>OU911052.1:15635000-18482500 GCA_918358695.1 Melinaea menophilus ssp. n. AW-2005
CTTTAAATATATTGTATTTTTCGTTTTCAGACTTCGGTGATAGGAGGGTGGGGGGGGGGGGGCAATAATTTTAAATTTTCTATTATAAATATGTTTTTAAAATATCCAAATCAATCCTTCACTTAAACTGGCTTTGATTTTGCTGTGACATTTTTTTATAAATATTCATATTTTTCCTTGAACTGGTACTATAAAACCATGTTACTTGCCAAACTTCATAGTTCTAGGTCAACGGGAAGTAAACTATCAATTATGATTCCCTTGAGTGTTAAAATGTGCGTTTTTTGTGACATAAGCCGCCATCTTACTTTTACGTTAATTTGTATTTTTTTTCACAGTTTCAAGTGTCATAGATTATGGTTTAATGCCAACTGGATATCTCTCCCGACAGGAAGACGTTCGGACATACAGACAATAAAGTAATTTAAGTTCAGTTTCTCTCGTTCTTTTTTAAGATGGGGGAAAGGAATGGAAGTTTTATTAAGGGTGATAAGTATAGAGATTGCAGATAAATATTCTAATAGGAAATGCAATTATAATGTATATGTCATAAAGATAGATATTTATAATTATTTATTTATACGAAACCTATAAGATAAAGCTATTCTTATAACAATCCACTTTTACATTTCTTTATTCTTCTTTTATCTTTTTATGTAATCATAAAATGCGATTTCATCTATACTTTTGTTAAATTTAGCAGTAGTTGTTTTTTACCAAACCATTTTTTTAGTGTATGTATGTCCTGCTATAATTCAAAAAAGTTAAAAACGGACATACAGTCTCAATATCTTGATAATATTACAAATGATATGAATTAAATATATAAATAAAATTATTATTTTAGCGATCAGAATCAAGCTTAAAATTTATGGTATGTTTGAAACGGTGACAACACACACATATGTAGGTATAACACACACACACAGCAAAACCATGGTTACCAAGTATTTATTAAAAGTTAATTAGATCATATAAGATGGCTTTTACATCATATAATTAGTAGCGTGAAGATACAGCTGAAAGGATTGGTATTAAAAAGTAGGCTTCTATCTTGATACTGCATTGCAATTTGAAAGAAAAAAATTACATCCTATGTTATATAGAATTTCATACTATTTTTTCTTTAAAATAATATTATTTTAGATAAAAGAAATTATTAGATTGTGAAATTAAGTTTTTTATTTGACATACTTTTTTTAAAATTACGATTGGATTTTTAAATTTTTTTTTAGGTAGTTAAGTTATTTCTTAGTTATATAACATGAAAGTTTAAGGGAAAAGTTAATTGTCTTTATTATTCATACCAAAAAACTTATGAACCAATGAATTGAACTTAATATTTTTATATTTAAGATTCATAATATAAAATTTGTATAAAATTATTCGTATTTCGATTGTGAATAGTTACCTAATAAGCCGACTTTCTATGCGAAGAAAGATATCGTTTTTATTATTAATATATAACCTTTAAATCGATTAATAATTCATAATCAAATCGATTAATAATCGTTATATTTTATTCTATACATGTAGTAAATAAATTCGAATCATTGCTGCGTTATAACTAAATAATTTTAAGACAATGGTTTATTAGTAATATAAATATTATATAAGAACTATTTGCTTGTTTTCTCCACGTGTTGGACCAATAGCCCCGACCGGTGCGTTAAAATAAATATTAGTAACGTATTTCGGAACGCAGCCTTCAGGTCAGGCAGCGTCCGCTGGGTGTGAAAGAGATAGCAACAAACGAAACGGCAGGTGTGAGAGGGACGTGACGACGTATTCGATCGATAGCCGCAGCCGCAGAGTGCCGCTCGTGTGACGTCACGCAGCCGTCCCGTCATCTTGACTCTATAAGAAATTGTCACTATTTTTTGTTGTAACTCAACATTACTAATAGAAATATTGTATATATTCAAAATTATATTAAAATAATTAAGTTATTAATAATATAACAATACAAGGAAGCTACTAATTCAGGTCGATGTGACCTTGAAAATAATTTAGTATTAAATGTACTATGAAATATATATAATATTACATAAAATTTCAATAAAAAAATATACGTAGAAGGTCTACGAAGTATCGTAGATATGCTACGAAACGCCGTAGCACTTTTCGCCTCCTAAAAATAAGTTGTAAAATCATGTTAAGCGAATGTCGCTTTTACCTTCCTGTTACAGTTACAAAATATTACTTTACAGTCAGAAATATCTTAACATACGAAATATCTATAAAGAAATTTATCTAAAATCAATTACTACTGACGTAAGTTGAGAATAAAACATTTTTCAAGTAAATATATATTTAAAAACCCGTAATTACAAATATTAAGTATGAATTTTCAAAACAATGAAAACGTAAATTTTTCTGTTATAAGACTATAGAACTAAATTGAATCTTAAAGCAATGTTAATAGAGCTCAAATTCCCATAGCATAAAATACAATCGTGGTTGTTTTAATTTTTAAAGACGTCTGAACTGTCCTCAGTTTTAACAAGTAGAGGGCGCTTGAACGCATTTTAATTGGACAATATTAATATTATATTATATTAAATCTGATAATACACATTGGTGTTAGTAAAGTTCTAAATGTATATTATATTAGCATTACTGTTTGTTGGTTTAATGAATTCTTTAAACAAAAGGCCATTGTTGTATGAACTTTTACCTTCATAAAACATTTACGAAGTTAGGAAATAGTTCATTCAATCGATCACATCACAAATATTAATTACGAGTAACTTACATACATTTCCCTACAACTTTAATATGATACGGATAGTATCACGTAATTTTGAATTGACTGATTCGATTCACAATTGTGATTATATTTGTATGTAAAATCCATGAAAAATGGTTAGTATACACGAAATTCTGTTTCCTGCCAACCCCAAGACCATTTCACCTCAAAAGCAGGCCAAGTGTGGAGGCTTCTACATCACATAAGTAAGAAAATAGTATGAAATATAATATAATTACTTATTAAACTATAAAATTAATCTAAATTTTACTAATTAATATTATATTTAAGAGAGGATTGCATTTAAGCTGTTTATAAAATATAGAATTTATTTGCTTTAATTAAAAAATTATAAATATTTTATATTCATGTTTAATGAGTTTTAAACTCGGCTCTATGTAAGAGAGGTCTTACATAGAGTCGTGCTTACAAAGTTGGCCCTTATAGTGGTTAAGGACTGAATAAATAAAGAGTAGATACTGATATCTTTTTGATTGATACGTGTTTACCAGAATTTGGGTGGAAAAAGTCTCTTCTATACATATATAAAAAATAGTAGAAGTTAGACCATATATACTACTAGGGGCGCCAACAGACCCTCAATTTAGACTCGCTGTGCTCGCGAAATCTCGGTTGCCATTTGCATATTGAGCGAAGCGAGCCCAGTGTATTGAGTTATCGTTTCCCATTTACTTCAATGGGATATCAGTATTTCGACAAGATACTAAAAACAATAATTTTTTTTTGAGGACATTTTTCAAATATTTTTTTTCAAACCATCACCTAATACGTGTCTTTTTGATTGTAAAGTTTCATAATTTTTCGTCAAGTAGTTTTCCAGCCAATTCGTGGCAAAGAATGTAAAAAGTCTCCAGTAAAACGCTCCGGTCACTTCGTTCGCTTCGCTCAAAAAGAGTGTATCATTTGTCAATGTTAATTAATTAAATATTGTTATTGCACAGATTCTGCAGTCCTGAGTAAGCGAATGTGTGAAATAATATTTAGTACAATTTAAAACATTGTACATAAATTGCATAATTTGTGATCCTATTTCTCTTGGGACATTAGACAACTCTTGGCTCTGAACTGTATAAAACTATTATATTAATCACTAATTCTTGGATACACACACACCAATACCCACACATGTACGTTCTATAATTCTGTTAAAACATTTGAAATTGCATAACTTATGATCCTTATTCTATAAAGGCATAAGAAACTCTTGGCTATGATCTGTATTAAACCATAATATTAGTGACTAATTCTTGGCCACGGACACACACACACAAATACGTTGCACAGTTTAGATAAAATATTATAAATTGCATAACTAATGATCAGGACATTAGGCAACTTTTGGCTATGATCTGTATTAAACCGTAATATTAGTGACTAATTCTTGGCCACGGACACACACATACATTGAAAAGTTTAGTTAAAATATTCTAAATTGCATAACTTGAGATCAGGATATTAGGCAACTCATGTCTGTATCTGTATTAAAACAGAATAGTAAATAATTTAGGCTTGCAAGAAACACACATACTCGTACATGCACACATTCTCACACAAGCACATATTCAAAAACACATACACACATGACACCAACAGGAATTTTAGTGCCATAATTTTACGAGAAGTTTCTCGAATACTCAAAAAAAAACGCGTAATGATACCACGACCTATTTAATAACGCCATCTAGTAAACTAATAAACAACTACAATCGCGTAGGTTCATTTTGTTTTCGTTTACAAAAATGTCGCTTTTGCAGTGTCTTTTGTGCCTTTATTATAGAAACATGCATAAGAAATAGTTCTTCGCTAATTACTGCATTTCTTTCCTTTATATTGATGATTGAGATGTAACATATTATTATATTTATAATCAATCTCTAAATTTTAAGCTTCCCAATAGAGAAAACCAACTTTTAACAGGTTTATTCATTTTTGATGATACACGAACATATACACCGAGAGACGTAAATAACTTTTTAAGTAATGTAATCGTTATTTACAGTAATTTTTGACTTTGTTTTTTATTTTTGTCGAATAAACAGTTATTTTCTATCATCTTTACTATAATTTATATATAACATTTAATTTCCTACTGAATTAGGACACCACATGTCAATAATGTAAAACTATTTTTACCGGCATAACTTATATAGATTTTGGCCTAAATATTTTGTCAATTAAACACAAATAAAAAAAAGTTATTAAAACTCTTAATACAGGAATGTTATACAAATATCATATAATTAATTAACATGTTAAACAACATGCCATAATAACAAAAAATGTGCAATAAAATAACTCCAATTTCATTGTTAGAATGTAATGTTATTTAAGGATTGCGAATCAACAATATACTTATATTGCTAAGCAACTGTCTAGACCGAAAGGAATAAAAATACTTCGTTTATATAAGGAGCTTATATGTTCCTACAGACTATATAGTTTGGAGTATTGGTACACCATTTCTGTAAATGCATTAACACCAAGTATTCTATGATAACTAGACTGAGTTTTTAATAATTAATGCGAAGATTTGACGAGGTTCTACTATGAATGTAAATATAGAATTATGTGTGTGATAGTATCGGTTGTAAATGAGACATAAAACCCTAAGGGTAGGTAGTTTTAGTTAAGGATATATTAAAGCTGTTAACTTCTCAATAGATCATAAAAGAAGCCTATAAATATGGGTTATTTGTTAGTCAATCGATCAAAATATCGAATGAATACATAAAAACTAAAAGACATGTTGTTATAACATAAATCTTAAGAAATGTTTTTTCATATACGTATGCTTAATATTCTTAATAATGATGTAACTTCAAGATTACAACTAAATAGTTCTATTGCCCATATTAGTATCCCTTGATCATCAGAAAATAATAACTTGAAGTTTTGATTTTAGATATGTGTTTGAGATGAGGTGGAATCGTTTCGCAAGTACTAGATCAATCAATTTGAATATTAATACAAGATTAGGTAGGCATTATTAATTTGAAAGTTTAAGTTTCAATAGTTTTAAATAATAATAACGAGCTACAAGCTGACATTTTAACAGAATACTTTACTTTTACTGTTTACTCGTGATGACACGAAAATATTTTTATGCAATTAATTTTTTAATTTTATTTCAAAAGTACTTAATTTTTAAATGAACCTTTAGTGGAAAAGCACGACGGCTTTTAGGATATTTTCGTCGTTATTTCTCAAATACGCGAGCAAAATGCTTCTCCATACTCTCGTCTTTTTCATTCGATTAGGTACTCGGTCTGGTTGAAGGTGGACGTTAATGTTTTGCCGCTATATTGAACTTTGCATAAAACCAAATTTTAAATCACCATTACATCGCAATGAAAATATTTTAATACAATACAATATGAAATTTTACCATTACCAAGAAACAAATTTTAGGTCCACCCTGAAAGCTTACCATCTGAAGCTACCATCTCTTGCATAACGAGATCAAAAGACAGATTATATTACACAGAGGCATATAGACAAAAGTTATGAATATGTGAATCTATTAGTGCGTTAGAATATTATCAACAAGTTAAGAATAAGAAAGGCGTTCAAGACAACGTCCTCTTATCTCAAGTATTTTAATGACCTAACTTAATTCTCCATCATGCGATTGCGTGTTCTTTATGGTTATCGAAATTGTTTTCAACAAACACGCCACAATGGGTTCCGATTTTATATATTTAATATTTAATTCAGATTCAGTACATCTCCAAATGTTTGAGTCGAACATACAGAAACACTTTATGAACTACAAAACAAATCAAGCTCATAGTATCTATGTAAAATATAATACGTATAAGTTAAACTGTATGTATGTATGTAATAATCACATTCAATATACGGTATTATGAAAAACATTATTAAAGTAAATCAAAATTAAATAACAATTAAATGAAACATTTCACTGCCTTGAAATTAGGTCTTAAAACAGAAATGATGACAACAAAATACTTTAACACAATAATACCAATATTAATAATATATTCTATGGCATAATAAAAAAAATATATAATAAATAATAGTATATATGTTATGTAACAAATACACAAACTTGTTTCTTATAAATAAATTTTAATTACCAACTTGGATTGTTGCCAAATATATCGATAAGAATGACTTCTCCGTATGGGTTTGTTCTTATTTATTTTATTAGAATCCTTCTTTTATCTTTTGTCTTTTGATATGTCAATGTGATATATAAGATAAACGAACTTACTTACAGAATTGACTTATATGTATTTTGAGAGTACTTCAATCGATTTTATAACACTTTAAATACTCATTAGCAGTGAATTTTAAAACTAGCCTCTACCTTCCTTCCAAGTGTATGACCTGTATTTAAAGCGGAGTGCAGTGGTTTCTTCACGCTGCCGTTCCTCCTTCAAATCTATGAGTATGTACCCCAAATTGGTTCGAAACTAGTTTACCAAATACAGAAAAGTTAACGTGATTTCAGACTTTTAAATGTAAGAAATGTTTCACGAAAGTTCAAATATATAATTTGACAAATCATCTCTGTATTACATAAAATTTACTTTATAATTTATGTTTTAAAATATTCATAGAACTTTTGATATAAATTCATATTATTTATTTCCATGAAAATATAAGTAAATAGAAAATGTATTTTTTTATACAAATGAAAAATTTTTTAATTTCCAAAAACTAAATTATGTATTTATACTTCATTTACATTTACATTTGCATTTACATTTAAATTAATGTTTATGTAAGTATACGCCATTAAAGCAACTGTGGACTTAACAGTATTAAATTACGATGTTCCATGACCCTCCCATTGCCACTTTGTTCATGGTTATATTTTTATGCAATTTTGGTGTCAAGATAACGATAATTGAGGCGTAAATACCATTAATATATTTGTTTATTTGTATTGATAAATCGTTTTATCGTTTAGTATATATATATATATATATATGTCGCGTCCAATTTGGTAAATACACATCATGATTCCAATAATGTAGTGGTATTTTTAATTTAGATTCAAATTTATATATAACAAATCGTAAAACATAAACTTTGTCCGTCAATTAGGGTTAATAAATATGAAGTAAGTTTTACTCTACTGTTACTCTAATAGAATTTATTCTAAGAATTGAACACGATAATTTTATTTTGCGTTTTTATATAAATAATTTTCAACTGATTCATAATCTGTTCTTAGAATTAAAATAAAATTCCGTTATCCGTTACCGCTAAGTGTTAATTACTTTTTGCTGTTGTAATAAAAGTATTAAATAGTTAAAGTAGTGAAAATATTTATTTAATTATTATATTATAATATTTATCATATTTTTCTTAACACCGTAATAAAAGTATGGTAAGTTTTATCCGTTTATTTAATTGTTAGAACAATTAGTGTACTTTGTATATTATAATATTTTAGAATTTAAACTTACTTTAAAAGCTGAAGAAAGTCACATGTATGTATATGTATATATGTAAGTACAAACACCACTGGCGCGATTTGTAGGTAGTATATATATTTATATAATATATATATAATGTATTTATAATTATTATTTAGAAGAATAGTTCTTATTTTAAAACAAATTATACACTAAATTTCAAATAGATACTATTGCTAATAATAAGATATGTTACCAAATTTATAATTGGCAGACAGTGTCTGGGTGTAATTAATATTAAATTATATAAATTAATTCAATAATTATCACAGTATAATCATAGCAATCATTGCCTTCGAATCTCACATATATATAGTATGGACAAAGTAACAAAATACCCAGCGATGTCTGTCAAATAAATATTAATAGAATAAGATTTTTTTGCGGAACGTCACTAAGTTATTTAAGTGGTGTCGATAAAGCTTTTTTAAGAACATGTGGTGTATGGTGATTGATTGATCATAGCTATGTTTTATATGGGTGATGTATGAAATGGAGTTTTTTTATTCCATAGATATATATATATATATATATATATATATATTTGGAATTGTCTGTGCTGCCATACTGTCCATGACAGCATCACCAGTGGGATTCTGTAATGCAGTGCATATGTGAAAGTTCTATATTTGGAACCTAATCACAGTATTTATTGGCCAATATTGAGCTATTGTACCATAGCAGGGCGATTTTAGTTACTATGACACCTCTTTAAGGCTAAGCTATATTAAATCAGTTATAAGAAAGTATAAGAACAAGATTTAAATATTTTATTCAATAATGTTACAGAATGATGTGGTATATTTTTTAAATAATAGTATTCTAAGTTACTCCTTATAACATCAGATATCCACAAGTGAAAGTTCTGTAAAAAACGATCGACCCGTCCCAGAAAGTAGTCGGATCAAACAGACATACAAAAAACCGAAAAAGATTTAAAGAATTTTTTTATATATGTAAGTACCGTATATAATTTCATATGCATCTAGTGAAAACTGTTAATTTGGAACAAACAGACACTTAAATTTTATTTATATGTATAGATTTTAAACTTGCATTAGACAAAATAACGTTGTTCGAGGGAATGGTGTCGCTAGCCTCAGTAAATGTCTATTCGCATTTTATTATTATGCCTTCCATGTCGAGGCACTTGCATGGAGGCATAATGCTCGGCTATTAATTGAAACTGGATTCAATACTTGTTTTAAAATATATAAATATATTAGATGTGAAGAAAAGGAAATATATACATATACAGATATATATATATATATATATTATTTATTTCAGACACCTTAAAGGTGAAGTAAGAAATGTTTCTTTGTATAATGTTTAAAAATGCTTAAAGTACGCAGTTACTTTTTCTTAGTCTACATTCAAACCCAATATTTATTATTTATTTGTAGTGCAACAAACTATCCTATAACAGGGTTTACGGTTGCCTTCCCATTCTCAAAGAACAAGGAAGTATAAAAGGGAATAATGGACACAGGAAGAGTGAGGGAAGAATTCGGGGGGAGGGTTGGGGTTTGATTTTCCTGCTCTCTCCCTCACTGAACGCTAGTAAAGCGATCCCTGCGACACAGTTCTGTAGGTGTCGAATGCTGGATAAAATATCGCAATAAAGGCGGTATGAAATCAAAATAAAATGATTTAAATATTCGACTCCATATCTAGGCCTAACCAGTTCAAATTTACTAAAAAAATTTACTGCAAGTTTCAGTTTTTTTGCTATATATAATAAAACACAAGCAACAGGTTCGGACAATAGATTGGAAAGTTATGCAAAAAAGACATCAACTTTATAGCTCTTATACTTTATCGATTTTCATGAAACGTTTAGTTTATAAATTATTGACAATAATTTATATGTAGCTGACATTATTATTTATTAAATTAACAATCGCATTATGAACGTTAAAAGTAAAAGAGCTCTTTTTATTATATTAATATTTTTATTTATATTATTATCAGTCTTATTGTTTTCGAGATTGTTCAAAACATAAATACATTATATGTGTTATAAAATATTATTGACAGTATCCTCATTTTCACATCGAAATACGGTCATGGAGATTTATTGGTTACGTCCTGTGCGATACCCTCTTTAACATTAGTGATTGGTGCTTGGTATACTTTTATCGAATTACATCTCCAAATCTTTACGATAATAAAACGAAGAAATTCAAAATATTATCACCATTCAATATTTGGATAAGGAAAATAATTTACATGATGTTCGAACATGAAACATGAATTTAATAATCTTAAAAATTCATGACATTCTATAAATCTAAACTACTTAGGCGGCAAAGACTAGCATTTTTGTATTATTTAGAAATTTTAATATCTAAGATTTTATTTATCATTAAGTCATAACTTATTTAATAATTCTATAATGTATTTTATAGTTATTACTTATTTTAATTCCTTTTTCCTATAAGGCATTGATAAATAAGGTATACAGGTTATATTAAGAGTTTTTGTATGTATATTAACTTCTCTTTTATTGAAAGCAGTACGTGTATGGGAAGCTTGTCAAAGCAGTCAATAAACTTACTTGGCACTTATATCACTAAGCGTCCTTCAATTAGCAAAAAAGGCTGATCCTTTTATAGACAAGCTCTTAATTAACTCTATATTTTGTACACAAAAATAATTTGTAATCTACTGATGCAGCACATATTTTTCTATTTTTTTTTGTAACACTATGATGTGACTAACTTCGGTTCAGTCGTAAGTCTTGCTTTTTGCGGAAAAAAAAATTAAATATGAAGTCTTTTTTGATGTTAAAACATCCTGCTAAATTTTAATTTAACCAGACTAAATTCTGGATTCTGGATTTCAATTAATACATTTAATTTGCAGGAATTGTTTATGTGTTAATAGTTACTAAACCTTAGAAAGATAGGTAATTAAGTAAAATAGTCAAAAAAGTTTTATTACGAGTATCTAGGCAGTGCATTTTTGTATGCATCGTTACTGGAGGTTTGTATAAAAATATATGAGGTTAGTTTTACAAAATCATATAACAATGTTGTAGTATAGAGATGAGAATACCAACTGTCTATATTATATTGGTATATTAATACAATTTAGAAAATGAAACACTTTGTTTAATATTAAATAAACCCACCCTTAAAAGCTATTTTCACATATTTTTGTACATTTATCAAGCTTAATATTGCATAAATATTTCCGAAATTGTTGTGGAACCGTCGTTTCTTGACAAAAGACATTTCGTTCTTTAGTGACCCAATTTCAAAGGTTGTGTCTTGTCCTAATTCCGACTCAGCGAAATCTCAGTATAGATAGTATTTACCGCTGCAAGTGAATGGCATTTAATTCAATATAATTGTTACTTATAACTTAAACGAAGTAATAAAAAGTGCATTGAAGGTTTTTAACCATATATATATCTGTTTAATAAAGTTTAATAAAGTTTTTTAAACACATATTTGAAACAAATTATAGCAAAAACAAAGATCTGTATGAGAACAAAAAAGATGTATGTGGGAACAAAATACATCAATATAGGACCAGAGGTTATATCATTGGGTAGTAAATAAACCTTACAAGTGTTCCAGTATACAAGTAGTTAATAGAAATTATTGCTGTGTATTGAAAACACCAAATTTTTTAACGATTACATTAACATTACGAGCGTCTATTTACGACACCTGAAAAAGTGATATGTTCCGGAATTTAAGGTTGTATACAATTATTTTCACTTCATACAATAGTGTAATGAATGTTTACTCAAATGACATTTAAAACTTTCATTACGACTTGATATAACATAAAAAAGGAAATCAAATTTCATAGTTTAGATATATCTTAATCTAGATTCATGTCATTTATATCAATACGTATTTTAAACTTCAAATTGTACAATAATTTAGTTATTACAAAGAATAATGTAATGTACTATTCTTTATTCTGAGTTTGTAGTATACTTGTTTATGCTTCTTGCAATGTGTTGCAAATATTTCAGTACATGCAAGAAATAAATGTAAAGTATTAAGAAAACACTTTGAATTGGGTTCATTTATTGGGAGGTACTTTTGTTTTTGTCTTTTTTGGAGCTTCATATAAGAACTATTCTATGTTATGAACTAATTTTGTAGTATAGTAGTTTGGGATTTAACTTTAAATTTAATTTTAATGCTTATTTGGGTTCTATTACGTAGAGACGTACGTTTTTTGCAATCAACAAGGACTGATAACGTTAGAAAAGAAATCAATTTTTATGTATTTATTTAAATAATGTATTTATTAAGCACCACCTTAGCACCTATTTTTATTATTATTTTCAAATAGTAAATGTTATTAACCAAAAATGTGTACTTCGCGGGTATTATAAAGAAATAGTCGTGGCGTTTCAAAGTTACTCTTGTTATTACTGACTCGAGTTGATTACTTCGTAAATTATGGCATAAGCTAAATAATCTGTGCTTTTGGTATTAGACGTAGACGACAGTTACTAGGTAATAATTTAAAACAAACTTTAACACAAGGTGGAGAAAGTAATTATATATTATAAGAATACATTTCGTTTTAAAATATAATATTGTAATAAATTATTTACTAATAATAATCCATGAACCGTATTCTCTTAAATAAAAGATTGAAAGAAAAAAGAAGAAATGTTGGCTATTATATTAATAATCTTGAATATCTGCCTATTACATGTACTAAAACACGAATTATATACCTTTATACCTTGCATGTTTTCTACTAAAATCAATTTTGTTAAAGGTTCGCTGTCACTTTCGTTTGTATTTAGAAACGGCGGGGGAGAAAAAGACACAACATCTGCTTTTAAATTCTACCAAATATGAATCGGCATGTAAATGGATACTTAATGGATACTTAATGCTCCTACATTAAGCTTAGCAATATGAATGAGTATAGATTTACTTTTCTATTAAGATATAATTACAAACAGATAAAACATTCCAATCCTGAAGCTAAGGGAAAAATTTGAGTTAATATTTATTCTCTTAATCATTAATCCCATTCAAACGTGTCTAACAGAAAGAATCGTTATTTCAAATCTTAGAATAAATTAAAAATATATTGTATGGTTTCGTTCTGGTTTCATCATAGATGTGTAACATGAAGTACATTAGCGCTAAGGCCACAACCTCCTACGTAGGGTTGACGCGAAAGTGGCACGTTAGACGAAGCCTTACAAGCTAGCACTCACCAGACTTAGGGGCATGGGCGCGGCGCGTCGCTCACGGGCGCACTCCTTTAGTTAAATGAATCCGTTACGAAATACCGCTTCTCTTATCTTCATATCCGTTATAAATATCACGGTTCATTTAGTTAATGCTAGCTTATAATGATGATATCCGCAAAATTATGATTCTGTTGCTAGGAGCTCGTCAATCGCCCATACGGGTTACATGAATGAAACCTACACACTTTGGTTGCGTATATTATTTTCGTAGAGTTAACGTCAAATTCGCTCGGGAGGACAAGTATTGATAGAGTCGTAACAGAAATCACAATGGTATTTTTTTTTGTTAATACGAAGAATTTGGCACAGCGATAGGCAAGCTCACGAGAGGGGCGGTTTAGTTGTGAGGTCAGAGCCTGACGTGTCAGTGTCGTATAACAGGAGAGCGGTAGACGGCGTTGGCGGAAGGTCGGGGAAGCCGGGAGCACGGCTCGGCGCGAGCCCGGGCTCCGCTGACGTCAGCGACGGCTCGGCGCCGTGCGGCCCTACTATCCACCGTCGCCGGCCAATTATTATTTTATATACACGAACAGGAGCGGCGTGAAACAAAAGCCGAGGACGGCGGGGCGCGGGCGGAGAGCGCTCGCCGCAGGAGCGACGCGCGGCGCCATCTAGCGGGCCACGAGGGCCGCTCGTGCCTACTCCTTTAGGTCTGCGGATCGAATCGTGAAATCGCTGGCTCACTGGTGTCAGAAGCACAATCACTCGAGCTGCACTGTCACGATGAAGAGGTATCGTACCGTGGTCAGAGCGTGGCTGCGTGTGGTGGTGGCGGTCGGGTGGGCCATGCTGTCAGGCGGCGCGGGAGAGGCGCGGGCCGGGCATGGCGGGCTCCTGCTCGACACTGCTGTGCGGCCGGTGCGGGCGTCCGCGGCGCGCGCTGCACGCCACTGGGCCGCGCACCGCCCGCGCCCGCGCCCGCCTCCGCTGCGCGCGCACGCCCGCACTCGCCGCGGCCGCACCGCGCCTAGCCTGCACCGCGTGCACCGGCACCACACAACACAACACACGCTATCTATCGATTGTTGACTTTGCTTGTTTCTGCATCTTTCGAAAGGTCTCATGTACTTCCTTATTTGAATGGTAATACCCAGAAAATGAACCAGTCAAGTTATTTATCCAAAATATTAGTGAAAACCACAAAATACTTCGAATTGTCTGACATTAAATTTATATTGTTTCTTTCATTAGAGCTACGTGTCTGAATACGTAAGTGTATTGACGTATATATTTTGTCAACAGAAATATGATAATAAGCTAAGCGTCAACGAGCTTTTATTAATAGTGGATATTAATATTAATAGAGTAATTACAATATATATTGTAACATTTGTATATGTAGGAGTAAAGGTTAAGTATGATGTGGTAGGTTATATTTATACCAAGCCTTTAATTTGGGCTTACTCACGTTCTTAAGACGAGAACGTAAATTTATTATTTTGTGTGGGTATTGCAACTCGGTGATGAATTATAAAATATATACATTAATATATACGGAGTACTTCATATTATTTTGTCCTATTAATCAAGAAAGTAACAAAACTGAAGCTTTGTTGTAATCTATAGTGCATGAAGTTATTACTGAATCGCTTCGTGATGGGAGATAACACCAAAAAAAGTTAATAATACTATAGCCGTTATAAAATATACTATTACACAAAATATATTTTTTTGGATTACATTTAAATATGACGGCATATTAAACCCACAATACTAATATTACTTGAACTGGAACTTTTCATACATCATATATATATATATATATATATATATATATATATATATATATATATATATAAGTGAGAGAAGCTCTCATTAATATTGGTATAAAATATATTATATTATTCTATGAATTAACTTACTTTAATAATAATATAAATTGTTTTACAGTTTAAACCACTTGTGAATGGGAACATCATACTCTTTTTATATATTTGTTTATTGCTTGGTCTTATACTTAATATGGTTCTAAAGTGAAATATATTAATTATCGAATTGTTAAAGAATCCATAAAGTTATTGCTACCATTTTGTCCAAACGGTACAACTACAGTCAAAGTAGAATGTCAGATGTCATAATCACAATGCAATGACTATTTGAAATAGACATAGATTTATCTTTTGAAATTCTTAAAATATATTAAATTGAAATTTTCAAAAACTGATTCAACAAAACAAAATAAAACTACTACTGAAATACACCAAACACACCATTCTAACCAATTACTAATCATGTATACATGTAGAAAGAGCCGAAGCTTAGAAACTTCATTTATCTTAGAGAGGGAAAATTTATACAACTTTATAGTTAAGTACTGTGGTAGGCTATCACTAAGTATTGTAAAATAGTGTTACGTCTGAAAAGTTCATTACTACAATTAACTTTTCAAAAAGTTCAAAAAGTTAATTTGAAAGAAAAATTAAGTTATTATAAAGTTAGAATAAAGGAGTCCGTATATTGATTTGATTGAATTCAAGTGAAAGTTATTTTTTGATGCACTTAAGAAACGCGATATTTTAGTGGCGCGTTGAGAGGAAGCGGCAAGAAACTTCATGATGAAACTGACTGCTTATATATATATATATATATATATATACACATACATATATATATGTTAAATATGAAATATAAATAGCATTACCCTTCAAAACGTATTACCTTTAATATTCATGTCTTATTTGTTCTGATTAGTTAAGTAAATATAATCTTAAAAGTATTTCACGTTACTTAACTTCCCCTAAAACGTCGTAGGTTTGGTTGAATATTATTTTGCCTCATATCAAATGACTATTGATACATTAATAATAGTCTCGTAACACTAGAAAAAAACGATTTAAATCAAGAATATCTTTTTGAATATCGAACAAAATATTAATTACATATATTTTTTGTTATAAATAATTGAGTGAAGCGAGTGCAGCGCTCTACTAGAGACTTTTTCACATTCTTTGTCACGAATAGGCTCGAAAACTACTTGACGGAAAATTTTGCAATCAAAAAGACATACATTAGGTGATGGTTTTAAAACAACAATTTTTGAAAAATGTTGTTATTGAGGAATAATCGGCAAAATACTGATATCCGATTAATGACAACAAGAAAAAAAAATCGCGCGAAAAATTTGTTTTACAATGGCATTGTCCACAATGATGAGTCATTACACTAGACTCGCTTTGCTCAATATGCAAAAGGAACCCGAGATTTCGGGAGCACAGCGAGTCGAAATTGAGGGTCTGTTGGCGCCCCTAGTAGTTAAATCTTTTTATACGATAATTGTCACAGACTTGATCAATCTTATTGTTCGATAAAAATAAACTTCAAGTTTTTTTTACAATCAATACAATTACAGAGATGCATTAAAAATATAATTTGAATATAATTAAATTAAATTGGAATGTGGACAAAACGCAGTGGAACGCGTGGTGAAGATAATTATAATATTTTTTTATAATTAGATAAAACCGCTTATAGCCCAGTTTGACTTATCTAAAAAAAATAAAAAAAATAAAAAATCAAAATATCTTTATTCAAGTAGGCATTTACACGCATTTTGATTTCAATTATTACAATAAAAAAAAAACAGTGTAGTCAGTCCGTAAGTAAGCTACCACCGGCTCGGAATGCTGCTCTGTTGAGAAGAGCTGGCCAGAAACTGAACAATTGCTCTTTTTAAAAGAAATATAACAATCTTAACACTTTCGCTGCCACCAGATTTTCAGAAATTGAGCCCTGTGTGCTGTTTCAATTTTTCATATAAACGTTTGCATAAAGGCATTTAAATAAACGGAAAAATAGTAAAAAAAATGTTGAGCAAATTAAATATTATAAAAAAATGACTTTTAATTGCTCCGTACATGCTATGGCCCTGGGGTGAAACACGGGGTGAAACTTGCGTCTCCGTACACGCTACGGAGCTGGCAGTGAAAGTGTTAAAGGATATACATTATAATTTAAATCCTGCAAATGATTCAACAACTTAAGTTCCACATATTTCGATCCACTATAAACTCTTGAACGTTATAATAAGATTTATTTACATATAACTAAAATTATGTGTCTGTTTGTAATTCCAAATTAGCAGATTTTCACTAAATGCTTATGGAATTATATACGATACTTATTTAAAGAAAACTTTGTAAATGTCTGTCTGTTTACTCCGGCTAATCTCCGAAACGGACCAATTTTAATAATACTTTAACTGGCGGGTAGTTGATATTATGATTAAGGAAACATTTATTTAAAAAAAAATATTCCGAGCAAAGTCTTAGGTACAGCTAGTTAATTAATATTAAAAAAATGTGGATCAGTGTTTGTTTTATAAAATTTTGTCACTTTAATAATATAAATAAAACAAAACAAACAACAAGTTTTTTTTATTTTTGTGTTGTGAAATAATTTTCTTTGCTTCCTTGCTATTTTTGGGCTACCTCTTACTAAAATTAAGTATGTTTTTAATTTATTTTTTTTATTTATAACAAAAATAAAATATGAATAAAAAAAATCGAATATTCAATAAAAAAATACAATTTGCAAAATTAAATTAATTTGTTTGTATATCTATATGTATAATATAACAGAAATAAAACATGAAAATAAAATCGAAATTTTTAACTCGATTTTTTCCCGAAATACAAAAAAAAAGAGACCTTACTTTGAGGCTACTCGTACATTTGTACAAAATGTACAAAAATTGGCAAAGTAACAGCCAATAAAGTGTTGGTACGTGAAGAGCAATAACACCGGCGTGCCGATTTTAAAGTTAACCCGATAAAGTAGTCGAATGTTAAAAAACTTTTCCTACTGAAACGTTTCAGCTATGTATTCGATTTGTTTATGTGAGAAACTAAATAAAAAGGAAATACTGAGAAACTTTAATGCAGTGCTTCCCAAACTTACATTTTGAAAATAATTACAATATCATCAATACATAATACCTTCGTTCGTTTGTGTATATATATATATATTATATATATATATATATAAGTGTATGCAACCCGTTTCTCGACGCAGTTAGTTTGGGCTAAAGAAACTCGTTATAAGTTTAAATATAACTTTATACTGACTTCTAATGTTGCTAGTAAGGATTAGTTTGATATACTATATAATACCTCAAAAATGCGGTATAAAATATGTAAAATAATTTTTAAAATGTAATAGGTATTCCCAAAAAACACATTAAAATGCAAACAAATAACTTTATAGTTGTATAATAGTAGTATAAATTATTATATACAATGTTTATTAGATAACTTTATTAAATCCCCCCCCCCAAACAGGAATTATCTGAATTTTAAGGATCACTGATCCAATCCAATCCAAGCCTACGTGCACAAGCAAAGTATTCTCTAAATGCAACTTCCGTGCTGGCATCTCAGTACAATAGATGGACTCATAGTTCACTTAATATATAGGTCTTATCTTTTGCGATCCATTTAATCTTTAGCTTCCTGTATATAAGTTACATTATTCAAATATCTTATTTATTTTATGTAATGAAGTTCTTTAACTATCATTAGATTAATAAGGAAAAATTTTGTAAAGATTGGGAAGATTATAGTTAATACGGTACACACACTACCATATATTACACACACATATAAAACAAGTTATTGTTTACCTTGAAGCTGTCAGTGTCAATATTTTTTGACACAGATTGTCACCTGACAACAGATTAAAATTAAAAAATATAAATACAATGATTACAGAGGTATATCTTTTTCCAAACAAAATAATAATAATAAAAGAATTAATACATATTATTATTATTTTATTGAATATTAATTAACATTTAAACTGAATTGTTGTCAAATTTCGTCTGCTTTGCGACTTCTGCTTTAAATTTATTTTAATATTATCAGAATTATATCTTCAGTATGTTTTTATACAAAAATAATTATAAATCATTTATCAGGAGTAATATTATATTGAAATACACAATACTACACTACTACTACACAATAATTTTCCTAATTCTTAACTACACAAATACTTCTAGAAACGCAATAAGAAATTTAAACGAAAAATCTATATCATAGTATTAAACTGAACTGAATAGAATGTAGAGCATTTCAAGTAGGGAGAGAAAAAGAATTGTTAACAGTTTAAAATATACATAAAGAGGTTTTATTCAGGTCTTTGGTTAAAATATAATAAGCTATTGTATGCCCTATTTGAAATATTAAGTTCAGCGTAATTGAAGAAATAGATCTTGGTAGACCATTTTTGTTTGTTCATTCTTTCTTTTGCTTCAGTTGCAGTGGTTTTATTTTTTATATACTACAAGTAAAAGAATAGTCGGTTTTTATTTTAACAATCAAAATATTTTTTACCACTATGTATTTAAGCTTAAAAATTAATATAAAATATAAAACCTTATACACACCAAATTATCATTTATATCATATTAATTATAGATATAAATATACTAATATTTTTTCATATAGAAAAGAATATTAGTATTATTGAAAAAAAAAAGTTTTGGTGTTAAAACAAATGAAAATATAAAGCATCATGCATATTAAAGTATTTATATAAAATATAAAGTATTTTAGTGTTCGTAGATTAGTGTGATTTTTATCTACGCAATCAGGAAAAGGTATGCGTATGTGTGGGTAAGTGTGAGTGTGTGAATAAGTGTTAGTGTGTGTGTGTGACTATATATGATTTGAGTATAAATATGTATGAATATGGACACCGTCGCAGTAGGTCGCTAGACTTGAGTGAGGTCTCCGTATCCTGCAACTAGGCCATAACCCCACATTTAAAATAAATGTTTTTACTTCCAGATGGCGGTAAAAATGGAACTCATATCTACATATGAATAAAATTAGTGTCTGTTTGTAATTCCAAATTAACAGCTCTTCACTAAATGCATGCAGTCAGTCTGTCTATCTGTTTGGTTCAGCTAATCTCTGGAATGGCTGTTCCTATTTTAACAGGAATTCACTAGCGGCTAGCTGATATTATAAATAGTAACTTAGGCTAGTTTTATTTTCAAAAACTATATTCGACACGAGCGAAGTCGTGGGCACAACTAGTACAAGACTGAGGTAAAAAACAAAATATATTTCATTAGATTTTCATATAAAGAA
Organism: Melinaea menophilus ssp. n. AW-2005; assembly: GCA_918358695.1. NCBI lineage: Eukaryota > Metazoa > Arthropoda > Insecta > Lepidoptera > Nymphalidae > Melinaea > Melinaea menophilus. The sequence goes on from OU911052.1 coordinate 15,655,554, forward strand.
ATTAGAGAATCACAATATATTTAAACACATATCAAACAAAAGATGCTTTAACAAATAATAATCCCATATTTACTATCCATAATTAAAAACACGATAATTAATATGATAAAGTTCAAGTGTAGATATAAAAACTGCGGTGTTGCAGCGACCTAGTGACCGAGGTGAACGACCGATGCAACGCCGACCTGAACTAACAATTGACCCAGGGACCTACAATACAAACCTGACTTCCACGATCTTACTACTTACTATTAAGTCTTAACTAATTGTATTAATTTGCTTTAATTCACTTGAAAATTTATGTTCCTTGATAGAGACAAAAATTTATTTTAAGTAGTTTTCTCTTCGTAATTTTAATTATTATAAAATTTCTTGGTTATTAATATTTTTAAATGTAGTTCTTCTTTTTATTTATAATATATTTAATATGTACATTTAAAACGATATCTTTTTAATATAATTTATACCAGATTGATAAAAATATTATTTATATAAAAAAATCTTCAATAATTACTTTATATAGTATCATCTATATAATATATTTAATTATAAAATACTATATAATATCTCAATTATAATATTTCCTGAATTAAAAACCTAAATATAAACAGTAAAACGAAATAATATATGAATATAATAACACATAACCCGTCATACAGAGTTTGAAGACAAGTCACACCCGTGACTTCTATATATAACCCGTTATATACAGGGTTTGAAGACAAGTCACACCCCTGACTTGGAACATTTGCACTCACCAGTACTGTCTCTGAGCAAACAGCTGATGGCCTACAAACGTGCATTGTGTGTGCATTTCTTTTAATTAATCTTTGATTTAGCTTCATAAAGTAGGTCAGACAAACATTTTAGATTGATAGGTTTCATACAAAAATGACTTGGTTTTTTTACTATCATACCACGCTTTTATTTGAACATTAATATATGCTTTTTTGCTGACTTTACTCTATTAACTTTATTTTACTTAATAAAAATTTCTTCATAAAGACGTCAAACAAACATTTTTTTAGATTTATAGGTTTAAAAAAGTAATATTGCATTTTTTATTTTCATTTGAACACTAATATATACTTTTTGGCTGACTTTACTCTATTAAATTTATTTTAATTAATAAGAAAACTAAATAAAACTTAACAACGCTTCTAAAAACCATAAATCTAAAATTATACCTTCAGTATAGAAACAAGAAATACACAACTAAATAAATAAAAAAATCAATACTAATAATGATAATCGTATTACAATAGCAGATGAGAACTAATAGTAAGGTTATTTCTATAACTGCAATGCCTCAGAAGCCTCTCAACTCGGAATAAAAGAAAATATAGGCTTCATAGCAACAAGAACCGAACAACTATTTAATATTATGTACACTAAAAATACAATGATGAATAAAAGATTGCAGATCATTCGAGAAATATTTATACTAAAAAGTAATAAAGTAAAGGTATCTTCAAAAGAAACTTTCCAGCAGACCTGGAATTGGAAAGACTTAGGTTAGAAGAAATATAAATATATAAAACATTTTAATTCTGGCAATTTCCTCTCATTATTCAAATATTTTTTATTATCACAAATGCATGTAATTAAATGTTTTAGTTCCAGTGACACCCTCGTAATTCTCGTATAGAGTATATAATAATTATTAAGTCTCTAGTTCCGGGAATATCAACGGATGTTGTCTCATTTAAGTGATCTGAATTAATTATCGATAATATTAAACATATCGTAAGCAACATACATACTCGTATGATACAAATTTATTGAGCTGAGCGCAAGCGAAGCTCTTAACCGTTTGGGAGACCTTTTTTTGTGTTTAGTTGTCTCCAGAATGCGACGAGATAATTAGCTAAAAATTTTCTCATGTGTGTTTGAGGTGAACGCGGATGTTAAAGCGAAAACAAATTGAAAAAATGTTTAGCCATTCAAAAGTTATCAAGAAAAGAAAAGAGACGAGGGGCTCAGATCAACACCCGCCGCGCACGGTTGGCGGATCCTAGTATATATATAATATATATATAACAATTTTTAACATTTGTAGTATATAACATATATATACTTATAACAAAAAAGCAACATATATGAAGTAACATTTCAAATAAAACTATTGTTTTAGATTAGATTTATAGATGATTTAGATATAATAATACGTGCATACTTTAATCTTGATAAGAACACATCTGTTATGGTTTGAAATTGGTAAAAATGTGTACCAAGAAATAAAAACCATTGAAAATAGCAGGCCGTGAATATTATTAACGATTAATTAAATAAGTTATTAAAATGACAAAACGAAGTTTTGAGAACATTATAAGTTTAAACCAGATTATACCTTAATATCTTTATTTTAGTTATGTAGAGTTTTGGCACGAATACTCGTACTGTTGCTGTTAAGAGATGGTTTATACTACGTATTACAAAAAATAATTTACTAGACATTTTTAAGTATCCTAACCTATTTTATAATCTCAGACTATTTTTCTCCTATTTGTTGTGTTTTTTGTCTGAGGAAGTTCGATCTAACACCAAATCAATATGAAATAGAATTCAGGAATATTGGTCGATCTTTGTAGACACGACCCAAAAAAAAAAAACATATTTTTATATAAAGAAAATGATATTTAATAACTTTATTTAATTGAAATAGAACATTGTATTTTTTTATTTATCATATATTTCATTAATTAATATATACATACATACATTTTTACGAGTATTTAATAAATTAAACTCTGCATAAATTTCGTTTATGACTACATTAAATTTGATTTAATAAAAAACGTCTAAATATTGAAAATAATTATATCTGTAGTAAAGAATGTTATTAGAACATCCTTTATATAAAAAGGTATGGCTTGGTAAATGAAAGTTAAATTTACCTTCAAACATAGTATAGGTTAAAAAAATTACCACATTAAATATGGCCTCCGAACGTTTTACCACAACAATTAAACTACCGGTTAGATTATATCGTCGACGGAACTTTTCACCTAATTACTTAGGCTGTATTAATATAGGGAAAGCAGCATAAAAATAGGTCATATATTGGTGGAAGAGCGAGACGAAAAATAGTGCAACAAATTCTCGTATGGCGCTGTCTCTTTTTGGCGCCGGAAATCAATAATGGCATCTGGCCACGTGGAGCCAGGAAGCAAAGCCCGTTCCATTTACACTAACCGAACGTCGCCAATGGACGACTTTGACAACGTTTGATATTAGGAAATTGAATTCTATTCCTGATCTCTGTTACGACTTGGTCTGAACTCTTACTTTGTCAAGTGTAGAAATCGAAAGGATCATTTACCTTTATAGATTACAGCTGTTCTACAAACAAGTTCCTTTTATTTTATATCTGTGGTATGTAATACCATTCCACATTTTTTTAATTACATAAGAATTTTACGAAAGCAATGACTTATTAAAATCTTGATCTTTAAATACGTCACCTGTCTTCAACTACATAATTAATACATACAAAACGATTTACTTTCTAATTTATTCAAAATAATCAAACTAAAGGCCTTCCACATTTGATGTAGGTGGCGCCATCTTAATACCTCCATTTTAGTTTAAACAAGAAGTCCTTATCCTCTACAGGGTACTTTAGAAGCTTGAAAAACGCTGTTGAAACTTAATATTTACAGAAAAATGTCAACAGATGGCGTTATATAGGTTTGGCGTTATCTATTTACAACTAAAGTAGAGGGCGCCACTTTAATATTTGAATTATAAAGTAAAAAGTAGAAGCATGTTGTCTATGTCAGTAAAGAGAGGGCGCTTCTAAGATTTCAAGTTCCATGAAAAGTTCATAGATGGCGCTTTGACAAACAGAACAACTAATACTTTTTATAACTTTCGTTAGAGTTTTTTTAAGATACCTGATACTTTAAATTACTATTTACCTAAAAGCATATTATATTAAACTATTATGTTACATAGATTCCGACTTTTAAGTTAAGCAGAATAAAAGTTGCGGACAAAAAGTTGCATAATAATAAAGTCAACAAAAACGTTATATGACATATTTGAATTTTATTTCGTAATGGCCGAAGAGTTTTTTTTTAAGTCATCCATGTCTCTAAATTTATCATAAGAAAGTAAATATGGAACCGGGTAACAAAATTTCACGTAATTTGTTAAAAACCTGACTGTGGAAGAGTTCAACATCCGGATATCTACCGGACAGATATCCGATAGCATTTTTGTCCAAATTGAAAGTGAGACGCGTTGCCCGCGTTCGGTAAATTAATAACATGTCATGTTAGTATTCGAATAGTGAAAAATTCAATTTCCAATTTCAAACACAGTTACAGATTAATGGATAAAAATTTTAATTAAATTTTGACAAACACAGACAATAATAATAAGAAAATAACCAACAAATTCCTTCCTTCCTTATGAGACGCAATTTAAAACTTGACTTTTACCAGACTTTAAAGAATAATAATAATTATAAATAATAGTAAGAAAATTATAAGTATTACTTTATTTTTGATATAATAATTAAACATTATACATTATTACAACTTGTGAGTAACAAACATTTGAACTTCTAAATTAAAATTATGTAGAGGATTTTTACGATGCATTTTTTTATAAATCTCAGATATGCGATTTTTGTTACTTAAAAAGATCCAAAACTCTTTGAACGATACAGATTATACAGGCACTTTATATTACTATTTTATTTCTTCAGACATAAAGCCTCCATTCTCGGGGATATTCTGTCGTAATTCAGGTAAATAACATTATTTATGTCGCCTATAACTTGGGTGATGTCCGGTTCTATAACAACCCACGCACTAATCATATTTATGACAATCTCCGTCACCGATACATTTATAACAAAATATATTCTTAAATATTATTTTGAGATTTGATTTAAACCACCTAATATATAATAATAATTGTATTCAGCCAGTATTTCAGTACCGTCATCGTTACGAGAAATAAAAGTATTAATTGCAAAATTAATAAAAAGAATAGCTGCTTCTTAGCATTCATAACTGGTAATGCTGGGAAAAAAATGGTATAATTGTATAAGTATTAAATTCGCATCGCTTTACATTAAGGGTGGAGGCTTTGTTAGTATATTAGTATATTTTTGTAACACCTGTTCTCAAAACACTTCCAGTTTTATTAACCATATTCATTACTCATATTTCGTTATGATTATTAACTTGTGTTATATTAGTTACTGATACTTTTATAGTCTTTAAATCATTCAGTCATGGGTCGATGTTATTATCAGTTATCCTGATCTTTTGTTTCTGAGACAGGGTCAGTGAACTAAAATGACCATAATAGCATGGTGGCAGTGTTTCATATACGATTTTATAATGAAATATCTACATATGGTATTTTGAAATTAATGTATGATTTGGCTTCCAATCTTGATGTGATGATTTTATAGATTTAATGGTTAGAGAATAAATGTATCTTTTCCAATCTTTGGCCAAGAACAATTAAGCTGTCGCTCATCCGCAACAAGAAATACAGGCAAAAAGAGGTGCTTTGAAAAGTGAGAATTATAAAGTGGAAAAGATAATTGGAAAATAAATTGAAAAAAGGAAGAGGTACGGGATATCTGCCGGATATCTAAGTTGCTGTAAGAATAGCTAGTCAATGATTTTTTCCGTCACAGTGGTATTAACACAGTCGAGTCAAGCTGCTTGCTATATACAGCAAAAGCGCTATGCATAAGTGTACATTACACCGTGAAAATACTGCTGAAATATTTTGATTGCATATGAACTCACATAATGTCCCCAAGCTTGAGGCGCGTGTGTATGAGCGCGCAGGTTTTGTGGTCGGTGGCTGCCAGCGCGGCGCGGCGGCGGCGCGGCGGGCGCGGCGACCCCGGTGGCGAGTCGCGGCGCGCGTGCACGCCCGGCGAGCTGCCGCGCCGCCGCACCGACGCATGCCGCCCTCCCACGCCGCCCAGCATCCTGGAAGAAATATTTCAATTATTACCATTACGAAAAAAATTACAAAGATTTTTATATCATTGCAATTGTTGAAAGTCACGATACCGACAAGAAACTTCAATTCTTTTATTTATTATCGATTTAAATTTAATATATTATTGAAGTAGTCGTAATTGATATATTAAAACAAATTAAAATTCCAGTTAAACATGATACTCTTAGATTATATTCTCTGTTCGTATCGGTATCGGTTCTAATATGCTATCATTTTTAAAAGGAAATAATGAATTCCATAAAAAATATTTGTGATTATATGATACCTTATTATTTATTTTAAAATGTTAAAAGTCAAAAACTTGGAAATGGTAACAGGGAAGCCACCTGAGCTTCAAGCTTCAATTTTTGCCACACCTCCCTTTACTGACATCTAGTATTTTATAATTAGCTTTGATTGCAAAGTTGTGTTGATTGTCTTTTTTCTATTGTCACCGACATATTTCCGATAAGTCGAGGACTCTCGAGGACTCGTGTTGTAATAGCGCGACTAGAAAAATTAAAAAATAAATTACCCTACTACTGCTACTACTACCCCTGATCGTCTAAACAGAATACCGTAGGATTATATTACAATTGTACAAAGTAAGTGAACTTGGATGTGGAAATATCCGTTACTTGGCTAATTTTCCTAACAACATAACATAACATCAATAATAATTTCATTAACATTTACGTCAAGAAATCAATAAGGTCCTAGCTGAAGAACATAAAGAGAACTTGATATATTTTGTTTTTTGGAAAGTAAGCAAATGGTTAAGCGCTGTAAATAATTAAAAGGCCAATTGAGCTATTGCTATATTGAATAATCGATACATTGGTAAATAGGTCTATATTACATAGATTGGTCAACCTATAGGGATGACCGTTAATATAAGCTAAGAATAAATTAGGACCAAGATTTGACCCTTGAGAAATGCACATTATCAAAATGGTACTTCAAGAAACAACGCTGATTATCATAACTAACTGTCTTCAATTAGATTTGAATAAGACTATACTGGAACCATTCAAGCAACCATTATGCATAATTTAATTAAAAATTATTTAATTATAATTATCAACAATTATATTAAGAATTTTAAGAGATATAGCCCACAGGTTTGCGGTGTTTTTTGTATTCAAGTTTCTTATGACTTTATTATTTTAATCGATGTAATAAGATTAAATATAAAATAAATAAGTATATTTAACGAAAGTTATCGGCAAGAAGCGAGAAGCTCTTGATAAGTTTTAGTGACCCTTGAGATAAGTAAGTAAAGAAGCCTTTTCTAGTCTCGGAAAAATGTTTCCAAGATTTATTCTACAAACTATAGACAAAATAAAATAAAAATAAATATTTTTTGCATATTTTAGAAAAACATCAATTAGTTGCTTGTTACGAGCATTTTCTTTACTATTCATACATTGTTTGTCTAAGACTACACGGTTCTATGTACACAAAACAAAACAGTTCTGTTTCATTACAAAAAAATATAAAATAAAAAAGTATTGACAACAATAAAGCTCGTGAATAGAGTTCGTTCGTTCGTCGGTTAACAAAACAGAGGAGAAACTGAGTTATACTATATTAATGTTTGTATATTTATTAACCGTTTGGGAGACCTTTTTTGTGTTTAGTTGTTTCCAGAATGCGAGACGAGATAATTATATAGCTAAGCGAAAACAGATTGAAAAAATGTTTAGCCATTCAAAAATTTTCAAGAAAAAGAAGAAAGGAGAGGGGCTCAGCTTGACACCCGCCGCGCACGGTTAACGGATCCTAGTAAATAGGTTATTTTTTTGATAATTACTGATAAATGATAAGAGAGACATATGTATTTTAATAATTTATTTTAAGCTAGTGAAAATCTGCTTAAAATTACTCGGAAAGGACTTATTTACTTACTTCTTTTAACTTATTGACTTAGCTTTAATTTATAACTTATACTGAACTTTTTATGTAATATTATATAATTACTACTACTATTTGTGCAGTTATACAATTTCCTGCGAAGTTACCACCATAGTAAAAACCATGGCAATCTTGATTTAAAATTACAATGAAAGGTAAGAACGAATGTTTATGGACATTAATTTATAACACTAAATACAAAATATATATATTTTATACATAATATATCTGATCATTTTACCCTTTGTCTCTCGATTTCAACCAGGTATATTTGGTAAGACGACGCTACGAGTATTATAATTAATAAATGGAATTAGAATGTCCATTCAGTCGTCAAATGCAGTTCAGTTTCTAGTTTTGGTGTGTTTGAGCAGTTGTAATAACAAAATACACAGGATTCTATAGTTTCACGACTTACTTCTTTTAGAATTTAAATAATTTATATGATGTTACGTTAAATTATATTCAAATATCTCTTTTTTCTTACAATGTTTTCATAAAGTATTATATGTTATATTGTTTTACTCGTCACATAAACATATTTATTAATGTATTGTTCATCAAAACAAACAGACAGAACTAGAGTAGTATAATAAAAGTATATCTAAATCGACATGAGTGTTTCATTCAGAAATGTCCTATCAAGAAATTGCTGATATTATAAAAATAAAATTAAGATAGTACTTATTAATGATTTATTACTGGAATATCCCATTTCAGTGAAATAGTAGAAAGCTGCGAGTTTACTATAAATTTCTAAGAATACTTTACTACTTTATACTAAATATTGAACAATAAGTGCAGAGGTTTATTCCTTAAGAACCACTATTCTCCCGTAAGCCGGACGGTTTGTGGTAGTTGGTCGCAAGAGATACTATTCGTCGCTTACAAAACCGCTTTGTCCTATCCAAGTTAAATAATAAAATATTACTTTGACGAAACCTTATGAACTATATCTCAATATTGGAATACTTTCATTATTTTCTTACATCAAAGGCAATAAAACAGCAATCCTTAATGTATGGATATGAAAAATGACTTCTTAATATGTAAGTTGAAAAATTAAATTAAGTTTTCACTTTAAAAGTCATATACAAATATTCCGGTAGTTTCAATTAGAAAATCATATTATTTTGAATTCTATACCTGAATGTTATTGAATATTCTATACGTTCAAAGGTTTCTAGGAATTGTCAGAGCAAATTTAATTAGCACGTGAGATACATTACGCTTCCCGGAACATTGGCGAAGGTTTCATTTCAATACAGATATATGAAATCAAATTAATTGAAACGGCAATTAACTTGCTCATATTATGATTGTTATTGTCTGTATGTGGTTTACTCTGCATGTTACAATACAATAATTCTGTTTTCAGAATTGAGAATTCATCATTTATCATTCAGTGAATTATAGAAAAAGTTATTTTTTTTATTCTTTAATGTAGTAAATATGTATCAGCTGATTTGTTCTATAATTTGTATTAGTGGTATGAGACTAAATTAGTCGTAATTTAGAGTTTGAATGATTGAGTCATTGGACAAAAAGTAAACCTCTATAACCATAAAAACAAAACATTAAAAAATGCCCAAATTTCGCAACGTCGTAAAAAGTTATGAAATCCAATCTAAACCAAGTCGGTTAATTGTAGCTAACTGTGGGACCAGCATCCAACCACTTTGTTATAATTGATACCTTGTTAGTTTACTAACCACATTTTATTGTAACTATATAATTATTATCTTACAACATCTTAATGAATAGTGACTTGGCAGTATAATTTTTTTTCCATCACGTTTGGCAATTTAAAATTATCTTTTAATTTATTTTGTATCAAGGCACGGTTTGTAATATTTAATTTTATTATTTTATGTATTTCTTATACTTAATTTATCCTTTATATTTATGGTAACCTTTGTCATATTAACGTTGTCATCGTAACCGTTGCTATGGTAACCGTTGTTATAGTAAATCTTACCCCTCTTATATTGTATAGCTCGTACAGTTTTAAAACTTGGCGAAATGCAAAAAGTTGAAATCCAATGGGTTAGGAATTCCTTAAAATCCGTTCTGAGTGGACGTTTACGTCACAAAAGAAACAGAAATCGGACACATAGTTTCGGAGATTTCGTGATGAGTCAGTGAGTGGTAAATCGCTTATATACATATATATACATATTTATATATATATATATATGTAGATAAAGTTAACTCAATGTTTCCGATAACAGCTTTCAAATAGCAATGCCTGTATAGCTTACATTAGTGTTGCTAACAAGATTATACAGGGGAAACCAGTAATTAAGTGGATTAAAACCTAATAGCTTTCGGTCTCTGCAAATTGCATTGCCTATAGGCTATAGCCTATTAGTGTCAATTACGCTCTGGAGAGATGAAATGTGGACACGAAAACATATTTTTAAGCGATAACAAAGTGTTTTTTATATACATATGTCGTACATTTTGTTATATATTATTTTATAATGTATTGTAGACACAACCAGATACAAGGCCAACAATTATTCTTATTCTATTATTATTATTCTATAATTCACATAGTTATTGATTATAAATTACTATAAATTATGAAATGATACACGTCCAAGTTTCTACTCTATTAATTTCTGGAGACACTAAACTTGAAATTTACCTCGTCTCAATCAAGAATGGTAACAAAACTAATGACATTCAATATATATATGTGTGTGTGTGTGTATATAACATACATGTATATAGAGATATTTGAAGCTATTAAAATCCTCATTGTTATGAAGGTCTAAGATAAATTTCTTGTAAACACTACATAGACAACACGTTTAACTCGGTAAAGGCAAGCTTTTAAATATGAAACAGCTTATTAAATTCACTGCTAGGAAAACTACTTAGCTCTTGTTAAAAGTGTTCGAGACATGTAGTTTGTAAAGTTATGATGTAAATTTCAGTGATCTTTATAAAATTTTGTATCCTATTATGAAATCGGAAGTCCTCTGAGAAATATTCTGTTATGTTTTCAATTATATTTTTGTTTATGCGTCTCATAATAATCAAATAAGTTTTGTTAAGGTGTTATTATGTTTTTTTATTAATGACTTTTTTGCAAATAAAATATTTAATATAAATTCTGCTTCAGTTAAACGTTTAAATGTTTTATTGAAATTCATAGTTATGGGACATTTAATGATCGTCAATTTATTTTTAAATGATTTCAGAATTTTTTAAAAATGTATTCAATCAAAATTATTCATGTTTATATTTTGAACAATAATTAAAGTAGTTCACTTTTTAAAAAGTATTATTATTATTTTTTTATAAAATCTATATAAACTCCTAATAAAGAAAGACTTTTAGGTAATATTCATATCATATTAAGCTTTGTAATATTACTAAAGAAATTTTGATGTTATAGTTATTAATCAACATATCGTTGTCTATCAATGCTTTAATAATTAATAAATAATATTTGTCCAAACACAAGATAATGGCAGTAACAATTTTTTTCATTTTACATATACAACTGTTTTAGGACAGAAGATCAAAATTTGATAACTCCTAAAATACGAATCATCATCATCATCATCATCATCATCAATCATCACTTACAGACTAAATGAATAAAATAAATTATTTTAACTGACAAATACTAGAGCTAAAAAGTATAATAAAAAATAATAGTGTTTTATACAAGTAGGTATATATAGGAGTATGTGTACAGTAAACAAGTTCACAAGTATGTGTAAAGTAAACAAGTACGCAAGTACGTGTATAGTAAACAAGTACGCAAGTATGTGTGTAGTAAACAAGTACAAAAATACACTACAGTTAATGAATTATGAATATTGTATCATAAAAGATTAAATCAATTCTTTAATCAATTTATTTTTTTAATACGAGCATTTTGTTGATATTTTTTTTTAATATTTCTTGTGTAATAAATAATAATATAAATTCCAAAAGAATAAATCCGATATTTAATAATCATCTTATAATAAATATTAATATTCAAAATAGTTTAAAATATATTTATTTCATTTGTAAATATTGTGTATTATTTGTCAAATATCATTAAAAATATATCCGATTTTGATGACTTTATATAACAGAATTCTAAATGTTATAATCGTTGGAGAGTTCATAAAATATTTACATGACAATTGATTGTCAATATAACATTTCAAAAGGTGTATAAAAGTCAGATTCTGTTTATATTTGTTATATATAATACTGTTAAAATGACACGTTAAGAACTATTTGGTTTGTAATAGTTAAATAATAATTTCTAATCTTATAAAATGATTCGTCTATGAAGTATAAAAATAATTTGTATTATCAAAATTATGTTTCCCATATGTTATTATATTATTGTTTATTTTGAAAGGAGATAAATGACGTCATCAAAGATGGCGGACGCGTGTTGCTCAATTATTTTAACACTAAACCTACTGACAATTCTTGTATACCTGTTCCTACCGCACGCGGTCATATTGACCGGTAATTAAAAGTTATTTTATTATATAACGCAGGTAATAATGGAAAAAAACTAAAAGTAAAGAGTTAAAAAATATTATATGCATATTTTAAGAATTGTCATGTAGTTTGATAACGATATTATAACGATTAAAAATGTGTAAGTTTTACAAAAGTTTAAGAACGGTCAATTTGACCGGTACTTGGTAGGTTTAGTGTTAAGTGCTGTTTACACGCATTAGGATTTTATATTCTAAATAGTTTTTTTATGTGAGTTAGTAGTATTTATTGTTATAAGTATAAAAAGTATAATTTAATACAAGAATTAAAAAGTAATGATATTTAAATTGGCGCGAAAATAATCATTTAAGATTATATTAAGATGGCGTCGTTCGTAAACGCGGCGGATTCGTTTTGTGACTCTTTTAAGACTAAGCTATTTATGTCAGAACTGTGATTGTGAATTACAAAATGAAATAAATGCTAAAAGATTTAATCGAAAGGTTTTGTATTTAAATCAAACATGATTATTATAATTAATAAATACATGAGTTGTGTGGTTTGATAGTTTAACTAGGAAACCAACTAACCTGACATAAGATTACGTTTCCCCTACTAGATTGCTATTTTAATAATAGATTGAGTGATTTATCTCTACAGTGATACGGCGGTTGTGTGAACAATAATATTTACTCGAACTATGAAGTCAAATTAGCGTCTCTTTATTAAATGTCAAAACATTAAGTAGAAAAAAAGACATCATTTATTATATAGTCAAATCATTACTCTTTACATTTTTATTAAATGTTACTATAATAATTGGGGTAGTATTTGAAATTAATTATAATATATTGTATTTCAATCTTAATTTAACAATTTTATTAGTAAAATATTATAAACACTTACCAAATTTAAAGAAAACTTCTCTATACTTATAATATGAACACAGACAGTTATAATATCTCTGTATTATATTTTATTACCATTCTTAATATATATATAAAAGTTTGTCTGTCTTTCATATTAGGTGAATATACGTATCGTAAGTTCTTTGAAGTAATGAAATTTGAAAATCGCAATTGTTTCAAAGATTTGTGAAACATAAGTTTGTTGAGAGAACACAATAAGATTGTAGAATTATATTTCTAACTTAACATCTTTTTGGTGAAAATTGGAAATTGAATTATTCGCTAATACGAATTTGGCGCTATCTAATTATATGTATATTTAGCGGTTTTTAAGCATGTTTTTGATTTGATGTTGTTAAAAATATTGTGATGTTTAAGTTAGAGGTAAATGACTGATACATTTGCAGGGTTAATATTAAAATGTATACCTGCAACTGAGTGTCTGTCCAGCTCTGCTTAGTTTAGCTTTCTGAGCTGGTGGTAGCTCACTCATGGAGACTCTACACAGTCTTTTAATATAATAACAATAATATTTGATATTCTAAAGAGCGTGAAAATGTCTACTTGAATAAAAAAATAATAATTTTAAATTCATATATAATCGTAAAACTTAATTAAATCCATAAAATTCCTTATATATTACAAACGTGTGTATTTAATGAGCAATCACATTGTGAAAGCTCAAATTAATTTAGATTTGTTACTCTTGAAGTGTGTGTAAAATAAGGAATGGTAATGAATGTTTCTGTTATTTCCATTTATATCATTAATATTAATAAAATGATTACTGGTATTGAAATAAAATTAATCTTAGCATAATATATGGTGCAAAGATGACATAGCAGGTAAAAAAATATATAATTATTTTTTATATAAACTAAATTACTTTATTCCTACGTTTGATATTAAATTTAAAAATTCAAATATATATTTATATATTTGAATTTTACTTCTGGTGGTAGAGCCAAGCTGCAGTTAACTGACTGCAGCTCGTATTGGGCTGGCTCGACCGGGGAAGGACCACCCTCTCACAGAAGACCGACGTGTAGTAATCAAACTCATTTGGTTATGTTCCGTCGGTGAGTGAGAGAATCCGGAAGCCCAACCCCCCCCCCCCGCCAAACATGAAAGCGATGCCGAAAAGAAAAATACCCCAGGAGGGTACCGGCTTTGATGAAGCCGGGGACCCCCTCCCCGAGCAAAATCGGGGAAATGATTCTCGGATTTTGCTCGGGCTGCCCGTCGTATCTGGGGCGGGCAAAGTATCGCCTTTTGTGTTTTTTGAGGGCAAACGACGAGTCAACGCAGCGGCACCCCGACCCACTCTAAATGTGGACTTTTGCAACATCCGGGGACTTCATTCCAACTTGAACGCCGTCCACTATCACCTAGAGACGGCGCAGCCCGCCTTGTTGTTTCTGACGGAGACGCAGATATCTCAACCTAGCGACACAGCGTACCTGTCATACCCCGGGTATAAACTAGAACACCATTTTATACCACACGCCGGGGTATCTGTGTTCGTAAGGGAGGATATCTGCTACCGTCGCCTTCAGGTTTTTGAAGGTCGGGACCTGTCCGTACTCTGGCTGCGCGTGGACATGGACGACCATGTCAGAGTCTACGCGTGCCTCTACAGGTCCCATAGTGGTAATGCAGAAACGGTTCAACTCTTGGGCCATGTTCAGGCGAAGATTGACGATCTGCTTTCACAGATTCCCTCCGCCGAAGTCGTAGTCCTCGGGGACTTTAATGCGCACCATGCCGATTGGCTAGGGTCACGTGCCACCGACTACGCGGGGAGATCTGTGTTTGACTTTGCTCTGGCAAATGGTCTGTCCCAGCTGGTAAAGACGCACACTCGTCTACCGGACGTGGACAGCCATATGCCCTCTTTGTTGGATCTTCTGCTGACTACACATCCCGGAAAGTACCAGGTCACTGTCGAGGCTCCCTTAGGGTCCTCTGATCATTGCCTGGTACGGAGTGTAGTGCCCATTGAACGCCCAGCTCGCACAAGACCTGCGACTCGACGCGTTTGGCACTACAAGTCAGCGGATTGGGATGGAATGCGGTCCTTTTTTGCATCCTACCCATGGGGGCCGATTTGTTTCTCTTCCAATGATCCTAGTGACTGCGCTGCGGCTGTAGCTGATGTGATACTTCAGGGCATGGAACTATTTGTACCAAGCTCTGTGGTACCACTTGGTGGCAGATCGCGGCCTTGGTTTGATGCGTCTGTCAGGGCTGCAGCAGCTGGCAAACGGCAGGCGTATCAAGCTTGGGCTAATGCGTTAGTCACTAAGGATCCGAACTCTAGAGTTCTGAAGAGGAAATATAATCGTGCCTCCAGATTCTTCAAACGGAAAATTGCTAGAGCAAAGTTCAAGCATGTCGTCAAAATAGGGGATCAGCTGGCAAAGTACCCGCCTGGCACGCGCAAGTTCTGGGCGCTGTCTAAAGCCACGCTGGGAAACTTTTGTCAGCCATCCCTACCGCCATTGCACACTGGGAACGACTCTCTGGCCTACACGGCAAAAGAGAAAGCCGATCTCTTGGGCACTCTTTTTGCCTCAAACTCGACTTTGGACGACCAGGGGAAGACACCGCCTATCATCCCGCGGTGTCCGAGCTTAATGCCGGAAATAGTTTTTCGGCAAAAACTCATCCGAAAAGCCCTCCTTTCCTTGGAAGTTCATAAGTCGAGTGGTCCAGATGGTATCTCTTCAGTTGTGCTACGAACATGTGCCCCTGAATTGACACCAGTGCTAACGCGTCTATTTCGGTACTCCTACCTTAAAGGCGTAGTCCCGGTCTCATGGAAGCGTGCCCTTGTCCATCCGATCCCTAAAAAAGGTGATAGCTCGGACCCAGCTAACTACAGACCTATCGCCATTACCTCTCTTCTCTCCAAAGTAATGGAGAGTATCATCAATAAGCAGCTCCTAACCTTCCTCGAGGATCACCAGTTGGTCAATGACCGGCAATATGGCTTTCGCCATGGTCGATCGGCTGGTGATCTTCTGTTATATCTTACGCACCGTTGGGCAGCTGTTATTGAAAGCAAGGGAGAGGGTCTGGCAGTTAGTCTGGATATGGCGAAAGCCTTCGATCGTGTATGGCACAAGGGGCTTCTTTCGAAGCTACCTTCCTATGGGCTTCCCGAGAGTTTATGCAAGTGGATCACCAGCTTCCTCACTGGGCGGAGCATACAGGTCGTTCTCGACGGTTTTTGCTCGGACCCCAAGCCCGTGAACGCTGGTGTACCCCAAGGCTGCGTGCTATCCCCAACTCTGTTCCTCCTGCACATCAATGATATGTTGGATATCTCCAACATACATTGTTATGCGGATGACAGTACTGGGGATGCGGTATATTCCGGCCGTGCAGGTCTCTCTCGGGAAAACGTCGACGAGTGCCGAAAGAAACTTGTGTCTTCTATAGAGACTTCCTTAGGGATAGTTTCTGAGTGGGGTGAACTGAACCACGTTCAGTTCAATCCCCAGAAGACACAGGTTTGCGCGTTTACCACTAAGAAAACCCCATTTGTCGTATCACCGCTCTTCGAGAGCACTCCCCTTATTGCCTCGCCAAGTATCAGAATACTGGGTCTCGACATTTCGAGTGACTGTCGGTTTCGTGGTCATCTGGAGAGCAAGGCCAAGTTGGCCTCGATGAAATTGGGCGTGATCAATAGAGCGAGGCAGTACTTCAATCCTGGCCAAAGACTTGCGCTCTACAAAGCGCAAGTCCGGCCACACATGGAGTACTGTTCTCATCTCTGGTCCGGATCACCCCAATATCAGCTTCTACCATTTGACCGCGTACAACGGAGAGCCGTTCGGATTGTCGGGGACCCGGTGCTCTGTGAACGGCTGGACTCTTTGGCATTGCGTAGAGACGTTGCATCTCTGTGCGTCTTCTACCGCATTTACCACGGGGAGTGTTCCGAAGAGCTATTCGATCTGATGCCTACCGCCGAATTCCATCACCGCACAGCGCGCCATCGCCTCCAATACCATCCCTACCACCTGGATGCGTGGCGATCCACCACTGTGCGGTTCTCAAGTACATTTTTTCCTCGTACCACTCGAATGTGGAACGAACTCCCTTCGGCGGTATTTCCAGATCGGTACGACTTGGGTACCTTCAAAAAAGGCGTTTACTCCCACCTTCAAGGCCGGCAACGCTCCTGTAAATCCTCGGATGTTGCAAGAGTCCATGGGCGGCGGTGATCACAAATCATCTGTGACCCGCCAGCTCGTTTGCCCTCCTATTCCATAAAAAAAAAAAAAAAAAAAAAAAATATATGAATAATAATTTAATTATTGATACAGGTTTAAGTAAGTTAATATCGGGAATAATTGGGAAAACGTGGGATGGGAACAAATGTGGACACAAACATAATCAATAAAAATTAACCCACGATCTTTTAACAGTCAGGGTAACTAACCACCAGACTAAGGGACACGAAGAAATCTATAAAACTGAATTATAAAAAAAATGAATAAAATATATGTGTATAAAGATATTTTGTAAATGAAAGTATTTTCATAACTCCAATATCAGAAATATGACAGACATTTCATTTGATATCAAACTTCAAGACGAAAATTTGTAATATAAAAGTAGGAAGCAAATAACCAAATAAGACCTTTACTTCCCCGCCGTCTCCAGTTCACATTACATTTCTAGTAAATTTCCGAGATAGAAATTCATTATAGTAATCTTATTTACTTTTTATAGTTATAATGAGTTAATAAAACATATGATTTGAGAATTATATTTTACCAGCGAAGAGCGATCGAAAAAATCAGGTTAAAAATGTTATGGCAAAGAATGTCTACTTACGTGTGATAGAAGAATGTGGAAGAAATTGATTAAATATAATGAATATAAAAGGTGATGATGAGGAAAATTATGAAGGTTAAAGTCTTTAATTATCATCTAAATATTTTCTATTAATACTATTAGTGACAAAGTATTTGTAACTAAATGGCAACTACTAAGCACTACTCATTATATGAAAACTTTCCTCATATTACGGTCAGATGCACTCTGAAAGTAATGTTAGTTTAACGCGTTTAGCTGCAATTACGAATATTTTAATATAAAATATTATTAGTTAATTTTAAAGGTTAATCCTTTGTTAACATGTTTAATATATAATATGTTTCATATAATCTTTTTTATATATATATAGAGAATAATCAAATTACATATTATAGTTGTCTGAGGAAAATGTCTATGTTTTGAATCAATTGTTCCGATTGTATATTATAAGATATTTATATATTGTTACTAATTTATTACATGTATATACAGTTTAAAAATTATATTGCCTTTGAAGAAACTTTTAATAAATCTCTTAAAATTTACAATATATCCAACTATAAATAAATATGTATATAATATTAATAGTTTTGTGTAAGCTGCCATGTATAATGTACAAGTGGTTTCCTTTTGACATTTTCCTTTAGTTTTCATAAAAGAGAGGGCAAACATATGTTCTTGAAGCTTCCACTTTTCATAACATAAAATATAGGGTTGCCTAAGCTTTTATAAATGAAATATTTTATCAAGTTTATAAATGAATGCATGTTAGGTAGATTCCATAGATGAATCTACCTATTGCAATCGATGCGATGGCGGGACCCAGACCCCAGAGTAGGGGCGTTACGCCGTTTATGAACTGGAGATTGAGAATCCGTCGAAAAAAAAAATTTATATATCCCTCTATATATATATGTATATATGATCCATCAGTCCAAATTCATCGTAGGCAAAATCTGACTTCACAGGTCGATAGGATAAATTAGTAGGACAAACGTACCATCTCGTTTTTTTGGAAAAAGTGAAAGGGGGGACTGGGAGGGGGGGTCAAAGTGCAAACCTTTGGGACACGCTACAGGTCGCAAATATTGACGGAGGATTTTCAAACTCGGCATACACATTCTTAAGGACAAAATGAAGGTTAAGTTCTTGAACGGGGGAAATCGGTCCAGGGGTTAAGGAGCTGGGGGGGTTGAAAGTTAAAAACGGAAATAAGTCACAGAAGAAGGCAAAATTTTGCCGTCGGAAAAATCTTAGAAAATTAACAAATTAAAAGAGGAAACTTTTTTGTCTGAAAAGTTTTTTGATGCGACCCCCCGTTTAGGAGATAGGAGTGGTGGGTGGTTCTCCGCTCACCCAATATATGCAGAGTGACCCGTCATAAGACTCGTAATGACCAGTAGAATACTGCTGGCTAGTTTTTCTTTGTCGAGCCGACCGACGGGAATCTACCTAACACGATCGACCCTGTCGAACGAGGCATTTTTTAATTACATTATATACATATTATTAATATTCTGTTAAATTTAAATACATCATGGAATCGCATATTAGAGGTCTGGGTATTAAGTACCTTTGTGTTACCTAGTTTATCTGTAATTATTTTAATGATTTTGTTATCAACTTTGATCAAGTAACACGTACCTTTGTTACTCAATAATTAATTATTAATAAATAATAAGTCCAAAATTTGTAATGTTTTGAATCATATTTTAGTTATAAATATTAATAAAACGGTCAATTAATAAACAAACTTTTATTTGTTACGTTTATTTTGATATATTTTTTATGTTATAATTCCTATCTTATTTTTACGACTAATTAAAAAATTTAAGATCATTGAAATGTGGAATAAAACTTCATTAATTCTTAATTCATTACTAAATATACCCACATATAGTTATGTATATACCACATGTAGAAAACAACATTATATATGTAAAGAAATCTACTATTAAATTGATAATATTAGTATTATACCTAAATATTCAAAGAGATATATTTCCAATATGCGAGGGGAATTTCCTAAATGATAACCAGGATCAGATTAGTACTCGCTGCCTGTTTAGGATAGAATGGTCTCCCAACTTCACTTAATGAATTGTGATTTAAGCTCTTCATTCTATATATCAGTATAAGAATGTGTGTTTGTCTGTTTGCACTTATGACAGTAATTTGATTGCCTTCTGTAATATTGAGTACATAGTATTTTTGTATTATAATTTTCTGTAATTCATATCAGGTTATACTAATATTATCTTGACAAAACTTACTTGTAGTACTTCAATTTACTAATCAACGAACGTGTCCTACCAAGAATTTTACTAAGATTCCAAGTAAGGCAAAGTTAATAAAACTAATTATAATCCTGAACTCGGAGATTTATATGGTATCCATAACCGCAATCTCAAAAGAAATTAACAGTTCCTGTCTTTTGGAAAGTTTTTATTAAACAATTCAGAACAAGATTGATTTAAATGCTTCAACAAAAACTTTGTTAAGAGTTCGGATATTAATTATAACAGTTCATTAAAGAAAGATGTCACGGTTGTTTTATAACAAAGTTTGCAAAGTTTTCAACCGCGTATAAACTTAGTTATATTAGTTTAAGATAATATCAATTATAAGTATACCAATTTATAGAATATCAACGATAAACGAACCTTCGATATATTAATCATTATAATATTGAATATTACAATTTGAGTAATATTATTAACATTATTAATATTAAAATAAATTTTGCTCGTTTGTCACAGATTTGTTTCAATAAATATCTATTTTGTTTTACATCAAATATATCTTACCTAAATTCGGGTTACCTTACTAAATATTTTTAATCGTAAAAGTACACTTAATATTATTTTGAGTATATTATGTCGGCAATACAGTTAGAACAAATCTTTATCTATTTTTGTTATAATATTCAAACTACATTCCTCGAAACAGTGTTGGATGCGGTAGTATCAAGACACATGCACTTAATTGTTTCACTTTTGATATTCGGTAGCAACTTAAACTTCAAAATATATGATGAAAATCATATGCTTATATTATATGCCTACAAATACTATAAAAGAGTATTTCACTATACTTTTAAGAGAATATTAATAAAATCAACAAACAATAATGTATAAGAATTCTATTTTTAATATCTCGGAAAATTCTCAACTGTAGAAACTTTCTAGAAATCTGATAGTATGCTATTTATAGAGGAACAAGTATTTCAAAGAAATCTTGCATATAAATATTTCAAGGAATATTATAGGAGTATGAAATTATATAATACTATATTACAGGAAAATATTTTGTTCTCATTCTATTTATTACCTTTTAAATATTTCAAATATTATAATATATGTTTATTTGGATTTAATAATTTTTATTATACTATACACATATTAATATTTATTTATTATATATTTATGTAATTTAATTTTGTTTATCTGGCTTAAGTTAAAATTTAATGTTGATTATTGTAGATTTTATAATAAATGTATTTTAATTTTCGGGACAAAACAAAAAAAACGTACTTTAATTATAAAAAAACCCTAAAAAACCACGTATTTATCTAAATATGTCAAATGTGATAAGTTTTCGATTATGTCCAGCAGTTCTTGAAATTCTTTTATACAGTTTTGACTAGAAATAAGAGAACCTTAGAGAGGTTTTCAAATTGGAGGGTCAGAGCTTTGAGAAGGGTCACATATTATTTCCGCTCACGTCCGGTATTGCGCGTGTGTGAGATTTTAAGAGATTAGTTTCAACTTTATTAGCATATTGGTTTTATATTTTAATATACTTTTTATAGATTGTTAGTAGTTACAATTGTAACTACGAAGAAGAATTGAATAGTTTATAACAGCTTTCATCAAAATACCCACAATTGTTACACATTATAATTTTTAACCCAACCCAATTTTAACAAATGGTTTAGTGTAAAACTCATTTTATATTGTTTCTTTTTAAAGATATAATCTTAAAAGTTTTGTTTGACCTTTATTGTAAATATCCTCATTTATTTGTATAACTAGCTTATTCCCTCCCGCTTCGCTGGGCACACTATTAATCTGGATGTCAACTTAGGTTGCTATGGTAACCTTCGTCATATTATTCGTGGTCATCATAACCGTTGCTATGGTAACCGTTGCCATAGTAACTCTTACCTCCGCGTTAAGTGTATAGCTCCTACAAGTTTAAAATTTGGCGAAATGCAAAAAGTTTAAATCCGTTGGGATAAGAACTCCGTAAAATCCGTTCTTAGTGGACGTCTACGTCACAAGAGAAGTAGCTATATAAAATTTTAAGTTAATTGGACAGATAGTTTCGCAGATTTCGTGATGAGTCAGTGAGTGGTAAATCGCTTATATATATATATATAGATTAAGATTTCACTACGTTCACTACGTTCACATTAAGTTTTTACAAGTTTCTATTAATTGAATTTACATGTATGTTTGTATGTTTTACCTTATGTAAAATAAAAAACAACAATAATATCTATACATAACAATAAAATTGAAGTGTCTGTTTGTAATTCCAAATTAACAGATTCCCTAAATATATAATAAAGTATATACGGAAAAATATTTTTTTTATTTCGTCTGTTTATCTGTTCCAGCAGGCTGAGCTCTGAAACAGCTGGAACGATTTTAACAGGACTTTCACTGACGGATAGGTGATGTGATACGGAGTAAGAGTTGGGCTACTTTTATTTTAAAAACAAATTCCGCAAGAACGAAGTCGGAGGCACAGCTAGTTATAAATAAGAAAACTTATCACCGATATTATCCTGTTCGACAACATAACGAATGGTCGATTTATTGTCAGGTGAGTTTATTCTATGACCGCTAAATAAATATCCGTCCTGAATATAAAACTAGTTTAGGAGATTGATTTCTATCAAATGCAAAGCAGGGTTACCTCTCAAATATATTCTATTAACCCTAAATTATACAATAATCTAAGATTTACTGAACGGATAATTAAATTTAATTTCATGTTCATACGATAAATGTTAAGCTTATTTGAAATTTTACACAAATAAAGATGAAAATATAATGAGAACTTCATAAAAAAGTTTTTGTGTTATATTTATTTAACAAAATAATAATAATTCATTATATTTTATGTTACAGATAAGCTTTATAATTATCTCAAAATCAAAAAAGGTTTTTTTATTATATAATTATATTAGGATTTAATTACATTATTATTATCAATTATCAGCATAAATAATTTAACTTATTCTTTTGTAATCACAAGCAATGTTGTACAATATATCATTTACTTTGAAAAGAAAAACTTGTCTCATCTTATTTTGTCCAAAACTTTCAAGAACTCGTTGAATAATGTACCTTTTTCGTTTTTATTTACTTTATTCATTTTGTTTTTTTTATATACATAGGTTTGGTGTAAATAGCTTATCTTGATAACTTCTAAAGCATATTTCATATTTTTTAAATTTCCCCCATTAAGGACTTTTTAAGGATCCTTTAAGGACTTTTTCCCCCCTCGATTTAAATAATAATTTCTATAATTATATAAAATTTATACATTTTTAGTTTATGATAATTGAGTTATTTATGCATAATTGAGTTTGCCCGAAAGAATAATATGTTGACTCAGATAAAAAATTAATAAAACGAATTTTATTAAAATCCTTTCAATTGTTGTATTGTATTGTTATGTTAGCATGCATGCATTTTATGTTCTTAGTAAGCTTTCGTATTCTCGTCAAAACTTCAAAAGCTTTCTACGTGACGACTAGAAATATAAACAATAATTAGTTATTATTGTTTATATTTCTAGTCGTCACGTATCAATACCTATATCTATCAAAATATACTTCTACTTACTAGTACTTCTATTGCTTTAATATATACTCGTATATATACATATATATATATAAATATTGTCTTTTTTCTCGATATATATGTATGTTTCTTATTAATTTCACCGGTCATATCCTACAAACAACAATAGACGCGACTCCGACACGTACGGAAAACAATTTCACAATTCATCGCGTTTCAATTTGTTGTTATCAGCTATTATTCCAGACATCAAATTGAAATTTCGTGCCCATCCTCTGTTAATAAATATTTAAATTTATTTTATGATTATATTTTAAAGTATTTATTAGATTTCTATATATATACAATCGAATATATACATATTATATTTATGGTATATTTCGAGTTAATCATTATTAAAACACATTGGAATGTAATCTCCAAGTTCTAGGAAATTGTTTCGTTTCTCGTATATTGCTTTAAGTTTGATCTTTCAAACTTATTTACTTAAACTGTATAGTCTGTGTCGTTCGTAATATGAATTGTTAAGTGGTGTGTTTCATTCAAAAGTATTTATATGGTATAACTACCTCAAGGTGACATTTTTAATCTTCAGATAAAACTTAACAGAATAAATCTTATTAATGAAATAAAAAGTAAAATTGCCATACTTACAATAAAATGGTTGGATAGTTGCTCCCATAGATAGGTATAATGAATTAACCGATTTGATATAGATTTGATTTCATAACTTTAAGCGACTTTACGAGACTTGGGCATGTTTTATATGTTATGCTTTTAATGCGATCTCATTTACTATTTGTAAGCAGTTCCCTTTTTTTTTCTTTTCAGAAATTATATTCATATCTTGCGCGCGCTGCAGCTGAATGCTGCCTCTAAATCCACTTCTTGCCTCGGTGGACATTTCTGAGGTTTTCATATTTTTATTATAAACAAGCCAAAATGTATTTATTATAATCATTAAAAACCTTAGTATTTATCAAGTAAAGTAATCTATTCACTACGCGCCGTTATTCTATTTAGTGTTATTTGTGTAAAAGCTTTTCCAATTCTGTGATAGTTTGGGTGTGCTCTAGGTTTTCACATCGAGTACTATCTTCAATTTCTATACATCACTAGATAATATTCATAACACCGAATCACTTTTTCTAAGGCAGCATTTTTGTATCTACGATACTTTAGGTGTTATGATACTCCACATCTTCGATTTTCATAGTTTTGATAGTTTTTCCTTTGCGTAGGCACTAAAACTTAATTTTACACCAAATTTAAGCTCTCTAGGGAAACGGGAAGTACCACTTCTATTTTGATGAGTCAGAGATAAAATAACGGAACTTTGACTTGCAATAATTCCTAAACTATTTGTTACAGAGGTTAAGTTACAGGGGTTTGAATATAGTCCGACTGGCTTCGGGAAAAGGATAGAAAGGCCATGGCTTTTTGCTTCATAATGCGAAAATGTATCTCAGAAATAAAAGATACTCTGACATTTTTATAAGACTGACATTACTGCGTTATATTAAGAATTATTGCCATCATATAGAATCAACACTCACTCACATATTCACACTTCTAATAAATAAAATCTAAGCAACTCTAATACTTACTTGTAATTCAATACGTAAGTACAATCATAAACCTAGCGATTATCCGTCTCTGTGAATTCCGATCCACTATTAGAGGAATACCTGCCATCCAATGAAATACTTGGCAAGACAACGAAGATGGAGGTGTAAAGTGTTCTGTGAACTATTCATCTTAGTAAGACATTTTGTATTAAATATTTTTAAAGAAAAAATACACTTTTTACATTAATTGTATATTAAAAAAAATAAAAGATAAAAGATGCTCAAACAAAAGATATAATTTATAGGATTATTCAAACAAAATCGATAAGAAATGTTTTTCAATAACTGTATTCTTTTCAATTCTTTTCAAAACGTAGTTTTAAGTACGTATTGAAAAAAAAGGTGATATCATTTGTAACTGAAATGAAATGATCCGATCGAATATTTATTCGACACGTCCTGATTTATAATTTTAATATGATATTAATTTGTTCCTTATGAATTAAATTATAAAATAAGAAAGGCTCAAATAATAGTTGTCCTGAAAATATACTGAAATTATCAATAGCTAATGTTTATAAAATTACTCGAATAATTGTAATTACTGATTTATAAAAGATTTTATAATTTAGTTATCAAGTATTTTTCTTTTATAAAACGCAGATAGTAAAATATTTAAATAAACATATGATGAAACATGAGTATCATTAGAATCTGCAACATCATTAGTACTCTTCAAATTTATATAATTATATCATAAAAATATGCTTATAGAATTTCATAATTACTGTAATAATAATTATACCTCGTTTGAATCATATATATTAAAATATAATTTCAGTAATAAGTATCGGTTTAAGACCACAGAACCCCAAAAATATAAGAACGTTTTGTATATGATGTAAAATCTATAATTACAACAAGATGCATTGTCTGTTTGTATAACGCCGAAAGACGGACAAATACCGCGTATAATAAATCAAAAGTACGTAAACACTAACATTTTAACAGCATAGCTATTTATATTTTAGCTTCACGGAATATTTTATTTCATTATTCTCATAATAATTTATAGTAATAAAGAAAAGCTTACACTGGATCGATTAAGCTTCATACTAATGGGACTTTACCATTGATTACTTACTTTTAATTTTGTTGACTTAATTTAAATTGATTCATGCAAGTTACAATATTTGAATATGTTTATTTAGCTGAAGGTTTCTCATCCATAAAAAGCAATTAGCCATGTTGAGGTTATTTTATACTAAAAGCTTTTATATTTGGTGGTTTTCAATAAGCGTATAGGTTATATATTAACCATTTTTATTATCAATGTTCATATATTCATTATACAGCCCACTTCGGAGTAATATGTATTATATTTTAAGACTTATGACAATTAGAACAGATACTCTAATTCTGCTAAGATGTAATGAGGGAATAACTTTAATATTTTGATATTAAAATATAAATTATTAAGAATTATCTAAAATTAAATTAATTAATTAATTAATTAATTAATTAATTAATTAATTAATTAATTAATTAATTAATTAATTAATTAATTAAAGATAAGACATGACTTAAAGCATTAAATAGTGCATATGTACTTACGAAAGTTAAATAATTCCAATATCAAGATAATACAACACGTTAAACGTATTATTAAAAAGCTTGCTTAAAAATTTTCAAATTACAAAAGAACTCCATAAAAGATAAAAGATAAAAGCGTCAAACATCACCCGTTAATTACAATCGGCTGTTACTTCGATAATATAATTCGTGTCGTCACGTTTTAGCACCTAACTTCATTATATGCTCACATATTAGGTTGGAATTTTTATTTGGTTATTTTACTTAAATAACGTTGACAAATGTATGTTTTGATATACATAATTTTGTAAGAACTATATATTCATATACTAAGCTACTAAACATCAAAATCAGAACTTTGATGGGTGACAAACAAACAAAAGAAAAACCAAAAAATAAATAAGGATTTGACCCCGTTACTATATATACTGGAATCATTAGTGCGGTACATCTATTGACAAAAATTCAAATGTCAGATTGGCGTGCGTCCGCAGGCTCTAGGCTTTTGGAGTACGAACTTATGAAAGAAAATTGCCTAAAACCTTTCTATGTACCTTGTTATAATTAATATTATTGATTAAAGATCAAACATAACATATTTAAGCTTGAGAATTCCCTTTCTTCCGTTTTCTATTATAATACCAACAACTATTTTATATATTGATCTATGATACTCTTGTTATGATATTGTCTGTAATTAATCATTCTTTATCTTATTCAATGCTTTTAGTTTCGATTGCACATTATATTTTCGTTGATATGATTTAGTGTTTTCGATTAAAGTGAAACGCATTAAATACCTGGACATAGACGGATATTGATGGATGTGGCGTAAGACTTAAAAATGTGTACAAACTACCGCATCCAAAATTATTAATAATGCACTTCTTAATACTAATTTAATAACAGTCGAGTACTAGTATTTAAAAATATTAGAAAAAATAATATCTTGTTCAATATTTTTATAAATAAACTATAAATTTAGTGTCATAATATGTGTAGGCAAAACAAAAAGATGTCGAAACAGTAAATACTTGATTAAATACGGATTGTGATCTGTTAATAAAGGTGACTTTGTATTAACATTAATTCAATGACATTAAATTCTTCACAAGATAGACTAACTTCTTGAAAAACGATTAAATTGAATTTAATATTAGAAACAATATAAATTTATACTATCTTTTACCTGCGGCTTCGCTCGCATTTGAGTCATTGTCAATGAGTCAATGAATCAATACTATAACTATATTTTATTGCTTGGCTGGGATTGTCAATTTTAAAAATTACTACACACAATGAAGTTTCAAAAACTTAAAATATGCTTTACTGAATTACAACAACAAATTTAAAGATATATTTTACTGTGACAAAATATTTTTTTTTTTCATAAAAACTATCCTATCTTACTTCTAATAGCTCCAAAAGGATGTTTACAAAGTTTAATAATGATCGGTTGAGTAGTTTTCGCGTGAAAGCGTTCGAGTGAAAACAAACAAACTTACATTCGCATCCTACAAAATCACAAAAATTATATTCAATATAATAAACAAAATGGAATATAATTTTGAAACAACATACGTTCAATTCAAAATCATTCATTCATTCATTTCGCTCCAATAATTGAGAGAGTCTTTAAAAACATTTCTTCACACGCAATACGAACAAACCTTCCTACTAATATGTTTTAATCCTTCGCATTCTCTGAATAATGGTTTTAATGGTTGTGAATTCTACTCCCATTCTATCCCCTCTCTTTAATGATATATAGTGAGCTTAAATCACATTTCATTCATTCATTTTAAAGATACCTTACCGAGGTGAAGTAGGGAGACCATTCTGTTTATAACAGGTGGTGAGTCCTGACCTCAGATATAGTCACACTTCTGTCGGTTTTTGTCTATAAATTTAATTCTTTTAAAATTCCTTTTCATACTTAGGTACAAAACTAAATAAAGTCAGTTGCATAGAAGTCCTTATGTAATATACTCATTTATGTTTTTTTTAATTTAGTGTATATAGATATATATGTGTAAAGTGTAGTTAAAATCATTTCATTATTTACTTAGAATTAATGAAAATTGATAAAGATTAGTGATTGGATCTTTAGTTTTAATAGGTCTTAAAAATAATATTAGAAACTATCAAAATAAAGTAACATGCTTATAAATGTTGGTTTAGTAATAATGATTTTTTACAAGTATTGATTATTTTCTTACTTTCTAAAATTATACAGCATTACACTACTTGGAAATAAGAGTAACTTTAAAAACAGAAATAATCATTAAAATAATTACAGATAAACGAGTTGTACCAGCAAAGGTATCTTATACCCAAACCTCTAATATGCGATTCGATGATGTATCTGAATTTAAGAGAATAATTAATAATATGTATATAATATAATTAAAAAAACATTTATTCTTTTTTAAAATTGATAAATTATACATTTATAAAAGCTTAGACAACCCTTTATTGTATGTTATGAAAAGTGGAAGCTTCAAGAACATATGTTTGCCCTATTTACTATGAAAACTAAAGGAAAATGTCAAAAGGAAACGACTTGTACATTATACATTTCAGCTTACACAAAACTAGTGTGTTGTTAGAAATTATCTAAACTATTAATATTATATACATATTTATTTATGGTTGGATATATTGTTAATAGATTTTCAATAAAATTTTGAAAGTTTCTTTAAAACCAATGTAATCTTTCATATCATCAAACATATATCTATATGTTTATTTTTATCTTTTCCACTTAAAAACAATACCATCACTTGTGTGCGTCATTGATCAGAAAGTTTACCTTCTATTTAAAATATATAAATTTTGATATTCAAATATTTCTAATTGCAGCTAAACGTGGTTAGCTAAAATTATATTACTTTCAGAGTGCATCTGACCGTTATATGAGGAAAGTTT
Organism: Melinaea menophilus ssp. n. AW-2005; assembly: GCA_918358695.1. NCBI lineage: Eukaryota > Metazoa > Arthropoda > Insecta > Lepidoptera > Nymphalidae > Melinaea > Melinaea menophilus. The sequence continues at coordinate 15,685,557 of OU911052.1, forward strand.
TCAGTAATGAGTAATGTTTAGTAGTTCCTAGTTAGTTAGAAATACTTTGTCACTAATAGTATTAATATAAATTATTTATATATCTATTAAAGGCAAGTCTCTCACAGAAGATCGACGTGTAGTAACTAAATACATTTGGTTATGTTCCGTCGGTGAGTGAGAGAATCCGAAAGCCCAACTGCCAAACATGATAGCGATGCCTCAAAAAGTATACCCCAGGAAGGTACCGGTTTTGATGAAGCCGAGGAAGCCCTCCCTGAGCGAAATCGGGGGAATGATTCTCGGATGTGGTTGGGTTGCCCATTGTATCTGGGGCGGCAAAATATCGCAGTTTGTGTTTTCTGAGGGCAAACGACGGCAAACAGCAGCACCCCGCTCCACTCCAGATGTGGACTTTTGCAACATCCGGGAGTTTCACTCGAACCTAAACGCCGTCCACTATCACCTTGAGACGGCACAGGCAGCCTTGTTGTTTTTGACGGAGACGCAGATATCTCAACCTAGCGACACAGCGTACCTATCATACCCCGGGTATAAACTAGAACATCATTTTATACTACATGCCCAGGTATCCGTGTTTGTAAGCGAGGATATCTGCTACCGTCACCTTCAGATTTGAGATTTTGAAGTTCGGGACTTGTCCGTTCTCGGGCTGCTCGTGAACATTGTCGATCACGTCGGAGTCTACGCGTGCCTCTACAGGTCCTATAGTGGTAAATGAATGTTGGGCCGCGATCAAGCGAAGATCGACGACCTGTTTTCACAGACTCCCTCCGCCGAAGTCGTAGTTCTCGGGGACTTCAACGTGCAGAATACCGAATGGTAAGGGTCACGTGCAACTGACTACGCGGGGAGATCTGTGTTTAACTTTGTTCTGGCAAATGGTTTGTCCCAGCTGGTAAAGACTCACACTCGACTACCGAACGAGGACAGCCACGCGATCGCTTTGTTGGATCTTCTGCTGACTACATACGACATCCAGAAAAGTACCAGGTCACTGTCGAAGCTCACTTAGGGTCCTCTGATCACTGTCTGGTACGGAGTGCCTATTCAACGTCTGGCTCGCACAAGACCTGTAACTCGACGCATTTGGCACTACAAGTCAGCAGATTGGGATGGAATGCGGTCCTTTTTTACTTCCCTTCTGTCCAAAATAATGGAGATTATTATTAACAGACAGCTCCTAACGTACCGCGAGGATCACCAGTTGATCAATGACCGGTTGTATGGCTTTCGCCATGGTCGATCAGCTGGTGATCTTCTTTTATACCTTACGCACCGTTGGGCGTTGGGCAGCGAAAGTAAGGGAGAGGGTCTGGCAGTCAGTCTGGATATGGCAAAAGGCTTCGATCGTGTATGGCATAAGAGGCTTCTTTCGAACTACCTTCCTATGGGCTTCCTGAGAGTTTATGCAAGTGGATCACCAGTTTTTTCACTGGGTGGAGCATACAGGTTGATTTCGACGGTTTTTGCTCGGACCCCAAGCCTGTGAACGCTGGTGTATCTCAAGGCTGCGTGCTATCCCCAACTCTGTTCGTCGTGCACATCAATTATATGTTGAATATTCCCAACATACATTGTTATGTGGATGACAGCACTAGGGATGCGGTATATTCCGGTCGTGCAGGTCGTACGGGAAAACGTCGACGAGTGCCGAAAGAAATTTGTGTCTTCTATAGAGACCGCCTGGGGATGGTCTCCCCTAAAGACACAAGTTTGCGCGTTTACCACTCAGAAAACCCCATTGAAACCACTTCTCTCTTTGAAATCACCGCCCTTTGAAAGCACTCCTCTTATTGCCGCGCCAAGTATCAGAATACTGGGTCTCGACATTCCGAGCGATTGTTAGTTTTGTGGTCATCTAGAGAGCAAGGCCAAATTGGCCTCGATGAGATTGGGAGTGATCAATAGAGCGCAGCAGTATTTCAAAGCTGGCCAACAACTTGCGCTCTATAAGGCGCAGGTCCAGCCACACATGGAGTACTGTTCTCATCTCTGGTCCGGATCACCCCAATATCAGATTCTACCACTTGACCGCGTACAACGGAGAGCCGTTCGGATTGCCGGGGACCCGGTGCTCTGCGAACGGCTGGACTCTTTGGCATTTCGTAGAGACGTGGCTTCGTTGTGCGTCTTTTACCGCATTTACAACGGGGAGTGTTCCGAAGAACTATTCGATCTGATGCCTGCCACCGAATTTCATCACCGCACAGCTCGCCATCGCCTCCTTTAAAATCCATACCACCTGGATGCGTGACGATCTTCCACTGTGCGGTTTTCAAGGACTTTTTTTCCCACGTACCACTCGAATGTAGAACGAACTTCCTTCGGCGATATTTCCAGATCGATACGACATAAGTATCTTCAAAAAAGGCATATATTCTTATTTCCAAGGCCGGCAACGCTCTTGTAAATCTTCGGATGTTGCAAGAGTTCATGGGCGACGGAGATCACATATCAACGGTGACCCGCAAGCTCGTTTACCCTCCACTAATAAAAAAATAAAAATAAAAAAATCTTAACCTTCATATTATTCCTTATCATCATGCACGTGCCCTTATCCCAATAATACTCTCTTTCTCTTGTAAAATATGATTCTGAAATCATATATTTCATTAACTCATTATAACGACTAAAAGTAAATAAGATTACTATAATGAACGAACTTTTGAATTTCTGTCTCGGAAATTTAATTCATTGGAAATGTAACGAAAACTGGAGACGGAGTGGAAATTACGGTTTTATTTGGTTACTTGCTTCCTACTTTTATATTACAAATTTTTGTCTAAAAGTTTGGTATTAAATGTCTGTCATATTCTGACATTGGAGTTATACTTTCGTTAAAAAAAACGGTTCCATACATGTTTATTGAAATATTTTTTCCCATTTTTTTAGTATTTTATACATTTATCAAGTGTCCTTTAGTCTGGTGGTTAGTAACCGCATCTGCTAAGACGGAGCCCTTGGGTTCGATTCTTATACGGATACCTTTTTATGTGTTGTGTTTGTGTCCACATTTGTTCCGATCCGATTCCGATTTCTTGTACTTAGTATTATCAGTGTCGTGTAGGCGATTATTAGTCACTCAACAAAGAAGAAAAAATACAAGAAATAAAAAATTAAACCAGACTTAAATTTAATACAAATCATAGCAATAAAATAATCTAGTTAACTTTAAAAATAAATATTTTAACCCCATAATTTCAATGAATGTATTTTTATTTTATTTTAGAAGTTAGGAGTTAGAGTTTGTTAGTAGGAGTAGTAGGAGAAACACTTTTTTTGAATAGAAGATGTAATTAGTTTTATTAATATTAACGTAGAAAATACAAATAGTAATAGTAACCGTTCCTTTTTTTGCCTTTTGGATATAAATACACTTTTCATCTACAGTAACAAATCTAAATTAATTTAAGCTTCCACAATGGGATTGCTCGTTACATACACACGTTGTTTGTAATATGGAAGGCATTTTATGGATAAAATCAAGTTTACAGTATATACGAGTATATTTTCAAAATTAAAAAAGTCTTAAATCAAAATATCTCTAGGCATTTACACGGATTTTTGAATCTGACTAAACTGACATTAAAAAAACAGAGTGGTCAGTCACGAATAAGCCACCACCAGCTCAGAATGGTGCTCTACTGAGAAGAGCTGGCCAGAAACTCAGCAGTTTTTCTTTTTAAATGAAATTTAATAATGTTAAATGTAGCATATATTATAATATCAACCCTGCAAATGAGTCCAGTCATTTAAATCTAACATATATATTTGATTCACCTGCCAGAACATTAAAATATACAAATTAACTAAAGTGCCGAATTAATATTTGCCAAATTAATTCAATTGCTAAATTTACTTCTTTAATTTAATCTCGCTTATTATATTCTACTCTCAACAAAGTTATTTTTTACAAATTTCAGTTCTAATAAAATATAAATTTTATAGTATACACATACGCAGTGTTGCTTGTGTGTAGATCAATCACTCTATTATTAAACCAGCAATCTAGTACGAGAAATGTAATCTTATGTCGGATTAGTTACTTCATTAGTTAAACTATTAAACCACAAAATTCATACATTTAATTAAACTTAATTATAATATTTTATTTGGTTTAAATATAAAACATTTCGAATAAATCTTTCAGCGTTTATTTCCATTTCATTAAGTCAGACATTCAAATCATTTGGTAATGTACAACCACAGTTCTGACGTAAATAGCTAAGTCCTAAAAGGGTCACAAAACCAATCCGCTCCATTGACGAGCGCCGCCATCTTATTTTAATATCAAATTATTTTCGCACCAATTTACATGTGATTGTTTTATACATTAAATTATAGTTTTTATACTTCTACAGTAGTAAATACTACTTATAATAAATACACCAACATAAAAACTATTCAACTATAATTTAACATCTGATAATGCGTGTGAGTAGCACTTCAGATAATTGAGCAACGCACATCCGCCATCTTTAACGACGTCTTTTATCTTCAGTCAACATACGAGAAACATAACTTTAGTACAAAGTAACTTGATATTTCATAAACGAAACATGTTATAAGATTAGAATGTATTATTATTTATTTATTATAAACATAATATAGCAGTATTACGAACAATAACAATTACAGATAGAATCTGACATTTATACCACTCTTGAAATGTTATATTGACAATCAGTTGTCATGTAAATAATGTATGAACTCTTCTGCGATAATAATTCTCATAATTCCTGTTATATAAAGCCATTAAAATCGGATATGTTTTTAATGATGTCTGACAAATTATATTCAATATTTATAAATGAAAGGAGTATATGTTATGATCATTAATATCGGGTTTTATTATTATTCATTACACAAGATATATTTGTTATAAAACGTCAGTAATAATAATATTATAAATCAATAAAATACAGTTCGTATTAAAATAGTAAAAATTATTAAAGAAATGGTTTAATCTGTTATGATAAAATATTCATAATTCATAGCCCCGGGAGTTTATTTACTTGTGTACTCGTATGCTGGTTTATCTGTATACAAGTACACAAGTACGTATACAAGTACACAAGTACGTATAGAAGTATTTGATCTTGATTGTAAATGGATAAGTTTGATAAGCTCTGTAGATGTAAACAGAGATTCAAATGTTGGAAGCGAGCCAAGAACGAAGTATCAACAGGTTACAGCTCAATATTCGAAAATTATTTACCCGTTCAATGTAATTATTTCTGTAATTAGTTTAGGAATTTACAATGACTTAATTTATATTAGCCGTTGCTTGAGGCTTTACTTATTTTTTTATAAGATTTTTTGTTTAAAAAGTTTTTGTTGCTGTTTAAAGCGTCACAAAAGTTTAAGAATAAATAAGACTAAACTGTCAAATCCTATTTTCACAACCGAACTTCGTTCGTTCTGTATCGTTTTCACTTTTCTCGGATGGATGGAGGTCTGTGGACAGGATTTTTTGTTTTTGGTTTTCATATTTAATTATATTACTATTTTGTATATTTATTAATCAAACTTTTTTGTAATGTTTTAGTAATTATAAATAAACATGTATTTAACATTTTCTTTTCTTCAATAAACAATGATTATTTTACTTAAAAATCAATTGTTTTTTTATTAACATTTATAATTTCGTCAAAGTTTGTTCGGGAAATACCCTAGGTTTTTGCATTTTCACTGGTTTTTTCTTCAAATGCGGCGCGTAGTTATTCATAGTTCATTCGACGGTAGATACCTACCGTCGAATGAACAAACATTTCAGCTTTACTACACTAGTATAAACATTTTTTAAAATTTAATAATTTATCACTATTCATTAAGATTATATAAGACATTGGTCATACTTATAACTCTATAGTGCCAATCTTAAAAACTCGTTCTAATATTGAATCCAAATGTTAATCTCAATCCATTTATTTTTATTACTATATTTTATAGACCATGTGGGTTTAATATTTATTTGATTGTACTTCAACTAAATTACAAACTCACATAAGTGAAGTTAATTAGACATTAAATTTATTTGTTTAGAAATTCCTAGTAATTTTCCTTTGTCCAGTATTTAAAATGAAGACTGAAATACTCTTTCCCTATTTCATTATATGTAAAAAAATGTTTATATGTAATATGAATTTAATATAACAACATATTTTTTCTTAGCTTAAATGGCTAGCTACAGTTAATTTCTTTTAATATTTTATATTCTCTTTAAAAGTATATATTACAATATAAAAAACATAATTATGTTATTAAAACCATTGAGTAGAAATTATTAAAACATTTTTTTCATTTCAAAAAATAAAAAATATAATAATAAAGGCTTAGATTTAGACAATATTTTAACGGATTGTGACTTACTTTGTTTATAAAAATAAATGCTTTTGTCTGTTGTTTTATTCAATAATAATCATAACAATGATTACATCTGATATCTTTGTGTCAATGCTCACTTTCAATGAATATATTCATTTAAATTTATACGAACTTCAGTCAATGAATATAACATCTATATATAAAATATGAAGTCGTGGGCATGCTATAAATTATAAAATAGAGTTTTATTTATAATATTATTATTAAATTTAATGAATGATATTACATTATTAATTCTCTTAAGATTAAATAGACAAAAACAAGGATGGTGTCGCTTTCATATCATGGAGGTTCTCAACAAAAGCTTAAGAGGGATAATTGAGGAGTCTCTCCGTTGATCCTCTTGTAAGTAAAATAAAGATTAAATTAAATTTTAATTACATTCCTCCCTTCATAATAACACAGCTAAGGAACTTAGTAATGTAACCGGAAGAAAAATGTTTTACATTTTAATATATAATGTTTTTTTATTCCAATAATAACAACAAAATGTTAAAATGTTAAAAAAGTTTTACCATTCCTAATTAGAGAATCTTCAAGATTTTTTTTCAGTAAAATTTTATTTATTTTTCAATAATTAAATTATCAATAAGCCTCCTAAGAGACTGTAAACTCAATTTAAAACTCTCGACATTTATTATTCTTTAAGTTTGTGAACAGAAAGGAAAGCGTTAACTTGCGCTTTGAAAGTTTCCTTCTGTACTCCAAGAACAAATAAATAATATAAAAGACAAAGACTACAGTCATAGATTTTTCATCATGTGTATTATTTTAATCATATCTAATCTACACGGGTTAAATAAATCTATATTAACATTCAATATAAATAATATTTTAGTTAATATACTTTATTTTATTATAAATATTTGGTAAATTATATATCATATCATCATTGAAAAAACAACCCTATTTTTCTGTTGAATTCTTTTTAAAAAATCATAACTTTTGTAACATTTTTATTTTATACTTGACCACCGTATATCAGAGCGTAGTTTTTAGAATTCCAATTTTTTAGGACTAAAAAAATTTTGTATTTTTAGGTACAATTTGAAAATGTTTCAAACTGTAAAACCTATTTGATTTTTATTTTTCTTCCTAACGATGCCTCCAAATATAACACGTTTAGTATATAACATATATATATTTATTAAATTGTATTTATTTTATACGTGCTCTTGCTCTTAATAAAATTATTTACACTAGAAAATACGTGCTAAATAAAATTCATTTAATCCAATTAATTTCATTATCACGTGATAAACAATATCCCACCACGCGGTGAAATGCATTTTAATCATAAAGCTTATTGTTTTAGATTTAATTAAGGAGCTTTGACTATTTATTTATTATAATAATAATGATGCTTTATTGACTAATTGGATTGAAATACATATTTAATTCAATCATTAGTTTTTATATATTTATTAAAGCTATTACAATCGATAAATACTGCATAAGAAATGAGAAATTTAAAATAATTATTAATTCAATAAATACGGTACAGCAATGGGATAGTATTTCAGGTCACAGGTTCGAGTCTCGTCCGTGTTAATAACTTTTTCGTTGTTTCAAATTTAAACATAAAGTAATTTTTAAAAGCCAGCATATTCAATTTGCAGCCATAAATAAAACTAAAGCTTTAACATCGTTCGTAAAACATATGCATGTGTGCAGAGTACTCATCAATAAAGTTTGTATGTGAGTGAGGCAACAGGTCGCCAGGCATCGAGCTGACAAAGCCTTTTACCACTCAGCCAAACTTAATTATTTTCCAGACTCACTTTGTTTTGTTCGCAAAGCTTTCCAAAAATCAATATGCCCCGACTCTTTGTTGTTTTCGGACAGAATATTCCGGTGCAATTTTTTGACACCTTTCATTACATGCACAATTTTAGTAAAAAATTTTGAACCATTATTGAACAAACGTACTTGGTAGTGTTTTACTTCGATGTATTTTATTTTTTGTTATGTAGAAATACTAGCCTCTTTAGTACGGAAACAGTGGGTCTGTGGGGATAAAATGCATTCCTTTGTTACAGGTTATATTTAATTTGCAACACAAAGGTAAAGTGTTTGAAATAATATTTTTTATATGTGACATGAGTAATGGAACTAATGAATTTTTATTTTTAATAAATAAGGAATCCTCGAACACTTTGAAGTTATTATAAGCTAGGAAATATAAAAATGCAGAAGGTTTAAAAATTATCAGTCAATACGCTTTGATTCTCGCTTCAAGTTTTTCTTTTGAGTCAAAGGCATCTTTTTCTGCAGTAGCTTCGGATTTTTATACCTTTTCGATTAATTCCACTATGAATAAATATTTAAATATAATTGATATTTAAAATAAAATCGCGTTCTATAAACCATAATACATATCTATAAGCAAATAGGAAGAACTAGTACTAGAGATGATTAATCTGAATCTGAGTTCATTTTAAATTGGTTCCTTTATCAAGAGAGCGTCATTTTAAACGGACTTTCAAATAAAAAATGAATTCAGTATTTTGTTATTAAAATATATATTGAAAAGTGTAGAGATTATAATAACTTGTAATAGCATAAGGTTTAGTTTATATTTTATTTAGTTGCTACAAAATTAAGATACAAAATAAACAATACAAATTGATCTTAGCATTTCAAATTGTCGTGTATTTCAAAGAAGCGTTAAATAAATTAACTTATTATTTACTAAGGATTTTTCCTAAATTAATTAACACTTATTGACATTAATTAGCACACTTATAAAAACAAGTGGAGTGGAGTAAATATATTTATTTTTCTTTTTCTTATCACAATAAAGAGGAGATAAAGAAATCTTCCAGATGTTATCAAAGTTAATGATTATTAAAAAGTCTTACTGACATTATTTCGTTTGGATCTGCAAATTAATATATATATAATTTGTTACTGTATTGAATTAATAATCTCCAAAAAAGTAGATAAATGTGTTATTCATTAAATCTTGATTGGAACATACTCGTATATTATAAATATAGTGTATTGGTATTAAAATCATATATTTAATAATGTTATTCAAAATAATATTTTACACGATACTGTTATATTAAGCTGGAGACTTAAAATACCTGTTTTACGACATCGTGAAAGCTCACAGTAACTTTTAGTTATTTATTACTTAAGAAAGGAATTTTAATTAAACTAAATAATAATAATAATAACCTAATAAACAGCTTTCATAAAAGAAGTACTTTTTCTATAATATCTGTAATATTAATACATATATATTTATAGTTCATATAAAAAATTGTATATATTATATTATTTCATTAAGTAAAGAACCTTAACATCACAAGCATATCTAGATGGAAAATCGATTCGTGCCTTAATTGGAGACCACTGAGTGACGGTTGAGAAGTAATCAAATATACATCTAGTTAATCAACAAATAGGTTATAACAACAATATGTTCTATTTTTAACAATTTATTCTATTTTATTGTTATTCGTTTTACCAAAACATGTTACAATACAATTATGTTTGAAATTTTTTCTGTATTAATACTATATATATCGATCTACGTTTTCATAATAAAATAAAGTTAAATACATTATAAAAATACACTTTTTAGGACTTTAAATAGCATATATAGTGCCTTCATTAAACAGTTGCTGAGACGTGAGAAAAAGTTAGAGAAAAGGAATCAACCGATGAAAAGTATAGTTGAATAATGTTGATAAAAAATATAATAATTATTTTTTTAAAGATACCTATATATTAATCATTTCAAGTTTTTCACATAATTAGTGAAGTACATAAATTCTAGTATGTTGTATTGATTCTAACTATAATTTTATTTGAAGTCGATAGCTTAGACAAAGAACTAAGAATGGTAACATTAGGCAATACCTTTTGAAGATAGACACAATAAATAGATGTTTTGTACTCCTGTCACAATAAATCGAAAGTTCCCCATTCAATGACATTCATTGTTATATTTTGTACTTTCAATATTTTTATATTGTATTATACTAAGTCTCTTGTACTATAATTTGTTTAAATGTGTGTGTGTTTGTTTGTGTGTGTATTGTAAGAACCTTACTCCACCAATATCAGGAGTTATATTATTTTAATTATCATATATTTGATTGTAGCTTATGAGGCTCGTAATATCTACACAAACTCAAAATCTAAGCAACACGATTCATTTCCGAATACAAATTTGTATCAGCGTCCCTTAATACCTGGGACTAACCATGATCGTGATCCTATTACAAACATTGTACACGTTGGGCCAATGCGTTGGACAAATTGTCTCTAAAAGCAATGTCCATTAATATTTGTTTGAAATGTCCGCTTGCATTAGTATCCAATATTCATTCGAATATTCAGGAAATTGGCCCAAACTTTAAATAGTAATCATGATAGTAATCTCAAGTATAATGAAATAAACTATGAAATCATCCCTTAACTTAGATATTTGATATTAATATTTATGAGCTTGATTCTATGGAGAGTAAAATATTTGAATTGTTGAACTTCTGAATCTTGAGAACTTAGAGCGTCATTTAAAGTTATTGTTTAACTCAATTTAAAAACTTTTAGAAAATAGTCATGTGTTCTTTTACAAGTAATTTAAATATACAATGATATATATCAATAAATTATTTAAAATAAAACTCTCAAGAATCAAGAAACATAATACTTTATGGAACAATAAACACACATCCTTACAAATGTATCAAAGCTATGTCGAGTATAGATCCTCTTCACATAATAACAAAGCCCGAACTAGATATTAGTATACATTCAGTAACGTTTATGTTCCAGAAAGGGGAAGGATGGGAGGAATGGAAGGAGGGACGGGGATGGGGAGGGAGGGGATAAGGCAACAGGTGCCTTCGCCGTTCCAAGAGCTGGATAAAGCAGTCTGAGTCCCGAACTAATTTAATTATTGTCTCCGTGCTTCAATATTGGGTTTATTATTGTATCATCATTATTACCGGATTTGGAAATGCTTTTTGCATTGCGTTCACTGAATAGTTTATAATTTAAATTTCACTACCTATCCCAGAAGTTACAGGTTCGAATTCAGATCATGTCGATAAATGTTATATGTTATGTTTGAATTTAGGAAAGCTGAGAATTTTTACATACGTTTATAGAAATTTTTATAGTATATTATTTGTTATAACTTATACAGTTTTGCAGATTGTATAAAAATAATTTATACTTTTTATATAATATATATATAATATAAACACGTAACTCAGAGATTTTTTCGATTATGTAAATGTAATTCAATTTATCTTACTTCAATTAAACTTACTCAATACTCTAACTATTCATATATAACTGTTCCGTTCTATAGTTCCCCCAAATGTCTACACTAGATACAGTCAATATTGTAATCGTTGACCCGCACGTGTACAGTCGTAAGCCACTTGATCTTAAACTCGTGTAGTAAATCTAACATCACACACAAAAAGTTCAATATTTATCTTTACGTTCTGTACTACGCCTTATGTGCGGTTCCGCTGTCTATTGTACAATGGTTGTGAAATCTCCTTTGTAGCCTTATTAACATACTACAAACTGTAGAATCAATATTGTAAGCGGACATAGAGAATAAGGGCAGTAAAGGTGTGTTAAGGGTTGCATAAAAAATTTACTATATCTGTTTTAATTTTAAATAAATTTTAACGTGAAATCTCATAGTCTGTACGGTCTTATTATTTAAGATGCTTTTCGGACGAATTTAGTAGTTCGGTTGTAATATTAACACACTCTGATAGCACTATAACTTCCTCACATATGTGCATGTGCCCTAGCCTTAGATAAGACATGCCTCTTTGTTGTTGTGCCTTAGAAGCGATTGATCTGTCAGCTATCGTACAAGCACAATAGATGTCTCATTATACGTGTGTGCTATGCCCTATATGACGCTTCAATAATATGTATTGAGTTTCAATGACTTATCTAACCTGCTTGTTAATTATAAATGTATTAATTGTGATATTATTTTAGTCTTTATATATTTAACAGCTTAAAATAATTTTCTTTTTTTAAGTTATTGAAAATACCTTCAAAGTGTACATATATTCTTCATCACACTTTGTTATGAAATAAAATTCAAATGACATTCAAAACTTATCTTGTATTTTCTCCCTGGTTTTCCTTTTCCTCTCCAAAATTTACGCATTAGAAATCCCATCGTCTCCCTCTAACAACCTCTGTCTTTCCTAATAACCGTCTGTTTACATTTCTATCTGCAGCGCCTCCATTTATTTACATTTCCGTGTAATTTAGTGTCAAAATAACATATATATCTTGCATATATACTACATTTATATTCGGCTTCGCCTGCAACTACTGTACAATTTATGTTCATTTATTTATTTATTTATTTTATGCACCAAAGAAAAAAGAAAAGACAATTATAAAAGACATATACATAGGATGAACTTATCTCTACAAAGAGATCTCTTCCAGCTACCCTTAAGAGTGTTGGACAGGAGGTTTAAGAGGGCAGAGAAAGGTACATATATATTTTATAATAATATGCAGATACATAATAATAATACTATATAAAATATGATACATACATATACATTTATGCCTACAATAATAAAAAAGAACATACATATAATAATACTATATAAAATAAAATACATACACATAAATTTATACCTACATAAATTAAGAAGTACATACATATAATAATAACATATAGAAATACATACATATATTACACATTATAATTTAATCCTGTGAGAGATAGTAGAGTTTTAAATGCCATGACAGAACGGCTGGATGTTATATTTGTTGGTAAGGAATTCCATAACCGCGCTGCTTGTATAGTAAAAGATTTGGAATAAAATTTAGATTTATAAGGGGGAATGTCAAAGGTTTTTACTGAAACGCAGGAGCGTTTAGGACGAGTACTAGTAATTGCAAGGTGGAATCGTTGATGTAGATAGGAAGGAGCTGAGTTGGAGAAGAGGTTACACAGCGCGGTTAGGACGTGCATATTCCGGCGAAGGCGGATCGGGAGCCACTAAAGTTGACGTCGGAAAGCTGAAATATGGTCAAACTTGCGTAGTCCAAAAATTTTTTTTTTTTTTATAGTAAGCTTATTGCGCAAATGATACTGTATATATACGAATAACACTCTATTATATTTAATTATAACCAAGATTAGTAAAGTTTGCTAGTTATAGAACAACAAATAAACGGACAAACAAATATTTATTAGTCAAGTCAAATTTTGGTCAATAAGGAAAAAAAAATCACAATATTAGACAAAAATAAATAAGTAGAGACCGAGTTTATCGATTTATAGTATCAATACATCTTTGTAAATATAAAAATCCCGTGTCATCATGTTCAATATCTGAAATCACTGAACTGATTTCTATTGAATGAAATATTAAAATTGTAAAATATAAGATTTTATTTCGATTAATAATCTTGAATTGTTTTTATTGCGAATTCGAGGTATTGTGTTTTCGAATAGATTTAATAATAAAATTTGAATTAAATTAGTTTATGAAGTAGCAGAGGCAGTCGCTGGCAACAGTTAGTATTAGTTATATATAGTAGTAGTTATATATATATATATATATATATATATATATATATTTAGTATAGTTAGTTAGTATACATCGATGTTCATCCCAAGGACAATAACAGCTTTGATTGATTTGCCTTCAGATGCATTATCAAGCTACATCACATTATGTGTAAGAGCCTCTCAACGTGCATTATAATCCTGAGATAGCTTCAACGTAATACCCTTATTACTTAAATCCCGTCGAGATATAGTGACTTCATTTTAGTTATCTTTTTATTAAGGGTTCTAATAAAGTTTAAAGTGCTCTTATTAATCAACAAAGCTTAAATTTTATTACAGAATTAGCGGTGCCCACGACATCCCGCGCTGATGTTTTTAAAAATAAAAGTAGCCTAAATTGTTCCTTATAACATCCGCTATCTGCCAGCGAAAGTTTTGTTAAAATCGGTCTCACCGTTTCATAGCCTTTTTCATTAGCCTGAACAAAAAGACCGAGAAACAGATTTTTTTTGTTGTTTTTTTATGTCAGTACCGTATTTATATTCATATGCATTTAGTAAAAGGCTAAGAAGAATTACCAACAGATATTTAAATTTTATTTATATATATAGATAAATAAATTATTAATAATAATGTTATTTCAGATGTAATCTTGCGAGTTATTTTGTAAAAGAATTACTTATTAAATTAATGAATGCGTCGTTTTTCCTCTTTTAACGTCCTTGTAATCTTTGAAGGCTTTGAAGTTAATTTGAGTGATATGGATTCCTTAATTTTCTTTGCCATAAAAGATGTACGAACATTCATGAGTACCATTATACCATAAATATTATAGATAAATTATTTTAATACCGAAAACCAAAAATACATTTAGTTTAAGTAAAACTATTATATGTGTATTAAATTTGAATATTTATATAATATGTATTGATATTTCTTTATAGTATTGGTATGGTTACAAGTAATTTGTATTCTAGTGTTATGCAAAATCTGATCTCATTTAAGGGTTCCAGGAGACCGCTGGAGCCTTTTGCCCTCTTTCCAATATACACATGAATGGTTACAAAATCTAAAGTGGAAGGCTATGTAATTTCGTTTTATCAAAACAAATATATAGGATAATATTGAAATTGTAATATACACACACACATATATATATATATATCTATATAAAATAACAGCACCTTATATGATCCTAATGAAAATTACCTTCTTAGTTGCCAAGTTAAAAAGTTTATTATGAGTTCACTTTTGTACTAATATATTTTTTACTTTTCAATATGTCTTTGAAGTCAAAATAATATTTGTAGTCCACTTTATATAATATTTATAGTCCACTTAAACGTGCTTCACAAAAACCGAGAGAAATCATTTCAATACCAAAAAATATAAGCTACTCGTATACGCATGGCTTCAATGACATAATAGGCAGTATACAGACAAATTAGGGGTTAAAGTTATTTTTATTGTGAATGTGTGTGTTATATATATTATTTTACAATGTTTTTTCTCTCTTTATGTGTGTGTGTGTGTGTGTGTGCGTGTGTGTGCGTGTGTTTGTGTGTGTGTGTGTGTGTGTCTGTGTACCTTAAAGTTTTTATATTTATGGTAAGAATTTCAAGATTTTATGTAAAACTGCAATATATAACAAAGTAACCTGTAGCAGGATAACCTATAACTAACCTTTCGTATTCTAATCTAAACATGTAAATAAAATTAAATGTTTGTGATTTCAAATAAACACCTTTTCATTAAATACTTACATACGTACATACGGTACTTAGATAAAAAATCATTTTTAAAAATTTTTGTCGGTCTGTCTGTCTGTTCCGGCTAAGCGTTAAAAAGGCTTGATATATTTTAATATGACTTTCACTAGATAGCTGATATTATAAGGAGTAACTTAGGCTAATTTTATTCTAAAAAACCTATTCCTCGCATACGTAGTTGTGAGTACAGCAGGTTGCTTAAAATGGAGACTATAGTAAACTATGCCTATAGCATTTTTGACAAATATTTTTCGACTTTTTAGGTACGGTTATATCGAGCACTTACTAATGGAAATTTCTTGTATTTAAATATCATTCACTCTCCTTCATAAGAGGTTTTTTTATGACAAGAGAATTATCATCGTTTCATATTTTAAAGATTCGAGACGAAAATTGAAATCTTTTATTTCTATTTAATTATTTAGATTACTTTAAGTATTTTTGTATTTTCCATTTTAGTACTAAAATATATTATTTTAATATATATTTCTTATATGAAGTTCTGTAATAATATTCTATTAGATTGAAATTGTATTTAGTTGTATTAAATCCTAAATGCCGGAGGGAGTATTGGTGGTATGGAGAACGTTACTGACATTGCAATATTGTAATTTCAAATCTATTTCTAGAATAATATTATTGAAGTTAATATATTTCAAAGCTATTTGAATATCAACCATATTTTACATTGAAGTTTGTGCAAATATTTAGAATTTTGTTATTATAATGTTTGATGAACTATGTTTTTAAATATGTATATATAAATTGTTAATAAATATAAAATAACAAATAATATTTTATATATAAAAATATAAATTCCATATACAAAGTAAATGATTTTAATAAATGTATTTCGCAGTACTCCGATGATAAAATTGTTCATCACTTTCAAAAGTATTATCATACAAAAAGGTGAATTTCAATTTTCGGCAAAATGAATTGAAAATTCAATTCTGAGCAAATAATTCCGTAACCACGGTCTGATGGAAAAATATAGAATACACGAATACACAGATACGAGTTTATTATAAATATATATATGTCTTATTTAATACCTTATTGTAATAGTTAATTATGATACATTAAATAGAATCAGAATCTGAGCAAATGTAATGTAAAATTTACATTCAAAATTAATTCAATGCGTTTGACACTTTTGAGATATCTAATTAAATTTACTATTGCGAAGTCTCTCATTGCTACGTTTGATGTAGCGCTTCTACATAAATGCTACGGCTGCTACGGCGTAACTTTACGCTCAAACCTTTATGCAGTTTCTAAAGCCTCGTTCAATTTCCGGAATAGACGTGCAATAAACATTTATTAAAAAAATCAAATAATTCGCTGAGGAGTTTTATGGTAGAAATGAAATGTTTATTGAAATCTAATTTATCATTCGCTAAAAACATTTATATTATTAATCAAAAATAATAAAATATTTATTGTGTATTTATTGTCTGTCAAATATAAATATATAATATATATACAACTAAATGAGTTTAGATTGTGAAAGCTCTCAGAAAACCAAATATTTCCTTTAAGAAAAAGATGAATCCTTACCTTAGTAAATAAAGCAATGAAACTTATTTCATTGCTTTACTTCTACAGATATTCCTCTAAGAAATATAATTAATCTTTTATATAAATTACGTAAACAAAATGTAGTATACCAATCAGCACTTGGGTTAAACATTAAACATAAACACGGCATTATTTAACAAAGATGCATTCTTTTAAAAAACAATGGTCTCTCAAAATATCTAAAACAGCATGGTCTCATTTACAAGCGACGGGTTTGGAGCTTCATCTGAAAAGCCAGGTGCATTGTGAGCAAACTGTGAAGGAAGATTCACGCTACGCCGATCATGGACTGTACCTCCAGACATTTACTTGAGCGAAATTTGTGCGTTATGAGATAAGTTTTATATATGTTATATTAATGAATTTTTGTATTCAATATTCATATCAAATACATTCTATATGTTTTATAAATATTATAATTTATTATTGCTAGGAAGGTAAGCATTCGAAAACGTATACAATTATTTTTCTATATATAAAAAAAATACTTACCTGTGTCTTTATTTTAGATAGTACAGAGCATTTAATTCAGGTAATACTTTTATTTAACTTACCCGTATACCCGATATTGATTACCAAACTTACCTGTTGAGTTAGTGGTCGAGCGGCGTGAGGCGCGGCCGGCCGCCGTCGTCAACTTAGCGGCATGACTTCCGCCGCGGCGGCCGGCGACGCTGAACGAACACCTGATCACTGCGACCACCTCACTTACACTTCACTTCACTTCACCACATACTCACACCACCTTCCTCATGCATTCACACTGCACTATTTATCTGAAACAATTGAAAATTATATTACTTATATTTATATTTACATATAAAGAAGATCAAAAAATCCAATCCAATCCAATGCTTTGTACACTGTACATGGTATAATAACTGAACAGACACTACCTTTCCATTTAAGGAAAGTTACGGAGTCTACCCACTCTCTGCTGCAATACGACTTTATTGTATAATATCAACTAATATAATAAAAATAGTTTTCTTGCAACTTCCTACAATACCAAATATAATCACCAATTATTAATTAAAATCACCAAATGCTTACACCAAGGTGTATGCTAGTGAATAAAGGTTGTCGGTTTCTCAATGGAATCTATTCAATTGTTTTGCAATGGTATCACAGACCTATTCAATCTACAGTATTCGCAATCTGATATTGTTATTTGTAATATGTTAGGTTTATGTTGAATTGGGTAAAATCAAAAGCATTGGTATGATTATTATTTTTGAAATTATACTATTACAAGTTCCTTGAAACTTCGCATAGAAAAGTGAAGTGTTCATTTGAATGGACAATTAAGTATACATACAATTATATATACATACTCGTATGGTTAAAATAATTATACATAAATATTTTATTAAAAACGATCACCGTTGAAACATAACAAAAGAACGTATAAAAGAAACATTTTTAATTAAACTTTAAACATTTTTATGTTTTAAAACACCGTATAGAAGACATAAAAATACAGTTTTGTACTAAACAGATGAGTAACAAGATATATAATCATAAATTCGTCACAATCGTAAAACACTCCGTGCGTAAAGATGCGGCTGAACGTGTGGGATAAATATAACACATTTTTTTTTTATTTATCTCCTATTTTACTGGCTTACCGCAGTTTTGTATTACCCTGTGGGAGTATACAGCTTAAACACAACGCTCATTTGATACTCGATACCATTTTATAGCATCATATATATATATATATATATATATAGTATTATAACTATATCTATAACCATTACCGTTTAGTTGATTATTTATGACTTTTAACCGACTTCATAGATTCAGATAGATATATTAACTTTTTGATTTATTTCAATTTAATGTATCAGCTATACTAAAAAATAGATCTAAAATTAATGATACAAGGAATCAAGGTCGACAGTTTTATGTTTACTGAGACGTTCAAACAATTAATATATACATATATTATGTACCGAATTGATTACTGTGTTGATTTCTTTTTTGCCAGGCGAGACTAAAATGAAATGTAAAGAAAGAATAGATGAGAGAAAGGGAGATTAGAATTGCTATCTCCCTCTCACAGTATTGAAAACGACTTCTCAACTGAAGCTTTTATTTATATTTATGTTTATGTTGCTCTAAGTAGCCTTAACAACTTTCTTGAAATATATATTATTCATAATTGTTAATATTAAAATGAATTACCGATATCAATATATATTATATATATATATATAATATAAATAAGTCAATAGCTATTAGTTTTATTATAAAATATATATTTGTTGTGGGAAACCACAGTTTTATTATGATAGCCCTTGTACACGCACTCCACAGATAATCCATATCAAAGTTTAAAGTGCCCATATTACAAATTCAGGTACTATTACGAATCAAATTTAAGGTCGGGGCTAGATAACAACTTTGTTAAATAGTTTAGGTGTGTATTGTTTTACTATACACATTTAAGGGATACTGTTTGTTATATTATTATACACATACAGTAATATTTTGAAATTGGACTAGCTTCTGCTCATAGCATTCCCTGTAATAGTAAGTAAAATAAATTCTTATTTTTTAAACAGGTGCTAATATTTCTGGGTCTGTAAGGTCTCACTCAATTTGATCTTATATACACAGATATCACAACAAACTTGATTGACTATAACAATGAATACTGCAGTGTTAAACGCACAAATAGTTCTGTAGTACGTATTTACTAAAGATACAAAAAAAATCTCGAACACTGAAAATAAAACAATAGACAATGATAGAGCAATATGTTATTCAGAATAACGTCATATAGTAAATACGATACAACATTTAGAATTCGATGTGATTTCAATAACATACGGTATTATGTTGTTTATTTTTCTTTCAGTTACGTTAATATACAGAATTGGAAAGTTTCTCGACAATTGCTCAAATTTGACTAATTAAAATTAGATATAACTCAAACCATAACCTACTTTTTTATTGCAAAAATAACATGTAACATAGATATCAATTGGCTCTGTAGTTTTTACATGATGCATAAACAAACAGAAATGCAAACATGCAAGAGAAAGTATGCTTGTTTTTTTATAAGTATTAAATTACTTATACATTGCATCTACTAATTCAATAAGAAGTCATGGCAAAATTTTCTATAAAATAACATTTAACGCCAACAAAGACTGTAACAAGGTTGACAAATGTTCTATCGTAAGTCTTAAGACCCTCTTTGTCTACCACAAGTGTCCTTAATGACTTATTGATTTATCACCAAAGCTAAGAGAAACAAATTCATGATTTTATTATAATATAGAAGGCATTATTAAGGCTTGATTAAAAGTTATATATAATAGACACTACTGAATATTAATAAGGCTTTATTCATTACTTATGAACAGTCAAATTTTATCGGTAAAATTTATAAGGATTTTTTATTTAATTTTATTTTAAAATATTACTAAGAAGCTTGCAGTGCAAATTCAAAAATATTGTTAATACAGTATTGTTACATATTATTGATTTTTGTCTTCATCTCTCGGTCTATCTTTAAAATTCATCAAAGAAGATCAATTTATATAGAATATTAATATATTGTATATTCAAAATTATTATTATTTCCTTATTACCTTCAATTTCAACACATATATGTACATTTGTACGTATATGTAGAGTAAATTAAAACGCCTTAAGCAGTAAATTATATAAACTCAATATTAATAATATTTTCATTACTTTAACACAATTAAATTTTGCAGCGTAATATTAAACCATGTATCAAATTTAAATAAACATAAAACTCTTTTGATGAAACTACTTTGATGTTCCAAAATGAATATAAATGTGTAACATTAAACTAAAAAATAAAAAGGTGATAAAAATAAAGTTTACAACCCAAAATAGTTATAATATTAAATTGTTTAACTTTGTTTTAATTTATATAAATAATGGAATGTCTTTGTTCAACGCCAGATGTGAGTTTGGAATCAATCAGCTGGCGAATTTAAACTTACATTCTGCCAAAACATTTAAACATATAATTCAGTATTTATTTAACTGTATCTGATGCTCCGTTTAAAAATCATAAACAGCAGTCAAGATTTCAGATAGAAAAATTATTTTGAAAAATATTTTTTATACCAAAGATTTCTTGAGCTTTTTTTTTATTTAAAATTTCACCGTAAATATTTATTAGAATGGAATATATTTCGTAGGACAATATTAAATTAAGAATAGATATTTCTGTTTTAAATAAATATAATATATAAGAAATATAAGACTCAAACCTACTACCGCTTACCGACAAAGCGTTCTGCCGACTAAGCCATCGCGTCATTACTTGGCTTAATGAATGTATGCAAAATGTATTTATTTTTGTTTATTGCATTGTATAAATCAAGTTACGTTTAATCATTCATGCCACACAAGTAAATCTGTGGGCGTAGCTTGTTGAATTTGATAAATTGTTTCAGTAATAGAATATTATATTGATTCAACACTCCAACATTGATAACACTTCCATTCTTATTCAGATACCAATGTTAGTAGTTGTTATGCGATGTATAAATAAAATGTAATTTATTTTATGTTGAATGATCGATTGTTTTCAAACGTAAGTGCTTCGTAAATTTCGAGGTCGTAAAATTTATTTCTAAATCGATAAAATCTTCGTAACTGAATAATTTATATAGATTTTTATACATAAAGAAAACTCAGAGATTGAATGTTTTTTAGTTTGATCGATTTTGTATTCAACATGAATTTATTATATTACAAGCTATTTATATTTTATCACTATAAAGGATAAAAAATGTATAGTAAAATTTGAAAAAATTGTACAATAAAGTGACTATGTGTGTAATTAATACAGGTAGTTCAAGAACCTATGACAATTTCCATTTAACATCTTTTATTTAAAATATATTATAATATTTCTTACATTAAACCTTCATCCACAAAAGAACACAGCACTTAAACTTAAAACTGACACAAAGAAACAAAAAGTAAAGTGAATTAGATATTTGAATTCAACGCTCTTTCCCGAGAGGAGGCCGTGACGTAACAACCGTTCTTCAACAGGTCGCTTCCCGCACTGCCCGGCTCCGTCCCGATCGCGCTCGCGCCAAAAATAATACTGAAGAAGGACTTCCCATTGACCGTGTTAGTATTGGAAAATGGCTTTCCCTGGTGCTCCATTATCACCGATAAATCGGACTTGATTTGACATATATAGAGTATCTGGGGACCGTTCTACCCTTAACTCCCCATGATGTATGTAGACAAAGGAACGAAGACAAGGGTCACTTAAAAAGTTATAATTCCATAGAGGGTCTAGTAATTATTAATAAAATTTAAAGTTATTTTATTTTTAAATGAAAGAGTTATTTCCAGCGCAATGAACTGTAAGATATTCGTTTTACAGGTAACGTAATATATAGTTTCTTTACAAATAGAAGCTTAAAATTTAGTAGCGTCTTATTTGATGTTTAGATGTATGTGTTTGCTAAGAACCACGAAAATGTATCTAATTAATTCACAGATCTATGAGTCATACATCTTGTGATATGCTGTGAATTAGGCAATATGTTTTCTTTTTTTTAATTTTCCACTACGCCACATTCACACCCTTGAAGCTTACCGGATAAAAAAATTGTTGGAACACAAAAGTTGGGTATTAAGGGTGATAAAATTTTGTAAAATTTATAATATTTTTTAATGGCTGAAATATATATTTTTTTATGACTATGATTTTTTATAGATTCTCAATGACTGTTTCTCCGCCATTTTATAATGAATAAAAAAAATGTACAAAATGACAATGAATTATCGAACTCGCTCACAAAATTAACTAGAAGCGGTTAACAGATGCGACCTATAGATGAGAACAGTTAGATATCCGGACATTTGCCAAACTTTAGTATATACCCAAAATATAATGGTGAAGCTTCGCTAGAACTCCGCTCAATAAACTAATATTCCATGTTGCAATTCCTATATAACATAGACACAACACATCTACAATACGATAAAATTACATTACCTTCCATAACCCCCGACTATTATCATGACTGAACCAAATTGATAAAAGACACAAGCATGATATGATATGAACTGGTTAAAGTATATATATATATATTTATATAGAATTCAAATTTATTACAAGGCCAGATAAATATTAACCAAAAATAGTAAAAATTGTTCCATATAATAAAAGTATAGAAGTTTTTGTTAGACACGTATAATATAACCTCAAAAAAAAGTTTTTATTTTCAATGTAGCTTTTATTAAGTATTTGAGTTTAAATGAGTGATCGGAAACTATTCAGTTATTTAACTTTTTAACATCTTAATATAATAAGTAAACCTGTTGTGAAGCTAACAAGAAATATTTTTCTTTTCAAAATACTTCTGTAACTGACTGTATTCTTTAATTGCAAACCACAATATACATATAGTTTTCTCACTTTACTTACAGTAAGTATCTAATATAAAGTATTACTCAATGAAATCATTTGTTTAATTTTATTTTACTTAACTTTGAAATAATGTGTATCATAAATATTGCGTAATATATTAGTATTAGAATAGTGTAATACATAGTTTATGTTAAATTTTTTTCATCAAACACTACTTTTTATTTAGCTATTACAAACGCCGTTCTATAAGAATGTAATCTCCAAACTAACTTTCAGAGAGCATTATTGTTCCCAAGTAAACCATCTGGATATGTAAATATAAGGATATTTATTTTCTTTTCTTTGTACTTTCAAAGTAAACTTCTATAAAAAAATATATATGACAACAAGAACAAACCCATATTGTGATTTATGCTTCTAGTTTGTTGTTAGAGACTTGTATGAAGCTTTAATGGCTGTTAACACTCACCTAGAAAGTTGTTATGTATTCACAATGTTAAGGGTATTCAAAGAAATAGTTATAACGAGCTCCTGAAATAGACCTCTTATTTGAGTGATGATTTTTTTTATCGTTTTATCGTTAAAATTATTGATATTCTTCAAAGGGAAGTTTTCGATCTTACAACCAAATGGAATAAGCATACATTATCTTCATTAATGTCATATGTACAGAATGTTACTAGTCAATTCAGCGTGAACTTAACTCCTGAACCAACATAATTGGAACGGAAACCTGTGTTCACAAGTGTCACTTGTATACTCGACATAATATACCTATAAAATATATATATATATAATTGATGCCTATATGTAAACAGACTCTCTCTCGGAGATCTTGAATAACAGACTTTAAGAAAAACGATTACTAATTAATTCTGCACGAAGCTAGTTTTGGTGTCCACTTAACACTAATGTCGACGCTGACCATCGCAATAGTGCAATTCTCACCCAAGGTTGAACATATACTCGCTATCTATCTGCTCGCGCCATTTGATGACATTATTAAACTATATTATTAAATAATGGCTGTCTTACGGTGAGATCTATTCAACATTTTGTACCCGCACACGCCTTTATAGATTGATTGCTAGAATTGATTTTATATTGAAATTTATTGAAATACGTTTTGTAAAATCATTTCATTATAGCGATTCTTAGGAAATGTAATACTTTTATACACTAAATTCCTTGATTTTTGTATTTTTTGATAAAAATGTTTTAATGTACCCGCATTTGACCAGTTGATAAAAGCTGCTGCTGTCGAAACTATTCATGGTGCGGTTATCGTAGATAACGCTGTTCACAAGTCTGGTTGCCATGCTTCGTGCCGGTGATCTATTTATATATACGACGTTGCTGCTAAGAGAAATACACATATGAGGATAGCACATAAGGGTAGCACATAAGGGAAGTGTATAAGGCTTTTTTTTATGGAATAGGAGGGCAAACGAGCTGGCGGGTCAAAGATGATTTGTGATCACCGCCGCCCATGAACTCTTGCAACATCCGAGGATTTACAGAAGCGTTGCCGGCTAGTATATAAGGCTAGCACATAAGGGAAGTACATAAGGCAAGTAAATAAGGCTAGTACATAAAGGAAGTATATAAGCCTAGTACATAAGGAAAGTACATAAGGCTAGTACATAAGGAAAGTACATAAGGCATGTATATAAGGGAAGTGCATCAGGCTAGTTTATAAGGCAAGTATATAAGGCTAGTACATAAGGGAAGTATATAAGGCTAGTACATAAGATAACTACGTAAGGCAAGTATATATAAGTATATTATTTATATTAACAATTTATTTATTTATTTATTTATTTACCTTCACGCCATATCCCTTGCGGGGTAGCCAGAGATGACGGAGCGCCAAACGCTATTGCACACTGGGAACGACTCTCTAGTCCACTCAGCAAAAGAAAATGCTGATCTCTTGGGCACTCTTTTTGCCTCAAACTCGACTTTGTACGACCACGGGATCTATCATCCAATGGAGTCAGAGCTTAATGCCGGAAATAGTTTTTCGGCAAAAAATCATCCGAAAAGTTTTTTTTTCTTGGAAGTTCCATAAGTCGAGTGGACCACATGGTATCTCTAAAATTGTGCTACGAATATGTGTCCTTGAGTTAACACCAGTGTTAACGCGTCTATTTCGGTACTCCTAACTCCTACTTCCTCCATGAGGAAGCGTGCCCTTGTCCATCCGATCCCTAAAATAGGTGATGCTCGGATCCAGCTAACTACAGACCTATCGCCATTAACTCTCTTCTCTACAAAATAATGAAGAGCATAATCAGTAAACAGCTCCTAACGTAACACGAGGATCACCAGTTGGTCATTGACAGGCAATATGACTTTCGCCGTGATCCATCAGCCGATGGATCACCAGCCGGTGATCTTCTGTAACATTATACGCACATGGAGTACTGTTCTGATCTCTGGTCCGAATCACCCCAATAGCAGCTTTTACCTTTTCATTAGAACTTCAATGGAGTGCCGCTCGGATTGTCGGGAATCCGGTACTCTGCGAAGGGCTGGACTCTTTGGTATGGTCGTAGAGACGTGCCTTCTCTATGCATCTTCTACCGCATTTACAACGGGGAGAGTTACGAAGACCTATTCGATCTGATGCCTGCCACCAAATTTTATCACCGCACAGCACGTCATCGCCTCCTATACCATCCGTAACACCTGGATGCGTGCCGATATTCCACTTGCGGTTTGCAAAGATTTTTTTTCCACGTACCACTCTAACATGGAACGAACTTCCTTCGGCTGTATTTCCGGATCGATACGACATTGGTACCTTCGAAAAAGGCGTAAATTCTTACCTCCAAGGCCGGCAGCGCTCTTGTAAATCCTCGGGTGTTGCAAGAGTTGTAAGTGATCATATATTATCAGTGGGTTACTGAGCAAGCTCATTTGCCCCCCTCTAAAATACAAAAAAAATTAGAAATATATAGTTCAGTTATAAGTTTAGTGTTTATGAACGTACCTCTGATTTCTATTATGATCATTTTGTCAAACATTTTTATAATTGACAATTGACAAACAATTTACTATTACGTTGGTGTTAAATTTTCACAATATTAATTAAGCAACTGAAAAAAAATCAGCTGGTTAGTAATATTTTTTCATGACCTCGTTTTCGACACATGTTGAAAGGAGGAAAGTTTATGTAGGACAAATATGTTTCTCGAATAATTGAGATCTCTGTCTTGAGGTTTAACAGAAATAACTATTAATAATATTTTTTTGAGAATCGTCAAATCAACATATTTTATACCACTATCACGAAAATTTTAATCGTCTCACCAAAATGAAGTTATTCATGTAAAATTTGCTCGATGTGCGTAGAATTAGAAGTAAATGGTTGTAAAAATTAATCATGGAATTACAACTTAAATTCAAACAAATTTTCAATACAATATATTATAAACACAAAACGAAACCAGAGTGTTACTTATAGGCTTCGCACAAATATATTACGCAGTCACTTTCAGTAATTCAACATTTGATTAATCGCCCTTTCACAAACGCATCGATACTGAACGTGTTCTGAAATTAATAACATTGATAAACACCAAACATGAAGCTGTAGTATTATTTTTAACAAAAAAGCTTCATATTTTTTAATTTCTTTTTTTGTATACGTTTTTAATTAAAATCAATTTTATATACAAGAACGTTGCTTGAATTATTTTATTATAAACGTATAACTGTATACTATATATTTTTTCAATAACTGAATTAAAGAATTTGAATCAAAAACATATTGTTATTAGGAGTTAATGTATTTCTAGTTAATATTTGACTTAAAGATTTTAGTAATTAATCTCACTGTAATTTTGTTTTAAAAGTTAACATTCTGCTAATTGAGATTCTCAATTTTCAAATAAAAGCAAAATCTTAAATAAATTCTTTTTAATGAAGGTTCAACTACTGCTTTGAAAGTATTGCATAGATTTTTATAAAATTCACTCTAATTCCCTGTAGTGTGATTCTGAATCACCTACAAGGGTAGAAAAAAGAAAGGTAAATATTAAATATAATTATTTTCACTTTACGATTATACTAAAACAGTTTGTTCTTAATTAAAAGAGAAGACTTTGGTAGAACTTCACAAAATATGTGGTGACTAAATTTTGATTTTTCATATGTGCAATGTATGTTCAATTAAAAAAACCTCATTTATTATATAAAAAATACTATTTAATATAATGGAATTATTTTAACATTATTATTAATATATTTGATTAATTATCATTAAAGCTCCAAAGTGGGTATTGAATATTCAATGAAGTCGAGTTCAAACACAATTAGGAGTGAGATGGAGGTCACACGTTTAAAATTCAAAAGTGACTTGTATCAATTCACCCACGCCTGCCCGGTGGGTTCCGGTTTCGTATTCAAAAAAAAAACAAATCACATTATACCATTCATTCTTTAAAGCTTTGTTTATTTATACTTTGAAGTGTTTTGATTGGTATCTGATTCAAAGCACATATTGGATAAACAAAACGATATAGATTGCACGGATATGTTACGGTATTGCGTTTTAATAAATAACATTACAGATACGTATTGCATCGTTAAAAGATAATTGACTAAGTATCTGTATCTTTCTTTTGAGGTTTGGTTACGATATCGTCGAATCATTACATTATTTAAAATATATGTTTAAAAGGTACATTATTATTTTATTTATATCTTAAATATGTTCGAAATAGTATAAGAATAAAAATACTCAAAACCAGAGTGATTTTTGTTTTGTCTTCCATTCTTTTCTTATAGGCTTACTTTAATGACGCCTTACCCTGAGCCCTTGCTCCACAAGAGAAACACAAGTAGTCACTAAATACAGTCGCGTTAGTGGCGTTCTAAATATCTTTATATTTTATACCTTACATTTATAACAATAAAAATATAAAGATGAATACAATTATTTTGAATAAATAATTGCAAATGTTTTAAAACTTTATTAATTACTGTCTTATATTTAATTTTTTTTTAAGTATCCGCGTCGAGCCAAATAATTTTAATAGAAATATAAGTTTATTAAAATATTTATCTATCTTTATAGTGTATCTTTTAATATCTCAATAGACAAGTGTCCAATTTTGGTCTCGAAATACATTACAACAATATATAACTAATATCCTTACGTACAAATCAAACTTAAATAAAAATATATTCCACAAATAACCAACAAAAGAAATCTATTACAACAACGATATCAAAAAACATCGAAATTGGAGTCAACGTAAGCCGTAACACAAATCCGTAAGGTGTGCATTTCTTTACGCTAATAGTTTTTCCAGCCAGCTATCGGTCTATAGGGCGGAAATTACTAGGCAAGAAATGGGCGATCTAATCTAACCATTGCGTGTCCCGCCCGATCATTAGCGCCATCCCCGAACGAACCTTTGACCTGTACTTTCTTTGGCTTTCTTTTAAAAGCAATATAAGTTTCGCATTCGAAAGATAACCAAGCCTTTAGATTTATCGACCGTTTTGTTTGTGTTTTGTCTGAGTAAATTGTTTTAAATAAACTTTGAAAACAAATCCTTTGAAGCTTAAGTTTAATTGTATGACTTCTGCTAAAGTGGATTAAATATTAATGAAAAGTATACAAAGGGCACGATATTGTTGTGTATGTCATATACAGTTTGTTATCCCGGCACTTAATCGAAAAACTTCGATTGACACCGGTTTTAGCGGCGTCAATCACCATTAGGTGAAGTACGTGAGCGAAGTGTTAATTTCGATGTGACTCCCAAATTTTCCTTACCAACTTGTATGACTATATTATATGGGTTTGTAAATCGATCTTGAAGGTTTTAAGGTAAGTGAAGAAAGATAAGGCTATTTTTTCTTATTATTTATAGAACGGTAAACATTCATAAAGAATTTCACGGTAGTAATAATAAAATTTCCATTAAGACACGATTTCATAAATATAAATAATATAGTGTAATAAATCTGTTCGGTCGAAATTACAGGTTGTCAGAGGTGTGGAGAACGCATTAAAAGCCACCGAGAATATCTATCTGTTGGAGTCTAAGAACTCTGCTGTTGAGTTTTTGAATGTATTTTTAAATAACCGTTTATGAACATTAGTTTCTAGATCGCGGTCGTGAAAAAGAAAGATTCCTAAAATTTTGCTCCAAGTTCATGTTTATATTTATAGCATTCTATCTATTGAAATACGGCGATACAGTAATTAAGTTCAGCTAGTTCCTTTTAAAAAACGCTTGCTTACAATCGTTCATGGACATCTGCAAAATAGAATAATTCCAATAATTCCAAATGTCCTTGCAGTGGGAAGAAAAGGAAATATTAGGCTTCTGACTCCGATACTCAATAAGTACAACCATAATAGCTATTTTCTTTCTTCTCTAAAGGTAATAAGGTAATAACTACACTGCTCGAGCTACGATCGGCTCTAGATAGGCTAGAAGCTATGACTCTAATTTTCCTTTGATATGAACTATAAACGACTTCAGACTACACCTTTTTAATACATGCTGTATTATATTATGAAATAGATTTCTATCGGTGTAATCCTCCTTAAGATCGGCAAAGTAAGCTCAGGGATTACCTCTTGTAAATAAATAAACAAAAAAAAATCAGTGACCAAATAGCAATTAAATTTATTTTCCAAGCAAATAGGTCTGAAATACTTAAATGTTAATATATTTGACCAATAATAAAATTATGTTGAGTATGTAAAGAAAACTATTATGATTAATTCCATAGGGTGAAATACCGTGGGGGTGCACGGTTTTGTCGGAGACCTTTATAGGCTAAGACTTCACCTTTAACTTATTCGATGTATAATTAGAAATAATAAAATGTTATAACTATTCTAAATACGGATCAGTTAGCAATATTGGTAATTTCACATACAATCGTTTTATTTTAAACAAATTATTAACGTTACCACTACTTACACACGAAAGGGCGGTCAGTTCTTAAAGGTTAAACAAGTAATTTGCATTTCCCTGATATCTCAATTACTTTATATGGTGCAGGGTAAAAGGAATACCATATTGTTTATTTAAAATTTACATATATATAGTTTTACCGGTACTACGATACGAACATGAGTGTATATTTATATTTTCTTTTACTACAAAAACATTTAATGTAAGTTAATTAATAAAAATCTGCGCCGTGCTGTGTTTTATTACATATAATTTTCTTTAGTAACATCAATATAATAATCATTTCGTATATCCATTACCTCTGCATGCAATGGCAATAAAATAAGTTAAAAAAATCCGTGCCCGCAGGGGGACACGCGTGGGTAGACCTCGTGTGTAACTCATTTAAAATATAACTCACTACCTAAGAATAATACATGATGCCGTTGTTGACAACAAAAATTTTCAAGCAAAAAGCGGTTTTAATTTTTTTTTCTCGGAAAAGGTATCTTTTTTGGAAATATTTTTGGTACTTAAATTTAGAGTAAAAAATAACCTTTCTATTAAAAATATTTGCGAGGAGGGAATGTTTACCAGAAAAAAGTTGCGTGGTTTTACCTACCTAAAATTTACAAGCTAAAAGTGGTTTTTATTTTTTTTCTCGGAAACGGTACCTTTTACGGAAAAACTTTTGGTACTTAAATTTAGAGCAAAAAATAACCTTTCTATTAAAAATACTTGTGATGTAAGAATGCTTACCAGAAAAAAGTTATGAATTTTTTTCCAAAAAATTTCGGTTTTTTTACCCCCACCCCTAAGTTATTGAAGTTAGGTTTTCGGTTTATTTACATTAGTTATAGGTATTCATCAAAGACATCATATAATATGAACGCGATTGATCTACTTTGTATAGGGAAAAAGTTATGGTCGAAAAACTGAAATCAGAAAAAGTGAGGCCCTAGCGCCCCCTGTGGCCGGATTTCTTTGGTTAACGAACTTGACCTTCATTTTTGGATGGTTGATTTTTATGCAAAGTTTGAAAGCGATCCGAGCGAAACTGCGGCCGCTATCGTGCTGACAAAAGTCGACTGGACGCACGCACGCATATATATATATATATATATATATATAAACTTTTTGACCAATGGTCATTTCGGACTCAGGCGGTCATAAGAAGACCTCCTGTGAAGAAATTTTTCCAAAATTCGAAAGTAGGGGACAAATGAATGGGCAGACCGAATTCTTCGAGGTCTACCCAAAAATTGTAATGGTATATCCGAGTACCGTAGGACAAAATAAATGACAGATGGCTTATTTTTTCGAACGAATAATTGAAATGGATATTGATCTATCCATCCAGTTTTAATAGAGAGAAATATATGGAACCTGCATTTTAGTACACTTTTGATAACAAATTTTACACTTGGTTTAAAATAATTAATTGAGAGTAGTAGAATAGAGTAGAATATATGTACATATAGTATAAATATGAAATGAAGAAGGTATAAAAATAAACTTTGAGTAAGATTTGCAATAGAACTTTGTTTTTCATTTTAAGAAATGTTTTTCTGTATATCTGTGCACGCATTAAGCGAAAGTACCTACTCAACGAATTTTGGTGAAATTATATATAGTTGTAGGTTATTACCCTATTATAAGATATTCTTAACTTAGGAAACGTCATCTTATTTTAATACAAAATAAAAGTAAAAATCGCTTATATTTTGAGTTGGGAAAAGATAGGAACAGTTTGGCTTATTACATATAATAATATAAACATTTAATTATTTACAATAAGTAGACCATAAGAATAAATCATAAATTTCAAACGCTTATTGTGGAGTCAACATATGAACAGCGTCGTGACGTCACACACAATTTCCTATGTCTGAGAAGTCTTGAATACTCGAAGCTAAATCTTTACTCCTTTGAAAGATGTCTGAATCTATTCCCTCAAGTAGGAAATCACATGCAAAATATTTATAAGATGTTTTATTGTAATATGTGAGTATTTAATATTAAAGATGTTTATGTCGTAACTATTGATAGATCGCACTATAATTTGATTATTATTTTACATATATTTGTATATTTGGAGTAAAAATACTATTTACATATTACTTAATGTTGACGAGCTTTGACCCGCAATTTATAAGCGCCGTTGTATAAATAGTAGAGCGACAGAGCTAAAAAATATTGCATCTTCCACAACCGCTAGACCAACTTGTAAAATTCCACTTGGTTTGTGAGAATCTTGATTGGAGTTGTAAAAGTTAGACGTTCTGAACACATCTTAAGCTTTACATTTTTTGCATCTTTCATAAGAATTTATGTAAGTTTTGGAAGAAATAAATATAAAACTGTAATAAGTTGTTATAAATAAATATAATGTTATATGAAAATTTTTGATACGTCGGATTTTTTTATTAACATTTTGATACAGGATCAAAGAATTAGAATGTCTAATAACTTTTCTTATAAAACGTTGTTATCCGCTCGATTTTTCATAACATACCATCTTTATATATGATTGTACTTAGTTATTGTAATGAAAGTTACTTAATGAATATTTGAATTTAAGGGATACTTTAATTACTAAAAAAATGTGCAAAATATTGAATTCATGTTCAATCTCAATCAAATCTCAAAGTTCTTATCTGAATTTTAAAATTAGTATATAAGATTAAATTAAAAAAATCCTTTTTATTTTTATATAATATATCAGTTGACCGCGACTTCGTCCTTAACAGAAGTGAGTGTTCTTAACAACAGCAATCGTTTTTTTTACCTTACTTTAGATAATTATTCTACAAATCATTCGTTTTATCTGGATGCCTCTAAAAATCACCCACCCAAAAAGTGCTTCTAAGTAATTTTAAGGATTTCACTCTATAAACTAATTTTCAAACTTATATTTTTTTATAACATTATAGTATAATATTATAGCAAACAAAGCTTCAAGTATCAACTAGTTCAGTAAATAGTCATGAAATACGAGTTGAAAGGAAAATAAAGATGCGCTCTGAGCAGGTTTCAGAGTACCTTGTTAGTAGTAGGAATTATACGAAGTATTCTACAATGTACAGAGATATTGTATTACCTGGATTTGTTTTATTTAACAACCATTTGTAATGTAGTAAATAATACAATTTCTAGTTATCACGTTTCTAAGACCTGATTATCGAATGTAAAAAAGTAGGGCCAGATAAGGAAAATTTAACACTCAGACTGGCCATCTGAGAAGTGTCGTGAATGGATTATAAAGGCCGTTTATAAAGACAAAAATCGTTTTCACGAAAAGTTTATAAGAAATAATTATAACGACTCATTTATAAGTGATTGAATTAAATATTTGAATATTTTATCAAGGGTTATTATTGACTGTCTATAATATATAATCAGATATATTGACACAATATTTGACCACTTACTGATGGGTTTTTCATCTTCTAGAAAGTGGATGTTAATATGTCAAAACACATAAAATGTTACAGTTTCAAGAATCCATCAACATGTATTTTAATGGTTGAATTCTATTTCATTTTGTTGTTGTTGA
The DNA here is from genome assembly GCA_918358695.1 of Melinaea menophilus ssp. n. AW-2005. Taxonomy (NCBI): domain Eukaryota; kingdom Metazoa; phylum Arthropoda; class Insecta; order Lepidoptera; family Nymphalidae; genus Melinaea; species Melinaea menophilus. The sequence goes on from OU911052.1 coordinate 15,719,701, forward strand.
AGAGAATAATATATTATATACTAGTTATACTTCGCGTGGAATATACATATTCTTTAAATAAAAGAAGCTTAAGTTACTCCTAGAAATCCTGTTAAGAAAGTCATGTTGAAAAATGTCTAAGAGATTAGCCAGAACAAATAAACAGACAGACTGAAAAAAGTAGTACAGTAATAAAATTTCATATGCATTAAGTTATAAGCTGTAAATTGACAAATATAAACAGACACTTAAACTTTATTTATATGTATAGATAACAAGGAATATTCTTTTAAGTAATTTGAATAAATTTTTTAAATCTTACATAGATGAGAGTCTAGCAAAATACATTCTATGAATTATAAATAATATTCATAATTAATCTTTCTACTTCCTGTGTATATTATCAGTTGGATCCCGGACGATAGTACCCTCTTAGTTTTCCATTAAAACTTTGAATATTTGAAATTAGTTGTTTGCAAACAAACCGAAAACCTTTACAAGGACTCTACATTTCAATCATTTATATTCAAGTAATTTATATGAATAATAATAAATGTCTTTATTATCGTTACAGTACATTTTATAAACTTAAATGTTTAATAATTAAACACAATAAGATTTTTAGAACAAATTAAAATCTGGAACATATATATTTGTATATTTTATTTTTTAGTAACGAAACGTCAGACTAGTTAATTATAAAAAAAAACGGTAAAATAATCTGATACATATATATATATATATATATATATATATATATATATATATATATATATATATATATATATATATATATATGTATATCAGATTATTTTATTGTTTAGTAGTAAAGTAGTATTTACTGTTAGTAGATTATAATAATATATGTATATATTATAGTAGATTATAATATATATATAAATATTATAATATACTAACAAATAATACCAAAAAAGTGTTAAATTTTTTATTTCACATAGGTTTATCGTTGTCACAGATATACACATCTTCAAATCCTTAAACTAAATAAAAAAATCACGCTACATAACTGTAAAAACCTTATCATAATTCAAATCCTTGAAATTAACATGAAGGTGCGTTGCGTGTGCTCTAAAAAATTGTACAGCTTGGTTTTATTATATCTAATGCCATTAACATAATAAAGTCATACAGTGCAAAGTTTAACCATGTCTGGTCGGTGAAGCCAGGAGGCTTGCAATTCACAAAGTGCATGAATGAGTACGTTTCACAGGAGTTAAACATTAATTGAAATTCCTTGCAATTTATTTTAAAGAAAACTCGATTATCCTTGTAAATATATTAAAAAATGAATTTAAATTTAAATGAAGTATGTACATTTTATGAAATATTATAGTTTTTGAAAAGCGATTGAAAAATATTGAAAGAAAAATCGTGGCAGTGAGGATCCTAAGTGGCGGATTCAAACTTAAATTGAACTTCCGAAGTTTGGAAAATCAATCTCATATTTATTTTGATTGGATCATAAGAGCTGAGTGTAATTTTATAAAGCAATAAATAATAGAAGAACTATATAATTAACTATAATATAAATAGTTATTTTTTTGTTTTTGACTACACACAGATAATTATCTACAATTAAAAGACCAACATATCTCAGTAAAGATAAAAAAAAAACATTTTAAGTCCTTATATGTGCAATATGAAATTATAAATACAGTTTATATACATATATATATATATACACACACACACAATTATATATATACACACAATATAAACAATGATATATATTATATAATAAAAAAACAAGTATATAAATATCTGTATTCTACGTGTAAAAGAATCTTATAACACAATTTTCTGACACTGTAATAGACACCTGTCTTATTTGTTCATTTAATTCACTCTTACTGAACCGTGAGATCAAAATTCCTAAATATATGAAGGGAACTTTATACCAAGCTATTGGATTGAGAGGAAAAAAAAACAACGTTAAAATTACCAGCGTAATGGATTTGCTTAAATAAAGACGTGTGAGTGAAGATAAGCGAGTAATCTTAGCATAATAAAGACTCGATGGAAAATGTTATTATAAATCACAAATTTTATTATGTTTGAGGGCGGTTTGAAGATAAGAATTATTAAATTTCAATTTATTTTGTACTAACTTTTGTTGGCGGATTCGCTAGCGTGGAAAGGAGACAGAGAAGAGAAGTTAGCTTAAAAAATATATTTATGATAATGAAGAACTAAAATGCTCTTGCGTCCTCTGGAGACGCGTAAAGAATACACGTTTTTCTATCCGTACCTTTGTATTATTTCAGGACAATAAGCATCCTTTCCTTCACCAAGTCATGGACTATCCATGTTCAAAGAATTCTTGCAGCACTTGTATGAATGACGTACAAACATACTCGCATAAACTTTAACTAGTCTAATATTTGTGGAAGTAGGATTAGGCTGGTAGAAATGAGGCGCTATTTTGGTTGGAATAAATAAAAAACTAATAATGTTCTAGTTTTACGGGCTATTTAAATTCTTACACTCGTCTCATCAATCTTACCTCTCGTAAACAAATGAGTACATAACACTACGGATAGAAACCATAATTTCATACTCGATAATTGTTGATTCATTTATAATAATTAATGATTTGAAAAGTGATTTATTCCACAAGTCGATATTAAAATAAACTAAATATATGAAGTATTTAACCTATTTTTAATATTTGCAAGTCATTATAGAGCTGTAAATAAGATAAAATATTGTATATTCTATTATTTCTTTTATAATGAAATAAATTTTATAATTAAATAATTAAATTAATTATAAAAAAAAAAACTTATATATTTTTTAAGAATTATTATTAGTAGCAAAGTATTCGTTCCCTTAGTGTATAAAACGAAAAACCGTCTGGCAGCAAAGTGAGCTTAAATTACACTTGTCTGGAATCTTCTCTAATTATGAACATTTATGGCAATTAAATTATGCATTAAATATCAAACTTGAAAAACGTTTTAATAATTACATATATCAAAGGAGCTTTTAGTCTAAAAATGTTACTTCCATTACATTTATTTATTACTTTTCAATATATTTGTTAGCAAACTTAGTATCTTTGTTTTGATCTTTGATAATCATATTCAAAATCACGACCCATGATTCTTGAAGTTGTTCATAATCTTAAAATTTGTAATAAATTGTAACATTCAAGATTTAAATACATTTTAATAATAATAAAATCTTATCAATGATTTACCTGCCAATACGAACCCCTAAAAATCACATCATAACACACTTTTCAACAATTTAACACACAAACGCACAAACCCCCATCCGTGTACCGCGAGCGTTATGTACCATACGTCCTAGCGATGATAAACCGCGTCACTCACTGCCCGCCGCCTTCCTGTTGAGACTATGCCTTTCCACTAATGCTAAATAGCGTCATTTCAAAAAGAATTAAAACCTTATTTAAGAAAAAACTGCATTTATATAATTTATGTTATACCTCCTTAGTGCTTTCTGATGTTTTTTTATATTTTTACGTTGTTTCTATTATGCTTTTGATATTATAAAGTGGTAGAGTTTGAACTTTTTAATTTTTTTCTTATTAAATCTGTGATAAATATTTGTATTAAAGGGCGGTCACTAGGTTTTACTTATAATTAAATGTTGTGTTATGTATAGACATATAAATAAAATGAAGTGTCTATTTGTAATTCCAAATTAACATCTTTTCACTAAATGCTTTGAAAATATATAAGGTGTACTTACAAAAAACATAAATTTTATTTTTTTGTCTGTTTGTGTATTTGTTCCAGCTAATCTCTATAACGGCTGCATCGGTTTTAACAGGAATTTTACTGGCGAATAGCTGATGTTATAAGCAGTAACTTATGCTACTTTTATTAAAAAAAAATAATCCGCGAGAACAAAGTCACGCGCAGAGTTAGTAAATAAAATGTATGTAAAAAAAAAAGTATTTGATCGAAATTTGAATAAAGCACATTATTTATATTTATCGATTATTAATAATATAATATTTAATTTATTTTAAGATAATAATAATATCCTATATTGATTTAAAAATTTAAATATGATTTCAAATAATTGAATTGATATTTACAAAATTATTCGACAATACACAAAATCTTTTGTATTTGAACAAAAAAATCGAATTTAGATTCGGTTCATATTTGAAATTCCTATTCACAAATAGAACAAAGACAAAAATTAATTCTATACAAATAAATAAATTCCAAAATTGTCACATTTTTTGCTATTTCATATTACTGGAACGGATCACAAAATGAAACATTTTATAAAGTTACGTTTACTTATCTTTAATTATCTACAATCTAATCAACATAACATTATTTTTATCTTAATTATATAAACACTAGCAGGTTACCCGTGCTTCGCGACGGACGGCGAAAGTGATCAAACACTTTGTTTGAATTTCCACACCACCTAGGAGGTATCAAACAGGCGCATTATATTTTTTGCAGTTTTTTAGTTGTAACTTTGAAATGGTTTGGACCTTTGCAAAATTCTTTCATATTGCACCTATTCAATATGTCAGGAGTCTTGTGTCCAAATTTCAGCTTTTTACGTATTACGGTTTAGGCTGTAGAGCGATGAGTCAGTGAGTCAGTGAGTGTCTTTGTGTTTTATATATTAAGATTTAATATACGCGAACTATTTTTATAAAGAAATATCTTGTAATTCGTTATTTCCACTTTTTGTAAAGGAATGTTTTGCATCTTTAGAGTTACCTCTGCGTTCTGACATCTGTTATGGCAGGCAATATAGTAGGTATAATTAAAAACTAATAACTGCCAAATATGACCACGCAGGTGCAAGAAATCACATGCTTGTACTTTTTCTATAAACATACGTTTTTATTTATTGTTTATGTCCTCAGAAATAACGCTAAATATACTTAGGAACAATTTAATTAGATAATACCTATATATATACATATAAAAATAAAGACGTTGTATTAGATAATACATTATTTTGTTTACGGGTAATTTAAAACCTCACCTCGTATCACCAGGGAAGAGGTAGGGGTTAAAGTTGCTAAAAAACTTAACGTGATTAATGGATGACACCTTACATATATTTATCCACATCAGAATCCAAATATTTATTAAAGGATAGAATGTATTTTTATAAAAATACACCTATATTTTGTTGTTTTTACTAGTGTAAAATACATTTCTATCTATTAATGCGGGTTGTTTAACTTCGTCGATCAATCATCTTTATAAAAATATTATTGAAAAGCTAATGACTCCTGAATCAAAACCTTTTATATTATGAATATCGTCCCTTGCTTTAATATATTTTAATAACTTAGCAATTTATATATTTGGTTGTATAAGAAATACATAGTTGATTTTATAAAAAAAAATCACGACTGATAAATAACTTTTCAATTCTCAAAAGAGTCTTAGTTCAAAAAAACAATTCTATGAACATATAAAAACAACATTCTATGATATTAAAATACTTACGATAGAAGAATATATTTTTAAACATAAATTGTGAACACCAAGAGTCTTCACTTTTGAACAACCTTCTAATTTTTGATCTTTCAGGATATAATAATAAATTCACGCAGAACCAATGAAAAGTTAAGCTAAAAACAGATCTGTACAACTAAATATCTTAATATATATAAATTACGTGTCACGTTGTTTGTTCGCGATAGACTACTAAACTACTTAACCGATTTAAATAAAATTTACACACCACGTGCAGTTTGACCCAACTTAAAAGAAAGAATAATTTTCAACTCAATTCATAATCGCAATATCATTTTATTGCAAATTACTTGTCTACTATTTTGTAGTCACAATTTTCAGTTAGCTCCTAACGATTCTAACAGATGGCGGTATCTGTTGACTGGATTGAGTAATTGAGTAAGATTAGTGTTCCAAGTTAACAAAAAATTTTGTAGTATACAAATAGTGTTATAAACTTAGATAAAATTAAAAAAAAGTATAATTGTTATTTTGTTTTGATTATAGCTTAATATCGACTGTAAGAAAACATTATGGTTTTGATGACAGATGTACTCTGAACGTTACCCCTTAAATAGTTAGCTACAATGTAATATATCAAACACAATAGTCACAGCAACGCGTGACCGGGTCTGCTAGTATTATATATATTGTGAAGTGGCGGTTAGTCACTTTGTGTATATTTAGGATGAAAATTATTTAAGCCCTTTGTCGGCTACACATCCATTAAAAGATCTTTTTTTAATTTGTTATTTTGAATGTCTAAAAATAAATACAGACCCTGTCAACCTGCTCGGTTATATTCTTTTAGTAATGATCTCTTATGACACCAACAATTCTTTAATTTAGGTTTTTTAGACTTAAAAGAATGAAATATATGTATAAAGCAATTGAGATATAGTTTTTTCTGATAATGTTAATCTGCTTAAAGTATATTCAATAGAAATGAATAAAAAATACATATCTTTAATATTACTTAACATAAATACACCTTGAAGCACAGAGAGTAAAGTAAGAAAAAGCCAAAGTTTTGTTACATGTTGTGAAAATTATAATACAAAAATTCAAACTATTTGTATCTGAATAAAGGAATAAAGCTTTTAATTTAACGCGGTCATCATCATCCTAGCCTTACAGTATTTGGGGTTGACACAATATGTCAATACCTTCCACTCTCTTCTATCATATGTCACTTATTTTTTGACAAACTCCGTCTATATATTATTCTCTCACCCTCATATAGCATACATAAAACATGTGTTATAATTTCAAACATTTTCTTTAAATTATAAAGTGTTATTTAACAGTTTACTTGGAATAATTAAATCTTTTCTTAGTATTCCGGTCTACCACTGTCTTCATTAGGTTTGTATAAAATTTTCTTCGGTCAAATCTATGAAGTTAAGGTTTGTAGAAGCATTTACTTATTTACTTTGACTTTGTATTTAAATATAACGTTATAAATTGATAAATCTAATCTTTTTATTTCATAGTGTGTTTCTGCTATATATTTAATTCATTCTTATAGCAACATTTTGATATTGTACGTATACTAATTCTCTTAATTTTTCTTTGTTTATACATTTTTCTATTCTCGTATTTTAGTTTGTTTTGTATTTACCTTTTGTCCTTTCAATCTCCAATTCTTCCATCTCATAAGGCTTAATAGTCACTTCATTTACTCTATTTTTTGCAGTAAATGTTACGTTTATATTATGTTTCTAAGTATATCAAATAAAATAAAATTATTTTTTAATATCACAACTATTTCTTCTGTTATTCTATTCAGTTATACAGGGCTATTTGTTACACAATTGTCGTTCTTATGCACATTTTCTTATTATTTTTATGTGACGGCTGACAATTCAACTTTCCAATAAATAGTAAGTATGTACCTCTTGACCCTTATGATAAGTGGTTAAGTCGCCCTTGGATATTTACTAGTACGAATACTTAATACTTTTGTATTTAAATTATCCAATACTCTGTATTAATTATATTAAATGCAAGATAATTGTCTTGTGTCGATTAAAAACTTACTAATATAATACTTAGGACATTTATCAGATTTCCGTATGAACATTGATCAAAGTCGAATCGTGTGTTGATTTTGGCTAAGTATTAATTTTCCGGTTTGCATCCATTGTCAGAGGATTATCGGAAGCTTATTAGCTTAAATGAACTACAAACAGATATAAATATCCGTATTATTTAAATTAATTATGCTTTATATTATATATATATATATATAGACATACTCGTACTTGTATGAGTTGGATGAAAAAAGCTTCATCTAACTTTTCTATTTTACCCTAACCCATATTTAAGAAAAAAGATAGATTTTCACTGTGTATTGTTATTTTAATTATAACTCAAATAGTTGAAAATAATAATTTTGTTAGAATTCGTTGAACTGTCTGAAATTGATGGAAGGACAAGACAAACAATCAAAACTATCGCAACGTATTTTATTATATTGATACAGATAGATAAATCCATTAAAATTGTATTATTTATCCTGTCTTTCTTTGACTTTTTTAAATAGTAAAAAAATATAATATAATTTTTTTACTCACAAATAGTAACATTTTGCTATAATACACGCTCTATTTTGGATGGTTTATTTAAGATATTTTTGCATGTTCTAGAATTTAATAAACTCAAAGTTCAAAATAAATATTTCCGCTTCAGCTTTCATTCAATAATGATACAGGCTGATTGTTAGTTAAAGAAAGTTCAATGTATTATATACCTACACTAAATATTATATCTTTTAAGACTATCTAGAATCAGAAGACCTCTTTACACTTACACACCTTGCAATATATGTCTACAAACACAAGCCTGTAAGACATTAAGCTAGAACATTCCTATATATATAACACACACATATAAGATTTGAATATCCTCATTACATCTCATTGCATGTGTGAGTTAATAGGCCGCAAAGACTCCTTCACAATCACAGTACCCGTTCTTAGTTTCTTCCGAGTTTCAGTCTCATCCACGATTCTTTCGCTAACCTAGAATTTTTAAAATGCAGTTTAAAGCCTATAGAAAAAAAGCTTTATATTCTTAACATTGATTATTTAATTTGTGCTAACTTATTTCTAATCTTAAAATCAGTATTTTTCTCTAAATTCCAAACTGTATTTAGAATATTAGTGATATATAATTATGTATATTATATGCCTTTATCATTTATTTCTGTAAGCTTAAGTAATATAACAACATATAACACAGAGCTTTCTGTTATTGAAATAGTAAAATACTAATAGATTATCGTCAAACTATAGTAAGATACTATGGATTGGAACGCTTAACAACAAAGAAGACTATATAAATAAACATATTTAAGATAGAACAATACAACCCTTCAAATTGCCATTTTTTTGTTAACATAAGGTTTGGTTAAAAACAAAGTTGAAAAACATTCCAACAATGGTCTCAATTTGTTAAGACCTTTCATAAAAATAAAATTTCTTTAAAGCTAACAAAAACACCTAATAGATTCCAATAGTCGTTCATGAATATTTAGTAAACAGTTCGTAGCGTGGCGTTCAGAATTGTATTTTATGATCCACGCGTATCATGGCTTCGTTAAATCAAGAATCTAAAATGTATACTTGATATATAATATGATATAGTATATGTTAAGTTGTCGTTAAAACATGTAACAGAATAATGTGACTCATTCTTTTTAGTTTTTCATATTGCTCTTAGTCGATTTTACTACTCATCTTGCTACAAAAACCTTCTTGAGAAATTATTTAAATTCAAACAATAGAAATTATTTAAATTAAATTAAAACTGAATAAAAATGTTTTTCATTGTGAAACATTTGGCTAAATTGTTGTGTGTACTCGCAGACAAAAGCACAAGTCTGTTACTTATGTTACTTTGAAACCCGGAGAAGGAAGAGCGTTATTCGCATTTGTCGTATTTTGTAAAAAGCACTCCCATTACTTTATTATATTATGAAATTGCACTTTCTAATACTGATTGAAACTATACACTTTGTTGCGTAAGTAAACATTTATGCGTTTTAACAAAACATTGAAAAATTATTAGTTTTATTATAAATCATAAATCAGAATGTGTGTATTGAAGTTGATTAGTAAGTTTAAAAATGAAAATACATAATACTAAAGAGCAAAAATCTCAGTTCGTGCTGTTCTGCAAATAATTATAAATTTTCAAATAAACTAACAAGGAGTGGTTAATAAAATCACGTTTTATTATTCGAAGCAGTCGAGTCCACGCACAGAGCAAACAAAATGGAATACAATTCTCAAGTTATTCTGAAAATAAGTACAGAGTAAACGAATACCGCACAACTTGGTCCATAGTTTTATTTGAAAAACTTTTTTCTACTATTTTCTTTTTCTTCGTCAGTATATGATTTTTTCCTGGATGTAATAGTCTGTGTTTTGAATATAATATTGTAAAGATATTCAGTTACAGTTCTAGTAAGAGACGTTTATATTTTCAGTATAGCCATTATTATTAGAAAATTCCATACATTTTTATTTATACATATTATTATTATATTCGAATATTATCAATTTATATTTTGAAGTCTAAAAAAAACATGAATCAGTAATGACTGGGTCACCCTTTATATTATTTTGGTGTTTGATGTGGACATTGGATGCTATCCGAGATGTAATATGTTTGGGGGATATATTTATACATTTACCTTCAAACAGTGCGAAGCGAATACCGAGTTACTGAGTTTAATTATGAGGTAGAAAATTACAATATTTCTTAACAGCAGACTGCTTACAAATATTGTATCAATAATGCATACAAATGAAACATAATACATGCATTGGTTTGTTACAATAAAAATAACACACTCATATTAGTTTTAACACACATTAGTTATGTTTTTGTAACTCTTTAAAGCGAATGATCTTTAGCAAATAATATGTGAATAATTCATTCAAATTCAAAATATCTATATATTTTATCTATTCAAGCTCATTTGTATCGTCAATTATTACAATACACTTAAGTTTTTTAAGTTCTAAAAACTCTTGCATGTTATAATACGATACTACATAAAAACTTTTCTCATAATGAAATAACAATTGTTCTTGTAACCAATATTTGACATGGTACTCGTACATACTGTGAGTTATCTGATGAATTTCTTGTTGATTGTTTAGAATGTAGGTCATTGGGTGTGCAGCTTAATGATTAGAACCATTAATACAGAATAAGCAGGTAAATGGAAAAATCATTGCTTTCTAAAACATTACTAATAAATTAATAATAAAATTATGGTTATGATTACGATGGAGGTCTGTCCTTCCTTGATTTTTTTATCTCAAACTTCTCTGAGTAATTTTATGTTATTCGAAGAAATTGGAGAAATAAAAAATACTAATACAAAGGTTTTTCTATACATGAAATTTATTAAATAATTTTGAGAACAGATACTGAAAATTAAATTTAAAACAAACAATTCAAATAACAATAAAAGAATTCATCAAGAGGGGCAGCACTCAATCCTGCGATGTCTGTGATACTAACCGAGAGCCCTGGCGTACAGCTAACTGCTTTAATGAATGTAATATTTTACGTATTATAATCTTTGTCGGTATCGGACGGCACTAATCAGGCTTTATTAGAATATCTAACACGGGATGGATCTATCCTTTATATAGTACATGTTTTGTTAAAAGTTAAAGATGCTTTATGTAATTTAATTTTAAATAATTCTCTTTAAAACAATATTCTACTTGTAGAACTTTTATATTTAAATATGTTTATTTTAATTATGTAGAATTGGACTAAAATTATTGAATCAATATTTTTAAGAGCGTTTTAGGAAATGAACAGTTCTTTATCAGACGCGAAAAATTCTTATAAAATCAATTGTATACTTTTTATAAAACGAAATGTTCAAATCGCTGTTTTTGATATATATTAATGATAATATCAAAAATTTTGATATGTGATATATGAGCATTATCTTTTCAATAATATTAATATACACTAAGATACAGTGATAAAAATATAATATATATATGTCTACAAAAAAATCTATTTTATAATACTCCTTCAATAAATATTTGAAATCTGATGTGAATATACATATGTAAGGGGTCGTCCATTATCCCGTAAAGTCTTTTTGCAACTTTAACCGCTACCTCTTCCTTGGTGATACGTGGTAAGGTTTTAAATTACCCCTTTCCCAAAATATAATGTTTATATTATTTTTATGCAACGTATTTTTTGTCTTTAAACATAGATACTATATATATAAAAATGTTCTTAACTATTTTTAAGATTATTTCTGAGGGCATAAAAGAATAATTAAAAATATATGATGAAAAAATAAATAAATGCACTTGACATCTTAGTTACCTTCATGGCATAGCAGCTTAGTTCTCAATTGTAGCTTCTACATTGTCTGCAATAACAGACTTTGGAGCGCTAAGGAGATTTGAAAAATCCAGAATTTAAGAACTACCGTGAAAATTACAGATTACAATAAAAATACTTTTCGTCTCACATAAAAAAATGAAATATTGTTTTAGATTTTCCAAAAAAAAATATAATAGATGTTACTAGCCTTCCGATAAAGACATTTATTTATAGAATGCCAAAATCCTCGAGGCGAGTGGAGACACGATACCTTAGTAGCTACAGCGACGGGACAGTTTCCCAAAGGTCGCCAGGTCGAGCCCTGCCCGTGTCGATGAGCTTTTATTCTGTATAAATTTAAAAATTAAAACATGTTGTTAGCACATTTTTAGCTTTTCTATGTCATTTAATTACCAATACTAACATACAAGACCCCTAAACAATAAAAGTTTAATTCGATTCATAATGGACTTTCATTATAAATCAAATTAAATTATTACCATAACATATGATTACAAACCCCTCAGTTATACACTAACTGTTATTATAGAAATGAGTAAATTTCTTCAAGGAGCTAAAAGAGTGACGCTGTTTATTAGTCAGTTGAATATTTGTCCTGGGTTTTAATAAATGTTATATTTAAACCTCGATGTGCGACTGTTTGTTTTTTAAATATATATTTAAACTATACAGTTATAGAAAGGATGTAGATTATCCTTATTAATTGGAGCTGTTATAAACTATTTAAGAGGTTTGTGTTTCGTTATATTTTAATTTTATACCTTTTGTATTATATTATACCTTTTTAAAATGAAATTACAACTTTTTCATCTCAGTGTTTAATTATTTATACAAGAAATAACAACAAGTTGATTGGACATAACTATAATAATTCAATTAGTTAAAAATACAATGTCAAAATACAGACCAGTTTTACTCAAGTTTAAAAGTGTTGTAATTTAAATTTACTTTTAATTTCTTAATAGTTGTAATTTTAATTTCTTAATAGATTATTCTTGAATTTAATAACTCTATCATCTGTCGTAGTCATAATAATATTATTTCCAAATCTTTCAATTAAACTACAATAAAGTTTAGAAAGTTTTATTTGTTTTTATCTCTTATTTTAACTTCTACAATATAGTATAAAGTTTATAAAAACCATTTTTAGATTTTATTCAAAATAACCTATAACAAAGATTTTATTACTTAAATCACTGCAGTTTACCGCATCCCGTTAAAGTTAACTTAAAGTAATGTCAATTCTGATATCATTACCTTAATGGAAAAGAAGTTTGAGATTGCAAGTTCAATCTAAAGTTCCTTCGTCGACATAATAAGTGTACGTACAGCAATCATGTTAAGATAATTGGTTTAGGACAAAGTTTGAAAATTTTGAATTATTTTGTACAGCAAATGTCCTAATGGTATTATTTTACGTCTCAAAAATCTATAACATTATTCGCAATTAAAAGAAAAATCACATTCAAATTACTATAACTCTAAAATACATCAGATATTAAACTTATTATAATTACATACTCTAATATAATAAGAAAGTAACGTTTTTCCCTAGATTAATTAAGTATTAATTAATTAAGTACATTCTTAAGTGTTTAGTAGTTTAGTTTAGTTAATTAAGTCAATGAAGTATAACAAAATACCTTCCAAACTATTATAAAAGTTAAGTTGTATATAATTTCTTAATAAAATGGCTACCATTTTAATTATATTAGATTGTTTAATTACATAGGCTTTTCTATGTATCTTATTTTTTCAATTAAATTTACAACTTCATTTTGATTAAGTTTTTGATACCATATATTCAAATTACAATACATTTCTTGAGTCAGTATAGAATCGGTTGGTTGTCTTGAATTTGCAGTCATATTGTAGATCCATTATTAATTTCAGTCCTTGTTAATAAATAAACGGATAAAATATTGCTAATATATAACAACTTTTTGAAGTCGAAATGACGATAAATTATGTTAAATATTTTAATTCATTTAAAAGACTAACAACTCTCCGTTGTAAAATATAAATGAAATATATCCGACTTTACCTGCTGTCATATTGGATATCCTTCACCTAAAAAATGTAGCAAAGCTTGCAAAAAATTCACTTATTTCGGATTTCGTTTTAGCATGAGTATTCTTTAGTATTTAACTGTTATAAATATAAACAAATATGTACATAATTTATAAGCACATTATCATAATATGATCTCACTTATATTTACTACTTAGCTATGAAAGTGACTCATATTTTCATATATATTAAATTTTGCTGAAAATTATTAAAATAAATTTTGGACACATATATATATATTATAATATTTACCTTGTTAAAGTAAGAATTAGCCTATTATATAGAATATTCAATTAAGGCTTCAGTTATCACTCATGTCAGTAAATTAAAATGGCTCTGTTATAAGTACCATAGTTTATCAATCAAATATCTCTTCAAAATAATAACATGTCTATATATTTTTAGAGGGACTTATGCTTTTCTTAATAAGTAAAAAATAATTGTCATAAAAATAGTACAATAGTAATAGTGTCATTTAAGTGTGTAAAAAATATCGTTTACAGGTTCTTTAAAATAATAATGTTACATCAACTGTTTGGGGATTGGTTGTGTGTAACTTAAGAGTGAGATCTTGTAAGAACTTATGTGTCGGGAACTACAATTAGCAACTTTTTCGTAAAACCAAAGGAGTAAAGGAACCGAACGGACAGTGCCTCGAACATGTCGAAATTTTAAGGTTCCTATAACCTAAAAGCCCCACGGGTCATGCTTTATCTTTTCCAACCTAATTGAGTTATATATTTACCAACTATTTTAATTTTCCATATGTATTACTGCGTCTTTGTGTGTCTGTAGAATACTTGAAAGTATCTGTCCCCTGGAAAGTTTAAAATAAAAAGTGCGTAAGAAAGTTTTCGTAAATGTTGAAACGTTGTTAAAAAATGCTATCCTTGACTTTTTTTTTAAGTTATGTGAGTACAAATATAAAACTGAAGCATTTAAATTTTAGGTTATTATGTACAACCTATAATTTTGCATCACCACAGATAATTCGTTTAAAGCTATAGAAGGGTGAAAAGTTAGATAGAAATAAAGACAAATAAATTATAATTAGACAATATTGTTAGTGCTATCACAAAATTTTACAAAAATATATAAAAGACCTAACCTAGAGATCTATGTAGTACACATCTGTGTAGTACATTATATTATATGTATTTCAATATGTTTACTAACTTATTTAATAAGAACCCGATAAGATCATATATCACTTAATACAATAATGATTATACCTAATAATGTCTCTATCAATATCGGCGGTAGATGGAGAGATTTGTTCTAATCCCTAGAGATCGCTGACCTCATTTTTTTCGCTTAAGCCTCATAATGGATGCTCAAAATAATTACTTTACGAAAATTATCCGGCTGTAAATTTATTAACACGAAATTAGATAAAAAGATTAATCTAATTATATTGGTTTAGATGTGTAAAACAAATGTATAGTATGTTCTTAAATTATTTATACAATCTGTACCTTTGAAATATTGATCAAATTGAATTTGAAAGAAATCAGTAAAAAAAACAAAGAGATAAGAAATAATTAAAGTAGTTATTATAATTATTACAATAATTTAAAATTATTTTATTATTATTACTCGTAACCAAAATAATATTTGGTTGTACCTTATAAATATGAGTTGTTTAAAAATAGTTTTTATTATCTATTTATTTATGTACATGGACACTTTAACATGGACATCTTAAAGATATAACATATACATAGGATAGCTTGGAAGAGATCTCTTCCAGTTATCCCTGAGTGAGCTATTTAACGGTAATCGTTAAATTTCAGTGAATTTACATAATATCGTAATGTACTACTTATCTAAATCTTCCTCAAAAGTCTTTTAGAAAAGATCATACAAAAATAAGTTTAGTACTTTTTGAGAAAAAACTTTTCATAGAAACAAACCGATTTGAGGACTTTGTATATAATATAGTAGCTGTTTCCAACGACTTCGTCTGCTTCTTAAACAGTTGTTTGTTCGTTGAGATGCCAACTTGTAGGAAATGTTTACTTACTCGTATCTATCTGTCCATACTGTCAAATATGTGTTTTTAAATATTTTATTTTGAAGATATACTAACTGAACAACTAAACGTCACTCTGTCACATATTTGTCAACGCAAACGCAAACGCAAATGCAGACGTAGATATCAATATTACTCTATTTCGTTTTATAAATGATTGAAGTTTTGTTATTAGCTATAACTTTAACTAGTTATTACTATAACTTACTCATTCGTAAATCTCCAGTTTATTAAGAATTATTTGTATGCAGTGTTAAGCTATGACTTCTATTACTATGTATCTGTGGCTATTTAATAACTACTAATACTTTATTATTAAGACAGAGATTATACAACAATTAAGATTCTCTCTCCGGTAAAATATTAAAAATGTAACCACCTAAATGTTAAAAAAACACTTCATTAGCAGACTTGTGAAGACTTTCCCTGCAAATAATAATGGATTTTCAGCTTCGTTCTTGAATATTTAATAAACAGAAGGTAGTGTTGTGTTCAGGGAATTGCATTTTTTGAATTTGGATACCAACGCATCATATCTTGTTATAAAAATATTTGTAGCTGACATAATCAATTTTAGTAATTTCAACTATTTTATATTGATTCGTCTGCCACTTTTCACGTTACATGGTAACATATTACGATTTATTTGATCTTTAATATACGCTTCATTAGAAAAATGTATTTTACATTACATTTCCACGATGAGAAAATACCTACCATACACACCATACTACCTACATTCCTACCATATCAAATTTCCCCCTCGATTAAGTTAATGATAAATAGGAATCCTGTGATTAATGCATTTTAACAAAATAACAAAAATAAACTCCTTTGTTTTTTTATAGTAATGAAGAGTAACTAAGAAGATAAATAATAAATTGACACCTGTTCATTAGTAAGTGGAAAAACTAAAATATAATACAGCATGAAAAAATGTTGGTTCGTGCGGTTATGCAAATAATTCTAAGTTTCAAATAAATTAACGAGGAGGGTCAATAAGCACGGTTTAATAAAGCACGGTTTAAGAAAGCAAGTTTTTAATTTAAATGTCTATTCAATGAGCAAAAGAAAATAGAATACAGTTCACAAGCTATTCTATAAATAAGTACATTGAATTTCGAATACCGAGCAACTTTGTTCGTCATTTTTATTTGAAAAACTTTTCTTATACATTTCTTCATTTTCAGTTTCTGCTTATTTCTTACTGGATGCAACAGTCTGCTCTTTGAATATTGCATTTTCTTCCTTTTTTGCCGTCTCAGTAATAGTAGGAGACGTTTATATTCTAAGAATAAGATTCTTAGGTTCAGTTTATGCAGTTCAGTTTCAAAAATATCAAATATTTTTATTTATAAATAAACAATAAAAAGTTACTAAGGTTCATTTTTAAACTACGTAAGACGTTAAGAGGAGGAGAGTGTAGGTAGTATTTTATCAATTCTTACTGCAAGCAGGGAAAGTCAAGAAACTAATTATATGTAAAATTTGGAATTGTAAATTTTACTATTTGGTGTATTTTTTAGTACCTTAGGATGCTAAACTGATTGTAATCAAAATTGTGATTGTTCGTCTTTCCGCAGTCAGATAAAGTATAGGAATAAAATTTTAAAAATCAATTTTATAGGATAGGTTCTCTACACGTATATGGTAGTGTTATATGTTGTGCTAGTACTCCATGATCTGAGGTGTCGTTATCTTTATAAGATCTACAAAAGTCCGGCTATCTAAATGTTTATCTATCTATGCATCATGATCAACTGAGGAATGTAGGGTACATTGCGTGCGGCCCGACACGCAATTCGCCGCTTTATATTTTTATATACAATTAATTTAAATGTTATTAATTTGCTGACGAATCTTCAACCTGTTACTACTGGTTTATTAAGGATTCATTATTATTTCTTATAAAGTTATCTAAGAATTTCAGGAACAAACGTTACAAGTAAGACACAATAAATTTAACATCTAATAAAACAACAAATATTTTATAAACGACCTTATTCACAGGAGCAGGAACTTATTTATATCCTAAAATTCTAAAATGTAACTAGATATATTTAAATGAATTTCTGAAGTAGTTTAAATGTTCTATTTATATTATATAAATGTATGAATGGCTTTAACTATTAAAGTTCATTTGTACACTCAAGTGTAGTACAGTTCTGTTTATATTGTGTTTCAACATCGCCACTTAAGCTGTAAGTCAGTCATTCAATTTGGAATCAAAACTCACATTTATAAAACTCATCTTATTTACCCACCTACATGAGGTAGGTAGATAACTTATAATAAAAATATGCATGAAATAAACGATAGATTGCTTGTTTATTTTTATTTCTATGGTAATATGTACAGTAATTATTATTTAGTGAACATGTTAACTGTCAGACTGAGCATTAACGTAACACATTCCTTATAGTATGTGTTACAAATGGACGTACAAATGTAACGTAGTAATTATTTTATTTGATATCAAATTAATATTATTATTTTGATATTAAATATGTAAATTACGTCGGTCACAACCGGAGGATCAAAAAGAATACAAATTTATTGACTTAAAATTTAATCATTATATTTAAACTACAAACTACGTGATCTCTGATCAAAGTTGGAGACAAGAATGAATATAATAAAATGAAATTATAATTAAAAGAATACAGAGAAATAAATGTAACAAACAAGGGTTTCAGATTTACATTACATTCTGGGATTTTAACATGATTCAATGCACCTGTGTCCAATCAGCGTTTCCACGGTTCGTAAGAATATAATAAATGCGAATTTAACAATTTTATAACAAATAAGAATATCAGAAATATTTAATTAATAAACACAAGTATATAGGAATATAACATGTATGATATTGAACGTTTATAAAAACAAGATGATAAACAGATGCTAAAACTGCATTTTATTTTATCGCACTGAAATAAATTATTCTAAAGAATACTCTCAATTTAACTACTCCAAGTCGTATAATCAAAGTTACTATTGTTGACATGTAGGACCCCCAAAAAATGGTTTAACTTAGTTAGTAATGGTTATGATGAACTCAGTTACACACCGTCTGTCATTGTAGAAATAAATCGATAAATATTACTTTTAGCTTCAATACAAAACAATGTTGTTAACAAATATGTTATTAAACTATACAAGTTATAAAAGGGATGTAGATTATCTCTATACTGTGATCAACTCTTTCAAAAGGTTTTTATTTCCTTATATTTAAATAATAAAATATACTTTTTGTATACCAGGCTTTAAAATAAAATTACGACTTTCTTGCTTCACTCGTTTAATTATTTGTACATTAACAAAGAAATTCATTGTGTTTTAATATACTATGTGATAATACACACTCAATAATTCGTTTTGTACACATTAAAAGAGTTTCAATTTCAATATATTTATTTATTCATTCATATATTTTTCACTTTGAATCCATACCAGTGATCACTTGTGTAAGTCAAATGGAAGTGACAGGAGGGCCTATTTCGATATCGTATGTATCAAAATAAGCCCTTCTGTAAAGATACTCTCCAACTTAAAATAAGGCTATGAGGGTTCCAAACGCGACCTGGTCTGAGAAGAACCACACAACCAACTCAGCCGGGTTTTTTTTTAATTGTGATCCCTGTTCAAACGTCAATATATTTAGTGAGCAATGTACGAAAAACTAGAACCATCGCAATCAATTCGATAAGCCGATAATTATATTATTTCTTAAAATACAATTTTTATATATTTTCTTGATATTATATTCTTTTATCTTAATTTAATAAAAATTATTCACGAATTATATTTTAAAAATACTAACATTTTAGTTTAAATAATTTTTTTAAATAATTAAAACAAATTATTATTAATTAGCATACTTCCTTCCTGTTAAGAAATTAATACTTCTTATAATTAATAATCACCGAGTTCTACAGTGTCCCTTTAATATTAACTTTAAATAATATCAAATCACCCCAATAGAAACAAGTTTAAAAAATTAAATTCTATTTCGTTTTATTTATATTTGATTATGTTATTTCATACATATGTAACATCATCACATGTAAATAAAACCAAGTTTTACTGAGGAAAATAAAATAATGTTATTGTCATACTTCCAGGTATTTTTATCCCTCATGTCAGTAAATTAACATAGCTCTGTTATAATTTAGATAGTTAAAGTTTATCAATCAAATAGGTCTATCAAATAATAACATGACTTTATTATTTTACAGGGAAAAATAAATGTCATAAAAATAGTAACATAGTAGTGTTCATTTAAAAAATATTGTTTTATGGTTCTTTAAATAATGTCACATCAACTGTTTTGGGAATTGGTTTTGTGTAACTTATGGTAAGATCTTGTTAGAACTTATGTGTCGGGAACTACGTTCAACAATTAGTAACTTGTTTGTAAAACCAAAAGAGATGAAGGCACTGAACGAACAGTGCCTCGAACATGTCGAAATTTTAAAGTTCCTCTACCCTAAAATTCCCACGGGTCTTGTTTTATCTCTTTCAACCTAATTGAGTTATATATTTACCAACTATTTTAATTTTCCATATGAATTACATTTACCTTACTATCTATTGCCCGTGTCTTTATGTGGGTTAAATATTTGAAAGTATATGTTCCCTGGAAAGATTAAAATAAAAAGTGTGTTCGAACATTTTTGTATCTGATGACACGTTATTCAAAAAAATGCAATCCTTGACTCTTAAGTTATGTTAGTACAAATATACAGGCTCTAAATATTTAAATTTAAGGTTATTAAGTACAACCTATAACTTTACTTTAACACAGACAATCCATTTTAAGCTATAGAAGGATGAAAAGACAGATATAAATAAACAAAGAGACAAATAAATTATAATTAAAAAACTTTGTTAGTGCTATTACAAAATTTTACCAAAATATATAAATCTAAAGACATAACCTAGAGATTCATATAGTAGTACATTATATTATATATATTTCAATATGTCTACTTACTTATTTAATAAGAACCCGATAAGATCATATACTACTTAATACAATAATGATTATACTTAATAATGTCTCTAACAACATCGGCGGTAGATGGAGAGATTTGTTCTAATCCCTAGGGATCGCTGAACTAATTTTTTTCGCTTTAGTCTCGTAATGGATGCTGAAAATACTTACTATACGGAAATTATCCGTCTGTAAATTAATTAACACGAAATAAGATGATTAATCTAATAATTGGTTTTGATATGTAAATAAAATAAGTAGTATTTTCGTAATTTATTCATACAATCTGTACCTTTGAAACATTGGTCCATCCAAATAGCAATCAGGCTTAACGCCAGAAACAGTTTTTGTAAGGTGAATTTAGAAATCAGTAAAAAAAACATAGATAAGTATTAATAATTAAAGTAATTATTATAATCGTTACAATAACTTAAAATTATTTTATTATTGTAACTAAAATAATATTTGAGTGTACGTTATAAACATGGACACCTTAACATGGACACTTTGAAGATAGCTTGGAAGAGATCTCTTCCAGTTATCACTGAGTGTAAGAGAATTTGAATCAAATAAGTGAGTACTTTCATGACAAGATTAAAATATATAAAAAAAGCACCCAGCAGGCAGAATTTTTACGGCCGAGTGAGCTCTTTAACAGTAATAATAATATTTCAGTCAATTTTCATAATATCGTAATGTGAGTACCTACTACTTATCTAAATCTTCCTCAAAAATCTTTTAGTACCGTACAACATTTCATTCAGTATTTGTTAAGAAAATCTATTACATAGAGACAGACAGTTTTTTAGGACTTTGTTTATAATATACTAGCTTTTGCCAACGACTTCGTCTGCTGCTTCCTAATCAATTTGTCGTTTGTAGTTTGTTTGTTGAAATGCCCACTTGTATGAAATGTATACTAATCTATCTATCTATACTGTCAAATATGTGTTTTTAAATATTTTCATTTTAAAGATATTAACTGAACTACAAAACTTCACTCTATCACAGTTTTATCAATGTAATGACGTCGTCTTCTTCTTACAGTTTAAACTAGATATTACTATAACTTCGTCATTCTTGAATCTCCCGTTGGTTAAGAATGCTTTGTATGAAGTATTGAGTACTATAAAGTGAAGTATTAAGTACTTCTATTACTATGTATCTATGGCTGTTTAATAACTACTAATACTTCATTATTGAGATAGAAAATATTACATTTTAGATTTTGTCTTCGTTAAAATATTAAAGATTTAGCCACCGCAACGTTAAAAAACATTTTAATAGCAGACTGGTAAAGAATTTCCCTGCAAATACGATTTCTTTAAAAGGAACCAAACACTCAATAGATTTTCAGATTCGTTCTTGAATATTTAATAAACAGTAGGTAGTTTTGTATTCAGGGATTCGTTTTTTTTTTGGATTCAAACACATCATGGTTTGTTATAAAAATATTTTTAGCTGACCAATATTAGTAACAAAGAGTAGCTATAGTGATTAATAATAAATTGACATCTGTTCAGCAAGTGAAAAAACAAAAAAATGACAGTTCGTGCGGTTATGCAAATAATTCCAAGGTTAAAATAATTTAATGAGAAGGGTCAATAAGAACCATGTTTTTTTAATTTAAAACTTTAATAGTTATTAAACGAGCAAAAGAAAATTTAATACAGTTCACAAGCTATTCTATAAATAAGTACATTGAATTTCGAATACCGTGCAACTTGGTGCATCATCATTTTTATCTAAAAAACTTTTCTTACATTTTTTTTAATTTTCATTTTGGCTTATTTCTTACTGGATGCAACAGTCTGTTCTTGGAATATTATATTTTCTTCCTTTTTTGCTGTCACAGTAATAGTAGGAGACGTTTATATTCTAAGAATATAATTCTTATGTTCATTTTCATTTCAGTTTATTTATTCTTCTTTAAAAATTTCAAACATTTTTATTTATAAATATACAAAAACCGTTACTAAAGTTCGTTTATAAACTACGTAAGGCGTTAAGAGGGGGTGTAGTTAATATTTTATCAATTCTTACTACAGGCAGGAAAAGGAGTCTAGAAACTAATTTTACGTAAAATTTTGAATCGAAAATTTTACTCTTTAGTGTCAAATTTGTTTAACACCTTAGGACGCTAAACTGATTGTGGTCAAAATTCCTGCCTAGCTCAGAGACTACAAGTATAAGTACTGGCGATAGCGATAAATTCTTAGAAAAAAAATTAAAAATCAATTTTAGATAATTGTTATATTTTTAAAAAAACATTGGGCTGACAACAACTATTTCTCGACTAAGAGGTTTGTTTGTGAAATATTAAGCTTTAAAGTATATTTTTTAAGAATTAAGTACTCCCCGCCAGCTAAATGGTTAGTTTTGGAGGTATGAAGAAGGGGGAGGGGGGCTAAAGAATTGTTTATCTTTAGAAGATCTATGAAAAGTCCGCCTGTCTAAATGTCTATCTATCTATGCATCATGGTCAACTAATGTATGTAACATTGCGTGCAGCCCGACACGCACTTGGCCAGTTTATATTTTTATATACAATTAATTAAGATATTATTAATTTGCTGATGAATCTTCAACTACTGGTTTCTGGTCATTAAGGATTCATTATTATTTCTTATAGTGATCTATGAATTCCAGAAACAAATTCTTACGTGTAAGACACACACACATAACAATAAAACAAAAAATTATTTGTAAACGACTCAATTTAAAGTCGCAGGACTTATTTCTATTCTGCAATTCAAAAATCTAACTAGATATATGAAATTAAATTCTGAAGTACTTTAAATGTTCAATTCATATTATATAAATGTATGTATGTATGGCTTAATCTATTAAAGTTCACTTGTACACTCAGTTCTGTTTACATCATGTTCAAACACTACCACTTAAGCTGTAAGTCAGTCATTCAATTTGGAGTCATAAAACTCACATTTATAAAACTCATCTTACTTACCCACCTACATGAGGTAGGTAGATTACTTATAATAAAAATAGTCATGAAATAAAGGATATATTGTTTGTTAATTTTTATTTCTAAAGTAATATATACGTTCATTTATATTTAGTGAACATGTTAACTGTCAGACTGAGCATTAAAGTAATACATTATTATTTTGATATCAATATGTATGGCGTATAATCAAAGTTACTAAGAAAGTGTTGACATGCAGGACCCCCAAGTCATAGTTCAATTAAATTCTTAAAGGCAATCATAAACTCAGTTATATAGACATTTGAAATGAATCGATAAACATTATTTTGCAGCTACAGTAAAAGAAAATGTTCTTAACAAATATGTAATTAAACTATACAAGTTATAAAAGGGATGTAGATTATCTCTATAATGTGATCAACTATTTCAAAAGGTTTTCTTTTGATATATTTAAATAATAAAATATACTTCGTGTATACCAGGCTTTAAAAAGAAATTACGATTTCCTCATTTTATTCTTTTAATTATTAGTATGAGGGTTACAAAGTGGATTCGACATAATTAACAAAGAAATTCAATATGTTTTAATAAACAATGTTATAATGCAGGTTCAAAATATCGTTTTCGTACAAGTTAAAAGAGCTGCAATTTCCATATATTATTTCTAAAAGGCCTATTTAAATTTTTTGAAAAATATTATTTTGCTGTATCTTAATGCCTGCTTTTAATAACATTATTATAATTTTAAGTTAAAAAATAATAACATATTTAATTTTTTTTTAACAAATTATTATTATTTAGCAAACTTATTTTTTAAACATAAAAAATAATATTAACCTTATTTTGCAATGTCTTGTTAATACTGACTTTAAATAATATCAATTTAACTTAAACGGAAACAAATTTAAAATTCGAAATTCTATTTCGTTTTATTTGAATGTGATGATGTTGTTTCATAGAATTATAACATCATCATGTACAAATAAAACAATTTTTTTTATATAATAAAACAATGTAATTGCCACACTTCCAGACATTTTTACTTACTTACCTTAACAGTACTTGTACTTGTATAAATATTAAATAAGCCACGTACTGAGCTTTTCCAAATTCCATAACATTAATTTCAATTAAAAGAAAAACACCTCCACTACTACTACGATTATTAAACTGTTTATAATGAAGTACGTTTTTTTTGTATAAAGTAATTAATTTTACACTGGACACTGAAATCTTCATAATGAGTCGTCGTAATGAAGTGAAGCAAAATACCCACTGACTGAAAAGGTTGAGTAATTTTATAATTTATTTGTTATTTTTTTTACACTTTTAATTACATGAAATTGCTGATTTAAACATAAGTTAAATATGTATCTCATGATTTTGATATAAATTTCAATTAATATTGAAACTTGATTCTGATTATTTTTTGATACTAAATATTCAAATTAAATTAAATTTCTGAAGTTTCCAATAATCAAGGTTATTGTCATGAGTTTGCGGACAGAATAAAAATAACTGATATATAAAAACTTGCGACTTGCAATTTAACTTACAATTTATTCGAATAACTCCTAACAAGTCTTCCTTGAAAAATATAAATAAAATTTATCCGTATTTACCTGCTGCCTTATTCAATATTCTTCGCCTTATGTATAGTATTCCACTGCTTTAAATACAAGAAGATATACATAATTTATAAGCAGACCCAGTCAGTCAGTACCATTATGAAAAATTATATATCAAATTATTTATATAAATTATATTTACCATGTTAAACTGGAAAAAACAAAAGCTTTCCACATAGTTTACTTATACATATACTCTTGTGGGTTCTTTTACATGGAACAAAGAAAGACAAATATTATTAACATATAAAAAAAAGTTTGTGTGAAGATGTGCAGAGTAACCCATTCATTATATAAGATTATCTAGATTACTATTTTTTGCTTGAAAACAAATATATCTAATCTGAATTAAGGGAGTATTATTTAGTTTTTAGCATACATTCATTCATTTAAAACTTAGGGTGACGTAAATAACGTATTAATCAATATGCGTGACTTTAATAGTAAAATTAATTTATTAAAACATAAATAATGAACATATGTAGGTAGCAGAGCCTAGCTGTAGTTATTTAACTGCAGCTCGTATTGGGTTGGTTTGACCGGGGTAGGACCACCCCCTCACGGAAGATCGACGTGTAGTAACTAAATTCATTTGGTTATATTTCGTCGGTGAGTGAGAGAAACCGGAAGCCCAACCCCGCCCCCCGCCCCCAAACATGAAAGCAATGCCTCAAAAAAACATACCTCAGGAGGAAACCGGCTTTGACGAAGCCGGGGAACCCCTCCCCGAGCAATATCGGGTGAATAATTCTCGGATTTTACTCAGGTTGCCCTTCGTATCTGGGGCGGGCAAACTATCGCCTTTTGTGTTTTTTGAGGGCAAACGACGAGTCAACGCAGCGGCACCCTGACCCACTCTAAATGTGGACTTTTGCAACATCCGGGGACTTTATTCCAACTTGAACGCCGTCCACTATCATCTAGAGACGGCGCAGCCACCCTTGTTGTTTCTGATGGAGACGCAGATATCTCAACCTAGCGACACAGCGTACTTGTCATACCCCGGGTATAAACTTTAACATTATTTTATACAACACGCCAGGGTATATGTGGTCGTAAGGGAGGATATTTGCTAACGTCGCCTTCAAGTTTTTGAAGGTCGGGACCTGTCTGTACTCTGGCTGCGCGTGAACATGGACGACCATGTCAGAGTCTACGCGTGCCTCTACAGGTCCCATAGTGGTAATGCAGAAACGGATCAACTCTTGGGCCATGTTCAGGCGAAGATTGACGATCTTCTTTCACAGACTCCCCCCGCCGAATTCGTAGTCCTCGGGGACTTCAATGCGCACAATGCCGAATAGTTAGGGTCACGTGCCACCGACTACGCGGGGAGATCTGTGTTTGACTTTTCTCTGGCAAATGGTCTCTCCCAGTTGGTCAAGACGCACACTCGTCTACCGGACGTGGACAGCCATATGCCCTCTTTGTTGGATCTTCTGCTGACTTCACTTCCCGGAAAGTAATGATCCTAGTGACTGCGCTGCGACTGTAGCAGATGTGATACTTCAGGGCATGGAACTATTTGTACCAAGCTCTGTGGTACCACTTGGTGGCAGATCGCGGCCTTGATTTGATACGTCTATCAGGGCTGCAGCAGCTGACAAACGGCAGGCTTATCAAGCTTGGGCTAATGCGTTAGTCACTAAAGATCTGAATTCTAGGGTTTTGAAGAGGAAATATAATCGTGCCTCCAGATTCTTCAAACGGAAAATTGCTGGAGCAAAGTTCAAGCATGTCGTCAAAATCGAGGATCAGCTGACAAAGTACCTGCCTGACACGCGCAAGTTCTGAACGTTTTCCAAAGCAAAACCTCATCTGAAAAGCCCTCCTTTCCTTGGAAGTTGTCGTCGAGTGGGTCAGATGGTATCTCTCCAGTTGTGCAACGAACATGTGCCCCTAGTTGACACCAGTGCTAACGCGTTTATTTCGGTACTCCTACCTTAAAGGCGTAGTAGGCGTAGTAGTCATGGAAGCGTGCCCTTGTCCATCCGATCCTTAAAAAAGGTAATAGCTTGGACCCAGCTAACTACAGACCTATCGCCATTACTGCTCTTCTCTCCAAAGTAATGGAGAGCATTATAAATAAACAGCTCCTAACCTACCTCGAGGATCACTAGTTGGTCAATGACCGGCAATTTGGCTTTCGCCATGATCGGCTGGTGATCTTCTGTTATACCTAACGCACCGTTAGGCAGCTATTAATGAAAGCAAGGGAGAGGTAGTTAGTCTGGATATGGCGAAAGCCTTCGATCGTGTATGGCACAACGGGCTTCCCGAGAGTTTATGCAAGTAGATCACCAGCTTTCTCACTGAATACGTCGACGAATGCCGAAAGAAACTTGTGTCTTCTATAGAGACATCCGTGGCGGTGGTCTCTGAGTGGGGTGAACTGAACCACGTTCAGTTCCCTGCCCTGCCCTAAGGCCACAAGTTTGCGCGTTTACCACTAAGAAAACCCCATTTGTCGTATTACCCAAATATCAGCTTCTACCATTTGACCGCGTACAACGGAGAGCCGTTCGGATTGTCGGGGACCCGGTGTTCTGCGAACGGCTGGACTCTTTGGCATTGACGTAGAGACGTGGCTCCTTTGTGCGTCTTCTACCGCATTTACAACGGGGAGTGTTCCGAAGAACTATTTGATCTGATGCCTGCCGCCGAATTAAATCACCGCATAACGCGCCATCGACTACTTTACCATCCCTACCACCTGGAAGCGTGGCGATCCTCCACTGTGCGGTTTTCAAGGACCTTTTTTCCACGTTCCACTCGGTTGTGGAACGAACTCCCTTCGGCGGTATTTCCAGTACGGTACGACATGGGTACTTTCAAAGAAGACAGAAGACAGAAGACTAGTTAACACTTAATCTTCATTTATACTGTAATATTAAATAGGTTAGTGTACTACTTAACAAAGCATATTGAATACAATAAATATGTATTATAGATATATGTTCATTGTATACTTTATTCAATAAATGCTTCAGTTATCACTTATTTCAGTCAATTAACATAGCTTATGAATCAAGTACCACAGTTTATCAATGGAGTAATAAATGTCTCTGGACTTGTTAAATAGTTAATAAGAGATACATAATTCATATTAAATAAAATAATTATCATAAAAATAGTAATGATTTTGTGGTTACGTTTAAAAATATCGTTTTCATGTTCTATAAATAATGTCACATCAACGCTTTTGTGTTATTTAAGAATAAGAACTTGTTAATACTTATATGTCAGAACTACGTTCAACAATTAGTCATTTTCTATCTGATGCTTGGGTCTTTATATGCATGGAATGCTTAAAAATATTTGTTCTGTGGAAATTTTAAATTAAAAACTGTGTGGAAACACTCTTGTAAAGAATGAAAGGTTGTAAAAAAAGTGCGATCCTTGACCCCTTTACAAGTAATAGGATTAAAAATGTTCAGATCCTTAATATTTGTATCTAAAGTTGTTATATACATACAACCTTTCAATTTGCCTCAAAATAAGTAAGCAAAGCTGTAGCAGGGTGAACAGATGGATAAAAACAAAGACAAGTAAATTATAATAAGATAATTTTGGATCGTAGTTATGACAAAATCTGACAAAATTATACAAATATCATAAACAAGTAACCTACAGATTTATAAAGTCGTATTATATTATACATATTTTAGTATGCATACTTACCTATTGAATAAGAATCTCTAAGATCAAGATCTAAGATCGTATACTAAAACAATTATTATTATATCTAATATTGTCTTTAACACCATCGGCGATGGATGGAGGGATTTCCTCCAACCCCAAGAGATCGCTGACCTAATTATTTTCGTTTAAACCTCAGTAATGGATGCTGAATATAATTACTGTAAGTATATTACTGCTGTCTGTTAATTGATATTTATGTACACGAAATTAGAATAATAAATTGAAATATATTTGTTAATAAAATGAGCAGTATTTTTTTATTTTATTTATATAATCTGTACCTTAAAATATCGATCCATAGTAGTAGGAAGAAAGTCTATAAACAGTTGTCGCAAAGTAAACTTAGAAGAGAGTTGAAAAAAGGGAGACATAGGAAATAATTAAAGTAGTAGATCATGGTTACAATAATTATAATTAGTTTATTATTATGACTTATAGCAAAAACTGATTGTAATTGAGAAATATAAAGTTAAAATATGTTAATAGATATGATATATATAGAGTTTATATTTTGGAAGAGATTTTTTCAAAAATTTTCTTAGGATGCGAGATGTCGGATTAAAACAACTACGAGGGTACGGCAAGACTAACATATATAAAATATTATATTGTTAGGAATGAAGGGTATCTCTAAAATTGTGGTGGGGATCTTTCTATATAAGTTCGAACATCAGCGGTTGCTGACCACTTTTTGTGCGAACTCATTTCCGTGCGCGCTTCCGCTGTAGGAGTGAATAGTGATTGACGGTGTGATCTGTGAATACATAATCGATATATCTGACTGATTTGATCACGAATCAGTTTTGTTAATTAGTGTTTATGTTAAATGTTTAGTGATTTGATTTATGAGTCTAATAGTTATTTAATTAGTTGAAGTATATAAATGTTGTAATTATTTAAATCGTTATTTTTTTATTAAAATTCCACCTGATTCCTAAAATCAGAAGTGGGATAGTCCCAGACCCTTTGCCTTGACCCTTTGGCTTTCGAGATTTTAACTAGTTGAACAAAACAAACATACCCTCATTATAATTAATTTTTCTCTTGTTTCGATTTTTGATAGTTGTTTGTGTTTTAAACTTGTTTGAATATGCCGAAAACACACAAATCGCGGAACAGATCACGCCGGCATCGCCATTCGCGTAATAGTCGCGTTGATAGGTCTCGAAGTGATTCGCGGGAAATACCACAAAAACAATCGCGTCATAATTTACTTAGTCGCACACCTACTCCACCAGTACCGAAATCTCCGTCGCGGAGTCGTTCTTATTTACGTAGTTCTTCACGTTTACGTTCAAATTCGCGGTCGCGTTCGCAGCGTACACTTACGGGATCGTGAAAGTTCTCGTCGACGTTCTCGAATCGTAGATCAGACAGCCGACAGTCTACCCTCAATAGCACATTAGGTACAATCCTATCACGATTAGATACAATTGAAAACAATACCACGGTTCCAAGTCGGGAACAACCTAGAAGTGAATCTAATAGCGAAACTACGGCTCTAGCGTTAGTTGACGCGATTCAATCGGTTGCCTCTACGCGTTCTAGCAACTACTATGTTTCAAATTTCGACCCGATTTGAATCGATGGAATGATAGTGAGTGTCTGTCGCGGGTTGCAAACTGTTTAAAGGCCGACGCTAAAACGTGGCTAAGTGAATGGGTTACCAGCGATAGATCGTGGAGCAATTTCAAACGCGAGTTCAAACCATTGTGTCCACGTAAGTTGGACTACGCGAATATTTTATTCGATACCATGAATACTACCTCCGATTAATATTCATCGTATAGTGAATACGCGCGCCGCACACTTTTGCGTTTACGCATTATTAAGGGATTAAGTGACGAACTAATGACTTTAATTGTCATTCGCGGTATTAATGATACACAAGTTCGCGCTGCAGCTTTTAATGCTGAACTGAGTACCGAAAACATCGTGTCATTTTTATCGATTTATCAAAAACCAAAAGATAAGTGTTTACCGCAGGGTCAGTCATCGTTTCAACATAAAAAGCGTTTTAATGTGAATAAGGAACCGAGATGTTTTCATTGTAAGCAACCGGGACATAGAAGTTATAACTGCCCCAAAAGATCAAAACATCTGAACCGGTTAAAACTTGTTCATTTTGTAAAAAGATTGGACACACGGAGGATATTTGTTTTGTAAAAGCTAGGTCACAGCCACAAAAACGTAATGTTAATCTCTGTAGTGAATATACGCGTTATGGTAGTAATCGTGACGTAACGACAGCGGTCGTGCAGGGCATCCCTGTGGATGTATTAATTGACAGTGGAGCAATCAACGTTTCCCTAATCTCGTCCGATGCTCTCAAATATTTTTGTTATAATTTGAAGCCTTTTAAATGCTCTTTAAAGGGACTGGGTGAAAGCGAAATAGTTGTGAACTCTTTTGTTACTCTTACACTTGAGTTCAGTGAAATATCAATAGAAACGGATCTAGTAGTTGTACCTTCGTCTTGTATATCTACTCCCATAATAGTGGGTACTGACATTCTTAATAGAGAGGGGATAACATACGTTAGAACTAAGGATAGTCAGTATCTAACTCATACGCCAAGGACAGTAACTGGGGTTAACACGGTGAACATATCTAGGGAAGTCTTACTTAGAACAAGTTTACAGGTCGTATAAACTTTCTTTGGCAGAGAAAATGAAGGTCGGAGGAATCATTGACGATCTTCTTTCAAAGAGCATTATTAGGGAGTCAGAATCCGAATACTCGAACCCGATTATCTTGGTTAAAAAGAAAGATGGCTCCGACCGAATGTGTGTCGACTATCGGGCACTGAATAGGATAACCGTTAAAGATCGGTACCCTCTCCCTCTTATAGACGATCACATCGATCGACTAGGTGATAGAAGAATTACACGTTTATCGTCTCTATATGTGGCTACCGGTTTTCACCAAATTAAAGCCCATCCTGCCTCGTAACCCTTCGTAAGTGTGTATTTTTAACAACAGAGATTGAATATTTGGATAGGCTTTTTAGTAAAAGTCAGGTTAGACCGAGCCTTACTAAAATAAAGGCACTTGTAGACTCACCAGCTCCACAAAACGTGAAACGGGCACGGCAATTTCTAGGACTAGCTGGTTATTTTAGGCGTTACATGAAGGGATATGCTACTAAAACTCGTTGCATATCACAGCTTACGAAGCAAGGTGTTGCTTTTAATTGGGGACCTGCCCAAGAATCCGTTCGCCAAGACATCATTACTCAATTAACTACCGACCCCGTACTAGCCATCTTTGATCCCCTACCATCAACTGAAGTCCATACTGATGCGAGTAGTTTAGGATACGGAGCGGTACTGATGCAGACCCACGAGGGTGGCAATAAAAGAATAGTGGCCTATTTTAGTAAAGTAACCCAAGGGGCCGAGTGTCGATATCATTCGTACGAACTAGAAACCTTAGCAGTTGTGAAAGTGTTACAACATTTTAGACATTATTTGATTGGCATTAAGTTTAAAGTAGTTACAGATTGTAATGCTCTTTCTTAAAGCAGCTGAACGAAAGAAAGATCTCCTCCCGCGAGTAGCACGTTGGTGGATCTACCTTCAAGATTTTGTTTTCGATGTAGAATAAAGGAAGGGTACTATGATATCACATGCGGACTTTCTAAACCGGAATACCCCAATGGTGATCTACAGCCTCTACAGGTTCTAAGCCTCGTAGTTGAGCTCAAATAGCGCAACAGGCTGACGATGAGACGCGGCAACTCATTCGGCGTTTGAATGAGGCATCACACCTGAAATGCACCAGGCAAATGGTCAGGTTGAAAGATATGCTCGAACCGTACTTAAAATGGTTCGTATTGAGGTCAATCACAAAGCAGCTGCATGGTCTGAAACCCTATGGAAGTTGCAGTTGAAGATTCTACTCCAAATCGGGAATCGCGACGGGAGTTGCAATGGCGTCGAACGACTGCATTATTACAGAGGAATCAAGTCCTGCAAGATGCCACTGTCAATAGAAGCAGACGTCCACCACGAAGTTTTAATATTAATGATCTTGTCTTTGTTATTAAATATTCACAATCGACAGGAAAACTAGACCCAGGCATGCGCGGCCCTTATCGGGTTGTACGTATTCTGCCGAGTGGACGATATGAACTTCGGCTATTAAGTGGATCTTATGGCAAGACAACTCAAGCTGCGGCACAGTATATGGTGCCGTGGAAAGGAGAGTGGTGTCCAGAAACTTGTGCTGCGTTCTTTGAACGTTAGTACATATTAAGATGAACTGCGGGGCATCTTGATTGAGGCAGACTGCGGGATGCCTATAATTTAATAAAGAGGACGGACTGCGGGACGATCCTTAAAGCGGCGGACTGCGGGACGTACGCTATTTAGTTTTGTATGACATACAGAGGACGGACTGCGGGACGATCCTTAAAGCGGCGGACTGAGGGACGCACGCTATTTAGTTTTGTATGACATACAGAGGACGGACTGCGGGATGATCCTTAAAGCGGCGGACTGCGGGACGCACGCTATTTAGTTTTGTATGACATACAGAGGACGGACTGCGGGACGATCCTTAAAGCGGCGGACTGCGGGACGCACGCTATTTAGTTTTGTATGACATACAGAGGACGGACTGCGGGACGATCCTTAAAGCGGCGGACTGCGGGACGCACGCTTAGTAGTTTTATATGACATACAGAGGACGGACTGCGGGACGATCCTATTGGCAACAGACTGCGGGATGTTTGCCCTGTATGTGTGTGTGTGGTATGATGGATGATAAAATGATGATAAGATGATGTATGATTTGCAAACTGAGTAACTATTTTAGCAATAGTGAGTGATGACTTTTGTTAGAGGGCCTTGGAAGTGATGTTTGACAGAGTATAGGCGTTACTATCATATCTAACACTTTTATACAAGGAATTGTGTTTTACAGATCAAGGAAACGCTATTTTGTTAGACGAAAATATAGACGAGCAACCGCTTCATAACGAATACGACACACGGGATGCCGGTCCTTCCCACCGAATAGATACTCGACCATTGGAGTCTCAAAATGGTCTTCCAGATACCGAAGATGCGGTCGTGGACGACGCATAGTCAGGAGAGGCCGTGTTAGGAATGAAGGGTATCTCTAAAATTGTGGTGGGGATCTTTCTATATAAGTTCGAACATCAGTGGTTGCTGACCACTTTTTGTGCGAAGTCATTTCCGTGCGGAAGCGCTGTAGGAGTGAATAGTGATTGACGGTGTGATCTGTGAATACATAATTGATATATCTGACTGATTTGATCACGAATCAGTTTTGTTAATTAGTGTTTATGTTAAATGTTTAGTGATTTGATTTATGAGTCTAATAGTTATTTAATTAGTTGAAGTATATAAATGTTGTAATTATATAAATCGTTATTTTTTTATTAAAATTCCACCTGATTCCTAAAAATATTATTTTCTGTTTGTAAATGATTGAGTTGTTATCCTATCTTGATTCTAGTTTACTGCTCTAAAGAGTTTATTTAAATAAAGTTGAATATTTCCAAAATAAACTTTTCAGCACTAATTTCAAATATTAATTTTATAGCGATAATGAGAACTAGTCTCGTCTGTTTTGTAACAATGCCAAAATATCCAGACTCCGGAGCAAACAAAAAGTTTGTTTAACTGGAAGACTATTAAGTAACATGAACTGAATGAAAAGGGTAAAACTATTTGTGTAATTAATATTTAAGTATTACAATTTGGTAGACTAAAGAAAACTTTGCTACGTTATAATATACGCTTTAAATGTTTAAATACTAAGAATATAAACGTTTATAATTGTTCAAATAGTTTTTTTTAATTTTTAATAGTAAAATAATTAAGAACATGAAATAAAAGCGACTTTGGAAAAGGAAGGTCATATTACCGTCCTCGTTACATTTTATTGCATGTGTGAATTAACAGGAAGTAAAAAAAACCCTACTTCATACTTACTTATTTATTTATTAATCTCCCATTAACCTGCAATAACTTATGTGCAGTTGTTAACTAGAACATAAAAAAAAACTCCTGTTTTATTATCTATCTGTGACTGTTTAATAAATACAAACACTTCTTTGTTAAAATAAGAAAAGATTACATTTTAGATTCATATTTCTTTTTCCTTTAAAATATTACATATTTGGTCACCACAATGTTAAAAAACATTTGAATTCAATTTCATTTCATTGTTAAGACCTACTATACACAATTACATACAAACGCAACGTCTTTAAAACTAAAAAAACAACTACATATTACAATTCAAGAATATTTAATAAACAGTACGTAGTATTGTGTTCAGATAATTATATTTTGGTATTTTGGATTTAAACACCATGTCTTCATTAATTCGATAATCTTAAAAGTGTACTGGATATAAAAATATATGTAGTTGACGTAAACAATATAAGTAACATTATAATTTGACTTGTTTTATAATAGTTTCACGTTCCTCAGGTCAAATCAAATCCAAGATTGAATGAATTTTAATTAGTATCTTAACAGATAACCCAAAACGTATGTTTATACTACTCGTAGTATTAATTTTTTTATTAGAGGTAGTCATAAGTCTAGATGCTTGCTTTTAATAAAATAAAATAACTTATCAATCATATCTCTCGTATGTTTATATAATTTAATTTTGTCGCCTCTCGTTAAACTTGTCAAGAGAAGTTTGAAATAAATATATTGAATTTTTATCTCAAACTTCCCCAACTTAAACTCAAACTCAATCGAGTCTTCGTCGATATAATAACTGTATAGTCATGGCACGTATATATGTGGCATGAATGTTGAATATTTTTTTTAAGATTGTTTGCTAATTTAATATTTATACTTTTGTTTTCCATTACTTGATAATTGGTTCCGTTTGTTTATTTAAATAATTTTGAACGGAATACTTTGAAAATTACACTTCTTTTTTCATATTAAATGTTCTACTCCTTAAGCTATACGTCTAATGACTCAAATTCAAAACAATCTAGAATTCAAATAGATCAGTTTGTAAATATATTACAAATATACGAAATTAAATATTGATTTATCCGTTGTCTGGTTTTACAAGAAATCTCTGCTGTTGATGAAACTCTGTATATAGGTATTATTTAATAAGCTGTTAGTTGTTCTTGTGTCCAGCGACGAAACAAAGGCAATGCAAAAATGCAAAAAACAATGCTTGCCTTACAGCAAATTCCGGGTCCCAGAAACCTCCCAGACGGAACCCAAATATTTGTAATCATGAATACTTATATTTATCTGGGAATAAAATTAATTCACTGCATTCATAGTAGGTTTTTTATTTATTCATATTCTATGCACCAATGCATGTTTGAAGATTTATATCTATGCATTTTAATATAAAAACATTTTTTACAATATTTTTACCCAATCAATTACGCAAAATATTATATTTTCCTACCTACTGGTTAAACTCCGTAAATCAATATTTCGTTTGCAACCTGTATGAACAGGACATGTAGGCAAGTATAATCCCAAACATTTCATCCTGTACAGCACGAAATATAAATTGATCAAAATAATATGTTGGGAATACGTCTTTTCGAATTATCTAATAAAAAATTGTAATAAAATCGTTTTAATTGTATTATTTGTAACTGTCTGGTATTATTGAAACATAACCTGAAACAGATACCACTAAAAATTAAAAAAAAATCGAAAAGATGAAATACATTTTCTCGCCACTTTTCATTTATTTTTTACGAATCAATTCAATTCAATCCCACGAATAAATTCGGTATATTTTAAATTATATTTAAAAATATTGACAAACGCAACTCAAGCCGCAGACCATAATCCATTAATAATGCGGTGCAATGCAATGCTTTATGGCTATTAATGCAATAAGCTTTAAACGCAGAGTTTGGTCATCTGACCATTGAAGCTGGATTAACTATACTAGCCAAACCCTGGCTTGTATAGGTTGTATAGTCCAACAGATTTTCTTAGAAGGCAGACCATTTGAATAGGCAATACAGATGAAATTTGTTATACCAACTGCTGCCAGAAAACCATCATTGAAAATAAAAGCAAAGCCCAAGAAATTGAATTTAAAAGAAAACAAGAATAATATAGTTTTTAGTATTAGTCATAAACCAAACTTTAATTGTTCTTTATATCATAATTTAACTAGCAAAAAAACATAATGATAAAAAAGGTACGAAGGATTTCTATTTTACATATTAAAATATATAAAAATATATTGTAATTTTCAAGTTCAGTAAATAAGGTCTCATTCACTCTTTTGGATGTTGCTTCTGTGTAATTAAGAGTAAATCTTGTTAGAACTTATCTGCTCGGAACTACGTTTGAACAATTAGTAACTTGTTCATAAAACCGAAGGAAGTAAAAGGATTGAACAAACAGTCTCTCGACAATGTTGAAATTATAAGGATCCTACAATTTTAAATTTTAACGAGGTTTATTTTATTTGTTTGAACTTAATGTTGTAAGATATTTACGTATTATTTTATATTTTAATTCATTCTATATCTAATTTACTCTCTTAGGTCCTAAAGTCAGGGGACTTTGCACAGATAGAATATTTAAAAGTTATTCCATAGGTAATTTGGTTTTAAAAACATTTAAAATTTAAATATGTAAAAACAAATATTTTACTTAAAATCGTGTATTACCTCCTCATAAAATATCAATACTACAAACAGTACAGTATTTATTATATCTAATTATGTCTCTAACACCATCAGCTGTGGGTGAAAGGATTTCCTCTAATCCCACGAGCTCGCTGCTCTAATTTTTCCGCTAAACCTCATTTATGGATGCTAAATATAATTACTGTCCGTATATTACACCTTTATGAACACAAAATGAGAAATAATTAATCAAAACCTATTTATTTAGAAACGCAGATAAAATGAGTAGTATTTTAATTTATTTAAAAATCTGTATCTTTAAAATACCGATCCGTAGTAGTTGGGCACAAAGCCAGAAACAGTTTTTACAAAGTGAACTTAGAAATCACTGAGAAAAAAGAATAATTAAAGTTGGTAGTATAATTGTTACAATTATTAAAAATTTTTTTACTACTGAATTCTAAGAAAAAAAAATTGAGTGTTACTTAGAAATATAAATTATAATTTCAAAAATACTATTTGCCATTTATTTAAATATGTACATGGATACCTTAAATATAAAATATATAAATAGGATAGCTTATCTCATGGAAGATATATCCAGGGATGCATTCAGAAGTGTAAGAGAATTTGAATCAAAGAAAGGTATATTCATGGCAGGAATAATTTATATCTAAAATTTTATATGACTATTTTTGTTTTGTAAATGACTGAAGTGTAATTATCGACTATCAGTGGTTAACCAGATATTACACTTGTATTACTATCAAATAGTTGATTTCAATAAAGTTGTACAGTTTCAAAAGAAATTTCTTAGTACTATAAATTTATAAGAATGGTGGGAAAGAGTCTCGTCTGTCTATTTTGTAACAATGCCAAAATATTCAGCAAACAAAAACTTTGACTTTTTACTGGAACACTATTTAGTAAAATGAACTGGATGCAAAGGACAAACTTATTTGTATAATATTGTGAAAATTAACAGAATTTAGTTGATACAGACTAAAGAAAAATTTACTACGTTATAATATACGATTATAAATGTTTATATACTTATAATATACATACTTATTACTATAATAATAATAAATAAATACATAAACTGAAAGAAGTTTTAGAAAGGATCAAGATGAAATCATTCTTATTATAAACACATAATTTTATTACATTTCTAAAAATACTCCTTACTTCATATTTACCCACTCATTTATGAACCTTTAACCAATTGCCAAGACCTTCCATGAAAATAAGTTTTCTTTAAAACGAACAGTACAGAACAGAACAGCAGTTATGTCTATTTAAAGAGCAAAAAACATATATAATATTCTGAAAATTAACACATTTTAATTCGAGTACCGTACAACTTAGTGCATGATTTTTGTTTGAAAAACATTTTTCTTTTTTTTCTTTTTCTATGCCTGATTATTTCTTACTAAGTGCATGTTAGGTAGGTTGTAAATAAGATGAGTGTCATAAATGTGAGCTTTATGGCTGACTTACAGCTTAAGTGGTGGTGTTGGTCCGCGATATATACAGAACGGTAGGTACTACACTTAATGGTAAACACAGTGAAAACAGTGAACTTGAATAGTTCGTTTGCCAAGACATGTTCGGTATATATTATTTTATTATAGTTTGAATTAAACATTTACAATTAAAAAAATATAATTTGAATTAAACATTTATAATTGAAGTATAGAAATAAGTTCCTGCTAGTACAAATGAAGTTATTTATAAGTTATTTGTTGTGGTATGACATGTTCATTCTATTGTGTATCAGACGCGATAATTTGTTCCCTGAAATTCGTTATGTCGTTCGTCTGAAATTATCGAATTATCGAGTAAATAAAAAAACCAGCCAAGTGCGTGACGGGCCACATGCAATGTAGGGTCCATAGTTAATCGGACAGAACGGAGCAGACTAATTGTATCTTTTTAAGATAAAAAATTCTATAGTTCTCCAAAATAAATCATAAAATGCTGCACAAAAAACAACACAAAACAAAAATTATTTGGAAAATTTTATTCTACTACTCTATTGACTTCGCTAGCACTAATAGTTCCTGAGTTAGGTTGCGGAAATACGGAGGGACGAAGGGTGTTTTGGAGGCTATAATATTAATTGCATGAAATAATCACAATTTTCACCACAGTTAGTTTAGTAACCCACGGTATTTAAAAAATTTGACACTAAACGGTATAATTTACAATTAAAAATTTTATAACTATTTTATTTCAAATAAGACTATATTCTCGACTCCGTCCGTGCTTGTCGCAAGAATTGATAAAATTTTATCTACGACTTGCCTCCCCTAAACGTATTTAATTTCAAAATAACCTAGCACCTATATTATCTTTCGCTCTTTGAATAGACTTTTTGATTTAAAAAAAAACTTGATTATTACTAACCCCTTCTCGTTGTTTTATTACAAAAATTGAATTATTTGCATAACAGTTCGAATTATCATTTGCTTCATGCATATTTTAGTCCTACCACTTACTAATATTGATAATGATAGCTACTCTTTAGGACTGCAATAAAATGGAGGAGTTTATTTTTGTTGTTTCGTTAAAAAGCATTATTCACATTATTAATATAAAATGTTTTATCTTCTTATCCTAATAACAA
This sequence comes from Melinaea menophilus ssp. n. AW-2005, assembly GCA_918358695.1. Lineage (NCBI taxonomy): Eukaryota > Metazoa > Arthropoda > Insecta > Lepidoptera > Nymphalidae > Melinaea > Melinaea menophilus. The sequence goes on from OU911052.1 coordinate 15,760,192, forward strand.
ATCATTAGTCGTTAAACTTTTATAGGCTCATTTTATAATGAAGTAGAGTTCTTCTCAATCTGTATCAACCAAATTCTATTATTAAAGTTTTTATAATACAAATAGTTTTGTCCTTTTCATCTAGAACATTTTACTAAATTGTTTTGTTTGCAAGAATACTAAGATATTTTGGTATTATTACAAAACCGACGAAAAAGACTAAAACCCAAAACCTCTATAAATTTATAGTTCTGGAAGTACTATAATTGAATGTATCTAATACATTTCCTCACGTATATTTATTATAACTACAAGTAGATTGGTTGTAAGTGACATGAGTGTCATAAGCGTGCTTTATTCCTCCAAATGGAATGGCTGATTTACAGGTTAAGTTGGTTTTTGGAAACTGATATAAACTGAAACTGTACTATCATTTTATGTACATAAAACTCAAGAGAACCCTAATAGAAGTTATCTTCAGTTTTATATAGTTTGAATTAAACATTTAATTTTAATATATGGAGGTAGGTTTTAAAATGAAGAAATAAATTTCTGCAAGTGAAAATTAAGTAGGGTTTATGAAATATTTGTTATTTTTGGAGATGTTAATTGTGTTGATTCTTTATTGTGTAAAAAAATAATATATGATTTGTATCTAGAAATACTAGTATTATAAAATAAAACTTTCATAAATACCAAAGAAGTTAAATAATTTTCTTTTAATATTGTTAATAGCTTTTAAAATTAATCAAATTAAACACTAGTCTATGTATTACTGAACTTCGTATGTTAAAGTTACTATAGTTTTAAATATTATTTTGATATCGACTAGCTCTTTTCTTAATTACAGTAAGTTGTCCAGTTGATTTGTAGCTTTGTCCATTACCAATGTCTTAACTTAATGATCTGTCTAGGGGTCTGTCAAATAGAATTGATTACGATGGTTCTAGTTGTTCGTACATTGCTCACTAAATATAATGACGTTTGTGCAACAGTGATCACAATAAAAAAATCTGTTTGAGTTTGTTGTGTGGTTCTTCTCAGTCCAGGGCGCGTTGGGACCCTAGTAGTAGTATTTTAAGTTGAAAAGTGTCTTAACAGAAGGGCTTATTTCAATAAGTATGCTATGAAAATAAGCCTTCCTGCCAGTCCCTCTTGACGTATACAACTGATAACTGGTATTGATTCAAAGTAGATGTAAATGTAAATGTAAATAAATGTATGTATGGATGTAAATAAATTTAATAAATTATTTATTTATGATCACTAAATATAAATTAATGTACATGACTTAACAAATAAATATAAACACACGATCGATCTATCGTTTACATCATGTATATTTTTATTAAAAGTGCAGTTAGGTAGGTTGTAAATAAGATGAGAGTCATAAATGTGAGCTTTATGGCTGATTTACAGCTTAAGTGGTGGTGTTGGTACGCAATATATACAGAACGGTACTACACTTAATGGTAAACACAGTGAAAACAGTGAACTTGAATAGTTCGTTTGCCAAGAGATGTTCAGTATATATTATTATATTATAGTTAAACATTAACAATTTAAAAAATATAGTTTAAATTAAACATTTATAATTGAAGTATAGAAATAAGTTCCTGCTAGTAGAAATGAAGTTATTTATAAGTTACTTGTTGTGGTATGACATGTTCATTCTATTGTGTATCAGACGCGATAATTTGTTCCCTGAAATTCGTTGTGTCGTTCGTTTGAAATTATCGAATTATCGAGTAAATAAAAAAAACCAGCCAAGTGCGCGACGGGCCATATGCAATGTAGGGTCCATAGTTAATCGCACAGAGCGGAGCAGACTTATTGTATCTTTTTAAGATTAAAAAATTCTATAGTTCTCCAAAATAAAACATAAAATGCTGCACAAAAAACAACACGAAACAAAAATTATTTTGAAAATTTATTCTACTACTTTATTGACTTCGCTAGCACTAATAGTTCCTGAGTTAGGTTGCGGAAATACGGAGGGACGAAGGGTGTTTTGGAGGCTATAATATTAATTGCATGAAATAATCACAATTTTTACCACAATTAGTTTAGTAACCTAAAGTATTTAAAAAATTGGACACTAAACGGTATAATTTTCAATTCAAAATTTTATGACTATTTTATTTCAAATAAGACTATATTCTCGACTTCGCCCGTGCTTGTAGCAAGAATTGATAAAATTTTATCTACGACCAGCCTCCCCTAAACGTATTTAATTTTAAAATAACCTAGTGACTATATTTTCTTTCGCTCCTTGAATAGACTTTTGATAAAAAAAACTTGATTATTACTAACCCCTTCCCGTTATTTTATTAAAAAAATTGAATTATTTGCATAACAGCTCGAATTATCATTTGCTTCATGCTATATTCAATTATTTCATACTATATATTTTAGTTCTACCACTTTCTAATAAACGTAGATAAATACGTTCCGATTGAATATTGATAATGATAGCTACTCTTTACGACTGCAATAAAATGGAGGAGTTTATTTTTGTTGTTTCGTTAAAAAGCATTATTCACATTATTAATATAAAATGTTTTATCTTCTTATCCTAATAACAAATCATTAGTCGTTAAACTTTTATAGGCTCATTTTATAATGAAGTAAAGTTCTTCTCAATCTGTATCAACCAAATTCTATTATTAAAGTTTTTATAATACAAATAGTTTTGTCCTTTTCATCTAGAACATTTTACTAAATTGTTTTGTTTGCAAGATAAGATATTTTGGATAACACTAAGATATTTTGGTATTATTACAAAACCGACGAAAGAGACTAAAACCCAACACCTCTATAAATTTATAGTTCTGGGAGTACTATAATTGAATGTATCTAATACATTTCCTCACGTATATTTATTATAACTACAAGTACATTGGTTGTAAGTGAGATGAGTGTCATAAGTGTGCTTTATTCCTCCAAATGGAATGGCTGATTTACAGCTTAAGGTGGTTTTTGGAAACTGCTATAAACTGAAACTGTACTATCATTTTATGTACATAAAACTCAAGAGAACCCTAATAGAAGTTATCTTCAGTTTTATATAGTTTGAATTAAACATTTAATTTTAATAAATGGAGGTAGGTTTTAGAATGCAGAAATAAATTTCTGCAAGTGAAATTTAAGTAGGGTTTATAAAATATTGTTATTTTTGGAGATGTTAATTGTGTTGATTCTTTATAGTGTAAAAAAATAATATATGATTTGTGTCTAGAAATACTAGTATTATAGCCATGTAAAATACTCCGCTTAGGTTAGATTAAAGACTAGATATTATTCATAATTTTTTATTGTAATTATATAAACGGTTAATATAAATAAAGATATAATAATATATATATATATATATATATATATATATATATATATAAATTAAAAGAAATAGCAAACATTGTTGGAACACAATTCTTAACTAAAAAGATTGATGTACGCACACATACTTATTATTATTTCAAAAAAAAAAATTGATATATATATAATCTCAAACTTCTCTTATCCATAAGGTTATGATATTAAAATTTACATTTCTTAAAGACCACTTTAACGGAACTCGGAAAAATATGATGATATAAACTTTAAAAAGTTTAAACATAACGAGAGAAAACTGGAATATAGACTTATCATGATAATAAAAAATGTAATTTAACAAAAAGTGTTGTTTTTAACAAAAAAAAATTTATTTTTTTAAAGTGAAATATTGAATTTGTTATTATAAATTAACTTATTTTCTTAAAATGTAGTTAAAAGATAAACAAACGTTAAGATTTTTTTATAACTATTCTTTATTAGAAATTTTGAGTATAATATTCTTACTTTTATACAATTCTCATATTTGGAAATGATACTGATCTATAAATTTCAAGAATTTTATTAAAATCTACATCATACTGAAATTTAATTCTGATTGGTTGGAAACTTAAACAATTAATTCAAACTTTATAAAAACAACATGGCTTCTAAAATACAATTTAAGTGCGCTTGATTTATCTGTATATACACTTTTTTATTTATTTTTCTCATTAGAAATGAATTTGTACAAGAGAATATTAACTTACACAGGTAGACAAAAAATTCTTCTGTCTGTATCATATAACAGAACGGTTTCTCTTTATAGCGCTTTTTAACAGCTCCACTTAAGCTGTAAATCTGCCATTTCATTTAGAGGTATAAAGTTCACATTTATGCCAACTGATTTACAACCGACCTACCTGGGCTTTAATGAAACATACATAAACGATGAATCGATCGTGTGATTCATTTATTTTTGTTTCTAATATAATATGTATATTATTTCTAATACAGTATTTTCTTCTGATTTATCGAAAATCTTTTTTTTTTTTTTTTTTTTTATGGAAGAGGAGGGCAAACGAGCTGGCGGGTCACAGGCTGACTTGTGATCACCGCCGCCCATGAACTCTTGCAACATCCGAGGATTTACAAGAGTGTTGCCGGCCTTGTAGGTAGAAGTAGACGCCTTTTTTGAAGATACCCATGTCGTACCGATCTGGAAATACCGCCGAAGGGAGTTCGTTCCACAAGCGAGTGGAACGTGGAAAAAAAGTCCTTGAGAACCGCACAGTGGAAGATCGCCACGCATCCAGGTGGTAGGGATGGTAAAGAAGTCGATGGCGCGCTGTGCGGTGATGAAATTCGGCGGCAGGCATCAGATCGAATAGTTCTTCGGAACACTCCCCGTTGTAAATGCGGTAGAAGACGCACAAAGAAGCCACGTCTCTACGCAATGCCAAAGAGTCCAGCCGTTCGCAGAGCACCGGGTCCCCGACAATCCGAGCGGCTCTCCGTTGTACGCGGTCAAATGGTAGAAGCTGATATTGGGGTGATCCGGACCAGAGATGAGAACAGTACTCCATGTGTGGCCGGACCTGCGCCTTATAGAGCGCAAGTCTTTGGCCAGGTTTGAAATACTGCCTCGCTCTATTAATAACTCCCAATTTCTTCGAGGCCAACTTGGCCTTGCTCTCCAGATGACCACGAAACTGACAATCGCTCGAAATGTCGAGACCCAGTATTCTGATACTTGGCGAGGCAATGAGGGGGGTGCTCTCGAAGAGCGGTGATACGACAAATGGGGTTTTCTTAGTGGTAAACGCGCAAACTTGTGTCTTTAGGGGATTGAACTAAACATGGTTCAGTTCACCCCACTCAGAGACCATCCCCAAGGAAGTCTCTATAGAAGACACAAGTTTCTTTCGGCACTCGTCGACGTTTTCCCGAGAGAGACCTGCACGGCCGGAATACACCGCATCCCCAGTGCTGTCATCCGCATAACAATGTATGTTGGAGATATCCAACATATCATTGATGTGCAGGAGGAACAGAGTTGGGGATAGCACGCAGCCTTGGGGTACACCAGCGTTCACGGGCTTGGGGTCCGAGCAAAAACCGTCGAGAACGACCTGTATGCTCCGCCCAGTGAGGAAGCTGGTGATCCACTTGCATAAACTCTCGGGAAGCCCATAGGAAGGTAGCTTCGAAAGAAGCCCCTTGTGCCATACACGATCGAAGGCTTTCGCCATATCCAAACTAACTGCCAGACCCTCTCCCTTGCTTTCAATAACAGCTGCCCAACGGTGTGTGAGATACAACAGAAGATCACCAGCCGATCGACCATGGCGAAAGCCATATTGCCGGTCATTGACCAACTGGTGATCCTCGAGGTAGGTTAGGAGCTGTTTATTGATAATGCTCTCCATTACTTTGGAGAGCAGAGAGGTAATGGCGATAGGTCTGTAGTTAGCTGGTTCCGAGCTATCACCTTTTTTAGGGATCGGATGGACAAGGGCACGCTTCCATGTGACCGGGACTACGCCTTTAAGGTAGGAGTACCGAAATAGACGCGTTAGCACTGGAGTCAACTCGGGGGCACACGTTCGTAGCACCAATGGAGAAATGCCATCCGGCCCACTCGACTTATGCACGTCCAAGGAAAATAGAGACTGCCTAATAGTTTTCTGCCGAAAAACTATTTCCGGCATTGAGCTCTGACACCGCGGGATGATAGGCGGTGTCTTCCCCTGGTCGTCCAAAGTCGAGTTGGAGGCGAAAAGAGTGCCCAAGAGATCGGCTTTCTCTTTTGCCGTGTGGGCCAGAGAGTCATTCCCCATGTGCAACAGCGGTAGGGACGGCTGGTTAAAGTTTCCCAGAGTGGCCTTTGAAAGCGCCCAAAATTTGCGCGTGCCAGGCGGGTACTTTGCCAGCTGATCCCCAATTTTGACGACATGCTTGAACTTTGCTCTAGCGATTTGCCGTTTGAAGAATCTGGAGGCACGATTATATTTCCTCTTCAGAACTCTAGAGTTCGGATCCTAAGTGACTAACGCATTGACCCAAGCTTGATAAGCCTGCCGTTTGCCAGCTGCTGCAGCCCTGACAGACGCATCAAACCAAGGTCGCGATCTGCCACCAAGTGGTACCACAGAGCTTGGTACAAATAGTTCCATGCCCTGTAGTATCACATCAGCTACAGCCGCAGCGCAGTCACTAGGATCATCGGAAGGGAAACAAATCGGCCCCCATGGGTAGGATGCAAAAAAGGACCGCATTCCATCCTAATCCGCTGACTTGTAGTGCCAAACGCGTCGAGTCGCAGGTGTTGTGCGAGCCGACCGTTGAATGGGCACTACACTCCGTACCAGACAGTGATCAGAGGAACCTAAGGGAGCCTCGACAGTGATCTGGTACTTTTCTGGATGTGTAGTCAGCAGAAGATCCAACAAAGAGGTCGTGTGGCTGTCCACGTCCGGTAGACGAGTGTGCGTCTTTACCAGCTGGGACAGACCATTTGCCAGAGCAAAGTCAAACACAGATCTCCCCGCGTAGTCGGTGGCACGTGACCCTAGCCAATCGGCATGGTGCGCATTAAAGTCCCCTAGGACTACGACTTCGGCGGAGGGAGTCTGTGAAAGCAGATCGTCAATCTTCGCCTGAACATGGCCCAAGAGTTGATCCGTTTCTGCATTACCACTATGGGACCTGTAGAGGCACGCGTAGACTCTGACATGGTCGTCCATGTCCACGCGTAGCCAGAGTATAGACAGGTCCCGACCTTCAAAAACCTGAAGGCGACGGTAGCAGATATCCTCCCTTACGAACACAGATACCCCGGCGTGTGGTATAAAATGGTGTTCTAGTTTATACCCGGGGTATGACAGGTACGCTGTGTCGCTAGGTCGAGATATCTGCGTTTCCGTCAGAAACAACAAGGCCGGCTGCGCCGTCTCTAGATGATAATGGACGGCGTTCAAGTTGGAATGAAGTCCCCGGATGTTGCAAAAGTCCACATTTAGAGTGGGTCGGGGTGCCGCTGCGTTGACTCGTCGTTTGCCCTCATAAAACACAAAAGGCGATACTTTGCCCGCCCCAGATACGACGGGCAGCCCGAGCAAAATCCGAGAATCATTTCCCCGATTTTGCTCGGGGAGGGGGTCCCCGGCTTCATCAAAGCCGGTACCCTCCTGGGGTATTTTTCTTGTAGGCATCGCTTTCATGTTTGGCGTGGGGGGGGGGGGGGTTGGGCTTCCGGATTCTCTCACTCACCGACGAAACATAACCAAATTAATTTGGTTACTACACGTCGGTCTTCTGTGAGAGGGTGGTCCTTCCCCGGTCGAGCCAGCCCAATACGAGCTGCAGTCAGATAACTACAGCTAGGCTCTACCACCTACAACATCTAATTTAAAAAATATTTATCTGATACCTTCATACAAAGCCAAACCTTCATTGACCTTAACAATAGTGTCCAGCTCAATAAAGGTTTGTTTGCAATGGACAAAATGCTTTGCCCTTAAAGTAAATCCACTTAAGACACAAATTATTATTATTAGTAATTCCAAGATGATATCAGCTACTACTTCTTAAACTTGATGGCATTGTAATTCCTTAAAGAATAACTTAATAAAGCTTGAAGTAATTGTCAATCAAATTATATCTTCAGTTCCTCAGATTAGTGAGGTGAATAGAAAAATGTTTGCAGCTGTTGAATCAGTGAGAGGATTTTTTTTTGTATTACTCAACTCATACTTTTTCACAATTTTAGCCTGATCTAAGAGATAATTATCAAAATAAACTTGAGCGTCTACGAAAAATTGCACAATCACAAGACATTCAAGTAGCACTCGATTCGTTAGCGCAGGAATTTATTTATTTGTAAGTTTATTAATTTAGTTTGAATCAATACCAATAATCAATATCGTTCGTTTACGTCAAATGAAACTGTCAGGAGAGTCTATTCTGATGACATTCTTATTTAAATAGGCTTTGCTCTAATGGCACACTCTGCAATCCTCTTATTTTGTTTTTTTCCTTTCTCATTTTTATATATAACGTATTATAATTTTTTTCCAATTTTTATCACATCAACCAATAATAAGTGGTTCACGCTTGATATTATTTCGGTCTGTCTATATTTGATATTTTATCAGGTTGTAATTTGTTAGTACAATATTTGTCTACATTTGTATCCAAATACGGAGTTTAATAACAAGGTAATGCAGGTATATCTGTATAAAATATTGTAAATATATTGAATACGTATGAAACTTATTTTATTGGTTCCATTCGAAAAAAACACAATATTTACATTATTTATCTCTTAAATGAGAATGATTTATTAAATAATAGGAGAATTATTTATTAATTTCAAATTTACTGTAACTGTAGTTGCATGTGAGGTCTGTCTTTAAATGCCTGATCCTCAAAATATTAAGAAGTTGGTGTACAATTTTGTTTATATTTATTTTACACTATAAATGAATATTTGAAGAATAAGTGTTTGACTGCAGTCTTCTTGTACTGACAAACAGGAAAGCTATATTCGTCTTCACTTGACCATTGTCAGTAGCACCTAGGAATTTAATTTAAGCGATCCTAATATTAAGGATCTTATTAAGTATAAATATTTGAGTGGTTTACCTCAAATGACCCACCGCTGAGTCTAGCTGGCATATTATCTATTGATTCAATTTAAATTTTGGGGCTGAGAATTTGTTGTAAGTCAAACATTGACGTCTGTCTCTCCGTAGAACACAGCAGTCTAAAGCTCTTTAAAGTCATAAAATAAAACTTACATACAGAGCTAAAGCTCTGTGTGTAGGTTTAATAAATTAATAGCAGTAGTTTTTCGCAAAACGACACTCGAACGGACATACGGTATAATTGTATATTATTCTTAATCTATATTTAGAAACTAACCTGATTGAATACTAGATTCTTTAGAATTTCATTAGACTTAAGGATTAGAACATTTAAGACAGAACCGAGAGAAGAGTTATGTTTAACCATTTAAAAGTTATTTTTATTATTTGTAAGAGTAGTTAGCACTTACTACAAAAATTATGAATAAATGGAAAACAATCGTATAAAAACATTTATCGAACAAATTACTCGACGATGTTTAAAAATAGTTATTAACTCAACAATGCTAATTATTATATCCAAATGTTTTTTTTATCTCAAAATTATCTTGTCTATAGGGAATTTGCCATCACTTTAAGTGATAATAAAAAGTAAAAGTAAAACTTTAAGAAATAATAAAATATCAATTTCAATGGTTTAAACCTTACGAGAAATAATTTTGATGAAATGAAAATAATAATAATAATTTAAAAACTTAAGAAAAAATATTTTTAAGTATAGGAATTTGGCTGTGTTATGAATATTAAAAACTGCACTATTTTTTACTTCATTACGGAAGCAAGTTTTAGGTTTATCCTTTTTTAACGTGTTGTTTTCTGGGAAGTAATTCGGTAGAATGAATTTCCCTGCATTGCCTATTGAAACGGTCTACCGGTTTGGCTTGGCCTTTTTTTAAAGCTTTCCCGCTGTTTGGATTTAATTCCCTAACATAGTGAGAGACAACTTGTTTCGTAGATGTATGTTTAAAACAATGTTTGTTTTTATGCTCAATCCATCCATACGTCCATCAAATTGTTTTTTAAAAGAATCTAAGTTCTAAAAACCGATTATTGTATTTTGCCTAACTTCCATCTTTTCACTTATTATGGTTAAGTATTGAGAGTATTTTTTAATATATATTAAATACTTTTTCTTCTAAAACTTATGACAAAATGTTATTCATCATGTTTATTACAAATAATTAGTTTAATTAATAAATCTATTTTGGTAAGGTTCCTATAATTTAAAATGGATACTACTCTTTTCAATTTAATTTAAGCTCAGCGTCATTACACACAAAAAAAACTTAAACATAAATTATAATATATTACAAGTAATATCAAATGACAGTTCTTCCTTATTCTATTTATAATATATATCAGCGCTTTCTGTTGAAATGTTTTTCAACAAACAAACAACAACAACAAATTGTTGAAAGTTAAAAAAAAAAGATAAGAATTAAAAATATTATATTAAGTATTCTTTCTTAACATGGTGCATTATTTATTACTAAACGATCACATATAACAAACATATTAGAGATGACTTTGTTCTGAACCGAACCTAATTTGTTATAATGCGTTTAGATGAAAGTTGTTAAAAAAATGTGTTTACAATAATAATGAAATAAAATAAATAATGTGAACCTTTATTTAACAGGCATGTTAAGCGTATATGACAAAATGGTAAAATATCTTGAGTCTGTATAAACCATATTTTCTTAGTTAAGTTTTCATTGTACAAATATTACAATATTTTCTTCCTTTTTATTGATTTCATTTTAGTGAATAATCCTCCAGAATTGGTTTTCGCTGGAGTCTGGATATTTAGGCATTGCTACTGAAATCAAAAGGTAATGAAAAGATCTCTATAATTTTTTTGAGAGTTCGATACAAAACTAATGTTAAATTAAAAACTCAATAATTAATCGACACCTCAATCATTTAAAAAATTGTTTTCTTTCCATTACTGTGGCCATACCAATTCAAATTCTCTAACACAAAAATAGATGGAAGAAATCTCTTCTGTTAGAAGAGATTATATAAGCTGTTCTAAGAATAGATTGCACATTATATATACTCGTATCTACAGTATAACTATTAGTTTGATAAATAAATATAATTTAAATTTAATTACAAATTGTTGTAAACATGAACTTACTTATAGAATTAAATATTTATTATTTTTATTGTTTTTTTTTACTGTTATCTAAAGACACCGAAATAAATTATTTCTGGCTATAAACCTTTTATGTATATTTCAAAGGATTTATTTAGATTTTATCTCACTTTGTGTACATAAATAGTAATTTACAGACGGGTAACATGCGGGCAGTAATTATATTCAGCGTCCATTACTTAAGCGACAAAAAATAGGTCACCCAGCTCATGGGATTAAAGGAAACCCTCCCATCCACAGCTGATAGGGTTAGAGACAAAATAAAATATAATCATTATTGTATTATGTATATTCGTGATGTCTGATGAATTATATACTACTTTTAGTTCGACTAACATTTTATTATTATTTAGAAGTAACCAAAAAAAAATCTTTAAAATAAATAGCGTTGTTGCATTTTCTTTACAAGAGTGCTTTAAGTACATATTTTAACTACATCACATGGGAACGAACATATTTCAGTATTTTATTTATGCAGTCGAAGGCAAAAGTTAGACAATTAAATAATATCTAACTCAATTAGGTTGAAAAATATAAAAGAAACGTCTTGGGAATTTGAAGCTGTAGGATCCTTATTATCTCGACATGTCCGTCCGTGGGACTGTTTGTTTAACCCCTTCACTTCCTTTTGTTTTACGAACAAGTTAGTATTTGTTGAACATTCTTCGAGACACACAAGTTGTAATAAGATCTAACTCTTAAGTTAACACACAAGCAACACCCAAAAAGGTTGAAGTAACATTATTTACTAAACCTGAAAAATATATTTTAACTCAGCTTCATCATAAAAAACAACTTAAAAGTTATACATACATTATAATATATTATTAGTAATATTATAATTTGTTCTTCCATAAAATATGGTTATTTATAAAATTGTTATGAATAATAGTGAATGTTTTTAATTAACAAGAAAATAAATACAGCAATCCTTCGTCTTCAGTCGAATACTTAAAAGTTATCAAAAAGAGCGTAATCAAATGCGTACCCAAACAGCAAAAGGGGGTAACTGTGCACATTACTAGAGGTAATTGTATGCATGTTCTAGTTGAGGTAATCATATTATAACATTATCTCTGGTCAGACTAGAAAAATGTATTTTAATAAGATTTTAAACTATAAATAACTGTCACGATTATATAAACATGAAAAGACTTTGAGAAATAGATTAACCAACAAAAACTATAATTACTTATTGCAATTGTCACATTCATAATGGTCATTTACAGAGATGGTATGTACCACGAGCATGTTAGTGTTAGCAGGAGCATAGTTTTACATTTAGTCCAGTCTTCATTAGGTGGGTAAATATGTTATTCGCTACACAGGGGACAACAGTACTCATTCTCAATTTTTTTTATTATATCTAACAATTTTAGTTTTTTTAGTTATAATCTTAGTCTCAGTTTATGTTTCTTGTAGAGGTATTGTAAGTTGTCATAAAATATCTTTACTTGGGTTTTAATAAGTCCCAACGCTTTGTCAATACTAATAAGGTTCGGTTGTTGCAATTTCAATTCAGGATATCTTTTTAGAAAGATATATTGATATAAATCTAAAGAGATATTTTTTTCAAATATGCATACTTCTAAATCAAAATTTCAGAGATTAAGTGTAGTAAAACCATAAAAATGATAATAAAAATAGTTATTTCGGACAAGATCATCCCTATAGTGTTGGTTTGTTAGTAACAATGTTTACTTATAAACTAAGTTAGTTATTGTTAGTTACATTATAAAAATATTTAATTTTAATTTATTTTATTTGGCCCGTCATTTTTTCTATCCAATGTTTCTGAATAGAACAATGAGGACGATCCATAATTGTTTTCAGAATGCTATTGCTGCTGGCCTTCATGCGCCGCAATAAAGACGATGCTTTTTTACGCATAATTGCATGAAATCCGTCAATCCATGCGTCTGCGAACATTGGTGAGGTGCTGCAGAACCCTGGTAGTCACAACAGCATTCTGAAGGCATTGTTATACTGAACTCGTGGAGTGCTGTAGGCTCGTGTAGCACACCCACAGGCCACCCAAATAAAACGCCTGTAAAAAAGCCCGAAAAAAGGGTAATCTTGACATCCGCAGTACCACGAGCAACCCTGCGTGCGAGCATATTGCTTCTTACCGCCAGCGACCTACGCTCCCTCTCAATATCCTCATCATCACATAAATCAGCAGTTATTATATGGCCCAAATATTTAAAATTGTCAACTCTCTTTAATGTTGACCCATTTAGAGTTACTGTTGGCACACGACCTGATAACCGCTTACCAGCCTTAAACACGAGGATCTCACTTTTTGTGGCATTGTATATGTCGGCGATAGGTCAGATATTCCGTGTTCGTTGTCCATTATAATGAAAATTCACTTAGAATTTGTATGGTTTATTTTCGCACGAATGCTAGTAACAAACTGAAGCAATTGAATAATAGCAGCCATATTTATACTTATTTCTAGGCGTTGTAACGGTGATCACAATCAAAACTTATTTTAAAGCAAAAATTGAAATTACTGTATATAAAATCTTAAAATATAGTTCAATCTTTACAATTGATATTATAATGAATTTTATATAACTCTAAATGATTTATTTTATACAAATTACATTTATTTTAAGATTATAAATCCATTACTTATAAGTTTACATAAATCTTCAACATATAGCGCACTACGTAGGATGCAAATTAAATAAAGTTTGGTTTATTTAATAACATCATGAATGTTGGAGTTATAATAAATCTAATTTAGTTTTACTTTAAATGTTTAAAATGAAAAGGTGCAACAATATGAATTATTAAATAATAAATTTCACATCCAATGTGAACCAATCAGACAAATAGTCAATACAATGTCTTTAAGTGATTGAAGGTAGAGAAATAACAGTTTTGTGATTACGAATGATTAATTTAAAACTAATTATAAATAATTACGGAATTTTGAAAACAATATAATCATTACATAATGATTTGCGCCCATATATACCAGGCTAAGGGCCCTCGCGTATGACTCGCAGATCCCTATCAATTTTCTTAACCACCCGATCGAGGGGCTCAGCAGAACCATATCGTCAGCGTAACTCAAGTTATTGACGCATTGGTCGTCAATATAACATCCCACTTGGACGCTGCTGAGCCTCGCAACCAGCTCATTCACGTATAGGTTAAAGAAAGTAGGAGAGCTAAGTCCATCCTGTCTCTCGCCACACGTAAGGGTATATTCATCTAACAAGGCACCCGCCCACCTAATCTGATGTTTTTGGTGCTTATACAAAAGTTTTAATAATTCTGTACATTCCGTCGGCATACCCGTGCCTCTTAGCTTCTCCCACAGGAGCTCATAATTTACAAGATCAAAGGCCTTGGACAAGTCCAAAAACCACGCATACACAGGCGTTTTCCTCGTAGTGTAATACCTAACAGTTAAGTTAACAGCTTAAGGCAGAAAATAGCGCTTTCTGTAGAAACACCCGGTCAAAACCCAAATTGAGCATCATGGAGCCTTACATGCTTAGCGAGCCGTCAAGCAAACTGTCAAGTATTTTTGTACCTGTCGTTGCAAGCGATATAGGCTGGTAGTTATTCTTATCAGATGTGTCTCCCGTTCTATTTTTAACAACACGCACTACTATGGTACGCATTAACGCTTCTGGTAAATGGGTATGTCCCAAACAAACATTAAAGAGTGTCGCAAGTCAACGAGTAAACAAATAATAATAATAATAATAAAGGTCGTCACTTCATTTCAGATATGTGATATATTTCATCCGCTTGTGATTTTAAATATTTTGGAAAATCTTCCCATGACCTCCACAGTCTGTCCAGCTTTCATACGTTTCCTTAAACTGCTTTGCTTCAGTCCAACTAGTGTTGCTGCTTGTTCTTGATGGTTTGAAATTAATAGTATTTCAGATTTGGAAGCTGGCCATTTCAGATTAATGACAGTTCTTTCTGGTGCTTTTCACTGATTAATTCGAGGCATTTTTAATATCTAGGCAAACCCTGAAACAAATCCGTCATCTACACAAAGTGATGAGGGGAAGTGTGCGCAAGTGCACACTTACACGGCAAGCGTAAGTCGTAAGCAGTAATCAAACCAAATGAAACATTACAATGTTTCAAAACTACAATGCCGGTGCTACAAAAAGCGAATTTTCAAGTAATAATAATTTCAAAATAATGGAAATATTTATGCAAACTCATGTACCACCTGAAAATGGGCGGCCGGCGAAACACGCGCACGTTCTACCGAGTACTATGGGGCACTGAGGGAAGGTTATTCTTATTATGTTCTGTAATTATATATATCATTTTCTAGATATCTGGCGTGTTCACACTTACTTGCTACGCACTTGCCACACATAAGTCCATAGTTGATCAATCGTCAAACATATCTGGAATATTATAACATGTTTATATAGACTTCTAGGGAATTGTTAAAGTTAATACGAGATTAATAAATCTCAATAAACATTTAACAAATAGCTTTTTCTGTTTCTTTAAATACACACATCAACTCTTGGGTATTGGTTGTGTGTAACTTAAGAGTATCTTGTTAAAACTTATATGTCGGAACTACGTTCAACAATTAGTAAGTTGTTCGTAAAACCAAAGGTAGTAAAGGGATTCAATAAACATTCCCTCGAACGTGTCGTGATTATCAGCATCCTACATTTTCAAATTCCCAAGCGGTTTCTTGTATCTGAATCAATCAATTCATCAAAATTAATCAATTGTGTAAGATATTTCCATTTTATATTTTAATTAATTCTCTAACAATAATTCTACTGTACAAACTGTTTCCTGTTTCTTTGTACGGACACTTGAATGTTATCGGTTTCATAAGATATCTGGGAATAAAATTATCTAGAATTAAAACTACATTTAAAAACTTAATTTCATATGAGAACAAACAAGAGTTGAACTAACTGTAGTTAGTATATTACTACTTCTTCAAATATCACTCTTATAAACAGTACAATAATAATTATAATTATTATTTTTATTATAGGTAAAATGTTACCAGTTTATTTTATAAATGTGGATAATATTGCTATATCTTGAATGGCTACGCGGAAGGAGTCACGGGCAACAGATGCTATAAAATAAAAGCTTAAAATAAGTAAAAAAATATATAAAATTATATTAAATAGTTGTAACTTTTTCTTATAAAAGTTATGACACTTTTATTTAAGAAAATTTTCATAATGTTTTATAGAAATAATTAATTTAACAAATAAATCATGGTAAGGTTTCTACAATTTAAAAGAACTATTTTAATTTGAATCTTTATCTCAACTTCATTAGAAAAACTAACATCTTCAAGAGGAAGATATTGAAAATTTTACTATTTTTTGTTTTATTATAAAATCAGTTTCTGCGTCTTCCTTTTTTACGTGACATTATCCGGGAATTCATTTGGTTGGATGAATTGCCTTATCAAATGATCTATCTGCCTTTAAAAATTACATTGATTTATGATTTAGCTGTTAAGACGAACTTAGGCTGTGTTAAGTGGTAGGATATAAAATAGCTGTATGCTCTCTGCTGAAACTAAATGAAACCGTAAAAATTATACAACACCAGACAGACCAATATCTGTTATAGTATCTATGAAATGTATTATGTTTATAGTCTGATATACATTAGGACATACTTGCTAATTGGTTCGACAGAACGCTAGATTGTTTAGAAAGTGAGTGATTACACGTGTAGCTTAATGGTTAAAACACTTATTGCGGATAAGGGAGTAGTTAGTAGCAGCAAGAAACAAAAATTTACTTCTTCTATAACTGTAAGTTGCATTTTTAAAATAATCTTTAGGCTAAATACCAATTTTCACAATTATGTGGTAAATTCAACAGATTAATAAAACAAAATTGCTTCATAATAAATAATTTGTCATATATAAGATTGATCCATAGCTGACGCTGATATCTTTCTCATAAGACATATGTTTTAAGCCTCCGAGGAACACAGAATACTGTTAGAGTTTTTTGTATTCAGCATGCAACAATCATTGGTCAAAAACTTATACTACTATTGTGAATGCACAACAATTTCAAACTTTTCTTATAGAATTTAGAGCGTTGTGGTAAACGTCCAAAGATCTTCTGGATCTGCGATTGATATGGAGGTCATTAAAGTCCAATCTTAGGTCCAATTGTCTTTCTTGTTTATATAATTGATCTGCCATTTTTTGAAGATAACCATTATAAAAGATTATTGTTTAGCATCAAGTAACGTATGAAATTTAAAAAGTGTTAACAATCTGTTTTAATAAAATAAAGACATAACTTTATTATCAACTCTATTATAACAGATGGTGTGTAACGAAGGGATATTAAATCTTATTCTGTCATTCAAATAATTCGCTTGGGCTCATAATAAAATGTCATGATGTTATTATTTGTGGATGTCCTGAATGTCCACACTAGTAACTCTCATTATATAAAATAGTGTTTAATGGAAACAGACAATATTTTGTGATTTTTCAGTAAAAATAAAGTTTTAATTATTACATAACAATTTTTATAATATTGATAGCTTTTAATCAAATTAATAACTTATGTGTGATGTGTTACTGAACTTCATAAACTAAAGTAACTATATTTCTAGAAATTGCTTTAATATCGACTGTGCTATTTACTAAATTACAGTAAGTTGTCCATTTGTTGATTTCTCCATAAAGACTGTGTTACCTTAATGATCTGTCTATGAATCGATCAAATTACATGCCTATGTAAATAAATGTGTGGAGTGGTTTTATTAAAAGTGCATGGGTATATGTTGTAAGTGATGTAAGTGTCATAAATGTGCGCTTTATACGTCCAAATGGAATGGCTGATTTACAGCTTAAGTTGTGGTTCGAAAGCGATACGAACACAAACCGTACTGTCAATAAATATACACACAGAACAACTAAACTTTAAAAGTAGATATGCTATTTTCAGTTTTTATATAGTTGAATTTAATCGGCACTGCCCGACTATAGACTATAGTCCAACGGCGTAGAAATTTATTAAAATATTTCAACACTGTTGGAATTGGTTTTACTTTCTTATTTTCAATTAATAATATATTTAAATAGATATGTCCAAAGAAACATAAATAAATAATGACATGTTCTTCCTTAAATTTTATTTGGTCTATTTACTTTTGATGCTATGTAATATTTTCGGATATTTATCTAAATCTATATTCAGACAGTCCGCGGAAAAGATATATCAATTTACGAAGTTGTATTACGAAATAAAAAAATAAACCTTTTTGAATAACAGACTGTAAAAATATAGTATTACAGAACAATATGGCATACGTATTGCATATAAATACATTCATATTAGTTAAATTATTAAATTCTTATATGAATTATGTTAATCAAATAATAAAATTCATTAATTTCAAATGTGATTAAAAAGGACGATTTTAAAAGTCCGCTTAAGTCAATAAATATAATTATTTAACAGTTAAGGTTCTATTTGGAAACGAACTTTATTACGTCATTATTATGAATGAATATGAAGAAGTGAAATAGCTATTACCAATGAAGTGAATTGAATTAGAACATTTATCACAGAATTAGTTAGATAATTCTTCAAAAAGTTGCTTTCTAAATTATTTAATACTGTAAAAAAACTAATAAAACAAAAAACATTTACTAAATTAAAAAATAAGAAAAAGTTATTCAAACGCATATATTAACTTAATAATGTCACTGAACGTATAGTCATTATTTCGACGAAGGAACTTGGGAATGAATACTTACCTCAAACTTCTTTGAAATTGATTACTTAAAGATAACTTTAACGGGAGATGACAAAATGAGTTTCGTTGAACTAAAAATTATTTTAATTTAAGTTTTTTTAAAAGAAAACAACAAGAGTTTAACAAGCATTTATACAATTAAAATTTTTAATTATATTGTGAAAATGATAAAATATATGTTATTAAAAGCAAATATCGAGATAAAAAAGTACTTATAATTAAAGAATAAAAGTAACATGATATTTATTAGGAGTACAAATAAGTTTCCGCCGTTTTTTAACACAAATTAAATATTTATTATAGAAGAACGGTAATATAAATTTATTAAAAATATTGCTCATCACTTGCAACCACTTTTTCCCATCTTTCAGGCAGCATTCGAATCCCACGTGTGAAGAACTCCTTGTCTTTTGAGGCTATCCACGAATCAACCCAATTTTTGGTATCCTCATAAGATGTGAACCGCTGCGCCGTCAGATCATGTGCCAAGAACCGGAACAGGTGATAATCGGACGGTGCAATGTCTGGTGAATTCGGCGGGTGGGGTAACACTTCCCAAACAAGTGTTTCCAAGTACTTTTTCACGGGAGCTGCAACATGTGGACGAGCATTGTCATGCAGAAGAATAATTTTTTCGTGTCTAGAGTAGTATTGAGGGCGTTTTTCCTTCAGAGCTCGGCTCAATCTCATCAATTGTGTTCGATAGAGGGCTCCAGTAATTGTTTCGCTCGGATTAAGCAACTCATAATACACTACACCTAGCTGATCCCACCAAATACACAGCATAAGTTTTTTTCCGTGAATATTCGGTTTTGCTGTTGATGTTGACGCGTGACCAGGTAATCCCCATGATTTTCTTCTTTTTGGATTGTCATAATGTATCCACTTCTCATCACCAGTTATGATACGATGTAAAAAACCCTTTTTTTATGTCTAGCTAGCAGCATTTCACTTAAGCATAGTCGGCGTTCAATATCTCTCGGCTTTAATTCGTACGGAACCCATTTTCCTTGTTTATGAATCATTCCTAATGATTTTAAACGATGTGAAACTGCTTGCTGAGTGACTTCTAGTGTTAGAGCAAGTTCTTTCTGTGTTTGAGATGAATCTTCCTCCAATAATTCCTGCAATTCTGCATCCTCGTAGATTTTTGGCCTTCCACTGAGATCATTGTCTTCTACGTCGAAATTTTTTTAAAACTTTTGAAACCACTCTCGACACGTTCTCTCACTCAAAACACCCTCACCATAGGCTTCTACGAGCAATTTATGTGCCCCAGCAGCAGATTTCTTTAAATTAAAGAAGTAAAGTAATATTTCCCGCAAATGACGCTTACTTGGCTCAAATTTTGACATTTTCAACTTATAAAAATTATATTTTACCAATATAAAATCAGTAATATTAATAGGTTATGGTGTTCTTGAATGTCCAAACTATTTTTTTAGCCGGTTATCATCTGCGGAAGCTAACCGAAACTCCGTGCCGCGCCATCTACAATAAAACGGCGGAAACTTATTTGTACTCCTAATATTAATACACAAGTTTAAACTTTAAATAAACATGGAATAAACAAATATCAAGATGGAGCAGAACTCGAATCTCGATGCAGTTAATAGTGTGTTGAAAAGAAAATAATCATTTAGATATTATAATAGCATAGATTAAGCAATTATATTGCAAAGTTACAGCTTTTTTCTACTTCCTTAAAGACATGTTTTCCAACACATTTGTATAATGACAGATAGTGTGTAACGCAGAGATACTTAATATTATAGTGTCATACTTATAATTTCATTTGGTTGACGGTGTCCTTTATGTTAACTCTAATAATTTGTTTAAACGAAATAATAAAGCTAAACTTACGGTTTTGTTTTTTTCACCAACTATACTTCGTATATTAAAGTAATTATAGTTTTATATTAAATTGATATCGACTGAGCCCTTTACTTAAATATATTAGTTGATTTGTCAATAGATAACGTCTTACCTTAACGATCTGTCTACGAGAGTGGGAAATAAAATCACAAAATATAAATTAATGTATCTATTACTTTAGAAATAAAAATAATAAACTCGATCGATATATCGTTTACGTAATGCATGTTTTATTAAAAGTGCATGTGGATGGGTTGTAAATGAGATGGGTGTTATAAATGTAGGCTTTATGACTCCAAATTAAATGCTTTACAGCTTAAGCGGTGGAGTGGAACGCGATATAAACAGAACTGCACTGCCATCTAACACACACAGCTTAAGTGCACTTTAATGGTTGATTTGAATTTATTCAGTTTAAATATGTGTAGTTTAAATTAACCATTTGATCTTAATCTAAATATACCTAAGTAGGTTTTGAAGTATCGCTTATAAATTATTTCTTGTTATTTTGTAAGACGTTGGTTTATAATTTCAATTTATAAAGCAGGTAACAATTATCTAGTTTGTCTTTTTTAAAATATACAAAATATGCATATTCTATATTAGAGTTTATTAAGTAATATCAGGACTAAACCGAGTGTTGAAATATATTAATATATATTAAATATTGTAAATTCGACTGGATAATATTCAGTAGTAAATATCTTATTTTAACGGAGTACAAATAAAAGAAGGTGTAAAATGAAAGCTCTTGCGTCCAATAAGAAAGAGACAAGATATCTACAAAAAGAAATAATAATATATATTTATTAATAAAGATCATGAATCAGTTGTTAGGTATTCATTTACTCTGCTTATTTCCAGAATAACTTGACGATATCTTTTGTTCTTTACTTGGACACGACTGCATCGAATTATACATTTTTTTTATCTACCCTTCTCTGCTATTTTATTTGAGACTTCTAAATTATTTGCCTAATGATACGAACTAACAATTTGTTTATATTGTAAAATAATTATTACAAATCTGTTTTGTTTGCAGTATTTTGTTCTTTGATTACTTACTAAATATGTTAGACAAACATTTCCCCACATTTTCCTTATAATTAAAACTTCGATTTGTATTTTGCAATGTTATACGTTCTTAAACATCGCAATACGCATCGCAACTGGTTCTAAAACGTTGAACCAGTATAATGGAACTATGAAAGACAATATTGTTTTTTAAATGGCTTCTGAACTAGTGTTTAGAACGAATCTTTATATGGTACAAATTAAATTTTTAAACATTATATATTTAATAATTAATTTTATATTATTGAATAACTGTTCATAAGATAAAATAAAAACTTCTACAACTCAGTTTAATTACAAAGATACTTTTAAAGTTGAATACAATAGAGTAATGTAAAAGTTTACAGTTGTAATATAATAAAAATCAAATTATAAAGTAAGTAATATATTTTTATGTCAACTGTATCTCATCTTAATAAAGATATGATGTGTTGAAATCAAAAATCATATTCCCTGAACATAACACTAGGTACCGTTTATTAAATATTTGTGAATTACAATTGTTTGTATTGTGTACGTGTCTATTAAAGAAATTAAATTTTCGTGGAAATACTTAATTACACAGGCACACAAAAAAAAAAAAACGTCATGAACCAGAGGGGAGACCCCATTATTCCTAGGTTTTTGGGATTGCTGAAACCGAATATGACAATAAAAACTAATTTTAAATGCCAGTTTTCCCGCTAGCACCCCCTTACTACCTCTTAAGGGGTGAAAATTGAAATTTTTGTAAAAAATCAAGATAGATGTGTCTTTCTACGTTTTTTGGGATGCTGAAACCGAAAATGATAACTAAAAATAAATTCATGACCACTATCACCCCCTACCATCCCTTACAGGGGGTGAAAATTTCATTTTTTTCTATAAAATTAAGACAGATGTGTATTTCTACGTTTCTTGGGATGCTGAAACCGAAAATGATAACTAAAATTAAATTTATGACCACTATCACCCCCTAATACCCCTTACAGGGGGTGAAAATTTCAATTTTTCTATAAAATCAAGATAGATGTGTATTTCTACGTTTTTTAGGATGCTGGAACCGAAAATATGTGAATTTCTATGTTTTTCAAGATGCTGAGAGAAAAAATGATTATAAAGTATATGGTAACCTTATTGTATGCATATATTTGTTATTATGATACTAAGACTGAATCATGATTTTTGTCCTATTCTTAACAAGTTGTTTCATTTTTTGGTTTTTTTTTGCTTTCTATTTAATTCTGTTTATACTGTTATCCATCCGGCAGTCTTGTAAAACGCTTAAAAGATGCTGAACTTAATTCTATGCCTCCGAAATAGAAAGGTTACTTTTTTTCGGCCAATTTAGGAGACTACAGTGAGGAGCAAGGTGAAAGGTTCCATCAGACAGGATCTTAAGACAATGGAACAGCGCTATCAGGGTAAATGGGATGTCAATATGTTAGCAGACTACTGTTGGAATTTAAAAAGAGATTTGCCAGAACAGAAAAAAACCAATAAAAGGAAACCACTTAGAAGAACTTTTGACAACAAGAGAGTTCGTTATCGTATTAACAGGTAGACGCTGAATAGTGAGAGGCAAGGGGACTCACTTTAATTCAGCACCCCGGATAGTGAGAGGCAAGGGGACTCACTTTAATCCAGCACTCCAAAAGGGAACAGAAATCTACTACGTCCACGCCGTTGTTCCTGGGTTACGCTAAGAATAGAATTAAATCATGAATATATATCAGATACTTCTGATCGATAAAGCATTTGAATTTCTAATATAAGAGCTAAGAGTAACTTCAAACTAGTTTGATAAACATGTCATTTACTGTAAATCGTCAAAATTTCTTCATACATCTTGATTTTATACAAAATTGAAACTACCCCCACCCCCTCCCCCCCGTTAGGGGTAGTTAGGGGGTGGTATTGAGTAAAAGAGGTATCAAATTCACTTTTGGTTGTCATTTTCGGTTTCATTATACCAAAAAACGTAGAAATACACATCTGTCTTGATTTTATAGAAAAAAATGAAATTTTCACCCCCTGTAAGGGATGGTAGGGGGTGATAGTGGTCAAGAATTTATTTTTAGTTATCATTTTCGGTTTCAGCATCCCAAAAAACGTAGAAAGACACATCTATCTTGATTTTTTACAAAAATTTTAATTTTCACCCCTTAAGAGGTAGTAAGGGGGTGCTAGCGGCAAAACGGGCATTTAAAATTAGTTTTTATTGTCATATTCGGTTTTAGCGATCCCAAAAACCTAGGAACAATGGGGTCTCCCCTCTGGTTCATGACGTTTTTTTTTTTTTGTGTGCCTGTGTTATCATCCGCTGTTGAAATGTTTTTCTACTTTGCGATGACTAATTATTTGATGTTTGTTTGTTTGTTGAATATTTCTATTGTCTATCTTACTTATTTAATATTATTTATTAACAAAAATGTTCATATAGATAATAGTTTAAGACGGAAAAACAAATATATTAAAAACTGGAAAAGTATTTTATTGTTTTAATGTAGGAATATCTTCTTAAGAAAATATTCTTATTATAAATATTTGTTTACATTAATTAATTATTATACGAAATTAAATCAGAATAGAAAAGTACTATTTCTTTTTTGTCATTTTGTTTATGCGATATTTTTGGGAAGCAATGCGGTAGTAGGATCAATGTTGCCGGTATTGCCTTTTAAAACTACCTACAAAAATAAAGTAGATATATTAGATAACATGGCTTGACTTGTCTTAGCTTCTTTATCCCAATCAAAATGGAGGAAATGTGGAGATGTACTCTCTTTAATCTGTTACGTTTTAAGGCGTTATTATAATTTTTAAAATAATAATAATGATAAAAAGAAATTAATTAAATTAATTAATTAAATAGTATACAATCTTTACATTGTTACCGTGTATATATTATTGCGAATAAGGAATTAGGGATTGAATTCTCTATCTCAGCAGAATTGACTGCCTCAAAGATATGTGTCCCAATTCATTTGTATAATAATAGACAATATGAAGGCGTATGTAATCTTATCATGTCATACGAACAATTCGATTCGGTTCAAAATGAACCATAGTTCCCTGTCACTTCCTTATTTGAGGGTCGCTTTTATGTCAACATTAGTACATTTTAATACATAAAATAGTTTACCTTAATCTACAGTATTATATTTTTATTGTTATAGTATTAATTGTATTATATTTCTATTTAAGTAACTATAGTTTTGAATATTGCTCTAATAGCGACTGCTCTTTAATATATTACAATATGTAATTTTGTGTTCATAAATAATGTTTTACTTAATATCGCGTGTATAAAATATAATTTAATGTACACAGCACATAACAAAGTGAGTGTTAACATTTGTTTTTTGTTTACATTTAGTTCATGTTTTTATTAAAGTTCAGGAGATGGGTGTCATAAATGTGAACTTTATGACACTTGATAACATGACTGATTTTACCAGCAAAGAATTGTGGTCTAAAAAGTAAAATATAACAATCAAGGTGGTCTAAAGTATATAAAATGGTGCTGTATTTATGGCAATGCACGCTTCCAATAAGAATTCATTGAAAATCAAAAGAAAATTCAAAGAAAGAGACGTTACCATGAGATATAGTTTAGTAAAATCTGTTTAAGCAGCAGTATAGCAATACACTATATTGCACATGATTTATTCCGTGTGGACTAAAGAACTAACCCAGAACTAACCTTCACGTTCGGAACATTAGTTTAAAAGTAATCATGGAACTAAGCAATCGAACAACGTTTTTCGCTTTGCTATTCATTTGTATATAAACTTTTTAATTATGGTTGCAAGGTTTCTAGTGTGACGTTACATAGCTTATGTTAATTAAACATAATGTATCGTTCTGATTATGGGAATAATAATTTTCCAAATAAATGCTTGGTTAATGAGAATAGCGCAAATGAAATAAATACCATTTCTTTGATTACAAATATTAATAAACTAGTCTAATGGCCAGTTCTACAATCGGGCAAGATCTAAAAACGTTTCAGAGCTTCGCCAACGGTACATCTATTGATAAATTGATATTTAATTGATATGATAGGGTGGGTAGGGTGTTATGTGCCATTGGCAGGTTAAGAAGGTAGAAAAATCTCTGGTCCAAACACTTCTCCTCCCAGTTCTTGACTATGCAGATACGTGCTATTTAGATTTGTCACAACTACTTCTGAACAAGCTCGAACACCTTATGCATAAGATTTATATTCGGGCTAAATAAGTTTGAACACTTCACAGCATACCACCTTCAGCTCAGATGGCTTACTATTCAACATCGTCGCACCTTTCATTGTCTTATTCTACTCAATAAAATTCCACCCTAATAGTCCTCCATATCTTAAGGAACGTTTTAATTATCTTGGTGCTAGTTCTTCACTTTCTATGGTCCTTCGCTCGCAAAATAATAACTTGCTAGAGATTCATCTCTGTCATACGCAGTGCTATAGTGAATCTTTTACCGTCACAGCAGTGAAATTATGGAATGCTTTTCCGTGCGAAATTAGATACTCTAAGTCATTATATATATTTAAGAAACGTCTTAAGAACCACTATTTATCTCTTTGATATTTATAATATTAAAATATTTATGTATTATATAGTAGGGTATAGTTCATAAAAGTTTATATTATCCTATAGAATGAGTATATGTATAGTTAACATGTATGTATGTATGTATTATTATATGAAATTTATATTATATATCTATTTTATGCACCAATTACTGTAATTTTCATTTTAAATAAATATCCTTATACTTGTAGGTTGCCTGTAAGAGATCACTCGAAGTGATAGGGCCGCCTTTGTACCAATTTTGTAGTAATAAATTTACTGTTCATCTCTTATATGTATATTGTGTGCAATAAAGTATAATAAATAAATAAATAAATGATTTGTGACAGTATTACACATATCAAATATTTCAATTGATATGATTTGTGATAGTACCATGAGCTGGTACAGGTCTGTTCCTGTTTGGATCTGGATCCTACTGTAGCGATAGGAGTGTGCCCATATAACCAACTCACCGTAGAGAAGTATCATAGTATAGATACCTACTTTAATAGTTTTACTTAAAAGCATTACTGTTTAAGGAAAAAGGATTTTATAGACAATTAGAAACATTTAAAAGGTTTGAAGCAGTCGTTGACAAAAACATAAATAAAATATAAATTTTATTTCTTTACAATATACATTATTAAGACCAACTGCCAAAATAAATATTTTTGATTGACTTACAATCTAAAATGATGATTGCCACACGATCAAGAAGAATAGTCTTTATTAGTAACTCAGTAATAAAAAAGTAAAAAAACAGAATCAAAAATCAAATTTCACTACAATTGATACAGAAATAATATACGATGGGAAACATATCTACGTCGAAATTATAATAAAGTGTAATTAAAATAAAAAACAACTCAACCTGTTACGCCTTTAGGTAATTTCATTACGTCGACTCATTATGAGGGTTTTAGTACGTGTATCTTTATTCAGGGAAAGTTAATTGCTGCATATAAAGAGAACGTAATTATACATTGCTAATTTCCTGGTACATTATGGAGTCATATTGGAAGTGTTTTTTTTTTTATTACGAAAAAATATTATGTATTTTGGGAGCGCCGTCACGTGGTTTCATTAAATTAAATAAATAACATTTTAAGATTTTCTGTAGAATAAAATATTTGAAATCAGGTGACTTTATGTATTAGAAGTTATATTATTCTTGGTCTATCAACAAAATTATTTTCTGGGGCTTCGTTATATAGTATGTGATTTTTTCAGGGGAGTTATTAGATGAATTAAGGCTGTGTTGTCTTACCAAACGCACTGCATGCACAATTATGTCAATTATTAACTTCGCTATCCTGAAATATCAATCTCAATCTTAAAATCTAAGTTTAAAGTTATTAGATACATAAATCTTATTGCATATGTAGGAATAAACTACTTGCTTTCTTATGAAAAAAAATGTTTGGCTTCTCTGTAGTTAAAGTAATTGATACCTCCCTGCTATTGTAGAATACAAAGTAGTCACAAGTTCCCTAAGGTCTGATGTAATATATACAAACAAACATCTATTACAGTGAAATACAAATATATCAATATCTGATATAGTATTTATAATATGTATTACATTTATAGTCTGATATTCATTAGGGTATAATTTGATCCGAAGGGAGTCTAGATTCAATAATAAAATGAAACTCAATAGCATGTACGTCTTTAGGGATATAGCTGATGATATGAAAAGGACGTTCAATAAGAAAGATGACAAGGTGTAATGCTTAAACAGTTGCCTTCTTGCAGTGTATATGTATTATTTCCACGAAGAAATTTGAGATTGAATGTTTTATCTCTTTATTTATTTAACGAGATAGAAGTTTGATATAGATTTTTTTACTTTGAATATGTATGCCTGAATTATCTAGTCTACTTTATATCAAATTATAAATTAAATAAATACATGATGAATGAATGAATGTAGTTAAAAGCAGGTTTATTTTATTGCACAATTTAATATAAAATTTAAGTTTTTATACTGCATTAATGATGATAAATAATGCTTTTTACCTTTTTTTTGTATGGAAGAGGAGTGCAAACGAGCTGGCGCACAGATGATTTGTGATCACCGCCGCCCATGAAGAATATATGAATATAACTTGCATATATGTCTTTTTCTTAAGTTTTATCTTTTAAGATTAAGATTTTAGTTTTTCGGCAAAAACTCATCCGAAAAGCCCTCCTTTCCTTGGAAGTTCATAAGTCGAGTGGGCCAGATGGTATCTCTCCAGTTGTGCTACAAACATGTGCCCCTGAATTGACACCAGTGCTAACGCGTCTATTTCGGTACTACTACCTTAAAGGCGTAGTCCCGGCCTCTTGGAAGCGTGCCTTTGTCCATCCGATTCCTAAACAAAGTGATAGCTCGAACCCAGCTAACTACAGACCTATCGCCATTACCTCTCTTCTCTCCAAAGTAATGGAGAGCATCATCAATAAGCAGCTCCTAACCTACCTCGAGGATCACCAGTTGGTCAATGACCGGCAATATGGCTTTCGCCATGGTCGATCGGCTGGTGATCTTCTGTTATATCTTACGCACCGTTGGGCAGCTGTTATTGAAAGCAAGGGAGAGGGTCTGGCAGTTAGTCTGGATATGGCGAAAGCCTTCGATCGTGTATGGCACAAGGGGCTTCTTTTGATGTTACCTTCCTATGGGCTTCCCGAGAGTTTATGCAAGTGGATCACCAGCTTCCTCACTGGGCGGAGCATACAGGTCGTTCTCGACGGTTTTTGTTCGGACCCCAAGCCCGTGAACGCTGGTGTACCCCAAAGCTGCGTGCTACCCCCAACTCTGTTCCTCCTGCACATCAATGATATGTTGGATATCTCCAACATACACTGTTATGCGGATGACAGCACTGGGGATGCGGTATATTCCGGCCGTGCAGGTCTCTCTCGGGAAAACGTCGACGAGTGCCGAAAGAAACTTGTGTCTTCTATAGAGACTTCCTTGGGGATGGTTTCTGAGTGGGGTGAACTGAACCACGTTCAGTTCAATCCCCAGAAGACACAGGTTTGCGCGTTTACCACTAAGAAAACCCCATTTGTCGTATCACCGCTCTTCGAGAGCACTCCCCTTATTGCCTCGCCAAGTATCAGAATACTGGGTCTCGACATTTCGAGCGACTGTCGGTTTCATGGTCATCTGAAGAGCAAGGCCAAGTTGGCCTCGATGAAATTTGGCGTGATCAATAGAGCGAGGCAGTACTTCAATCCTGGCCAAAGACTTGCGCTCTACAAAGCGCAAGTCCGATACACATGGAGTACTGTTCTCATCTCTGGTCCGGATCACCCCAACATCAGCTTCTACCATTTGTCCGCGTACAACGGAGAGCCGTTCGGATTGTCAAGAACCCGGTGTTCTGTGAACGGCTGGACTCTTTGGCATTGCGTAGAGACGTTGCATCTCTGTGCGTCTTCTACCGCATTTACCACGGAGAGTGTTCCGAAAAGCTAGTCGATCTGATGCCTACCGCCGAATTCCATCACCGCACAGCGCGCCATTGCCTCCAATACCATCCGCACCACCTGGATGCGTGGCGATCCTCCACTGTGCGCTTCTCAAGTACATTTTTTCCTCGTACCACTCGAATGTGGAACGAACTCCCTTCAGCGGTATTTTCAGATCGGTACGACATGGGTACCTTCAAAAAAGGCGTTTACTCCCAGGCAACGCTCCTGTAAATTCTCGGATGTTGCAAGAATTCATGGGCGGCGGTGATCACAAATCATCTGTAACCCGCCAGCTCGTTTGCCCTCCTATTCTTTAAAAAAAAATAAAGAGGTTCATACTGACTCTGGCTTTAGTATCTTTGTTTTACCTTAGGACTTCCTATTTCATTCTTAGAATTTTTACCTGGCATGTCATGGAACGAGGGCTTGCTAAAATTTCTGTCAATTTTTATAAAATCGTAATGTACTATTTACTTAAACCTTCCTCAAGAATGTCACTATCTTTTAGTAAGAACAAAAGTTAAAGATTTACCGTACAAATATCCTTTAAGTAGTTTTTAAGAAAATTTACACACGGACAAGATAGCTCTTGAGAACTTATTTTTTAAGATTTAAAAGTGGTAAGGCATTTGATGAAAAGACGAAGTGATCTGAAATAATTTTATTAACATAATAAGATAACACATAAGATTACATCCTCCTCCATTATGACA
The DNA here is from genome assembly GCA_918358695.1 of Melinaea menophilus ssp. n. AW-2005. Taxonomy (NCBI): domain Eukaryota; kingdom Metazoa; phylum Arthropoda; class Insecta; order Lepidoptera; family Nymphalidae; genus Melinaea; species Melinaea menophilus. Next base: position 15,790,733 of record OU911052.1, read on the forward strand.
TACGGACAATTCGATTCGGTTCATAGTACAACTATTACATCATATTATCGTTTATATTACCACTGGTAGGGCTTGGTTAATTTTAAATGATGCCCCCCACTTCTTAACTAGTTCATATAAATGTGTGAGTGTTATATTTACAACGACATCTTGTCTGTGTGCAAACATCAACATTTTCGTAATCTGTGATCTGTTTGGGAAATCGCGGTCCACTCGTCGCATGACAAATACTGCAACGCCTTCTGTGAAAAGCGCTGGCTTGTTGTATAAAACAAGACGTCGTATCTCGACCCTATCTCTTTTTGCCTTACCAAGTAAAGTCAGCAAGCTATGTTTTTGCTCATTCTATTATTTCGTGTATGACACGCTAATATGAAATAGTTCATTATTTAGTTTTTCGATTATTTTGCTTCTTATTTCATTCGGTGGTATGCTTCGCAAAAATTACTTTGTCCTAAAAAAAAACATAACTTGTTAAAATTTTGAAAGTTATTTTTTTTTTCAAATATTATATTTATAATATTTTAAAATAAAAGATTACGTGAATAATTACTTATATTTTATTTTCCTGTCTCCAAAGATTACTTTTGCTAATGAAGCGTGCACCTACGTTTGAGTCTAACTGGCAGCTGATTTACCAATAACAATTGTTTGTATATGTGTGTTGCGTACATATTTTAATTTTGCTTGTGTGCGTAATTATGAGAGTGGGGTGAGGCTTTTGAATTTAGACAAGGTCTAATTCTAATTACATGAAATAGTGTAGCTAAATAAACGGTATTGTACTTTTTAAGTGCACTACAATTACAATACAATTAATAATATAGTTTGTTCTATACTGAGCTCTTTACAAAATTACAATAAGCTGTCTATTTATCGATTTGTCTATTTGTCTATTAAGAGTGTTGTACCTTAATGATCTACGAGTATGTATGAGAAATAACGTGATCACAAAAAATAAAATACTTGTAAAAAATAATGTACTTGGTACATTTGAAATAAGAAAGCCTCACGAGCGATCTGTGTCGTGTATATTTTAAAAGTGCAGGTAAGTCGGTTGTAAATGAGATGTGTCATAAATGTGAGCGACCTTCAAATGGAATGGCTGATACAGCTTAAGTGGTAGTGTTGGAGCGCGGTTTAAACAGAACTATACTGCATAACTATAATGTACACACAGCTTAACTGAACTCTAATAGTACATTTGAAATGTTCAGGATTTATTTTGTTTTTGTTTAACATTTGAACTAATATACTTTTAATATTTTCAATCATCGCCTTTTTCGTGACCCGTTCAAGTTATATTTACGTAAAGTAAATTTTCATATTACTTTAATGGAAAGAGAAATGAGTTGAAAATTTTAATCTGAAGTTTCTTTGTCGAAATAACTAGGATCCGCCAACCGTGTGCGGCAGGTTTTGAGCTGAGCCCCTCTCCTTTCTTCTTTTCTTGATAACTTATGAAAACAGATTAAAAAAATGTTTAGCCAAAACATTTTTTCAATCTGTTTTCGCTATAACATCCGCGTTCAAATAACAACGGAGTTGTTCAACTTTAAAATTTTTGATAATTTGCTATGGCCGCCATTTTGGATCTTGAAATTACAAAAAAACACCTTAGATTTCGGCAAAGAATACTTAGACAAAATTTCAGCCCGCTAGCTGCCGCAAAGTCCGTTTTTGTGGTACGGATCAGAAATCCGCCATTTTGAAATTTTTCGCCTAAGCAAAAAAACGGCTTGAGATAAACATTTCAAAGAATTCAAAGAACACACCTACCAATTTCCGTGACGAAAGCATAAAAAATACGTCTGCTACGCCAAAACAAAAACTTAAATTACCGGCATTTTGGATTTTTTCGCCTAATCAAAAAAAACCGGCTCAACATAAAAATTCAAATAATTTAAAGAACATGCTTGCCAATTTTCGTGACGATATGATTAAAAATACGCCGACTATGCCGGAACAAACATGCTGAAATACATAAGGAAAAATAGCAGAATGGGTCTATCTAGTGGAATCGTAGTCCTTCGGACAAACGCTCCACTACGCTCAGCATTCGTCCTTCGGTCAATAACTAATTACGTGAACATTACAGACTTGAACATTAAAGAATAAACGAATATTAAATTAATCTGTTACATTTGACAAATTTTATAACTTTATCTTAAATAAAGCCAAATTTAGTATAAGTACTGCGTGTATAACATCCACATTACATTATGCAAAGGTACTTTTGACTATATTACAGTGACGTTAACTTTATTGCAGCGTTCGGGACCGCCAACCAACACGCCATGTTCCGAACGGCGGAAAGTGGAGGATGGAGCTACAAATAGCTACGTGGAATGTAAGAGCAGAAGATGAATGAATTATTAGATGTGATGGATGACAAAGATCTCGATGTTATTTGTGTGTCTGAGACAAAAGCACGAGGACCCCCCAAAGAGCATGTATGAAGAGGTTGATATCTGTGGCCGAGGCGAAAGAGGTATGCAGGGACCGTAGCGTTTGGCGCTCCGTCGTCTCTAGCTACTCCGCAAGGGATATGGCGTGAAGATAAATAAATAAATATAATAAGTTGTTTACCTGCGATTTTTATTCTTTGTGTCCGTCTATCCTTCTATGTATGTACCAAAAACCCTTACCTATTATGATAGGATTTATAATTTGCGTCTTTATATTTGTACATTGTAAAGTTTTAACATTTTTAGCATGTTTTTCACATTGTGCAGCATTTCTTTTTCATACGAGCAAACAGTTCCAAGCTTTCCAACTAGTTGAAGTTACAGGCAACAGTTAGTGTATGTTAAATGTTATATGTAAACAATTGCTATTAAATTAATGCTTAATAGCGTTCTTTATCAGTCGATCCGTAGTTTCAGTGAAAGATATGGTCTCAATTTGGTTGAAACATATAATATGACCCGTAGGAATTTTAGGGCGTAGGGCCCGTATAACCACGACATGTTCGAGGGACGATTTATTCAACTCCTTCACTGTCTTTGGTTTTATAAAGAAATTACTAATTGTTGGACGTAGTTCCCCGCACATAAGTTCTAACAATACGTTACTCTTAAGTCACACAAAAGCAATACTTACAAGAGTTGATGTGACATTATTTACTGAACATGAAAAGCATATTTTTGATAATCCTCATAATTTTACATAATACATATATTTTTTCTAATTATTTTAGGGCATGAATATATAGTTATACAAAATGATGAATGATTTTTGTTGTGTTGAATGTTTGTGTTTTAACGATTACATAAAGTAAAATTGTATAACATTCTGGAGATATTGGATACTTAATCAATAAACTGACATAGCTATCTTAGAAGTACTACAGAGTACTAACTCTGTAGTACTTCTAAGATAGCTATTTTAACTGACTGACATGAGTGACAACTAAAGCCTTAATTAAATATTGTATATGACACACATATATCTCTACAATACAGAGGTATTATGTTATGCAATACATTATTTATAATTAAGATTGTAGATGGTAATCGGTGTGTTTATTATTTTGGTAATTATAACTATTTTCTTCATTTTAATAAAAATAATTTGCTTCACATTAAACGATTCGGTTTTACTAAAGGTCGGATTAGAACCGACTCTTCTGTCTTCCTCATTAAAGATATGTTCAACAGTTGAAAAAATCACAAAATACTATTGAAATTTAAAGAGCATCATGCGCTATTAATTGATCAAGAATTTATACCACTATGGCATAAATAACAATCATCTCAAATGGCTCTTATGGAATTTAGAGGGTTGGAGTAAACGACTAAAGATCTTTTGGAGCTGTGATTGATTTAGGGGTGTCAAGGTTTAATCTTAGGCTAATTTTTCTTCCTTGTTTGTGTAATTGATCTGCCAACTTTTGTAGACAAACCTAATAAGTAGTATGATTTGGTGAAGATACTTCTTCGATATACAAATTCATACAGCATCATCATAACGTATGATGATTTAAGAAAGCTTTCCAAAAGTGTGCATTGGCTATAACACTAATGTTAACAACCTGCCACTTAATTAAAAGACAAAACTTGTTAGATTTTCGACATTAAATATAAATCAATGTCATGTGACAGTGGTTCGAATGGCAACATGGACGATAGATTATTTGTGATATTTCAGTGCACAAAAATAAAGTTTTAATTATTACAAAATAAATTTAAAATGTTTTCTTATCACACAATTTATTAAATGTTGATAGCTTTTAATTAAATTAACAACATATCTAAATAATACTATACTTCGTATATTAAAACTAATTATAGTTCTACAAATTGCTTTATATAGGCTGAGTTAATTACTTAAAAGTTGAATATTTGAAAATTTTTAATTGGGAATGTGGTACCTTAATATCTATGAGTCTATCAAATCACATGTCTACAAAACATAGATTAATGTAGCTATGTACTTGAGGTACCGAACATTCACATTTAGTATTTTTATTACAATTGCATGTAGATGGGTTGTAAATGAGATAGGAGTCATAAATGTGCGCTTTACGACACCTAATAGAATGATTGATTTACAGCTTAAGTGGTGGTTTTGGATAGCGCTACGAAGAAATACCGTACTACATTTAATGTTCACACAGTTCTAGTAAGCTATAAAAGCTCGCTTATAGCTATGGCGAGGTTTTATACAGTTTAAATTAAATATCTCAACTAATCAAAATTTCATTTGATTATGTCTAGGTAGGTTTTGAAATTGTATATAGTTTCTGTCAGTGATAATGAAGTAATGTTTATAAATGATTTCTTGTTATTTCGTGAGATGTTAACTTTATTTACAAGTACACGTGACGTGGTCTATTTCTGAATGTCTATTTATAAAGTAGATAACAAAATCTGGTTTTTGATAAAATTTAAAAATATATACCTTCTGTCTTAAAGTTTATTTATAAAATAATATCAGAAAAAATTTAAGCGTTGAGATATTTTGATATTTATGAAATAAATTGATCGTATTATAAATTCGACTTGATTATATTTAGAAATTGATGAAATAAAAGATGAATAAAGGAATATTATTTTAATGTATAATACAACAAATAGAAGAAAATGTAACGTTCAAAGCGCAGACTCTTGTATACTATAAGAAGGAGACCAGAGACTAACAAAGAAATGGAAAATAAACTAGTAAAATTATTCAAATAATGTGCTCTGTGGTTATCTTACAGAATAACTTGAGAATAGTATTTAATTTTATATTGCTCTTTGATCGGATATCTGCATCATATTATAAACTTGTTTAATTGACCCTTACCTTCTATTTTCAGCACGACCTCACAATTTGTTTATATTGTAAATTAATTATTAAGCTGTTACTTTTACATTTTTTTCTTTTGTACATCTACAAATTATTTTAGACAAATACGTTTCCACGTGTTTCATATAATTAAAGTTAATCTACACTAATATAATAAAGCTGAAGATTTACAAAGTTCGATTTGAATGTTGCAATACTGAACGTTTTAAAACATCGCAGTATGATAAAACGAAATGATAATGAAACCGTAAACAATGGTATGTATATTCATTAATATTTCAATTAAGAAAGTTGGGACGTATTATACTGCCTAGAAGTTATTTATCCCAATTCAGTTGTACAATAATACAGACTGACAGTCTATAACAAAAGAGTATGTAATCTCATGTCACACGAACAGTTCGATTCGGTTCATAATTAAACTATGAGGTCATTGTTTGGGGTGTATTAATATCAGCACTTAACCTGATTACATGAAATAGTGAAACAGACGGCGTTACGACTTCAATTATTACAATTCTTTGTTTTTAAAAGTTTTAAAAAACTTTTTTGTTGTCAGCTTTGCATCAATTGACTAACTTGTCATAAATTTCAACTTTATGTGTTCAAATAATTATAGTTTTAAATACTCTTTGATATCGACTGAGCTCTATACTAAATTACGATAAGGTATTTTTGTCGATTTGTCTATTTGTCCATTAGAAATGTTTTATTTTAATGATCTGTCTACGAGTCAAATAATGTGTTCACAAAATATAAATTTATGTACATATTACATTAGAAATAAATATAAACACGTCCGATCTATCGTTAATGACGTGTATATTTTGTTAAAAGTGCAGGTAAGTCGGTTGTAAATGAGTTCGGTGTCAAAATGCGAACTTTATACATTTAAGTTGAATGGGTGATTTACAGTTTAAGTGCTGGTGTTGGAAAGTGATTTAAACAGAACTATATTGGCTTATCACACATAGCTTAAGTGAATTCCAAATGTACATTAGTAATGATCAGGTTTTTTTTTGTTTAAAACAAAATAAAATATAAAAAAAAATACTTTATTCTTAGCAAGTATAAGATATAAAAAGTATTGTACTAAAGCACATTTACAAAAAACCTTTATGTTTGTTTTACTTTTAATTTGATTAAAACTGTTAATTGACGCATACAAATAAATATTTGATAAAAATTAACTTTCGTTTAAGTGTTCGATTTTATATTAATAAATGTGAAAAAACAATTTTTTTACATTTATGCTTTTCGTTTTTCTAATCATTGCATTTTAATATGTACAATTATAGTTATCTTTACGTAATGTAAATTTTCATATTACCCTAATGGACAGAAGTGAGTAGAAAATATTAATCTGAAGTTCTTTTGTATAAATAATAAATATATACATAATAATCGTGTTAAATGAACATTGAAAATTGTAATTTTATAACTGCTTTGAAAAAAAAATTGCTATTTTTTATTTAATATAATTTATTTAACATTATTTTGGGTAAAATGTGCTTTAGAAAGCAACTTTTTGAGCAAATCACCTCTCCTTAACATCCATATCTCATATCTCATCCATATCTGTTCTAGTCATTAAGTAACACGATTAAGTCATTAATATAGATGTTATAAATCTAGACTTTATTCGAATCAAATAACAGTTGCAAGCTAATGTATATCAGTCTATAAATATAACATATCATGAAGATAACATTGATTAACATTATGACACATTGACCATTATATGATATCAGAGGATATGGGTTGAGTTCATTTAAGAAAAGCCATAAATCCACATTATTTTTATAGGCACACCATGTTATAAGACAACAAAGGTAAAATTGATCCTACCGAATTAACAAATGACTTTAATAATGAAGTGAAAATTTATTCATAATAAACCAAGAATAATCCCATTTTTATTTTTAAACTATAAGTGAATATCTATACTAACAGATATTTTTTTCTATCTACTTTAAAATATTTTAATGCACTTTTCTCTTATGAAATAAAAAGCATTATCAAATATTATATTTTTTATTGTAAGTATAGGATTCCGGTTTGTAAAACATTAAAAACTGCACTATTTTTGGTTTACTACAAAATGATGTTATGGGTTTATATTTTTTACGTGATATTTTCCAGAAAGATATTTGGTAGAATAAATTTTGCCTGCATTTTCCGTTTAAACGGTTTTCCTGTTTGGCTTCTCTTGGCCTTTTTTTATTTTTTTCACTAAAAATTAAGGCATGGCGTAGTGAGCGACCTTTATTTGCTTTAAATGTTTGTTTAAAACAAATGATTGCATTTTATGTTCCATCTAAGCACTTTTGTTAATTACAACAACCTAATTTTTTTTCTCTTCTGTCTTTTCATCACATCAAAGTATTAACAGTGTGTTCTTTAAAAAATATATAAATGTGGATAATATTATATCTTGCATGGATTCTTTTTAGTCTAAGCGGATGGAGCTACGGGTAACAGTAAGTATAAAATTTAAGTTTAGAATAAATGATTTTTTAAATATATATATTATTTTCACTAATTCTTATAAATTTATGATAATAATTTAAGAGAAATATACAAATGTTTTTGTTTCTTTTTACAGAAATAGTATTTTCATGGAAGGTCATAAATATTCGCTTTTGCTGTTAAATTCTTTTTCAAATATGCACCGTATTACCTTTGTTTTACGTTGCATAAAAGTTTTATAAGGTAAAAGTAAGTTGTTTTAGTAAATTGCCTAAAATTTTAGGAATTCTGTATGTAGAATGCCGAAAAACAAATTTGGAACGAACGATTCAAACAAAGTCATGGGAATAACTAGTATTAGAATAAAATGAAAAGTAAATAACAGCCGAATTAATATTATAAATTATAATAAAAATATATTAAAATTAGAAGATGCTTCTATTTCTAGAGGTATAAAAATGCATAAAAAGCATTGAATATGAACATGAAATTGAAACTATTTTATTACAGATATTTAAAAATTTATAATTATTATATTATTCATAACCAGTTGAGTTGACTAAATAGTAAATAAAAACCCTTTTTCTCCACTCTGTAGTTCAGACTACAGATATTTTATTATTAGATAGGCGAGACTAGTTCTCAGTATGATTTGTATGATTTGAATTTATTGAGTTGAGAAGTGTATTTGGAAAATGTACAAAAAATTTAAAGTAATCTATTGGGGACCGCCAACCAACACGCCATGTTCCGAGCGGCGGGAGGTGGAGGACGGAGCTACAAATAGCTACGTGAAATGTAAGAGTAGGAATGGAACTGAAGATGAATGAATGAAAACAGGCACACAAAAAAAAAAAATCATGAACCAGAGGGGCGACCCCATTATTCTTAGGTTTTTGGGATCGCTGAAACCGAATATGACAATAAAAACTAATTTTAAATGCCAGTTTTCCCACTAGCACCCCCTTACTACCTCTTAAGGGGTGAAAATTGAAATTTTTGTATAAAATCAAGATAGATGTATATTTCTACGTTTTTTGGGATGCTGAAACCGAAAATGATAATTAAAAATAAATTCATGACCACTTTCACCCCCTACCACCCCTTACTGGGGGTGAAAATTTAAATTTTTCTATAAAGTCAAGATAGATGTGTATTTCTACGTTTTTTGGGATGCTGAAACCGAAAATGATAACTAAAAACTAATTCAAGACCTCCATAACCCATTAACACTTTCTTACTACCCCTTATGGGGAGTGAAGTTTTCCATTTTTGTATCAAATGAAGATGAATGTATATTTCTATGTTTTTTGGTATGATGAAAATGACAACCAAAAGTGAATTTGATACCTCTTTTACTCAATACCACCCCCTAATCATCCCTAACGGGGGGTTTCAATTTTGTATAAAATCAAGATGTATGAAGAAATTTTAACGATTTACAGTAAGTGACATGTTTATCAAACTAGTTTGAGGTTACTCTTAGCTCTTATATTAGAAATTCAAATGCTTTATCGATCAGAAGTATTTGATATATATTCATGATTTAATTCTACTCTAATCCTGATGGAACCTTTTATCTTGCTACTCACTGTAGGCTCCTAAATTGTCAGGAAAATAGTCCCTTCTATTTCGGAGGCATAGAATTAGGTTCAGCATCTTTTAAGCGTTTTACAACACTGCCGGATGGATAACAGTATAAGTAGTATTAAATAGAAAACAAAAAAAAAATGAAAAATGAAAAAACTTGTTAAGAATAGGACAAAAATCATGATTCCGTCTTAGCATCATAATAACAAATATATTCATACAATAAGGTTCCCATATACTTTATAATCATTTTTTGTCTCAGCATCTTGAAAAACATAGAAATTCACATCCATCTTGATTTTATATAAAAATGAAATTTTCACAACCCGTAAGGGTTGGTGAGGGGTGTTAATGGGTATTAGAGGTCTTAAATTTATTTTTAGTAATCATTTTCGGTTCCAGCATCCTAAAAAACGTAGAAATACACATCTATCTTGATTTTATAGAAAAATTTAAATTTTCACCCCCTGTAAGGGGTGGTAAGGGTGTAATAGTGGTCATGAATTTATTTTTAGTTATCAATTTCGGTTCCAGCATCCCAAAAAACGTAGAAATATACATCTGTGTTGATTTTACAGAAAAATTGAAATTTTCATCCCCTGTAAGGGATGGTAGGGGGAGATAGTGGTCATGAATTTTTTTTAGGTTATCATTTTCGGTTTCAGCATCCCAAAAAACGTAGAAATACACATCTATCTTGACTTTATAGAAAAATTTAAATTTTCACCCCCCGTAAGGGATGGTAGGGGGTGATAGTGGTCATGAATTTATTTTTAATTATCATTTTCGGTTTCAGCATCCCAAAAAACGTAGAAATACACATCTATCCTGATTTTATACAAAAATTTCAATTTTCACTTCTTAAAAGGTAGTAAGGGGGTGCTAGCGGGAAAACTGGCATTTAAAATTAGTTTTTATTGTCATATTCGGTTTCAGCGATCCCAAAAACCTAAGACTAATGGGGTCTCCCCTGTGGGTTATGATTTTTTTTTTTTTGTGTACCTTTATTATTAGATGTGATGGATGACAAGAATTTGGATGTTATTTGTGTGTCAGAGACCAAGCTAAAAGGCAATGATACAACCGATTTGCCTGGCAACCGGGTCGCTTTCTGGGCTGGGGTTCCAGAGGGTAAGCGAGGTTGCCAAGGTGTAGGCGTGCTGCTGTCTGCTCGAATGGTTAATGCAATGGTAGAATACAAGGCCATCAACCCGACGCTTCTTTGGGTTCGCTTTAAGCTGGGGATAACAAAAGTATTCTTGTTGGCCGTTTACGCGCCAGTATCCTCAGCTCCAGTGAGCGAGCTCGAGGAGTTTTGGGAGAGTGTCAGGGATGTTCTAAGTAGTGTCAGATATAATGAAAAGTTGATAGTATGTGGTGATATGAATGGATGGGTTGGAACCACGCGAAGTGGTTACAAAAGCGTGCTAAGCAAGTACGGTGATGAGAGAGTAAATGAGGCTGGAAAGCTTATTTTGGAATTTTGTAAGGAGAGTAATTTGTTTGTGGCAAACACGATGTTTGATCACAAACAAATTCACATGTATACATAGGAGCGAGCGGAAGGAATGATTGATTTATTTCTAGTGGATCAGCGTATTCGAAGCCAAGTTATGGACACGCGAGTGTTTAGGGGTGCTGATCTGGGCACGGACCATTGTCTAGTCGTTGCTAGAATAAGAGATTTGTTTGCAGGTTGGCGCAGCCGCACGACGTGTCCTGGCTTGGAGTCGAATCATCGCATAAGAAGCTGGAAGCTTCAAGATCCACCGATCGGAGAGGAATATCAAGAAAGGGTTTCCAACAAGCTTGAAAAGTGTGATTCTGGAAATGAAAATGTTGAAGTATGCTGGCAGAACCTTAGGAATGGTATGGTGAAAGTAGCGACAGAGGTATGTGGTAAAAGGAAAACAGGTTTTGGTAAAAAGCGCGATGAATGGTGGGATGATGAAGTGAAAGACGCTGTAGAGTTAAAAAAGAAAGCATGGCTAAATTATAAAACCTCGGGTAAGGATAAAAGTATGAGAAAAATAACAAAAAGAGAGTACAAGCTGCAAAAGTACAAAACAAAAGCACTTATAAAGATGAAACGTGAAAATTCTGAGAGAGAAAGGGGTGACAGGTTGACGAACAACTTCCGGGAAAACACGAAACTTTTCTGGCGAGAAGTTAGTGATTCCCGGGGTTGTTCAGTAACCTGTAGAATGAAAGGGGTGCTTTCGAAGAGTAGTGAAGTTTTAACAGAGCCAGCACACGTTTTGCAGCGGTGGGCAGAATTTTACAAGGAGACGTATGAATGTGAGGACGCCTCGGCCTTGAGTACCAGCGAAATGCTGAGTCCGGATGTAGCCGATGCTGAAATCAGTTTGGAAGAAGTGGAGAGCGCGATTCGAAGTCTGAAATGTGATAAGGCTGCGGGTGCAGATGAAGTTACTGCCGAGATGATCAAATATGGTGGGCCACGCGTCTGGGACTTTTTCTGGTTTTTGTGCAATTTATGCTGGAAATCGGGGGAGGTCCCAGACGATTGGCGAAGTGCAGTCATCGTACCTTTGTATAAAGGCAAAGGTTCACAGATAGACTGTGCAAGCTATAGGGCCATCAGTTTGATTAGCTTGGGCGGTAAATTTTATGCTAAAATTTTAGCGAGAAGAATGCAAGAGAGATCTGAAAGGCTGTTGTGGGAGGCACAAGGAGGTTTTAGACCTGGAAGAGGGTGTATAGATCAGATCTTTTCCCTCCTCATGATCACGGAAAAGTTTTTGGCCCTAAACCAAAAGGTTTTCTGTGCTTTTGTGGATTTGGAAAAGGCGTTTGACAGGGTTGTGAGAAAGAAGTTATGGGAGATACTACCCCGATACAATGTGAACGGACCCTTGCTACAGGCTGTAAGGTCTCTTTACCGAGATCACTCAGCCTGTGTGCGAGTAGGAGCTGGCATGTCGCCCTGGTTTGACATCCAATCGGGTGTTAAGCAAGGTTGCGCTATGTCAGCTTGATTGTTCAATTTGTATTTGGATAGTTGTCTCCAAGGAGTGAAAGATAGTGACATGGGAGTGAAAGTAGGTGACCTTAAGGTCAATTGCTTACTATATGCAGATGACGCAGTGTTCATTGCATCATCAGAATGCAATTTGCAGGCATTGGTCACCACTCTGAAAGATGGGTGTGAAATTAATGGTCTTAACCTGAATGTAGATAAGACGAATGTTCTGATATTTGAAAGAAATGAAGAAAAAACAGAATGTAAGATCAACGTAAATGGTAAGATAATAAAACAAGTGAATGAAGTGGTATATTTGGGAAGTATGTTTAGCAGAGACGGAAGATACGAAATGGACGTGGAAAGGCATATTGCTGCCGGTAACAGAGTTAACGGAGCGTTGGCTGCATTGTTGAGACGGCGAAACGTCAGCATAGCTGCACGTTTGGCTGTAAACAATGCAGTTTTGCTACCGACGCTGTTATACGGCAGCCAAACGTGGGTAACGCAGAAGAAGAATGTAAGAAAGATAAATGCTGTGGAGATGCGATCTCTTCACTGAATTTGCGGAGTCAGTTTAGCTGACGATTCCGCAATGAAGAGATCCACAGAATGGCAGGTACTTGCGAAGATGTCGCAGTGAGAATGAAGAAGAACATGCTCAGGTGGTTTGGGCACGTCGAGCGAATGAGTGATGAAAGAATGGTAAAAAAGATTTATAAAGGAAAAGTGAGCGGTAAGAGAGACAGGGGGAGGCCTCAAGTGATTTTCGAAAATGCAGTAGCTGCGATATTGGAGGAAGGTCACGTAAAAAGCATGAAGACCCCCCGGAGGGCATGTATGAAGAGGTTGATGTCTGTGGTCGAGGCGAAAGAGGTATGCAGAGACCGTAGCGTTTGGCGCTCCGTCGTCTCTGGCTACCCTGCATGGGATATGGCGGGAAAGTAAGTTAAGTTGAGTTAACTATGAACTAATCCTAAATCAATACAAAACTATCGAGTTAACAACGTAATATTCAATTGATACCTTAATTACTTACAAAATGAAATTGTATAATTATTTCTATTAATCTATCTAACTCAATTCAAATTTTCTTACACTGACGAGTGAATATAATGTATTAAAGATGTATTGAGGTTGTTTACTCTAACATTTTTTATTTAAATACCAAAGTTATATGTAGCAGACAGATTACATTTATGTGAAAGAAATATTTTTGTAGTTACGAGCAAAACTTTCATAAAGATACCGACTTGCTCTTCATCAAAAGTGAGTCATTATCTTTATGCAGTTAGTATTATAGAATGTTTCAAGAAATGATGATTTGTCAGACGAAGGTTATTCAATATGGCGGCAGATAAATTCGAATATATTTCAATTATATTTTGCAATTTAAACTTGACGCCGAGGTAATACATTTGTTTTTTTCAAAAGCTTTATAATTATATTGATTGTACTTACTATCGTCAATAGTTGCCATTTTAATTTTATTAGTTTTCTAGAAAAGAGTTGAGATTAATAATTGAATTTAAATCTAAAGTTGAAATAAATATTACATTTCAAGCAAACCTCTCGTTTATTGATGAGCAAAGAATTCTAGTTTCCTTTTAAGTATCACAATAAATATTTTGGCAATTGATATTCATATAAAAAAAATAATATATAGGGAAGCCTCTTTAACAATAGATAGATTACTTCATATAGTGCTTATGATGTGTCTTTTATTTATAGACATTAGAGTGCAACCGCTTATTGAATCAAGTAAAGTCAAAACTAAGTAAAACAATCTAGTTGTTTAGAATGCGAGTCATTAGACGTGTAGCTTAATGGTTAAAACACTTAACAAAGAAAGGAAAGTAACAACGAATAACGAAAAATTACTTAATCTATAACTATAAGTTGTAAGGAAAATTTTTGTCTATATTTGGAATAGGAAAGAAAAGCTTAGCAACAAATGTAATATATATTTTTTTAGTAAGTTGTTTGACAATAAACAATTCGGTTTTACAAAAGATTGCTCTATAACTTTTTACCAACTTTTTTAGACCATCACAACATAAGATTACGGTTTGATTTCACTTCTTTGACATTTAAATCAATACAAGATCACGTAAAGTGTGAAGATTTAACAAAAGCTCTCTCCAAAATAGTGCATTGGCTTAATGTTAACAACCAAATATTAAAAAGACAAAACTTCTTAGATTTTTAACTCTAAATGTTAATAAGGTGTGAACTAATGTACTGTTAAATAAAGTAGGAAAAGAAGTGGTTAAATCCATAGTTTTCTTGGTATAGATAATGTGTAACGAAGGATATGAACTCTTATCATGTCATTCAAAGAATTCGCTTCAGTTCATAAAGAAACATCATTATTTGAGAGTAAACAAAATAAAAAAGCGAAATATTTCAAAAAATTTAATGCCTTTAATGAAATTAAAAATATTTCTATGACATGCTACTCAACTTCATTTATTATAGTAACTACATTATATTTCTAAAAATTGCTTTGATATCGACTGCGCTCTTTACTAAATTACAGCTGAAAGTGTTACCTTAATGATCTGTCTATGAGTCGATCAAATTATTTCTAAAAAAGACAAATGAATATACCTGTTACTTTAGGTATCAAGTATTTTCATTTAGTGTTTTTATTAAACGTGGAGATGCGTTGTAAATGAGATGGGTGTCATAAATGTGCGCGTTATACCTCCAAGTGGAATAGTTGATTTACAGCTTAAGTGGTGGTGTTGTAAAGCGATAATATAAATAATGAACAGAAGCTACCGCCATTGAATTTACATATAGCTTAAGTGTACTTTAACAGTTTATATAAAGGTATATTCAGTTTCATGTAACTTAAATTAATTATATCGAGGTAGGTTTTAGAATTCAAGTATATAATACAAATAAGGCTGTGTCAGTGAAAATTAAGTAACTTTTATAAATTATTTCTTGTTGTTTTGTGAGTTGACTTAAGTTGAGTTGAGTTATATTCGTGTATGGTACACGCGTATAGTATGTTTTTAAATATGTACTTATAAAGGAGTAACATTTATTTATCTTTGTCAATATTTAAATACCTTCTATATTTTAGCTCATTTATAGAATTAAATCAGAAAAAAAAAGACTAGATTATTATATATTTTACTATATATTGTATTATAAATGTTATATTTAGTGAAATACGTTATAAATAAATTTATGAAAATATTTTTACACGTAGTACAAATAAAAGAAAAAACCCATTTTGAAAGCGCAGACTGTTGCATCCAATGTGAAAGAGACCAGATACTGATAAAGAAAGAGAAAAAAGATAAGTAAAAATCATGGCACAAGTTGTGCGGTAGTCATTTAGTATGTGCTAATTTTCAGCTAACTTGAGAATTGTGTTCCATTTTCTTTTGCCTTTGATTGGACATGAATGTATAGAGTTATAAAACGTTTTTCTTAAGGAAAGGATGCCTCCTATTTGATTTGAAAACTTGGAATTTTTTGCTTTACAGCATGAACTAGTAATTTGTTTATTTAAATTAATAATTATGATATATTTATTTTGTTAAACACAGTTTCACATGTTTGTATTCAATTTTGTTCACGGTGGCCCTTATGTTAATACTATTAACACTTATCACATGAAAAAGTGTAACAAAATAGATGACGATAACTAAATATCTTTGAACCCGCAGGTGATGTTGGAAAGGGATATAAATTGAAAATATGTAGCTGAAGTGAACTGTAATACCTACTTCATTTAAAGCATTTCGAGGTATGAAATAAACATTTCAACCAATCATAACTATATTATTAATATTTGTAAAAATAGAGTAAAGTTTACAAATTATTTGTTGTTGTTTTATTTCGTACACGCTATATAGTTTGTTGCTGAAATTCATGGATAATATAATATTCCGTTTAATATAATTTTAACCTTCAAATTAATAATATCTGATTTAAGTTTATTACAATTATGAAAACATATGCCAATATATGTATATATAAACAATTATAGTTATAAAATAATATTGAAAAAATACATCCAACTCGGCGTTGAAAAATTTTAATATCAAAATGTGTTAGTCGGCTACTTACTCAACTGGGTTATATTTTGTTACTGTAGGAATAGCGTGGCTCCAATAAACAGGTAGTTTTACTGTCACTGTTGATTTTTTAATGATTAGAAAATCCTCGAACTACAAAAATAAGTAAATATAATATTCAAAAAGCAGACTGTTGCATCCACTAATAAATAATTCAATTCACTAACTGATTTATAAAAGAAAAAGAAAATAAATAGAAAAAGTTTTTCAAACATAATTCATGGAACAAGTTGTGCGGTGTTCGATTCTATTGTATTTATTTTTGGAGTAATTTGCAAACCGTATTCCATTTTCTTTATCTCTTTCAGTTAACGCGGCTGCTACTAATTATAAAACAAGCTTTTACCTCTCTTTATTGTTTTATTTGAAAACTTGGAATTATTTACATAACAGAATAAAGGAGACTTTGTTTAAACTGTAAATCAATTTAATTTAATTTAGCTTCAAAAAGTTAATAAATCCTTCATGGGTTTGAGTATACGCATATATAATAAAGTTCCACAAGATATCTCAGACCTTCCATTTCTTAGTTTTAAATCTAAAATCAAAAGTTTATTGTTAAATAAAGCTTATTATAACGTTCAAGAGTTTTTAGTGGATCGAAATATGTAGAACTTAAGTTTTTGAATCATTTGCAGGATTTATAGTATATTATAATATACATCACCTATTGTTATATTTCTTTTGAAAAGAGCAACTGTTGAGTTTCTGGCCGGCTCTTCTCAACAGAGCAGCATTCCGAGCCGGTGGTAGCTTGCTTACGGACGGACTACACTGACCTTTTTTTGTATTGTAATAATTGACGATTCAAAAGTGCGTGTAAATGCCTACTTGAATAAAGATATTTTGAATTTGAATTTGAATTTGAATGATTGTAAGTTAAATAGTTACTATAACGTTTTAAGTTCTACAATAATTAACTTTTTATAGACCACCTTTTAACTATACAAATATATGAACTATTCTAATACTCCTGATAAATACTAATTCTGTTAATAGTAGTATTGATAGTGACTAATATTTGAAACATCGCATTATGATTGTATTAGAATCAATAGCACTATAATGTGCCGATGAAAAGATACCAATGTAGTGGCAGGACATTATTATACATACATATACGTATATTGAAGCCTATGATGGATTTTTTTACTTTTTGAAGATGAAATTTAGGTGTTACTTATATTTATCGTGTGTGTGTCACTGATTTGATATAAGTATTTATATTTTGGTGTAAAACAATATGTTATTTTACACCAAAATAAAATATGTATTGAAGAATACCAATTTCTAAAAACATATTTTAGGGAATCACTAGCTAGTAAGTTATACAAAGACCGCACAGTTTTTTTTGTAACATAAATAAATAATTAATTTTCGCAGTATTTCCCTATAATAAAATACCATAAAACCAAATTCTATGAAAATTAGTAAAACAAACGAGTCAAGCCATATTAACGTGGTTTAATTGTCTTCCTTTCTTATTTCAAAGACGGCCGACCTGATTTTGACTGCGAGTGTTCCACTGGAACTTTTTATCTAAAGTTATAACTAAGAAAATCGTTGAGTCAATCAGTTCTAATATTTTATTGTTAAGGAGTAATTACAATTCACAGTTACAGTTTAAAATATATAAAACCATTAATTTATATTGTTATGAAATATATGAAACTTTAATGTGAGAAAAACTATATTACGTTAATAAAATATACTTTTAGAGTTGACTAGAATAGAATAACGTAAATAGTACCTGTTATAATAGAAGAAAATTAAAAACTTAGTAATATATTTTTAAGACAACTTCATATTCTGTACCGAATCTAAATTCTCGTCGTAATAAAGATGTGATGCGCTTAAATCAAAAATAATATCTTCCCGAAAAACAACACTACGTACTGTTTATTCCGTGTGGACTACAGAACTTCACGTGCGGGACATTAGTTTAAAAGTAATCATTAAACTCGGGAATCGAACAGCGTTTTTTGCTTTTGCTATATATTTATATATAAAAAACACTTTCTAACTACAGTTGCAAAATTCCTAGTGTTACGTTATATAGCTTAGGTTAATTAAAAATTATTATTCTTTTTGATTATGGGAAAAATAATTTTTCCAAATATATGCCGGGGTAAATAAAAAATGACACAAAATAGATTTTTTTTTTGTGTAATATTAATAAAGACCTCTATAGTTTGAAGCAAGTTTTGTTGATTTTGGTAACTTGAAAGGTTTAATGTTCGAGGAAAAAAATAAAATATCTTTATTTCTACACCTCAGTAAGTATGTTACTCAGGTTTTACTAACGTAAAGGTACTATTATTGTCACTGTGTTAGTATTGTATTTAATAAAGGAGATAATAAACTCCGGCGTCGGAAATGAATACCAATTAAGAGGATTTGTCAAATCGAATTTAGATTTGTCAGATTATTTAATTTAATTAAAGACGGATAAATTTGGTACATTTTGCAATGTACAGTTATATATAAAGTTCACAAATTTGTAGACTTAATAAGATGACTTAAGTATAGATTTATTAATTTCTAGTCTATTACTTTCTATCCCAATCCACTCTTAATATCCTTCCTCTCTTTCCTATCGTCTAACGGCTAACGACTAAAATAAATAATTAAATTACAACCAATCTTAGAGACTTACACCCAAAGAAAACGAGGGTAACGAGGTAACTCAGATATAAAAAAATACTGAATCAAAAATTTACTTTCATTATAATTTACTAATACATATACAAATTGTAACCAAAATAAAAAAAACTCCTTTCATATTGATGTTTCAATGCTTCTATTCATTACGCCGACTCATTATGAGGGTTTTAGTATACACCGCTTTATTCACGGAGAATTAACTGCTTCATACAAAGAGAACATAATTATAAACAGTTTAATTTCTAATGCATGAGGTCATAGTAATTTGGTGGTATTTCGTTTTATTATATCGAAATAACATAATAGATTTTGGCAGCGCCAAACACGTGGTTATATTAAAATACATAAATAATATTTATAATGTTTAGAAGGAATTGTGGTGAATTAAAATGTGCTAAGTTTTATTATCCTTGGTCTATTTTAAAATCTACTTCTGGTGCTTCATTATATACCTAATATGTGGTTTTTGACGGGGAGTTAATCGGTGGGATGAATTTAGAATGTGTTGTCTTACCAAACGCACTGCCTGTACAATAATGTCAATTATTAACTTCGCTTGGCTTAAATGGCAAGCTCTTTAAAAATTTGTAAAGTTATTGCATACATAAAATTTTTTACTATATTTACATGCTAAATGCATGTAAGTAAAACCTATTGCTTTTTTAATGAAAAAATGTTTCACTTCTCTCTATCCAATTTTAAAGTGATTGATACCTCACTCTTATTGTAGAATACAAAGTAGTCACAAGCTCCCTAAGGTCTGATGTAATATATACAAACAAATATCTGTTAGAGTGAAATACAAATATATCAATATCTGATATAGTATTTATGATATCTATTACATTTATAGTCTGATATCCATTAGAGTACAACTTGATCCGGACGAAGTCTAGATTGTAAAGAATGTGAACCATTAGGGGCATAGCGTAATGAAAAGGATGTTATTTAACTAATGATATGGAAGTTGACATCACTTAATGACAAATTTATCGGGACACATAAAATGCGGTGATTAAAAGTATAAAGAGTTAAACTTAATGAGGAAAAAGTTAACGACGACTAATATAACAAAATATCTTTCTATATTTTAATTTTTTTTTTTTGAATCAGAATTCTATTTATTTTAGCAATAGGGCAATAGCTCGCTTCTTGGAAATTTAGTCGCAATGGATCGCTTCACGGGGCCACAACGCGCTTACTGTGTGAAACAGTTTTTTTTAAACAACTTGTCGCTCATTACTGTGAGACGCTTATTTCGCATTGAATATGGTTTACACGACTTAAGTCAGTGTCCAAGTGCTCCTTTAATAAAGAAATGGGTGAAGAAGTTCGAAGAGACGGGATCTACACTAAATGTGAAATAAACCGGCGGCCCGCGGACTTCTCGAAGCGAAGAGAACGTGCAGCAAGTTTCCGCTTCTGTTCGACGTGATCCAGATTTATCGACGCGCAAACGTTCTGCTGAATTAGGATTATCCCGCACATCATTACGCCGTATTTTGAAATTAGATTTGAGATTACATCCATATAAGATCCAGATAGTGCAAGAACTAAACCCTAATGATTTAAATTTGCGTAAGTCATATGCCGAAACAATGTTAACTCGATTCAGTAATTTTGACAACATCTTATTCTCTGACGTAGCCCATTTCCACCTAAATGGACATGTAAACAAACAGAATTGCAGGTATTGGAGCAGCGAAAATCCCAAAGCTAAACATGAAAGGCCACTTCACTCTCCTAAGGTAACTGTATGGGCTGCAATTTCAGCAAAAGTAATCATCGGACCTTACTTTTTTGAAGATTCTCGAGGCCGTTCAGTTACTGTTAATTCTGCCGAGTATGTGAAAATGTTACGGGAGTTTTTAGCACCGATGCTACTGGAATTTGCTGGCTATAATCGTAACACATGGTTTCAACAAGATGGAGCCACGTGTCACACATCGAACGAGTCCTTGCCGGTGGTCAAAGAAATTTTTCCGGAAAAGCAGATTTCCAGACGAGGTGACATCCCATGGCCGTCCAGAAGTCCAGATCTATCCCCAGCAGACTTCTTTTTATGGGGTTATTTAAAGAGTCGTGTCTACATTGATAAACCGAATACACTCCGTCAACTTAAAGAAAAAATCATCGAAGAGATGCCGGCGATCTCGCGGTCTCTTTGCAGAAGAGTATTCGAAAACTTCAGGACTCGCTTAGATGAGTGCAAAAACCGAAATGGTGGTCATTTAGATGAAATAATTTTTAAAAAATAAATTACAACTAATTAGCTTTCTCGTAAATAAACTATTTCTAAAATATGTTAAATGGTTTTTTTTAACTAATTCATGGCCCACCCTGTACATAACACTTTCTAAAAGAGTACATTTATAAAAAAATATTGCATATGTTTAACTTAGCCTAATGAAATTTAATTTTAAAAAAATCCAAAAAGTAGTTTCTTATTAAAATCACACTTCTTGTTTACTTACTTACTTACTTTACTTTTTTATTTCAATAAATGTTCTTCAAATTACTCTTCAAGTTCTATTGCCCGCGCCGAGGTCCGCCGCGTAAGGCGTCCATCTCCGTTCAGGATTCCAAGAGAATGATGATGGTCTAGTTTAAGTATATTGGAGTAAAGATGGAGCTTCGGAGCTCATTTCTCTCTTCTGGCCCC
This sequence comes from Melinaea menophilus ssp. n. AW-2005, assembly GCA_918358695.1. Taxonomy (NCBI): domain Eukaryota; kingdom Metazoa; phylum Arthropoda; class Insecta; order Lepidoptera; family Nymphalidae; genus Melinaea; species Melinaea menophilus. The sequence goes on from OU911052.1 coordinate 15,812,490, forward strand.
GAAGTTAATATCCACCGTGGCTGCCTTGATAAATTTCTGCACACCGTCGGAGGGCCGCAGGCTGCTTGCTACTTATACAGTATAGCACTCTAAGATCGGAGGCTTTCACAATTGTAACTAAGGTTCATCTGCGGAGAGCACAGAGGTTCCTCGCGGTGAGGGTGATCCGGGTGTACCAGATAGTGTCATTCACTGCCGCCCCATTCCTTGCGAGCAATTCGCCTTTGAATCTACAAGCGGAGGTGCTTGTAGGCACCGAGCCCTGAACGGACGATAGAAGAGGAACCTGGGATCCCCTGCAACCGGAATAGCTTTCCCTGGTCCCCGGTCATCACCTTTTTTTTCAGCGGGTATCCGTAATGAAGTTTTACAATGAAAATCTCAGAAAAAAATCGTCCGACCGATTCACCGAACGATGATTTCGGAGAACATATGAATAAAACAAAGCTCCAAAACTTAACTTTTAAAAATAAATTAGGAATATTGCCATTTTTATTTGGAACCCTTTCTATTTTTACTTTATATTAATAACAAAATAAACATTACTTGGTCAAAGGTTCTTCATTGGTTCGAAATTAATAATTTAGTCTAAAATGCTAAGAAAACGAAATGTATGGAGTTTACACTTCCTAATATAAAAAGTAAAAATTTGAGCTTGCTCCTTTACAAATGAAGTAACTTAACTGACTCAAAAATTTCTTAGGTATAATTTTAGATAAAAGCTCCAGTGGAACCCCATCTCACCACAAAATTGGATAACATTATTAAAAATTAATAGAACAGTCACTTCCAAATCACCATGGGAGTTTTTTAATACTTTCTATAAAATGTGAGGACCTTTCCAAAATTAAAAGCAGAATGATCTCCAAATTACTATGACTCTAATATGCAACAAAAATTTAACTGTTTATAGTTTCCTTTATATTCTCTTTATATGGCAATTAATTTTCTTTGGATAAAGCGCCACATACTTAAATCTTCTTAATGAGTCGTTGTAATGAAGTGAAGCTAAATACCTGCTACCATAAGCCTTGAAATTGTTTTTTATTTTATTATTAATTTTATCGTTGAAAAATTTATTTCATTATTGGTTTAAACAAAAGTTAGATTATAATTTCACTATTTTTTTTCTTTTTTTTTCTTTTTTGTTTAGTTGTTTCCAGAATGCGACGAGATCACTTTACCTTCACGCCATATCCCTTGCGGGGTAGCCAGAGACGACGGAGCGCCAAACGCTACGGTCTCTGCATACCTCTTTCGCCTCGGCCACAGACATCAACTTCTTCATACATGCCCTCCGGGGGGTCCTCATGCTTTTTACGTGACCTTCCTCCAGTATCGTAGCTACTGTGTTTTCGAAGGTCACTCGAGGCCTCCCCCTGTCTCTCTTACCGCTCACTTTTCCCATATAAATCTTTTTTACCATTCTTTCATCACTCATTCGTTCAACGTGCCCAAACCACCTGAGCACGTTCTTCTTCATTCTCACCGTGACATCTTCGCTAGTACCTGCCATTCTGTGGATCTCTTCATTGCGGATTCGATCAGCTAGACTGACTCCGCATATTCTGCGAAGAGATCTCATCTCCACAGCATTCATCTTTCTTACATTCTTCTTCTGTGTTACCCACGTTTGGCTGCCGTATAACAGTGTCGGTAGCAAAACTGCATTGTGTACAGCCAAACGTGCAGCTACTGACGTTTTGCCATCTCAACAATGCAGTCAAAGCACCATTGACTCTGTTACCAGCAGCAATACGCCTTTCCACATCCATTTCGTATCTTCCGTCTCTGCTAAACATACTTCCCAAATATACCACTTCATTCACTTGTTCTATTATCTTATCATTCACGTTGATCTTACATTCTGTTCTTTCTTCATTTCTTTCAAATATCAGAACCTTCGTCTTATCTACATTCAGGTTAAGACCATTAATTTCACACCCATCTTTCAGAGTGGTGACCAATGCCTGCAAATTGCATTCTGATGATGCAATGAACACTGCGTCATCTGCATATAGTAAGCAATTGACCTTAAGGTCACCTACTTTCACTCCCATGTCACTATCTTTCACTCCTTGGAGACAACTATCCAAATACAAATTGAACAATCAAGCTGACATAGCGCAACCTTGCTTAACACCCGATTGGATGTCAAACCAGGGCGACATGCCAGCTCCTACTCGCACACAGGCTGAGTGATCTCGGTAAAGAGACCTTACAGCCTGTAGCAAGGGTCCGTTCACATTGTATCGGGGTAGTATCTCCCATAACTTCTTTCTCACAACCCTGTCAAACGCCTTTTCCAAATCCACAAAAGCACAGAAAACCTTTTGGTTTAGGGCCAAAAACTTTTCCGTGATCATGAGGAGGGAAAAGATCTGATCTATACACCCTCTTCCAGGTCTAAAACCTCCTTGTGCCTCCCACAACAGCCTTTCAGATCTCTCTTGCATTCTTCTCGCTAAAATTTTAGCATAAAATTTACCGCCCAAGCTAATCAAACTGATGGCCCTATAGCTTGCACAGTCTATCTGTGAACCTTTGCCTTTATACAAAGGTACGATGACTGCACTTCGCCAATCGTCTGGGACCTCCCCAGATTTCCAGCATAAATTGCATAAAAACCAGAAAAAGTCCCAGACGCGTGGCCCACCATATTTGATCATCTCGGCAGTAACTTCATCTGCTCCCGCAGCCTTACCACATTTCAGACTTCGAATCACGTTCTCTACTTCTTCTAAACTGATTTCACCATCGGCTACATCTTGACTCAGCATTACGCTGGTAGTCAAGACCGAGGCGTCCTCACGTTCATACATCTCCTTATAGAATTCTCCCACCGCTGCAAAACGTGTGCTTGCTCAGTTAAAATTTCACCGCTTTTCGAAAGCACCCCTTTCATTCTACAGGTTACCGAACAACCTCGGGAACCACTAACTTCTCGCCAGAAAAGCTTCGTGTTTTCCCGGAAGTTGTTCGTCAACCTTTCATCCCTTTCTCTCTCAGAATTTTCACGCTTCATCTTTATAAGTGTTTTCGTTTTGTGCTTTTGCAGCTTGTACGCTCTTTTTCTTATCTCTCTCATACTTTTATCCTTACTAGAGGCTTTATAATCCAGCCACGCTTTCTTCTTTAACTCTACAGCGTCTTTCACTTCATCATCCCACCATTCATCGCGCTTTTTACTAAAACCTCTTTTCCTTTTACCACATACTTCTGTCGCTACTTTCACCATACCATTCCTAAGGTTCTGCCAGCATAGTTCAACACTTTCATTTCCAGAATCATAGCTTTCAAGCTTCTTGGAAACCCTCTCTTGATATTCCTCTCTGATCGGTGGATCCTGAAGCTTCCAGCTTCTTATGCGATAATTCGACGCCAAGCTTGGACACGTCGTGCGGCTGCGCCAACCTGCGAACAAACCTCTTATTCTAGCAACGACTAGATAGTGGTCTGTTCCCAGATCAGCACCTCTGAACACTCGCGTGTCCATAACTTGACTTCGAATACGCTGGTCCACTAGGAATAAATCAATCATACTTCTTTCTTCCGCTCGCTCCCATGTGTACATGTGAATTTGTTTGTGATCAAACATCGTGTTTGCCACAAACAAATTTTTCTCCTTACAAAATTCCAAAATAAGCTTTCCAGCCTCATTTACCCTCTTATCACCATATTTGCCTAGCACGCTTTCGTAACCGCTTCGCGCGGTTCCAACCCATCCATTCATATCTCCACATACTATCAACTTTTCATTATCTCTGACACTACTTAGAACATCCCTGACATTCTCCCAAAACTCCTCGAGCTCGCTCATTTGAGCTGAGGATACTGGCGCATACATGGCTAACAAGAATACTCTTGTTATCCCCAGCTTAAAGCGAACCCAAAGAAGCCTCGGGTTAATCGCCTTGTATTCTACCATTGCATTAACCATTCGAGAGGACAATAATACGCCTACACCTTGGCAACCTCGCTCACCCTCTGGAACCCCAGCCCAGAAAGCGACCCGGTTGCCAGGCAAATCAGTGGTATCATTGCCTTTTCGCTTGGTCTCAGACACACAAATAACATCCAGATCTTTGTCATCCATCACATCTAATAATTCATTCATCTTCTGTTCCATTCCTCCTCTTACATTCCACGTAGCTATTTGTAGCTCCGTCCTCCACCTTCCGCCGTTCGGAACATGGCGTGTTGGTTGGCGGTTCCCAACGCCGCAAATAAGAGAGATAATTAGGTAATAATTTTCTCAGTTTGAGCCGAACTCGGATGTTATAGCGAAAACAGATTGAAAAAATGTTTAGCCATTCAAAAGTTATCAAGAAAAGAAGAAAGGAGAGGGGCTCAGCTCAACACCCACCGCGCACGATTGGCGGATCTTAGTTTTATAATAATTCACAAATGCATTCTTCTAATGAAACTTAAAAGTTTTTGATACGAAAGATTGAAGTTACATTACGTATTTCAAGTTACTAGTGAAAGGCATACCTTTGGGTAAGTAAAAAACCTTCATTATCATTATCCATCTGGAGATAAGTGATAGTATAGAAAATAACCAGCCTAACAATTTTATTCAAGCTGCAATGATCACCAATACAATAGATCAATGAATACCTATGCATTAAAATTATTGAATTATATAAATTCGTCGTTTATATAAATAACTATATGTAGCAAAATTTACTTGAAATTAATTAAACTTCAACCTCAGCCATATTGAATAACCCACATCTGGCAAATGTAAAGGTATTTGTGGCAAATAGTTTTAAAACAAACTTTGATATCGAGTTTGGTTTAGATTATGTATTATATGCTTGTTATGAATTGTTTTAAATATAAAAAAATATGCTTCATTTATTAGCATACTATAATGTATGTCTAAGTTAGGAGTCAGTCAGTATCTTTATCCTAAATTAAGTTTCGAGAAAAAGTATTAAAAAAGATTTTAAACTTGCGATATCATAATTACTCTGTAAAGTTAGACATTTGGAAAATAACTGCTTTTGTAGATTTTAGTTTTGTATACTTGATTGTGGCATGTTCTAAATTTAATAAAGAAGAAGAAAGAAGAAGAATTATCAATACCTAATAGAATGCAAAAAATAAGTAACCAAACCCAACAGCGTGTGAAGATACACTAGACTAACCCTATATAGTCAATTCTTTTAAGTGTTTTTGTATAACTTAAGAGTAAGATCACGTTAAAACTTATATATATATATATATATATATGTGTCGCGAACGAAATCAAGGAAAGTGAAAGAGTACTTTCCGACAACAACAAACAGTCAAAGTCAAACAGTCACAGTCCGAAACGATAGAAACCGTATCTCGAACATATCGAGATAATACATTCTGAAAATTCAATGAGGTTTATTTTATTTATTTGTGTTAGATCAATAAAATTGTTAACTATTTAAGGCTTAGAAAGATAGACATATAACCGGAAAAGAAGAAATAAATTATACTAGTTAACTTTGGGTTAGTGAACTATGAAACGAATATTAATCACAAAATTTGTCAAAAATAATAAATGTTCACTCATAAGCCTGTATTTTTGTATTTTATCGTTATCAGATAGATAGATAGAACTTTTAGAATATAAAACGGCTTTCTCAATAAAGACTTATTCATTTGGTTACTTGTAGATAATCATATCTTGTTATTCAAATTAATAGGGTATTAATACTTTATCAGATATCACTACTACACATAATACTATGAAGATTAAATTCTATTATGTCTGTCACCATCGGTGATGGATTTCCTTTAATTACAATAGAATGGCGACCTTATTTTTTCGCTTATGCCTCAGTACCATTACTGAGTCTTAAGCGAAAAAAACAACCATATGTCGAATATATTTACTGTAAGAATATTACCCCTGTCTGTAAATTGATATTTGTGTACTCGAAATAAGATGAAATGAATTATCTAAATATATTTGTTTACAAATTTAAATAAAATAAGCTGTTTTTTTGTTATGGTATTCAACCTTTACCTCCAAAATTAATTCCTGATAAAAAAATTTTTAAGAGCTCGTTTGTCTACACGTTAAAAGAGTTGTAATTTCAATATATTATTTCTTAATGGACTATTTAATTATTTTAATAACTAGGGGCGCCAACAGACCCTCAACTTTGACTCGCTGCGCTCGCGATATCTCGGGTGCCGTTTGCATATTGAGCGAAGCGAGACAGAAAAAAAAAAAGAACAGGCGGACAGCACAACTCGATTAAAAAAATTCTTCACGCGCTTTTCATTGTAAAGCAAATTTTTCGTACGATTTTTTTTCTCATTGACTACAATGGGATATCAGTTTTTTGACGATTATTCCTCAACAACATAATATTTTTCAAAAATTTCTTTTTTTTATAACCATCTCAACTCAATATTAATAATAACGTATGTTTTTATATCACCTTTAAATTTACGAAATATCTTAATGCCTGCTTTTAATAACATTGTTTAAATATAATTCAAAAAGTTTAAGAATTATAACATATTTATATTTCATTAAAAATGAATTACTTTTAATTAGCAAACTTTCTTCTCGTTAAGTTTAACTTCTTACAATTAATAATCACCGCTGTATGCCGTGTCTCGTTATAACGTTATAATTGACTTAAGTAATGTCAATTCTGATATCATTACCTAATTGGAAAAAGAAGTTTTAAATTCCAATCTGAAGTTCTTTCGTCGAAATAATAAATGAACGTGCAGCGATGTTAAGATAATTACTTAAAAATAAAGTTTGCTAGTTTTTTAATAGTAAATATTCATTTCATTTTCATTTCTATTAACAATTTATTCAGAATAATAAGACTAGAGAATTTCTATTATTATTGTAAACAGAAAGCTAGAATTTTATTTCGTACTAAGTGTTCTAACCTAATAGCTCATATTCTAAACATTGTACTTCCTTCGTATCAATTAACGCTCTAATGTATATAAGTTATAAATATATTTCATAAAGATTATTTGAGATATCTATTTATGTTTAGGTTTCATACTAAATTATTCATATATTTTTTTTTATTATTTTTTTTTTTATTTTAGAGGAGGGCAAACGAGCTTGCGGGTCACCGTTAGTATGTGATCACCGCCGCCCATGAACTCTTGCAACATCCGAGGATTCACAAGAGCGTTGCCGGCCTAGGAGAAAGGAATATATGCCTTTTTTTAAGGTACCCATGTCGTATCGATCTGGAAATACCGCCGAAGGAAGTTCGTTCCACGTTTGAGTGGTACGTGGGAAAAAAGTCCTTGAAAACCGCACAGTTGAAGATCGCCACGCGTCCAGGTGGTATGGATGATAAAGGAGGCGATGGCGAACTGTGCGGTAGTGAAATTCGGCGGTAGGCATCAGATCGAATAGTTCTTCGGAACACTCCCCGTTGTAAATGCGGTAGAAGACGCACAAAGAAGCCACGTCTCTACGCAATGCCAGAGAGTCCAGCCGTTCGTAAAGCACTGGGTCCCCGACAATCCGAATGGCTCTCCGTTGTACGCGGTCAAATGGTAGAAGCTGATATTGGGGTGATCCGGACCAGAGATGAGAACAGTACTCCATGTGTGGCCGGACCTGCGCCTTATGGAGCACAAGTCTTTGGCCAGGTTTGAAGTACTGCCTCGCTCTATTGATCACTCCCAATTTCTTCGAGGCCAACTTGGCCTTGCTCTCCAGATGACCACGAAACTGACAACCGCTCGAAATGTCGAGACCCAGTATTTTGATACTTGACGAGGCAATAAGAGGAGTGCTCTCGAAGAGCGGTGATACGACAAATGGGGTTTTCTTAGTGGTAAACGCGCAAACCTGTGTCTTTAGGGGATTGAACTGAACGTGGTTCAGTTCACCCCAGTCATAGACCATCCCCAGGGAGGTCTCTATTGAAGACACAAGTTTCTTTCGACACTCGTCGACGTTTTCCCGAGAGAGACCTGCACGACCGGAATATACCGCATCGCCAGTGCTGTCATCCGCATAACAATGTATGTTGGAAATATCCAACATATCATTGATGTGCAGGAGGAACAGAGTTGGGGATAGCACGCAGCCTTGGGGTACACCAGCGTTCACGGGCTTGGGGTCCGAGCAAAAACCGTCGAGAACGACCTGTATGCTCCGCCCAGTGAGAAAACTGGTGATCCACTTGCATAAACTCTCGGGAAGCCCACAGGAAGGTAGCTTCGAAAGAAACCCCTTGTGCCATACACGATCAAAGGCTTTTGCCATATCCAGACTAACTGCCAGATCTTCTCCCTCGCTTTCAATAACCGCTGCCCAACGGTGCGTAAGGTATAACAGAAGATCACCAGCTGATCGACCATGGCGAAAGCCATACTGCCGGTCATTGATCAACTGGTGATCCTCGAGGTACGTTAGAAGCTGTCGGTTGATAATGATCTCCATTATTTGGGAGAGAAGGGAGGTAATGGCGATAGGTCTGTAGTTAGCTGGGTCCGAGCTATCACCTTTTTTAGGGATCGGATGGACAAGGGCACGCGTCCATGAGACCGGGACTACGCCTTTAAGGTAGGAGTACCGAAATAGACGCGTTAGCACTGGAGTCAACTCAGGGGCACACGTTCGTAGCACTAATGGAGAAATGCCATCCGGCCCACTCGACTTATGAACGTCCAAGGAAAAAAGAGACTGCCTGATAGTTTTTTGCCGAAAAACTATTTCCGGCATTGAACTCTGACACCACGGGATGATAGGCGGTGACTTCCCTTGGTCGTCCAAAGTCGAGTTGGAGGCGAAAAGAGTGCCCAAGAGATCGGCTTTCTCTTTTGCCGTGTGGGCCAGAGAGTCATTCCCCATGTGCAACGGCGGTAGGGACGGCTGCCTAAAATTACCCAGAGTGGCCTTGGAAAGCGCCCAGAATTTGCGCGTGCCAGGCGGGTACTTAGCCAGCTGATCCCCAATTTTGACGACATGCTTGAACTTTGCTCTAGCGATTTGCCGTTTGAAGAATCTGGAGGCACGGTTGTATTTCCTCTTCAGAACTCTAGAGTTCGGATCCTTAGTGACTAACGCATTAGCCCAAACTTGATAAGCCTGCCGTTTGCCAGCTGCTGCAGCCCTGACAGACGCATCAAACCAAGGCCGCGATCTGCCGCCAAGTGGTACCATAGAGCTTGGTACAAAAAGTTCCATTCCCTGAAGTATCACATCAGCTACAGCCGCAGCGCAGTCACTAGGATCATTGGAAGGGAAACAAATCGGCCCCCATGGGTAGGATGCAAAAAAGGACCGCATTCCATCCCAATCCGCTGACTTGTAGTGCCAAACGCGTCGAGTCGTAGGTCTTGTGCGAGCAGGACGTTGAATGGGCACTACACTCCGTACCAGACAGTGATCAGAGGAACCTAAGGGAGCCTCGACAGTGATCTGGTACTTTTCTGGATGTGTAGTCAGCAGAAGATCCAACAAAGAGGGCGTGTGGCTGTCCACGTCCGGTAGACGAGTGTGCGTCTTTACCAGCTGGGACAGACCATTTGCCAGAGCAAAGTCAAACACAGATCTCCCCGCGTAGTCGGTGGCACGTGACCCTAGCCAATCGGCATGGTGCGCATTGAAGTCCCCGAAGACTACGACTTCGGCGGAGGGAGTCTGTGAAAGCAGATCGTCAATTTTCGCTTGAACATGGCCCAAGAGTTGATTCGTTTCTGCATTACCACTATGGGACCTGTAGAGGCACGCGTAGACTCTGACACGGTCGTCCAATGTCCACGCGCAGCCAGAGTACAGACAGGTCCCGACCTTCAAAAACCTGAAGGCGACGGTAGCAGATATCCTCCCTTACGAACACAGATACCCCGGCGTGTGGTATAAAATGATGTTCTAGTTTATACCCGGGGTATGATAGGTACGCTGTGTCGCTAGGTTGAGATATCTGCATCTCCGTCAAAAACAACAAGGCCGGCTGCGCCGTCTCAAGGTGGTAGTGGACGGCGTTTAGGTTCGAGTGAAACCCCCGGATGTTGCAAAAGTCCACACCTAGAGTGGAGCGGGGTGCCGCTGTTTGCCGTCGTTTGCCCTTAAAAAACACAACAGGCGATACTTTGCCCGCCCCAGATACGACGGGCAGCCCGAGCAAAATCCGAGGATCATTCCCCCGATTTTGCTCTGGGAGGGGTCCCCGGCTTCATCAAAGGTACCCTCCTGAGGTATACTTTTTGGAGGCATCGCTATCATGTTTGGCAGGGGGGGGTTGGGCTTCCGGATTCTCTCACTCACCGACGGAACATAACCAAATGAATTTGGTTACTACACGTCGGTTTTCTGTGAGAGGGTGGTCCTTCCCCGGTCGAGCCAGCCCAATACGAGCTGCAGTCAGAAAACTACAGCTAGGCTCTACCACCTATATTTAAATATAATAAAAAAAGGACATATTCTTTCTGACTATAACTTTCCGGATAATATCATCGCATACAAATATAACGTAGTTTTTTAGGAGAATAATAAAACAATGTAATTCTGGAGGTATATTCCAGATATGTTTACTTACCTTAACATTTAAAGTGTAAATAAGTCCCGTACTTAAATATTCCAAATAATAATAATAAATAACATTAATCTCAATTAATATAAAAACACCTCCACTACTACTATGATTATTAAATGTATAAGATTTTAAAATGTTTATAATTAAGTACGTTGTTTTTATATGATGCAATTAATCTACTCTGGATAAAGCAGCACATATTGAAATCTTCATAATGAGTCGACGTAATGAAGTGGAGCAAAATACCTTCTGACTAAAAAGGACGAGTTATTTTAATTTATTAGTTTTAAATGTTTTAAGTGGAAAGAACGAAAATATAATACAGAATGAAAAAATGTCAGTTCATGCGGTTATGCAAATAATTCCAAGTTTTAAATAAATTAATGAGGAGGGTCAATAGGAACAAACATACTGAAATACATACGGAAAAATAGCAGAATGGGCCTATCAAATGGAAACGTAGCCCTTAGTCAATTAGAAATCGGTTTATACAAACCAAAAAAACTTTGCTACATTATAATATACGCTATGAATGTTTAACACCTGCCGATTTTCGTGACGATAAGATGAAAAATACGCCGGCTACGCCGGAACAAACATGCTGAAATACATACGGAAAAATAGCAGAATGGGCCTATCAAGTGGAAACGTAGTCCTTCGGACAAACGCTTCACTACGCTCAGCATTCGTCCTTCGGTCAATTAAATTATATTTAGTGAACATGTTAACTGTCAGAGTGATCATTAAGTAACACATTCCTTATAAAATTAACAAATGGACATATAAATGTAATGTAGTAATAATTCTGTTTGATATCAAATTAATATTATTATTTTGATATTTTATATATAATTTTCCATATATATTTGATTTAGCTTACTATCTATTGTCCGTGTCTTTATATGGATGGAATGCTTAAAAGAATAAGTGCTCTGGAAACATAGATAGTATGTAGAAACACTCTAGTGTAGGATGAAAAGTTGGAAAAAAATGCAATCCTTGATTTTTTTTTTCAAGATATGCGAATACAAATATCAGACCCTTAAAATATTGTAATAACAACGAATAATTTTGCCTCAATATAAGTATAAAAAGAAGCTAAAGAAGGATGAACAGATGGATAGAAACAAAGACAAGTAAATTATAATTAGATAACTTTGATCAGTGTCATCACAACATCTGACAAAAATATACAAATATTATAAACACATAACCTACAGATTTATACAGTCGTATATTATATTATACATGTTATGGTATGCCTACTTACCTATTAAATAAGAATCCAATAAGATCATAAACTAAAACAATTATTATTATATCTAATGATGTCTTTAACACCATCGGCGATGTGAGTGATTCCTCCAACCTCAAGATATCGCTGACCTAATTTATTTGTTTAAGCCTCAGTGATGGATCCTGAACATAATTTTTGTACGTATATTACTGCTGTTTGTTAATTGATATTTATGTACACGGAATCAGAAAGGATAAATTAGAATATATTTGTAAATAAAATGAGTAGTACTTTCTTATCTTATTTGTATAATCTGTATCTTTAAAATATCGATCCATAGTAGTAGGATGAAATGCTACAAACAGTTATCGCAATGTGAACTTAGAAAAGAGTTAAAAACAAAGGTAGAAATAATAAATGATTGAAGTGGTAGATCACGGTTACAATAATTAAAACTAGTTTATTATTATGACTTGTAGGAAAAATTACATTACATTCAAAGATAAAATGCAATTAAAGATATGGTCGTTTATCTTTTGGAAGAGATTTCTTTCAGTAATATCTGTTTAGTAAGAGAAATTAGATTTAATAGCAAGTAGATAAAATAGAGGTAAAATATATAAAATATTATACTATTTTCTGTTTGTAAATGTTTGAGTTGTTATCTTTACTAGATGTTAGCTTTGCATTGATTCTAGTTTGCTGCTACAATTACTTCATTTAAATAAAGTTGTACATTTTCAAAAGAAACTTTAAAACACTAATTTCAAATAATAATTTCAGTATACGTTTATAGAGATACTGGAACTAGTCTCGTCTGTTTTGTAACAATGCCAAAATATCCAGACTCCGGAGCAAACAAAAAGTTTGTTTAACTGGAAGACTATTCAGCAAAATGAACTGAATGAAAGGGTAAAACTATTTGTGTAATTAATATTTAAGTATTACAATTTGGTAGACTAAAGAAAACTTTGCTAAGTTATAATATACAACTATAAATGTTTAAATACTAACAATATAAACGTTTATACTTGTTCAAATTGATATTTCATTGTTGTAGTAAAATAATTAAGAACATAACATAAAAGCGACTTTGGAAAATGGAGGTCATGTTATTGTCCTCGTCACATTTTATTGCATCTGTGAATTAACAGGACGCAAAATAACCCTTCATGTTTACTTATTCATTTATCAATCTCCTATTAACCTGCAATGCCTTATATGCAGTATTTAGCTAGAAAATAAAAAAAGTCCTGTATTACTATGTATCCGTGACTGTTTAATAACTACTAACACTTTGTTAAAATAAGAAAATATTAAAGGACAACGGGCAAAATGTACCCACCGACCAATAACGACCAGACGTATGTCGTTAGATAGCTCTTTTCATGACTATCATTTGTTATTATGGGGGCTAGTCTCAATTCGTTGTGGGAAAAATGTTATAGTTACTTAAATGATATCTATTAAAATAAAAGTTGTTAGTTCTAGATATATAAAAAAAGAGTTTTTGTGTAGTCTCCATGTACTTTCAGCGTTAACTTAACATGAGTTAAATATTAGGACAGTCAAATTGTGAAAAAGAAACCTAAAATAAAAAAAAATCGTTTATTACTGATTTACAAACAGAATTCTTATTATTTAAAAACTAGTCATCTATGTTGTCTACAATTACATCATTTAAAAATGCTGCTGGAGGATTGTATACCTCATGCCTTGAGTAACCAATATACAATATAATTGAAGTCAAAAAATAAAAAAATAAGAAATACGTTACTAAATACGCCGTTCCGTACAAATAAAGGCGGCGATCGGAGACGCGACGGGCGGTCGGCGGGCGGCGCGCGGGTGACGCGTACGCAATGAGCATTTCGGAAATTACACCTTGCGTTAAGGGTTTACGTAGGGATTTTTAACTTTAACCACATTTTTTTAATATCTGGAAGACCTCACAACGATATGAGACTAGCCCCCATAATAACAAAGATAAAATATCTGGAACTAACTACTTTTATTTTAATAGATATCATTTGAGTAACTATAACATTTTTCCCACAACGAATTGAGACTAGCCCCCATAATAACAAACGATAGTCATGAAAAGAGCTATCTAACGACATACGTCTGGTCGTTATTGGTCGTGGGTACACATCCCATACATTTTTGCCCATCATCCTTTAAAATTAAAATTTATTTTTCCTATAAAATATTAAATATTAGATCACCAAAAATCTTAATAACATGTCAACATATACCTGAAAATTGTTAAGACCTAATACAAACATAATTTCTTTAAAACTAACAAAACAACTAACAGGATACAGTTGTTATTCGTGAATATTTTTTAAACAGTACATAGTGTTGTGTTCAGTTAATTATATTTTATGTTTTTGAATTCAAACACATCATGTCTTCATTCGTTCAATAATCTGAAATATGTGGATAAAAAAACATATTTAGTTGACGTAAACAACATCAGTAACATTATAATTTGACTTGTTTTATAATAATTTCACGTTCCTTGGATCAAGTCGAAACCAAAATTTAAAGAATCTTAATTAATATCTTGATAGATAACCCAAAATGTAACTGTTTCTTTGCACACATGTTTTCAAAGGTTGTTATAGATATTAATGCTCAATGCAGATCTATCTGGGACTAAAATCAATTCACTGCATTGATAGTAGGTTTTTTATTTATTCATATTCTATACACCAATGCATGTTTGAAGTTTTATATGTATTCAATATTTTTAAAATATTTGTACGCAGTGTTACTCAAAATAATGTATATTCCTACCTAGTAAATCAATTCCGTAGATCAATATTTCGTTTGCAACCTGTATGAAAGGAAATGTAGGCAAATATAATCCCAAACATTACATCCCCTACAGCATCAAATGTAAATAGATTAAAATAATAAGTGGGGAATAAGTCTTTTTGTATTATCTGATAAAAAGTTGTAATAAATTATTTTTGATTGTATTATGTGTAACTGTCTGGTATTATTGAAACTTAATCTAAATACCATTAAAAAGTTGAAAAATTAAATCGAAAAGGTAAAATACATTTTCCCGCCAGTTTTCATTTATTTTTTTACGAATCAATTCAATTCAATTCTACGAATCAAGTCGGTACATTTTAAGTTTTACTTTAAAAAAGGAACAAATGCAACTCAAGCCAAAATCCAATATATATAATATAATAAATATGATATTAAAAAAACGGGTTATAATTACTAAAAAAAAAGAGAGTTGTTTTTGTTACTGGCTTTAATATATGTGTCGCAATTCGTTTGTATTGAGGCATGTGTAACGGACGTTTGTGTAATCTAATTATGTCATTCAAATTATTCGACTCAATTCATAATGACACTCATGGCGTCATTATCCGGAGGCATCCCTTATGTCAGCACTACCTCTGATTACATAATAGGTAATTTTTAATACCAAATAATTTAAACGATATTTCTTGAGTATTATTGATAACTTTTATTTAAATACTTGTTATCACATGTTACTGAACTTCGTATGTTAAGGTAACTATAGTTTTAATTATTGTTTTGATTTCGACTGAGCTCCTTACTAAATTGCAATAAGTTGTACCATAGTTGAGTGGTTGTAGAAGACTTACCCTATAAAAATATTTTCAAAATATTCTTCTAAAACTTTATTGGCTTTGCTAGTACTAATAGTCTTTGAGCTAGGTTGCGGAAAGACGGAGGGACGGACGGCGCTTTGAAGGCTGTAATATTAATCGCATCAAATAAACACAATTTTGACCACAAATAGTAAAATTTTCGATTTAAAATTTTACGTAACATTAGTTTCTCGACTCCCTTCCCTGCTTGAAGAAGAATTCATAAGATGTTATTCACACTTCCCTCCCATAAACATCTTTGGTAATTTATAAACAATCCTTAATATCTTTTTATTGCATATTTTTAAACTAGTCATTCTGTGAACAGTAGACCTCAGTACGTTAGGGGATGAGACAATGTTTTAGATAGACAATTATTTCTTAATCGAAATGTTTTAGATAGACAATTTTTTCTTAATCGAAAAAATTGTTGCTGCATACCCACTACGTCTTTTAGAAACTAATCTAACGATATCCCAAACAATGGAGTACTCACGAAATATACAACACATTATTCGTGTGGAGGACTTACCCTAAAAAATGATTTAGAAAATTTTATTCTACTACTCTATCGACTTTGTTAGTACTAATAGTTTCTGAGTTAGGTTGCCGAAAGATGGAGGGACGAAGGGTGTTTTGAAGGCTATAATATTAATTGCATAAAATAATCACAATTTTGACCAAAATTAGTTTAGTAACTAAGGTAAGGTATTTAAATTTTTTTACACTAAACAGTATAATTTTCAATTCAAAATTTTACGCAAGTTTATATTCTCGACTTCCTTCCTGCTATAATAAAATTTTATAAAATTTTATCTACAATCAGTATAACTCTTTTTCAGAAAGAAATTTTCAGCGTGAATATTTATTTGAAAATCTGCCAGTGTATACATTTCATTGCACGTGACTGTACATAAAACTCAAGTGAACCTTAAGAGAAGTTATATTAAGTTTTATATATTTTGAATTAAACATTTAATTTTAATAAATTGAGGTAGGTTTTAAAATGCACAAAATAAATTTCTGCAAGTGAAAAAGAAGTAGGGTTTATAAAATATTTGTTATTTTTGGACATGTCGATGGTATTGATTCTTTATTATGTAAAGAAATAATATTCGGTTTCTGTTTAGAAATACTCGTACTATAGCCATGTAAAATACACGACTTAATATTTTTTGGAATACCTTTATATTAGGCTAGGTTAGGTTAGGTTAGATATTTTTCATAATTTTTTATTGCAAATATATAAACGATTAATATAAATAAAGATATAATAAACATATATATAATTTAAAAGAAATAGCAAATATTGTTGAAGCGCAATTTTAAATTAAAAAAATTGACGTACGCACATATACTTATTATTTCAACGAAGCAATTAGAGATTTAATCCCAAACTTCTCTTATCATTAAGGTAATGATATCAAAATTTACATTTTTAAACACCACTTTAACGGGACTAGGAAAAATATATATATATTTATTTATTTATTTATTTAGCTTCACGCCATATCCCTTACGGGGTAACCAGAGACAACGGAGCGCCAAACTCTCTCTTCTTTCTCTTCGGCTCTCTCGCCTTTCGCCTCGGCCACAGACATCAACCTCTTCATACATGCCCTCCGCGGGGTCCTCATGCTTTTTACGTGACCTTCCTCCAGTATCATAGATACTGTGTTTTCGAAGGTCAAAATATATATATATATATATATATATATATATATATATAAAATATATCCTTACTATATAATAATGAGCTAATTGACTCTGTATGCACGCGCATCACTTATCACCCACAAATCACACAATAATGTGTAATACATAAAAAAAAAGCTATTGAATCAGGCTACAAAATAGGGTAGGTGCCAACCTCATACGTGACCATTGACCCTTCCTAGCCCGAAGGGCCGGGAAGTTCCCTTGTATAAATATATTATAATATTATATTTCGATAAATATATAAATATATATAATATTTCGATATAAAATTTAAAAAGTTGAAACGTAACCAGAGGAAACTGGAATATAGACTTATTATGATAATAAAAAAGTAATTTAACAAAAATCTTTGTTTTTAACAATAAATAATTCAATATTTTTAAGTAAAATGTTGAATTTCTTAGTATAAATTAACTTGTTTTCTTAAAATCTAGTTATAGATAAACAAACTTTAATTATTCTTTATTAGAAGTTTTGAGTATAATATTCAGACTTTTACACAATTCTCATATTTGCAGATGATATTGGACTAAAAAAATTCAGGAATATTTGATTAAAATGATTTTGTGACAAGACAAAATATTAAGTTACGCTAGTACATAAAAATCATTTGCGGAAAACTTCTGTCTGTATGGCTCATATAACAGCACGGTTTCTCTTTATAGCGCTTTTCAACACCACCACTTAAGCTGTAAATTAGCCATTTCATTTAGAGGTATAAAGTTCACATTTATGACAACTCATTTACAACCGACCTACCTGGACTTTAATAAAACATGCACTACATAAATAGACAGATCGATCGTGTGATTCGTTTATTTTTATTTCTAATGTAGTATTTTCTTCTCATTTATCGAAAATCTAATTTAAAAAATATTTATCCGATACTTTCATTCAAAGTTAAGCCTTCATTGACCTTGACGATAGTACCAAGCTCAATAAAGGTTTGTTTGTATATGCTTTGCTATTAAATTAAATCCACTTAAAATAAGTTACTATTATTAGTAGTTCCAAAATATTATCAGGTAACTCGGAATATAAACTACTACCTGTTAAATTTGTCCATTGTAATTCTTAAAGAATAACTTTAAAAAGGCTTGGAGTAATTCACGATCGTTTTTCTTCTTCGGTTCTTCAGATTAGTGAGGTGAGTAGAAAAATGTTTGCAGTCGTTGAATCTTTGAGATTTCCTTCTAATACTAACCAAAGTCGTATTAGCTCAACCTGTACTGTTGTCCAATTTTAGATTTAGATAAGAGATGATTATCAAAATAAACTTCAGCGTCTACGAAAAATTGCAAAATCACAAGACATTCAAGTAGCATTCGATCCGTTAGCGCAGGAATTTATTTATTTGTAACTTTATTCAACCAGTTTGAATCAATACCGGGGATCATTCGTTTACGTCAAATGAAAATGTCAGGAGGGTCTATTTTGATGACATTCTTATTTAAATAAGCTTTGCTCTAATGGCACACTCTGCAATCTTCTTATTTTCTTTTTTCCTTTCTGATTTATATATATATTATACTATTTTTTTCCTAATTTTTATCACATCAACCTATAATAAGCGGTTCACGCTTTATATTATTGGTGTGTTTATATTTAATATTTTTCAGGTTGTAATTTGTTAGGACGATATTTGTCTACATTTATATTCAAATACGGAGTTTAATAACGAGGTAGTGCAGGTAGATCTGTATAAAGTATTGTAAATATATTGCATACATATAAAACTTATATATATGAATTAGTTCTATTCGAAAAAAAAAACAATATTTACTTTATTTATCTCTTAAATGAGAATGATTTATTAAATAATAGGAGAATTACTTATTAATTTCAAAGGTCTATTTTAAATGTCAATTATAAAAGTTCGTTTTAGTCACACATAGGTTGATTAATAATCTATTGATAAATTATCCAAATGACTTTAATAGTCTGTGATATTTCGTGCTATTTTAGTAATTAAATGTTGCCAGCTTCAGGATACTTTGGATTCCTCGAAATATCGTATTATTTTATTATTTAGTTTCAGTGTTATTCTTGTGTTATAAAGTATATAGATTGATTAAAACATACTGTTTCTTACATATAATTTAAAAGTAGTTGTCATTCGTTTCAGATGTTTAGATGCTGCCTACGATGTCTTATTGATATATTTAGATATATTAAAATGTTGTCAATTAATAATGCTAATTTGTATCAAAAGACATTAAGTTCTTTAGTTTAAAATTAATAAATTTATTATTTTCATTTCTTACATTTAGGAATTAACCCACATTTAATTTGACGTTCTGCGTGGTGTAGTAACACTATTCGCTTATTGGTTGTTTAGAATTCAACATGATATTTTTAGTTCTTTTCTATCGGAAGCACTTCCGTTATATTTTTTTAATTAGCTTCCGGTGAATGCATTAAATATTATAGATTAACCATGCCGGTCAGTTTAAAAAATAATTTGAGGTACATATGGTAAGTAATTTGAATTTTCATTATTAATTAGGAGGTGTTTTTTAATTTTAATTTCAAATGTATAATTTTTTTTTTTTCTTGAAATTCTTGGATCACTACATTTATTTATTTATTTATTTAGCTTTATTCCATAACCCTTTCGGCGTAGTCGGAGACGACGGAGCGCTAAACGCTACGGTACCTGCATATCTCTATCGCCTCGGCCACAGACATCAACCTCTTCCATACATGCCCTCCGGGGGGTCCTTATGCTTTTAATATGGATCACTACATAATAAATAATATTACATTATTTATAATAAATAAAGAAATCAGTAGTTACAGGTTGGTGATTCGACAAAAAAAAATAATAATCTTTTAATTAATTATATATAATAAAATTACACAGGCCGAATGCGTGACGGACCACATGCAATATATGGTACCGTAGTTTGTTTGTTAGTTAGTTAGTTAGTTAGTACTAGATATATAGATACGCGCACTTTTTGAAGATCTTTTTAAAATAAATAATTCAATAGTCCCCCTCCTCCTCCTCCCCTATAAGATCTAACAAGATTTACTCTTTAGTTAAACAGAAACAACACCCAGAAGCCTTGATGTGACATTATTTACTGGAAGTATATTTGTAATATACAGTAAATTTGTATATGTATAATAGAAATTTTTCGTCCTGATTGAAATTTTATTTTACGAATTAATTAAATCGGTTATCTGGTGTAAGCCATCTTATAAAGTCCCTGTATATTTCAGAGATGTCTGATAATTGTTTGATATGCTATGGTGCTTGTAACAGAGTGAGAAGTGAAGCGGTAATTCAATATTTATATGTTATATGCTTTTGCATACAACACATATATATGCATCTAATATTTTTGTTATATAAAACATGGTTATATAGTATTTTAGTACATATTTAAATTGAGAGGGTGACAATTGAAGTGTTCATTATTTAAGTTTTAATATAACTATTTTCAATTGAATGTATAGAAATATGTTTTGTACTATGTTTCAAATGCTAAGTAAAATCTATACGCTCAGTTTTGAGACTATGTTCATGAGTAAAGAATTGTGGTCTGGGAAGTCTAATTCGATCAATGGGTTTCTCTAGAATAACTTAACAAACTTTAAGATACGCTTATTCCACTTGGTGTCCATATTCTATTAGTATTGTATTGTATATAGTATTGATAGTTTTTTGTTTGTTAAATAAAGGAAAAGCAATTTATAATTTATGTAAATGTTGTTCTTATACAATGTAATTATTTGAATATATGTAGGTCTAAATAATTGTTGAAAAATTGGAGTAAAATTGTTCATAAAATGTGAATTATCATACAATCATTATTTAAAAAAATGATTAATATATTTTTTGTTTACAAATCGGTTCAAACTTTATCACAAATACTTAACTTTAGATTTGTCAGACAAAGGTTCAATATGGTGGGGGTTAAAGTCAGTCGAATTCATACATATTGCAACATTGAAATGTTAGTTGAGGCGATAAATTTGTATTCTTTTCAATAAATTTAATAATTTTATGCATTTAATCCAATTTTTATCGTAAGTTTAAAATAATTTATTTTTTAATATACCTACTTATCGCTTAACCTCATTCCCTCATTGATGACCAGAACGGATTGTTATTTTAATATTCAATATTAGAAATTAATTTAAAGTTTAAATTAAAGTTTCCTTATAATTCATACATTAAATGTTATACATTTAAAAACTGGTCTAAATCATATCTTATTACAAATTTCAATAAACTTGTAACATAGAACTTAATAAATGAATTAAAAAACAACTTTTATTGTGGTGGTATTTTGCTTCATTTCATTAAACCGACTCATTATGAAGATTTCAATATGCACAGCTTTATTCAGGGAAAATTAATAGCTTTATAGAAAGAGAACGTAATTATAAACAATTTAAATTCTGATAATGTTTGAGTCATAGTAATTTGGAGGTCATTCTTCTTAGTAATAATGTTATGAAATTTTGGAACGCTCATTACGTGGTTTGATTATAGTCATCATCATCTCATCTTCCTGCCCTTATCCCATTTTGGGGTCGGCACAGTATGTTTTTTTCCTTCCATACTCTCCTGTCACTCGTCATCTCTGTACACACTCCCTTCATCTACATATCATCTTTCACGCAATTCATCCATCTTTTCTTCGGCCGTCCTCTACCTGTCCGTCTCTCCACTACCATACCTAGCACTCTTTTGGTCACGTGCCTTTCATCCCTCCTCACAACATGCCCATACCATGACAGAACTGTAATTTTTGTTCTGTCACACACACACACACACACACACTACACACTTCCCAGGTATACCCTTCTCTTTCAAAGCCCACCATATCACATTACGGGGAACCCGGTCGTATGCCTTCTCGAGATCAACGAACACCATGTGTAGGTTCTTGTGGGCTCGTCTGTATTTCTCACACAACTGACGAAGAGCGAATACAGCATCCGTCGTACCCCGACCAGGCATAAAACCGAACTGGTTCTCCGAAACATCACTCTCGTCTCGCATCAATTTCTCTATTACTTTTTCCCACACGTTTATAGTATGTGACATGAGCTTTATACCCCGATAACTGTTGCAATCTTGTATATCACCTTTATTTCTATAGATGGGCACTAGGTCACTATTGCACCATTCATCGGGGATCATTTCTTCATGCAACAACGTATTGAAAAATAAAGCCAGCCACTTATACCCATATTCATTTAAAACCTTCCATACCTCCACTGGTATCGCATCCGGCCCTACAGCTTTTCCATTCTTCATACCTTGCACAGCCGCTTTCACTTCATCATCGGTCACTTCTTTCACTAATCCTTTATTTACCGGCTAATTTTTCAAAACTCCACTCCAATCATTTTCTTCATTCATCAATGCTTCAAAATATATCTTCCATCTCTTTTCTATATCCTCATCTCTTATCATCACCTTTCCAGTATCATCTTTTATGCATTTTACATGTATGACATATCTAGCATTCTTCTCCCTACGTTTTGTTATCCGGTAGAATTCCTTTTGACCTTATTTAAATAAACACTTTAGAGCAGTAAATTGCTATCAAGATATGATAATAACTTAATTAAAATAGTATAGTATTTAATATAGTTTAGTTTAAGTGGGTATACTCGTAACAACACTAAAGTCTTGTATACCTACCTATTTAATTTAATCCATATTCTCTTACAGAGAGAGAGTTAGAAAGTCTCTTCCAAAACATATGCTATCATATCTAGCTACGTATTATATCATGTCCGGAGCTAGCATGAAAATGGGCTTTATCGATATTCATGAAATTTTGCACGTTTATAGTGATGGTTATTGCGATGGTTTATAAAAAAAGTGAAAAAAAAACTCATGTCATTGAGGAATAATCACCAAAAAATTACCGTCTCTTAGATTACAATGTAAAAAAATTTCGCTATGTGATATTTGATTATTCTATATTTTTTGCCTGTCGATTTCAGCTTCGAACGCTGAATTGAAGATGGGTTACTGGCTTCGCTCAATTCGCCGAACTCTACCGAAATTTGGTGAGCGCAGCGAGTCAAAATCGAGATTCGGTCCACGCCCCTAGTTATTGTAACCATGATCGCATCTACTTTAATTATTTCCTACCTTTACCTTTTTTTAACTGTTTTCAAAGTTTACTTTGCGATAATTGTATGGAGCCTTTCGTCCTACTACTATGAATCGATATTTTAAAGGTAAAGATTATATTAATAAAATAAGAAAATACTGCTTATTTTATTTACTAATATATTTTAATTTATCCTTTCTAATTTCGAGTACAAAAATATCAATTAACAGACAGCAGTAATATACGTACAGTAATTATATTCAGCATCCATTACTGAGGTTTAAAAGAACAAAATTAGGTCAGCTATCTCTGGGGGTTGAAGGAATCCCTCCATCCATCGCCGATGGTGTTAAAGACATCATTAGATATAATAATATTTTTTTTAGTATATGATCTTATTGGATTCTTATTCAATAGGTAAGTAGGCATACCATAATATGTATAATATAATACGACTTTATAAATATGTAGGTTATGTGTTTATGATATTTGTATCTTTCTATCAGATTTTGTGATAACTCTAATCCAAAGTTGTATAATTATAATTGTCTTGTCTTTGTTTCTATCCATCTGTTCATCCTTCTATAGCTTTGTTTACTTATATTGAGGCAAAATTATAGGTTGTAATATTAAGGGTCTGAAAATTTTTATTCGCATGTCTTATAAAGGAGTCAAGCATCGCATTTTTTTAACAACCTATCATCCTATACATGTATGTATCTACACACTTTTTATTTCAAAGTATCCAGAGAACATATTCTTTTAAACTTTCCATTCATACAAAGACACGGGCAACAGATAGCAAGCTAAAACTAAGATATACTATACATAAGGCGAAAAATATTGAATCAGGCGTCAGGTAAAACAGGAAAAATTTTATGTATATTTCTGAAGGGAGATTTGTTAAGAGTTATTTAAATAAATTGCAATTTAAATTGCAAGTTGATCGTTGCTAGTTTTCATATATTAGTTATTTGTTATCCTTTCCTCAAACACATTAAAATAAACCTGATTCATTGGAAACTCCAGAGATGAATTTTAATTTGAATCTTTAGAGTCAAATACATATTTATCTTATGTTTAAATCAGCACTTTAATGTATTTAAATCGGTAAAAAATTTACAAATAACTTATAAAATAACTCAAAGTTTTTAGTCAGTAGGTATTTTGCTCCACTTCATTACGCCGACTCATTATGAAGATTTCAATATCCAGTGTAAAATAATTGCTTCATATAAAGAGAAAGTACTTAATTATAAACAGTTTTATAATCATAGTAGTAGTGGCGTTTTTCTTTTAATTGCAATTAATTGTATGGAATTTGGAAAAGTTCAGTGGCTTATCTAAGCTTTATATGTTAAGGTAAGTAAGTAAAAATACCTGGAAGTATGACAATAACATTATTTTATTGTCCTCACAACTTGGTTTTATTTGTATGTGATGATGTTATATATGTATGAAATAACATCATCACATATAAATATAACGAAATAGAATTTTATTTTTTAAACTTGTTTCTATTGGGGTGAATTGATATTATTTAAAGTTAATATTAAAGGGACACTGTAGAACTCGGTGATTATTAATTATAAGTCGTATTAATTTCTTAACAGGAAGGAAGTATGCTAATTAATAATAATTTGTTTTAATTATTTAAAAAATATATAATTTAAAATAATATGTTACTATTTTTAAAATATAATGCGTGAATAATTTTTATTAAATAAAGATAAAAGAATATAATATTTTTAAAAAATATGAAAATGGTATTTTAAGAAATAATATAAGTATCGTGTTATCGAATTGATTGCAATGGTTCTAGTTTTTCGTACATTGCTCACTAAATATATTGACGGTTGAACAGTGATCACTATAAAAAAAACCCGGCTGAGTTGGTTGTGTGGTTCTTCTCACACCAGGTCGCGTTTGGAACCCTCATAGCCTTATTTTAAGTTGGAGAGTATCTTTACAGAAGGGCTTATTTTTATACATACGATATCGAAATAGTCCCTCCTGTCACTTCCATTTGATTTACACAAGTGATCACTGGTATGGATTCAAAGTGGAAAATATATGAATAAATAAATAAATATATTGAAATTGAAACTCTTTTAATGTGTACAAAACGAATTATTGTGTCTGTATTGTCACATTGTATATTAAAACACATTGAATTTCTTTGTTAATTATGTCCAATCAAATTTTTTAAACCCTCATACAAATAATTAAACGAGTGAAGTAAGAAAGTCGTAATTTTATTTTAAAGCCTGGTATACAAAAAGTATATTTTATTATTTAAATATAAGGAAACACAAACCTTTTGAAAGAGTTGATCACATTACAGAGATAATCTACATCCCTTTTATAACTTATATAGTTTAATAACATATTTGTTAACAACATTGTTTTGTATTGAAGCTAAAAGTAATATTTATCGATTTAATTCTACAATGACAGACAGTGTGTAACTGAGTTCATGATTGTTATTACTAACTAAGTTAAACCATTTTTTGGGGGTCCTACATGTCAACAATAGTAACTTTGATTATACAACATGGAGTAGTTAAAATGAGCGTATTCTTTAGAATAATTTATTTTAGTGCAATAAAATAAAATTTATTTTTAGCATCTGTTTATCATCTTATGTTTATAAACGTTCAATATCATACATTGTTATATTCCTATATACTTGTGTTTATTAATTAAATATTTCTTATATTCCTATTTGTTAGAAAATTGTTAAATTCGCATTTATTTTATTCTCACGAACCGTGGAAACGCTGATTAGACGCAGGTGCATTGTATCATGTTAAAATCCCAGAATGTAATGTCAATCTGAAACCCTTGTTTGTTACATTTATTTCTCTGTATTCTTTTAATTATAATTTCATTTTATTATATTCATTCTTGTCTCCAACTTTGAGCAGGGATCACGTAGTTTGTAGTTTAAATATAATGATTAAATTTTAAGTCAATAAATTTGTATTCTTTTGGATCCTCCGGTTGTGACCGACGTAATTTACATATTTAATATCAAAATAATAATATTTATTTGATATCAAACAAAATAATTACTACATTACATTTGTACGTCCATTTGTAACACATTCTATAAGGAATGTGTTATTTTAATTCTCAGTCTGACAGTTCACATGTTCACTAAATAATAATAATTAATGTACATATTACTTTAAATAAAAATAAACAAACAATCTATTGTTTACTTCATGCATATTTTTATAATAAGTTATCTACCTACCTCATGTAGGTTGTAAATAAGATGAGTTTTATAAATGTGAGTTTTGACTCCAAATTGAATGACTGACTCACGAGTACAGCTAAGTGGTGATGTTGAAACACAATATAAACAGAACTGTACTGCACTTGAGTGTACAAATGAACTTTAATAGTTAAAGCCATTCATACATTTATATAATACAAATAGAACATTTAAACTACTTCAGAATTTCATTTAAATATATCTAGTTACATTTTAGAATTTTAGAATATAAATAAGTTCCTGCTCTTGTGAATTGAGTGGTTTATAAATTATTTGTCGTTTTATTAGATGTTAAATTTATTGTGTGTTACTTGTAACATTTTGTTCCTGAAATTTTGTTCCTGAAAAAGATCACTTTATAAGAAATAATAATGAATCCTTAATAAACCAGTAGTAACAGGTTGAAGATTCGTCAGCAAATTAATAAGATTTTAATTAATTGTATATAAAAATATAAACGGGAGAATTGCGTGTCGGGCCGCACGCAATGTACCCTACGTTCCTTAGTTGATCATGATGCATAGATAGATAGACATTTAGATAGCCGGACTTTTGTAGATCTTATAAAGATAACGATACCTCAGATCATGGAGTACTAGCACAACATAAAACACAACCATACACGTGTAGAGAACCTATCCTAAAAAAAAATTTTTTAAATTTTATTCTAATACTTTATCTGACTGCGGAAAGACGAATAATCACAATTTTGATCACAATCAGTTTAGCATCATTAGGTCTTAAAAAATACACTAAATAGTAAAATTTACAATTCCAAATTTTACGTATAATTAGAGTCTTGACTCCTTCCGCTGCCTCCAGTAAGAATTGATAAAATACTACCTACACCCCCCTCCTCTTAACGTCTTACGTAGTTTATAAATGAACCTTAGTAACTTTTTATTGTTTATTTATAAATAAAAATATTAGATATTTTTGAAAGAAGAATAGATAAACTGAAATGAAAATGAACCTAAGAATCTTATTCTTACAATATAAACGTCTCCTACTATTACTGAGACAGCAAAAAAGGCAGAAAATGCAATATTCAAAGAGCAGACTGTTGCATCCAATAAAAAATAAGCAGAAACTGAAAATGAAGAAATGTATAAGAAAAGTTTTTCAAATAAAAATGACGAACAAAGTTGCACGGTATTCGAAATTCAATAGACTTAGTTTTAGAATAGCTTGTGTATAACTGTATTATATTTTCTTTTTTTTGCTCATTGAATAGATATTTAAATTAAAAACCCTTGCTTTCTTAAACCCTGCTTTATTAAACCGTGCTTATTGACCTTCCTCATTAATTTATTTAAAACTTGGAATTATTTGCATAACCGCACGAACTAACATTTTTTCATGCTGTATTATATTTTAGTTTTTCCACTTACTAATGAACAGGTGTCAATTTATTATTTATCTTCTTAGTTACTCTTCATTACTATAATAAAACAAAGGAGTTTATTTATGTTATTTTGTTAAAATGCATTAATTACAGGATTCCTATTTATCATTAACTTAATCGAGGGGGAAATTTGATATGGTAGGAATGTAGGTAGTAAGGTATGCATGGTAGGTATTTTCTTGTCGTGGAAATGAAATGCAAAATAAATTTTTCTAATGAAGCGTATATGATAGATCGAATTAAGTAATATGTTACCATGTAACGTGAAAAGTGGCAGACGAATCAATATAAAATATTTGAAATTACCCATATTGATTACGTCAGCTAAAAATATTTTTTATAACAAGACATGATGTGTTGGAATCCCAAATCAAAAAATGCATTTCCCTAAACACAACACTATCTTCTGTTTATAAAATATTCAAGAACGAAGCTGAAAATCTATTAGGGGCAGCCTGAGCAAAATCCGAGAAAAATTCCCCCGATTTTGCTCGGAGAGGGGGTCCCCAGCTTCATCAAAGCCGGTACCCTTATGGGGTATACTTTTTGGAGATATCGCTATCATGTTTGGCAGGAGGGAGGGAGGGGGGGAGGGGCTTGAGCTTCCGGATTCTCTCACTCACTGACGGAACATAACCAAATGAATTTGGTTACTATACGTCGGTTTTTTGTGAGAGGGTGATCATTCCCCGGTCGAGCCAGCCCAATAAGAGCTGCAGTCAGATAACTTTACCTAGCCACCTAAAAAAAGCTAGGCTCTACCACCTAAATTTAAATAATTTTCTGCAATTTATTATATAGTTTCTAATAATGGTACCGACTGCGTCTACTAATAAATTATGTATATCTTTTTGTATTTAAAATAGACAAATATTTTACATCAAGCGAAAGATATTCAATAAGGCAGCAGGTAAAATCGTAAAATTTTATTTAAATTCCTCAAGGGAGACTAGTTAAGAGTTATTCAAATAAACTGCTAGTTAAATTGCAAGTCGATCGTAGCAGGATTTTATATGTTAGTTATTTTATCCTGTCCGCAAACTCATGATAACAAACCTTATTAATTGAAAACTCTAGAAATGAATTATAATTTTAATCTTTAGTATCAAATCTAATCAGAATC
Source organism: Melinaea menophilus ssp. n. AW-2005 (assembly GCA_918358695.1). Classification (NCBI taxonomy): domain Eukaryota; kingdom Metazoa; phylum Arthropoda; class Insecta; order Lepidoptera; family Nymphalidae; genus Melinaea; species Melinaea menophilus. The sequence goes on from OU911052.1 coordinate 15,841,498, forward strand.
AAGTTTCAATATTAATTGGTTTTTATCAAAAACATGAGATACATATTTAACTCATGTTTAAATCAGCAATTTTTTACAGTTTCAATTACATTAAGTAATTAAAACTGTAAAAAATTGACAAATAAATTATAAAATAACTCATCCTTTTTAGTCCGTAGCTGTTTTGCTCCACTTCATTACGCCGAACCATTATGAAGATTTCAATATGTGCCGCTTTATCCAGAGTAGATTAATTGCTTCATATAAAACAACGTACTTAATTATAAACATCTTAATTTTATAATCATAGTAGTAGTGGTGTTTTTATATTAAATACGATTAATGTTATTTATTATTATTATTTGGAAAATTTCAGTATAGGACTTATTTATACTTTAAATGTTAAGGTAAGTAAACATATCTGGAGGTATAGCAATTACATTGTTTTATTATTCTCCTAAAAAACTACGTTTTATTTGTATGCGATGATATTATCCGGAATGTTATAGTCAGAAAGAATATGTACAAACATTTTTTTATTATATTTAAATATAAATAATTTTGTATGAAACCTAAACCTAAATAGATATCTGAAATAATCTTTATGAAATATATTTATAACTTATATACATTAGAGCGTTAATTGATACAAAGGAAGTACAATGTTAAGAATGTGAGCTATTAGGTTAGAACACTTAGTACGAAATAGAGTTCTAGCTTTTGTGTTTATAATAATAATAGAAAATCTCTAGTTTTATTATTCTGAATAAATTGTTAAAAGAAATGAAAATGTAATGAATATTTAGAATTAAAAAATTAGCAAACTTCATTTTTAAGCAATTATCTTAACAATTATCTTTACGTGCAGCGAGCACGTACATTTATTATTTCGACGAAAGTACTTCAGATTGAATTTTCAATTTAAAACTTCTTTTTCCAATTAGGTAATGATATCAGAATTGATATTACTTAAAGTCAATTATAACGTTACAGCGGGACACGGCAAACAGCGGTGATTATTAATTGTAAGAAGTTAAACTTAACGAGTAGGAAGTTTGCTAATTAAAAGTAATTTATTTTTAATGAAATATAAATATGTTATATTTTTAAACTTTTTGAATTATAATATTTAAACAATGTTATTAAAAGCAGGTTTTAAGATGTTTCGTAAATTTAAATATGAAATAAAAACCTACATCAATAAAAATATATATAGCCCCCTAAGCAATAATATATTGAAATTACAAGTTTTGTAACATGTATAAAAATGAGCTTTCGAATCTGTATTATTACATTGTATATTAAAAATCGTAATTTCATTTTAAAGCCTGGTATACAACCAATATATTTTAATATTTTTTGGGGTCCTGCAAGTCAACTCTAGTAACTTTGGTTATACGACATAGAGTAGTTAAATTGAGAGTATTCTAATTTTCAGTGCAATAAAATGAGATGCATTTTTAGCATCTGTTTGTCATCTTGTGTTTATTTATACACGTCCAAATATTAATTTCGCTTTATAATAAAGTATATATCATATATATTTGACATCAAAATAATAATATTAATTTGATATCAAATGAAATCCATGAAATAACTTTTAAATTATTATTGTTCATGTTTCTTCTCTATTGTGTCTAACACAGACCGGGGTTGTCTATGTCCGAAAATTTTTGATCTTGTAAAAATCTAATCCAACATTTACTTACCAAATTCGATTACATCAGGGTTTTTCGATTACATCATTTTAAAAAAGTGGTTTTTGTTGACTCTGGAGTCTGAATATTTTGACATTGTCACAAAACAGACAAACGAGACTCGTTTCATGTATTTCTCTATAAATTGGTAGTGTTCAGAAGTTTCTTTTACAAAAGTACAATTTTATTTCAATCAACTATGAAGTAAACTGATGTCCATACAAAACTACAATCAAGTTAAAAAGTAATTTGATATAATCCGGTTATCCGTCTATCTTTCTAAGCCTTAAATAGTTAACAATTTTATTGATCTAACACAAACAAATAAAATAGATCTCATTGAAATTTTAGAATGTTCTCGATATGTTCGAGATACGGTTTCTATCGTTTCGGACTGTGACTGTTTGACTTTGACTGTTTGTTGATGTCGGAAAGTAATCTTTCACTTTCTTTGGTTTCGTTCGCGACACATATTCACATAAGTTTTAACATGATTTTACTCTTAAGTTACACAAAAAACACCCAAAAGATTTGACTATATAGTGTTTGTCTATTGTATCTTTACACGCTGTTGCTATTTGTTACTTATATTTAGCATTCTATTAGGTATTGATAATTCTTCTTCTTTCCTCTTATTTATTTAATTTAGAAGCAGTTATATTTCAAATGTCTTAACTTAACTTTACAAAGTAATTATGATATTGCAAGTGTAAAATCTATTTTAATACTTTTGTTCGAAAATTAATTTAGGATAAGATACTGCCTGACTATATATCCTAACTTAGACATACTGTTATAGTATACTAATAAATGAAGCATATTTTTTTGTACTTAAAAGATTTCATTAATAGCATATAAACCTCTAAACCAAACTCGATATCAAAGTTTGTTTTAAAACTATTTGCCACAAATATCTTTACATTTGTCAGATGTGGGTTATTCAATATGGCTGAGGTTGAAGTTTAATTAATTTCAAACAATTTTTGCTACATATAGTTATTTATATAAACGACGAATTTATATAATCAATAAATTTAAGGCTTAGATCGTGGATCTATCGGTGATTATTGCAGCTTTAATAAATTGTTAGGTTGGTTATTCTTTATACTATCACTTATCTCCTGACGGATGAAATAATTAATCGATCTACAACCTGTGATTGAAATCAATCTTACAAGGTTCCTTACATACCCGAAGGTATGCCTTTCACTAGTAACTTTAAATACGGAATGTAGCTTCAACCTTTAGTATCAAAAATCTTTAATATACTTTTCATTAGAAGAATAAATTTTAGATTATTATAAAATAAGTGAAATTATAATCTAACTTTTGTCTAAATCAACCATTAAATAAACTTTTAACGAAAAACAACTTCACAGCTTATGGTAGCAGGTATTTCGCTTCACTTCATTACACCGACTCATTAAGAAGATTTAAGTATGTGGCGCTTTATCCAAGGAAAATTAATAGCTTCATCTAAAGAAAATATAAAAGAAATTATAAATATTAAAATTTTTGCTGCATATTAGAGTCATAGTAATTTGCAGGTCATTCTTCTTTTAATTTAGGAGAGGTCCTCACATTTTTTAGTTTGTGAAAGAAAATTTTCAAAAACATAACTGTCATGGTAATTTGAAAGTGATTATTCTATTATTTTCAATAGTATTAATTAGAAGGCATTATTTAAATTTTATAATATTTTAAAATAAGCAAAAAATATATCTTCCGGTGTAGAAACTGTTTACTGGTGTACTTTCAATATTAAATTCAAATTCAAAATTAAAATTTAATATATCTATATTCAAGTAGGCATTTACAAACATTTTTTGTCAACTATTAATATCTAATCTTCAATTATTCTAATAAAAAACGTCATTGTAGTCAGTCCGTGAGTAAGCTACGACTCGGAATGCTGCTCTGCTGAGAAGAGCCGACCAGAAACTCAACAGTTGCTATTTTTAAAAGATATTTAACAATGTTTGATGATGTACATTATAATAATATCAACCCTGCAAATTTGTCAACAACTTAATTTCGACACATTTCGATCCACTAAAAACTCTTGAATGTTATAATAAGATTAATTTTAATTTTGGCGTATGAATAATATGTTATTAAATATGTACTGAGAATACCAATTTCTTTCAAAACATCTCTCAAAGAGCGACAGTCGACATCAAACAACATTTAAAACTATAGTTATTTTAATAAATGAGGTTAAAATTATTTGACCGATTTGTCATTAATTTGATTCAAGGCCGTCTACAAAAGTTTTTATTTATTGTATTGTAATAATTAAAATTTTATTTAAGTGCACTTAAAATGACAATATCGTCTCTTTAACTATATTACATCTAGTAATCAAAATTACCAGTATTGGTATAACACACCTCCAAACAATGACGTCATAGATTCATTATAAACTGAATCAAATTGTTCATATGACATTAGATAACATATAATTACATACTGTCTTTATACAAATGAATTGGTACACAACAAAAGAGAAGTGAATAAAAGAAATCTGTTTTTCTCAGTAGATATAACAATATAGTTGAATGTTAAGCGGAGTTTACAAAATGAGTAGAGATCAACTCTTCAAATGTTTAATCATCTTTAAATCTAAAAAACAATAGTTTTTTAATAGATTTTGTGGTTTTAACGCATTTAAGGTAAAGCTACCATTCTTTGTAATATTTTTCTATAAAATATATCCAAAATCCCAGTTTAATACTTATTTGAAACAACAAAGAAGACAATACCCAGAGTCAGTACGGTCCAACCTTATAATTACTTACCATCCTTAATACTGTATATTTGGTATTAAATAGTATAATAATATAAAAATCGATATTTTAACTGCATTCATAAAAACTTTTTCTATTTGTTTAATATTTAATTTGACCTAAAATAGATAGAATACTGTTTCAAAATAAAAAAAATGTTTAAAATATAATAAGATATTTTGTTATATTAGACGTCGTTAACTTCTTCCTCATTAAGTTTAACTCTTTATACTTTTAATAAACACATTTTATGTGTTCCGTTAAACTTGTCATTAAGTAATCATGGAACCTTGTCTTTATATTAAACATCCTTTTCATTACGCTATGCTCCTAATGACTCACATTCTTTACAATCTAGACTTCGTTCGGATCAAGTTGTACTCTAATGGATATCAGACTATAAATGTAATACATATCATATATATTATATCAGATATTAATATATTTGTATTTCACTGTAACAGATATTTTTTTTGTATATATTATATCAGACCTTAGGGAGCTTGTGACTACTTTGTAACAACTTTGTTTTCTACTATTGCAAGGAGTTATCAATTACTTTGACTACATAGAAGCCAAATATTTTTTTCATAATAAAAAGTAAAAAAAAAGTTTTATATATGCATTAACTTTATAAATTATTAAAGAGATTGCCATTTAAGCCAAGCTAAGTTAATAATTGACATTATTGTGCAGGCAGTGTGTTTGGTAAGACAACACAGGCTAATTTCGTCGCATGGAACAACTCTCCGGCAAAAACCACATATTATATATATAATGAAGCGCAGAACAAGATTTGAAAATATTTCGCATATATATAATTCGTATATTTAAATTCACCACAATTCCTTGTAAACATTATAAATATTATTTATGTATTTTAATTTAACCTCGTATTTGGTGTTGCCACAATCTATTATGTTATTTCGATATCATAAAAGAAAACACAACCAAATTACTTTGACCCTCATGCATCAGAAATTAAACTGTTTATAATTATGTTCTCTTTGTATCTAGCAGTTAATTCTCCCTGAATAAAGCGGTTCATACTAAAATGCTCATAATTAGTCAGCGTAATGAATAGAAGCATTGAAATATCAACATGAAATGAGTTATTTTATTTTGGTTTCAGCTAGAAGCTAAGTTACTAATAAAGTCCGGGTTTTCTTGGGTGAAGTCATGTAACATTGGTTGTCAATTAATTATTTATTTTAGCAAGTAGCCGTTAGACAATAGGAAAGAGAGGAAGAATAGGAAGGGTATATTAAGATAGAAAGTAATACACTAGAAATTAATAAACCTAAACTTTATAAGTCATGTTATTAAGTCTACAAATTTGACCTTTACAAATAACTATATATTGCAAAATGTACCAAATTTATCGGTCTTTAATTATCCATATTAAATAATCTGACAAATCTAAATTTGATTTGATAAATCCTCTTAATTGGTATTCATTTCCGACGCCGGAGTTTATTATCTCCTCTAAATACAATACTAACACAGTGACAATAATAGTACCTTTACGTTAGTAAAACCTGAGTAACAAACTCATTGAGGTGTAGAAATAAAGATTTTTTATTTTTTTCTTGAAGATTAATCCTTTCAAGTTATCAAAATCAACAAAACTTGCTTCACTATAGAGGTCTGTATTAATATTACAAAGAAAGAATTTCTAATAATAATAATACTATGTAATGTAGTATATGTATGTATATACTAGGAACTTTTTAATTGTAGTTAGAAAGTTTTTTTAATATTTATATAGCAAAACGAAAAACGCTGTTCGATCCAAGTTCAATGGTTACTTTTAAACTAATGTCCGGAACGTGAAGTTCTGTAGTCCATACGGAATAAACAGTACGTACTGTTGTTTTCTGGAAGAATATGATTTTAGATTTTAGCGAATCATGTCTTTATTATAACGATAATCGAGAACGGGTATGGAATATGAAATAAGTTGACGTAAAAATATATTTCTAACTTTCTAATTACTAATTATTATAACGTGAAGTTCTGTAGTCCATAAAAAAATCTGTCATAGACTTCAATATGTATGATAAAATTCCACAAGATATCTTAAACCTTCCTATTCTAAATTCTAAATATATTATTAAAGATTATAATAATGCCATGTAATCTGCATTCCTAACATTTTTTATATTGTCCTGCCAATCGACATCATCGGCATATTATATTGCTATTGCTTTTAATACAATCATAATGTTATATTTTATAACCTTCACTAATAATGGTCTAAATGATCAATCAATTTCAAAATTAACTCTTCATATACTATTCACTATCAGTACTACAATAGAATTAGTATTTATCAGGAGTATTAGAAATGTATCGTTAATAGGTGGTCTATAAAAAATTAATTACTGTAGAATTTAATGCGTTATAGTAATTAATTAACTTACAGTTATTAAATTTATTTACAGTTTAAACAAATTCTTCTTTATCCTGTTATATAAATAATTCCAAGTTTTCAAATAAAACAATAAAGAGAGGTAAAAGCTTGTTTTATCATTTGTAGCAGCCGCGTTAACTGAAAGAGGTAAAGAAAATTTAATACAGTTCGCAAATTACTCCAAAAATAAATACAATAGAATTGAATACCGTATAACTGGTTCCATTTTTTATATTTGGTAAACTTTTTCTATTTATTTTCTTTTTTTTAATAAGTCAATCAGTCAGTAACTAAAATATTTATTAGTGGATGCAATAGTCTGTGCTTTGAATATTACATTTAATTCTTTTTGTAATTCAAGGACTTTCTAATCATTAAAAAAAATCCGCAGAAACAGGACTACTAGCGGTTTACTGGAGCTACGCTATTCCTAAAGTAACAAAATATAACCCAGTCGAGTAAATAGCCGGCTAACGTATTTTGATACTAAAATATTCCAACGCTTAGTTGGATGTATTTTTATGAATATTATTTTTAAAATATAATTGTTTATAGGTACATATACCGGTATATATTTTTTACATTGTATAAAACTTAAATCAGATACTATTCATTTAAAAGTTAAAATAACATTAAATCTAATATTATATTATCCAAGAATTTCAGCCACAGACTATATCACGTGTACGAAATAAAATAACAACATCTTCACTTCAAACTTGTAAACTTCACTCTATTTTTACAAATAAAATAGTAAAGTACTGATTGGTTGAAATGTTTATTTCATACCTCAAAATGCTTTAAACGAAGTAGGTATTAGAGTTCACTTCAGCTTACATATTTTTAATTTATATCACTTTCCAACATCACCTGCGGGTTCAAAGATATTTAGTTATCGTCATCTATTTTGTTACAATTTTCATGTGATAAGTATTAATAGTATTAACATAAGGGCCGACGTGAACAAAATCGAATACAAACATGTGGAACTGTGTTTAACAAAATACATATATTATAATAATTAACTTACTTAAACAATTTGTCAGCCCATACTGTAAAGTAAAAAATAGAAGGGATCTTTCACTTAAGAAATACGTTTTATAATTCTATGCATTCATGTCCAATCAAAGGCAAAAGAAAATGGAACACAATTCTCAAGTTTTAAAATTAGCACAGACTAAATGACTACCGCACAACTTGTGCCATGATTTTTACTTATCTTTTTTTCTCTTTCTTTGTCAGTATGTGGTCTCTTTCTTATTAGATGCAACAGTCTGAAAAAATATTCCTTTATGCATTTGTCTTTTTATAAATTTATATATTATTTTGCTAAACATAATCAAGTCTTATTTATAATACTGTTAACATATGTCATATGTACTAAAATATTCAACACTGTTTTTCTAATGTAATTTTATAAATAACCTTTAATATAGAAGGTATATTTTTAAGTATTAACAAAGATAAACGAGATATTACTTACTTTACAAATAAAAATTCAAACAATACTATCTCACGTGTACAAAAATATAAAGTTAACAACTCACAAAACAACAAAAAAATATTTATACAAGTTACTTAATTTTCACTGACACAGCCTTATTTGTCTTATATACTTTAATTCTAAAACCTACCTCGATATAATTAATTCAAGTTACATAAAACTGAATATACCTTTAAATAAACTATTAAAGTACACTTAAGCTATGTGTATATTAAATGGCGCTATAGTTTCTGTTGATTATTTATATTATCGCTTTACAAAATCACCACTTAAGCTGTAAATCAACCATTCCGCTTGGAGGTATAACAGTCACATTTATGACACCCATATCATTTACAACCCATTGCCACGTTTAATAAAAACACTAAACGAAAATGATCTATACCTAAAGTAACAGGTACATTCATTTATATTTCGTAGACATAATTTGATCGATTCAGACAGATCGTTAAAGTAACGCTTTCAACTGTAATTTAGTAAAGAGCGCAGTCGATATCAAAGCAATTTATACAAATACAGTTACTTTATTATACGAAGTTGAGTAGCATGTGTAGATATGTTATTAATTTGATTAAAAGCATTAAATTTTTTAAAATATTTCGCTTTTTCATTTTGTTTACTCTCAAATAATGATGTTTCATTATGAACCGAAGCGAATTGTTTGAATGACATGATGAGATTTAATGTTCCTCCGTTACACACAATCTATTACAAAAAAACTAACTATTAAACCACTTCTTTTCCTACTTCATTTAACAGTACATTAGTTCACACCTATTTTATATTTAGAGTTTAAAATAAATAAGAAGTTTTTTTGTTATTATTAAGTGATAAAATCTTAACACTACTTTAGAGAGACCCTTTGTTAAATCTTCATACGTTCCCTGATTCTGTTTTGATTTAAATGTCAAAGAAGTATCATCAATAATCTCTTATTATGTTGGTCTAAAAAAGTTAGCAAATCAGAAAAACTAGCACAAGATTGAACTGTTTACCAACTGAATTCTATAAGACAAATTTGAGATCATCTAATGACTCACATTCTAAACAATCTAGACTTTACTTGGTTCAATAAGCGGTTGCACCTTAATGTCTATAAATAAAAGACACATCATAAGCACTATATGAGGTATTGATCTGTTTATTGTTAAAGAGGCTTCCCTATATATTATTTTTTACATGAATATCAATTGTTAAAATATTTATTTTCATGCTTAAAAACTAGTTGTTCTGTGAACAGTAGACCTCAGTACGTTAGGGGATGAGACAATGTTTTAAGTGCCTTTTCCAAAAAGGAATTAGTATACCTATGTATTTGTGTAGGTACATAACTACCGAACAAAATTTGGCTCCACCAAATATCAACGAAGTTATTCAACCTTAAAATTTTTGATAATTCGCTATGGCCGCCATTTTTGATTTTGAAATAACAAAAAAACACCTTTGATTTCGGCAAAGAATACTTAGACGAAATTTCAGTCCGCTAGCTGCCGTTAAGTCCGTTTTTATGGTACGGATCAAAAATCCGCCATTTTTTAAATTTTTCGCCCAAGCAAAAAAACGGCTCGACATAAAAATTAAAAAAATTCTAAGAACTCACCTACCGATTTTCGTGACGATTACATAAAAAATACGTCTGCTACGCCAAAACAAAAACTTTAATTACCGCCATTTTGTATTATTACCAATTTTTGTGGCGATTGGATGAAAATTGCTCCTGCTACGCAAAAATAAAACTAAAAAACGCCGCCATTTTGGATATTTTCGCCCAATCAAAAAAACGGCTCGACATAAAAATTCAAATAATTCATAGAATACGCCTGCCGACTTTCATGACGACAGAATGACCGCCGGCTACGCCGGAACAAACATGCTGAAATACATACGGAAAAATAGCAGAATGGGCCTATCGTGAAAGTGAAAACGTAATCAATGAAACTAGAATTCTTTGCTTATCAATAAACAAGAGGTTTGCTTGAAATGTAATATTTATTTCAATTTCAGATTTAAATTCAATTATTAATCTCAACTCTTTTCCAGAAAACAGATAAAGTTAAAATGTCAACTATTGACGATAGTAAGTATAATAAATATAATTATGAAGCTTTTGGAAAATACAAATGTATTTAAGTTAAATTTAAATTTAAATTAAATTGTCAAGTTTAATTTGCAAACTATAATTGAAATATATCCGACTTTATCTGCTATTTATATATATTGATTAACCTTCGCCTCACAAATCTAAAGACAGATATCTGTAATAAATAAATGAAGACAAGATTGAATATAAAATGCAATCATTTGTTTTAAACAAACATTTAAGACAATAGAGGTCTCTCACTACGTCGTGACTTCATTTTTATTGCCAAAATTAAAAAATTCCAAGAGAAGCCAAGCGGGAAAACCGATTAAAAAGGAAATGCAGGCAAAATTCATTCTACCAAATTTACCAAATATGTTTAACAAACCGGAATTCCTACACTTACAAATAAAATAATATTATAAAATGTTAAAAATGCAATGTTTATTTTATATTTTTACTTCATAAGAGAAAAATGCATTAAAATATTTTAAACTAAACTAAAAAAACTACCTGAAAGTCGTACTCGTATTTTAAATATTATAAATGGCATTATTCTTGATTTATTATGAATTAAGTACCACGACTTCATAGTATTTATATGTTATATTTTACGAAAATCATTTGGTAAGTCGGTACGATCAATTTTATTTCTCTTGTCTTATAAAATGGTTTACCTGCAAAAATAATGTGGATTTATGGCTTTTTATGGATGATGAATATGCAAAGTAGCTTATTAAGGTCAAAATAATATATATAAACAAATATTTGGTATAATGGAAATGGACGTTTAGTATAATAACTTTATGTAAACAGACTGACCATTATCTTCTTGATATATATTATATTTACAGACTGATATACATTAAGGTGCAACTGCTAATTGATTCGAAGAAAGTCTAGATTTAGAACGTGAGTCATTAATCGTGTAACTTATGACTAGAACAGATATTACGGATTAAGGAGAGGTGATCTGTTCAAAAAGTTGCTTTCTAAAGCATTTATCATCCTTAATAAATAATTAATGGATTATATTAAATAAACCTTTTTTCAAATCAGATACAAAATTAACAATTTTCAATGTTCTTTTAACATGATTATTATGTATATATTTATTATTAATACAAAAGAACTTCAGATTAATATTTTCAACTCACTTCTCTGTCCATTACGGTAATATGAAAATTAACATTACGTAAAGATAACTTTCATGCCTTAACTTAACTCAAGGCAATACAATAATTAAATGAATCATGTACAATGAATATGAAAAGTATAAATAAAAAGGCAAATAGTTTTGTTGCACATTTATTAATATAAAATTGAGAAATTAAAGAAAGAGTATTGATTTTAAGAACAATAAATTTTTAGGAAAATTTTGTTTGTATGCGTGAATTAACAGTTCTACATAGTGAAATTAAAAGTAAAACAAATGCAAAGATTTTTTATAAATGTACTTTATTAGAAAGCTTTTTATATTCTAATGTTTGCCAAGGATAAAGTAATTTTATTTTGTTTTAAACAAAATAAATCCTGGTAATTACTAATGTACAATTGAAATTCACTTAAGCTATGTGTAATAAACCAATATAGTTATGTTTAAATCACTTTCCAACACCAGCACTTAAACTGTAAATCACCCATTCCACTTAAAGTTATAAAGTTCGCATTTTGACACCGAACTCATTTACAACCAACTTACCTGCGCTTTTAATACAATATACACGACATTAACGATAAATTGAACGTCTTTATTTTTATTTCTAATAGTAGGATCCGCCAACCGTACGCGGCGGGTGTTGAGCTGAGTCCCTCTCCTTTCTTCTTTTCTTGATAACTTTTGAATGGCTAAACATTTTTTCAATCTGTTTTCGATATAACATCCGCGTTCGGCTCAAACATACATGAAAAAATTTTTAGCTAATTATCTCGTCGCATTCTAGAGACAACTAAACACAAAAAACAGTCTCCCAAACGGTTAAGAGCTTCGCTTGCGCTCAGCTCAATAATAAATTTATATTTTGTGAACACATTATTTGACTCGTAGAAAGATCTTTAAGGTAAAATATTTCTAATGGACAAATGAACAAATCAACAAATAAACCTTATTGTAATTCAGTATAGAGCTCAGTCGATATCTAACAAAATTTAAAACTATAATTATTACTATCTAATAAAAATTTTAAACTATGTCTTCAACATTTATTTAAAAAAATAAGATATTTCGCGTTCGAGACAGCAGTTCAGAAGTTATTCAAGAAACAATATTATCTCCGTTTCAAAATATTTTTGTGGATCGCAATGTCAATACATTGATATATTTATTTAATATACTCGTACATATTCTTTTACTGGTTCTAAATCATACTGCGATGTTTAAATCGTTTAATATTGCTACATTGAAATCGAACTTTGTAAATCTTATTATTTATTATATTAGTGTAGATTAACTTTAAGTATATGAAACATGTGGAAACGTATTTATCTAAATTAATAAGTAGATGTACAAAACAATATTGCAAAAGTAACAGCATTATAATAATTATTTTACAATATAAACAAATTGTGAGTTTGTGCTGAAAATAGTAGGTAAGGGTCAATAAAACAAGTTTATAATTCGATGCAGATGTCCAATCAAAGAGTAAAATAAAATTAAATACAATTCTCAAGTTATTCTGAAAGATAACTTACAGAGTACATGATTTCCGCACAACTTGTTCCATGATTTTTATCGCAAATACTTTTACTAGTTTAATTTCCATTTCTTTGTTAGTCTCTGGTCTCTATCTTATAGTATACAAGAGTCTGCGCTTTGAACGTTACATTTTCTTCTATTTGTACTACATTAAAATAATATTCCTTTATTCATTTGCTATTTCATCAATTTCTAAATACAGTCAAGTCGAATTTATAATACGATTAAATTATTTCATAAATACAAAAAAAATCAACGCTTAATTCTTTTCTAATATTAATTTATAAATAAACTTGAATATATTTTTTAATTTTATCTAAAAACCAGATTTTATTACCTACTTTATAAATAGATATTCAGAAATAGACCACGTCACGTGTACATGAAAATAAAGTTAAAATCGCACAAAACAACAAGAATCATTTATAAACATTACTTCATTATCACTGACAGAAAAGACATACTTAAATTTTAAAACCTACGTAGAGATATTGAAATTAAATTCTGATTGGTTGAATTGTTTAATTCAAACTATATAAAACCTCGCCATGGCTATAAGCGAGCCATTATAGCTTACTTGAACTGTGTGAACATTAAATGTAGTACGGTTTTTCTTCGTAGCGCTATCCAACACCACCACTTAAGCTGTAAATCAACCATTTGGTATCATAAAGCGCATGCATCTACATGCAATTGTAATAAAAATACTAAGTGTGAATGCTTCGTACCTCAAGTACTTAGTTACATTCATTTATATTTAGCAGACACGTGATTTGATAGACTCATAGATTAGTAAGGTACCACATTCTCTATGGAAAATTTTCAAATATTCAACTTAATGTATTTTAGTAATAGCTCAGTAATATAAAGCAATTTAAAGAACTATAATTATTTTAGTTTATAAGGTTTAGTAACATATGATAGATATGTTGTTGTTAATTATAAATAATATATTGCATAATATAATACCTGTGTATTGTAGGTATTTATGTGTGTTATATACAATATTTAATTAAGGCTTTACTTATCACTCATGTCAGTCAGTTAACATAACTCTCTTATAAGTACTGCAGTTTATTGATTAAGTATCAAATATCTCTAGATTGTTATATAATCTAACTTTATGTAATTGTTAAATAACGATAAAACAATGTTGTACCCATGCCCTAATCACAATATATTAATACCCCAAAATAATTTATATATATATATATATATATATATTTAAAAAAAAAAGGATTAACAAAATTATGTTTTTCAGGTACAGTAAATAATGTCACATCAACTCTTGTAGGTATTGCTTATATTGGTATTTGCGTTAGTAACATCTTGTTAGAATTTATATGTCGGAACTACGTTCAACAATTAGTAACTTCTTCATAAAATCAAAGAAAGTGAAGGGTTTAAACAAACCATCCCTCGAACATGTGATTATATGGGTCATGCACCCTAACATAACTACAGGTTATATTATCTGTTTCAACCAATTAGAGACCACGTCTTTCATCAAACCTACGGATCAACTGATAAAGAATGTTAATATGCATTAATTTAATTGTATTCTTTTGCTTTAGGTTCATACTATAAAGTTTAATATATATTTACCTCCTACATTGTTTTTTAATTAATATAATATTTCCTAAGCTTTTGCCTATAACTTCATACGGATGGAAAACTTGGAAGTGTTTGCTCTTATGAAAACTTAGAGTGGAAAGGAAATGCTGCACAATGTTAAAAATGTGAAAAAAAACAAAGAAAATCACAGCGAAACAACTTAGGGTCAAAAAAAAATAGTACACAGACAGACACAACAAGATATATATATATATTTGAAAATCTAAAATGTTTTAACACCTTATTGATAAGTTTTAACACCTTATTGATTGTATGTTTGAACATACACAATACAATAATGATTATATCTAATTATGTCTCTAACACCATCAGCGGTGAGCGGAAGGATTTCCTCTAATCCCAAGAGCTTGCCGCCCTAATTTTTTCACTTAAGCCTTAGTACTGGAAGCAGAATATAATTACTATTCGCCTATTACCTCTGTCTGTAAGCTGATATTATGTACACAATATTAGGCAAAATTATTAATCTGCATATTTCTTTTGCAATAAAGATACAATGAGCTGTCTCTTGTTATTTTATTTATACAATCTTTATCCTTAAAATGCTATATTAAAGCTTACGGCCGGAAACAATTAAAATAATATTATATATATAAAACTAAATATTTATAGCGCTCACAGCAAAAATATAATGATTTCTTGAAAGAGATCTTTTCCAGCTATCTCCGAACATAAGAGAATTTGAAAAAACTTTATTGAAAATAAATAAATATTCAAAACATTATTGTGGAAATGATGTAGGTGTCGATTGATTATTAACTTTTTTACTTGATATTACTTACCATATATGAGTTAATTAAAGTTATATTTAAAAAACTACTCAGCACTATAAATTTATATAGATACCGGGAACAAGTCTCGTCTGTCTGTTAAGTAACAATGACAAAACATACAAAGTAAGCAAAAGATATTTTGTACTTTCCTGTAAAACTAGTAAAATTAAACGAGTAAAAAATATTGTTATATTTGTATAATGTAATCTTTACTAATACAATATGGTTTATACAGACTAAAGATATTTTACCATTTTGTCATATACGCTAATAAATGTTGATGCACGCACACGATGTCTTTAATAACACGAAAACAAAGAATGTATACGGATATAAAAATATGTTAGAATATGGAAGAACATATCATTAACCTCTTAATTATATATATATTATTATTTATATATAACATTTAAGTATTTTTGTAATGACAGTGAGTTAAAGATTCAATTTCAAATAAATACCTTTATTATATAATAGGGGTCTTACCAAAATCTATTTATTTATTAAACTTATTACTGTATACTTTTCTTAGATAAGTGTCATAACTTTTACAAGAAAAAGTTGTAATTATTTAATAAACATAAAAAAATATATATATTTAGCTAGCTACTACTACTATACTAGCTACTAGCTGTTGCCCGTGACTCCATCCGCGTAGACTAGAAAGAAACCATGCAAGGTATAACATTATCCACATGTCATTTTAT
Organism: Melinaea menophilus ssp. n. AW-2005; assembly: GCA_918358695.1. Taxonomy (NCBI): domain Eukaryota; kingdom Metazoa; phylum Arthropoda; class Insecta; order Lepidoptera; family Nymphalidae; genus Melinaea; species Melinaea menophilus. The sequence continues at coordinate 15,857,767 of OU911052.1, forward strand.
TAAAGAACACACTGCACACCTTATCATAATTAATGATAAGATAGACAAGAGGGAAGATGAAATAAAGTATTAGAATTTTGATTTTTATAATTAGCGCAATTGCTTAGATAGAGCACGAAATTAAATCATTTGTTAAAAATATACAACTACAAAATAAGGATTCTCACTACCTCTAAGGAGAAAATTCAAACACCCGTTAAAAAACCAAACCCAAGCCAAGCAGTCAAACCGCGCAACAGGCAATGCAGGTAAAAATCATTCTACCATATCACATACCGGAAAACATCGAAAAATTTAAATCCAAAACTGCAATTTGAGATAAGCCAAAAATAGCGCAGTCTTTTATATCCATAACACTCTTAATTCCTACACAATTATTTTCTCTCACTTTATTAAACTGTTTATATTTCTTTATTCTCTCAGTAAATAATGCTGTGATTGAAATCAGCCCTACATGACTACATACCCTGGGTATGCCTTTCATTGGTAACTTGAAACACGTATTGTAACCTCAATCATTAGTATCAATAATCTTTAATACACGTTTCATTAGAAAAATGAATTTTATTTTAACTTTAAAAATTATTGTAAAATAAATCAAATATAATAAATAAAATAAAAAATAAGTCTTTATGTTAGCAGGTATTTATTTAACTTGTCTTCATTACACCGACTTGATTACGAGGAGTAGAATTAATTTTCTGTTACATGTTAGAGTCATAGTAATTTGGAGGTCATTATTCTGTTAATTATGAATAATATTAAAGAATTTTGGACTTCATCACAGGGAGTAATTAAAACACATGATTTAAATTTTATAATATTTTAATGAAAGTATAAATATTCACACGTACTTTTAATATTAAAAGTAGCATTAATTTTGTTTTAAAATCAATTTCCGTTACTTCCTAGTATATATATATTATGTTTTCCGAAAAATCATTCGGTGGTTCGAAAGGATCAATTTTGCCTTTGTTGTATTATAAAAAGATGTGTGTGTGTTTGTGTAAGCTTTCTAAGGTCAGAAATATTTTTTTTGTTATAATGAATACAAGTTTTGACTGACCATTATTTTATCTAGTCTTTATCATATATATTATATTTATAGACTAATGTACATTAAGGTGCATTTGCTAATTGATTCCAAAAAAGTCTAGATAAAGTTGAATAGACTTATACGTCATTAATCATGTAACTTAATGACTAGAACACTTAATACAAAATAAAGAGAGATGTTTTGATTTCTGAAGCATTTTTCACTGTTAATAAACAATTAATAAAAAATAGCAAAGTTTTTGAAAGCAAATTTAAATTAACTATTTTCAATGTTCTAACAGGGAAATTAATTTATATTTTGTGATCATGTTATTACTCATAGATAGATCATTAAGGTACTCGTACGACACTCTTATTAGACAAATAGATAAATCGATAAACAGACAGCTTATTATAATTTTGTAAAGAACTCAGTCTAGATCAAACTATATTATTAATGATATTGTAAACACTAAAGCTTTATTTCAGTGCACTTAAAAAATAAATGTTAGCACTCACACGTATATGTTAACTAGTTAAGAAGTGTGGCCCATCATTTGAAATTAGCCAAGCCCTACCAGTGTTACAAGAAAGGAGATAATGGCGTAATAATTTTATTATGAACCGAATCGAATTGTCCGTATGTCATAATGGAGGAGGATGTAATCTTACGTGTTATCTTATAATGTTAATAAAATTATTTAAGATCACTTCGTCTTTCCATCAAATGTCTTACCACTTTTAAATCTTAAAAAATAAAATTATATACATGTTAAGTGATGTACTAGAGATTTACAAAAATACTACTAATAAGTCCGCCATAGCACGTCTTATGGTTAACTGACCATAATTAATTTCACGAAGGCAACTGTTTAAGCATTGCTCCTTGTCACCTTTCTTATTAAACGTCCTTTACACATCATCTGCTATATCCCTAATGGCGTACATTTTAAATCTAGACTCCCTTCGGATCAAATTCATCCTAATAGATACCAGACTAATATATAATACATATCATACATACTATACCAGATATTGATCTGTGTTATTGCTTGTTTACAAAACTATTTGTATTTCTCTGTAATAGATATTTGTTTGTATATATTATATCAGACCTTAGGGAGCTTGTGACTACTTTGTATTCTGTTATAGCAGGGAGGTATCAATTACTTTGACTTCAGAGAAGCCAAACATTTTCTTCATAAAAAATAAGTAGTTTATACTAATTCATGCAATATGTTTTATGTATGCAATAACTTTATACTCAGATTTTAAGAGTGAGTTTGCTATTTAAGCCTAGTAAAGTTTACATTATTTGCTAGACAGTCCGTTATGTAAGTCCACACAGGCTAAATTCATCCTACTGAATAACTCCCTGGAAAAAATCACATAATATATAACGGAGCCCCAGAAAATAATTTTGTTAATAGACCAAGAATAATACAACTTCTAATACTTACATTCATCTGAATTTAAATATTTTATTCTATTTAAAATCTTAAAATATTATTTATCTAATTGAATGAAACCACGTAATGGCACTCCTAAAATACATAATGTTTTTTCGTAATTAAAAATGAAACACCTCCAACATGACTCCATCATGCATCGGGAAATTAACTGTGTATAATTACGTTTTCTATATATGCAGCAATTAACTTTCCCTGAATAAAGATACACGTATTAAAACCCTCATCATGAGTCGGCGTAATGAAATTACCTAAAGGCGAAACAGGTTGAGTTGTTTTTTATTTTGATTACACTTTATTAAATATAATTTTGATTTAGATATGTAGCCCATCGTATATTATTTCTGTATCAATTGTAGTGAAATTTGATTTTTGATTTTTGATTCTGTTTTTATACTTTTTGGTTACTGAGTTACTGATATAAACTAGTCTTCTTCGTCGTGTGGAAATCATCTTCAATCTTAGATTGTAAAACAACAAAACAAAAAAGAAAGGATATTTATTTATTATGCCATTTTTTTTTATTAATGGAAAAATTTTATTCCCATAATCAGAAAGATAAATTATTATTTTTTTAACATAGGCTATGTAACATCGAACTAGGAAAGTGTTTTTGTACATAAATATATAGCAAAGCGAAAAACGCTGTTCGACTCCGGAGTTTCACGATTACTTTTAAACTAATGTCCCAAACGTGAAGGTTAGTTCTGTAATCCACACACACAAATCATGTGCAACAAATTTATTGCTATACTGCTGCTTAAACAGATTTTATTAAACTATACCTTATAGTAGCGTCTCCTTCTTCGAATGTATTTTAATTTGATTTTCACAGATTTTTTTTTTTACTAGAAGCGTGCAATAAATACAGCAGCATTTTATATACTTTACACCACCTCGATCGTTATATTCTACTTTTTAAACCACAATTCTTGGCTGGTAAAAGCAGTTATGTCACTTGGAGTCATAAAGTTCACATTTCTGACACCTATCTTATTTACAACCCACCTGTACTTAAAATTTAGTTCATGTTTAATAAAAACATGAGCTAAATTTTAACAAAAAACAAATGTAGTCATCTTGTTATCTGATGTGTGCATTAAATTATATTTTATATACACGTTATTAAGTAAAACATTATTTATGAACACAAAATGACTTATTGTAATTTACTAAAGAGCAAAGCTATTAAGACAATATTCAAAACTATAGTTACTTAAATAGAAATTAAGTATAATAATAAAAATATAATACTGTAGATTAATATACACTATTTTATGTATACTATTTTACTAGTGTTAACATAATACCCTCAAATAAGGACGTGACATGAAACTATGCTTCATTTTGAACCGAATCGAATTGTTCATGACATGATAAGATAACATACACCTCCATTATACACTATCTATTATTATACAAATGAATTGGGACACATATCTTCGAGGCAGTTCAATTGTTCTGTGATAGAAAATTCAATCCCAAATTCCGTAGTCGCAATAATAAGTACGCGGAAACAATGTATAGACAACAATTTATTAATTTGCATATACATTTACATTTACATTTTTTTACTATTTCATTGTTTCTTGCTTTATATATTGCAAATAAGAAAAAACAACGTCGCGTTAAAACAAAATAGTTAACATCGCACAAAAAATAAGAAATTTATAAAAAACGATACTTCAAAACCTACCTAGGTATATTTAGTTAATTCAAACTACACATATTTAAACGAAACAAATTCAAATCAACTATTAAAGTGCACTTGAGCTGTGTGTATTAGATGGTAGTGCAGTTCTGTTTATATCGCGTTCCACTCCACCGCTTAAGCTGTAAAGCATTTCATTTGGAGTCATAAAGCCCACATTTATAACACCCATCTCATTTACAACCCATCCACATGCACTTTTAATAAACTATGTATCGATCGAGTGGTTTATTTTTATATCTAATGTAATAAATATATGAATTTATATTTTGTAATCTATTTATTTCCCACTCTCGTAGACAGATCTTTAAGGTAAGACATTATCTACGGACAAATCTACAAATCAACCTCTATATTTAAGGAAAGAGCTCAGTCGATATCAAAATAATATTTAAAACTAGTTACTTTATAGTATGCGAAGTATAGTAAAATATGTTGGGCTAGTGGTTAACTTGATTAGAAGCGATCTCCGATAATCTAAGAAGAGCTTCTTAATTATTTAACTATAATTTATTTTAGTCAAAAAAACAAAACCGTAGTCTTAGCTACACTGTTTCGTTTAAACAAATTATTAGAGTTAACATAAAGGACACCGTGAACTAAATCAAATTATTTGTATTACACGATAATGTTAAGTATCTCTGCGTTACACATTGTCTGTCGTTATACAAATGAATTGGAGAACATATCTTTAAAGAAGTAGAAAATAGCTGTAACTTTGAAGTATAATTGCTTAATAAGATCTAAATGATTATTTTCTTTTCAACACACTATGAACTGCATCTGGATTCAAGTTCTGCTCCATCAAGATATTATTTTAATCAATGTTTATTTAAAATTCAAACTTCTGTATCTGTTATCAAAACTCTCTAATAAATTTAATGTAGACAAAAACTCTTTGCTTTAGTTTTATTTTTTAATTATGCTTGTATTTCTCAATATTTGTTTTTAATAACATACATTGTATCATTATCACAATATAATTTTAAATTCCAAATGTATAAATACTTGGTAAACTCTTGTTGTAATTTTGTAATCTCCGGTTAAAGTTCTCTTTAAGTAATCTAATGACTATGTGTGATGACACTTGAGTTAATATATGCGTTTGAATAACATTTGCTTACTTTTTAACTTAGTAAATGTTTATCTTTTTATCATAATTTCCGTATTAGTTTATTAAATGGTTTAGAAAGCAACTGTTTGAACCGTCAACCGTCAACCGTCGTTGACATCTGACCTAATTTTTTGACCTCTTAGTATTTTTGTAAATTAAAAATAGTAATAGTGCTGCAATTAAGTGTTATTTAAGACTATTAGTGAATTGCTGTCACCATCGGTACTGTGCAATATAATTTGACGAATAATTCGTTATATTAAGACTGTTACAGTGTTGTGAATTTATTGACTATCAGCTGTGAGATACAATGTACCCACACAAAATTTTATGACATTGTTCTCGGTTTATGTGAGTGTTTAGTGATAATAATAATAATGATAATGATATTTTATTTGACTTCTTCAAATATTTTATAAACGAACTACATTAAACTAAAGTTTTAAACCTTTTATTAACATTATAAATATACAAAGATTGTGAATAGCTCCATCTAGTGGCCATCTTAAGTAACTGTCTATTATATTTTATACGGTACAATTATATATCAAAGACTTCACTGGCTGTTTCTCGGAGATTGAATCGGACGTCGAACTACGGTTGACTGCAGTCAAAACCAACAGAAGTGGATATCGACGCAGAACAATACAAAATAATGTTTTTTTTTTTTTTTTTTTAAATTGTCATCTGAATCCCGCGCTGCCATATCTAAGATTGTCAACATCACAGAAGAGGTCGCTTTATCTATTGACGATATTTTATCAATTTTGGCAAACCATATTAATAAGCAAGAGAATAAGAGATTAATTGGAAATAACTTAAAGACCGTAAGAGAAATGGGAAAGAAGAAAGAAGAAAGTTTTTCATAAAAGACAATATGAAGGTCTCAATTTCGTTTATAACAAAATAAATTAAAATAATATTTACTCAGTGTATCGAATTAAGTTGAAATAGTAATTCAATGTTTATGAATCATTTTTGACATTATTAAAGCCTCAATATTAATTTTAATTATTATTATTGAATTGAATTGAATTAATTGTAATATTTATATTGGTAATTGTTATTTGCATCTTTTGTAATTGTTTAATTGTTATTAATGAATGTATTGAAAATATTTATTTTAGTATTGTTGTTACTGTTATTTAATTTTTTTTTTTGTAATTGTTATGTTATTTATGTTGTATATTTTTTTTGTAATTTAATTTAATTACTTTTCCCAAGGAGGGTTGGCGTCAGGCAGGCGGCCGGCCTTAAAACTAAGCCAAATCTTTAAAGCAGTATGGTAATACCGGTGCCACGCGAGAAGCTAGCCCGGGAACAAAGGGATGTAAAACTGAGATTTGGAAGTTGGAATGTTGGTACGATGACTGGAAGAGGAAGAGAAATTGCGGATGTGTTGAAAAGAAGACGAATAAATGTAGCATGTTTACAGGAAACGAAATGGAAGGGATCAAAAGCGAGAGAGATCGGTGAGGGATACAAGTTTTATTATTGCGGGAATGATGGAAAAAGGAATGGTGTTGGAATTACGCTTGATGAGAAATTAAAAGAGTGTGTGACGGGGGTGAACAGGGTGAGTGATAGAATCATTGCTGTAAAAATTATTTTTGAAGGTTTAATCATTAATGTATTAAGTGTGTATGCTCCTCAAACCGGATGTGATGATAGGATGAAAGAGAAGTTTTGGGACGATTTTGATTCTGTGATGATGGATGTTCCGGACAATGAGCAGATATATGTAGGGGGTGATTTTAATGGGCATGTGGGATGTATGAATGATGGTTATGAAAGAGTACATGGTGGCTGGGGTTTCGGTCACCGTAATGACGAGGGTGAGGCCTTGCTGGAGGCCGCGCTAGCCTTCGATTTGGCTATATCCAACACTTGGTTCAAAAAGAGGGAAGAACACCTAATTACATACAAAAGTGGCCGCCATAAGACGCAGATTGACTATTTCTTAATAAGAAGAAATAAAATCAATTGCGTCAAAAACTGCAAGGTACTGCCGGGCGAAAGTGTAGTCTCACAGCATAGGCTCCTCATCATGGAAATGAAACATGTAGTGCGTACAAATATGTACAAGAAACGACCCCCACCTAAAATAAAATGGTATTTGTTAGAGAAGGAAGAATGTGCGAGTAAATTTAAAAAAAGAGTGACAGATAAAATTATAAATATGAGTAGTATAGAAGGAAAATCCTTGAACGATAGTTGGAACGAAATAGCGGGATGCATAAAAACTGTGGCAAAGGATGTATTAGGTGAAACGAAAGGAAAAGGTGTGATAAATAAGGAAACGTGGTGGTGGAATGGAGATGTGCAAAAGATTCTGAAAGAGAAGAAAGATACGTTTAAGCAATGGCAGGAAGTACCGGATGATAATGAAAGTATGAAAGAGGAGATGAAAATGTTATATAAAAGATGTAAGAAGAGAGCGAAAGTAGCTGTAGCCATTGCTAGAGCTGAAGTGCAAGAGGAGTTATACAGATCGCTAGAGTTTCCTGCAGGTCAAAAGGAACTCTACCGCATAACAAAGCATAGGGAGAAGAATGCTAGAGATGTCATACATGTAAAATGCATAAAAGATGATACTGGAAGGGTGTTGATAAGAGATGAGGATATAAAAAAAAGATGGAAGGTATATTTTGAAACATTAATGAATGAAGAAAATGATTGGAGTGGAGCTTTGAAAAACCAGCCGGTAAATAAAGGATTAGTGAAAGAAGTGACCGATGATGAAGTGAAAGCGGCTGTGCAAGGTATGAAGAATGGAAAAGCTGTAGGGCCGGATGCGATACCAGTGGAAGTATGGAAGGTTTTAAATGAATATGGGTATAAGTGGCTGGCTTTATTTTTCAATAAGTTGTTGCATGAAGAAATGATCCCTGAAGAATGGTGCAATAGTGACCTAGTGCCCATTTATAAAAATAAAGGTGACATACAAGACTGCAACAGTTATCGGGGTATAAAGCTCATGTCACATACTATGAAAGTGTGGGAGAAAGTGATAGAGAAAAGAATGCGAGACGAGAGTGATGTTTCGGAGAACCAGTTCGGTTTTATGCCTGGTCGGGGTACGACGGATGCTGTATTCGCTCTTCGTCAGTTGAGTGAGAAATACAGACGAGCCCATAAGAACCTGCACATAGTGTTCGTTGATCTCGAGAAGGCATACGACCGGGTTCCCCGTAATCTGATATGGTGGGCTTTGAAAGAGAAGGGTATACCTGGGAAGTATGTGGAGTTGGTTCGTGCAATGTACAGTCGATCTAGTACACAAGTCCGGTCGGCCGCTGGAAACACCGACAAGTTCAATGTGGCAGTAGGTTTGCATCAAGGGTCGGCTCTGAGTCCCTACCTCTTCTTGTTGATAATGGATGCTCTGACATTGGACATACAGGAAGAGGCACCCTGGTGCATGCTATTTGCTGATGATATTGTTCTTGTCGGCGAGGATGGAATTGAGATGCAGAGTAGACTGGTAAAATGGCAACAAAAGCTGGAGAGTGTCGGCCTGAAAGTAAGCAGAACAAAAACAGAGCACATGTTCTGCGATTTCGGCGGTGTCTCCGGTTTTGTTCCTATTTTGTTCGACGGAGTACCGTTACCAGTCTGCTCGGAGTTTCGCTATCTTGGTTCTCTGATTCAAAGCGATGGCAATATTGACCGTGACGTAAAGCAAAGAATCAACATGGGATGGATGAAATGGCGACAAGTCACTGGGACGACATGTGATGCCCGAATTCCCCTTAAACTAAAGGGGAGAATTTATAAAAACATCATTAGACCTGTCGTTATGTATGGATCTGAGTGCTGGGCGATGAAGGTGATGGATGAAAAGCGTTTGCATGTAACGGAGATGCGAATGTTAAGATGGATGTGTGGGGTGACAAGAAGGGATAGAATAAGAAATGAGTATATTAGGGGAAGCTTAGGAGTAGCGCCAGTGACAGAAAAAATTAGAGGGAGCCGTCTGTCATGGTATGGGCATGTTATGAGGAGGGATGAAAGGCACGTGACGAAAAGAGTGCTAGGTATGGTAGTGGAGGGATGGACAGGTAGAGGACGGCCGAAGAAAAGATGGATGGATTGCGTGAAAGACGATATGGAGAAGAAGGGAGTGTGCACAGAGATGACGAGTAACAGGAGAGTATGGAAGGAAAAAACATACTGTGCCGACCCCAAAATGGGATAAGGGCAGGAAGAAGAAGAGAAAGCAACTGTTTGAAGATTTACCTAACTCTTTTTGTAATAAATGTTCTCATCATTAAGCTAGACCACTATCAACAAGAAATTCATCAGATCACTCTAAATTTAGTACAGAAATTGGTTAAAACGTCTTAAGACATGATGAATCCCGGAATGAAATGAAAAAGCGTAAACCCCGACCTCGATATCGTCCCTGTTGATACTATAAAAATTATAATTAGTAACATTTATTATCAATTCACTTCATTCGTAATAGTTATTTTACCTGTTCATATTCATTCATATTAATGATGTAATAAAGTTCGTTTCCAAATATAACCTTAACTGTTAAATAATTCTATTTATCGCCTTGAGCGGACTTTTATAATCGTCCTAATTAATCAGATTTGAAATTAATTAATTTTATTATTTGATAAGCATCATTCATATAAGAGTTTAATAATGTAACTAATATAAGTTTTTTTTTATTCAATATTGTTATGTAATATTATATTTTTAGTCTGTTATTAAAATTATTTTTTTTACCTTGTGATATAACTTCGTAAATGGATATATGCTTCGCAGCAGCCTGTTTGAATATGGATGTAAGCAAATATCTGAAAATATTACAACCCAGGCCGCATCAAATGTAAGTAGACCAAACAAAATCTAAGGAAAAACAAGCCATTACTTATTGATGTTTCTATTTATATTTATTTATTTATTTATCTTCCCTTCATATCCCTTGCGGGGTAGCCAGAGACGACGGAGCGTCAAACGCTACGGTCCCTGCATATCTCTTTTTCTTTGGACTTTAAAAGATACATTATATTTAAATATACTATTAATTGAAAACTAAAAAGTCAAACCAATTCCAACGCAGTGTTAAAATATTTAAATATTTTTTAAGATACTACACTAGTCTGTAATCGGGACTTTGCCGATTAAATTATATTAAAACTGAAAATAGCGTACTATTAAAGTTTAGTTATTCTGTATGTATATTAAATGACAGTACGGTTTGTGTCGCTTTCAAACCACAACTTAGCTGTAAATGAGTCATTACATTTGGATGTATAAAGCACATATTTATGACACTTACATCATTTACTACCTACTTACATGCACATTTAATAAAACCACTCGACACACTTTGTAGGCATGTAATTTAATCGACTCATAGACAAATCATTAAGGTAACACAGTCTTTATGGAGAAATCAACGAATGGACAACTTACTGTGATTTAGTAAATAGCTCAGTCGATATTAAAGCAATTTCTAGAACTATAGTTCCTTTAATGTATGAAGTTTATTAGCATAACATAGATATGTTTTTTTAATTTGATTAAAATTTATCAATATTTTATTTTTGTGCTTTGAAAAATCACAAAATATCGTCCGTTTTCATTAATGAGTTACTATTTCATATAATGAGGGTTACTAGTGTGGACATTCAGGACACCCTCATATAATGACGTCATGACATTTCATTATGATCCCAAGTGAATTATTTGAATAAGATAAGATTTCATATCCCTCCGTTACACGCTATCTGTTTAAGATAACTATGGATCCAACTACTTCTATCGCATCCTCAGTGCTTTATATTTAGTTTACTTAAAAATAAAGTTATGTCTTTTTATTAGTAAGACAGATTGTTAACTCTCAGCCAATACCAAATTTTGAAAGAGTTTTTTTAAATTTCATTCGTGAACTGGTGCTACGAAAACGAAATCTTTTATTATGCTGGTCTACAAAAAATGGCGGATTAATTATATAAACAAGAAATAAAAATGGATCTAAGATTGGACAATCCTTAAGGACATATCCAGAAGGTCTTTGGACGTTTACAACATTATTGTGAATGCCATAGTGGTATAAGTTTTTGACCAATGAATGTTGCACACTGTCCACAGAAAACTCTAATAGTGTTATGTGATCCTCACAAGCCTTAAACATATGTTTTATGTGAAAGACATCAGCGTCAGTTGTGAACCAATCTTTTATATGACAAATTGCTTATTGTGAAGCAAATTTATTTTATTAAACCGACGAATTCAACACATATAGCAAAAATTAGTATTTAGCAACTTACAGTTATAGAAGAAGTACATTTTTGTTTTTCGCTGCTAGTAATTACGCTCCTATCCGCTTTAAGTGTTTTAACCATTAAGCTACACGTCTAATGACTCGCTTTCTTAACAATCTAGTGTTCCTCCAAACCAATTAGCAAGTGCACTCTAATGTATATCAGACTATAAACATAACACGTATCATAAATATTATATCAGATATAGACCTTTCCGGTGTTATTTAATTTCTCAAAAATATGTTCTTTTTCTTTTCTGTTTGACATTAAAGAGTATATAGGCTATTTTATATCTTAACACACAACATAAGTTCGCCTTCGAAGTTAAACCATAAATCAATATATTATTTAAAGGCAGATTATTTGATAAAGCAACACAGGCAAAATTCATCCAACTAAATGAATTCCCAGAAAATGTCACGTAAAAAACGAAGACGCAGAAACTGATTTTATAATAAAACAAAAACAGTAAAACTTTCAATATCTGCAATATATGTTTGTTTTCTAATAAATTTGAGCTAAAGATTAAATTTAAAAGAATGATATTTCTTTTAAATTATAGGAATCTTACCATAATTTATTAGTTAAATTAATTATTTCCATAAAACATAATGAAGATTTTTTAAAATAAAAGTGTCATAAGTTTTGTAAAAAAAAGTTACAACTATTTAATATATATATTTTTTATTTATTTTAAACTTTTATATTATAGCATCTGTTGCCCGTAACTCCATTCAAGATAGTTATATTACCCACATTTGTAATTGTTTATAAAATACACTGCTAATAATAATGATTTATATAATATGTATAGTAGTGATATCTGATGAGGTGGTAATATATTTCTGTTAGTTCAACTTATGTTTTACACATTTGAGATTTAAGTTAAGAATGTAGTTTTAATTACAGAAAATTTTATTACCCGATATCATATGAGACCGATAACTTTCAAATATTATCCGTACAAAGACACAGAAGGCAGTAAATTTAATATAAAAATATTATTAGAGAATTAATTCAAATATAAAATGGAGATATCTAACACAATTAAGTTGATTCAAATACAATAAACCTCATGTGAATTTGAGAATGTAGGACCCTTACAATCACGACAAGTCGAGGGAATGTTTGTTCAATCCCTTTACGTCCTTTGGTTTTAAGAACAAGTTACTAATTGTTGAACGTAGTTCCAACATATAAGTTCTAATAAGATTTTACTATTAAGTTTTACTCTATTGTGTACAAAAGCAATACCCAAGAGTTAGTGTGACATTATTTAAAGTACCAGAAGAAGATATTTTTTAAGTGTAACAACAAATCCTTCATATTTTTATGACAATTACTTTTTACTAATAAGTAAAGTTACAGGTTTATTGAGATTTATTAATCTCGTATTACCTTAAACAATTCCCTGTAAAAAAAATCTATAAAAATGTTATAATATTCCAGAGCTATTTGATGATTGATCAACTATGAACTTATGTGGGACAAGTAAGTGTGTAGTACGTCCGATGAGATCTAGAGAATGATATAGAACATAATAACAATAACCAGCCCTCAGTGCCCCATAGTACTAGGTAGGTCGGTCAAGTGTTTTCCCGGCCGCTCCTATGCTATTTTGATTTGGTACGTGAGTGAATTTGCATAAATTTTTCCATTATTTTAAAATTATTATTATTACTTGGAAATTACCACTATGTTTAATTTAGCTTGATCGATTGATAGCAGTAACAATAGTTGGACTGAAGCAAAGTACTTTACGGAAACGTTTGAAAGCTGGACAGACTGCGAAGGGAATTGGAGGATTTTCCAGAACATTTACAAAAGCACAAGCTGATGAAATATATGACATATCTGAAACGAATGACCTGTGTTACTGTATTATAGTTTGACCATAATTATCCTCCAAAAATTAGTTTAGGAGTACGCATATTTGAATAAAGTATCTCATTAGTTCAATATATCCTCAAAACTAGTTGATCTTTATTGAGTACACAGCTTTCTTAAAAGACATCCTAAATTGAAATTGCTATAACCAAATCCTACTAGTAATACCTGAGCGATGAATTTCATTAAAACCCAAGTAAAAATACTTTATGGCAACGTAGAATACCTTTAAAAAACAGTTTCAATATAATGTACAGCCGACTAAAGACAATTCTTTCTTACTTATTTTGGACAACCACTCCTGTTACATCTCGGGCATTCACATGTTGATGCTTCCCCCACACAGTTCTTACAAGACGCGACCCTTAGATTGTGGCAGCTTTGGACTATTGAAAGTCAAATTCGCGTATGAATGTGACAAATGCCTTCTCCTAGGTGTGATTGGACTAAAAGAAAAAGCTCATTTAGTCAATGGTATCTCGAGTTAAAGTTAAAGTCCCCGAAATTGGACCAACAGATAGAGATATTTTCCGAGATGAACATTTTGCTGCATCTTCTGTTTTAGACATAACTTCGGACTCAAATACCCCGGTGTTTGAATAAAAAACATGCCAAAGAGTCTGAGCAAGACTGCACTGAGTACACTGAGTGCACTGCAACCATTCGAGCATTGCCAGAGACTACGTTACAAAACAAGCGAAGACAGGTTAAGAAGTCTATCAATTAAACTGAAGGCCCTTACAAATTCAGGCTAGAAGATAAGAAAACCTGATGAAGAGAAAATAGCAAAAAGATAGTACGATTAAACTTATAACAAAATCTGACAGTTAAAAGAACTGCAATGAAGAAAACTGAGGCCAAGACTATAACTAAGAAAATTAAGATTATTAGATATAATAAAAAAAAAACTGAGTACTTTTGTCCCCTGTGTGGTAAAAAACATTTCATTTTACACACCTGATAAAGACTGGACTAAATGTAACCTTTGTGAAAGTTAGTGGCACGAGCTATGTACCATCTCGGTAAATGACCATTGTACCTATATGTGACAATGGCAATAAGTAATATTAGTTTTTGTTGGTTAATCTTTATCTGAAAGACTTTTCATATATTATATTATAGTTTAAAAATCTTTTTAAAATACTTTTTTCTAGTCCGACCAGAGATAATTATTAATAATTACCTGTTTTGATAAATTTTAAGTATTCAGCTGAAGACGAAGGATTATTGTATTTATTATCTTGTTAATTAAAAACATTCACTTAATATTCATAACAATTTTATAAATAACCATATTTTACGGAAGAACAAATTGTATTATTACTAATATTATATTATAATTTATGTATAACTTTTAAGTTGTTTTTTATGATGAAGCTGAGTTAAAAAAATTAAAAAGTGGTATCAATTTTAAATTTTAGAAACTTTACCAAAATTATTTATTTGTTAAAAATATTAACATATACATAATTATTTATGATTATTTCATATCACAACCAAATGCCTATACCTACAAATATTTACCTTATGTTTTAGATGTAACTAATATTAATAATAATGAATCATAATAAAGTATAAGAAAATGATCTCAAAATCACCATGACTCTAAAATGTATCAGAAATTACACTATAATTCTTTATTCTCCCTATATGGAGGCACAACACATACATAGTGTAAGTATATGTGTATCATACACAATATTCAATTAAGGCTTCAGTTATTGGTCATGTTAGTCAATAAACATTTCTCTGTTACAAGTAGCATAGTTTATCAATTAAGTATCAAATATCTATATATATTATATAGGCTTATAGAGATATGATAAATGAGATTATGAATCACAATAATTCCGTGCCTTAATTAATTCGTACAAAACAAGTATCAAAAACTGTACTAAGAATTTTTATATAATACAAATATATTTTTCAGGTTTAGTAACTGTCACTTCAACTCTTTTTGGTGTTGCTTTTGTGTTACTTAAGAGTAAAATCTTGTTACAACTTGTGTCTAGAAGAATGTTCAACAAAGACTAACTTGTTCCTAAAACCAAAGGAAGTGAAGGAGTTGAACAAACAATCCCACGGACATGTCGAGATAATAAGGATTCTACAGTTTAAAATTCCCACGGAGTTTATTTTATCTTTTTCAACCTAATAAGTTTCATATATACTTATTATATTTTATTCATTTTATATTTAATTTACGAACTTTTATCTCTGACTGCATTAATGAAATACTGGAATATGTTCGTTCCCATGGAATGTAATAAAAATATGTACTTAAAGCACTCTTTAAAGATAAATCGACGTATAAGAATATTTTAGTTTCATACACCAACTGCTGTAACTTTAAAGAAAAGTCCTTGTAATTGTAGGTGGCTGTAAGAGATCACTCTAAGTGATAAGGCCGTCTTTGTACCAGTTGTATATAGCAAAAAAATAACTGTTCTTTTATACGTATATTGTGTGCCATAAAGTGTTACAAATAATAAAAATAATTGGGTAAGAATCTGATATTAACATATTTTACTATTTATTTTAATGACTTTTGCTTGGTTTAATAATGACATAATGTTAGTCGAACTAAAAGTAGTATATTAATCATCAGACATCAAGGCTATACGTAATACAATAATGATCATATCTAATTATGTCTCTAACACCATCAGCTGTGGGCGGGATTGTTTCCTTTAATCCCATGAGCTGGGTGACCTATTTTTTGTCGCTTAAGTAATTGACACTGAATATAATTACTGCCCGCATGTAAATTACTATTTATGTACACAAAGTGAGATACAATTTAAATAAATCTTTTGAAATATAGATAAAATAAAATTTTGTTGTTTTATTTTCAGTCTTAAAAGTATCACTTAATATTTGTCAGGTTTATAGCCAGAAGTGAACAGTGAAAAAAACAATAAAAATAATAAATATTTTATTGTGTAAGTATGATCACGTTTACAACAATTTAAAATTATTTTAAAATTATATTTTTTTATTAAACGAATGATTATACTGTATATTTATATAATATATAATATGTACATGTTTATATAATAAGCTGTCCTATGTACACATTATACATATGTACATAGGACAGCTTATATATTAGAGGAGATTTGTTCCAGCTTCCAGTAATATATTTTAAGTTTTTATTTTATAACAACTGTTCGCCGTGACGTGATCCGATGCTAGAAAGTAGCCATGCAAGATACGACACTTATATATATTATCCACATTTCTCATTTTGTTATAGAACATACTCTCAATACTTTACCATAATAACAGATAGAAGTTAGAGAATATACAATAATCGTCTTTTAGAATTTAGATTCTTATAATTAACAATTGCTGAGATGGACCCTAAAAACCAAACATTGTTTTTAACATACACTACGAAACAAGGTGTCTCTCACTACGTTAAGTAAATAAATTCAAACAGTGGTAGCAGGAAGGCTTTAAAAAAGGCCAAACCAAGCCGGTAGACCGTTTCAATAGGCAATGCAGGCAAATTCATTCTACCGAATTATTTCCCAGAGAACAACACGTTAAAAGGCATAAACCTAAAACTTCATTTCGTAATAAAACAAAAAATAGTAAAATTTTTAATATCCACAACACAGCCAAATTCCTACACTTAAAAATTTTGTTTTCTTACGTTTTTAAATTTAACTAACAAGGATCGCTTCAAAATTTTTTAAAACAAAAAATATAATTTAAAAAAAAAAGACGACGGATGCTGGTCGCGGCCCGAGGTAAGATCTACAGAGACGCCGCCGTACTTGCCACTGCGTCTGTGGCTCAAGTTGTGCGGCGTATAAGGATGTTGGGACTGGAGGTGGCGCTAAACAAGTTCGAAGCCCTGTGTTTTTACGGACCTCGGCGCGCGCCATCCGCAGTGTCCCACATCGTAGTGAGTGGCACTCGGATCGAGGTAAAGTCTGAGATGAGATATCTCAGAAAAATCCTTGATCCCCGCTGGTGCTTCCGCCAGCACTTTAACCGCCTCGCCCCCCGTCTGCTGGGAACCGCCACCTCGCTTCGGCGGCTTATGCGGCGATAGCCGTCGGGGCTATACGAGGGTATAGCACCATCTCCTTTGAGGCAGCTTGCGTGCTTGCGGGCACCCCTCCTAGGGCACTGGAGGCCGGAGTCTTCGCGTCGCTGTATTGGAGGCGTGACCGGCTCTGGCGTCGGGATGAGTACCCTGTACAAACGGAGGTGGTAAGGCGGCGGCTCCATCTCCGACAGTCCATGCTCCTGGAATGGGAGCAGCTTCTGACCACACCATCGGCCGGCAGTCGGACTGTCGAGGCGGTCCGTCCAGTCCTAAGGTACTGGATGGAGAAAAAGTTGGAGTCGCTCACCTTCCGGCTGACGCAGATGCTCTCGGGGCATGGTTGCTCCTAAACCAATTTTCAGAATCTAATAATAAAACATAATACAGATCATCACTTTATTACAGATATATCATACATTTCATCCGCTTATACATTCCCCAATATTATGGAAAATCTTCCTATGACCTCCGCAGTCTTTCCAGCTTTCAAACGTTTATGTAGAGACAGTTCTTTCATTCATCATTTCTCTGATAGTTTCGAGGCATTTTTATATCTAAGTTAACCGTGAAACAAAAATTGTTTCATCAACACAAAGCCATGGTAAAGCAAAGTGGTGAGAGGTAAGTGTTTGCGTTGTAAACTCTATTCAAACTAAATTAAACGTAGTAGCCGATGCTACAAAACAGCTACAAAATAATAGTATCAAATCAAAATGGCATACGGGCGACCGGGAAAACATGTACACATCCTACCGAGTACTATGAGGCACTGAGGGAAGGTTATTGTTATTATGTTTTGCAGTTATATACCATTTTCTAGATACCTGGCGTGCTCACACTTACTCGCTGCGAACACTTGCCCCACAAAAGTCCATAGTTGATCAATCATCAAACATCACTGGAATATTATGACAAGTTTTTATAGACCTACATGGAATTGTTAATAGGGTAATATGAGATTAATAAACCTGTAATTTTATTTATTAGTAAAAAATAATTGTCATAAAATTACCAAGGTTTTTGTTTTTACATTTTAAAACATCTTTTTCTGTTTCTTTAAATAATGTCACATCAACTCTTGGTTTTGTGTAACTTAAGAGGAAGATCTTGTTAGAACTTATATGTCGAGAACTACGTTCAACAATTAGTAACTTGTTCTTAAAACAAAAGGAAGTGAAGGGATTGAACAAACAATCCTTCGAACATGTCGTGATTCTAACATTTCCACGTGGTTTATTTGTGTGTTAGATATTTAACTACTATTCTATATTTTAATTAATTATATAGTAACTGTTTCTTGTATTCGCTTTGATGGTATAATTAAAAGTTATCGTTTCCATAGGACATCTGGAATTAATACAAAAGTAAGTGCTTATTTAAAACTTTTGTTGAACACCTCATCAGATATCATTATACAGAATAATTAATTATTATTTCTAATTATGTCTTTAACACCATCAGCTGTGGATGGAAGAATTTCTCTAATCATTTTAAAAATATATTAAAAATATAATATGCACATAGCTTATAGTCATATCTTATCAGCTGGAATAAATCTCTTCCAACTTTACCAGAGCGTAAAAAAAAAATATTCAAATGGAATACGTTTACGGAAAGAAAAAATATATATAATATTATACTGTTTATAAATGTTTGTGGTGTTATTATAATCAGTATTTAACTTAACATTAGTTTTGCATAGATATTAGTTTAGTTCAAACTATTGAAATAAAACTATATTTTCAACAGAAACTTCTCTGCTTTACAAATTATTAGATACTGAGACCGAGTATGTCCAGCGATTGTCCAGTGATTTGTCCAGCGCAAGGTTTATATTTACTAAAATAAACATGGTAAAAGGGATCAAGATATTTTTAATCATAATGGAATTCATAATGGAATTTTAACGTTAACTTTATTTACATTCCACCGATTGTTATCGCATATATTTTTATGTTCATAAAATAACGCGTGCTCATTACCATAGTTATTTCCTTGTCCAATTAGTTGAGGACGTAGAACTGACGTAGGTAGTTCAGAAAGTCAAAACTAAGTCATGGCAATAATAAAGCGGTTTATTCGCAAATTAAGTTTGGTGGCAGCGAAGGATGCAAAGAAAAACAATTATTTTATAAAATTATATTAAAGAGTTACAATTAAAACTTATAATTAATTAATACTAAAAAAAGGTGATTCCAGGTCAGCGATTGACCCAAGAATGAATATATTTTATCCTCGATTCCCATCGATGGTGAGAATGCAAGCCGTATGGTGTCGTCTTCAGGATACTCGAAGCGTGGTGTCAGCATTTAACCGTGTGAAACCAAGTTGGTGATTACTATAAGAATTGCCCTTGGCTATGCTTTCGTAACACCTCCCCCCGTAGAACAGCGACTATTGAAGACCTTGGTCGTAAATTGCGCTGGTAGATCTGATTCATCCCTTTGAGTTTTTTGGATGGTGTGTTTCGTATGTTTAAGTCGGTATTTCCGGTATGCAAGGCCGCTAATTAGTACACATGCACCGAATAGTAACGTATATAAAGGTATTGTTGTATGGTAGATGCTTATATCGTTGGTCTTGCTCAAGTTTACTAGTGACTGTAGAATAACCTCTCTATTGGTAGCGTGAAGATTATCAAATTAATGAAGTTTAATTTGAATATCAGATGTGCTGCTGAACTGAGTATATTTTCATTAGGGACATCTATTATCTTCAAGGCTTGATCTTTTAGTCGATCGTTGAGGTTCGAGATGATGAATTCTGTTGTTTGAATGAAACAATCATATGGAATTATAGCGAGATAACTTCCTTGCAACATCTTGTAGATATCTTGATCGCAGGACAAGCGTACTTTAGTAAGAGTTGGAAAGCTGATGGTGTAGTGTCGATCGTCGAGTTTCTCGTAGGCTGGCGTAAGTAGGGATACGGTGACTGGTTTACATTCGGGGAGTTTTTGCTGCGTAGTAACGAGGGCTGTTACACAATCCGGCGATGTACGACTATGTATGTTGTGTATCTCTTCACATAGATACCCTTTAGTGAACTTCGGGCATTCAGCCTCTATGTACTTGAAATCTTTCAGATGGATTGCAGGGTATTGGAAGTGAGGGACAGGAATCTCATGATTTTCGTTAGTTACTATGGATATCTTATATAAATCATGTGTGGAATAGAAAAATTAGGAATTGATATACTATGATTATTTCTTTAACTGTATCATATCTTAATATTCTCTCGCTCGTATATTTAATACTTTATTACTGCCATATATACTACGTTACTTATTAATTATAGTTCTATCAGAGTTTAAATTAAAAACTTCATAGTCAGCTGTAAATGTTGTTTACAAAAGCTAAAAAATTCTGTAGCTTAGATATCTCTTATGATAACCTATCAACGTTATCGCTAGTTATGAGAATAGTTAGTCTTAAATCAACAAATTGAAATAATTTCTGGGTTTTTTTTTAGATTTTGACTTATATTTTTTTACTAATGCTGCTAGGTCTACTTCTACAAACTACAGCTACTCGATTCTTTTGAATAGAAAATCTAAAACTAATTTAAAACACTACAAATAGACAAATAAAAAAGTAATTCACTCAGAATATATCGATGTATGCTTTAAAGTTCTAAGTAACTTCAAAAAATACTTTAAATAGTAATTTACTTGAAATTAAAAAAAATACTTAGATTAGGTAAAGATTAAGGTTAAAAATTAGGAAAGGTAAGGACTTGAAAGATTCAGAGTACTTACATGAACATGATTTTCTTTGCCGAATCGATTTTCGGATTCACCTCCGCTGGCCTCCACGATGTATGTAGATTCGGATACTCGAAATCGGTTAGTCACGCGGGATCTCGCACCGATATTAGGGGAAATCTTGACGCGACGCGTACCGAATATATCTCGAATATCCTACCGACTGCGCCAATTAAGTTTGGTGGCAGCGAAGGATGCAAAGAAAAACAATTATTTTATAAAATTATATTAAAGAGTTACAATTAAAACTTATAATTAATTAATACTAAAAAAAGGTGATTCCAGGTCAGCGATTGACCCAAGAATGAATATATTTTATCCTCGATTCCCATCGATGGTGAGAATGCAAGCCGTATGGTGTCGTCTTCAGGATACTCGAAGCGTGGTGTCAGCATTTAACCGTGTGAAACCAAGTTGGTGATTACTATAAGAATTGCCCTTGGCTATGCTTTCGTAACACCTCCCCCCGTAGAACAGCGACTATTGAAGACCTTGGTCGTAAATTGCGCTGGTAGATCTGATTCATCCCTTTGAGTTTTTTGGATGGTGTGTTTCGTATGTTTAAGTCGGTATTTCCGGTATGCAAGGCCGCTAATTAGTACACATGCACCGAATAGTAACGTATATAAAGGTATTGTTGTATGGTAGATGCTTATATCGTTGGTCTTGCTCAAGTTTACTAGTGACTGTAGAATAACCTCTCTATTGGTAGCGTGAAGATTATCAAATTAATGAAGTTTAATTTGAATATCAGATGTGCTGCTGAACTGAGTATATTTTCATTAGGGACATCTATTATCTTCAAGGCTTGATCTTTTAGTCGATCGTTGAGGTTCGAGATGATGAATTCTGTTGTTTGAATGAAACAATCATATGGAATTATAGCGAGATAACTTCCTTGCAACATCTTGTAGATATCTTGATCGCAGGACAAGCGTACTTTAGTAAGAGTTGGAAAGCTGATGGTGTAGTGTCGATCGTCGAGTTTCTCGTAGGCTGGCGTAAGTAGGGATACGGTGACTGGTTTACATTCGGGGAGTTTTTGCTGCGTAGTAACGAGGGCTGTTACACAATCCGGCGATGTACGACTATGTATGTTGTGTATCTCTTCACATAGATACCCTTTAGTGAACTTCGGGCATTCAGCCTCTATGTACTTGAAATCTTTCAGATGGATTGCAGGGTATTGGAAGTGAGGGACAGGAATCTCATGATTTTCGTTAGTTACTATGGATATCTTATATAAATCATGTGTGGAATAGAAAAATTAGGAATTGATATACTATGATTATTTCTTTAACTGTATCATATCTTAATATTCTCTCGCTCGTATATTTAATACTTTATTACTGCCATATATACTACGTTACTTATTAATTATAGTTCTATCAGAGTTTAAATTAAAAACTTCATAGTCAGCTGTAAATGTTGTTTACAAAAGCTAAAAAATTCTGTAGCTTAGATATCTCTTATGATAACCTATCAACGTTATCGCTAGTTATGAGAATAGTTAGTCTTAAATCAACAAATTGAAATAATTTCTGGGTTTTTTTTTAGATTTTGACTTATATTTTTTTACTAATGCTGCTAGGTCTACTTCTACAAACTACAGCTACTCGATTCTTTTGAATAGAAAATCTAAAACTAATTTAAAACACTACAAATAGACAAATAAAAAAGTAATTCACTCAGAATATATCGATGTATGCTTTAAAGTTCTAAGTAACTTCAAAAAATACTTTAAATAGTAATTTACTTGAAATTAAAAAAAATACTTAGATTAGGTAAAGATTAAGGTTAAAAATTAGGAAAGGTAAGGACTTGAAAGATTCAGAGTACTTACATGAACATGATTTTCTTTGCCGAATCGATTTTCGGATTCACCTCCGCTGGCCTCCACGATGTATGTAGATTCGGATACTCGAAATCGGTTAGTCACGCGGGATCTCGCACCGATATTAGGGGAAATCTTGACGCGACGCGTACCGAATATATCTCGAATATCCTACCGACTGCGCCAATTAAGTTTGGTGGCAGCGAAGGATGCAAAGAAAAACAATTATTTTATAAAATTATATTAAAGAGTTACAATTAAAACTTATAATTAATTAATACTAAAAAAAGGTGATTCCAGGTCAGCGATTGACCCAAGAATGAATATATTTTATCCTCGATTCCCATCGATGGTGAGAATGCAAGCCGTATGGTGTCGTCTTCAGGATACTCGAAGCGTGGTGTCAGCATTTAACCGTGTGAAACCAAGTTGGTGATTACTATAAGAATTGCCCTTGGCTATGCTTTCGTAACACCTCCCCCCGTAGAACAGCGACTATTGAAGACCTTGGTCGTAAATTGCGCTGGTAGATCTGATTCATCCCTTTGAGTTTTTTGGATGGTGTGTTTCGTATGTTTAAGTCGGTATTTCCGGTATGCAAGGCCGCTAATTAGTACACATGCACCGAATAGTAACGTATATAAAGGTATTGTTGTATGGTAGATGCTTATATCGTTGGTCTTGCTCAAGTTTACTAGTGACTGTAGAATAACCTCTCTATTGGTAGCGTGAAGATTATCAAATTAATGAAGTTTAATTTGAATATCAGATGTGCTGCTGAACTGAGTATATTTTCATTAGGGACATCTATTATCTTCAAGGCTTGATCTTTTAGTCGATCGTTGAGGTTCGAGATGATGAATTCTGTTGTTTGAATGAAACAATCATATGGAATTATAGCGAGATAACTTCCTTGCAACATCTTGTAGATATCTTGATCGCAGGACAAGCGTACTTTAGTAAGAGTTGGAAAGCTGATGGTGTAGTGTCGATCGTCGAGTTTCTCGTAGGCTGGCGTAAGTAGGGATACGGTGACTGGTTTACATTCGGGGAGTTTTTGCTGCGTAGTAACGAGGGCTGTTACACAATCCGGCGATGTACGACTATGTATGTTGTGTATCTCTTCACATAGATACCCTTTAGTGAACTTCGGGCATTCAGCCTCTATGTACTTGAAATCTTTCAGATGGATTGCAGGGTATTGGAAGTGAGGGACAGGAATCTCATGATTTTCGTTAGTTACTATGGATATCTTATATAAATCATGTGTGGAATAGAAAAATTAGGAATTGATATACTATGATTATTTCTTTAACTGTATCATATCTTAATATTCTCTCGCTCGTATATTTAATACTTTATTACTGCCATATATACTACGTTACTTATTAATTATAGTTCTATCAGAGTTTAAATTAAAAACTTCATAGTCAGCTGTAAATGTTGTTTACAAAAGCTAAAAAATTCTGTAGCTTAGATATCTCTTATGATAACCTATCAACGTTATCGCTAGTTATGAGAATAGTTAGTCTTAAATCAACAAATTGAAATAATTTCTGGGTTTTTTTTTAGATTTTGACTTATATTTTTTTACTAATGCTGCTAGGTCTACTTCTACAAACTACAGCTACTCGATTCTTTTGAATAGAAAATCTAAAACTAATTTAAAACACTACAAATAGACAAATAAAAAAGTAATTCACTCAGAATATATCGATGTATGCTTTAAAGTTCTAAGTAACTTCAAAAAATACTTTAAATAGTAATTTACTTGAAATTAAAAAAAATACTTAGATTAGGTAAAGATTAAGGTTAAAAATTAGGAAAGGTAAGGACTTGAAAGATTCAGAGTACTTACATGAACATGATTTTCTTTGCCGAATCGATTTTCGGATTCACCTCCGCTGGCCTCCACGATGTATGTAGATTCGGATACTCGAAATCGGTTAGTCACGCGGGATCTCGCACCGATATTAGGGGAAATCTTGACGCGACGCGTACCGAATATATCTCGAATATCCTACCGACTGCGCCAATTAAGTTTGGTGGCAGCGAAGGATGCAAAGAAAAACAATTATTTTATAAAATTATATTAAAGAGTTACAATTAAAACTTATAATTAATTAATACTAAAAAAAGGTGATTCCAGGTCAGCGATTGACCCAAGAATGAATATATTTTATCCTCGATTCCCATCGATGGTGAGAATGCAAGCCGTATGGTGTCGTCTTCAGGATACTCGAAGCGTGGTGTCAGCATTTAACCGTGTGAAACCAAGTTGGTGATTACTATAAGAATTGCCCTTGGCTATGCTTTCGTAACACCTCCCCCCGTAGAACAGCGACTATTGAAGACCTTGGTCGTAAATTGCGCTGGTAGATCTGATTCATCCCTTTGAGTTTTTTGGATGGTGTGTTTCGTATGTTTAAGTCGGTATTTCCGGTATGCAAGGCCGCTAATTAGTACACATGCACCGAATAGTAACGTATATAAAGGTATTGTTGTATGGTAGATGCTTATATCGTTGGTCTTGCTCAAGTTTACTAGTGACTGTAGAATAACCTCTCTATTGGTAGCGTGAAGATTATCAAATTAATGAAGTTTAATTTGAATATCAGATGTGCTGCTGAACTGAGTATATTTTCATTAGGGACATCTATTATCTTCAAGGCTTGATCTTTTAGTCGATCGTTGAGGTTCGAGATGATGAATTCTGTTGTTTGAATGAAACAATCATATGGAATTATAGCGAGATAACTTCCTTGCAACATCTTGTAGATATCTTGATCGCAGGACAAGCGTACTTTAGTAAGAGTTGGAAAGCTGATGGTGTAGTGTCGATCGTCGAGTTTCTCGTAGGCTGGCGTAAGTAGGGATACGGTGACTGGTTTACATTCGGGGAGTTTTTGCTGCGTAGTAACGAGGGCTGTTACACAATCCGGCGATGTACGACTATGTATGTTGTGTATCTCTTCACATAGATACCCTTTAGTGAACTTCGGGCATTCAGCCTCTATGTACTTGAAATCTTTCAGATGGATTGCAGGGTATTGGAAGTGAGGGACAGGAATCTCATGATTTTCGTTAGTTACTATGGATATCTTATATAAATCATGTGTGGAATAGAAAAATTAGGAATTGATATACTATGATTATTTCTTTAACTGTATCATATCTTAATATTCTCTCGCTCGTATATTTAATACTTTATTACTGCCATATATACTACGTTACTTATTAATTATAGTTCTATCAGAGTTTAAATTAAAAACTTCATAGTCAGCTGTAAATGTTGTTTACAAAAGCTAAAAAATTCTGTAGCTTAGATATCTCTTATGATAACCTATCAACGTTATCGCTAGTTATGAGAATAGTTAGTCTTAAATCAACAAATTGAAATAATTTCTGGGTTTTTTTTTAGATTTTGACTTATATTTTTTTACTAATGCTGCTAGGTCTACTTCTACAAACTACAGCTACTCGATTCTTTTGAATAGAAAATCTAAAACTAATTTAAAACACTACAAATAGACAAATAAAAAAGTAATTCACTCAGAATATATCGATGTATGCTTTAAAGTTCTAAGTAACTTCAAAAAATACTTTAAATAGTAATTTACTTGAAATTAAAAAAAATACTTAGATTAGGTAAAGATTAAGGTTAAAAATTAGGAAAGGTAAGGACTTGAAAGATTCAGAGTACTTACATGAACATGATTTTCTTTGCCGAATCGATTTTCGGATTCACCTCCGCTGGCCTCCACGATGTATGTAGATTCGGATACTCGAAATCGGTTAGTCACGCGGGATCTCGCACCGATATTAGGGGAAATCTTGACGCGACGCGTACCGAATATATCTCGAATATCCTACCGACTGCGCCAATTAAGTTTGGTGGCAGCGAAGGATGCAAAGAAAAACAATTATTTTATAAAATTATATTAAAGAGTTACAATTAAAACTTATAATTAATTAATACTAAAAAAAGGTGATTCCAGGTCAGCGATTGACCCAAGAATGAATATATTTTATCCTCGATTCCCATCGATGGTGAGAATGCAAGCCGTATGGTGTCGTCTTCAGGATACTCGAAGCGTGGTGTCAGCATTTAACCGTGTGAAACCAAGTTGGTGATTACTATAAGAATTGCCCTTGGCTATGCTTTCGTAACACGCATAATAATATAAAATATAAATAATAATACAAAATACTAATATAATTAAATATTAAAATAAACTAAATCAGTAAATTATAAACAACGCCATCTCTCGACGGTAATGAAAATTTTTCCTGGCCACAGAAAGCCATACATCCATCATACACAAAAGTGAAAACAATACAGAACGATAAAGTTCGTTCGTGAAAAATCCCTCTTAGTGTCGATATTGGAACCATACACTAATTTTAGAACGGCACAAAATCAAAGTAGACTTAATTGTCCCAATTAGAATAAATCGTCTAACTTTTTTTTAACATATTTATGTCAAATTATTTTTGGATCCTCATACTTGGCGCTGGAGCGGTCGCCACATTTGACGTAGTCTAGGACCGGGAAGTTCTAAATCAGGAAATACATTTATACATAAAATGTTACTTCCTTTAACTATTTATTTTAGTGTAGTTATCTTTAATTTGTGATGCACACTTTGACCTCGTTTATATTACACCAATATAAACGATCGGTATGTCTATTTGGAATATGCGTTTGTCTAACTACGTACTAGTAATTATAATATTCAATAAAATTGTAGATAACAAATATAGTAAACCTAACCTTATAGTAAATACTTTGTATATTCCTGTAACAGTACTACTATAAAATAAGTTGAAATTTTCAAGATCTTTGAATTGAATTGGTAAATTCTAATATAATTGGTTAAAAACACAGCCAAAGTAACGCAAAGTCGAGGCAAGACATTCAATTATTTGTTTTTTAATAAACTTTAATAATCGCTCTAGATTGGATCACTACTTGTTGAACAGTTTCCACAGTGCAATAATAGCACTCGAAGTCATTTAGCGGGCTATTAATTGCATCACATAGTTGAGTCTTCAGTTGTTCACTACTATTAATACTTCAGTTCGTCACGTACTACGTAGGTTTCTTATATACTTCTATCAAAATCAATAGATGGCGCCAGTGTTCAAAAGCAGTTTATATCGAGTACAAATCTTTATTATAGTACATTATAAGACACTCGCAAAGCATGATCCTTCACCAATATGGGGTCCAAATAAAACAAATATATAACTACTAAATTTTAATTGCATCCAACAAGTTATTATTAAGCAAGATCCTTAATAACATAAACTAAACGTAATGGATAAAATTTCATATCCTCTTCCATTTGCACGTCAGATACAAAAATATTGAATATCTTATAACAAATGAAAACGCACACATCCAAATGTGATTTGACTAATGTATAGACACACGCTCCTCCCGATTGTCCTTCGTAACTAAGTTTATTAACTATTCACAAGCCCGAGGCCCTCAATATGAAGCCACAACACAAGCACTGCATGTGCAGTTATCTGAAACATCACAAACCATTATTATAACATTAATAAAACATTATTATTTAAATTTTAAAGAAAGTTTTAAGTAATATATGTACATTGCTTAGTTTTAAATTATCAGTTCTCGGTTTATTTCTATAACTTATGTTTGAGAAAGTTAATGTTTAAAAAAGTTTTTTTTCAACTTTCTCATATTGAATGTTTGTGTGCAGAGTTAACGCATTCTACAATATTTCTAAGACTAAAACATGATGCCTGGCTAAGAAGCTCTGTCAGGCTACTTCAAGATTTGTTATAATTGGTAACTTAGGTTTAAGTGTAGCTCAAAAAGTAACAAAAACCCACTGATTATGTCTTAGTTCTTCTCGGGTAATAAATAACTTTCCGAACTGGTGTTAGTGTAGACACAGATATATTTCGAAATAAAACATCCTAAATTATCTAAAAAGACGAGTAAATAAATAAAAATAAACATACCAACCCCATTACGTGTCGCTCTTCCACAGCTTGATAGTCTTATCGTTCTCGAGCGCGGCCGACGCTATGATGTTCTCAGTGGGGTGACACGCCGTACACAGCACGGTGTCCGTGTGCCCGGACAGTCTCTGCACTATCTCCTTTGACTGCAGGTTCCAGATGTATACGAGGTTGTCTTCAGATCCTGATACTATCCACTGTGGATGAAAAATTACGGTCAGGGATGAAGATGCAATTTTACAGATCCCGGTATGGAATACAAGTACTCATTTAAAAGTTTAAAAGACAATACCTTTCCACCGGTAACGCTGAAGTTAGCGAAGATGCAATACTTTTCATTCTTATGTCCGGTGTACGTTTTCAAACACTTTCCTCTGCTGTAGTCCCATAACTTCAGTGTGTTATCGAGCGTCGCTGCCAGAATATATTTTCCATTTGGTGAGAATTTAACAAAAGAAACCGGTGGATTGTCGTCATCTATTAGCGTTTTAAGGCACTGCCCGGATGCTGTGTCCCAAATTCGACTGAAAATAAAGAAATATATATAATATTTAAACATAGAATGTCAATATATTATTTAAAAAAATAGATTGTACGACTATTTATATACTAAAATATATAACAATTATATAATTATCATGAAAATATTAAATATAAAAAAATTGCATACTATTGCGTAATTGCATATTTCATTAATAAAAAATATTATCAAAACACACATTCCAATAAATATCTTACGTATGAAGTCACGCTGTTACTGCAGTGACGCGATTTCACGCATCAACTTTATCGGAGTTCATAAATCCGAATAATAAAAGTTAGTCGTTAGACTGACATACTATTTTTATAACGAAAATTGATTTCACAACAGATACAAATATTAACGAGGTAGGGATGTCTATTTTACTAAATTCTTTTGTACAGTAGTTAAATAAAATGGTTCACATTCTTGAAAAAAAATGCGAATTTATTATCTTTACAAAAATTGTATGTAGTATAAAAAATCCTTCATGACCTTGAGTACATATATATAGCATATTTTACGGTGTTTTTTTTTTAAACATTTTCAAATTAAACTAAATATGAAATGTAGTAGTAGCAATAGTAGTATTAGTAGCAGTAATAGTTGAATTAAGAGTAGTAATATTTGTAGTAATAGTAGTAATAGTAGTAATAGTAGTAATAATAGTAGTAATAGTTGTAATAGTAGAAGTAATAGTAGTAGTAATAGTAGTAGTAATAGTAGTAGTAATAGTAGACGTAATACTAGTAGCAATAGTAGCGGGTATATATAAACTACTACCTCTAGTTGAAGTATATAAAAGCAAAAGTGTATATGTCAAATATTGCAAAACATACCATAAACCATCATAACTTGAAGACACAATGAGGCTTCCGTCTCTATTAAAATGCACCGCTGACACGGGATCTGAATGTGCCGGTAACGTCTTTAAACATTTTCCTGGAATACAAGTATTAATTTAATAATAGGAAACAATATATAGTTTGTAAAGAAACATATTAGTTGAAAAATATTCAAGGGCAGTTTTTCACAGTATGTAAGTAAAAAACACTATAAGAATTAAAATGCAATATTGTTATTTTAATCTAACTCAAGGTAAATAATTTACAAGTTACTTAAATTGAATATATATATATATTTTATGAATTTAAAAAGTGCATTTATTTACCTGTCCTTACATCCCATATCCGGACGCTCTCGTCAAAACTACCAGAAACAATAAGATTGCTTTGGGGGTTAAAATTACAACAAAATACATAATTACTGTGTCCCTTTAATGTCTTCAAACATTTTCCTGAACTCAATTCCCAAACCTGTAACGAATGTATTAATCTAAATTAATAATAATTACAATAGATATTTTAATTTTAATCTATTTCATTGGGTAAGAATAAAATGAGTATGCTATAAGATATTGGAGGCCATTTTGTATATGTAAAGAAAAAAACTTGATTTACTTAAGTTCTATTAGCATTTTCAATGAAATGGTATGAAAGTTATTTATGCAGTAAGTAACACTGGGATTTAAGTCTTAAAGTACGGATAGTAATGTCACTAGTAACACGGTCTACTTTAGTTACTAACGCCATCTAGTAAACCACATTATAACTCATTGTCCATAGGACACATGTTTTTTATTTAGCATTGAATGATAATATATAGGCCCAGTGTCTGTTTAATAAATAAGATTTTAAAAAATATACATTTTTAATGAAATAATTCTCTACTACTTTATTATAGACAATGATAACTGTATAGCCATGTTTAACACTAAACCTAACGACAATTCTTGTACACCTGCTCCTACCGCACGCGGTCATATTGACCGGTAATTAAAAGTTATTTTATTATATTTAATAATGGAAATAACTAAAAGTAAAGAGTGTAGAAAATATTATATGCATTTTTTAAGAATTGTCATGTAGTTTGATAACGATATTATAACGTTCGAAAATGTGTAAGTTTTACAAAATTTTAAGAACGGTCAATTTGACCGGTGCTTGGTAGGTTTAGTGTTAAGACTTTCCACATTCTGGCGCATGATATGTAATAAGTATTGCTATAATTATTAAAAAATAATTACAAGAACTGATAAATGTAAATATGAATTAACCATTTATCAATATAATTTATTCAATCAATCAAAAGTCAGAGCCCTGCATAGATTGTATGTAATCCTTACAATTTATCTGGTAAGTTGACCCAGATAAGGCATTCCAGTGCACCGGGAGCTATCTTTATCAAGATAAAAGTTCACTCAACTATTACGAGAGGTTACAAATATCATAATGTATATAATTTTTTGCTCTTTATTATTACAATATAAGACCTTTGTTTTGTGCAAAAACTATTTTTACAAATATTTTTATTCTATAACTATTATTAAACAAAACTTGTGAAGATAGTTTTTATATAAATTTTTGTAATGAGCCTAACAAAAACGCCATTTAAATACTTAATAACTTCCCCACATATTATCATAAAGATAACTCAGTACTGTCACAGTAAAAATGAAGCACATGTTAGAAATTTATCAATTATCTAATTTTAAAATACAGTTTAAATATAAGTTGCAATTTTTTAATTATGTGAGGTAAAATACAAGCAAAAAAAATATAAAAATTACCTTTAGAGTTTTATCATCACTAGCGCTGACAATCAGCCTGCTGTCCGAGGACCATGCAACATCACTGATGCCCATTTTGTGTCCAGATATTGTCTTCTCAAATTTGCCATCATATGCACCCCACACTTTAATAAGTTTGTCAGCAGCTGAAAATATTAATAATAAAGTAATTTTATTTTAATTATTATATTAAAAAAACTAAGAATGTATTATATAGGTCACTACTATTGTTAAAACCAAACAAAACTGTCCAAAGTACTAATTCAACTTGTTTAAAAATCCATGACCCAGATGCAGTGTAAATTAGTGTTGACATGGTAACATGTTTAACATAATTGTAACAAGCTATAATCTTTATATAAACTAAATTTAAAATATATTATTAATAGATAGTTTATTTATAGTCATGGTATTTACTTGCAAAGTTGTAAAACACACAATAAAATTTATGAAATAAATCCTGTTTGGATATATTCTTTCCTACTTTACACTGACCCTGAATATTGAGCAACTAGTTTCAGGGCTGGAAATCCTATTTAGGAAATATTTTTAATACTACTTTTGTAATAATATAATAAGGCTATACTTTTGCAAACAAGCCATTTTTAATATTATTATAACATACTATATGCTAATGAGTTATTATTTGATACTCACAGGAGCTCGCAAGCCATTCTCCATTAGGACTGAATTTAACGGACGACACAGCCTTGGTATGCCCAGCAAGAGTAAATTTAAGAGTGTAATTCGGCTTCTGAAAACCAATATTAAAATTAGCGCCAAATCGCACGTGCTCAAACCAGAAGTTACATAAACATGTGCGAGCCGCCAGATTGATGCAAAACGGTTTAACGTTGAGCAATATTTCAAATAACTTACCGCCACTGATGACTTATTTGATTGTGAAGAGCTTTGTGATAACGAATTTGGCCCGGATAAGTTAGTAGATGGCCCGCCGTGTGTTTGGTGTGCGGTAGGATGGCCTGGCCCCGGTCCTAGCGGCACCATGTTTCAACTTTCGACGCACTTGTTTTAACTTTGTTTCTCAACCAAAACAGTCACTTATAAACACTGAATTAGAAACTAAACGAAAGTTTTCAATGAAAGAACCACAAAACTTATCACTCACTAACGCAGTTTCATTTATTTCAACGTAGATTTTCAAAGAACATTCTAAATCCGAGCGTCCCAATGCGTGCATTTCGCGAAGAACGAACAGTGATGCCAACCTAAACATAACAGAAAATCCCTCCCGCGTTCCTCCTACTAGCCTTAATATGCCAACATTACGTCATCAATGCTTATAATCTATGGAATGTCATAAAAAAACTTTTGAAATCCTGTATTAATATATCTTAATTAGGATATTTTTATTATAATTTTAGATTTCTTAAATTAATGGTAGCAATGTCGATCTTGAAGATGGTTTTTTTGTTTATTATATTTACAGCATATTAATTTTTTCAAAGGCAACTTCCCTATAATACTTTTTCATATGGCAAGAAAGTTTGACCCTCTTGACATGTACAAGGTTAAATTTATCTGAATTTTAATTATTCGTAACTTTTCGCCGACTTAATATTTTTATTATAAATATACAGAATGGCTCTTAATAAGCTTAGCATTGATGCCCTAAATTTAGGTGGTAAACGAGTTTTGATGAGGTAAGGAATAAGCATTTAATATATTTTTTACAATGATCATAATAATAAAATCACTTTTCATTTAGAATTTATTTAAAAATGTTGACTGTATATATTTATAGGGTGGATTTTAATGTACCATTAAAAGAAGGAGTTATCACTAACAACCAACGTATTGTAGCTGCTTTGGACTCTGTTAAATATGCTCTGGACAAGGGAGCCAAATCCGTAGTTCTTATGTCTCATCTCGGAAGACCGGATGGTCAAGCAAATCTTAAATACACCCTGAAACCAGTCGCTGAGGAACTTAAAAAGCTCCTTAATAGGTAATTTTACTTTAATGATATAAATTATCTGTCAAAAAATAATGTAAGTTAAATGACCCATATAAGAAAAATATTATTCATATATTTTAGGGACATAATATTTTTGCCTGACTGTGTGGGAACAGAAGTAGAAGGAGCATGTGCTGACCCAGCTGTGGGTTCAGTCATTTTACTAGAGAATCTCCGTTTCCACGTGGAGGAAGAAGGGAAGGGTGTAGATGCCAGTGGTGCCAAAGTGAAGGCAGACCCTGAAAAGGTTAAGGCATTCAGATCCAGCTTAAGGAAACTGGGAGACGTTTATATAAATGATGCCTTTGGTAAGAGTAATAAATTTTCTATATATTCAACGAAATTTTTATAATGTGAAACTATACAATATATATATATATTTATTTACCCTTTATTGTAAATTACAAAAGGCGAACTTAATGCCTGTTGGCATTCTCTACCAGCTAACCTTTGTGGATGGTGAGAAATTGCGGTAGGCGTAACAAAAGCAAAAATAATAAAAAAAAAAAAACTAGTACTAAGTGAAATAAAAAAAAAATATATATATATATATATAATAATAATAATTATTATTATTATTATATATATATTATTTTAATATATATATATTTATTGGGTTGTGCATTTTTGCAACACACAATATTTATTGATAGATTTTGATAAAACTTGTATAGAATAAAATAAATAAAGAAAAATTATAAGAATATATGTTTTATGGTTTGATATTAATATTGATTATAATTATATAAATTGTAAATTCTTAGGCACTGCGCATAGAGCACACAGCTCCATGATGGGAGAAGGCTTCGACCAGAGAGCGAGTGGTTTCTTACTAAAGAAGGAACTCCAATACTTTGCTAAGGCACTCCATGAACCAGAAAGGTAAAATGTTTAGGACAAAAAATGTTGTAGTATTTAAAACGATAAATTCATATTACGTTTGTTATAGACCATTCCTCGCTATTCTGGGTGGTGCGAAGGTAGCTGACAAAATCCTCCTCATTGAGAACTTATTGGATAAGGTCAATGAAATGATTATTGGAGGCGGCATGGCATACACTTTCCTTAAAGAAACTCAGGGGATGGCGGTATGTACTGGAAGAATGATTTTCATTGTTTTCTACTAAATGATTTATTTTATCTACTATACAATTTTATTTTTTAGATCGGCAACTCTCTATATGATGCTGACGGAGCTAAAATTGTAGGGAAGCTCCTAGAAAAGGCCGCCAAAAACAATGTGAAAGTACACTTGCCTGTTGACTTTGTGACGGCGGACAAATTTGATGAGAATGCACAGGTAAATAAAATATAAATGCAAATATAATTGAAACTTACATTATAACATACTAGCAGTGCCCACGGCTTTGCTTGTATGAAATGTTTTAAAAATAAAACTAAATTACTCCTTATATCTCCTTATAACATCAGCTATCCGTTATTTAAAGTTATATAAAAGTCATTTTACGGAGTAGCTGGCACAAACAGACAGAAAAAAATATATATATTTATTTTTGTGACATAGCATATAAACTTTCATATACATTTAGAGAAAAGTTGATAATATCTTGTAACAAACTGACAATTTTATTTTAACATATATCTTCTTATTACCTTTAAGGTTGGAACTGCAGACGTAGCTTCAGGCATTCCTGATGGTTGGATGGGTCTGGATGTGGGACCCAAGTCCAGGGAATTATTTGCTGAACCAATTGCCAGGGCCAAAGTTATTGTATGGAATGGGTAAGGCTTACTTCCACATCCTAGAGACGGCATCGCGTACATTCCACGTAGTTACACTTGAAACCAACAGTACTCGAGTTTTGCCTGAACGTGACGTCACAGTTCAAGCCAAAAGAGGAGAATACCCCTTATACATATATTATCTAATATAGTATAAGGTCTACTCTGTATAAGAGTAAACCATTTTTTTTTAATTTATTTAGTTTCATATACGATACGATGTTGATACAATTCAGGATAATAAAAGCATTATTGAATTATTATATAAACGATTGGAGATTGGATTGGATAAAAATTAAAATTATTATCCTATGTTGCGGTCAAACTATCAAACTTATCAGTGCTTCATATGTGGATATGCTATAGTTGTCTTTTTGCCTAAACGTGACGTCACAAAACGTAATGTATGTTGGTTTCAATGTATTATCGTTACGCCCTCTATAGTATATGGATTTAAGTTATTTTTTTTTTATTTGTATATAATCGTTAATCTATATATTTAGCCCAGCTGGAGTGTTTGAGTTTGAAAAGTTCGCTGGCGGCACTCGCGCCCTCATGGACGGTGTCGTGAAGGCCACTGCTAATGGAACTGTTACGATTATTGGTGAGCTCTTAATTAAACTATAGCAAAAAGGTTTGTTGGTTACTGGCTGAATACAAATCGTAAGTTTTTTTTTTATTCGTCTCCTTTTGATATTTAAATCACTGGCAACTTATAAAAAAAATTGTCAAAACAAATATATACAACGGTCACTTCAAAAACGTGTGGTTCACCAGGTGGAGGAGACACTGCCACGTGTTGTGCGAAGTGGGGCACGGAGGACAAGGTAGCGCACGTATCTACAGGAGGTGGCGCCTCATTGGAACTTTTAGAAGGTAAGCCACAGATAATATAACTATTTTTTTATATTTAATCTGGAACACTGATTAATATCTTGCTTGAAAAAAGAAAAGAAATATCATAGACAATTATTTATTCATAAATTTAATAATAATAGACAAAAGTTTCAAGTTGTACCCTCTTTGCTCGGATCTTGAATATAAATTTGTCTTAATTCATAGCACTAACTCTTACAGTACTGAAACACTCGGAACAAAGTCGTTGGAACTTTACTTGGTCTTACTTAATACTTTGTTAAATTATTACTAATGTTGCCATTTTAAAAACAATTTTTAAATTATTACTAATATTGCCATTTTAAAACCAATTTTTAATATATTTTATTATGACAAATTACTTTTACTACGACTATTACTATTCCTACGATCATAATTTCAAATTTGAATGTAATTTTTTTTTTCTGTAAAAAAATAAACTTCTGTAACTAGTATCCGCCAACCGTGCGTGGCGGGTGTTGAGCTGAGCCCCTCTCCTTTCTTCTTTTCTTGATAACTTTTGAATGGCTAAACATTTTTTCAATCTGTTTTCGCTATAACATCCGCGTTCGGCTCAAGCATACATGAGACAATTTTTAGCTAATTATCTCGTCGCATTCTGGAGACACCTAAACACAAAAAAGGTCTCCCAAACGGTTAAGAGCTTCGCTTAAGGTCAGCTCAATTAATTAATTTATTTTTTTAATTTTAAACTGTTCTGTCACGTGACAATACTATAATACTATGCGTCAAATTATATTGACATTGACAGTATTATCGTAAACAATTAATCTCTTTATTAGTGTGTGTGAAACGTATGGTAGTGTGTGTACTATAAATGTATTATTTTAAGGTATTTTTTATAAAAAT
This sequence comes from Melinaea menophilus ssp. n. AW-2005, assembly GCA_918358695.1. NCBI lineage: Eukaryota > Metazoa > Arthropoda > Insecta > Lepidoptera > Nymphalidae > Melinaea > Melinaea menophilus. The sequence goes on from OU911052.1 coordinate 15,895,534, forward strand.
ACAGTAACTATAACGCGTTTTCATATAAGTCGATTTCGGTTCCTCGTATAACACATGTATTCCCTCATATAACGCAAGGTTTCCCACGTTATATTTCTATACTATGAAATTTATAATAATTTTTACAGTTCATAATTAACTTCACTCACCTTTGCACATAGTGTTGTTATAAAATTAAATAAAAATTATATTTAATTAACTTCTTTTTTAATATTCAATTTAAACCGCCTTATACGGTATAACGCATAACGCGTTATACGGTGATATGAGTGCGTTATACAAGAATATTCCTACAACGCGGAAAGACTCTACCGTGCACTAAACTATAACTATGCCATATTATATAATATATCCCCCCCGTTCTCGTAATTCCAATCCCGTAAGTCCTGATCTCTTTTATGGTATACCGTATCACTGCTAATATTTAAAATCCTTTCGTTAAATATTGAGCCTTACAAACAAACAAACACGTCATCTGTTTATAATATACTAGTGGTCGCCCAGTGGTCGAAATTCGACCATATAATAAATTTAAATTGTAAGTGACTTAATATACATTATTAAAATAATTAATATACATTATTAAAATATAATATTCAAACATTATTAAGGTTCTACTATCGAAAACTAACTACTATATTCACAGATTTTACTGAGACTGTTATTTGCCAATTTCTTTTTTGAACAAATTATATGAAATTAAAAGAAATGTTCAATTCATGTTCAACTCTAAGTAGTCTGTTAAATTGTTGTAAACTTCAGACCTAAGACTTGTTTGATTTTGTCGAATGAAATGTAATCGTGAACCCTCTATTCTCACATACATATCAACAATCCACTGCAGAAATAGTTTTTGTGAATGGTGTAACATGCTGAAATCATCTCTAATTGCTAGTCGATAGGCTGTATACTGAAGCATGGTTAATTTATTTCTGGGTGCTCTTGAATTAAATGTAGTTGGTGTATTATGAGCAATATTGACATGCCACCCAGTATCACCGTTGGGAAAAAGCAGTGGGTACGCTAAAGGGTCTAATGATGAGTCCAAAACTGAGATATTCTTAATTATACCATTAACTTTTGAAAAACAAATCATATTTCATTCAAAAGGTGGCTTACCATCAACTGTATTAAATATTACTGCTACATCAGTTTGAACTGCATCATTTAATCGGCGTAGATCTAAATGATGATTTACTTTAATGAGCATACAAATTTCTTTGTTTTGATTTTTGACTCTCTGACAATGATCTTTCATTGCAATGAATGACCGCACAAAAGGATTACTGCCTTCCAATTCCAGTGAAATTTCATGCATTATGTTGTTGTTACATGTTTGATTAACATGTTCTTGTAATCTATAATTAATGGCAGTGTCAACATCATAAAAATATAATTGTGCATAACATGGTGAGCGACCATATGCGGTAGTCATTGGGCCTGATCTGTGATAAAAAACATCATGTATTTTGAAATGATACACTCCACTTGTAACTGCCTCAGCAACTTTGGCTTCTGAGCTAACCAAAGCAAAACATGAATTATATTTCCTAATATTTTCAAAACAATTTTTTGATTTACTTTTTATTGAAGGTTCATTTGAAGTAAGTCCATCATATAATATTTTAAATCAAATATTCATTTTGACTTAAGGGTGGTAATATTGCTTTACCCTTGTGACAACATGAAGTGAATGCAGTTTGGTCGCCTAAAGTCACTTCAGGTTCAAAATGTTAATGTCATAACTTAAAAACACATTTGGAATGACATTTAGAGCACACTTAAATGCATCTCTCAAAATCATATTACTATCTAATACTACTGATGAGGAATTATTCCTTCCTCTTAGAGAAATATTCCTTCTTCTTTATCCCTCACTCCGACTCGTTAATGTTTTATGTCGAGGCATAATTAAAGTTCTTTCATAGATTACTGAAATCAAGAAGAGAAAAAGTTTTTACACAAAATCACTTATTTATCCTAAAGTATATGCAATTACTAAAATCGTAAACTACAATAATTGCTTTGAACCAGCAATATCAAAAATTTTTGTACCTGAATGTTGTTTTTGCAGATTGCTGCTACAGAGCTTTCTTTATGCATATAATGATAGTCCTTGAAAGACGACGATACGTTTAAATGTATCTTACTGCTACACAACTCACATAAATTTGTATAAACGCTCAGTATTTCACGTAGTATTCGTCAAATAAAACTTTAATTAACTTTAAACATTCAATAAAACCACAACAAACAAACTTTTCAACTACGTCTATAATAGAGAAACGAAACAATTTGACCACAGAGTATGTATGCGTGTGTCAAATGCATGCTGGTTAGTATAATGTTTTATTAACTGATTTAATTTATTTTTTATGCATTATTATTAAAATCTTTTTTTATATTTAATTAAATGAGACAAATTAAACTTTTTTTTTGAGTACTCAGTCTATGCACAAAATGAAAAACAAAAGAAACCATTTGACCACAGAGTATGTATAGGCAAATATATAAATTTTTAATATGTCAATGTCAGTACTCTAAGTCTGTAGTAAGTATGTGTGTGAATTTGCATGGTAGTGTGTGTAATATTTCTATGTCTATAGACAAAATGAAAAACAAAAGAAATATGTGTGTGTGAAATGCATGGTAGTGTGGGTAATGTTTTATTTATTGATTTAATGTACTTTATAAGCATTATTATTGAAAAATATTAGCGTTCTGCACTTCTCATGTACATAAACTATAAGTGTGCCAAGTTTTATGCTCTTGCGTCCGCGCAATTTTCGTAAAAAGGGGTCCAAAGTTTTGGCATCACGTATTAATATATAGATATACACCCATACCTCGCTTTGCGTCGTTTCGTTTTGCGTTTTTTTTCGATGTTGCGTTGTTTTGGATTCGACTCTTTAATTTTTTTTTTTAATTTCTGGTTTTTTCTAAAATATAGCAACACCATTTCATGATTCCTTTTCTAACTGTCAATCAACGTAATTTTAATACAGTTTTATTTTCACTTTGATTTGCTAATTTTAGAGTTCAGTTTCAATAACGTAGTGTGTTGTGTTGTTTTAAAAAAAGAATAATTAATTTATATACATTTTTACGTGTTGCTTCAAAACAGGTAAATATTTTTCCAATTTAATTATTTGCAGAGTTATATTATTTTTGTTTTTTAAATGTTTTTATTTTGTTCAATTTTCTTTTTAAAAAGTAATATTTTCGTAACCCTGTAACCTATCTTCGATCTTTACATGGTTTGCTATAGAAAATCTTAATTCACTTTGCGTCGTTTCAATTTGCGTCGTGTTTTTTCGGAACGTAACCACGGCGTAAAGTGAGGTATGGGTATATATAAATATATATAAATATATATATATATATATACATATTATTATTACTTGACGAAATTCACTAATGTGTGTGTGTGCGTGCGTCCGTATGTATGTGTGCGTGCGTCCGTGTCTGCGGGTGTGCGCGCGCGTGTGTGTGTGTGTGTGTGTGTGTGTGTGTGTGTGTGTGTGTCAAGATTTTATAAATCAGTTTTTTCTGTAGAAGCCCGTCAACAAGAGCTATTTTTTATGTTGTATGCCGACATAAAATTGATTCCCAAACGCTTAAGAGATTCGCTTACGCTCACTTCAATAAAGGATTATTTTTATACACAAAAAGACATGGAAAAGCATCTCTGCGTGCAATATAATACCTATAATTAGATTGACACTATTTAGGACGCGTTAAGTGAGATTACCGAAACAATCTACCTACCTATTGTTACTTGAACCACGATTATGTGGATTTACACACACACACACACACACACACACACACATGTATATGTAGTATGTATATATGTATATAAAGTTAGGATGGAGTATGTAAAATAAAATTAATTTATTGATACCGATTTATGTAAAAACAGACGTACAAAACTAATATATATGTATATATATACATATATATTAGTTATAAATATACATATTAGTAGTATGCATTGCAAAGATGCATGCAAAGTTCACCTAAACATATTATTATTTATATATTTATATACGTTATTATTATTACTTGACGAAATTCGCTAACGTGTGTGTGTGTGTGTGTGTGTGTATGTGTGTGTGTGTGTGTTAGTAATATTAAATAATATAATAACTGCAGCTATCCGCAATGACAATAAATAACACGCTGCAGTGATTCGGTCACACTCACTACATTTAACATACAACCAGCTGTGACGTGTGACGACCGCCATTTTGATAATTATTATATATAGGTTATAACGGTTTTTAAGGTAATGAAAGTATTGTTTTAATTTATTTTACCGATTTACCGGTTTTTTGTATTGTCTTTAAATTGTTCGATAACCGAAAATAATTTATTGATTTTTTTTAACGATTTTTAAATAATAGAGATGACGGTTTTGATATTTTTCATATAAATGCCCTATAAGGATAATAAATTGACATTTATTCTTTTCCTTGTATCGTATTATAGTAAAGGTTAAAAATTTCGCCATTAACTTTTAAAACCAAGTAATAAACGCTTTTGTTGGGAGCCGTTAAGTGCGAGGGGAGCTTGCGTTTACTCTTGTACTGATATTTCAAAAGACCCCCATTTTTTAACTATCACCCTCCTTTTAAACAATGTTTTTACAATTATATTAAAAATACTAAAAAAAAAACTAATTATTTCGTACAAATATTTAGTTACTTTTAATATTAATAAATATGAGAAATAAAGTTCAAAAACTAATTTCAAATTCTAGATTAAATTTATAGAATTGTATTTCGCTAAATAGCTTTAGTTAAACTACATTAACACTAAAACTACCAAGTACCGGTCAAATTGACCGTTCTTAAACTTTTGTAAAACTTTCACATTTTTAAACGTTATAATATCGTTAAACTACATGACAATTCTTAGAATATGCAAATAATATTTTCTACACTCTTTACTTTTAGTTATTTCCATTATTACCTGCGTCATATAATAAAAAAACTTTTAATTACCGGTCAATTTGACGGCGTGCGGTAGGAACAAGTATACAAGAATTGTCGGTAGGTTTAGTGTTAATCTAGCTTTAAATAGTGTCTGTCGTTTTGTCCGGTATTTGAACGTTTAGGGTTTATACTGAGGGCGCAGTGTGGAACAAAACAAAAATATCTTCACTACGAATTCGACTATTTAAAAAGATATGTTCCTATTGGATCTATTAGAGTTTTACATTAAAAATATATTAATAATATAATTATAATATATAAAGTATGCTGCCTCTTCTGATTAAAAATAATGTATACATATAAATAAAATTGTACTGTCCGCTTGTAATTCCAAATTAACACTAAGTGCAAAAAGTTTATAGGGAAATTAAAAAAAAAATTTACTATTTGTTTGTTCCGACTTATCTCTGAAACGGCTGGACCAATTTTAATAGGACTTTCACTGGCTGATAGCTGATGTTATAAGAAGTAACCTGGCTACACTAAGTAGTGCTACAAATAGTTTTAGTTTGTCTATTTCATTTCCATTATATCTTTACAGGTAAAGTGCTTCCAGGAGTGGCAGCGCTATCCGACGCATAGAATAACAATTAGCGCACTGTTTTAGACAACCTTAGTAAATAGTACGCTATTTATGTGATTTTATTTAAAATTTAGCATCATGTATCGAATATATAATTGTTAAGAATAAATGTTGAAATACTGGATTATTTTATTTTACCCATTTATTAATACTAGGGGCACCAACAAACCCGAGATTTCGCGAGCGCAGCGAGTCGAAATTGAGGTGCCGTTTGCATATTGAGCGAAGCGAGCCCAGTGTAATGACTCATCGTTTTCCATTGACTTCATTGGGATATCAGTTTTTTGACGATTATTCCTCAACGACATGACATTTTTCTTTTTTTTTTAAACCATCACCTAATGTGTATCTTTTTGATTGAAAAAATTTCATAATTTTCAGTCAAGTAGTTTTCGAGCCTATTCGTGACAAAGAATGTGAAAGAGTCTCCAGTAGAACGTTCCGCTCGCTACAAGTTCTCGAGCCTATTCGTTACAAAGAATGTGAAAAAGTCTCCATTAGAACGTCTCGCTGCGCTCACTTCGCTCAATTAATTATTATGAAAATATTATATGTAGGTGTAGCCTCTTGTGTTTGAACTCTGACTCTTCCCTACCTGTTAACTCTGGCCTATCGGTAATGTACAATATCGATCTGGACTCCGCGCAAGCGTCCTTCACCTATACCATTTAATATATATTATTAAGCCAAAATAATACCATTAATAAAATATTTTATTTATTTTATTATTATATTAACGATAATAGTATATATATTGTAATTAAGTTGAATATATAGTGAGGTTTGATCCAATTGGCCAATGTTGGCGCATGCTCGCCAACTGTTTGGTGATATTAGTTATAACTCAGTGTCAGTGACGCAAAAGGTCCCGGTTGCCGCCGGTTTACTATTCGGCGGTAAAATGGTGTTTTATTACCCAAATACTCTAATTATACAGCCGTAATATAATATTAATGTAAATTGTTGTTTAGTGTGTACGTATTTATAATTAGTTCGTGTTGTTTTTATTAAGGTAAGTTATAAGGGCTTTTTCTCTGTATGGTGTTCAAATTCACATGACTAAATTAGATCAAAATAGAACCTTATATATATTATAAATAGGATATTTTTTGCTATATAAGAATGAAGCTGAAGGCACGGAAATGATTCATCAAAGTGGTTGCCAGTTTAATTGTTTCGAAACAGTGCCAGTGCCTACTTTGAACTGCATAGCGACTAATAAAACATCAAAGTTCCTCTAGTTCCCTGATACGATTCCAGTTTAATTCCGTGATTAAGAAAATTCCGGTTTAATTCCATCAATAATAATAATTCACGAAGATAAATCGATATGTGTACTGTCCTCTAAAGTGTACATATATTAAAATATTCAAGAACTTATTTATTTGTTGACGCTTTTCCAAAAGATTAATTATGAAAACAAAGAACATATGGAACAAAGTTAAATAAAAAAAAACACGATTTATTATTCAGAATATAAATTACACTAAATTTCAGTGATTTGTTAAATAGAAATATGTTTTACATATGCTTATACAATGACTGGCATCTTTATAAAACTTTAATCTTCCGAGCTATTATTTACAATTAAAAAAACAAAAAACATGGCTTCCAAGATTAGGCTGTATGCAAGATTAAAATTAAAAAAAAAAAAAAAATACTGGAGTTTAAAACTGGAGAATTAAATTTTAATAATCATCTTAACCTTAGAATTAGTAGTGTGTTAACAAATAATTAATATAAAATCAAATTTCATTATAAATAAATACTGTCAATTAAAAAAAAAAAATAATAATAAATAATATTCTTATGTTGGTATTATTACCCAAACAATATTATTTTTTTTTAATATTTTTATCATGACCATGGATTTTTATTTCAAGTATAATATTGGCTGCTCATTTATTATATTTCTCTATATTCTGTATACTTCAGTGTGTATTCACATTTTTCTTTAATGACGTTATCGCGTTCTGATAATTAGTACTCTTGTATCCAGGGCATATGTCAAAAAGTAATGTTCCTTTTTTAAATATTACAAATACAAATCTTAAACATGTTACGTTTTTTTTTAATTTTTGATTAAATATGACACTAAGACTGAAACTTAGAGTTCTATCAATATATAAATTTATATTGCTAAATTCATTAGGGTCACATTAGCTCTGTTGATAAAATTGACATTGTATCCTAGGAGTCGTTAGTTCGAGTCCCGTTGATGATTTTATTGTATATCTGTTTAAAAATAATGACCTGAAAACATATTCAATGGAATTCAATGGAAATTATATTCAATTCAAAATATAAATGGTATATTTCAATAATTCTACTTTCTGATAAATTATTAATATAAAAAATTTAAATTTAAAATTTAATAAATTTGGTGTATAAACCAATATAGATAAATTAAATGATTATACAAGGAATAATAATAATATACAAATTGTCGTTTGTACGTCATGTTATCTCATAGCTCTGATAAGCTCTCTATCTCTTAACTGCTCTTAGAGATTTCTTTGTTAACAGTATTTTATTATTACTTGAAATAGATTTTAGACTATATAAATTAATTATAAAATAAAAACTGCAATATATAACATATAAATAGTGATTTATTGATTGATTGGTTGATTGATTCATTGATTGAATATTGATTATAATATAATATTAGGATATTAAATTTAATTTTGAATATTTTAATTTATTATTAAGAATATTAATTATATTTTAATTAATAATTTATATAATTAGTATATTGTCGATAATATAATGTTATATTGTTAAATATATAAAATTAAGTTCAAAATATTCTAATGCCAAAAATCGAATCTGCGACCTCATAGATACTGTCCCTCCGTTCTAATAATTGAGCCATCGTGTCCCGTCTCGATCAATCTATAATTGAATGATACATCTTTTGAAAATGATATTTCTTTTCTATTGTTGCAATATATAATAAAACATAGAGATATCACAACGAATTTAACGAATTTAATTTAACATTTCATATTCAGGAGTTACATCTGTGTATTAAATAGTATAAAGTTACTTAAACGGAATCCTAACTCGAAACAATAACAAAAATAAACCATAAAAATAAAATTATTAAAGAAGTAAAAAAAATATCTCAAAAATAAATAATTAGTTAAACCGTTAAAGAATATATTCAAATGTAAATTCGAAATCTTTTTCAATGTTAATTATAAACAACGGAATAGGACTCACTTGTTCATGTCACTTTGATCTTTAGTTCTTCATTCATACAAAATAGCCGACTCGGAAACACTTTGTATTTCGTACTGTGCTTTTTGCTTTTAAACGCTCATTATTCTATGTCAAGCGGAATTTTAGTGAATCAGAAATTAATATTCATATAAGAAAATGTTTTGACTAACAACTTTAGTTTTAAAATATAAAAAGTGTATTTTAAAACTATAAATATAAAAATGTTGAAACAACTTTTTATTTTATTCATAAATAGAATGTATATTGATTTGAATGAATTCAAATTTGAAGGTCGTAAAAAAATTAAAAAAGCAAGCAAAGGATTTACATCATTCAGCTTAATATATATAAGTGGTCAGTCAATTTAATTTATCCTTCCTATAGCTTAAATGTTAATTAAATTCTCAATTTTTATGAATATTCCTATTTTGTTATTAATATTTAAATACAAAAATATATTTCTTGTAGTAATTCCAAATAGAAAATGCCGGACTGGACGTGGTTAGTCGCTGCGGCGCTTTTCGGCGCTTTCAGCGCTCTTTCTGTGCCACTAGTAGTGTTGCTCTACTTCGTCCGACCTTTTGAAAAGAAGCAGCCAGCTGAAGAAGAGTTTACCATTCCTGTTACATTGCCTCCGGTAAGTTTACAATTATATTGTTTTATGTTTCTATTTCTGAACGTTTATAATATAAATTGATATATTATAAGCATTGTTATGATACAAGTATAATTAATACGTAAGTGAGGAAACAACGGTATAATAAAAAAGATCGCCTTTACCACATAACATATTTAATATTATCGAAAAACTTCCCAAACTCCCATTTATTTTCACGAACAAACTAACAATTAGAGAGATAGTAAAATATATAAAAAAATTATCATTTATGTGTGTCATATTTTTTTTCAAATATATTAAATACGCAGATATCATTGTTATATTATTTTGTTTTAAATATAAATATGACACATGGGATGCGTCGTGTCTATAACACTGTTATTTGACCACACTTATATAATAATTTAGTATTAAACATAAATTGTAAAATGTTATGAAATTCAAACATTTAATAAATATAATGAATATGTAACACATCAGTTCTAAATTGAAATAAAAAAAAAATAGTTTATTTTTATAATCAAACGAGCGACGGTCCGTCTTATTGAGCCTTTGGGACCATGTCATGATATATTTTTGATTTTATTGTTAGGGTCCAACTTAAAAAAATGTTTACAAATATAATATAATATATATATATATATATATATATATAAAAAGAAAAAAATATCCCTCATTATTGATTGCATTCATAATAATATTTTTAAATTGAATTATCAACTATAATTGTCTATATCCCAAACACGCACGGCTGGAGACGCCAGAGGAAAGTAGTTCTGTATTAAACCCTTATTTTATAGTCCAACATGGTTTACGCTCACATAAAATCACCCATAAAAGAATATAATTTATCTTCACTGCGTTTAGTGCTTGGATTATAAAAGAATAAAACAGACGCTGTATCGCTAGTAAACGTATTGAAAATGAACTGGAAAGTGAACCTATTCTGTACTTAATAATGAGATTAAAAATAGTGTTCAGAATTATTATAATAAAATTAATTACATATGAAGCTGTTTCTAAATATAATGTGAAGCGAAGCAACGGTGCAATAAAAATATTGAAACCAACATACATGATACAGCAAAAACATAATTTAATATTTCCCTGTTAATTAATTAGTTAATTTACCAAACTTTGATACAATAAACTATTTATATACAGAGTACACTATTTAAAAATTATGTAATATGTGTATACGCGGTTTTTACTTTTACTTGGACTGTGACGTCACGATCAGGCAAAACAATATTAATGCTGGAAAATAATTAAAGGTTTAATTACATATTTAATTTATTTAATAATATAAAAATATATCTTCTAATAATTTGTCGAAGTTAAAAAAAATACAAACAATTGAGCGAATTTAGTAAAATAATTATAAGTAAAAGTAAATTCAATTAGAGCAGCATAGTTAATAATTAGCAGCGTATTTCATAATTTTCTTTTCCGTCATTGCGTGCTCAAACAAACACACTTCGGATAAGTTTTCGTTAATTTATTTAATAATTTTAATGCTGCAATGCTGTATTTTCAGTCGATTTCTATTTTAAATATATTTTATACTTTGGCATATTTTTGATCCCAGAACTAGTTAACGTTCATCAATCAAAGCTAATAGCTGTACGATGTAGTGTGCTAATTTACCTAGCGCTCTATAAATTAGGTATAACCATTTATTAGACTCTGATATTTTAAACTTTTTTATTACTAAAATTTTTTATGTCTATAAACAGTCTTTATTTTACTTTTTTTTATAAGTATAAACAGTCTTTATTTTACTTTTTTTTATAAATATAAACAGTCTTTATTTTACTTTTTTTTATAAGTATAAACAGTCTTTATTTTACTTTTTTTTATAAATATAAACAGTCTTTATTTTACTTTTTTTTATAAGTATAAACAGTCTTTATTTTACTTTTTTTTATAAGTATAAACAGTCTTTATTTTACTTTTTTTTATAAGTATAAACAGTCTTTATTTTACTTTTTTTTATAAATATAAACAGTCTTTTTTACTTCCGATTAAACACGAAAGATCTAAAGACCTTTAATTAAAGTCACCCTAATTTCTACATCGTAAAATCTAAATATAAATAAGGGATCTTCGGGATTTTGTTTACACGGGTTCCAGTTTTCTCTCGTTTTTATTTAAATCACAAAAATGAAGTAAATGTGTATTTAAAATAACAGATATAATGATAAGTTGTGAATTCTGTTTTTCAAATATTAAAAACAAAACTAAATAGACTGACATGACTCTAAATTCGTGTTGCATGTGTGCAAATTAGTCTTTAAAAAGTGTAAATGCCACCCTACACTCGTAAAGGATTTGAAGAGATTTTTTTTTATTCCATGTCAATTATATAATATTAAATCATGTGTATGTATGTGTGTTAGCCTGTAATATCGTTAGGACGTAATATAATCAATTTTGAGGGTATTCTACAAAAATATATACCAAATGAAAATATTTTTCTGTAGTTATAATGAACCTTTAACTAATCCTTTTGTTAATCAGTCACTGTTAACTGTTAATTACAACACTTCTTCCCCTTCCCCTTTTTTATTAATCTGTTAGGAACATGTTTTTTTTTTACTTTTGTCCACTAATTCCCCCTTTGATTTGACGTTTGGAGTGGTTGCTGCGTTCCCTATATGGTAGCAGTCCTTGACTCCCTATAAATATTATAAATTAGTATGTATATTTGGATGTACGTTCTGTTTTCACATGAAATCGGTTGAACCGATTTTGATTGAGTTTTAACACAGAAATACCTTTCCCGTAAAACCGGGTTACCTTTCATTGCGTAATGAAAAACGGGGTTGAAATGAGAGATGCTATTTCCTATAGGAAATATATTTTGTTTTTACTTCAGTTTATAAATACGGCTTTTTGTGTTTGGTTATTTATAATAAATCAAATGGACACTTTTAAAAGAATTCAAAAATCCAAAAACTGAAGGTTAACATTTTGAAGATTTTGTTGATTAAGAAAAATAAGAGTATTTATTGTACATTAAAATGTATTGATACCCCAAATACTAATAATACCAATGTACAGTTAGCAGTTACAGTTAGCAGCAGTTTAAAATATTTAATTTTCCCTTGAAACCATAATTTGCGATGGTAATAAACCTAAAGTACCAGGTACATTTTGGTCTATGAAAACAGTAGCAAGCTGACGAGTATAGAGTATTTTTATATTTTAACCAAACACGAAATGACAAATTATGTATTATTAACCTTATTGATCTATATTGGTATTGGTTATTGCAATACAATTTTCTTGCAAATAAATCTATTGCAACACTTGTCTACTTTAAAACTAATTTTGGAGTCAAAAACGATATTACGGGTAGCAGCTAGTTATATAAGTTCTTTGTTTACAAAAAATATAAGTATATATTTAAAATATATTAACATTATAAATATAATCTAATTTTTGTATTTGGTTTTGAATTATATCTCATAAATTGAATTTTGTTCCTTTGTAATTTGATCTTTGATCATAAAGTTTCAGATTTACGAACGAAATGAATGAACGAATAATGTAATAATTTTCTTAAAATTTTAGACATAAGGACGATAAAAACCAAAACACTGCCTCAATTCGTTAGAAAAACTCTAACTTATTTATTATTTTACTGTATTCATGTTTCAGTACAATTTGTGTATATTTCTACATATAATTCAACAGGAAATACTGGATGAGCTAACAAGAGGCGCGGGCAGCACGCCGGAGGGAGCTCTGAACGCGATGCTGCAGTTCATCTTTCAGCAGAGTACCGCTGACACTCGCTGGCTGCGCAGGCGCATGGCCACCGAACTCTCTGAGCTACTATCAAAGACTTCATCGGGCAAGATTTTTGAATCTTTGACGGTATATTGAATGATAATTAAATGCATCAAACATTCACAAAATTTAAATATATTTCATCTAGAACTCTCTAGAAGAAATACATCAAGATATTTAAAGATAAAGAATCAAATCTCTTAGTATCCTTGTAGTTTCTGAAAAGTTCTACCAGCGTCTCTTCTTTCAACAGCTTCGCTCATTGGAAGTGGGCACAGAGTTCCCCAGCATCACTAACCTCCGTCTCGTGAATGGTGAACTGGAAGACGATGGAGCGAGGCTGCGTTCATTAGATTTGAAGTTCGATCTCGCGTACGACGGCAGTTTTAGAATAGAAGTTGATGCTATCATGTTATTAGGAAAAGTCGCTAACATTTCTATAACTGGTTAGTTTTTGCTATATAATCTATATTATTTTCGTGTAATTAACGATATATTTTTGATGATTTTCTTGTATTATTCATAATAAATCTTCACATGTTGTTTCATAAAAACAAATGTCCGTTCTAGTTGAGAGTATAAGTGGAAATGTCCGAGTATTGTTTCGTCGGACGCCCTACACCCATTGGGCCCTCGCCTTCGAGGCCCCCCCGCGCTTGGAGCTGCGAGTTCGAGGTAGGTTCCAGGGACGACAGCTGAAGCCTCGACTGGCGGCTCTAGTCGCTGCTCACATACGACGAGCCGTGGCTCAGAGGCATACACTTCCAAATTACAAGATCAGGTAAAACTAAACTGAGAATATAAATTAACCTATAAAATGTATTGCATCGTTCAATCATTCTTTCTGTTCTCAGATATAAGCCCTTCTTCCCCAAGTCTGAACCTGGTAGCGCGGAGGGGGAAGACGGTCCGACCCCTCACGGGCGGCTCACGGTGCGTTTGGTGGAAGTGACCCGCTTACACTGGACGGGCAGCATCGCCAACGTCCGCGCTGCTTTGGCTGTTGATTCACACGGATGGGTAACACTCCATACTCAATAAACTCATTAGATTTTAATTTTCAATTCCTTATCTTAAGGTACCAGCTTCTTATCGGGACTCTCGGACTAACTGTCACTCTTATTACGGTCACAATATAATATATATGAATCTGTCTATAATCCAAGATTGAAATCATCCTTATATTCCATAAACTCAGCCACCTGTACCATTTTAGCATTTACCTGCGGCTTCACTCGCTGTGTGTATTTTTTTTTACACCTATTTGTTTCTTATTATCTTAAATTTTTCTATCTCTAAATATAAATATATCAAGACAACCACCAGTCTGCGAAACTCGCGAAAGTAATAGTTGTTTTGGCGTATAATTTTTTGTCTATAACAACTTGTATTAATTTGATTAATAAAAAACAATTTTGATCCATTTTAATGGTAAAGGTAACAAACGCATTTGTTTAGATAAGGATTAATAAGATAAGAATCACACATTATCGAAAATAACGTAATATTTTAAATGGAAATTTTGTATAGTAGTTATTGTGTATTAACCGTAAGAGATAGAGAATACTATGGTGGACTTTTTTGTAGTATTTCATTACTTTAGTGTATCTTTACTGGTTTACGCGCACGCGAATAAAGCTTTTTTACGACCGCGCGACCTCTTTATCAGTAATAGTTATATGTTAATAAATTTACATGAATCTACAGTTTTATGTGTTGTACTATTTATCTAAACCACCTTCAACAATTGTACATTTAGTAAAAACCGTACAAAAATTCCTTCAGTACTTTTTGAGAAAAACATTTATATATAGACAGATAGCTTTTGAGGAGTTTGTTTTATATATACATAGACTCATCAATAAGAAGAGATTTCATTATTTTCGTCCTAGCAAATAAGCAGACGATTGGTGGTTGCCCATTATATAGGAATGTCATAACTAGCTGCATTTATGAAACTACACCTAGATACAAAAAACATGTTTATCCTCTTAAACAAGCAAAAATTTTTATATTCCTATTAATGTAACCAGGTATCCCTCCGTCGCGGTGTTCTCGTCCTCGACGTGGTGTTACCAGCAGTGTGCGGTCCACTCGGGCTCGTCTGCTGTCAAGGAGTAGGCGCTGTACTCGTTGATACAGTGGTGCCAATGTCACCAGCGTACAGAGCTGATCTCCGACGAGATGACGTGGTACTAGCCATTGATAACAAGCCCGTTAATAACGTTGCGCAGGTAAATATTACTGATAAGAAAGTTATAGTTCTGCAAAGTTCTGCAATCCTAATATGTGTTGTTTTAGGTTGGAAAACTTTTACGTAATGTTGAGCATCGAGCGGTTACAGTTCGAGTAAAAAGAGGAGGATCAGAAGGTTCAACCAGAAGAGATGAAGAACCAAAGAGATTAAGAACTAACTTTTCCTTTAGACGAGTTTCTGAAGTCATGGAAGGAGTTCGACTTCAAGGCATGCGAGCGGCTGTGTCTAAGAATAATTTGACGGTAAGAAAAAACATATAACTTATTGAGCGAAGTGAGCGGAGCGTTCTAATGGAGACTTTTTCACATTCGTGGTCACGAATAGGCTCGAAAACTACTTGACGGAAAATTATGAAATTTTGCAATCAAAAAGACAGACATTAGGTGATGGTTTTAAAAAAAATTGAAATATGTTATGTCGTTGAGAAATAATCGTCAAAAAACTGATATCCCATTGAAGTCAATGGGAAACGATGAGTCATAACACTGGTCTCGCTTCGCTCAATATGCAACGGGCACCGAAATTTCGCGAGCGCAGCGAGTGGAAATTGAGGGTCTGTTGGCGCCCCTAGTAAATAAATATATGTGATGAAATTTAATAGAATATTTTTTTAGGAAAACGAATCACCATTAAAAAGTCCAGAACAAGCGAGTGAAGTTGAAACCCCAGTGAAACCAAAAACCGATCTTCCGCGTCCCATACCAAAAGCAACTGATGGTATAGGTCCCACTAACTTTGGATTACGCAAACGTAGGTGTTCAGTGGAGAACAAGTCCTCGGATAGCTCAGCTGGGAGCACACCACCCGCTTCTGGAGCGAGTACTCCTCTCCGCCAAGCCACAGCCATTAATAAAACAGTGAAGCATCCCGATATACCCATAATTAGGACGGACTCCTCAGAGTGCAAGATATCAGAAAAGGCTGAAAACACTGTGGAAGAAGAAGAGCTGTTCGAAACAGGAGGGCCGAGACAGAGCGAGCATGTGGAAATTTGTCAAATGTTCTGGACAAAGAGCGTACAAATCAAACCAATCATACCATTTGATGAGGAAACGGAATTCAAACTAAACGAAAATCACAAGTATCTCAATATAAACGTCTGGGCAACAGTTCCGACTGAAAAGGATGAAGTTCTATTAGGATACCTGAACATCCCCTTAGCAGCATTACTCAGCGAATGTCAAGATTCCACCGTGCCTCACCACATGAAACGATATCAATTCCTACCACCGGACGTCGACATCAAGTTTAGGTACAAACTCTTTAGAAAATAGCATATTTATTGTATCATTGGAAAATCCGTTATGGATAACACTCGTCTTAGGGGAGAGTAAGAACACTTATGTGGAACTCACCGGCACAGAGAATATATATGTATATATATATATATATAGATCTGGTACCCGTCGCACTTAAGGCAAAGTATCGCAAAGAGTGTCTTTACATGACAATTAACTAATCCAGTCCTCATTCCAGTAAAACTCATAAACTATCATCCCACGCGGGGTTCGAGCCATGCCTGTGCTTCGGTGACGCCCTGGTGTGGTGGGAGTGGGAAGGCAGCGCTCCCCGCGCCCCGCGACCCCGTGGCCCCGCCGCGCCCCCGCGACCACCCGCACCTCGCGCCGCACATGACTTCGTACGCACGCACTTCCATAGATCCACGCAATGTGACTTTTGCAATAAAAAGGTTTGTTTTCCTTATTCAAGTTCTATAAATGTTTTTAAATATGAAACCGGGTGGAAAAGGAGCCGATGGCCCATCTGATAGTAAGTGGTTACCGGCGGATGAACATATATGTATATAGATACAGATGCGTTGTTTGATGAAACAAAGAGGATTTAAGGTCAATGGGATGGGAGGAGTGGTTGGGCTTTCCGAATTTGTAACTCACCGTGCAATACACAGGCAGAACAAATTTCTAAAAAATTCAAAATAATAGCTGGCCGAGCCAGTCCGCAGCAGCTATTCAACAGCTAATAATTACTATTCCGACAACTTTTCATGATTTTTTTATAAATCAGTTGTATAAAATTATAATTAATTCACACGTTTATCTTAGATCTGGCTCAAAGACGCGATGCAGTGTCGCAATTGCGGACTGTGTTGTCACAAAAAATGCGTCACTAAATGCCAAGAAACCTCGCCGTGTGTTCCTAGACAGGACAAAGGTGAGTTGACAAATCAAATCAATACCCATTTGATGACAGTTCCAACACAAAGACATCTCGTTTTTTAAATGTGTAGGAAGATAATTAAACAGCTTGAGTTGAGTACAAAGGAATTAAAAAAATTACGAATAAGATTAACGATCTCAATTGTCAACACTTGTTTCAAACACAATACATGTTAATTACTTTAAAGGTTTAGCGGTTTTTTTTATTATTTAACAATTTAAACTTTTGTTTTCAATATTATTTATTCAAGAATTGAGAAAAAAAAAATATATGGCCCTAGGTTTTAATCAAACAGTCCATGCGTTTAAGAATATATGTATCGTAAATAATTTATGAAATGTTTTGAAATTGTACTCACTAACACTTGAAAAATTAGCTAAAATTTTAAATTTCGATTCTATAAGATGTAGTCTTATTTTTCTATGATTCATTTAAAAATGTAAACTTTCTGGTTTTCTCTTGAACTTGCACTTGACAATGTTACTGGCCAGTTTTTATAATTTTAAATGACTTCCCATTGACCCATGACCTTAAAAAAAACTTTAATATATTTTGGTAGTTATTAAAATACACTCATAATTTGTAAAACATGCATTTACATCTTGATTTAATAATAAAATTTGGCCTTGTTTACTTTTCCCGCTCAAAAGGACATGTTTTGAACTCACATTTGTTGACATCCCGCCAATTCCCAAATGAGAAGAAAGAAGAAAACACGGTCAACGACTTACAGCTTTATTATCTTTTTTAAAAATGTTTTATTACTGAATAATAAACGAAGAGATAAATAATGTTGAATATTTTAAGTTTAAACGCCTTCATTTCAATACAAATTATAAAACGTGTAACACTCCTAAGATTAAACTGTATACAAAATGGCGCCTCTTTAAAGATTTTATTAACATAGAGACGGCATTAAGGAAATACTTTGAAACCAACATAACAAAAACACGAAACAATGGGCTGTTTATAATATACAAATATGAAGCACTGATAAGTTTTACGGTTTATTTATTATTATTTTATTTTACATTATACTAGAATGTTGTTTAATTTCATGTCAGGGAAATTTTGTATAATAATTCAAAATTTAATTGTTTATTTATTAAAATTTTATTGTACAAAAAATGGTACAATTGGCGGACTTAATGCTAGGACATATATACATACATATAATCTTATCGCTACAAAATAAACTAAATACGTATGTTAAAATATATGCACATACTCAAATTATAAAGTTAAATACTGCAATTATAAGTAAGGAACAAAATATTTACTGCCTTCTCTCATGAAGACATTCACAAATTCGTTTATATATGTCGGTCGGTATGTAAATATATTTAGGGGCTATATTATTATAATAGTACAATTTCAATTGCATTCTACAAAATATACTATTTTCTATATTATCTTATATGCATACGCGGTATTCCCTCCTTTTTATTTGGACTGTGACGTCACGGTCCAGCAAAACACAAACAATGTTGGTTTCTACGTAAAACAATAATATTTCATAATATTAATGACAGATAATAGAAGTATTATTAAAAATATTACAGCACGCACCTCTGAATTGCATAAGCTGTTAGAAAATGATGTATTATCTAGAAATACCGAATAGAACATTTGTTTTTAATATCTACTATAATTATTTCAATAAACTTAATTGAAATAATGATTGATCATTTTGTTTCGTTATTACGTATCGTAAATATAAGAAGCATTAAAAATAATATTATAATTTAATGTGTTTATTTCTATATATTTATATATATATATCTATATATTACGATGTTTGTTTGCGCTAATCTTTGAAACCATTATTGTAGTATAATTTTGTAGATATCTATTGTTTGATCTAAATTAAAAGATATGATAATTTTATCACGATTAATTATATTATAATGTTTTTTATTTCGTATTTGTTGTTATACAAGTTTATACAAGTTGCCAATAGGTGGTGTTAATAATATTTTTTTTATTATAAAAAGTAACCTTTGTCCCTATATATGTATTTTAGAACCATTGCCCGTGGGTTGTCCACCGCCAGAATTAATAATGACTGAAGCCGACAATGTTGATCCAGACTCTGAAGATGATGAGAAATGTGAGAGAAAAGACTCGTTAGACGTTCAAGAAGACGGTAAGTATCAAAAATAGAAAACTTTGCTATTTAGTTCGCTCTCAATTTGTATTATAATCGTTTGTCTTCAGTAATATCTAAAGAGTATATAAAAAGTAGTTTGTATTTCATTTTGACAGCACTACAAATTTTGACAGTTGTTATGACATTAAGAACACTATTTTTAATCTTTAAATTTTCTTCATAGATTAAAAATTATAAATTCTTTTGATTTTTTTTTTATACAGACGAACTCCTTGAATGCTGACGAAAGCGTTTTTAACACATCCGGACTCCCGACACGTAACGACATTTATATAAGGTTTTTTAATTCTCAATGTTTTAACAATTATTGTGGAATAATGAGACTATGAGAATTATTTATTTAATCATTTTTGTCCTTTATAGATATAGATTTCCCAAACTAGAAGCCTCTAGTTGGATTCCGTCCCTTATAGGAAAATGCGTTATCGTCAGTTTTTAGGATATTTTTTGCTTTATTACTTTATTTTTTATATTAAAAATACTTCAAATATATTAATAGAAAGTAGGTTAACTTATATATTTAATTTTTTTGCTTAGAATAAAAAAATATATTAAAATTATGGTATAATCACGAAAGATCTACAAACAAACACAGTGATCGCTTCAACTATTAGTGGGGCCATAATGGTGACAAAACAATGAAGAAACATATATTTGTTTAAGAGATTGTCAAAAATATCGAACCTTCGACATGACATTTATATACCCATATATAATAAAATTACTCAATATTTTAGTTCTTCCTTTCCTTAGTTTTAAATCTAAAATCAAAAGTATATTATTAAGTAAACCTTATTCAAGAGTTTTTAGTTGATCGAAATGTGTAGAACTTACGTTGTAGACTTATTATAAAATAATAAACATTGTTAAATTTCATTTAAAAAGAGCAATTGTTGATTTTCTGGCCGGCTCTTCAACAGAGCAGCATTCCGAGCCGGTGGTAGCTTAGTCTGACTACACTGACCTTTTCAATGTAATAATTGATTCAAAAGTGCGTGTAAATGTCTTAAATAAAGATATTTTAAATTAATTATTATACGTAACATTTCTAAAATAAGCATCTTGAGAAGTATTAGATGCTATACAAACCATATTATAAAACTATATTAATTAATTTACTTTCTATTATAACAACAATATCAAATTAAAAGTTACGCTAACCACAACGTTAATTTATTGACCATATCCAATTAAAACCCCACCAGTATTTACATCACTATTTGACGAAATTTCCCCCAAATATTAGGAAATGTAACAAATAATTATAATTATTGTTTCAAGGATAATGAGTCATGTTGAGTAATTTGAAAACAATGCAATTGAGCTCTTGAGATTACTGCTTTATAACCCCCCCTCCCCCCTTTATATAAAAGACTTCGTCACAATTAATAACTGTTCCTGTTCCTGCTGATTACTGTTCCAATGCAATGCATGCATATTCTGAATCTTAGTAATCAATATAGATTACGTATTAATTTCATAATACTGCAAATTTTAATTACTTCATAATCAATTTGTGTGAAGGAAGTGTTAATTATTTATTATATAGCTATAATATTGTATTTCCTTTGAAAAATAATTAAGAGTGAATTATATTTTATATAAATTAAAAACATGTATGTACCTAATACGCATGTAGACTTCGGAGTCTTTAGATTCCTTGTTTGTTTGTTTCCCCTAAACCATTGCCAGTCCCCAAACACTGAAATATGTCCTGCATTGTAAGCCCTAATCTGATAACTGAAAATTAGAGCAAAATTACTATTGGTTGTATTTTGTTTGTTAAGGCGGAGGAGCCATGAGTGCTCTAGTGGCGGGGCTGCGGCGGGCGGGCTCCGCTCACTCCCTCTCAGCTCCCCGAAGCAATGCGTCTTCTCGGTCTTTACCACCATCCCCCAGCCATACACCCAGGTATATACAGTTAAGATAAATATTATAAACTAATAGACAAGTTACAAAACTCGAATTGTTTCACAATTACCATCTTCAAATGCAATTAAATAATTAGTTCAATCTTACTGCACTAATAGGACAAACTATCTAGCACCATATTTCACCCATACGCCGATCCATCCATCCATCCATTCATCCAACCATCCAACCATCCAACCATCCATCAATCTATCAATCTATCAATCCATCAATCCATCCATCCATCCATCCATCCAATGATCCATTCATCTCTCTATTACCCATCCATTCCATCCACTATAACTACAATCTTGTCGATAATCAAAAATTCACCACCCACCACCTAACTACAAATGTTGATTGTGCGACAGGAAGCAGTCCCTCGAATCCGTGAACCCGTTCTCCGGGTGCGGTGGTACGTGGTTGTCCGGGGGCGGGGTGTGCGCTATGCTGCAGCCGGCGGTGCGCAGCGCTCTGCCCCCCGACGCGCTGCTCGCCGCCGCCAGGGACGCCGCGCCCGACCTCGCCGCGCGCCTCACGCACACGCAGATACACGAGATGGTAACATAACAGCCATTATTGATACATTTTTGGAGCGTACTAAATTCTTGGGTTCTCCTATGGTTTATAATCAGTCATTAATGAGTTGATGTTCTAAAATAACTCTAAATATACAAAAACATTTTAGTTACGTTGATTAAATATTAATAATACTTTCCCTAAGCTGAGTCACAGTTAGCGGTCCATGTCGGACACATGCATGTCAAGTCTCAAACGAGTTTTTAATATCAGATATTATGATGAGTCAGCGTGAATGGCCCACCTGTATCACTTTCTGTTTATCTTTTTAATGGTTTCTGAATCACGGTTTGAAGCTATATATTACGTATATTTTGATCGGCTTTGATCGTTTCTCGTATTTTCAAAAATATGAGCGAATTACCATAACGTAAACTATTATAGTAAAAAATAGTTACAATTATGGGTCTATTTCATTGTCCAATTTTAAGCGCTCTATTTGACTAAAAATATTATGCTACCAATCACAAGCTCACTAACAGCTAAGTCTATATACATTATTAGAACACTAGCTGGCTTAGCGCTCGATAGATCGGATGTGTTATTACAGTTACAAGCTGTGCGTGAAGAGCTATCTGCAGTGGACATGGGTGCGGGTGAGGAGGGTGCGGACGGGGCGGAGGGTGCGGAGGGTCGCGCGTGCGCACTCACAGCGCTCATGCTGCACTGCTGCGCCGCGGCACAACTCGCGCAGCAACGTGCCGCTGACGGACTTAACACTTGATATTATTAAATGCATTCGTTCTTTATATTGGGTTTTATTTTATTATAACACTGCAAGAAGTATCAGAATATATTATAGAAAGTGAGTTAGCTTACGTTTAATAGATTTATTTTTATGATATAAAAGTTCAGTGATTTTCCTTCACTGACAAAACCCAGACCAATATCAGATATCACAGCCGGAAATCAAACCCGGAACCCGTTAATACAAAGGCAACATTGATACTGACGACATACGGTCATCAAATAGATTTTTCGTCTCATTATTACTAGACATTATAAATTAAATCATTTGCTTTGTAATATTTTGGTTTTCAGTTTTTTTAATTTTAAAAATATATTGAAATTAATTAAAATCATATTAACAATTAATAATAAATATTATACGCTCTTAAAGAATCATATTTTTTTAATCTTTATTAATTTAATGGCTGTTTATAAAAACATGCCAGCCACATCGTATCTTATTCTAAGTAACAAACCAATTGCGCTGTTAAAAACAAGTTATAAATAATCTGTGCCTGTCAGTTGGGAAGGATCTCACATCTAAACAATTTAATCTAAGATCATTAACTATTTTTCTTAATGTTGCATTAGGATACATTCAAATAATAAATGATAAAAGTCCTCCTTTCCACATTTCAGTTTAAAAAGTCAGATTTATTCTTTAAAAAAAAAAAGTTTCCAGAACGCAGTCTCAGCCATTTTTATTACAAATATATTCATAAAGAATTAAAATCAAACGATAAGTATTATAATAAGATTATTTACAAATAAAACTGAAAAGAAATGCTATTATTATTTCACAAAAATATTATTGAGCTGAGCGTAAGCGAAGTTCTTAACCGTTTGAGAGACTTTTTTTGTATTTAGTTGTCTCCAGAATGCGACGAGATAATTAGCTAAAAATTTGAGCCGAACGCAGATGTTATAGCGAAAACAGATTGAAAAAATGTTTAGCCATTCAAAAGTTATCAAGAGAAGAAGAATGGAGAGGGGCTCAGCTCAACACCCGCCAAGCACGGTTGGCGGATCCTAGTTGTATTAAAAACCAAGTTCATATGTTAATATAGTACAATGGAGCTTATAATTCCATCTGGATATTGTCTAAACAAAGTATATTTGTCTGAATATATTTGTTTTAAGATAGATATCTCAATTTAATATTTATTTTAAAGTACATAAAACATATAATCCCGTGCACCAAAACCGGTGCAAAGACCCGAGATATATTAAACTGCGTCGAATGTCCGTTTGGATGTTGTCCAAATTTTCCCTAAATAGCACAAAGGATCGACCTAAATGCGATGAGAAAAACTTCTGCGAAACATCGGTTTTGGCGGAAAATTTGGTGCGTCAGTCGTGGAGGATAAAAACAAATATAAATTAGTTATAACTTCAACAATAAAAGTTTTTTTTTACACAAATATTTAGACTCTTTGGACAAGTCATTGTTTAAAGAATTTATTCTCAAAAAGACAGATTCACTTATATGAGAACAATATAATAAAGTAATAATTGAAATTTAAATTTCGAATTAGTTTTAAAATTCGAATTTAGAATTGTAACTGTTAACGAATAAACTTAAAATCTTTCATATTAAATAAAAAATACTAATCTCGATTATCATCTCAATAAAATGTTGTAAGAACGTAGTTTCGTGTAAATATTTTCCACCATAGCCATTATTTCTTCCGGTGAAAAGAGATTTTGCTGTGTCGTAATAAGCATTCTAAGCTGCATCAAAATTTGTTTTATTATTATTATTTTTTATTTCTGTAGTAATTTTGTTCTTTATAAGCCTGTGAGATATCAGATTTACCCGTGAAAATGATTTACCAGTATGAAATACGTTGGGTCCGACTATAAAAAACGTAATCAAAATTGCTCTAGTAGTTTGCTTCTAGTACTTATAACCTACTAATTTGTTTTCCTGTGAAAATTATTATTTTTTAGCCATAAGTATGTCTTGTTTAAACAATAAACTATAACCAGCCACAATTTCACCGAAATGAGCTCAGTAAATTATGCTTAATACGCCAACAAACAAAGAGATTAGAATTTCAAAACTAATGCTTAGTATTTTAAACCATATATAAGGTTTTTTTTCTTCATAATTAAAAAAGGAATCCGTTATAAGCGTCCATTTTAAAACGTATTTTCTTTCTACGCAATAGTTTTTACTATTTAGACCAATCCTGTTATGACAGTAAGTAATAATGACAAACTGAGCCGAGTTTCAAAATACGCTCGTCGTGGTTCTGAACACTGATGAAACGTATACTCTTATAAATACCAACGCCTCAAGTGGGTCGTGAGAGGAGGAAGCCACTTTCATAGACACAAGGTTACATACTGTAATGAAATTCATTTGATGAAATCAAATCCAAAATGGACTTTCAGTTGTAATATCAACTTTTAATTAGTTGGTTAAGTATTTAAATTATAAATTTACGCTATAATTGAATGATAATTGCTATTGTAACTTCAGACATAATCTTTATTATTAAGTAAAGAAATTATCTAATAAATAATATAAAATATTTCCAAAACAATAGTTTATTTATTTAATAAAATTGAAATGTATAAAAATAGTACAATTGGCGGGCGTATTTCTGTCAGTATCTACCAGTCAACCAACATGGCTAATATAGAAACAATGAGGAAATCAGTAAATAAACAGAAAATCTTAAAATAATATCACTAATATAAAACTATTTAACTTCCAAGTTTTAAGAAATCAGTTGTATTTACAACATAATAACTGACGTTTCCTTGTTTATTTCGAGTTAAAATAAATAGATTTTAATCGTTGCACGGGACTTGGGAATATAATTGGCAAGGGTTCAAGGTTGCAAAGTTTGAAAATTTGCGTCTCTGTTTGGCGAATAGATGAAAATATTGCGTTCAATGGACGCCATTAACGTCAAAGTGACGCACGTCACTATTATTTATATGCAACTTCAAATTAAGGTTTATAATATAATGCATTTTCTTTTTTTTTTTTTTTTTAATATGTTAGGTATTGTTTAAAAAGGAGGTCAAATATATCTGAATAATTGTTCCTCTAAAGTTATTACGCGGTTTGTTAATACTTTTGTTATAAAATGTTACAAATAAAACAAGATTATACTTTTGCTAATGCGATACATTTTGCGTAACCGCTCTGTTGCATAAAATACCATTGACCACATAGATTATGATCTACGAATTTTAAACATAATTTTGGTAACCATGCTTCTGACCAACAATTTTAACGTATAATATATACATATATATATATTACTCTGATATAAATCTGTTACTGATTCATACATTTTTTTTTATTATTCTGTAATAAAGTTCCGCAATGAATTACGACAATGTTCTCTATCCACATGATGGAACACTGCGAATTAGGCTGGAAACTATTATTCGACCATCCTTTCACATTAAGCCCACTTATGATCAATTTATCATACAATTCAACAAATAACTACTGAAAACTTTTTAAATACAACCAATAATAAATGTTGAATAAAAATTTAAACCTTTTAAGATTTATTTAGGATTAGTTTTCTTTGTCGGCGCATACGACTATAAATCCAGATTCCCATTTATTTTCCACGTGCTTCCGCAAGGAAAGCAACTTGCGTCAACTGCGCAGTCGGTGGGAGCGAGACGGGTGTTTGTTGTTGTTGCCGTCTCTCACGCGCCATGCCTCTTTGTTGTGGCGACGATATAAAGGCTGGCTGAGAACGCGGTGTGCAAATTTTCAAGTGTTGCCGTTCACCCAGGCGCTTCTGCGTTTCGGAGCGGTGTTTTAAATATAAACAAACAAGTGTTTTTATTGGAAATTGGATTTTGTTAGTGATAGTGATCACTGGAACTTGGGAGTGCAGTGAGATTAAGTGATGAGACCACCAACGGAATACGATAGCTCGAGGATGCCAGCTGAGGCGGAGGAAGGAGATCCTCGAGCACCAGCTATGATGATCTGCGCCAGGTTGGCTGGCAGAGCCATCATCAGGGTCGTCGGAAGATGTGAGGACGCACAAGAGAATAGAGAACTAGGTGTGTTATTTTTAAAAGAAAAATATTATAGTATTTAAGGAAAATATACTTACTTATTGGCTAAATATTATAAACAAAGAACACAACATGAAACTTTTTTTACCTAAAAGATATTAATATATATAAAAAAATATAAAAACAAACTTATTCGAAAATAAGATATTCCAGAGCGCAATAAACATTCTTTGTTTACAATATTTTATTACCAAATGCAAAAATTTTCAGAACACGAATAACAAAAACAATTACCGTAGGCTTTGACTTTGTTTTGATGGGTTCACTGACCTCTTTTAAAAGACACAGTTTTGACCAATCATCATTTTAACCTACATACTACGCAAATGTTTATCTTATCTTAGCAACTACGTCGTTACATAGACAAAGATTACTCAATTGTTTCATAAATAAATAAATAGAGTAAAATCTTAATATTTCGATAAGTGAAGTTGAGTCATATTTGTCAATGAATGGTGACCTTTACCCAAAATTTGTAGTTAAGTAATAGAACTATAAAAATATACTACGCAAGAGCAAACCTGTTGTATTATATTATATATGTAAATAATAGTAAATTTGTATCTATAGACAGTATGTAATGATTCACTAATCAAATAGATAAAAATGCTAAATACTTTAACATATAGAAAGAATTCAAATAGTTTGAAGAAATTATTTCATTCTGATTAAAAACAATAATAAGATTGATCCTATTACGAGCATTTAATAAAAAACACTGAAAGTAATAAAAAAAACAATTGCTCTTGTACGTATAATATTATCTTGATAATACAATTATTCTTTGTTAGTAATCCAAGTATAAATTGCACATGTTCTAAAACTGTGGTAATAAGACTGATGAAAACGCGAAGAGTTAATTACAACATAATATTAATATGAAGTAATTTCAACACCCACACAATCATGATACTCAAGTATCACACTTAAGTAGCATTAAAACTGTTTTTTTCTACTCACACTTTTGGAATTTCTTCTTAGAGATCTCTTTAACGAAAGTCGTTAAGATCTGAGTCATCTTAAGGAAAGGATTCGAACGGTTGCCATGTTGTAAGGATAAATACGATTTTAGGTGCCGTTTTCCTTAACATGAATCATTTATTTAATATAATGTAACATGTTTTAACGATATTATAGATAAAGATTATGATGTAAATTTTAATACGATAAACTCACCATTAAAATTTCAAACAAACCATTGCATGACATTTAACTATAAAATGGCGGCAAACTGTAACCAAATTTCAAGTAGATAAAAAAAACATAAAAGTTATTTCACAATACATTATGTTATACATATTATGAAACTGTTTCTAATACTGTCAAATGACTCTAATGAGAGTGGAATTAGCTTATTTCCGTATTTTACGACATAATGACTTTTAACGGTAACGATCACGTAACGACTTTCCACTAACGACATCTTTGTCGCCTAAAGTACTTTGACGACTTTAAGAAGTCATTAGAGGTCAAGAAAAGTAACCGTTCAAAATCAGCTGTAAAGACAAACAGAACTTACTTTTTTAATATTATACTTAGTGTTATGCAAGCAACAATTTATTCCGTTCGTTTGACCCAAACTTCACGAAGATTTGTACCACTTGTGAAATAGTAGTCTATTCGAGGTCAGATTCTTACATTTTTAATGCAACATATAGTTTACACATCAAAATATTTTAATTAATTCACATATATAAAGTTTACCTCGAAACCGTTTCTAACATGCCTTCGTTAAAAAAATATTATTAAAAAAATGTATACCACAATCTTTTCAACAGTAATATTTCAATTAAAACGCTAGGCCATTCGCAGATTTCACATGCGTGAGTAATAACTAATAACATATAATAAGTAGGTATATGAATAAACCTTGAATGCAATATTAATTACTATCTTGATTCTCATTATACAATTACGAATACATTTAACAAAATCGTTTCTAATTAAATACTTAGTATATTTTTAAACGCCGAATAAAATTAAAAAGTTGCAAATTTTAATCAAACCTGCTTTTTATGTATCATTATCATTAATAGCGTATAAGAAAACGTTTTTTACTTTTCCTCATTCCACGTTACATCCATATCAACTCCCGGAAGACAGCACAATGAATGTCCTAACACGCGGAAGGCCAGTCACATGGATTTATTGCGTGCTCCATATGTCTTGATACTTGATACATGCGTTAAAAGTATTAGCGGTTCAAACATCAATAAAGAACATCTCTAGAACATATATAATCATTGGCTAGTATGAAGTCCGCAATACTGACAGAAACGTGTTGGCCTTAAAGGAACAATTTATTCCATATAAAGTCGAACCAACACTAAGGTCACATTAGTAGTAACTTCCTTGTCTTTAAAATGTATGAAAGATATTTTTTTTTAGTCTATTGTGATTGCATTTAAGATGTATACGTTTACCAATAAGATTTTATATTAAGCATGATCATATTCTATATTAGTCTAAATATATATATATATATATATATATATATAAATAAAAAAAAAATAAAAGACGTAAAAGGTTTGGAATACTAAATAAAATATTACTGTTTACAAAACTAGTAAAACAGAAAACAGATAGTTTGATAGCTTTTTTTAACCTCAACTATTAAAATAATATATAAAATAATCTAAACACATATAAAATCATGTTAAGTTTCTTTAAATTTGAAATAAATGTAGAAAAAAAATATCTGCAAATTGCGATACCATAATGTCGTTTATCAATTGAGTTACCGCTAATAAATGAATATTGAATATTATATTAATTTGGTATATGAATGATTTTTACATAAAGTTTTCTTGCGATATGAAATAGTACCAAAAAATTTGATACATATACAGTATCGAGTGACAAAGGAGTGTGAATACCAAAACGTTCCAGTTACATAACGTCAAATCTTGACATGTGACAGCTCCAAAAACATCTCAAATAGCAAATGTCACTAATATTTAAATAAATAAATAAATAAAGGAAGAACTTATTTTAATCATATATTATGAACTATGATAATTTGTCATACCGTTAACAAGCAGGTTAAATTTTAATAATGATATTTTATTTCGTATCTACGTATATAATGTATATACAAAACATTCTATTTTCTGACCTATACTGACTTCAGTGTAGTTACACAAGCAACACGTTTCAATTTATAAATAGATTAATTCTGGATTGTACTGACCGTGAGACAAGAGTTAAAATTACCTGAACATATTTCGCAACATATTCTCTAAACTAAAGATCAACACAGATTTGTCTAAACAGTAGTAGTAAGCATTTAGAAAGTAAGTCGTATAAAAATGGCTCTGGCGGTAACAAAAGTGGTTTTAAGATGCGAAAACGCTCAAGAAACTCAAGAATTAGGTGACTGTTATAACCTCATTTTAATTTAAGATCTTAAATGGGCCATTTATAAATGTGAGTGATAAAATACTTATTTAATGTTCCTTACTTGTTTCAGATTTATCAGAGTGTCAATTAATGCAGGTGCCAGATGCAGTTTACCATTTATTGCGGCATACAGAACTTAAGAGCTGTGATCTCAGTGGCAATGTCATCACAAAGATTCCACCTAAATTTACTGTCAAATTTAGTTTAATTACAGGTAAAAATTGTTACACCTATATTTTAAGTAGCTTCATATATAGTTATTTTCGTAAAGTATTTTAGTTATAATATATTCAAAAAAGTATAGTAGATTTGTGGCCAAAATTATATTCACCAATACCTTATGAAATTGTGTACTCCGAGCAACACTTGAGAAATACTCCACCAACCCTTTTATATTAGTACTTGTTTCCAGATCTAAATCTATCAAACAACCAAATGGGAAAGCTACCTGATGAGATGTGCACCCTCGCCTGCCTGCAGCGGCTGGACATCTCACACAATACATTTGTGGCTCTCCCCCACATCGCCTTCCAGTGCCCAAGTCTACACACCTTACTAGCACACCACAATCAAATTATTGGTATATGTTATTTTTATTTGATTAATGTTTATTACTTGTCAATTTACACATTTGATAAAAACATCTTTATTTTATTGAACTAACCCAATTCCGCATAATAAGATTTTAATCCTGGTTCATTCCCTGTAATTATATATTTCTTCATGTCAATGGTTCTATTTTGTCTAAATACAATAAAATATTAATGTAAGTTATTTATGTTGTATATTAAAATTAAAATTGTCTATACTTGCAGAAGTGGATGTGGATAGATTGGCTAGATCTCGTGCACTGGAGTATGTTGACCTCAGTAATAATCCTATACCTCCCCGTACTTATGAAGAATTAAAACAGCTCACACGACCATCAATATCTATTTCTGAAAGAGAAAAAGAAGATTGGGAGGAAGATCTCTTACTATAATTTGTACAAGACTTTGATGATTAAGTTTAGGTTAACATAAGTATTAAGACTGTTGCTACACTCGAGGGTGGAAATAAATGGTCCTAACTTAACTGTGATGAAGCCTTGTGCAGGCCTTTTACATACGCTTATAGTGAACGAGGTCTTAATTATGAATGATTTTATTTACCGCAGAATCAGCAACAAAGTGCTCAAGAATTTCGTTAGCAAAACATGTAATAAATACCTGTTGTATTTTAAATAATGCAATATATATTTTTTTATAATTCTTATCTA
The DNA here is from genome assembly GCA_918358695.1 of Melinaea menophilus ssp. n. AW-2005. Classification (NCBI taxonomy): domain Eukaryota; kingdom Metazoa; phylum Arthropoda; class Insecta; order Lepidoptera; family Nymphalidae; genus Melinaea; species Melinaea menophilus. Next base: position 15,927,296 of record OU911052.1, read on the forward strand.
CTTAATCACAAGTGATTTTTAGTTACATTACATTTGATCAACTTTGAATATTTTTAAATACTAGTCGACTATTTTAATTAATTTAGTGTGTTATGAAATATATTTCTAACCCATTATATAATGTAATAAGAAATATATACATTGATATTTTTATAAGAACGAATATATATTGATAATTATAAAATAAGTTTGCAATGTCAGTCTCAAATTCATTTATAAAATTTTGCATACAAAAAGTAAAACTTATGCTACTTGCAAATTAATATTGTATAAATGAAATATTTCAATGAGCTTTATAATATTCGTAAACTATGTCAGAAAATAAATATAGAATATTTGATACTCTTATCTTTTTCTATCCCATACATAAAATTTTGTGAAAATAATAAAAACTTAAGATAATGTTATGGTTTTTTGTATTTTATTCCTATAAATAGTAATAAATATATACTGCGAAGAATCAAGAAATTACGTTTAAACTATAAATAATTAGTTTAAAACAAAAATTGCTGTCAGTGTCTTACTTTCGCTTGAAATGTCACAAAATAAAATCTCTTAATTGTGTGCTTAGGAACGTCATACCAACGTTTCTAATTGCATAAAAAATTATTTAGTGACAAAAATACACCAGTTTAAACAGAAATTTGTTTGTTTCCAAAGAACACAAAATTTATTTGACGGTTTTTGTAAATATCGCGATAACTTTATTATAAGCTTTTTACTTCCGATAAAATCTAATTTTGAAAGGTAAACACAAAAACTGCTTTGGGCTATAAAAATACAAGAAATTAGAGTAAATATGGATTTAGTGTAGTGTAGTGTTAAAATCGAAATCTAAATGTTTTACGACGACCTATGATGCTTTCGCTTTGAAAACTTTTTCATTTTGGTTATTCTTATTATTAAACTAAAATCTATAGATTTGTATATATTTTAAGAAATCAGACGAAGTCATTGATTTTTATTTTTACCGTTTGCGACATTTTTATAGTTATTATTTTTTTATTATTTAAAACCAATACCAATACCAATACTTTAACGATAACTTGACCATCGATGAAAATATTATCCCTCAAAGATTAGTTGCAATTTTGGTGGACGTCTATTTTGTCCTTGACTAGTAATTAAAAAATATTTATGATCAAAGGTAGTGTATAGCCTAAGAATCGAGTAGCTTTAGATAATTGTAATGCACTGTTAACAGTAAAGCAGCATTCGGTACTACGAGCATTGCATGAAACAAAAATATTTTCAGCTACCAAAAATCACCCTAATTTTAAGAAAAAAAAATCAAGTAAGATGTGGTCAAATATATTCTATTAATTTCAATAAATATAGCCATTTACCAGTTTGTATAAATTTCATCTGATGCGCTACATTTGGCCGTAAAAAATTGCCTGTAAAATTATTATATATAATTAGTTCTTCAAAAGCTATTACGGTAGCAATTATTATCTGGGGCAATTTGTATTTAATAAGCTTACACAATACTCTATCTTAATATAATTGAGCAGAATTAGTGTATAGACAAAGCGATGAATGCAACTGGCCAAAAATAAGTTTATTATAAGTAATTTTTGACAATATTTTATTTTGGCTCGGACTTTTTTCATTTCATTTTCTTAAAAATAAGTGCTTCTCATTTAATAGAGATGTTATTGGAATTGTTAGATGCTTTGTCTTAAATGGAATGGCGGGTGAAGGTGTAGAGGATGATCCAAATTTAAAAGGATTAAGTAGATATTTTAACAGTCAAACAAATAGAGGACGGGCAAACGTTAGTTATACATTCTGAGACTATCTCATATTTACCTTTCCTTGAAACTGCATCATTAGGCTTGTCATGTAATGGCATGCATTTCAATTTTTTTAACTGAGATTCCTATATTAAAAAAATGGTTTCTATTAATTAACCTTTTAGGAAAATAATGAATCAACATAATTCTTCTTCTCAGGTTTCAATGGCAACATTTGGAGGTGCAGCTTTATTTTACATTTATTACAAGTTTTTCAAGTCCAAAAAAAAGAAAACAGTATAAGAAGAAAGATGTTTTTTATAACAAAAAATAAACATGTAATACAATGGTTTTATAAAAACGAAACGCACGTTAACGTATTACCTGGCACACTGACAGAAGATAACTGATCAGCCGCCTCGCACTTGACATTTTCTTGGGAGGTTGTTATTACATAAGTAACATATTTTATTAACAGGTAATTTTATTTCATTATAACATATAAGATTATATTAGCACTAGTTTGCTTTACCACAAAGGGTATTAATGTTATTGTTAAAATTTAAGAATGGCCGGAGGAGAATCTGTCGATGAATCCCAGTTTAAAGGGCTCTCGAAGATCTTTAACAGCACAACCAACCGAGGAAGGGCTAATGTGAGTTTTAAATACTTTTATATATTAATAATCTGGTTGATATTTTTAAAATTTTATTTTTTAAGTCCCCTAACAAACAACTGACTGTTGCCAGGTATTTGTCTTTTCCCATGCCCTAGGTTAAATAATAAATCACCTATCACTAGAAAGTTACGTAAAAAAATGTATTAGAATTATGACAATAAAAACAATTTTTGTGTTTTCATTTTATGAATAGGTGAATTTTCAGCAGAGTAAACACATTATTTATTTAGTCTCATCAAAACTTGTCCAGTCTTTTTTACATGTTTAAACTAAAACTATTAAACAATCAATAATTTTTTTTTGTTCCGTGTTAATACAAAACGGCAATTACTTTTTCAAAACACAAAAAATATTGAATGTACATGTTTTGCTCGGGTAATGAATTGTTATGTAGACGCTTCATATAATATTTAAAAAATATGCTGCAATAAACATGTATATATATTTAATCAGTTTATTGTGGTATGGTAACATTATAAAAGGATTAGAATATGTTAAATAAAGAATCTTAAATATGAATGTTAATGGTTATAGGAAGTGATGAAGGAGTGATTGGAAAATGATATGGCATGATGAGAAAACAGTGTGATGAAATGATGTATTAATATATATTTATTTTTCAGTCGGCCATGGCAACATATGCAGTATTCGGTGCAGTTATCTTATACTTTGCACTGAAACCGAAATCAAAATCCAAGTGAATGTAAATAAATTGTTATTTTTATTTAAGTCTCGCACTGTTTACGTAAAAACAATGTAATTATTTAGCAGAATAAATAAATAATGTAAAAATGTAAAATCTTTTTTATATATTTTAGGATTACAAATAAAAAACAACTTTTATAAATATCATTTTTAATACAGAGTAAAGGTGTAGAAAATAATGTGATGGATTGAGAATAGTAAATACAGAGATCTATTAATCGAGAATTTTAAAACATTAAAATCTTTAGTGAAGAGTACTTTCATTGAAATGTCAGATTGAAAAAAAAAATACAAATTGAAATGTACAAGTGTTTTTATACAATCTATCGACTAATTTATAATCAGCTTACTCGTTTTGTGCTCGGTAACGTCATTATAAAAACTTACACTAATACAAGCACTAGCACCAATACTATATGAATGTGCATTTTATTCTATGGGACAAAATAATCGCAGGTAACAAACATTTTTATAATATTACATAGATTCTACAAAAATATTGTGTCATTGTTGCCATTATTAAAATACTCTACTGTTAAAAACTATTGCAATATTGTTTGCTCTTTCAACGTCCAGTCCACAATCACTGGATACGCGTAAGCATTAACTAACTTGTATACTTAATACTGTAGGTAAATAAAAACTTATAAATATTACATAATAATTTTCAAGCCTCATACATTCCTACCGTGACTAGCTTTCATTGTCCTAACAAATGCACCCTCCTTATATTACCTACCTAGTAACATTTCTTACATATCCAATCTAATCCAAGCAAGCTCTGAATATATAAATACATTTAAAATTATAAAATAGCTGCCCTCATATACATAATATAAACTAAAACAGTGCAATCCTACTTACATTAAAAGAAGCATTAATATTCGTAAACATTCAGACAATTGTGTCTTTAAGAAAATATACTTTAGAGATACACACAAAGCTTAAAGAGATTACATTAAATTCATGTCAATAATAGAATTGTTTGTCGTTGTAAAGTTGAAAAAATTCGAAATATATTAAGGCGTATACACATTACATAAGACCTCAAGCACACCAACGCAGCTGTTAGCTGTTCCTATTATATGGATGGAATGGTTGAGAGAAATGACCTTTGACCTTGCAATGAGTTAGCTGTAGCGCGCAATTTGCAAATTCATACAATGAATCGTCCATTAATCACATGACTTTTAAAGGAGGGGGACACACGTTTTAGGTAGGGGGGGGGGGGGGGTATTTTCGTTGATCATACATTATAATTACCGTAAAACATCACGTGATTAATAAACGACTCCAACACACATCTTATGACAAGTGGAACTTACATTCAAATTGGTTCCATTTTTAAATTATAATTATTAATATCAGTTAATTATATTTTAATGAGATATTGTTAATTCGAACATAACTTTACTGATGATTAAATTAGAATCTAATATAATCTGCATTTGGAAAAGACAGAATAAATAAATTTTAAGATACATTCAGTACAGATCATAATAATAAAGAAATTATAGATGAAAATCAACATATTTTTGTTATCAAATTAAATTATAAATTGAAGCTAGCCCCAAATAAGTGATTAAAAGAAAAGTGTAGTTCACAGCCAGGTGGGAGGGCGGGTGAGCGCGTAGAGCGCGGGCGTGGCCGCGGGCGCGGGCGCCGCGTCGTCCGAGTCCGACTCCTCGGAGGAAACCCGCTCGGCCGCGCTCAGAGCGACGCGCGCGTACTCGTCCGTGTCTATGCTCTTACAGAAGTGGATAGCGTATCTGGAATGTTGGTTGTTATATAGCGAGATGGACTATTTAGCTAATTATTTAATTAATTAAAACTGATTTATGACATAAAATAATCCGAAAGCACTGTGTTTTATAAAAAACAATCTGGGGGTAAATTTACAAAAATACATTGAGGAAAAAAAAATGAATTTATTCGTCATTTATCACTGCTCACACCATCTATGGAATATTGGAATAATAGAGTTTACTACTCTGATTATGTACCATATTAGAATTTTACTTGTTTTACATGCCATCATTTGTCATGTTCTCATTTATTTATTTATTTACTATACATTTAAATTTTGTAGTTACCTTAATTTCTCTCGCAACACTGATTTGCACGAATATCTTGGCATCTTGAGTAGGAAGAAACATGTGTAACTTTCTGGTAGAAAGTGATCGGGCGGCTGGTACTTGTCGAGGACCTGGGAATGTACGATCATGTTATATTCATTGTTCATTAAAAATCAAAACAAATATCTATTTTATTTTGCTGTTATCCGAGATTCCTGATAATTAAAACCAGCGATCCTGAGATTAGCGGGTTAGTTTAGGTCATAGACAATATTTTTTAAGATGGCAACAAACGAGTGTGCTGGTCACGTTGTGGTAAATATTGAAATATAAAAAAATTACAAGAGTATTATCCTCTGTGTTAGTACAATACCTGCAATACAAAGTCCCTCTGTCGGGGGTCCTGCGGCGCCCGCGGGAGGCGCGTGCGACCCCACACGAAGCGCAGGAACAACGCACGCTCGCTACCAGACAGCTCCTCCATCACCTCCCAGAACCACTGTACCAGCGGGGCGTTTGGTTCTACACCTGTTTTGTAAAAATAAAACCATATTAATAGTCTCTATAGACACAATTTAATAGAAGAGTTGTTTGAATATAACTCTAGTTAGATGAGAAAATACTAACTTCGGATACAAAATATGAAAAAAAAGCTATAAAAGATTCAAATCTCTTATAGATAAGCGTATTCAATTAATTGAGCTGAGCGTAAGCGTAGCTCTTAACCGTTTGGGAGAACGTTTTTTGTGTTTAGTTGTCTCCAGAATGCGACGAGACAATTAGCTAAAATTTTTCTCAAGTATGTTTGAGCCGAACGCGGATGTTATAGCGAAGACAGATTGAAAAAATGTTTAGCCATTCAAAAGTTATCAAGAAAAGAAGAAAGGAGAGGGGCTCAGCTCAACACCCGCCGCGCACGGTTGGCGGATCCTAGTATATTATAGTATCAAACCAGCATTAAAATTCTTTACCATATCAATGTCAAAGTATTCAATATGGCCTTGCATATAGTAATAACATGATTATTGAGTACCTTTATAAGTGGCGGAGGCTCTGAGCGCGTGCACGGGTATGTCTGGTGAGCCGCACACCAGCGTCTCCAGCTCGGCGGCGCTGAAGAGCGCCAGCAGCGGCGCGGGCACCACCCGCGACATGCCGTCCCGCACCGCGCGGACCTGCTCCTCGAACTCGTGTAACCTGCGGAGTATTACTTGCTTTAATTTCAATTTTGTAGTAGAGCCTGTACTCTATTGCATCTTTGGGATATATTTCCTGGTGCAAATTCGAGTCCAGTTCATTTTATTTTATTACTTTATTTTAAACGATGGTATTTTAGTAGAGTTAAGTGTTAAATAAGTCATGTACAAATAAATACTTATGTTAAATATCTTTTTAAATTCAACTCAGTATTATTATTATTTAATTGTAACCAAATATCATATAAAATAAGTTTTATTTTATTATTTTCCAATTATATAATACAAATCGTACCTATAATGCAACGCCAGTTGTACGTATTCGTCCTTGTTGTCTGGAGTCACCCGCTTGTGTCTCGTGGACAGCGGCACTTCATGTCCCGCGGCCGACGGTATGGAGAACGGCAGCTCGAGGTTCTGTAGTTCCTGGATCACCAGTAATAACCACATTACAACCGTCAAAAATACTAAATATACTTCAATAATCATAAGTCTTCAATCAAAGTTAACAAAAAAGAAATACGGTAAGAAATGCTTTATATATATATATATTTAAAAAAGTCCGACTAGTTGCACGCTTAAAAAATGTTAAGTTCATCGACCACTTTTGTTGGTACCTTATTAGTGGGCGTCATGTCTCGTATGCAGAGCAACGCCGGGAGGAAGTCCTTGTCCACCTCGGCCAGGTCCCTCGGGCGGAGCGCCTGGCCCGCCAGCTGGCGCCACACGCCCTCCGCCACCGACAGAGACAGGGGGGACCCCGTGCGGATCGCTATGCCCATTAGGACCCCTGGAGTTTGAAATTATTAGATTACATCGTTATAACTAACTATTTAACATATTAATTTATGTATTGCTGTTGAATCAAAGAATCAAAGAGTCCAGACAGTTTACGTAAATAATTCTAAATCGTCTGGTTTTCACCTAAAGATGGGTGTTCCACAAGGATCTATTCTGGGCCCCTTTTTGTTTTTACTTTATATTAATGATTTGCCCTTTTTTGTTAAGGGTCTGTGTGACATTGTACTCTTTGCTGATGACACCTCGCTTATTTTTAAAGTTGAGCGTGATAGGATTAATTATGACGAAGTAAACAGTACTTTATCACGAGTCCTGCATTGGTTCGAAATTAATAATTTAGTGTTAAATGCTAAGAAAACTAAATGCATAGAGTTTACACTTCCTTCCATGTAAAAAGTAAAAATTTTAACTTGCTCCTTAACAATGAAGTGTTAGAATTGTTTGACTCAACAAAATTCTTAGGTTTAACATTAGATAGAAAGCTCCAGTGGAACCCCCATCTCTCAACACTCGCAGCCAAACTCAGCTCCGCCGTCTTTGCAATTAGAAAAGTTAGACAATTAACGGACATTAATACGGCTCGACTTGTTTATTTTAGTTATTTTCACAGTATTTTATCTTACGGTATTTTATTATGGGGCAGTGCTGTCGAAATTAATTCTATATTTATTTTACAAAACAGCTGTGCGGGCTATTTATAACTTAAAAGCTAGAGATTCTCTGAGAGATGTTTTTAAAGAAATAGGTATTCTTACAGTCGCTTCCCAATACATATTTAATAACATATATATACGTCAAAATTTAAATAGTTATATAAAAAAAAGTGACAGACAGACGATAAATACGAGAAATAAAAACAAACTCGTAACGCCAAAGTTTCGGCTTCAAAAAGTTAATAAATCCTTCATGGGTTTGAGTATACGCATATATAATAAGGTTCCACAAGATATCTTAGACCTTCCATTTTTTATTTTTAAATCTAAAATCAAAAGTTTATTGTTAAATAAAGCTTATTATAACGTTCAAGAGTTTTTAGTGGATCGAAATATGTGGAACTTAAGTTGTTGAATCATTTGCAGGATTTATATTATAATGTACATCACCTATTGTTATATTTCTTTTGAAAAGAGCAACTGTTGAGTTTCTGGCCGGCTCTTCTCAACAGAGCAGCATTCCGAGCCGGTGGTAGTTTACTCACGGACGGACTACACTGACCTTTTGTTTGTATTGTAGTAATTGACGATTCAAAAGTGCGTGTAAATGCCTACTTGAATAAAGATATTTTGAATTTGAAATTGTTGGATGGACTGAATGTATGGTTAATTTATATCAAACATTTTGGTTTGACTTCATAATTTTAACTATCAAGGCATCAAAAAGAGAACAGAAAGAGAAAAGAAGAGAAGATAATATATATATATATATATATATATTTGCATCTTTATTATTTCATTTATTTGCATCTGTGAAAGAATATGGCAATTGACAGAACGAAAGAAGTCAGAGAAGAGAATATATATAAGTAAGTCAGAGAAGATAATATTTTTTTTTCAAATAAAAATCTCACCCAGAAATCTAAAGCAGTTGAGATGGAGGGGCGTGTTGGCGGTGGGGTTGAGGAGGAAGGCGTCCCTCGAGGCCCCGGCGTCTCCCCGGCCGTTAGGCGTGGCCATCAGCAGCGGCAGGGAGCCGTTCTGCAGCTCCTCGCACATCTCCGCGATGCTCTCGCTGTACCCGCCGCCGCAGTCGTCAACGCTTTCGCCTGAGAAGATAAAGATCAACAAATAAATATTTAAACATTTTTTGAGGCAAGAGAGGATATTTATTTTTATCCCACTTCACACAAGTAATTTTATACTTTGCAATTATTAATCAACATTTATATAACTAATTCTTAAATACCTCGCCCTAAACGTCACAATTTCTAAAGCTGTACAAAATTAACATTCAACGTATAAAGAGGAAATCAATCCTAGATATCACACATACTGCATAGATTAATATCTATAAAAAGAAAATAAACTAAAAACAATCAAACTCAAACTCACCAACAAACTTGACCTTCCACACTCGGTGCGGCAGCGCGAGCGCGTCTTGCGTGAGCGCGGGGAGACGCGCCACCATCTGCCCGAACACGGAGCGCATCCCCGCCGCGCCCGCCAGGCCGCCGCCCCCGCGCCGCGCGCGCCTCGCCAGCCCGCGGGACAGCTCCACCACGGGGCCGTGCTGGCGCTCGCGGACCATCGTCGACATTATAGCCTGTAGGGTTAGGTCGTGATCGCCATTTGGTATATATGACCAATGTATATGTTATATAGATCCTGATAGACTACACATAATGCGATACATTTTAATGTATTATCCTCGAAATTATCTTATTATTACTGGTAACTTGAAAAGCTTTTTTTACTTTTGATTTTGATACATATGTAACATAAATATAAATAAGAACAAATCATCTTTACCTTTAATAGCTAGTCTTTTAACTGTGATATAAAAACTTTTATTTTTTGTCGATATTAATTTCTCGAGCGAAGCGAGTGGAGCGAGCGGAGCGCTCTTTTACGGCTTTTACGACTTTTATGGCTTTACCGATCTTCATGAAATTTTGCACATTTATAGCGATGGTTATTGCGATGGTTTATAAAAATGTTATTATTATTAGTTTATTTTTCGCCTGTCGGTTTCAGATTTGAACGCTGAATTGAAGTTGGGTTACTCGCTTCGCTCAAATCGCCGAACTCTACCGAGATTTTGCGAACGTAGCAGGTCAAAATCAAGGTCTGGTTGGCGCCCCTAGTTTATATGTATGTGCTGCGTAATTTGTACCAATCGGAATGGAATGTTAAAATGAATCATGTCGTATTAATCAGAAGTAAAGTCTATCACCTTTCTAAACGCCGCTTCCTTGACACTGTAGAATAGTAAACTCCTCAACTGATCCATGGGCTCGTCCAACACCAGCAGCGGCAGGTTGGGACACACCAGCTCGGAGAACTGATGCAGCAGGACCTACCAACAAATACCATGTAAATAAACACTTCTATGATAGTAGATATTTTAATTTGTTATATATTTTAACAACATTGCTACCAATTATATCGCTCCTTTTTTTTTTGTATATATATATATTTATACAATAAAAATGCCGCTATTGTAAGTGTATGTTACAAAATTGCGTGTAATATCAAGTAGATGATATAATACCAGTCTGTTGCAGAGGAGGTCGGTGGGCATGTCCCTCAGCAGGTGGCACTCGAGGGGCGGGGGCGGAGGGGCGCGGGGCGCGCGGGCCGCCTCCACGCACAGCGACACCGTGTGCGCGCTGCCGCACGCCACGCGCGTCACACGCTTACCCTACACAACAATCATCAATAATAATATTAATATTGTGATTACTTCAAACTATTCTCATTACGTATTCTCACATATTACTTACATTCATTACTTTATACGTGGTATAAAATCATTATATATAAATTTATTAACTCACCAGAGACTTTAGTTCAGTCGAAATAAAAAAAATAAACAAACCAAATAGTACGAATTTATACATCAAAACAGTAAAGTTAGATTAAAAATATTTTTTCTCTTGTAATATTTGCCTAACTAAGATATAGTTAACATTTATTCCACCTTGATGAAATCACTTATACTTTTAGTGTATATAAATTAATTTAAAACAAATATATATAATTAAAGTTAGTATACTTTTATATATACCTGTAGCGCCATAAGTAGGCGTGGTCTCTGCGCGGCGAGGGTGGTGCCGTCCCCCAGCTGGCCCTCGTCGTTGTCCCCCCACGTGTACACCTCGCCCGCCTCCGTGCACGCCACGCAGTGGAGGCTACCTGCAATTACATACCATTAAAATATATATATATATAACTAGGGGCGCCAACAAACCTTCAATTTCGACTCGCTGCGCTCGCGAAATCTCGGGTGCCGTTTGCATATTGAGCGAAGCGAGCCCAGTGTATTGATTCATCGTTTCCCATTGACTTCAATGGGATATCAGTTTTTTGACATGATATTTTAAAAAAATATTTTTTTTTGAGGACATTCTTCAAATTTTTTTTTAAACCATCACCTAATGTGTGTCTTTTTGATTGCAATGCTTCATAATTTTCCGTCAAGTAGTTTTAGAACCAATTCGTGACAAAGAATGTAAAAAGTCTCCAGTAAAACGCTCCGCTCATTTCGTTTGCTTCACTCAATTATATTAAAAGACTACTTGTAACAACATCAGCGCGTACTCAAGAACGAATTAAGAATATTTGAAAATATTGTAAGAATGTTTTTCTTTATCAAAGTCTAGAAAGATGGTACAAAAATGTACCACATGATTTATTACATCATCTTATTAAAAAAAATTGATTCGCGGTAAATTTATATTATATTATTTGGTGATATTTGTTTATGTTTGATCTGGTTAGGGAAGCATCCCCCTAAATGAAGAGCTGCGTAACATTTTAACAGTGTACACTTGGAATCGCCCTTTATTCCGCGGAAACGACCTCGAGTGCAAAAGGTTTATTTATAAGTAAATAAAGTGTTATTTAAACTGACCCGTGGCAATGGAGACTATCATTTTCCCCTGCATCCCCGTGACCCGCATGGGCCGGCGCACGTGCTCGTAGCTGCCGTGACCCAACCTGTGGTAGTCGCCTTTACCCCTGGAAACACAAAATATATTATTTTTATTTGATCAAGACTTTTTACACTAGACTGTATATGTCAGCCTTTACAGTTACAACTTGGATCTAGTCTATCTAGATCTAGTCTAAACTGATAACAAGATCTGTTTCAGTCTGGAGTATCCAGATGTACATCATCATCATCATGTACAGATGTACATTATTTATAATATGTAGACAACAAAAATATAATAATATAATATGAATACGCACCAAGTGTACACACTACCGCACTGACACAAGGCCACTGAGAACTGAGAGCCGCACTCGACTTTTATAACCCGCAGACCTTTCAAGCAGTCGATTCTCATCGGTAGCTTACAACCCTCGGAACCACCGCGACCTGAAATAAAACGGCTATAGATAGAGCATCTAAGATTTAGATCTAGAACTAAATTAATAATTTTTACCTAGCTTTCCGTAATCACCATCACCCCAGGACCAGACGTTATCATCATCGGTGATGCAGAGCGTCTGAGCATCACCGGAGCCACAGGCGACGTCAACAACGCGGTACGAGGATAACGCCTCCACCTGCAATACAAACACAATATACCTTATTAGTGCTGTATCACACTTAAACTATTAGTATAAATGTGTTTTTGATTAAAAGATGGATTACAACGGGTCAATGGGGAGGGGGAGGGGGGGAGGTTATTCAAATGTAATAAATAGTACGAAAATTTGTCTTCCGATTGAAGTCAATTATATAATTCAAAAAGAGTGTTCAGTTGTAATATTATAATATATATTAAATGAAATAAGGAATAACATCTCAATCATACCAGTTTGGGTATCAGCTGATCCTCAGAGTCCCCATGTCCCAGCCTCCCGTAGCGTCCCTTCCCCCAAGTGTAGGCCCTCCCCCGCGCCGTGAGACACGCGGAGTGCGCTCCACCGCACGCTATCGACACCACCTCCAACCCGGATAACGCCGTTATCAGCTTCGGACGGTCGTAGCTCCTGTATCCAGCATATTCAGATTAAATTTTAATATAATGAAACATTATTCTGTATATGTAATACTTACACTCTGTTGCCGTGACCGAGTTTACCGTCCTCCCCCTCCCCCCAACTGTACACCTCCCCGTCCGCCGATAACGCCAGACAATGTTTGCCGCCGGAGTTGCACGCCACCTGGAGATCATTTATATTAAACAATTAATATAATAATAATCAATCTAATATAATGTTAGTGTAACTTACCTTAGTAATGAATACGTGTTGTATAGACGCTAATAGGGTTGGTTGAGACACTGAATCTATTCCTCCAATACCCAGTCTCCCGCCAGCTCCATAACCTATGAAATCAATATATTAACTAAAAATCCTTACAAAGATTAAGAATAAATAATTTTAATCTGTGGTCTCTTCACCCGTAGCATACACCTTCCCGTCCGGTGTAACTGCGAACAAAGTTTGTTCTCCGCCCACTAGCTGTACAGGGTTGAGGGCGGCTAGGGCATGACAGGGGGTGGGGGTGCGTACTTTGGCACCCTCCACGCCACCCAGCTGTCCGCGGTGGTTGTGTCCCCAGCCGTACACCGCACACCCCCGGGATCCACCGTTCCACCATCCCGACCAGTCTTCTGGACGCCTGTTTGCAAAGATATGAGTAAATAAGTGGAAAAATTAAACAGATGAAAAAAAATAAACATCATACCTATTAACCCAATGAAGCAGTTGCTCGTCATGTTGCAGAGTCAATTTGACGTTATCTTCCCAGAGATTTTGTGAATCCGAGGTTCCCTCATCCGAGTTATAAACGCCTAAGTCGGCCAATCGTTTGCGGACATCAGACAGGAAGGGCACCGGTAGGGGAGTTCTTCGTATGAGCGCGTCCGCGGTGCGGATGCAGACGCAGTAGCGCTTGAACCACGCCCAGCGCGCCGCGTCCGGTCCGCTACATACGCGGGTGTCTATCCGCAGACCACACGCCAACCAGGCTAGTTCCTAAATAGGAAAAAATGTCTTACAAAATTTTCTCTACGGTTGATTTATTTATGCTTATCAAACAAATCATTCACTTATAAGCACTTGTCAAAGTGGGGACTAATTGCTTAACAAAATTACAGCTTCATTGGTAATATTTACCAATAGCTAAGTGCTTAACTATATCTATTACTTTCAAAGAAATACTCTAGAAACAGCTTAACTTAGCATAAGTTTTTCTATAAATAATGTCATAAAGTATAGTCACCTTGAGATAGTGAGTGTGCAGGAGGTGTGTTCCAGTACGCAGCGCGGGTTCCTCATGTTCATACTGCGCCTGCAGCAACTGCGGCAGCGCCTGAAGCGCTGCAGGCGGCGCAACGTCCCCTGCTCCCCCTCCCGCACCGCACACCACCCCCCGCAACCGACGCACGCACCACACACGACCACGCCACGCTGGAGATACACATGTTGGGGCAAATGTTGGTAAAGGGGATAAATGCTTTAAGACAGTAATCAATAGTAAAATGAAACTACACTTACATAGCGTAGGCATTTGTGCACAGATAGCCAATGCCTGCGCCAGACGCGGTGCTAATTGATGGTCGTTGGATATCGCTTTAAGTAAGGGACCATCTAGTAATCTCCAAGCCAGTTCCACAGACGGACAAGATAACACATATCGGTCTGTACCGCTTTCCTAAAACAAAAAGGGACTATTAAAACTATTGTTTTGTTAATACTTAATACTATATTTAATATGCCTACCATGTTAGAGTGAGATGGCAACATTGGATGCACGGTGAACCTCCATCCCCACCCATTGACGGATCCATCGCTGGTAAACCTCCAGCGTAATTCATCACCTAGTTGTAACAATAATAAATATTAATTAATAATATCTTACGTACAATTATGACAGCTGTGACCCTTTGGTAGGACTATTAAAATAGAAACTAGGGGCGCCAACAGACCCGTGAAGTTTGCATATTGAGCGAAGCGAGCCCAGTGTGATGACTCATCGTGTGTGTATTGTTTTTTGACGATTATTCCTCAATGACATCCTCAACTTATGTGGTCTTTTTGATTGCAAAATTTCATAATTTTTCGTCAAGTATTTTTCGACCCTATTCGTGACAAAGAATGTGAAAAAGTCTCCAGTAGAGCGCTCCGCTCAATAAATTTGTATACCATTGACAATAATCTCCTGCGCCCAGTCGGTGGGTTCCCTTCCGGAGCGTGTGGCGAGCACTCGGCCCGCGCTGTCTGATATGGTGAGGGGGTCGTTTCTTCGCTCCGTGGAGCAGCCCTGCTCGAACGACACACGGAGGGACTGGGCGCCAGGGATTTTCACTACACCTGGATAATTAATATTATTTTAAATTATTTTTATATGAACTCAATAATACCACAAACTCTTAAACTCAATGCTATAAACGCACAAGGCATTGGAAGCAGGATTGGCATTGGAAGTAGGATGAAGAGCGGCTATGAAAATATCTTATTAAAATAGAAAAACTCTACTTGGCTGTCTCGCATTCAGCCAATCAGAAGAAAGGAAAGATTTTCTACAAAATATATTAATTAGAAAGATATCACAGATTGGATTAATGATTTTTCATCCCTATTTTGTTTTTTTAATAAAATTAATATTTGTACTATACCAGATATGTCAGTGTCGTCTGCGTAGGGGTGGGGGCTGTCGACGGTGGCGGGGTGCGGCGGCGCCCGCGCTCCCCCCGCCGCCGCCTCCTCCAGCTCACACACGCACACCTCCACCACCATGTCCGCCACTGCGGGCTTGCTGCCGCACAACGCTGGGGGACAGATATATATACTTCAAATAACTACACTCTTATTGTTTGGGAGACTTTTTTTTGTGTTTAGTTGTCTCCAGAATGCTACGAGATAATTAGCTAAAATTTTCTCATGTATGTTTGAGCCGAACGCGGATGTTATAGCGAAGACAGATTGAAAAAAGGTTTAGACATTCAAAAGTTATCAAGAAAAGAAGAAAGGAAAGGGGCTCAGCTCAACACCCGCCAAGCACGGATGGCGGATCCTAGTTTCATAAATATTGCTAAGTGTAATATTAAGTAATTAATTGAAGTATCGGTGATGCCTGTTAATTATTAAACGATACCTTACCCATGAGCACATCCGTAATAACTTTGACCGCGTTAGCAGCGTCTGGCACTCGACCGGCCGCTGCTAACTTGAGAAGATCCACGAGCGCTCTAGCGTCGGATTCACCGAGTTGTGAAGTAAAATCGTCCAAAGCCAACTGAAATGGTATATTTCTTACATAACCAGTATTTTTATTTATATGAACAAAATATTAAAAATGCTAAATATCGACAAAATTTCTATTTGTTCTATTTTAAAAATTCTAGTTGAGTTTACTGGGAATTTTTAGTCTATGCCATCAGGTTCCCCACAACCGTGGGGCGTTTATATTAGTTACTTCTTAAAAAATAATGACCAATAATGCCCAATAGTGACCAATAGTGACCAATATTGACCAATAGTGACCCATAACAGTCATCAATGACCAATAATACCCAATAGTAACCCTTAATGACCAATATTGGCCAAGAGTGACCCATAACAACCAATAATGACCTTGGGCGCCTCAGCCTGTTGCACGGTCATGGTGGCGGCGGCGACGGACACGGCGCTGGACGACATCACGGCCGAGTGACGCGACGACAGCGACCCGCTCAGGGGACTGCTTGCACCGCTCTGGTGGGAGATTTATATAACGATTTTTAGATTAAAGTTATAATGACTTCGTCTTTCACTAGTTATAATTACACAGATAGAGACACATAATAAAATATGGAGATACACTGAGGGCATTTATATACTGTTCGTTTTCGGCGTTTTTCAAAAATTTTATAGTATGCATTGCGCCAAGGAGTGGTTATTATAATTTCCTTTGTAAGACCGGGATTCTTCAATTGATGAAGAACCATTGCTTCTGCAAAAACTTCAGATCAACTAATTTTATTAACAAAACTCACAGGTAATGTAGCTCTGTCAGCGGGCGCCTCCCCCCCTCCGGTGCGTGCGTCGGCCTCGGCGTCGTCGTCCTCGGAGTCCAACCCTACCACCACTGGCACTGAAGTCGAGCTCGCTTCGTGGGCACGTAACGCTTCCACGAGAAGAGTGCGAGCCTAAAGGTAAAAAGAAATGAGAAAACACTTTTTATAACAATGTTCATATTAAATCTTCCAAAATATATGAGCGTGAGCTATAAATGAGTAATAGGGCATAGTGAAGCGTAGTAGTTATACTTGTGTAATGTGCAGGGCGAGCAGTATGAGCGCGAGGGCGTGCTGTGCGGCGACGGGCGGCTCCAGCGACAGCGCCGCCGCGGACAGCGACGCGCGGGACGCACCCGGCTCCTCGCACACGGGCTCGTCCGAGTACAGACCTGGAACACCTCATTATTATATCGTGCAGGAATATGATGGAAATATTAGTAATAGTCATTGAAACAAAATCTGTATGAGGACATATTTTGTTTTTTCTTGTAGCTAATTTATTTAATTTATGCAATTACATGTAGACCACTCTCAAGCATTGATATCTGTAAATTTTCTATTCAGTAAATTATCCAAAATATCTAAAAAAAAAAGTATTTTGCAAAGGGCAATCTTGTTAAATTATAGATTGTAGAAGAATGTATTGAAATCCATAAAAATTAGGGCTTTTTAATATTTTTTTCAACAATAAATTAAGAAATATACCGAAAATACTTCTTCATTGGGAAAGTTATGAATATTTTGGGATATAGTAGGGCTGAAAAAAAACTTACTATAACCTAATCTTCATTGACTTGGACTAAACAAGTGTCTTTTGAGAACACCTGAAGTTGTTATTCCAACTATAATGCTTATAATGAAAGACTATCCAAACACTACGAATAATATGTAAACATAATCACCAAGGCTATGCGCCCCCAGCGGGTCCTTGAGAGTGGGGAAGGGAAGCGGCGCTACGTGCGGCATCGGAGCGTCAGTCGTGGCGGGGCGCAGTGCCCACGCCGCGGAGTGCGAGGAGCCCGCGGCGGCGCGCTGCACGCCCTCCACGCCGCCCACTGGCGCGGGACGGCGGTTCACGCACGTCGTGCCATTGCCCTGCTGACCGTGGTCGTTGTCGCCCCACGCCCATACCTGACATAACAGTCATCGATTTAAGTAACGGTCATAACATGAACTGATGAATGAACCGGAAACTACAATATAAAGATTTGTATTTTAGTACTATTTCAAAGATAATTATCGCAATTGTTAACAAGAAATAGTGACGCCAAAAACAAATTAAATACTTTTCTTGTAAATAAATAGATATTTTTTGTTTAAATTATTTAAATAAAAGTTTTGTATGTAATGCATGTATAGTAAATAGTATACCTGGTTATCACTGGTCACGGCGAGGCAGTGCAGCGCCCCCACGGCCACGTGTATGACGCGCCGTCCGCGCAACGCCTCCACTAGAGTGGGGCGGCGGACGTGCGCGTCGCAGCCGTGCCCGAGACGGAAGTAGTCCCCTTTACCCCACGTCCAGACCTGTTATCAAAGAATCATATGACAAGTTAATATATAATTTACTAATCAATCAATAACTCTGTACTTACCTCCCCATCTCTAGTTAGGGCTAAACTAAACTGAGCTCCACATTCGACCTGAGTCACTCCGAGTGAGTTTAATCTCTCGACGTTCATTGGAACCGCACATCCGTCAGAACCACCGCGACCTGTGATTAACAAACATATAATTATTATATAAGTTACTCCCATATTTCGCATAAAGAGCCTAAACAATTTCCTAGCTTTGTATAATTTTTATGTATCTTTGTTACCTAATTTACCGAAATCACCGTCTCCCCACGAGAAGACTTTTCCGCACGCGGTAAGAGCTAAAGTTTGAGCGTCTCGCGATCCACAGGCCACTTGTACTACCCTCAAACTGGCCAAAGCTTCGACCTGGAACAAAAATAACACTCAGAACCAATAATTAAATTACGAAACTAAAAAGTTTCTATATACTCTTACCATTTTTGGCACAAGCTGTATATTGTCGTCACCGTGTCCCAACCTCCCATACTCGCCCAGGCCCCAAGTGTACAAGTGACCCCGGGCGGTGACGCACGCACTGTGTGCGGACCCACACGCTATACAGATAACCCGCTCACCGGCCAGCGACTCTATGAGACGCGGTGCTTCCAACGTGATTCGATTACCGTGACCCAGCTTACCATCTTCGCCTTCCCCCCAAGAATATACCTTGAAGAAATATGGATTACATGGTAAAATTGTGCATAAATTATGTTATTTAGTGTAATATAACTATTACCTTCCCATCAGCTGTGAGCGCAAGAGCGTGTTTCCCCCCCGAGTGCACGGCCACGCGGCGTATTAGCACGTGTGAGAGGTAGGGGTTGGCGCGCGGGGTGGACACGTTGTTGCTGTGACCCAGACCGAGACGACCATTTGTGCCCTCACCACACGCGAATAGCTGAAATATTATTATTTTTATTAAACAATACTACAAAATGCTGTTACTTTGCTTGATAATTGAGCGAAGCGAACGAAGTGAGCGGAGCGTTTTACTGGAGACTTTTTACATTCTTTGTCACAAATTGGCTCGAAAACTACTTCACGGAAAATTATGAAACTCTGCAATCAAAAAGACACTCATAAGGTGATGGTTTAAAAAAAAATAATTGAAAAATGTCTTCAAAAAAATATATATATTTTTTAAAATATTACGTCAAAAAACTGATATCCCATTGAAGTCAATGGGAAACGATGAGTCAATACACTGGCTCGCTTCGCTCAATATGCAAACGGCACCCGAGATTTTGCGAGCGCAGCGAGTCGAAATTGAGAGTTTGTTGGCGCCCCTAGTTATTCTTTTTTAATAGAGGATGGCAAAATTTTTAGATATGACAAAATTTTTTCAATATCCTGGATTCGAACCCAGGAGAGGTTTCCTCACACTCAACTAATGTTTACATTGAAAATTCTTAATGAATATGTATACAAATAAATAACCTTCCCATCGTGTGACACAATAAACAATGTTTTAGATCCCCCGGCGATGTGGACCGGTCGCAGTGCACTTAAGGCAGGAGAAAATACTGGCACTTTTACTTTAGAACCTTTCACTCCGCCCAATTGATCCTTGTCATTCAGACCCCAAACGAAGACCTGGGGATAAAAATATTATGTATGTATGTAATAGTAACCATATAAAAAATATTTTTATATATACCTTGGGACAGTCATTTGGTAGCGAGGGAGGATTGTTGTCAACTGAAACTGCACCTGTCGTATTATCTTTTTCCATCCAATCCTCGGCAACAAAATTCATACTCTAAAAAAAATATAAATATTATCATCACACATACAAATAAGAATATATTTTTATTAAAATAATATTTACCGATAAAATCTCCGTATACAATGGATTTGGTCTGAAACCGGTTATGTACAGACCGTGTACGCGACAATCGGCGTTCACGTTCCTATTTTGCTTGATGCCGATTTCAATACATGGATAATACTATAATAAAAATATTCAATTACAAAAAAAGTAAATCCTTGTTAACAGCAACAGTCAGAAAAAACAGAAAAAACGAAAACTTATGACAGAGTAAATAATAGTAAAATAATTACTGTGTCATGTAGTGTTTTTTAAAGGTTGTTGCTTGCTACTTTTTGGGATGGAATAATTAGAATTGCAATTGCTGCAAATTATTTCGATAAAAAGTATATTAAAACATCTGTGTAGAAATACGACGTTGAGTAGTGACTACTTCAGTATTGTGTCGTCAAACACAAGAATGTGACCTGTTTGCAGTCGGATAGCAGCTGTATCTGCGCGAGGTGAGCGGGAGGTCGGTCGCGGGGAGGCGCGGGGGCGCAGGGCACGGCGGCCAGCGGAGCCAGCGCGGAGTCCTCGAAGCTACTCCCCGCACGCACCGACAGCGCTGCCGGGCCTTGCGCGCCCCCCGACACGCCCAGACCCAGCCGACGCACGCGCACGCCGCAACGCATCTCGACGCGAATCCAGTGCTGGGGA
The DNA here is from genome assembly GCA_918358695.1 of Melinaea menophilus ssp. n. AW-2005. Classification (NCBI taxonomy): domain Eukaryota; kingdom Metazoa; phylum Arthropoda; class Insecta; order Lepidoptera; family Nymphalidae; genus Melinaea; species Melinaea menophilus. Next base: position 15,948,208 of record OU911052.1, read on the forward strand.
TTTACAATTTATTAAGACAATTAAAAGTATTTTCTACAATTCAATAATACTCTCTATTTATCTCTCTCTGACATACCTGTCCAGTCCCGCTCGAGCTCTGCCAGTGGGTGTGGGGTTGCGAGTCCAGGAGCCGGCGCGCCCCCGCCCCGGGCCGACACGACGACACGCGCACCGCCCGCACCGCGCCGCGCCACCCCACCGTGCACCCCCCTGCGCTCTCGCCCCACTCCGCTGACGGACGTACGTACAACTTAATACCATTATCTGGCTTTTTTGATATGTTTCTTAATAATATAAGACTTACATTGATCGGTGACTAGTTCCATTTCGCTCACTTGTCCCGTCCAGCCGGGTTGTTGGGGAAAATCTACTGTCAAATCTCTGCCGTTGCTTTGTATAGCTAAAAATTATAAAAAACAATCACAAGCAAGTAATCAAAATATATAAAGTTGATACAGTCGAATTTTTTAACTAAATTTCTCAATTTAAGGTACTAAACTAGTTAAACCCACCGGTAACAGTCCCCACACTGCTATGGTCGATGCAGCCCCACTTGTACCGCGGCTGCGTGACGGCGGCTCGCACCCGCACTCGGTCCCCGGGGGCGAAGGGCGGGGCTCCGGACACCACCTCCGCGTGCGTTGCACGGACACCCGCCACGCGACCCACACCGCGCCACTCCACCTGTAACATACATCATATATGTATTACATATATATTTTATTATGCACTAGCAGGTTACCCGTGCTTCGCGACGGGAATAAACAAAAAAAAAAATACTTTCGTGAGTATTGAACCCATGACCCTACCCTTAACACATACACGCTCTATCCTCCAACCCTTCATGAACCCGCTATCAGTGCGAGAAAGCCTTGCGTTTAATAACTACAGTTTCATTCCTATCGGGTTGTAGGTACACTCTTGTTAATCACATTGCAGCGTGTTGAGAATAAACATAGGGACTGACCAAATAATTTTAATTTCTACTGCAATGCAAAGGGAGAAGTGAGGGAGCGGGGGGTAAACTTTGCAGTTTTTTAGCTGTAACATTGGAACGGTTTGGACCTTTGCAAAATCCTTTCTTATTGCACCTATTCAATATGTCAGGAGTCTTGTGTCCAAATTTCAGCTTTCTAGGCATTACGGTTTGGGCTGTAGAGTGATGAATGAGTCAGTGAGTCAATCAGTGAGTGTCTTTGTGTTTTATATAGATAATCTTAATATTAATGTTCTTCTATTCGAATATAATAAATAACTCTACATATTAAGAAAGGTTTAATATGCATTTAAAGGTTTGTTAGCGAGGGCTGTTATGCTTGGGATAGGTATATTTAAAAAAAAATACTACTCACGTGCAAGAACACATTCTGCTTTATATCGCGTTCTACTTTTTGGACCTGTCCAACGTCCCCTAGGGCGATCTAGAAACAAATCAAAATGTTCTAATACTTAACAAAAATAACTAATTATTTAAAAAATAGTTTAATAACTTACATTCTCGTAGGCCTTACAGCATCGTATAGTCATGCCGGGGGTGATGATGTCAGAGAGGTACTGTGCGTATTCGTCCTCGGAGGCAAAGCAGGTCCGCCAGCGGTACGGAGTCTGCTTCTTCTCTTGCTTCGAAGTTGTTGGCTTTATTTCGTATATCGTATCGTCCATACCTTGTTGGGGCAACTCTAGTAGATAGGCGACCAATGCTTCCACTGAGGGCAGACTTGTACCACCTGAATATTAAAAGATAAGGCAATCTTTTAAGATAGAAAAGATATGTAGCTTAACATACTAGACTACTCCAAAGCGCCTACATATCATAGAACAAATAAGATATATAGCTACAATGTACTGACAAGCAGAAAATTCTTTATATATATATATATATATATATATATTTAATTGAGCTGAGCCAAAGCGAAGCTCTTAACCGTTTGGGAGACCTTTTTTTGTGTTTAGTTGTCTCCAGAATGCGACGAGATAATTAGCTAAAAATGTTCTCATGTATGTTTGAGCCGAACGCGGATGTTATAGCGAAAACGGATTGAAAAAATGTTTAGCCATTCAAAAGTTATCAAGAAAGGAAGAAGGGAGGGGCTCAGCTCAACACCCGCCGCAGTTGACGGATCCTAGTTAAATTATACATATAAACAGAAATATACCTAATGTCTGAATAGCAGCGTATACCGCGTGCCTTGAGAATCCCATCTCAATCACTTGTTGCACTTGTGCTGAATTCGCCCACGTGTTCAAATCTTTACGTGCTGAAATTAAAATTGTATATAAATACAAAAGTTATTTTCTAGAATATTCCATTATCATTTTCTCACAAAGGGACGCAGTGCTAGTGGACGGACCCATAGACATCTGCATCACGTTACTCTTGTCTATTATTGGTAACTCTGGCGGAGAGTCGAAGTCCTTTTCATCGCCTGTGAAAAAAATTATTTGGGAAACGTTCTTGGGTATAAAAATTATATTACTATTACTCATATATATATATAATGAATAAATTGAAAGTAATTGAATTTATGACCTCTCATTCAAATAGAAGATAGTTACAAAGCAATTTAATTATCATTAAATATTTCCCAAACATACAAATAATGAGCAAAAAACTACAGAATATTCGAAACATACATCTATGTTAAAAAAGTATTGTCGTTGAGAATTGAACCCACGACCTAAGACTCAGCACTCAATGTCGCTTCACGAACATGCTGTAATACCTGCAACATGAGCGGCCAGCTGCTGTACGATGGTGAGTGCGGCGGCGGAGAGGTCGTTGACCCCGTGCGAGGCGGCCAGCGGGCTCGGACGCGTCGCCAGCGACAGCAGACGACGCAGCAACGTGCCCTCCGTGCCGGACGAACTGCCTCTCTCCAGTGTACCTACCATATAATTATACACTTATTACATTACAGTACAATTCAACTGTTAGAAGTTTACTTTATATATTTTTTTTATTAAATTAAATATTGCCGTTACTTACCGCCGTGATCCGGAGGTTGCATTAAGACCTTCCTCAATCTAGTCCTAGTAGTCAATAGACCCCTCACAGCGCATAGAGTGAGCAGCTCCATTTGTTGTCGACGCAGTCCGTATACGTCAATTTCAGCTAAAATAGAACAAATATCATTAGTTGAATTTCAATAATAAATCAGAATTATTTATTAATAAAAAAAAATACACTCTGTATACCAGGTAAATGGTGAGGATGCATCGGTGAAGCTTGTGGTCCAGCTCCAAGTAAAGCGGCACACACTCTTAGAGCACTCTCTCCACCCCCCAGGGCCTGGGTCAGTCTCTCACACTCCGTACTTTGGACACTCGTCAAATCCACCTTTGCGACAGTGTTATCGTCATGTATTAGAGTGATTTTCGCTCGTTGTGACAGCTGTGTGACGATCGCGTTCCTCGGCGGCGACCCCGCACAGACTCGCTGACCCAATCTTATTCTCCACTCCATTCCACCCACAACTCCCAAAGCACCAGCTGGAAAAATAACAAATAACACGCAGTTAATATTATTATTGATAATATCATTGTATTAGTAATACAAATCCCTCATACCTATTAGACAAGTATTGAGAGATGGGGGAGATGGTTTCATTGTCTGGTTTAAATCTTGGCTCGTATGAGGCCACCAGTGCCAGTCACTTGTTATCTGTAAAACAAAAATTACTTAACATACAATAACCATAGTACAAACAAGTATGAATTAATTACTTCAATATTACCCTTACTATCGACCACAATAATACTTTACATATTTCATCCAAATATTTATTAATAACACAGGCACACAAAAAAAAAAAAACGTCATGAACCAGAGGAGAGACCCCATTATTCCTAGGTTTTTGGGATCGCTGAAACCGAATATGACAATAAAAACTAATTTTAAATGCCAGTTTTCCCGCTAGTACCCCCTTACTACCTCTTAAGGGGTGAAAATTGAAATTGTTGTAAAAAATCAAGATAGATGTGTCTTTCTACGTTTTTTGGGATGCTGAAACCGAAAATGATAACTAAAAATAAATTCATGACCACTATCACCCCCTACCATCCCTTACAGGGAGTGAAAATTTCATTTATTTCTATAAAATCAAGTCAGATGTGTATTTCTACGTTTCTTGGGATGCTGAAACTGAAAATGATAACTAAAAATAAATTTATGACCACTATCACCCCCTAATACAGGGGGTAAAAATTTCAATTTTTCTATAAAATCAAGATAGATGTATATTTCTACGTTTTTTGGGATGCTGGAACCGAAAATATGTGAATTTCTATGTTTTTCAAGATGCTGAGAGAAAAAATTATTATAAAGTATATGGTAACCTTATTGTATGCATATATTTGTTATTATGATACTAAGACTGAATCATGATTTTTGTCCTATTCTTAACAAGTTGTTTTATTTTTTGTTTTTTTTTTGCTTTCTATTTAATTCTGTTTTTTACTGTTATCCATCCGGCAGTCTTGTAAAACGCTTAAAAGATGCTGAACCTAATTCTATGCCTCCGAAATAGAAAGGTTACTATTTTTCGGTCAATTTAGAAGACTATAGTGAGGAGCAAGGTGAAAGGTTCCATCAGACAGGATCTTAAGACAATGGAACAGCGCTATCAGGGTAAATGGGATGTCAATATGTTAGCAGACTACTGTTGGAATTTAAAAAGAGATTTGCCAGAACAGAAAAGAACCAATAAAAGACAACCACTTAGAAGAACTTTTGACAACAAGAGAGTTCGTTATCGTAGAAACAGGTAGACGCTGAATAGTGAGAGGCAAGGGGACTCACTTTAATTCAGCACCCCGGATAGTGAGAGGCAAGGGGACTCACTTTAATCCAGCACTCCAAAAGGGAACAGAAATCTACTACGTCCACGCCGTTGTTCCTGGGTTACGCTAAGAATAGAATTAAATCATGAATATATATCAGATACTTCTGATCGATAAAGCATTTGAATTTCTAATATAAGAGCTAAGAGTTACTTCAAACTAGTTTGATAAACATGTCATTTACTGTAAATCGTCAAAATTTCTTCATACATCTTGATTTTATACAAAATTGAAACTACCCCCACCCCCTCCCCCCCGTTAGGGGTAGTTAGGGGGTGGTATTGAGTAAAAGAGGTATCAAATTCACTTTTGGTTGTCATTTTCGGTTTCATTATACCAAAAAACATAGAAATACACATCTGTCTTGATTTTATAGAAAAAAATGAAATTTTCACCCCCTGTAAGGGATGGTAGGGGGTGATAGTGGTCATGAATTTATTTTTAGTTATCATTTTCGGTTTCAGCATCCCAAAAAACGTAGAAAGACACATCGATCTTGATTTTTTACAACAATTTCAATTTTCACCCCTTAAGAGGTAGTAAGGGGGTGCTAGCGGGAAAACTGGCATTTAAAATTAGTTTTTATTGTCATATTCGGTTTCAGCGATCCCAAAAACCTAGGAATAATGGGGTCTCCCCTCTGGTTCATGACGTTTTTTTTTTTTTGTGTGCCTGTGTAATCATTAATAATCTAACAACAGTCTGATGCTCACCATCTGTGCTGCCATCTGCATCTTCTCCAGCAGCAGCGCGGTGACGGGTCCGTGCCACTGCGGCGCGGCGTGCAGTTGTCGCACGAGGTTCACGACGGAGGCGCACGTGGCGCCCGTGTAACTCGCTGTGGCGGGCGCACGCCATCTGTTGTCTGGTGGAGGGTTGCGTGTTATTATTACACAATTTTTACAGTGGCTTCACCGCGATGTACATTTAAAAATATTTTTTTTAAGAAATTATTTTTATTTTTCGGTCTGTCAATTCCGACAAAATCGATTTAAGTTTACAAATGCCTTAGAAATTTATAAATACACGCAATGGTTTATATTTACCTAAAATACGTTTAATAGTTATATACCTATTTCCTCTTCATCCACTCCGGTCGGGTTGGCGCTAATGGCTTGTATATTGGTCCTCAGCGTGGGGTCCGCGGAATGAGTCTCGAGCCACAGTCGCCCCGCCAGTGCTATCAACTGAGCGGTGACCGTACGGCGCCACTCCGGCGGACCCGTGTGCTCTGTTAGCACCCGACGTAGGAGCCAGAGGGACTGTATCTGTTTATTTTTATAAAACTATTAATGTTTCTATATAAATGTACGTAAATGTAAAAAGGAATACCAATATACCTGAAGATAAACCAGATCCTGAGTTATAGGTTTATCATTAGACGAAATGATACTGTAACACAGCTCGAACCAAGCATCGGTGCATAGAGCTGCTCTCATTTCCGGGGTCTGGGCACTCGCTGAAAATGTTTAAAATTAAATTGTTGATTATCAATTAGCTATGTACAATATGTTTTGGTATTTACCTCTCAAGAGGGCCAGTGCGGTATGCGTGTGCGCGGCGAAGGCAGTGGGAGGCGGGTGGAGGTGCACGTGTGCGAGCGCCAGCAGCCTCCTCTGCAGGGCGGCCACGTTCCGCCTGGCCACCACGCCGCTGCTGCGGATGCGCGCCGCGCCCGCACACATCGCCCGCACGGCGCACGTGCACGCAGACCGCACCTCGCTCACCGGCCACCATTCTACGCTGTTCTCGATTGCTACAATATCAATTAATATGAATTAATCTTTTATATTATCTATATATAATTTGATCATGTTTTTATTTCTGAAATGTAAACCACTGGTGCATCTCTAGCACATTATTGTAATATATATATTTTTTTTGCATGCTGTTTATTGCGTAGCTGTTATCGGGATTGAAATTTAATCTGTATCATAATGAGCGTTCTGTAATCTTAAATTATAAATAAAAAAATAAATACAATATACCATTTCCCTGCACGGTCTCGTCCACGGAGGGCGGCGGGGAGGGCGATCGAGCCAACTTGAGGTCGTACTTGCCCTCCTTCCCCATTCTATACGAGTTGGTACCTCCCGCGTCCCACGCGACCCGCACCCAGCCGTCCTCACCCAGCTCTCCGATCACACGACCCTCACCGCCAAGGACTCCATCCTGACATACCATTATTAATATATTATAATTTCACAATAATGAGTTGTCTTATTTTAAACAAAATCAGAAGAGAAAGAGCATCAAAAATAAATCGTAGTTTGTTAATAATTTAAACATATATTTTTTCTAATATTACAATTACTGTTACTACAACTGATATGTTTATTAGTATTTTTTTTATAAAAATCGAATTACAAGCACTTACTAAAAATATTTTGCTTATCACTATTTACTTCTCAACTACATATATATATATATATATATATATATATATATATATATATATGTGTGTGTAAATAACATGCAATATATACCTGGTCACCCCATTTCCAATCCTTTCCCCGTACAACTCGGGTTCCAATTTTCATGAGAGAGGCGAGCTCCGGTCCGGATAAGGAAGCGCCCCTGGCACGAGCACCGAGTCTTTCATCTTCGTATATTATCAAACACTCGGCTGTAACATAATCAACAAATATGTAATAAAAAATAATTTTATTCTATTATTATTTATAATTAATTAATTTAATAGATTAACACTAAACCTACCGACAATTCTTGTATACCTGTTCCTACCGCACGCCGTCAAATTGTCCGGTAATTAAAAGTTATTTTATTATATAACGCAGGTAATAATGGAAGTAACGAAAAGTAAAGCGTGTAGAAAATATTATATGCATATTCTAAGAATTGTAATGTAGTTTGATAACGATATTATAACGTTTGAAAATGTGTAAGTTTTACAAAACTTTAAGAACGGTCAATTTGACCGGTACTTGGTAGGTTTAGTGTTAAGTAAACCCTATTACATATTTATTGTAAAAGTTACATACATTTAGGTTTAGCACCGTTAAGTATCAAGGAGGCGTGCTGGGAGGTGTCTCCTCCTATTTGTTTGAGTAGTGTCAGACATGAGCTCAGCGCTCCCCCGTTTATGAGTTGCTCCAACTCTGGACCTTGACATCCCTCGATCAGCAGTGACAGGAGTGTGATGAGGAACCTGGTATTAAATATATCATGTAATTTATAGTAAAAACATCCATTACATAAATACAGTATGATTTTAAATATGTTTGGAAAAACTATGAAAAAAAAAAAGTTCTTCGAAACAACATGCTGTATATAAAACCCAGCAATATTGAAAATAATAAAGTTTTAAAACGTTACATATATATATATTGTATTGTTTGAAATTGTCTAAAAACATTATTCATATTAAACTTATTACAATTTAAAACCGTATAATCAAAAATTTATTTTATGGACAGGACTCCTTCATTTGGGAGTCATTAACATCTAGACGATATCCGAATTTTTCATAATTTATTTAACTAGGGGCGCCAACAGATCCTCAATTTCGACTCGCTGCGCTTACGAAATCTCGGATGCTGTTTGCATATTGAGCGAAGCGAGCCCAGTGTAATGACTCATCGTTTCCCATTGAATTCAATGGGATATCAGTTTTTTGACGATTATTCCTCAACGACATGACATTTTTCAAAAACTATCACCTAATGCGTGTTTTTTTTATTGCAAAATTTCATAATTTTCCGTCAAGTAGTTTTTGATCCTATTCGTGACAAAGAATGTGAAAAAGTCTCCAGTAGAACGCTCCGCTCGCTTCGCTCAATTAAAAAATACATATTTTGTATTTAAATAATCACCTGGCTCTTGAGGGTCTGTTCAGTAAGGCATGTGCTCCATAATTGGCACTCATCTTCAGGGGCAACGGCTGTGTCTGTTCCCCTTCCAGAACCTTCGCTCTTAACTCGATTAGTATAAAGTCCATCATTTTAGATCGTTCTAGAAGAACCATATACTTGAGGTACGGTATCACGGATTGTATGTCTTCTAGTGGTCTTGTTAAGGGTACGGTGGGTTTGAGCGGCGCGTTGGGGACGGAGTCCGCCATTGACGCTCCAATCAAACCACACAAAACAGCATATTTGACACTCTCAGACATAGTCTGCGACGAGTGTAGTATACTATTTATCATTGAATAACCGGTCCTTCTTATATCTGCTCTTTGTACCTACAATAAAATATAAGTATTAACCCTTTGCGCTCGAGCGGTGCCTCTCAGGCACCACTGCATGTGATGCAATAACTTGAGCGGTGCCTGAGAGGCACCATTCAGATCGATGTGTCTAAATGTCTTCTCAGGTGATTATAGAACATAATTTTTAATAATAGTATTTCATTAAACTAAAAAAGTATGTATAATGTAAAAATATACGAGTTTAAAATGTCTTATTGTGTCTTAAATTATTTTAAGTTAACAATAACGAACTCATGAAATAAGCGGGGGCGCGTGAGATTACTCTCGAGTTGCTGGTTAACCCGACAGAAAAGCGCCTCGAGCGCAAAGGGTTAATTTTTTTTTTATGTATTATATTAATTTACAATACCTGACAGTACAAAGCGCGTCTTAGAATATCAATATCGCAGGGATCTTCAGTCATTACAAAATCTATTATAGATGCAGTTAAACTCTGTTGTTCGGGCGTGACTTCCTCCAGCATCCAATACAAATCTTTAAAAAAATATTTTGTTTTAAAAAAACTGTCAATCTAATTGCATGGAGAGAACTGTCGTTGTAGTATTGCGTCATTTCAAAAACATCAAAACAAAATGGATAAAAGTGTACAAAACGTTCGAATTTCAAAATGGTTGGAATGCATTGCAAATACGTTCCATTTTTAAACTCTTCGTCTTGCCGCCTTGCGTAAGACGTAAATGTGCATTGGTTTGGATACAATAATAAAAAAAAGATAAAGATAGGATAAAATAAGATAAAATATATAGATAACAACCATCTCTGAAACGAATTCATGCATTCGGTGCATTAATTTTTTAATTTTGAAGCATACACAAACAACAGAACATTTTTATTCATATATATTTATATATTTAGGAAACAAACCTTTTTCTTCACAAGCAAGCTTAGCGACCCATGCGTTGACGAATTTATTCCTCTCCGAATTATCGTCATCCTTTTCCTCATCGGCAATTATAAGTTCATTTTTCAAATCATCCGCCAGAAGCATAACCTGCTTCTCGCTCTCCAGTGACTCTTTGAATACCGAATTATCCGTCATTTCGTTGATCGAACTAATGGATATTTCATTTGTCGGTGTTTTATCATCATAGTCTTTATCCAAAACATCGTCCCTCTCATGTCGCATGTCGTCCAGATTGGAAGCGTTCTTCAACTCCTTTTCCAGTGGTTTGTCTTTGATTTTTATTTTAGATTTAGTTTGCATATTATATTCTCGAACTAGATCGCTGGATCCTTCTAAATTAGCGTTACTTTTAGGAGGTTCAACGATTATCGTTTGAGCTTCTTCCTGTCTACTGCATTGACCACCGATAGCTGATTTGATCAGTAGAGCATCCCCTTGAAGCAGAGTGCCGGTAGCCTTGAGCATACTTTTGCTCAAACTATTCTGTCTGTTTCTCAAATCTTTCGTCGTTTCAAAGCTGTAAAATATTGTACAAACGATTACATCAATGCATTTTTTTTCTCTTTTTACAGTTTTTTCTTTTCATTTAGCCAAACAGTCTACACGACAGAAAGATGGTACCTTGGTAAATGGTTATCAACAAACCATAGCAACCTCAGAGAAGGGATGACAAGCAATAGGACACAAATGGAAGTGAGCATAGCTGGTTAACTTAGAAGCTCACTTGCACTGAAATCTACTAGTTAAATACAGCTTCATTGAATATAGCGGTACCATTTATTAAAGCTGGGCGACTTGGCCATCCGCAGAACCTTCTGGAACATCCTCCGTGAGGCGGGAGGGGCGCAGGGGGGCCGGGCTATCAGCGCCCCGAGGGCGGGTGACAGCGCCGCACGCACCTCGTGCAGCAGGAAGCGGGCGCGCTCCAACGGCGCCGCACACACCTGACCACCACATATTATAAAACACTATGACTAACTAAGCCTTAGTTTAAACATTTTACATAAACTTTTTTTAATATAAATAATAGTTTTTCAAATTCAATTGACTGTTTCACAGATTACATCTTTCGAACCAAAACCAAAGTATTCTTTTATTATAAGTATACAGTTATATAAATACTTTTTTGACTTATATATATCTTATTTTCGAAATATTAATGTTAATTTGAGTTAATGCTACTGACCTCCTTGTATCCTCTGGACAGTTGTTGTCTAGTTCGCATCAGAGTCCATTTACTCTGTTGCACGGCCTTCACTATCTCAGACATGGCTGGAGACAATTTTACTTCTCCCTTATCCATTTCTACAACAAATAAATCCAATTTAATGTATAAAATAAATCTTTAAATATTGTAATTTTAATAATCGTATCGAACCTGCGGTGGCAGTCGCTAAGGCGTGTTCTTTAAGACCGGCGTGAAATAAAAGTGCGGCTAGCAACGCCCTCCGGAGCTCCTCTAACGGATGTTCTGGAGGGAAATGAGGAGCACAACCCTCCCGACGCTCGCAGGCCCACCAAAGATGCAAAGCCAAGGGATCCTATAAACAACATGAGCATGTTACTCAGTATATGTTGACTAATTTAATGACTATATTATGTTTTACTCACATGTAATTTAGGTTCAGCCAAAGCAAATAACAGCGTATCCGCTTTAACTGGTGATATAGTGACGTTAACTTTCGGTGTTCTCAGTCGTGTCTGCGGGTGCGGTGCGTTGGTCATGTGCACGTGCGCGTGGGGCGTGTCGCTGGCCGGACTGTTGCCGCCGGTGGAGGAACCGCTTCGGGCTTCAGCTTTTTCTTCGTCGAAGGGATTTGTTGGTTGTGATATCTGCAATTTGTGGGTTACTTGTACGGTTACTTGTGTGTCGTGTATTTTACAATGACATAGTCAACGATATTTAACAGAGTAAACAGATTTTTCTAAGAAAATCGAATGTTTTCTCAGGTATCTCGAAAAAAATACAGCTCGCACTATGTACTGTGTTATAACGACTGCCGCTCTCATTGATGTAAGTGGCTGTATCTCACCTGAAGGCCGCCCCTAAGGAAGGCGGCGGAGGCGAAGGCGGCGTCCCTCTCGGCCTGCTGCCGCGGCAGCGAGCGGGCGAGGCGCGCCCCGCACGATGACACGCCCAGCGACAAGTGGAACGAACACGACCATAGCACGTGGTGAGCGCGGATACTGGACGTGCTCTCCTGAACACGGGTTATTGTATAGGGTTACCAGTTTGATAAAAGTGTAGTTGTTAGAATGTATTTTTTTTTAATTATTTTTGGTGTTAAATATTAAACATCAAATATGATTGGAGTAGAGTTAAGATTAGGATTGACGAATATAAAGACAAGAATTTTGTTCCAACTGAATATTTTGCTACATTTTCTTAATTTTTAATATAATAGCATGAATACGATTTACCATGACATATAACAAAGCTATAGAATTTGAATCATTTTTAAGTTATTGTAAATGATTATAAACTACCAAGTAACACTCACATGACACTTGTGACTGTGTATCTGGCTGGCGTACATGCCGACGCATTTCTCCGTTATCCGCGACAGATGAGCGGCGTGCGGCTCCACGCTGAGAGCGACCGTCGCGTCACAGCCGCGTAACTTGCGAACCAGCTCCACGGTACATGCGTTTTCACATTCAAAATTCTCCACATCAAACACGTGGCCGGACACCACTATCCACGATCCGCCTTCTTTTGTATGATTCTGTAGATCGCATCTGTAAAGAGAACAATTATTATTTTTAATAAAATACGGTGTGGGAGACGACTATAGAGGAGAATCTGTTTCTAAAAGAACGTATACGGTTATACAATACTTGGATGCGTCAATAATTAAATTAAGAAGAAGTAATTTTGTATGAAGTTATTAGTTATTCTCACTTGCGTATAACGCTTGTGTTGAGGGGATGTCTCTTGGAGACCAGTCCCGGCCAGCCCAGTAGATCCGCGTCCATCCTGTCGGCGGAGGGGAGCGAGCGCGCGGCCGCGTCGCAGGCCCGCACTATCTTGACGAGCGCGGCGCTGCAGTCCGACAGCGCGATGGCCGTCCGCGCCGCGCACGCACACACCCACACCGACAACTCGCTTATTACACGACCTGCATTAGTGTCACATTTTGTTACCTTCTGATTATAAAGATTTAAAAAGTTGTTCAGCCGCTATGCTACAGTAGTTGCAAAACTACTTAATAGAAAGAGCATATACATTGATCGTCTTATATCAATCGGAAATCTGTATATCAAGACTAATATGCAGAAATCTCATACTAAACTGCAATGCAGAAACTTCAGTAATTAATACATAGACCTTCATTCATTCATTCATTCATTTATATAATTCTATAATTGAATGCATACATACCCACAATATCGGCTCTTATAAGATCACACAAGGCGACAAGCTGCGTGTTATCTGCTTTGTGCACGGCGCGGGTGAAGCAGCTGAGCGTGGACTGGACGTGCTCCCCTAGCAGTGCCGTGTACTGCGTGAGGAGGGACTTGACGCCCCCGCGGGTGCTCCGCCCTCCTCTACACCACATCGCTTCACTGAATAGTAACCTGCGGATAAATTTATCATCATAATTATATTAAACCTGTAATTTAATGTGAATCGAATCTTAATTTGAAATATGTAAAATCCTATAATCTGATTGCAATGCCACCGAACGGGTTCAATTATAAACCAACTAGGAAATCAACATTCTCAAAACACCACCAAAAAAATGCACCAATCGTTTCCATCGGTTTAAGAAATGTGATAAAACATACATACATAAGAATTATATATAAAAATATTTTATTATATATATATATTAAAGTTACCTTTGGAATCGTATAAGCAGATCGCAGCTGGGACTAATGGTATCATGTCCCTTCAGATCATCAGTCTTGCTCGTATCGCCGTTCATTATAGCGGTTATAAGCATTTGTGTTTGACAACTTGTGTTACGGATCAAATGTTTTACCTAAAAATATATTTATTATATTATACTATGTATATACTATATTATGAATATATATTAACATACCAAGTGCATCAAGGGTACTGAAGCGCCGTTCTCACAGGAAGTGGTATTGTTATTTATCTGATAGTCGACTGCACAGCTCGCTGTAATATTATCTTATTAGTATATAAATAATAAATTATAATTTTATATAAGAAGAACGTGCTCAGGTGGTTTGGGCACGTCGAACGAATGAGTGATGAAAGATTGGTAAAAAAGATTTATACAGGAAAAGTGAGCGGTAAGAGAGACAGGGGGAGGCCTCGAGTGACCTTCGAAAACTCAGTAGCTACGATACTGGAGGAAGGTCACGTAAAAAGCATGAGGACCCCTCGGAGAGCATGTATGAAGAGGTTAATGTCTGTGGTCGAGGCGAAAGAGGTATGCAGGGACCGTAGCGTTTGGCGCTCCGTCGTCTCTGGCTACCCCGCAAGGGATATGGCGTGAAGGTAAGTAAGTAAGTAAGTAAGTAAGTAAGTAAGTAAGTAATTTTATATAGTTATATTATAGTACCTTGCACCGGTTCACTGTCATCAGACATTGTCGTCATTGGAACACCACGCTGCCCCGTCACTATATCGATCTGATCATACTCACTGAAACAAATTAAAGACAATAATTATTACTAGGGGCGCCAGCAGACCCTCAATTTCGAATCGCTGCGTTCGCGAAATCTCGGGTGCCGTTTGCACATTGAGCGAAGCGAGCCCAGTGTAATGACTCGTCGTTTTCAATTGATTTCAATGGGATATCAGTTTTTTGACATGACATTTTTCGCAATTTTTTTTTTTGGCGTCATTTTTATTTTTTTTTTAATTTAAAACATTACCTAATGTCTGTCTTTTTGATTGCAAAATATTATAATTTTCCGTCAAGTAGTTTTCGAGCGTATTCGTGACACAGAATGTGAAAAAGTCTTCAGTAGAACGCTCCGCTCGCTACGGTCGCTAAGCTCAATAATACACAAAAAAACCAACTAATATTCTTATTATACTGATCCTTGTAAAATCAAGAGAGTGAAAATATATCACAGTAATGCGAGTACGTACTCGTCGAGCTGCAGGTGGCTGTAGTAGTCTGTGGCGTGCGCGTGCAGCGCGGCGGCGAGCGCGTCCCTCAGCCCGCCACCCCCCAGCAGAGACCACACCAACAGCTCCGTCATAAACCGCGCGCCCGCACTCGCGGGGGACGATCCTGGGAAAAACACACACACAGGTTAACTTGGGACAACAATGACATATAATAGCGCAATGTAACTTTTGTTTTTGTAAGGACCATAGTCACCAACCTTGAGGCAATAAAGCAATGAGATGCTGGGCCCGTATCTGCGGAGTTGGCAGCAGTATTGGCCAAGCGGCGGCCAACGCTCTTCTTGCTGCTGCAGCCGCCGCCGTCCCCGCTCGCCCCTCCACCAGCGCCACCAGCGCCGAGTGCACTCCGGCGCACCATGATCTATTCTCAGAGTCCCCTTCGTCTACTTCGTTGCCGCGTGCGCACTGCCAGGCGTGTACCTGGTGAGAAAAAATTATATATATATATATAAAAACTTCTTGCAGCGGCTTTGCTCACGCAGTACTTACTGATATTATATGCAGTCTATCATATGCGTAATATTATTTTCTTACATACTTATATACTAAGATTCATTAAAAAAAGTGTAATCGCTAAGAAAAATAAAAAGAAACAATAATGGTAGTTTGTCAAATACATATTTTTTTTTATTAAAAAAACACATTAAAAAAAATCGGAAGTGAGAAGTACTTACTTGTAACCTGAGGAGATTTAAACATGAGATCGCTAAACATTCGTTGTCCTTCATGTTCGTTATACCACTTTGCTCTACCACAATCCTCAACAGTCTTTCAAGGAATCTGAAAACAATATTTAATACTTACAATATATCCAAATTTTATATGATTTTCTTCAATAATATTAATATATTATTTACTCACTTAAATGTGTTATCAGACAAATCAATAACAAATGGTAATGATGACGGTAAATCTCTCGGATTCTCTTCACTCCATGCAAATATTTGGTTCGGTCCACTCGTTACACCTACAAACATATTTATATATATATATATATATATATATATATATATATATATATATATATATATATATATATATAATAGGTACATGCCTAGTATTTATTTATATATGTTACTCACCATTGGCTTTAAAGGATGGATTAAAAACTTTTAATGGTTGCGGAACTGGGTTGGATATCTGTGTTCTTTCATGTGTTCCCCAAACATACAAAACTCCCTCAGATGACAATGCTATACCGTGGGACGCTCCGAGAGACAAATCAATAATTTTAATACCTAAAAAAATATTTACGAGTAAAACACACTACATACTATTATATTAAACATATGAATAACTATATACCTTGAAGTGCTTCTACTAATTTGGGTATTTTTGTGGACTCCATATTTCCGTGACCTAAACGATAGCCATCCCCTTTCCCCCATGTGTACACTTGACCTCTGAAAATATATATACATTATAAATAATATGTCAACTAATAATACATTATTAAAAAGACGCTGCAACTTATTTAAAAATAAATGCCGTCAGCATAAGTCTGACAGAATCTTTAATAATTGCTAGTACATCTCTATATAACAGTATGGGTAAAAGACTTTAGGCTTTCAATAGAAAAATAAAATAACCAGTTAAGACTTGGCAGTATGGTTATGACTTTAGCCTTTAAATAAAAAAAAAAAAATCACCCATCAGTGAGTGCGGCGTGCCAATGCTCGCCGGTGTGGACGCGCGTCACTCGGAACATGGCGAGGGCGGAGAGCGCGCGCGGCGTGCCCGCCTCGCCCTCTCCGAACACCTGCACCGCGCCCTCCCACGTGCAGCACAGCGTCGTGCCCTCACCCCAGCCTGGGTTATCGGATACATTAATCATTTAGTTAATACATGGCCAGTCTAAAAAATGCTTGCATATACCTTCTAACATACTTAAAATATAAACTTTTTTTTTTAAAGAATTTTTTTATTAACAATATATATTACAAGTACACTCACCAAGAGCCACGTCAATGATACGCTCGATGTTGTGAGCGTTAAAGGAAACTGGTTGTGGCGTGAGACAGTTCTCGATGGTACCGTGTCCGAGTCGGCCCTGAGCGCCTCGACCCCACGTGTATAGAGCTCCACGGGATGTTATCACAGCACTGCAAAACGGATAATACAAGTAAATAATATTTGCAAGTAATAAATAAAATACGTTCTTTAACAAATAACTTTTTTATTATATAGATATGTTCTAAGCTACAAGTATTTGGCCACAAAGACGCATACTTGCATGCACGTAGACAAGCACACACACACATGAAAATCAGTAATGCGGCAGACTTCTAGCAAATTAACAGGCAGACATGCATACACACATACAACTAGATTCCTCAGCGAGCGCCACGCAGCACACAAACCTGCAAGCCAGTCCCGCAGCCACCCTGACAACCTCATGGTGCGCGAGATGGTGCAGCGGCTGCGGCGCGTCCCGGGCGGCGGTGTCCCCGTGCCCGAGCCGGCCGTCCTCCCCCGCGCCCCACGACCACGCGCCGCCGCACGACGACCGGCACACGTAGTGCCGACCCAGCGAGTGACACGCCACTTGGGTTATCGTCTTGCTCTCTAAGCCTGACAACGTCATTGAGGTTATTATTTGTATACAACTGGTGGTGGTGGTGGTGGTGGTGGTACAATACTGGTGGTATACAATATCTTACCAGGAACTAGATGTGGTGTCATGGTATCATATGGCAGTGTGTAGATCGCACCGTCGTGAGTAAGGAGCAGAGCTAATTTCTCTGCGCAGGCAATTTGTTGAATTCTTAAACTCCCAAGTTGTAGCGGTCCCGAACCAATGGAAACGACTTCTTGAGCTGATTCAGTGCACTGCGGCGGATAACATGGAATAGTATTACAAGTTTTAAGCAGTATTGTATTTAACATACTTACAGTAACAAATCCTTTCAATGGCGGCAACAATGGCGCTCCCAGTCTATCTAAATGGCAGAGTAACGCAATGCCGGCCTTCTTAACACTCATTAATCCATCACCACTTGGTATATTTAGTTCTCTGAAAGAAGAAAACAACTTAATTTTTGCAATTTTAATTATTATTATACTTAGAACTGTACTGTAGATAAGACTATATCTTATATAGTAACCTGAATGACTAGACTTACTTCAGATATACTTCTGTTGAGTTCCCTTCAATATTCGGTTCAGAATTCACAATAGGATTTGGGGCCGCCACTTTGGCCATCCGTCTGAGAAATGGACCTAATGGTGCAGTGCATTCTTCTAATACTATCCTGAAAATAGAAACAAAACTAAATCCCCATCAGGACCTGAACCTTGTTTTTATGAATAAAAATCTTTATTTTACAATAGAATATAGAGGATGAAATATCAAACTGATAGACCAAAAAATATTAATAAAAACCAGTCGATGTAAAGTCAGACTTACGAGCGAAGCTTTTTTATGCAAAGAATAATAGAATTCAGCACATATTTAGAAAAATATTATATTTTTCTCACTATTTAAAAAGTTTTGAAATTTTGTTTATTTTTATTTAATATATATATCATATTCGTCCATCCAAATTCCGAAACTTCACCATTATGCCCAAATACAATATTCATATCTTTCTTCTTTTATTGTTTCATTTTATATTTATAATACTATTATAATAGATATTCTAATAAATATAAATAAAAATTGTCAAAAAACTTAAAATTATAGACACTATTACTCCAAAATTTACCTGTTATCCGGCTGCCGTTTCTGTTTGGGTGGTAATGTGACGAGCACATCCGCTGCTTTCAAGAGTGCTGGCAGCTCGGCTCTCCTGGCACAAAGCTCAACCCACACACACAGTGAAGTCCGCCAATCACCTTGAGGGACATTGCACCCTACTTCTCTGGAAAGACAAATATTTGCCGTATTAGACTAACTTCATCATATTTGATAACATTATGTAGGGTTTAGTTAAAAAAAGACAGTTTAAATTAAACCTTGTTTGAATCAAAAATAAAAATTTTATATGTTATATGTATTTATTATTACGATTTCCATTTTGTCTTACCCTGCAACAACCTGATGCAAGAACTTCGCTGCACTATCAACTACCTCAGCCCAGATCTTCTGTGATCGAGGCGCTTGAGCCACTGATAGCTGTCCACTGCCGGCGTACAATGCAGCGTCGGGCAAAGCACGGACAGCGTCCAGAGCATCACGCAGTAATGCAGAGCAGACATCCGCGTCCTCACCACAACGCCACGCTCGACGCACTAGTGATAGAGCGAGACGCAAGGCTGCTCGAGCTCCAACACGAGCTAAACCAAACGCACTAAAAGAAACAATATGTATAATGACGTCAATCCTTTGTTTTGGTCTCAATAAAAAGAACTACATAATAAATCATAATTATAAACAAGTGAAAGATGACGTCAATGACTTTCCGTCTCATCAAGTAATTTTATATTACAATAAATAATGATATGTATTTTTTTCATACCTTTCAGAATCATCCGGCTGCTCTTCACTCTCCTCAGTCGTGTCTGAATCTAATGGTTTATTCAGAACAACATTACTCAGCGCCCTGTTACTTACACCGTGTATGAGCTTCTTTTCAAGTTTAGTCTTTTTGATCTCTTTATGATGGTTCTGCTCCCTAGATAAAACAAGTACATTACCATAATTTACTACTAATACAAAAGAACCTACAATCATAGCAAAATTCATCAAAATCCTTACATTATTTTGTAACACACAAAGAAACAAACAAGTTAACCAACAAACACACCAATATTTAAAAAAACTATTTTTCAATTTCTGTGTTTTGTACTAATGTATACTTTTAAATGTACAGTCACGTGCAATGAAAAGTATACACGGGCAGATTTTCAAATAAATATTCACGCTGAATTTTCAAAAAAAAATAAAAAAAAATGTATACATTATTGTAAGAAACTCTAATGGTTATATAGTATGAATTGTTAAGTGGCTATTTGTTATTGAAATTTTCAAAGTGAATATTTATTTGAAAATCTGCCCGTGTATACTTTTCATTGCACGTGACTGTACATTAACCCTTTGCGGTCGGCGGATTTTGCTTTTGGGAGTACCAGCAGGTCGGAGCAAATTTAGCGTTTCGAAGTTTCCGTACAGGATTTAAAATCAATATATGGGCATTAAAACACATAGAATTTGTTGAAACTTATTTGTTGTGTTTAATACTACTTATAATTGACATATCCAAACTTTTATTTAAAAAATGTTTATTTGTAGAGCGTCTGGTAGCCTGGAATCTGGTAGGTCTGAGGTCTGGTTTTATTTGTCTAGATATTTTTTAATTAAATTTGCTATATTTATAGTTTTATAATTGATAAATAAAATGATTGGTTTATCAGTAACCAATATTTTAATATAACAAATATCAACAAAAAATTTCATAACAAATAATAAAAATGACCCCGCTATGGGGACACCAATTGCAAAGGGTTAAGAATGGAATAGAGATATTTGTTACTGAATAATATTTTGTCTGTTTACTATTCCACCATATAGATAACATTATAATAGATATACATTATTTGAATACCTTATTACAGCAACAAGATGCCTGTGACATAGAACAATTAAACGCCGAATTTGAGATATGAATGGACAACTAACAGCAGTATTAATTGCTCTCACATGCTGCTCCCACACAAGCGCATCCATTAAATTTTGTAAACATTCTGGATCTATAGAAAAAATAGAAATTATAAATATGTAAATTTAACTACCACTACAATTTTAAATTATCTTTTATCCCACTATTTTGATATATTACAGAATATAGTCTAAATTTGGAAGAATATTTTTCACCTGGATCTTGCTTCCATTTAATCTCATCTATAACCTGAAGAGAGGATGGTGGTGCTACAATTTTAGATTGAATAGAAGCACGAAGCTCTTCCTCAGTGGAAAGAGCAGTGCAAGGTGTGCATGCACATCCCGAGTGTGGACCACAGAGACCATCACAACAAGTACAGTTTAAAATCTAGAAAATGGGTGCGTATTAAGAATGTTGTTTACAGATTAAACTGAATAAATAAGGGGTAGATTTATATCTTACAAACTTACCCTAAGACCACAATAATACTTTCCACTATCTCCAAGTTTAGCTGTTATTCCAGCTCCATTAACTAGCCCATTTGCGGCGTCGAAATATATTTCTCGGTCTTGTATCAAGCTATTAAATAGTGAACAAAGAGCTTCAGGATCATGAAGTGCCTCTTGTAAGTCAGGATTTAACCATTTTGAATCTAAATGTTGCTGAGGTCGAAATATAAAATCGTCTTGTTCCTCCGGAACAGACATATTTCTGTCCGGTTTTAATAGCTAATTTGTGATAGCATCACCTTTTTTTATACAGAAGGTAATTGTTTAGCATACATTGTAGCACTGAGGACTTTGTTTCCTATAATATTTCATTATTAAGCATATAAAACAAAAACAAGGAAGATAATAAAGCTCAAATATATTCAGTAAGAATAAATCGAACTCGAAGCCAATTTAACTGGTCTGTACTCGATCCTAAACAATCTGTCTGCTGTCAAAAATATTACATTCCATTTTATGCACTTATCATACTACAGCTGTTATTGAGAGTTGATATAAACCATTTTTTAAAAAAAAAATAAAACCTTCAGAAATTAGTTAGGATAACTACAACTAATATAATACAATTAGTTTCAAGTAGGTTATACAATTGTAATATTAATGTAAATCCTTTTATTTATTTTTTGTTATTTCCGCACACAACACATTTCTGTTTTAAAATTTATAAATTCTGAATTCTGACATCTCACATCATCACAGATTAACAAAAACGTAAATAAACTGCATGTTGATGATACGTAATGTATTGTTATAATAATTAAGTGTAATTACTTCGAAATTCACTTAATAAGTAACAAACTCAATGGATACAGATATACTCATCGACAGCAAAGACTGTTTGTACGGTAAATAAATTATTTCTTTCGTAAATGTAAAATCCGGCTGATTACGAAAACAAATCGCAATGTGCATGCTTACTTATTTCATATTGGAATTTTAATGTTGTTGACCTTCCGGTTTACCCATTTTTTAAGCAAGACTCTTTTTATTACAGTCCTTGAGTTCACTTTCAATTTCAGTTATATTTGTAATGTTTTTTTTTGGTGCAAGGTTACGAATATTTTTTTATAGTTAGCTGCGTAATTTTATTAGCAAGACAAAGAAACACCCACACAAGCTAATAATGAAATACCTTATTGCTTTATATGCCGGTATATAATACTTCTTTTATAGATGAAGACTTTTTGGACCATCTGACCAATGAGTATCATTGGCCATCAGTACTTGATGTAGCTGACGCTACTCCTAGTGAAATATTAGCTGATGCAGCACCAATTCTAGTACCTGCTATTTCTCCAGCACTAAGCATCAAATCTTCACCTAATGAAAGTAGTAATTCCGACTCGGGTAGTGATGATGACTCAAAAAAGTAAGTGTGATTTCATAAATTCCATTTAAATTTACTTATTATTCCATATTTAGCAATTATTATAACCCAGTTAGTTTGTTTTTATGATTGCCTTTTGGATTAATTAGCTTCAAACTATATTTTAGTGGATCCTACAATTCGTCATCGAGACAGCTATCCCAATCACCATTTGATTATACCACTTTCAACGATGAACCAACAAATCAGTTGAAACTGGAGGATGTAGAACTTTTTCTCCAAAAATCTGGTATGACTTTTCTATTTACAAAGTGAATTCAAGAATACAACACATCTATATTAAGGTTTTTTTTAGTTCCATCTAGTCCACCAGTTCCTGATTTATCACCAACACTGAGGGCTTCGGAAAAATCCAGTCCTGTTATGGCTATTGAGAATGGTGTTATAAAGGTAGTAGGTACACATAGATACCTATTATAATTATTTTTTCTATTTATTTATTTAAATCTTTCCATCTTTGAAGAAATACCAGTGATCACTTGTGTATCAAATGGGAGTGTCGGGACTATTTTGATATTTAATGAAATAAGCCCTTCAGTAATTATTACAAATTTGAAAAGCAATATCTAATATATTTTTTTATTATAGGTTGTTAAAAAAGAATCTGATTGTAATGAAGAAATTACACCCGCATACCCAAAAACTACTAGAGGTAATGACATATTTATTGAATAAATAATTCAAATAGAATAAATATAATTGAAATTATTATTACATTTTAGCAGCAAGTATCCACCTACCAAACTCTATTTACAAGGTTGTCAATGAAAATTCACAAAAAATGGATGATATACAATTGATATTAGATAAAAGACTTCCAAGAACAGTGAGACAAACCCATGTCACAAAGTCACATATTCCATCGGAGAATACAAAAAATGGAAAAATTACCATTACACCGGTAACCCTGAATAAACAGTTCCAAGTTACAAATAATGGTTACCATATAAAGGTAAGTACATATATTATGGTAATTACTTTCTAACCAATTAATTTGAATTCTATTTTTAAATATATATAATGAAAAGTTCAACAAAGAATAACACAAATCCTAACTTAGTTGTTGCTACTAGATTTAGGATATTAGCATCTTTTTTATTTATACATTCTGCCTTAAATATATATATATATAAATATATATATATATATAAATATATATATAAATTATTAATATTATTATTCTAAAATAAAATATATATATATCTAAGTAGTCATTTGCACTTTTGAATAGTCAATTTTTACATTAAGGTCAGTGTAGTCAGTCCGTGAGAAATCATGATTAAGAAATGCAAATGTGTGCAGGAATAAATTAATTAATTTCTAATTTTATTAATATGGGCACAGCCATTTAAATGTAACGGCTAATAGAAAATTATATCAAGTTATTTAATATTCATATTATATAAAGTAACATTATTTGACATTGAACAATTATTTATATAAAAAATTATTTTAAAATTTAAACAAGTTAATATTTTACACTTGTATAAACTTTTAAATAAAATTAATCGGCTGTGCATAATTTATATTTGACTAGTTGTTGTCAGTGACTTTGTCTGCTGCGCCATAAACAATTTTACATAAATCAATTGCCATCTATTGGAAACTTATAGAACTTAGAAGTGTATAACACCTTTTATGTATTTATAATTTGGACCAAATACATGTTTACAAAATTACTCATTGAAATCAGTTTAGTGATTTCAAAGATTCATGCAAGCTACCATCATGACAGGCTTAATATATATATATATATAAAGATTTTCTTAATTTTCATAGTAAAAGATGTATGATTATCTTCAATATTTTATAATTTATATTATTATTCTCATTTGCTTTGATTAATTTTAGTAATTTTAATATTCATACACTTTAATGTTCAACAATATAAGGATTTAGAGGAACAAATATAGAAATTGTTCAATAGTTTTCATGTCATATGTTATATTTTTTTTGCAGGCACATTCTGCTAATGTAGTTATCAACGAACCAGACGTCCACACCACACGTTACCAGAACAATGTCAAAGAAGAAGAACCAGAGATCTCTCACTTAGATCTATCAAAGTTCACAGATGCTGAAATCAGAGCTATCAAGAAACAACAGAGAATGATCAAGAACAGGTAATAATTATTTGTTTATTTATGTACCATTAACTTAAAAATAGACATATATGCACAGACAAAGACGTTTAAATTATCTCTTAGAGATTTCTGCCCTTGGTGTAATATAATATTAAAATCATTATATGGAGTGGTATGTCAAAAACATAAAAACAAAAATGAATATACATATATGTATATGAAATAAATTTTATTGAGCGAAGCGAACGAAGTGAGCGGAGCGTTTTACTGGAGACTTTTTACATACTTTGTCACGAATTGGCTCGAAAACTACTTGACGGAAAATTATGAAACTTTGCAATCAAAAAAACACACTTTAGATGTAGGTTCTTAAAAAAAAATTTTTTTTTTTAAATTATTTTTATATACACTGGGCTCGCTTCGCTCAATATGTAAACGGCACCCGAGATTTCGAGAGCTCAGCGAGTTGAAATTGAGGGTCTGTTGGCGCTCCTAGTTTTATTATTAGAAAGTATTTTAAAAATAACTTTTTAGCACATTTTGGTATATATATATGTATATTGCTTTTAAATATATTTTATTTTTTTATTACAGAGAGTCTGCATGTCAGTCTCGTCAGAAAAAGAAAGAGTATGTAACAGCGCTAGAACAACAACTGCTGGAAGCACAACAAGAAATCACAAGGTTACAGCTGGAGAATAAACTACTAAGGGACCAGTTGCTGTCTAATGGAAGAAGTAGAAAGGTTATTCTATAGTTTAAAAAAAATAATTATATGTGGAATCATTTAAAAATGGTTTGCTATATTTAAGCACAAAATACTAACTTTTTTTTCTAATAATTTTAAAAGCATTTTGTCTCTTTCCAACTTAATCCGAATTTATAAATATATATTTATTAGTAGCTTTCTTTTTGCTATTGCTATCTCTTTCATCATGATGGGGGGATGTTTTTTTCTAATATTCAGGATTTGTTTGTGTGAGTGGGACAAAGATATATGATTTATCTAAATAATTATTATTATAATATGATGTTACAGATCCCGAGGTTAGATTCTTCAATCTTGATACCTAAGAAGAACATTGCTGTTATATTTGCAATGGTGTTCATGGTATCATTGAATTTTAATGTTTTGGGGTGAGATGATTTTAATATTATTCTCCATTTTTTTTTATGATGTGAAGTATTTTTATTTTGACGTAAATTTTTTTGTTTATGTTTTCAAAATTTCAATTATTTTTAAATATAAATTTGAACTAAATTTTATTAAACATGTTATGTTTTTAATTTTATTTTTTCATTTTAAATATGGTGTTTCCCAAATAATTAAATAATTATCTTACAGGTGGAATTCCAAACCACTCTCTGGACCTCCGGTGCATGTTAATACGAGACATCTATTGTGGTCTGAGGATAACAAAGACATGGTGTCTGAAGGTAGCGTCTCAATTTGATGTGTTGACAGACAAACACACTGAAACTTATTATTATTATATATATTTTAGATTATGATCAGTTCATGAATCGCAGCAGTGATGGAACGGATTGTAGAAACACAACATTGAATGATTTTCTTAAGATCAATCAGACTGAGAGTATAAGGATAGCCGGTGAGTTAAAGAGATGGATAGGTGAAGGGAAAACATTGAACTGGACGAAGACAGCGAAGAAACATAAAGTTTACTTGGACGAGGAACAAATTACAGGTGAAAAATTTGTAAATATTTTTTTTTTTTTTTTTTGAGCGAAGCGAGCGTAGCGTTCTACTGGAGACTTTTTCACATTCTTTGTCACGAATAGGCTCGAAAATTACTTGACAGAAAATTATGAAACTTCGCAATCAACAAGACACATTAGGTGATGGTTTTTTTTTTTTTAAAAAAATATATTTTTTTTTAAATGTCATGTCCAAAAACTGATATCCCATTGAAGTCAATGGGAAACGATGAGTCAATACACTGGGCTCGCTTCGCTCAATATGCAAACGGCACCCGAGATTGCGCGAGCGCAGCGAGTCGAAATGAGGGTCTGTTGGCACTCCTAGTTATTAATCTCAATGCATATACTATTTTATATATAACCATTTCAGTATTTTTTTTAAATCCTATTATTTTTAGGTGGTTTACTAGAAACATATAGATTATTTAACAAATTAAATCTCGATAACCTCGTCGATCTCCAAGTAACAAATAAAAATGTAAAAAATGCCCGCGAGAAGTCACGCCTACGTAAATTGAGGAGACAGAACACTAAAGATATAGATTTCTCCGACAGTACAATGTACTATGAGAGACTGTATAACAAACCGATTAGAAAATCAGTTGATGATTTCAACTTTAATGAATTCGGTGAATGGAATGCGTTACTTCAGGCGTTGCATCGACGGGATGACACGTTTTACGTCGTCGGTGTTGGGAAAGGAGAGCATTTATTGTTACCGGCCGTGTCACATAATGTCACTCGGCCCCCAAAGATGGCGCTGATTTTACCCGCTCGTTCTGGAAACGGTAAGTTTGAAGTTGATTGATTTATAATATATCAAACATTGTTTTACACTTATAATCCACCAGTGACGCTGTCATGGCCAGTAGGGCTAACAGCAGAGACACAAAAAAAAAAAAAATAATAAATTACACTTATAAAGCAACTGTTAAGATTCTGGCTGGCTCTTCTCAGCATTCCAAGTTGGTAGCTTACTCAAAAACTGACTACACTGACCTTTTTAATATATTAATTAATGATATAAAAGAACAAAGATATTTTGAATTTGATGTACTTTTAAAGTACCAATCCATTTTTTTTTTACATTTATTTTATTTTATAAATTATTTATCTATTAATATATGAAAATTTTTTATCTATTTCAGATTCCCTAATGAACGACCACGTGACCCTAATGCAGATAGACTGTTCAGTTGTAAATACAACCCTAGTCAAACTAAAATCCGAAGCCTTGCCGGAGAGTTTAAGAAAAGTTAATAATGGCGACAAACCAATATTATATCCGAGAGAAAACAGGAAACTAAAGAGACTCAAATCTGAAGCTAGTCAAGGAGATACACATAATACGAGCGATGCTTTAAGTTATAGAAAACCAGATATAAATATTGATAAGAATGATTTATTTGCTCAGTACCTGTTATCAAAATCACATGATACAAAAAATACATCTGATGAAGCAAAATATTCAATACCGAATGTTTTGAGAGATAATGTTGAAAAACCATTTATAGGTTGAACAAATGTGTTTATAATGATAGCCACACTTAAAATTTATTTCGCAAGTACAGACTTGTGCAAGTATGGTATCTATGAAGGTGACCACATACGTGCACTTGTACAAGTCAGAAACTTGCACAAGTATTTTGCAATACACCTTAAACTTTTACATGCACTTATATAAGTCAAAAATTTGCATATTTTGCAAGTAATTTGTAACACCTTAAAATTTAACATGAACTTGTACAAGTCAAATATTTGCATAATTTGCAATAGACCTTAAAATTTAATGTGCACTTGTACAAGTCAGAAATATACACAAGTAATTTGCAACAGACTTCAAAGGTTGCTTGCAAGTCTGCACCATAACTGAACAATATTTATGTTT
This sequence comes from Melinaea menophilus ssp. n. AW-2005, assembly GCA_918358695.1. Classification (NCBI taxonomy): domain Eukaryota; kingdom Metazoa; phylum Arthropoda; class Insecta; order Lepidoptera; family Nymphalidae; genus Melinaea; species Melinaea menophilus. Next base: position 15,976,482 of record OU911052.1, read on the forward strand.
TATGTACAAAGTTTTGAATACTATATACTTTGTGAATACATGACATACATTATATAGATTTGTGATAATATACATACCACATTGATACCAAAATAGGTATTTATAACTATATTATTGACTAATATTAATTATAGGACCGGTAGTTGTGTGAAATATTATATTATACAATTTAACACCATTTTAGTAAAAGTATACACTTAGGTATACATACTATTTGTATATTTTGTAACAATAGTTGATCGTTATTGTATATATATAGAATTTAAGAATATATTTTACGGTTTTTTTGTTAAAAGATGCAAGTTTTGATGATTGCAATTTTTGTACCGTAAAATTTGAATGCAAATTTGCAATTCATTAACTTTTATAACTTCTATAAACCGGTATAATGCAAATTAGCGAAGAATTAACATTTATAACTAAGGGCGCCAACAAACCCTCAATTTCGACTCGCTGTGCTCGCGAAATCTCGGATGCCGTTTGCATATTGAGCAAAGCGAGCCGAGTGTATTGACTCTTCGTTTCCCATTGATTCAATAGGATGTCAGTTTTTTGACAGAATATAAAAAAAAAATTTTTTTTGAGGACATTTTATAATTTTTTTTTTTTTTGAAAAACCATCACCTAATGTATGTCTTTTTGATTGCAACGTTTCATAATTTTCCGTCAAGTAGTTTTCGAGACAATTCGTGACAAAGAATGTAAAAAGTCTCCAGTAAAACGCTCCGCTCACTTCGTTCGCTTCGCTCAATAAATCAGTCGCTAGCTGGTGTTATGTGAATTCCTTTAATTTATTATATAATTGATAAAGCATAGTTTTCATTATATGAATAATAAAGTTTGATAAAAGGTAGCGCCACTAGTTAATTATTGTAAAAACTGCTGACGTATAGTTAAGCGGGAAATCTGTGAACAAGATAACCTCAAAATATAATTCTTTATTACTGTATATTCCTTTGTATGCGAAACTGTCGACTTTTGAGCCTAATAAGCGTCAGTTGCGGGAACTTTTGATTTATTTATATAATTTGAAGAAATCTGAAAGAAAAAGATTTTTATATACATAGAATTTTTGTCGGTGTCTATATAATGTATGAAATATTAGTGTGAATATTTATGACCAAGTTTGTATTTTGTATATAAGATAGTTAGTTTGACAAATTTAATATAATTTTGAAAATGTATTTACTAGTGGAAATTATTCTAGTGATATGTTTATTTATAATCAATTATTTTTTTATAGCAAGCAAAATGACACTACTTGGATCATTGTACGTTCATGGCTTAATTAAAACTATTTGTAGTGAAAAAGTAATGAAAACTTTTTTTACAGATTGTGTTGAAAAATCTTTTTATAGATATTTTTTTTATCTACAAATTAAAGTGTTTTTATAGCTACAATAACAAATATATATTTATCAATATTTAGTGAACCTTGAGTTTAAGGGGGATAAGACCTATCGGATCCCCCCCACTCTTATGGTTCATTGTCTGAATTTGGGACTTAATATATACTTAAAATTATTAAAAATTTTAGCTCTTATATGATTATTAGATTGCTAGAATATTTGTTAATTTTAATTATAATTTTATAAATAATACTAATAATATATTGGCTAGTATTTTCGTTATTTTATGTAATCTGTTTATTATTTACCGTTGCAAGATTATCACAAAATTATACTTAATGTTATATTATTGTTTTTGTTAAGTTGTTAGATTATGATAATTGCTATTATATACAAAGGAAATTAATAAATAACATTTTCCTTTATGAAATTAATGATTAGGTGATTTTTTATGTTATCCTATATTTTGATACAAATATGTTAAAACACTGAATATAATCAAGATTTGTATATTCTATAGTTGTAATTAATATATACACATACAGTTTGTGTTTGTCTGTGTAAATGTTAAATGTATTAAATCATTTCTCAAATCCTATTTAGAATTTATATGTATGAAATGATCTTCTTATTACAGTAAGGCCGAGAGCAAGGCGTCGATGAGATTTCCTTAGTAGATGCATATTCTGTATTTATTATATTGTAACTAGCTGACCTGATCATAAAGTTTTTTGCAGATTGTACATATTAGACTTTATTTTTATCTCTAAGCTGCGTCGAGTTCAAATAATTGGGATAAGCCATGGAGGTTTCAATGTTTAAATTTTTAATGCATTTTTTTTGCTAAAATCTTCTATTGATCAAAATTTCTTCTCTCTAGAAACGTTTATTAGAAACAGATCACAAAATGTAGAAGGATAGGCTGAACTGAAAAAAATCCGCTCAAGTGATTGAACCTTGGACCTTGCAAGGTCATCGTCCTACATCAGTAATGGTTTGGTTGGGGTGTCTTACCCAATGAACACTTGAGCTAAACTGTACAAAGAAACTTTAATCCATAGAATCGTTACTAGACAGAAAAGACGTCTATAAAAAACAAAAAGGTAATTTCAAAGATTTTGGAACAATAGGAATTTCAAGTGTGTTCAGACGATGATGTAAACCGGAAAGCGAGCTATCACCGACAACTAAGGCTTGCGACCGCAACTGTGCCTCGAGTAAGAGATGCAGATCCGGTCAGGAAAAATAGAGTTTGGACTCATCAAACTGTTGCCGAATAAGTTACCGGGATTGGACGGATTAACTTCAACTATTCTGAAATAGACTTGGTGTTCCTGTGCGGCGGAGTTGGCTGCTTGTCATCATGCGTTAGGTAGAATCTACCCTATAGTCTTCCCTATAGTTCCCTATAGGCTGCCTTTGACAACGCCTGGTGGCCTATGATACTTGTGAAAACCAAGCAGGGGAGCTGCCTACCCAACTGTTATCAAATGTTTGCAAGTCGCCAGGTGGTGTGGAAGAAGTCCCCAGGGTTTGGTCCTTGATACGGTTTTATGGAATGTCGTAATAGATATGCTCCGACTGCCACAACCCGTCAGTATAAGCTATCACACTGACGAGTGCGATAGTTAATGCAGACGACGCCACGCTGCTGATAGAAGCGCGATTACGATTAGAAATAGAGAAGAAAGCTTACTCGGCTGTCAAAAAAAAAATATATATATATATATATATATATATATATATATATATATATATATATATATATATATATATATATCTTGGGAGGAAAGAAATCGTCTTGAATTCTCTTCGGCAAAAATACAGACTGTGAACATCAAGGAACACTTTGAGCGTACGTCCGTTGTCAAATTTGGGGAATCTTCTATCATGGGCGTGGCAGAATCTGTACTCCTGGGTATCTTCAGGGACCGTAACAGATCTTTCACACAACATGCAACACGCGGGGGAACGCTCGGCGAAGTCCTTATAACCAAGACAGTTGGTAGGACCATGGATTGGTGGTGGGTTCTATTCTGTTGAAAAAAGTAACTTAAGAATCAAATTTTTGATGAACTCGATTAATAGGGATGTCATTACAGTTGGAGGCATGCAGTGCAATAATAGGAATTGATTTGGGTATTAGACTGGATATGATTCAGTTTACCCCATTCTGAAACCATACCTTGCGATCATCCAGTAAAGGAACGTAGTTTATTTCGGCACTTGTGTTTTTTTCCCAAATGTGGGAAATGCACAAAATATTTACACATCTCTAATGCCCAGATTATTAATTGGAAAAATCTTTAGCTCCAATCGAGTTATGAACCTGCCAAGGTGGTAGAGTCTATCCTCCAACTTTTGTCTAAAAAATCGCGGTAAACCGCGCTAAGGTATGTGTGTATAAGGCAGGTTCTATGTCCGTTCAGTCAAGTATTAAGAGAAAGAGACAGCCCAGCCACTGCTTTCCCGTTTAGTTCATGAGCATAAGTATAATATTTAAAGCATGATGTGAAAGATAGCAAAAGTTAAAAAAATCAGCTTTAGAGCAATAAATTAGGTATACTTGGACTTCGCTCTGGAATCTGGTGATTTCCTATTCGGAGAATATGATAACACTTGTTTTTAGTCTCTTAACAACTCTTTAAAGAACTACTGAAATTACATAAAAAATCCATTCTCTGTAGAATCAAATCGGTGCTATGATCGTTCGTTGTTAGGTAGAAGTAACTTTGTCGGTCTCAACTTTATGTTATTCTCATCCAATCCTCGTTATTTTAAAAAGCAGACAAGCATATCAAACATTTTATATTTTCATAAGTGACAACAGAATTTATCTATTGTTGGACCGTCACTACTTTTGTCACCTCATATTTCAATTTCAAAGGATTAAAAAAAAAACAGAAATAGGAGGTGGAGTAATACGTGATAATGAAGGTGACTCTTGAGTATTGAGTAGTATAAAAAGAAGGAGAGCCTTGTTAAGATCTATATACAGTTGTTAAATTATTACTTTAAGTCATAATTTTGTATATTAATACAATTTATTTATTTATCCAACTTTCCTAAAAAATTAATTTTGTTGTTGTCAGTGTCAATAGAAAACTACCTTCTGACTTCTGTGAACACAGTAAGTCCCTTGTCACTGTCATTTTATAAAATGTAAATACTCATATAACCTAAAACGTTGATCGCCGAATTAAAAAGTATTTTTATATAATAAAAGATCTCATCTAGTTAATAATAAGAGATTGCGAATATTATTTACTTCGCTTTACATAATGAATTGCATTCGGCTCTTCAGACTTAATCAAATTCAGTCATTTTGTAGAGTTAAGTCTGTTAGATGTATTTCTCAACATCCACTGAAGTTTTTAGAACATGAAGACAAATGGAGACAAAAAGATAAAATGTCGGCAAAGTGGAGACTCATATATAAAGCACCTATGGGTACCGTTTTAAATGTTACAACGGCGTATTTGTCACTATCAACGGCAGCTGTAACAGCTGGTGCATTGTATTATGCTTTGTTTGTGTTTGATATTAGTACAATCAATGATCCTATTATAATTGGAGATGATGTGATCATTGCAAACAATGCTTCTGAGAGCTTAATATATGTTGGTTGCTTTATAATATTTCACATTGCTGTTAAGACTTTACTGTCAAAGTTTGTTGTCCGTCTTTATCAGAATGGTGATGATTATACAGCCATATATAGAGGACACTGGTTTGATAATATTGTAAAACATAAATTCCATTTGGATGAATTTAAGAAGTTGAACCCAACACTGGTTGTATCTTGGGGCAATGCCAGGTATGGACTCGGAAAAAAACATGGAATATTATTGGATGAATATTTTAAAACACCAGAATATTTAAATTATTTAATTTACAAAAGAAAGGCCAATAATATGTGAAGTGAAATTGGATATTAGCTTTAGCTTGTGTAAATACCTGTAGAGAAATAAATTAAAGTCGTTACAAGAATCTATTCTTTTATTTTAAACTACTGTATGTAATAATTTAATTAAAATCCTCCACTAAAACCACTATTCCATTTATGCCTTGAATCTTTCTTAATTGTATCTGAATCCATTTTTTTAGGATCCTTTTCAAATTTCTCCAAAGCTTCTACTTGGTTTTCTTTAGGTTGTAAGGTTTTTGTAACTATGCACTGTCCATTTTCTTTCAATATGGTGTATTTGATATCTTCTTCTTTTGGCTCACCGTAAGGAAAAGTGATGGGTGTCACTTTAATTAAATGTTTGATTTGCCATAACTTTGCATTTAATTCTGGTATATTTTTGACAATGGCTACTCTATTCTTAAACTATAAAAAAAAAACAGAACATAATGTTTAGTTAACATGATAAATTTAAAACTTACAGAGTAGATTATTTATTATAATAACCACAGATATATGATTAATATTACCACATCCAATTTTAGATGATCCAAGATTTTTTTCTCCCACCATGGATAATATTTACTAGATTTAATCTGTTCTACTCGAAATAACTTTGAAGGTGTATATTCAGGATCCTTGTGGTCTGAATTTCTAAAACAATTAACACTATTATTACAATAATTTGTTTAGAAGTCTATAACATTGCTATTTATATAATTTATAATGGAGGATTAAGCTAAGTTTTATGAATATTTAGGTTTACAGTTTACTATGTTTAATATAAAGTGAATATGTATGTTCATACCTTGGATAGTATGTTATTCCACCTGGATATCGAATTCCCCCATCAGGCTTATAACGTCTCGATCTTGTTAGCGATATAAGAGGAGAAAACGGTTTAAGCAACTGTTTATTCATCTTTTCTTAAAAGATGTAAAGCTTAGAACTACTTAACTATTTTAATACGTGTAAAAGCGCTCAGCTCAAATTCTGATACACTAAAATGTAAATGTTTCAGTTTTCCTATTTAGTTGGATATTTGGTTAAGGGTTGACAATTAACTGTCACATAAAATCCAACTGTCAAACAGTACCTTGTGGACATCGACAGCGGTCCAACTATTCAAGCTGCAGCTCTTCCATAAATGACCATAATGTGAAATGTGCACCTTGTTTTGATTATCGATTCTTGGGTGAAGGATAGATAACTGATATTGCATTTAGCGAGGCGTCTCATTGTTTTTGGAAATGTTTCGGTTATTCCGAAAATTCTTGCTATGATGAAAATACATGTATTTGTACTTGCCGCCCGCCTACATTACAGTCTTTAAATTATGGGGACTAGATTAAAGTATTTAGAAGACGTGGAGTTATTTAAGATAGATACTAAAAAAATACAAAACAACTGAAATGGTTTGTAGCATAAATCAGTTCAGTAAGTCGCCACAGTAGCGCTAGTGTTACTAGTTTGGTAAAATTATTAGTTTAATACTAAGTAATATACTTAATATAAAAAAAAAAAAAAAGATAAAATTGTTGTTATTGTTATCAGAAATAAAGGTTATTATTATTATTATTATTATAAGTAATATACTAAGAAAAATTATAATTACATGAGTAAATACTAGGGGCGCCAACAGACCCTCAATTTCGACTTGCTGCGCTCGCGAAATCTCTACCGTTTGCATATTGAGCGAAGCGAGCCCAGTGTAATGACTCATCGTTTCCCATTGACTTCAATGGGATATCAGTTTTTTGACATGTTTTTTTTCAAAAATTTTTTTGATGAAATTTTTCAATTTTTTATTAAAACCATCACCTGATGTGTGTCTTTTTGATTGTAAAATTTAATAATTTTTCGTCAAGTAGTTTTCGAACCAATTCGTGACAAAAATGTGAAAAAGTCTCCAGTAGAACGCTCCGCTCGCTTCGCTCAAAAAATACAAATGTTTGTTTAATCTAAATAAGTTCGGTGTGAGAATTATTCTAACACCTTGTCTCTACCCTCTAATCATTGGTTGACAGTAAAAATACGTTTTGTTTTGAATTTGTAATTTGATTTGTATAGTGAAAGTTTACTTCAAGTTATAATTTTGTTTTTATTGTACAAATATTTTAATATCTTAATTAAAAGTTGTTTATCATTTAAAGTTTAGAAAATGTAGTTTTGTAGTGAGATTTTTTGTTATTTTTGAACTTAATAATTGTGAACTGCTTTGTACCCTAATTTGGAGTTAAAAACTTTATTTTTTGTATATTTTAATGAAGAAGGTACGTTTTGAATCTCCAAGAAAGCCATTTAAAATGAATTCAATGAATGATTCCGAATGTCACTCTCCTCGCCCTCAGGTTGGAAGGTATTTACAATCGGCACCTCAAATAGATAATTTAGAATACCGAGTACCTTATTCAAACGATCCTATACAAAGATTCGAAAATGGAAATTCTTCGCCATATCCTATTGTTAATAAAACGTGTCTACCTGATGGTCCTAAAGTAGAAAATAAATGGTCACCGTCAAATGAATTGGATTTAAGTATTCTTGATTCTTCACACGAAATGATAAATACAGTAAAAAATTCAAGAAGTGCTGTACATGATATTAAATCGGTATTTAAAGTAAATCAAAATCCTTTACCACAATATAGGCCTCCACTAGGACCATCCCATGCAGAAAAAAATAATATAAATCCACCCAATATTTTAAGAAAAGATGATGATTTTTTTTTAAGAAAAGACAATTTACAAGGTTTAAAAAGCTTGCATAGTCAAGTAAATAAGTTACACCTTGGGAAGGAGAATAATCCTATTCTAAAGAAAACAGAACTGATGAGCTTAGGTGCTTCAAAAACACAATTGTCTAGTCCCTCCAATTTGCAATCTCCTTATTGCTCAAGTTATGTTGATAACAGTGGCTGTAGATGTCACCATTGTATAAAAGTTTGTCACATGCAGGCTCATTCACCTAAATTCAGTGTAAATTCAACTGAAAAACAGGTACATGAACCTAACTACAATATATGTCAATGTATTGCAAATCTACCTAAGACCTATCTACAATATTCTTGCAATGCTAACTATAAACATTTACCACCTACTTGTGGCTGTAATCTACACACAGAAACCTCTCAGTCTCCCATTCCTCAACCTCCACATAATGCTGTGGACAAAAAGGCTTGGGCTATTGAAAGATATGGACAGATTAATAAAACAGAATGTCAAGAGATACAAAAACAAAGTAGTATTGCTAAAGAGAAAAGAGAACCAACTGTTGCAGATTTGTTTAAAATAATAAAGATGCAGAATGAGCAATTGCAACTATTGCAAGAAAAAGTTGATAAATTTATATCTGTTAATAGAAATGAAGCTCATAAACCTGCACAGCCGGTACAAAATTACATGACGGAGCATGTGGCTTTAGAATCTATGGAAACATTAGCGACTAAACAAAAAATATCTATTGGTGTTATGACAAGCTTTGAAATGGTAAGAACATCGACTATCATAAATAAAGAAATAGTCACACAAAATGAAGCTCAAATACAATGTAATAGATCACAAATTAGTATCAAAGAAGTTGTATCAAAGCAACCGGTGACTCAAAATTTCCTTGATGGAATAAAACCTGTGTCAAACAGTCAGAACAAGTCTGTGCAATCTGATAAACATTATGAAAACATAGAAAACGGAGATTTGACAAAGAACACAGACCATGCACAAGACGAGAAGACCCTAAATGAAATGAGTTTATATAACGTTCAAGTGGACAATGCAATTACTCCAGATTTGTCGCCTGAACCAAGTCTGTATCTAGATGTAAGAGATTATAGCGAGTGAGTTAAAATCAATCATTTTATTTTATTAAGTTTAAAATAATTAATTTTATTCATATTCAAACTTTTTATTGTCTTTTTTTTTGTTGCAACCAAAATTATAACTTAATTTTTTATTCAAACTTAAACTTTTTAGTTCTGATGCAAGCAGTGATGACCAATCAAATGTTGGATGGACATATTATAACAAAGTTATGGTAATTAACATACTTTATAATACTTTCATTTGTTATAGTAATTTAAGTTTAAAATACACATTATTTCAGACCCACGTTAACGGAATGCTTCAAGATTCAGACATGCCTTCTTCGGCGAGTGCTTTATACAGAAACGCCAGACAGAAATGTTTGCAGATGCAAATAGACAAAACTAATATTAGTGTTGCAAAAAGGTTTGTATATTTATTTTTTTATTATAATATTTTATCTTTTTTTCATCAAATCTAAGGCCTACTCTTTCTCTAGGGTAACATTTGGAGATGATGTAGCCATACAGCAACAGATGCAAATACCTATTCCCTCTACTGACACCAGCCTCAAGATGAACCAACTAGCAGCTAAATATCTTAAGGATGCTCCAGTATTACCTTTGAATCCGAGAAGTCCTAAGGCTGTTGTTGATATGTCACTCGCTACTAGGAATTATATGGAGAAACATAATATATTACAAGGTAAAAATAAGAAATTAATATTCTCTGACTGAGGTAGGATTCGAACCTTAGAACTTTGGAAGAACATTCAAAAAACCCTAATAGATCTACCAACGGCCCCAAAATAGGTAGTTATTGTATAAATATTTATCCAAAAATTGCTCTATTACAGGTAAACAATATTTGAGGCCACAACCGCAGCCAGAAATTCCGAAGTTCTTGGACATAACAGCTTTGAAACAGCAACCCAAATTCTTATGATGTTTTTAATTTTATTTAATACGATTTTGACTTTTTATTGAGTGACATATAGTAATGATTATGTTATTATTAATATATGAAGTTAGTTAAATATTAGTACTGTTTAGTATAATTTGTAATAAGTGTTGATATTAAATAAAATATATTTTATTGAACAGACATTTATTTAAACTTTACATAATATTGTAACAGAGTAAAATCTTAAGTCAGTACATATTTTTATAGAAACAGTTGAGATTTTAACACATATTTGCTACTGTTACTATATAATGGGGCAATGATACCATAGACTAATAGTAATTGTACTATTATTTATATAATAGAAGTATTATTAGTCTATTAAAGAAACTACACAAAATTTAAGGATGAGTGACTCGTATCATAATTATAAGTATATATTTCACGGATTAAATACAGCAAGAAAAAATATATACTAACACTAATGAAACCTACTCATTCATATTAAGATAACCTCAACAGTAACACCTATAGGCCACAAACGATACTAAACAATACATATTTTTAAACACTATTGTTTAAATACATATATTTTGAAGGCATCGAAACTTTTCCCATACTTGTACTTTACTCCTTTAAATTTAATGTTGTATTAATAATTAATATTAAATCAGTTTTATATTGCACTTAATTGGTATAAACATAGGCCCTAGCTATGAATATATAATATCTAAGGTGACTAGAACAATCAAAGCGGGCGTTAGCTAGCTCAGAGTGACGAAAGCACCCATAGTGCTGAAAGTCTAACTCTGTATATATACGCGCAATATCGATTTTTTTATACAGGAGACCTTCTGGTATGAGTGTGGTATTTTTAGAAAGCCCTTGGCCCATAGACCCAGAAAATGCATTTTTACTTAGCAATATACCCACCGCCTCACCTCTACGGCCGTTTGAAAAATGAGACTAAAATTTAGTTTTTGGCTCCGCACCCCTATAAAATCACTTATTTCCACCTTGAAAAAGATTTTCCTAAAGGTCCTCATCGAGACTTTTTCAACAAGCCCAAAAACGCCAAAATCCGACCACCGGTTGATGAGATATGACATTTTGAAAATTTTGACTGGCGCCTCCATCGATGATTACTTTGTCTGTGTGTGGGTATATTCGTAGTTTCAACTGATTTTGTTCAAACTTTCAGAGATTGAAGTACATCAAAAACTAAGATTTTTTTGTTCTACGACATTTCGATTTGGCCGCCATGTTGGCCGTAGCCAGCCCTCGAAAGGCCAAAAATGGCCATTTTTTGTACAGGGATTGTGGCCAAACCAGTTGACGTACATTGACAAATTGGGCATCATTGGAAAGGTCTCAAGCTTATCTTTTGAATAATATCCCTTTTGATGGAAAAAACATTTTTTGGCGTGACATTTTTGGTCAAAAACCAAAAAATGGCCGACTGGCCGGGGACATATTGGCCATTTTCTCGAAAACAGCGCCAACGATTTTTTCCAAAATTTCCTCATTCGTAGCCCCAAATTAGAGCTAAAATTTGGTATATAGCACATATCTGGGAAAACTCGTAATTTTGAGATATGGCCCTGAGAAGTTCAAAAAATCATGAAAAATGACCAAAAATGGCCAAAAAATGACTTTTAAAGCCAGAATCGTACTCACAACACGGTTAAAATTCAATGCTAGTTGCACAGTAATAAACACATGATAATAACAATAAACAATGAATAAACTCACTAACGCATTGCCGTCTGTAACAATAAAACAAAATTTACAGAAAAAAATCCGAATACTGAAGAAATTTTGTTTTGAAGCAATGAATTAAAAAAATAAATGGAAACTAAAAAAATCAAATGAAAAAAAAATCGGGCACCTGTAGGAATCGAACTCGAGGTCTCGTCTTTGTCATTACAACGCTCATCCGCTGAGCCAAAACACTCTCATTTTGTCAGAGGCAACTATTCCAAATAATAATAATAATAATAATAATAATAATAAATCAATTTATTTCAGATAATTCATCCATAACTGTTAGTAACATTTTAACTTAAGTAACTAATGTTATAATAGTACTCGTAGTTAGTATTCAACATAACAATCTCAAATTATACAGAAAAATAAAATTAATAAAATGAACAAAATTCATAAAATTATTAAAATTAAATATAAATTCAATTCAAATAAATATAAATTAAATTCAAATCAAATATAATTAAAATCATAAAATACTATTAAAGATATTAAATAAAATGAAATTCATGGAAATCATCGTTCTAATTAATTTTTTTTTTTATTCTACAAATAACCTAATGCTATACTCCTACAGTCAGTATACGCTACGCTTCGATGCTACGTGTACACTATCTCAGGACCTCCAGAGGGGAGCGTCTAGCTTTAACGCCAATATGCTGAGAAGACTGTTGGAGCTGTTCAGCAATCTTGTCATTGCGGACGCGGTCCGCTTTCGTATTATCGCGTAGAAGTCGTCTACACGAGCCTCCGCAAACATTGCCGATGCACTGCAGTATCGAGGCTTCCTCAACAAAGCCCTCAGCACATTGTTGTACTGAACACGCAGTGCGCTATATGTCCGCCGCGTATAGTTCTCCCATAGGCTGCACGTGTAAAAGGACTGGCAATAGGCTTTAAATAATATTAATTTTACCTGTGTCGAACACCGTGCAAACCTACGGGCCAACATATTGCCTCTAACCGACAGAGCCCTGCGCTCCCGCTCGATATCACTATCATCACCCAGGCGTTCATTCACAATATGACCAAGGTATTTAAATTCAGATACTAGTTTCAGAGAAGTTCCACACAGATGTATTTTAGGAATGAAATTTAACTGTTTGTTTATTCCTCGAAAAATTAAAATTTCGCTCTTTTTATCGTTATACCTCAGTCCATTCTCCTTTGCATATTCCTCACAGATTTTTATCAGTCTTCGAAGACCACTGACCGACGGGCTCAACAGAACCATATCGTCTGCGTAACTAAAATTGTTCATCATTACGCCATCTATCGAACAACCGACGCCTGCCCCGCTAAGCCTCTCTATGAGCCCGTTTATGTAAAGATTGAACAATCTGGGTGACGTCAGGCCCCCCTGTCTTACTCCACACCCTAATTTATATGGTTCACTAAGTGCATCACCCCATCTTACCACATTACTTTGGGCACCATACCAGTACTTTAATAGTGATATCAACTCCGGTCTTAAACTGCTATCCTTTTCAAGCTTCTGCCATAAAATTTTATAGGATACGAGGTCAAATGCCTTCGACAGATCCAAAAAACACGCAAACACGTGGGTCTTTCTATCCGTGTAGTACCTTACAGCTTGCTTGAGACACAATACTGCGCTCTCAGTTGACAGCTCTGATCTAAAACCGAACTGCGCATCGTGTATGTTAATTGTTCTGCTAAGTTGAGTATCAAGCAAGCCGTCAAGCACTTTGGCTATGATGGTAGCAAGAGATATCGGTCTGTAGTTAGTTCTGTCCGCCGCATCCCCCGCCCTATTCTTGATTATAGGCACGACTATTGTCCTTGTCATCGAGTCCGACAGAAACCCGTGGCTTATACAAATATTGTACAACAAAACTAGTACTCTAGGAAGGTGCACACCAGCGTGTCGCAGATGCTCAACACTCAGGCCATCATGTCCAGGCGACTTTCCACGCTTCATACTCATTATTGTATCTACTACTTCGCTAGACGTGAAACGTACAAAGCTTTCCCCATTATTTATGATATCCCCCCTGCCAGCCTCGGCGAAATTGATCTCACAGGGATCCACTGTAAATTGTGTTTTAAACATATTTGCTATGTTACGGCAACCGCTCACTCCTCCTACTTCAGCCGGAATATTCGATCTTGTATTCAGTTTGTCTGTTTGTTGCCAGAATTTTCCAAAATGTTTGTTTCTATATGACGTAGCCAGTATGTCCATTTTAATCTGTTCAGAATTGTCTTGGCACCATTTAAGTTTGTTTTTAAAGGCCCTACGAAAGTTCCTCATGTCATTATAGATAATTCCATGTGTTGGTCAAATAAATGAGTATATATTTGCATAAAAAATAATCGCACAGCATTTTGTTTCCAATCCTTTTACAAAACTATTGATATCAAAACAAAAACTTCTCAACGAAGTAAATACCGAGTGACGAAAGCGAATCCACTGACAAAACTCCTGATATGAATTTTGCGACGAAAAAACCACGAACATTTTTATTCACAAACGTAAACAAACACAAAAAATGTGAATGTGTTCGGAACGTTGCCAAACAAACAAAAAAACAAACAAAAAAAATACAAACAAAAAATTTGAATGTGTTCGGAACGTTACCAAATTGCCTTGATCAATCTAATAAAATAAAAACAAAAATGCAATTTGTGCAACGTTTCGAGCACATTCACATTTTTTGTGTTTGTTTACGTTTGTGAATAAAAATGTTCGTGGTTTTTTCGTCGCAAAATTCATATCAGGAGTTTTGTCAGTGGATTCGCTTTCGTCACTCGGTATTTACTTCGTTGAGAAGTTTTTGTTTTGATAAAGTAACTACAAATATATTAGCAATTTGGATATCCATTTTATGCAATATAATATGAATTACAACGCATTGTATATCACAATCCGAGTTCTAAGCAATCAGATGTTTTAATATCTAAAGACAGTGAAATATTTTCAAGAATTTTAGCTAAATGAAAGTAAATGAACAGTGAAGGAATGTTTTAAATACATGGTAGTTACATTTATTTAATAAATGTTACTTTCAAGGTAACTTTCATTTAAAAATTAAAACTAATCTGACAATCACGTTATCTGCTGGTGAATACTTATGTAACTATGTTATAGAAGTACCGATCAGTTATATATTACCTGTATACATTTTATCGAATTTTATAACTAATTAAATATAAATAAAAATGAATGAATAACATTTATAACCTTAAAAATTTTAGATATATTTTGTAATTTTCTCATGTTTGTTTCGAATAACTATACCAACATTCTAATTTCTACTTAACAATTTTAGAATAAATTTTGCCAATTATCATTTGGTTCTTTCATTTTATAATATCTACGAAACATTCATACAGTAATGATTATTAATATATCTATGTTTTAAGAATTTCAATATTTAATATAATATGCTATTTTATTACAAGAGTAATATAGATTAATTTTATGATACGGCTGTAACTCGAAATCCGGTTATAAGGTGGTAAATCAATTTGGAGCCAATTTTTTATATCCCTACCTGCTGACGTGACCGTATTTATACCGAAATTTCTGATTAAGCCGTAATAGAGAAATTTATGATTTATTTATATATTTACAAATGTATTTTAACCTTAAACAATACATCAATTCTCTTGCATCGCAAAAAGTTAATTTAAATTTAATTCTACAAAATGGTAACCAATTCATTGGATGGCACATTTTATTTTATTTTAAAATGCATTCATTGATTTTATAAAATTTCTACTAGGAATATCTATGATACATCACTTTATGTCTTGCATGTCTTCGATTAGACTAGAATAAGTATAAGAACATCTACACCTGGTTTCTAGAAGGCTGATTAAAAAAAACAATAAAATTTGTGAATGATGTCGCTACAGCAAATCAAAACTCTTGAGAGTTCTGTAATTTCTATGGATCTAATTCATTATTCAATTTACCGAGCCAGGGCAACTAGCTTATTGGGCAAAGTGAGTTATTACTTTCTAGTAAGTATTAGTCTGTGGACATTTTTAAAGCCTATTTTTTGTTGTCAAATAGTGCTATTACATTTAGGTAATGAAAATGATGTCTCAAATTAATCAACCCGCCAGAAATCGGCTAGTCTATCTTTAAATGAATAATATATGTTTAATTGAAAACTACTTATATTATAATAGTAACTTATTACTATTTTATGAAAATATTTCTAAATATACAATTTCCATGCATAATTAAATTATAAATATGTCATTTTTCTGTTCTTCGCTAAATATTTGGTATGTAATACAAAAATCAACACATGTTTCAAGAAAAACCGCAACCGAAGATGGACGTGGCGCTCCCCCGACGGACAGCACAAAAATGAGATCGACTATATATTATCCAATCAACGTAAAATTTTCCAAAATTTTGAAGTCTTAAGCCTAAACTACCCATCAGACCATAGACTGATTAGGGCGTCAGTAACATTAGCCAAACAAAAGCAAAGTAGAGTTAAATTTACGAACAAAAACATTTTCCAACTAAAAACTAAAGACGAAGTAACAAGATATAATAACAATTTAATGTCAATGTTACCCTACCCAACGCAAAACTTGAAAAATATGTCAGTACAAAACTATCACGACAAAATAGTAAACGCTATTAATAAGAGTTTGCAAAAAACTCGAGAAACTGGGAAAGAGACACATACTCACCACAGAGTATTGTCAGGTCGCACTGCTTGGCTACTGAAAAGAAGAAAAGAGCTACAAGCGGCAGAAAATAAGTCGCGATCTATGAAAAATGAGCTTTCTGCCCTCTACAAAGTAACAAACAAATATATAAAAAGAGATTACGCTAAATATAGAGAAGATACAATAGTAAGATATTTACAGCAGACTGGAAGCTCAAAGAAGGCCTTCAAGAGACTTAAAACGAACAAAACCTGGATAGAAGGACTAGGAAAACAAGGCAAAACCTTATGCAAACGTAATGATATCATCAACGCGGCATCGGACTTCTATAGAAAATTGTACAGTGATGTGATTCAAAGTAATAACACCCGAAATAACAGTGAAAGCAAAAGCGAAAGCTATATAAAACCAGTGGATGAAATAGAAGTTATAAAAGCAATGAAAAGTTTGAAATTAGAAAAAAGCCCTGGATCGGATAACATCACGAATGAAGTATTGAGGCTTGCGAACAAAACATTAGCCGGACCACTGGTGGAACTGTTCAATTTAATACTACAAAACTTCGAAACACCCCAACAGTGGTCTGAATCGGACATTATACTTATTTATAAAAAAGGTGACCCGAAGGATATTGGTAACTACAGACCAATAAGTTTGCTACCGAGCCTCTACAAACTTTTCTCTACCATTATATAATTATAAATATAAGAATAAGTAATACATTGGAACTCAAACAACCAGTTGAGCAAGCAGGTTTCAGAAAAGGGTTTTCTACAGTTGACCATATCCACACACTCGAATTAATTATACAGAAATACCAAGAACAACAGAGACCGCTATACATAGCGTATATCGATTATCAAAAAGCTTTTGATACGGTAAAACACACAAGTATATGGGATAGCTTAAAACAACAGGGAGTAGAAGACGTTTATATAAAAGTGATAAAAAGTATATATAAAAATAACAAGGGAAGAATTAAGCTAGAAACCCTCGGTCCAAGTTTTGCCATAGAGAGAGGCGTAAGACAGGGCGACCCCCTATCTCCAAAACTATTTATAGCCATTCTAGAAAATATCCTCAGCAAGATAGATTGGAGTAAGTCAGGCCTATATATAAATGGCGATTACCTAAGTCACTTGAGATTCGCAGACGACTTAGTCTTGTTTTCTGAATCCAGCACCCAGCTACAACAAATGATGGAAACCTTACAACAAACAAGTGCCAAAGTAGGCTTGGAAATGAATCTCTCAAAGACCATGACAATGACAAATAGATGGAGAAGACAAATCACAATAAACGGATTACCACTCGACTACGCAGACTCATACATCTATTTAGGGAAGAGAATAAGCTTTGATAGAAAAAATAACGAACTGGAAGTAAAAAGAAGAATACAAAATACTTGGAACAAATATTGGAGTTTAAAGGAAATTTTTAAAAGTAACCTCTCCATATCCCTAAAAACAAGAGTTATGAATTCAAATCTCCTACCAAGTCTGACGTATGGGTGCCAGACATGGAAGTTCACTTCAAAAATAAAACACCTAATCACTACGTGTCAAAGAGGACTAGAGCGCAGCATGCTGAAAATAAAGAAAATAGACAAGATTCGACATACAAAAATAAGGGAAATGACTAAAGCAACAAATGCACTATACTACGCACAAAAACTAAAGTGGAAGTGGGCTGGCCATGTCGCTAGGCTTAAAGACCAGAGATGGACCAAAAAAGTAACTTTTTGGAAAGGACCTCCTGGTAAAAGAAGTAGAGGAAGACCATTGACACACTGGGAAGATGAGATCATAAAGACGGCCGGCCCAAACTGGAAGCAGATTGCACAGGATAGAGATAATTGGGCAGCTTTGGAGGAGGCCTTTACCCAATAATGGGGTTCCTACAAACTGTGCTAAGCTAACAATAACTAAGCATAGAAATGAATATATATTACAAAGAAATAAAAATAAATATATAAACTGGTTATTCAAACAAAATAGGTTCAAATATATTATATTAGTTAGCTTAAATAAATAAATATAGAGTTAAGTATGTAAAATGTACATGTGGAAATTAGTAGGAAATAAATGGCTTTTTTATTTTTTTTATTATTTTATTTATTTATTTTTAATACAAAAATATGATAAATGCCATCCGATTTATTATAAAACATTAAAAAAATATTTGTCACTTTTTCATTTACTAAAAAAATATTTTTTGACCAATAATACTCTTTAGCAAATGACACAAATGCAAATAGATTAGGATATTACTGTTTAATATAAAAATAAATATCTTAAAGAAAAATAAAGAATCTCTGATTAAAAAATATAATTTCGCATTATGATGCAACCTCACTTTAATATATAATTAATAATATGTTATTATGTATTTTGTGATAACGAACAATTAATAATATAACTTATAAATTCTTATTTTTATTCATATTAAGGAATTTAGGTTATTTGGATTTTGATAAATGAAGTTTTATATCCATTTCCACGACAATTATATCAGAATATTTTTATTTTTATTATTTATATCCCACTTAACTTTTATATTATTTTTATTTGAATTATATTATATAGTTATCGCAATTATTTTGATTTATACAAAATATTAAAACATTTAATTTTAAGTTTGGACAAGAATAAACATTACGAATCAGTCAAAACATCGTATATTTTATCTGCACATAGAATATACTATCATTGTTTTATATATCTGTCTTTTAAGAATTCTAACAATGTTTCCAAAAAGTTTTGAAATACATTGTAAATAAAGAATTGTATTTTTTATTATAAAATATTAATTATTTATTTTAATAGGTGTGCTGTATTATACTTCGTCCATTTTATTATTTTTCTATGATAGTTATATGATATATTTTATTACTAATCGATTTTTATCTATGCAAACTTTTTTACAAATTGTGACTTAGGATTGAAATTAAATAATAATTTAAATGTAATTATTTTGTTATTTAAAAAATACTAGTTTTTTTTAAAGATACTTTTATTTTAAATTTACCGGACATTTCTAAATGAAATAGAAATCTTAATAGATGTGCAAAGGTCATAGAAAAATAACATAATGGACAGAGTAGTGGTTCAGTTTTTAGTAATTAGGTAATAGATATTACGGCTGATAATTTGTTATATCTAGAGATTCTTCTTCACCACCGCCTCTTGATTTGCTGTCCAGTCTTAATTCCGCGAGCCTTTGTCTAATACTATTTGGTCTGAAAAAAAAGTTATATTTTTGTAGGCAAAATAAATATATAATATAACGAAAAGCCATGAAATGAATATACTAGAATAAATAATGAATACGTGTTAGAATTTTCGAGTCTTTCAAATTGTTAAGACTAACTTGACTTTAACTATTTGACGCTGGGTACATTAATTTATTTTTTTTAAACAGCATAATATAATACATAAATGTCTATCATATAGGTATAATGTATAAAATATAAAGTCTAATAGGAATGGGTAGTTTTGAGTATGATCTGTAAAAAAGGTGCCACCTATCAGAGAAGTATGAAGTGACGACGTGGTCTGCTGACACGGACTGTCGCTGGTAGGTGGCGGCGCTCAGGTTGCTCTGCGGCAGTTTATAGATACGGACACACCTGCCACTGTTCTCTGGCAGCACTGGCAAAAATATTTTTATAGTGTTCATATTATGCATTTTGTTTTGGTTTTTAATAAGATCATTCAATCTCGTCAGTTAATCAATCAATCCAATCCTACCTTGTGGTGAAGTGGGTGGTGAGATCGGCGTCATCCTCTGCAGTGGAGGGCGGATGTTTTCTTGTTCGGAGGAGATGGAACTGCTGCGGCTGGATGCTGAGTTATTCTCAGAGGTTTTGTTATTTTGACTGTCACCCCTTGGAAATAAAAAGATTAAGAGAAATGAAAAAAATGAAACACCATAAATAATAAAATGGTTATAAGAAATTGGCGAACGGAGAAAATTTAGTTAAAGTGTGTGTAAATTGGGATAAGAGCTGAAAGTAAATAAAGCTAACATATTTAATTCTAAGGAACATCGTTTCGTATCGTATCGTACTTGTCGGCGTCGTCGTCTTCCACGGAGTATCCACATTTGTTCAAGTGTCTGACGAGCTCGTAGCTGTCGTGTAGCGCGAAGCACGGGTCCATCTCCCGTGACAGAGGCACGTACTCCGGAGCGCACGCCACGTAGAATATATCCTGGGTTAAGGATTTTTGCTAGTCTTATATATATTGTTTGAGGTGGAACATATATAACAAAATATTTAAGAGTACCTGTAGATAGGTTCTTTTTGTTTACATACAATTTTTGTTTGATTATAATATAGATTTCTTTAAGGCAACTTACCCGTCGTCCGCAAAGCATCTTCAGTCCGGGTATGCAAGCTGCATGTACTAATGATCCATTCGCTACCAACCGGATTTCTAATAGGTCTTCAGCAAACGCCATAATGTAAGGGAACGCACACACTGAAATTTTAACAAAAGCACAATAAACATGTATACCGTTCTATAATTTCTTAAAAAATAATTTTGTTGTCAATTTCAGTACTCTCACCTACAGCAGTGGGTACTGTGGTCCAATGGAAATCATATTCAATATCACTTTCCAGGCCCTTTGAAGTTAATCTCTCAAAATGGCATGTATCTGAAAGATATTTATTTTTTGTAGATATTGATATAATTTGGCTATATTTTTATCGTTTTCACTTACGGTTATAGCATAAGATAATTTGTCCATCTCTTTCGTCTCCAATGCGTAAGGCGTTGACTAAAGTACCACGCTGTGGTCCACAGTCTTCTGAGCCTTCAGCTCTTTTTACTGTCTATAAAAGGTCGAAATGTTATGTGTTTAGAGTTCATATAAAGTGTGTATAGAATTGTCTAGTTGTGGATTCAATGGTTCATAAAAAATGGTTGATAAAATGATCTTTCAAAAATTAACTATTTTAAAGAAATTATGCATAAAATTGCTAAAATATTAGAAAAATTGTGACGCACTTATATAAAAAAGTTATTTAATACCAATTAATTATGCTTAGAAACTATTAATTATACTTAACCTGTGCCGTGTTCAGTTCCAGAAGTTCCCAATGGTGTTTATAACCCACCACCATAACTTCGACTTCACTTTCAATTAACTTTATGAGTATCGGCGATTCGCTCAATTGTATATCCTGGAAAATATCACAATTATATTCTACTTTACTTTCTGGTACTCTGAAATGCCCAAAATATATAAATAGATACCTTGACATGAGTGTATTCGAATCCCATTTCATTTTCGGCGTTAGCTTCTTCTATCATTAAAAGGACTCTTCTTCCAATCGCCACAGCCAGATATGTCTTCCCACCCTCACCTAATAGATAGATATAAGTGTGAAAAAATTCTTTACCATCCATATTAATTTGTATAACCTATATGCATTTAATTATAAAAAAAACCTTGTTCAAGGACATCAAAGAAGTGTGCAGTCTTAGTCCTGGGCAGTCTTGCGTGTTTGCAGTCTTGTAGCGGGCGCATGGCCCAGGCGCCGGCGCACAGCTCGGGTAAAGGCAACGCGTACAGCCCCGCGCCCCCTGCGCCCCCGGTCGTGGATCCTCCCCCCGCAGTCGCCCGTGCGCCCACACGGAACAGACCCGCGCGCTCGGACACCCGAGCTGACCGCACGCACCCTTCCCAGCGAAGGACTACCTTCGTTGTACCGCTCTCTGTGTGTTCATGTATGAAGGTGGAGCATGAAAAATTAGTGAAGAACCGATCATTCAAATTAAAATTCAAAAATGAAAGAATGAATTTTTATTTTTATCATCATGATTATGGATTGCCTAATTAATGGCAAATGATAGATTTGTTACTGCCTAAGTTGAATTATTTATTACGATTATTTCGATATAGTTGTATCGAATTGTACAGCAAGAATATCCACTCCATTTTATCTGCTATTGGGCAAAAATATACTTTAACACTAGCAACTTCTTTTAAGTTGGAAGTTAAGAATGGTTTACTCATACTAGGGAAGGTTAGAATTTTCGCAGTCTCATCAAAGACAAACCATTTTTATCACACGAACCTTCTAGAATGTATGTGTTGGAGGTAGTGGAGAGCAATAGCCTTCCTTCCGCCAGTTGTTCCGCACAAACTGGACTGGCGGGGAGTGGAGCGGCGCGCCATACACGACCTTCCCAGGGCGCACGACGAGACCCTCCACTTCCTGGTTTTATTTAGTAAAGCTTAATATTCACTATCAAATTGCAAGCACAACGCTTAC
Source organism: Melinaea menophilus ssp. n. AW-2005 (assembly GCA_918358695.1). Lineage (NCBI taxonomy): Eukaryota > Metazoa > Arthropoda > Insecta > Lepidoptera > Nymphalidae > Melinaea > Melinaea menophilus. The sequence continues at coordinate 15,999,147 of OU911052.1, forward strand.
AAGGTGAATACCTACCACTGGATACCAAGCTGGTGGGCGCGTCACCGCGCAGAACTGCATCGAGTTTAAGGGCCTGTCCTACATGAAGGAATCTTTCTGTCCGAGCCGCACCAGCGCCCCCCGCGCCCGCTCCCCCCGACCACACATCAGACAGAGCACGACGGGAGAGCATTGGCTAGGAATAACATACAACATAGCATTCTTGGTAACGATATTGGAAGATAGAAAAAAGTATATGCGATCTGGGGTAAAACATTGTTTGTAAAATATTATTGAATTATTTAAGAGTTAAGGTCTATTCCAGTTTAGTTGAGGTCATACAAATAATAGCTTACCACCTTGTGATCGGAACAGTGTTCTGCATATATATCCCGTATCAGAGTATCGAGAGTCCTTTGTCTTTTCAAAGCAAATGTGGGGGTTTGAAACGCAGCCTTCTCTCCGTTCATCAACTTTACCTGTAATATAACGTTAGGCCTTAATAATATTTATAGATAAATAACCTCATAATAATAAACAAAATGTAACAATAATTTCTTATTTTTGAAACGAATTTAGCCAGCCCCGTCGGCACATCATGATGTAATACGATAAATACTGGCCCCTGTTGGTAATAAAGTTGTCAACCGAAAATTCCCTGAGGCTACTAAGAAAGATTTCAGAAATGTTATTTTTTTAGAAATGGTATATTTTTTTCTCCGCCTTTCGCAGAACACATCTTATATTTATAAACTCTCAGTTTTTTAAAACAAAACAAGATAATAATAAATAAACGCTCTAAACTTAAGACTTATCTAAGCTTTATTCTCTGTGGAAAATAAACTAACTTAAACTACACTTAAATAGGAATACTTGAACAAAACAGTTCGTTAACTTATACTTTGTTTTAGAACATAAGAAAGCGATTTAAATTGCAAAATCTTATTGGATTCAATTCAATTACACATACTAATACAAAAACCTTAATCATGTTTAGCAGATACCAATCTAATTACTGATAAAACATTCGGACACCAAACATAAAAAAAATAACTTTTCATATAACATTATTTTAAAATACAACCAAAATTTCTACAGATTAAAAATTAAAAGCTTTTGGGATCCCGAAAAGTTTTCAAAACGAGAGCTAAGGGAATGTTAAATAGAAATGATGTTACTTACAAGAAGGAATTCCCTGAACAGCTGAGGGTCATTGAAGACGGGAGGGCAAGGTAGGGAGGGACCGAACGGAGGCACCGTGTCGTCTGTATACACACTCAGCCTATACCCTTCACCCTCCACTTCTGATACCACTGCAAATATATCTAAACACTTTTAAGGAAATTAATAGTAAATATAATCTTATTCGTTTTTATTTAATGTTTATATGAAAATTGTAATGAATAGTAATATATGAAATGTCTCGCTTGATGTGTATACAATAATAAAAACGTTTTCAATTTATATTTCATAGAATTGCGAATAACTTCATTCGTGTTGTATACAAAGTTGTGATACGTGCAGAGTATATTTTTTGATTGAATATACTTCAATAAGCTTATTCTATAAATATATATATAATAAATAATATCAAACGACATTCATTTCACACATAATTAAACACGATTGTTGATACATACTTGTGATTGCTATTTATTTGCGATTGCTATTTTTTTGCTATTGCAAAATATTTGCAAATGAATCGCAATAGTAAATTATAGTAAAGGATACGAGTGAAGTGACTTTTCACACATTGTGGGTTAAATGTGTTGTGGGTTGAGTCCTCAGTGAAAATTATATTCACAATATCGTTGCCGATGTGACGTTTTCTTTCCAACTGAAACACAAAAACAGATTAACATTCTATACACAAATTAAATATTTTATTTTATTTATTATAATATAAAGTTTTGTACTAAATTAAAATGTTACTGTTATATTTTTATTATAAAGATCTGTTTATACTGTTACATGAGTCATATTAGTTATTAGTAATTTTTTTAACAATTTTATTTAGTTTGTAAAAATAGTCCATAAGTTAGATTCACACACACACACACACACACACACACACACACACACACACACACACACACACACACACACACACATTCTTAAAAGTGTTCGGTTTTCCATCTGTTTATTGTAAAGTTATTATTATATATTGTAAGATAGATATATATTGCAATAATTTTTTTAATGACATTAGTCAAGTGTATCAAGTGAACCTAACATTGAACGGCTACGAATCTAATTATTCAGTTCTTGTGGCTATTAAACTGTGGACTTCCGTTGTTATCTACATAGGTATGTAAACAGTGTATACCCAGTCTTATATCGATCAAACATTTTTATATCAAAAACAGTGTGTACCCAGCGTTATATAATCAAATTTCTTTATATGTAAGTAACAAGGGTTTATTAAACAAAATTATGTTTTTTGTGTCAAATAAAAAGAAAACCATGGTGGATTAATTGAATATCAAAATAAATCTAACAATTCTAACAAAGGTCGATTGTGAATAAAACTATACACAACATTCAATTATTGCTCTGCCAAATAATGAAATTACAAAAAAAAATCCGATCTTGATTTTAATTAATAAAGATTTATTTAAAATGAAACAAGAGAGGGAAAGTATAAATAAGATTACTTGTTTACCAATATAGAAAACAAAAATGGGACATGAACTGTTAATTCATAACGACATTACATAAAAAATACTCAGACAAAAAAATATAAACACAAAATTAAATCAATCAAAGCCATTTTTTTCTTTGTGAATTATATAAAATAATATATTTTTGTTTATTTAAAAACGTATTTCAGTTAATAACAACGTCTTGAAATGACAGAAACGTTTAAATATTCTGAAAGACAAGCTTAATTCATTTCTGAAGAGGAAATTGAAAAGTGTTTAAATGAAATAAATAATAGTCTAAGAATTTTGTAATTTTTTTCTATTGAGTGAATATTATTTTAATAGTCAATATAAATTATTACTGTAATAATAAAATCATACAATGTATAACATCTGTTAATATAATTAGAGAGAGAGAGAGAGAGAGAGAGAGAGAGAGAGAGAGAGAGAGAGAGAGAAGGAGAGAGAGAGAGATACATATATATAACTATTACAAGCAGATTCAGTTTTCTTTACTATGTTCAGTTTTATAACATTAAACACATGTATTTTAAATTTAGGACAGAGTTAGAACAAGAATATATAAATATAATATTTTTCTCCCTTTATCGCAAAAGGCAGTTTAATTGAACATAGCAACATACATGCTTTTATTCTTAACCTAAACAAGAGTTGAGTAATTACGTGGAATAGCTCATGAATTATGTGTAAACGCATTGAACCTTATGCGGGTAAAGTATTTACAATTTAAATAGGTGCTTTGTTTTTCTACCTAATGTTTTATTCGGAAAGGTGTACATGAAAATAATGGCGGTAAATTAAATGTCGACGACTAAAAATGTCAAAGTGTTCTTTTAGAATAAAATAGAAAGCAATTAAAGTTATCGTTCTTACCGTTAAGAATATAAACTTTTGAACTATTCTACAACAAAAATAATAATTGGTGTTATTGTCTATGGCAGAGTTTTTTTAATACGTTAGAACTGACATATGATCAAATTCCACCCAATATTATAATACAGTAAAATTAAATTGTAGATTATTTTTATAAAAAACATCCAAACTGACCTGTTGTTTGTTGTCTTTTGAAAATGGCAACATTGTTGAGACGTGAAACATAATTTCGTGTCCTTGGTGCATCGTGTAAATGGAATGGCTGCCGGTCATGTCACCTGTCAACATTTAAATATATGTCAAATTATACAGTAAATCGTCTAAAATAAGCCCCATATTAAAGCAGTATAGTATATGATTTTTGATTCGTTAGAAAACATAAGGTTGGCATTATTTATATTTAAAAAAGATTATCAATTATTTTTTCTAAGATATTTTTTATATGATAAAATAACTGGTAAGACAGATAGTCATAATTGTATTTTAGCATAAAATTATAACATTTTCCGTAGTTGTATACTTTACCTATATTTGACGAAGGCTAAAATAAAAATTTTCTTTGATTAAGAATTTTCATTAAAATTTCAAGGTACCTTTAACGTCGAGACCTCCACGAAAACGGTTCCAGCCTCTTAATCGAATCTTGTCCCCCAAAAGCGAAATAAATCGGTCCCATTTCTCGTTGCTCCTCTCTGAAAGATATGACCTTTACGTAATATTTCATTAAAGTGCTCTAAATGTAGTCTAGAGGTCAATGACATATTTGTTTATTTAGGTTAGTATGGCAAAAAATATATTCAATATACATATTTTCTATTTAAAAATAGCTAATACAATTGGCTGTCGCAAAATAAGTCTGAACCTGTCTGGAATTATTGGTAATATACGTAATGTAAAAGTTGTAAGTTGAAATTGTTTAGTTGGAGTTAAATAATACTTTTAATTAATATTTTCGTTAAAAAATTCGTTATAAAAATGGTAACTATATTCGTAATATAAACGTAATAACTCTTGTTAGAAGTTCTATGGGATTTCTATTTTTTAAGTGCGGAACAATTGTAAATTGAGATTTGTATATTATGGTTACACTGTAATAGTCTTATAAGTTATCAATCTTACTGAGCAAAAGAATTAAATAATATATTATTTAAGTAACCATTTTATAACCCGGTCACGTAGACCCGTTTTTAAGATTATTTTTTCTGAATTAAGCTAAAGCTGTTTACGTCTTTTAGATCTTACCATTAGAAAGCATCTCGTCGTCGGTCTTCTGTCCGGGCTTCATTATCATAACTCCTATTTTAAAATTCACCGAACCCTCCTGTTCTTCGAGTAGCAAAATATCTTTTTGTAAGTCAGGACACGTTATCTATAACAATAAAAGCCTTTATAATGTTATAATTTTTATATTAATTGTGTAAGAAATGTTTAGTAATATTTTAGTTTTTTAAACTTTTTCAAAAGATATAAATTTAGCGGTTAGGGTGCCCCAATATTTTCGTGAAACCTTCATTTTTAGAACATTATCTAATCGCATGTTAATAAAAATTCAAATGAAAATATTAAAAAATACCTCTCTAGGCATTTTATCGATACGCTCAATAGATGTAAACTGGGCTAAAATCTGTTTGAGGGTTGGTCTTGTGGGAGTTTGACCTCCGCCGCCGCTCCAGGCACTCGCTGGGAGGTATATTTTGTGTGCACCCTGAACAAAAACATAAATAGATATAATGAAAATGATATCAATATAGTGATAGTGTCAGATGTAAAAATTGACTTATAAACGAAGTTATCGGACCTGACTAGATCCTACTTCTTAAATATTCATGCCTTGAAGCCAATACTTGAATTAGTTATGATAGCGTTTCATGAGTCAAGTGGGAAGCTGACTACTGAAAACGACTTTTCCCTGGAGAATCCAGGAGAACAAACTCACTGTATCCTTCGCATTACACAGGGATCTGTATTTAATGAGCAATACGACACAATGAAAATATTTTTTCCTTCTCAAATATAAGCGATAGTAATCACAATCCACCAAGTGTACCATCTACTTGCTTGCCAAAATATATGAACATAATATCTTCAAAATCTTATTAAAATCAACGATGAAATGGAACGGAGCCAAGTCAAACTTATAACGACAAAAATTTTATAGAAGGTACCAAATTAGGAACCAAATCAAATTTATTGTTCCGGAAATTTAATTGATCGAGAATAAACATATTTGTTTTTATTATAATAAAGTTTTTAAAATCATTGGATTTTAAAATAGATTTGATTGTTTAAGTTGGACGGATGCTCGGTCGTGTTCTATAGCAAACATTTCCCGTGAGTGTGTGAAACGACTCACATTCTAAAGTATTTTCATTTGGGTTTAAAATAAACCCTTGAGTATTTCGAAATAATTATTTTTTTTATGTTACTTATTATTATATGATATTCGATATTTGAAATACCTTTGCATTTCATTTTGCATTTGCATTTAAAATATTACTAATATTTAATATTTGCAATTGAATGAAAGATATTTAATTTTAATTTAAGAATACCAGTTATAAGATATGCAAATTTTCTTTTTATTATCAAATATATTAATAATATTCTTGAAGGGCAATGTTGCGTGAAGTTAAATGATCCGGAAGTTTTGATAGCTCTAAATATATATATAATAAATATAAAATAAAGGTGAGATCATACAAAGTATATAATAAAATGAACTATAATAGATATAGATATTATTAGATGGACCTTTAACAATGTTATTCTTGTAAAGGTATTCATAGTCTTATGGATATTTACCATTTTGTTGAAGAGTATAGCCCGTAAAAGTCCAGCTCCTTCCTGAACCACACTCAGGAGGTAAGGCTCCCTCGCTCCATCCACCCCGATGTAGTTTTGATGCACTGTCATAAAATATTTTATTGTTATTACTTTTAATTGAGCTGAGCGTAAGCGAAGCTCTTAACCGTTTGGGAGACCTCTTTTTGTGTTTAGTTGTCTCCAGAATGCGACGAGATAATTAGCTAAAAATTTTCTCATGTATGTTTGAACCGAACGCGGATGTTATAGCGAAAACAGATTGAAAAAATGTTTAGCCCTTCAAAAGTTATCAAGAAAAGAGGAAAGGAGAGGGGCTCAGCTCAACACCCGCCGCGCACGCATGGCGGATCCTAGAATATTTCTTTATAATATACGGTTATGTATAAAATTTGATGATTATTTATGTTATGATATATAATAATACTAGTTGTTTAGTTTAGTTGATAGTTGATTAGTTATGATATATAATAATACTAGTTGTTTAGTTTAGTTGATAGTTGATTAGTTATGATATATAATAATACTAGTTGTTTAGTTTAGTTGATAGTTGATGAGTTATGATATATAATAATACTAGTTGTTTAGTTTAGTTGATAGTTGATTAGTTATGATATATAATAATATTAGTTGTATGTTTAATTTAATATACGCACTAACGTATTAATTACAACTATAATAAATATATTTGATGTAACATAAAAAATCTCAATAACTACGCAATATTAATATAAGACGTAGTATAATGCCAGTATAACAGATTGAAGCGAGAAATATTCACAGACTAATATGTTTCGCTCGAAAGCTTTTATTAAATCCCGGGAGGAAGTTTGTGGCAGTGGATATATAGCTCGGATTAGCACCAAGCTATCTATGTGTGTGTTACGAGATTTATGTGTACATTATATACTATCTTTTGAAGGAAATTGTTGTTTTATTAAAATGTTTTAAATAAAATGTTATAAATTTCAATATTTTTTTCTCTTTATCTACCAAGAACACTCACCAAACTTGATGTATTTTATATTAAAAAAATGTGAACTACATCTTATTGACGTGATTGTAGTGAAATTATTTTTTAATACTAGTTGTGACCGCGACCTTGCTCGTGTCCTGTTTTATGCCAGGTTGACTGACAAAAATAAATTCTAAAAATCATTATTTTTAGTTCTATTCGTTACTCGCTACGTTAAAACACTCAGATTTTTTTCCAAAATATCTTCTATGTACAAACAGCGAACAGGTATAGATTTATTAAATGTATAGATTGTTATAAATGACACTATTATTATTAATCGTATCATCTTAAAAGACACATATACTTAGAGTACAAAGGTACAACGGATTTTCCATAGTCGAGACCTCACAAAGCCCTCTCGAGTTCGCAATAATGCTACTTAATTCCTCTTTACGGAGGCGATTACAGATTTAATATATAAGAGCACTTGCTTACATGTGATCATAACATAAGACGAACTAGACTATACGGAATTCGGACAACAAAGAAGCCTTATAAAATAAAACCTCACCCAGGGTGATACAAGTTCTTAACTAAATTTATTATGATTTTATTATCAAACTAGAAGTGTTTTATCGGTTAGAAATATTATATCTAGTGGAAATTATGTGTATTTTGGGTGTTTTTTTGTCGAATAATATCGAGTAATATTAGATACTTTTTGTTATTGCTAGCAAAGTTATAAAGTTCAATAGCTATTCATAAAGTATTGCCAACAACATTATTATGAATAACAATATGAAACTTCAAATATTAAATACAATTTAGTATCCAAACCTTACAACCCTAGAAAATATTTAACTATTTATCAACAAAATATCTAAGGTATGAACTTTACAGAAGCTTAACTTACAATATTGAACAATAGTCTTAAATATAGTCTACTCAATAGACTTTAAAAAGAAACTACTCAAATATTTTTGTAGAGACAGATTTAGAAATAACTTAAACTTTATTTTGTTATCAGAAATTCCGAATAAAAAATAATTAACTTGTTAGGATTCGTGTCGTAGACCCAACAAAATAAGTTATTACAGTGACATAACTCTAGTTGCTGTCTATTAGTTTCTTGACAAAACTAATGTTAATAGACAGTAACAAAATAACGATAAAAGAGATTAAATAACATGTTCCATCCAAAATAAAAGTGAAAAACCCTGATCCAACTAACTGTTTATTAGCACATGTATTATTCTCATAGAAGTCCTCCCGGGCGCTACAGAATATTGCAGAAAAACCTTCTTTAAGCTACGAATGTTGAGTTTTAGTAAACAGAAGTTAAATAAAATAAACTATATTCTAAATATTAAATAAACACAGTACCTACTAAGAATCACACAAGATAATCTCATCATATAAAATATTTGACGTTCACCGAAGTACGGGTCCTTAGTTACAAATATTTATTTATTTATTTATTAGCTTCACGCCATGTCCCTTGCGGGGTAGCCAGAGATGACGGAGCGCCAAACGCTACGGTCCCTGCATACCTCTTTCGCCTCGGCCACAGTCATCAACCTCTTCATACATGCCCTCCGGGGGGTCCTCATGCTTTTTACGTGACCTTCCTCCAGTATCATATATACTGTGTTTTCGAAGGTCACTCGACCCCTCCCCCTTTCTCTCTTACCGCTCACTTTTTCCATATAAATCTTTTTTATCATTCTTTCATCACTCATTCGTTCAACGTGCCCAAACCACCTGAGCACGTTCTTCTTCATTCTCACCGTGACATCTTCGCTAGTACCTGACATTCTGTGGATCTCTTCATTGCGGATTCGATCAGCTAGACTGACGCCGCATATTCTGCGAAGAGATCTCATCTCCACAGCATTCATCTTTCTTACATTCTTCTTCTGTGTTACCCACGTTTGGCTGCCGTATAACAGCGTCGGTAGCAAAACTGCATTGTGTACAGCCAAACGTGCAGCTATACTGACGTTTTGCCGTCTCAACAATGCAGTCAAAGCACCATTGACTCTGTTACCGGCAGCAATACGCCTTTCCACATCCATTTCGTATCTTCCGTCTCTGCTAAACATACTTCCCAAATATACCACTTCATTCACTTGTTCTATTATCTTACCATTCACGTTGATCTTACATTCTGTTCTTTCTTCATTTCTTTCAAATGTCAGAATCTTCGTCTTATCTGCATTGAGATTTAGACCATTATTTTCACACCCATCTTTCAGAGTGGTGACCAATGCCTGCAGATCGCATTCTGATGATGCAATGAGCACTGCATCATGTGCGTATAGCAAGCAATTGACTTTAAGGTCACCTACTTTCACTCCCATGTCACTGTCTTTCACGCCTTGGAGACAACTATCCAAATACAAATTGAACAACCAAGCTGACATAGCGCAACCCTGCTTTACACCCCGATTGGATGTCAAACCAGGGCAACATGTCAGCTCCTACTCACACACAGGCTGAGTGATCTCTGTAAAGAGACTTTACAGCCTGTAGCAAGGCTCCGTTCACGTTGTATCGGGGCAGTATCTCCCATAACTTCTTTCTCACAACCCTGTCAAACGCCTTTTCCAAATCCACAAGAGCATAGAAAATCTTTTGGTTTAGGGCCAAAAACTTTTCCGTGATCATGCGGTGGGAAAAGATCTGATCTATACACTCTCTTCCAGGTCTAAAACCTCCTTGGGCCTCCCACAACAGCCTTTCAGATCTCTCTTGCATTCTTCTCGCTAATATTTTTGCATAAACTTTACTGCCCAAGCTAATCAAACTGATAGCCCTATAGCTTGCACAGTCTATCTGTTAACCTTTGCCTTTATACAAAGGTACGATGACTGCACCTCGCCAATCGTCTGGGACCTCCCCGGATTTCCAGCATAAATTGCACAAAAACCGGAAAAAGTCTAAGACGCGTGGCCATCTGATCATATATTTGATCATCTCGGCAGTAACTTCATCTGCTCCCGCAGCCTTACCACATTTTAGACTTTGAATCGCGCTCTCCACTTCTTCCAAACTGATTTCACCATCGGCTACATCGGGACTCAGCATTTCGCTGATACTCGAGGCCGAGGCGTCCTCACATTCATACGTCTCCTTGTAGAATTCCGTCCACCGCTGCAAAACGTGTGCTTGCTCTGTTAAGATTTCATCGTTCTTCGAAAGCACCCCTTTCATTCTACAGGTTACCGAACAACCCCGAGAATTACTAACTTCTCGCCAGAAAAGCTTCGTGTTTTCCCGGAAGTTGTTTGTCAACCTTTCATCCCTTTCTTTCTCAGAATTTTCACGCTTCATCCTTATAAATGCTTTCGTTTTGTGCTTTTGCAGCTTGTACTCTCTTTTTCTTATCTCTCTCATACTTTTATCCTTACCCAAGGCTTTATAATCCAACCATGCTTTCTTCTTTAACTCCACAGCGTCTTTCACTTCATCATCCCACCATTCATCGCGCTTCTTACTAAAACCTCTTTTCCTTTTACCACATACCTCTGTCGCTACTTTCACCATATCATTCCTAAGGTTCTGCCAGCGTACTTCAGCACTTTTATTTCCAGAGTCACAGCTTTCAAACTTCGTGGAAACCCTTTCTTGATATTCCTCTCTGATCGGGGGATCTTGAAGCTTCCAGCTTCTTATGCGATAATTCGACTCCAAGCTAGGGCACTTCGTGCGGCTGCGCCAACCTGCAAACAGACCTCTTATTCTAGCAACGACTAGATAATGGTCCGTTCCCAGATCAGCACCCCTAAACACTCTCGTGTCCATAACTTGGCTTCGAATACGCTGATTCACTAGGAATAAATCAATTATACTTCTTTCTTCCGCTCGCTCCCATGTGTACATGTGAATTCGTTTGTGATCAAACATCGTGTTTGCCACAAACAAATTTCTCTCCTTACAAAATTCCAAAATAAGCTTTCCAGCCTCATTTACTCTCTTATCACCGTACTTGCCTAGCACGCTTTCGTAACCACTTCGCGTGGTTCCAACCCATCCATTCATATCTCCACATACTATCAACTTTTCATTATCTCTGACCCTACTTAGAACATCCCTGACACTCTTCCAAAACTCCTCGAGCCCGCTCACTGGAGCTGAGGATACTGGCGCGTAAACGGCCAACAAGAATACTCTTGTTATCCCCAGCTTAAAGCGAACCCAAAGAAGCCTCGGGTTGATAGCCTTGTATTCTACCATTGCATTAACCATTCGAGAGGACAACAACACACCTACACCTTGGCAACCTCGCTCACCCTCTGGAACCCCAGCCCAGACAGCGGCCCGGTTGCTAGGCAAATCGGTCGCATCATTGCCTTTTTGTTTGGTCTCAGACACACAAATAATATCCAGATCTTTGTCATCCATCACATCTAATAATTCATACATCTTCTGTTCCATACCTCCTCTTACATTCCACGTAGCTATTTGTAGCTCCGTCCTCCACCTCCCACCGTTCGGAACATGGCGTGTTGGTTGGCGGTCCCCAACGCCGCATCCGTTCATTTTACAATATAATTTTCATAAATTAAATCATTATTTCGAAAATAAATTATTCACTATAAATCAATTTGAAAAATTAATAAATGTCACAAAAAATTAACTTAAAAAAATACTATAAATGTCACAACAATCCAAAAAAACATAAAAATATAATATATTTACAAATTATGGCATTATATAATTACTAATACTCCGAATCCATTGTAAATGTAAGAGCATCATAGAAGTACAATTGACGTTGTTTATTGTAGATTGTTTTAGTATTTACTTTATTTTAATTCTAATAAGTGTTTAATAACGTTTATATCTGTGACTCAATACTCAATACTTCAAAAATGATAAGTTAACAGAGTATCCATGGAGTATCTTGCCGATTCTTATTTATGGATCTTACTTACCCTTTGGAATCGTGCATTTAATAAGTGGTATGTGTTATTTTATTTCAAATAAAATTACAATTTTTTTATATCCTAATGATAAGAAGAAAAATACTGTCCTTAACGAATCTAAAGCAACTATAATTTGTCGTTACGTAGGTTGATTGTTTTCTTTTTTGAAATAAAAAACTTTGACTTTGAGCTTAGTTTGACTTTGAATTACTTTGACTTGACTTGATTTGAATTGACTCTTTTATTTGATATAATATTAAATAGATTTTATTTTATTATAAATCACTATTTATAAACTTCAATGTCTTTTGGAATCTTTTAGTTTTAGTAAGAAATATTTTTATTACATTATATTTTTTTAGATCTATGGAAATATATATTGATTTTTTTTGTGAATTTCAGATATATTTATAGATTATGTAATATTTTTATTGTATATTTATATTAATAACTAGCTTTTGCCCGCGACTTCGTCCGCGTTTCCGTCGTTTTTCGAAAAAAAATTAGCAGATGTCCTCCCTCATAGTTTTGACGTAACAGGCAGATTCACTTTCGTATTTTAGAAGGGCAATAGTAATATAATATGCCAATCCACAAAACTGTTGAAAAATATAAGTAACCGCAGAATATTATAATATACCCACGCTATACCCACGACTCGGTCAGCGTGTAACTCCTTGTTTTTTATTAAGATAATATATTGCTAATATTTTTAGATCAAATTAAAATGTTTCAGCGCAAAGCTTCTGGGTAGACTATGTTAAGAGTCGACCCGTCCGGCACGTGAACGTAAAGATTCCTAGAATTGCTAACCCGGGAAAGAGCGACGTATAATTGACCATGCGAGAAACAGCTAACACCGAGATCTACTCCAGCAACACGAAAAGTCTGCCCTTGAGCTTTATTGATAGTCATGGCATAGCACACCGATACTGGGAATTGCGTTCTTTTAAATTGGAATGGAAAATTATTTGGTATTATGGGAATTCTGGGAATAAAGACAGTTTCTCCTGCACCGCAACCTGTTAAAATTTGAGCCTCGATTACATTTTGTTGCAACTGGGTTACTTTTAGCCGAGTTCCATTGCAAAGTTGAGGTGGTCTTAAATTTCGGAGCAGAATTATCGGTATGCCAATTTTTAAACAAATTATATGAGAAGGTAGTCCAGGCATACTTAAAGAATTTAAAAATTCTATCGGGTAATTAGTGGCTTCTTGTTCATCAACCATTCTATTTATTGAACTATAAACTTTGCTTTCTCCCTGTATATTAGACAGTATTTTATTATTAATTTCAGATGCCTGGTCATTGCGAGGAGTCAAAATGGACCTTTCGCAAAGCCAAGAATTTTCCCTATTTAATATAATTGTTATGTCACCGTAAACCGAAGATATAAGATGTTGTTGGGATTGCACTATACAACATAACTCAGGTGTCAGAATAAGTTTTCCTTGGTGTAGTTGTGGATAGGTACCTTCACCAATCTTCAATAATGTATCAGAAAATTCACGATTATCTGCGTTGTCTCCAGTTCTCACTCGCATATTTATAGTCAAATGCACCGATTGTATATCACGCCACAAATAAGAGCTTTTCAGGCAAGCCCTAATCTCATCAGCTCGGGTTCCCCGTGGTATTACCGGTAAGGTTTGTCGGAAATCACCACAAAATAAAACCGTAATACCGCCCATTGGTCGATCATTTTGTCTTATGTCCCTTAGAGTTCTGTCTACTGCTTCTACTCCTTTTCGATGGGCCATCGTACATTCATCCCATACGATTAAATTACACTCACGCAATACCTTAGCTTTGTCGCTATTTCTTGAAATACTACAGGTTGGACTTTCCGTGCGATCTAAATTAATTGGTATTTTAAACATAGTGTGAGCAGTCTTACCTCCTGGTAGCAATGTTGCAGCTATACCTGATGAAGCCACGGCAAGAGCGATTTTACGCTGATTTCGAACATAAGCTAATATTAATTTAGTCAAAAAAGTTTTCCCAGTTCCTCCAGGTGCATCTAAAAACCATATTGTTCCTAAATTATTCTGCACACTCTCGCACACGCGATCATAGACTAAGCGTTGTTCTGCAGTCATCATTGGGACACCGTTTTCTAATGTTACCAGCAGTTCCATTGGGTTGTAACCAATCTCTGCGGAATATTCCCTATTGGTAACCTCTCCGACTGAGGTTGGCGTTGGCAAACCATATTCACAAAGTGATTTACCGCCTACTGCTGTTAAGTCTTCCTGAAGAGCTAATAAGCACTGATTTATAGCCAGATCTCGAAAATTATCATTAGTTGCGCCTTCATTATTGTGAGATAAATTCCGAAGAAAGTCTTCTGCAAATTTTTCTTTATATTTTTCCCATAATTGGACAGGATCAGATAAATTACAAAATGTGAGTAATGTTACAAATAAATGGCGTAACCGTCGTGGATTATCACTAACACAGGATTCTGCTAAAGCGTCATCCCAATGTTGATCATTTTCAAGCAAATGACGCGCTTGGCAAGCTGCATGATAAGTTGGATAAACAACATCGTCTACTTTTCTCAAATCTATAAATGATGTTGGTCCTCGCACTGTATGTAATAATAATCTCAAATAAAAACACTCTGCGTTGTTAGGATGAACAGTATACACTCTACCAAGAACATGTTCTTTGAAAATACCTGTCTCGCCATCTACAGGCCTGCCTCGGCGTCTACGGTTAAAGACACCTCGTTGTTTATCGTAGGTATAATACGATGGAACTTCTTCATACAAAAGAGACTTTGCGAAATTATCAGTTTGGCAAAGTCGAAAGAATGCCAATAAAGTTGTTTGTCTAGGGTTCTCTAATCGTTCTGTAACATTTTCGGCGTTAAAATATATACGTTGACCGCCTTCCAGATGAACATCCAGATGGGTCACAGGTGGATGGATATCTTTCGTGAATATTAAAACTTAAGATCCGCCACACAGCTTCTGAAGAGCTGATATATCTGCCTGACTGAAATCTAGTAACTTCATCATGTTCATTTCTTAACGCAAACGTAGCTTGGTCACTGCCCTTGTTAATGTACTTACAAATATATTTAATTGACTCTACACTATTACACATTTCTACATTTATGTGAGCTTGAAATGCTCTGGACAATACAGGCGAATACGGAACGACCCACCTATTATCTAAAGTAACCTGTTGTCCAGACATTCGCTTTTCAACAGTAAAACCACCATTGTCTCTTGAACGGCGACGATATAATGGGTATCCATCATGTCCTGTTACAGTTTCATCCACTAATGCTTTTGGATACCTTTTAGTGCAACGACCGTCTTGCATGCAAGGAGCATTTGCGTTAAATGCACCACATGGACCATGTATCATATGAGTTTTAACAATGTCGTATAACAGGGGATCTGCAGTCGGATCTGGAATTTCAGCACTGATTAATCTGTCTACATCATTAGGTCGAACCTTATCTTTTAACCAAAGCAAGATATGCGCGTGAGGTAAGCCGCGTTTTTGCCACTCAACACTATACATATAACACAATACTTCTCCAAAAATGTTATCTTTGGTAAGAAGATCTATCATTGATTTTAATTTTAAATGAAACACTCTTGCAATAATATCATGGCGGTCATGCGGTGCCTGACCCTCAAGAAGCTCCCGAGTGATTTCATCCCACTTGGGATTGGTAGTTACAGTAACAAATAAGTCGGGACGTCCATATTTTCTTACGTAACAAAAAGCGTCTTGAGTACGTTCATGCATGTAGCGTGGACCACCAGTAAAAGAAGAGGGTAAAATAACTAAACGACCCATATTCACAGTATCGTTATCTTGCTGCATGGCATCGCGAAGGTGCACGTATTCTTCAGCGCGCAGCTGCCTTTGATTAGATCGTATATAAACTAATCTTTCGGTTTCAATTTTTGCGTACATGTCAACAATAAACTGATTAAATAAGCCACGAAAACGTTGAAAGTATACCAATCTATTCCGTCTCACTTGCAGGTGGTAACAATAAAATTGAAGGCATGACACCTTTTTATTATAATTAGGTGCGCCTGTGCGCGGATCGGTTTGGTATACAGCGAAATTATAACCATCTTCCCCTCGACAGTATATCATAGGATATTGCAAACTGTCGTAAGCCCTGTGGGTTTCGTAAATACGTTGCAAACGATTGTCTCTGGAACGTATAACGATATCACGCCTATCACATTCCTGGTCGACCAGTACTACAGCAACTTCATTCGTGGATGGAACGTTATGACGCCCAGGGTGTTCCTGAGTTGGACGCTTATCGGCATTTATAACAATTTTATAATTGTTATTACCATCTTGAGAAAGGGCTTCTAATGCCGATTTAAAACTGCATACGTACGAATTAACCTGATGTAACATGTTCTGAAGTTGTGAAATGAGTTCAGTATTTAAATTCGGAAAATATTGATTTCTTATATTCGACTGTTCGTTGTAATCGGATACAAAATATATTTGAAGAAATTTAGGTTGTTCTTCAGGCAAAAGGGACCCTATCAAATGGTAAACCTGACCTTGTACCTTAAAAGTAGGCATGAAAGGGCCTTCTGAGATTTGTTTAGCACCAAAGGATGTCATTTGGAATGCACTATTATAAGTGCGAATATTATCTAAAAACTGTTTGGATTGCAAATGTTCCCCTAAAAGTAGTGATTTTAAAGGTTCCGGTGGGTCTTCGAACGAAGGCAAATTTATTTTACCTCCAGAACAACAGAAACCAGCAGACTCCTTCCTCCACTTCGAAGCATTACAAAAGGAACATACTACGTTCATATCGCCTATTTCAGAAGATGATCTGTAATCAATTGTGAGGTTATAAGCAAACCCACTTTTATATTTATCGGACCACGCCACCGAATTTGTAGATTGATCTACCACGTGTATATCTAAGTCATTAAGACCATGTCGAAATCTATCTGCAGTAAGACGGGCCTCTCGCTGTTCTTCTGTTTCAAGCGACCGAATATTTTCAATTCTTAATCTTTCATTAGATAAAGTAATCAATTGTTCTTGTCTCAAAGAATTGTAATAATCGCGTCCCGACTCTAGTCGTTGTTCATGCTCATGTTCATCTTCAAGAGATCGAATCATGTTATGGTGCGCCCTATCATTTGTCAAACGGTCTTGATATTGAGTAAAAGTTTCAGATTCTCGAGACAAAATATGACGTTCGCGATCAGCTGTAAGCCGTAATTCCCTCTCAGTGAAGGTTTCGGACTCGCGAGATAAAATATGACGTTCGTGGTCAGCTGTAAGCCGTAATTCCCTCTCAGTGAAGGTTTCGGACTCGCGAGATAAAATATGACGTTCGCGGTCAGCTGTAAGCCGTAATTCCCTCTCAGTGAAGGTTTCAGACTCGCGAGATAATGTATGCCGTTCGCGGTCAGCTGTGAGTCGCAATTCTCGTTGTAAAGCAGTTTCAGCTTCTCGGGATAACGCATGTTGTTCCCGGTCAATGGAACGCCTTAGCTCTCGTTGAGAAGAGCTTTGAGAAGCCCGTGTTGTAGCTCGTCTCGCTCTTTCAGCTGCTAATCGCATCTCTCTTTCTGGAGAGCTTTCATTAGCTCGAGATGTTGAGGCACTAACTCTCATAGAGTTTAACCGATGTGCTCTTTCCTCTTCCGATTCTTGAGAACGCGTCATTTTCATTCTCCTAGCTTGACTCGAAGTTCGAGATAAAGATGGTCGTTTTTTAGGTGGCATCGTTTATTTTATTTTTAATCGACGGTAACTTAAATTCTATTTAGTTACCCAACAAAAAACTTACGTCAGAGGTCCTAACTATAGCTAAGTATATAATAAATAGAATATAAATCTAAGTGCCTATTAAAACTAAAATAATATTCTAATCGAATTATAAATATGTACGTAGGTACCTACAAATTACAAAAGAATAAAAAATGAAAATAAAGCTATACTTAATGCGTGTGCAATACTATCTACACTTACCTACTTCACTTAAAAATGAATAATAAGAAATACCTACAACTACTGTAATTAATCAAAGTACCTATGCTAATACAAAAAAAACCTTAGATGTTCTAAGTACAGCTGCTATATAATAAAAAAATATAAATCTAAGTGCCTATTTAAACTTAAATACCTAATATTCTAATAGAATCAAACTAAGAAATATGTACCTACCTACCTACAACTTAGGTACAAAAAAAAAAGAAATGAAAATAAAGCTAAAACACGTGTGCAGTATAGGTAGATAGTAGGAAATATCTACCTATACCTACTTCACTTAAAAATAAATAAAAAATACCTATGAATACTATAATTAATAAAAGTACCTACCTACGCTTTTATCTACTCAATACAAAAAAAACTAAACATAAAATGCCCAAAACTAACCTATCAGTAACTAAAAATCTAACAATAATCTAATCTATCTATCTATTATCTAATCTAAAAATCGAATCTAAATCTACTTAAAAAGAAATAAAATAGGAACTATTAATAGTTAAGAATTTAAACAAAACTAAAACTAATTTAGAAAATAACAACAAAAGAAATTAAAATAAACTATTTAAAGACAAAAAGTCGCGCTGATAAGCACGGTTTATAAAATAACAATTATTGTCTGTCAATAAAGTTCAACACTCTGAACGCATCAACAGCCAAATATTGAATGACGCTTGCGCTCGCCTCCCGCCCCTTTTATACTCTGCCGCCGCGAGCCCCGTCGAGCGCGGCAACCGTTACGCAAAAATAATCCTTATAGCTTGATTCACTATTCACGCGCGATGTCTTGTTGGCGTATTTCATGTAAGTAAGTATAAGTTTGGTGTTTCTATACCGATTTCAATGATTCTTTTTTTATTGAATTGGTGCTAATGTTTATTTTTTTTTTAATTAGGAATGATGGTGAGCATTATTGGTTTTATAAACGTAAAAGTAAACAAATATAATAAGAAATCTCCGAACTGCTAAGCTATCGAGAGTTATGCGTGTTATTGTGAGTTAACTATAAAAGGTAGATATATGCTGTCTTGGAATATTTTTCGTGTATTTTTATGTAGAATATTTCCGTTATACATAGTTTCTATGTAGCTCTAACCATTAAGGCTGCACACGCGACGGAAGCTTAAAAAATCAAGCAACTTCTCCCATTTTCTCAACATTTCCTTTCACTGCTCTGCTCCTATTCATTGTAGTGTGATGAAAAGTATACTATTACCTGCCCAGGAGTATAAAGAATAATTGTACTAAGTTTCGTTAAAATCCGTCGAGTAGTTTTTTTTTCTATAAATAACATACAAACAGACAGACAGACAGACAGACAGACAAAAATTTTTTTAACTGCATTTTTGGCATCAGTATCGAACACTAATCACCCCCTGCTACTTATTTTGTAAATATATTTCATGTACAGAATTGACCTCTCTACAGATTTATTATAAGTATAGAAGATGAAAAGATAAGGACTGTCTTAAAATAAAATTCAGACATATGTAATAGGAGATTCATAATATTTTTTATTTCGAGAATATTAATCAATTTTCGAATCCTTCATTCACGGGGTCGGTTAAAAATAGAAAGTAAATAGAAAATATTATTTGGAAGTGTCGTTTTAACTGAAAATGTATTTATAATTACAAACACAATTTTTTCACTGGATGTTTTTAATAAAAAGTACCAACTCTCTACCCACGCGTTACAGATATAAATCTGAAAGTATTTTTAATATAATAATTGTAAGTGAATGAACTCTCATTGTACTTTCTATATTATTTGAAATAAATCCTCCTGAAAGTCGAATGTCTTATTATGGCTTCAGTTCAAAATATCGAATACAATTTATTTTTATCGAACACTAAACATAATATTTTATTAAATTTTTATAGAAATATATATTTTTTGTACTAAGAAATAAAAGGAAATTTATTATTACCCATATGCAGTGCCTATAGATTTTTTTTTAACATTCGTTATCAATAAGCTTTTGTTATATTATGTGCCAAATTTCTAAGACGGCTTGATAAAATTGGTTTTTATACAATATGTACATATATATTTTGCCACTTAGAAAGTGATGTGGCCATCTGTTTATTTCGAATTTCGGCGCTAGCTCATCTTTTACGATCATCTTGCGCAGTGCGGTATAGGCATGGGTATAGGTATAGGTATAGGAAAAAATACTATTCATCATAGTTGGACATTTCAAATAGTGATTGTTGTAAAATTTAATTATTCACTGAAAATATCTTAATTCATTGGTTGGGGTGTTAACACTTCAAAGAGAACTATCCAGAGATTATTCTGCCAAGAGCCCCGTTGTAGTGTAAAGCTGCCTCGGCTGTACGTCGGGATGATTAATTCTCCTTTTTTTACTTTAGATTATCACAGAGGACCCATTTTTCACATCCTGTGATCAAATGAATATTTTTTAAGGTAATAAGACAGTTTGTAAAGAGCATACGCATATGTATATATTACGATACACTTTATGTAGGCATATAATTAATATATTATGGGATTTGTGTGTATGTATATATGTATATGTCCATACATATTTTAATTGTTTCAAATGAAATGATAAAAAATATATATATATATATTTCGAAACTGCTTTCTTTTTTTACACAACCCAGATCCGCATGCGATTTTGAATAAATATTTTAAATTTATCTTATTAGGTATAACAATATGTATATTACTATATACTTACATTTTTTACATGCAACAACTACAAAAGTATTTTAGATCAATTGAATAAAATTATTTTGAGTTACATGAAATTACACTTAAATATTCTTTTTATAAAAGGCATGTGATACATTTTCATATTATTAATCGTATCACATCAAAATACTTAGCAAATATTCCTCAGAATATCGAGGCACAATGTTCGGAATTTCCATAGAGATCTCACAAAGCTCTCCGGACTTCACAATAATGTCACTTAATTCCTCTGAAACGCTTACAGATTAAGTATATAAGAGCACTTGCTCAAATGTGATTATAACAAAAGACTCTCGAACTGACTATTTGAACATGGACAATGAGCAAAGCTTCTAAAATAAAACCTCACCCAGGGTGATATGAGTTCTTAACTAAATGTACTTTGATTTTACTAAACTATAACTGATGATATCGACAAGAAATATTATATCTAGTGGAAATATTGTAGTAATTTTTTTTGTAGCATATTATGGACTAATTAGATTCTATTCCAGTCGTCCTTAAGAAATTAACAACACGATAGTGAACTAATTGAAGGTTAGATAATAACTGCATTAGAATATAATAATATACATAATAAATTACTTTAATCAATTAATTAATGCACAAAATATCAATAATAATAATTTACAGAATGAGCAGAAAACTTGTAATATTAGAAATTATAGAAAGGTATTATAGGACGGACGGTAATTCTAAGATCATAGTTGATGATCAAAATATAAACAAAGATAATAAAATATATTGCAAACATTTTGAAATAACTTAATTTTTTTATTATCAGACATTCTAATTAAGAAATACATTAAAAATTTTATAAATAATACTACAGTAAGAGTATCGTTGTAGACCTAACAAAATCTATTAATACGTTTATTTGTTTTTTGACAAAAGACAAAAGAGATTCACTAACATGTGCCATCAAAAGTAAAGGGATGATCCAGGCTTCAGTTTTGTGGTTGGCTGTTTATTACTACGAGTACATGTAAAGTTCTCGTAGAACTCCTACAAAGCATTGCTACTATAACACTACAGAGCATTGTAGAGAAACATTTTTAAGCTACAACTTTACCACAACCTGGTAAAGTTAATGTTACTGTAATATAGTCAAAAGTACCTTTGCATAATGTGAATGTCATACACGCGGTGCTTATAATAACTTTGGCATTGTTTAAGATAAAGGTAAATGATGCCAAGTTACAAAATTTGGCAAATCTGACAGATTAATTTAATATTCCTTTACTCTTTAATGTTCAAGTCTGTGATGTTCACGTTATTAGTTATTTTAATCTAAATATATATATGTACATGTATATTCTTTATAGATACATTTAATTTAAATATTTCCAGGTGAGTGAAACTTAAGCTAGTCGTTTATGAAAAGCAGCAAAAAGTATTTTTTCTGTGGGCATTTTATATTGGCTTTTGGTGTATTGAAACTCTAGAAAACTAAAACATTTTGCTACCAGACAATAGCACATTAAACATTGTAAACAGATAAGTTTTAAACAATTAACATAATCAAAATAACCAGCAGCACAAGAATTAAAATAAACATAAACTAAATACTAAACACTCAGTATTAAGAACAACACAGGATAATTTTGTTACTGTTAAAATATTCGACGCTAAGCGAAGTGAACACGAGTGTTTTATTGTTTATATATAAATAAATATAAGCATCTTTTTACATCATACAATTATTATTATCTTATGTTTAGATACTTTAATCCCTTGTAACAGAAAGGATCATAGACCAAGTAGTGCCGTAGAAGTGAGAAGAATGGCTAAGAAATTTAGTCAGAATCTAGTTGTATCTCTTTGTCGTAAAAAAAAACTATTTACTTTCTTCTTACTTTCTTAGAATTAGGTATGTACATATTTACAAAATAAGAAATTCATACTATATTAAGAAAAATTAATATTCTTTTATTTTTTATAACTACGAGAATCTGTAATTTTATGATAAAAATCTTTTTGATGATGTTCTCTATTATTATGGAGAGACGAGAGGTGATGGCGATAAGTCTGTAGTTAGCTGGATCAAAGCTATCACCAATGTCTTCCCTTGAACGTTCAAAGACAAATCTGAGGCTAAAAAAGTACTCAAGAGACTGGTTTTTTCTTTTGACGTATAGATCAGAAAATCATTTCCCATGACTTCTATATTATTTGTTATTATTTCTCAAAAAGCTGAAAGTTTAATTAAACATTACAATTAAAATCATCAAATACATTTTTTTATGGATCTCTAAACGAAATATTTTATTGTATGAAAATATAAAACAAAAGGACATCGGTAATTGTTTTCTGAACATAAAGGAAAATTTTCAGTGCTCAAATATATTTAAAAAAAAACTATAAAAAAACAAAGGTCGTAAATAACAAAGAGAGTATTGAACATGAAAAAAGAAAATTACAAAAATTACTATAACTGTATAATAGCGGTAATAATAGTTTTACAGTTTTATTTGGTCTGCATCAATCCGCATGGAAAAGAGTTACGTATGAACAGAGTCAATGGTGCTTTGACTGCATTGTTGAGACGGAAAAACGTCAGTATAGCTGTACGTTTAGCTATACGCAATGCAGTTTTGCTACCGACGTTTTTATACGGCAGCCAAACGTGGGTAACACAGAAGAAGAATGTAAGAAAGATGAATGCTGTGGAGATGCGATCTCTTCGCAGAATATGTGGAGTCAGTCTAGCTGATCGAATCCGTAATGAAGAGATCCACAGAATGGCAGGTACTAGCGAAGATGTCACTTTGAGAATAAAGAAGAACGTGCTCAGGTGGTTTGGGCACGTCGAACGAATGAGTGATGAAAGAATGGTAAAAAATAATTATATAGGAAAAGTGAGCGGTAAGAGAAACAAGAGGAGGCCTCGAGTGACCTTCGAAAACACAGTATCAATGTTACTGGAGGAAGGTCACGTAAAAAGTATGAGGACCCCCCGGAGGGCATGTATGAAGAGGTTGATGTCTGTGGCCGAGGCGAAAGAGGTATGCAGAGACCGTAGCGTTTGGCGTCTCTGGCTACCCCGCAAGGGATATGGCGTGAAGGTAAAATAAATAAATAAATAAATTAAAAGGAATTTATTATTTGCTTGCCTATGTATTTTTGATGTATGTTTGATTGTAACACATTATCAGCGAATAACATACTCGTAGGCTACTGTTTATCACAATATTCCAATGGTTTCGGGCACTAAGAGAATAAAAGTGGAATTTGTCGTAAAAAACAAGAATAGCTCCATGGCATTTGTGTGTTGGCTTATCTCGAGCAGCAATCCCAAAAAACCATTAGGTACATTTTACTACCAAAAACAAAAAATTTTTGACTCCTTACGAAGTGAGCACAGACCATTTTATTTTCTTAATAAATAAAATATGTACTTTTTTAATACGTAAGACCTATCGCCATTACCTCCCTTCTCTTCAAAATAATGGAGATTATCATATCATAAGCCGACAGGTCCTAACGTACCTCGAGGATCACCAGTTGATCAATGACCGGCAATATGGCTTTCACCATGGTCAATCAGCTGGTGATCTTCTGTTATACCTTACTCACCGTTGGACAACGGTTATTGAAAGCAAGGGAGAGAGTCTGGCAGTTAGTCTGGATATGGCAAAAGCCATCGATCGTGTATGGCACAAGGGGCTTCTTTCGAAGCTACCTTCCTATGGGCTTCCCGAGAGTTTATGCAAGTGGATCACCAGCTTCCTCACTGGGCGGAGCATACAGGTCCTTCTCGACGACAATAGAGACCTGCCTGGGGAAGGTCTTTGAGTGGGGTGAACTGAACCACGTTCACTTCAATCCCCTAAAGACACAGGTTTGCGTGTTTACCACTAAAAAAACCCCATTTATCACCGCTCTTCGAGAGCACTCTCTTATTGCCTCGCCAAGTATCAGGATACTGTATCTCGACATTTCGAGCGATTGTCGAGTTCGTGGTCATCTGGAGAGCAAGGCCAACATGGCCTCGATGAAATTGGGAGTGATCAATAGAGCGAGGCAGTATTTCAAACCTGGCCAAAGACTTGCGCTGTATAAGGCGCAGATCCTGCCACACATGGAGTACTGTTCTCATCTCTGGTCTGGATCGCCCCAATATCAGCTTCTACCATTTGACCGCGTACAACAGAGAGCCGTTCGGATTGTTGGGGACCCAGTGCTCTGCGAACGGCTGGACTCTTTGGCATTGCATAGAGACGTGGCTTCTTTATGCGTCTTTTACCGCATTTACAACGGGGAGTGTTCCGAAGAACTATTCGATCTGATGCCTACCGCCGAATTTTACTACCGCACACCTCGCCATCGCCTTCTTTATCATCCATAATACCTGGACGCGTGTCGATCTTCAACTGTGCGGTTATCAAGGACTTTTTTCCCACGCACCACTTAAATGTGGAACGAACTTCCTTTGGCGGTATTTCCAGATCGATACGACATGGGTACCTTCAAAAAAGGCATGTATTCCTTTCTCCAAGGCCGGTAACGCTCTTGTGAATCCTCGGATGTTGCAAGAGTACATGACAGTGACCCACAAGCTCGTTTGCCCTTCTAGGACATGAAAAAAAAATGTAAACATAAATTTATTTGTAAATTATTAAAAAAAAAATACTTAGATTTGCTTTCTTAATAAAAGTATATGTATGTCTTTATTTACCGTTGCTACGGAAAATGTCTATCATGTAGGTTTGTCTGCAAGACGATGTCTGTTACCAGATTTCAATTAATATTTTAATAAGTTATCATTAAATAAATATAATTATCCGCCTGTGAGCAATTGCAGTTTGATGAAAATATTTATTAATTCTGAAAAGATTAAGAAAAACAATAACAAACTTCTAATATTATAAATTAATTTAGTTTTGTTTGTCAAAGTAACATATTTTGTTTAATGTTCAACAAGAAATAAATTATATTCTATGTTTATAAATCTCGGTCACAATTAAATCCATGACTTCGTTTATTTCAAATAATACAGAAGTTACGTTAAAAGGTCATTCACTTACAGTTATTTTATTTAAAATACCGGATAAGAAAGAGTCGGAGTCTCCCATTGAGAGTTTTGGACAAATTTGTTGTTTAGTTTAGGACGGATGTACAAGTAGAAAACAAAGTGATCCTATATGAGTTCCGTTTTTTTTTAAACCGAACCCTAAAACCGTTCAATTGTCCTCCATAGAAGATAGTAGAAACTTTTTCTTATTAATAATCATACTTTTAAACCTTCATTCTTTTGTTCTCGTTCATTGTTCTATAAAAGGCTCCACCATCAAAAACCACTCTAGTATAAAGCGTAGATTTGACTGAGGTTTAATCTCAATCATATTAATTAAACGTTATATATTTTTAAAGATCGCAATAAAATAAACTTGTAACGCCTGCGTGCATTACAATTGAATAACTGTACCGAAATTAAATTTCCAATATAATTTAAATAATATATATAATTGTATTTAAAGCAACAATTGAAATATTCTTTAAAAATATATTTCTTACTAAAAGTAAAGTATTATATTTCCAAGAAACTACTTGAAGGTTGAAATTAGAGCTTTTCATAAAATATATACAGATTCTCGAGGTTATATTAAATAAAAGTTTTATTTTTTCTAAAGTATGAATCTCGTATCTTCTAAATATGTACGTACCTAATTATTGGGATAGAAAAAGTAAACCATCTTATTTTATTACTAATAGGGATACATTGCATTTATGGATATATATTTATGAAACGTAGGAAACTAGTGGCACTGTTCAAAAGTGTAGAGATAGAGAAGAATTGTCAAGAAACTCTGTTGTCACTGTGTTAACTCATTTATTAATGGAATATTTTATAGCATTGAATATAAAATATAAAATTTAATAATAAATATTGGTTTTCTGGACTTCCAATTCAAGACAAGTCAACATATAAACGCTCTTAGGAAAAACACTCTTTTTGTCTTTATTCCGGCTTCTTTCGTCTACTCGTGGGAATATTGGAATAGGAAGTAGTCAACGTTACTCACTCATAATGTGACTTTTGACAGGTGAGAGGTTCTGTTTCCGAGAAATCACCTAAACAATTATGAGATCATTACTGCATGGCGTATTTTATAATAAAATAAAATAATATGAATCTATTAGCTTTAAGCAATTTTGTAACCTGGCGCTATTTAACTTCAACTTACACAAACTCAAAGTTAGCATTAACTACCACGTGTATAACATCCACATTACATTATGCAAACTTAGTTTTGGAAACTCGAATATGTTATAGATATATAAACTTTATCAAAACTATATTTTCGTAGCTTTAAAACTGTGGATGAAACATGTTAGTAAATCTCTCCTTATTTCGATTCTGTTAGTCTATATTCAAATAGGTTTCACCATTTCACAAACATCATAAGAGAATTTTGCTATTAAGCTTTCTTCAATATAACTTATTATGTTAGTAGTGGAAGATACTGCCAAAAATTACTTTTTCTAGTTTAACAGCATTTCGGAATCAGTAGGTATTACTGATAGTTAAAAATTTTCTTTAAAAAATTGATTTTAAAAATTACCGTCTCGGAAAAATTTGAGTTTAAAATCACTATCTTGGAATACTGTTTGTTACTATTGCAACATGTACACAATATAAATATATATTGAAGTATAGAACTATGCAAATAATACACAAAAATACGGTCTAATGTTGTTCAATAATACTCTACAAAAAACAGACGAAAAATAATAGATTGCATCGTTTATACTGATAATAAATTTATGGGTGAGATCTTGTTTTATAAGCCTAGCTCATTGTCCGAGATCAGTAGAGTCTGGTTCGTCCTTTGTTATAATCACTTTCGGGCAAGTGCTGAATCTGTAATCTCCTCACAGAGAGGAGTTAAGTGGCATTATTGCTAAGTCCGGAAAGCTTTATGAGATCTCGACTATGGAAATTCCGAACATTGTACTTTGATACTCTAAGGAATATTTGATGTGTATTTTGAGATGATACGATTAATGAAAGTTCTCACCCGTTGTCAAACATTGAATAAACATACAAAATATATTAAAATTTGTGATTGAATACAGCTGTAATATATCTATATATATCTTGTTATGTCTTATAAAATATATGTAATACTTGCAATCACTCTTCGAAATGGTTATCTAACCCTATACGCAGTTACGAAACGATCCTGAAATATTATATTTATTACATTAAAAACACTTATGAAGATTCCAATAAAAACATGTTTTTTTCAAACAATAATATATAAAAGCAACCAATCGGTGTGTACATACACAAATCCCGTGTCTTATTTCCATACGTGTATTTTCAGAATAAATAAAACTATAAGAGTTATTACCGCCATTATATAGTGATATTTATATAGTTATGTAGTTATATAGTTATAATTATTGTCGTATTTTTTCCATACCTATTTTTCTTTTTGTTATAAACGTCTCCAAAAATATCAATAAATAGAAATAATTTTAACCCCAAGACCTTTGCTTTGTGTTGGGAAAACAATAACAAATTTCTCATTGATTCGCATTGTTTCATAAAATAACATTTTGAAACAAATAAAAATAAACTGTATTCAACATTTTTAAATTGAAGTTAAACTCACAACTTTTTGGATTTATTTTAATACAAAAAATTCAATGAATTCACTCGCTGTTATCACGTTGAGAATACAGTGGGATCTATTTTAATAACCATCCAAAGGGATCGGTTGTTTTAGTTTTGTCAGGAAATTAGATTTGATTCTTCTGTTTCTGTTCTTTCCTCTGTTCTCGCTTTCCTTTCTTGTTCTTTAGTGGGTTCAAGAAGAAATACCATTTTATGTTAAATCCCAGTCAATTGAATATGTTAAAGATAGTAATAGAATAATGATATTTCACTATGTATACATTTGGTGTTTATGTTATAACTTAATAAATATATGGCATTATGTTAACAAAAGTCATATGTAAAATCATCTAAGTGTGATTAAAACAGATAAATAGTATGAAAATTATTATTCATTTTATTCATTAATTATCCATAAATTTTGACACTTAAAATTATTCGCGTCTTTTTACCTCATCGCATGTTCACATGAATTATATAAACAAAGCTGCAAATTCATATATTAATTTGTGGATTTGACGTTGGTATATATTTAATATTTTATTTACTATTCTATTCAACGAACTATTTGTTGATCCATCAGCAAATATTTACAACAAAGCATTCTATACGAAGTCCTGCGAGTATTACTAATAGAATTTCATTTAAAATGATGCAAAAAACACTATTTGCTATTTTATTACAGTTTTATCGGATTTCGAAAAGGATTAAGTAAATCTTAAATAATAAATGTAACCAAGTTTCAGCTATATAAT
The DNA here is from genome assembly GCA_918358695.1 of Melinaea menophilus ssp. n. AW-2005. Classification (NCBI taxonomy): domain Eukaryota; kingdom Metazoa; phylum Arthropoda; class Insecta; order Lepidoptera; family Nymphalidae; genus Melinaea; species Melinaea menophilus. Next base: position 16,028,478 of record OU911052.1, read on the forward strand.
ATATATAAAACAAACAATATTAGAATTAATAATAAAAACTAAAGTATTAAATTAGAAAAAAAAATACTTTGAACAATTATTATTATTAAACATATTGTATACAGTTATTGGCAGAAGCCATTTTATGACAATAAATTATGATATTCGTATACTCAAGTATGTGAAACACAAATGTCCGACTTAAGATTGATACAAATACATTTAGGAATTTATCATCGTGCAAAATAATTATTTTGTTATTATTAAACTTATTTAAATGTGTAGGTTCTATAGTCAAATTATATTTTATATGAATTAGAATAAAAATATAAAACACTTATCAAATGTACAAAAACATTATATTATTGTTGAAAATAAACGTTCATACGAATATTGCTTTAAATGCCGCAGAGTATAAAACAATTTTTACTCTAAGTCTGCTATCAACTGCTCACACGTAGTAAATCCACACACGTAAGTTGCTGTACCCTTTTAGGTTTATCATTTTCATAGCACTAGCACACAACCCTAAAATAATTCCAATGGACTCTTTTTTTATTAATCTATATTTTATATTATACCGGTAATCCGGTAAAAACACTCTACTTATATACATTAATAGTTACTTAACAGTACTTTCAGTTAATTAAGATTTTAATAGTAATGAAGTCCTCATATAACATTTAATATTTTACGGAAATGACGAAAGCGTCATAAAATTTCATCACCTATTTAAGCCCTTTATGAGTGGAATTTTCTGTAATCCTGTAGTAAGTAATAGCAGTAAAAATAAATCCCTCCGCAAAATTCAATATTAGTTTCTGATTGGACAGCGAATTTTATTTTTTAATGATAGTTAATATGTGCTTATTTTTTATATGAAAAATATAATTATGTTTTCTCCCATAGTAAACCAAAATTTATCCAATTGCTCAATCTTTAATCTGTCTCATTAATATGAAAAAAAAAGAAATTCCTAATAAATAATTATTTCAATAGCTGCGTTTGAAATATAATATAATTATTTGACATGGTTTCGAAATTACTTTGACATTTTATCATTGTTATTTATATTCCTATAATATAAAATGGACAAAGTATATATTATTTATGTATATACATAATAAACATATGTAAGTATATAATAGAATATAAAACAGGACGTTGATCGAGGGCCTTAAGTTTTAGTAGTATCTTATCTGAAGTGGCGTATCTTCATGATCTATGGCGGCCATTAAATAAATCAAGATATCTTTAAGAGTTTGTGGCTCCAGAAGACAAAAAACTTTCCGCAAAGAAACGGATGACATTTCCGCAAAGAAACGGATGACATGTCTATTTGCACTTTGCTATTTTCAGGTTATCTTCAGACTTCTTTCGTGAAATATACCATATATTGCTGTAACATAACTTATAAATATTGCTAAATGTTTTTCAAAGAATAATGCGCAACTTCGGTAAGTACAATTCAAATAATTCTTAAAATTACTCTAAAGTAAATATTTGTCACTTTTATTACAGAGCCTTTTGTTTTATTGCAATTGTCCAAAACTGTACTCAATGTTAGATTTATCTGTTATATAATGACATACTTAACAAGAGGTATATAAGAGAATATTTTTCATAATTCATCACCAGGGGTGGTTAAAGGAGGTCACGACCCAGATAAATAAGTCTGCTTGTAGTTTTTATACCGGAAAAACGCACATTTCCTTAAGGGTAACAAAGAACCTTCCAGTATTCTGATAACCGACTATTCTTAGTCTATGATAAAAAATGTAACAATACTTACTTTTACCGAGAAAATATTTGAAATACCATCGCGTTTGGAACTCAGGATTTTCAAGAACTGGGGCGCTGGGCGGCCCGAATAACTGTAATAAAAGCGAGAAGGTTAAATTGCGACAGTGACATATTAGAATTATGATAAAATATGTAGGTCGCTACCTACTTGATCACCTTGACAAATATCGTTACAATAACCTTTGTCCGCTTTTTATCAGTCTCAAAACTTAATGTTGCGGACTTGATAACGGTTGACGGATGACAGACATCATGCCCATGACGGACTTAGTGACGGGTCCGTCGTCAGAGAGACAAATTTTTACACTTACTCATACTGAAATATCGATCTCAATGTCGTTTGTCAATATAAAGGTATGGGTATCCATTTTTTTAGATTATTCTGATTTCTTCTTATTTTATTTTACAATTTTAATTTAATTTATTAATATTATTTATAATAAATGATATGTCACAATCTCTCGCGTTATAAAATATATGCGAGAAGAGCCGCGGGATTAGCTAGTTTTTCAAAATAACTGAGATTTGCATAAATATTTCATAATAATTCATTGATCACTCAATGACCAATTACAAAATACTAAATAAATAAATAAATTTTAATTTACTTTTTCTTAAACAATAGGATAGCTTTTACTATAGAATTATTTGGGACTATAAATAAATCTTTATACTTAAACAGCGCAATAGATACGAAAGTTGAAAACAAATTGCATTTGCGATAGCAAAATAAATAATGGCATCGTTTAAAAAAAAAACGCCAAATAAAGAAGGTTATCCATTCGACTAATAACATAGTTAAGTTAAATACTATAATAGAAATTTAATTTAATTTACAGAATTTTGTATATTTTATATATATAATACATATTTACTATATTATATAATTAATACAATTATCCGACACCATAATGTAAAATTTCCAGGCAATCTCATTAGGAAAATACATTTCATTATCCCAGTCGAGGCTTGCTTCATTCGTTGCAAATAAATAGCAAAATTTTAATCTCCATCCTTAATTTAAATTAAAGCCTTTAAATTTGACAATTTAAATAAATTTTATATAATCTACAATAAATTAGAAAAATAGTTAAGCGAAATTTTTAACTAGATTTTGAAGAAATAACAAAACTTACTTATGGTTAAGTTTAAAGAAAACTTGAAAGATTTATTGAATATCACAACTGAATATGTAATACCCATTATAACAGGGATCAGGTGAAAGATCATGTTAACTGTATAATAAATTCTTACCTCGTCCTTTTCGCCGAGGGAATTCCCATTCTCCAGGCGATACCGGCGCACTACAGCGTCAGCCGCGCCACCGGCCTCGCCCGGCGCAGATAACTGCAATAATAATTATTTAAAATATAATTATACATCTTCTGTAATGAGAACTAATTATCTCTAATAATAACAAGCATTTACTTCAGATAATTAATCCATATATAAATTTGTGTTAGTAATAATTAAATAAATAAAATTAAGGTAAGTAAAATTTATATAATTTGAGATTAATTTAAAATTTCTGTTTTCTGGTGCGACTCCTGTACATGTATGATGGTTAGCAGCAGGAGCTATGAAGTCTTTTGTAAAGAATAGTTTATAAAAAAATTATGGACATTTTTTTTCGATACTTTAAAAAAAAAAATAATTAAAATATAATGATACGACAGGTTTGAACCTGTGACCTCTGTGGAAATAGTGGGATCTCCGTATCGATTATTTTTTTCATTTTATATTTTAAATACACTTAATAGGGCTTAATATGTTATAGACCTTTTCAAATAGTTATAGATACTCGTTTTGCCTTTACTCGCATCTGCGGTCTTTGTGAAAACATCATCATATCTTTCCTGTTTATCTTTTTCATTCATATGTTTTACTTTACAGAATAATATTGAAAAAATGTATTTTTTTTGAGTTAACGAAATTTTAAAGTAAAAATATTTTCTTCGGCAATCACAGTAGCTATTACAAAGTAGCTGAAAAAGTATAACTTGAATATTTATGGTGTTTCCGATGTCTTATGTCATCAGAACCCTATACCACCTATACTCGCATTGTAACATTATGTTGTTACATTAATTAGTTTAGAAATAATTTACTTAATAACAAAAGAGAATTTGTATTTGAAAATCAAGTTTGTTATCAGACCCTGTTTCTTGAATCTTAATTGAATTGATTTCCGGAATTATAATGAATATTATCGTATAATGGTTAGAAAATATAAATTACCATTGGTGATTTCCTAATAATACTGTTTTGAATTACATTTGACGTTTGGAGGTGATTTATTCTTATAATAAGTAATCCTGACTCCACTCGCTTATGGTTTATAGTCCGGAGACGTTTAGGAATATATGAGCCGTTTATTTTCAACTTTTTGACGGTTACCCTATTTACATGTACAACCTTATGTTATATATCAGTGAAACATTTCGGGTTGCTTATATTCAGAACAAATACAATAAATTTTTTACACATAAGTTTTCGGAGTTAATTAGATAACTGAGCCCTGAAGTTTGAAAGTGGACTAACTCCATTAATACGTCTAACTTCAAGATTTAGTACTGATAATGACAGAATAATCATAGATCATACATTTTTAATATCAGGGCATTAGTTTTTACCAAATGATAGAGATTTTTGCGTGGTAGATATGACATCAAAAAAATAATTTATTGTTCGTTCCCCAAGATTATTACAAGATTGTTAAAAAGTGTCGGAACGGTAATAATTTTATTGTAAATGAAATGAGACAGGAAGATTTTGTACTAACAAAATTATTAGAAGATGCAATTTTTAAGAATTCAGATGGAGAATTAGTAAACTGAACCATATAAAACCATTTTCTACAAGACATGAATGAATGAGAATGAATATTTCAAAGTCCTGAATTTATTACCACGTTGGGGTAGACCAAGAAAGTTCGAAAATATTGTTTTGACACACATTTATACAATAGTATAAAAATATTAGACAAATTACAACAGCAAAATTTGAGGACATAATTGACCTATACGGATACATACCACCAGAACATCATGATTTCTTCAAATTCCTTTCACACCCACAAAATGTAGACGATTAGTAAATTTTTTTGTTATAAATTTATGTTTGTAATTTTCTATATTCCGTAATAAATTAAAAAATATTTTGAATCGCATAAATTATGTTTCCGAAGTGTTTTCAACATATGTAAAACAGATTCAGTATTGTTTTTTTCAATTTGAATCATCTTAAATATTTGTTGAATGGACTTGGGCACTTTCAAATTTTATCATGAATCTAGCTGTTAATTCTGAAAGTGGCCCAACTCCATTTTTGGATAAGAAAACGCACGTTATTTACTTTATAATTACCACTATTTTTAAATTTTCAGGAACTTTAAATTTTCAGGAACTTTAAATTTAACAGCCTTAGATACGGTAAAGGAGTATAAATCATTACTATCCTTTACGTATATTTTTAAATTCATTGAAACGCAAAACTTTAAATATCTCGTTTTGGAGATAAATGGCGTTATGCCAATTTCAAAATAAGCGGCTCATATATTACATAAAAAAAATCTATTGATCATGAAAATGAATATCCCAAATTGTCAAAGACATTGGTCTAAAAGGTCCGTGATGTTTGTCGGCACTGGATCATTGGGTACGTCCTCGACCTCGCTGACCCCACATGCTTGATGAAGCAATTCAGAGTTTGGTCGCTTGAAAGGCTTGCTATTATCGTTTTCACATACTTATTTTTTTGACAATATACCGTTAGAAAACTCTATATTTTTCATTTATTTTTAAATTAAGTTATTCTATACTTGTTAACCTTAATGATGACACGAATAAAGTACGTTGGACATAAAAAGATTTCTAACATAAAGATCTTAATTACAGTTATTCCAAGAATCAGTAAGACGCTAGTTACTAATGCATTAAAAATTAATTCAAAAGCAAGAGGATTTTCTGAGAGCTAATAAAAATGCCTGAGTGGCTTAGGTTTATATAAAAAAACATTTGCTATATATATATATAGTTCACATCTGGACTAGAAAAAAATTGTAACCTGTATAAGATTAATAAACCGAATATTTATAAAAGAAATCGAAATTCATTATTATTTTAGAAAATAATATTCCTTATAACCATAACTATAGACACAAACACTTGTAGTATTTAAAATAATGTTAACTGAATACAGAAATAAATTTTATAATTGGATATTATTCTAGAAAATATTGAATATAATGTACATAAATTAAACGAAACGTGCGATTACAGTTATATTTTTGCTTCTGAAATATTTATAATACATTGAATTATATAATGAAAGTTTGTAAAATGGTTAAATATAAGTTATAAAATATTTCTTATTTCCTTTTTTTTGTCTCACTTGATTAATTTTTAAATAATAGGATTAGTATAGTAAAGTCTATGATTACATAAAATTATATATATATATAATAGCAGACCCGGTCACGCGTTGCTGTGACTATAGTTTTTGATATATTACATTGCAGCAGACTATTGAAGAGGTATTGAAGAGAATATCTATTATGAGAACGACCGTGTTTTCTTAAAGTCAATATTATGCAAAAATCAAAAAAAAAAATCTATTTTATTATATTTTTTTATTCAAGTTTGTAACAAATAAGTATATAAATAACTGTACAAAGATTTTAATAAATAACATGGAACACATAAATTTACTAATGAGGTATATATGGGCAGATAGTTCAAAATTTTTAAGAATAATGCATATAAATTAATTTAGCACTAATCGGTAAACAATATCTTTGATTAACTTATCTTAGCTTAGCTAACACAAATAGATTCGTCGGTTTTGCTACATGTGAACATACATCATATATTAGCCCATGAGAAAAACCTAAATCCAAACCACAAATAGACATTGTTTGGCCTTGAGACTTATTTATAGACATGGCGAAAGTTAAACGAATTTGAAACTGTAGCCTTTTGACCCTTCAAAATGTTATGTTCCAATGTTACCATCCGACTCTACGATACCCTTATCGTAGTGTCGGATGGTAACATTGGAATACGCGGCAATAGGACCACTTCTCCTTTAAACTTTCCAGTTTAAATGGTTACTTCAAGAACATTTCTGGTGATTATTCTGATTACTACACGCGTACCGTTGCATAATCGTGGATTTAAATTACGCAAGAGAATAATATGTGAACCAATCTTTAATCGAAGATTATGTGGTGACATTCCAGATGTATCGAGTGAATTTAAGAATTCAACTGGAAAATTCAAACTTTGATCTTCTTCAATAACAAAATCGATTGATTTAAAAGACATCAGATCGCCTAGTAACAACGGTTGTATTTGGAAGTTTATTTTGTCAACATCACATTTGACTGCCAAAATAGCCCGATCGCTAAACCAGTTATGGTTCAAGTAATTGCTTCCTATATCTGGGAAAATTCTCTGAATTAATTCATCTTGTCCGTGTGGAATAGTGCAGAAATAGTCTGGTAGTTTAATGCATTGCGTATTTGGTTGCAGCTCTATTTTACCGCTTCCAATATTTAGTATTTGTTCGGAAAATATTGTACTCGCATGTTTATAGTTAATCGAAATGTTTCAACATTTCGCCATAAAATTGATAGTTTTAAACCTGCATTTATCTCATCTGCGAAAGTAGAGCGAGGTATGATCGGTAAGGTCTGTCGAAAATCACCAGAAAAAAGTAAGATAGCACCACCGAAAAGATTATCGTTGCGATTTAAATCTTGCATAGTTCTATTCAATGCTTCGAGTGAATGTTTATGAGCCATTGTGCACTCATCCCAAATTATGATTGAACTCTTTCGTAACAATGCAGCTATTCCACTATTCTTTTTTATGTTACATATAGTGTTTGGTTTATTATGAATGTCCAATGGTAGTTTGAATGCCGAATGTGCAGTTCGTCCACCGTCTAGCAAAGTTGCCGCAATGACTGACGATGCAACTGCCAATACAATTTTCTGTTGTGACTGTTTCTTGGCAAGAACCAACGATATCAAAAATATCTTTCCGGTTCCACCTGGTGGGTCCAAAAAAAAAACCGCTTTGTTCAGCAGCAACAGCCAGCATAATCCGATCATAAATATTTTTTTGTTCTGCTATCAGTAGTGGCTCGACTTTTAGCAATAATTGTTACTGAATTGCCAGGATCATATTGGTTTTCTCGTTGTAAATCAGTGTTGACTAAGTCGGTTGCTGGGCGATCTGGTGAAGGCATACCATAATCATGAAGTGGTAAATTTGAAATTAAAACTCATAAATCTTCAATCAGCACTAACGCTTCGTTAAACATCTCTGGCGTGCAATCTATGTTTTTGCTTTGATCTATTTGTATAAATCAGTGCAATATGTCTTTTGTCATACAATTTCTATATTTTCCCCACAAAGTGTGCTTACGATGGTCGTCAAAATAATAAAAGTTGACGTATATTATTGGGCGTTGATGTCAACGCAGCATCGGCAAGCGTAAAGTCCCAATGATTATCGTCTTCTAGAAATTGTAGTTCACGACATGCATCTTGGTATTTAGTGAATACTCTGTCATTAATTGTTTGCAAAAATTCAAAAAACGTTGGTCCGGGAACATTCACTAATAACAAACGTAAATAGAAGAAGCACTCACATCGCTTTGGGTGTACCACGTAAAGTCGCCCCGGTGTTTTAGATTTGAATATGCCTCTAATGGAATTATGTATCTTTCACCATTTTCAGCATTTCTGCGGCGATACATGGGATAACCGTCAATATTCGTGATAGTGTCATTCGTATGCGGTTTTGGGAAATTTTTCTTACATTTTCTATTTTTCATGCATAGTGATGTCATGTTAAATGCACCGCACGGCCCGTGGATCATGTGTTTGGTAACAATAACAAACAATCCTTGATCAATTGATGGGTTGGAATTTCGGCTGAAATTATTTGATTTTATCTTGAAGCCAAATTAAAATGTGATAGTATATCTTCATAGCTAAGCTAATGTTTCAGTTACCTGTAATGGGATTTATCATCTTTTTCGAGAAATCATAGCCATCTTCACCTTGCCAAAATATAATGGGATATTGCAGTGCGTCATATGAGCGGAGTGTTTCCTTTATACATTGTAATTGATCATTCCAACAATGTTAAACAATATCACGGGATTCCAAGTTGTCTCCAACTACAACGATGGCAACTTCATCAATAGTTGGTGCATTAAATCGTCTTGCATGTTGGCCAAAAGGTGTTATATCACGTGTCTGTATTATAGCAGTTAATCATTATTAATAAAATAATAATGATTAACTGCTATAATACAGACCTTAAAAGTTGGCATAAAATTTTCCCGAACTACGTTTGTTGGCCCAAATGACGTCATTTGAAAGCAATTAGCAATTATATTGTTGGATGTTTGACAAAAAGTGTATGGAATCTGGTTCTATTCCTGAAACCAATGAGTACAATGGCTCTGGTGGTGGATCCAATGGTATCAATTTCACTTCCCCACTTGCGCAACACAATCCATTTTTTCGGTTTGTATTTCAATGCCTTACAATGAGAGCAAACCAAGTTCATAGATCCAATAGTAACACATTGGTGGTTACTGTAGTCAATTGCCAAATCGTAATTGAAAGCAGCTCGATTCAAACTTTCGCAATTATTAGTTGAATCTCTCGCTCTCGCTTCCCGCATTCGTGATATATGAATTCTTTCGCGTTCATTTCGGTCGTCACGTTCATGTGCAGTATGATAAGATCGGTAATTAGTTTGGTTTGTAGCATATCGGGTTCTTCTACCTAAATTACTTCGTCTTATAGGAGGCATATCGTATATACTTACCTAAATTATGTCACATGAAATAATTATTAATTACAGGTATTAAAACACTGTGCGCAAAACACGATATAAAACAATCAAAATTAATTATTAAATATTATAAACGCTTTTTAACGCAGTTTGTTTGACAGATGTAATGACGTGAAAACTGATGACAATTTATGTCGCATTCCGAAACTAAAACAAAAGAAAGAACATTCCAAGGCCAATCAAATCTATAGCTCTTACATTTTTTGACTTTTCAATTTGGTCGGGTGAACACATATATTTGATTAAATTTGAACGTTGTGCAGCGACATTAAAGCGCGAATTGGCTCTGCGACGTTAGCAACATACCTATATTGTTTAGACAACAATGAGTGCTTGTAATTTAATATGAACTTTATTGAATAGCAATACAGTTCAAATTGACTCTACAATTAGAAAATATTTGTATAGGAAAAAGAAAGGGGCTCTCTTAGGGTTTTCCTGGAAATTTATTTGAATTTTTCTCGCCGTAGAAACCATCTTTGGACTTCAAGGAACATTAAAAAAAAAGAATTGTTAAGATTGGTCCATGCGTTGTTGAGTTATGCGCGTACCAACACATTTTGCGACTCATTTTTATATTATAGATATATTTATGTATATATCTATATATTTGGCGGCGTTGGGGTCCGCAAACCAACATGCCATATTCCGAAGGCGGGAGGTGGAGGACGAAGCTACAAATAGCTACGTGGAATGTAAGAGGAGGAATGAAATAGAAGATGAATGAATTATTAGATGTGGATGACAAGAATCTGGATGTTATGTGCGTGTCTGAGACCAAGAGAAAAGGTAATGATACGACCGATTTACCTGGCAACCGGGTCGCTTTCTGGGCTGGGTTTTCAGAGGGTGAGCGAGGTTGCCAAGGTGTAGGCGTGTTGTTGTCTTCTCGAATGGTTAATGCGATGGTAGAATACAAGGCCATCAATCCGAGACTTCCTTGGGTTCGCTTTAAGCTGGGGATAACAAGAGTATTCTTGTTAACCGTTTACGCGCCAGTATCCTCAGCTTCAGTGAACGAGCTCAAGGAGTTTTGGGAGAGTGTCAGGGATGTTCTAAGTAGTGTCAGAGATAATGAAAAGTTGATAGTATGTGGAGATATGAATGGATGGGTTGGAACCGCGCGAAGTGGTTACGAAAGCGTGCTAGGCAAGTACGGTGATAAGAGAGTAAATGAGGCTGGAAAGCTTATTTTGGATTTTGTAAGGAGAAAAATTTGTTTCTGGCAAACACAATGTTTGATCACAAACAAATTCACATGTACATATGGGAGCGAGTGGATCAGCGTATTCGAAGCCCAAGTTATGGACACGCGAGTGTTTAGGGGTGCTGATCTGGGAACGGACCATTATCTAGTCGTTGCTAGAATAAGAGGTCTGTTTTGCAGGTTGGTGCCGCCGCACGACGTGTCAGCCCGGGCTTGGAGTCGAATTATCGCATAAGAAGCTGGAAGCTTCAATATCCACCGATCAGAGAGGAATATCAAGGAAGGGTTTGTAAGAAGCTTGAAAGCTGTGATTCTGGAAATGAAAGTGTTGAAGTATGCTGGCAGAACCTTAGGAATAGTATGGTGAAAATAGTGACAGAGGTATGTGGTATAAGGTTTTAGTAAAAAGCGCGATGAATGGTGGGATATTGAAGTGAAAGACGCTGTAGAGTTAAAGAAGAAAGCATGGCTGGATTATAAAGCCTCGGGTAAGGATAAAAGTATGAGAGAGATAAGAAAAAGAGAGTTCAAGCTGTAAAAGCACAAAACGAAAGCACTTATAAAGATGAAGCGTGAAAATTCTGAGAGAGAAAGGAAGGACAGGTTGACGAACAACTTCCAGGAAAACACGAAGCTTTTCTGGCGAGAAGTTAGTGATTCCCAGGGTTGTTCAGTAACCTGTAGTAAGAAAGGGGTGCTTTCGAAGAGTAGTGAAGTTTTAACAGAGCCAGCACACGTTTTGCAGCGATGGGCGGAATTCTACAAGGAGACGTATGAATGTGAGGAAACCTCGGCCTTGAGTACCAGCGAAATGCTGAAATCAGTTTGGAAGAAGTGGAGAGCGCGATTCGAAGTCTGAAACGTGGTAAGGCTGCGGGAGCAGATGAAGTTAGGCCACGCGTCTGGGACTTGTTTTGGTTTTTGTGCAATTTATGCTCGAAATCAGGGGAGGTCCCAGGCGATTGGCGAGGTGCAGTCATCGTATCTTTGTATAAAGGCAAAGGTTCACAGATAGACTGTGCAAGCTGTAGGGCTATCAGTTTGATGAGCTTGGGTGGTAAAGTTTATGCTAAAATATTAGCGAGAAGAATGCAAGAGAGATCTGAAAGGCTGTTGTGGGAGGCCCAAGGAGGTTTTAGACCTGGAAGAGGGTGTATAGATTAGATCTTTCCCCTCCGCATGAAAAATTTTGGCCCTAAACCAAAAGGTTTTCTGTGCTTTTGTGGATTTGGAAAAGGCGTTTGACAGGGTTGTGAGGAAGAAATTATGGGAGATACTGCCCCGATACAATGTGAGTGGACCTTTGCTACAGGCTGTAAAGTCTCTTTACAGAGTTCACTCAGCCTGTGTGCGAGTAGCAGGTGACATGTCGCCCTGGTTTGACATCCAAACGGGTGTTAAGCAAGGTTGCGCTATGTCAGCTTGGTTGTTCAATTTGTATTTGGATAGTTGTCTCCAAGGCATGAAAGACCGTGATGTGGGAGTGAAAGTAGGTGACCCTAAGGTCAATTGCATGCTTTATGCAATGATGCGATGCTCATTACATCATCAGAATGCGATTTGCAGGCATTGGTCACCACTCTGAAAGATGGGTGTGAAAATAATGGTCTAAACCTGAATGCAGATAAGACAAAGGTTCAGAACCTATTTGAAAGAAATGAAGAAAGAACAGAATATAAGATCAACGTGAATGATAAGATAATAGAACAAGTGAATGAAGCGGTATATTTGGGAAGTATGTTTAGCAGAGACGGAAGATACGAAATGGATGTGGAAAGACGTATTGCTGCCGGTAACAGAGTTAACGGTGCTTTGGTTGAGACAGCGAAACGTCAGCATAGCTGCACGTTTGGCTGTACATAATGCAGTTTTGCTACCGACGCTGTTATACGGCAGCCAAACGTAGGTAACGCAGAAGTAGAATGTAGGAAAGATGAATTTTGTGGAGATGCGATCTCTTCGCCGAATTTGCGGAGTCAGTTTAGCTGACCGAATCCGCAATGAAGAGATCCACAGAATGGCAGGTACTAGCGAAGTTGTCGCAGTGAGAATGAAGAAGAACGTGCTCAGGTGGTTTGGGCACGTCGAACGAATGAGTGATGAAAGAATGGTAAAAAAGATTTATAAAGGAAAAGTCAGCGGTAAGAGAGACAGGGGGAGGCCTCAAGTGACCTTCGAAAACACAGCTACGATACTGGAGGAAGGTCACGTAAAAATCACGAGGACCCCCCGGAGGGCATGTATGAAGAGGTTGATGTCTGTGGTCGAGGCGAAAGAGGTATGCAGGGACCGTTGCGTTTTCGTTCCGTCATCTCTGGCTACCCCGCAAGGGATATGGCGTGAAGATAAGTTAAGTTAAGTTATATATTTTGACAAGAGTATTATTTATTTAGAGCCTAAATCCATTTTAATTTTTTTGTGAAAATGAAATATATATTTTAAATCAGAATATTTCTATATGTTGACTTATATAATGAGGTAATCACATCAAATTTAAGTAAACACCTGTCCTGTAGTTATATTATATTGTATATATAAAGCAAATTAAATTTGTTTTCTCATGAGCATGACTGTTTAATTACTTCCTATTTAGTGTCTAAAAAAATACTTTTAATGAATCTATGTATTTATATACTATATAAAATGTATTTGTTTTGTTTACAGAATGGAAAAAGAGGAAAGGTTTTCAAAGTTAAACTTACTCTCAATAGTACGATACAATTGTTACCGAACCGCAAGAAGTACTTACTTTCTTAAGAATGTATGAACTAGAAACAACTTAGTTTGTAAGTTGAGGAAACGTTAGTAAGCATACCGTGAGAAATCTTGGAATATATACTTTTATTCATATTATGAGAATAGCGTATTTCTCAATATAAAACATTTTTTTTCTATAAGACTAAAAAGAAAATTAAGAAGAAGTATACTTTTATTATTATTACAAGACAGTACACAATAGTGCCACCCCACCGTACGGTCTTCCGCGAAGGATACCCTGAGAAGTGTCTACCGCTGATTTTCCAGTAAACGCGAAGTCATCATCTATTTTTCCCAAAAAGTGGAGATCATGTGGTAAGAGCCATGTCTCTTGTAAAGCAATAATGACAGCTTTACAGCAAAGAGACCTCAAACATGCAACAGACCGGTATACATTCCTACAGTTGAAACTAACTATTTTTGTCGTAATATCCATTATTGTTGTACATTTAAGGCATTATTCGGCGTATAGCCACTTTGATGTTTTCCTTTGAAGTCTATAAAACGCCTAAAGGCTACTCCTTCCGGCCAAAATTCATCTTTTAAAAAGTATGTATATACATATGCTTTTTGAATTACAGTAACATATTGACATGAATAATAAAAGGTTTAGTATTATTATTAAATTAATTACTTCAAGTAGGTTTTTATTTTAAATTGATAAAGATGCGGAGATGTCGGTGAATCTAAAATGTAAAGATCGGATAAATGAAAAAGGTTTTCTTTCTAAAAAAATAAGTGAATTAGATAAATTACAAAGTGCAGGAAAAAGAACGCAACAGGATTAATATAAATGAAAATTGTATGTATTGTACTTTTAAAATAATACATCTCTACAAGAAATAGTAAAGCGGATAAGTGTTTGATAAATGATTCTAAATTGAAAATAATAAATAATTTATTACAAAATCCAAATTTAGTCTTTTTAAAAAATTCTGTTGTTTTTATATGTCTTTAGTGTAAGCCTAAAATCGGTATGAGAGGGTTCAAGTTCATTAAAAACTTTTAATTGACATTTTGATCATAGCTTTAAATGACTTTACAGAATACTACTGGTATATAGATAATACTTAGTATTTGGGTTTTCTACTTTAGACATATATTATATCCGTGGCTGTATGTGTTTAATGTTAATATCATTGTAATCTATATATAAAGAGTTACAAATATTTATGATTGACTTTCATTCAATTTAAAAAGTTTAAAAATGTTCACTCTTAAAAGTAGTACGTAGGTAGTAATAAGTATGTAAATTTAATTTTCAATTTTTTACCCACACTAAAACATTTAATTAGTTCTTATATTTATCACTTTTACACAGCACGACTCACTTAAACCGTTTTCTGGTAGTTTAATTTATCTTTTAATATTCTGTTCATGTTATGTTGAAAAGATTTGAAAAGACAATCATAATAAAAGAACTTTAATATACAGTTAAGTCAGTAAGTCAATGCTATAATTTTATTGATAAAAAATTTATATATAATATCGAAAAAATATAGAATATATTTTAAAGACTTTTATTTAATTTGAAATAGCTGTCCTAGTTTGACTTATTTTTTTCAAGACTTTAGACTTGAAACTAAATCAATTTGACCTTATCAGAGATGACATAATTTTAACTATTTATTACTTGAAGTATAGAAATCTGAACTCCTTCTATGAGTGCTGAGTGTAGTCTCGTATATTATTATATCGGTTTAGTGATCCGTTGATGTTTGTGTGATGTTTAGTTTACTACCTTATGATTTTTAATTCGGATATATAAAATATAATATATATCTTTTGAGCGTGAAATGAGATTCCCGAAGTACGTCAAAGACATATGTCTAAAAGGTCCATGATGGTTATCGGTACTGTCCTCGACCTCGTCAATAACAACACGTGCTTTATGAAGCAATTTACTTTTAAGACTTTAGTGACCTAAAACGCTTACTGTAATGTTTTTCAATTAAGTGCGTAAAGCTATTTCAAGCTTCTCAATTAATTAATTTGATACACACCTTAATTGGGTTATTTTATATATGTATTAAACTTATTGATGACGCGCTATGACATTATACGCAAGTAGGTCGCTAACGTAAAGATTTTTATTACAGTTATTTCAAGTCGCTGTATTAACGTTTAGCTTAAAAAACTTGTACCATTCACAAATGCACTGTATATAAATATTAAAAGTCCATTTCAAAGCGTTACAGCTTAGTTATATAATGCAATGTGGTGAAGATCTTCTGAGAGCTAATAAAAATGCCTGCATGCGTTTAGCTTGATACAAAACACTAATATTTGGTGTTTATAAAAAAAAATACGACAATTAGAAAAATCTATTCAAACGTTTTTACTATTTATTCTAAAGGAATGACAAAGATTTCACAAGCAGATTAGATACAATTCCAAAATCAAAATTTTTTAGTCGACCTTTTTTGTAAGCTAACAAAAAAAACTTTACCTATTTATACAGATCAAAGCGTTATAAAATAAAGAAGAGACTGACAAACACATGACAGAAAAACGTCCCAGAATTGTTGAAGCGGTCAATAAAATATTATCTAATTTTAAATTAAATAATATAATTAGAAACTTGTGATATCGAGTATTAAACATAATATGTACAACTGTAAAACGAGAATACCTTTCAAAATTAATATATATTGCACTAGATGTATGGCCTTATTAACCTTATTGAGTCCTTATTCAACATATATTACACACATACATTCTCTTGGAAAACATTTCAAACTAAAACCTATACTAAATAGTACGTGTGACATGAACCGCAAAAGAAACTTATTTCTCTTAAGAACTTATAAACTACAAACTTGTAAGTTGAAGAGGTTAGTGGGCCTTAACTTTATAACATATAACGTATTTTTATATATGAGAGTAAGAATAAAGAGAATAAGCGTTAATTATTATTATTTTTTAATATAAATCCGGATTAGAGCAGTAATACCAAGCGCAAACATTCTATGAATCAAATTTTGTATTATCACTATTATTGAGTTAGTAAATGTAAAGGTCCAAAATAAAATGCACGTAACCAAAAATTTCTAACATTCTTTAGTATTGTTATACAAAAGAAAGCAGTGGTGTCTGATTGTGAAGTGATTCCGCATTAATCGCATTGTTTTCTATCTGTTTCATTTTATCTATTCTTTTCAACTCTCTTCAAAGAATATTTTTTCTTATGAAGGAAAATGTCACCTTGAGTAATCTTGATTGATAAACAACATTTCACGAATAAAAATATGATATTAAAAAATTATAGTTTAATTTTTATTTCGCCTTTTGAGATATTTTGGTATTTAACAGTGTATTCTATAAATAGATTTTGACGTTTAAGTAATTTATACAGATAAATAATGTAAATTAAAGGAAATTCAAAGCAGATATTTTTGTCTTTCTATTTTATTAAATACTTAATACTCGTAACTGTTAGAATAAATCTTAAATAGACTTAAAATAATTCGAAACTAAATAAATTGATGTAAATTTATCGTACAATTACAAGCTACTTGACATTTTTTACACCACATTTCTAACTCGTAAGAAGCTTCATCGGGTCAGTAGAGTAAAGTATAAACAAATTATTTTCCTGTCTCATTGCAATAATTAGAACGGACAGACGTTAGATGAGGCAGAGTTAAATTATATTTCCATAACCATACAAATGGCACATAAGTTAAATGGGACATGAAAACTGTGAGAACGCTAATTGCCTAATTAGTGAATATCAATCAACGACGCACCTCTATTATATATCATGGTTATATCATTATATTGAAATAGGTTAATTTAACACAAAAGTGTGTTCAAAGAAAAGTATTTATAAATCTTATTCCTATCTATTATCTTTTGTAATTTTATAATCATGGTTTGATATGGCATAATTAATAATAATCTTTTAAATAAATATAGTATGAAAAGTCATCAATGTTGCTAAACCACACCATTTAAATAGACTTTGTTATTTAAGTAAATTATAGGAATAATTTATGTTGTTTGGAACACTATCAATGACTTCAAAAATATTTTTTAACTCGTATTTTTATTTCTACCATAAAAAACAAGATATGTTTACTGTAAGCTTTTCAAATCTAATTGCTGCCACATTACGAGACTGTCTAAAAAGCCTCAGGATGTCAGTAGAACAAAATAAAAATGACACATTTTCCAGTTTCATTAATCACATTACAACTCGCAGACATCAGTAGAGGCAGACTTTCAGATTCAACTTTTATACGAATAGCACACGTTTAAAATATTAAAGATGGACATCGAGGACGCTAATTAGTTAATTAGTTAATATCAATTAAAGAAATACTCCTAATATATTGCGGATACAGTAACGTATTGACAATCAATAACGGTCCAGTGACAGCTATCATGATATTGAAATAGGTTGACCTCACATTGTGTAGTCTTTTGATCATAACATCGTATGACTTTATAGTATAACACTGGTAGAAAAATAATACTTTCTATTTGATGAAATATTTATATTAAATATACATGTGTTTCCTTTATATATTTAGTACTGACAAAATTCTAAACTATAGATATTTAAAAATATTTATCATTCACCTTCACTCCCTTAAAAAGTTTAAAATGTTAATTTACTTTAATAAGTGATAAGTAAGTGATTACTAATTATTAAATTCTTACTACAAATTTTTCAATAACAAGCAATAAATATACACATACTCAAATACTCTTTGAATGTGAGCTTTTTGAGGTTCAGTAGCATTAAACACAAAACATAATAAGGTTTACATTATATTAACTCCAGGTACAGTTAATTTACACTTGAAGACTGATTTTCATTGTAATAGTTTTGTTCATCCGTTCAGTTTTAGTTCGTCTCATATTGTGTCTGATACCCATGTTTTCCCTTAATTTACCTTATGTTCAAATATGCTCGCAATGTTATGGTCAAAACATAAAATATAATGATTAAAAAAATATCAAAGTGAAGAACTTTTGATTTAAAATAAATATTTAATCTTATAGTCAGTCTTATTTGTTATTATACAAAACTTTCGGTGTTTTAAGAACATTTAATGTCATAATTGTATAGATGTCATAGTGTCAACTGTTTATTTACGGCTTGAATATTCACTTGGAAGTAAATCAATTTGACCTTATCAGATATGACATAGTTACAACTGTTCCTTTGAGACTTTGAAATAAAGAAATTTTACTTCATTCTATTGGTACTGTCGTATAACTTTATATCGGTTTTGTGGTCCGTTGATATTTGTGTGATGTTTAGTTATTACTCGATCTTTTCACTTTTAGTGTTAGAATGATTTTTTCTTCTTTATTTATTTAAGAGCTTTTGTTTTCAAAACGTCCAGCCGTATCGTGTCTTATTCTAAGGAAAACAATAAAATTAAGGTAATAGAGCAAATTGATTAACCCTTTACCCATGCTTTCTCTGATATTGGAGGAAGAAGTAAATAGTTGTATACATGTATTAAATAATGTTCCTGTATTAATAAATCATAAGTGAATATTAAAGGGCATGTTAGGTATTTTTAACGTGTTACTTGACGTTAATCTACTCTTCGATCATACACATGCTGGAGACGGCTTCACGTGCATTCAATGTTGATTTTGTTATTTGCCTAAACGTGACGTCATAGTTCAAATAAAAAGAGTGCATGTTTACACATATTATATGGTAAATGTTTTTAGTCAAGGAAGTTGAAATTGCTGTTTTAATAAAAATAGTTTATACTACTAAATATCGATTTATTTTTGCCTAAATGTTACGTCAAAATGTCATGTACTCGTATGTTGGTTTCAATGTATCTTCGCTGTGCCGTCTCTAGTATGTGAATGCTCGAAGGGTCTACTCGATTGCTATATTTTCTTACGTAATAAAATAGTTATCATTTACTCATCATATTTTTTTT
Organism: Melinaea menophilus ssp. n. AW-2005; assembly: GCA_918358695.1. Classification (NCBI taxonomy): domain Eukaryota; kingdom Metazoa; phylum Arthropoda; class Insecta; order Lepidoptera; family Nymphalidae; genus Melinaea; species Melinaea menophilus. The sequence continues at coordinate 16,048,019 of OU911052.1, forward strand.
TTTTTTGAACCTAAACGCTTTGACTAAGATCAGAGCTTAACTTTTACTTGAGAATATTTTAAAAATGTTTTAAAAGAGAGTTATTGGTCATTTATGATTTGTTTATGGAAACAAGTTTGTTACCAGACTTTTTTTCCTAAACCATAATTGAATTGATCTCCGAAATATTGAAAAAGCGTTTTATTTCCCATCATACTTAGATATTAATTATCATTGGTGATTTTTTGAGTATATTATTTTAAATGAAATTTAATATTCATTCATTTAATATTCAAAGTCTTTACATTAAAATTGCAACGCAAATCAGTTTCTCTGTTTTTGAACAGTTAAGATCAACATGACTGTTTAATTACACACTAAAGTATGTAAAAAGAGCACTTCTTTTAAGACTAATGTATGTTATACTAAATGTATGGCGGTTATTAAAGTTATTGAGTAGGAGGAAAGCTTTTCAAACTAAAACCTATACACAATAGTGCGACCTACTTGTTACTTGAACAGCAAGAAGAACTTATATCTCTTAAGAACTTATAAACTATAACCTACTTAGTTTGTAAGTTGGAAAGGTTATTGAGATATTATTTTGAAATATATTTCATTATTCACATTATATCTATAAGGTATTGTTATATTTTTTATTTTATATAAATTACAACAATAATCCCTCTGAATTTTCAAATGTAACACACACAAAATACTCTCAGTTTCGAAATTTGACCATGACTAGACTATAAACTTCACTATGACTTTATAAATATCAAAGTCATTATTATTAAATTAGAATGTATATAAAGTAATACAAAATAAATACTCACATAAAAAATGGAAAAATAGAAAACCTTACTATTGTTATACAAAAATAACAGTGGTGTCTGATCGTGAAGTAATTCCACATTAATCGCATTGTTTTCTATCTGTTACGTATTATCTTTACTTTTTAACTCTCTTCAAGGAAATGTTATTTCTTCTGATGGAAAATTTCATGACGGATCTTGATTGATAAAGAACAACATTCCATAAATAAAAATGTAATATCCGAAAACCTTTGTTTAAATTTTATTAATTAAATTATAATAATATTAATTAAATTAATGTCCACTGGACGCATTTATATTTTTTTCTATAACTTTTTTTGTTTGCACCTATTCAAAATTCAAAATGTTTTTTTATGTTTTTACTCGGAATAACGGATTAAAACTGGTAATTAAATTAAATCTAAAATAGATTTAAAATAAAGCGAAAACAAATAAATTGTAAATTTATCGTATAATTTCAAGCTACAGGATACTTTTTAAACCTAATTGCCACTTTACTAAATTGCATTACTAAGAAGCCTCATCGGGTCAGTAGAATAAAATAAAAACGTTTTTTCCTGTCTCATTGTAATAATGACAAATGACAGGCGTCAAACGAAGTAGAGTTAAATTAAATTTCTATAACCTTACAAATGGTATGTAGATTACAGGTGACATAAAAACGGCAGTGAGGACGTTAATTGCTTAATTAGAGGATATCAATAAACGACACACCTCTGCTATATATCGTGGATACATTAACGTGTTGACAATCAATCACGGTCCAGTGGCTCGTGATTGATTGTTTTGTTGATTGATTGCTGCCAGTGGGCAAGTATCATTTTATTGAAATAGGTTATTCGATCTTATATTTTGTGATTAAATAAAAATATTTATTAACATCTATTGTTGTTTTATAATAATATTTTAATTTTAATATGGCACAACTAATAATAATCTTTTAAATAAATATAGTATGAAAGGCATTAACGCGAACTCGAACCTGCGACCTCTGTGATAACGATCCGTCGCTCTGTCAATTGAGCTACCGTATTATGACGAATAGCATTGTTTATATAATCGTTCTTAATGAGATGGAGGCACTTCTTAGGCTTCTTACGAAAGTCCTAACCTCAGGTCACGCACATGTTGATGAAGTTTTCGATCTAATTTTATTTAAAATTTAAATATGATTAACATGATTAAACCTGTTTATAGCCAGTTTGAAATAATATTATCTAAAATGTTTGTTTCATTATTATGAATATTTAGCACTGAAAGTTTATTTAATTTTAGTGTACAAACATCTCTTTTTTAAATACAAATTGATGTATGCTTACTTAATTTTCATTATAAATTATGAGTTTCATTTATTTAATTAAGTAATAAAAATAATACATTGCTTATACAATTTAATTAATTTGAATATAATTCTATACAAGCAATATTACAAATAAAATTGAGCTTTTTATAATTTTGTTTGAATAAACATATTACTTCTTGAAAAAGATTTAAGTTATGTGAAGACAAATCTAGATATTAGGTTTTCAATTATTAAAAAAGGTAAGAGAAAAGGAAAGACATATAAAAAAATGCAACTTTTGTTACAACATTTTATAACTCTAAAACTTGGATAAAATAAAGATAATGAAGGATTAAAACTGTAAAAGTTCAAAATGGTTTTATAATAATCCTAAGCTATAAATATAAATATATTAAAAGAGAAATTCCTTTTTAAAATATTAAGCGCTTAGAAAACAATGAAAATATCTCATTTGATCATTTTTGTTGGTATGTTTTAATATATGTTGAAGTATCCTAGATCGTCATTTTGCTGTTATCATAAATTGATAAATATGGTAAGAATAATTTGACCTTTTACTTATTCCTATGGATTCTCATCCTCCGATTTAATATGTAAAAACGGTATAAATGAAAAATGTTTTTTTAAAGAATGGAAGGTAAATGATACGACGGTACATAAGTGAATATTTTATGAGTTTATTAACTTTAAGGAAAACAATTTTAAATTGGTATAAACTTAATATTAAAACAAAATGAACATTAAATAGATAAATTTAAATTGATATCAAATAAAAATAAAAATAAAATAAATAAAAATGTCCATTAAAATGATATGCATTTTATTTTAATGGAACCCTAAAATTGGTATGAGAAGGAAGAAGGTCATAAAATACTTCTAATTTTCACGTTTTAGTAAATTATTGATATTTAGATAATACTTAGCATTTGATCGGTTTTCTACCTTAAACATATATATTATATCCGTGGCTTTGTGTTTAATGTCATTGTCATAGTAATCTATATTTAGAGAGTTAAACCTTCATTCCATTTTAAAAGTTTAAAATGTTGATTTACTTTAAATAGTATTAAAAGTATTTCATACCCTACTTCGTATTTTTCCACGAGATACAATAAATGTTTTTAGACTTAGTTAAATTCGTAATTTACTCTAATATAACTGTTTAATACTGCAGGTTTTAAGTACATAAGATTTAAACAAAAATTGAACCACTTGATCACTGATTTTTATTGAAATCAACATATTTTTCAAAACTCTTATACACAGTTTGTTTACATCAGTCATCAGATATTTTAATCATCATCTTAAGATAAATAAATAAAAAAAGAAGAAATTGACAGTTTGTCAATGCTATAATTTTAATATTATTATCTAAAACAAAATATATATAATGTAATACTGGTGGAATTTGAAAGATATTTATCTCATATGGAATAGCTGTTCTAGTCCAAACTGTTTCTCCAAGACTTTGAGACTAGAAAATAAACCAATTTGACCTCTAATTTGACCTGGTTTTAACTGCTCATTCTTTGAAGTAAAGAAATGTGATCACTTTCTGTTAGTTATTCTGGAGGAGTTAGAATTAATAATGTTTTTTGTCTTTATTTATTGAAGAGTTTAAGTTTTCTAATTAAGCTATTAAACTTATATATTACCCATTACCTATAGCTCCGATGAAGTTGAGGGGAGAACCGGCAAGGTTATTATTATATGACGGTAATCAAAAGAATATCATAATTTTAGATGTCTACTAGATTTTAATATTTTATGACGTAATAGAAAAGCTATCAATGATTGTCATCTTTTTATTTTTCTCGTCCTAGCTAATCTTTGTGGCTAAAGATCTCAACTTTCACTCGAGAGAATAAAAATGTTTGGAACAAGAGTTATTGATGTTTTTAAATATTTTTTCAAGTTATTTATTATGTAAACTCTTTTTTTATACTTTGACAGTTTATATTCATTCGTAGAAATAACAACATTGATAATAAATTCAGTAAAGATTCTTTTATTTTCAAATCGAGCGAGCGAGAGCGAAAGGTCTTTGTTTCACCTTGGACAAAAATGTTTCTGTTAGACCGTCCGGATGTCCGGATTTCAGGATATCTGACTGGTCTTTACTACAGGTCGTATGTTTTTGTTATTCTCGTGCAAGTTTGTGAGTAGATCCGATCATTAAATATGTATTTATATATCGATTAATTTTTTTTAGATTTCTTTTTTAGGTTTCTTTCGAAAATCCTTACCTCATCCGTGATGATTATTTTGTATAGTATATTTATTTACAATTTTAATGTACTTAAAATGAAAAAACATTATAATAGACAATTTTAAATTATATTATTATAAATGTTTGTTCTCAGATTTAAAGTACATACAGTCAAAATTTAGTTAACGTTATAAACGTATGACCACAGTCTACAAACATGTGTGTTATATATAATAATTTACTTTTAAAGCTACTTGCAAGCTTCTTAATTAATTTAATGATAATGCGCATACGATATATAGGACACAAATGGGTTTTCAAGATAAAAATCTTTATTACATTTACTCTAAGAATCATTACTGCCGTATTAACGTTTAGTTTTAAGAACTTTTCCCATTCACTAATGCACTTTATATGGATATAGTACTTTGCGTAGAGGATCTTTTGAGAGCTAATAAAATGCGTAAGCGACTTCAGCTCAATATGAAGCATCACTTGATAAATATAAATACAAATAAAAATTAAAACTGAAATGTAATTGAAGATATATACTAAAACGTTACGTTATGTGAAAAATACCAAGGATTCGAGAATAATTCCACAAATATATATTAAAACCAAAATTTGAAATTACATATATTTTTTTATTTGTAATTCATTTATTTGTAAACCAACATAGTAAACTTCAGTAAACTTCACCCATTTACACAGATCAAAGCGTTTGAATCAGAAAATAAAGAGCGGACTTACAAAGATCTCATCGAGAAGAGATAAATAAAGAATACTTGAATATAAGAAGGTCAAGATTTTTTTTTTTTTGTGTTAGAGGAGGGCAAACGAGCTTGCGGGTCACCGTTGGTATGTGATCACCGCCGCCCATGAACTCTTGCAACATCCGAGGATTCACAAGAGCGTTGGCGGCCTTGGAGAAAGGAATATATGCCTTTTTTGAAGGTACCCATGTCGTATTGATCTGGAAATACCGCCGAAGGAAGTTCGTTCCACATTTGAGTGGTACGTGGGAAAAAAGTCCTTGAAAACCGCACAGTTGAAGATCGCCACGCGTCCAGGTGGTATGGATGATAAAGGAGGCGATGGCGAGCTGTGCGGTAGTGAAATTCGGCGGTAGGCATCAGATCGAATAGTTCTTCGGAACACTCCCCGTTGTAAATGCGGTAGAAGACGCACAAAGAAGCCACGTCTCTACGCAATGCCAAAGAGTCCAGCCGTTCGCAGAGCATTGGGTCCCCGACAATCCGAACGGCTCTCCGTTGTACGTGGTTGTAAATGGTAGAATCTGATATTGGGGTGATCCGGACCAGAGATGAGAACAGTACTCCAGTGTGGCCGGACCTGCGCCTTATAGAGCGCAAGTCTTTGGCCAGGTTTGAAGTAATGCCTCGCTCTATTGATTACTCCCAATTTCTTCGAGGCCAACTTGGCCTTGCTCTCCAGATGACCACGAAACCGACAGTCGTTCGAAATGTCGAGACCCAGTATTTTGATACTTGGCGAGGCAATAAGAGGAGTGCTCTCGAAGAGCGGTGATACGACAAATGGGGTTTTCTTAGTGGTAAACGCGCAAACCTGTGTCTTTAGGGGATTGAACTGAACGTGGTCCAGTTCACCCCACTCAGAGACCATCCCCAGGGAGGTCTCTATTGAAGACACAAGTTTTTTTCGGCACTCGTCGACGTTTTCCCGAGAGAGACCTGCACTACCGGAATATACCGCATCCCCAGTGCTGTCATCCGCATAACAATGTATGTTGGAAATATCAAAACATATCATTGATGTGCAGGAGGAACAGAGTTGGGGATAGCACGCAGCCTTGGGATATACCAGCGTTCACGGGCTTAGGGTACGAGCAAAAACCGTCTAGAACGACCTCTATGCTCCGCCCAGTGAGAAAACTGGTGATCCACTTGCATAAACTCTCGGGAAGCCCATAGGAAGGTAGCTTCGAAAGAAGCCCCTTGTGCCATACACGATCAAAGGCTTTTGCCATATCCAAACTAACTGCCAGACCCTCTCCCTTGCTTTCAATAACCGCTGCCCAAAGGTGCGTAAGGTATAACAGAAGATCACCAGCTGCTCGACCATGGCGAAAGCCATACTGCCGGTCATTGATCAACTGGTGATCCTCGAGGTACGTTAGGAGTTGTCGGTAGATAATAATCTCCATTATTTTGGAGAGAAGGGAGGTAATGGCGATAGGTCTGTAGTTAGCCGGGTCCGAGCTATCACCTTTTTTAGGGATCGGATGGACAAGGGCACGCTTCCATGAGACCGGGACTACGCCTTTAAGGTAGGAGTACCGAAATAGACGCGTTAGCACTGGAGTCAACTCAGGGGCACACGTTCGTAGCACTAATGGAGAAATGCCATCCGGCCCATTCGACTTATGAACGTCCAAGGAAAATAGAGACTGCCTGATAGTTTTTTAGGCATTGAACTCTGACACCGCGGGATGATAGGCGGTGTCTTCCCTTGGTCGTCCAAAGTCGAGTTGGAGGCGAAAAGAGTGCCCAAGAGATCGGCTTTCTCTTTTGCCGTGTGAGTGGCGAGAGAGTCATTCCCCATGTGCAACGGCGGTAGGGACGGCTGGCTAAAGTTGCCCAGAGTGGCCTTGGAAAGCGCCCAGAATTTGCGCGTGCCAGGCGGGTACTTTGCCAGCTGATCCCCAATTTTGACGATATGCTTGAACTTTGCTCTAGCGATTAGCCGTTTAAAGAATCTGGAGGCACGGTTGTATTTCCTCTTCAGAACTCTAGAGTTCGGATCCTTAGTGACTAACGCATTAGCCCAAGCTTGATAAGCCTGCCGTTTGCCAGCTGCTGCAGCCCTGACAGACGCATCAAACCAAGGCCGCGATCTGCAGCCAAGTAGTACCACAGAGCTTGGTACAAATAGTTCCATGCCCTGTAGTATCACATCAGCTACAGCCGCAGCGCAGTCACTAGGATCATTGGAAGGGAAACAAATCGGCCCCCATGGGTAGGATGCAAAAAAGGACCGCATTCCATCCCAATCCGCTGAATTGTAGTGCCAAACGCGTCGAGTCGCAGGTCTTGTGCGAGCAGGACGTTGAATGGGCACTACACTCCGTACCAGACAGTGATCAGAGGAACCTACGGGAGCCGCGACAGTGATCTGGTACTTTTCTGGATGTGTAGTCAGCAGAAGATCCAACAAAGAGGGCGTGTGGCTGTCCACGTCCGGTAGACGAGTGTGCGTCTTTACCAGCTGGGACAGACCATTTGCCAGAGCAAAGTCAAACACAGATCTCCCCGCGTAGTCGGTGGAACGTGACCCTAGCCAATCGGCATGGTGCGCATTGAAATCCCCGAGGACTACGACTTCGGCGGAGGGATTCTGTGAAAGCAGATCGTCAATCTTCGCCTGAACATGGCTCAAGAGTTGATCCGTTTCTGCATTACCACTATGGGACCTGAAGAGGCACGCGTAGACTCTGACATGGTCGTCCATGTCCACGCGCAGCCAGAGTACAGACAGGTCCCGACCTTCAAAAACCTGAATGCGACGGTAGCAGATATCCTCCCTTACGAACACAGATACCCCGGCGTGTGGTATAAAATGATGTTCTAGTTTATAACCGGGGGTATGATAGGTACGCTGTGTCGCTAGGTTTTTTTTTTTCTTTTTTTTTTCTTTTTTTTTTTTTTCTAATACCTCCTACATAATAGGAGCCTTTTTAAATCTACTCTTTCATTCCAGTTCTCGCATTTTTACATCGGCACTCATTCCTCATACTAATTCTTTCTTTCATCCATCCGCTTGCATCAATACATTGGTGGGATTCCAATGCTATTTCTATTTATCCCTAATTTTTATATAGTGTGGGTTAATTAAACAAATAAAACGAAGAGACCTATTCCTAATGATTACGCTAATACTAACTTTTTATAAAGGTTTGTTATATACCTATATAGTTTGATAAATACAATCTTTTATATTATTATTACAAGAAAAGCTATCTATTTACATTTTAAATACTCTATTGCTACTATTACATTACTAATTTTCTTGCTCGGATTTAGTTACATAAGATTAGAATTTGAATGCAATTTAACTTAAAATTTTTATTAAAGTGCCTACGTACTAATTGTCTATTTTATGATATTAACCTAAGTCTTATAAATATAATATTTTATTCATTTATTTTTAATTCTTACTAACTCTACTATCTTTTTACAATACTCTATAAACTTATCTCTACTTTCTTTATTATTTACAATTTCTGCTATACTACTTATATTTATACATACTCCCAGCTCTTCCTCTATTTGTAATCTTCTGTATTCATAAACCGGACATTCTGCCAATAGGTGTAGGATGCTTTCTTCCACGTCTGGGTCGCATCTGCACGAGGGGCTCTCCCTGCACCGGAATCGGTGCAGATAAGCGGCGAACCCTCCATGTCCTGTCATCAGTTGCGTAAGGGTGGCATCCACGTTCATCTTTTTAATCGTAGGGTATGCTGCCACGGCGTCCGGAAAGAACATTTTCGTGACCGATGCGGTGTTTCCGGTCTTATAGCGACGATCCCATTCATCAAGCGACTCCAGGCGAATCTGTCGCTTCACGTATGACACCGGGCATTTATCGTAGGCTGGTTTGACTTTAAGTCGAAGGGCAGCTGTTTTGGCCAACTCATCCGCTCGTTCGTTGCCTACTAGCCCTGCGTGCGCCTTGATCCAATGGAGGCTTACTGTTTTACCTTTCTCAGTTAGAAGGTTCATGTTCTCCCTTATCTGTACAGCCAAGGGGTGACGTGAGGTGACGTTTGAGAGGGTTTCTAAGGCGGCTCTTGAGTCGCTATAAACCTTAACCTCTGTTGGTTTGCACTGCAGGGCTAGGCGAGTGGCCTCCAGCAAGGCGAGCATTTCAGCTTGGTACACAGTGCAGTACGCCTCCAGTTTCAATTTTCTGTGTCTGGTCTCTTCTCCATTTGCCCATACCGACACCGCTGCTCCGACTTTCCCTTCGATCTTGCTACCATCTGTGTATAATTTGATATCGTTCCCATTGTTTCTCTCCAGCGACGCTCCGTCAGTGACGCAGGTGAAGAGAGGCGCCGTTTGTTTCGCTGGGTGAGTTGACTTCTTGAAGGCCACCGGGCTCTCCATCTCCCGGTCTCCCACTACTCGCCGGGTGAAGCCTTTCTTTATGATGTATAACGATGCTGCTTCTCGGACTCTGATGTCCAGGGGAAGCAGCCCCGCGAGTAGTAGTGCCGAGTTGAGGGAGACTGTCTTGTACGCCTTAACTATTTTCTGTACGAAGCCACGCTGTACCGCATCGAGGCGTTTTCTCACGCAAAGCTTGTTAGAGGCGGGTGCCCATGCACTTGCAGCGTACATGATGGTTGGCTCCACTACTGCAATGTAGATGCTCCGGATGACCTCTGGCTGCAGACCCCACTGCACCTTGGCAGTTCTGGAAAGTTGCTTATAGAAATTTAGAGCCTTTCGGCAGACATTCCTAACATGTTTGTTAAAAGTCAACTTATTGTCGATGGTGAGGCCCAGTAACTTAATTTCGTCTGATATGGCGATCTCTACCCCGCCCATACTCAACCGCGGGGTGTCATACTTTAATTTCCTCGTTATGACCATGGCCTTATGGTCTTATGTGGCGCGAACTTCAATTTGTTTGTGATGCCCCATCTCCGAACAAAACTTAGTGTTTCGTTCGCACGGAGTTGTATATCGGAGCCCGAACTTCCTGCGAACACCAATACCACGTCGTCTGCAAATGCTTGCGCGTAATCTCCTCTGCCTTCTAGACCCTTAAGAAGAGGGTCGAGCAGCAAGTTCCACAGTATGGGGCCCCCTATAGAGCCCTGCACACAGCCTTTCGTGGTGTTCTTTTCGCATTCCTACCCGGCATAGCGAACCTTGACCCTTCGATCGCTCAAATAGCCATCGAATACTCGTCTCATATTTATGGGGCATCCCTCCTCAGCTAGACGAACTCTAATGGCTGGCCACCATGCGCTGTCAAAAGCTCCCTCTATATCCAAAGAGATCAGAGTTACAATCATCTTTTTCTCGATTTTTCCTCGTACATATTGAATGAGGGTGTAGAGGGAGTCCTCCGTGCCCCGCTGTGGCATAAATCCATATTGATGGACGCTCATTTTTGGGATCAAGTGGTACTTTAGTCTGGCCACCAGCATTTTCTCAAAGATTTTTCCCAATACAGGAAGGAGCCCGATTGGTCTATATGCTTTTGGAGAGTCATACTTATCTTTCCCTGGCTTACGTAAAATGATCACTATTGCCTGCTTCCAGACACTTGGGAAGTGGTACAGTTCCAAACACTTATTTGCAAGTGCCTGGAATACCCCTGGATCGCACCTTATAGCTCGGCTGCAAATATCCGAGGTCAGCCCATCTTGTCCTGGAGCCTTCTTTGGGTTGAAGGACTCCATTGCCACGAAGAGTTCGGTCCGAGTGAATGGTGGGTCGCAAGTGTCACCTTGTTCCCCGGCATTGACTCTTTCCGCAAGATCCCTTATCAGCTGGTGTTCCTCCCCTTCGCCTTCCGCCGAGTCTTCCGGGTAGAAAGTATTAGCAAGTAGTCGGACAGACTCTTTGCTGTCCAGGATTTGGCCCTGATCTTGCAGGAGTTGATCCTCTTCTCTATTTTTCGTTCTTCCTATCACTCTATAAATTCCTTCCCACATCCCTTCCCTGTCCTGCTTCCTACAAAACTCTTTCCAACTGTCCACCTGTGCTTTTCCTGCCGCTAACTCATACTCTTTTTTCTTTTCCAGGTACTCGTCCACGACCATCGCTCTACGGACTGGCGCAGCGCAGCGGATCCGATTTTTCCTGGTGCGTACTTCTTTCTTCAGTCTCTCGAGTTCTTCAGACCACCAAGGTACAGTAAACACTTCTTCTTTTTTCTTTTTTGGCATGGTAGAGTTGCATGTTTCCGTGATTGCTTTTGTATAGTTCCCGATTGCTGTGTCTATCTGCTCCTTGCTGTTGATATTTTGTATGTGCTCTGTTCTCAGGTTGTTTTCTAGGATTATTTGCTTCAGCTTTTCATCGAACTCAAACCAGTTGGCTTTTTTCGTGTTGTAGATGCGGGTGGTCCTTAGGATTCTCGACCCTTTCGATCTTCTAAGTTGTATTTCGAAGGATATTGTGTTGTGATCTGAGCTTGTTATATTTTCTTCCACCTTCCAGCCTTCCACATAGCTCAGCAGGCCCCTGCGGGCCTGCTGAGCATGCCGTGACGTCCACGAAGCTATGGTACCTTCTATTCCCTCTGATCGTATCGAAGGTTGGAGTGTTGCCTGCGTTTAACACTTGCAAGTTCAACTCTTCAAGGGTTCCCACCATATCCTCTCCTCTGTGGTCAGTCTTAGGGCTTCCCCACCACGGGCTCTTGGCGTTGGCATCTCCGCCAATCAGCAACCGCCGAGGGCCTCTCTTCTTTACGATGTTTGCAATATGTTCCAAGTACGGGGCTATGGGTTGATCAGGCTCAAAGTAGTATGACACCAGCGTGATCTCCCAGGCTTGTGTTCTGGCGCTAACCACCACGATGTTATTGGTGGTTAGATCCGGGTATTGGATAATGTCCAGGGTAGCGTCCAACACGACTATCGCCGCCTTAACTGTTCCCTCGTCTTGGGATTTGCTCTGGAAGACCCTTACGCCCTGGTGTGTTCTCATACGCTTTTCCCCCCCCACGTATGGTTCCTGCAGCAGAGCCGCTGCTACTTTCTGCTTTTTGGCCTCCATGAGTAACTCGGCGGTTGCTAATTTCTTTCTCTGAAGGTTTGCTTGTAATATCTTGTGGACAACTTCCTCAGCAATAGGCCACGGCGCTTCTGGCTAGGGCCTCCCATCTTCGCCTCACTGTGCATTCAGTACTAAAAGTGTTGTGGTCCACCTTTTCCAGTTTTGCCCTTACGCAGTTTGTGCAGCTAGGGGGAGTATCTGCAAGCCATTTTGGACATTCTGTCCTCATGTGCTCACCTCCACAGTGACTGCACAAATCCACAGTGTGTCGCTAGGTTGAGATATCTGCATCTCCGTCAAAAACAACAAGGCCGGCTGCGACGTTTCAAGGTGGTAGTGGACGGCGTTAAGGTTCGAGTGAAACCCCCGGATGTTGCAAAAGTCCACATCTAGAGTGGAACGGGGTGCCGCTGTTTGCCGTCGTTTGCCCTCAGAAAACACAACAGGCGATACTTTGCCCGCCCCAGATACGACGGCCAGAGCAGAGCAGAGCAGAGCAGAAGATAGCGAATTATCTAATACACATTGGACATATTTATAAGAACGTCTCTTACAGGATTAGGAATCAAACACAAAGGCTTGCTAAGCCTATGAAGATAACTGTTGTTCCAAAATCAATAGACGTCTTATGAGTGAGAGAATTCCGGTGATGGATGCTACATAGATTTGGACAGCAAAAGATATTAACGAATTATTCGTGTAAGTGGATAACAAAAGACGCTTTTAAGGTTGGAAATATTGCTCATAGTTAAATATTTCGATATATTTTTTTTTATTTGTTTTTTATTGATTAGTGTAGCAGATATTTTAATATTAAACTCTTATTTATTTATTTCTTTAATAATAGTTTATATTAATTACTGACACTTTCTTCTAATATGGCAGTTTATGATGACTTACAATTTCAACAAATTTATATTTTAACAAGAGTTTTTCGTATTTTGAGTCAAAAGCAAATTTTCTAGTGAAAATAAGAGTCATTTTGAAAATGAGAATCAATTTCTGTATTTTTTCGTGAACATGACTTTATTTAATTATGAAGTAGAACGTAAAAGAAAACTAGTTTTAGGGAGTTTATAATTAATATATTCCTGAAAGATGAGACCTAAAAATCGGACTTGGGGCAATACCATTAAAACCCCCTGTTAGTGTCAGATTCTTTTGCTAATGAGAGCACTGTCCGTTTAATCAGTCAAATTCTTAAATTCTGATAGTTAATTAAAAAGCTCGCATTACATTTCGTAATTATATGATTCTTTAAGATTAGTTTTGTTTTGTAATATTATTAAAAAATTAAATATTGATGTAGTGTATAAGTGATTATTATAATTTTTTTATTCATTTTCCACCTTTGGTCTCTAAGAATATTTTAAAAATGTATGGCATTTGTTATACCTTATCCAATAAGGGAAAAGTTTTGGAAACTATAGGCTACTCTCAATAAAGCAATTTAGTTGCTGCTTGAACCCGCAAAAAGAACTTATTTCCCTTAAATACTTATAAACTACAAACTACTTACTTTGTAAGTTTGAAATATATTCTTTTATTTACATTGTGTGAATTAAATATGTATTATTAAGACTACAATAAAAATTTCTGCTTCCTACTTACTACTTATTACTTCAACATTAGAGGAAAAATATCAATTTATAAATATAATAGATAAATTACATCCAGATTTCACACAACCAACTATGAATCACAAAAAGTATTACCTCGTCTGCGAATCGAACCCATTACCTTCGAATCAGTAGTCAGGCACACCAACTGTGAGATTAACACGCTTTCCAAGTATGACTAAATGTCAAAGCTACTATTATTGAATCAGTTTATATAAATGGAGGTAAAATCAAAATACACAGTATTTAAAGAATTCATTTAGTATTATTATACAAACGAAAGCAGCACATTAATAGTACTGTTTTCTATTTGTGCTATTTATTAACTATACTTGTTAACTTTACTAAAAGAAAATGTCATTACTTATAATGGAAAATGTCATTTAGTCTTGATTAATGCATAATGACAATTATTTTATGTGGATAAAATAAGTCAAGTCAGGACAAAATTGTGTTTTAAATTACTTGGTAAGTTTTGCGAGATTTGTGTTACTTAAAAATATTTTATAAATTAATTTTGACATTGAAGGCATATAATATATTTTTTATTTCTATATTATCAAAATACAAGCAATAGTTTTTTATTTAATTCTTCTTTCTCTGTCTTCTTTAATTATGTTCAGATTTGATGGAATGCAAAACCAAAGAAATTGTCTCAATTTAAAGCACAGTTTAAAGCACAGCACAAGCTACTGGATACTTTTTAAGCTTAATTGCCCAACATTACCAAATGGCACCCCTGAGAAATCTAGTACAAAATATAAAACAAAATTGTTTTCCATTCCATTGTACTAATTAGAATTGATAGACAGAATTGGAAGAGTTAAATTAAGTCACCATTCCCACACGAGTAGGACACGTGTTAAATGCGACGTAAAGACGGACAGCGAGGACGGTAATTGCTCAATTATTGAATATCAATCAACGACACACCTCCACAATATATCGTGGATACATTAACGTGTTGATAATCAATCACGGTCCACGCGCAGATATCATTATATTGAAATAGGTTAATTAACCACATATTGTGTGGACAAACAAAAGTATTTATAAACATCTTTTGTTATTTGATAATAATATCTTCATATAGATATTGGCAATGTTTTAAATAAATAAAGTGTGAAAAAAACATCAACATCGCTCGAACCTGCGACCATTTGGATATAGTTCCGACGCTCAATTATTGAGCTACCGTGTCACTAATGCTATGAATCTAGTATTCTATATATAATGTCATTATTGAGACGGAGGCAAAATATATTACCTTCCAAATCCTGTAAATGTTGATTACTTTTTACTTTATATTTGTTTAAAATTTAAACATACAATTATGTGAACAATTTCTTATAATATATTCAACATTTGTTTTCAGATTATTTGATATTTATCAAAAAGTTTGTGAAACATTCTTATCATATAAATATTAATATAATAGTATACTAACTAACTTACTACTATTTGAAGGCATGTTTATTATTTAATTATTAGAATAAATGATAAAACTGTAAGCATTAAATTAAGGCTAAAAGTTAATAGTAATAATAATGCTCATAAAAATAAACCTCCAACATAATATTAGTGATTCAAATATTGAAAAATTCTCAATGGACTTTTCTTTAAGCGGAAAATGTCGTCTTTTGAGCTCTTTATAGTTTTTGTGACATACAAACTGTTATTTAGAAAAAAAAAATTAGTCGTTTGATATTACTGATAATAATATTTTTATGTATCGCTTTTTAACAATGTTTAATAAACCAAAAATAATTAATTGGATATATAAAAGATAGTTAATGGAATGAGATACGGGGTTAACAATCATTATCATAAAAAAAATATGTTGAATTTCTTTTATTTACTTTCAGTTTGCATCCTAGATACTATAATGTGCAGTTGAAAGCGTTATGTATTCACAATCTTTTTAACATATATTTACGTGAAAAAGTGTAATAACCTAATTTAGTAATAATACAAAATTGAGAAAAAAACTATTCCTTTGGTTTGTCTATAGAATTTCTATTTGTAGGATCGTTGTTTTTGCTTTAATTATAAATTGAGAATTACGGTTAAAAATGAATTGAGCTTTTCGAACATTTTGTGTTTTTAAGATATATTTATAATCTAATATTATTATTATATACTAGTTTGTTGTATACTAAATCATATTTAAGCTAAGACAGTGTAAAAATATGTAACAATTGTATAAAAGAAAAGTACTCCACAAAATAGAGTTTAAATGATAAATTGTAATAAATTGTATATATTCGTACTTTTACAATGAGAGGGTTGAGCTTCATTAAAAACTTTTAATTATCTCTTCCTGATCACAACTTCGGATGACTTTGTAGTAATATTCTGATATACAAATAATACTTTGTAATTGAAGGATTTTCTTATGTATTTGTTCTTACCTTCTGTGTTATTTTTGTGATTAGATTTTGAGCTAAAAATATTTATTAATTCAATTTAAAGATAAGAAAGTGACAATTAATTATTTAGTTCTTACTTGTTTTTTTTTCCATAACATACTGAAATATGTAATTTACTCGTATTTCTCTTTAATAAAGTAGGTTTCTCTAACTACAGTCACTTCTAAACATAATAAAGATTCAAATATATTAAGGTATAGTCAAATACTACGTATTTAATTAAGTTATAAATAATGAACATCTTATCGCTGACTTCCATTGATATCAATATAATATGTTTCAAAACATAAAATATGTATTAAAATAACTAATTGTATGAATTATAAAAATATATTTAATGTTAAACTGACGATATCATTTAATATTAAAATTGTATTACAATTATATTATATTCAACACGTTTTATCTGCAGATCGTTATCTATTAAGAGTATAAATGATTTTCGAGTTGATTTTGTTGTGATTTTTTGTCACTTATCATTTAATTGGCATAATTGGTACGAATATTATGTTCTATAGCCAAAATAAGTATAAATAACAATTTTCATATTTATCACAATTTGTAAATAAATAAGGCAGTATATTTCTTTTTTACATTGCTGTTATTTATCTGATTTTGAAACAGATGTCCTAGTTGGAGCAATTTTTCCAAGGCTTTGAGACTTGGAACTAAATCAATTTGACCTTATCAGAGATGACATAGTTTCAACTGTTTATTCTTTGAGACTTTGAAGTAAAGAAGAAAGAAGACTCTAGGTGGTAGAGCCTAGCTGCAGTTAACTGACTGCAGCTCGTATTGGGCTGGCTCGACCGGGGAAGGACCACCCTCTCACAGAAGACCGACGTATAGTAATCAAACTCATTTGGTTATGTTCCGTCGGTGAGTGAGAGAATCCGGAAGCCCAACCCCCTCCCCCCCCCCCCCCCCGCCAAACATGAAAGCGAAAGCGATGCCGAAAAGAAAAATACCCCAGGAGGGTACCGGCTTTGATGAAGCCGGGGACCCCCTCCCCGAGCAAAATCGGGGAAATGATTCTCGGATTTTGCTCGGGCTGCCCGTCGTATCTGGAGCGGGCAAAGTATCGCCTTTTATGTTTTTTGAGGGCAAACGACGAGTCAACGCAGCGGCACCCCGACCCACTCTAAATGTGGACTTTTGCAACATCCGGGGACTTCATTCCAACTTGAACGCCGTCCACTATCACCTAGAGACGGCGCAGCCGGCCTTGTTGTTTCTGACGGAGAGGCAGATATCTCAACCTAGCGACACAGCGTACCTGTCATACCCCGGGTATAAACTAGAACACCATTTTATACCACACGCCGGGGTATCTGTGTTCGTAAGGGAGGATATCTGCCACCGTCGCCTTCAGGTTTTTGAAGGTCGGGACCTGTCTGTACTCTGGCTGCGCGTGGACATGGACGACCATGTCAGAGTCTACGCGTGCCTCTACAGGTCCCATAGTGGTAATGCAGAAACGGTTCAACTCTTGGGCCATGTTCAGGCGACGATTGACGATCTGCTTTCACAGATTCCCTCCGCCGAAGTCGTAGTCCTCGGGGACTTCAATGAGCACCATGCCGATTGGCTAGGGTCACGTGCCACCGACTACGCGGGGAGATCTGTGTTAGACTTTGCTCTGGCAAATGGTCTGTCCCAGCTGGTAAAGACGCACACTCGTCTACCGGACGTGGACAGCCATATGCCCTCTTTGTTGGATCTTCTGCTGACTACACATCCCGGAAAGTACCAAGTCACTGTTGAGGCTCCCTTAGGGTCCTCTGATCATTGCTTGGTACGGAGTGTAGTGCCCATTGAACGCCCAGCTCGCACAAGACCTGCGACTCGACGCGTTTGGCACTACAAGTCAGCGGATTGGGATGGAATGCGGTCCTTTTTTGCATCCTACCCATGGGGGCCGATTTGTTTCTCTTCCAATGATCCTAATGACTGCGCTGCGGCTGTAGCTGATGTGATACTTCAGGGCATGGAACTATTTGTACCAAGCTCTGTGGTACCACTTGGTGGCAGATCGAGGCCTTGGTTTGATGCGTCTGTCAGGGCTGCAGCAGCTGGCAAACGGCAGGCTTATCAAGCTTGGGCTAATGCGTTAGTCACTAAGGATCCGAACTCTAGAGTTCTGAAGAGGAAATATAATCGTGCCTCCAGATTCTTCAAACGGAAAGTTGCTAGAGCAAAGTTCAAGCATGTCGTCAAAATTGGGGATCAGCTGGCAAAGTACCCGCCTGGCACGCGCAAGTTCTGGGCGCTGTCTAAAGCCACGCTGGGAAACTTTTGTCAGCCATCCCTACCGCCATTGCACACTGGGAACGACTCTCTGGCCTACACGGCAAAAGAGAAAGCCGATCTCTTGGGCACTCTTTTTGCCTCAAACTCTACTTTGGACGACCAGGGGAAGACACCGCCTATCATCCCGCGGTGCTCGAGCTTAATGCCGGAAATAGTTTTTCGGCAAAAACTCATCCGAAAAGCCCTCCTTTCCTTGGAAGTTCAATAGTCGAGTGGGCCAGATGGTATCTCTTCAGTTGTGCTTCGAACATGTGCCCCTGAATTGACACCAGTGCTAACGCATCTATTTCGGTACTCCTACCTTAAAGGCGTAGTCCCGGTCTCATGGAAGCGTGCCCTTGTCCATCCGATCCCTAAAAAAGGTGATAGCTCGGACCCAGCTAACTACAGACCTATCGCCATTACCTCTCTTCTCTCCAAAGTAATGGAGAGTATCATCAATAAGCAGCTCCTAACCTTCCTCGAGGATCACCAGTTGGTCAATGACCGGCAATATGGCTTTCGCCATGGTCGATCGGCTGGTGATCTTCTTTTATGTCTTACGCACCGTTGGGCAGCTGTTATTGAAAGCAAGGGAGAGGGTCTGGCAGTTAGTCTGGATATGGCGAAAGCCTTCGATCGTGTATGGCACAAGGGGCTTCTTTCGAAGCTACCTTCCTATGGGCTTCCCGAGAGTTTATGCAAGTGGATCACCAGCTTCCTCACTGGGCGGAGCATACAGGTCGTTCTCGACGGTTTTTGCTCGGACCCCAAGCCCGTGAACGCTGGTGTACCCCAAGGCTGCGTGCTATCCCCAACTCTGTTCCTCCTGCACATCAATGATATGTTGGATATCTCCAACATACATTGTTATGCGGATGACAGTACTGGGGGTGCGGTATATTCCGGCCGTGCAGGTCTCTCTCGGGAAAACGTCGACGAGTACCGAAAGAAACTTGTGTCTTCTATAGAGACTTCCTTAGGGATAGTTTCTGAGTGGGGGGAACTGAACCACGTTCAGTTCAATCCCCAGAAGACACAGGTTTGTGCGTTTACCACTAAAAAAACCCCATTTGTCGTATCACCGCTCTTCGAGAGCACTCCCCTTATTGCCTCGCCAAGTATCAGAATACTGGGTCTCGACATTTCGAGTGACTGTCGGTTTCGTGGTCATCTGGAGAGCAAGGCCAAGTTGGCCTCGATGAAATTGGGCGTGATCAATAGAGCAAGGCAGTACTTCAATCCTGGCCAAAGACTTGCGCTCTACAAAGCGCAAGTCCGGCCACACATGGAGTACTGTTCTCATCTCTGGTCCGGATCACCCCAATATCAGCTTCTACCATTTGACCGCGTACAACGGAGAGCCGTTCGGATTGTCGGGGATCCGGTGCTCTGTGAACGGCTGGACTCTTTGGCATTGCGTAGAGACGTTGCATCTCTGTGCGTCTTCTACCGCATTTACCACGGGGAGTGTTCCGAAGAACTATTCGATCTGATGCCTACCGCCGAATTCCATCACCGCACAGCGCGCCATCGCCTCCAATACCATCCCTACCACCTGGATGGGTGGCGATCCACCACTGTGCGGTTCTCAAGTACATTTTTTCCTCGTACCACTCGAATGTGGAACGAACTCCCTTCGGCGGTATTTCCAGATCGGTACGACATGGGTACCTTCAAAAAGGGCGTTTACTCCCACCTTCAAGGCCGGCAACGCTCCTGTAAATCCTCGGATGTTGCAAGAGTTCATGGGCGGCGGTGATCACAAATCATCTGTGACCCGCCAGCTCGTTTGCCCTCCTATTCCATAAAAAAAAAAAAATTAAAAAAAAAAAAAAATAAAATAAAAGAAATCTGACCTCCTTTTATTGGTGTTGAGTGTACTCTCGATTACCCTTTTATTACTTTTGTAGTCTGTTGATGTGTGAGTATGGTAAAGGATTTTATTATTTGGGCTTCTTATACTTTTGTTTTTATTGTCTTGTTAGAATGGATAAAATATTTTTATTGTGTATTTATTTGTTCAAAAGTTTTCGTTCAAAACATGCTAGTTCTATCGTATCATAGTGTAAGTTTTGCGATAAAATTGAGCTTTTAACATTAATTTATGTATATATTCATCCTTATGTCATGTACCTATGCTATTTATAACCATAATTTTAGTAGCCAATACTAGTAGTTTTAAAAAAATATTTTACTGTTTCAATAAATACATTTACAATTGGATATTTTTAATGCTAACATTTGTATGTAAATAAAATGTTTGAAACGTAGGATTTTATTTATTTTTTTCTATTTGGTCTATTTATAAGGGACAATTTTTTTTTAACCTAAATATTTAAATTACCTTAAATTCGTATCGTAAAAAATCTTTAACTATCTGCTATTACCTGATTATTTTTTAAATATAAATGTATTATATATTAGGAACTGGCTCTAGCATCCAACGAAGATATGATTAAATAAAAATTACAACTCAAACCACATTCAAATTATATATTTTATAGAAAAAATTTATGTATTTATAGCGGAATCTATTTAGGATTATTTTAGTAAAATTGAGAAATATTTCTTTAATGAGAATCCTTCATGCCACATAAAATTTCGCTAAAGTCTTTCCAGTAGTTTTGTTATTGTTATTATAGTTATAATGCAAATTATTATCAGTTCTCTAGTGAACATTAAAAGAACCCCTTGTTTAAGACTAAATTATTTTATGCTAAGTGTACCTACTACATTTATTAACCTTATCGAGAAAGAAAGCTTTTTAATTTTAAACCTCCTCACAATAGTACGGTCTATTTGTTACTTGAACCATAAGAACTTTTTTCTCTTAAGAAATTATAAAGTACAAAGTATTTAGTTTCTAAGTTGGTAAAGTTTGTGAGACATAACTTTGAAACATATTCTTTTATTTTGATTATGACAATAACATGTTATTAACACTATATTTTTATACACACACATGTTAACAGTGTTATCAAGTCGGTAACTAGTCAATGACACACCTCTAATATATATCATGGTTGTATCAATATGTTGACAATCAATCACGGTCCAGTGGCAGATATCATTATATTGAAAAAGGTTAATGGACCACACATTATGTGTTCAAAGAAAAGTAATTATAAACATCTTTTGTAATTTTATAATTATGTCTTGATATCATAATAGACTGTCTAATGACATTCCTAAATAAAAATATAATTAAAAACTCAATAGCATATGCTTGAACCTCTCGGATGTCGTTGCGTTGCTCTGTTTATTGCTATCGAGTCGCTACCCGCCTCATTTATCTGGAATTCTATGTATATTTAAAAGTTAATAATTAATAATGTTTATATATATTTCATAGTTATAATTATATAAATTATTAATGATACTTTTACATATATTAATATAAAAAAAACATTTCTTTTAATTTATTTACTTGAAAGCAAATTTCCAACATGACGTTAGTAGTTCGATTATTACAGAGCCATTCCATTCACGCCATTCTATTTTACTTTAAACAGCATGTCGGAAAATGTCATACATTGGTGACTTCAAAATGTAATTAAACTTAGTATTTGTAGTCGTTCTAGGTCATCTATATTACTGACAAATAGAGAGACAAACAGGAAAAATAGATACTATATTTATAAGGAATAAAAAAAAAATCTTTATATATATGATTGAAACTTTTGTCAGAACTTAGTTTTTATTTAAAAAATTGATAAAATAAAAGGCGGCGTAAAAATGTAAAAATTCAAATTTTTTTAAATAATAATTTAAGGTATAAATATTTTAAAAGAGAAAGTAATTTTAAAAAGGACACCAGTTTCAGTGATAGGAAGACAATGACAAGATCTCACTTAATTCATCTTTATGAAAAAGATCATTTACTAGTAACCTGTTGTAGTTATATTCTATTGGTATGTTTTAATAGATATATTGAAGTGCCCTAGATTACATGGATAATTTTGCTGTTAAATTAAATCATACAGTATACTATCTTATATACCAATTTTATTTTACTTTGTTATACCAATTTTAGGGGCCAACTTTTTTAGTTTTTAAAATTGGTGGTAAGGTTGAAGTTTCTTAAAACGAAAATATCATGAATATAAAAATGTATCATTGATATTGTGAGCTATAGATAAAAAATATTTATCATTCATTTTAAAAAGTTTAACATTTTTATTTGCTTAAAAAAGTGGGCTATACTTTTAATTTACTCTCCAAATAACTTCATGATTACTTGAGATGCAATAAATATTCTGTAGGCATACTTGAATAATATATTAATCTAATTTTATTAATAATACATGCTTCTGGAACATATATTGGAACACAGCTTCATATATTGGAAAACTATAAAGATTAAATTATACTAACTCAACAGTCTACACTCGTACACAGAATGTTTTGTTTATCTGTTTAGTAATTTCAGTGAGTCCTAAATTGTGGTTGTTAACCTTGTTTTCCTTGTTTCAATGTTCTGGTCATGTTATGTTTAAAACATCTTAAAATAAACAAAGATAAGAAATCAATGTAAAGAACTTTAGTATACAGCTTCAATGCTATATTGATAGAAAAATAATACGTATAAATGTGGAAATGGCGATATTTTAAGGATATTTAATATCGAAATTGCATTACAGTTTAATATTATATATTTATTTATTTATTTATCTTTACGCCATATCCATTGCGGGGTAGCCAGAGACGACGTAACGCCAAAAGCTACGGTCCCTGCATACCTCTTTCGCCTCGGCCACAGACATCAACTTCTTCATACATGCCCTCCGGAGGGTCCTCATGCTTTTTACGTGACCTTCCTCCAGTATCATAGATACTGTGTTTTCTAAGTTCACTCGAGGTCCCCCCCTGTCTCTCTTACCACTCACTTTTAATATTATAATATTATACTCGTTCTAAGTGAATGGGTGAAGGTATGTTAGAAGTCAAAAGTTTGATATTTTCTGGGATTATTCATCACCTCAATTTGCATTTGCATTTGCATTTTTTTATTTGTCATAGGTATAAAATTTCTATTCTATTATGAATAAAAGTATATATATATACTTATATATGGATATATTATAGTTATAGACACTATTATTTTTTAATAATGTTTTTGTTTATTTGATTTGTAATAGGTGTCCTAGTTGGAGTTATTTTTCCAAGGCTGTAAGCCTTGCAAATGAATGATTTTGACTTTATCAGAGATTACATATTTTAACTGTTTATTCTATAAGACTTTGAAGTAAAGAAATCTGACCTCCTTCCAATGGTGCTGAGTACTCTCGTATAATTTTATATCGATTTTGTGATCTGTTGATGTTTGAGTTTTATCCAGAATATTATTATTTGGTCTTTGTATATTTTATTACTGGCTATTTTGCAATCTCGTAGTGTTGAAATGAATTAACAGTTTTTTTGACTTTATATATTTAAGGATAACTTTAACTTTATCTATGATAACAAGTTTAGTTTAGAATTTTTTTTCCAAATTTATTGATTGTTATCTATATATAACTTTTATAATGAAAGTTGAGTGAGCGAGAACGAAGCGTCTCCGTTTCAGCAATAATACTTCCGTATGTCTGTCCGGATGTATCCTGCTGTTCTCTTTTATAGGTCGTTTTTTGAACAGATGGCATTTTGTGACCGGGTTTGACAGAAATATCGATTTTTTTAATAATTTATTTTGTTTCTTCTATTGGGATTGAACTTTTTTAACCTAACATTTTTTCATACATTATATTATACAATTGCAAGTATAATTCATTTAATATTAATTTTTGAACTGTATTTTTATTTTTATAAAAAGTTCAATTTATACTATATTAAGTTTATAATATAAATTTTGTATTTAAAAATAGTATGATGTCTAAATGACGTGAGTGAAAATTCAAAATGTTTGTAACGTCTTCGAACATCTGCAGTGAATAAAAATGACGCCGAAAAAATAAATATAAAAAACCAAAACAAAATTTCATATTTCAAAAGTATAAAATTGATTTTATAAAATAAATTTATTGGAAATTATTATTTTGTATGTGTATAATTTTAATATTATGTTGCAACATAAATTAAAACCGCTACTCGTGGCACGTTTCAGATATTACGAGAAGCTTGAAAAAACTGAAGAGCTTACCTGTTCTACGGAGCCATACTGTCTGCGAGAAAATACACCTCGTCTGGAGATGAGTTCACTCGCTGACGAGCTGTGGACAAAAATAAAACAAGTTAGGAGAGATTTATTAATGCACTTAGAAAAGGTCGTTATAAGATGTTTTATAATGTCATACTTGAGCAACTCCTGTATTTTACATTGAGAATAATGTAGGTCAGATAATTATATAACTTTTAACAATAGCGTGCTCTTAATAGGTGTTACTAACACCGATTTATGGAAATAAAACTCATTTGAGAGTTAGTTAGTTAGTTAAATGAGACTGCCTATCGTGGTATCAACCAATCAAAAAAGTTTGACAGAGACAAACAAGATTTTGACAGTGAAATAGTTTTCTTCTAATTAAGTTTAATTAAAACCAGGTGTGATCAAATCAACTACTACTTATCCTAAGACTAAGTTTTAGATATTTTAAATAAAACTAGATTTAATTAACTGTGGTTTCGTAATAGTTCATATCTATCCAATTCCATCACGAGTAGATGAAGTATAAAATACAATGTCATTTCATTACAAAGTTCTACCGTTAACATTTTAGGAGCAAATGTAATCAACGTATATTGAAAAGATTAAAGAAATAAACATGTAATATATTCGTATTTATGATAAAAATATGATATGTTCTTTTTTAAAACGATATATTTAAATTACTAAGAAAGGTTACTAACATTATCTACTTACAAATATTATTATACAAATTGAAATTTATAACAAACACACAAAAAAATCTCTGTATCTGTATGTATTGTGATTATAATTTTTTAAGCAGTATTTTGTTTCACGAGTTCATGTGATGATACTGGGAATATAAAGTGTAACTAGTTTAATCAACAGTAATTTAAACTGTGATACTGAATTGAACTAAGTTAATTTGAACTAGTCACTAGTGGGAGGTATCCTATATAATACACAAAATATAATTAACAACTTGTGTCTGATTTGTCGACCCCAAATCAACTTCGAATTGCAAAATAACTTTTAATATTTCGACACATTCACAGATAGATTTTGATATACGAGTATTGTCTTGAAAAACTGTTAAAAGCGTAGACGGAGAATGTTTTGTTGCAAAACTTACAATGAAAATTATTTAACCTGAGTTAACTATTATAAATGTAATAAATATATTTATTACTTTACTTTCAATTTAAACTTTAAGTATCAAATATTACTTGACCATAAATTTCTGTCCATTCATACATTTCAGTATAAACAAGTTATTTAGAGTTAAGCTGGGCCTTGAAACAGGACGCTAAAATAATCGATAATTTTAATTGAATCATAGTCATACCATCAGACTTGGAAACAATTTAGAAATATATATATACATTTTAAAAGACGATGACAGCGGTAGAAATTTCCTAATTTTAATTGAATTAAAAATAATTATCAACTGATGTGGCTATTTTGTAAATAATTTTAAGGACAATAAAATATTTTTCATAAGAAAAGTATAAGATTTACATTTAGATTATTATTGCTTCAATATTTTTAAGGGTTTCTAGTGACCTTTTGCAGGGTGGTTTTGAAATATTGAGTATCCATTCTCTTAATATGGTTGGCACCCAAAATAACAAGGTTGTTTGTTATCTGTAGGTATCTGATTTTTATTTATATTTCGATATGTTATAATAGATAGTATTATATAATTGTATACTAAACCCTCAATTTCGACTCGCTGCGCTCGTGAAATCTCGGGTGCTGTGTGCATATTGAGCGAAGCGAGCCCAGTGTATTCAGTGTACTCATCGTTTCTCATTGACTTCAATGGGATATCAGTTTTTTGACATGATATAAAAAAATATATTTTTTTTGACGACTTTTTTCAAATTTTTTTTTAAACCATCCCCTAATTAGTGTCTTTTTGATTGCAAAGTTTCATAATTTTCCGTCAATTCGTAACAAAGAATGTAAAAAGTCTCCAGTAAAACACTCCGCTCACTTCGTTCGCTTCGCTCAATAAAGGGACATACATACTTACTACGTCTTTGATATAGCAAGTATGTCGAAGATTGACGTGTTTGTGTTGTGACAAATTAATCGCAGCATAAAAAAGTGTATACGGTAAGAAGGGTACAAAAAACATGTGAATCTTGTTTCTTTGTTCACAAAGGACACAATGAACAATTTTTTACATTAAAAAATAACATTTAAAAAACTTCTACTAAAATGTCTATATATTTTCCTTTACAAAATTGTCATGTAATATTAATTAAGTTTCCTAAGTCAAAAAAGTTTACAAACAGAACAATGTTCTCAACAAGAAATATATTAATACTTACATATTATTATATTTGAACAATAGATGGAATGTTTGATCTCTTTCTGTCTTAAAAATGACAAAATGGAGAGCAATCAAAACATCAAACAAATTCGTATTTTAATTTGTGCAAAGATTTATTCGCCACTTCCCTTGTTATAAAAGCGCTGTTTCGTTGAATCTTATCAAACACTCGAAGTATTTACATCAAAGAGAAAAATGTAACAAAGAAAAAGGAACAGTTACCTAACTTACAAATATAGTAATGTATTTTTTATTGATATTAAATAAGAGAAGAAAATTTCCACTCACATGACTTTTATAATATAAAAGGGGGGAGAAGGAAGTGACATATTCGGCTGACCCCAAATAATTGAAGCAATATAATAAATACTGATATGTTCCTTGCAAATTGGTTTTAGAATTCAAGAATATGGTTCTCTTCAGTTTCCTCTTTCCGAGATATAACTACTAGATATTCAACAATATAAATAGATTTTGGATCTAATTACGTATAACAAGCTATTTTTTGTGGATGTTGCAGTTTTGAACAGAGTTTGGTCGATAACCTTGAAAAACTTTGAATGTAGTTCCCTAATTAACTTTATTAAAAAAATTACAAAATACTATTAAAATTTATGTAATATATTATTTATAAAACTGATTGAATCGAGATAATACTTTATTAATATTATTATATAATTAATATTAATAATGCAACTATTTTCTTTAACTGAGAGCGAATTAAACGATAAAAAATGAGTTTTTACACATATATATTGTACAATTAAACCACGTAACACTTCATTCATTCATTATTAATTGTGTTGTAGTTTTGCTGTTTGAAGTAATTTCGATTTTATAATTATATGTAGTCGATTTTCTTGTTAATAATATGTTTTTATTTAAATTTTCATGGTTCATAAATATTATTCTATATACTAAACCAGCTTTATTCTTGTTTATTATACCGGCATTTTCCCGACTGGCTAGCAGTTCACGCTGCGGTGGCGCCATACTCTGAGCTCATGAATAAGTACGTCAAATGGGTTCGAAACTATTCGGTTAAATATATATAATAATATGATTTTACTTTTACAGATGTAAAAAAATATTTTTAAGTTAGTTGGAGTTAAAATGTTGCACATAATTCTCACAGATAAATATTGTTAATATTTACCCGTCCTCTATCCTACCTCAAAATCAATAACTGATCGGTAACACCTGATTACCTAGATAAACCAGTTTGTTTGCAAATTTATCTTACATTACTTTAATGTCATGTTTGTTTTAATGAAGGTAAGATATTATTAACGTAAAATCATTAATTGCTAGAATATTTTAAGAATAATACATTCATATCATATGGTACAAAAAGGTTAGGGTTATTTCCTTACAGATAACAATCGTATATTCGACGCAGTGAAGACTTATGACGGTGGGGTTGTTGATACTGTTATTGTCTCGTGTATGCGAAGGGACATAGTATAAGTACCACAAATTGAGGTCATTCTACATAATAAAGCGATTTCCATGTGAATGGACAGTCTATTTCAAAAGAAATATCCATTTTATCTTTATATGGTATCATTTCTTTTTATCCGTTATTATTCTAGAAATGTCTATGAACATTTTAGTTTCGAATCAAATTAAAAGATTTTAAAAGATTATTAAAAGGTTATGATTAAATACAGGGTGGGCCATGAATTAGTTAACATTTGAAAAAATCGTATAAAAAAAAATTTAACATATTTTAGAAATAGTTTATTTACGAGAAAGCTAATTAGTTGTAATTTATTTTTTAAAAATTATTTCGTCTAAATGACCACCGTTTCGGTTTTTGCACTCATCTAAGCGAGTCCTGAAGTTTTCGAATACTCTTCTGCAAAGAGACCGCGAGATCGCCGACATCTCTTCGATGATTTTTTCTTTAAGTTGACGGAGTGTATTCGGTTTATCAATGTAGACACGACTCTTTAAATAACCCCATAAAAAGAAGTCTGCTGGGGATAGATCTGGACTTCTGGGCGGCCATGGGATGTCACCTCGCCTGGAAACCAGCTTTTCCGGAAACATTTCTTTGACCACCGGCAAGGACTCGTTCGATGTGTGACACGTGGCTCCATCTTGTTGAAACCATGTGTTACGATTATAGCCAACAAATTCCAGTAGCATCGGTGCTAAAAACTCCCGTAACATTTTCACATACTCGGCAGAATTAACAGTAACTGAACGGCCTCGAGAATATTCAAAAAAGTAAGGTCCGATGATTCCTTTTGCTGAAATTGCAGCCCATACAGTTACCTTAGGAGAGTGAAGTGGCCTTTCATGTTTAGCTTTGGGATTTTCGCTGCTCCAATACCTGCAATTCCGTTTGTTTATATGTCCATTTAGGTGGAAATGGGCTTCGTCAGAGAATAAAATGTTGTCAAAATTACTGAATCGAGTTAACATTGTTTCGGCATATGACTTACGCAAATTTAAATCATTAGGGTTTAGTTCTTGCACTATCTGGATCTTATATGGATGTAATTTCAAATCTAATTTCAAAATACGGCGTAATGATGTGCGGGATAATCCTTATTCAGCCGAACGTTTGCGCGTCGATAAATCTGGATCACGTCGAACAGAAGCGGAAACTTGCTGCACGTTCTCTTCGCTTCGAGAAGTCCGCGGGCCGCCGGTTTGTTTCACATTTAGTGTAGATCCCGTCTCTTCGAACTTCTTCACCCATTTCTTTATTAAAGGAGCACTTGGACACTGACTTAAGTCGTGTAAACCATATTCAACGCGAAATAAGCGTCTCACAGTAATGAGCGAAAAGTTGTTTAAATAAAACTGTTTCACACAGTAAGCGCGTTGTGGCCCCGTAAAGCGATCCATTGCGACTAAATTTCCAAGAAGCGAGCTATTGCCCCCGCCCGCGCTCGCGCCCCGCGCGGCAATAGTTTGCGTGGTAAGTTACATTTAAATGTTAACGAATTCTTGGCCCACCCGATAGATGTAACGTGTTTCTATTAACTTTTGGTGTGATAGTTAATTAGTTTTTTTTATTAATCCTTTTCGAAGGTATCTGCATCATCAAAATATATCTAACCATATAGTTCAAATAAAACTATAAAATATTATATTTAAGTGTAGTAATATAGTTTTCTATGTTATATTATGTTACTTCACTTAAGCATAAAGTTTTAACGTTAACATTTTAGCAACAAATGTAACAGAAGTAAATTCAAAAAAGAAAAGGGTCACAACATATTATCTAAGATACGAGGGGAGGTCCAAAAGTTCGTGGAATGGAGAGGATGGAGCGGGGGTAGGGACGCTCGCTTGATGTCATACGAATCGGAGACTCATCATTAGCATAAATACCGAGTTTCAACCCGATTGCGTCATTCGTTTACAAACAGTCGCCTGTTAAACAAGTCAATCCGGAAGAAAACTGAAACTATGGAGAAAATTGAACACCGCGCTGTGATAAAATTCCTTACCAGGCAAGGAAAGAACGCTCAAACCATTTTGAATGAAATGGAAGTCATTTATAGGGAACAGTGCCCTAGTAAATCAACGATTTACAATTGGCATGGTCTTTATAAACATGGTCGAGAGTCAATTGAAGACGACCCCCGCTCAGGAAGGCCAGTTGAGGCCACCACATCGGACATCGTCGAAAAAGTGGAGAAAATTATACTAGAGGATGCCCGTTTGAAGAAAAAACAATAATCTGCATTAGTTGAAGTATAAGATACTACCATTTTGCGAATCCTACATGATCACCTGGGTATGACAAAAGTCAGTGCAAGATGAGTACCGAGAATGCTCACGCCGTTTCAGAAAGAGCAGCGCGTCGATGCGTCAAAGCATTTTTGGAGTTGTGTGGAGATAAATCTGCACAGATTTTAGATCAAATTGTTACGGGAGATGCAACATGGGTTCATCACTTTGAGTCTGAGTCCAAACAAGAGTCCATGCAATGGCATAAAAAGGGGACACAACCGCTAAAGAAATTCAAGGTGACGGAGTCGGCTGGAAAGATGATGGCTACTATTTTTTGGGATTGTGAGGGGATAATCTTGATTGATTACAAAGAAAAGGGAAGGACTATAACCGGAGAATACTACGCAACGATATTAGAAAAATTAAAGGATGCCATCAAGGAAAAGCGACGAGAAATATTAACAAAGGGTGTGTTGCTGTTGCAAGATAACGCGCCGGTTCACAAGAGCAGAATTGCAATGGCTGCTCTACACACGCATGAGTTCGAATTCTTAGTTCACCCACCCTACAGTCCAGACCTGGCCCCGAGTGACTTTTTTTTACTCCCCAATTTAAAAAAAGACTTAAGGGGAAGGAAATTTTCCGACGACAATGAGGTAAGGGAGGCAATTTCGGCTCATTTTGACGGAAAAGATAAAACATTTTTTGTAGTGGTTTAGAAAAATTAATTTATAGGTCTAATAAATGTATTGAGCTTAAGGGTGATTATATTGAAAAGGAAAAATAGTTTTGTTGTTTTATTTTATTTAGATCCCTTTCATTCCATGAACTTTTGGACCTCCCCTCGTATATAGATAAAGATTGAAAACGTTTTTATTGACTACCTTTTTACAGAAATACTTTCTTTATTGGTTCATATTTTTTTTTACATTTTGATGAAATTATTTTTGATATAATAACAATATTAAAACTAATATTTCTTTTCCAAAGTGTCGTACTGCAACCATGATACCATTACTCCTTTATATGATTGCCAATTATCTTAAGAGTAATAATTTAGATCAATATAGTCAGATAATGTTATGCATTCTATATGTTAACAGATAAAATTTGAATAGTACAATCTTAGCTGAGTACTTAAAATGTATCCATGGTATAAATTCAATATATAAGAATTTATTTAATATTTAACAATGGCTTTGACGATAGACTAGAAGACATTTCTCTTAGCTGCAAACTGTAGCTAGTCATACTTAAACTGAACCTTGAAACAGCACGCTGGAATAATCGATAATTCTAATTATATCGTTATCGTCCGTACCATCAACACCTTGGAACCATTTAGAACAACACAGGTGTCACTTGAAACACGACGACAGAATTCGTTTTTTTCTTGTCCATAGCTTAATTAAATAATAATAATAAGAAACTGATACTGATATTCGCTTGTAAAATATTTTATAGAAATTAATATTTTTATACAAAGAGAGTATAAAGCTTATAAGAGTTGGTTTTTATTGTCAGTATTTGTAAGGGTCCCTCCAGCCTTTTTGGAGAGTTGTTTTGGCATAACGGTTATGGAGGTCAGGACGGAGCTTTTTACACTACTAAAGTCCAATATGATCGATACTTAAAGTATTCGACGTTTTCCGTTTATTTGTGATAATATTTCAATATATTTTGTAACTTTTTCATCTTTCTATATAAAAAAGACAGTTTTAGTAACTAAATGATTTATTTTCTAAGTATTTTAGCTAAGGTGACTTATTTATTAAATCAGTCGTCCTTATTTTCGCGATTGTGATCCCGAGATAAATTAATCCTAGGATAAAAAAGTATATATATTTGGCTATACACAATGCAGTTTTGCTACCGACGCTGTTATACGGCAGCCAAACGTGGGTAACACAGAAGAAGAATGTAAGAAAGATGAATGCTGTGCAGATGCGATCTCTTCGCAGAACATGCGGAGTCAGTCTAGCTGATCGAATCCGCAATGAAGAGATCCACAGAATGACAGGTACTAGCGAAGATGTCACGGTGAGAATGAAGAAGAACGTGCTCAGGTGGTTTGGGCACGTCGAACGAATGAGTGATGAAAGAATGGTGAAAAAGATTTATATAGGAAAAGTGAGCGGTAAGAGAGACAAGGGGAGGCCTCGAGTGACCTTCGAAAACACAGTATCAATGTTACTGGAGGAAGGTCACGTAAAAAGCATGAGGACCCCCCGGACGGCATGTATGAAGAGGTTGATGTCTGTGGCCGAGGCGAAAGAGGTATGCAGAGACCGTAGCGTTTGGCACTCCGTCGTCTCTGGCTACCCCGCAAGGGATATGGCGTGAAGGTAAATAAATAAAAATAAATAAAAAAGTATATGTCATGGGTACCCGTACAAAACAGTAAACAATTAACAAAATATGGTAAATAAAATTTCTATTTAACCTGATACAAAATCATAAAGTAAAATTGATTAGGTATCGTCAAATAAATAATTTTTCGCGGAGAATATGTAAACAAAATTTTATGAAATTAAAGATACCTATTATTATTTTCGAACAATCGTTGAAATCTTTTATGGCTATGATATTTGATCTTTTTCTGTCCGAAAAAGGGTAATATAATATTAAATATAACATAGTAATGTTACATGTAATATTTGATTTACATAAAAATCCTTCATTTTATTGTGAAACAATGTTTTTATCAAAATATCAAATAAATTCATGTTTTAATTTTAATTATATAAAGATTTGTTATTTTCTTACCACTTTCTTTATAAATCAAAGGTAATAAGTAAAGGTATTTTACTTTAAGTATTTAGTTCTATCAAAGAGAAAATATGACAATGAAATAAAATTAAAAACATGAGTTGCAAATATTACAATGTTTGTATATTAAATATAATGGAAAGAAGATAGCTTTTACCGAGATAACTTACTACAGAACAGAGTTAAAGGAATTGATATATTGTATACCCTACATAATTGGGATAAAGATAAGATAAGATAAGAAAGACAATAATTTCTAAATAATTTCTAAATTGACATGTATTTCAATTTTAACAAATAAAAAGTGTATCTAAACATATACTTTAAACGTTTTATTGTTAACAGGAAAACATTAAACATCTAATTATAAATCCTAAAGTATTTTAACATATATTTCCTACCAAAGTTTCCGTCACTAATTAGAAAGGAATCCTTATTTAATGTTTACTTAAGTTAAGGAGCAGAGTTAAAAAAGTTGTGCTTTGAGGTTTTTCACAAAATTTTATTATTACGCTGATAATAAAGCTACGTACGATTAAAAATACTTATTCCTTTAAATAAATGCTTTACTTGAAACAAATTGCTAAGAATAATATACTTCACTAGTAATATAAAATCGTCGTATTGTTAGTCTCTGCGATCCACAGAACACGTTACTTACCGCACATTGGATTCCTAGGATCTAATGTGCGATAAGAAACAAAATGTACGAGATTTCTGTAATTTAAAAGCAAATCTTGCCGGTTCTAAGGGTTGCTGATAATATAATTATTTTCTTTACATAGAAACTAATTCTTCGAATAGAATGAATGTCTTACTTGTATTAGTCGGTATTTAATGTATAATCACCCATGTAGCTTTTATAATAAACATAAATAGATTAATATAAATTGACACATTATAGACACCAATTATAAACATATAACTAACTATTTACCAAACCAATCTGTCTAAAAAGTATATAATTAATACTATATATTATTACTTTTTACAAATGGTAAACAAGATTTATATAGGAAAAGTGAGCGTTAAGAGAGACAGGAGGAGAGCTCGAGTGACCTTCAAAAAACACAGTATCTATGATACTGAAGGAAGGTCACGTAAAAAGCATGAGGGCCCCGCGGAGAGCATGTATGAAGAGGTTGAGGTGCTATAACCGGTTCCTGGAAATAAAATTAATTTGACAGCAATTTTAAGAGTTGTGATTGATTGGTTGAATCTATCACGCTATCAACCAATCAGAAAGTGTAACACGGGGTTTGATAGCCGATTAGTTTTCTTCTTGTTAACCCATTTCAACGTTACTTGACTTCTTCATAACTATTAATATTTTAGGAAAAAATAGAATCAACATATATTCAAAAGGTTCAAGAAATACCGATATAACATTTTAGTATTTAGGATTTAAATATTTTTTTCGTTTTATAATTTAGTTATGTGTTACAAAAAAATTGATTTATCAAGTTTTGCTTATCCAACTATACAATTTTAAAAAACATTATACATAATCTTGATACTATAACAACAACAAAATTCATACGCATATCTCATAAACAGTACCATGCAATTAACCCTGTGTCTCAGTTAGGATTGCAAATTATCTTTAGAGAAATTATTATTTACATCAATATAGAGTAATGTATTTTCTTGTAGAATGTGGTATTGTGACAGAAATAATTATAAGATATGTTGAGTTTGCAATAATTTTAAAAGCATAAAAAAATACAGCCAAAAATTTATAACTAAAAATAGAAGATGAAAACCCAGTACTTAATTTTAATGACATCTAATTGAGATTTGAGATAATTCAATAATTGAACAGTAATTCAATTAGTAAGACGGAATTGAGCTGAGTTCAGTCTCTAGTGAGAATCTATCTATTATACAGTTTTGTTGAACCCAAATGACAATTGCCATGAATTTGACAATTTCAAGGACAGTGGATATCTTAATATATATATATTATGTGTCGGGTTGTTTGTCCGCGATGAACTCCTTAACTACTTAAATGATTTCAATAAAATTTTCACACCATGTGCAGTTTGATCACACTTAAAAGAAAGGATAGTTTTCATCTCAATTCATAGTCGTAATATTATTTTATTGCAAATTATTTGTTTATTATTCTAATAGCAGATGTTCTCTTACCGTTACCCCTTAAATAGTTTACTTCAATGTAATATAACAAAAATCATAGTCACAGCAACGCGTGGCCGGGTCTGCTAGTTGACATATAAAAATAATCAACGGAATGAATTTTAAGGGTATCCAGTTCTCTTTGGGAGATAGGTTTATGAGGAGTGAAAGTGTTAATATCGCTTATCAGGCCCTCTGTCATGACGGAGTTCTTCACACTACTCAAATCCAATGTGATCGACATTCAATATTTTTCAGCCACTTCTCTAGGTTACGGGTTTTCGTTTATATTTCGATACATGTTGTTATTTTGTTACCTTATCCTTATATATAAAATACTGAGTTATAAATAATAAAAGATTTCTAAGAATTTCAGGTACAGAGATATATTTACTAAATATTTCGTTTATTCTTCCGTGATTGTGTTTCTGAGATAAACTAAATCCAGGATAAAGAAATGTGTGTCGTAAAAAGAGTACCCGTACAAATCATCATTTCTTTGGAAGGTGAAAAAAGGGCAGAGTAAATAATTTTTTGACATTAATAAATTTCAAAAACTTCTACAAGAAATTCAATAAATATATTTTCCGTTACAAAATTAAAACGTAAAAATAATTAAGCTTCCTCCAGTAAATATTCTTACAACAATAATATGTTTACCTAATTTTCTGACACTATTCTAAAATAATATTAAAAGTAATACTTATTATTTCATCTGATGTACAATTGATGAAGTTTGTGATGGCTATAGTGTTTGACTTTTTTCCTAAAAAGGATAAAATACAGAGGAATCAAAACACCAAATAAATTCCTATTTGGGTATGTGTAAATTTTTTCTGTTCTTAGCATTCCCCTTGTACCACTTCAAGTATTTAGTTATATCAAAGAGAAAAAGTAACAATGAAAAAGAAACACTTTCATAACTTACAAGTACTATAACTTTTGTTTTTTTATTGATATTAAAAATAATGTAAAGACGAACATTTTAACTCAGTATTGAATTAAGATTGACGCCGAATAATTGGAATAATGACTGATAAGATGAACATGACATATAATGCTCGTTTAGTATTTATTGCATATTTATTTCACCATAGGGATAAATAAAATATATCATAATTTAAATAAAATAAAATTTGATTACCGGTTATTCTATAAAAGTTGATATTTATTTTATTCCTTCGCGAGTAGATAATGTATATTATACAACGGTACTTCAACTCATCATAAAGTTCTTTAACATTTTAGCCAAATTTAATCAACATAAATTCAAAAGGCTGAAGAAAAGGGGCATAACATATTCGTAACTAGAATAAGTATTGAAAAGTTTTTTATCGAGTATCTTTTTACCAAAAAACTTTCTTTATTATCTAATACATTTTCACGTTTGTTTGAAATAAGTGTGTTAAAGTTAAAAGAATATTGTATGTAATTTTGACGATACAATAACAATATAAACGAAAATCTCTCAAACAAAGTGTAACACCGCAACCATAATACCATTTCTTTTCGTTAAGATTGAAAATTATCTATAGATCAATTATTAATTAGATTAATATTTAAATGAATTATATTACACATAACAATCAGAAGTGGAATAAGTTTTGTAATTATTTTTAAGTATACAATATAAACACCAAAATACGTTAAGAAATCCAGAATTAAAAGTAAAAGAATGAAATACGTATGATATTTATTTTTAATCTATATATTTTATATTAAATGAAATTTTATACATACCATGACATATAAACATTTAACTAAATATAATATTAGTTAAGACTTAATAACTATAAAGACAAACTGAAAAATATTTACATAAAATAAAAAATTAAAAAACTTACAATGAATAAAATTTTCAGACTGTTTAATACAAGTTGAACTTATTTAATTTAGTTGAACTACTGAGAATACAAAGTCGCACTGTCGCTAGTTCAATAAATAGTTACTCAACTATTGAATAGTGATTTGAACAGTGAGACTGAATTGGATTGGGTCAGTTGAACTAAACCTAGTGGGAAGTAAGTTAAATTATACTTAACATTATTATGTCTGATTTGTCAATCGTAATGTAACAACTGAACAACTTTTATTTTTTGCCATTTTTTAAGAATGATTTTTACATACATGTGTATTATATATATATATATATATTATAAATATGTATGCAAAGTTTTTCAGTATGAACGAGTTATCTTTATTGAATTAAATCTTAAAAGAGTATGCGGAAATAAACTATAATATTAATTGAAACTTTATCGTCAGTACCATCAACATTTGGTTGATGGTACGGACGCAAACCAATCTAGAACAACAAAAGTGTCACTTAAAAGACGGAGATGGAGGTAGTTTTTTTTTGTTATAGCAATAAATAATGATAATAAGAAACTGATATTATTGCCATGTAAAAAAAACACATTCTTTGTTCACTAAGTATAAGATTTGCTTTGTAGATTTTAATTGTTTGTATTTTTAAGAGTCTCTGGTGACCTTTTGGAGGGTGCTTTTCAAATATGGCTTACAGACGTCCTCGGTCACGGCGAAGCTCTTAAAACTGCTCAATCTAATATGGACGACACTCAAAGTGCTCAACTTCTGTAGGTAACGGATTTTTGTTAAAATTTCGATATTTTTTGTAATTTTTTCATGTACAAACTGTTGAGTTTTATGTAACAAAAGATTTTTCTTTTAAGAATTTTAGGTCAGCACTGTAATGTAAATATATTACATAAACATATTTACTTGATCTTTCATGTCTACTTACGCGATTGTGTTTTTTGAGATAAATTAAACCCAGAATAAAGTGTATGTCTCAGGAAAGGTACTAGTACAAAATAAAACTCAATCTTACTTTAGAGCGTGAATAAGAAAACAGTAAACACTTTTTGACTTAAACAAAACTTTGTGAGATGGTAGTTTAATTTCTAAACATTTACCATTAAAAAATTATAATTTTTTAAAAATAATTTAATTTTCTTTAATAAATAGTTTTTTATGAAGAGGAATTATATGCTTAACAGATTTTATAAAATTATCTGACTTTTTTTTTAATAATATTAAAAAGTACGTGTACCTATTTCTGAACAATGAATGAAGTGAAATAAGTAACTCAATACTAGTTATGTAGAAGAAAGTAACAATAATAATGGATCATTTAAAGGTATTATAACGTTTGTAATTTATATTGATATTAAATATAAAGGAACAATAAAGTTTTAACTGAGACCACTTATCATAGAAGGGCGAGGAAAGAATTGACATATTGCGCTGACCTCAAATACTTAGAATAATTAGTGAGTGATGACAATGATGAAATATAATAATGGTTTATTCACAAAATTGTTTTAGATGTAATAATGCATATCATACCAACCAGATTCAATAGCAGGGATAATTAAACAATATAGTTCGTTTACTCCTCTTGCCGAGTTGTAATTACAACTGAATATTCAATAGTATTAACAGATACTGGATCAGACTACGTGTATTAGCACAATAATCTTTCCAATTCAAATTGTTTATTACATTGGCCGTATTTCTTAACAAATGATTCATAACCTTGAAAAGCCAACTTTTGAACATAGTTTCCTAATTCACATGATTGCAGTATGTTGTTTTAAGCGATAGGAAGTAAAGCTGTAAAAAATATCAAAATAATATTTAAATACAAACGATGTATTATTTATTACAACTGATTTATTTAAAACAATAAATTATTAGATGATTATGTCACCGTTCTAATGATAGTCTATCTACCATTTTGCAAAGAAATAATAATTAACGTTCTATATTAAATTTTCCTCTTTTTATAATTGATAGAACATAAAACACACTCATCAATGTGCGATAGGTAACGAAGAATGTACGAGATTTCAAAAAATTTATAACAAATTTATCGAGTACGAGGATCAGTCATGATGTAATAGTTTGTTTAAATGAGAACCAATTCATAGAAGGCACACTTATATTTGTATTAGTCAGCATTGAACACGATTATAAACTTAATGACTCAGCTCTTGTAATGGTCAGAATGACCTAATTCAACAAATGTACTGAAACAACAAATTTAACCACGAACCCGCACTGAATGAATAAACGCTGATCCGTCAATACATGATCTGCGAGTGAAAACAAGTATATTGCTTTAATATTTCGTTTTGTAACACATTTATTTGTTTTTTAAAAGTTCAACTTAAATATGTATGTTATAGTACAGTATTATAACGAAGGGTATATAGTCACATGTATTGAAACCTGTAGCTCTAAATAAACTTACAATGTCCTGCAACATATGAATAACTATTCTTCATATAAATCGTTAATATTTTATAGGCATATTGTATATTTGAAAAGTAATTGCTATATTATATTAAGATATATGCTATATTATTTTTATATAATGTGGCCGATACTTTTTAACATATTTGCTCATAAATAACAATATCTATGTTCGACTTACTGAGGACTTATGACAGTAGGGTAGCTGTTACTGTTACTGTCTCGTGTTTGCAAAAACACATAGTATAAGTAACGAAATTATTTTAAAACTAAAGATGTTATTTTAATATTTTAAGTAATAATATAAAAAATAAAAATTTTTGTTAGAAATATTATAAAAAACTTAATTATAAATAAAAATCAATATATCACTAATGATTATAATTATTTAAACAGTTCAACTATTTCGTCCCACTTATTCAAGTCATCAAAAATAGTAGAACTACTGGGAATAAAGTTTCACATGTTTAATCAACAGCAGTTCAACTATGAACTAGTGTGACTGAACTGAGTGCAGTTGAACTGCTTTGAAGCAAGCAATTTATTACACATCAAACATAAATAACAACTTGGGTCTAATTTGTTATTCCCAAATCAACTCTTAACTACACTAAAATTTTTGTACTTTTACAGATTTACAGACAGATTTTTATATATTTTCTTCTATTAAAATATAAACAGGGAATCTTATTAATTCTGTATCAAAATATGCAATTTAAATGGAAGTAACGATATATTGTTTCTAAGTATCACTTAGTGATCTAGGATTTTTTCATAAACATCTATACACAACTTTTGGGATCATGCTGTAATGAACATTGGAACGAACGAAAGAATCGATAATTTTAATTGCCTCTTTATCGCCCGTACCATCAACAGACTTGGAACCAATTTAGAACACAGGTGTCACTTCAAAGCCGATGACGGTGCTAGGTTTTTCCTTATCAAAGCTGCATTAAATAATAATTATTTGAAACTGATACTTCTATTTTCTTGTTAAATATTTTAAAGACAACATTATAAATATAAAAGAAGAATAATATTTGCTTCGTAGTTTGTTCTAGGCAATTTTTTTAAGGTGGTTTTGAAATATTTCTACCCTAGACTCTTGGTCATGGTGGATATTATTTAAATTCAACATATTGAATTTGACCATAGTCAATACTCAACTTTTTCGGGCAGCGTAATTTTTCAACAATATGTCGTAATTGCGTTTGTCCGAAGGACTACGTTCCCAGTAGATAGGCCCATTCTGTTATCTTTCCGTATGTATTTCAGTACGTTTGTTCCGGCGTATTTTTCATCTTAACGTCACGAAAATCGGCAGGTGTATTCTTTGAATTTTTATGTCGAGCTGTTATTTTGATTGGGCGAAAAAATCCAAAATAGCGCCGTTTTTTAGTTTTGTTTTTGGCGTTGCAGGAGCAATTTTCATCCGATCGCCACAAAAATTGGTGATCATGTTCTTTGAGTTATTTAAAATTTTTTGTCGGACCATTTTTCTTACTGGGGGGAAAAATCCAAAAAGGCGGTGATTTAAGTTCCAGTTTTGGCGCACCAGACGTATTTTTTATATAATCGACACGAAAATTGGTAGGTGTGTTCTTTGAATTATTTAAATTTTTATGTCGAGCCGTTTTTAAGCTTGGGCGAAAAATTTCAAAAAAGGCGGATTTGAACGAACTTTGCAGAAGCTAGCGGGCTGAAATTTCGTCTAAGTATTCATTGCCGAAATCTAAGGTGTTTTTTTGTTATTTCAAAATCCAAAATGGTCGCCACAGCGAATCCCCTAACGTACTGAGGTCTACCTGTACGCAGAAATACTAGTTTATCAGTCAGTATATTTATGTCTAAAATAGGAAGAATTGCCTAATAAAATATATATTTCTAAAATTTTTAGATACAATTTATTCTTTTTCTTTCATTCCTACTTGCACGATTGTGTTTCCGAGATAAATTAATCCCAGGATAAAGAAGTGTATACCGTGGGAAGGATCCCCATACAAATAGCACGTCAATCTTGTCACTTGAACGTGAAAAAAGTAAACACTAAACAAATTTTGACACTTGCTTTTTTCACTTGAAATTTTACGAAGAGAGAATAAATATATATAGCCTAATTTCGTGAATCTGCAATTTGTACCTTGCCATGCTTCTAAGTGGCACATTCTGGTTACGTGGTTGAGAAATAGTTGTCGTTTGCTAGTAATACGTCTATTTTAAAAACAAAAAAAACAAAACGAAGTAAAATTGATAACAGATGATAACAGTTTTTAAAAGATTAAATTTAATCATTTGAAATCCGTTTTATTTTTGAACTCTTCTTCTCTTCTTCTTCTTCTTACCTGTAAAAGTAAAATGTGCATTGAGTTGATTACAATTATAAAATAAATATAGATTCTAGTTCTGTCCCAAATAGGGCAAAATACAGAGCAATCAAAACATCAAATACACATTGGTAAGTAATTTAAGTCGCCGAATGTTTTGTTGCATGTAAATAGGAAAAACTATAGCAGTTATATTATACTTATAAATACACCGCTATTTGTACACATATTTGTAAACAAAGTTCTAAATTGTTTATAAGACAGGGAGTTACATTTCTATAGTAGAATCCAAAAACCTTTTTATTGTTGGTTTACCACAAAAATAAACGGATACAGATTTGATAAATTAAGTTTAAACAAATACCATAAAAATAATTATATATTTTTAGGTAGATTCCATAGATGAATCTACCTATTGCAATCGATGCGATGACGGGACCCAGACCCCAGAGTAGGGGCGCTACGCCGTTTATGAACTGGAGATTGAGAATCCGTCGAAAAAAAAAATTTTATATATCCCTCTATATATATATGTATATATGATCCATCAGTCCGAATTCATCGTAGGCGAAATCTGACTTCACAGGTCGATAGGATAAATTAGTAGGACAAACGTACCATCTCGTTTTTTTGGAAAAAGTGAAAGGGGGGGCTGGGAGAGGGGGTGAAAGTGCAAATCTTTGGGACACGCTACAGGTCGCAAATATTGGCGGAGGATTTTCAAACTCGGTACACACATTCTTAAGGACAAAATGAAGGTTAAGTTCTTGAACGGGGGAAATCGGTCTAGGGGTTGAGGAGCTGGGGGGGTTGAAAGTTAAAAACCGAAAAAAGTCACAGAAGAAGGCAAAATTTTTACGTCGCAAAAATCTTAGAAAATTAACAAATTAAAAGAGGAAACTTTTTTGTCCGAAAAATTTTTTGATGCGACCCCCCGTTTAGGAGATAGGAGTGGTGGGTGGTTCCCCGCTCACCCAATATATGCAGAGTGACCCGTCATAAGACTCGTAATGACCAGTAGAATACTGCTGGCTAGTTTTTCTTTGTCGATCCGACCGACGGGAATCTACCTTACACGATCGACCCTGTCGAACGAGGTATTTCAAAGAACAATCGCGTCATCTTTATTAAAAAGTCGTCCTATTGTTACAACTTTTTATCCACAGAGCACACTAGGGATCTGATGTGGGATAAGTAACGAAGAATATGAGATTTGTGTAATTTAATAGTAGATCTCTTAAGAAGAGAGAGGAGAGTATCTAAATGTAGCTGAAAATGTAATTATGTTCATTAAATAGTAGAAATTTAACGAAGTCACACATATTTGTAGTAGCATGTAATTAACACTATTAAAAAATATTTACGACGTAGCTTTCGTAATGAACAGAATGTCCTAACCTAAGTCAACACACTCTATCAACAAATCTAACCACACACCCTCGTTGATATTCGTTTAATGTTAAGTTGTGTTTTTGCTCTTAAATAAATTACAGTTTTACAAAATGTGGATATTGGTTTTTTTAAATATAATATGTAATACGATATCTTATATTTATTTTATTCTAATATTTCCGGTGCATACGAAGGGGAAAATTATAAGTACCATAAGTTAAGGTAATTCTATACATAAAAATTATTTATATAACTTTTAATAATAGCGTGTTGGTAATAAGTAAAAAGAAATTGATTCCTTTAAGTATATATATTTTGATTATGTTATTTCAGGGTTGCAACTCTTTCGTCGAAACTGTCTATCACACTATCAACTAAACAGAAAAGTTAACACGGAAT
The DNA here is from genome assembly GCA_918358695.1 of Melinaea menophilus ssp. n. AW-2005. Classification (NCBI taxonomy): domain Eukaryota; kingdom Metazoa; phylum Arthropoda; class Insecta; order Lepidoptera; family Nymphalidae; genus Melinaea; species Melinaea menophilus. Next base: position 16,091,923 of record OU911052.1, read on the forward strand.
TATTATTATTTTTTAATTATTTAATTTATATTTAATTATTTAAGTCGTTTACTTAACTTATCACATTCGTCAATAAAGATATTCCATTCGAATATTTATAAAATTATTTAATTATAAAATAAAAACAAAACTAAATTTAATTGACTGTGGTTCCATAAAAGTTCATATCTATCCAATTCCATCGCGAGTGAATGAAGTATAAAATACAATGTTACTTCACTTCATCATAAAGTTCTACCGTTAACATTTTAGTAGAAAATGTAATCAACTTACTCAAAAGGTTAAAGAAAAAGGATCATAATATATTCGTATATAATATAAAAATGTTGAAAACATGTTTTTTATCCAAAAATGTATATAAAAAAACTTTATTTATAAGGTTTAATTTTTCATCAAATTTTGTGTTTACCAGTATGTACATTGTAAAGAATTTTATATGTATATATTATGATTCCTATTTAGGATTGTCATTTATCTATAAATAAATAATTATTTATATTAATAACGTGATAATTTTGATATTATCTTGCAGAATGTCGTATGTAACAAGTAACAAGGACTGGTATGGGACACGCAATAGTTTGAAAGGTATTAATATTAAATAAATAAATAAAGTCACAGTTCTATTATTAAGAAATAAGTATGTAATTAATTTTAGTTATTTTAATTAACTTATACTCCTATATTCTCAATATTGTTGTGCGTTCTAGTGACCTTATGGACGGTGATTATCAAATATCGTTTATCGTGGTACTCGGTAACAACGGACCTCTTGAAATCCATTATGGTCAATACTCTAGTGTTCGACGTCTCTAGGTAACGGATTATTGTTTAAATTCCGACGTTATATTTTATTATTGCATGTATATTTATGTATATATCTTAATAAGTAAGGAAATTTCACCGAATAAAAGATTTTTCTTTGAAGAATTTTAGATAAGGTGACATGGATCTTGTCTCTACTCGCGTGATTGCGTTACTGGGATAAATTAATCCCAGAATAAAAAAATGTGTGTAGGAAGGGTACAATCTTGTTTCTTTGGTACGTGAAAAATAAACACATTCTTAATTTTTATATTATTAAAATTTTAAATATTAAAATTACATACATACACTAATAAATTTTGACAAGCTTATAAAGTAAAATATTAATATTTCTCCAATAAATAGTTATAAACAAATAATATGTTAACCTAATTTTATGGAACTATTTCGGCATTTAACAATAATATTAAAAATATTACCTACTTATTTATTATTACATCTGAACAATTGATTATGTCTATTATGATGTATATGATCAGTTTGTGCCAAAAATGATAAAACGACGAGGAATCAAAATGTTAAATAAGTTCTTATTTTGGATCGTAAAGAGATTTGTTATTTTTTACTCACTTTCATTGTATTCAAAATAAATGTATGCAAAAAGAGAAAGTTTGTACTGAGATGTCGTATGATAAAAAAATGTTAAAGAAATTGATATAATGCGCCGATTCCAAATAATAAGGGTAAAGACAGAGTGACTGAAGATTAAACAAAAAATAGTTAGTTAATTCCTTCGCCGATGATAAAGCTAAAATCAGTAATTATTTAAAGTTTCTATAAAAATGTTGTTGTCAAAACAAAAATAATTATAAATATATTCTTTTTCCTGGAAAGAAAACGCGGCTTAAGCAAAATAAAATCGTCTTATTGTTAGACTCTGCGACCCACAGAGCACACTAGGGATCCAATGTGCGATAAGTAACGAAGAATGTTTAAGATTTCTGTAATTTAATCGCAAAGCCCTCGTGGTATCAGGGTGCTGATAATGGAAATATTTTGTTGAAATGGGACAAAAACGAATAGAAAGTATATATTCGTATTGATATTAGATACACAATTAAAACAATTGAAAAAAGTATAATTCCAATATATGTATTGACAGAATGATCATATATTTATTGAATGATGACAATGATTTAATGAACAGAATGACCTAAATCAACACATTGTATAAACAAATCCAACCGATTACAAAGTTAAATAAGTTGTAGTTTTATTTTACAAAATATCGATGGCGGTTTTTTAGTTAATAATATGATTTTGTTTTAAAGCTTATGTGGTTAAAATTATTTTGCATGTTGCATGAAGTCAAAATGTGAGATATAAATTCCAGGCACACGTCTTAACCGATCCCTCTCATACCTCAAAAACAATTGTCACTGACCGGTTAACACGTTGTCTGTAAGATAAACTAGATGCACGCTTAGAAATACAAATAAATTATAATCTGCTATAATGTTTGATTTATGTTTTGTTATAGTTCATTTTAAAAAAGTATATTATACGTGGTTATAATGTAGGAATTATAAAATCTTTATTTCTAAGTTAATTTACAACGAGTATAACGTTGTAAAATACTATAAAAATAATTATTTGACAAATCAATGCCTTATAATCTTTATAATAAGCATAATGTGATAGAAACTTTTTAAAATATTTCCACAATGATTTTCATCGTTCGTTCGTTCGTGTTCGAAACACTAAGAATTTTTTATGACAGGGTTCCTAGTACTAGCTACTGCTATTTTTTTTTGTATTTGCGAAAGAACATATATTCATACTATAAACACCACAAATTGATGTCATTCTAGATAATAAAGTATGCAGTAACTGTAGTAAATATAATATAAAACTTTTACTAATTACAGAATTTATTATGAGAGTAATCGGAAAATAATTAATTGAAAACATTGTTTTTAATAAATTTAAGAACAATTTTAATTTAAAGATAATATGGTTAAACTTTACATTGTATATTATTCAATATAAAAGGAATAATTATATTTTTTTTAATATAAAGTACAACTCATATAATGTAATTAACTGCGGTGTATAAAATTCTCACCAGTATTCAACCCTAAGTTACATAGTGAACTGAACTGAATTGACTGAATAGTTTACTTTAACTAGTCACTATTGGAACACAGCGAATAACTTGTGTGTAATTTGTCAATTTCAAGTTAACTTTTAACTACGGAATAACTTTTATATTTTGAATGAATTACAGATACATTCAGTCTTATTCCGTAAAAAATTGTCAAAACGTAGACAGAGAATGTCATTCATTTATTCATTCATGCTGTAAGTCAAAAATATAGTTTAAGTAGTTAAATTATATACTTATTATAAATGACATTTGTATTTTTACATGTGCATGTATGTGTCAGAATATCATTAAAAAAAACTAGATTCTTATAATCTTGTGAGTATAAATATATATGCATACTTTTTAGTACAAACGAGTCCTCCTACTTCAGCTGAACCTTGAAACAACAAGTTGGTACAATCGATAATTTTAATTGCACCATTATCTTGCATACCATCAACAGACTTGAGTCCATTTTCTAATAACACAGACAAAGAGGTAGGTTTTTTCTTCTTATATTGTATTAAATAATAATTATATACTGATCCCTGTAAAATATTTTAAAGACAGAAAAATATTTCTCACAATAAAGTAAGATTTACTTACAGATTCTATTTTGTCAGTATTTATAAGGGTCTCTTGAGACCTTTTGGAGGATTTTTTTAAATATCGCTTACCGCTGCCCTTGGTCACGACTCACGACAGAACTCTTGACACTATTCAAATCCAATATGGTCGACATTCAAAGTGTTCGATTTCTGTAGGTAAAGAATTTTTGTTTAAATTTCGATACACGTAGTATTTTTATATTTATGAATAAAATAGTAACTTTTATCTAAATAAAAGTAAGGTTTTTAGGTAAGATGATCATTTACTTGGTCTTTCCTCTGTACTCGAATATTTGTGTTTCTGAGATAAAATAATTCCAGAATAAAGAAGTGGTTCATATAAAGCTTTGTTATGTTCTTGCCACTTCGTAACTCAAACTTTGTAACTCAAAGGTAATAAGTAAATTCCGTGGTTTTCTTTTATAAAACACGATAAATATTTCGTTATTACAAAGTAAACAGGTAAAAATGATAAAGAACCAATTATATGACATATAAATATTATAACATTTGAATTTTATATTGAGATTAAATATAATGCAAAGAAAAAAGGTTCCACTGAGGCGACTTATTATAGAACAGCTGGGAATTCACATATTGCGCCGACCTTAAATAATTGGGTTAAAGATTAATTAGTTTCCATACTGATTTCAACCACATTGAAAATCAGGAATATTTAAACAATACGGCTCGTTTATGTCTGTTTCCGAGATTTTATATTGGTCGTAGTTCTCGACAAAATAGGTCTATGCCCTTGAAAAGTAAACTTTGGACGCAGTTTGGTAATTAACAAGATGGTGGTGTTTTAATCGATGGAGTGTAAAACTGTTAAAAATACAAAATTATAGTAAAATATTAATTTTGCATTTTTGTGTTAAAATTTCGGTATACAGTATAGTATATAGTATACGTTGTAATATTTTCATGTACGAGATGTTGAGTTTTACGTAACAAAAGATTTTATTTCTAAGAATTATTCTTGATCCGTACCTTAGAGTAAATATATTACATAAATATATTGCTATTCATATTCAAACTTTTTAATGACCTGTTTTTTTTATTCAGATGCAAGCAAAATTACAACTTAATTTTTAATTCATACTTAAACTTTTCGTTGATTGAAGTTTTTTTTAGTTCTGATGCAAGCAGTGATGACCAATCAAATGTTGGATGGACATATTATAACAGAGTTATGGTAATTAACATACCATATAATAATTTCATTAGTTGTAGTAAGTTAAGTTTAAAGTACACATTATTTCAGACTCATGTTAACGGAATGCTTCAAGATTCAGACATGCCTTCTTCGGCGAGTGCTTTGTACAGAAACGCCAGACAAAAATGTTTGCAGATGCTAATAGACAAAACTAATATTAGTGTAGCAAAAAGGTTTGTTATATATTTAGATATATTTTTTTTTTATTATAAGATCTTAGTTTTTTTTTTCACATCTAAAGTTTGATGTATATGTACTCTTTCTCTAGGGTAACATTTGGCGATGATGTAGCCATACAGCAACATATGCAAATACCTATTCCCTCTACTGACACCAGCCTCAAGATGAACCAACTAGCAGCTAAATATCTTAAGGATGCCCCAGTATTACCTTCGAATCCGAGAAGTCCTAAGGCTGTTGTTGATATGTCACTCGCTACTAGGAATTACATGGAGAAACATAATATATTACAAGCAAAAAATAAGAAATGTATTATGAAACCTTTGTATATTACCTTTGGAAAAATATTGAAAAAACCCTAATAGATTTAACGGCCCCAGAATAGGTGGTTATTTTATAAATATTTATCCAAAAATTCCTCTATTACAGGTAAACAATATTTAAGGTCACAACCGCAGCCAGAGATTCCGAAGTTCTTGGACATAACAGCTTTGAAACAGCAACCCAAATTCTTATGATTTTTTTAATTTTATTTAATACGATTTTGACTTTTTATTGAGTGACATATAGTAGTGATTATGTTATTATTAATGTATGAAGTTAATTAAATATTAGTGCTGTTTAGTATAATTTGTAATAAGTGTTGATATTAAATAAAATATATTTTATTGAACAGACATTTATTTAAACTTTACATAATATTGTAACAGAGTAAAATCTTAAGTCAGTACATATTTTTATAGAAACAGTTGACATTTTAACACATATTTGCTACTGTTACTATATAATGGGGCAATGTTACATAGACTAATAGTAATTGTACTATTCATTTTTTATATAATAGAAGTATTATTAGTCTATTAAAGAAACTACACAAAATTTAAGGATGAGTGACTCGTATCATAATTATAAGTATATATTTCACGGATTAAATACAGCAAGAAAAAATATACACTAACACTAATGAAACCTACTCATTCATATTAAGATAACCTCAACAGTGACACCTGTAGGCCACAAACGATACTAAACAATACATATTTTTAAACACTATTGTTTAAATACATATATATTTTGAAGGCATCGAAATTTTTCCCATACTTGTACTTTACTCCTTTAAATTTAATGTTGTATTAATAATTAATATTAAATCAGTTTTATATTGCACTTAATTGGTATAAACATAGGCCCTAGCTATGAATATATAATATCTAAGGTGACTAGAACAATAAAGTAACTACAAATATATTAGCAATTTGGATATCCATTTTATGCAATATAATATGAATTACAACGCATTGTATATCACAATCCGAGTTCTAAGCAATCAGATGTTTTAATATCTAAAGACTGTGAAGTATTTTCAAGAAATTTAGCTAAATGAAAGTAAATGAACAGTGAAGGAATATTTTAAATACATGTTAGTTACATTTATTCAATAAATGTTACTTTCAAGGTAACTTTCATTTAAAAATTAAAACTAATTTGACAATCACGTTATCTGCTGGTGAATACTTATGTAACTATGTTATAGAAGTACCGATCAGTTATATATTACCTATATACATTTTATCGAATTTTATAACTAATTAAATATAAATAAAAATTAATTTATAACATTTATAACCTTTAAAATTGTAGATATATTTTGTAATTTTCTCATGTTTGTTTCGAATAACTATACCAACATTCTAATTTCTACTTAACAATTTTAGAATAAATTTTGCCAATTATCATTTGGTTCTTTCATTTTATAATATCTACGAAACATTCATACAGTAATAATTATTAATATATCTATGTTTTAAGAATTTCAATATTTAATATAATATGCTATTTTATTACAAGAGTAATATAGATTAATTTTATGATACGGCTGTAACTCGAAATCCGGTTATAAGGTGGTAAATCAATTTGTAGCCAATTTTTTATATCCCTATCTGCTGACGTGACCGTAAGGTTATTTTTACGGAAATTTCTGATTAAGCCGTAATAGAGAAATTTATGATTTATTTATATATTTACAAATGTATTTTAACCTTAAACAATACATCAATTCTCTTGCATCGCAAAAAGTTAATTTAAATTTAATTCTACAAAATGGTAACCAATTCATTGGATGGCACATTTTATTTTATTTTAAAATGCATTGATTTTATAAAATTTCTACTAGGAATATCTATGATACATCACTTTATGTCTTGCATGTCTTCGATTAGACTAGAATAAGTATAAGAACATCTACACCTGGTTTCTAGAAGGCTGATTAAAAAAAACAATAAAATTTGTGAATGATGTCGCTACAGCAAATCAAAACTCTTGAGAGTTCTGTAATTTTTACGGATCTAATTCATTATTCAATTTACCGAGCCAGAGCAACTAGCTTATTGGGCAAAGTGAGTTATTACTTTCTAGTAAGTATTAGTCTGTGGACATTTTTAAAGCCTATTTTTTGTGGTCAAATAGTGCTATTACATTTAGGTAATGAAAATGATGTCTCAAATTAATCAACCCGCCAGAAATCGGCTAGTCTATCTTTAAATGAATAATATATGTTTAATTGAAAACTACTTATATTATAATAGTAATTTATTACTATTTTATGAAAATATTTCTAAATATACAATTTCCATGCATAATTAAATTATAAATATGTCATTTTTCTGTTCTTCGCTAAATATTTGGTATGTAATACAAAAATATGATAAATGCCATCCGATTTATTATAAAACATTAAAAAAATATCTGTCACTTTTTCATTTACTAAAAAAATATTTTTTGACAAAAAATACTCTTTAGCAAACGACACAAATGCAAATAGATTAAGATATTACTGTTTAATATAAAAATAAATATCTTAAAGAAAAATAAAGAATCTCTGATTAAAAAACATAATTTCACATTATGATGCAACCTCACTTTAATATATAATTAATAATATGTTATTATGTATTTTGTGAAAACGAACAATTAATAATATAACTTATAAATTCTTATTTTTATTCATATTAAGGAATTTAGGTTATTTGGATTTTGATAAATGAAGTTTTATATCCATTTCCACGACAATTATATCAGAATATTTTATTTTTAATTATTTATATCCCACTTAACTTTTATATTATTGTTATTTGAATAATATTATATAGTTATCGCAATTATTTTGATTTATACAAAATATTAAAACATTTAATTTTAAGTTTGGACAAGAATAAACATTACGAATCAGTCAAAACATCGTATATTTTATCTGTACATAGAATATACTATCATTGTTTTATATATCTGTCATTTAAGAACTCTAACAGTGTTTCCAAAAAGTTTTGAAATACATTATAAATAAAGAATTGTATTCTTTATTACAAAATATTAATTATTTATTTTAATAGGTGTGCTATATTATACTTCGTCCATTTTATTATTTTTCTATGATAGTTATATGATATATTTTATTACTAATCGACTTTTATCTATGCAAACTTTTTTATAAATTGTGACTTAGGATTGAAATTAAATTATAATTTAAATGTAATTATTTTGTTATTTAAAAAATACTAGTTTTTTTAAAGATACTTTTATTTTAAATTTACCGGACATTTCTAAATGAAATAGAAATCTTAATAGATGTGCAAAGGTCATAGAAAAATAACATAATGGACGGAGTAGTGGTTCAGGTTTTAGTAATTAGGTAATAGATATTACGGCTGATAATTTGTTATATCTAGAGATTCTTCTTCACCACCGCCTCTTGATTTGCTGTCCAGTCTTAATTCCGCGAGCCTTTGTCTAATACTATTTGGTCTGAAAAAAAGTTATATTTTTGTAGGCAAAATAAATATATAATATAACGAAAAGCCATGAAATGAATATACTAGAATAAAGAATGAATACGTGTTAGAATTTTCGAGTCTTTCAAATTGTTAAGACTAACTTGACTTTAACTATTTGACGCTGGGTACATTAATTTATTTAAACAGCATAATATAATATATAAATGTCTATCATATAGGTATATAATATAAAGACTAATAGGAATAGGTAGTTTTGAGTATGATCTGTAAAAAAGGTGCCACCTATCAGAGAAATATGAAGTGACGACGTGGTCTGCTGACACGGACTGTCGCTGGTAGGTGGCGGCGCTCAGGTTGCTCTGCGGCAGTTTATAGATACGGACACACCTGCCACTGTTCTCTGGCAGCACTGGCAAAAATATTTTTACAGTGTTCATATTATGCATTTTGTTTTGGTTTTTAATAAGATCATTCAATCTCGTCAGTTAATCAATCAATCCAATCCTACCTTGTGGTGAAGTGGGTGGTGAGATCGGCGTCATCCTCTGCAGTGGAGGGCGGATGTTTTCTTGTTCGGAGGAGATGGAACTGCTGCGGCTGGATGCTGAGTTATTCTCAGAGGTTTTGTTATTTTGACTGTCACCCCTTGGAAATAAAAAGATTGAGAGAAATGAAAAAAAAAGAAACACCATAACCAATAAAATGGTTATAAGAAATTGGCGACCGGAGAAGATTTGGTTAGAGTGTGTGTAAATTGGGATAAGAGCTGAAAGTTAACAAAGCTAACAAATTTAATTCTAAGGAACATCGTTTCGTATCGTATCGTACTTGTCGGCGTCGTCGTCTTCCACGGAGTATCCACATTTGTTCAAGTGTCTGACGAGCTCGTAGCTGTCGTGTAGCGCGAAGCACGGGTCCATCTCCCGTGACAGAGGCACGTACTCCGGAGCGCACGCCACGTAGAATATATCCTGGGTTAAGAATTTTTGCTAGTCTTATATATATTGTTTGAGTTGGAACATATATAACAAAATATTTTAGAGTACCTGTAGATGGGTTCTTATTGTATACATACAATTTTTGTTTGATTGTAATATAGATTTCTTTAACTTACCCGTCGTCCGCAAAGCATCTTCAGTCCAGGTATGCAAGCTGCGTGTACTAATGACCCATTCGCTACCAACCGGATTTCTAATAGGTCTTCAGCAAACGCCATAATGTAAGGGAACGCGCACACTAAAATTTTAACAAAGCACAATAAACATGTATACCGTTCTATAATTTCTTTAAAAAATATTTTGTTATCAATTTCAGTACTCTTACCTACAGCAGTGGGTACTGTGGTCCAATGGAAATCATATTCAATATCACTTTCCAGGCCCTTTGAAGTTAATCTCTCAAAATGACATGTATCTGAAAGACATTTATATTTTGTAGATATTGATATAATTTGGCTTATTTTTATCGTTTTCAAACTTACGGTTATAGCATAAGATAATTTGTCCATCTCTTTCGTCTCCAATGCGTAAGGCGTTGACTAAAGTACCACGCTGTGGTCCACAGTCTTCTGAGCCTTCAGCTCTTTTTACCGTCTATAAAAGGTAGAAATGTTATGTGTTTAGAGTTCATATAAAGTGTGTATAGAATTGTCTGGTTGTGGATTCAATGGTTATTAAAAATGGTTGATAAAATGATCTTTCAATACTAACTATTTAAAAGAAATTATTCATACAATTGCTAAAATATTCTAAAAATTGGGACGTACTTATATAAAAAAGTTATTTAATGCCAATTAATTATTCTTAGAAATTATTAATTATACTTTACCTGTGCCGTGTTCAGTTCCAGAAGTTCCCAATGGTGTTTATAACCCACCACCATTACTTCGACTTCACTTTCAATTAACTTTATGAGTATCGGCGATTCGCTCAATTGTATGTCCTGGAAAATATTACAATTATATTCTACTTTACTTTTTGGTACTCTGAAATGACCAAAAAATATATAAATAGATACCTTGACATGAGTGTATTCAAATCCCATTTCATTTTCGGCGTTAGCTTCTTCTATCATTAAAAGGACTCTCCTTCCAATCGCCACAGCCAGATATGTCTTCCCACCCTCACCTAATTGATGTTCCATTGGTTAAGATAGATACTATGGCGAAAAAAGTCTTTGCCATCCATATTAATTTGTATAACCTATATGAATTTAATTATAAAAAAACCTTGTTCAAGGACATCAAAGAAGTGTGCAGTCTTAGTCCTGGGCAGTCTTGCATGTTTGCAGTCTTGTAGCGGGCGCATGGCCCAGGCACCGGCGCACAGCTCGGGTAAAGGCAACGCGTACAGCCCCGCGCCCCCCGCGCCCCCCGTCGTGGATCCTCCCCCTGCAGTCGCCCGTGCGCCCACACGGAATAGACCGGCGCGCTCGGACACACGAGCTGACCGCACGCACCCTTCCCAGCGGAGGACTACCTTCGTTGTACCGCTCTCTGTGTGTTGATGTATGAAGGTGAATGGAGCATGTAAAATTAGTGAAGAACCGATCATTCAAATTCCAATTAAAAAAGGAATATATATACCATATTTTTTTTATCATCATGGTTATGGATTGCCTAATTAATGGCAAATGATAGATTTGTTACTGCCTAAGTTGTAATGAATTTATTATTCTTAATTATTGTTGTATCGAATTGTACAGCAGAAATATCCACTCCATTGTATCTGCTATTGGGCAAAAATATACTTTAACACTAGCAACTTCTTTTAAGTTGGAAGTTAATAATGGTTTACTCATACTAGGGAAGGTTAGAATTTTCGTAGTCTCATCAAAGACAAACCATTTTATCACACGAACCTTCTAGAATGTATGTGTTGGAGGTAGTGGAGAGCAATAGCCTTCCTTCCGCCAGCTGTTCTGCACAAACTGGGCTAGCAGGGAGTGGAGCGGCGCGCCATACACGACCTTCCCAGGGCGCACGACGAGACCCTCCACTTCCTGGTTTTATTTAGGAAAGCTTAATATTCACTATCAAATTGCAAGCACAACGCTCACAAGGTGAATACCGACCACTGGATACCAAGCTGGTGGGCGCGTCACCTCGCAGAACTGCATCGAGTTTAAGGGCCTGTCCTACATGAAGGAATCTTTCTGTCCGAGCGGCACCAGCGCCCCCCGCGCCCGCACCCCCCGACCATACATCAGACAGAGCACGACGGGAGAGCATTGGCTAGGAATAACATACAACATAGCATTCTTCGTAACGATATTGGAAGATAGGAAAAAGTATATGCGTTCTGGGGTAAAACATTGTTTGTAACATATGATTGAATAATTATTTAAGAGTTAAGGTCTATTCCAGTTAAGTTGAGTCCATACAAATAATAGCTTACCACCTTGTGATCGGAACAGTGTTCTGCATATATATCCCGTATCAGAGTATCGAGAGTCCTCTGTCTCTTCAAAGCAAATGTGGGCGTTTGAAACGCAGCCTTTTCTCCGTTCATCAACTTTACCTGTAATATAACGTTAAGCCTTAATAATATTTTTAGACAAATAACCTCATCATAATAAACAAAATGTAACAATAATTTATTATTTTTGAAACGAATTTAGCCAGCCTCGTTGGCACATCATGATGTAATTCGATAAATACTGGCCCCTGTTGGTAATAAAGTTGTCAACCGAAAATTCCCTGAGGCTACTAAGAAAGATTTCAGTATTTTTTTTCTCCGCCATTCGCAAACACATAATATATTTATAAATTCTCAGTTTTTTAAAACAAAACAAGAGAATAATAAATAAATGCACAAAACTTAAGACTTTTTTTCTAAGCTTATCATAAAGTAACTTAAACTACACTTAAGTAAGAATACATAAACAATAGGTCGTTAACATATACTTTGTTTTAGAACACAAGAAAGCGATTTAAATTGCAAAATCTTTTCGATTCAGTTCAATTAAACATACTAATACAAAAAGCTTAATCACGTTTAGAAGATACCAATCTAATAACTGATAAAACATACAAACACCAAACATAAAAAAACAACTTTTTATATAACATTATTTTAAAATACAACCAAAATTTCGACAAATTAAAAATTAAAACCTTTTGGGATCCCGAAAAGTTTTCAAAACGAGAGCTTTTATATACTAAGGGAATGTTAAATAGAAATGATGTTACTTACAAGAAGGAATTCCCTGAACAGCTGAGGGTCGTTGAAGACGGGAGGGCAAGGTAGGGAAGGACCGAACGGAGGTACCGTGTCGTCTGTATACACACTCAGCCTATACCCTTCACCCTCCACTTCTGATACCACTGCAAATATATCTAAAGACTTTTAAGGAAATTAATTGTAAATATAATCTTATTCGTTTTTATTTAATGTTTTTATGAAAATTGTAATGAATAATAATAATATTAACATGAAATGAAATGTCTCGCTTGATGTGTATACAATAATAAAAACCTTTTCAATTTATATTTAATAGAATTGTGAATCACTTCATTCGTGTTGTATACAAAGTTGTTACACGTGCAGAGTATATTTTTTGATTGAATAGACTTCAATAAGCTTATTCTATAGAAATATATATAATAAATAATATCCAACGACATTCGTTCCACACATAATTAACCACGATTGTTGATATTTACTTGCGACTGCTATTTATTTGCGATTGCAATTTATTAGCAAATGGATCGCAATAGTAATTTATATTAAAGGATACGAGTGAAGTGACTTTTCACACATTGTGGGTTAAACGTGTTGTGGGTTGAGTCCTCAGTGAAAATTATATTCACAATATCGTTGCCGATGTGACGTTTTCTTTCCAACTGAAACATAAAAACAGATTAATATTCTGTACACACATTAAATCTTTTATTTTATTTATTATAATATAAAAGTTTAGACTAAATTAAAATGTTACTGTTATATTTTCATTATAAAGATCTGTTCACACTGTTACATGAGTCACATTAGCTATAAGTTATTTTTTTTAACAATTTTAAATTAATTTAGTTTTGTAACAGTCCATAAATTAGATTCACACACACACACACACATACGCACACACACATTCTTAAAAGTATTCGGTTTTCCATCTGTTTATTGTAAAGTTATTATTATATATTGTAAGATAGATATGTATTGCAATAACTGTTAATGACATTAGTCAAGTGTACCAAGTGAACCTAAGATTGAACGGCTACGAATCTAATTATTCGGTTCTAGTGGCTATTAAACTGTGGACTTCCGTTGTTATCTACATAGGTATATAAACAGTGTATACCCAGCCTTATATCAAAACAAAACAGCATTATATTAACTAAAACATCTTTATATCAAAAATGATGTGTACCAAGCGTTATATAATCAAAATTTCTTTATATGTAAATAACATATAATAATAGTAAGGCTTGTTAAATAAAATTATGTTTTTTGTGTCAAATAAAAAGAAAACCATGTGTGTATTAATTAAATATCAAAACAAATCTATATAGTTTATATTATAAGAAAAATAAATAATACCTATTTTTGTTCTAACAAAGGTCGATCATGAATAAAACTATACACAACATTAAATTATTGCTGTGCTAAATATTGAAATTACAAAAAAAAAATCCGATCTTGATTTTAATTTATAGAGATTGATTTATTTAAAATGAAATATTAGAGGGAAAGTATAAATAAGATTACTTCTTCACCAATATAGAAAACAAAAATAGGACATGAACTGTTAAAAAATACTCAGACAAAAAAATATCAACACAAAATTAAATCAATCAAAATCTTTTCTTTCTTTGTGAGTTATATAAAATAATATATTTTTTAATATTTAAAAACGTATTTCAGTTAATAACGACGTCCTGAAATGACAGAAACGTTTAAATATTCTGAAAGACAAGCTTAATTCATTTCCGAAGAGGAAATTGAAAAGTATTTAAATGAAATAAATAATAATCAAAGAATTATGTTATTATTTTCTATTCAGTGAATATTATTTTAATAGTCAATATAAATTATTGCTATAATAATAAAATCATATAATGTTTAACATCTGTTAATATAATAAGAGAGAGAGAGAGAGAAAAGGAGAACGAGAGAGAGAGAGAGAGAGAGAGAGAGAGAGAGAGAAAGAGAGAGATACATATATATAACTATTACAAGCAGATATCAGTTTTCTTTACTATGTTCAGTTTTATAACATTAAACACATGTATTTAAAATTTAGGACAGAGTTAGAACAAGAATATATAAATATAATATTATGCTCACTTTATCACAAAAGGCAGTTTAATTGAACATAGCAACATACATGCTTCTATTCTTAACCTAAACATGAGTTGAGTAATTACGTGGAATAGCTCATGAATTATGTGTAAAAGCATTGAACCTTATGCGGGTAAAGTATTTACAATTTAAATAGGTACGTTGTTTTTCTACCTTATGTTTTATTCGGAAAGGTGTTCATGAAAATAATTGCGAAAATTAAATGTAGACGATTAAAAATGTCAAAGTGTTCTTCTAGAATAAAATAGAAAGCAATTAATTTTACCGTTAAGAATATAAACTTTTGAACTATTGTACAAAAAAAAAATTGGTGTTATTGTCTATGGCAGAGTTTTTTTAATACGTTAGAACTGACATATGTATTAATATCAGTTCATATCATATCGGATTACTTGGCCAATGTTTGATCAAATTCCACCCAATATTTTAATACAGTAAAATTAAATTGTAAATTATATCTGTTGATAGGAAATGCACAAGATTTTAATAGTCTATGACATTTCATATTATTTAAAAAATTAGATGTTGCCATCTTGAAGAGGCTTTGGATTCCTCAAAAAATCATAGCAATTTATTATTTAGATTCATTGTTATTCCAATGTCATAAACTATATATAGTGATAACATAGTGCTGTATATTATTTAAAATTAGCTGTCATTCATTTCAGATGTTTGACGTTCTGCGTGGGGTAGTAGCACTATTCGCGTATTTGTTCTTTAGAATTCAACGTCACGAAACTTATATCAGAAGCACTTCCAATATTTCTTTTTAATTAGCCTCCGGTGAGTGTGGTTGAAATTAGTGTTCTTAATAACGTGTATGTTGCAGGGTTGATTAAATATTATGGAATAACCATAACTACACAGGCACACAAAAAAAAAACATCATGAACCAGAGGGGAGACCCCATTATTCTTAAGTTTTTGGGATCGCTGAAATCGAATATGACAATAAAAACTAATTTTAAATGGCCGTTTTCCCGCTAGCACCCCCTTACTACCTTAAGGGGTGAAAATTTAAATTTTTGTATAACATCAAGATAGATGTGTATTTCTACGTTTTTTGGGATGCTGAAACCGAAAATGATAACTAAAAATAAATTCATGACCACTATCATCCCCTACCACCCCTTAGAGGGGGAGAAAATTTCAATTTTTCTATTAAATCAAGAACGATGTGTATTTCTACGTTTTTTGGGATGCTGGAACCGAAAATGATAACTAAAAATAAATTCATGACCACTATCACCCCCTTACCACCCCTTACAGGGGGTGAAAATTTAAATTGTTCTATTAAATCAAGATAGATGTGTATTTCTACGTTTTTTAGGATGCTGGAACCGAAAATGATGACTAAAAATAAATTTAAAACCACTATTACCCATTAACACCCCTCACCAACCCTTACGGTGGGGGGGGAGTAGTTTCAATTTTGTATAAAATCAAGATGTATGAAGAAATTTTAACGATAAATGACATGTTTATCAAACTAGTTTGAGGTTACTCTTACCTCTTATATTAGAAATTCAAATGCTTTATCGATCAGAAGTATCTGATATTTATTCATGATTTAATTCTACTCTTAGCGAAACCCAGGAACAACGGCGTGGACGTAGTAGATTTCTGTTCCCTTTTGGGGTGCTGGATTAAAGTGAGTCCCATTGCCTCTCACTATTCAGCGTCTACCTGTTTCTACGATAACGAACTCTCTTGTTTTCAAAAGATCTTCTAAGTGGTTTCCTTTTATTGGCTCTTTTCTGTTCTGGAAAATCTCTTTTTAAATTCCCACAGTAGTCTGCTAACATATTGACATCCCATTTACCCTGATAGAGCTGCTCTATTGTCTTAAGATCCTGATGGAACCTCTCCCCTTGCTCCCCACTGTAGTCTCCAAAATTTTCAGGAAAATAGTCCCTTCTGTTTCGGAGGTATAGAATTAGGTTCAGCATCTTTTAGTCTCCTAAATTGTCAGGAAAATAGTAACAATTCTATTTCAGAGGCATAGAATTAGGTTCAGCATCTTTTAAGCGTTTTACAAGACTGCCGGATGGATAACAGTATTCGGTTTCAGCGATCCCAAAAACCTAAGAATAATGGGGTCTCCCCTCTGGTTCATGATGTTTTTTTTTTTTTGTGCCTGTGTTATTTTTGTAAAAAACATCCAAACTGACCTGTTGTTTGTTGTCTTTTGAAAATGGCAACATTGTTGAGACGTGAAACATAATTTCGTGTCCTTGGTGCATCGTGTAAATGGAATGGCTGCCGGTCATGTCACCTGTCAACATTCAAATATATGTCAAATATTACAGTAAATCTTCTAACCCAATGATTTTATAAGCCCCATATTGAAGCAGTGTATTAATTTTTTTAAAAGTTAATATTCTTTCTTTGACAAAATAACTGGTAAGACAGATAGATAGTCATAAATGTATTTTAGCATAAATTTACAACATTTTCCGCAGTTGTATACTTTACCTATATTTGACGTAGGCTAAAATAAAAATTTTCTTTGATTAAGAATTTTCATTAAAATTTCAAGGTACCTTTAACGTCGAGACCTCCACGAAAACGGTTCCAGCCTCTTAATCGAATCTTGTCCCCCAAAAGCGAAATAAATCGGTCCCATTTCTCGTTGCTCCTCTCTAAAAGATATGACCTTTACGTAATATTTCATCAAAGTGCTCTAAATGTAGTCTAGAGGTCAATGACATATTTGTTAATTTAGGTTAGTATGGCAAAAAATATATTCAATATACATATTTTCTATTTAAAAATAGGTAATACAATTGTCTGTCGCGAAATAAGTCTAAACCTGTCTGGAATTATTGGTAATATACGTAATGTAAAAGTTGTAAGTTGAAATTGGTTAATTGGAGTTAAATAATACTTTTAATTAATATTTTCGTTAAAAAATTCGTTATAAAAAGGTTTTTGGCAAATATATTCGTAATATAAACGTATTAACTCTTGTTAGCAGTTCTATGGGATTTCTATTTGTTAAGTGGAGAAAAAAAGTATATTGAAATTTGTACATTAAGGTTACACTGTAATAGTTTTATAAGTTATAAATCTTACTGAGCAAAAGAATTAAATAATATATTATTTAAGTAACCATTTTATAACCCGGTCACGTATACCCGTTCTTAAGATTATTTTTTCTGAATTAAGCTAAAGCTGTTTACGTCTTTTAGATCTTACCATTAGAAAGCATCTCGTCGTCGGTCTTCTGTCCGGGCTTCATTATCATAACTCCTATTTTAAAATTCACCGAACCCTCCTGTTCTTCGAGTAGCAAAATATCTTTTTGTAAATCAGGACACGTTATCTATAACAATAATAAAAGCCTTTATAATGTTATAATTTTTATATTAATTGTGTATGAATATGAATACTCGCACGTGACAGGTTGGGGTTTTGTACCACTATCTAAAATAATTTACGTTATTTAGTTACGGTGAAGAAATAAAAGATTACGATAGTAATTTTATTTAATAGCAACAATGTTAAAACAGCTGTCTCAATACCTATCCCCAATGCCGGCCGATTATTGTTTCTCAAGATTAGCAAATGACAACATTTTACGCAATGTCGCTTGTCTGTCAGACAAGAATGTAGATTGTAGAAAGCAAATCTGAAAAATGTTATAAATAGAAGTCACCTCGAGAGACATTACTTTGCATTCTGTTTCAATAATATTTTAATATATAAGTCGTTATATATTTGTGCCGTGTATATATTTTGTTAATTAATATATTGTTATCATGGTCATTCAGGAATTGAAAATAACGAGTTTGTTGATCAGTTAGCTAAAGAGGCTTCTTTAATTAGTTGCTCAAAATACAATATGGCATATTCTCAAGATGTTCCGGATATTGGTTGTAAAAATCAGCAATCTTCTTGGAAGAATTGATTGGAGTCTTCTATAATTTCAAAAGATAGATATTATAGTAACATCCAAAAACGTAGCGCTGATAAACAAGTCAACCTTAGTAAATAGAGATAATAAGTGGAACATATGAAAAAACTGAAAGTTATAATTTCAAGTAATATGAGTGACTCTCGTCCCGCGCGTCACGTGTCTTACGAACAAGTAAAAACAATAATAGATTTCATGGGGCAACGTATAGAGTTTGCTTCTGGAAGCTTAAGATCATTGGAGGCGAGGCATACCTCAAAACGGTTATGGAACGAACTTACTAAAATTCTAAATAATTCTCGATTAGGGGCAAAGAAGACCTCAGATGGCTGGAGTAAGTACTGGAGTGACTTTAAAAACAAACTTAAGAATAAAGTAACGTATCTGAAAAAGAGAAGGAAATGTGGATCATTATCAAAGAAATGCATTAAACCATTATCAAGATTGGAGAAAAGAGCTCTGGTTATTCTCGGACCTAACTTTGAAAAGAAGATCTGCAAAGTGTCTAAAGAGCCTTTTAACAATGTATCTTGTGATGACAGTCAACCACTAGTAAAGTTAGAATCTCATGGTGAGAACGGACACGATATCTGCAATGAATCATTTGATATGTTATCTGATCCCAGCACTGTTAGTGAATTCATTGCTGATGGCGAGAGGGAATCTGATGAGGAGTCTGATGAACCCGTAATACAAAGTATATACCCAAAATGGTTAATAGAAGTTGAAAAAACACGAGCCGAAGCTGATCTAACTCGTGCCAGAGCTGACGAGCAAAGAGTCACAATCGCTGCAAAGAATGCCGAGGCAGCTCTTCTACAAGCTGAGGGATTGAAAAAGATGGCCGAAGCAGGAACTACCCAGGCAGAAGCTTTGACAAGGATAGCTTGTTTGCTAGAAAATAAAATACAGAAGGAAAAGTCACCTATTTGATTTGATAAACGGGGTGATTGGTTTCACCCTCAATATAGTTAAAAAAAACAAATCTGTCTCAATATAATTAAATCTGCCATTAAATATTGCAGATTGTTTTGACTGATGAATGACAGATGGAGAAACAAAATGTTTCTTTTCATCTCAAAAAGTGCTTAATCTATCTTAATCTAGTGCTTTCCCAACACATACAAACACACACAGACATTGGTAAATAAAATTTGTATTATATTTAAATATAAGTTTTCCCAAGGAGGGTTGGCGTCAGGCAGGCGGCCGGCCGTAAAACTAAGCCAAATCTTTAAAGCAGTATGGTAATACCGGTGCCACGCGAGAAGCTAGCCCGGGAACAAAGAAACATACTGTGCCGACCCCAAAATGGGATAAGGGCAGGAAGATGATGATGATTAATTGTGTATGAAATGTTTAGTAATATTTTAGTTTTTAAACTTTTTCAAAAAATATAAATTTAGCGGTTAGGGTGCTCCAATATTTTCGTCAAAAACTTCATTTTTAGAACATTCTCTATTAGGATGTTAATAATAATTGAAATGAAATTATTAAAAATTACCTCTCTAGGCATTTTATCGATACGCTCAATAGATGTAAACTGGGCTAAAATCTGTTTGAGGGTTGGTCTTGTGGGAGTTTGACCTCCGCCGCCGCTCCAGGCACTCGCTGGGAGGTATATTTTGTGTGCACCCTGAACAAAAACACAAATAGATATAATGAAAATAATATCAATATAGTAATATTGTCAGATATAATAATTGACTTATAAACGAAGTTATCGGACCTGACTAGATCCTACTTTTTAAAAATTCATGCCTACAAGCCAATTCTTGAATTAGTTATGATAGCGTTTCATGAGGCAAGTGGGAAGCTGAATACTGAAAACGACTTTTCCCTGGAGGATCCAGGAGAACAAACTCACTGTATCCTTCGCATTACACAGGGATCTGTATTTAATGATGAATTTGATATTCAAGATATTTTTTCCTTCTTAAATATAAGCGATAGTAATTACAATCCACCAATTATCTCATCTACTTGCTTGCCAAAATATATGAACATAATACCTTGCAAAAATTATTAAAATCAACGATGAAATGGAACGGTGCCAAATCAAACTTATAACGACTAAAATTTTATAGAAGGTACCAAATTAGGGACCAAATCAAATTTATTGTTCCGGAAATTTGATTGATCGTTATTCGAGAATAAATATATTTGTTTTTATTATAATAAAGTTATTAAAATCATTGGATTTTAAAAATAGATTTGATTGTTTAAGTTGGACGGATGCTCGGTCGTGTTCTATAACAAACATTTCCCATGAGTATGTGAAACGACTCACATTCTAAAGTATATTCAATAGGGTTTAAAATAAACCCGTCATTTTTATTTATAACTTGAGTATTTCGCAATATTTTTTTATGTTACTTACCTATAGTATATGATATTCGATATTTGAAATACCTTTGCATTTCATTTTGCATTTGCATTTTTAATATTACTAATATTTAATATTCGAAATTGAATGAATGAATTTTAATATTTAATTTAAATTTAAGAATAACAGTTATAAAATATGGAAATATTCATTTTATTATCAAATATATTAATGATATTCTTGAAGGGTAATATTGCATGAAATTAAATGATCCAGAAGTTTTGATAGCTCTAAATATATATATAATAAATATAAAAATAAAGGTGAGATTATAAAGTATATAATAAAATGAACTATAATAGATATAAATATTATTAGATAGACCTTTAACAATATTATTCTTGTAAAGTTATCCATAGTTTTATTTACCATTTTGTTAAAAAGTATAGCCCGTAAAAGTCCAGCTCCTTCCTGAACCACGCTCAGGAGGTAAGGCTCCCTCGCTCCATCCACCCCGATGTAGTTTTGATGCACTGTAATAAAATATTTTATTGTTATCATTTTAAATTGAGCTGAGCGTAAGCGAAGCTCTTAACCGTTTGGGAGACGTCTTTTTGTGTTTAGTTGTCTCCAGAATGCGATGAGATAATTAGCTAAAAATTTTCTTATGTATGCTTAAGCCGAACGCGGATGTTATAGCGAAAACAAATTGAAAAAATGTTTAGCCATTCAAAAGTTATCAAGAAAAGAAGAAAGGAGAGGAGCTTAGCTCAACACCCGCCGCGTACGGTTGGCGGATCCTAGTATATTTGTGTACTGCTCTTTAAATTTAAAGTATTTCGGTTATGTGTAAAATTTAGTGTAAAATTACAGTTTAAATTGTGATTTAATAAAAGAACATTAATACACTATGATATATAATAATATTAGTTGTATGTTTAATTTAATATACGCACCAACGTATTAATTATAACTATAATAAATATATTTGATGTAACATAAAAAATCTCAATAGCTACGCAATATTAATATAAGACGTAGTATAATGCCAGTATAACAGATTGAAGCGAGAAATATTTACAGACTAATATGTTTCGCTCGAAAGCTTTTATTAAATCCCGGGAGGAAGTTTGTGGCACTGGATATATAGCTCGGATTAGCACCAAGCTATCTATGTGTGTGTTACAAGATTTATGTGTACATTTTATAATATATTTTTAAATAAAATGTTTTATATAACATTTGAATAATTTTTTTTCTCTTTATAATAACAAATAAGCAATAACACTATCACAAAATTTGATGTATTTTATATCATTAAAAATGTGAATAGAATCTTATTGACGTATTGTATTGAAATTATATTTTAACACTGCTTGTGCCCGCGACTCTGTTCGTGTCCTTTTTTATGGCAGGTTGACTGACAAAAATAAATTCTAAAAATCATTATTTTCAGTTCTATTCGTTACTCGCTACGTTGAAATACTCAGAATGTTTCCCAAATATCTTGTGTTCAAACAGCGAACAGGTATATTTATTATATGTATAGATTGTTATAAATAACACTATTATTATTAATCGTATCATCTTTAAAGACACATTATATACTTAGAGTACAAAGGTACAACGGAATATCCATAGTCGACACCTCACAAAGCCCTCTCGAGTTTGCAATAATGCTACTTAATTCCTCTTTACGGAGGCGATTACAGATTTAACTTGAGAACTTGCTTAAATGTGATTATAACATAAGATAAAATATGAAATAAAACCTCACTCAGGGTGATATAAGTTCTTAACTAAATGTATTATGATTTTATTAGTAAACTATAAGTATTTTATCGGTTAGAAATATTTTATCCAGTGGAAATTATGAGTATTTTACTGTATTTTGGGTGTTTGTTTGCCAAATAATATTGAGTAATATTGGATTATATTTTTTGTTATTATTAGCAAAGTTACATAGTTCAATAGCTATTCACAAAGTCTTGCCAACAACATTATTATGAACAATAATATGAATATTCAAATATTAAATAAAATTCAGTATCCACGAAATACAAGACTAGAAAATACTTAACTATTTATCAATAAAATTTCAAAGGTATGAACTTTACAGAAACATAACTTACAATATTAAACAATAGTCTAATACATTTAAACATTAGTCTTAAATATAGTCTAGTCAATAGACTTTAAAAGAAAACTACTCAAATATTTTTGTACCTAACTAATTTTTAACCTAATTTTGAACCTAACAAAATAAGTTATTACAGTGACATAACTTTAGTTGCTCTCTATTAGTTTCTTTACAAACCTAATGGTCATAGGTACAGAATAATGATAAAAGAGATTAACTAATATGTTCCATCCAAAGTAAAAGTGAAAAACTCTAATCCAATAGTAACTATTTATTACCATATGTATTGTTATCGTGAAGTACCTTCGATCGAAGTACCTTCGGACACTACAGAGCATTGCAGAAAGACCGTCTTTAAGCTACGAATGTTGAGTATAGGTAAACAGAAATTAAATAAAATATACTATATTTTATATTCTAAGAATGACACAAAATAATCTCATCGTATCAAATATTTGACGCTTACAGAAGTGCGGGTTCTTAGTTACAAATTATATAATTACTATTGCTCCGAATCTATTGTTAATGTAAGAGCATCATAGAAGTAGAATTGACGTTATTTTTTGTAGTTTATTTTAGTATTTACTTTATTTTAATTCTAATAAGTGTTTAATAACATTTTTATATGTGACTCAACACTCAATACTTCAAAAATGATAAGTTAGCAGAGTATCCATGGAGTATCTTGCCGATTCTTATTTATGGATCTTACTTACCCTTTGGAATCGTGCAACTAGGTTCAGCCATTTAATAAGTGGAATGTGGTATTTTATTCCAAATAAAATTTCAATTTTTTATATCCTAATGATAAGAAGAAATAAACTGTCTTTAACGAATCTAAAGCAACTATAATTTTACGTTACGTAAGTTCATTGTTTGCTTTTTTGAAATAAAAAACTTTGACTTCGAGCTTAGTTTGACTTTAAATTACTTTGACTTGACTTGATTTGAATTGATTCTTTTATGTGATATAATATTAAAATCTGCATTTATTTTATTATAAACCACTATTTATAAACTTCAATTAGTCTTTTGGAATCTTTTATTTTTAACAAGAAATATTTTTATTACATTATATTTTTTAGATCTATGGAAATATATATTAATTTTTTGTTAATTTCAGATATATCTATAGATTATGTAATATTTTTATTGTGTATTTATATTAATAATGCCAAAGATAAGGACTATTTTAAAATAAAATTCAGACATCTGTAATAGGAGATTCATAATATTTTATTAATTTTGAAAATATTAATAAATTTTCAAATCCTTCATCCACGAGGTCGGTTAAAAATAGAAAGTAAATAGAAAATATTATTTGTAAGTGTCGTTTTAACTGAAAATGTATTTATAATTACAAACACAATTTTCTACCACAAAATTAAAGTTAATTCCACTGGCTGTTAGGTAGATTCAATAGATGAATCTACCTATTGCAATCGATGCGATGACGGGACCCAGACCCCAGAGTAGGGGCGCTACGCCGTTTATGAACTGGAGATTGAGAAACCGTCGAAAAAAAAAAATTATATATCCCTCTATATATATATGTATATATGATCCATCAGTCCAAATTCATTGTAGGCGAAATCTGACTTCACAGGTCGATAGGATAAATTAGTAGGACAAACGTACCATCTCGTTTTTTTGGAAAAAGTGAAAGGGGGGGCTGGGAGAGGGGGTGAAAGTGCAAACCTTTGGGACACGCTACAGGTCGCAAATATTGGCGGAGGATTTTCAAACTCGGCATACACATTCTTAAGGACAAAATGAAGGTTAAGTTCTTGAACGGGGGAAATCGGTCTAGGGGTTGAGGAGCTGGGGGGGTTGAAAGTTAAAAACCGAAAAAAGTCACAGAAGAAGGCAAAATTTTGTTGTCGGAAAAATCTTAGAAAATTAACAAATTAAAAGAGGAAACTTTTTTGTCTGAAAAGTTTTTTGATGCGACCCCCCGTTTAGGAAATAGGGGTGGGGAGCGGTTCCCGTCTCACCAAATATATGCAGAGTGACCCGTCATAAGACTTGTAATGACCAGTAGAATACAGCTGGCTAGTTTTTCTTTGTCGATTCGACCGACGGGAATCTACCTAACACGATCGACCCTGTCGAACGAGGTATTTTTAATAAAAAGTACCCACTCTCCGCCCACGCGTTACTTATATCTGAACGTATTTTTAATATAATAATTGTAGGTGAATGAACTCTCATCGTACTTTATTATTTGAAATAAATCCTCCTGAAAATCGAATGTCTTATAATGACTTCAATTTCAAAATATCGAATACAATTTATTTTTGTCGAACACTAAAAATAATATTTTATTAAATTTTTATAGAAATATATATTTTTTGTACTAAGAAATAAAAGGAAATTTATTATTACCCATATGCAGTGCCTATAGTTTTTTTTTTAAATATTCGTTATCAATAAGTTTTTGTTATATTATATTATATGTGCCAAATTTCTAAGACGGCTTGATAAAATTGGTTTTTATACAATATGTATATATATATTTTGCCACTTAGAAAGTGTTGTTGCCATCTGTTTATTTAAAATTTCGGTACTACCTCATTTTTGACGATCATCTTGCGCAGTGTGGTATTGCATTATCGTGTAACTAACTAATAATAAAAGAAAAAGTTCTATTCATCATAGTTGGAAATTTCAAATAGAGATTGTTGCAAAATTAAATTATATACAAATAAATTTAGACAAACTCACGATTGGCTCGGGTGTTAGCACTTCAAAGTGAACTAACTACCCAGAGAATATTCTGCCAAGAGCCCCGTTGTAGTGTAAAGCTGCCTTGGCTGTATTGTCGTGAAGATTAATTCAGCTTTTTTTACTTTAGATTATCACAGAGGACCCATTTTTCACATCCTGTGATCAAATGAATATTTTTAAAGTAATAAGACAGTTCGTATAGAGCATACGCATATGTAATTATTACGTTACACGTTGTGTATGCATATATTAACACTTTCGCTGCCACCAGATTTTCAGAAATTGAGCCCTGTGTGCTGTTTCAATTTTTCATATAAACGTTTGCATAAAGGCATTTAAATAAACGGAAAAATAGTAAAAAAAATGTTGAGCCAATTAAATACTATAAAAAATTGACTTTTAATTGCTCCGTACATGCTACGGCCCTGGGGTGAAACACGGGGTGAAACTTGCGTCTCCGTACACGCTACGGAGCTGGCAGTGAAAGTGTTAATATATTATGGGATTTGTGTATATGTATATATGTATATGTCCATACATATTGTAATTGTTTCAAATGAAATGGTAAAAAAAAAATATATATTTTTCGAAACTGCTTTCTTTTTTTACACAAACCAGATCCGCATTTCCTAGTGGAAATATTGTAGTCATTTCTTTTTTCATGTTTTCTTGTAGGATATTATTGACTAATATTAGATTCTATTCCAGTTGTCAAGAAATTAACAACACGATAGTGAACTAACTGAAGGTTAGATAATAACTGTATTAGAATATAATAATATACATAATAAATTACTTTAATCAATTGATTAATGCACAAAATATCAATAATAATAATTTACGGAATGAGCAGAAAACTTATAACATTAGAAATTTTCGAATGGTATTAAGACGGATGGTAATTTTAAGATGATAGTTGATGATCAAAATAAACAATAATAATAAAATATATTGTAAAAATTTTGAAATAACCAAATTTTTTTATTATCAGACATTGTAATTAAGAAATACATTAAAAATTATATAAATAATACTACAGTAAGAGTGTCGTTGTAGACCTAACAAAATCTATTAATACGTTTATTTGTTTTTGACAAAAGACAAAAGAGATTCACTAACATGTGCCATCCAAAGTAAAAGGATGATCCAGGCTTCAGTTTTGTGGTTGGCTGTTTATTACTACGAGTACATGTAAAGTTCTCGCAGAACTCCTACAAAGCATTGCTACTATAACACTACAGAGCATTGTAGAGAAACATTTTTAAGCTACAACTTTACCACAGCCTGGTAAAGTTAATGTTACTGTAATATAGTCAAAAGTACCTTTGCATAATGTGAATGTCATACACGCGGTGCTTATAATAACTTTGGCATTGTTTAAGATAAAGTTAAATGATGCTAAGTTATAAAATTTGTGAAATCTGACAGATTAATTTAATATTCCTTACTCTTTAATGTTCATGTCTGTAATTTTCACGTAATTAGTTATTTAATTAGCTACTGTTCCAAAGTGGAACAGTGCAAGATAAACTAGACAGATTCAAACTTTTCAAGTGCAATGTATGCCTATTTGTCGTAAAAAATTACTATTTATTTTCTTCTTACATTTTTATAACCATGAGAATCTGTATTTTTATAATAAAAATCTTTTTGATGATGTTCTCTATTATTATGGAGAGACAAGAGGTAAAGGCGATAAGTCTGTAGTAAGCTGGATCAAAGTTATCACCAACGTCTTCCCTTGATCGTTCAAAGACAAGTTTGAGAGTAAAAAAGTGCTCAAGAGATCGGTTTTCTCTTTTGACGTATAGACCAGAGAGTCATTCCACATGTGCAATGACTTCTATATTATTTGGTATAATATCTCAAAAAGCATAAAGTTTAATTAAGATTACAATTGAAATCATCGAACACATTTTTGTTATAGAAAACTAAATGAAATATTTTATTGTATGAAAATATGAAACAATAGGATATCGGTAAATGTTTTCTGAACATAAAGGTTCAGTGTTCAAAAAATATTTTCTACAAAACTATAAACACCAATGGTTGTAAATAACACAGCGAGTATTGAGTATGAAAAAAGTAAATTATGACCATAATTATAACTATATAATAACGGCAATAACTTTTCTAGTTTTATTTCATATACATAAACATGCATGGAAAAGAGATATCGCTTATACGTATAACTGAAAAGACATGTCAGGCGGTAGTAATGATTAAGAATTTAATTTCGTCTGAACTTTTCTGCATAAAAAATGTTTTAATTTAATTTCATACCCATCCTTACATATAGGTTACTATAGCCTTCTCGGTGTTACAAATTTATAGCACGCAAGTTATTTATACTAATATTATTAAAAGGAAAATTTTGTTTGCTTGCCTGTTGTATGTTTGATTGTAACACATTATCAGCGAATAGCATAGGCTACTTTTTATCACAATATTCCAATGGTTTCTCGAACTGCGACAATAAAACGGGAGTTTGTCGTAAAAAAACGAGAATAGAAAAACGAGGATGGCAATTGTACGTTGGCTTATCTTGAGCAGAAATTCCAAAAAAAACATAACATTTATTTACCAGAAACAATAAAATTTCTTGACGCTTAGCGATTTGAGCACGGCCCACTTTATTTTCTTCATAAATAAAATATCTATCTTTTTAATGGTACATACATAAATTTATTTGTTAATTGTTAAAAAAAAACGACTTTTGACTTTGCTTTCTTAACAAAATTATATATATGTATTTATTTATCGTTGCGCCGGCAGGTATCACTCATGTAGCTTTGTCTGCAAGACGATGTCTGTTACCAGAGTTCAATTAATATTAAATAAGTTATCATTAGGTGAATATAATTTTCCGCCTGTGAACAATTGTAGTTTGATGAAAATATTTATTAATTCTGAAAAGATTGAGAAAAACAATAATAAATTTCTAATATACTTTAGTTTTGTTTGTCAAAATAACATATTTTGTTCAATGTTCAGCAAGAAATAATTTGTGTTCCATGTTTATAAATTTTAGTTATAATTAAATCCACGACTTCGTGGAGCATTTATTTCAAATAATACAGAAGATACGTTGTAAGGTCATTTATTTACAGTTATTTTATTAACAGTAGTGCGATTCGGAGTCACCCACTGAGGACTCAGCGCTTTGTTGCTTAGGTTAGGACGGACGTAGAAATAAAAAACAAAGCGATTCTATATCGGTTACGTTTTTTTTAAACGGAACCCTAAAACCATGCAATTGTTCTCCTGGAAGATAGTAGAAACTTTTTTTTATTAATAATCATACTTTTAAACCCTCACTCTTTTGTTCTCGTTCATTGTTTTATATAAGGCTCCACCATCAAAAACCACTCTAGTACAAAGAGTAGATTTGACTGAGGTTTAATCTCAATCATATTATTAGTTAATATGTTATATATTTTTAAAGATCGCAATAAAATGAATATGTAATGCCTGCGTATATTACAACTGAAAAATTATACAAAATCTTTTTTTTCAAATAATTATAATATGTAATATCATTCTAAATCTTAAAGACAGAAAGTTAATATTATGTTACTTCTATATTATTATTATTTTTATTATTCATTTTAAATTAATTATTAAACAAGTATTACACCATACTAAAACAAGTCACGCCTATTTCTTACCTTACCATCACTTTTTATGATGATTAATAAATAAAGCTGCAAATTCATATATTGATTTGTTGGTTTCGTCATTGTTACATACATATCAAATATTTATATATTTATATACTCTCAACAAGCTATTACTTGATCAGTCAGCAAATATTTACAACAAAGCACTTCATACGAATATATTACAACTCAAATACTATTTACTATTTACCGAAATACCTACCGAAATATTCAAATACTATTTACTAGTAACCGAACTAAAAAGGTGGTTTTAAATAAATCGTCCTAAATTAGCGTACGAATTTTAAGCAACTTATTATTTTTTTCTAAATATATATATAAATAAAAAAAAAACAATTTCAATGTCTGGAAAATTGTGATATAAAGAAAACACTGATATAATATATTTAAAGTAACAAATAAAATATGCATTAAATAAAAATCTTACTGAAAGTAAATTACATTTTTAAGAAACTACTTGAAGGTTGAAATTAAAACTTTTCAGAAATAAATGCAGATTCTTGAAGTAATATTAAATAAAAGAATATAAGTTAAAGTATTATTTTTTAAGAAGCAAGATTCTTATATCTGCTAAATATGTACATACCTAAGAATTGGGATAGAAAAAAGTAAACCGTCCTAT
The DNA here is from genome assembly GCA_918358695.1 of Melinaea menophilus ssp. n. AW-2005. Classification (NCBI taxonomy): domain Eukaryota; kingdom Metazoa; phylum Arthropoda; class Insecta; order Lepidoptera; family Nymphalidae; genus Melinaea; species Melinaea menophilus. Next base: position 16,122,341 of record OU911052.1, read on the forward strand.
TTTATTACGAATAGAGATACATTTCATTTATGGATATATATTTATCAAACCTCAAACTATGAAACGTCAAACTCTAGTCAATAATATTAAACGTCCAACTCTTATTGCACTGTTCAAAAGTGTAAATACATAAAAAAGACTCGGCAAGAAACTCTATTGTCATTTCGTCAACTCATTTATTATTGTAATGTTTATTTATAGTATTGAATATTAAGTAACAGACAAAATATTTACATTTTCTTAGTGGTAAACGCGCAAACCTGTGTCTTTAGGGGATTGAACTGAACGTGGTTCAGTTCACCCCACTCAGAGGCCATCCCCAGGGAGGTCTCTATTGAAGACACAAGCTTCTTTTGGCACTCATTGACGTTTTCCCGAGAGAGACCTGCATGATCGGAATATACCGCACCCCCAGTGCTGTCATCCGCATAACAATGTATGTTGGGAATATCTAACATATCATTGATATGTAGGACGAACAGAGTTGGGGATAGCACGCAGCCTTGGGGTACACCAGTGTTCACGGGCTTGAGGTCCGAGCAAAAACCGTCAAGAACGACCTGTATGCCCAGTGAGGAAGCTGGTGATCCACTTGCATAAACTCTCGGGAAGCCCATAGAAAGGTAGCTTCAAAAGAAGACCATTGTGCCATAGACGATCGAAGGATTTCGCCATATCCAGACTAACTGAAAGACCCTGTCCCTTGCTTTCAATAGCAGCTGCCCAACGGTGCGTTAGATATAACAGAAGATCACCAGCCGATTGACCATGGTGAAAGCCATATTGCCGGTCATTGACCAACTGGTGATCCTCGAGGTACGTTAGGAGCTGTCTATTGATAATGCTCTCCATTACTTTGGAGAGAAGAGAGGTAATGGCGATAGATCTGTAGTTAGCTGGATCCGAGATATCACCTTTTTTAGGGATCGGATGGACAAGGGCACGCTCCCATGAGACCGGGACTACGCCTTTAAGGTAGTAGTGCCGAAACATATGCGTTAGCACTGGAGTCTACTCAGGGGCACACGTTCGTAGCACCAATGGAGAAATGCCATCAGGCCCACTCGACTTATGAACGTGCAAGGAAAATAGAAACTGCCTAATAGTTTTCTGCCGAAAAACTATTTCCGGCATTGAGCTCTGACACCGCGGGATGATAGACGGTGTCTTTCCCTGGTCATCCAAAGTCCACGTCCGGTAGACGAGTGTGCGTCTTGACCATTTGCAGAGACCAGAGCAAAGTCAAACACAGATCTCCCCGCGTAGTCGATGGCACGTGACCCTAGCCAATCGGCATGGTGCGCATTGAAGTCCCCGAGAACTACGACTTCGGCGGAGGGAGTCTGTGAAAGCAGATCATCAATCTTCGCCTGAACATGGCCCAAGAGTTGATCCGTTTCTGCATTACCACTATGGGACCTGTAGAGGCACGCGTAGACTCTGACATGGTCGTCCATGTCCACGCGCAGCCAGAGTACAGACAGGTCCCGACCTTCAACCCTAACCTCACTTTTTATGTGTATAAATATAGATATCTATAGATAGGTAAAAAGAGGTTCTAAGTTCCAAGAAACCACCCAACCAATTACGAGATCATTACAGAATGGCGTATTTAATAATAAAATAATATAAGATAAATCTATTAGCTTTAAGCAATTTTGTAACTTGGCGTTATCTACCTTTAACTTAAACAAAGCCAAAGTTAGCATAAAGTACCACGTGTGTAATATCCACATTACATTATGCAAAGATACTTTTAAAAACTTGATTCTTCTATAGAAAACTTTACCAAAACTCCACTCTTTTTATTTCATTTCTTTAGTCTCTATTCAAATAGATTTCACCACAAACAAACATCATAAGATAAATTTGCTATTAAGGTTTATCCAATATAATAATTTATTTTGTTAGTAGTGATAGATACTTCCAACAATTTTTTTTTCTAGTTCTACAGTATTTCGGAATCAATATTTCTGATAGTTTAAAATTTTCTTTAAAAATTTGTTTTTAAAAATTACTATCTTTGAACAATTTTAGTTTATAATTTACTATCTTGGAACAGTGTTTGTAGACTTTGGACACAATATAAATATCTATTAATCTATAAAACTATGCAAATAATACACAAAAATACAATCCAATGTTGTTCAATAATACTCTACAAAAAACAGACGAAAAGCAGTTAAATAGAAACGACCACATTATTTTTAGTAGATATAATATTTCTAGCCGATAGCATCGGTTATAGTATAATAATAATTAAGTTAAGAACTTATATCAGGCTGGGTGAGATCTTGTTTTATAAGCCTAGCTCATTGTCCGAGATCAGTGGAGTCTAGTTCGTCCTTTGTTATAATCACTTTCGGGCAAGTGCTAAATCTGTAATCTGCTTCGGAGAGAGGAGTTAAGTGGCATTATTGCGAAGTCCGGAGAGTTTTATGAGATCTCAACTAAGGAAATTCCGCAACTTTGATACTCTATGAAATATTTGCTGTGCATATTGAGATAATACGAATAATCAAAGTTTTCACTTGTTATCAAACATTGAATAAACTTACAACACATATTTAAATTTATATACAATTTGCAATCAAAATTCAAAATGGTTATCTAACCCTACCTGCAGTTACGGAACAATCCTAAAATATTATATTTATTACATAAAAAACATTTATGAAGACTCCAACAATAATATGTTTTTTTCAATCAATAATATATTAAAGCAACCAATCGGTGTGTACATACACAAATCTCGTGTCTCATTTCCATACGTGTTTTTTCAGAATAAATAAAACTATAAGAGTTATTATCGCCATTATATAGTTATATTTATATAGTTATGTAGTGATATAGATATAATTATTGTCGTATTTTTTTCCATACCTATTTTTCGTTTTGTTATAAACAGCTCAAAAATATATCAATAAATAAAAAAGCGTTTAACCCCTAGACCTTTGCTTTGTATTGGGAAAACAATTATAAATTTCTCATTCATTCGCATAGTTTCATAAAATAACATTTTTATAACAAATAACAATAAATTCGATATTTTTAATTTAAGTTAAATTCACAACTTTTTGGATTTATTTTAATACAAAAAATTCAATGAAAGTTTATTCACTCGCAGTTATCACGCTGAGAATACAGTGGGACTTACTTTAATACCCATCCAAAGGGATCGGTTGTTTTAGTTTTATGTCAGGAAATTAGATTTCATTCTTCTGTTTCCGTTCTTTCCTCTGTTCTCGCTTTCCTTTCTTGTTCTTTACTGGGTTCAAGAATAAAAGACCATTCTATGTTAAATCCCAGTCAATTGAACATGTTAAAGATAGTAATAGAATAATGATATTTCACTATGTATACATTTGGTGTTTATGTTATAACTTAATAAATATATGGCATTATGTTAACAAAAGTCATATGTAAAATCATCTAAGTGTGATTAAAACAGATAAATAGTATGAAAATTATTATTCATTTTATTCATTAATTATCCATAAATTTTGACACTTAAAATTATTCGCGTCTTTTTACCTCATCGCGTGTTCACATGAATTATATAAACAAAGCTGCAAATTCATATATTAATTTGTGGATTTGACGTTGGTATATATTTAATATTTTATTTACTATTCTATTCAACGAACTATTTGTTGATCCATCAGCAAATATTTACAACAAAGCATTCTATACGAAGTCCTGCGAGTATTACTAATAGAATTTCATTTAAAATGATGCAAAAAACACTATTTGCTATTTTATTACAGTTTTATCGGATTTCGAAAAGGATTAAGTAAATCTTAAATAATAAATGTAACCAAGTTTCAGCTATATAATATATATAAAACAAACAATATTAGAAATTAATAATAAAAAGTAAAGTATTAAATTAGAAAAAAAAATACTTTGAACAATTATTATTATTAAACATATTATGTTAAAGTGGTAAAAGTTATTGATTAGAGTTATTGCCAGAAGCCACTTTATGACAATAAATTATGATATTCGTATACTCAAGTATGTTAAACACATGTGTGACTTAAGGTTGATACAAATACATTTAGGAATTTATCATCGTTCAAAATAATTATTTTGTTAGTATTAAACTTATTTAAATGTGTAGGTTCTATAGTCAAATTATATTTTATATGAATTAGACATGTAGTAAGTCCACACACGTAGGTCGCTGTACCCTTTTGGGTTTATCATTTTCATAGCACTCACAACCTTAAATAATTCCAATTGGCTCTTTTTTTATTAACCTATATTTTATATTATACCGGTAATCCGGTAAAAAACACTCTACTTATATAAAATAATAGCTACTTAACAGTACTTTCAGTTAATTAAGATTTCATTCGTAATTAAGTCCTCGTATGACATTTAATGTTTGACGGAAATGACAAAAGTGACATAAAATTTCATCACCTATTTAAGAGAGCCCTTTAGGAGTGGAATTTTCTGTAATCCTGTAGTAAGTAATAGCAGTAAAAATAAATCCCTACGCTAAATTTAATATTAGTTTCTGATTGGACAGCGAGCTTTATTTTTTAATGATATAGTTAACCTGTGCTTATATTTTGATATGGAAAATATAATTATGTTTTCTCCATAGTGAACCAAAATTTATACAATTGCTTCAATTTTTAATCTGTCTCCTTAATATGAAAAAAAAAGAAATTTCTAATAAATAATTATTCCCATAGCTGCGTTTGAAACATAATATAATTATTTGACATAGTTGCGAAATTACTTTGACATTTTATCATTGTTATTTATATTCCTATAATATAAAATGGACAAAGTATATATTATTTATATATATACATAATACACATATGTAAGTATATAATAGAATATAAAACAGGGCGAAACAGGGCGAGGGCCTTAAGTTTTTGTAGTATCTTATCTGAAGTGGCGTATCTGCATGATCTATGGCGGCCATTAAATAAATCAAGATATCTTTAAAAGTTTGTGGCTCCAGAAGAGAAAAAACTTTTCCGCAAAGAAAAGTATGACACCTCTATTTGCACTTTGTTACTTTCAGGTTATTTGCAGGTTATTTATTTTTTCGTGAAATATACCAGCTGTAACATAACATACAAATATTGATAAATTAATTTAAAAGAGTTGTGCTCAACTTTTATAATTTTAATTTAAATAATTCTTAAGATTACTATAAATTAAATATTTATGTCACTTTTATTACAGAGCCTTTTGTTTTATTGCAATTGTCCAAAACTGTACTTAATGTTAGAATTATCTGTTATAATGACTTACCTGACAAGAGGTATATAAGAGAATATTTTTCATAATTCATCACCAGGGGTGGTTAAAGGAGGTCACGACCCAGATAAATAAGTTTGCTTGTAGTTTTTATACCGGAAAAACGCACGTTTCCTTAAGGGTAACAAAGAACCTTCCAGTATTCTGTTAACCTATTCTTAGTCTATGATAAAAATGTAACAATACTTACTTTTACCGAGAAAATATTTGAAATACCATCGCGTTTGGAACTCAGGATTTTCAAGAACTGGGGCGCTGGGCGGCCCGAATAACTGTAATAAAAGCGAGAAGGTTAAATTGCGACAGTGACATATTAGAATTATGATAAAATATGTAGGTCGCTACCTACTTGATCACCTTGACAAATATCGTTACAATAACCTTTGTCCGCTTTTTATCAGTCTTAAAACTTAATGTTGCGGACTTGATAACGGTTGACGGATGACAGACATCATGCCCATGACGGACTTAATGACGGGTCCGTCGTCAGAGAGACAAATTTTTACACTTACTCATACTGAGATATCGATCTCAATGTCGTTTGTCAATATAAAGGTATGGGTATCCATATTTTTAAATTATTCTGATTTCTTTTTATTTTATTTTATTAATAATAAATGTTAACATGTTTATTAATAATAAATGATGTCAAAATCTCAAGCGTTATAAAATAAATGCGAGAAGAGCCGCGGGAATAGTTAGTTTTATCAAAATAACTGAGATTTGCTTAAATATTTTATAATAATTAATTGATTACTCAATGACCAATTACAAAATACTAAATAAATAAATAAATTTAAATTGAGTTTTCCTTAAACAATAGCTTCTAAAATAGAATTATTTAGGACTAGAAATAAATCTTTATATAATACTTAAACAGCGCAATAGATACGAAAGTTAAAAACAAATTGCATTTGCGATAGCAAAATAAATAATGGCATTGTGTAAAAAATGTTATCCATTCGACTAATAACATAGTTAAGTTATATACTATAATAGAAATTTAATTTAATTTACAGAATTTTGTATACTGTATATATATAATACATGTTTACTATATTATATAATTAATGTAATAATCCGACTCCATAATGTAAAATTTCAAGGCAATCTCATTAGGAAAATTCATTTCATTATCCCAGTCGAGGCTTGCTTCATTCGTTGCAAATAAATAGCAAAATTTTAATCTCCATCCTTAATTTAAATTAAAGCCTTTAAATTTGACAATTTATATAAATTTTATATAATCTACAATAAATGAAAAAAATAGTTAAGCGAAATTACCATCTACATTTTGAAGAAACAACAAAACTTACTTATGGTTAAGTTTAAAGAAAACTTGAAAGATTTATTGAATATCACAACTGAATGTGTAATACCCATTATAACAGGGATCAGGTGCAAGATCATGTTAACTGTATGATAAATTCTCACCTCGTCCTTTTCGCCGAGGGAATTCCCATTCTCCAGGCGGTACCGGCGCACTACAGCGTCAGCCGCGCCACCGGCCTCGCCCGGCGCAGATAACTGCAATAATCATTTACTTAAAATATAATACATCTTCTGTAATGAGAACTAATTATCTATAATAATAACAAGCATTTACTTCAGATAATTAATCCATATACAAATTGTGTGTTAATAACAATTAAATAAATAAAATTAAGGTTAGTAAAATGTGTATAATTTGAGATTAATTCAAAATTTGTGTTTTCTGGTGAGACTCCTGTACTAAAGATGATGGTTAGGAGCAGGAGGTATGAAGTCTTTTGTAAATAATAATTTAATTAAATTTTGTGGAAATAATTTTTTCGATACTTTTTAACTAAAAATACAATAAAAAAATAATAAAAAATATAGGTTTCAACCTGCGAGTTCCGGGAAACAGTAGGGTCTCCGTATCGATTATTTTTTTATTTTATATTTCGTTTATATTTTAAATACGTTTAATAGGGCTTTTCAATACTCGATACCTTATATTCATCGATACTCGTTTTGGTTTTATTCGAATCTGCGACCTCTGTGAAAGCATCCTATTGCTCTACCAAATGAGATCTTGTGTGTACTCGTCTCGATGAATTTATCTTTGTCTATACCTTTCGTATTTATCTTTTTCATCAATGTGTTTTACTTTACAGAATAATATTCATTAAATATAGCTAATGTATTTTTTGTGATTTAATTTCAAAGTAAAAAAAATATGTTTGGCAAACACATAATCCTAAATAATAATAATAAATCGTTTGGTTTTATATCCTATCGTAGTTATAATGGTTAGAAAATATAAATTACTATTGGTGATTTCCTAATTACAATTGAATTACATTTGACATATGGAGGTGATTTATTCTAATAATAAGTAATCCTGACTTCCCTCTCTTATGGTTTATAGTCCGGAGACGTTTAGGAATATATGAGCCGTTTATTTTGAAAGTGACCTAACTCCATTCTTCAACTTTTTGACGATTACTATATTTACATGTACAACTTTATTTATATATCAATGAAACATTTCAGATTGCTTATATTCAGAGCAAATACAATAAATTTTTTACACATAAGTTTCGAAGTTAATTAGATAACTGAGCCGTGAAGTTTGAAAGTGGCCCAACTCCATCAATACGTCTTACTTAAAGATTTACTATTGATAATGTGGAAATCATAGATCATAAATTTTTAATATCAGGGCATTCGTTTTTACCAAATGATAGAGATATGGCATTAAAAATATAATTTACTGTTCGTTCTCCAAGATTATTACAAGATTTCTAAAAAGTGTCGGAAGAAAAATAATTTTATTGTAAATGAAATGAGGCAGGAAGATTTTGTATCAACAAAATTATTAGAAGATACAATTTTTTAAAAGATAAAGAATTCAGATGTAGAATCAGTGAACTGAACCATATAAAATTTTTCTATAAGACATCAATGAATGAGAATGAAAATTTTTAAGTCCTGAATTTATTACCACGTCGGGGTAGACCAAGAAAGTTCGAAAATATTGTATTGACACCATTGTATAAAAATATTAGAAAAATTACAACAGCAAAATTTAAGGATATAATTGACCTATACGGATACATACCAACAGAACATCATGATTTATTCAAATTCTTTTCATACCCATAAAATGTAGACGAATAGTAAATTTTTTTGTAACAAATTTATGTTTATAATTTTCTATATTCTATAATAAATTAAAAATGTTTTGAATCGCATAAATTATGTTTTCGAAGTGTTTTCAACATATGTAAAACAAATTCAGTATTGTTTTTTTCAATTTGAAACATCTTAAATTATGTTGAATGGACTTGGGCACCTTCAAATTTTATAATGAATCTAGCTGTTAATTCTGAAAGTGGCCCAACTCCATTTCTGATAAGAAAACGCACGTTATTTACTTTATAATTGTCACTATTTTAACAGGAACTTTAAATTTAACAGCCTTAGATACGGTTAAGGAGTATAAATCATTACTATCCTATACGCATATTTTTAAATTCACTGAAACGCAAAACTTTACATATCTCGATTTAAAGATACATGGCGTTATGCCACTTTCAAAATAAGTGGCTCATATATTACATAAAATAAATCTATTAAGCATGAAAATGAATATCCCAAATTGTCAAAGACATTAGTCTAAAAGGTTCGTGATGTTTGTCGGCACTGGATTATTGGGTACGTCCTCGACCTCGCTGACCCCACATGCTTGATGAAGCAATTCAGAGTTTGCTTGGCTTGCTATTATGTTTTTCACATACTTATTTTTTTGACAATATACCGTTTGAAAACTCTATGTTTTTCATTTATTTTTAAATTAAGTTATTCTATATTATTAAGTTATTCTATACGTGTTAAACTTAATGATGACACGAATAAAATACGTAAGACATAAAAAGATTTCTAACATAAAGATCTTAATTACAGTTATTCCAAGAATCAGCAAGACGCTATTTACTAATGCATTAAAAATTAATTCAAAAGCAAGAGGATTCTCTGAGAACTAATAAAAATGCCTGAGTGGCTTAGTTTTATATAAAAAAACATTTGCTATATATATATATATAGTTCACATTTGGACTAGAAAAAAATTGTAACCTGTATAAGATTAGTAAACCGAATATGTATAAAAGAAATCAAAATTCATTATTATTTTAGAAAAAAATATTCCTTATAACCATAACTGTCGACACAAACACTTGTAGTATTAAAAATAATGTTAGCTGACTACAGAAATATATTTTATAATTGAATATTATTCTAGAAAATATTTGCATGTACATAAATTAAATGTAACGTGCGATTACAGTTATATTTTTGCTTTTAAAATATTTATAATACAATAAATTTTATAATGAAAGTTTGAAAAGAGAACATGTATTAAAATACTTTTAAATGGGTGTTGTAAAATGGTTAAATATACGTTATAAAATATTTCTTATTTCCTTTTTTTGCTCTCAATTGATTAATTTTTAAATAATGGGATTAGTATGTAAAGTCTATAATTACATAAAATTATATATATATATATTTGGCGGCGTTGGGGACCACCAACCAACATGCCATGTTCCGAACGGCGGGAGGTGGAGGACGGAGCTACAAATAGCTACGTGGAATGTAAGAGGAGAAATGGAACAGAAGATGAATGAATTATTAGATGTGATGGATGACAAGGATCTGGATGTTATTTGTGTGTCTGAGACCAAGAGAAAAGGCAATGATACGACCGATTTGCCTGGCAACCAGGTCGCTTTCTGGGCTGGGGTTCCAGAGGGTGAGCGAGGTTGCCAAGGTGTAGGCGTGTTGTTGTCTTCTCGAATGGTAATACAATGGTAGAATACAAGGCCATCAACCCGGGGCTTCTTTGGCTTTAAGCTGGGGATAACAAGACTATTCTCGTTGGCTGTTTACGCGCCAGTATCCTCAGCTCCAGCAAGCGAGCTCGAGGAGTTTTGGGAGAGTGTCAGGGATGCTCTAAGTGGTGTCAGAGATAATAAAAAGTTGATAGTATGTGGAGATATGAATGGATGGGTTGGAACCGCGCGAAGTGGTTACGTAAGCGTGCTAGGCAAGTACGGTGATAAGAGAGTAAATGTGGCTCGATAACTTATTTTGGAATTTTGTAAGGAGAATTTTTTTTTGTGGCAAACACGATGTTTGATCACAAGCAAATTCACATTTACACATGGAAGCGAGTGGAAGAAAGAAGTATGATTGATTTATTACTAGTGGATCAGCGTATTCGAAGTCAAGTTATGGACACGCGAATGTTTAGGGGTGCTGATCTGGGAACGGACCATTATCTAGTCGTTGCTAGAATAAGAGGTCTGTTTGCAGATTGGCGCAGCCGCACGACGTGTCCAAGTTTGGCGTCGAATTATCGCATAAGAAGCTGGAAACTTCAAGATCCGCCGATCATAGAGGAATATCAAAAAAGGGTTTCTAAGAAGCTTGAAAGCTGTGATTCTGGAAATAAAAGTGTTGAAGTATGCTGGCAGAACCATAGGAATGGTATGGTATCGCTACTTTCACGACAGAGATATATGGTAAAAGGAAAAGAGGTTTTAGTAAAAAGCGCGATGAATGGTGGGATGATGAAGTGAAAGACGCTGTAGAGTTAAAGAAGAAAGCATGGCTGGATTATAAAGCCTCGGGTAAGGAAAAAAGTATGAGAAAGATAAGAAAAAGAGAGTACAAAAGCACAAAACGAAAGCACTTATAAAGATGAAGAGACGATTGACGATTGGCGAAGTGCAGTCATCGTACCTTTGTATAACGGCAAAGGTTCACAGATAGACTGTGCAAGCTATCATATATCATAGGGCTATCAGTTTGATTAGCTTGGGTGGTAAAGTTTGTGCTAAAATATTAGCGAGAAGAATGCAAGAGAGATCTGAAAGGCTGTTGTGGGAGGCCCAAGGAGGTTTTAGACCTGGAAGAGGGTGTATAGATCAGATCTTTTCCCTCCGCATGATCACGGAAAAAACCAAAAGGTTTTCTGTTCTTTTGTGGATTTGGAAAAGGCGTTTGACAGGGTTGTGAGGAAGAAATTATGGGAGATACTGCCCCGATAAAATGTGAGCGGACCTTTGCTACAGGCTGTAAAGTCTCTTTACAGAGATCACTCAGCCTGTGTGCGAGTAGGAGCTGACATGTCGCCCTGGTTTGACATCCAATCGGGTGTTAAGCAAGGTTGCGCTATCTCAACTTGGTTATTCAAATTGTATTTGGATAGTTGTCTCCAAGGCGTGAAAGACAGTGACATGGGAGTGAAAGTAGGTGACCTTAAGGTCAATTGCATGCTTTATGCAGATGTTGCAGTGCTCATTGCATCATCAGAATGCGATTTGCAGGCATTGGCACTCTGAAAGATGGGTGTGAAATTAATGGTCTAAACCTGAATGCAGATAAGACGAAGGTTCTGATATTTGAAAGAAATGAAGAAAGAACAGAATGTAAGATCAACGTAAATGGTAAGATAATAGAACAAGTGAATGAAGTGTTATATTTGGGGAGTATGTTTAGCAGAGACGGAAGATACGAAATGGATGTGGAAAGACGCATTGCTGCCGGTAACAGAGTTAACGGTGCTTTGGTTGAGATGGCGAAACGTCAGCATAGCTGCACGTTTGGTTTGTACACAATGCAGTTTTGCTATCGACGCTGTTATACGGCAGCCAAATGTGGGTAACGCAGAAGAAGAATGTAAGAAAGATGAATGCTGTGGAGATGCGATCTCTTCGTCGAATTTCCGGAGTTAGTTTAGCTGACCGCACCCGCAATGAAGAGATCCACAAAATGGCAGGTACTAGCAAAGATGTCGCAGTGAGAATGAAGAAGAACGTGCTCAGGTGGTTTGGGCACGTCGAACGAATGAGTGATGAAAGAATGGCAAAATAGATTTACAAAGGAAAAGTGAGCGGTAAGAGAGACAGGGGGAGGCCTCGAGTGACCTTCGAAAACACAGTAGCTACGGGTCACGTAAAAAGCATGAGGACCCCCCGGAGGGCATGTATGAAGAGGTTAATGTGGTCGAGGCAAAAGAGGTATGCAGGGACCGTAGCGTTTGGCGCTCCATCGTCTCTGGCTAACCTGCAAGGGATATGGCGTAAAGATAAGTTAAGTTAAGTTAAGTTAAGTTATATATTTTGACAAGAGTATTATCTATTTAGAGCCTGAATCCATTTTAATTTTTTGTGAAAATGAAAAATATATCTTAAATCAGAATGTTTCTATATGTTGACTTATATAATGAGGTAACATCACATCAAATTTAAGTAAACACCTGTCCAGTAGTTATATTATATTGTATATATATATAGCAAATTAAATTTGTTTTCTCATGAACATGACTGTTTAATTACTTTCTATTTAGTGTCTAAAAAAATACTTTTAATGAATCTATGGTTTTATATACTATATAAAATGTATTTGTTTTGTTTACAGAATGGAAAAAGAGGAAAGGTTTTCAAAGTTAAAATTACTCTCAATAGTACGATACAATTGTTACCGAACCGCAAGAAGTACTAGTAAGTACTAGTAGTACTAGTAGTACTAGTAGTTCTTAACAAAGTATGAACTAGAAACTACTAAGTTTGTAAGTTGAGGAAACGTTAGTAAGCATATCGTGAGAAATCTTGGAATATATACTTATATTCATATTATGAGAATAGCGTATTTCTCAATATAAAATATTTTTTTTTTATAATACTAAAAATAAAATTAAGAAGAAGAATACTTTTATTATTATTACAATACATTACATCTAAAAATAACAATCTATGAATTATATAACATGGTAGTATATAACATGGAAATCGAACTGATGACCTTGGGTTCAGATGTCAGGGCCACCAACCATTAGAACCACCGTCAGAATGCCACTTAATAAATGTCAAAGCTACTACTGTTATTGAATCATATATAGTATGCATAAATTAACGTACAAAATAAATTCATACAATATTTAATGTCATTCAAATCAAGTCAAATGAAAATCTTTATTGAAAGTAAGTTTTATACAAAACGTTTTTTCATCGTCACCAGTTCGGAAAGTTATTTGCTATAGACTTGAGAAGAGCTGGCGACAGAAACTCATAGGGCTTGTCTTATGTTCTTTTTTGTGGCATATTTGAATCCTAAATTACATTACAATAATATTATTAAGATGAAAGATTTTTTATTTATTTGTTTGTTAAATAAGCTCCTACTGACTTACTAGTGTACAGATTATAACCATTTTTTCTCTAATAAAAAACCACATTATCAGGAAGGAACACAGACTATAATTTATTTGTAAAAAAAAGTCAGGTTATGTTATTAAAAAACAAATTATATTAACCATAATAGGAAAATGTCTTAAAAAAATTTTTATTCGCGTGCGCTGATTAAATGGTTAAAAATGTAATGAAATGATGTACTAATGAATTGTAGGACTAAAAGAAGTTCTATAATAATATGCTGGAAAATCATTCCATAACAGCTAAGCTAGAAAAAGTGTTTTTATATTTAAAAATTATTAAATAATAGCTGAGAAAACTTTTTATGCCTCTTGTCATGTAATAGAATTAATTCTTATGAAATAAAAGTATTTCAATATAATTTCAAGTAGATAGTATTTTGTCTTTAAATCATCAAAATTTGTAAATTTATTGAGCAGATATCATTTAATTATGAATAGTTAATTCCAAAATTATTATTAGTATAAAAATACGCGACGTTTTGTTCTCTATCCTCAACCGAAATGGTTTTTTTCAAAGTAGCTTTATTTGAATTAAAACAACTTATTGACTTAATTTTCCTAATTACTTAGTTTTTACTTAATTTTATTTTGATACAGTAAGTATGTCGAAAAAAGGAAGAATAGAATCATAGCTTTGAATGAGATCTAGAACACAAATAGAATGTAATCTGTAATAACACATAGGCTATTTATTGTAATAAGAAATACCAAATTATTCAGTATTTGTTAACAAGATGGAACCATTTATACTGTTAGGTTTTATGTAAAACTCACGCGAGCAAAACCTGGTGGGCCAGTTTCATTTGAACTCGTATTTTTATTTCTACCCATTTGTCTTTCTGTTAACTGGTTTTTAAATCTAATTGCTGCCACATTACAAAATTGCACCACTGAAAAGACTCGGCAGGTCGGTAGAGTAAAATAAAAACGGCATATTACCCGTTCTATCGTATAAATTAGAACTGACAGATGTCAAATGAGGCAGAGTTAAGTAAAGTTACCCTAAATTGCACGCGCATCAAACGTGACATATATAGCCAGTGAGGACGTTAATTGCTTAATTAGAGTATATCAATAAACGACACACCTACTATATATCGTGGATACATTAACGTGGTGATAATCAATCACGGTCCACGGTGTGGACAAAATAAAAGTATTTGTAATCGTCTATAGTTGTTTCATAATAATGTCTTTATGTTATTATAGCACACCTAATGATAATCTTTTAAATAAATGAGTGTGAAAAATCAACAACGCAAACTGGACCTACGACTTCTGGGAACGGTATCCCAAAATATCGTTCCTCAAAATTTAGCTATGGTGTTGCTAACTGCCATCGAATCTAGCTTTTTCTAAAAATATTATAGTTCATAGCAAGAATGAGGCAACATCTGTTAGGATTTTCGAAAGAATTAATATATCATCATCAATATATTTATATGTGATCATTTATAAAATAAAATCGCTACTTGTTGGTGGTATGGTATTATCTTTAGCATGAATTTTATATTTCATTGATTTCAAGTAATAAAAATAACACTGCTTATACAGAATCTAGTTATATAACGATAATAACATATATCTGAATCTCTCCCTCTCTCTCTTTCTCTATTTCTGTTTATTACTTATTACTTCAAAGTAGTTATCAATATAATATCAGTTATTTGAATATAAAAAAGTTATCAATGAACTCTTGCTATACTACTGAATTTTAGGCGGTAAATGATGACATTAGAGTTCGTGTGTAATAATACTTTGTGTACATACTTTGTTACGTACATAATACCTGGTACTTCTAAAAATGACTTAGCCATCTAAAATTAACGTGTGTCATTAGTCAGATAAACAATATTCCAAATACAATGAAAAAGACAAATATAGATAGAAGCAGACAAATGAGATACTAGGTCAATAATAATTAAGAAAGGAAAGAAAAGGAAGGAAAGCCGTGATATAAAACAATAAAAAACATGCGTGCGTACAAAGTACACATGTCAGAAGTGAAACTTCTTTGGCGAACTAATTTATAAATCTTGTTTATATTTATACAAATCTAAAACTTTAAATTTCCAACATTAAGAGGAAGGGAAAAAGGAACATAGGTTAGGAATTTAATTGTCATTAAAATAAAATTAACTAGTAAACGAATACACAACCAATAGTAATACGACGTTCGCTCTGTCTCACTTTTTCTCTCAATCTTTCTCACTCGCTTGCTCCCTACTTTCACTCCACGGCTAGTTGCTCATGCTACGTTCGCCCTGTCTTACTCTCTCTCAATCGGTCTCGATCACTCTCTCTCTCTTTTCCGACACTTCCGTTGCATACCGGCGTGACGTTTCATCTGTAAAAATTTTACCCTCATGCGCCTAAAGAAGTTTCACTTCAATAAAATTTTTGACAAAACGTTTATTATTTTAAAACTTGGATGATAATAAATAAAGAGGAAGGATTAAAAGTGTAAAAGTCCAGATAGTTTTTACAAGAAACTTAAGCAATAAGTAAAACTTTAAACGCGAATGTAATATAAAGCTGAGAAAACAATGACAAGATATCACTCACTCCACTCTTATGAGAAAGATCCTTTACTGGCAATTTATGGTATCGTTGTTGGTATGTTTTAATATATATGTTGAAGTGCCCTAGATTGCGGAGATCGTTATTTTGCTGTTATTATAAATTATTGTAACTTATAGTGAAAAGAGTTTGATTTTTTACATATTGATTTGGATTCTCAGACTTCTATATAATATGTAATAACTATTAAATTGAAATATTTTTTTCTAAAGAATCGACGGTAAGACAAAAGTGAATAATTTGTATTGGTACGTTGAATTTAAAAGAATACAATTTTAATTTAGTAACTTAATATTAAATTAAAATAAAAATAAAAATGATAAAAATTTGCGTATCATTTTACCCTTAAAAAGTAATAATATGAGTTTTAAAGCATAAGTTTGAATGACTTCATGGAAATGTACTGATACTTTGTTTTTGGTAAAATATTAATTTTAAAAATATATTTTATTAATTTTTTATTTAAAACATTTTATTGCACTTTATAACATAAAAAATAACAAGAATAAACAGCAAAACAAAAACAAAAATATTACCCTTGCAAAGACGGTCTTATCGCTTGAAGTGATCTCTTACAGACAACCTTTGAAGATGATTAACAATAAGAGATCAGAAGGGGTAGCGCAAAGGATAATACACGTTAATATCATAGATGATAAACATACTTGTACTAGAAACAATATATACTTATATACCTACATACATATATATATACATTTATACTTTATATATATAAATAATGTTGCTTTAAAAGTTTTTTAAAAACTGATAAAGTGGGTGATTTTCTAATAATCAAAGGAAGAGTATTCCAGAGTCTTACAGATTTTACAGAATAAGAGTTAAAATAAGTGTGTGTGAAATATGTCGGTAGTTTCAATTTCAATTCATTAAGAGAACGAGACAGAACCAAAGTATGTAAAACGCTCTTTAAAGTAGGAAGAATTTAGAGGATGAAAGAGGAGGGAGAGAGAGAGAGAGATACATGTGATTTTCCTAGCTTTCTGTATTTAATAGTATTGTCACTGTAAGCTAAATTTGGAAAAAAATGTTTATCACTCACCTTCATTAACTTTCAAAAGTAAGAAGTAAGCGAGTCGTAAGCATTCAAATTCTTACTTGGTATTTTTCCATGATTATAGAACTGATTAATAATTTATGCTTCTTGAATTACAGTAACATATTGACCTAAATAATTAAAGGTATAGATTAATATTATAATTAAATTAAATATTTTAAATAAATTGGTGTTTTAAATTATTAAAGATGCTGAGATGTCGGTGAACATAAAATTTAAAGATGGAATAAATAAAAAAGCTTTTCTTTCTAAAAAATAAGGGAACTAGATAAATTACAAAATGCAGGGAAAAAAACGCCACAAGATCAATATAAATGAAAATCTTTACAAGAAAAAGTAAAGTGGATAAGTATTAGATAAATGATCCCAAATTGATTTTAATAAATAATTTATTACAAAATTCAAATAAAAAATATGATGTTTGTAAAAAAACAATATTTGTCAGATCTTTTAAGTGGAACCCTAAAAATGGTATGAGAGGGTTCATGTTAATTAAAAACTTTTAATTGACACTTTGATCATAGCTTTAAATGACTTTACAGTAAAACACTGATAACATATATAGGTAAATGGTAATAGGTTTTCTGCTTTAAACATATATTATATCCTTGGCTTTGTGTGTTTAATTTCATTGTCATTGTGATCTATATATTAAAAATTTTATGATTTATTTTCAATCAATTTAAAAAGTTCACTCTAAAAAGTGATACGTAAGTAGTAATAAGTATGCAAGTTTAATTTTCAATTTTTAACCCATACTAAAACATTTAATTAGCTCTTATACTTATATCACTTTCACACAACACGACTTACTTAAACCGTTTTCTGGTAGTTTAATGTATCTTTTAAAATGCTGTTCATGTTATGTTGAAAAGATTTGTAAAATAATCATAATAAAAGAACTTAGAAAAAATATAGAATATATTTTAAAGATTTTTATTTGATTTGAAATAGCTGTCCTAGTTTGACTTATTTTTCCCAAGGCTTTAAACTTGAAACTAAATCAATTTGCCCTTATCTGAGATGACATAGTTTTAACTGTTTATTACTTGAGACTTAAAGTAAAGATATCTGAACTCCTTCTATTAGTGCTGAGTGTAGTCTCGTATATTATTATATCGGTTTAGTGATCCGTTGATGTTTGTGTGATGTTTAGTTTACTACCTTATGATTTTTAATTCGGAAATATTTAAGGATATATAAAATATAATACATATCTTTTGAGTATGAAAATAGATTTTCGAAGTGCGTCAAAGACATATGTCTAAAAGGTGTTTTGACTGTCCTCCATCTCATCAATAACAACACGTGCTTGATAAAGCAATTTACTTTTCAGACTTTAGTGACCTAAAACGCTTACTGTAATGTTTTTCAATTAAGTACCTAGAGCTATTTTCAAGCTTCTCAATTAATTTGATACACAAATTATTTGAGTTATTTTATACATGTGTTAAATTTAATGATGACGCGCTATGACATTATACGCAAGTAGGTCGCTAACACAAAAATTTTTATTACAGTTATTTCAGTTCGCTGTATTAACGTTTAGCTTAAAAAAGTTTTACCATTCACAAATGCATTGTATACAGATATTAAAAATCCATTTCAAAGCTTTATAGCTTAGCTATATAATGCAATGTGGAGAAGATCTTTTGAGAGCTAATAAAAATGCCTGAATGCGTTTAGCTTGATATAAAACGTTGTAAAATTTGATGTTTATAAAAAAAAAAGAATTTGACAATTAGAAAAATCTACTCAAACATTTTACTGTTTATTCTAAAGGAATGGCAAAGATATCACAAACAGATTACATACAAATCCAAAATTATAAATTTTTAGTCGACCTTTTTTGTAAGCCAACAAAAGAAACTACCTATTTATACAGATCAAAGCATTATTATAAAATAAAGAACCGACTGACAAACATATGACAGAAAAACGTACCAGAATAGTTGAAAGGTCAACAAAATTTTGTCTAATTTTAAATTAAATATAAAACAAATTACGTCGAAACATATTTATGATCATGTCTTATTATATAATTAGAATCTTGTGATATCGAGTATTAAATATAATATGTACAACTGTAAAACGAGAATACCTTTCAAAATTAATATATATTGCACTAGATGTATGGCCTTATTAACCTTATTGAGTCCTAATTCAACACACATTACACACATACATTCTCTTGGAAAGCATTTCAAACTAAAACCTATACTAAATAGTATGTGTTACATGAACCGCAAAAGGAACTTATTTCTCTTAAGAACTTATAAACTACAAACTACTTAGTTTGTAAGTTGAAGAGGTTAGTGGGCCTTAACTTTATAACATATAACATATTTTTATATATGAGAGTAAGAATAAAGAGAATAAGCGTTAATTATTATTATTTTTTAATATAAATCCGGATTAGAGCAGTAATACCAAGCGCAAACATTCTATGAATCAAACTTTGTATTATGACTATTATTGAGTTAGTAAATATAAAGGTCCAAAATAAAATACACGCAACCAAAAATTTCTAACATTCTTTGGTATTGTTATACAAAAGAAAGCAGTGGTGTCTGATTGTGAAGTAATTCCGCATTAATCGCATTGTTTTCTATCTGCTCCATTTTATCTATTCTTTTCAACTCTCTTCAAAGAATATTTTTTCTTATGAAGGAAAATGTCACCTTGAGTAATCTTGATTGATAAACAACATTTCACGAATAAAAATGTGATTTTAAAAATTATAGTCTAATTTTTATTTCGCCCTTTGAGATATTTTGGTATTTAACAGTGTATTTTATAAATAGATTTTGACGTTTAAGTTATTTATACAGATAAATAATGTAAATTAAAGGAAATTCAAAGCAGACATTTTTGTTTTTCTATTTTAATAAATACTTAATACTCGTTACTGTTAGAATAAAGCTTAAATAGATTTAAAATAAAGCGAAACTAAATAAATTGATGTAAATTATCGTACAATTACAAACTACTGGACATTTTTTACACCTAATTGCCACCACATTTCTAACTCGTAAAAAGCCTCATCGGGTCAGTAGAGTAAAATATAAACAAATTATTGTCCTGTCTCATTGCAATAATTAGAACGGACAGATGTTGAACGAGGCAGAGTTAAATTATATTTCCATAACCACACAGATGGCACATAAGTTAAATGGGACATGAAAACTGTGAGGACGCTAATTGCCTAATTAGTGAATATCAATCAACGACGCACCTCTATTATATATCATGGTTATATCATTATATTGCAATAGGTTAATTGACCACAAACTGTGTGTTCAAAGAAAGTATTTATAAACATCTTTTGTTATTTGATAAAAATGTTTTAATAGATACAGTTGAAAAGTCATCAATGCAACCTGCGACCTTGGGGATAGCATGAAGCCACTCTATCAATTAAGCTATGATGTCGCGAACTGTCATGAATCTAGGATTATTTATACGAGGGTCAAACTGAAAGTTTTTAGAACTGGCCACTTAAAAGCATTATATTAAAAAAAATAGTTTAAATTTTGAAAATAGAACTCTTTACCAATATTATTGAGTGTACATTTCATTCATTTGTCATTTGTTTTACGATTTGGCGGCAAATTGAAAATTGTCTGTGCACGTCAGAATGAATTTAAGCCGAGAAAATTTTCGTGCAATGACTTTTTATGACTTTCGATGTCATTTAAGTCAACAAGAAAGTTATGATAGACTTCGATTGGCTTTTCACGATGAAGCCCCATCTCGTGCCACAGTTTACAACTGGTTTAATGAATTCAAACGTGGTCGAACTAATCTCACCGATGATTTGAGTGAGGGACGGCCTTCTACAGCGACGACTGAAGATAACATCAGTGTTGTGCGGCGTATGATAGAGACTGATAAAAGAGTGACCTATCAGCAGATTCGGACAAGTCTAGGCATAGGTATGAGTCAAGTGCACAAAATCCTCCATGAACATTTAGCGGTCAGGAAGCTTTGTGCCCGCTGGATACCGCATAATTTGACCGAGGCTCAAAAACTCCGCCGTGTTGATTGGTGCCGAGAAAAGATCCAAAAATTTAACGGAGGTGACTCAAATGCTGTGTTCGACATACTAACGGGTGACGAAAGCTGGATTTACTGTTATGATCCGGAAACCAAAAAACAGTCTGCTCAGTGGGTGTTTCCTTCCGAAGAGTTGCCAACTAAAGTGAAGAGAGGTCGAAGTGTTGGAAAAAAGATGGTGGCCTCGTTCTTCGGAAAGACAGGTCATTACGCGACAGTAGTCTTAGAGCATCAGAAAACGGTTAATGCAGAGTGGTATACTAACAATTGTTTGCCACTTGTCTTGGAAAAAGTTCGAGAGAAACGACCTCGCAGCAGGATCCTTCTTCATTACGACAATGCCTCGTCGCACACCGCCAGGCAAACGATCGACTATTCGGTGACCTCAGACGTGGAATTACTGGGTTACCCGCCGTATAGCCCCGACCTCGCACCCTGCGATTTTTATTTATTTCCGAAAATAAAAGAAAAACTTCGAGGAAAACGTTTTATAGACGCCGAAGAAGCAGTGGCTGCGTTTCAAAACGCCGTCGAAGAGACCCCTAAGGCCGAGTGGGCAAGGTGCTTTTCTCAATGGTTCCATCGAATGCAGCGATGTATTGATGTAAATGGACGCTATTTTGAAAAGTTACAATAAAACTAATAACTTGCTAGAATGCTTAGTTTTTGATTTTCTAAGAACTTTCAGTTTCACCCTCGTATAATTGTGGACACGGAGGCAACATTTATAAGGCATCTTTTGAAAACACCAATCTCAAAACTGGCACGTATTGATAAATGTTAATTGTTTGATTTAAAATTCATGGATACATAGTACAGAAAGTTTATTTAATAATATTTTGCATATGAACATTTTTAAAATAGTATACAAAAATCGTTACATGTTTGGAGATATGCGTTCTTTATAATATTCAAGACAAATTAAATTTCAATAATTTAATTACGTAATAAAAATAATACTACTTACGCAGAATTTATAGTTCTGTATAATGAAAATAACATTAATATTGCCTATGAATGAACATTCTATATTCGCTCCCTCTCTCTCCTTCTATCTTTCTACTACTTATTACTTGAAAGAAAATGTCCAACACAATATTAGATATTCAAACATTCAAACATGTCATTTCATATTACTCTATACGGAAAATGTCGTTTATTTGAGCTCTTTATAATCATATTGTAATAAAACGATGTACTTCGATATGATTTTAGTCTTCTAAATCAGTGTGTTTTAATATAATTTACATTTATTAGAAAATGAGAGCGATATTTTTTTTTATGAATGGAGGGTAAATTATAAGACAGTACAAGTTTGTCATTTATTCATTTACGTTTTACGTATTCGTACTTTAACTTAAACAAATTAAATTTTAAATAAGTAATTTTTTATAACATTAATAAGAAAAATTTAATGAATAAAAAGTGCAAATAATTTTCTGGAACCTTCAAATTGCCACTAGATGGCTGAGGTTCATTGAAAAACAATAATTACCTCGTTTGACTTCGAATGACTTTATAGTAAAATATTGTTTTACAAATAATACTTTGTATTTGATGGAATTCCTGTTATTTTCGTGGATCTGTATAGTTAAAAATTTTATCAGTCACCTTCATTTACTTTAAAAAGTGATCAGTAACTGATTGGTAAGTATTAAATTGTTACTCATTATTTTTCCATAACAAGGAATAAAGTAACACATACTCAAATATAGTCACTACTCTTTAAATGTAGGCTTTTTAAGATCAATTTACTCGTTTAGAAATTTCATTTAGTCTAAAATTGTTGCTGATATACATGTTTTCCTTAGTTTAACTTATTTTTTAATATGCTGGCCATGTAAATGAAAATAAATGGCTGGCTCAGTAAATGAAAATATAAAGATTAAAAAGAATATCAAACAGAAGAACTTTACATTTTAAATATGCAGTTGATATCTATATATGTATATATATATATATGTGTATTTTAAAAACATTTAATATCGTAATTGTATAGATGTCATAGTTACAACTGTTCATTTGAGCTCCTTCTATTGGTCTGAGTCTGCTGTCATATACTTTTGTATCGATTTTGTGGTTTGTTGATGTTTGTGTGATGCTGAGATCTGGTCTTGGTCATATTTAGTATACGGAACTATTTTTATATCTCTTTATTTATTTAAGAGCTTTTGGTTTCATAACACCCAACCCTATCGTATCTTATTCTAAGGTATTCAACAAAATCAAGCTATTAAAACAAACTATTATTTATTACCCATATCCTTGCCCTTTCTAAAGTTGGTGAGAGGACAGGTATATGTTTGTATATATGTGATGGATAAAATCCTTGCATTAATATAAAAAAAATAGGTGAATATGGAAAAGATTATCAATAATTTTTTTAATCTGTTATGATAGTCATAATATAGGTTGATATATTTTCTTACGTAATAAGATAGTTATAATTTACTGTCATATTTTTATTTTTCGCTGCCTAGCTAATCTTTTTGACAAAACATCTTAACTTTTACTTGAGAGAATTAAAAAATGATTCCAAACAGGAATTATTGCTATCTTGACCTGAATCAACTTTAATATTATGCAATATTTTTTTCACTAAGTTGTTATATTGCTTGGACTTAGTCTTTTTATACTAATTCATATTAATTTTTAAACTTATGTATCCGAGTAGTTCTTTCTAAAATATAACAACAGAGGTAATAAATTCAGCAAAGATATCTTTATTTCTAAACCCATTTTATGTGGTTTATAAAATGTTAGTTGATCGAGCGGAAGCGAAACGTCTCTGTTATACTTTAACCAAAAATACTTCCGTAAGCCCATCAGGAAGTTCGGATTTCCGGATGTCCGACTGTTCTTTACTACAGATTGTATATTTGAATAGATTCTTGTGAAATTTTGTAGATTTAATAATAAAAATTTGTTGATTGAGTTTTATTGGACTTTTCCAAATTGCTGCGATGTGAGTGCTAAAAACGTTAAAAGGACGTAATTGAGCTACTTTGAATAATGTTCTAAAAATTCAATATCTTTTTATTCTTTTTAAGATTTTTGGTTTCTCTAAAAAAATTTTCTTTTAATAAATTACAAAGGAGTTTAGGGTGTGAGAGGGTAAAAAGTATGAAAAAAAACACGCAAATTAGGAGTATCATATGAAATCACAAGGTATACTGCTCTCCAAGCGACTAGTATAATTCATATTTTTATATAATTATATGTAAAAATCAACTACACTTCGTTTCATAACTGCAATGTATGTGTATTTAAAGTTACAAATGTCAATTCTATACGTACAAAATTTACAAAAATGATTAAATATTCTTGTTGAAATTTTTTTTTAGTTTTTTTATATAAACTATAGTATATAGTGTTTGACTTTGCTCTGGCAAATGGTCTGTCCCGATTGGTCAAGACGCACACTCGTCTACCGGACATGGACAGCCATATGCCCTCTTTGTTGGATCTTCTGTTGACTACACATTCCGGAAAGTACCAGGTCACTGTCGAGGCTCCGTTAGGGTCCTCTGGTCATTGCCTGGTACGGAGAGTAGTGGCCATTCAACGTTCGGGTCGCACAACACCTGTGACTCGACGCGTTTGGCATTACAAGTCAGCGGATTGGGATGGAATGCGGTCCTTCTTTGCATCCTACCCATGGGGGCCGATTTGTTTCCCTTCCGATGATCCTAGTGACTGCGCTGCGG
Source organism: Melinaea menophilus ssp. n. AW-2005 (assembly GCA_918358695.1). Classification (NCBI taxonomy): domain Eukaryota; kingdom Metazoa; phylum Arthropoda; class Insecta; order Lepidoptera; family Nymphalidae; genus Melinaea; species Melinaea menophilus. The sequence continues at coordinate 16,147,290 of OU911052.1, forward strand.
CTGTAGCTGATGTGATACTACAGGGCATGGAACTATTTGTACCAAGCTCTGTGGTGCCACTTGGTGGCAGATCACGGCCTTGGTTTGATGCGTCTGTCAGGGCTGCAGCAGCTGGCAAACGGCAGGCTTATCAAGCTTGGGCCAAAGCGTTAGTCACTAAGGATCCGAACTCTAGAGTTCTGAAGAGGAAATATAATCGTGTCTCCAGATTCTTCAAACGGCAAATCGCTAGAGCAAAGTTCAAGCATGTCGTCAAAATTGGGGATCAGCTGGCAAAGTACCCGCCTGGCACGCACAAATTTTGGGCGCTTTCAAAGGCCACTCTGGGCAACTTTAGCCAGCCGTCCCTCCCGCCGTTGCACATGGGGAATGACTCTCTGGCCCACACGGCAAAAGAGAAAGCCGATCTCTTGGGCACTCTTTTCGCCTCCAACTCGACTTTGGACGACCAGGGGAAGACACCGCCTATCATCCCGTGGTGTCAGAGTTCAATGCCGGAAATAGTTTTTCGGCAGAAAACTATTAGGCAGTCTCTATTTTCCTTGAACGTTCATAAGTCGAGTGGGCCGGATGGCATTTCTCCATTAGTGCTACGAACGTGTGCCCCTGAGTTGACTCCAGTGCTAACGCGTCTATTTCGGTACTCCTATCTTCAAGGCGTAGTCCCCGTCTCATGAAAGCGTGCCCTTGTTCATCCGATCCCTAAGAAAGGTGATAGCTCGGACCCAGCTAACTACAGACCTATCGCCATTACCTCTCTGCTCTCCAAAGTAATGGAGAGCATTATCAATAAACAGCTCCTAACCTATCTCGAGGATCACCAGTTGGTCAATGACCGGAAATATGGCTTTCGCCATGGTCGATCGGCTGGTGATCTTCTGTTATATCTTACGCATCGTTGGGCAGCTGTTATTGAAAGCAAGTGAGAGGGTCTGGCAGTTAGTCTGGATATGGCGAAAGCCTTCGATCGTATATGGCACAAGGGGCTTCTTTCGAAGCTACCTTCCTATGCGCTTCCCGAGAGTTCATGCAAGTGGATCACCTTCCTCACTCGGCGGAGCATACAGGTCGTTCTCGGTCGGTTTTTGCTCGGACCTCAAGCCCGTGAACGCTGGTGTACCCCAAGGCTGCGTGCTATCCCCAACTCCGTTCCTTCTGCACATCAATGCGGATGTTATGTTATGCGGATGACAGCACTGGGGATGCGGTATATTCCAGCCGTCCAGGTCTTACTCGGAAAAACGTCGACGATTGCCGAAAGAAACTTGAGTCTTCTATAGAGGCTTCCTTGGGGATGGTCTCTGAGTGGGGTGAACTGAACCACGTTCAATTCCATCCCGAGAAGACGCAAGTTTGCGCGTTTACTACTAAGAAAACCCCATTTGTCGTATTACCGCTCTTCGAGAGCACTCCCCTCATTGCCTCGCCAAGTATAAGAATACTGGGTCTTGACATTTCGAGCGACTGTCAATTTCGTGGTCATCTGGAGAGCAAGGCCAAGTTGGCCTCGAAGAAATTGGGAGTGATCAATAGAGCGAGGCAGTACTTCAAACCTGGCCAAAGACTTGCGCTCTATAAGGCACAGGTCCGGCCACACATGGAGTACTGTTCTCATCTCTGGTACGGATCACCCCAACATCAGCTTCTACCATTTACAACGGGGAGTGTTCCGAAGAACTATTTGATCTGATGCCTGTCGCCGAATTTCATTACCGCACAGTGCGCCATCGCGTCAAAAACCATCCTTACCACCTGGATGCGTGGCGATCCTCCACTATGCGGTTCTCAAGGACATTTTTTTCACGATTCAATTGAAATTTTTGATTGATTGATTTTTTTTCAAAATTCAATTGAATATCGAAATATTAAAAAATGTTTTATTTTCTATCGTAGGTACAATGGTTAGATAGTTATTTAAATAAATTACTTCTGGACTCTTTGATTGTTTGATAATTTAATCAAAGAATCAAAGAGTCCAGACAGTTTACGTAAATAATTCTAAATCGTCTGGTTCTCACCTAAAGATGGGTGTTCCACAAGGATCTATTCTGGGCCCCTTTTTGTTTTTACTTTATATTAATGACTTGCCATTTTTTGTTAAGGGTCTGTGTGACATTGTACTCTTTGCTGATGATACTTCGCTTATTTTTAAAGTTGAGCGTGATAGGATTAATTATAACGAAGAAAACAGTACTTTGTCACGAGTCCTGCATTGGTTCGAAATTAATAATTTAGTGTTAAATGCTAAGAAATCTAAATGCATAGAGTTTACACTTCCTAATGTAAAAAGTAAAAATTTCAACATGCTCCTTAACAATGAAGTGTTAGAATTGATTGACTCAACAAAATTCTTAGGTATAACATTAGATAAAAAGCTCCAGTGGAACCCCCATCTCTCAACACTCGCAGCCAAACTCAGCTCTGCCGTCTTTGCAATTAGAAAAGTTAGACAATTAACGGACATTAATACGGCTCGACTTGTTTATTTTAGTTATTTTCACAGTATTTTATCTTACGGTATTTTATTATGGGGCAGTGCTGTCGAAATTAATTCTATATTTATTTTACAAAAAAGAGCTGTGCGGGCTATTGATAACTTAAAAGCTAGAGATTCTCTGAGAGATGTTTTTAAAGAAATAGGTATTCTTACAGTCGCTTCCCAATACATATTTAATAACATTTTATATATACGGCAAAATTTAAATAGTTATATAAAAAACAGTGACAGACACGCGATAAATACGAGAAATAAAAACAAACTCGTAACGCCAAAGTTTCGGCTTCAAAAAGTTAATAAATCCTTCATGGGTTTGAGTATACGCATATATAATAAAGTTCCACAAGATATCTTAGACCTTCCATTACTTAGTTGTAAATCTAAAATCAAAAGTTTATTGTTAAATAAAGCCTATTATAACGTTCAAGAGTTTTTAGTGGATCGAAATATGTGGAACTTAAATTGTTTAATCATTTGCAGGATTTATATTATAATGTACATCACCTATTGTTATATTTCTTTTGAAAAGAGCAACTGTTGAGTTTCTGGCCGGCTCTTCTCAACAGAGCAGCGTTCCGAGCCGGTGGTAGCTTACTTACGGACTGACTACACTAACCTTTTTTATATTGTAGTAATTGACGATTCAAAAGTGCGTGTAAATGCCTATTTGAATAAAGATATTTTGAATTTGAATTTGAATTGAGTTTTCAAGATAAAAATCTTTATTACAGTCATCAAGTCGCCGTATTAACGTTTAGTTTTAAGAACTTTTCCCATTCACTAATGCACTTTATGCAAATATAGTGTAGAGGATCCTTTAAGAGCTAATAAAATATAAGCGCGTTTAACTCCAGATAAAACTTCATTTGATAAATAAATATACACGTAAAAAAATTACAAGACTGGGAAAAATGTACTGAAACGTTTTATTACAGCAAGAAACCAAGAAAGATTCCACAAACATAGATTAAATGCAATATCCTAAATTACATATTTTTCGTCAATTTGTAAACCAACAAAACAAACTTAATCCATTTACACAGATCATAGCCTTTGATAGAAAATATATTAAAATATAGAACAGATATTAAATAAAAAAGAACAATTCAGTGTATGTTAGTTGATTATTGGAAGATCAGGATAGTGAATTATCTAACATACATTGAATATATTTGTGAGTAGGTCTCTTACGGGATTACACATTAAATATAAAGGCTTGCTAAGCCTATGAAGATAAATGTCCCAAAATCAATAGACATCTTGTGAGTGATAGAATTCCGGTGATGGATGTTACACAGATTTGGATGAAGAAAGATACTAATAAATTGTTCGTATAAGCGGATTATCAAAGAGCTTTTATGGTTAAAAATGTTATTATATTTCTATGTTATCAGTTTTGAGTGTTGGTTTTAAGATAACAATCATATGATTAAAAAAATGTGTTTTTGGAAATAAGTGGGGGATAAAAATACTATCTGTTATAGTTAACTAATAGTAAATTACTAGCAATAGTTAGTTGACATTGATAATAATAGATCTTTATATTAATATTAAACTCGTTCACATTTGAAGTTGTACTGAAATTATTAACAGTATAATATTTATAATATATAAAAACAAAATGTCTCAAAAGTATATGAAATTTAATCTTATTTTATGATCTGTTCTTTATAATTGGACAGATGTTTTGAGTGGCAACTCTATCGATGAAATAACACAATCATTTTATGAAAAAATTTACGAAATTATTGACAAGTATATTCCATTAGTTAGTGTTAGCTATTCTAAAGCTTACCCGGTATGGTATAGTAAATCATTGAAACATATTATAAAAGATAAACTCATCGCTTATGAAAAATGGAAGTTGTTTCGAAACCCAAGAGATTACGATGAGTTTTCATTGTTAAGAAATAGACAAAAAAAAATTCAAAACAAATGTTATAAAATTTTTAAAACAAATATACAAAATAATATTAAAAAAGATCCTAAAAATTTTTGGTGGTATCAACAAACATTAAGAAAAAGAAGGAATAAATATCCATATTCAATGACACTACAAGACAAACCGTATGAAGATATTGAACAAATTTGCTCAGGATTTAATCAGTTCTTCGAACAAGTTTTCTCAAAACCATCATCCAGTTACTCTGACTTGCATCTGCCACCCAATAAAAGCGATGATTTTATAAGTAATATACATTTAACGACTGACTTTGTTTTTAAAACAATTAAGAAAATCAAAATTACGAAGGGTGCAGGAAGTGATCGTATACCATCAATATTTTATAGTAAATGTGCTACCAATCTTGCCGGACCTCTATGCATACTTTTTAACAAGTCCTTGAATAATTTCTCAAGTTATCCAACTAAATGGAAAGAGGCATTAATAGTACCAATACATAAAGGTGGAGCCAGAAATAAAATAGAAAATTACAGACCTATATCTATACTGAACTCAATAAGCAAAATTTTTGAAAAAGTAATCCATCACTTTATTTCACCTGTCATATTTAAAAACTTACCGCCGGAACAACATGGATTTATTAAAAAACGTTCAACAGTTACTAATTTGTCTGTTTTTTCTAACTATGTTAGAAAGTCTATGGATCAGCGATTACAAGTTGACGTGATCTACACAGATTTTGAAAAAGCATTTGATCGGGTCGATCACATGATTTTACTATCAAAACTTCAAGTACTTGGCATCCATGGCGACCTATTTCGATGGTTTAAGTCGTACGTTAAAATGAGAAGGCAAGCAGTTATAGTAGGAAGTGCTCGTAGTACTTTTATTGAAGCATCGTCTGGAGTGCCTCAGGGTTCTATTTTAGGCCCTTTACTTTAGAACTCATATATATATGACATTGTAACTTGTATTGAATTCTCGCGATGTTTAATGTTTGCCGATGATAAAAAAGTTTTTCTTGCAGTAAAATCTCTTAATGACTGTAAAAAGATCCAAAAAGATTTAAATAGCCTTTTTGAATACTATAAACGCAATAGAATAATTATTAATATCAAAAAGTGCCAGCAAATAACCTTCAGCCGAAAACGTAACAAAATTGAATATATATACCAAATTAATGGCAATTCGTTAAAATCAGTTGATTCTATTAAAGATCTTGGAATCCAATTAGATTCCAAATTTACAATGAGTGAGCATATTGACTTAATCATAAATAAAGCATACCAGCAGCTTGGTTTTGTAAAACGTACATGTCGAACTTTTCGTGACGTAAATTGCATTAAAGTCATCTATTTTGTTTACGTGCGTAGCATTTTAGAGTACGCTTGCAGCATTTGGTCACCACATCAGGTTATATACTCAGAAAAACTAGAGAATATTCAAAAGAAATTTATTAAATTCTTAAGCTTTTTAGATTTCAGATCTTTTCCTTCTTATTCTGTTGCATGCAATTATTACAAAATTGATTCTCTTTCTGTTCGTCGCCGTCATTGCGATGTATTGTTGTTGCATGCTATATTATCCGGAGATATCGATTGCACTGAGTTATTATCTGAATTGAGTTTTCGAGTACCTAGCCACCGTACAAGGCACACCGAATTATTTGATATACCATGCGCAAATACAGGTTATGCCCAAAATTCGATTGTCCATCGTATGACCTCTACGTATAATAAATTTTATTCACATATCGATTTTTTTAATATATCTATATCAGCTTTAAGGAAACACATAAAACAAACTAAATATTAAATTATATTATCTCAGATACACATAAATTCATTCTTGCAGCACATCAACACACACATCAACACTTTCACACATTACATCCACACTTACACTCACTCCCTTAAGTAGCTTTTACCCCCAAATTTTTTTAAATTTTGAATTTTTTTTCCCTTAATTCGATTTAATTATCAATTGCTTAAACTTAATCACTGTTTTTAGTTTTATTTTTATTTTTCTTTTCATAGTATTGTTAAATAGTGTAATCCTTTTTTGGTCCTATTTTATGAAAATATTATTTACTGTAACTTTAAAATTATGTATGCACTGTTGGATTACCCAAGATATAAATAAATAAATAAATAAATAACCGCAACTGTAACAACGACTATTTGTAGTACTAAAAATAAAATATACTTGTTTCAGAAATACATTTTATATTTGGTTATTTTTTTTTATTTAAATGTACATTCATTAAAGTATGAAATATTTATAAGATTTATATTCATTGATACCTTTAAAAATGGTAACCGATACTGTTGAACGAGAACGTCTATTATTTCAATAATTTGAAAATGCCAACATAAAATATATTTTGTTTACTTAAACTGTTGTTACGAGGAGGTTTATTTTATATCTAAATATAGCTTATATTAGACCGTAATTACTGCTAGCAATTTCTTTTACTGACTTAAAATAAGAAGCTTACTATAATAATATATTTAAAAGGTATACAAATTATATATATATATTTTTTGTAAATCATTATATATTATTAATTATCAGTGTTGGCTGATAGTGACAGTAATCCACATTGTTTTGTATTTGTGCCGCTTATTATCTATTTTTGTAATTTTTTTTTAAATAAATTTCTTTTAAAGAAACGTTTTCGATTAATCTTGATATACAATAATTATTTTTACATGAATAGAAACGAAATAATCTAATTGTTTATACTTTTATATATATACTACAGAAGATTTTTCACATTCTTTGTTACGAATATACTGACTGATATCCCATTGAAGTCAGTGGGAAACGATGAGTCATTACACTGTTCGGTTCGCTTCGCTCAATATGCAAACAGCAACCAAGATTTCGCGAGCGCAGCGAGTCGAAATTGAAGGTCTGTTGGCGTCCCTATTTAATGTTACTAAACCACATCATTTAAATAGACTTTGTTATTTAAGTAATTTATAGTAACAATTTATGTTATTTGGTATACTATCAATGACTTCAAAAATATTATATTAACTCGTAATTTTATTTCTACCTAAAAAACAAGATATATTTAAATAAGGTTAATATATACAAGGTTTTTAAATCTAATTGCTGCCACATTATGAGACTGCCTAAAAAGCCTCAGCGGGTCAGTAGAATAGAATAAAAATGACACATCTTCCAGTATAATTAATCACATTACAACTCGTAGACATCGGAAGAGGCAGAGTTTCAAATTCAACTTTAAAAAGTATAGCACACGATTAAAATATTAAAGATGGACATCGAGGATGCTAATTAGTTAATTAGATAATATCAATTAAAGAAATAATCCTGATATATTGCGGATACAGTAAAGTATTGACAATCAATAACGGTCCAGTGACAGCTACCATGATATTGAAATAGGTTGACCTCACATTGTGTAGTCTTTGATCATAACATCGTATAACTTTATAGTATACGAGTAGAAAAATAATATTTTGTATTTGATGAAATATTTATACATGTTTTTCTTTTAAAATTACATAATATGGTATATGGTATAGCTTTTTAGTTGAAAGAAGTTGAAATTGCTGTATTAATAAAAATGGTTTATACAACTAAATATTGTTTATTTTTGCCTAAATGTTACGTCAAAATGTCATGTACTCGTATGTTGGTTTCAATGTATCTTCGCTATGCCGTCTCTAGTATGTGGATTCTCGAATGGTCTACTCGATTGCTATATTTTTGTTTTATTTTTTCCTACCTAAACTCTGTGACTAAGATCAGATTTTAACTTTTACTTGAGAATATTTTTAATATGTTCTATACGAGAGTTATTGGATAATAATTTGTTTATGGAAGCAAGTTTGTTACCAGACTTTTTCATACACCATAATTGAATTGATCTTCGAAATATTGAAAAAGCATTTTATTTCCCATCATAGTTATACATATATTATCATTGATGATTTTTTAAGTATATTTTTTTTAATTAAATTTAATATTTGAAAGTGATTTATTGTTATGAATGTTAATTCTGACTTTAGTTCCCGTGGTTATTAATTCGAAGATATTTAAGGATATTTAATATGGAATGTAAGTCTTTTGAGCGTGAAAAGGGATTTTCGAAGTACGTCAAAGACATGTGTCTTAAAGGGCCATGATGGTTATTGTGACTGTCCTCGACCTCATCAATAACACGTGCTTGATGAAGTCATATGATAGTCAATATAATCCTGGTAATGGATGTTACATAGATTTTGATGGAATATTTTCGTCTAAGTATTTTTTTTTTGTTTTGTTTTAGGTCCAGTGTACGGAGGTTACTGGGGTGGCGCTCATACTTGGTTCACGGGTGAAATATCGTAACCACTGCATCTCGTGAAATCTGAAAGAATTTTCCAAAACTGTCTCATCCTCTAAGTTACTGAGATCTACTGTTCACAGAACGACAGCGGACAGCCGAAATAGATTACATTGAAAATGTTACTCCTTGTTAATATTATAATCTTAATTTTGTTATTTCTGCTGTCAATTCAGAGTGTCGATTATAAAGTCTATGATAGCGCCTTATTCTATACGATATATGTACATTGACATATATAAGATATCTAGTGTCATTGGAAAGTATGAGCGCTATTGCCTTTTATGCTCTGAGTAATGTGAAAAAAGGTACTTATTGGAAATAAATGTTGCTGATTATATATTTCTATAATAATAAACCTGTTCATATTTGGAGTTATAATTGAAGATGTGTTTAAATAATAATAATAAATGTGATATAGAAATTTATTTCTATTTTATGATCATATTTCTATAACCATAACTAATACGTAATTTTTGAAACAAGTAGTAAAAATAATTTTCTGTACAAAAAATGTATATAATTGGATATATTTGTTGAAACAGTTCTATATAAATAAATTGTATGCATTTTTTGATTACATACAAAGGTATATTAACGTATTAAAATAAATTAACGTAAGCGAGAAATAAGAACATGCCATGTTTGAATACTTTTAAATTGACATCATTTAATGTTAAAATCCTCATTATAAAGTATTTCCTTAACATTTCGCTACCATTTTATTACTTTTAATATCTACATTGGTACTGGCTCTTGCACCCAACTCAAATAATAAGTGTAGTATAATAAAGTATATAATCAACGAAAATTTACATAAATTTCTATATTTTGACGACAGTAATGTAAATACCGCCCGGTTAATTTTCTAATTATATCAGTGAAAATGAGATATTTGTTAGATCAATAATCAAATAATGAGCTAACATCACCTGAAATTTTATAAAAATCTAGTAGTTGTTATATTATAATTGCAACGCAAATCAGTTTCTCTGTTTTTGAACAGTTAAGATCAACATGACTGTTTAATTACACACTAAAGTATGCCGAAGAATACGGCCTCCTTGTCAATCCGCTAAAATCACAAGCATTTATTATAGGCAGTCGGCAATTGCGTAATAAAATTGATAATACACTTTCACCCACTATTTAACTTACCTTTAACAGAGCAAACAAAAAATCTTGGCATCATATTTGACTGTCACCTCTCTTGGGCACCATAAATTGATGAAATTAGTAGAAAAGTTCATTATTCTCTTCACTCTTCTCCTTCCACTTCTCGACTACGCTGACGTTTGCTATCTAGATGCATCCTAGGAGCTACTTTATAAGCTTAAACGACTTCAAAATTTGTGCATAAATAAAAGAGATAAGTAATCCTTTGTACTACTTTGTTTTCTGTTTCTAGTATTTGTGATTTTTATTCGTACATATCATAAATAAATAAATAAAATAAATAAAGTATGTAAAAAGAGCACTCCTTTTAATACTAATGTATGTTATACTAAATGTATGGCAGTTATTAAAGTTATTGAGTAATATGAAAGCTTTTCAAACTAAAACCTATACACAATAGTGCGACCTACTTGTTACTTGAACCACAAGAAGAACTTATATCTCTTAAGAACTTATAAACTATAACCTACTTAGTTTGAAAGTTGGAAAGGTTAGTGAGATATTACTTTGGAATATATTTCATTATTCACATTATATCAATAAGGTATTGTTATATTCGTCATTTTATATAAATTACAACAATAATCCCTCTGAATTTTCAAATGTTAACAAAATACTCCCAGTTTGATTGATCATAACTAGACTATAAACTTCACTATGACTTTATAAATATCAAAGTCATTATTATTAAATTAGAATATATATAAAGTAATACAAAATAAATATACACAAAACATGGAATACCTTAGTATTGTTATACAAAAGAAAGCAGTGGTGTCTGATCGTGAAGTAATTTCACATTAATCGCATTGTTTCCTATCTGTTACGTATTATCTTTACTTTTTAACTCTCTTCAAGGAAATGTTATTTCTTCTGAAGGAAAATTTCCTGATGGATCTTGATTGATAAATAACAACATCCGTAAACAAAAATGTAATATCCGAAAACCTTTGGTTAAATTTTATTTCGCCCTTTAAGATATTTCTGTTATTTAACAGTGAATAAAAATGTCAACTAGACGCATTTATATTTTTTCTATAACTTTTTTGTTTGCACCTATTCAAAATTCAAAATGTTTTTTTCTTTTTACTCGAAATGACGGATTAATAACTGGTAATTAAATTAAACCTAAAATAGATGTAAAATAAAGCGAAAACAAATAAATTGTAAATTTATCGTATAATTTCAAGCTACAGGATACTTTTTAAACCTAATTGCCACTTTACTAAATTGCATTACTAAGAAGCCTCATCGGGTCAGTAATAATTACAAATGACAGGCGTCAAACGAAGTAGAGTTAAATTAAATTTCTACAACCTCGCAAATGGTACGTAGGTATATATTTAGGTATAAAAACGGGCAGTGAGGACGTTAATTGCTTAATTAAAGGATATCAATAAACGACACACCTCTGCTATATATCGTGGATACATTAACGTGTTGACAATCAATCACGGTCCAGTGGCTCGTGATTGATTGTTTTGTTGATTGATTGCTGCCAGTGGTCAAGTATCGTTATATTGAAATAGGTTATTCGATCTCATATTTTGTGATCAAACAAAAATATTTATAAATATCGATTGTTGGTTCATAATAATATTTTAATTTTAATAAGACACAACTAATAATAGTCTTTTAAATAAAAATAGTATGAAAGGCACTAACGCGATCTCGAACCTGCGACCTCTGTGACAACGATCCGTCGCTCTGTCAATTGAGCTACCGTATTATGATGAATAGCATTGTTTATATAATCGTTCTTAATGAGATTACTTCTTATGAGGCACTTCTTAGGCTTCTTACGAAAGTCATAACCTCAGGTCACGCACATGTTGATGAAGTTTTCGATCTAATTTTATTTAAAATTTAAATATGATTAACATGATTAAACCTGTTTATAACCAGTTTGAAATAATATTATCTAAAATGTTTGTTTCAGATTTATGGATATTTAGCACTGAAAGTTTATTTAATTTTAGTATATAAACATCTCTTTGTAAATACAAATTCATGTATGCTTACTTAATTTTCAGGATAAATTATGAGTTTCATTTATTTAATTAAGTAAAAAATAATAATACATTACTTATACAATTGAATTAATTTAAATATAATTCTATACAAGCAATATTACAGATAAAATTGAGCTTTTTATAACTTTGTTTGAATAAACATATTACTTCTAAAAAATATTTAAGTTATGTGAAGACAACACTAGATTAGGTCTTTAATTATTAAGAGAGGAAAGAGAAAGGGAAAGACATATAAAAGAATGCAACTTTTGTCAGAACGTTTTATAATTCTAAAACTTGGATAAAATAAAGATAATGAAGGATTAAAACTGTAAAAGTTCAAAATGGTTTTATAATAATCCTAAGCTATAAATATAAATATATTCAAAGAGAAAGTCATTTTTAAAATATTAAGCGCTTAGAAAACAATAAAAAAAAATATCTCATTTGATCCGCATTTATGAGAAAGATTTGAAATGAATATATAATTTACTACAAAATCCAAATTAAAAATAAAGTTAATGGAAAAATATGCAATATATCTTTCATTATTTTTGGTGGAACCCTTAAAACAATACGGGATGAATATAGTTTATTAAGTACTTTTAATTGTCACTATTTGACTTTATAGAAAAATATAAATAATGCTTTGCATTTGATGGTTTCTTCTATTTTATACATATATATTATATCTGTGGCTGATAATTTTATGTTAGTCATTGTGATCTATATATAGGGAGTTAAAAATATGTATCTTTCACCTTCATTTCATTTTAAAAGTTTAAATCTTCATTCACTCTAAAAATGTAAGTAGTAACTAAGTAATTTAATTATTTTTGAACGAGATTCAATAAATGTTTTTACACGTGTAAAATATGTAATTTACTCTTTTATAACTGTTTAATACTGTAAGTTTTAAATACACTGACATCTAAACATAATAAAGATTTCAATAAACTTAATCAAAGTATAGTTAATTAAAATTTTATCACCGATTTTTATTGAAATCAACATATTTTTCAAAACTCTTATACACAGCTTGTTTACTTAAGACTAACAATTTCAGTCATAAACATGTTTTCTCGTAGTTGAACGTATCTTTTAACATGCTGGTCACGTTATTTTCAAAACATCTTAAGATAAATAAATATAAAAAATATAAGAAAAAAGAAGAAATTGACAGTTTGTCAATGCTATAATTTTAATATTATTATCTAAAACAAAATATATATAATGTAATAGTGGTAGAATTTTAAAGATATTTATCTGATATGGAATAGCTGTTCTATTCCAAGCTGTTTCTCCAAGGCTTTGAGACTAGAAACTAAACCAATTTGACCTCTAATTTGACAGTTTTAACTGCTCATTCTTTGAAGTAAAGAAATATGTTTACTTTCTGTTAGTGGTGAGTGGTCCGTTGATATTGGGGTGAAGTTGAGTTATAACTTAGTTATGCATATTTTTGCAAACCTAATATATTTGTTCTCGAGGTGTTAGAATGAATAATGTTTTTTTGTTTTTGTTTATTCAAGAGGTTTTATTATCTAAACATACAGCTGCATCACATCTTATTGTAAGGTACACCATAAAGTTGTACAATAAAATTAAGCTATTAAACTTATATATTACCCATTACACATGGCTCCTCTGAAGTTGAGGGGAGAACCGGCAAGGTTATTATTATATGACGTTAATCAAAAGAATATCATAATTTTAGATGTCTACTAGATTCTAATATTTTCTGACGTAATATAAAAGTTATCATTGATTGTCATCGTTTTATTTTTCTCGTCCCAGCTAATCTTTGTGACTAGAGATCTCAACTTTCACTTGAGAGAATAAAAATGTTTGGAACAAGAGTTATTGATGTTTTTAAATATTTTTTAAAGTTATTTATTATGTAAACTCTTTTTTTATACTTTGACAGTTTATATTCATTCGTAAAAATAACAACATTGATAATAAATTCAGAAAAGATCATTTATTTTCAATTCCAAATGTTAGTTGACCGAGCTACAGCGAAAGGTATCCGTTTCACCTTGGACAAAAATGCTTCTGTTAGACCGTCCGGATGTCCGGATTTCCGGATATCTGACTGGTCTTTACTACAGGTCGTATGTTTTTGTTATTTTCGTGAAATTTTGTGAGTAGATCCGATCAATCAATATATATTTTTATATCGATAATTTTTTTTTAGATTTTTTTTTAGGTTTCTTTTGAAAATCCTTACCTCATCCGTGATGATTATTTTGTATAGTATATTTATTTACAATTTTAATACATGTACTTAAAATGAAAAAAAAACATGATTATAGACAATTTTAAAAGATATTATTATAAATGTTTGTTCTCAGATTTAATGTACATTCAGTCAAAGTTTAATTAACGTTATAAACGTATGACAAACGTATGACACAGTCTACAAACATGGCTATGTCTTTAAAGGTACTTACTTATATTAGTTTAAAAATTAATTATATTGTAAATTGCGAGTTATGTGAGAAATTAAGTTTAGTTAGAATTGTGGTGACTTTTTTATTATTATTTAATAGTACTTATTTCTGTTTATTCTTTCAAATTAAACGAATTGTTCAATATATGTTATAACAGTATAAATCTAAAAGATTTTCTTTTAATAAAGAATGAAGAGAAAATAATAAAATACAAATGATAAAGCAACCGAATGATGAAAAGGGATTCCTGAATTGAGTCAAAGACATTTGTCTAAAAGATCATGGATGTTTGTCGGTATCGGGTCAATGAGTTCGTCCTCTTCCTCGTCGCTAACAACACGTGCTTGATGAACCAATTTACTTTTCAGACTTTAGTAACCAATAAGACTTATTTATTATGCTTTTTACATAATTATCTAATATTGTGTTGAAATACTCATAAATTTCTAATTGCCTTTATGTGTTATATATAATAACAAAGGCACACAAAAAAAAAATCATGAACCAGAGGGGAGACCCCATTATTCTTAGGGTTTTGGGATCGCTGAAACCGAATATGACAATAAAAACTAATTTTAAATGCCAGTTTTCCCGCTAGCACCCCCTACCACCCCTTACGGGTGGTGAAAATTAAAATTTTTCTATAAAGTCAAGATAAATGTGTATTTCTACGTTTTTTGGGATGCTGAAACCGAAAATGATAACTAAAAATAAATTCATGACCACTATCTCCCCCTACCATCCCTTACAGGGAGTGAAAATTTCAATTTTTCTATAAAATTAAGACAGATGTATATTTCTACGTTTTTTGGGATGCTGGAACCGAAAATGATTACTAAAATAAATTTAAGACCTCTATCACCCATTAACACCCCTCACCAAACCTTACGGGGGCTGAAAATTTCATTTTTATATAAAATCAAGATGGATGTGAATTTCTATGTTTTTCAAGATGCTGAGACAAAAAATGATTATAAAGTATATGGTAACCTCATTGTATGCATATTTGTTATTATGATGCTAAGACTCAATCATGATTTTTGTCCTATTCTTAACAAGTTTTTTCATTTTTGTTTTTTTTTTGTTTTCTATTTAATACTACTTATACTGTTATCCATCCGGCAGTGTTGTAAAACGCTTAAAAGATGCTAAACCTAATTCTATGCCTCCGAAATAGAATTGTTACTATTTTCCTGAAAATTTAGGAGACTAAAAGATGCTGAACCTAATTCTATGCCTCTGAAATAGAAGGAACTATTTTCCTGACAATTTAGGAGACTACAGTGAGGAGCAAGATGAAAGGTTCCATCAGGATTAGAGTAGAATTAAATCATGAATATATATCAGATACTTCTGATCGATAAAGCATTTGAATTTCTAATATAAGAGCTAAGAGTAACCTCAAACTAGTTTGATAAACATGTCACTTACTGTAAATCGTTAAAATTTCTTCATACATCTTGATTTTATACAAAATTGAAACCCCCCGTTAGGGGTGGTTAGGGGGTGGTATTGAGTAAAAGAGGTATCAAATTCACGTTTGGTTGTCATTTTCGGTTTCATTATACCAAAAAACATAGAAATACACATTCATCTTTATTTGATACAAAAATGGAAAACTTCTCTCCCCATAAGGGGTAGTAAGAAAGTGTTAATGGGTTATGGAGGTCTTGAATTAATTTTTAGTTATCATTTTCGTTTTCAGCATCCCAAAAAACGTAGAAATATACATCTGTCTTGATTTTATAGAAAAATTGAAATTTTCACCTCCTGTAAGGGGTGGTAGGGGGAGATAGTGGTCATGAATTTATTTTTCGTTATCATTTTCGGTTTCAGCATCCCAAAAAACGTAGAAATACACATCTATCTTGACTTTATAGAAAAATTTAAATTTTCACCCCCCGTAAGGGGTGGTAGGGGGTGATAGTGGTCATGAATTTATTTTTAATTATCATTTTCGGTTTCAGCATTCCAAAAAACGTAGAAATACACATGTGGTAGTAAGGGGGTGCTAGCGGGAAAACTGGCATTTAAAATTAGTTTTTATTGTCATACTAGCAGACCCGGTCACGCGTTGCTGTGACTATTGTTTTTGATATATTACATTGTAGTAAACTATTTAAGGGGTAACGTTCAGAGTACTTCTGTCGAAAATGATGAAAACCATAATGATGATGAAAACCATAATGTTTTCTTACAGTCGATATTAAGCAAAAATAGAAACAAAATATTTTTTTAAATTTAATCCAAATTTATAACACTATTTGTATATTACAAAGTTTTTAGTAAATAACTTGGAACACTAAACTTACGAATGAGGTAGGTAAGGTAGATACACAATCCAGTCAACAGATACCGCCATCGTTTAGAATTGTTAGGAGCTAACTGCAAAATAATAAACAAATAAAATAATATTGCGACTATGAATTGAGTTGAAAATTATTATATATCTTTTAAGTTAGGTCAAACTGTACGTGGTGTGTAAATTTATTAAAATCGGTTAAGTAGTTTAGGAGTCCATCGCGGACAAACAACGTGACACGTGATTTATACATATTAAGATTTCTGGTGGATCTTTTTTTATCATTTAATATTTTAAATAATATGATAAATAAATCGTAAAATTATCCTTTTTTTAATATGTTACTTTATCATTTTAATAAGATGAAATAAAGAATAATGAAATAAAACGTATTTAAGTATTTTCAGTAATCGTATTAATAACAAAAATCTGTTTTATTTTTATTGTAGTGCTTTATGATACACAATGTTTTTTGTTTGTTTACCTGGTGAATACAAATAAATCTGATGGTTTTCCAACATGGGAACAGGCAACATACAATTGACCCCTGGGACTTATTTATGGTCATAGCAAAAGCAAGCCGCACTGGAAACTGTCAGTCGGAATCATTGCGATGCGTGGTATCAACACGTCTTCTCCTTTATACTTTCCTTTCAGTATAGTTGCTTCTATCACGTTGTTCAATAATTTTTTTATCGCTATCTGTGTGCCGTTGCAAAGACGTGATTGGTTGATATTTCTCAACATTATAACTAACGATAATTAAAGGTTTAATTGAAGTTTGTGAGGTGGCAATCCTGGTAAACCAAGCGAATTTAAAAATTCAGGCGGATAGTTGACGACATCATCTTGGTTAGTAGCCGAATCAACTGATATATCCTCAATTCGCCTGTAATTTGTTCTTGAATTTTGAAATTTAATTCTTTTACTTTTGCAGCCAATATAGCTCTTTCGCTCAACCAATCATGGTTTCTGTAATTTTGAGCAACATCTGGAAACACCTTTTGAATAAGTTCATCTTTTGATCTAGTTAACTGACAAAAACTTTGAGGAAAGTTAATGCAACCAGTCAAGGTGTCTATAGGAAATTTGCCATTACCAATGTCAATGAGTTGTTTTGAGAATATGTCTCCAGATTGGTCATTTTGCAACTTGACACGCATATTCTTGCTTAAATGTAATACCTTCACATGCTTCCACAAATTGGAGGACTTTAAATATGCATTAAGTTCATCAGCTGGCGTTGATCGTAGAATCACTGGCAATATTTGACGAAAATCTCCTGCTAATAAAATCATTGCACCACCAAATGGGTTATGATTGCTCTGTAGATCTTGTAAGGTTCTATCTAAAGCCTCAAAAGATTTTTTATGTGCCATCGTGCATTCATCCCAAACAATCCATTCACATTGCTGCAAAACATTTGCCATTGCAGAGTTCTTCGGAATGTTGCAGGTTGTGGTTTCGTTGCTTTGCATGTGTAATGGCAATTTTAGTGCTGAATGAGCTGTTCTACCACTTTCAAGCAAAGTTGATGTGATTCCCCACGAAGCGAGTGCAAGTGCAATTTTATTTTGTGAGCGAATTGTTGCTAATATCAATAAAATAAAAAAATAAATCTGTATCACCAGGTGCATCTAAGAAGTAAATCCCTCCTCTTTTATCATTTATTACTTTCATAAGTGTATCAAATACATACTTCTTTTGTTCATTCAATAGTGGAAGATTTGTTTGAATTAATTCTTTCAAAGTATTGAGATCATACAGTTTTTCTCGGTGCAACTCTTGGTTAAAAGCATCATGCATTGGACGATTGGGCGCAGCCAGGCCTAATTGAAATAATAGTTTGTTTGACATCATCAAGCACATGTCCTCAATTGAAATCAATACTTCATTGTAAATTTCTTCGCTTATTTGTATATTTGGATTTCCCCTTCTAATCCGTATTTAATACAAAATATCATCACACATATTATCTTTGTACTTGATCCACAAATCCATTGGGTTTGATGGGAAGCATGTAGATATGATTATAGAAAACAATGTTCGTATTTGATGAGCTTGTGATGATATTACAGCATCATTGAGAGTTTGATCCCAATGAGCATTTTTCTAGCAACCGCAAACGTTGGCAAGCTTTTTTGTATGATCCACACAAATCACCATTAACAGTTCGTACATGTTGGAATGATGTTGGGCCACGTACATTGTCTAATAACAGTCGTGAATAAAAACTTTCATCATTGCTTTGATGTACTGAATATATTCGACCAATCGCATCGGTAGAATATACATCTGGGTATCCCGAAACTGGTTTTCCTTGATTCCGTGGTATAAATCTCCTTAAGGATTGATTCCAAGTATAATATTTTGGCATTTCAGAATATAACAATGTTTGAGCAAAAGCATCGTTTTGGCATGTCAAAAAAAACTGGTTAATGTAATAGATAGTGGCTGTACAGCTCTTTGTACTGCGTTCTGTGCTGTAAAATATACTCTTTGTCCATTTTCTAAATGCAAAGCTAAATGAACAACAGTATCTCATGAATAGGAAAATATAATATTCGCCAAACTGCTTCATTACTACTAACATAGCGACCCATTTGGTATTGGGTAACTTCATCATTGGAATTCTCTGCATTAATACCAATCACAGCCATATCACTCCCTTTGGTTACATATTTGCAAATGTATTTAATAGATTTTACTAAATGGCAAGATTCAACGTTGATGTGCGCTTTGAAGGTCTTTGATAAAATGGGTGAATATGGAACAATCCAGCGATTATCTATTTCAATATCTTGTTGATTTAATTTGACAATTGTTGATCTTCCATTTTCTGCTGTCGATCGGCGACGATACAAAGGATAACCGTCAATACCAGTGATTTTTTCAGATATTAATGTCCGTGGATATCGTTTTGAACATTTACCATCCACCATACATGGTAAATTTTGATTAAGAGTTCGCCAGGGACCATGTACCATGTTTTTGATAACTACCTCATGCAATCCAGGATCTACTTCTAAATTAGGGATTTCAGCTGATATTACTGCATCAACTTCATTTGACTTTATCTTGTCAACTAACCAAATCAAAATATGTGCATGTGGCAATCCCAGTTTCTGCCACTCCACAGAATGCATCCAGCGGCGTGTCTCTCCAAACACATAATGTTTCACAATGAAATCCATTAAAGATTTCAACTTTTGTATAAAGACTCTGGCTGTGTCTATTTCTATCCAGTGTGGATTGCAATGGGATATTGCAATGCGTCATATGAGCGGTGTGTTTCCTTTATACGTTGTAATTGATCATTCCGACGATGTAAAACAATATCAAGGGATTCCAAGTTTTCTCCAACTACAACGATGGCAACTTCATCAATAGTTGGTGCTTTAAAACGTCTTGCATGTTGGCCAACAGGTGCTTTATCAGCTCTGATTACAATTTTGTGATTATCAGATGGCATCAGATCCAGTGCAGTTTTAAACAACATAATCAATTGATTGTACTCATGAAATAAAGTTTGTAATTGTTCTACAATAGACCTCTTTACTGAATTGTTATTTGAACAACGCGTATCAATTTCTTGTGGTGAATTGCCAATGAAATAAATTAGCAGGAATTTGTAATTGCTATCTGACACTGGTAACAGTGAACCTGCGCTATGATATAGTTGGCCTTGTATCTGTAAATTAAAAAAAATGATTTTTGTCAAATATAAATAATATTTGATCGTAAAAAGTATATCTGTCTCCTAATTTGAATCCCTAATTTATAATTGATATGCTTAGGTATGTCAATATGTAATAATTAGTTGTAACTAATATCCATCATCAAATAATTATATTGTGTTTCAAAATAATAAAAGTATTGCTAATACTGAACCACCAAATAATATTATGACTAAGTAATATATTTTTTTGGGGATTAAGGAACTGAAGGTTAATGACACACCTTTACTTAATTAACAGGAAATTTTGTTCACTAAAATAATAATCATTAACTGCTATAATACCTGCCTTAAAATTTGGCATGAAATTTTCCCGAACTACGTTTGTTGCCCCAAATGACGTCATTTGAGAGCAATTGTTATATTGTTGGATATTTAACAAAAAGTGTATGGAATCTGGTTCTATTCCTGAAACCAATGAGTACAATGGCTCTGGTGGTAGATCCAATGGTATCAATTTCACTTTCCCACTTGCGCAACACAATCCATTGGCTTCATTTGCCTTACAATGAGAGCAAACCAAGTTCATAGATCCAATAGTAACACATTGGTGGTTATTGTAGTCAATTGACAAATCATAATTGAAAGCAGCTCGATTCAAACTTTCGGGATTATTGGTTGAATGTCCCGCTTTTGCTTCCCGCGTTCGTGATATACGAATTCTTTCGCGTTCTTTTCGGTCGTCACGTTCTTGTGCAGTATGATAAGATCGGTAATTAGTTTGGTTTGTAGCATTTCGGGTTCTTCTACCTAAATTACTTCGTCTTATAGGAGGCATATCGAATATACTCACCTAAATTATGTCACATGCAATAATTATTAATCACAGGTATATAAAACACTTTTGCACAAAACACGATATAAAACAATCAAAATTAATTATTAAATATTATAAACGTTTTTTAACGCAGTTTGTTTGACAGATGCAATGACGTGAAAACTGATGACAATTTATGTCGCATTCCAAAACTAAAACAAAAGAAAGAATATTCCAAGGCCAATCAAATTTATAGCTCTTAAATTTTTTGACTTTTCAATTTGGTCGGGTTCACGATATTATCACTTTTGCGTGAACCTGCACACACATATATTTGATTGAATTTGAACTTTGTGCAGAGACAATAAAGTGCGAATTGACTCTTCGACGTTAGCAACACACCTACATTGTTTAGACAAAAATGAGTGCTTGTAATTTAATATGAACTTTATTGTATAGCAATACAGTTCAAATTGACTCTAAATTTAGTTAGAAAATATTTATATAGGAAAAAGAAAAGGGCTCTTTTAGGGTTTTCCTGGAAATTATTCGAATTTTTCTCGCCGTAAGAACCATCCTTGGGCTTCAAGGAATATTAAAAAAAAAGAATTGTTAAGATTGGTCCATTCGTTGTTGAGTTGTGCGCTTACCAACACATTTTGCGATTCATTTTTATATAATAGATTCGGTTTTAGCGATCAGAAAAACCTAAGAATAATGGGGTCTCCCCTCTAGTTCATGATAATTTTTTTTTTGTGTGCCTGTTTAATTAACTTTTAAAGCTACTTGCAAGCTTCTTAATTAATTTAATGATAATGCGCATATGATATATTGGACACAAATAGGTTTTCAAGATAAAAATCTTTATTACATTTACTCTAAGAATCATTAAACCGCCGTATTAACGGTTAGTTTTAAGAATTTCTCCCATTCACTAATGCACTTTATATGGATATAGTAATTTGCGTAGAGCATCTAGTGAGAGCTAATAAAATGCGTAAGCGACTTCAGCTTAATATGAAGCATCACTTGATAAATATTTATACAGATAAAAATTAAAACTAAAATGTGATTGAAGATATATACTAAAACGTTACGTTATGTTAAAAATACCAAGGATTCGAGAATAATTCCACAAATATATATCGAATCCTAAATTTGAAATTACATATATTTTTTTATTTGTAATTCATGTATTTGTAAACCAACAGAATAAACTTCACCCATTTACACAGATCAAAGCGTTTGAATCAGAAAATAAAGAGCGGACTTACAAAGATCTGATCGAGAAGAGATAAATAAAGAATACTTGAATATAAGGAGGTCAAGCGAATTATCTAATACACATTGGACATATATATAAGAACGTCTCTTACAGGATAAGGAATTAAACACAAAGGCTTGCTAAACCTATGAAAATAAATGTTGTTCCAAAATCAATAGACGTCTTAAGAGTGAGAGAATTCCGGTGATGGATGTTACACAGATTTGGAGGGCAAAATATACTAATGAATTATTCGTGTAAATGGATAACAAAAGAAGCTTTTAAGGTTGAAAATATTGCTCATAGTTAGATATAACGATTATTTTTTTTTCATTTGTTATACGTTTTAAGACTTTAAGATGGCTAAAACAGTGTATAAAAAAACTATTTGTTATAGTTAACTATTACTCGTTGATATTGATTAGTGTAACAGATATGTTTTAATATTAAATTATTTATTTATTTATTTATTCATTTAGCTTCACGCCATATCCTTTACGGGGTAGCCAGAGACGACGGAGCTCCAAACGCTACGGTCCCTGCATACCTCTTTCGCCTCGGCCACAGACATCAACCTCATCACACATGCCCTCCGGGGGGTCCTCATGCTTTTTATGTGACCTTCCTCCAGTATCATAGATACTGTGTTTTCGAAGGTCACTCGAGGCCTTCCCCTGTCTCTCTTAGCTCCGTCCTCCACCTTCCGCCGTTCGGAACATGGCGTGTTGGTTGGCGGTTCCCAATGCCGCAATTATTATTATTTGTTTGTTTATTTATGTTTTATATTAATTACTGACATTTTCTTCAAACTCCAATAATAAACGTTAATACGGTAGTTTATGATGACTTAAAATTTCATCAAGTTTATATATTTTATCGAGAGTTTTTTGTAGTTGTAGTCAAAAGCTAATTTTGTAGTGAAAATAAGAGTCATGGTTCAAATGAGAATCAATGTTTATATTTTCCGTGAACATGACTTTAATTACTTATTAAGTAGTACGTAAAAGCAGAGAAGACTAGTTTTAGTGAGTTTGTAATTAATATATATTGTTAGCTAAAAGATGAGACCTAAAAACCGGTCTTGGGGCAATGCTAAAAAGCACCTGTTAGTGTCAGATTCTTTTGCTAGAGAGAGCTCTGTCCGTTTGATCAATATTATACATTTAGACTTCAAACAACCGTCGACGAATCACATAAAGTATTACCTCGTCTGCGAATCGAACCCATTACCTTCGAATCAGTAGTCAGGACCACCAACAGTGAGACTAACACGCTTTCCAAGTATGACCAATGTCAAAGCTGCTATTATGGAATCAGTATATATAAATTGTACAAAATCAAAATACACACTATTTAATGAATTAATTTAGTATTATTATACAAACGAAAGCAGCACATTAATAGTACTGTTTTCTATTTGTGCTGTTTATTAACTATACTTGTTAACTTTACTAAAAGAAAATGTCATTACTTATAATGGAAAATGTCATATAGTCTTGATTGATGAATAATGACAATTATATATGAATAAACTACGTAAAGGCAGAGCAGAATTGCTTTTCAAATTACTTGGCACTTTTGCGACATTTGTGTTACTTAAAAGTATTATATAAATTAATTTTGACATTAAATTCATATAATATATTTTTTTATTTATTTCTAGGTAATGAAAAGACAAACCATAATTTTTTATATGATTCTGGTTTTTCTGTCTTATATAATTATGTTCAGATTCAATGGAATGCAAAAACAAACAAATTGTCCCAATTTAAAATACACTTACAAGTTACTGCATGCTTTTTAAGCTTAATTGCCCAACATTACCAAATTGCACCCCTGAGAAACCTAGTACAAAATATAAACCAAAATTGTTTTCCATTCCATTGTACTAATTAGAATTGATAGACAGAAATGGAAGAGTTAAATTAAGTCACCATTCCCACACAAGTAGGACACGTGTTAAATGCGACGTAAAGACGGACAGCGAGGACGGTAATTGCTCAATTATTGAATATCAATCAACGACACACCTCCACAATATATCGTGGATACATTAACGTGTTGATAATCAATCACGGTCCACCGGCAGATATCATTATATTGAAATAGATTAATTAACCACATATTGTGTGGACAAACAAAAGTATTTATAAACATCTTTTGCTATGTAATAATAATATCGTCATATCATCATCTTCATTGGCAATGTTTTAAATAAATAAAGTATGAAAAAAACATCAACATCGCTCGAACCTGCAACCTTTTGGATATAGTTCCGACGCTCAATTATTGAGCTACCGTGTCACTAATGCTATGAATCTAGTATTCTACATATAATGCCATTATTGAGACGGAGGCAAAATATATTACCTTCCAAATCCTGTACATGTTGATTACTTTTTACTTTATATTTGTTTAAAATTTAAACATACAATTATGTGAACAATTTCTCATAATATATTCAACATTTAATATTTATCAAAAAGTTTATGAAACATTCTTATCACATAAATATTAATATAATAGTATACTAACTAACTTATTACTATTTATAGGTATGTTTATTATTTAATTTTTAGAATAAGTCATAAAACTGTAAGCATTAAATTAAGGCTAAAAGTTTATAGTAATAATAATGCTCATAAAAATAAACATCCAACATAATATTAGTGATTCAAATATTGAAAAATTCTCAATGGACTTTTTTTTAAGCGGAAAATGTAGTCTTTAAACTCTTTATAGTCTTTGTGTCATAAAAACTGTTATTTAGAAAAAAAAATTAGTCATCTGATATTGCTGATAATAATATTTCTGATGTATCGCTTTTTAACAATGTTAAATGAAGCAAAAATAATTAATTGGATATATAAAAAATATTTAATGTAATGAGATGAGGGTTTAACAATCATTATCATAAAAAAACTATGTTGAATTTCTTTTATTTACTTTCAGTTTTCATGCTAGAAACTATAATGTGCAGTTGAAAGCGTTATGTTTTAAAAAATTTCTTAACATATATTTATGTAAAAAAGTGTAATAACCTAACTTAGTAATAATAAAAAATTGAGAAAAAAACTATTCCTTTGATTTGTCTATAGAATTTCTATTTGTAAGATCGTTGTCTTTGCTTTAATTATAAATTGAGAATTACGGTAAAAAATGAATTGAGCTTTCAGAACCTTTTGTGTTTTTAAGATATATTTATAATCTAAAATTATTATAACATACTAGTTTGTTGTACTAAATCATACTTAAGCTAAGACAGTGTAAAAATATGTAACAATTGTATAAAAGAAAAGTAATCCACAAAATAGAGTTTAAATGATAAATTGTAATAAATTGTATATATTCGTACTTTTACAATGATTAAAGTGTCTTTAAAGAGGTATTTGACAAATGAATCTAAATTAAAATGAATAATTTATTACAAAATTCAAATATAAAATAAAGTTAATTGACAAAAAATAGGCAATATAATTTTTCTTTTCTAAAAATAGCGGAAGTGTACAATTTGCGCGAGAGGGTTGAGCTTCATTAAAAACTTTTAATTATCTCTTCCTGATGACAACTTCGGATGACTTTGTAGTAATATACTGATATACAAATAATACTTTGTAATTGAAGGATTTTCTTCTGTATTTGTTCTTCTGTGATATTTTTGTGCTTATATTTTGAGCTCAAAATCTATAACTATAGACAGCTAAAAATATTTATAACGTTCATTCAATTTAAAGATAAGAAAGTGACAATTAGTTATTTAATTCTTACTTGTTTTTTTCCACAACATACTTAAATATGTAATTTACTCGTATTACTCTTTAATAAAGTGGATGTCTTTAACTACAGTGATATCTAAACATAATAAAGATTCAAATATATTAAGGTACAGTCAATGATTAGTCATCGCTGATTTCATTTGATATTAATATTTGTTTTAAAACACTCGTACAGAACAGTTTTGTTAAGACGTTCAGTAGTGTCCGTCAGTCTCAAATTGTTGTTAATAAACATATTTTTCTGTAGTTTAACTGATATTTTAATGTGCTGGCCATATTATGTTGAAGACATTAAAAATATATATTAAAATAACTACAATAACTAATTTATTATATTATAAAAAAATATATAAAGTTAAACTGACAATATCATTTAATATCATTCCATCCATTAAGAGTATTTTTATTATATTTATTTTTTAAGAGGCTTTTCGAGTTGATTTTCTTGTGATTTTTTGTTACTTATTTTTGTGATTTTTTAATTGGCATAATTGATACGAAAATTACTTTCTATAGTAAAAATAAGTACAAATAACAATTTCCAATTTTCATATATCACAATTAGTAAATAAAGGAGAGGCAGAATTTCTTTTTTACAATGCTCTTATTTATCTGATTTGAAACAGCTGTCGTAGTTCGAGCAATTTTTCCAAGGCTTTGAGACTTGGAACTAAATCAATTTGACCTTATCAGAGATGATATAGTTTCAACTGTTTATTCTTTGAGGCTTTGAAGTAAAGAAATCTGTCCTCCTTCTATTCTCGTATACTCTTTTATTACTTTTGTAGTCTGTTGATGTGTGACTATGGTATAGGGTATTATTATAGTATTTGGGCTTTTTATACTTTTGTTTTTGTTGTTTTGTTAGAATGGATAAAATATTTTTATATGTGTATTTATTTGTTCAAAAGCTTTCGTTCAAACATGCTAATTTTATCGTATCATAGTGTAAGTTTTACAATAAAATTGAGCTATTAAAATTAATTTATATCTTGCCATTGTTTCCTCTGAATTTAGGAAGTATAGGATAATAAATTATGGTTTTTTGATTTCAAACATTTGCATGTAAATAATCTGTATGAAAAGTAGAATTTTATTTATATTTTTTTCTTTAATATATTTATAAGAGACAATTTTTTTTAATAAAAGTGTGAAACGAGAACATGTACATATATATTTAAATAATCTTAAATTCCTAAATTTGTGTTTTATGCTAAGTGTACGATATTTAGTAATCTTATCGAGTAAGAGGAATGCTTTTCAATTTAAAATCAACACACAATAGAACGGCCTATTTGTTACTTGAACTATAAGAACTTATTCATCTTAAGAACTTATAAACTATAAAGTACTTAGTTTTGTAAGTTGTTACAGTTTGTGAAACATTACTTTGAAACATATTTTTTTATTTTGATTATGACAATAACTTGTTATAAACACTATATTTTTGATATAAGAGCAAGAAGAATAAAAATAAAAGTATTCTTTTATATGTTTTTAAACATTCTTTCTAATATGGAGCACTGATTTTTAAAATATAACAGACACAAATTACACCTAGACTCAATATAATAATCTATGAATCACTTAAAGTAATAGCCCGTGTGGAATCGAACCACCAACCACTAGTTTTATTGAAACAGTATAAAAATCTACGCACAAAAATAAAATACACAATATCTAGTATAATTCCAACGAAATTTAAACGTGAAGTTAATCTACAATCATGGTATTATCTTCTATCTCTGTCGTTTATTATATATCCTGTTCAACTAACTCAAAAAAATATCATATCTTATAAAAGAAAATTTCTTTGTAGGTCATTTTGATTGATAGACAACAGCAAATGCGTTATGAAAAAAATATAATATCTGTTTTGTTTTGTTGTACACTTTTGAAATATTTGTGTTACTTAACACACATATCTCTTACTT
The DNA here is from genome assembly GCA_918358695.1 of Melinaea menophilus ssp. n. AW-2005. Lineage (NCBI taxonomy): Eukaryota > Metazoa > Arthropoda > Insecta > Lepidoptera > Nymphalidae > Melinaea > Melinaea menophilus. The sequence continues at coordinate 16,175,460 of OU911052.1, forward strand.
ACAGTGCATTATATAAATAGAATTTGCAATTTAAATAGTTTTTGCAAACAAAAATATTTATGAATGGTAGATAAGACGAAGGTTCTGATATTTGAAAGAAATGAAGAAAGAACAGAATGTAAGATCAACGTGAATGATAAGATAATAGAACAAGTGAATGAAGTGGTATATTTGGGAAGTATGTTTAGCAGAGACGGAAGATACGAAATGGATGTGGAAAGGCGTATTGTTGCCGGGAACAGAGTCAATGGTGCTTTGACTGCATTGTTGAGACGGCAAAACGTCAGTATAGCTGCACGTTTGGCTGTACACAATGCAGTTTTGCTATCGACGCTGTTATACGGCAGCCAAACGTGGGTAACACAGAAGAAGAATGTAAGAAAGATGAATGCTGTGGAGATGAGATTTCTTCGCAGAATATGCGGAGTCAGTCTAGCTGATCGAATCCGCAATGAAGAGATCCACAGAATGTCAGGTACTAGCGAAGATGTCACGGTGAGAATGAAGAAGAACGTGCTCAGGTGGTTTGGGCACGTTGAACGAATGAGTGATGAAAGAATGGTAAAAAAGATTTATATGGAAAAAGTGAGCGGTAAGAGAGACAGGGGGAGGCCTCGAGTGATCTTCGAAAACACAGTAGCTACGATACTGGAGGAAGGTCACGTAAAAAGCATGAGGACTCCCCGGAGGGCATGTATGAAGAGGTTGATGTCTGTGGCCGAGGCGAAAGAGGTATGCAGAGACCGTAGCGTTTGGCGCTCCGTCGTCTCTGGCTACCCCGCAAGGGATATGGCGTGAAGGTAAATAAATAAATAAATAAATATTTATTGAAGAAAGGCATTTATAAGGATTAAAAAAAAATAGTTTATTGAATTAATAATTCTATTTTTTTCTAATTAAAATTTTGAAAAGAGTTCTTTATAATTTTTACATTATTTTCTTCATTTGGTATAAATTGTTCTAATTACAAGCCAATGGATTTTAAACCAACTTCTCCCCACATTAGTGATTTGCACCCCTGAGAATCACTCATCGGGCCAGTAGAATAAAATATAAACAACGTATTTTCCCATTTCATTGTACTAATTAGAACTGACAGATGTCAGACGACGCAGAGTTAAATTATATTTCCATAACCACGAATAGAACACATGTTAACCGTGATACCAAATCGCTAATTAGTCAATGACACACCTCTTCTGTATATCATGGTTGTATCAACGTGTTGATAATCAATCACGGTCCACTGGCAGATATCATTATATTGAGATAGGTTAATTAATATTATTGTGTGGACAATATAAAAGTATTTATAAACGTCTTTTGTAATTTTATAATTGTCTTGATATTATAATAGACTATCTAATGACATTCTTAAATAGAAATATCATTAAAACTCAATAACACACGCTTGAACCTCTCGAATGCCGCTCCGGCGCTCTATTTTTTAGCTGTCGAGTCGCTTGATTAGTCGCTTAATCTGGTATTCTATATATATTTCAAAGCTCATGGTATTAATAGTACTTATTCATAGTTATGATTTTATTATTACTTTTACATATATTTATGTTAAGAAAAACACATTTCTTTTGATGTCATTACTTGAAAGAAGATTACCAACAACGTTAGTAATTTGATTATTAAAGGTATTCTATTGACGCATTTCTATTTTACTTTATACAGTATGTCGGAAAATGTCATCATTAGTGACTTTACAAATGTAATGAAACCTAGTATTTGTAGTCTTTCTAGGTCATCTAAATAACTGACAAATAGAGATACAAATAGGCAAAAATAAATACTATATGTAATGTATAATGTATAAAAAAAAATCTTCATATAATGATTATAATTTTTGTCAGAACTGTGTTTTTATTAAAAAAATTGATAAAATAAAAGGTGGAAAAGTTTTTTTTTTTTTAATAATAAAACTATTTTATATATATATTTTAAAAAGGAAAGTAATTTTAAAAAGACAGCAGTTTAAGTGCTGAGAAAACAATGACAAAATCTCACTTAATTCACCTTTATGAAAAAGATCATTTTCTGGCAACCTGTCGTAGTTATATTCTATTGGTATGTTTTAATAGATATATTGCGATGATTATTTTGCTGTTATTAAATCATACAGTGTACTTTCTTATCTTTCTATTTGGCCCCTAAAATTGGTGGGGAGGTTGAAGTTTATTAAAAAGAAAATATCATGGATATAAAAATATGTCATTGTTATTGTGAGCTATAGATAGTTAATATATGTTAATTCACTTTAAAAAGTTTAAAATTTTTATTGAACCTGAAACAACTTATTTGAGTTAAGGAATTTAGTATTATGGAATATTTTTTCAACATATTTGTTGCTTTTGTATACTTATTGTTTTACTACATTTTGTCTATTGACATTAATTCATCTTTGTCTTTAACTTTATCTATGATAACGAGTTTAGTTTAGTATTTTTTTCCAAATTTATTGATTGTTATCTATATATAACTTTTATAATGTAGGTTGAGTGAGCGAGAACGAAGCGTCTCCGTTTCAGCAATAATGTTTCCGTACGTCTGTCCGGATGTATCCTGCTGCTCTTTTATAGGTCGCTTTTTGAACAGATGGCATTTTGTGACCGGGTTTGACAGAAATGTCGATTTTTTTAATAATTTATTTTGTTGCTTCTATTGGGATTGAACTTTTTTAACCCAACATTTTTTTCATACATTATATTATACAATTGCAAGTGTAACTCAACTATAATTCATTTTATATTAATTTTTGAATTGTATGTTTATTTTAAAAAATAGGTCAAATTATACTATATTAAGTTTATAATACTATGTAATAATTAAATATTGTATTTAAAAATAGTATTATGTTTAGATGACGTGATTGAACATTCAAAATGTTTGTAAAGTTTTCGAACATCTGCAGTAAATAAAAAAATGAATGATATTGAGATTTTAACATATAGACATAAATAAAAAAACAAAACAAAATTTCATATTTCAAGAAAAGCATAAAATTGATTTTATAAAATAAATTTATTGGAAATTATTCTTTTGTATGTGTATAATTTTAATATTATGTTGCAACATTAATTAAAACCGCTACTCGTGGCACGTTTCAGATATTACGAGAAGCTTGAAAAAACTGAAGGGCTTACCTGTTCTACGGAGCCATACTGTCTGCGAGAAAATACACCTCGTCTGGAGATGAGTTCACTCGCTGACGAGCTGTGGACAAAAATAAAACAAGTTAGGAGAGATTTATTAATGCACTTAGAAAAGGTCGTTATAAGATGTTTTATAATGTCATACTTGAGCAACTCCTGTATTTTACATTGAGAATAATGTAGGTCAGATAAAATTATAAAACTTTTAACAATAGCGTGCTCATAATAGGTGTTACTAACGCCGATTTATGGAAACAAAACTCATTTGAGAGTTAGTTAGTTAGTTGAATGAGACTGTCTATCGTGGTATCAACCAATCAAAAAAGTTTGACAGATACAAACAAGATTTTGACAGTGAAATAGTTTTCTTCTAATTTAGTCTATTTAAAACCAGGTGTGATCAAATCAACTACTACTTATCCTAAGACTAAGTCTTAGATACTTTAAATAAAGCTAGATTTAATTAACTGTGGTTTCGTAATAGTTCATATCTATCCAATTCCATCGCGAGTAGATGAAGTATAAAATACAATGTCATTTCATTACAAAGTTCTAACGTTAACATTTTAGGAGCAAATAAAATCAACGTATATTGAAAAGATTAAAGAAATAAACATGTAATATATTCGTATTTATGATAAAAATATGATATGTTCTTTTTTAAAACGATATATTTAAATTACTAAGAAAGGTTACTAACATTATCTACTTACAAATATTATTATACAAATTGAAATTTATAACAAACACACAAAAAAATCTCTGTATCTGTATGTATTGTGATTATAATTTTTTAAGCAGTATTTTGTTTCACGAGTTCATGTGATGATACTGGGAATATAAAGTGTAACTAGTTTAATCAACAGCAATTTAAACTGTGATACTGAATTGAACTAAGTTAATTTGAACTACTCACAAGTGGGAGGTATCCTATATAATACACAAAATATAATTAACAACTTGTGTCTGATTTGTCGACCCCAAGTCAACTTCGAATTGCAAAATAACTTTTAATATTTCGACACATTCACAGATAGATTTTGATATACGAGTATTGTCTTGAAAAACTGTTAAAAGCGTAGACGGAGAATGTTTTGTTGCAAAACTTACAATGAAAATTATTTAACCTGAGTTAACTATTATAAATGTAATAAATATATTTATTACTTTACTTTCAATTTAAACTTTAAGTATCAAATATTACTTGACCATAAATTTCTGTCCATTCATACATTTCAGTATAAACAAGTTATTTAGAGTTAAGCTGGGCCTTGAAACAGGACGCTAAAATAATCGATAATTTTAATTGAATCATAGTCATACCATCAGACTTGGAAACAATTTAGAAAAATATATATACATTTTAAAAGACGATGACAGCGGTAGAAATTTCCTAATTTTAATTGAATTAAAAATAATTATCAACTGATGTGGCTATTTTGTAAATAATTTTAAGGACAATAAAATATTTTTCATAAGAAAAGTATAAGATTTACATTTAGATTATTATTGCTTCAATATTTTTAAGGGTTTCTAGTGACCTTTTGCAGGGTGGTTTTGAAATATTGAGTATCCATTCTCTTAATATGGTTGGCACCCAAAATAACAAGGTTGTTTGTTATCTGTAGGTATCTGATTTTTATTTATATTTCGATATGTTATAATAGATAGTATTATATAATTGTATACTAAACCCTCAATTTCGACTCGCTGCGCTCGTGAAATCTCGGGTGCCGTGTGCATATTGAGCGAAGCGAGCCCAGTGTATTCAGTGTACTCATCGTTTCTCATTGACTTCAATGGGATATCAGTTTTTTGACATGATATAAAAAAAAATATTTTTTTTGACGACTTTTTTCAAATTTTTTTTTAAACCATCCCCTAATTTGTGTCTTTTTGATTGCAAAGTTTCATAATTTTCCGTCAATTCGTAACAAAGAATGTAAAAAGTCTCCAGTAAAACACTCCGCTCACTTCGTTCGCTTCGCTCAATAAAGGGACATACATACTTACTACGTCTTTGATATAGCAAGTATGTCGAAAATTGACGTGTTTGTGTTGTGACAAATTAATCGCAGCATAAAAAAGTGTATACGGTAAGAAGGGTACAAAAAACATGTGAATCTTGTTTCTTTGTTCACAAAGGACACAATGAACAATTTTTTACATTAAAAAATAACATTTAAAAAACTTCTACTAAAATGTCTATATATTTTCCTTTACAAAATTATCATGTAATATTAATTAAGTTTCCTAAGTCAAAAAAGTTTACAAACAGAACAATGTTCTCAACAAGAAATATATATTAATACTTACATATTATTATATTTGAACAATAGATGCAATGTTTGATCTCTTTCTGTCTTAAAAATGACAAAATGGAGAGCAATCAAAACATCAAACAAATTCGTATTTTAATTTGTGCAAAGATTTATTCGCCACTTCCCTTGTTATAAAAGCGCTGTTTCGTTGAATCTTATCAAACACTCGAAGTATTTACATGAAAGAGAAAAATGTAACAAAGAAAAAGGAACAGTTACCTAACTTACAAATATAGTAATGTATTTTTTATTGATATTAAATAAGAGAAGAAAATTTCCACTCACATGACTTTTATAATATAAAAGGGGGGAGAAGGAAGTGACATATTCGGCTGACCCCAAATAATTGAAGCAATATAATAAATACTGATATGTTCCTTGCAAATTGGTTTTAGAATTCAAGAATATGGTTCTCTTCAGTTTCCTCTTTCCGAGATATAACTACTAGATATTCAACAATATAAATAGATTTTGGATCTAATTACGTATAACAAGCTATTTTTTGTGGATGTTGCAGTTTTGAACAGAGTTTGGTCGATAACCTTGAAAAACTTTGAATGTAGTTCCCTAATTAACTTTATTAAAAAAATTACAAAATACTATTAAAATTTATGTAATATACTATATTATTTATAAAACTGATTGAATCGAGATAATAGTTTATTAATATTATTATATAAATAATATTAATAATGCAACTATTTTCTTTAACTGAGAGCGAATTAAACGAAAAAAATTGAGTTTTTACACATATATATTGTACAATTAAACCACGTAACACTTCATTCATTCATTATTAATTGTGTTGTAGTTTTGCTGTTTGAAGTAATTTCGATTTTATAATTATATGTAGTCGATTTTCTTGTTAATAATATGTTTTTATTTAAATTTTCATGGTTCATAAATATTATTCTATATACTAAACCAGCTTTATTCTTGTTTATTATACCGGCATTTTCCCGACTGGCTAGCAGTTCACGCTGCGGTGGCGCCATACTCTGAGCTCATGAATAAGTACGTCAAATGGGTTCGAAACTATTCGGTTAAAAATATATAATAATATGATTTTACTTTTACAGATGTAAAAAAATATTTTTAAGTTAGTTGGAGTTAAAATGTTGCACATAATTTCCACAGATAAATATTGTTAATATTTACCCGTCCTCTATCCTACCTCAAAATCAATAACTGATCGGTAACACCTGATTATCTAGATAAACCAGTTTGTTTGCAAATTTATCTTACATTACTTTAATGTCATGTTTGTTTTAATGAAGGTAAGATATTATTAACGTAAAATCATTAATTGCTAGAATATTTTAAGAATAATACATTCATATCATATGGTACAAAAAGGTTAGGGTTATTTCCTTACAGATAACAATCGTATATTCGACGCAGTGAAGACTTATGACGGTGGGGTTGTTGATACTGTTATTGTCTCGTGTATGCGAAGGGACATAGTATAAGTACCACAAATTGTGTGAATGGACAGTCTATTTCAAAAGAAATATCCATTTTATCTTTATATGGTATCATTTCTTTTTATCCGTTATTATTCTAGAAATGTCTATGAACATTTTAGTTTCGAATCAAATTAAAAGATTTTAAAAGATTATTAAAAGGTTATGATTAAATACAGGGTGGGCCATGAATTAGTTAACATTTGAAAAAATCGTATAAAAAAAACATTTAACATATTTTAGAAATAGTTTATTTACGAGAAAGCTAATTAGTTGTAATTTATTTTTTAAAAATTATTTCGTCTAAATGACCACCGTTTCGGTTTTTGCACTCATCTAAGCGAGTCCTGAAGTTTTCGAATACTCTTCTGCAAAGAGACCGCGAGATCGCCGACATCTCTTCGATGATTTTTTCTTTAAGTTGACGGAGTGTATTCGGTTTATCAATGTAGACACGACTCTTTAAATAACCCCATAAAAAGAAGTCTGCTGGGGATAGATCTGGACTTCTGGGCGGCCATGGGATGTCACCTCGTCTGGAAACCAGCTTTTCCGGAAACATTTCTTTGACCACCGGCAAGGACTCGTTCGATGTGTGACACGTGGCTCCATCTTGTTGAAACCATGTGTTACGATTATAGCCAACAAATTCCAGTAGCATAGGTGCTAAAAACTCCCGTAACATTTTCACATACTCGGCAGAATTAACAGTAACTGAACGGCCTCGAGAATATTCAAAAAAGTAAGGTCCGATGATTCCTTTTGCTGAAATTGCAGCCCATACAGTTACCTTAGGAGAGTGAAGTGGCCTTTCATGTTTAGCTTTGGGATTTTCGCTGCTCCAATACCTGCAATTCCGTTTGTTTATATGTCCATTTAGGTGGAAATGGGCTTCGTCAGAGAATAAAATGTTGTCAAAATTACTGAATCGAGTTAACATTGTTCCGGCATATGACTTACGCAAATTTAAATCATTAGGGTTTAGTTCTTGCACTATCTGGATCTTATATGGATGTAATTTCAAATCTAATTTCAAAATACGGCGTAATGATGTGCGGGATAATCCTAATTCAGCCGAACGTTTGCGCGTCGATAAATCTGGATCACGTCGAACAGAAGCGGAAACTTGCTGCACGTTCTCTTCGCTTCGAGAAGTCCGCGGGCCGCCGGTTTGTTTCACATTTAGTGTAGATCCCGTCTCTTCGAACTTCTTCACCCATTTCTTTATTAAAGGAGCACTTGGACACTGACTTAAGTCGTGTAAACCATATTCAACGCGAAATAAGCGTCTCACAGTAATGAGCGAAAAGTTGTTTAAATAAAACTGTTTCACACAGTAAGCGCGTTGTGGCCGCGTGAAGCGATCCATTGCGACTAAATTTCCAAGAAGCGAGCTATTGCCCCCGCCCGCGCCCGCGCCCCGCGCGGCAATAGTTTGCGTGGTAAGTTACATTTAAATGTTAACGAATTCTTGGCCCACCCGATAGATGTAACTGTGTATCTATTAACTTTTGGTGTGATAGTTAATTAGTTTTTTTTATTAATCCTTTTCGAAGGTATCTGCATCATCAAAATATATCTAACCATATAGTTCAAATAAAACTATAAAATATTATATTTAAGTGTAGTAATATAGTTTTCTATGTTATATTATGTTACTTCACTTAAGCATAAAGTTTTAACGTTAACATTTTAGCAACAAATGTAACAGAAGTAAATTCAAAAAAGAAAAGGGTCACAACATATTATCTAAGATACGAGGGGAGGTCCAAAAGTTCGTGGAATGGAGAGGATGGAGCGGGGGTAGGGACGCTCGCTTGATGTCATACGAATCGTAGACTCATCATTAGCATAAATACCGAGTTTCAACCCGATTGCGTCATTCGTTTACAAACAGTCGCCTGTTAAACAAGTCAATCCGGAAGAAAACTGAAACTATGGAGAAAATTGAACACCGCGCTGTGATAAAATTCCTTACCAGGCAAGGAAAGAACGCTCAAACCATTTTGAATGAAATGGGAGTCATTTATAGGGAACAGTGCCCTAGTAAATCAACGATTTACAATTGGCATGGTCTTTATAAACACGGTCGAGAGTCAATTGAAGACGACCCCCGCTCAGGAAGGCCAGTTGAGGCCACCACATCGGACATCGTCGAAAAAGTGGAGAAAATTATACTAGAGGATGCCCGTTTGAAGAAAAAACAATAATCTGCATTAGTTGAAGTATAAGATACTACCATTTTGCGAATCCTACATGATCACCTGGGTATGACAAAAGTCAGTGCAAGATGAGTACCGAGAATGCTCACGCCGTTTCAGAAAGAGCAGAGCGTCGATGCGTCAAAGCATTTTTGGAGTTGTGTGGAGATAAACCTGCACAGATTTTAGATCAAATTGTTACGGGAGATGCAACATGGGTTCATCACTTTGAGTCTGAGTCCAAACAAGAGTCCATGCAATGGCATAAAAAGGGGACACAACCGCTAAAGAAATTCAAGGTGACGGAGTCGGCTGGAAAGATGATGGCTACTATTTTTTGGGATTGTGAGGGGATAATCTTGATTGATTACAAAGAAAAGGGAAGGACTATAACCGGAGAATACTACGCAACGATATTAGAAAAATTAAAGGATGCCATCAAGGAAAAGCGACGAGGAATATTAACAAAGGGTGTGTTGCTGTTGCAAGATAACGCGCCGGTTCACAAGAGCAGAATTGCAATGGCTGCTCTACACACGCATGAGTTCGAATTCTTAGTTCACCCACCCTACAGTCCAGACCTGGCCCCGAGTGACTTTTTTTTACTCCCCAATTTAAAAAAAGACTTAAGGGGAAGGAAATTTTCCTACGACAATGAGGTAAGGGAGGCAATTTCGGCTCATTTTGACGGAAAAGATAAAACATTTTTTGTAGTTTTTTAGAAAAATTAATTTATAGGTCTAATAAATGTATTGAGCTTAAGGGTGATTATATTGAAAAGGAAAAATAGTTTTGTTGTTTTATTTTATTTAGATCCCTTTCATTCCACGAACTTTTGGACCTCCCCTCGTATATAGATAAAGATTGAAAACGTTTTTATTGACTACCTTTTTACAGAAATACTTTCTTTATTGGTTCATATTTTTTTTTACATTTTCATGAAATAAACGTATGTATTTTTGATATAACAACAATATTAAAACTAATATTTCTTATCCTAAGTGTCGTACTGCAACCATAATACCATTACTCCTTTATAGGATTGCCAATTATCTTAAGAGTAATAATTTAGATCAATATAGTCAGATAATGTTATGCATTCCATATGTTAACACATAAAATTTGAATAGTACAATCTTAGCTGAGTACTTAAAATGTATCCATGGTATAAATTCAATATATAAGAATTTATTTAATATTTAACAATGGCTTTGAGGATAGACTAGAAGACATTTCTCTTAGCTGCAAACTGTAGCTAGTCATACTTAAACTGAACCTTGAAACAGCACGCTGGAATAATCGATAATTCTAATTATATCGTTATCGTCCGTACCATCAACACCTTGGAACCATTTAGAACAACACAGGTGTCACTTGAAACACGACGACAGAATTCGTTTTTTTCTTGTCCATAGCTTAATTAAATAATAATAATAATAAACTGATACTGATATTCGCTTGTAAAATATTTTATAGAAATTAATATTTTTATACAAAGAGAGTATAAAGCTTGTAAGAGTTGGTTTTTATTGTCAGTATTTGTAAGGGTCCCTCCAGCCTTTTTGGAGAGTTGTTTTGGCATAACGGTTATGGAGGTCAGGACGGAGCTTTTTACACTACTAAAGTCCAATATGATCGATACTTAAAGTATTCGACGTTTTCCGTTTATTTGTGATAATATTTCAATATATTTTGTAACTTTTTCATGTTTCTATATAAAAAAGACAGTTTTAGTAACTAAATGATTTATTTTCTAAGTATTTTAGCTAAGGTGACTTATTTATTAAATCAGTCGTCCTTATTTTCGCGATTGTGATCCCGAGATAAATTAATCCTAGGATAAAAAAGTATATATATTTGGCTATACACAATGCAGTTTTGCTACCGACGCTGTTATACGGCAGCCAAACGTGGGTAACACAGAAGAAGAATGTAAGAAAGATGAATGCTGTGGAGATGCGATCTCTTCGCAGAACATGCGGAGTCAGTCTAGCTGATCGAATCCGCAATGAAGAGATCCACAGAATGACAGGTACTAGCGAAGATGTCACGGTGAGAATGAAGAAGAACGTGCTCAGGTGGTTTGGGCACGTCGAACGAATGAGTGATGAAAGAATGGTAAAAAAGATTTATATAGGAAAAGTGAGCGGTAAGAGAGACAAGGGGAGGCCTCGAGTGACCTTCGAAAACACGGTATCAATGTTACTGGAGGAAGGTCACGTAAAAAGCATGAGGACCCCCGGGACGGCATGTATGAAGAGGTTGATGTCTGTGGCCGAGGCGAAAGAGGTATGCAGAGACCGTAGCGTTTGGCACTCCGTCGTCTCTGGCTACCCCGCAAGGGATATGGCGTGAAGGTAAATAAATAAAAATAAATAAAAAAGTATATGTCATGGGTACCCGTACAAAACAGTAAACAATTAACAAAATATGGTATAAAAATTTCTATTTAACCTGATACAAAATCATAAAGTAAAATTGATTAGGTATCGTCAAATAAATAATTTTTCGCGGAGAATATGTAAACAAAATTTTATGAAATTAAAGATACCTATTATTATTTTCGAACAATCGTTGAAATCTTTTATGGATATGATATTTGATCTTTTTCTGCCCGAAAAAGGGTAATATAATATTAAATATAACATAGTAATGTTACATGTAATATTTGATTTACATGAAAATCCTTCATTTTATTGTGAAACAATGTTTTTATCAAAATATCAAATAAATTCATGTTTTAATTTTAATTATATAAAGATTTGTTATTTTCTTACCACTTTCTTTATAAATCAAAGGTAATAAGTAAAGGTATTTTACTTTAAGTATTTAGTTCTATCAAAGAGAAAATATGACAATGAAATAAAATTAAAAACATGAGTTGCAAATATTACAATGTTTGTATATTAAATATAATGGAAAGAAGATAGCTTTTACCGAGATAACTTACTACAGAACAGAGTTAAAGGAATTGATATATTGTATACCCTACATAATTGGGATAAAGATAAGATAAGATAAGATAAGATAAGATAAGAAAGACAATAATTTCTAAATAATTTCTAAATTGACATGTATTTCAATTTTAACAAATAAAAAGTGTATCTAAACATATACTTTAAACGTTTTATTGTTAACAGGAAAACATTAAACATCTAATTATAAATCCTAAATTATTTTAACATATATTTCCTACCAAAGTTTCCGTCACTAATTAGAAAGGAATCCTTATTTAATGTTTAGTTAAGTTAAGGAGCAGAGTTAAAAAAGTTGTGCTTTGAGGTTTATCACGAAAGTAAATGTACATTGAATTAGAAAATTACGTCGAAAAACGAGATTTTTTTTTCACAAAATTTTATTATTACGCTGATAATAAAGCTACGTACGATTAAAAATACTTATTCCTTTAAATAAATGCTTTACTTGAAACAAATTGCTAAGAATAATATACTTCACTAGTAATATAAAATCGTCGTATTGTTAGTCTCTGCGATCCACAGAACACGTTGCTTACCGCACATTGGATTCCTAGGATCTAATGTGCGATAAGAAACAAAATGTAAGAGATTTCTGTAATTTAAAAGCAAATCTTGCCGGTTCTAAGGGTTGCTGATAATATAATTATTTTCTTTACATAGAAACTAATTCTTCGAATAGAATGAATGTCTTACTTGTATTAGTCGGTATTTAATGTATAATCACCCATGTAGCTTTTATAATAAACATAAATAGATTAATATAAATTGACACATTATAGACACCAATTATAAACATATAACTAACTATTTACCAAACCAATCTGTCTAAAAAGTATATAATTAATACTATATATTATTACTTTTTACAAATGGTAAACAAGATTTATATAGGAAAAGTGAGCGGTAAGAGAGACAGGGGGAGAGCTCGAGTGACCTTCGAAAACACAGTATCTATGATACTGAAGGAAGGTCACGTAAAAAGCATGAGGGCCCCGCGGAGAGCATGTATGAAGAGGTTGAGGTGCTATAACCGGTTCCTGGAAATAAAATTAATTTGACAGCAATTTTAAGAGTTGTGATTGATTGGTTGAATCTATCACGCTATCAACCAATCAGAAAGTGTAACACGGGGTTTGATAGCCGATTAGTTTTCTTCTTGTTAACCCATTACAATGTTACTTGACTTCTTCATAACTATTAATATTTTAGGAAAAAATAGAATCAACATATATTCAAAAGGTTCAAGAAATACCGATATAACATTTTAGTATTTAGGATTTAAATATTTTTTTCGTTTTATAATTTATGTGTTACAAAAAAATTGATTTATCAAGTTTTGCTTATCCAAATATTCAATTTTAAAAAACATTATACATAATCTTGATACTATAACAACAACAAAATTCATACGCATATCTCATAAACAGTACCATGCAATTAACCCTGTGTCTCAGTTAGGATTGCAAATTATCTTTAGAGAAATTATTATTTACATCAATATAGAGATTAATGTATTTTCTTGTAGAATGTGGTATTGTGACAGAAATAATTATAAGATATGTTGAGTTTGCAATAATTTTAAAAGCATAAAAAAATACAGCCAAAAATTTATAACTAAAAATAGAAGATTAATTTTAATGACATCTAATTGAGATTTGAGATAATTCAATAATTGAACAGTAATTCAATTAGTAAGACGGAATTGAGCTGAGTTCAGTCTCTAGTGAGAATCTATCTATTATACAGTTTTGATGTACCCCAGCTCTTGATTTTTATATTTTGACAATTTCATAGATATTGGATATCTTAATATGTATAAATTATGTGTCACGTTGTTTGTCCGCGATGAACTCCTAAACTACATAACTGATTTCAATAAAATTTTCACACCACGTGCAGTTTGATCAGACTTAATAGAAAGGATAGTTTTCATCTCAATTCATAGTCGTAATATTATTTTATTGCAAATTATTTGTTTATTATTCTAATGGCAGATGTTCTCTTACAGTTACCCCTTAAATAGTTTACTACAATGTAATATAACAAAAATCATAGTCACAGCAACGCGTGGCCGGGTCTGCTAGTTGACATATAAAAATAATCAACGGAATGAATTTTAAGGGTCTCCAGTTCTCTTTGGGAGATAGGTTTATGAGGAGTGAAAGTGTTAATATCGCTGCACACTACTCAAATCCAATGTGGTCGACATTCAATATTTTTCAGCCACTTCTCTAGGTTACGGGTTTTCGTTTATATTTCGATACATGTTGTTATTTTGTTACCTTATCCTTATATATAAAATACTGAGTTATAAATAATAAAAGATTTCTAAGAATTTCAGGTACAGAGATATATTTACTAAATCTTTCGTTTATTCTTCCGTGATTGTGTTTCTGAGATAAACTAAATCCAGGATAAAGAAATGTGTGTCGTAAAAAGAGTACCCGTACAAATCATCATTTCTTTGGAAGGAGAAAAAGGGCAGAGTAAATAATTTTTTGACATTAATAAATTTCAAAACTTCTACTAGAAATTCTATAAATATATTTTCCGTTACAAAATTAAAACGTAAAAATAATTAAGCTTCCTCCAGTAAATATTCTTATAACAATAATATGTTTACCAAATTTTGTGCAACGATTCAAATATAATATTAAAAATAATACCTACTTATTATTCCATCTAATGTCAATTGATGAAGTTTGTGATGGCTATAACGTGTGACCTGCTTTTCCAAAAAGGATAAAATACAGAGGAATCAAAACACCAAATAAATTCCTTTTTTGATTAATGTAAATTTGTTCTATTCCCTTATATATATATTTACTATTAGAGTATTTAGTTATATCAAAGAGAAAAAAATAACAATGAAAAAGAAACACTTTCATAACTTATAAGTACTATAACTTTTGTTTTGTTATTATTATTAAAAATAATGTAAAGATTAACACTTAAAAATAAAATAAAATTTGATTATCGGTGATTCTATAAAGTTGATATTTATGTTATTCCATCGGGAGTAGATGATATATATTATACAACGGTACTTCAATTCATCATCATAAAGTTCTTTAACATTTTAGCCCCAAATCTAATCAACGTATATTCAAAAGGCTGAAGAAAAGGGGCATAACATATTCGTAACTAGAATAAGTACAGAAAAGTTTTTTATCTAATATCTTTTTACCAAAAAACTTCCTTTATTGGTTAATATATTTTCACATTTTGTTAAAATAAGCATGTTAAAGTAAAAAAAATCCGTGCCCGCAGGAGGACACGCGTGGGTAGACCTCGTGTGTAAATCGTTTAAAATATAACTCACTTCCTACGAATAACACATGATGCCGTTGTTTACGTCAAAAATTTTCAAACAAAAACCGGTTTTTATTTTTTTTGTCGGAAAAGGTATCTTTTTTGGAAATAGTTTTTGTATTTAAATTTAGAGTAAAAAATAACCTTTCTATTAAAAATATTTGCGAGGAGGGAATGTTTACCAGAAAAAAGTTGCCGTGGTTTTACCTACCTTAAATTTTCAAGCTAAAAGTGGTTTTTATCTTTACGGAACGGTACGTACCGTAACGGTACGTACGTTACGAACGGTACCTTTTACGGAAAAACTTTTGATACCTAAATTTAGAGTAAGAAATAACCTTTCTATTAAAAATACTAGTGATGTTAGAATGTTTACCAGAAAAAAGTTATGAATTTTTTTCCAAAAATTTTCGTTTTTTTTACCCCCACCCCTAAGTTATTGAAGTTAGGTTTTCGGTTTATGTACATTAGTTATAGGTATTCATTAAAGACATAATATGATATGAACGCGATTGATCTTCTTTGTATAGGGAAAAAGTTATGGTCGAAAAACTGAAATAAGAAAAAGTGGGGCCCTAGCGCCCCCTGTCACCGGATTTCTCTGGTTAACGAACTTGACCTTCATTTTTGGATGGTTGATTTTTGTGCAAAGTTTGAAAGTGATTCAAGTGAAACTGCGGCCGCTATCGTGCTGACAAAAGTCGATTCTGGACGCACGCACGCATATATATATATATATATATATATATATATATATATATATATAAATAAACTTTTTGACCAATAGTCATTTCGGACTCGGGGGGTCATAAGAAGACCTCCTGTGAAGAAATTTTTTCAAAATTCGAAAGTCGGGTACAAATGAATGGGCAGACCGAATTCTTCGAGGTCTACCCAATAATATTGTATGTCATTTTGATGATACAATAACAATATAAACAAATATATCTCAAACAAAGTGTCGCACTGCAACCATAATACTATTTCTCTTCGTTAAAATTGCAAATTACATATGAAGATTCAATTATTATTAAGATTAACTAATTAAAATTATATTACAAATAAGAATCACAGTGGAATGACGTTTATAATTGTTTTTAAAGTATACAATATAAACATCAAAATACGTTCAGAAATCTTTAATTAAAAGTAAAAGAATGAAATACGGTACCTTTAATCAATAGATTTTATATTAAATGAAATCTTATATATAATGACATACAAATATTTAACTAAATATATTATTAGTTAAGACTTAATAACTATGTAGACAAACTGAACAATATTTACATAAAATAAAAAAATTAAATACTTATAATAATGAATATAATTTTCAGACAGTTTAACTGTTTCGTACTACAAGTTGAACTTATTTAATTTAGTTGAACTACTGAGAATACAAAGTCTCACTGACGCTAGTTCAATAAATAGTTACTCAACTATTGAACAGTGATTTGAACAGTGAGACTGAATTGGATTGAGTTCAGTTGAACTAAACCTAGTGGGAAGTAAGTTAAATTATACTTAACATTATTATGTCTGATTTGTCAATCCCAATGTAACAACTGAACAATTTTTATATTTTGACAGATTTTCAGAAAGATTTTTACATACATGTTGTTTATTTATTTATTTATTTATTATATTATATTATATATATATTTATTATAAATATGTATGCAAAGTTTTTCAGTATGAACGAGTTATCTTTAATGAATTAAACCTTAAAAGAGTATGCGGAAATAAACTATAATATTAATTGAAACTTTATCGTCCGTACCATCAGTAAAAAAAACCAACCCGAGATGGAGGTAGGTTTTTTTTTGTTATAGCATTAAATAATGATAATAAGAAACTGATACTATTGCCATGAAAAAAATAAATAATATTCTTTGTTCACAAAATATAAGATTTGCTTTGTACATTTTAATTGTTTGTATTTTTAAGGGTCTCGGGTGACCTTTTGGAGGGTGCTTTTGAAATATGGCTTACAGACGTCCTCGGTCACGGCGAAGCTCTTAAAACTGCTCAATCTAACATGGACGACACTCAAAGTGCTCAACTTCTGTAGGTAACGGATTTTTGTTAAAATTTCGATATTTATTGTAATTTTTTCATGTACAAACTGTTGAGTTTTACGTACCAAAAGATTTTCTTTCTAAGAATTTTAGGTCCATAGCTTAAAGTAAATATATTACATAAATAAATTTACTGGATTTTTCATGTCTACTTACGTGATTGTGTTTTTGAGATAAATTTATTCTACAATAAAGTGTACGTCGCAGGAAAGGTACCCGTACAAAAATACGTCAATCTTACTTTAGCGCGTGAAGAAGAAAACAGTAAACACCGTTTGACCTAAACAAAACTTTGTGAGGTGGTAGTTTAATTTCTAAACATTTACCATTATAAAATTATAATTTAAAATTAATTTAATTTTCTTTAATAAATAGTTTTTTTATGAAAAAAAATAACAAATTTTATGAAATTATCTAACTTTTTTTTAAATAAATTTAAAAAGTACGTGTATTTATTTCGGAAAAATGAATTAAGTGAAATGAGTAACTGAATACTAGTTATTAAAGTTGTTTTGCATGTAATAATTCATATTCATATGAACTGGATTGAATAGTAGGGATAATTAAACAATATGGTTCGTTTGCTCCTCATTCCGAGATGTAATTACAACTGAATATTCAATAGTATTAACAGATACCGGATCGGACTACGTGTATTAGCACAATAAGCTTTCCAATTCAAATTGTTGATTACATTGGCCGTATTTCTTAACAAATGATTCTATAACCTTGAAAAGCCAACTTTTGAACATAGTTTCCTCATTCACATGATTGCAATATGTTGTTTTAAGCGGTAAGGAGTAAAGCTGTAAAAAATATCAAAATAATATGTAAATACAAACGATGTATTATTTATTCCAACTGATTTATTTAAACTAATAAATTATTAGATGATTATATCACCATTATAAAGATAGTCTCTCTACCATTTTGCAAAAAAATAATAATTAAGGTTCCATATAAAATCTTCCCGATGTTACGATTGGAAATACATAGAACGAATTCACCAATGTAAGAGAAAGTGGTGGTAGACTATAACATCGAGTCGCCGGCAAGGTTACCACCCATCGGGCAAAGTCGTGCCGCAAAGCGACCTAGTCGTGTTCCGGCACATTGTTCGATGAAGCCGTCTATATGGGAAATGGGTCTGAACAGTTGCGTTGCGTTGGCGAACCGGTTTGGCGTTGAGTTGGTGCTTATTGTGTCGGGTGTCTAGTTGAGGAGGGTAGCGGGATCCGAAGCGACGGCTTTCCGCTGGCCGCCCGCAGATAGTTGGGGGCCAAATTAGTGGGCCAGCCACCCACGAAAGGCTGCCCCGCCAGCTGCGTAAAATCCCAGGGTGGCTCCATCGTGCTGGTTGGCGACCAGATGAGGAGGCCCGATGGCGATCCCTGGGGGGTTCGGGCGTCCCCACAGTCTCCAGACTAGCCTCCCAGTGGCATGACATCACCAATTTCGGCGCCAGGTTTGATACGTACCGCCTCGTTCAACTGCCATTTCTCATCCTATTCACTCTTTTATTTTATTTTTTATTATGAAAAAGTCCAATAAAAAAAAGAAGTTTTTACAGCGGTTGCACTCCTCCTCATTTAAAGTGCACCTCAATAACATCAGGGGCTTGCACTCTAATCTCTTACCTGTCCACCACCACCTGGAGACAGAGCAACCGCACTTGCTCTTTTTGACGGAGACACAGATACAATGTCCTCTAAGCGTTGCGTACCTGGATCATCCCGGTTACTCGTTAGAGTACAACTTTCGCTCACGTGCCGGGGTCTGTGTATACGCACGGAACGACCTCTGTATCCTGCGTCTCCGTCACCTTGAAGACCCCATTTTTTCTTCCTTATGGATTTTAGTAGACACAGGAAACGAAAAAATCCTGTATTGCTGTGTCTACCGTTCGCACAGCGGTGATCAGGAGACAACTAAATTATTTGAGTATCTCGGTGAGGCTGCTGATATGGCTCTGCATCAGTACCCTTCAGTGCAGCTCGTCTTTCTGGGGGACTTTAATGCCTGTCATCAGGACTGGCTGTTCCCGTACCAGAAGACCGACCATGCTGGAAGAGAAGCGCGGAATTTTGCGTTGTCTTTCGACCTCTTTCAGCTGGTGAGGCAAGCGACAAGGGTACCAGATGTAGTTGGCCATACAGCCAATTGCCTGGACCTTTTGCTGACAACTGATCCGGACAGGTATCGTGTTGAGGTGACCTCCCCCTTGGGAACCTCCGATCACTGTTTGGTGAAATCCTTATTTACATATTCCTCACCAGCTTTCGAACCACCTGGTGTTAGGCGAGTATGGAAATACAAGTCAGCAGATTGGGATGAGATGCGGCACTTCTTTGCGTCTTATCCTTGGCGGCAGGTCTGCTTCTCTTCTTTGGATCCGTCGAGTTGCGCGGATGCTATAACCGATGTGGTACATCAGGCAATGGAGTACTTCATTCCTTTTGCTGACGTACCCATCGGTGGCAAAGCTCGCCCATGGTTTAATGCCGAATGTGGTCATGCTAAAGACCGAAAACATTCGGCATACCTAATTTGGGCTGATGCTCGAAGCTGCAAAGCTCCGGATGTAAGTTTAAAGAAGAGAGCCTTTAACCAAGCTGCCAAGTCCTATAAAAAGGCATTACGGAAGGCTCGTCGCGATCGTATCGCTAAGAATGGCGAAAAGCTCTCTGTCAGACCTACTGGCAGTCGAGCTTTCTGGTCTCTTGCCAAAGCGATCGAGTCGAACTTCTGCCAACCCTCACTACCTGCTCTGCTGAAGCCGGATGGATCTCTGGCCCATACAGCGACAGAGAAAGCGAATGTATTTGCTTCTCTGTTCGCTGATAATTCATATCTGGACACTGGCAATGCTTCTCCAGCGCATCTTCCTCACTGCGGTATTTTGATGCCTGAAATCCGCATCACTAATAAAGAGGTATGGAGAGCATTGTGTCGTCTTGATGTGAATAAAGCCAGTGGCCCTGATGGTATACCAGCCATTCTGCTCAAGACATGCGCAGCTGAGTTGTCTCCTGTATTGACACGTCTGTATCGTCTCTCTTTCAAATCTGGAATAGTGCCGAAATCTTGGAAGCTTGCTAACGTGCAACCAGTGCCAAAAAAAGGCAGTCGTGCCGATCCTGCCAATTATAGACCGATTTCAATCACCTCCATACTCTGCAAGATTATGGAGCGTGTATTGAACTCGCGCCTTTTAGCGTACCTTGAAGGTAACGATCTCCTCAGTGACCGACAGTACGGGTTTCGCCGAAATAGGTCCACTGGGGACCTTCTAGTGTACGCTACGCACATTTTAGGCGAGGCCATCGAAAAGAACGGAGAAGCGGTCGCCGTCTCTCTTGACGTCTCGAAGGCATTTGACAGGGTCTGGCATGCGAGCCTTATAAGCAAGCTTTCAACATACGGTATATCTCCTGGTCTGATCGGTTGGGTAACGGACTTTCTGAACTAAAGATCTCTCGGAGTAGTTGTCGACGGGTGTTCCTCGGAACCCTTGACAATAAATGCCGGAGTGCCTCAGGGGTCCGTTCTTTCTGCAACTCTATTTCTGCTGCACATTAACGATCTGCTGAAGCCCGGTATCTATGGGTATGCAGACGACAGCACAGTTGTAGAAAGATACCTGCCGAGTAGTCGGGCTAGTAGAGATCAAGTACAGTCTGAAAGAGAAGCCATGGTGCAACGTTTGAATGACAAACTTCAGGCAGTCTCCGCATGGGGCAAAGCCAATCTTGTCAAATTCAACGCCACCAAAACGCAGACGTGTCTGTTCACCGCCAAAAGGAGCCCTTTCACCTTGGCTCCTACTTTCCAGAGTGTATCTTTGGAATACAGTGACCGGCTTCAGTTGTTAGGCTTAGAGATATCCTCGAACCTCAACTTTGGTCGGTGTATTGAGTCCAGAGCAAGAGCAGCTGCAGGAAAGCTTGCCGTTCTTGCGAAGGTCCATCAGTACTTTACACCGGGACAGCTACTTGTATTATACAAAGCACAGATCCGGTCGTGTGTGGAGTATTGTGGGCATATATTCGCTGGTGACGCAAAGTCTCATCTTGCGGTTCTGGACTCAATTGAGAGGCGAGCAAAGAGGCTTATAGGCGACCCTGAATTGGTTGAAGCCAACCTCCACAGCCTTGAACACAGGCGTAGAATTGCTAGCCTCTCAGTATTCTATAGGATACATTTTGGTGAGTGTGCGCAGGAATTACATGATTTAATTCCTCCATCCCCCTTCCATCACAGGACGTTCCGACGCACGGCAGATATCCATCCTTACGTTGTGGACATTCCCCCTGTCCGAACAAAGCGCTTTGCTTCGTCTTTTTTAGTTCGTACAGCGAAGGACTGGAACAGCTTGCCTGCGTCGGTATTTCCGTCCCAATACGATGTGGGTGTCTTCAAGAAAAGAGTGAATAGGTTACTGGGTTAATGCGCCTTACCATCTATGACTACATTTCCACTTTCCATCAGGTGGAATGTAGTCAAGCACTAACCCAGAGAGTATAAAAAAAAAAAAAAAAAAATGAAGAAGATTCGAGATAACTGAAATCTAATAACAAATTTATCAGGGTACGAGGATCGGTCATGATGTAATAGTGTGTTTAAATCAGAACCAATTCACTTAAGGCACACTTATATTTGTATAAGTCAGCATTGAAAACGATTAAAACTTAATGACTCAGTTCATGTAATGGTCAGAATGACCTAAATCAACAAACGTACTGAAGCACAAATATAACCGCGAATCCGCATTGAATGAATAAACGCTGATCCGTCAATACATGTTCTGCGAGTGAAAACAAGTATATTGCTTTAATATTTCGTTTTGTAACAAATTCATTTGTTTTTTAGATGTTCAACTTAAATATGTATGTTATAGTACAGTATTATAATTAAGGGAATATAGTATGTAAGTTTACTTAGATATACAGGTTTTAATACATGTGTTTTTAAACTTTTTAACATAATTCTTCATAGGTAACAATCCTATGTTCGACTTACTGAAGACTTGTCTTGACTGCAAAAACACATAGTATAAGTAACGATATTATTTTTAAACTATAAATGTTATTTTAATACTTTAAGTAATTATTCCTTATTATAAACAAAAAATCTATATATCAATAATGATTATAATTATTTAAACAGTTCAACTAATTTGTCCCACTTATTCAACTCATCAAAAGTAGTAGAACTACTGGGAATAAAGTTTCACATGTTTAATCAACAGCAGTTCAACTATGAACTAGTGTGACTGAACTGAGTGCAGTTGAACTGCTTTGAAGCAAGCAATTTATTACATATCAAACATAAATAACAACTTCGGTCTAATATGTTATTCCTAAATCAAATCTTAACCACACTAAAATATTTGTATTTTTACAGATCTAGAACTTTATCATAAACATCTATACACAATTTTTAGATAATGAACATTGAAACAGCTCGCTGAAAGAATCGATAATTTTAATTGCCTCCTTATCTTTCGTACCACCAACAGACTAGGAACCAATTTAGAACAACACAGGTGTCACTTCAAAGTTGGTGAAGGTGCTAGGTTTTTCCTTATTATAGCTGCATTAAATAATAATGATTACAAACTGACGCTATTTTCTTGTTCAACATTTTAACAGCATGATTTATACAAAGAAAGAATAATATTTGCTTTGTATTTTTTTATAGACAGGTTTTTAAGATTCTCTACTGGTGGACTTGTGTGGACTTTTTTTAAAAGGTACTTTTGAAATATTGCTACCCGTGACGCTCAGTCATGATGGACATTATCTAAATTCAACAAATTGAATTTGACCATAGTCAATTTTGTAATTTTTTCGTATGTTTATGTCTAAAATAGTAAGGTTTGCCTAATGTAATACTTATTTATAAATTTTTTGATAAAATTTATTTTTATTCTTTCATTCCTGCTCACATGATTGTGTTCCCGAGACAAATTAATCCCAGGATTAAAAACCGTGAGAAGGGTACATACAATACCCCATATAAACCATATAAAATAGCACGTCAATCTTGTTACTTTGGGACGTGAAAAAAGGAAACATTAAACAAATTGTGACACTTGCTAATATAAAATTGCTATAGTTCCCCCTAATAAATCGTTTCACGTAAAATTTTACGAACAGAGAATAAATATATGTCAACCTAATTTCATGAATCTGCGATCTATACTCTACCATGTTTCTAAGTGGCACATTCTAGTTACATGGCTGAGAAATAGTTGTCGTTTGCTAGAATTACGTTTTTTTCACAAACAAGAAAAAAAAAACAAAACAAAGTTAAATTAATAACAGTGTTAAAAACGTTTGAATTTATCAATTGCAAATCCGTTTTATATTTGAACTCTTCTGTATACCTGTAAGAGTAAAATGTGCATCACGTCGATTACAATTATAAAATAGATATAGATTCTAGTTCTGTCCCAAATAGGGTAAAATACAGAGCAATCAAAACATCAAATATATTGGTGAGTAATCTAAATGTTTATTGTATGTAAATAAGAAAAACTATAGCAGTTGTATTATACTTATAAATACACATCTATTTGTTATACATATTTGTGAACCATGTTTTAAATTTCTTAAATTTTTATAGCAGAATCAAAAACTTTGCCATTGTTGGTTTACCACGAAAAATAAACGTACAGAGATTTGATAAATTAAGTTTAAACAAATACCATAAAAATCGTAACCAAACGCATAATCTTTATTATAAAGTCGTCCCATTATTATGATTTTTCACCCACAGAGCACACTAGGCATCTAATGTGAGACCAGTAACGAAGAATATATGAGATTTTTATAATTTAATAGTACATCTAGGAGATCTCTATCTCTCATCTCTAGGAGAGAGAGAGGAGAGTGTCTAAAAGTCACTGAAAATTTAATTAATTTCATTAACTAGTAGAAATTTAACGAATCCACACATATTTGCATTACCATGTAATTAAAACCATTAAAAAAAATTACGACGTAACTTTCGTAATGAACAGAATGGTCTAAGTCAACACACTGTGTCAACAAATCTAACCACACACCCTCATTTGTAAAGCAACATACATTTAATGTTAAGTTGTGTTTTTGCTCTTAAATAAATTTCAATTTTACAAATGTGTTTTTTTAAAACTAATATGTAATAGTATATCTCATACTTATTACGTGGGGTTTGTTGTTCTGATATTTCCGGTGCATGCGATGGTGAAAATTATAAGTACCATAAGTTAAGGTAATATATTAAAAAGAGTTATATGTAAAAAGACAGTAGATTTTAAAAACACTGTTTGTTTTAAGTATTATATATGAAAGCCCAAACCTTTTAAAAATTACAGAATCGATGTTTTTAGTTTTGAATCAAATTAAAAGATGGGAATAAAAGAGTTACACAGGTAATATTATTAGATAACCTTTAAGAATAGCGTGTTGCTAATAAGTAAAAACAAATTGATTCCTTTAAGTATATTTTGGCTATGTTAGTTCAAACTGTCTATCACACTATCAACTAAACAGAAAGGTTAACACGGAATTATTATTATTTTTTAATTATTTAATTTATATTTAATTATTTACATCGTTTACTTAACTTATCACATTCGTCAATAAATATATTCCATTCGAATATATGTAATTATAAAAAAAAAAAACAAAACTAAATTTAATTAACTGTGGTTCCATAAAAGTTCATATCTATCCAATTCCATCGCGAGTGGATGAAGTATAAAATACAATGTTACTTCACTTCGTCATAAAGTTCTACCGTTAACATTTTAGGAGAAAATGTAATCAACCTACTCAAAAGGTTAAAGAAAAGGGTCATAACATACTCGTATATAATATAATATATAAGTATTGAAAACATGTTTTTTCTTCCAAAAATATTTAAAAAAAACCTTATTTGTAAGATATAATTTTTCATCAAATTTTGTTTTTACCAATATGTAAATTGAAAAGAATATTACACGTACTCGTATTTATTATGACTCCTAATTAGGTTTGACAATTATATATAAATAAATTATTTAGATTAATAACGTGATTATTCTGACATTATCTTGCTGAATGTGGTATGTAACCAGTAACAGTCAGGAGTAGTATGGGATTCGCAATAGTTTAAAACGTATTAATATTAAATAAATAAATAGAGTCACAGTTCTATTATTAAGAAATAAGTATGTAATTATTTTTATTTATTTTTATTAACTTATACTAATATATTGTCAATATTGTTGGGTGCTCTAGTGACCTTATGGACGGTGATTTTGAAATATCGCTTATCGTGGTACTCGGTAAGGACGGACCTCTTGAAATCCAATGTGGTCAATACTCAAATGTTCGACTTCTCTAGACGGATTTTTGTTTGAATTCCAACGTTATAATTTATTGTTGCATGTATATTTATGTATGTATGTTACTAAGTAACGAAATTTCACCGAATGAAAGATTTTTCTTTGAATAATTGTAGATAAGGAGACATGGATCTACTAGATATCTTGTCTCTACTCGCGTGATTGTGTTACTGGGATAAATTAATCCCAGAATAAAAAAGTGTGTGTAGTAGAAAGGTTACAATCTTGTTTCTTTTGTACAAGAACAAATTTCACAATATTTTTTTATATTAATAAAACTTTAAAAATTAAAATTACATACATAAATATACATTTTGACAAGCTTATAAATTAAAATTTATTAAGTTTTCTCTATTAAATAGTATGCAGCAGATAATATGTATGTTAATCTAATTTTATAGAACTATTAGGCATTCAAAAAGAAATATTAAAAATAGTACCCACCTATTCATTATTACATCTGAACAATGATTATGTCTTTGATGTATATGATCAGTTTGTGCCAAAAATGATAAAACGACGAGGAATTAAAATGTTAAATAAATTTTTATTTTGATTTGTAAAGAGATTTGTTATTTTTTTGATTTGTAAAGTTTGTACTCAGATGTCGTATGATAAAAAAAACGTAAAAGAAATTGATATAATGCGCCGATCCAAATAATAAGGATAAAGACAGAGTGACTGACGATTAAACAAAAAAAAAGTTAATTCCTTCGCCGATAATAAAGCTACATCAGTCATTATTTAAAGCTTATAAAAATGTTGTTATTAAAATAGAAATAATTTTAAAAACATTCTTTTTCCTGGAAAGAAAACGCTTAAGCTGCAGTATAAAATCGTCTTATTGTTAGACTCTGCGACCCACAGAGCACACTAGGGATCCAATATGCGATAAGTAACGAAGAATGTTCAAGATTTCTGTAATTTAATCGCAAATCTCACATGGTGTAAGGATCGTCGATAATGGAACTATTTTCTTTAAATGTAAAAAAAATACAGACAGAAAGTATATAGTCGTATTGATATTAGACACACAATTAATACAATTGAAAAAAGTACAATTCAAATATATTTATTGACAGAATGACAATGATTTAATGAACAGAATAACCTAAATCAACACATTATATAAACAAATCCAACCGGTCAAAGTTAAATAAGTTGTAGTTTTATTTTACAAAATATCGATGGCGGTTTTTTAGTTAATAATATGATTTTGATTTGTACATTGAACCTAATGTGGTTAAAATTAATTTGCAAGTTGCATTAAGTCAAAATGTGAAATATAAATTCCAGGCACATCTTAACTGATCCCTCTCATACCTCAAAATCAACTGTCACTGACCGGTTAACACGTTGTCTGTAAGATAAACTATATGCACTCTTAGAAATACAAATAAATTATAATCTGCTATAATGTTTCATTTTTGTTTTGTTATAGTTCATTTTAAAAAAGTATGTATATATATATAGTACATAGTTATAATGTAGTAATTATGTGAAAATCCTGTTAAAATCTTTATTTCTAAGTTAATTTACAATGAGTATATCGTTGTAAAATACTATCACAATATTTTTTTGACAAATCAATGCCTTATAATCTTTATAATAAGCATAAAGTGATAGAAACTTTTTAAAATATTTCCACAATGATTTTCGTCGACTGTTCGAAACACTAAGAATTTTTTATAATAGGGTTCCTAGTACTAGCTGCTGTTATTTATTTTTTGTATTTGCGAAAGAACATATATTCATACTATAAACACCACAAATTAATGTCATTCTAGATAAAGTATGCAGTAACTTAGTAGTGAATGTTCAGTAGATTTTTAAAATAATGTTTTTATCCATTACCAAGTGGCAGTGTCAGATAATTATATAACTTTGATAATAGCGTGCTCATAATAGAGGTGCTAATAACCGCTTTATGGAAGTAAAATTAATTTGACAGCAAAGTCAAGGGTTGTGATTGGTGGACTGAGAATGTATCACGCTATCAACCAATCAAAAAGGTTAACATGGCGTTTGACGGCTAATTATTTAGTTTAACCAGTTTTTCTTAAGCATCCCGATCAAATACTAGACTTATCATAATCGCCAATAGAAATATTAATTTAAATATACTTATCTCAATGATAAGATTAATTTAAATAAAATTAAATTGAATTAACTGTGGTTTGTGGTTGACTTGAGATCATTTTATAATAACGCAGGTGTCATTTGAAAAACGACAAAGGAGGTAGGTTTTTTCTTCTTTTAGCTTAATAACGTTGAATAATAATTATAAAGTAATGCCAAACATTTTTAAGAGGGACAAATATTTCTCATAAAGAAAGTATAAGATTTATTTTGTCAGTATTTATAAGGGTCTCTAAAGACCATTTCAAGGATGGTTTTGAAATATCGCTTACCGAGGCCCTTGGTCACGACTCACGACAGAACTCTTGACACTATTTAAATCCAATATGGTCGACATTCAAAGTGTTCGACGTCTGTAGGTAAAGAATTTTTGTTTAAATTTTGGTACATGTAGTATTTTTATCTTTATGAATAAAATAGTGACTTTTACCTTAATAAAAGTAAGGTTTTAGGTAAGATGATCATTTATTAGGTCTTTCCTCTCTACTCAAATGTTTGTATTTCTGAGATAAAATAATCCCAGAATAAAGAAGTGGTTCATAGGAAAGTTCATATAAAGCTTTGTTATTTTCTTGCCAATTCGAACTCAAACTTTGTAACTCAAGAAAATTCCTTGGTTTTCTTTTATAAAACACGACAAGTATTTCGTTATTATAAAGTAAAAAGGTAAAAATGAAAGAGGACCAATTATATGAGGTACAAATTCTATGAATGTAATATTGAGATTAAATACAATGCAAAGAAAAAAGTTTCCACTGAGACTTATCATAAAACAGCTGGGAATTAACATATTGCGCCGACCTTAAATAATTGGGTTAAAGATTAATTAGTTTTCATACTCATTTCAACCATATTGAAAATTAGGAATATTTAAACAATATGGTTCGTTTATGTCTCCTGTTTCCGATATTTTACATTGGTCGTAGTTCTTGACAAATGTGGTTCTTTAACCTTGAATAGTCAAGTTTGAACGTAGTTTGGTAATTAACATGCTGAGGGTGGTTTAATCGATTGAGTGTAAAACTGTAAACAAAATACAAAATGATTGTCTTCTTCTTTTGTTATATTACAGTTTATGCTAAATGTTATATCTTAAAAAGGTGGTTTTATTACACTTATAAGTCCATATGTATTTGTTATATATATATATATATATATATATATATATATATATATATATATATATTTGCATACAACGTCTCCACTACTAATTTGACATGGAGTTTTTATTTCAATTTAACTTTAATTAAATAGCAGAGGCTTAAAAATATATTAATAAATTTAAATTTAAAAAAAAAAAACATGTTTTTAAAAGTTTAATTTATTCGCCGGTTTAAAAGCTACATATGTTAGTAAATGTTTATTTCTTTAAGACATGAGTTGTTTAAAATAATTGGTTTATTTCAAAAACAGTTTTGAGGATAGATACGTTTTGCAAAGAAAACTGCTTAACCTAGAGTATAAAATCATCTTATTATTAGGATTTTGCAAACACAGAGTACACTAGGTACGGTAAATGACGAAGAATACATGAGAGTTTTGAAATTTTATTCTAAATCTCTCAAGATAGAAGAATCGCTTATGATGATTAAGTCACACTTATATTTATATTTTTCCTGTAATGTAAACTATTAAAAAACTATCCATCCAGCTCTCCAAATGTTCAGACTGATCTTAATCAACACTCTTTATCAACAAATCTAACCACAAATTCCAGTCCATATGCGAAACATAGTATAAAATGCGAAATATAGTGGATATATTATTTTAAAACTTTAAGTAACCATAATAAATGCTAATTTAAATATTGTTAATTTGATAAAAAATCGATATATTAATAATGATAATAATTATTTAAACAATTCAACTATTTTGTGTCCCTCGTCCAACTCATCAAAAGTAGTTGAACTACTGGGAATAAAGTCTCAGATGTTTAATGAACAGTACTTTAACTATTAAACTAGTGCGACTGAACAGAGTATATATGAACTAGTGGGAACTAAGCAATCTATTAGACACCAAACATAAATAATAACTAATGTCTGATTTATCGATTCCAATTGAACTTTTAACTACAGAATAACTTTTATATTTTTACAGATTACAAACAGATGTTGATATATTCTCTAACTGTCAAGATGTAAGAGAATGGTATTCACTTGTGTCAAATAATTAAAATTTAATTATTAAATAAGTTTACTTACAGTTTTCAATGTCGAAAAATTGTCTCTGAATGTAAATTAAGTGATCTAGCACTTTTTAGTAAAAATGAGCTATTTTGATATTGAACTTAAAACAGCGCGCCGAAAAATTCTATAATTTTAATTTCCTCCTTATAAGCCGTACCATCAACAGACTTGGTACCAATTTAGAACAACACAGGTGTCTCTTCAAAGCCGGTGACGGTGCTAGGTTTTTTCTTATTATAGTTGCATTAACTAATAATTATTAGAAACTGATGCTGCCTTTGTATTGTTAAATATTCAAAAGAAAACATTATATTTTATAAATAAAAAATAAAATTTGCTCTGTTCTTTTTTTGACACTATTTTTAAGGTTCTCTAGTGACTTTTGTGAGTATAGTTTTGAAATATTGCTAACCGTAACCCTCAGTAACGAGGAACTTCTTTACATTATATAAATTTAAAAAGGTAAACACTCATCTGTTTGATGTCTGTAGGTAACGGATGTAGGTAACGGATTTAGTAGAAAGTAGTATAAAGGTTTGATTAATAACAGATTTATTTCTAAAAATTTAGGAATTTTAGTTAAAGTGATATATTTGTTAAATCTCCTGTTCTTACTTGCGTGAATGTGTTTCCGAGATAAATTTATCCCAGGATAAAGAAGTGTATACCATGAGAAGGGTACCTGTACAAAATAAGACGTCAATCTTGTTATTTTGGGACGTGAAAAAAAGATTTTTTGACTTAAATAAATTTCGTTAGTTTGTACTTTAATTTCTATATATTTTCTATATTAATAAAATTCATAATTGAAGTTTACTTTACTTACTCCTAATATATAGTCTCACATGGAGTATTGCAAAAAGAGAATATATTACAAAATAAATTAGATTACCACCTAATTTATATGAACCTATAGCAATATATTAAAAATATTATTAAAATTTATTATACCTGTTATAAATTCTGAACAAAAAATACTCTTTGATGGCTATAATCCTTGATCTCCTTTTGCCCCAAAAAGGATAAAATACAGAGCAATCAAAAGAAGAACTAAATTCCTACTTTGTTTTGTGTAAAGATTTAGTATTTTCTTGCCACTTCGTTTTTTATTCAATGGTAATAAATAAAAGCTGTTTTATTTGTCATTATCATATACGTTATAGAGATATAAATGCAACTGAATATTTTATAATAATTACAGATCTACATAAACATTGGCATAACAAACTTCAATGGAAACTGTTGATTATAAACCTTGGCCATATTTCTTGATAAATGTTGGTATATAACCTTGAAAAGTCAGCTTTTGAACGTAGTTTGGTAATTGACATGATTACAGCTCGGAGTTCTGTTTGCTTAAATATTGTCAAACAAAGTATAAAGTAATAATAAAATATATACGATGTGTTATTATTCAAAATACTTGTAACTTGTAACTTTTTATATAATTATATATAATTTATATATATATATATATATATATATATATATAATTAGAACTATTTATAAATTACAAGTAATCTAAATTGCCACATGAATATTCTCTCTGACTTTCAATGTCTTATTTTGTATGAATAGGGAAACATACAGCATTTATATCATACTTATAAATACACATGTACCTACTCGTTGTACATATTTGTAAACAATTTAAACGGTTAATGAGATATGGATTTCTTGTTTAATTTTTTCAGAATCAAAAGACTTACAGTTGAAGGTTTACCACGAAAAATAAATGTACAAAGAATTGTAAATTTAGTTTAAACAAATTACAAAGAGAATAAAAAGTATTATTTATTAAATTTATATTAAATATATACGATTTAGTTACGTACGATAGGAATTATATATTCCTTTAAAAAAGTTTATCACAAATAGATAGTCTTATAAAAAAGAATAAACCCTTAATTGTCTTATTGTTGTTAAATCTTTATTTCTAAGTTAAATGCACTAAATTACTTTTTGTCAAATTAATGCCTTAGTATCTTTATAATAAGTATATAAATAACACAACAGCACACGATATATATATATATATACGATACGATAATTGCTATAATATTTTTTAATATATTATATTTATATTATGTTACAGAAACTATTGTCCCTATTATAAATGTCACAAATTGATGTCAGTCTACATGTGTATGGACAGTCGACTTTTAAGACATTGTTTATTTTATGTACATACTTACTGTATTTTTTGGTACATTTCTTTTTATCCGTTATTATTTCAGAAGTAGAGTGTTCGATAATTATATATTTTTTAAGAATAGCAAGCTCATAGTAGAGGTGCTAGTAACCGCCTTATAGAAGTAAAATTAAATTGACAGCATATTCAAGGGTTGTGATTGGTAGACTGAGAATGTATATCATTCTATCAACCAATTAATTCATCATCAACCAACCAACCATTCTACCAACCTACGGCTAATTAGTTACTTTAATTCATTTTTCGAAAGCATCCCGAACAAAAAATCTACTAAATTTATCATAGTCGCCAATAAAAATATTCTTTTAAATATATTTACCCCAATAAACAGATTAATTTAAATAAAAGCGAATTTAATTAACTGGGTTTCCAAAAAGGTTATATCTATCCAATTTCATCGCAAGTAGATGAAGTGTAAAATACAATGTCACTTCACTGCATCATAAAGTTCTACCGTTAATGTTTTAAGAGAAAATGTAATCAACTTGTAGTCAAAAGTTTAAAGAGAAAGGGTAATAACATATTCGTATTTGAGATTTAGTTTTAAATACCTCGTTCGACAGGGTCGATCGTGTTAGGTAGATTCCCGTCGGTCGACATCGACAAAGAAAAACTAGCCAGCAGTATTCTACTGGTCATTACGAGTCTTATGACGGGTCACTCTGCATATATTGGGTGAGCGGGTAACCACCCCCTACCCTTATTTCCTAAACGGGGGGTCGCATCAAAAAACTTTTCGGACAAAAAAGTTTCTTCTTTTAATTTGTTAATTTTCTAAGATTTTTCCGACGCCAAAATTTTGCCTTCTTCTGTGACTTTTTTCGGTTTTTAACTTTCAACCCCCCCAGCCCTCCAACCCCCCGACCGATTTCCCCCGTTCAAGAACTTAACCCGTCATCGCATCGATTGCAATAGGTAGATTCATCTATGGAATCTACCTAAAATCCTACTTTCTTTTAACCAAATAAAAAGTTTACTTATAAGATTTTATATTTTTTTCTACTCCAATTTCCAATTGTCTACGTTTTTTTTTCTCTAATACTATTCATTCATTCATGTCGTATTTATGCTGCAAGTGAAAAAATTTAGTTTAAATGATTAAATTGTATCTAAGTATTAAAAATCACCCTTAAACAGGATATGTATACACATGTATTTATTTATTATTTTACAATGTCTCAAAATGTCAATTAAAAGGCCTTTTATAGTCTATGTAATGTGACTACAACTGTGTGCACACTTTTTAGTACAAACGAGTTTCTCATACTTGAAATGAAACCTTGAAACAGCACTTTGAAAAATCCATAATTTTAATTGCATCGTCATCGTTCGTATCTTAAATAGACTTAAAATCTATAATAACAAAGGTATCATTTGGAAAACGACGATGGAGGTAGGTTTTATTTATTATAGATGCTTCAAATAATAATTATAAATTAATCATGCTATTGCTATATAAATATTTTCCATCAATAAACTATAAGATTTAAATTCAGATTTTATTTTGTTATTTTTAATGGTCTCTAGACACTTTTAGAGGGTGGTTTTGGGATATCGTTTTCGAAGCCCTCGGTCACGACAGACCTCTTGACATTATTCAAATCGAATATGGCCGACACTTCATGTATTCAACTTCTGTAGGTAACTAGGTAGGTAAATTTTTGTTTCAATTTCGATATATGTGATTTTTTTTTATCTTTATGTATAAAATAGAGGATTTTACCTTATAAAAGTAAGGTTTTTAGGTAAGTGACTTATGTATATTTACTAAGTCTCTCGTCTCTAAGCGAATATGTGTACTTGGGACCTTAATCCCAGGATAAAGAAGTGTATGTGGTGCAAAGCCTACCCTTACAAACTAACACGTCAATCTCATTGCTTTGGAACTTCTAAAAAGAATACAATAATTATATCAATAAAAAGTTATTTATAAAATTTAAAAAGAATTATTTTAATTTTTTAAATATTTTCTGTGACAAAGTTGTAATGTAAAAATAATTCAGTATCTTCCAATAAATAATTATACAACTATTTGAATTGATTAAAACTTTGATGGCTATGATACTTGATCATCTTTTCTTCTTAAAAGGATGACACGTAGAGCAATAATTCGAGTTATATTAAAAACTTTGTTACTTTGATGCTACTTCTTTTGAAAGTCAAAGGTAATAAGTAAAAGCAGTGTTTTGTATTTATCAAACACTTCTAGTATTAAGTTATATATCAAAGCGAAAATGTAATAATGAAAAAGGCCAATAATATGATACTTGAAATATAACACTTGCATTTTATATTGAGATTTAATATAAATCAAAGAAGAAAGTTTCCACTGAGATGGCTTATCATAGAAGAGAGTTGAATTGACATATCGCGCCGACCCTAATCAGGACAAGGACAGTATGATGTAAATGATGGAATACTGGTACTGGTGTTTTCGCTAATTATTTTTAAACAATACGGTGCGTATAAGGCTCCTCTTTCCGAGATATAACTATAACTCAATTCGACAAAATTACACAGATACTGAATACGACTACGTACATATTGGAATATAACCTTGGCTGCAGTTCTTGACAAATGTTTGTTAGTCTATAACCTTGAAAGCCAGTTTCAAATTTAGTTTGGTAACTAACGTGACTACAGTTCGGAGTTTTGCTCCATGGGGCTTAAAATTTTGTAATTAATTATAAAATAATATTAAAATATAAATGACATTCATCAATTTTGATCAAATTTAAAAAAACATACATTACATATATAGAAATTGTATACACAGGTATTCGTTATACATATTTGCAAAAAAAGTTACCACTGCTAGTTACACATGGAGTCGTTGTTTAATGTTTATTTAAGTTAAAACTCAGAGGCAAAAAGTTGTGGTTTGTATTTACTATGAAAGCTAAATGTACACAGATTTAGAAATTAAACTAAAACAAATATTTTTTTACAAATTTAATTATTATTTTGCCGAGTTTATCATAATTTTTATAAAGAACGCAATAACCTAAATCAATGTGAAGTGACATACACTCATTTCACCACACATTTCACTCACCTAATCTTAATATACCTCAAAATCAATAATCATTGATAGATTAACACATGATAAGATGTAATGCAACCGCCGTATATATATATAAATACGGCGGTTATATATATGAGTTATTTATAATACGATTATTTGTTGTAACACCACATGTTAATAATCATTGCTAGAACATTATCATGTGATAGATAAAAAATAAATAATATTATAAAATAATATTTCACAGATAACAATCTTCTGTTCGTCGCACTGAAGACTGTGGGGTTGTAGATACTGTTATTGTCTCGTGTACGCGAAGGGACATAGTATAAGTAACACAAATTGAGGTCATTCTACATAATAAAGTGATTTCTATGTGAATTGTCAGTCGATTTCAAAAGAAACCTCTATTTTATGTCAATGCCATTTAGTTTTATCCCTTATAATTTTCAAAATGTCTGTGGATATGTTTATTTTCGTATCAACTTGAAGAATTGGGACTTAAGGGGTTATACGCAGTTGCGAGGCTCAAAAATAACGTTTTTTTATGATTTTTTTGTAAACACAGCTTTTATTTTTTAATTACAAGTGATAGTCATTTTGAAAGAGAACACTTTTGAGAATACAATTGTGTGTTACTCATGTCAAAATATTGATGGGCACCGCTTCTGTAGATGATGTCCCTAACGACCTCTAAAAAAAGGCGCTCGGCGGTTAGCACCATTTTGACGGTATGGATAATTAAAAAAGAAAGGTGTTTTTTTTTTAATGATAGATAAATGCAGGTATTGAACGAAGGAATAAATAAAATTTAGATTTTTGACAAAATGGCGGCTATTTGAAAAAAAAAATCGTTTTCGATAAAAATTTTCGCTTTAAATTGTTGAAAAAAAATAGTAAAATTTTTTTTTACATTTTACCTCAAGAATGTATCTAAAAAAATTATGTAAAAGTAGGCTCCTTAGCTTTCAATAAGTCCAGCTAGCTGGTGGTGTCGTCGAGCCATTCTTTCTTCACGCGTGCTTCCTTGCGCTCTCGCGTCGGAGATCATCACATGCTCTGCGTCCTCTTTGTGAGCATAAGCATGAGCTGCGGGGCTTAATGAAAGTCCTAATGCATTCCTAATGTACAACGATGATGTTGTACCTTCATTATATACTGCTGCTGCCGTGAAAGCCGCTATTTCAACAACTTTAGAGCCACATGGAACAATTTTCGGAGTTATTTTCCATATTAACTGATTGTAACTCTCATTATTATTTTGTGTGAATCTACCTACACACCTTTCCAATAAATTTACGTTGCTAAGATTTTCATAAATTGGGTATATAGCTTCAGCAACAACCGCTGGTAAAGCTGGATAATCATGGGTGTAAGAAGATGATGTATCTGTTGCTAGCGCTTGCTGCCAACTACACCATGAACCTTCTCCACTTGGGCACATTTGGTGTTGAGGCTTCTCATCGGTCGAACAATAGTGATAATAAGTTCCCCAAGTTGCATTACACATATTGTCCACAGAATCTCAATTTCTTCTTATTGCCAAATCGTAATAAACTGTCAGCTTATCTATATTAGCTTAGCCGTGAGCTTACCTTTCCCAGAAAGTAATTTTTATTAATTGTTTTTCCATCTTTTTACACTGATTCAGTCTTATTTTCTACTAGCTCGCGGAGTCCTGAGCCCATCCTCTTTTGAACATGCTGTTCTTACTGTCCCTACTTTCTACCTACCTACCTACCTACACTCTGACGCTGCCATACAAATGCAGGTATATCTCCGAAAGTATTTATCGGATTAACTTCAAATTTTCAGAGAATACATTCGAATATACTTACATTACGAAGAAAAAAAAAAGTTTTTTTGAAAATTCTAACTGCGTATAACCCTTTAAGTATTGTATTCTAGAAATTGTTAGAAAACTTGCAAATATAACATATTAATTGAAACATTAAAAATAAAACTATTTGAAGGTCTTATTGTAATTCGAATTTGAGTTATTGTAACTTATGATAAAATAGTAATATATTTTCTAATTACTTACTTTTAGTTAATGTAGTCTGTATTTATAAATGGC
Organism: Melinaea menophilus ssp. n. AW-2005; assembly: GCA_918358695.1. Taxonomy (NCBI): domain Eukaryota; kingdom Metazoa; phylum Arthropoda; class Insecta; order Lepidoptera; family Nymphalidae; genus Melinaea; species Melinaea menophilus. The sequence continues at coordinate 16,212,990 of OU911052.1, forward strand.
TTAGGCAAAGTTATTTTTCTCATTAGCAAACCTAATTAGGAACTTAGTTTATGCGGTGTATTTAAAGAAATGTTTCTTATAATAAATGCCTGTTTTTAAATGTACTGAATACCGTGATTTAGTTTAATAGAAATAGCTAATAACATGGTAACGTAAAATACTGAAAATTTTCGTGTTTAAATTGTATATGAAATTTCTTCAAGTTTAGTAACAAATAATATTTTCTTATAACAATACTCTTACACTATTAGAAAAATAAATATGGTATGGCATTTGTAAAACTTTTAAAACAACGCCGACCTTTCGTTTGTAAAGAGGAAATGTTTTTATGTGAAAAAAGTTGTTTCCAACTGTTAGTCATGGAGGTAGGACTGAAATGCAAGAAAATTGGAAACATAAAAGTTATAGCAGGTTTTTGTATTTTATATATTCGCAATGCTCTTAAAACGATTGGTCCTTTAGATATCATACTATGATTAAGTTATTACTAAACGAAAGAGTACCTACTTTTAAATTAAGAAAATATATTACATACTTTTAAACAATTGTTTTAAAACAAACAATTGTTTAAAAGTATATAATTTCTTTCGTCTACATAAATTTAATTTAAGTAACTATAACATTTTTCCCACAACGAATTGAGACTAGGTCCCATTATAACAAATGATAGTCATGAAAAGAGCTATCTAACGACATACGTCTGGTCGTTATTGGTCGTGGGTACGCGTCCCATACATTTTTGCCCATCATTTTTTAGTTTAAACAAATTACAAAGATAATAAAAAGTATTATTATTAAATTTATTTATTTAGCTGATATAGTTACCTACGATAGGAATTGTATATTCCTTTCTTTTTTTTGTACATTTCGTCTTATCCGTTACTGTTTCTGGAGTGAGAGTGTTCGATAATTGTATATTTTTTGAGAATACCGTGCTAATAATAGAGGTGTAGTAAACGCTTTATGGAAGTAAAATTAACTTGACAGCATATTCAAGGGTTGTAATTGGTAGATTCAGAATGTATATCAAGCTATCAACCGATCAGAAAGGTTAACATGGCGTTTAACGACTAATTAGTTACTTTAATTCGTTTTTCGAAAGCATCCCGATCAAATAATCTAAACTTATCATAGTCGCCAATAAAAATGTTTATTTAAATATATTTACCATAATAATCAGATTAATTTAAATAAAACTGAATTTAATTAACTGTGGTTCCATAAAAGTTCCTATCTACCTAATTCCATCGCGAGTGAATGAAGTATAAAATACAATGTCACTACACTTCATTACAAAGTTCTAACGTTTACATTTTAAGAGAAAATGTAATCAGTTTGTATTCAAAAGGTTAAGGAAATAATGTCATAACATATCTGTATGTAAAATTAAGTTATTGAAAATCCTACTTTCTTTTAAACAAATAAAAAATTTACTTATTAGATCACATTTTTTATCAAATTTTGTTTTAATAAATATAAAAAGTAGAAAGATCATTAAATATATTTTGATACTTTAACAGTAATTAATATTTAAATTTACACATATTTCGTAAAGAAAGCTGTCTCACTGCAATCATGATAATGGTTGAAATTGCAATTATCTATACAGAAATTATTATTCAGATTTATATCGAGATAAATTTGATACTGACATACGAGTATATAACGTGGTATTATGTTACAAATATAATCAGAAGTGTTATGACATTTGTAATTATTTTAAAAGAATTCAGTATAAAAATGGAAGTTTGAAATACGGTATGGATTATTATTGAATGAAATGTTATTGACTTTTGAGATACAATTTTTATTCTAATTACATAATTATTTAACTACATAAAATATTATTTTAAGACTTTCTAACTTTAGTAACTTTAATAATTATTTCTAGACAAATTGAAAAATATATTATTTATATCTAAAATTAATAAATGTATATTGAATATAATTTTCAGACGGTTTAACTATTTTGTACTACAAGTTGAACTTATTTAATTTGTTGAACTACTGAGAATACAAAGTCTCACTAGTTCAATAAATAGTTACTCAACTATTGAACACTGATTTAAACAGTGAGACTGAATCGAATTGTGTTCAGTTATATAGTTTACTATTGGGAAGTAATCTATTTATTGGTGTATTATTGTAAACGTAGTTACTAACTTGTCTCATTTGTCAATTCCAAGTCAACTTTTAATTACGGAATAACTTTTATATTTTGAAAGACTTATTTATTCACTTATATTTTGACACTCCGTAGAAAATTTACAAAACGTAAACCACTGTCTACGTTTCTTTTTCTCTAATACTATTCATTCGTTCATATCGTATTTATGCTGCAAGTCAAAAAATATAGTTTAAATGGTTAAATTGTATCTAAGTTTTATAAATCGCCCCTTATACAGGATATGTATACACATGTATATGTTTATTATTTTACAATATATTAAAATGTCAATTAAAATGCCTTTTATAGTCTGTATAATGTGACTACAACTGTGTGCACACTTTTTAGTACAAACGAGTTTTTCATACTTGAAATGAACCTTGGAACAGCACTTTGAAAAAATCGATAATTTTAATTGCATCGTCATCGTTCGTACCATAAATAGACTTAAAATTAATAATAACAAAGGTGTCATTTGAAAGACGACGATGGAGGTAGGTTTTACTTATTATAGCTGCATTAAATAATAATTATGAACTGATCATGCTATATTGTCTTGTAAAATATTTAAGAGCGAGCAAAATATTTTCCATAAAGAAAGTATAAGATTTAAATTCAGATTTTAATTTGTCACTATTTTTAAGGGTCTCTAGACCTTTTAGAGAGGGGTTTTGGTATATCGTTTACCAAAACCCTCGGTCACGACAGACCTCTTGACATTACTCAAATCGAATATGGCCGACACTCAATGTTTTCAACTTCTGTAGGTAACAAGTTTTAGTTTAAGTTTCAATATATGTGGTAATTTTTATCCTTATGTATAAAACAGGGATTTTTACCTTATAAAAGTAAGGTTTTTAGGTAAGTGACACATGTATATTTACTAAATCTCTCGGCTCTATGCGAATGTTTGTATTAGGGATACATTAATCCCAGGATAAAGAAGTGTGTCGTGCAAAGCCTACCCTTACAAACTAACACGTAAATTTCGTTGCTTTGGAATTTGTGAAAAAAATACAATAATTAAATTTAGTTATTTATAAGATTTCTACTTACATTTTTAAAATATTTTCTGTGACAAAGTTGTAATGTAAAAATAATTCAGTATCTTCCAATAAATAAATATAAAACTATTTCTATTGATTAAAACTTTGATGGCTATGATACTTGATCATCTTTTCTTCTTAAAACGATGACACGAGAGCAATAATTCGAGTTATATTAAAAACTTTGTTACTTTGTTGCTACTTCTTTTGTAAATCAAACGTAATAAGTAAAAGCGGTGTTTTGTATTTATCAAATACTTCAAGTATTTAGTTATATATCAAAGCGAAAATGTAACAATGAAAAAGGACCGATTATATGACATAAAAATATTAACGTTTGCAATTTATATTGAGATTTAATATAATTCAAAGAAGAAAGTTTCCACTCAGATGACTTATCATAGAAAAGCGTGAAATTGACGTATCGCCGACCTTAATGGGGACAAAGACAGTATGATGTTAGTGATGGAATATAAGACTGGTGTATTCGCAAATTATTTTTAAACAATTCGTTTAGTTCGTTTCATTCGTTAATTAGTTCGTTTAAGGTTCCTCTTTCCGAGATATAACTATAAATCAATATTCGACAAAATGACACAGAAACTGGATACGAATCCGTACATATCAGAAAAGGAATCACCGTTTCTGATATGCCAAGGTTTTTTACGTACAAACCTTGGCTGCAGTTCTTGACAAATGTTGATTTATAGCCTTGAAAGCCAACTTTGAATTTAGTTTGGTAACTAACGTGATTACAGTTCAGAGTTTTGCTCCATGAGGCTTAAAATTTTGTAATTAATTATAAAATAATATTAAAACATAAATGACATATTCACCAAATTGAATCAAACTTATAAAAGCATACATTATATATAATATATAGAAATTATATACACAGGTATTCGTTATACATATTTGCAAAAAAATGTAACCACTGCTAGTTACACATGGAGTCGTTGTTTAATGTTTATTTAAATTAAATCTCAGAGTCAAAAGTTGTGGTTTGTTTTTACTAGGAAAACTAAATGTACACAGATTTAGAAATTTAACTGAAACAAACAATTTTAATTGCTAAATTTAATTATTTCGCCGATTATAATTCATAGTAATTGTTTATTTCTTAATAGTTACGAGTATAAATAACAAAAAATATACTGATACATATATTTTTACTAAGAAAAAACCTACACTATAAAATCGATTTAATGTCACCATTTGCGACCCAAAGATAACTGTAGGGATCTAATGAGTAAATAGTACCCAAGAATATACGAGATATTTGCAATTTAATCCCAAATGTCCAACGTCCTAGACTCGCTGATAATGTAATTGTAATCTTTAACTGAGAACAAATTTGACAAATGCACAATTTTTTATTATTAGTCTTATAATAAAAACAACTAAAAATGGATTATTAAAATATGTTTATTGTATAAAATAACCGCATAATTTCTATAAACAACAGAATAATCTAAATCTTTTGAAAAGTGATATACACTCATTTCAATTGAGTTCTAGTTGCTATTGCGAGCATAAATTTCGATGTTACAAAATATCTATGTAGCCTTTTCAGTTAATAGTAATATTTTGTATTGTACTTGAAAACGCTTGTAGATTAAAAAATATTTTAAGTTGCAGTAAATAAAAAATTTAGACATAAAGAAAATACCTAATCAATAATCAGTGATCGGTCAACACGTGATCAGATGTAATGCAACCGTCGTAAAAATATAAATAGTTAACGAGTTATTTGTTATACGATTATTTGTAATGCCTTCATATATTTTCTATTAATATTGCATATTAACAATCATAGAGTATTTAATATTTATTTATTACATGATAGACTAAAAAAAATCACTTACAGATAATAATCGTATGTTCGACGCAGCGAAGACTTATGACAGTAGGGTTGTTGATACTGTTATTGTCTCCTGTACGCGAAGGGACATATAATAGTACTATACATTGAGGTCATTCTACATAATAAAGTGATTTCTATGTGAATGGACAGTCGATTTCAAAGGAAACCTTTATTTTATGTACATTTACGTTATAATTTTCAAAATATCTGTGGATATTTTTATTTTCGAATCAATTTAAAGGATAAGATAGGGACTTATGTATTGTATTCTAGAAATTTTTGGAAAACATTAAAATTTTACATATTAAATAAAACTATCTGAAGGTCTTATTGTAATTCGAATTTGAGTTATTATAACTTTTAATAAGTAATATATTTTCTAATTACTTACTTTTAGTTAATGTAGTCTGTATTTGTAAATGGCTTAGGCAAAGTTATTTTCCTCATTAGCAAACCAAATTAGGAACTTACTTTATGCGGTGTATTTAAAGAAATATTTATTATAATAAGTGTTTGTTTTTAAAAGTACTAAATACCGTGATATGGTTTAATAGAAATAGCTAATAACATGCTAACGCAAAATACTGAAATTTTCGTGTTTAAATTGTATATGAAATTTCTTCAAGTTTAGTAACAAATAATATTTATTATACCAATACTCTTACACTATTAGGAAAATAAATATGGTATGGCATTTATAAAACTTTTAAAACAACGCCGACCTTTCGTTCGTAAAGAGAAAATGTTTTTATGTGAAAAAAGTTGTTTTCCAACTGTTAGCCATGAAGCTAGGACTGAAAATTGGAAACATAAAAGTTATAGCGGGTTTTTGTATTTTTTATATTCTCAATGCTCTTAAAATGATTGGTCCTTTAGATATCATACTGGAATTAAGTAATAAATGAATGAAAAAGTACTTTTAGATTTAAAAAATATATAATTTTTAATATATGTAGAAGGAAAACAAAAAAAACTCATATTAACCAGGCATCAAGAGACTATTTGTGTCATTCATTACAATATCTGTGTTAAATGTTTGTGTTTTATGTTTTTTTTTCCCGATCGTTATAAGTATTTTATTATTTAATTGTTACAAATTAGTTGACAACAGAAACAGCTTTCGAAAAAATCAAAATCAAAATCAAATTTTGAAAATTTGTACTAATTACGTAATCTACTTGAAATCTCTCGTGATTGTTTCAGCTAAGTGTGAATTAACAGTGAGTGAGTTAACAGTAAGTAACTAACTGAGGTAGTGCTGTTCAAGAAAAAACTTCCACTTAAAAAAGTTTTTATAGCTTCGCTGTGGGATAAATAAGGCTTTGTTTTCATGATCAACTTATCTTTTTTTAATATAGATAATGTAAGTTAAAATAATAGATATACTAGTCGTTCTGTGAACAGTAGACCTCAGTACGTTAGGGGATGAGACAATGTTTTAAGTGCCTTTTCCAAAAAGGAATAAGTATACCTATGTATGTATGTTACTACCGAACGTTATTGGGCTCCACTAAATAACAACGGAGTTACTTAACTTTAAAATTTTTGATAATTCGCTATAGCCTCCATTTTGGATTTTGAAATAACAAAAAAACACCTTAGATGTCGGCAAAAAATACTTAGACGAAATTTCAGCCCGCTAGCTGTAAAGTCCGTTTTTGTGGTACGGTTTAGAAATCTGCTATTTTGAAATTTTTCGCCCAAGCAGAAAAACGGCTCGACATAAAAATTTAAATAATTCAAAGAACTCACCTACCAATTCTCGTAACGATTGCATTAAAAATACGTCTGCTATGCCAAAACAAAAACTTAAATCACCGCCATTTTAGATTTTTCCTCCCAGTAAGAAAAATGGCCAGACAAAAAAAATACCTACCTCAAAGAACATGATCACCAATTTTTGTGGCGATCTGATGAAAATTGCTCCTGCTACGCCAAAAACAAAACTAAAAAACGCTGCCATTTTGGATTTTTTCGCCAAATTTAAAAAATGTCTCGACATAAAAATTCAAATAATTCAAAGAATACGCCTGCCGAATTTCGTGACGATAGGATGAAAAATACGCCAGCTACGGAACGGAACAAACATACTGAAATGCATACGGAAAAATAGCGCAATGGGCCTATCAAGTGGAAACATAGTCCTTCGGACAAACGCTTCGCTACGCTCAGCATTCGTCCTCCGAATTCGTCAATTAAGATATTTGAACTGTATTTCTTAACTAGAAAGACTCAAACCTAGAATATCAATATTTGACTTCATTCAATTATATTCAAACTAGAATAAAATCTACACCATTATTTATGTATATTTCAATTAATTGTCGGTCTGTAAATTGCAGAAAAATCAGTAGTTAATGAGCTTTTAATGATAGACATATTGATGTGACAGTAGACATAAGGCTTCACTGTTGAAAAATTTATTACATATATATTCACAAAATAACAAATACTATTCATGCTTTATCGCTCGTAAATAAAATCAATGAATAAAAAACAGTTTTATTAATAGTTTTTGCTCGCTTCCTTTATTGTGGTGTCTATTAAACGTTGAGTTATATTTCCAAGCATAATTTTCAAAATATTCAAATAATAAATGAATGTAGGATTTCGTATATAATAAAAGGGAGATAGTAGACATAAGTAGAGGCACTACATATAGACACTAAGAACAACTCCTCGTTTAACTATTTGAAACTGATTTGAATTAATTTGACAAGATTTCTTTTCAAGTCTTTTACGTAATATTTCATTTTATTCAACTCTTATCACTATTAAATATTAGGATTTTTGAGATGGAAAATTGTATGGCATTTATGTTTATTTGCTTTTATTACTTTCTTAGCTTCTATATTTAAGGGTTCCGTACACTAAAAGTAAAAGAACACAAGAGTAATAAACTTTTTTATCGTTGTATAAATTTTAACTAGAATACAATTACCACAATCGTTATATCATGTAGTGTATATATGTATAAAGCCCATTCGTTACAAATATACAAACAAACAAAAGTGCCCTATTAAAGATAGACAGCAAGTCTAAGTAACGTGCAAACACAAAAAAAGTTTTATTGAATAACATAATTATATTATTTGTGTCCTCGAAGTAGGTCGGGAGGGTAGTAAATAGATTTCGGAAGAAGGATTAGAATAACATGACTAGCTCTGACCGATATATTACATAACACTCCATTTCCTACAGTATTTGTAATATACTTGATATGTATATATATAAATATATCACAGAAACTTATTTCTTTATGGTGTTTTGTACCCATATTTAATAGAATGATTTGGTTTCTTATAAATTTCTTCGTTGGTTATTGCTGTTCAAAAATTGAGATCCTTATGAATTCATTTCTATGTTATATTATATTTACACTGGGTAAAAAAAAAAGGTAGGATAGGGATTTAAATATATTTTTTTACAGTTAATTTTGGGTAGACCTCGAAGAATTCGGTCTGCCCATTCATTTGTCCCCTACTTTCGAATTTTGGAAAAATTTCTTCACAGGAGGTCTTCTTATGACCCCCTGAGTCCGAAATGACCATTGGTCAAAAAGTTTATATATATATATATATATGCGTGCGTGCGTCCAGATTCGACTTTTGTCAGCACGATAGCGGCCACAGTTTCGCTCGGATCGCTTTCAAACTTTGCAGAAAAATCAACCATCCAAAAATGAAGGTCAAGTTCGTTAACCAGAGAAATCCGGACACAGGGGGCGCTAGGACCTCACTTTTTCTGATTTCAGTTTCTCGACCATAACTTTTTCCCTATATAAAGAAGATCAATCACGTTCATGTTATATGATGTCTTTGATAAATACCTATAACTAATGTAGATAAACCGAAAAACTAACTTCAATAACTTGGGGATGGGGGTAAAAAAAACCGAAAATTTTTGGAAAAAAATTCATAACTTTTTTCAGGAAAACTTTCTTCCATCACAAGTATTTTTAATAGAAAGGTTATTTTTTACTTTAAATTTAAGTATTAAAAGTTTTATCCGTAAAAGGTACCGTTTCCGAGAAAAAAAATAAAAACCACTTTTAGCTTGAAAATTTAAGGCAGGTAAAACCATGTCAACTTTTTTCTGGTAACATTCCCTCGTCTGAAATATTTTTAATAGAAAGGTTATTTTTACTCTAAATTTAAGTACCAAAAGTATTTTCAAAAAAGATACCTTTTCCGAGAAAAAAAACATTAAAACCGCTTTTTGCTTGAAAATGTTTGATGTAAACAACGGCATCATGTATTATTCTTAGGTAGTGAGTTATATTTTAAACGAGTTACACACGAGGTCTACCCACGCGTGTCCCCCTGCGGGCACGGATTTTTTTATCGTGAATACGACCGTCGTGAAACAATCGAATCATTATATTTTAATAAAAGTATAAAAATACGCTAGTACTGTTAAAAAACATTCAATTCGAGAGAGCGTATACAAAAGAATGAAAAACAAAGCCTTGGGTCTTTGAATGTATGTATAACTGTTGAAGTACGCTGCATGATTATTAAATGTGCATTTAATCTATCCATTTGTCTTTCATTAACTTGAAGAGAAAAGCTTTAACCACTAAAAGTAATTAAAAGATGGCGGCGGTTCTTAAGACTCATTATCAGTAAAATATCTACTTTAAAACTTCCTCGCTAGATTACCCCTAATTATAGAGTTGGACGTAATTATCTCAGGTCAGTGAGTCATAAATAAGACTAAATGGTCTTTTATGATATTAATATGGCATTTAAAATTTAATTTTCATTTAGGGTATCTTGCTGACAATTACCTACTGTTTTAGGAAGGAAATAAATGGTTTTCTTTAAATATCATCTTTATGTCTATTACGTTAAAAAGTGTTTAAAATAATGTAAAGTACTCGTATTTTTAAAATATTAAAGTAACTTTGCAGACATAATTGCAACTCCAATTTTGTCTTCATCTAAAATAATTAGTAAGCGTAAATTATTTTTAAATCCAAAATATAAATATATCTGTTTATGAGACAATTTTGGTATTTTAGCCTAGTTACGATTATTTGATTGCCGCGCGTACAAAGTTTGGCTCAGTCGATTTTTAAGCACAACCTTTTCTTAAGAGATCGCCTTGACGGAACTGTAGCTATAGTTGTCTATAGTAGAAGCGACAAAATTAGAATTTTGCGATTTATTACAGATATCCACAAGGGATCGATCTTCCAAAAATCTTTTTGAATCATATCTTTATTTTTATTAGAACCAATAAGAAAACCAGTTCAAATTTTTCAGACTGCACAATAACTACAGATTCTATTACAAATTATCCTTCATCATTCTCCAAATATCTAAATATACTTTATTTCTAATATATATCATAAAATAAACCTGTATGCGCATTACACCTTTTATTTCCAAAGGCTTAGGTTGGTCGTTGATGAGTAATTAAGTCTTATATTTACAGCAGTTTATCATAATAACACTCTTGTGTTTTTCTTGTGTTGCAAGACATCCGTGTTCGTCTGTGGCAGGAAATTTAGTAGTAAGAGATCCGTATTCTTGTTTTACATTCTATAAAAAATCTCTTTTTTATAGATTATTAATATGAATTAATGTACTATCATTTTGTTATTTAAATATATAATATTTAAATATGTAGGTCAGTAAAAAGAGTTTTTTTTAGATTATTTCTATTCTCTTGAAGCAACGGAGTTTTTATGTCACTAAATGTAAAATGCATCTCCAGAATTCCTTTTATCTGACTATTGATTATAAATATATTTCTTATGGGTATAATAATAAACAGATTCCTCTAAGCAGATATTGGCTGCGCCGCAAAACAACTAGTCTGAGCATTACATTTGGATGGATTTAACCTAGTTTTAGTTTATCATTATGGTTATGACCTGGACATTAAAAGTTATTCATGCAATATTAAAGATATTTTATATTTCTACTATTATACTCTATTTTTATGACTGAGTTCGATGAACTTTGTATCTATATATATTGCCTGTCTTACTTTTACTTTGACTTTTAAAGACAATTAGTCATATATCGTACTAAATAAAAGTGAGACTCTAAGTAAGATATGTGTATGAAAATCAAGTGCCAGGATGGTTGCTTAGTCCGTAAACAAATAGAACTGGCTTGTTTATGTCTCAGCACAATTAGAACCCTCATTTGAAGTAATCTTATCTTTATATCACAGACTATCTGTAGTCTGCTTGGCTCTCGTCCCCCAACTTAAGCATCTCTCACCACTGTGATTTTCTGTGAAAATGACATTATTTTCATTATAAAAACCATCTTGTTTATTAACTTCGGTAATGAGCTAATACTGTGATATTATTCAAAAATATTTTCATAAAGAAATTATTCAGCAGTTTTATTCTATTCAAAACTTGTAATTTCTTGTGTTTATGTGTGAACTTTCGAAGTTAAAGTATCATTTAATTGACTAATCCAATTACCTACAACCGAACCGTCAGCAAAACTAAAGTGAATATAGCTTTTGGGTGACATACAAACAAACAACAAAACTGACAACAGACAAAATTCTTAAAACCATTATTTTTAGTTTTGTGTAATATAAAATACAGTTGTTTCGTTATTACTTTTTATGTAGTGAAAAATAGAGTTCCATTGTATTTCAGTACATATTATGTTTTAGTAAAATATGAATTTAATATTTTATTATTATATTAACTATGACCGAATGATTTTGATTTAAATTGTATTCAAATAATATAAATATAATATAATATAATAGTTACCTTGTTCACCTATAAATAATAAGAGGCTATTTATTCAATAATCTTTGTTAATAATATATCAATATAGTGCAATGCGAATTCCAGAGATTATTTAATGAAATTAAATAAATAAAAATATTTTAAAATATGAAATTAAATAAATGATATATTGAATAATGATATTTTGAAATAATGAAATTAAATATAATATTTTAAAAATATATCTTATCGTAGTCAAAGTTTGACGAAGTGAAAAGATATTAAAACATAAATATTTAAAAAAAAATTATTGCAATTAAAGTTGTTAGATGCCATTAAATTATTTGGTGATATTTATAAACTATGACACTATGACGTCATAATTTAAAACAAATGAGGAAATTTATACTTGTTTTTTTCAATGTCTTAAGTCAAACTTTTCTTATCTTTTTTATGAGAACAGAAGGAAAAACAAATGAAACAGGAAGTATTGTCCTTCGTTAATTAGATCCTCGGCCTCAGCTTTCGGAATGGAAACGATTTTGTATTTAAATATCTCAAATGGATTTAAATTTATTTAGAAGGATTCCTTTTACTTTTATAGTTATGTTCCATTTTATTATTTTCGCCAAATAAACAAATAAGGGATCAGAGCTGGTTTAATCTACACAATGTACTTTTTCATACCCTATTGTTTTATAGGTTGCCGTATACAAATAGTAATAATAGTTGTAACATTTTTAATATTTGATTATCGGATAAACGGGAAATAAATATGGTCAGATTTTCAAAAGAAACAAAATTATTATACAAAGAAAATTATTGCGTGGTTGAGGATTGTCTAAAAATCACAATCTTTCCTTATAAAATCTTATTTTTAAACATAATGAAAAGACTAATCCTAATAAAGATTAATATTCGAGTATATTTTGTGTTGGATCCCGGAACCTGTCAATACCAGCTCGGCATTGGCAACGCCGCGCCAAGCCGTCTACAAACAAGTAAATAGTAGAGTGGACTTACTTTATACAAATACAACATTCGGACGTCCATCTGCCTACAAAATAAGTACTTTATGTATATAGAAAACTTATTTATGTTTTATAAAGGTTGTCTTTAAGAAACCACCTTGAATTGCTATGAATACTTTTGTTGTCTCCTCGTACTGTGTAGAGGGTAGTAAATATCTGGTGTGTGTGGAGGGTAGTAAATATCTGGTGGAAGGATGAAAAGAAAAACATTGACCGAAATATTACATAGACCATCATTCCTTATACTTCTTATATTAAAATGAATATATCATAGAAACTCGTTTCCTTATAGCTACGAATTGAAATTAAATCGAATTATTTAATTATTATATTTGTTATTTTTTTTAATATTACGATGTAATTGTCGTTGGAATTCCTTAAATTTCTAAGTATAAAAAGACATATTATAATGTTATATATTAACATTTATTTATAGTGGTCTTTTGTAAATAATATTCACTTCTGAGAATATCAGGAAATATTGCTTCTGAATTACTTACTCGTATGTAACCATTTTTTATCAAATCTCTGAAAACTAAAATGTAATCAAATTTCATTAAATATCAAAGATACCTTAATGTAATAAGTTTCCTAATTAAAAATAATGCGGCTTGCGGAAAATCTAATATCTTTTGAGTAATTCTCTTCTTCTTCTCTTTCTCTTCTTTTGAGTTTTCTTTTGAGTAGTCACAAATATTAAACTTAAAAACGAGATTTGGAAGATCGTATATAAAATTGATAATTAAAAATAATTAATTTTCAAATTGGTTGACCTAAGTCAATGGATAATAAGTATCTTAGATGATGTTATGATGATGTTATGCAATTCTTGCAATATACATTAATACTATCCGTTACATTGAACTCAAAGTTAAAATCACTGTACATTGAAGATCAAGTTGTATCTAAAAGCAAAAAGTAAGATATTACGTTCCTGTATCTATATTTATAGTTATTGTAATATGAAAATAAATTAAACCAAACTATCCCAAAAAAAAGGTCTAATGTATCTGGATTACGTCATAATATATATATATATATATATATATTATGACGATCTATATATCTATATATATATATATATACGTAAATGACGATGATACGTCAGCGTGTTCATACTTATTGCGATCATCATCGATCAAGTATTGCGATCCACAGAGCAAACTAGGGATCTAATGTGCGACAAGAAACGAAGAATGTTCAAGATTTCTGCAATTTTTTTGCAAATCTCTTTCGTTATAAGGGTAGCTGATAATATAACTGTTTTGTTTAAACAGAAGTAAATTTTATGAATAAAAGTTCTACTTATGCATCAGACAATAATCAAAACAATCTAAATATTTAAACTATATTTATTATATAAAGGCACCGCACAGTTTTTGTAATGAGTAGAATGACCTAAATCAATACTTTTTACAAGCAATTACCCACGAACCGGCATTTGTAAAGCGACATACACTCAATGTTAATTGAGTTGTAGTTTTGTTGTGAGAATAAATTTAGATTTTACAAAATGTCTATGTCCATTTTTTCAGTTGATAGTCACAATGTGTCTTAGATATCAAAACGTATGTGGTTAAATATTATTTGCAAATTGCTCTGAGTTAAAATGTTAGGTATAAATTCTAGGCACAGATAAATCTTATCTTAACTGTTTCCTATCATAGCTCAAAATCAATAACCGCTGATCGGTCAACACGTGATCTGTGAGATAAACCAATGCAACAGTAGTAAACAAATTCATCTTATATAACTTTAATATACCGTTTATAATGTTTTAAGAATATTATATTTGTACAATATAATAGACGTTTTAAAATATTTTCTATATATGACCATCATTTGTCCGACGTACTGCGGACTTATGACGGTGGGGTAGTTCATACTGTTATTGTCTCGTGTATGTGACGATATAAAGTGTAAGTACCACAAGTTGAGGTCATTCTATGTAATAAAGTGATATCTATGTGAACGGTCAAACGATTTTAAAGGAAAGGTATGTTTTATCTACATATAGTACATTTTTCTTTTATTCGTTACAATTTTAGAAGTGTCTGTAAATATTTTTAGTTTAGAAGCAAATAAAAGATAGGATTTGAAGTAATTCAATTTAAGTATTATTATTCTATGTTAATATGTTATTGTGATAGGTAACTTGTAAAGAGGAAATGTTTTTATGTGAACAAAGTTATTTCCAACTGTTAGCTATGAAGCTAGGACTGAAATGCTAGAAAATTGGAAACATAAAAGTTATAGCGGGTTTTTGTATTTTTTATATTCGCAATGCTCTTAAAATGATTGGTCCTTTAGATATCATACTAGAATTACGTTATAACTGAATGAAAGAGTACTTTTAGATTAAAAAAATATATATTTTTAAAGCATTATATCTTTCAAGGAAGACTAAATATTTGTTGAAGAAAAACAATAAAAAACTTATAATCTATAATAACCAGGAATCAAAACACTATTTGTATCATTCATTACAATATTTGTGTTTTACGAATTTTTACCGGTCGTTATAAGTATTTTATTCTTTAATTATTACAAATTAGTTGACAACAGAAACAGTTTTCGAAAACTTGTACTGATTAATGTAATCTATTTCAAATCTCTCGGGGTTGTTTCAGCTAAGTGTGAGTTAACAGTGAGTGAGATAACAGTTAGTAACTAACTGAGTTAGTGCTGTTCAAGAAAAAACTTTCACTTAAAAAGGATTGCGTAAACATATCCAATAGTTTTTATAGCTTTGCTGTGGAATAAATAAGGCTTTGTTTTCACGATCAATTTATGTTTGTTTTAATAAAGGTAATGTACGATAAAATAATAGATGTATTAAGATACTTGATCTGTATTTCTTAACTAGAAATACTCAAACCTGGAATGTCAATATATGACTTCATTCAATTATATTCAAAATTAGAATAAAATCTACGTCATCATTTAAGTATATTTCAATTAACTGTCTGTCTGTGAATTGCAGAAAAACCACTATTTAATGAGCTTTTATTGACAGCAAAATTGATGATATAGTAGACATAAAGCCTCGCTGTTAAAAAATGTATTTATAACATACATATTCATAAAATAACAAATACTATTGTTTGTCGCTCGTTAATAAAATTAATTAATAGAAATAAAAACATTAATTTATAGTTTTTTTACATCGTTTATTGTGATATTTATTAAACGTTTAATAATATTTCAACGAATAAATTCAAGCATATTTAAATAATTAATGTTTATAGGATTTGGTATATAATAAAAGAGTGGTAGTAGACATAAGTGGAGAAAAGACATAGACACTCAGAACAATTCTGCGTTTAACTATCTGAAACTGATTTAAATAAATTGGAACAGTTTTCAAGTCTTTAACGTAATGTTCCATGTTATTCAACTCTTATCACTATTCAATATAATGATTTTTGAGATGCAAAATTAGATGTAATTCAAGTTTACTTGCTTTTATTTAATATTCTAGCTTCTACATTTAAGGGTTCCGTATAATAAAAATAGAAGTATACAAAAAAATAAGTTTTTTTATCGTAGTTAAAATTTTAACTAAAATACAATTACTACAATGACAATAATAATATCCTGTTATAAATTTCCAGTAAGTTTATTTTAGTTAATGTATTTCATGATAGGTTTTATCATACCGATATCATATAAAAAAATATAATGTAGCTTAGCTTAGCCTTTTATCGTGTAGTGTATATATTATTAAGCCTATTCATTACAAACAAATATACAAATAAACAAAGTGCTCTATTATAGATAGATAGACAGTCTAAGTAACGTGCAAACACAAAAAAAGTTTTATTGAATAACATAATTATATTATTTGTGTCCTCGAAGTAGGTCGGGACGGTAGTAAATAGATTTCGGAAGAAGGATTAGAATAACATGACTAGCTCTGACCGATGTATTATATAACACTCCATTTTCTACAGTATTTGGTATTTACTTGATATATATATAACACAGAAACTCATTTATTTATCGTGTTTCGAACCCATATTAAATAGAATGATTTGGTTTGGTATTAATTTCTTCATTGGTTGTTGTTATTAAAAAAATACTTATAATATTTTATTGAGACCCTTATGAATTAATTTCTAAGTTATATTATAATATTTACCGAGCTTAAGTATTTAAATCCCTATTCCGCAATAGGTATTTAAATATTTACCTGAAATTTTATCGTGAATACGACCGTCGTGAAACAATCGAATCATTATATTTTAATAAAAATATAAAAACAAAGCGAATACAAAAGAATAAACAACAAATCCGTGGGTCTTTGAATGTATGTATTACTATTGAAGTACGCTGCATGATTTTAAATGTACATTTAATCTATCCATTTGTCTTTCGTTAACTTGAAGAGAAAAGCAATAATCACTACAAGTTATTTAAATATGGCGCCGGTTCTTAAGACTCATTATCAGTAAAATACCTACTTTAAAATTTCTTCGCTAGTTTACCCCTAACTATAGAGTTGGACATAATTATCTCAGGTCAGCGAGGCATAAATAAGACTAAAAGGTCTTTTATGATATTAATATGGCATTAAAAATAAAATATTCATTTATCTTGCTTAAAAATACTTACTGTTTTAAGAAAAAAATTAAATTGTTTCCTTTAAATGTCATCCATATATCCAATACGTTATACAAATATAAAAATAAAGTTTAATATTTTAACAATTAACAATTGTAAATTGTTTTTAAAACAGAAATATCAAAATACGTGTAAATGAGGTGATTTTGTTATTTTAGCTTTGTTTTAATTATTTGACTGCTGCTCCACTAAAGGGTGGCTCAACCGGATTTTAAAAACTATCTTCTCATAAGAGACCGCCTTGACAAAGTTACTCGTATAGCTACATTTAGTTCTATATAGTGGAAACAACAAAAGTAAAATTGCGATTTAGTTACAAAGTAATTTTTTAATGCACATTTTAATTTTCATTAGAATGAATCAGAAAAACAATTCTAAATTTTTGTAGACTGCCACAATAAATACAATCCAATAAAAATTATTCTTCTTCAATCTTCAAAAATTCCAAATATACTTCATTTCTAATATGTATCATAAAAAAACCTGTATGGATATTACAGATCTTATTTCCAAAGGCTTAGGTTGGTCGTTAATGAGTAATTAAGTCTTATATTTACATCAGTTTATCATAATAACACTCTTGTGTTTTCTTGTGTTGGAAGACATCCGTGTCCGTCCGTGGCAGGAAATTTGATATAAAGAGATTCTTGATTGCCCTGCTATATAAGAAAACTATTTTTATAGATTATTAATATAAATGTTATTTTATTTTGATTATAAACATATTATTATATATATTATAACTTATATAATTATAAACAGATTTCTCTAAGCAGATATTGGCTGCGCGACAAAACAACGAGCCTGAGCTTTACATTTGGGTGGTGTTAACCTAGTTTTGGAATTTGAAGTTTATCATTATAGTTATGACCTAGACATTAAAAGTTATTCATGCAATATTAAAGATATTTTATATTTCTACTATTATACTCTATTTTTATGATTGAGTTCGATGGACTTTATATCTTGGCATCCGAGTTTCTTGTATTATATATTTATTTATAGCCTATCTTAAAATAAACTTTAAAAGACAAATAGTCAGATATCGTCCTTAATAAAAGTGAGAGTCTAAGTGAGATAAGCGTATGGATAAAAAGACCAAGATACCAGTACCAGGATAGTCGCTTTGTTATTCCGTAAACAAATAAAATTGCTTGTTTATGGCTCAGCTCAATTAGAACCCTCATTTGAAGTAATCTTATTTTTATATCACAGAATAACTGTAGTCTGTTCAGCTCTTGTCCCCCAACTTAAATAGTACAGCATCTCTCAACACTTTGTTATTTTCTGTGAAAATGAGATTATTTTCGAGATAAAAACCATCTTATATATTGACTTCGGTAATCAGCTAATACTATGTTATTATCCAATAATAATTTCATGAGGAAATTATTCAGCAGTTCATTTTATTCAAAACCTGTAATTTCCTGTGATTGATT
This sequence comes from Melinaea menophilus ssp. n. AW-2005, assembly GCA_918358695.1. NCBI lineage: Eukaryota > Metazoa > Arthropoda > Insecta > Lepidoptera > Nymphalidae > Melinaea > Melinaea menophilus. The sequence continues at coordinate 16,231,869 of OU911052.1, forward strand.
AATTATCTGTCAGCTTTCCAAGTAAAAGTATCCTTTATTGGACTAAGGCAATAACCTACAACCATAACAATTTCAGCAAAAACGTTTGGGTGATATGCAAATAAACAACAAAACTGACAACAGAGGAAAAGATCAAAACTATTTCTATGTAATATACTATGCAGTTTTGCTTCGTTATTTATACTTTATATGTAGTGAAAAATACAGTTCAATTGTATTTCAGTACATATTATATTTAAATATTATAAAGATTTAATAGTTTATTATTATTGACCGAACGAAGAATGCTGAGCGTAGCGAATCTTTTGTCCGAAGGACTATTTTTCCACTAGATAGGCCCATTCTGTTATTTTTCCGTATGTAGTTCGGCATGCTTGTTCCGGCGTAGCCGATCTATTATTCATCCTATCGTCACGAAACTCGGCAGGCGTATTCTTTGAATTATTTAAATTTTTATGCCGAGCCGTTTTTTTGATTGGGCTAAAAAAATCCAAAATGGTGACGTTTTTTAGTTTTGTTTTTGGCATAGCAAGAGCAATTTTCATCCGATTGCCACAAAAATTTGGTGATAATGTTGTTTAAGTTATTAAATTTCTTTTTGTCCATCCATTTTTCTTACTGGGAGGAAAAATCCAAAATGGCAGTGATTTAAGTTTTTGTTTTGGCGTAGCAGACGTATTTTTTATACAATCGTCACGAGAATTGGTAGGTGTGTTCTTTGACTTATTTTAATTTTTATGTCGAGCCTTTTTTTGCTTGGGCGAAAAATTTCAAAATAGCAGATTTCTGATCCGTACCACAAAAACGGACTTTGCTGCTAGCGGGCTGAAATTTCGTCTAAGTATTCTTTGCCGAACTCTAAGGTGTTTTTTGATATTTCAAAATCCAAAATGGAGGCCCTAGCGAATTATCAACAATTTTAAAGTTGAGTAACTCTGTTGTTATTTGGTGGAGCCAAATAACGTTCGGTAGTTATGTACCTACATACATACATACTTATTCCTTTTTGGAAAAGGCACTTAAAACATTGTCTCATCCCCTAACTTACTGAGGTCTACTGTTCACAGAACGACTAGTATTAATTACTAGACCATTGACTCTTTAAAATATATATTATCATAGTCGTAGTTTTAAATAGTTTTGTTATTTTTTATTGCAATAAAAAATATTAAATTCAATTAAATTATTTGCTGATATTTATAAACTGTGACACTATAATGTCATAATTTAAAACTTTAATTATAAATTAATCAAATGAGAAAATGTATATTTGTTTATTTCAATGTCCTAAGTCAAACTTTCCCAATCTTACAAGAGAACAAAAGAAAAAACAAATGAAACAGGAAGTATTGTCCTTCTTTAATTAGAACCTAGGCCTCAGCATTCGGAATAGAAACGATTTAGTATTTAAATATGTCAAATGGATTTAAATTTATTTAGAAGGATTCCTTTTACTTTATAGTTATGTTCCATTTTATTATTTCCGCATAATAAACAAATACGAACGCAGAGCTGGTTTAATCTACACAATGTACTTTTTTCAAATCCTATTGTTTTATAGGTTTCCGTATACAAATAGTAATAATAGTTGTAACATTTTTAATATTTGAATATCGGATAAACGGGAAATAAATATGGTCCGATTTAAAAAAAAAAAAATATTGTACAAAGACAATTATTGCGTGGTTCAGGATTATCTGCGGAATCACAATCGTTCCTTATAAAATCTTATTTTTAAATATAATGAAAAGACTAATCATAATACAAATTAATATACGAGTAAATATTATACAAATATTTTGTATTTCATCCCGGAACCTGTCAATACCAACTGAGCATTGGCGACGCCGCGCCAAGCAGTCTACAAACAAGTAAATAGTAGAGTGGACTTACTTTATACAAACACAACATTCGGACAATCATCTGTCTACAAAGTAAGTACTTTATATGTATAGAAAACTTATTTATGTTTTAGAAAGTTTATGTCTAAGACCGAACTGAGTGGAACTAGTTCTAAGTGAACTAATTATTCAAACAAAATGTATTTGTTTTATTCGTCATTCCCTTATAACTTTTAGATTTTGATAGATTGACAGATATATTTTGACATGTAGTGTAGAAAAACTGTCAAAACTTAAATAGAGATTGGTATTCATTATTACTACTCTGGACACACACAGTATATACATGCTATTCATACTGCAGCTGAACCTTGAAATAGCACGTTGAAATAATAATTAATTTTAATTGTATCAAAGAATTTATAACAACACAAGTGTCATGTGCAAGATGAATACGGAGATAGGTTTTTCTGTTACAGTAGCATTAATAATTATTATCATTTGGTTTTGTTATTGTGTTTATAAATTTGTTTTTTTTTTACAGTATTTTTAAGAGTCTTTAGTGATTTTTTGGAGGATGATGATAGTTTTTAAATATCGCTTACCGTAGCCCTTGGTCACGACTTACGACGGAGCTCTTGACATCATATCGTAAGATATCATACTGTACAATGCATGATTTTTGTAGATATTTTGCGTTGATCACACGTTATTGGGATTAAGAGAGTATTTATTTAAATAATTTATTGCTTACACAAATGATGATGAAAAAGATAACATATAATACTCACGTGTTTGTATGTAATGCGTATTCATTTCAGCCATTTTGAAGAGCAGGAATAATTAAATAATATGGTTCGTTTGCGGCTTCTCTTTTTGAAATATGAACAACTGAACATTCAACAAAAATTATATATTCATTTAAAAATGAAGTATTAAAAACAAGCAATTAAAAGATATGTACAGTTTTAATATGTAAAAAAAGGTTAACCAGCTGTTTAAAATCGTCCTATTGTTAGATTTTGCGAATCACAGAGCGCACTAGGGGTCCGATGGGCGATAAGTAACGAAGAATGTTTAAGGTTTCTGCAATTTAATAGCAAATCTCTTACGGTGTAGAGTAGCTAATAATATAATTATTTAATTTAAGTAGTAAATTAATGCAATGAATAAAAGTCTATCTTATCGCACAGTTTTTGTATTGAATAGAATGACCTAAATCAATACTTTACAAGCAAATTAAACCACAAACCCGCATTTGTAAAGCGACATACACTCAATGTTAATTGAGTTGTAGTTTTATTGATAAATTAAATTAACATTTTACAAAATATCTGTCAGTTTTTTCAGTTGATAGTAACATTGTGTTTTACATATCAAAACATATGTTGTTAAATATTATTCAAATTGCTCTGAGTTAAAATGTTAGGCATAAATCCTAAACTCAGATAAATCGTATCTTAACTGTTTCCTATCACACCTCAAAATCAATAACCGCTGATCGGTCAACACGTGATCTGTGGGATACACCAATGCAACAGTAGTAAACAAATTCATCTTATATAACTTTAATATATTGTTTATAATGTTTTAAGAATATTATATTTGTACAATATAATAGAAATGCTTTAAAATATTTTCTATATATAACAATCGCTTGTTCGACGTACTGCGGACTTATGACGGTGGGGTTGTTGATACTGATATTGTCTCGTGTATGCGACGATATAAAGTGTAAGTACCACAAATTGAGGTCATTCTATGTAATAAAGTGATATCTATGTGAACGGTCAAACGATTTTAAAGGAAAGGTATGTTTTATCTACATATAGTACATTTTTATTTTATCCGTTACAATTTTAGAAGTGTCTGTAAATATTTTTAGTTTAGAAGCAAATAAAAGATAGGATTTGAAGTAATTCAATTTAAGTATTATTATTCTATGTTAATATGTTATTGTGATAGGTAACTTGTAAAGAGGAAATGTTTTTATGTGAAAAAAGTTGTTTCCAACTGTTAGTCATGAAGCTAGGACTGAAATGCTAGAAAATTGGAAACATAAAAGTTATAGCGGATTTTTGTATTTTTTGCAATGCTCTTAAACTGATTGCTCCTTTAGATATCATACTAGGATTACGTTATAACTGAATGAAAGAGTACTTTTAGATTAAAAAAATATATATTTTTAAAGCATTATATCTTTCAAGGAAGACTAAATATTTGTTGAAGAAAAACAATAAAAAACTTATAATCTATAATAACCAGGAATCAAAACACTATTTGTATCATTCATTACAATATTTGTGTTTTACGAATTTTTACCGGTCGTTATAAGTATTTTATTCTTTAATTATTACAAATTAGTTGACAACAGAAACAGTTTTCGAAAACTTGTACTGATTAACGTAATCTACTTCAAATCTCTCGGGGTTGTTTCAGCTAAGTGTGAGTTAACAGTGAGTGAGATAACAGTTAGTAACTAACTGAGGTAGTGCTGTTCAAGAAAAAACTTCCACTTAAAAAGGATTGCGTAAACATATCCAATAGTTTTTATAGCTTTGCTGTGGAATAAATAAGGCTTTGTTTTCACGATCAATTTATGTTTGTTTTAATAAAGGTAATGTACGATAAAATAATAGATGTATTAAGATACTTGATCTGTATTTCTTAACTAGAAATACTCAAACCTGGAATGTCAATATATGACTTCATTCAATTATATTCAAAATTAGAATAAAATCTACGTCATCATTTAAGTATATTTCAATTAACTGTCTGTCTGTGAATTGCAGAAAAACCACTATTTAATGAGCTTTTATTGACAGCAAAATTGATGGTATAGTAGACATAAAGCCTCGCTGTTAAAAAATGTATTTATAACATACATATTCATAAAATAACAAATACTATTGTTTGTCGCTCGTTAATAAAATTAATTAATAGAAATAAAAACATTAATTTATAGTTTTTTTACATCGTTTATTATGATATTTATTAAACGTTTAATAATATTTCAACGAATAAATTCAAACATATTTAAATAATTAATGTTTATAGGATTTGGTATATAATAAAAGAGTGGTAGTAGACATAAGTGGAGACAAGACATAGACACTAAGAACAATTCTGTGTTTAACTATCTGAAACTGATTTAAATAAATTGGAACAGTTTTCAAGTCTTTAACGTAATGTTCCATGTTATTCAACTCTAATCACTAATTAATATAATGATTTTTGAGATGCAAAATTCATGTAATTCAAGTTTACTTGCTTTTATTTAACATTCTAGCTTCTACATTTAAGGGTTCCGTATAATAAAAATAGAAGTATACAAAAAAATAAGTTTTTTTATCGTAGTTAAAATTTTAACTAAAATACAATTACTACAATGACAATAATAATATCCTATTATAAATTTCCAGTAAGTTTATTTTAGTTAATGTATTTCATGATAGGTTTTATCATACCGATATCATATAAAAAAAAATAATGTAGCTTAGCTTAGCCTTTTATCATGTAGTGTATATATTATTAAGACTATTCGTTACAAACAAATATACAAATAAACAAAGTGCTCTATTATAGATAGATAGACAGTCTAAGTAACGTGCAAACACAAAAAAAGTTTTATTGAATAACATAATTATATTATTTGTGTCCTCGAAGTAGGTCGGGAGGGTAGTAAATAGATTTCGGAAGAAGGATTAGAATAACATGACTAGCTCTGACCGATGTATTATATAACACTCCGTTTCCTACAGTATTTGGTATTTACTTGATATATATATATATATATCACAGAAACTTATTTCTTTATCGTGTTTTGTACCCATATTTAATAGAATGATTTGGTTTCTTATAAATTTCTTCATTGGTTATTGCTGTTCAAAAATTACTTAATATTTTATTGAGATCCTTATGAATTAATTTCTAAGTTATATAATATTTACCCAGCTTAAGTATTTAAATCCCTATTCTGCAATAGGGATTTAAATATTTACCAGAAATTTTATCGTGAATACGGCCGTCGTGAAACAATCGAATTATTATATTTTAATAAAAATATAAAAACAAAGAGCGAATACAAAAGAATAAACAACAAAGCCGTGGGTCTTTGAATGTATGTATTACTATTGAAGTACGCTGCATGATTTTAAATGTATATTTAATCTATCCATTTGTCTTTCGTTAACTTGAAGAGAAAAGCAATAACCACTAAAAGTTATTTAAATATGGCGCCGGTTCTTAAGACTCATTATCAGTAAAATATCTACTTTAAAAGTTCCTCGCTAGATTACCCCTAATTATAGAGTTAGGAATAATTATCTCAGGTCAGTGAGGTATAAATAAGGCTAAAAGGTCTTTAATGATATTAATATGGCATTAAAAATAAAATATTCATTTATCTTGCTTACAAATACTTACTGTTTTAAGAAAACAAATAAATTGTTTCCTTTAAATGTCATCCATATGTGCAATACGTTATAAATTGATAAAAGTAATATTTTAACAATTATAAATTGTTTTTAAAACAAAAATATCAAAATACGTGTAAATGAGGTGATTTTGTTATTTTAGCCTAGTTTTAATTATTTGACTGCTGCTCCAGTAAAGTGTGGCTCAACCGGATTTTAAACACTATCTTCTCACAAGAGACCACCTTGAGAAAGTTACTCGTATAGCTTATAACATTTAGTTCTATATAGTAGAAACAACAAAAGTAAAATTGCGATTTATTATAGTTACAAATTAATTTTTGAATTCACATTTTAATTTTCATTAGAATGAATCAGAAAACCAATTCTACATTTTTAGACTGCCACAATAAATACAATCCAATACAAATTATTCTTCTTCGATCTCCAAAATTCCAAATATACTTCATTTCTAATATGTATCAAAAAAAAATATTACAGATCTTATTTCCAAAGGCATTTTCCATTTTCTTATATTTACAGCAGTTTATCATAATAACACTCTTGTGTTTTTCTTGTGTTGGAAGACATCCGTGTCCGTCCGTGGCAGGAAATTTGGTATTAAGAGATTCTTGATTGCCTTTCTTTATAAAAAAAACTATTTTTATAGAATTATTAATATAAATGTAATGTCATTTTGATTATAAACATATAACTTATATAATAATAAACAGATTTCTCTAAGCAGATATTGGCTGCGCCACAAAACAACGAGCCTGAGCTTTACATTTGGGTGGTGTTAACCTAGTTTTGGACTTTGAATTTTATCATTATAGTTATGACCTAGACATTAAAAATTATTCATGCAATATTAAAGATATTTTATATTTCTACTATTATACTCTATTTTTATGACTGAGTTCAATGGACTTTATATCTTGGCATCCGAGTTTCTTGTATTATATATTTATTTATAGCCTATCTTAGAATAAACTTTTAAAGACAAATAGTTATATATCGTACTTAATAAAAGTGAGACTCTAAGTGAGATAAGCGTATGGATAAAAACACCAAGATACCAGTGCCAGGATAGTCGCTTTGTTATTCCGTAAACAAATAAAATTGCTTGTTTATGGCTCAGCTCAATTAGAACCCTCATTTGAAGTAATCTTATTTTTATATCACAGAATAGCCGTAGTCTGTTCGGCTCTTGTCCCCCAACTTAAATAGTACAGCATCTCTCAACACTGTAATTTTCTGTGAAACTGTGAAAGTGAGATTATTTTCGAGATAAAAACCATCTTATATATTGACTTCGGTAATCAGCTAATACTATGTTATTATCCAATAATAATTTCATGAGGAAATTATTCAGCAGTTCATTTAATTCAAAACCTGTAATTTCCTGTGATTGATTAATTATCTGTCAGCTTTCCAAGTAAAAGTATCCTTTATTGGACTAAGGCAATAACCTACAACCATAACAATTTCAGCAAAAACGTTTGGGTGACAACAGAGGAAAATATCAAAACTATTTCTATGTAATATACTATGCAGTTTTGCTTCGTTATTTATACTTTATATGTAGTGAAAAATACAGTTCAATTGTATTTCAGTACATATTATATTTAAATATTATAAAGATTTAATAGTTTATTGTTTTTGACCGAAGGACGAATGCTGAGCGTAGCGAATCTTTTGTCCGAAGGACTATTTTTCCACTAGATAGGCCCATTCTGTTATTTTTCCGTATGTAGTTCGGCATGCTTGTTCCGGCGTAGCCGGTCTATTTTTCATCCTATCGTCACGAAACTCGGCAGGCGTATTCTTTGAATTATTTGAATTTTTATACCGAGCCGTTTTTTTCATTGGGCTAAAAATCCAAAATGGTGACGTTTTTTAGTTTTGTTTTTGGCATAGCAGGAGCAATTTTCATCCGATTGCCACAAAAATTGGTGATAATGTTGTTTAAGTTATTAAATTTCTTTTTGTCCATCCATTTTTCTTACTGGGAGGAAAAATCCAAAATGGCGATGATTTAAATTTTGTTTTGGCGTAGCTGAAGTATTTTTTATGCAATCGTCACGAAAATTGGTAGGTGTGTTCTTTGAATTATTTAAATTTTTATGTGGAGCCGTTTTGTGCTTGGGCTAAAAAGTTAAAAATGGCGGATTTCTGATCCGTTCTACAAAAACGGACTTTGCGGCCGCTAGTGGGCTGAAATTTCGTCTAAGTATTCTCTGCCGAAATCTAACGTGTTTTTTTGTTATTTTAAAATCCAAAATCGCTATGGCCGCCACTTATCAAAAAATCTTAAAGTTGAATAACTCCGTTGTTATATAGTGGAGCCAAATTTCGTTCAGTAGTTATGTACCTACATACATACATACTTATTCCTTTTTGGAAAAGGCACTTAAAACATTGTCTCATCCCCTAACTTACTGAGGTCTACTGTTCACAGAACGACTAGTATTAATTACTAGGCCATTGACTCTTTAAAATATATATTATCATAGCCGTAGTTTTAAATAGTTTTGTTATTTTTTATTGCAATAACAAATATTAGATTCAATTAAATTAATTGCTGATATTTATAAACTGTGACACTATAATGTCATAATTTAAAACTTTATTTATAAATTAATCAAATGAGAAAATGTATATTTGTTTGTTTCAATGTCTTAAGTCAATCTTTCCCAATCTTTTTCATAAGAACAAAAGAAAAAAATAATTGAAACAGGAAGTTTTGTCCTTCTTTAATTAGAACCTCGGCCTCAGCATTCGGAATGGAAACGATTTAGTATTTGAATATGTCAAATGGATTTAAATTTATTTAGAAGGATTCCTTTTACTTTTATAGTTATGTTCCATTTTATTATTTCCGCATAATAAACAAATAAGAATGCAGAGCTGGTCTAATTTACAGAATGTACTTTTTTCAAACCCAATTGTTTTATGGGTTTCCGTGTACAAATAGTAATAATAATTGTAACATTTTTAATATTTGATTATCGGATAAACGGGAAATAAATATATTCCGATTAAAAAAAAAAATCCGTGCCCACAGGGGGACACGCGTGGGTAGACCTCGTGTGTAACTCGTTTAAAATATAACTCACTACCTAAGAATAATACATGATGCCGTTGTTTACATCAAACACTTTCAAGCCAAAAGCGTTTTTAATTTTATTTCTCGGAAAAGGTATCTTTTTTGGAAATACGTTTGGTACCTAAATTTAGAGTAAAAAAGAACCTTTCTATTAAAAATATTTGAGACTAGGGAATGTTACCAGAAAAAAGTTGGTTTTACCTACCTTAAATTTTCAAGCTAAAAGTGTTTTTTATTTTTTTTCTCGGAAACGGTACCTTTTACGGGCAAAACTTCTAATACTTAAATTTAGAGTAAAAAATAACCTTTCTATTAAAAATACTTGTGATGTAAGAATGTTTATCAGAAAAAAGTTATGATTTTTTTTCCAAAAATTTTCGGTTTTTTTACCCCCACCCCTAAGTTATTGAAGTTAGGTTTTCGGTTTATCTACATTAGTTATAGATATTCATCAAAGACATCATATAATATGAACGCGATTGATCTTCCTTGTATAGGGAAAAAGTTATGGTCGAAAAACTGAAATCAGAAAAAGTGAGGCCCTAGCGCCCCCTGTGTCCGGATTTCTCTGGTTAAAGAACTTGACCTTCATTTTTAGATGGTTGATTTTTGTGCAAAGTTTGAAAGCGATCCGAGAGAAACTGCGGCCGCTATCGTGCTGACAAAAGTCAAATCTGGACGCACGCACGCACGCATATATATATATATATATATATATATATATATATATAAACTTTTTGACCAATGGTCATTTCGGACTCAGCTGGTCATAAGAAGACCTCCTGTGAAGAAATTTTTCCAAAATTCGAAAGTAGGGGACAAATGAATGGGCAGACCGAATTCTTCGAGGTCTACCCAAAAACAAAAAATATTGTACAAAGTAAATAGTAGAGTGGACTTACTTTATACAAATACAACATTCGGATAATCACCTGTCCACAAAGTAAGTACTTTATATGTATAGAAAACTTATTTATGTTTTAGAAAGTTTATGTCTAAGACCGAACTGAGTGGAACTAGTTCTAAGTGAACTAATTATTCAAACAAAATGTTTTTGTTTTATTCTTCATTCCCTTATAACTTTTAGATTTTAATAGATTGACAGCTATATTTTGACATGTGGTGTAGAAAAACTATCAAAACTTAAATAGAGATTGGTATTCATTAGTACTACTCTGGACACACACAGTATACACATGCTTTTCATACTGCAACTGAACCTTGAAATAGCACGTTGAAATAATAGATAATTTTAATTGTATCAAAGAATTTATAACAACACAAGTGTCATGTGCAAGATGAAGACGGAGATAGGTTTTCCTGTTACAGTAGCATTAATAATTATTATCATTTGTTATTGTGTTTATAGGTTTGATTTTTTTTTACAGTATTTTCAGTCTTTAGTGATTTTTTGGAGGATGATGATAGTTTTGAAATATCGCTTACCGTGGCCCTTGGTCACGACTTACGACGGAGCTCTTGACATCATACCATAAGATATCATAGTGTACAATGCATGATTTTTGTAGATATTTTGCGTTGACCATACGTTATTGGGATTAAGAGAGTATTTATTTAAATAATTTATTGCTTACACAAATTATGATAAAAAAGATAACATATAATACTCACGTGTTTGTATGTAATGCGTATTCATTTCAGCCATTTTGAAGAGCAGGAATAATTAAATAATTCGTTTGCGGCTTCTCTTTCCGAAATATGAACAACTGAACATTGAACAAAAAATTATATATTCACTTAAAAATGAAGTATTAAAAACAAGCAATTAAAAGATATGTACATTTTTGATATGTAAAAAAAGGTTAACCAGCTGTATAAAATCGTCCTATTGTTAGATTTTGCGAACCACAGAGCGCACTAGGGATCCGATGTGCGATAAGTAACGAAGAATGTTCAAGATTTCTGCAATTTAATAGCATATCTCTTACGGTGTAGAGTAGCTGATAATATAATTATTTAATTTAAGTAGTAAATTAATCCAATGAATAAAAGTCTATCTTATATTTTGCGTAAGACACTAATCAAAACAATCTATATAATTAAGAGTATAACTATTTAGATTTATTGTATAAAGGAACCACACAGTTTTTGTATTGAATAGAATGACCTAAATCAATACTTTATAAAAGCAAATTAAACCACAAACCCGCATTTGTAAAGTGACATCCTTCAATGTTAATTGAGTTGTAGTTTTATTGATAGATTAAATTAACATTTTACAAAATGTCTGTCAGTTTTTTCAGTTGATAGTCACATTGTGTCTTAGATATCAAAACGTATGTGGTTATATATTATTTGCAAATTGCTCTAAGTTAAAATGTTAGGTATAAATCCTAGGCACAGATAAATCGTATCTTAACTGTTTCCTATCATAGCTCAAAATCAATAACCGCTGATCGGTCAACACGTGATCTGTAGGATACACCAATGCAACAGTAGTAAACAAATTCATCTTATATAACTTTAATATATCGTTTATAATGTTTTAAGAGTATTATATTTGTACAATATAATAGAAATGTTTTAAAATATTTTCTATATATAACAATCGCTTGTTCGACGTACTGCGGACTTATGACGGTGGGGTTGTTGATACTGATATTGTCTCGTGTATGCGACGATATAAAGTGTAAGTACCACAAATTGAGGTCATTCTATGTAATAAAGTGATATCTATGTGAACGGTCAAACGATTTTAAAGGAAAGGTATGTTTTATCTACATATAGTACATTTTTATTTTATCCGTTACAATTTTAGAAGTGTCTGTAAATATTTTTAGTTTAGAATCAAATGAAAGATAGAATTTGAAGTAATTCAATTTAAGTATTATTATTCTATGTTAACATGTTATTGTGATAAGTAACTTGTTGTTGAATATGCAGTTATTCTAGGTCAGGTGTATAAATGTTTTGATAGAGTAAGTTATTTTTTAACTAAGTAATTTTATTCAATGTATTTGTAAGTGGCTTGCGTGAAGTGATTTAAACAGATTATATTTTCATAATTAGCAAACCTAATTAGGAGCTTACTTTATGCGGTGTATTTAAAGAAATGTCTATTATAATAAATACCTGTTTCATATGATTTAAATATGGTAATTTGGTTTAATTAATAACGTTCTTACAAAATATAGTATGAATATATATATTCAAATTATGTGTGTAATTTTATCAGAGATTTATCTTTTAAATGAACATACGACACCCTTTTAATAAATTATATAAAATAGTTAATTGTAGTTCTCAATTTTGGTTAAGATATAATAATATTAGAAATAACTTTTATATTTATAAAACTTTCTAAAACAACGCCGACCTTCCGTTTGTAAAGAGGAAATGTTTTTATGTAAATAAAGTTGTTTTCCAACTGTTAGCCGTGAAACTAGGACTGAAAATTGGAAAACATGAAAGTTATAACGGGTTTTTCTATTTTGTGCAATGCTCTTAAACTGATTGCTCCTTTAGATATCATACTAGGATTACGTTATAAATGAACAAAAAAGTACTTTTAGATTAAAAAAATATATACTTTTACACCATTGTTTGGTTCAAGGACGATTAAATATTTGTAGAAGGAAAACAATACAAAACTTATAATCTATAATAACCAGGCATTAAAAGATTATTTGTATCACTTATACTTACAATATTTATGTAAATTTTTTTCTCTTTTACGAATTGTCACCGGTCCTTAAAAGTATTTTATTATTGAATTATTACAAATTAGTTGACAACAGAAACAGCTTTCGAAAATTTGTACTTAATACGTAATCTACTTGAAATCTCTCGGGGTTGTTTCAGCTAAGTGTGAGTTAAAAGTGAGTAACTGTTCAATAAAAAACTTCCACTTGAAAAGGACTGCGCAAAAATATCCAATAGTTTTTATAGCTTTGCTGTGGATTAAATAAGACTTTATTTTCATGATTAACTTATCTTTGTTTTAATTAAGGTAATGTAAATTGAAGTAATATATATTAAAATTTTTGAGCTGTAATTCTTAACTAGAAAGGTTTAAAATTGAAATATCAATATTTTACTTCATAAGTATAATCCAAATTGAAATAATTAATCTACATCATTATTTATTTATATTACAATTTACTGTCGGTTTGTGATTTGCAGAAAATTCACTCCTCAACGAGCTTTCAATAATTTCTCATGTCTGGGGCCTCGCTGTTAAGAAAAACTACTATACGAGTATATTGTTCATAAAAAAACAAATACTGTTTAATTTTTCGCTTGTTAATAAAATTAATTAATAAAAATAGTGTTAACAATAGTTTTTGGTTCACATCGTTCATTGTGGTGTCTATTAGACGATGAGTAATATTTCCACGAATAAACCTAAAAATATTTATATAAAAGCTAATTTATAAATACCTTAAATTGCAGGCATATAATAAATGTAAATAAAAAAGTTGCTACTAAGGTATTCTGATTAAAAATACCAAAGCAATGAAACTTTTTTTATTGAGCTAAATATTTAAAGATTAATTATTAAAATAAAATAGAAACAACAACGTAAAAAAATTCTATTAACAATTAAATCTTTTAATTTTCTGTGTTTATAAGTAATTTTTTGAAGTCACTACTACTTCAAAAAATTGTTTATGTTGACCAAGGTAATACATAACGATACCAAATTTTATCAAACATCCAGTAGCTTTTGGGTGATTCAATTGTGAAACTTCCAATTTTTTTTGTTTCTTGGTCCTACACCACACAGATTTGCCTTGTTATTATTTTATTATATGTAAGGATTGAACTGAAATATACAGTTATTTTATTTCGGCATACATCAGGCTTTGATAATATACTACTTTTTGTTTCATTATTAGATGTAATTAAATATGGCAGAAAGATTTTTTTATTCTTTTAAAATGTTAAAATTTTAAAATAAGATTCGCCACCTTTGTTAGGTGGCGACTTAACCTTCATACATTTAGGTCAACTATGCAGGTCTGTCTATTAAATAATGTTAGAAGGAGCGTGTTGCAAATGATATAGAAAATATTTCGAAAACCTGCAATGCACAGAATATCTTAACTGAAACTAGACTGTAAATAAAAATTAATTGCTTTAACAATTTTTTTCATATTTTTCGTTAGTTATATGAGCTATTTTATATCGTCGGTTATAATCAAATCGGTTGACGAAATAAAACCTATAAGTTTTTAGGACTTACATTTTATCGGTACAAGAGATTGATTTACTTAAAGTTTAAAGTTATAATTCTTTCATCTCTTGTAAATGTTATAGTTTCATAGAACTATTAATGGCGTGCTTAATTATTCTAGTATTATTTTAGTAGAAACTTACTAGAAATATTTAAAAGTGAAAACTATAAAAGTTTCTTGTCGGTTCTTTCGAACCGTGCACCTACAATCTGTCTTTCTTGGCTTAACAACTTTTTCTTTGAATATTAGTTCTTTACGTTTACATTGTAAATGTTAAACAGTCCCAAAGAATTCACATTTTAGCCTAATAATATAGAATATAATTAAAAAATGTATGTTGTAATGATTATTAAGTAGATTTTTTATTAAAACTTTCGTAAATACACTCTACAATAAGGACCACACAAAAAGACACTTAATTTTATTGTGAATGTATGTATGTATGTATGTTAATTCATCCAATTTATGTATATACTTTACATTCAGGATATACTTTTTTTCCAAGAAAACATCGTAATGTAATATTACCTTACTTTTCAAGAATATAAATATAAATATGAAGTCTTAAATACTAACAAAATCAATTTATACAACTCTATGATATACATTCTTTAAATATTTTTATTTACTTTTGACTTTTATATAATGATACAAAACCAAAAAGTGTATCTTATATCTGTTGCTAAAGTAAAATGGTGGCGTTTTTTGTATGACGTTGATAAATATTCCAAAAGACAAACAGATAAAAATTATCCATGCGCAACTATTCTCTAACCTTAGTAATATATCAATGTCGCGAAATGCAAATCCTTGAGAAAATTTATAATATTAAAAATAGATTAATATATATTACTATTGTGAAATATTAATATGTTCTTTTTACTAAGATTGATAGACCATTGACTTTTTTTAATATATACTATTCTAGTTAATAAATTGATATTAAAATGTAACTTCTTTTCTAATTTTTGGTTGCTATAAAATATATATTTTATTTATTCATTTATATATTTTCCATTTTGAATCCATACGAGTGATCACTTTTGTACCCGTAAGTGATCACCAGTCATCACCAGTCATCAGTTGTGTATTTTTTAATTATTTGACATTTACAAATTGTGACCCTATGATGTCATTTTTTAAATTATTCATTATTTAAAACCATTACAAAAAAAGAAATGTTTAACTGTTTTTTCTCAACATCTTAAGTCAAATTATTCACATCTTTTCTATAAGAACAAAGGAAAAACAAATGAAACAGGAAGTATATTTTTTATTAGAATCTCATCCTCAGTCATCGGGCTGGAAACAATTTTGTATTTAAATATCTGTAACTGATTAAAAATTATTTAATAGGATGCTTTTTACTTTGAAAAATATGTTGAATTTTATTAAATTCCAGCTTTGTGATATTTTTTTCTTTTACATTTTTATTAATTCCATCAAAGAAGTAAATAACGACTCGGAGTTTATTTACTTTATATAATATAAATACTTGCCTTAAAATTTTATAAGTTTCCAAGTACTAATAATAAGAATAACATTTTAAATATTTGATTATCGAGTAAACGGGCAATAAATTTGAAATTTTCACAGATTTTAAAATGAAATCTAAAATATCATAATTTTGCAATTAAGAATTATCTGAGAAATCTTAAATCTTTCTTATAAAATCTTATTTTTGTAAACAAAATGAAAATACTCTTATCAGATTAATATAAATATTACACAATTATTTTGTATTGGATCCCGGAACCTGCCAATACCAAGCGTTGGTAACGTCGCGACAAACAGTCTATAGACAAGTAAATAGTAGAGAAGAATTCCTTTATACAAATATTAACACAAAATTCGGCCGAACATTTCCTTAGAAAGTGTATACTTTTTGTATGAAAAAAGTATATATGTTTAAAATAGGTTATGTTATTATAAAACCGCTGAGCGATTTCTGGGAATACAATTTTTAAGTTCTTGAACTGGGTTGGAAAAGTAGTAAGTAGTAGTAGTAACTAAATAAAATAACCTGAACATCTTTGGTGGATTATATCTTCATTTCTCATTTCTCATAGTTCTTGTTTTAAAATAAATATATTATAGAAACTCGTTTCTTTATAGCTGTGTTTCGAAACGAAACTAATTCACTCGATTAATTGGTATAAATTTCTTCTTCCTTTATTAACGAAATATTACTCTGACATTAGCATTGAAATTCTTTAAATTGCTAACTGTCTTGTAATATTTACTTATATATGTTAATTGAGAGACGACAGAGATTTAAAACTCAATAAGACAATTGAGATTTTCAGTATATATTCATTTTAATATGTAAATATTTTTCATTTCGGAGAACTTTAAGAGACAGTATGTTGAATTTACTTTTTACCATTTCCCCAAAAAATAAAGAAACAAAAATTTTTCAACAAATTTCATTAACCATTAAAGACACCTTAATATAATATGGTTCCAAATTGAAAATCAATACGCTTGAGGAAAATCTGTCATGATTTTTGTAACTGTAGTCACATATATTAACTTAACGTCGAGATTCGGATTATGTATAAAAGAGATAAATTTAATAAATAAAGACATTATATTCAAATTGATAATAACCAAAGTGAATATCTATGGACTATATAAATAACTAAGGTTTCAATATAAGGTCGATTGTTATGTGTAATATACATGAATACCATACGTTAAATCAGACTCAAAGTCAAAATCACTTTACATTGACGACCACGGTAATTTTTATTAATATTAAAAAATATTAAAAATTTTGGAATCTAAAAACAAAAACGTTACATATTACATGCCTGTATCTTTATATACAGCTTATTTTAAAAATACGAAAGCTCTAACGTGACACCTGTCACCTTTAGTCATAATACTCATAGACATACCTGTACCTATTTTTTAAGGATGATACGACATCTGCATGTTCATAGTTAATATTCCCTATGTTCTAACGATTTTTATTTCTATGTATACGTCGTTTCAAGTTTTAATGTCTCAATGTTTAATGATAGACATTTTTGTTATCATTATCATATTATATTCATGTTATCACGTTGAAATACCGAGAATAATAAATTTAACTATTTCAATAAATTGTTAATCAACTATTGAATAGTAATTCAATTAGTGAGACTGCACTGACTACAGTTGATCTAGTGGTAAATGAACTATATAAGCTAAACCTAATTAATAACTTTTGTCTATTTTGTGAAAACCTTACAACTTTTAAATTTTGACAGATTTACAGACAGATTATAACATATAGTGTAGAAAAAATGTCAAAACGTAAATAGAGATTCATTCAATCAAAATATATACTTATATTTATCTGTTTATTGCAATTTCTTAAGAGACTTTTTTAGTATAAACAAGCTATTCCTCATTGAGCTTAACCTTTAAACAGCACTTTAAAATAATCGATAACATTAATTGTATCGTTATAGTCCTTAGTATCAATAGATTTGGAAGAGTTGATAACGGCACAGGTGTCATTTGGAGAAGAATAATTATTAACTGATGCTGTTAGTGTCTTGTAAACATTTGGTCGTAAAGTAAATTCAATTTTTTGTTTTTTTTTAGTATTTTTAAAGGTTTCTATAATGACCTTTAGGAAGATGTTTTTGTAATATCTCTTAGCGACGTCCGTGCCTACGACTCACGACGGAGCTCTTGACACTACTCAAATCCAATATGGTCGTCATTCAAAGTGTTAGACTTCTGTAGGTAACCGTTTTTTGTTGTACGCTGTAATTTTTTCATGTATCTTTATGTTTAAAATATGAGTTTTACCTAATAAAAGATTTATTTACTAAGAATTTTAGATAAGATGTCATATTTAATCAATATTTACACATTCATTTTTGGAAAATCGTGTGTGAAGGATGTGACATATTAAGTATTGGGATAGAGACAGTATTACCATGATGAAACATAATATTGGTGTGTTAGCAAATCAGTTTTGGAGATAATGCATAATTGTCTCAATTATATTGAAAAGCTGTAAAATATAACTGTAAATAAATATTCAACAAATACAATATAGATTGGAGTATTTGTACAAAGGCGTAACAAGATTTTTAACGGAAACTATTGATTACAAATCTTAGCCGTAGTTAACAAATGCTAGACCTATTCTTTGAAAACAAGCTTTGAATGTAGTTTGGTAACTAACGGGATTACAGTTTGAATGAATATGATAGTTTTAATTATAATATAAATGTTATTTTATTTAAAAAACATTCTAGATTGAAGTTTACAAGGAAAAAAATTACACAGAAATATAAAATTAAGTTTTAACAAGCAAAAGTCACTTTGACAAATTTTATTGTTTTGACAACGTTAAAGCTATGAACTATAATAATTTAATCACAAATCTCTTACGGTATAAGGATAGCTTATAATATAATTGTTTTGTGTACGCAGAAATAAATTCAATAAATAAAAGTTCTACTTACGTTTGCATTAAAACACTTATCAAAACGATTTAAATAATTAAGCATTCAAAAATATTTATTTTATAAAAGAATCGCACAGTTTTTTAATAAACAGAATGACCTAAATCAACACATTATGAAAACAAATTTAACCACAAACCCGCATTTGAAAAGTGACATACACTCAATGTTACCTGATTTGAAGTTTTGTTGTGAAAATAAATTTAGATTTTACCAAATATCGATGGCAGATTTTTTATTTAATAAGAACGTTTTGTTTTATATATCAAAATGTGGTGGTGGTGGTTATATATAAAAATTCATGTGGTTAAATATTTGCAATTTGCTAAGTGTTAAAATGTGGTACATAAATCCTAGACACCGATAAATGGTATCTTAACCGTGTCCTTTCATACCTCAAAATCAATAATCGCTGATTGGTCAAGACAGATAAGCCAGAAGCAGTGCGACCGTAGTAAACAAATATAACATATATTGCTGGTTTGTAATATTTATAATATTTTAAGAATGCTATATAATATGATAGAAATGTTTATATTTTTTTATAGATAATAATGATATTGTTAATACTGTTACTGTCTCGTGTGCGCGAAGGACATAGTATAAGTATCACAAATTGAGGTCATTCTACATAATAAAGTGATTTATATGTGAATGGACAGTATATTTCAAAGAAAACGTATATTTTATATACATACAGTACCATTTAGTCCATTACCATTAAATTAAAATATAAGGATCAAATTATTGTAAAAAATGCTAGAAAATATAAATTCAATATACTATAATTCTATCTTAAGCTGTATCTATCATTCAATTTATAATTGTGTTGAAAACAGGAAGTCATTGTCTGATTCATTACTTTTATTTTTATGAAACACAGAATATTTGGGCCACTTAGGCTTATATTAAGTTAAAGAAATTGTATTTTCCTCATTAGTAAACCTAGTTAGGAATTTACTTTATGCGGTATATTTAAAGAATAATTTATTTTAGAACAAACATACTACTACTATGTTTTATTTACTAAAATAATAACTTCCAAAAGTTGTTAGCTAAATGAAAAGGAGTAGGAATATAAAAATCTTTATTTATAGCCTTTCAGAATATTTCCCTCCAAAGTGTAAAATTTTCGCCCACATCAAGCATTTTTAGCTGTGGAAAATATAAAGAAATCGCATGCAGCTAAACGATAACGACGGCTTGTCGTTTGTAAAGAGGAAAAGTTTTTATACAAAACAAAATTGTTTTCTAGCTGTCAGCCATGAACCGAGGGCTGAAAACATTAAACACGAAACTTATACAAGGCTTTTGTATTTTTTTCGATTTTCAGTTCTCCTAAAGTTATAGGTCACACTATCGTTCATTAATTATATTACATTAGAATTAATTGCATAACATACCAATAATATAAAAAAAATAACTATTCTTTGTTTATATACAAAAGTATTTGTTTATCATTCATATCAAGGTTTTTTACAATTTTTAACAGGTCTTCATAAGCACTTTAACATCCAATTACAAAAAGTTAGTGGACAACAGTCGAAGCTTTCGAAAGCTTGTATGGGTTAACGTAATCCACTTGAGATCTCTCGGGGTTACTTTAGCTGAGTGTTACTTTATTGAGTTAACAGTAAGTAACTAACTGAGGTAGAGCTGTTCAAGGGAAAACTTCCACTTGAAAAGGATTGCGTATACATGTCCAATAGTTCTTTATAGCTTGGTTGTGGGATAAAGTTTTGTTATTCACGATCCACTTATCTTTGTTTTAATATTGATAATGTACGTTAAGATTAAATATTTACATATAAACATTGTTTATGTATTCTTTAAATTGCAAGACTCTTAATTAATCACTCTTAATTAGTACGTCAGCTCCAGTATTAAGAACAATTCTGCGTGTAATAACTTTAACTTTAAACTGATTTAAATTTATTTAATCAGATTTTTTTCGAGTTATTAATGTAATGGTCCATTTTATCCAACTCTGTCTCTGTGATATTTCTTATCTACAATAATATCATGATTTTTGACAGGACAAGAAAATAAGCACTTTAGGTTTATTTACATTTATGTAATACTTCCTATCTTCCTCTATATATTTAGGGGTCTTCTAGTATCTAATTCGGATAAAAAAAATTGAGCGATATCGAAATGTTAACTTAACCATAATTATTATATACATGTTAAAAATATGTTTCAAATAAGGGAAAGGTTTTATCTAAATTATTTAATATTATATCTATCACACCGCTTTAAATATATGTCAAATCCTAAAATAAATATTACCTAAAGTACCAGTCCTCCAAGGAACAAGTAAATAGCGTACAGTTATACTTTTTGTTGCGAGCTTCGTTTGTTCCCAACTCCTCGTTCTTGACGTAATTAAACATCTATCATTCTAAAGTTTGTACATAATTTTGTTATATTTGTAGTGTTATTTTAATTTAGTTATACTGCAAATTTCTGTATTTTCCATCCAGTATCAGTTGGGAATATCGGGATAAAAAGTGGCCTATGTTATTACCTGATAGTATAAATTTAGACAGGTGAAAAATGGTTTGAAATCAGTTAATTTATTATTGAGCCTTTATTAGGTAATAAAAATAGAAACAATTCTACAAACAATCAAAATCTTCCTGCTTCCAATATTCGAATAAATAACATTTAAATACATCAGTTAAAAATATAAAAAGGTGAGTTGTAGTGATTGACATGACTACATTCTTTTTCTCTTCGAACTGGGTCGGAAGGATAATAAATAGAGTTCGGAAGAAGGATTAGAAAAACGAATGGCTCTGACCGATATATTATATAACACTCCATTTCTTACAGTATTTGTTATACTTAACACGTATATATCACAGAAACTAATTTATTTATATCTGTGCTACCAACCCATATTTAATAGAATGATTTGGTTTGGTATACATTTCTTCATTGGTTATTGCTATTCTAAAATTATTCATAATATTTTATTGAAATCCTAATGAATTCACTTCTAAGTTATATAATACTTACAATATAGCGGTTAATAACTTTTATTTTTTTTAAAGGAAATACACGTCATTTAGGGAACAAAAAAAAACCGTTTATTCAAAATATGGGCCATCGCTTGATACACATTTTCTCCTTCCCTCTGGCAATTCGTGGATGCCCTTCCAAAAATAATGTTCATCTTTCGAAATGTAATTTGTATTTGTAATTTGTCTAGTCACCAAGTTATTTTTCGACATCTTCGTAGTTTTCGAAATGTTTCGTAGAGAGCGCATGGAACATTGATGAAAATAGATGGTAATCAGATCGGGCTAGGTCTGGTGAAAGTGGCAGGTGGGGCAAAAGTTCCCAGCCAAATCCATGGTACACGACCCCCTTCTGATCCCACCAGATGCACAACAATGTCTTTTTTCCAAAGCCATTCGGTCTTGCGGTGGATGTTGACGGTGACCCATGATTTTCTACGTTTTTATTTCTCAAAATATATCCATTTTTCGATGCAAAAAACTTTTTAGTTCATGTCGACAAAGCAAAATGTCGCACACTGCTTTGCGCCTTTCCATCTGTCGTCACTCAGCTGATGAGGTACCCATTTCCCTGCCTTCTAATTCTTTCATTGACATTGTCACCGTATGTTTGTACAAGAATTCGTCGGCTCTCACTTGCACTTTTCTTTTGGTTAAACCAAAATAGCAATACGTGCCGCAAATGCTCTTCATTTGACTCGTAACTCGTCATTTTCACAGTACGAAAAAAAATTATACGAACGCGAAATCGTACAAAGAACAATGTAGTATTAAAGAGCACTAACATAGCAACAAAATGACATAAAATACATAAGTGTCAACCAATTTCTATTGGCAGCGCCATCTCTGATAAAAATTAAGAATTATTAACCGCCACACCTATGTATTCAAAGTGAAAGGAAGATATATGTTTACTATTTAATAAATTATTTTTTAAGCATTAAATAAGTAAATTAAATTGTTTCTAACAACTGGATCGGTATCATCTTCTATAAAATGTTTATTATTACTAAAAATTAAATAAATAAAAATAAACAACTACAAATATAATATTGTACTAATATTATTTATAATTAAACCTAATAATAAACCATTTATTATATAATTAAACCTAATAATAAACCATTTGTCACACTCCTTAGTACAGAGATTATTATGTCACGATATGATACACGTCACCAACGATTTTGGTACAAAAAATATTTAAAAGCAAAAGCATAAGAAATTCTTAAACTCTCTTTTTATACTTACACTATAATTGTGAAGCACACGAAGCTGTACAATATGTTTTAAATACGAGTAGCTTTGCGTCATGATGACAGTTATTAAAATTTCCCGTTATGACATTGATACAAATTACCAAGAAACATCTTTTCTGTATATCTCTAGTGAAAACATGGCCAAAGTACCGAAAACTTGATGCAAACTGAAGTGTTGAAGTGTTGAGACAAACAGGAATCTTTAGCGGTGGAATCGAAAAGCATGGCACTTTCATTATAATTGAGATCATATCTAAGTCTACATAGGATCTAGAAATCCTCAAAGATTCTCTTAATAATATTCACCGTGAGTACGAAATAATAAATAAATGTTACGCTAGTACCGTTAAGAAAATAAAAATATTCGATTCCAAAGAGTGAAAACAAAAAAATAAAAAAACAAAACAATAGTTCTTTAAATGTACATATTACGATTCAAATATGCTGTATGATTTTATTAAATTTATGCTAAACCTATCCATTTATCTTTCATTAACTTCAAGGGAAAACCAATAACCAGTAAAAGTAATTTTTAAAATTGCGGTGGTTCTTAAGACCCATTTTCAGTAAGAAAATTCTACTTTTAAAAACCCTCATTATCTTTCTGTAATAGATTAGTCCTAATTATACAGTTCGAAATAATTATCTCAGGCCAATGAGTTGTTAATAAGACCAAAAGGTTTTTTGTAAGATTATCATGACATTAAAAATAATATATTTTTTGTCTATTGCCTTATTTATTAAGTGCTTAAAATAAAAGATTCATTATTTATTTATTTCAATTATCATCCTTTTAACTTTATAGAGGTAAGTAATTTCACCTTTTAATTTTGTATATTATAACAATACAGATTTATACATAAAATTTGAAAATCTAAATCTCACCGTTTTTTGTAATGTCTTTAATATTGCAAAAGGTCCGTATTCGTCCGTTGGAGGACTTTTTTTACTAAATAACACGTACTTTTTTTGCCTTTCTATCTAAAAAAAATCTAGATAGATAAATAATATAAAAATAATGTCTGAACTCTACATTTGGGTGGCATTGACCCAGTTTTAGACTTTGAAGTTTATTATTATGTTTGTCACCTTAACATTCAAAGTTATTCATTAAACATTAAAGACTGTCTTTAAATTACTACTATTATACTTTATTTTTATGACTGAGTTCGATGAGCTTTATATCTTAGCGTCCGTATTTCTGGGTTAAAAAAATGTACAACTTATTTTAATTTGTTTTTTTATGAATTATTATTATTTTGCGTTAACATATATATATATACATATTTTTTTAATTACGTGTCTATCACAAGACTTTTAAATATACTTTTAATCTCAACAATTGTTATGGTTCATTAATATAAAATTTTATCTATATATATATATATAAATTAATACTAACGTGATGAACTGTTTCTATTTCTTTATCATGAATATTAACAAATAAACATCGTTATAGGGTAAAGACTCATGTTGATATTACTAACTTTTGGGCAATTTTATTTTCACATAAATGACATTAAAACAAATATTTAATAACTGTTTGTGTAGAGTCGAAGTTTATTATTTCAATAAATATACATTTTTCTTATGAAACAGAGAGTCTGGTTTACATGGTTTTAAAGGGTAGATCCATGGAGAAAAGGTCAAGAACCTCCATAAACAGGGCAGTTGCTTTGTTAGTCCTTAAAAAATAAGACTGGTTTATTTACTTCTATGCTTAGTCTACTTAGTCATTTGACTTAAGTAATCTTATTATTATATCGCAGACTAGCTGCTTCCAGAAACTTCTTCAAATGGCAGGCTTACCCGAATTTAAATATTAAAACATTGCATGACCATTTGTTTTAATATACATAGTATTTCCGAGTTAAAGCTTGTTAAAGTTGTTGATTTCGATAATAACAACATCAGTTTCATAAAAAAAGATTTAGTACTTTTGTTTTATTCGATTATACTCATAATTTTTATCCCATGGTTATGAGTAAAATTGTTGTATATATATACCAAGAAATTTAAATCATTTTTAATCAATAAAGTCCAGCAGTGTTTGGTTGAAAAAAAAACAAAGAAACAGGAAAACTCACAACCGACCAAAATCTTTGAGTTATGTATCGTTGCTTTTGTAGATTGAAGTTAAAAAACCAATAATTAACTTTATAATTTTTTTGTTACATCAATTATGACCGATTCTTTAAATTTAAATTGTGTAAAAAAGAAAATGAAAATGAAGATAGACCTTTTTATAGAATCACTTTTGTTAGGTGGCGACTTAACCTTCATATATTAAGTCAACTATGCAGGTCTCTTTAAACAATGTTAGAAGGAGCGTGTTGCTAATTATATAGAAAACATTTAAAACAATTGCAATGATCAGAATGTCTTAACTAGAACTAGACTGTAAAAATTAAATTTCTAATAGAGTTTTTAATAATAGACTTTTCTTAATTAGTAGCTAATGGCTTGCTTAACGATATAAAACATATAAATTAAGGAAAAACATATTTTGTCAAAAACAGTGATTAATATACATAAGAGATTAATGTTATAATCCTTTAATCCCTTATAAATGTTAGAACTTCATACAACTATTAGTAGCGTGCTTAGTTATTCTAACTTACTTGAAATTTAATTTATTATTAAATATTATGATAAGAGTAATAAGTTAAAAAAGTGTCCATGGAGTTTATTGTTGATTTCTCTTTTCTCAGAGAGAAAATGTATCTTGAATGTTAGATCATACTAATCATTTTAAAATGATTATTTTGGGTATAAATTATGAATATACTTTGTACGTCACAATAGGAATATAGACTTCAAAAATAGGATTTTTTTATTGGTTGATATATCATTACAGTCTCAACTTTATTTTTTATTGCTATTTGGTTTTCATATACTAACAAGTGTATCGAATATCGGTTGCTAATATGAAATATGGTATCATTTTTGGTCACAGTTATTGATTGCCTCACCGTTGTCCGTTGTCTCTATGACGTTGACAAATATTCTAATGGACAAAGAGATGAAAAATATCCACACGACGCTTTTTACTAAGCTTTAAATATATCGATATCATGAAATCCGATTTCCAGAGATCATATTAAATATAAGAAATCAATTGTTTTATTTTATTTTTTATTTTATTATTTTATTGGGACAATATATTTGTTATTTTGAAGAATCGTTTGGAATGGATGTATTATTTACCAACTCTTCTCTGCAGACCCCGAAATTGATTTCAATTTCGGCCTTGACTTTTTTACAAAGAACTTAAATTTTTTAAATATCGTCGTAGTTTATCGTATAGATAATATATTAAAATATAAAAAACTTTGTTATTTTTTATTGCTATTAAAATATGTTTATTATCGATATATTTATTAGTTGCCATTTATAAATTGTGACACTTGTATCATCATTTAAAACAAATAAATGCGAAAATTAATAATTGTTTTTTCAATGTCTTAAATTAAACTTTCTACACCTTTAAAAAAAACAAAAGATATTAATGAAAGGAAGTATCGTACAGTTTATATTAGGACCTCGGCCTCAGGACTCGGACTGGAAACAATTATTTATTTAAATTGATTTAAATTTACTTAGAAGTATTGCTTTTACTTTTAAAGTTATGTTCTATTTTATTACATTCTTGTTTTGTGATATTTTTTGATTAATTTTATTATTTCCGTCAAAAAACAATCATTCCTTACAAAATTTTAAATTTAAACATAATGAACAGACTAATGCCAATACAGATTAATTCAGTAGTAAATATTATAAAAATATTTTGTGTTAGATCCCGGAGCCTGTCAATACCAACTAAGCATAGGCGACGCTGCGCCAAGCAGTCTACAAACAAGTAAATAGTAGAGTGGACTTCCTTTATACACACATTTCTCGATAGTGTACTTGATATATATTTAAATATAAATAATTTACAATTTACGTAATTTTAACAATTTAAGTAGTTTATGCGTTAAGAAACCGCTGATCGATTTGTGGGAATACATTTTTTGTCTCCTCGAACTGAGTAGTATGTTGGTGGTGGAAGTATAAATAGAAAAATATGACTAACTCTCACCGACATGTCATATAAATCTTCAATTCTTGTATTAAAAAATTATATCATAAAAACTGGTTTCTTTAAATAAATAAAGCTTTAAATAAAGCTGTACTTCGAACCGAAATTAAATCAAATTATTGAATAAATTTCTTCATCCGTTATTGTTATTCAAATATTACTAAGAGATTTTCATTGGAATTCCCTTAACTTCTAACTGTCTTATAATATTCATAAATATGTTTATAAAGAGACGATAGATATTTAGAACAGAATTGGGCAATTGACATTTAAATCGTTATAATTTCACTTCTATTTATATTTATTTAAATAATATGTGCTGTGGGGAATATTAGGAAATAATACTTTTGATTTAATTACGTATGGAAATGGGAATGGGAAAGAATGGTTCCCAATGATAAAAAATGAAAATTAGAAACAAACTTCATTATATAATAAAAATACCTTAATCAAATAAGTCTCCTTATTAAAACTCAATACGACAAATCTAATATGATTTGAGTAACTGTGGTTACAAATATTATAATAAATTTTACATCAAAATTCGGAAGATCGTATAAAATATTTGGTAATTAATAAGGGCTAAGGGCTCAATATGAGGTTCATTATACTTTTTAATATACATTTATAACAAACGTCAAATTGGACCCGAAACTTTAATCACTGTACATTAGCGATCTAAGTTTGTTTCTTATAAATTAATATTTTTTTGTATCTAAAAGAATAAGTAAGATATTCCAATTCTGTAATGTTGTGTTGTGTTCTAATATTAAATAAATTAAATAAAAATATACAAAAAAAAAGAAAAAAGGTGACTGGGTTTTGTCATAATATATACATATAAGTGGTAATGATAATATAATATCTGCGTGTTCATAGTAAATGTTTAAAGAAAGACAGACACCTGTTTTAAAACATTTATATTATTAATATAGTTTAGATATTATACTCGTAGTTCAACTCATCCGAGATCAAACTGAGTAGAAATAGTGGTACGTGAACTATATAAACTAAACAATATTACCCACTTTTGTTTATTTTGTCATTTCCTTATAACTTTTAAATTTTGATAGATTAACAGACATTTTGTGACATATGTACACCATATGAAAAACTGTAAAAACGTAAATTGAGTTTGTTTTTCATTAGTACTACTTCCGGAGACTTTTCAGTATACACAAGCCATATTTGATCTGAACCTCTGAATCTGATGCTGTTTCACAGCTTGCTGAAATAATCAGTAATATTTATTATATCGTATCGTAATCGTAAGAATTTATAACGTCACAGGTGTCATTTGGAAGAATAATTATTAACTGATGCTGTTAGTGTCTTAAAAATATTTTTTCCTACAGTAGATTTCTTTGTTAATATTATTAAGGGTCTCTAGTGACCTTTTGGAGGGTGGTTTTGAAATATCACTTAGTGCGGCCCTTGGTCACGACTCACGACGGACTTCTTGATACTACTTAAATTCAATATCGTCGAAACTCAAATTGTTCCATTTCTCTTGGTAGCTGCTTTTTGCTTAAATTTCGACGTATGCTGTAATTTTTTCATTTATCTTTATGTATAAAACAGGGATGATTTGCGTATTTGTGTTTCCAAGATAAATTAAAGACATGGGTAAAAAAGTATGAGACTTAGAAGAATATTGTACAGATATCCACCCGTACAAAATAACAAGTCGATCTTACTATCTCTGCTTTGAGGCGTGAAAAAGGATACAGGAAACTGATTATAATATTAATAAAATTGTAAAAATTTCTAAATAACATTTGATTTATATTAAAGCCTTTGTTGTACTGCATACATTGTATAAAGATATTATATTCTCTTGCCGTTATAACTCATAGATAAGCCTGGCCCATAAGTAATTGAGATAAAGACAGTAAGTTGATAATAATGAAATAAAATACTGCTGTGTTCGCAAATTAGTTTTGTTTGTTATGCATATTCGTTTCAATCATATTGAAAAGCAGGACTAATTAAACAATAAGGTTCGTTTGCGGCCTCTCTTTCAGAAATATGAACAACTGAATAAATAACAAATCCAATAGGGATCGCAGTCCGTGTATGAAGGCGTAACAAGCTTTTTAATGGAAATTGGTAAATACAAACTTGGCCGGAGTTGACAAATGTTGGTCTATAACCTTGGAAAAAGAGCTTTGTACGTAGTTTAGTAACTGACGTAATTACAATTTCCAAAAGTTTCAAAATTAATTAAAGAACGATAATTATATATAAATTTAAAATTTAAGTATTAGGATCTTTAGGATTCTTAAAGATGTTTAATTTTTTTATAAGTAAAAAAAGCTTAACCAGCAGTATTAAGTCGTCATAATGCTTTGCGACCCACAGAGCACACTAGGGATCCAATGTGCGACAAGTAACGAAGAATGTTCAAGATTTCTGGTATTTAATCTCTCATAGTATAAGGATAGCTGATAATATAACTGTTTTGTTTGAGTGAAAATAAATTCAATGAATAAAAGTCTTACTTACACCTACATTTGCATTAGACATTAATCTAATCATAAATACTAAATAATTAAGAATTCAACTATAATTATTGTATAAGGGAACCGCACAGTTTTTGTAATGAACAGAACGACCTAAATCAATACTTTATAAAAGCTAATTTAACCAAAAACCCGCATTTGTAAAGCGACATCCTTCAATGTTAATTGAGTTGTAGTTTTATTGATAGATTAAATTGTAATTTAAAAAATTTATCGGTTTCTCAATTCGTAGTATCAATTTGTTTAACACATGAAAAATTATGTGGTTAAATATTTGCAAATTGCACTTAATTAAAAGGTTGGGCACATGACAGACACACACACACACACACACACACACACACACACACACACACACACACACACACACACACACACACACACACACACACACACACACACACACACACACACAGATAAATAGTATCTTAACCGTTTCCTCTCATACCTCAAAAACAATAACCGCTGATCGGTCAACATGCATATATAATGCAACAGTATTAAACAAATATATCTTATATTTCTTTAATATATCGTTCGTAATCCGTTTATAATATTTTGCGAATAAGATAGAAATGTTTTAAAATATTTTATCACAGATAACAATCGCTTGTTCAACGTGCTGCGGACTTATGACAGTGGGGTAGTTGATACTGTTATTGTCTCGTGTATGCGAAGGGTTGAAGTGTAAGTACCACAAATGGAGGTCATTCCATATAATAAAGTGATATCTATGTGAATGGTCAGTCTATTTTAATGGAAAGGTTTGTTTTATCTACATATAGTACAATTTTCCTTTATTCGTTATTATTTTAGAAGTATTTCTAATAATTTTTGGTTTAGAATCAAATAAAATATAATGTTTGAAGTCATTAAATTTAAGCATTCAAAGTATTATTATTGTATGTAAACTTGTTATTGTGATAGGTAACTTGTTGGTTGTTATTTAATATGCAATTATTCCAGGTAGGTGTATAATTATTTTGATAACAGTAAGATATTTTTTAACTAAGCACTTTTATTCAATGTATTTGTAAGTAAGTGGCTTGCGTGAAGTGATTTATAAACTTATATTTTCTTAATTAGCAAACCTAATTAGGAGCATACTTTATGCGGTATATATAAAGCGGTATAAAGAAATATTTATTACAATAAATACCTGTTTTATATAATTTAAATATGGTGATTTAGTTTAACTGATAATGTTCTAACAAAATATACTACAAATATAAATATTCTAATTATGTGTGTAATTTCGTCAGAGATTTATTTTTTAAATTAACACACGACTCTCTTTTAATAAGTTATATTTAATAGTGCGTTGTAGTTCTCAATGTTGATTTAGCAATATTTTTTTTTATTTATTACATAATGAAATAATAAACTTTAAAATAAATTTACACAATTACTTAAATACGTTTTTTTTTTCTATTATTTATTCTATTTATAGTTAAAACTTTTATGTGTTTTGTTTTATGTATTCTGTGTTTATAAGTGATTTTTTCAAAGGCATGGTGTTGTATATATTGACCAAGGCACATATAACATAATGATACCAAATTTTATCCAGTAGCTTTTGGGTTAAATTAAATATGACATAATTCTTTTATTCTTTTAAAATGATAAAATATTAAAGTGAGATAGACGTAATTATACAGATTCACCTTTGTTAGGTGGCGACTTAACCTTCATACATTTAGATTAACTATGCAGGTCTGTCTATCAAACAATGTTAGAAGGAGCGTGTTGCAAATGATATAGAAAACATTTAGAACCTCTACAATGCACGGAATATTTTAACTGAAACTAGACTGTAAATAATAATAAAGCGTTTTAATAAATTTCTTTTTTTTTCGTTAGTTATATGAGTTATTATATATCGTCAACCAAGTCGGTTGACGAAATAAGACATAAGTTTTTGAGACTTACATTTTATCCATCCAAGAGATTGATTTACTTAAAGTTTAAAGTTACAATTTTTTAATCCCTTGTAAATAATAGAGCCTCATAGAACTATTAATGGCGTGCCAAGTCATTCTAGCATTATATTAGTATCAGCCTTACTTGACATAATTTAAAGTCAAAATTATAAAAAATAACATTAATTATACATTAAAAAACTGTCAATTGAGTTTCTTGATGGTCATTTGAAACCGTGCTAAGAATCTAACATTTCTTGACGAAACAACTTTGTTTTTCAATTTTAGTTCTTTACGTTTACATTGTAAATGTTAAACAGTCCCAAAGAATTCACATTTTAGCCTAATAATATAGAATATAATTAAAAATATGTGTGCAATGATTATTAAGTAGATTTTTTATTAAAATTCTCGTAAAAACACTCAAAAATAATGACCACATAGCAAACACTAGTTTTTTAAAAAAAGACACACTAAACTTGTCATCTAGCATTACTTAAATCAAATTAAAATATTATTGCGTCAATAAATCAATCAACCAGCGAACTTCACATAGAAAAGGTAATCCTTTAGTATAGTTCGGCAAAAAAGCTTTTTTTTGTTTGGAGAATAATTTTATTTTGAATGTATGTATATTCATCCAATTTATGTATATACTTTACATTCAACATACATTTTCTCTCCAAGCAAACATCGTAACGTATTTACACATTTTCCTACCTTTCTAGTATATAAATATAAATATGAAATCTTAAATACTAACAGAAGCAGTTTATACAATTATGATATACATTCTTTTTCAGTTTCACAGTCTCAATTTTAAATATTTTTGTTTACTTTTGGCTTTTATATACTGATACAAAACCAACAAGTGTATCTTATATCTGTTGCTAATATAAGATGATGGCGTTTTTTGTATGACGTTGATAAATATTCCAAAAGACAAACAGATAAAAATTATCCATGCGAAACTATTCTCTAACCTTAGTAATATATCAATGTCGCGAAATGCAAATCCTTGAGATCTTATAATAATATAAAAAATAGATTAATAACCTAATATATAATATATACTATTGGAATAAATACTATTGAAATAAATAAAATAAGAAATATTAATATGTACTTTTTACTAAGATTGATAGACTTTTTTAAATATATACTATCGCAGCCATAATTAATGCATTCATATTAAAATGTAAATTGTTTTGTAATTTTTGGTTGCTATGAAATATGTATATTATTACTTTAATTATTTGACATTTATGAACTGTGATACTAAGATGTCATTATTTAGAACATTAAAAAATGAGGAAATGTTTAATTGTTTTTTCTTAATATCTTAAGTCAAGCTTTCCTCATCTTTTTTATGAGAACAAAGGAAAAACAAATGAAACAGGAAGTATTTTTTTATTAGAATCTCATCCTTAGCATTCGGACTGGTCACAATGTTGTATTTAAATATCTGGAATTGATTATAATTTATTTATTACGATTCCTTTTACTTTTAAAGTTTATGTTGAATTTTATTAAATTGATATATTTTTTTCTTTAACAATTTTATTAATTCCGCCAAAGAAGTAAATAAGGACTCGGAGCTTATTTACTTTATACAATATATATAATACTTATCCAAAAATTTTATAAGTGACCATGTAATAATAATTATAATAAAAAAACGTTTTATACATTTGATTATCGAGTAAACGGCAAATAAATTTGAGATTTTCAAATGAATTCTAAAATATAATAATTTTTGCAGTTAAGCATTATATGAGAAATCAAAAATCTTATTTTTAAACATAATGAAGGTACTTTAATCATAATACAGATTAATATAAGAGTAAATATTACTCAATTATTTTGTATTGGATCCCGGAACCTGTCAATACCAAGTAAACGTTGGTGACGTTGCGACAAACAGTCTTCAAATAAGTAAATAGTAGAGTGGAATTCCTTTATATAAAATTTGGACGAATATTTCCTTAGAAACTCTGTATTTTGTGTATAAAGAAAATGTATATATATTTAAAATAGGTTTTATTATTAAAAAACCGCTGAGCAATTTGGGGAAATACAATTTTTGCATACTCGAACTGGTTAGAAAAGTCGCAAATAGCTGAATAAAAACAACATGAATATCTTTGATCGAGTATATCTTCATTTCTCATTTCTCATTTTTGTTTTAAAATATAATATAATGTCATAGAAACTCATTTCTTTATAGCTGTGCTTCGAACCGAAACGAATTAACTTGAATAATTGAAATAAATTCCTTTATCCATTATTGATGAAATATTACTCTGACATTTTCATTGAAATATTTTAAATTGCTAACTGTCTTGTAATGTTTACTTATATATGTTAATTAAGAGACGACAGAAATTTAAAACTTAATTAGGCAATTGAGATTTTCACAATATATTAATTTTAATTTGTAAATATTTTTATTTCTGAGAACTTTAGGTGATATTATATAGGTATTTACTTTTTACCATTTTCCCCAAAGGATATAAAAAAACGAAAAATTATCAACAAATTTCATTAACTATTAAATACATCTAAATCTAATATGGTTCCTAATTGAACATCAATACGTTTGCGCAAAATCTGAAAGAAAAGTCTCAATATGAGGTCCATTGTTCTGTGTATATACATTAATACCATACGAGACGTACGTCAAATCAGACTCAAAGTCAATATCGCTTTACATTGACGACCATGGTTATTTTTGTATAAATATTTAAAATAGGAATTGTAAAATTATTTCTGTATCTATATCTATAGTTGTTGTAATATAAATAAGTTAAACGGAATTAAAAACACGGTTTGTGATAAGTGTCACATTAGTTACTTAATATTGCCTGTGTGCATACGGTCGATTGCCCTATATCATCATACAGATCGAATATGTGTTTAATAAAAAGGTTATGACACATTTTTATTTCTTTGTATGCGTATAAGTTATTCATATAATATTATACTTATTTTATCTATTTGAGATTCCGACAATAATAAATTTAACTATTTAAATAAACTATAAATAATTATTTAATAGTAATTAGTGAGACTGCACTGATTATATTTGAACTAGTGTTAAACTAAACCTAATTAATAACTTTTTCTTTTTTGTCAATCCCTCATATCTTTTAAATTTTATCAGATTATGACTTATACTGTAGTAAAACTGTAAAAACGTAAATAGAGATTTTTTTTTATTTAGATCTTGTGTAATTAGAAATTAGTTCAATAAGTGAAAGTCCTACTTAAGTTTGCATTAAACACTTATCAAAACTATTTAAGTAATTAAACATTCAAATATATTTATTGTATAAAAGAATCGCACAGTTTTTTAATGAACAGATTGACCTAAATCAACACATTATGAAAAGAAATGTAACAACAAACCCATATTTTTAAAGCGACATACACTCAATGTCAATTGATTTATATTTTTGTAGTGAAAATAAATGTAGTTTTACAAAATGTCGATGTCAGTTTTTTTAGTTTAATAATTTAAGAATGTTATATTTATATAATATGAAAGAAATGTTTATAAACACTTATTTATAGATAATAATAGTATTGTTAATACTATTATTGTCTCGTGCACGCAAAGGGACCTAGTAGAAGTATCACAAATTGAGGTCATTCTACATAATAAAGCGATTTCTATGTGAATGGACAGAATACTTCAAAGAAAACGTATATTTTATATACGTACACTACCATTTAGTCCGTTACCATCAAATTAAAATATAAGGATCAAATTATTGTAAGAAAATGCAAGAAAAATTTAATTCAATATATTATTATTCTATCTTAAGCTGTATCTATCATTCAATTTAAAAATTGTGTTGGAAACAGGAAGTCATTATCTGATTCATTACTTTTATTATTATATTCTGTGTTTGGGCCACTTAGGCTTATGTTAAGTTAAACAAAATTTATTTTCCTCATTAGCAAACCTAATTAGGAATTTACTTTATACAATATAGTTAAAAAAAAATTATTATTAAAACATACATACTTTAAAATATATTAAAGTAATAGCTAGTCTCTTCCAAAAGTTGTTGGCGAAATGAAATACAATAAGAATATGAAAAATCTTTAAAGCTTTTCAGAATATTCTCCAAAGTGTTAAATATTCGCCCAC
The DNA here is from genome assembly GCA_918358695.1 of Melinaea menophilus ssp. n. AW-2005. Classification (NCBI taxonomy): domain Eukaryota; kingdom Metazoa; phylum Arthropoda; class Insecta; order Lepidoptera; family Nymphalidae; genus Melinaea; species Melinaea menophilus. Next base: position 16,267,861 of record OU911052.1, read on the forward strand.
ATCAAGCATTTTTAAGCTGTGGAAAATATAAAGAAATCGCATGCAGCTAAACGATAGCGACGGCTTGTCGTTTGTAAAGAGGAAAAGTTTTTATACAAAACAAAATTGTTTTCTAGCTGTCAGCCATGAACCGAGGGCAGAAAACATTAAACACGAAACTTATACAAGACTTTTGTATTTTTTTTCGATTTTCAGTTCTCCTAAAGTTATAGGTCACACTATCGTTCAGTAATGATATTACACTAGAATTAATTGCATAACATACCAATAATATAAAAAATAACTATTCTTTGTTTATATACAAGAGTATTTGTTTATCATTCATTTCAATGTTTTTTACAATTTTTAACAGGTCATCATAAGAACTTTAACATCCAATTACAAAAAGTTAGTGGACAACAGGCGAAGCTTTCGAATGCTTGTATGGGTTAACGTAATCTACTTGAGATCTCTCGGGGTTACTTTAGCTGAGTGTTACTTTATTGAGTTAACAGTAAGTAACTAACTGAGGTAGAACTGTTCAAGGGAAAACTTCCACTTGAAAAGGATTGCGTATACATATCCAATAGTTCTTTATAGCTTGGCTTTGGGATAAAGTTTTCTTACTCACGACCCACTTGTCTTTGTTTTAATATTGATAATGTACGATAAGATTAAATATTTACATATAAACAATGTTTATATATTTTTTAAATTGCAAGACTTAATTACTTATTCTTAATTAGTACGTCAGCTCCAGCACTAAGAACAATTCTGCGTGTAATTACTTTAAACTGATTTAATTTTATTTGGTCAGATTTTTTTTCGAGTTATTATTGTAATGATTCATTTTATCCAACTCTGTCTCTGTGATATTTCTTATCTACAATAATATCATGATTTTTGACAGGACAAGAAAATAAGCACTTCAGGTTTATTTACATTTATGTAATACTTCCTATCTTTCTCTATATATTTAGGGTTCCGTCTTCTAGTATCTAATTTTGGATTAAAAAATTGAACGATATCGAAATGTAATCTTTACCATAATTATTATATACATGTTAAAATATGTTTCAAATAAAGGAAAGGTTTTATATAAATTATTTAATATTATATCTATCACACCGCCTAAAATATATGTCAAATCCTAAAACAAATATTACCTATTATAAAGTACCAGTCCTCCAAGGAACAAGTAAATAGCGTACAGTTATACTTTTTGCTGCGAGCTTCGTTTGTTCCCAACTCCTCGTTCTTGACGTAATTAAACATCTATCATTCTAAAGTTTGTACATAATTTTGTTATATTTGTAGTGTTATACTGCAAATTTCTGTATTTTCCATCCAATATCAGTTGGGAATATCGAGATAAAAAGTGGCTTGTGTTATTAACTGATAGTATAAATTTAGACAGGTGAAAAATGGTTTGAAATCAGTTAATTAATTATTGAGCTTTATTATGTAATAAAAATAGAAACAATTCTACGAACAATCAAAATCGTCCTGCTTACAATATTCGAATAAATAACATTTAAATACATCAGTTAAAAATATAAAAAGCTGAGTTGTAGTGATTGACATGACTTCATTCTATTTCTCCTCGAACTGGGTCGGAAGGATAATAAATAGAGTTCGGAAAAAGGATTAGAAAAACGAATGGCTCTGACCGATATATTATATAACACTCCATTTCTTACAGTATTTGTTATACTTAATACATATATATCACAGAAACTCATTTATTTATATCTGTGCTACCAACCCATATTTAATAGAATGATTTGGTTTGGTATATATTTCTTCATTGGTTATTGCTATTCTAAAATTAGTTATAATATTTTATAGAAATCCTTATGAATATTCACTTCTAAGTTATATAATACTTACGATATGGCGGTTAATAACTCTTAATTTTTTTAAAGAAAATACACGTCATTTAGGAAACGAAGTAAAAAACCGTTTATTCAAAATATGCGCCATCGCTTGATACACATTTTCTCCATCCCTCTGGCAAATTGTGGATGCCCTTCCATAAAAAAACGGTCATCTTTCGAAATGTAATTTGTATTTGTAATTTGTCTAGTCGCCAAGTAATTTTTCGACATCTTCGTGTTCTCGAAGTGTTTCGTAGAGAGCGCATGGGACATTGATGAAAACAGATGGTAAACAGATGGGGCTAGGTCTGGTGAATAAGGCAGGTGGAGCAAGAGTTCCCAGCCAAACGTAGATATGGTGTCTCTTACCGCTTTCACGTGTGCGAGGGGGCGTTGTCGTGCTGTAAAATCAGTTTTGCGTGCCTTGAAGCCTATTCCGGTCGCTTTTCGTCCAATGCATGCTTCCAATTGACCATTTGTTCTCGGTAGCGAATGGTGTTGACCGTTTTCCGAGTGAAAGAAAGAATAAATAAGTAAATTAAATTGTTTATAACAACTGGATCGGTATCATCCTAGTTCAAAAAATCTTTAAAAGCATAAGTATGTTTAACTTTGGAAATTCTTAAACTCTCTTTTTATACTTACACTATAATTGTGAAGCACACGAAGCTGTACAATATGTTTTATATACGAGTAGCTTTGCGTCATCATCATCATGACATGATCACAGTTATTAAAATTTCCCTTTATGACATTGATACAAATCCCCAAGAAACATCTTTTTCTGTATATCTCTAGTGAAAACATGGCCAAAGTAACGAAAACTTGATGCAAACTGAAGTGCTTCATTCTTGAGATAAACAGGAATCTTTAGCGGTGGAATCGAAAAGCATGGCACTTTCATTATAATTGAGGTCATATCTAAGTCTTCAGAGGATCCAGAAATCCTCAAAGATTCTCTTAATAATAGTCACCGTGAGTACGAAATAATAAATAAATGTTACGCTAGTAAAGTTAAGAAAATAAAAATATTCGATTCCAAAGAGTGAAAACAAAAAAAATAAAAACAAAACAGTGGTTCTTTGAATGTACATATTACGATTCAAATATACTGTATGATCAATTTTATTAATTTATGTGGAGCCTATCCATTTATCTTTCGTCAATAGAAAAGCAATAACCAGTAAAAGTAATTTTTAAAATTGCGGCGGTCCTTAAGACCAATTTTCAATAGGAATTCTATTTTTAAAAATCCTCATTATCTTTCTGTTATAGATTAGTCCTAATTATACTGTTCGAAATAATTATCTCAGGTCAGTGACGTATTAATAAGACCAAAAGGTCTTTTGTAAGATTATTATGACATTAAAAATAATATATTTTTTGTCTATTTGCGATATTTCTTAAGTGCTTAAAATAAAAGATTTATTATTATTTTTAAATATTTCAATGATCATCCTTTTATCTTTACAGAGGTAAGTAATTTTTTTATATTATAACAATACAGTTTTATACATAAAATCTGAAAATCTAAATCTCAACTTTTTTTTTAATGTCTTTAATTTTGCAAAAGGTCCGTGTTCGTCTGTTGGAGGACATTTTCTACTAAATAACACGTATATATTTTTTCTTTTTATGTAAAAAAAATCTAGATAGATAAATAATATAAATATAATGTCTGAACTCTACATTTGGGTGGCGTTAACCCAATTTTAGACTTTGAAGTTTATTATTATGGTTGACACCTTAACATTCAAAGTTATTCATTTGTTCGATGAACTTTATATCTTGGCGTTTCTTTATTTATCTATCACAAGACTTAATATACTTTTAATCTCAACAATTGTTATGGTTCATTAACATAAAATTTTATATATATATATATATATAAATTAATACTAACGTGATGAACTGTTTCTATTTCTTTATCATGAGTATGAACAAATAAACATTGTTATAGGGTAAAGAGTTAGTTTGCATTTCTTTCTTTTGGGCGATTTTATTTTCACATAAATGACATTAACAAATATTTAATTAAAAATTTGTGATCTACAATAACTGTTTTTGTAAAGTCGAAGTTTATTATTTAAATAAATATATTTTTTTCTTAGAAAACAGAGACTCTGGTTGCATGGTTCTAAACGGTAGATCCATGTAGAAAAAGTCAAGAACCTCCATGACCAGGGCAGTTGCTTTCTTACTACGTAAAAAATAAGACTGGTTTATTCACTTCTATGCTTAGTTTATTTAGTCATTTGACTTAATTATTTTTATTATTATATCACAGACTAGCTGTTTCCAGAAACTTCATCAAATGGCTGGCTTACCCGAATTTAAATATTAAAAGATCGCATGACCATTTTTTTTTATATAAACAGAACTTCCGTGTTAAAGCGTGTTAAAGTTGTTGATTTCGATAATAACAACATCAGTGTCATGAAAAAAGATTTAGTACTTTTGTTTTATTAGATTATGCTTATTATTTTTATCCCATATTTATGAGTTATTTTACAGGAGTAAAATTGTTGTATATGTATACCAAGATATTTAAATCATATTTAATCAAAAAATTCAAGCAGCTTTTGGTTCAAAAGAAACACAGAAACAGGAAAACCGACCACAACCTTTTGACTCGTTGCTATTGTAGATTTTAAAGTACAATTATTAACTCAAATTTTATTGTTACATCAACTATTACCATTTTTTAAATTTAAATTGTGTAATAAATAAAATTAAAATGAAGATAGACATTTTTATACAGTCACTTTGTTAGGTGGCGACTTAACCTTCATACAGTTAGGTCAACTATGCAGGTTTCTTTTTTAAACAATGTTAGAAGGAACGTGTTGTAAATTGTATAGAAAACAATTAGAAAACCTGCAATGCACAGAATATCTTAACTAGAACTAGACTGTAAAAATTTAAGTTCTAATTGACTTTTCTTAATTAATAGCCAATGGCTTGCTTAACGATATAAAACATAGAAATTAAGGAAAGACATATTTTGTCAAAAAAAGTGATTAAAGAATTATAATATTAATCTCTTATGTATATTACATAAGAGATTAATGTTATAATCCTTTAATCCCTTCTAAACGTTAGAGCTTCATACAACTATTAGTAGCGTGCTTAGTTATTCTAACTTAATTGAATTTTAATTTATTATTAAATATTATGTTAAGACTAATAGGTTAAAAAAGTGTCCATGGAGTTTCTTGTTGTTTTGGTTTTCTCAGAGAGAAAATATATCTTGAATGTTAGATCATGATAATCATTTTAAAATGATTGTTTTGGGTATAATTTATGAATATACTTTGTACGAGTACGTCACAATAGGAATATAGACTTAAAAAATAGGATTTCTTTATTTGTTAATATTTCATTACAGTCTCAACTTTATTTTTTATTGCTATTTGGTTTCCATTTACTGATACAAACTAACAAGTGTATCGAATATCGGTTGCTAATATGAAATATGGTATCATTTTTGGTCACAGTTATTGATTGCCTCACCGTTGTCCGTTGTCTCTATGACGTTGACAAATATTCTAATGGACAAAGAGATGAAAAATATCCACGCGACGCCTTTTACTAAGCTTCGAAAATATCGATATCATAAAATCCGATGTCCAGAGATCATATAGTAAAATAAAATATAAGAAATCAATTATTTAGGACAATATATTTGTTATTTTGAAGAATCGTTTGGAATGAATGTATTATTTACGAACTCTTCTCTGCAGACCCCGAAATTGATATCAATTTCGGCATTGACTTTTTTACAAAGACCTTCAATTTTTTAAATATCGTCGTAGTTTATCGAAGCCATAATATATTAAAATGTAAAAAACTTTCTTATTTTTAATGCTATTAAAATATGTTTATTATCAATATATTTATTAGCTGACATTCATAAACTGTGACACTTGTATCATAATTTAAAACCAAAAAAAAAATGCGAAAATTAATAATCGTTTATTCAAAGTCTTAAATTAAACTTTCCCCACCTTTAAAAAAAATAAAAGATAATAAAGAAAGGAAGTGTCGTAAAGCTTTAATTAGGACCTCGGCCTCAGGACTCGGATTGGAAACAATTATTTATTTAAATTGATTTAAATTTATTTAGAAAAATTGCTTTTACTTTTAAAGTTATGTTCTATTTTATTACATTCTTGTTTTGTGATATTTTTTGAATAATTTTATTATTTCCGCCAAAAAACAAATTAAAAAATCATTCCTTACAAAATTTTATTTTTAAACATAATGAACAGACTAATCCTAATTCAGTAGTAAATATTATAAAAATATTGTGTGTTGGATCCCGGAACCTGTCAATACCAACTAAGCATTGGTGACGCCGCGCCAAGCAGTCTGCAAACAAGTAAATAGTAGAGTGGACTTCCTTTATATATATACACTGTATATATATATATATATATATATATATATATATATATATATATGTTTAAAAATTTATGTAGTTTATGTGTTAAGAAACCGCTGATCGATTTGTGGGAATACATTTTTTGTCTCCTCGAACTGAGTAGTATGTTTGTGGTGGAAGTATAATTAGAAAAATATGATTAACTACCACCGACATAAAATCATAAAATCTTCATTTCTTGTATTAAAAGATTTATATCATAAAGACTGGTTTCTTTAAAGCTGTGCTTCGAACCGAAATTAAATCAAATGATTGAATAAATTTCTTCATCCGTTATTGTTATTCAAATATTACTAAGAGATTTTCATTGGAATTCCCTTAACTTCTAACTGTCTTATAATATTCATAAATATGTTTATAAAGAGACGATAGATATTCAGAATAGAATTAGGCAATTGACATTTAAAACGTTATAATTTCACTTACATTTATATTTATTTAAATAATATGTATTAGGAAATAATACTTTTGATTTAATTACGTATCCATTCTTTCCCAAAGATAAAAAACGAAAATTATAAACAAACTTGATTATATAATAAAGATACCTTAATCTAATAGGTCTCCTAATTAAAACTAAATACGGCAAATCTGATATGATTTGAGTAACTGTGGTTACAAATATTAAATTTAACATCAAAATTCGGAAGATCGTATAAAATATTTGATAATTAATAATTGAATATAAAGAGTTCTAAGAGCTCAATATGAGGTTCATTATGATTTTTAATATACATTTATAACAAACGTCAAATTGGACCCGAAACTTGAATCACTGTACATTAGCGATCTAAGTTTGTTTTTTATAAATTAATACTTTTTTGTATCTTAAAGAATAAGTAAGATATTCCAATTCTGTAATGTTGTGTTGTGTTCTAATTTTAATATATAAAGCACAAAGACACTCACTCACTGACTCATTCATCGCTCTACAGCCCAAACCGTTATACCTAGAAAGCTGAAATTTGGACACAAGACTACTGACATATTGAATAGGTGCAATAAGAAAGGATTTTGCAAAGGTCCAAACCGTTCCAAAGTTACAGCTAAAAAATTGCAAAGTTTACCGCCCGCTCCCTCCCTTATCCCATTCCATTGCGGTAGAAATTAAAATTATTTGGCCTCTAACTATGTTTATTCGTAGGATAAGGGTACCGTAACTCACATACAGTTTATGATCATTTGTGATTATTTTCTATTTACCTACAGACAGTAAGTGATTATTTGTAATTATTTTCAATACCCACTTACAATTTGTGATTATTTTCAATTAACCCACATATAGTTTGCGATTCTTTGTTATTATTTGCCCAGCAAAGCGGGCGGGAATCAGCTAGTATTAAATAAATTAAACAAAAATATACAAAAAAAAGAAAAAAAGGTGACTGGGTTTTGTCATAATTTATACATATAAGTGAATAATGATGATATATCTACGTGTTCAAAGTAAATGATTAAAGAAAGACATATACCTGTTTTAAAACATTTATATTATTAATATAGTTTAGATATTAGATATAGTTTAGATATTAGACATAGTTCAATTCATTCGAGATCGGACTGAGTAGAAATAGTGGTACGTGAAATATATTAACTAAACAATATTACCCACTTTTGTTTATTTTTTCATTTCCTTATAACTTTTAAATTTTGATAGATTAACAGACATTTTGTGACATATGGTGTAGAAAAACTGTCAAAACGAGATTGTTTTTCATTAGTACTACTTCCGGAGACTTTTTAGTATACACAAGCCATATTTGATCTGAACCTCTGAATCTGATGCCGTTTCACAGCTTGCTGAAATAATCGATAACATTAATTGTATCGTTAACGTCCTTAACATCAACAGATTTGGAAGAATTGATAACGTCACAGGTGTCATTTGGAAGATAAATTATTAACTGATGCTGTTAGTGTCTTATAAATATTTTTTCGTATTGTAGATCTCTTTGTTAATATTATTAAGGGTCTCTAGTGATCGTTTGGAGGGTGGTTTTGAAATATCACTTAGTGCGGCCCTTAGTCACGACTCACGGCGGACTTCTTGATACTACTTAAATTCAATATCGTCGAAACTCAAAATGTTCCATTTCTGTTGGTAGCTGCTTTTTGTTTAAACTTCGACGTATGTTGTAATTTTTTTATTTATCTTTATGTATAAAACAGGGATGATTTGCGTTTTTTCAAGATAAATTAATGAGAGGGTAAAGGAGTATGTGACTTAGGAGAATTTTGTACAGATATCCACCCGTACAATAACGTCGATCTTACTATCTGTGCTTTGAGGCATGAAAAAAAAACAGGAAACGAATTATGACATTAATGAAAAAAAATTATATCTAAATTTCTTTATAAAATTTGAGTTATATTCAATGTTAATTGAGTTGTAGTTTTATTGATAGATTAAATTGTTGTAAAAAATCGGTCTAAATTAGTAGTATCATTTTGTTTAAAACATGAAAACTTATATATAAATAAAATACTGCTTATAATAAAATAAAATACTGCTGTGTTCGAAAATTAGTTTTGTTTGTAATGCATATTCATTTCAATCATATTGAAAAGCAGGACTAATTAAACAATAAGGTTCGTTTGCGGCTTCTCTTTCAGAAATATGAACAACTGAATAAATAACAAATCCAATAGGGATCGGAGTCCGTGTATGAAGGCGTAACAAGCTTTTTAATGGAAATTGTTGAATACAAACCTTGGCCGGAGTTGACAAATGTTGGTCTATAACCTTGGAAAAACAGCTTTGTCCGTAGTTTAGTAACTGACGTAATTACAATTTGGAACAGTTTCAAAATTAATTAAAATATAAATGATGTGTTATTTATTAAGACCAACTAGTTAAGAAAATTATAATAATAATAAAAATGATTTTCAATAAATACAAATTTTTTTACCAAAATTGATTTATTACGACGATGCTAAACGTAAGAACGATAGTAATTATATATAAATTTAAATTTTTATTATTATAAAAAGTTCTTGAGAATTGTAAAAGATATATACATATTTAATAAGCAAAAAAAGCTTAACCAGCAGTATAAAATCGTCATATTGTTAGACTCTGCGACCCACACAGCACACTAGAGATCCGATGTGCGATAAGTAACGAAGAATGTTCAAGATTGTTACAAATTATTTGCAAATCTCATATCGTGTAAGGATAGTTGATAATATTATTATTTTGTTTAAGAAGAAATTAATTTAATGAATAAAACTCTTACTTGTGCATTTGACATTAATTAAAACAATTTAATTAATTAAGAATTTAACTACATTTAATGTATAAAGGAACTGCAGTTTTTGTAGTGAATAGAACGACCTAAATCAATACTTTATAGAAGCAAATTTAACCAAAAACCCACATTTGTAAAGCGACATCATTCAATGTTAATTGAGTTGTAGTTTTATTGATACATTAAATTGTTGTAAAAAATCGGTCTAAATTAGTAGTATCATTTTGTTTAAAACATGAAAACTTATATATAAATAAAATACTGCTTATAATAAAATAAAATACTGCTGTGTTCGAAAATTAGTTTTGTTTGTAATGCATATTCATTTCAATCATATTGAAAAGCAGGACTAATTAAACAATAAGGTTCGTTTTCGGCTTCTCTTTCAGAAATATGAACAACTGAATAAATAACAAATCCAATAGGGATCGGAGTCCGTGTATGAAGGCGTAACAAGCTTTTAATGGAAATTGTTGAATACAAACCTTGGCCGAAGTTGTCAAATGTTGGTCTATAACCTTGGAAAAACAGCTTTGTCCGTAGTTTAGTAGCTGACGTAATTACAATTTGGAAAAGTTTCAAAATTAATTAAAATATAAATGATGTGTTATTTATTAAGATTGAACTATTTAGGACAATTTTAATAATAAGAAAAATAATACAAGTTTATTTACCTAATTTAATTTATTACGACGATGCTAAAAAAAACGATAGTAATTATATATAAATTTAAAATTGAAGTATTGGGATCTTCTTTAGGATTGTTAAAGATGTATATATCGGGTGTTGGAAACACGGGCGAAGGGCTACGTTCCTGATGAGAGCCATTTGGATCTTCTTGAAGGTCCATTGTCAAAAGACAATATTCCAAACGATAAAAACTTTATTTAAAGTTTTTATAATACAAAATGATTCAGGCCTAATCAATGTCAGACGTCTGAACGGTTCGGCCGTTGAAGCCGAACTGCCCTAGACTGCGTTGCGCGTGCCTTATATAGCAACTCCTTCCACTTCGGACGTCACGTGACTAGACGAGTAATTCCGATGTTGATAATATTCATTATTATTTTAAATCACAAAGTTACACATAATTCATATATTAATTATTTATTATTAAAAACTTAAACTATTACACACATAATCAGATAAATAATGAGTCACGCCGACACGGCCATTCTGCATAAGGTCGCCACTGACCTTTATATTGCTTGATAGTCTAGTTTGATACACATTTTATTGTAAATATCTTATTTGGAGGCCCCTGTCCTCGACAAACTACACGGTAAATATATTGTCTGGAGGCCCCTGTCCTCAACAAATTATATTACAAACATACTGTTTGGAGGCCCCTGTCCTCAACAATTTCTATTACAAAAATATGATTTGGAGGCCCCTGTCCTCGACAAACTATATGGTAAATATATTGTCTGGAGGCCCCTGTCCTCAACAAATTATATAGTAAATATACTGTTTGGAGGCCCCTGTCCTCAACAAACTCTATTGCTAAACTATGCATTGGAGGCCCCTGTCCTCTACAAAACTTATTACAAACATATTGTTTAGAGGCCCCTGTCCTCAATAAACAAATTCTATTTTAACAGGACTATCCTTTCTATGATTTTAACGTTTATAATCAATGTACTCGAATGACCCCATAACTATTAACCCATCTGTTGATAATTACTGTGTTAAATTTGTGTCTACATTTTGTTCTGTTGACGCCGACACGAGATCTTGACCACGGTTTTCATTTGGCCTAGGTGCCAACCTTAATTGATCATGGGCCACTTTTTATGGTCTACCTCTTCCAGTTATTTTTTTGATTTTGTAGCGGTCATGAGGCAAAATTTTCCAAATTTCATATGCATCTGGATACTTAAGATCAAGTCCAATCTGGTTACGAGAGTTTGTCTTAAATAAAACTATTTCTCCTTTAAGAAATCGCTTAATTTTGGCTTTGCCTTTATCGAATCTTCGTTTATCCTCTTTGCCTCTTGATTCAATTTTTTTTTGTATATAGCTGTCAAGTTGACCACGGTCTACTCTTCCTTCAGTTTCGTCTACTAGAGATAACAATTCAGCAGGCACTGCACAGTGTCTTCCTGTCAGTGCCTTTATTGGGCTTACATTCGTTGTTTTACTTTTTGTACAATTAATTGCTAGTTGAAGGGCTTACAAGCCCTTCTTCCAGTCCTTGGTTTCATAGTTCCGAATAATGGTAAGTCCATTTTTTACTACAGCCATCATACGTTCAACTTGCCCATTAGATCGGCTTACACCAGGTGCTATAAAATGTTGATGAATATTGAAATTTTTGCAGTATTCTTCAAATTCCGCCTTGAATGCTGTATCCTGATCACTTACAATTTGTCTTGGGGTTCCAAATAGGGAGACAATGTGTTTGAGTGCGTGAAGCATCGAAACTGCTGTTTTATTTGTTGCGTAAGTCAAGGTTAGGAATTTGGTGTAAGCGTCGATTATTACAACAACATATTCATGTTTTTCATTTCGCTTTGTTAGTCGACCAGTCATATCCATGTGAATGGTATCAAATGGTATAGGCTGTTTCACTATAGGATACATTTGAACTTGTTTAGCCCCAGAGGGCCCCTTGCTTGTTTTACATATAACGCAGTTATCTATAAATCGTCTTACCGTTGTTGTCATTTCTGGAAACCAATATATTTCTCGAATCTTCTCAAGAGTCTTCTCCCAACCAAAATGTTTAAGCGCTGTATGATAAGCATTAATTATGCTCCACTGGTATGATTTTGGAATAATCTTCTTCCACTCCTTGCAACCGGGTTCTTCTTCTAGATGTTGGCGTTCCAAAACATGGTCATTAATCCTGTTACCATGCGTAACCTCACCCTTTTCTATTTTGTTTATAATTTTAGCTAACTCTTCATCACGGCGCTGTTCAATTTTTAACCACGTGTCCACACTTTGCGTTAAATTTATACATTCAGTGGGATTCCTGCTAAAGAAATCAGCATGTTTCATTCGATTTCCTTGGCGATATTCAATTTTGAAATCGTAATGCTGAAGAAACGACCACCATCTATGGATTCTCGGCAGGAGCTCGTGTTTGTGTGATGATGATTTTATGGCATTGCAGTCAGTTATGATGGTAAATGTTCTTCCGTATAGGTATTGTCGAAAGTGTTTTATAGCACGTACTATAGCAAGTGTTTCCAATTCATAAGAATGGTAATGACTTTCTGGTACAGTAGTCCGTATGCTCATATAACCGACGACATGTTGTCGCTCTTCGTTTATTTGAATTAGTATGGCACCCAATCCTACACTGCTAGCATCAGTGTGCAATTCAATCGGCCACCCTTCTCTAAAAATTGTTAGAATTGGCACTGAAGTTAACAGTCTTATTATATCGAGTCTAGTACTTTCACATTCAGGAGACCACATAAATTTAGCATCCTTCTTTGTAAGATTGTACAAGGGAACCATACGCTCTGAAAAAGATGGTATGAAGCGGCGAAAGTAGCCTTCTAAACCGCAAAACTGCCGTACCTGTTTTGCGTTCGTTGGTATAGGAGATCTTTGGAGAGCTTCCACTTTACCAGGACTTGGACGAACAGTACCATTAGTTATCAAATTGCCTAGGTATTCAATGGTGGTTTTGAAGAATGAGCATTTCTTGGCATTGATGCTGAATCCAGCTTTGTTCAGGGCTGTAAGAACTTTATCTAGTGTTTGTAGTCCTTGTGGGAACGTTTTACATTTTATCAACACATCATCCATGTATACTAGTATATCATCTAGTAAAGGTCGAAGCGCGGTCATTATTGCCTTTTGAAACACGGCTGGTGCATTCATTAGCCCAAAAGGCATTCTGACATATTCGTAGAGACCATCAGGTGTTATAAATGCTGTCTTCGAGATAGAAGATTCTTCGATAGGAATTTGGTAGAAGCCTTGTGCCATATCTAAGCAGATAAAGTATGTAGAATCGGATAGTCTATCGATTTGATCCGATATTATTGGAAGCGGAAACTTTATAGGGATAGTATTCCGGTTGAGTTCTCGATAATCTGTACACATTCTATCTTCACCGTTCTTTTTCTTCACTAGAATGACAGGACTCGCGAAATCTGAAGAACTTTCTCTAACAATACCGTTTGCAATTAATTCATCGATAATAGCTTTCACTTTTTGTCGTTCTACTAATGCCATTCGGTATGGACGACGCGACACTATCTTCATTGGGTCCTTTAGGTGTATATCCAAACTCCCTGTATTAACCTTTGTTTTAGGAATCCCGGTCACAAACAACCCACTATAACTTTTTAGTAAAGCTTTCAAGTCATGTATTTGTTCTTTATCTGTCAAATCGGTATCTAGATTTTCAAAGGGATCTTCCGTACATTGAAAGATGTAAACTGGTTCCTTTCTGATGACTGAAGCACCATTTTCTGTTACAAGAACATTTAGCCCGGTACCTTTTACTAACTCTGCTCCAATCAAAAGTTCACATGGTATTTCGTGATCTTCGATAATGTGAAAAACTATTTCAACAAAAGTACCGCTAAAGTTAACGGTGACGTTGATCTGCTGACAAGATAAAATAGGTATATTTTTACTTCCTATACCTTTAAGCATTAGAGAACAATCTTCACGTTTTCCTGGTATTGATAAACTGAGTGATCGTCTTATTAGTGAGCGGGAAGCTCCACTGTCATAAAAAGCCACAAGTTTGAGACCGTTGATTTCGATTTTCATTGGAGTCAGAATATTGTTAACATCTGAGATTAGGTTAACCTTTTCGGCATCGTCTGCTATTTTCTTAAAACAAACAGATTCTACATGTCCTATTTTACTGCAATAGTTACATTTAGGCTTTTAAAGTTGACTTCTATTACGGTTAAAGTTGTTTTCATGATTTTCAGTGGCAGTTAATAATGGTCTAGGATCAATCAATTGTTCGTTCTTTTTGCTACAGTTTACTTGAGTGTGCCCAGGTTTACCACACTTAAAACATGTTACAGTCTCTTCTCTATTAACCCTTAGCCTAGGTCTTTTACTAGGTGGTTCAAATCGAGGTTCTCTTGGTCTAAACGTAGATGCAACAGAGGTAAGTTCGGGAACGGTATTGCATTTACTTGATAGCAAACGTAATCTGAGATATTCATTATCTATACATCCAATGACGGCTTCAACAGCATCCTTATCCTTATCTCCTCTAATAACACGTTTCCATATTTGCCAAGCTTTTGTTATGGATTCCACTGGATTGGTTCCATCGAATTCAAAGTTACGTAATTTAATAATGTCGTTGGAGTATCGTGCTTCCGGCTCAAATGTTTGTATAAGAGCTTCACGCATATCCTTCCAAACTGGTGATTTCACAAGCCATGTGTCTCCAAGTGCCTTAGCTCTACCCTGCAACAGGCCTGCTATTTTCGTACATAACTCGTAATCTGTTAAACCCCAATGGTTTTTTGCTTGATCAACGTGTTCGCACCAATCTCGAATCGGTACCTGGCCATCAGGGTTGAACGGTGCTATATAAATATCACTGAATCTTGGCCGTCGAGATAAGGTCGATGTTCTACTAAGAAGCCCCGTAAGGAACTCACAATTTGCTTGCATACTTGCTTGCTGCTGCCGTGTAAACGTTTCCATCATTCTAGACATGGCAAGCAGTGTTTGTGACGTTTCAAGGTTATCCGTTCTTCTGAAATGTGTACTTGTGTCTAAAGGCGTTTCCGAACGGATCCCACTTCTGATATCGGGTGTTGGAAACACGGGCGAAGGGCTACGTTCCTGATGAGAGCCATTTGGATCTTCTTGAAGGTCCATTGTCAAAAGACAATATTCCAAACGATAAAAACTTTATTTAAAGTTTTTATAATACAAAATGATTCAGGCCTAATCAATGTCAGACGTCTGAACGGTTCGGCCGTTGAAGCCGAACTGCCCTAGACTGCGTTGCGCGTGCCTTATATAGCAACTCCTTCCACTTCGGACGTCACGTGACTAGACGAGTAATTCCGATGTTGATAATATTCATTATTATTTTAAATCACAAAGTTACACATAATTCATATATTAATTATTTATTATTAAAAACTTAAACTATTACACACATAATCAGATAAATAATGAGTCACGCCGACATATATATTTTTGACAAATAAAAAAAGTACTAACTAGCAGTATAAAATTTTAATATTGTTCGGCTTTGCGATCCATAGAGCACACTAGGGATCCAATGTGCGACGAGTAATGAAGAATGTTCAAGATTTCAACAATTTATTCGCAAATCTCTCATGGTATAAGAGTAGCCGATAATACAATTTTTTTGTTAAAGTAATAATTCAATCAATAAACTCTTACTTGTGTGTGTGCATTAGATACTAATCAAAACAATCTAAATAATTAAGAATTCAACTATATTTATTGTATAAAGGAACCGCAGTTTTTGTACTGAACAGAACGACCTAAATCAATACTTTATAGAAGCTAATTTAACCACAAACCCGCATTTGTAAAGCGACATCCTTCAATATTAATTGAGTTGTAGTTTTATTGATAGATTAAATTGTAATTTAAAAAAATTATCGGTTTATCAATTCATAGTATCAATTTGTTTAACACATGAAAAATTATGTGGTTAAATATTTGCAAATTGCACTTAATTAAAATGTTGGGCACATAGACACACACACACACACATATACACATACATACACACACAGATAAATCGTATCTTAACCGTTTCCTCTCATACCTCAAAAACATTAACCGCTGATCGGTCAACATGCATATATAATGCAACAGTATTAAACAAATATATCTTATATTTCTTTAATATATCGTTCGTAATCCGTTTATAATATTTTGCGAATAAGATAGAAATGTTTTAAAATATTTTATCACAGATAACAATCGCTTGTTCGACGTACTGCGGACTTATGACAGTGGGGTAGTTGATACTGTTATTGTCTCGTGTATGCGAAGGGTTGAAGTGTAAGTACCACATATGGAGGTCATTCCATATAATAAAGTGATATCTATGTGAATGGTCAGTCTATTTTAGTGGAAAGGTTTGTTTTATCTACATATAGTACAATTTTCCTTTATTCGTTATTATTTTAGAAGTATTTCTAATAATTTTTGGTTTAGAATCAAATAAAATATAATGTTTGAAGTCATTAAATTTATGCATTCAAAGTATTTTTATTCTATGAAAACTTGTTATTATAATAGGTAACTTGTGAGTTGTTATTGAATATGCAATTGTTTCAGTATAATTGTTTATAACAGTTACTTATTTTCTAATTAATCACTTTTATTCTACGTAGTCTGTATTGGTAAGTGGATTACGTAAAGTTATTTTTCTCATTAGCAAACCTAATTAGGCTAAAAACTTACTTTATGCGGTATATTTAAAGAAATGTTTCTTATAATAAATGCCGGTTTAAAATTTAACATACATGTTTTTTATGTATTAAATATCGTGATTTGGTTTAATAGAAATTTGTAATAACATGCTAACATAGAGTAGTGGAAATTTACATGTTTAAATTTTGTGTGAAATGGTCTCAAGTATTTATATAACTTTTTAAAATAACGCCGACCTTTCGTTTGTACAGAGGAAATGTTTTTATGTAAACGAAGTTGTTTTCCAACTGTTATCCTCATGGCTAACAGTCCTAGCTTCATATACACCAATACTTGGTTTTGATACCAATTTTTTTTAATATATAGATAGTCATTAAGAAATTTATAATTCAAATTAATTTTCTAATTCATTTAGAACTTAAATTCACTTCAGAAAATGTAAGGACTAAATATAATCCCAGCATATATTAATAATTTTAAAGTTTAACTTTATCCAAGTTTTCTGATAAAAAAGATAAAAAAATACTAAACTGGTATTATCACACGACTTTAAATGGAACGTCAGCTCTTGCTCTAACAACAATATTTTTAACTACTTGAAAGTATTTTAATTCATTTGACCATATTTATATTCGCGTTTTTAATGTAATTTTCCAGTTTAATCAAGTTTATTTAATTTTATTTAATTTTCTTAACTTATACATTTTGGGGTAACGTATATTAAATTAAAAGTGTAAAAGAATAACAAACTTTAACTATCTGAATCATAATTGTAATATATTCTCACATTATTAATATCTAGTAAGTTTCTTTTTATTAATTTATTTTATGATCTATAACATCGATATCATATCATAAATATAAAAATATGGCTTAGTTTAGCCTTATATTATGTTATTGAATCTATTCGTTACAGAATAATAAACAAACAAAGAAATGTTTCCTGTTTAAAATATAAAAAAAAACTTGAGTAAGTCGTAAGTACATACAGAGGAAAACTGATTTTTATTGATTAACACGATTATAATTTTTGTTTCCTCGAAGTAGGTCAGAAGGGTAGTCAATAGATTTGGGATGAATGAATAGAGATCCATGGCTAGCTATTATATAACATTTCTTACAGTTTTTTTTAAATATATTTAATGTATTTATCACAGAAAATAAATTCTTTACATCTGGGCTTCGGAGCGAAATTAAATAGAATGATTTGGTTTGGAATAAATTTCTTCATTCGTTATTGATATTCCGAAATTACTAAGAATATTTTATTGAGCTTCTTATGAATTCATTCTTAAGTTATGTAATGTTTATTCAAAGTGTAAGGAAGATATATATATTTCTTATAAAATCAGTTATTCTCAAAAGACTAAATATTAATAATTTATTTTATTAATAAATAATACAATTGGCAACATGGCCTCATTGTAAGTTAAAAATAATTTAAGGTGTAATAAAGCTGAAACAAATAAATAAGTATAAATACAATATTGAGCGAGTTAGAGCAGTTGACACACTCCTTATTTTGTCGGAATCTGGTCACCCGATGTCTGATCAATGCATTGAGAGCGGTCACACGTGCCGTAACAAATATCGCTGATGCACTAAACCAACGATTTAGTTTTAAAAAACTCAGCATTATACTTAAAAACAGACCGAAAAATCGGAAATGCAGAGTATATAGGAATGCTTTACGTAGTGATCACATTTATTACTTTTCTCTTTACGACATTGGTACTAACATACAAAGAACTAACTAGAAGTAAGAGAGTAAATCTTAGGTCAGTCGTCAACACGGTCAAGGTAACGGAAATTGACACTAACGTCAAGGGAAAAGCAATAACCTCTAGAACTAATTTAATAATGGCAGCGGTCCTTAGACTTATTCTCAGTAACAAAAATCTATTTTAAAAAAATTTCACTAACTTTCTGGAACAGATAATTAGTGGTAACCTAATTATAATAGTTGAGAATAATTGTTAGAGGCCAGTGGCCAGGCCATTAATGAGACCAAAACATCATTTGTGATATTATTATGGCATTAAAAATGCAGACTATAAAATGAATACTGACAGTTATAAAAAGTACTGAAAATAATGAATTAATTGTTATTTTTAAATATGTAAATTATCATATTTTTAACTTTACAGCGGTAAATAATTGTAACTTTTATATTGTCTTCATACATAAAATAATTATTAAGCGTAAATTGCTTAAAAGTACTCTTTGTAAATGAAGAAGGTGTTTTTTTTATTTTGGCCTAGTTACAATTATTTGACTATTGCTCATCTTAAGATTGGCTCAACTGGGTTTTATGAACAACCTTCTTAAAAAGACTGCATGACAAAGTTAAGTTAAAAGTAGGACTTGCTTATTCCCTTGTAGATTTTACAGCAAACTGCAATACAATTAAACCAAGGGATCGATCTTTCAAAAATGTTGAATCACATTTTAATTTCTAATCAGAAAACCTAATATAAACTTACAAACTGTCTCGATGAATACAGATTTCCAAATAAATTAACCTTCTTCAATCTCAGAAAACACCAAATACTCGACTTTATTTCTATTTTTTTTTTCTAATGTATAAAGTAAAAGAAATCTGTAGCAATAATACAAGTTTTATATAGCTTATGTTAGCCGTTGACGAGTCATTGAGTCTAATATTAATAGAAGTTTATTATAATAATACCCTCTGCCTTCGCTTAAATTATGATCGATAGTTATATATACGCAAAGGTCTCCACGTTTTTGTAATTTCTTTAGTGTTGCAAGAGGTCAGTATCTGTACGTTGGACGACATTAGGTACTAAGTGATCCGTATTCTTGTTTGACCTTCTATATAAAAAATATCTATCAAGATTTATTAATAATATGAATATAATGAAAGTGCATTTTATTAATAAAATAATGTATAAAATTGTAGATAAAAAAACGTATAATTGATTGGTTTAATTTTTTTTCCAGCATCGGATTTTGTCACTAAAACATCAAATGAACATTCAGAATATTTAATACTTTTTTTGGATTAAAAATGTATTATTTATTGTAAAATAATGAACAGATTTCTTTATGTAGATATTAGCTGCGGAGCAAAACAATGAGCCTGAACTCTACATTAGAGTGGCATTAACCCAGTTATAGACTTTGAAGTTTATTATTATGGTTATCACTTTCACATTCATAATTATTCATGAAATATTAAAGACTCTTTTTGAATTACTATCATTATACTTTATTTTAGGTAGATTCCATAGATGAATCTACCTATTGCAATCGATGCGATGACGGGACCCAGACCCCAGAGTAGGGGCGCTACGCCGTTTATGAACTGGAGATTGAGAATCCGTCGAAAAAAAAAAATTATATATCCCTCTATATATATATGTATATATGATCCATCAGTCCAAATTCATCGTAGGCGAAATCTGACTTCACAGTTCGATAGGATAAATTAGTAGGACAAACGTACCATCTCGTTTTTTTTGGAAAAAGTGAAAGGGGGGGCTGGGAGGGGGGGTGAAAGTGCAAATCTTTGGGACACGCTACAGGTCGCAAATATTGACGCAGGATTTTCAAACTCGGCAAACACATTCAAACTCGGCAAACACACGGACAAAATGAAGGTTAAGTTCTTGAACGGGGGAAATCGGTCTAGGGGTTGAGGAGCTGGGGGGATCGAAAGTTAAAAACCGAAAAAAGTCACAGAAGAAGGCAAAATTTTGTGTCGGAAAAATCTTAGAAAATTAACAAATTAAAAGAGGAAACTTTTTTGTCCGAAAAGTTTTTTGATGCGACCCCCCGTTTAGGAGATAGGAGTGGTGGGTGGTTCCCCGCTCACCCAATATATGCAGAGTGACCCGTCATAAGACTCGTAATGACCAGTAGAATACTGCTGGCTAGTTTTTCTTTGTCGATCCGACCGACGGGAATCTACCTAACACGATCGACCCTGTCGAACGAGGTATTTATAACAAAGTTCGATGAACTTCATATCTTCGGTTGGAAAAATTTTTACGGCATTATTCGAATTTGTTTTTTATATCACACACTATAAGTTAAATACTACTATAAAACTTTCAATGGGGCTTCTTTTCGAATTTTTCGAATTTTCTCCATGTACCTTTAAAAATGTGAAGTTGAATCGGACGTTTCCTAATTGGAACGTCTTCTGACCTTGTTATTTATGCAGATCCATTGAAAGAAGAATTGTTTACATTCACATTAACAAATAGTTATGTTATGGAATACAATTTTAAAAGATATGTACGATAATTTTCAAGATGTAGGTTTTTTGTTATTCAAATTTTCGTGAACATATTACAACAAAAAAACCATAAATAACTGTCTAATTTTGTCCAACGCGCTATTAGTGTAAAATAAAATAAATACAAAAAGACACACGGAATCTATTAGTTAGTATAATGTAAAAAGAATGAAGTTTTAATTGCTCCTGCTTTTTGTACTTATTAAATATTATAGTTTTATTTTGTTAAAGTAATAAATTTATAAATCAATAAACCAATTGATCTCATAAAGAAAAAATAACCCTGTAGTATCGTTTCTATAGTTAATTAGCTTATTTTTGTAATCGTTTTTTCTTTATTTCTTTAAAAAAATATATTCATTTTAATAGACCTATTCTTTTTTTATTCGAAATAAATACATTCTTATTATTCAGATACTACAAAGGAATAAAACGTGTTCAGTAATAAGACTATCTATTATAATATTTGATTTTATTAAGTTCTATATGATCGCGTTTATTTTAACATAACATACTTTGGATATGCTCATATTTCTTAAAAATAACCAAATTCATAATCTTATTATTTGAATTATAACCCACTCTAATTGACCCTAAAATCGACACTAAACTATATTGTATCAAGATGATAAAACAAGATGTATTAAAAAACCAGTATTAATACGATATCTAATGTTTTTCCTCATGCGGCACCATTCGAATCAGTTTTTCCTCTGCTGCTACCAATATCATTGCATTCGAGTATTAAATTGCAAATTGCAGTTGTATATTTGATTTTAGATACTCCGAGACAGCTTCTAATTTAGGTTATAGTACTGCATGTACCCGATTTTATAAATTGCTTTTCTTTCTTTCTTTTCGTTTCTTTTTTAGTTTTTATTGATATTTTAAGGAATTTTGCTTTAATATCAAACCGGCAAGAAAACTTTTGTTTTTATTTGGAGAGCAAGTGTATTTTGAATGTATGTATGTATGTATGTTAATTCTTCCAATTTATGTTTATACCTCACATTCAAAATACATTTTCTCTCCAAGAAAACATCGTAACGTATCCACATACTTATTTTTCTAGAATATAAATACAGACATGAAATCTTAAATACTAATAAAGAAGCAGTTTGTATAACTATATGACAGATTTTTTTCAATGTCAACTTTTAAATTTTTTTATTGAGTATTTTGTTTCCATATACTAAAACAAAACTAAAAAGTCTGCCCTATATTGGATGCTAATATAAAATGTGGTGATATTTTTTGTCATAAATATTGATTGCCTCTCCGTTGTCCTGTATGTATGACGTCAAATATTCCAATGGACAAAAAGAGATGAAAATTATCCATGCAACGCTATTCTCTAACCTTAGTAATACATTAATATCGCGAAATGCGAATTCTAGAGACCTCATCATAGTATTAAAAAATACATAAAATACATAAATTATAATTATAAAGAAGTACTTCTTTTCAATGAAGATATTATATATCTACTTTTTTTTTGTACATCCTTGACTTTTTTTTTACTAAGATTGTTACATCATTAACTTTTTTAAATATATCCTATCGCAGTCGTACTTAATAAATTGATATTCAAATGTAAATTATTTTAATTTTTCTTGCTATAAAATATATATATTTAATTATTAGCTGATATTTATAAATTGTGACATTATGATGTTTAATAATATTATGTAGACCCTCGGTCTGAGCGATCAACCTGGAGGAAATATTTTATTTAAATATCTAAAATTTATTAAAATTTATTTAGAATGATCTCTATAAATTTTAAAGTTATGTTTAATTTTATTAAATTCCAGCTTTGTTTTATTTTTTTCTTTAACAATTTTATTATTTCCGCCAAAGAAGTAAACAAGAACTCAGAGCTTATCTTTAATACAATATTTTCTTCCTTACCTTATATTTTTATAGGATATAATAGTGATAATAACAGTAACCTTTTTAATACTTATTGAGCAGCTCTGGGAGGAAGATGGAGCTGCTCTTCCGAAGCGCCGAAAAACGGTAAGGCGTAGACGTGTCGCTGGCGAGCGCTGCCTGCCGCCATACCCTGAGGTCCGAGTGGTGGATTGCAAAGTCCGCAATTCGAGACAGTCCACTTTCTGGGCCTGGGTACAAGTGGTATAAGTTGGATCTAGACTCTTTGAGTCTGAGTGTGGCTTTGCCGTCAGCTCGATGAAGGTTTTCCAGATCTAGCTCGGTCGGTTTGGGCTTTGGGCTGGGGAGCACGTCAAAACAAGTTGTCCACCGGAATGGGGCACATTCATGTCAACAGTTTGTGCTGCTCCATTTTGACGTGGTAGTGGCTCACATGACCTGCTGCTGGAGCAACGCGGATATGTGCGCAAGAGTTTTAGTGGCGATCCTCAATACGGCGAGTTATTGACCGTCTAGTTTAGTAAGTGAGAATCCCACATACCCGCCGCCTTCTTGTCCCCTGGAATGCGGCGTGAACTCATAAAGAGTTTCAGACGAAAAAAAAGTGGTGGAAGGATGAATAAGAAATATAAATCTTAATTTCTCATATTTATTGTATTAAAATGAACATATCATAGATAATTCGTTACTTTATAAGTGAGTTTTGAACTGAAATTTAATGGAATAATTTGAATAAATTAATCTTCTTCTTCATCTGTTAATGTTATTCAAATATTACAATGAATTTTTGATAGGAGTTCCTTCAATTCCTAACTGTCTTATAATATTATATACACATCAACATCGTTTAGGGTTATTTTGTATAAAGCTCTTAAACTCAAAAAATACTTTCCAGTTTTAAAGTCTTTTGATGAAAGACTATTTTGGAAACCTTTTTGGACGATGCTAAATTTAATTTTGAAAAAAAAAATAATACAAAAGATTTACGCGGCATAATGACAGCGAAGTCCGAAAGTTTCGTTTACCTATAGGATGTATGTATATATATATATATATATATATATATATATATATATATATCGAGATAATTTTTTTGAGCCAAATTTAAGTTGTATAACAAGTTATCGATTAATTTCCAGTTAAACCTATTGTGTGTATGATGCAGCAGCGCCATTTAACGAGAGAAGAAATGCTAAGGGCAGTAGGCATGCTCCAAGCTGGGGCTACTCAATGAAGTATTGCTGAGGAGATTGGAACAAGACAAAACGTGATATCTAGGTTATGGTCACGCTACCATGCTACTGGTAAAGTGGCTGAAAGACATCCAGGCGGGAAATGCTTAACCACTCAACGACAAGGCCGATTTTTGCAAATTGCCGTGAGAAGAGAACCAAATGTTACGGCCATGCAGTTGGTTTAGAGGCTCCAATCAGAGCACCAGTTGCTAGTGAGTGACCAAACTGTGAGGAGAAGGCTGCATGAAGCTAACCTTCATGTTCGCAGATCGTTTCGTTTCGTCTCCAGCACTACGCCGAGGAAATCGTAGACGACGACTAAAGTGGGCTCGCACACAGCGAGAGTGGTGACGAGATGGTTGCAGTATCGGCGTTTCGGTTTTAGGCTGACCCGCTCAATCACCTGACCTAAACCCCATAGAGCACGTGTGGGACATGCTCCAAAGAAGGGTTTTGAGAAATTTTCCTGCAAACATTGCGACATATACTGCAGCAAGACTTGGATAACTTAATCCAAAGTATGAAAAATCGTTGCAGGGTATAAATGTGATGGGTGGTTTTACAGACTACTGATTTTTCACGTAACTGTAAAAAACAATAACTTTTGTTGGTGTAACAATAACTTGTTTATTAATTGAAAATATATAAAAGAAGAGGAATATAAGATAACATATAATATTAAAATGCTTTATAACATTTATATTATTAAGATATCATATAAATATCGTAGTTCAACCCATTTAATACAGTTGAATCAATGAGAATAATGAGTTACACTATTTCAATAAACTGTAAATCAGATATTGAATAGTGATTCAATTAGTGAGACCGAACTGAGTAGAGTTAAAGTAGTGGTTAGTGAACTTTTGTTTATTTTGTCAATCCTTTATAACTTTTAGATTTTGATATATTAACAGACAGATTTTGACATATTATGTAGAAAAACTATCAAAACGTAGATAGAGATTGTTATGCATTAATACTCCACCAAACACTTTTTATTGCACACAAGCTCTTACTGATACTTAAGCTGAACTTGGAATTTTTAACACGTCATGTGTCATGTGGAAGACGATGACAGGTTTTTCTGTTACAGTAACATTGTTAATTATTATTAATTGATATTGTTATTATCTTGTAAATATCATTCCGTAAAATAGATTTGTTTCTGTAGTTTTTTTTACAGTAATTTTAAAGTTCTCTAGGGAGGATAGTTTTAAAATATCGCTCACTGACGCCCTTGGTTGCGACTCACGACAAAGCTAAAGCTCTTGACACTACTCAATATGGTCGAAACTCAAAATTTTCCTCTTGTGTAGATCACCGTTTCTTGTTAAAATAATTTTAGTTTTATTACCTCCTATTTACTTTGTTTTTTATAATAATGTCAACTTAATACATTTCCCTGAACATGAACTGTCAAAAGATCAAATAAATCATTCAAAAAGCGGGCCAGCCTTTGTAATAATTCAGACTATGTTTGTGTTATTTAAAAATGTTTGTATGTTATTTAATAATTTTGTTAAGATGCTTTCTCACTCCGCCAGTGAGTGTAGAATATTGATATTTTCAATTTCTCCTCAATTGTTATCTTTTCTAAATTTCAAAATATTTTATATTTATATATATTTATTTTATATTCTATATAAATACATTTTTTATATTTAATGTTTTATTATGTCGGTTTTAACTATTTTCCTCTTCCTCTTAAGACTTTACTTTACTTTACTAGTGACGCTGTATCGGATGGTGATTTTATTTCACTTTATTCCAGGCTCAAATCTATCTTTCCTAGTATATAACAATTTAAGCATAATTCATGTAAGTACGTAAAGCATACCGGGTTATTTCTCTGATATTCTTGCAACATATAGCAACCTGCAAGTCTATTGCATATTTGTTTCCGGATCGTGACTTAAATCTTCACTTTCTTTCTCACTTTACTGTTTGCCTAATTTTACTCTGATTCGCCATGACCGTCTTGAGAAGAGACATATTTGGTAGGCAATATACTTTGTCATCAGTCGTTCACCTCCTACAAATTGCGGTACCTTGGAATAGTTTCTTGGAATAGGATGTATAGAGAAGCCAGACGCCGCTATATTTACTTCTCTGTAATAATTCTACACCTCCACTATTATGGAGGCTATTTAATTCACTGATTGTTGCTAAATTTCCGCCCCCATCTAACAATTTATTGAATTGAAATTCCCTACAGTACTTCTTAATTTCACTTAAACTTCACACTTAAAATTACATACGAATGCACTACCTAAACTGTGATAGTTTTACGTTTAAGAAATGATGTAGGCAAAATAATACAGAATCATATAAATATATAATCATATTAAGGCAAAAATTTTACATATTAATTCTAAAGTTATGGGTAATGATCATCACATCAGCCGTAACATGATAGTTTCTATTCTCGATATAGTATTGATTGTTATAAAACATACCATTAATCTCTTTAACAGCCAATTCCTTTTCACCTGCCTGGATAACCATAAACTCACCAAACTTCTCGTTCTGGATTTTAGTAAAGCTTTCAATTCCGTAGACTTTGATATATCGCTTGGTGTTATTCGTAGCCTTAACATATCTCCCGTGATTAACTGATTTCATTCTTCCTTCCTGTAAAAATGTCGACAGACTATATGCTCTGATGACTCATCCTCGAATTGGACTGTTGTTTCTTCCGGCGTCCCTCAGGGCGGCGTTTCATCTACTTTACTTTTGGATTGGATTTCGCAAGTCTGACCATGTTTTGTATTTAAGACGTCAATTTAAGTAGTTCCCTAGTCGCATTCGTTGGAATGTGTGCTTTTTAACCACGCTATAAAAATAATTAAGTAATTTAACTACCTCTTATCTATATAACTTAGTTTATCTGTCCCCACCAAGTGGAATTTCCAAACGCTACTGTTTTACTAATAAAACCTAAAGGTTTTAAAACGATGTACAATTATCTACCTATACCTACTTACAATTCAACTTCTTTCTCCAAATTATTCACAATACATGCAGCGTTTGCAGCGCACACCTGTTTTCTCATTCAAACGAAGATTAAAGCTCTACTATTGTGACCACTGAAGCTGGAACCTTACGAAGACCGGCAAAAAAGATTATTAGGTTACCTATATAATTTACTTTTACTTTATTTGTAACTTAGCTTTCCTACTATTTAGTTAAATTTTTTTTTTTTTTTTTTCTATTTTTCTTTCACGTGCGGGGAGAGTGTTATAAATCCTCTTTAGTATAAATATTATTTTTAAATAGAAATTAATTATAACAAAAAATGTCATTGTCACTCGCAAAATAAAAATGAAGAAATATACTAACTTTGAAACCAGCTTATTTATTATTATTTATTAATTTTCATCAACTATTGTTTATGTATAAGTTAAATTTTTAGTTACATATTTACTATTCGGAATATTTCATATTTGTAGTGTGTGCCTATTTTTGCCCTTTCCTTTTTTGTCATTTTTTTGTCATTTTCATTACGCTTATAGCTATTAGAAGTCTCTTTATATAGATAAACTCATCAAAAGTTGTTTTTATATTTCTTCATGTTTTGTTTCCAATAAATCTAGTATATAATGAATAAATGAGGAATAGCGGTTAAAAATCATAAATATTATTTATATTTTAACGAAATTTATACCTCTTATCATTACTTTGGTTTTCTTTTTACTATTTCTTTTTTCCTTTTTTTATATTAATTGTCTTCTGCAAATTGCCTTAATCATATTTTTATCTTCTTAATTTTTTTCTTTTACATTATAACTAATATGATACCCCTTAACAATTTATTTATTTTTATTTAAGCTAAGATTTTATTTTTATATTATTTTAATATTAATTTTTATTTTAAAGTCAACTTTTTTGGTTTCTATTTGTATTCCTTTTTTTGATTGGTCATAGATAAATTTTGATTGTAATTTCTACAACTTAAATCTATAGTGTTTACTTATTTAAATGTACATTTTTAAAGATTTCATGAACAGCCAGTCTAAAACTGAAATGCCTATCATTTTCTATTAAATAAATAAATATAAAAAAGGACTATTTTGGCAAAATTGATGAAGTCTTTAAAGGTTCTACGATCTTCGATCTTTTTTATTCCAAAAAGGATACAATGCAATAACTTGAGTTGTTTTTATTTTATTGCGTAAAAGAAATATAATATTTTTATATAAATGCCAAATAAGTACCTGGTATTCATATAATTTTGTTATTTTCCTTTATAACTGAAAGGTAATCAGTAGAAGCGGGGTTTATTATTCTTCATCCAACATTATAAGTATTTAGTTACGAGTATATTAAAGTTAACAATTAAAAAGGTAATTTAAGAATTATAATTTCTGTATTTTATATTGACATTATATATGATCAAAGATGAAAATGTTCAGTGAGAAAACTTATTATAGAACAACGTGAAAGGAATTCTCATATTGTGCCGATCTTAAATAATTGGTAAAAAGACAGTATGATAATATTGATGACATATAATATGACATATAGTGTATCCACAAATTAGTTTTAGATATAATGTATTTTTATTTCAACCATATTGAAAAGTGGATAACGAAACAATACGGTTTGTGTGCGGCTCCTCTTTCCATTTGTAGTATATCATTTGTAGTATATCATTTGCATTTGTAGTATATCTTATACTACAAATGCAACTCAATATTCAACAAATCCTAAATGGATTGGACTAAGCGTATGTAGTCGTAACAAGCTTTTCAATACAAACTGTTGATTACAAACCTTTGTTGCAGTTGAATAAACCAACGTCTATAAGCTTGGAAAATCAGCTTTGAACATAGTTTGTTTACGAACATGATTACAGTTTGAAAGTGCAAAATAAATATTATATTTTTTTTTTATTAAAACTAATAAATAATCTACTATCATTAGAACAGATTGTCGATTTTATTGCAATGGTTCAAGTTGTTCCAAAATTGCTCACTAAATATATTGACATTTATGAAACAATAATCACAATAAAAAAACCCGACTGAGTTTGTTGTGTGGTTCTTTTCAGAGCGGGGAGCATTTGGAACCCTCGTATCCTTATTGTAAATTGGAGAATATCTTTACAGGCTTATTTCGATAAGTATGGTATAGGCCCTCCTGCCACTTCCACTGGACGTGCACAAGTGGTCACTGGCATTGATTCAAACTGGAAAACATATAAACAAATAAATATTTTAAACAATAATTTAAACATTTCCAGTCTCCTGAACAAGCCGGTTTCCGTAAAGGATTCCGTAAAGGAGCGGTCGTCATGACGATCTAAGTGGATGCCTATGCTTAAGTGGGCGTCTATAGGCTGACAAAAATCATCCTATAGTAAGGCTTTGCGATCTATAGAGCACACTACGGATTAATAGTAACATGTCTTATAGGTGAAAACGTATGTGGTTAATAATTCTTTGCAAGTTTCACAAAGATTAATTATTGGGCATAAATTCTAGACACATAAAAGGTATCTTAACCGTTTTCTCTCATGCCCCAAAATCAATAACCGCTGATACATCAGTACGTGAGATAAATTAGGTAATATGCGACCGTAGTAAGCAAATATCTTATATTATTTTAATGTGTGGTTTGTAATACATTTATATTTATACAGTATCATAGAAATGTGTTAAAATTTTTCTCATAGATAATAATCGTATGTTCGACGCACTGAGCACTTATGATGGTGGGTTTCTTTATATTGGTATCGTCTCGAAAACAAAAGAACGAAGTGGAAGTATCACAAACTAAGGTCAGTAAATATATAATAAAATGATATATATGTAAAAGGTCAATCTATTTCAAAGGAAACGTTTATTTTATGTACAGTACCATTTTTTTATTCGTTATCATTTTAAACGTGTCTCAGGATATTTTAGTTTTGAGTCAAGTTAAAGGATAGAGACTTAAGTATAGTATAGTAGAAATTGTTAAAATAACATTAAAATTCAACGCAAAAAAATACGCTATGTTTCAAAATCAGGCCCATGATTGTGTTAAAACAGTAAGTTATTTTTCTCATTAGCAAACCTAATTAGGAACTTACTTTATGCGGTATATTTAAAGAAATATTTATGCAGTATATTTAAAGAAATTTTAATTGCTTGTTTTTCATGTATTAAGTGCCATGATTTGGTTTAATAGAAAGTGGTAATAACACGCCCACATAATATAGTGAACATTTAAATATTCAAATTATGTGTGAAATTTTATGAGATTTAGAATCAAATTATTCCAATTCTCTTATACTATAAGAAAAATAAATATGGTATGGTATTTATAAAACTTTTTCAAACTATGACGGCTTTTCCTTTGTAAAGTGGAAATGGCTTTATATAAACAAAAGTTGTTTTACAACTGTAAGTCATGAAGTTGGGACTGCAAATTGGTAGAAATAAAAATTTTACTATTTTTTACTATTTTTTTACTTTTTTTTACTATTTGCTATTTTCAATGGTTCTCTTGAAATTATCCGTCCTTTAATTATCATATTAGAATTAAGTTATAAATGAATGAATCCAATTGAAAAGAGTACTTTCAAATTAAAAAAATCCGTGCCCGCAGGGGGACACGCGTGGGTAGACCTTGTGTGTAACTCGTTTAAAATATAACTCACTACCTAAGAATAATACATGATGCCGTTGTTTACATCAAAAATTTTCAAGCAAAAAGCGGTTTTAATTTTTTTTCTCGGAAAAGGTATCTTTTTTGGAAATACTTTTGGTACTTAAATTTAGAGTAAAAAATAACCTTTCTATTAAAAATATTTGCGAGGAGGGAATGTTTACCAGAAAAAAGTTGTCGTGGTTTTACCTACCTAAAATTTACAAGCTAAAAGTGGTTTTAATTTTTTTCTCGGAAACGGTACCTTTTACGGAAAAACTTTTGGTACCTAAATTTAGAGTAAAAAATAACCTTTCTATTAAAAATACCTGTGATATAAGAATGTTTACCAGAAAAAAGTTATGATTTTTTTTCCAAAAATTTTCGGTTTTTTTACCCCCACCCCTAAGTTATTGAAGTTAGGTTTTCGGTTTATCTACATTAGTTATAGGTATTTATCAAAGACATCATATAATATGAACGCGATTGATCTCCTTTGTATAGGGACAAAGTTATGGTCGAAAAACTGAAATCAGAAAAAGTGAGGCCCTAGCGCCCCCTGTGACCGGATTTCTCTGGTTAACGAACTTGACCTTCATTTTTGGATGGTTGATTTTTGTGCAAAGTTTGAAAGCGATCTGAGCGAAACTGCGGCCGCTATCGTGCTGACAAAAGTCGAATCTGGACGCACGCACGCATATATATATATATATATATATATATATATAAACTTTTTGACCAATGGTCATTTCGGACTCGGGCGGTCATAAGAAGACCTCCTGTGAAGAAATTTTTCCAAAATTCGAAAGTAGGGGACAAATGAATGGGCAGACCGAATTCTTCGAGGTCTACCCAAAAAATATATACTTTTTAACCATTATTATTTGAAGTATGATTAATCATATATAACATATGTGTGGAAGAAAACAATAATACGTAAAATTGAAAACAGTCAAGCATTGGGACAGTAAGAGACTATATTTATCAATTACAATATTGAGGCAAAATATTTGCATTTTACGAATTGTTATCGGACCCTACAAGTATTTTATTAATAACAGCAAGAATAATGTCATAATAAACTTAAGACTTCGCTATTAAAATGTACTACATACATATTCATTCAAAAACAAATAGTATTGTGTACTTTCTACTAAATTAATGAAAATAGTTTAATTGATAGGATTAGCTCATATCGTCCATTCTGCTGTCTATTAAAATATCACAATAAATAAAATAAAAATATTCTTGAATCACATCTTAAATTCTAAGCAGAAAAGTAAATATATTTTTTATTAGAAAATTACAGATTTTTATCCGATTCTAATCTAAAAAAACTGTAAATACTTGACCTTATTTCTAATATACATCATAAAGGAAACCTTTCAGCCAATATCACAGATTTTTCTTTCCAAAGGCTTAGGTTAGCCGTTGATGAGTCATTAAGTCTTATGTTTACCCTTTATTAACCCTTTGGGATATATTTATATATATATATATATACATATATATATATATATATATATATATATATATATATATATATATATATATATAGCATATATATACACATAAATATCCTAATTCTAACTCTAGTGTTGCAGGACGTCCATGTACGTTCATGGGAGGACCTTTGCTCCTAATTGACCCGTATTATTTTTTGACTTTCTATATAAATAAACAATCTAAATTAATTTTTAACAAACAATTAAATATTAACATACAATTATTTTAATATACCAATACATAAAGTTCAAACATGTAAATAAAAAAAACTTATCGATTATTTGTATTCTTTTCAAGCATCTGATTTTTGAATGTTACTACGATATAAAATGCACCTCCAGACTAATAATTGCGTTTTGATTAAAAACGTATCAGTTATGGGTAAAATAAACAAATTCCTTTATGCAGATATTAAGTGCGTATCAACACGACGAGCCTGAGTTGTATATTAGGATGGTGTTAACCCCGGTTTAGACTATGAACTATATTATTATGGTTGTGACCTGAACATTCAAAGTTATTCATGAAATATTAAAGATGTTTTAAAATTACTACTATTATACTAAATTTTTAATACTGAGTTCGATGAACTTAATATGTCGTCAGGGTTGGAAACATTTGTACCTTATTATTGGAATTTATGTGATTTTTTTTTTTAACATTAATCATTATTAAATTTGAGATAATTAGATCTTTTTTATTATTATATTTTCTTTTCGAATCTGAGACTAGAAATTTAAAGATAAATTTACTTATATCGCACTTATGAAAATTAAGAATCTAAATGAGAGATATCCATGGAAAAGACGACCAAGAAAATCCATCGACAAGGCGGCTGCCTTTATTTGTTTACGGATAAAACATAGAGGCGTCTTGTTATTCCGTAAACAAATAAAACTGGCTTCTTTACACCTCAGCTGCAGCCCTCGTTATTTCAAGTAATCTGATTTTTATATCACAGACTGGCTGTAAACTGTTCATCAGCTCCCTTTCCCCATTTAAATAGTGAAGCATCCCTCACCTTTTTTGTGCTCTTCTGGAAAACTAAATAATTTTCAAGATAAAAATCATATATCGACGTGGAATGAGCTAATATTTTTCACACAAAAATTAATAATTTTCAATTTCTAATAAAAAATTGTAATTTCTCGCGACTGTAGAGTGAGTTTTCGACGTGAAAGAATTATTAATATCTATAATGGCAACCTATACCAGTACAAAATTTCATCAAACACGTTAAGTGTTTTTTGGGTGAAATGCGAACAACGATGAGAAGAAAACAAAGCAAAGAATCTAAAAAAGTACAGTTTCCTTGTTTTACTTTATTATATGTATGGATTGAAGTTTAAAGTATAGTTATTGTGTTTCTGAACATATAATTCATGTTTTGATAATATATTGATTTTAATTTTTTTAATGAAACTGTGTTAAAATAATAAAAATTGAAATAGATAACATTTTATAGCCACCTTTGTTAGGTGGCGACTTAACCTTCATATATTTAGGTCAACAATGTAGGTCTCTTTTAAACAATGTTAGAAGATGAGTGTTGCAAATAATATATAAAATATTTAGAACATCTGTAATGCACAGAATATCTTAACGAAAACCGGACTATAAATACAAAAAAGTGCTTTAATGAAATTTCTAATAATAGATTTCTGTTTGTGATATCAGTGAATTGGTTATATTAAAATATATTACATACATAATTTACCAGAGACTTACATTTTATCAAAAACAAAGAGTTTATAATTTTAATGTCTCATAGAGCCCATATTTTAAATACTAATTCTTATTTTTTTAGTTTTTTTTACAAAGTTACACTTATTTATCAATGTCTGTTTCTGTTTTTTTTTAAGAGTAAACAATACTTTGAATGTAAATTCAAAAATACTTTGAATGCATTCAATTAAATTTATTATATTTAATATGTCTTTCATACATTTTATGCAAGTAAATTTTTATTATTATTAAACATGCGTAGGCCGTAGTAGTGCTGAAAATTAGAAAACTTAAAGCTCTTCTAAATTAAAGAGATTCTTAGACCTAGTACTACGAGTAGTTAGTTAATCTAATATTACTTTGGTACCATGCTTTACTTGAATTCAAATTTATTCTCACTTCTAATAAAGACTGTAACTCAATAGACGACTCTTTGACGTTTCATCTTTGATGGATCTGACTCTTAGAACTGTGCAACAAGAGTCTTATGTTTCGTAAGTGCAATGTTACATTTGATATCAAAAACTTTGATAACATATACCACCTCATTATAAATAATTGAAACAATATCATCCCCTCTTTTTTACCGACAATATCAATCAATATTATTGTTTAATTATCAACTACTTATTCTTAAAGAGAACATGATTAGATAAGAATCAAGATGATTGGATAAAAATAATAATAAAAAAACGATAAAGATTTTTAGAGAGCTCATACAAAAGAATTATTGAATGATATAGTTGGTTCTTTCAGTATTTATACAATAACTAGCATTCCTTCCTTCCTTCCTTCGCTACCTTCCCGCATCGCTAGGCACACTATTAATTTGTATGTTATTATGGTAATCTTTGTCATATTATCCGTTTTCATCGTAACCGCGACTATGGTAACCGTTGCTATAGTAACTCTTACCCCTACGTTAAGTGTATAGCTTCTACATGTTTAAAACTTGGCGTATTGCAAAAAGTTAAAATCCGTTGGTAAAGGAATTCCGTAAAATCTATAAAATAATCGGACAGATAGTTTCGGCGATTTCGTCAGTGAGTGGTAAATCGCCTATATATATATATAGATAATCACACAAATACAATATTTAATATTTTGACACTTTGGCGGTTTGGTTTGTCATGGACGGATTTTAATATTTTATTTATTGAGTAACAGCTCCGGAGTTGTTATAATCATCACTAAAGTAGTGGTATATTGGCACCAGACATGCAAGACTATAAAGTTCCAACGTTAATTATAACGGATATCAACGGATATTATGATGAAGGTGAAAATTGTATTAGAATTCTGTTTACACGTTTACAAATCAATATTATATAAAGTATGAAAAAGAAATGTGAATTATTAAAAGATAAATAATAATTATATTTCTAATAGAACATGCGATATCTCTACATAAAAATATAATATCAGTAAGTGCATGATCGGTATGGTTATACCAACTTTCCCAAAAAACCCTATCCTAATTTATTCTTCATAATTAGAGAGGTTGTTGTGTATTAATGCAGATATAATATAGGAAAATATATTAACTATTCTTATATAATTTATTAAAACCTTTATTTATTCTCCACAGTTAATAGTATATTATACATATATTTTATAAAAGTATGTTGAACTAATTAGTTACATTGTGCAGCCAAAATGACAAATACATTGATAAAAGTATGAGTTGAATTAAAGTGTATAGATTCAATTTAATCAGTTCGTATAGATATTTTCGAAGTTTTTTGCCTTAGCTATATTTTCCGCATTGCTGCAAAATATCTGTATTGCAATGAGAGTATAAGTATGAGATAAAAAAAATGTTATATATATTTATAGGATTTCATCCTATTAGTTTCAAAGACATTCAATATTCTGTCATGACCTTGGACCATGGCAGATCCGGCTGGAATTTCGTTAAATATATTTAATAATAATTAGGGAGTAAACAAATTAAGAAAAAGCAATTAGCATTTGTGTAATTAAATTTTAGCATTCGATCATAGTACATAGATACATTCAACATAATGCTTTTGTGATGCTTCAAATCTCAATGCAATTTTT
The DNA here is from genome assembly GCA_918358695.1 of Melinaea menophilus ssp. n. AW-2005. NCBI lineage: Eukaryota > Metazoa > Arthropoda > Insecta > Lepidoptera > Nymphalidae > Melinaea > Melinaea menophilus. The sequence continues at coordinate 16,304,091 of OU911052.1, forward strand.
CTACTTCTTTTTTGCCAATTTTTTGAAAGACTCACATTAGGAACTTGTTATGACTAACTAATATATATAGAAAAAAGAAGAGCCAACCTTCAGGGCAATCTTTTTATAAATTAGCGTTGGTCGTCTCGCTTATGAAAAAGTCTCATTACTCTTCTAGAATAAATTATCGCTAATTATTAAGTATTTGTAAGCTTTTACTTTCTTCATTATATATATTATTTCATCGGATGTACTCACATGAATGTAACCGGAATATACACGAATAACTTCGAACCCTTGCGAAGACGTTAGCCCTGAGTTTGGAAAATTAAGGAACTATGCCGTACAGAAACTCAACGGAGACATCGTGCACGAATTCTCAAAACACAACTCCATCCACATTTTAGAAATCAATGGGGATGCAAGAAGTTAGGAAAGGGAGGGGAAGATGGATGTTCTGGCTTCCAGCGTCCTTATGCACAATACTAAAAGTAAATGTAATTGCTACGTCGAATTTTTGAGCCCAATATAATGAAGGTCAAGTCAGCACGTATAAAACTTCAGTTTAATGTTAGATTCTACCACCTGTTACTTGCTACGAGGTAATATTTCATCATGTATGTCCTGTTAGTTACATCTATTACTTAATATTGTAAGCAGGTCTTGTTCAGACTTTGTATGTAAAAACACTGTCGTTTATTTATATGGATAAATCTATCAAATATATGGTCTTAATAAAAGTAAACAAGATAAGAAGATATACAAAAAGGGTAAAAATCGAAAGTAAAAAGAAATCTTTATAATATGTTTTCTATCGGAGATGTGACCAAAATTTAAAAATACATTTAATAACTGACGGTTCAAAATCAGTCTGTTATGGACTGCAATGTAGAGAATATAAACCAATAATAATTATGACTAAAGTTAATTGTAATTTTGCACATAAATTAGGAGATGAGATTAGCCACCTTATCAAAAATATCTATTACTTTTCAATACTTAACCGTGTTCCAGCTTAAACAATACATAATAATTTGGATCTAACTATTAACGAATATTCTAATCACAAGGGTTTCTGAGTGACCGCAGCTGAGTCACGGATTTGGGTTGAATTCATTAATAACTCTAATCCACAGGCGTCAAATTGATGCGATCGCCACTCGTCAGTACCATGATACCCTTTACTTTTATAATGTAAACAATATACGTCTGATATGTGAACATAAATTACGGTGCTTAGAGGAACAACTGATATTATGATGGTCATTTCTCATTTTTAGGGTTTCCGTACCCAGGGCATCCTGTTGTCGGGTTTGTTCGTTAAATATTTGTTTAATATTTTGGTCCTACTGTGAAATGAAAATGTGGATTATTCTGTTCCCATTCTCGAAAACACAACACACACAAAATCGCTTAATTCCATATTTTCCATAGATTTTATATCAATCATGTCATAATATTAAAATGAATGAGACAAGAGCTTGAGTAGGAATTTCTTACAAATAACTATTTTTTTTATGATCTAAATAACAAGGATTAGAGTATAATTTATTAATGAAGTATTTACTCGGTTCTTAATAAATATAATACTTGTCGATATATTTATGAATAGATTATTAATAATGACTTATTATTAAATATTATAGCTCGAGATTAAAAGTTCGAAAACTTATTAGATATTTAACTATGCTATTAATTATAAACTATATTAATTGTATATTTTGTAATAGACCGCTTTTATTAATTATTTCATAAATATTTCATATTTTATTACTGTACACTTCTTTTTACATCGTATTTACAAAACCAAGAAAGATCAGATATAGAGTCACCTTTGTTAGGTGCCAACTAACCTTAAAGTATAAAATATATGAATATTTAGGTTGACTATGCAGGTCTCTCTATCAAACAATGTTATGAGGAGCGTGTTGAATTATATAGAAAACATTTAAAACATCTGCACAGCACACAATGTCTTAACTGATACTACTAAGAGAAATTTATCACGAAAATTATATCAGTAGCTTACTTAACGGTATTAAAAAAGTTATCGTAGATGTACCTTGTTCAAAAAAGTTTTCATTGAAATTACTTAATAAATTACCACAAAACACTTATATAAATAACTGTATACAGAAGGACTTTTGTGTAGTTGTGAGATGGTGAGAATATTTTTTCAAAAACTTCGCGTCATTCAAATTGAAATAAAGTTATTTGATTTTACCAGATTTTTCACAAAAAATATTGTACGTGTAAAAATTGTTTTTCATCAAACAACATGGACAAAAAAAATACAATATTCTAACATAGGAGTGCAAAAATTCTATGACATTGACATTTGACAATAATTAAATATAGAAAAAACTATATAAACAAATGACTTTTAGGTCTTTGTCTACGACATTCTCAATGAATATTGTTTTACTACTCATCTGAAAAGATAATACCATTTAATATGATTAGCAAATATGTAAATTTTAAGTCATTAATAATAGATAGGCCAAAGTTTTTAATAATCAAATTTAGAATAATTTAAGCTTATATAATAAGAGCATCTTAGATCTAATAGTAGTTACTTAATATTTCTTTGTACCTAATTTTTGAATGCGTTACTGGAATTATAATTTATTCTCACACATTATATAGACTATCAATAGTCAACTCCTTGCCGGTTTATCTCAATTGACCGGACCTTTGGAACTGTGTAACAAGAGTTTTACGTTCCATAAGTGCAACGAAAACTTTTGGTATCGAAAACTTATTATCTCTCTCTGAAATCTTAATATCCTTATTCTCAATATTATTGTTTAATTCTTAAGTGTATATTTTCTTAAAGAGAACACAATGATCGTACAAGAATCAAGAAGATCTTATGAATAATAACATACGAATAAAAGCAAACGTGTTTCGTCTAAAATGACTTAACAAATATTCCAAGAACTTATGTAAAAGAATTATAAAACGAAATAGTTGGATCTATTAGTATATATACAATAACAATCATACAAATATCATATTTAATATAATATCCGCTCTTTTGTGGTTGATAAATCGAAATTCAATAACTTCTTTGACGGTTTCATATAGCACGGACGAATTTTGACATTTTATTTGATTCCAATGAATAACAGCTTCGTATATTCAGAATTTTCCGCGTATTACGGTGCCTTTATGCGTCCATAGAGTTGTTATAAACATCACTATGGTATATTGGCACCAGACATGCAAGACTATAAAGTTCCAACGTTATCGGATATTATGATGAAGGTGAAAATTATGTTAGAATTCTGTGTACGTGTTTAGAAATCAAGATTATATAAAGTGTGAACAAGAAATGTTCTCAATAAAAGATAAATAATAATTACTTCTAATAGAACATGCGGTATTGTTTCTATGTAAAAATATAATAAATAATCAGAACTTGCGTGACCCGTATGGTTATACCGATTTTCGCAGAAAGCCATATCCTAATTTATTCCTTATAATTGCCTATATTGTTGTGTATCAGCGCACGTATATTAAAGATCCAATATATTAACCGCTCATATTTACTTTAGTAAAACTATTATTTATTCTCCACAATTAATAGTTACAATAAATTTATACTTTCTAAAAGTGTGTTGCGCTAATTACTCACACTTTGTAGTCAAAATAACGAATAAATGGATGAAAGTATGAGATCAATCATAATGAAAGTGTCACTATCAATACATGTTAATATTATAATCAGTCCGTATAGAGTCAATCGATTTTTTGAAGTTTTCTGCCCTAACCCCATTTCACAGACTATGCATACGTTAATTAAAACGAATTTTGTCCTACCAGTTTCCCAGCTATTCGAAATTCTCAGTCTAAGCTCGGAACATGGCAAATCCGTTCAAACATGGCGAATCGTTAAATATACTGAATAATAATTATGACGTAAGTAGAGTATATAAACAGTAAAATATTGATTTTTTATTAATTTAAAAATTGATATTTTTTTTGTATATACAGTTGCACAGCATTTATGTAATTAAATTTCAGCGACCAACATATTCAATATAGTGCTTTTGTGATGGTTAAAATTTCGAATGTATTTTTTTTTGTTTTTTACCAATTTGTTGAAAAACTCACATTAGTTGGTTTGCTACAATAACTAACTAATATATTTATACAAAATAGAAGAGCTATATTTCTGGGTACTCTTTTTTACCTAAAATGTGTTATGGATGACTATAGACATGCATGAGGCATTTCTGTAGTCGTCTCGATAAAAAACTATGAAAAGGACTTTTCTTTCAATGGACTTTCTTAAGTTCATAGTATTTCCCCAATTGTGCTCCGGAAAATATGGTGAGTTAAATTCTGTGTTAAGACGTCTCTTTCGGTAATGCTATTTAAAAGGCTTAAAAGTACCATAAAAAAGATGACTACTAATGAAAATAGTTAAGATATTAAGTAATGATAGCGTTATTGACTGCCAGCTTTTGGCTAGGATCGCCAATTAATAAATTATCAATAATATGACTTTATATCATCATATCCACTGGGGATTCTAATACATTGGTGGAGTGCAGCCATACAAAATAAGGGAGTGGTGGCAATAATCTGGATATAAAAAAAGGCTTTAATCGCATATCGGTCTTGTCATCATCAGCTTTCTTACTGGGCGGAGCGTACATGTCGTTCTCGATTGTTTCTGTTCAGATCTTAAATCCGTGAAGATTGCTGTTCTATTTGCATATTATCGATTTGTTAAATATTTTCGGAGTCCTTTATTGACACTGATAATTATCGTATCATATATATCTATTATATTATACTCGTATATATCTTTCTAACTGGAATAAAAATGATAACTGAAACAAAAATAAAAGATTTTGTTTTCTAAAAATGCTCTGCAATTGTGTGTCTGTCCTTTAGTAGTGTTAAAAGTTTCACTACCAAATAAGGTACTTATTTTTAACTATAAATTAGGTTAAACTGGCAAAATATAAAATTTTATCCTAATATTAGAGTTGTTAATAAGCATGATAAATTTGATTTGCATTTTAATTATACAGGAGCTCCACGTACAGTATAAGATGCCTACCGATTTAATAGAATCGCCGCATGACTAATTTTATTACATTTACATTAAACCTATCTATTTGGCCTTCACTAACCGTCAAGGGAAAACCAATAACCACGTCGAAGTAATTTATAAATTAGCGTCGGTCGACTCACTTTCAGCAAGAAATGCTACTTTTAAGAAGTTTCATTACTCTTCTGAGATGGATTATCACTAATTATACATTCAGGCATTTTTGAATTTTGCATTTTATGAAAATATTTTTTAAACATTAAATATTATTATTCTCATTATACACTGCCGTTAAAATATTTGAACGGCTGTACTCACATTAATTAAGTCGGAATATAACCGAATAATTTCGAATTCTTTCAGGGTCTTCAGTCATGAGTTAAGAGCTTTCAGAATAGAGCACCACAGCGTGCAGAGCTTAGCGCAATGGAGGGAAACAAGACTTCGGCACATAACTCCATCCTTCTCTTGCGGCAACCACCTTCGCGACGTGCCTCTGGAGATTTATAAAAGTAGAAGCAAAAGACTTGCTACCTTTTAGGAAGTGATGGGAATGACAGAAGTTAAGAAAGGGATAAGGAAAATGGGTCTTCTGACTTCCAGCTTTTTTACACGCAGTACTAAAAGTAGATGTTATTAAAATACCCAATTATAATATTAAAGTGTGATACTACTGAGGTTATATTAACAGGTGCAAAAATCTGTGAAATACCAAAAAGTAAACACTATCACTTGTTACTTACTACGAGATAATTTTTCCAACATGGCTACTAAATATTTATTTATTAACTAATGCTGTAGACAAATCATCGTTAAACTTTGTAGAGGACGAGATAAAGCTGAAAGGGAAAACTTCTGTTATATCATTTGTTATTTTTATTAAATCTTTGTGAAATACTTGAATGAAGTTATTTTTAATTTGAATATATCTACTAATGAAAATCTGAACATAATAAGAAAATACATTACAATAACTGTCTGTTTAAAATCAGTCAATCGGTCGGTATGATTAGCAGTATACAAAATATAACCCAATAATAATTATGATATATATTTTTTTAATTTTACAGAAACTTTAGGTCACGTTATTCTATCTATTATTTTTAAATAATAAAAAAATCTATTCTACACTTAATGCACATTGAATAGTATATAATATTTAAATTGAATCTACCTATTAACAAAAATTCTGATTACAGTGGTTACGGAGTGACCGCAGCTGAGTCACGGATTTGGGTCGAATACATTAATAACTTTAATCCACAGGCGTCAAATTGACCCGATCGCCACTCGGTTACCATGATACCCTTTTCAATGTAAACAATATACGTCTGATATGTGAATATAAATTACGGTGCTTAGAGAGACAACTGATATTATGATGGTCATTTCTCATTTTTAGGGGTCCGTACCCAGGGCATCCTATTCTTATTATTATTTTATCCTACTATGAGATGAATTTTTGGGTTATTCTATTCCCATTCTCGAAATAATGTTACATAAATACGCTTATTGATACATATAGTCTTTAGACTTTTTTTCGATCATATTATATTATTAAAATGATTAAGATTATAACTTAAGTAGGGATTCTTTACAAATAACTATTAGTTTTATATAATCAAAATTAAACGGATACTTTATTAAGATTATTCTTTTATTTATGACGTAAACCAAGTAAATATATTAGGTTTTTAACAAATAAATTACTTGTCGGTATATTTATGACCACATTTTTCTGTGCTGATAAAAATGCATTGTCCATCAAAACAGCTGACGACGGCCCTAAATTTGGGTGACGTTAACCCAGTTTTGGATTTTGAATTTTGTTACCATAGTTTTGACCTGACCGACGTATTTATGGTAATTTAAAAAAATTCCTAGAAAATTCATATATTTTTTATAACTTACTACAAATGTTGTAGTTGGATATTTAAGATTGGAAGACTTATAAAGCTTATACATTTAATTTAACTATCCCGTTTATTCTAAGCTATATTACCTGTATAACGTATAATGTATTGCTTTAAATGTTTTTCTTCTATTGTTTTCGTTGAATATGAATGTATACTTCTTTTTAATTAATTTATTACAAAACCGAGATAGAGCACATATAGAGTCACCTTTGTTAGGTGGCGACTTAACCTTAATACATTTAGGTCAACTATGCAGGTCTCTCTATCAAACAATATTTGAAGAAGCGTGTTTTAAATCATATAGAAAACATTAAGAACATCTGCAATTCACAGAATGTCTCGTATACAACTAGACTCTAGAAACTGATTGAGGAATGGGACTAAAAATAAAGTGCTTATAATATTTCTTATAATAAAGTTTCTAACTAAATTTATACCAAAAGCTTAGTTTAATGATATTAAAAAAGTTTTCATAGATTTATCTTGTTCAAAAAAGTTTTCTTTAAAATAACTTAATAAATGAGCACGAAATTAAACTTTATACAGAAAGACAACCGTAGTCGAGAAATGGTGATAAAATTTTTTTAATGTTAAGTTTTAGAAATTGAAAAGAAAGCTATTCCTTTTTGCAGAATTACCTACAAAAATAATATTGTATGTTTAAAAATAGTATTTTATCATACAATGTGGACGAAAAAAGCAAAAATAAAAATATAGGACAGCTGAAATTCAAACACAGTCACAAACAAGTGACTATGATTGTTTTTTAGCTGTCTATTAAAAAACTATATAAAGAATTGAATTTTTGATCCTTTACTTTAAAATAAGTTTTTTAGTTTTTTTAAGTTCGTTAAAATTTTCTTTGATGTCGCAATTCTGGGAATTCTATAAAATGCTGTAATTTTCAAATATAGACTTAATCGTGGTGGCAACAGAGATAGTATGTAATTAATGTAAATATTTAGTAGTTTTCAAGCAAGAAAAGTCTATCTCTACGGTCTACATTTTTTGGTTCATCGCTTTCGATCTGTAAATGTTGAATAACAACGAGCCGGCCGTGGTCGATCGCAGACAAAAGTCGATAGTAGCAAATTCATTTCAAACCACAACATAGCAACCTTCAGTGTAAAACTAGACTACACTAAATCAAAATCAAGTTCAAAATACAATTAAAGATAAATAAGCTTAAAAAAATAGTAATTTATGAACACTTTGAAAACGATATTAAGATAAAGTCTAACTTGTTAAATAGTCACCCTGAGACCTGATTCTTACCTATTATAATGTGATCTGACAGTAAATTGTAATGCAAAGGGCATCTTGTATGAGAATAGAAAATATTATCACATAGCAATAATTATTGAAACGCAACTAAGTTGAATGAAGCTTCTTGAGAGTATATGAAAGGCCTGTGCATGAATTCCATAAAGCTTTTGGACAAGTGATGATAATGACTTAATTGTTATAGTTGCTTATGCGATGACATGATGTCAAACAATCGAGATGTCCTAATTGCTACGAGTATGTCTACGTATACTCTGCTTGGTCATGACGGCTCTTATTCATACGCTTCACAAGGGAAAGCACACTACAAAAGTTTTGAATGGAATCTCATTATTTTTCTTCCTGCAGATTGTATAATTCTTCGAAATATAAACATTGGATAAAAAAAACTTTGACCTATGTCAAGACGGTAAAAAAAAATATCTGTTCCTAGAATTTCTATATATATATATATATATATATATATATATATATATATATATAATCTATAGTGGCTCTCTACTGTATTACAAATATAGCCTTCAATATATAAAGAAATTACATAGAAAATAATTGTCACAGTAAGACAAAAAGAACATACTGAATCTAGTTCTAGCATTACCTAAACCGAATCATCGTGAAAGTCTAAATTGCTTCTGTTCTATGCAGGGAAAAAATTCTGCTGCATTCATTTAATCATATTTTCAAAGTTTTCTGGATATTCAAAAGTCTAAAGCCACTTCCTCACATCTTTACCAGTACATTTTAAATACAAATATATATAATAACAATAGTATATATTACATTGAGATAACTTATTCCAAAAAACTATACAGCAATTAAATTTATAATGAAGTTACTTAAAATTTTGCTATTTTTTTATGAGAAACTATTTTCATTGTGTTCCTTATTTTAAAAAATACATTTATCTACTGTGAATATTAACAATCTAACAATATTTTTAAAAATATAAAGATTTTTGTTTCATAGAAGTTAGCAATTTCTAAAATATACTATGGACAAAAATGCACCAGCATTGTATTGAATATTGAAAATTTTATATAAAAATACCTGTTGATAATAAATTTCAAACGTGTCTTATAAATATGTAAGCGTACGTACGAGTACGAGATAGTTTATAAATATTTAATAGTACATATATGCGTAACAGACGTATATTATTAATAATTGATAATGCTAAAATGTTCATTATATTTTGATTATCAATAAAAAAAGAATAGCGTGTAACCGAAGACATAAAACTGTTTTATATTACAATTACAATTTATTATATGATTTACAACACACCACAATAAAATCATTATCCGTTAACTATAATAAATATAATAATCATAAATCAAAGCAAATGTCGGAACATTGTTTGGGCATTGAAGTAATATTTATTAAAATAATACCAATTGTATAAGTTTATAAAATAATACATATAGTAAATAAGTCTCTTCTGTTTCCGTCTATATGAATTCGATAATGTCAAAATTGCTGCACGAATTTTTGCCGCACGGATTCTTGTTGCATCAATTTAATGCAAGTCCTATAAAATATTTTACGGAGAAGGATAAGACTTATATTTAAGCTTTGCAAAATCAGCGTTTGTTTTTAATAATAAAAAATGATGGTAAAATGTTGTATTAATAAAGATAGCCTATAACTAATAAGACGCAGATTTAATACCAGTGTGCAAATATACAGTTAATTAAGTTAAGTATACTATAGATAAATGTCTATACTATGTATTCTGGAGATTATTAGGTTTGATATCAATATTCATGAACCCAGCCTCCAGTTTTGGGGTTTAATTTGTAGATATAGAAAGGCGGTCCTTTGTCATTTGCATAACCCTAGCCGATATTAAGATAGGAAACCGATATCATTTCCTTTTATAAAGAGGTTTTTTATATAATACTTTATTTAAAAATTTATTATATACATAACATTATATAAATATAACAAGCTTCAGAATTGTAAACCGGTTAATGTCAGTATGACAAAGTTTTAATAGTTTTGAATGGGCACTTATGAATACATTTCCTATCAACAGAGCTACAGGGTGTTTCTATTAGGCAAACTTCGAACTTGCTAATAACTTGGCTATTTCTTGATTGAGTTTGATGGGGTTACGGAGTTATATAAAGGAGTGTGGACGGGTCGGTAGTCTTAGGACTATATACAGATGAATATCGTTCAGTGACCTTCGCTTATTTATAATGATGAAAGAATTTGAGTCTATTTATGTACACTATAGCTTAAAATAACTAACACCATAATGTAGGTATCAAAGGATTGACCTTTGATACCCACATTATAACTATATTAATATATTATAAAAATATTATTAGTTTTTTATTGAATAGTCCACACAAAAGTGAATACTACTCTATGGTACTAGATCTATTTTTATTGGTTTTTTATATTATAAAAATATTATATACTAAATATTAAAACACTAAATGTTAATATACATTAAACTGCAGTAAAATAAAAAACAAATTATATATCACAGTAATAAAAAAAATTCTTCTATATATTGATTCATTTATCTTTAATAATAACGGTAGCGGATTATTTTTGTTCAAGCTTTAGTTTAACTCTTATTGTAAATACCGTTAAAGCTACGGTATGTCATATTATGAGCAGATATTTTATGACTTTAATAACTTTATTCGATATACTTAATTAGGTTTTCGTATTGGTATTAACGTTATAAGTAAATCTATGTTGAATTATATATTGTATAGTATCAAGTCTACTATGATATATATTTAAATGTAGTCAATTTCAACATGCAACATCTGGACGCTTATCCATATCGTTCCGTCTACTGAGCCACTACCAAAATCAGACGAGTAACAAGACAATGGCTTTCAAATATATAAATAACTGTGAGATAACATATCAATAACTCTTCCTCGTGTAAATCAATGTATCCAGTCCAAAGAGTGAAATTCGATAAAACGTGGCTTAGATATTAGATTTGACCACTAACTGCGGGTAATTCATAAGAAACACAATTTGATGACTAATATAATAGTGTAACAAAAATATATTATTTTGTTCAATCATTTAATTCTTTGTTTAAGAATTCTTGATAACTGTACTATGTGTATGGGTAACTACAATCAATAGTTTATTTCAAAAGAAAAGTATTCTAAATACTGTACAAAATTTTACAGAAATGTAGAATATGTTCAATGTTTTATTTTATTTAAACAAGAACAAAGACATTGTAGGAACATTGAAATATAAAATCCACTCTTTAAGATTTTCTTATCTTTATTTTAATTGTAGCTGATATTAGAGAAATAAGTCTAGTTGCTTTTGGTTTTCAAGGTATGAAGATCTGACTTTATACATGTAATTACATTGACTTAAAAATATATAAAAATAAAATATAGTTTTTCTGTCTACAATTTCTGTAATCATTTGCTTCATTATCATAATACTGAGTCTAAAAACTACTGATGAATGCGATTTGTCCGTTTACTCTCAGGTCCTTACAAAAATTTTGCCCTTAATCGTTTCTTCAATATCATGTACATTTATGTCAATTTATCTTTTATGTTATAATTTATTTATAAATTTATAAATATTCTATTTCGTTAAGAATCTGAATTTATTTTCTTATTATCCTGTTTACGTAACAATAAATAAGCTTAAGATAATGGTTTTTAGAGAGAAAGCTTTATATATTGGATCTTGCATTTCAGTGCCCATCTCTTTGGAATGACCCAATTTGAGTTTATTCTAAAAGTAGGGCAATTGTGACAAATCCTTACATTGTTTTTGTACAAAACTTTGTAAAGTCTCTTGTGTACTAAAACAACAAATTAAATTATAATATGCAAATAGTTATGGACTTCTGGCATCTGCACTTATTGGTGTATTGTAAAATGCTATTTAATTTGTTTTGTTTGACTTATTTTTAGGATAATAAATTACATTTGTAAGTCAAAACGGTGATACAAAAGATAAGAATAAACCGTTTGTGGCACAGTCACGTAATAAAGAGAGATGAAAAGTTTGTAATAAAAAGAGAAATAAGTATGAATAGGAATGGTTATAAAAATAAGGCAACCGAAGAAGATACAAGTGGAGTTTGAAAAATTATATGGAAAAAAAATGTTTTACTGTGATGAGGTATGATAGAGAAATGTAGAAAGAACGGATATATTGCGCCGACCAAAAATAATTGGGATAAAATCAGGAGCGTAATGGAAAATTTTAAAATACAATATTAATAACATTATCATAACTGAAGAAACTCGGATAACTTTACTAGACATTTTATAGCATGTTGGCGATTAATAAAACACGACTTGCCCTGTCTATAAATTTACAAGTAACATAAATTATCAACGACCTACAGACACCGCCCTTACACGTTACGAAAAGAATAATTAATCAAAAAGTTTTATTCGTGCCTGATTAAAGATCTAGTTTCATCAGGACAGGCTGAACCCTCTTTATGGCTTGGCTTGAGTTATATAACTTATTTTTACTTCGATAGCAATAAAGAACTAACGGACCATGTAAAAGTAGTAGGTATACAACTATTCTGTAATATAAATTTATTACCAATTAGCTGTATTAAGACACCGGTATATTTTTTAGAAATATTTCACGTCAGTTTCATTAATTTTATCTGTGGAAATAAAAAAAATATTTTAGGTAATAAATATCAAAATAGTCACAAACAAACATATCGAATATTGCCTCGAATATGTATACAAATATACATTTTTATTTTATTTTTTTATTTTATTACACACTTAATAAACAGACACATATATTTTATTTAAATATAATAGAATAGTTGTATTATTTATGACGACTCTCCTTTGCTCTATTTTACAAGAATTTTCTTTGATATATACTACTGCAATTTAATAAAAATTACTAATAATATTCAGTTATGCTTTCTTGTAGACTTTGTGGTTGAACCGAATTGGTTGTTAAAAGTATGGAGCTTATTGTTTGTTTTTTCGATTTCTAATGGCTTAAAGTTTAGATTATCTGTTATGTAATTAAAAGAAAAATCGCAAGTTTATATTTTAATTAATACTATTTTTATTATTACGAAAGCAATAAATAACTCATGAAATCGTACGATCAACCGCAGTAAAAAAATACTTTTAAAAGTTTAACAATTTCCCCAAATTGCACTCAAACCCATTTAACAATTTCAATATATCTTAAAGTGTTGCCTGTAGAGTTGAATTTTATTATGCAAAGATATCGATATAATTCTATCTAAGATTTTCATCTAGCTTTCTAGAAACGTTTCTAGGTTAGGAGGAAGGAGGTTAGTAATATGACACGTATTATTCTTTAATGGCAGTGCATAGAATGACCAAATTCGATACATTGCAGTATTATAATGTTAATATTATTTGAAACACAATAATTACACATTATTGTATTTCTATATTAAAAACTTTATAAATAATAATAGTATACTAACATAACTTCAATAAGGATATGGCTTATTTGAAAAACATTATGTTAATAACATAGTAGACGAAATACTTTAAAAAGTCTCCAAGCTGTGACAAATTATGTACATTATTGAAATAATCCTTTGTTCAAGTTGCAAAGTTCTTTATGTCGCATAAATTAAAAAGTTTAAAACTGCGTGTTTAAAGAAATTGGAGCATATTTTTAAAATACCAAGTTAATAATATAATTTATTGCTTAATATGTACGGTTTTGCAGTTTTTCTTTGTGGCCTAGTTCATTCATAAACACTGTTCAGGATACCTCTTACAAACTATATTTAATTCAAATTTATGCAACTATTTTACCACCACGTATAATCAGCCTAAAGTTGCGTGATGGATTGTATTGTTAGCGAACGACTTCTTTTAATCGTCATGCACCTGCCCTTATCCAATTAATTGGGGTCGGCGCAATATGTCAATTCTTTCTATGCTCTTCTATCATACAGCATCTCTATAAAGATACTAGCCATATAATTTCCAAGCACTCCATCTATATCTTCTTCGGTCGCCCTCTTCTTTCAAGACAATCTATACTCACAACTGCTTTTCATCCCTCCGCAAATTAAAGTTTTATACATCTATTTATTACTTACATAGCACTGCTAGCTCTTCGATGCAATAATTGCAAGAGGCTACCATCAGCAGCAGATGAACAAAGGCTTCGGGAGCGCGCACGCCGCTCGTCGCGCTCCCCTCGCTCACGCCACCTCGTCATCAGTGACTCCAGGCACAGCATGGCTCCACCATCGCACACCATCCGCACTGATCCACTTATTAACTTTTTTTGCCTCCTTTCTTTTATAACTTCATTCGTCTCGTCTTATTCGAATTTAAAATATATTTACAATATATTCACTTTCCTTTTACTTTATAGATCCTTTAAAACACAAATGACACGCTTTAACGCTCTTAAGCATTTCTCCTTATTTTTTAATTAATGGTTCCTCTTAATTGCCCCTCACGGTAATGACACTTAGCTTAATTATTGCCACGGATATCAAATGTTTTCAGCAATAAACATTCCACGAATCACAAAATAATTTATATTAAATCTTCATGAAATATTTTTTCATTATCTTTATTATATTAAAGAACACTTCAAATACACTTAAAAATACGAAATAGCAATAGATGCTACAAACACGACACGAGATTAAAAAGTTTAGTAATCAAACACTTTCTATGAGATATCGAATATATCGCAATAGGAAAGTTATACACATTTCAAGAAGAAAACAAAAAACCGCAAAAAAAAATAATGATTTGAATTTCCCGCGTTTCTGAAATGACGAGTGACGGATATGCGTCCCTGTCGGGTGCCACTTCGCGACTGAAACGCCCGGCTGTCGGTAGTGGATACCTAACCTTATGACACTCTGCCCTTACTATTCCATATCATTATGCGCGTTCTTTTATGTCAATGTCAGCTTTCTTTGAACTTCGAATGATAGATCTGCTCGTTAGAAAAATAACTGCATTTTGTTTTCTAAACCTTACTTAGTTTTCACTGCATAAATTGAACTAGAAATATAAATAAATTTATTTATAATAGTCATTAGAATTTAAATAATTATTAAAAAGTACAAACTGTTTATGAACTTTCCATTAAATTAGATTTTTTTTTAAATTTGTTGTAGTCAGTCAAGATATAAACGCTTATAAAAATTGTTTTATGTAGTTATAGCGCTACATCAGTGATTTTTCTGCCTAAATGTTTAAATAGTTTCAACATATAATTTAATATTGAATGTTCGAAATTTAAATAAAGGATACAATCTAAACAGACGCCAGTCAATACGAGTTAGATTTAATTTATTTAACAAATATAAAGTTGCCTTCACTACCTTAGGTTCACAGCTGGCTACAAATGAAATACGTGACTTCTTAAGTCGTGTCAAGTTATTCTCAGAGCTGGATGTAACTACTATGAATTATTTTATTTTATATTGTATTGCGATTTATTGTGTCCGTGTTTAAGAACCATTACTCCCTTTTTAAAATAAAACTTTACTAGTTGACATAACATTAAAATTAATTCTGTTAAATTATGATTTTTTTTTTCTTGCTGATATTTTCTATTGTACATAGCAGCACGTGTCGTAATTCATAGGTGACTTCATTTGATTTTTTAGTACTTATACATATTTATAATTTTCGTAATTGTATATATTATACATTTTATAATACGCATTATTGACAATAAATAAGGATAATTATACAAACAATTAAAAAATAATGATAAATGATCACGACGAATTTCACCGTTTTAAAACATATATGTGATGATGAATGAACATACATTTCTTCACTTTTAAAGCATGATGATGATGATCACGAAGTTCATCTTCACATCACTTATTTAAACATAAAATATTTTTCAAAAATAAAATCGTTATACGTTTGAAGGCATTAATTTTATCGATAAATTCTCTCCAGGTCAGTCGACGTCCTCTTTATAGTAGGGACGGTTGCCAAATATGGTGCACGTAAAGCGCAGTAACACTTATTATAGTTTAAAATAAAATATGTTTCTTTATTACGCAAGTATAGTAAATTTTCTTTTATATTAAAAATATAACTTACTTGTATTACATATGTATTATAAGTTATATTAATGTGGTATTTTGTTTCTTGTTATTAACATTTTTTTTTGTTCCTTTATCACACTGTTTTGTATTAAGTATATGTATTTATTTAATAAGTTCGTTTGTTTGTTAATCATAAGAAAAATTTTGCTAAATTATTTCACATAAATATATCTTTTTATCTAAATTATTGTCATGTACAAATCAAATCGACTGTTTGCGATATGCGTTTGCAAAAAATTAAACAGAACAGAAATACAATAACAGTGTATATAAAATAAGTTTTAGTTATATATTATATGTATTGTTTTTAATTATTTGATTGCTCGCTATAACAATTATTATAATACAGACAAATATTTATAATATTCGATTACAACATTGAATTCATATTACATAAATATGTTTATTTGAGTTTGTTTGTTCATAGAAAATATATTTTGCAAAGGACTTCTGCGTACTTGAATTTATTACTGTAATAATCCTTTTATTATCTAAATTGGTTTGTTTTGATGTATCCAAAAAAATTGTTGTTTCTCTTCTTATCATATAATATTGGTAAGTATTGTTAGTAATAAAATAATATCATATACAAACTTGTTTCGAAGCGATATTTTAAAAGTAAATGTTCGGTAGTAAAATATAAAATATATATAATATAAGTACCGTACATACTTTAATATGCATTTAGTGACAACCTGTTAATTTCTAACTACAAACAAACCCTTTAATTTATTTATATGTATAGATTATGTGTGTCAGGAACATAGTAAAGGATACTTGAATATCGCAAAGAGATTTCATAATGAAGCATTTTCATGAACGTCTTAATATCTTGATAAGTTTAAAATGTTAAGAGACTTGACTACGATAAGCTGACCTTGCATCAAACACGTTGAGCAGTTTTTTTCAGAAGGTGATCCTTTCATGTTATATTATTAAACCTCATATAGCTTTATATCATTTGGTAAACTCAGTAACGCAATAGGAAGTGTTTTTGTGAATTCTTAATGAACCGTGTTTTTTTAAGGAACTCCAACTTCAGTAGTTGTGAAAGAGTGTGAAACAGTCTATACTATCTGTGACCACCCAGATATTAGACCTGTTGGTAGGTGATAGTCGGATACCTGCAATATTTTTTTAAAATAGGTAATCATATATTATGTTCAAATATAATATAATTATAATAATGTAATATGATAATAACCACAGAAAACCACAACAACAGCGATATTGAAATATACGAAGTATTTAATTACTTAACCACTTTTATGGTTAATATGAAATAAATATAATTTAAGTAGTTTACGCTAACTACAATTTTCGTTTGGATTACCATATTGCTTGCTTTCTTTACCTCATACTTAACTCAAAAATGTGAGTATTTTTTTATGATTTAATATATACACTTTGTCAACAAGTTCCAAGTAAACATACGGATTTTACCATTTAATAAACGTAAAAACTTAAGAAACGTTTGTGTGCCAAAGTTATTTTAGTATTTTCAAATATCTAAAACATGAGGCACCCTGGGTATGAAGCGGTCATTAACAGGCTCTTCAAAATTTATTATAAGTGTAACGTAGGTCTTAAGTATGGCTTAAAAGAAAAGAAACAAGACAAGCTTGCCCCGAATTTCTGTCAACAGCTCTTGTCTGGTCTGTGGCAAATAATTTTCTTAACTGGTAGCGTTGATAATGAAAAACTATTTTGGAGCGAACTTACTTTCAATAAAGGTTTAATTTTGACTTTATTTTTAAATAGGTGATTATTTTAACAACGGTTAAATAAATAACAATATAAATTGTTAAGTTAAAAATTAATAACCAAACATCATTCGAAGGGGAGCAGTTATTATATTATTTAAATGAACAATTTATATTCAATATGATAAATTTCTTTCTCTTTAAGTATATAACTGTTATAATAATATTTACATAACAAGAAAAGAAACCGTATTTAAAGAGTTCCAATTATTTCAAGTACTGGTAAAAAGAAAGAAAAGAACTGATAAGATATGCATAAAACATACGAGTAAATTAATCGTATATATATATATGTATATAAGTTTTTTTTTACTTTTATTTAAAAAAACAAATCTAGCGTTTCTAGTGCTTACATAAATTTGAGGAACATCAAAATTATTTATTAGTTTGTAACAGTTAACATATTTTCTTTTGTCTTTAAGAGGCAACTTTTAAATTGTAGCAATATTAGAGGAGTACTTTTAAAGACTTCACTGTTCTACTAAAAATCTGGAATTGACGACGTAATTACCTTTTATATTTCAAATATATGTTTTATATAAGAAAACAGATATTTATGTTCCACTAAACAAATATATTATCCTAAACAAGTCAAGTAAATAAAAAGAATGTACTCTGATATGTTAAGGATCGGTCTTCACTATGTATGTAAATCAGCATATAATAAATGACATCAATAATAGAAATAGAGTATATCGAATATTATAATATTTATTGCTTTTGGACTGTCCAGGGATCATACGTCTTTGATGAATTCCAAATACGAAACCTTTACAATTTATATGTTGTTATATTTACAATAATAATTCTAAACTATAGATGCGTACATTGGAAATATAAATGAATGAAAGTTATTTTTATAAAGTACTTCATTTGTGACTCACAAATAAAATATTGTTTAAAAAATAATCTTTTATTTTACTATCAGTTTTAATTTAGCAGGATACAAAATGTTTTATTTATACTATTTTTATGATGCTTTAAAAGTAAATTTATAATTGAATTTGTTAAGTATGTACATCATTGAATTACATTCATTTGATTTTTGTTAATTAATAAACTATATTGCATACAATTTCAGAGTAAACTATAGTTATTACTAATAATAACAAAAAATATAACATATTATTACAGTACTGTATATGCAACTCCTGGAAGTGTAATTTGTGAAAGAAATATCTAAATATCAAACTCGATTCAAAAATTCCTTTTTGATATTACATTAGTGTTTTTTACGTATAAAATGTATAAAATAACTTAAATCAAAACTTTCCTGTGTTATACTTCAGAAAATTTTAATATGAAACTTTAAACAAAGTTCCCTTCTGATTGCGATTTAGTTATTCTCTCGAACTTTAAATAATAAGAGAATTTTAGAATCTGGTAGTCTCCCATGTCTTACTTTGGACGTCCGTTTCACTTGACACGATCGGTTATAGTAAGTTAACTTGAATTATATAAGAATATGAGTGAGAGATTTCAAAGTCGAATTAGATAATGTTTTGAATTGAAATTAATATTGTTAAATGTTTCTGATAGCGACAGTTTCATAATTATAATTTTCAAATGAAAAAAATAATTTGGAGGATGTATGTAAATGGAACTGTAACAGTATTAATGTGGATGGTTATAATAATAGATGGTAACCATACAAGACATGGATGGAGTGCGTTAATGTGATATGAAGAAGAAGCAGGTCTCTACTTATTTGAGGTATGATAGAAGAGCATGGACGAAATGTGTATATTGCGTCTAACCAAAATAATTGAAGCAAGGGCAATCGATTGCTTGATTGATCTACAAGATGAGAAGTATAAAAACCTTAGCATAATTTCTGTATGTTTACTTTTAATTATTAATGATATTCTGAATAAAATAAATATCCCTGAGAGTTAATGTCAATATCAATATTTCAGATAATATTTTGACAAATATTTATTAATTCAAAACCATTTAATTATGGAATAGTTGATATCTTTTGAATCCAAACCCTATTTGAACCCGTTGGAAGGCACTCATTTAAATTCTCAGATCAGTGAGCGTCCCCTTTACAGTAGAGACGGCTGCCAAAAGTACTGCACGGAAAGCACAGTAAAATTTTACTATAAATTGAAATAAAGTATGTTTTCTTAATATATACATACATTTTATCCATTGTACTTCTCTATTGTGTTTTTTTTCTAATCTTATAGGTTATAGGTTAAATTATTGTGAAATTATGTAATTTATAAATTATTTTACTTTATCTTTTCATATAGATAAGGGGATATTACATATATTATAATTTATTTTGGTATTCGTTTATTAATAAATGAAACAATAAAATAAAAATAACAATGTACATGTTCTTATATATATTGTTTTTAATTATTCGATTACTCATATAACAATTATTATAATACTGAAAAGTATTGGAAATATTCGAGTACTTCAGTCCGGATTGAATTCAAATTACTTATATTCACTTCACTGTAATAATCACAATATTATGAAAATTGGTTAGTTTTGATGTTTGTTGTTTCCTTTTTTTTATTAAGTGTTTTGCCAAATCTATTTAATATTTTTAGGTATCTTGACTAATATTATAATGGTTTATTATATATAATAAGTAGTTCAGCTAAATTATACTTCATATAAGATTTTATTTCCTGTGACTCCGTCTGCACTAGAAGACGGGTAAAGTTAAGTACAGAACAAATAATCGAACCTGGGAATGGTCGCGTTACATATATAATATTTCAATATTTCTGCATTTTAATGTTAAAATATAATATTTTTTAGATAGTTTAAATTAAATTTAAATAAAAAAGTGTTTTATATAAATGATATATATTGGAAATGGAGCTAAGTATGCGCGATTTTTGTAAAGAGACTTCATGATGAAGCATTTTTAAGAAAGTTTTAATATCTCGATGAGTTCAATGTTCAGAAACTTGAAACTCAAGTAAGCTGACGTTGCAAAACATATTTTCAGCAGTATTTCTCCAACCAGGGATCCTTTATGTTACATTAATAGATCACATTATATTCATATCATATTCGTTGAACGCAGTAACGCAATGGGAAGTATTTTTGTGATTTCTTAATGAACTGTGTTTTTCCTGAATACAAATGAACTGGTGTGTGTATGTTATTTTGGGTCATGACCTACATTCTATATATATATATATATATATATATATATATATATATATATATATGTTTGGCAACAGACAGTACTCCTATTTTTAGTAAATATAATATTATTAAATTAAGACTTGCCTTGACTTGGTGAAATAAATAATGATTGTCTTCAATATTATGAAGATTTCTAATTAAACTTTAATATTTTATACACATTGAAATAGTATGTAATAAAGTTTAACTAAATTGAACTGACAGGATAATATATATTCCTTAACAATATGTATTTTTGAGTTTCAAATTGGAATCATGTCGTAAATACGTATCAACTTTATATTTTGAATGTAATTATTGTATAGAATCATTATTATAAAATAACAAAACACATGAATTGTCATCAAAGATGGATATACATCCATCTTACAGTCATAGTCCAAACAGTCTACAGTCCAAAATCAATGAATATTATATTTTTCAATAGTGTCTCTATTCTATCCAATGCTAGTATTGATATCATTTATCTATCAATACTTTAGAAGGCAGTCGACGTCCTCTTTATAGTAGCTGTGTCTGCCAAAACCACGGCACGTAAAGAGCAGTTGCCTTTATTATTTGTTATAAATTATATATTTTTGTTTACTATATACTATATACATACAACTTTTTTTAACTTTATTGTTAATACGAGTACATACAGTATTACTTGAACACAAAATTTTATTAATTGTTTTTTTATTGTAGATCATCTCTAAAATTATTATTTTGTCGTAAATATTTCCTGTAAACATGTATTTTTTTCAGAAATATGTGTTAAGACAATAAAAATATATTCTTTCAAATACTGGGATAAGAAAAAAAACACTTAATTTCATTGATTTCAAACAGAAGATCACATGAAAGTTATGTATGAACATTATGTAGACATATATATTCTTTAGATTGTTGTGAATTATTCGTTACTCATGAAAGCATTTATTATAATACGGAAAGGAATTGACAATATTCGATTACTTCAGTCCCCGTGGAATTCAAATTATTGTACATAAAAATGTTTATTCGAGTTTGTTTGTTCACACAGAATATATCTGATACTTATATTCACTTATGTAATAAACCTTATATTATCTTAATTGGTTTGTTTTGAAGTAAACGAAAGAGCTTTCTCTTCTTAATCAGTGTTTTGACGAATATATTTAATATTGTTAGGTGTTTTGACCAATACTTTAATATTATTTATAAACTTTTTAGCCGCGACTGCATCCGCGCTAAAGAAAAAGACACGTTTAGAACGAGACTTCCGAACTAATCACTCAACATGGAAATGAGAGTGATATTTAAAAACTATCTTTTTGGTAGTTAAATTTATAAACTCTTTAATTTTATATATGGATTATGTATTTCGGAATATATTGGAACGGATCAAAGAAAGATTTCATGATGAAACATTTTCAGGAACGCCTTAATATTTCAATAAGCTTAAAATGTCAAGAGACTTGAAACTGAAATAAGCTGATATTGCTTAAAATACCATGAGCAGTTTTCTAAAATACTAATATTTTCCTGTTATATTATTATACCTATCACATAAAAACATAATTCATATATTCATTAAAAAAAATAGAAAGTGCTTTTGTTATTTCATATAGAGCCGAGGGTTTTTCAGGGAAAAAAAATTACTCATGTACGTATGTTATTCCGGATCGTGGCCCAAGTTCTACATATAAGTGTTTAGAATTTCAATGCTTGGCGTCTTATGACGGTACGAAATATTATAAGTCAACAACGTCTACTATATACTATATGCACTGCGATATTCAGGATATCACGTATGTTATTCTGTGGAAAGTAAGAACGAAAAAGGATTAAGACAGGAAGAAGAAATAAGTGACTTGGTGGTAAGATAGGGTGTTTTATGTTACCTAACATGGGCATATATCGTGCTAGAAGCAGCCCCACGGGGTGGTGATTCTTCCGGCATTTAGGTTAAAAATTAGGGTAAATGTGGTGTTGTAACTAGTCGAGTAGGGGAGCTCTTAGGTTTTATAGATGCACACAGTAATAATGCATACTTCACTGGTCGTAAAGAAAGTGTGACAGTGTCTGATGCAGCTAAGTTAGTTACATTGCCACGTCCAGTACGTCTATTATAATGACAACATTATATATTTCATGTTCTAAACATTTGTTATAACAATGTAACATGATATAATTACATATTCATATGTGGTAATTCACAATATAACCACAACATCTACCATACTTTATATATGCAAGAGAAATTTAATTAATTAACCACTTTTAAAGTAAATAAAATCACACACGTGTATTTCGAATTAGATTAGATATTAAATTATCTAAAAATTATTATATTATCATAAAAAGAAACAATAATTCTTCATTGGATCATTGTAACTCAAACATTTTCTAAATTAAATTTTTGTTTTGTTTTTAAGTATCAATACATTTATAAAAATGTTTTAATAAACAATAAAAGATAATAACTCGGTTTGTAAACAGTATGTACACAAGATTTGAGAAAATATTTTATATGTTGTTGTATAGGTGTGCAATTATTTATACTATGGTTATTCTTATTGGACATAACTAATCATCAGACATTACATCTTTAGTTCTATAACAAATTTCATCATTACTTTCAACAAATATACAAGTTGAGCCCAGTAAATAACACATTTTCAATAATTGTAAGAATATCACACGTATTTATTACTTAATCATAGTTAACTTTCTTTTCTTTTGTCTCCGTGGATCAACTTTGTTCTGAGGTAAACAGTACTGACGAAATATGGAATTCTACTTTGAATACTTTTTATAACTTAAACACATTTATAATACAAAGATATAGGAGTAATAAAATAATATTCCATCAAACAAATATAATACTAATACCAAGTGAAATAAACAAGACCAATGAACTCATGTGCTAAGGGTACTTTGATATCTGCACTAGGTATGTAAATCAAGATGTAATAAATGACGCCTATACTGGAACAGAGATACTACACTATTGGATATTATAATATTTATTGCTTTCACACTTTAGACGGATCATACTTTATTCAATTCATTCATCTGTGATGATACAAAATATGTTTTTCTTTTTGTAATTTTAAATTGATTTGTGTGAAGAAAGCACCTCATTTATAATTCATAGATACAAATTAATTATAAAAATAAATTGTTTTATTTTCCTGGCATTAATATCATTTTATGATGTTTTAAAAGTAGATTCATAAATATATTTATTAATGCTGTGTCATAAATTCATATTAATTTGTGTTTTGTTTATTAATTCATTATATAACATTTACTTACAGGTAGAATGTAAGGAGAGAGAATGTTGATAGATAAGAATGTGAATTAAAATTTTGTCAAAAAGCGTCATAATTATTAAATCAATTACGAAGTCATTTCTTATTTGAAGTTTTAATTTAACTATTTATATATCTATAATATCTGTATTTATTATATATCTATTATATATCTATAGTATATACTAGGAATAGGAGATCTAATACAAAATTTATATTAGGAAAAAATATATCCCAACTGTCCAGTGTCTAAAAAAAGGTTTAGTACTAAGTTAAAGTACTAAGTGGTTGGAAGTGTAAATGATTGACGAGCGTTTTTAGTAATTTCCAAACAAAACTTAATTGTGAACTGTTATTATGTTGGAATAGTCCGGTAACTTGAAATTATCATATTACAACAGAATTTTATCCTTTAACTAAATAACAAATACGTATTAGAATTTATTTCTGATTCTATTTCATTAAAGTTACTTAAGTTAAAATAAATTAAGTTAAAATTTCTAATACCTTTGTTATTTCGTACTTCAGATAATTTCTTAATGAAAAACTTTAAGCAAAGTTCTCTTCCGGACGAGATCTGTTTCATGTTCTAAACACTGAGTAATAAGAAAATTTTAGAAGCTAGCAGTCTACCAAGTTTTACTTGAGATATTCGTTTCACCTGACAACATCGTTTATAAAAGTCAACTAGCTCTATATGAGAATATGATTTAGAAAAGATTTCAAAGTCGAAATATATATCATTTTAAAGATATATTTTTAAAGAAAATTAATATTACATTTAGAGAAACTTTAATCTACGACTTTTTTTGGCGTGTGAGAAAATCGGTTTTGTAATTATGATTTTTAATTCAGAAATCTAGAAAATGAAAGCATGTAAAGAGGACAGTAATAGTATGAATGTGGATGGTTACAATAGTAGATGGCAAATACTAAAGACATGTTTGGAGTGCGTTAATATGATATGTAGATGAAGTAAGTCTCCACTTACTTGACGTTTAGAAGAGTGTGGACGAAGTGTACGCAATGCCTCTTATCACAAAGTAAATGAAGCAAGGGCAGGTAAATGATTAGTAGTATTAAAAATTTCAAAACCTTTGCGAAGTTTCTGTATATGTTAACTATAATTGATTAATGATATTTTTAATAAAATATATCTCTAAGAAATGTCGATATAAATATCTTCAGATAATATTTTGTAAAATTAATTATTTTAACATCATCTGATAAAGTACGTATTATTATTTAACTTCTTTCATCAAGTATAATTATACCAAAACTTGAAATATTATTATCAGTAAACTCATTAGACACGATATTTTTATATTATCAAATTTGTTTAAATAAAACGGTTGATACATTTTTAGAAAATAAAAACTGTATATGTTTGAACTCAATTATTTTATCGATATATTCCTTACAAATCAGTCAACGTTCTCCTCATAGTAGCGACGGTTGCCAATATTGCATGAAAAGCGTAGTTACATTTATTATTGTTGAAAACATATTTATCATTTTAGGTTTTATTACAAATATGATATATTTGTATTACATAAGTATTATGTGTTGTATTTATATTGCACCTTGTTTCTTGTTATATACACAGTTATTTATGCATTATACCTACTTTTTACTACCTCTCTTAGTTGTTTTTCTGCTAATCTTATTGGTTGTTCACAGTTGTTAACAGTTGTTGTTGTGGTTGGTACTTCTTTTTGTAGAATAAGGATTGATTATATAAATTTAGTTCTTCATGTTGATCATATGTGAATTTTTTGAATTTCATAAACAATTTTTTAATTTATATTTCTTATTAATAATAACTATTATTAATCTGTATTCTTGACATGTACAAGTTAAAATAAATGAAATTTATGTACACATAATATGTAAGTTCTAAATTATATATTATTTAGATTGTTTTGAAACTTTTACTTATTTGGTAAAACAATTATGGTAATACAGAAAAGCATTGGCAATGTTCGCTCAGTCCTCATTACAGTCAAATTACATAAATATGTTTATCTGAGTTTGTCTGTTCACATAAAGTATATCTACTCGTAGTAAAGGATGTCTCTATATTTATTTCTGTAATAAACCTTATTATATTTAAAGTGTTTGTTTTGATGTAACATCGAATGGTTTCTTTACTCTTCTTATTCAGTGTTTTGACATTTATACATTGTTGGGAGTTTTTACTAATATTATTTATAAACTTGCTTACTGCAACTTCGTCCGCGCTAAAGGAAGAGGTACTTCTAAAACATTAGTTCGGAACTAGTCATTGAACCGGGGAATGACAGCGATATTTTAAAACTATTTTCGGTAGTAAAATATACTAACTCTTTCAATTTATATATAGATCATGTTTATCAGGAATGGAGCAAAGATAACTTGAATTTCGTAAAGAGATTTCATGATGAAGCAGTTTTATGAAAGACATCTTATAAGTTAAAATGTTAAAAGACTTCTAACTAAGATAAGCTGATTTTACAAGATACGTCTAACAGTTTTTCCCAATCTGGGATTCTTTTACATTATTTTATTAACATCATGTATTTTTATATCATATTTGTTGAACTCTGTATCGCAAAAGGAAGTGCTTTTATAATTTCTCAATGAACTGTGTTTTTCCGGAATATAAATTAACTCATTGGTGCATGTCATTCCAGGTCCATGACCTACATTCCATATATATGTGTTCAGACCTCTAATGTTTGGAATCAGACACTACGATATTGTTAGCCGTCACCGTTTATCATATATATATATATATATATATATATATATATATATATATATATATATATATCACGATATACTTATACCATTCAAGATATAGTTGCGATATTACCAACACTCTGGAGGATGAAGGAGATGGAGGATAAACATAGCCCTATATCATGAGGGTGCTTCTGCTGGAGCTCACGGTGAATGTGAACAGCGATCGCGATGCTTCCGGCTAAAGCAATGAAGGTAACTCTTGGTTTTTAGTAGATATGGCGGTGTTCTGTATACCAGAATGTTACACATATAAAGGATATGTGCCCTTCAAATCTTCAAAAAAAAATTAAGATGAATCGCATTTCGCATCGAATTTGAATCGCATTTTTTTTCTAGTCGTTAAAAAAGGGTAAAAATATATGTTACTATCCAGGCGATACTCAAGTACGCGAACTGTTATTATTAAATATTTATTAAATAATTAAAGCATTAAAATTTTATATTCCATATATGTCTTCGTTATAATAATGTAATGTATTAATAACCACAATAGCTGCCATATTTAAAAAATACGAAGTATTTATTTACTTAACCACTTTTAAGGTAATATGTAAGACATATCTTTTGATAAGGTTGTTCTCGACTATGTTTGCTTCGATTATGAAAAAAAAAATGATAATCATAAAAAAACTAAAAGATAATTCTCTTTTGTATCGTTTTTACAGAAACATTATTTTACTAAGTAATTTTTCTTGTTTTTAAGCATTGTAAACTGAAGATAAACGTAGTTTTTTCATTTTCTAAATATGTTGTCATACATTTGTAAAAGTATTTTATAAAGAAAAACGGATAATAATCTAGTTGTTAATAATTATAAACTTAGAAGGATTTGAAAAAAAATTTTATTTTAGTTAATTGTGATTATGTTTAATTGTGATTATATTTAACATTGTCAATATCCAGTTATTACTGTAATCTTGAACTAGTTATTTATTTTCTAGTTTTATAAAATGAATCCAGCTATACTAATGTTATAATTTATTTATTTATTTTTATTTTAGCTTCACGCCATATCTCTTGCGGGGTAGCCAGAGATGACGGAGCGCCAAACGCTACGGTCCCTGCATACCTCTTTCACCTCGGCCATATTATAAAACTGAAAGATTATTTTGTTTGTTTGTTTGTATCAAATAGGCACCAAAACTACTAGACCGATTTTAACCATTTTTTCACTAATTGAAAGCTCTATTATCAGAAAGTAAAATAGGTTACAAAATTATTTCTAAAAAGCTTATGAAAAAATGAGAAGATCGGTTAATCAAAGTGTAAAAAGACGTCTCAAAAACTCCCTTTCTTAAAACTTTTCGAGAGGGTATATCTATCTATAACAACTTAGTTATAAAAGCGTCTTTTTACATATGCCCTGGATTTTTGAAAGATTTTTATTTTACCAAAAATTATAACATTTAATGTTTTAATGTAGAAATAAATATAAACATAACACTTACATCGTATATTATTTATCAATATTATATTTATAAATTAATGTTATTAATTTAGAATTTTGTTGTATTTTCTTCTTGATTCTTTTGCACGCCTACAGACGTCTTCTCTTTCACATCCTAAGGTTGGCTGATAGAGAATGTCTTTGAGCATTAAGCCTGCCTTTTTGTCCATTATTTTGATATTGTGTAATAAAGATTTAAATAAATAAATAAACAAGTCATTGACTATATTTAAACTTATTTTTTATTTAATTTTATTTTGATACAGTAGGTATGCCTGAAGAGGAAGGAGGAGAAAAAATTCGAAGCACAACTTTGAATGAGAGTTAGTATTCAAATTCAAATGTGACATATAATAACGCTATTTTGAGAAAACACCTCAGCTCCAGGAAAAACCTAATAAGTCAATAATTGGTAAATAAACAGCATCATCTGTTAGGTTTTATTTTTAATTTTACGCGGACAAAGCGGCGTGGGTTATAGGAGAAATTTCATTCCTACAACGATTAACAAATAATATGTACAATCTTCACGTTTAATACGGTGATAATAATATTGATGTATTATAACAGGATAATAACTATAATCAGAATTCCAATTATCTAAACAACCGTAAATAGCTTATAACATATGAACAAATATGTTCTGTATACTTAACGTATAAGTCGGATAAGTCGTAATAATCCTGAGGCACTAAGTGCAGGTCTATACAGCAGTGCATGTATAATAATATATTATTAAATATATACACATATGAGTCAATAATTAGGTGTAAAATTCCCACGTTCTGTTTCTTGTTTCTGGTTTCAGCAGACTTCACTTTTCATAAACATAAAAATTCCAAACTATTTTATTACTTTAACTCAATAATAATATAAAGATATTTTTTAAAGACATAAATAAATGTGGAACTTCTTTAATTTTGTTTGGGTTTCTTTTCACTTCAAACAAATATATTATTATCATGTAAAAATCAATTAAATAACATAAATGAAGGCCGATATGTTACAGGTCTGCCTGCACTATGTACTCGTATGTAAATCAGGATATAATAAAAGACATCAATACTGAAATAGGTACACTATTATAAATTATATACAGATATTATATATTATATTATATACAGATATTATAATATTTATTGCTTTTGGACCGTGGACGGATCATGCTTTCAAATTTGCTATTTAAGTAGGATTTTTTGAAATCTTTTTTATTTTAGTTTTAATAATAATAATTAATTTGTTTTAATAATAATATTAAAATACAATAGACATGTACATTGAAAATTTTAAGTGTATATTCATCATACCACATATGATATAGAACAAGTACATTCATAAATCAATGTTACAAAAAGAATTCTTTTATTTTCTTGGCAGTTCAATTTAGTTGAATATAATGTTTAATTAATAACACTTTTATGATGTTTTAATAACAAACTTTTATATTATGTGTAGTATTTAATTTAGTATTTTATATTCTATTTAATGTAATATTAGAGCTATGTAATTAATTTTATAAAAAACACTACTACTGGTTTAAAGTATTTGGTATGCAACAACTGGAGGTGGTTTGTGCAGAAGAGCGTTTTAAGTAATGTTTAAACCAAAATTAATTATGAAGTATTATATAATAGCAGAATATTACTCCCTGGCAGCATTTTACTCCCTCACTTGTTTGTTCAACTGGCTGCATCACACCGCTACGTTAGAAGTCATTACTTGGGGTAGCGGTGGAGGTCGGGTTGCTCCTCTGCCCCAAATGTTGTGAAGGGGGTGGTGACTGACCCTAAAGTTATGCTCGTATAAAGTGCTGTTGGCGGTGATTGGTCGTTTTGCTGGCATTTGATTTCTTTTATTTTATATTAACAATATTTTATATTACAGTAATGATTAGGCCAGCCCATCAAATTTGATGAGACGGTTGTAGTTGTTCGTAAGTTGACATTTGTGAAGCAGTGATCACAATATTCGGCTTAGTTTGTTTTTTGGAACAGTTTTGAAATCTTGTAGCCTTAACTGTATGTTGGAGAGTGTCATTGCAGAAGGGCTTATTTCAATAGCTATGGTATCAAAATAGGGTATCTTGAAACTTCCACCTGACATATACAAGTAATCTCTTATAAAATTAATTCATAAATTATTTTTAATTATATTCCATTAAAGTGTTTAAGTACAAAACATCTTAAATATAAACTAATAATTTCGTTCTTCAGATACTTTCATAATAAGAAACTTGAAGTAAAGTTCTGTTCCGGATGAGATCTGTTTAATCTTCTAAACTTTTAAAAATAAACGAATTTTAAAAGATGGTAGTCTTCCAATTTATACTTCAGATGTTGACATGGTGGTTGGCACCCTAACAAGCATATGTATATAGTACGACAACATTGTATACAGATATATGTTTGTTTATATAATAAAAATAATAAGTTATAACAATATCTCTTGAGTGTCTTACCGTTCCTTCACTGTTTTTAATGTTTGCTACTTGAAATGAAAAACATTGTAAAGTTCACTTTCATTGCATATTTGGTCAATATTAACCTACACATTATTTATAAACATGTTCTATTGAAAACCTAAAATTACCCTCTCATAACTGACAATACTGCCAAAGTTCGAAATATCGTGAATCCTATTCTATTAAGATAAAGAAAAACTCCAACAAGACCTTTTATTGCAGATTAATCGAAATTATTTACTCTCATTTCAACATTTGAAGTTTATTTTTGATCAAACCACAGATATGGAATTTAAAGTTTGATGAATGTATTGTATAACTTTTCAGAAACTCGTAAAATTTTAATCTCAGTGAATACTATTTAGTTTGGGGGAATGTCATATAATAAAATAGACGCAAAAGCTGTACTTTGAATACCTATAAAAGAAAAGAGAAATATATCAATAACAACTATTAGGAGGTAAAAATGTCATACTAGTTTTATTTATATTTTTCTGAGTTATTGTAATTTTTACTTAAAAATCATATTTTTCAAATAATAATATCCTTCTTTTTTGACAAGTCAATAATAGAATCAGCAAAATATTTGAAGAAGAAAGATATGAATTTGAAGGCTAAAAAGTATTTTTGGTTAAAAATACTCCTCCTAGAACAGGATTTCTCACTTAAAATCAATTATTTTTTTATTTTAAAAAACATTACATTGTATTATGAAAAGTCAGACACGGTTCCAAAGAATAGATTAATAGAGAAAAACCGGCATGATGCTACGTACATATTCTTGAAACTAATTTTTACAGTAGTGTGCAATCTATATAATTATTTTGAAATTAACCTTCACCATAGTAAAGTTCACAAACGAAAATCAAATATAGCACATATAACTAATTAATTCTGAGAAACTATTATTGAAACTAAACTTAACGTTGAAACCAAATTCAACCAATATAACTTTATTGTAAAGCAAATGGAAACACTGACCTCATGCTGGTGACAGGTCTCGTTTGATGTTTGATGTTTCGTAGAAATAATAAGCAACCAATTGGTTGTAAGATATTTTATACATATATTATTAAGTGGATAGGATAGATAGACATATAGACTCACGAAATTTTTGTAGATATCTTTAACATATAGATATATAATCTAAATGAACAGAAGTATATATTTTAAGTTATCCGACTATTACTTATAAACTTGTAAAGTCTTAGTTTGATTTTATATTCATTACATGTACTCGTATGTATGAGTTTTATATTATTTTATATACTTATTTTTACGTTTAGTTTAGT
Source organism: Melinaea menophilus ssp. n. AW-2005 (assembly GCA_918358695.1). NCBI lineage: Eukaryota > Metazoa > Arthropoda > Insecta > Lepidoptera > Nymphalidae > Melinaea > Melinaea menophilus. Next base: position 16,336,620 of record OU911052.1, read on the forward strand.
TAACTTATTTCTTTGTTGATTTTCATCCCAGTTACGGGAATCGCAAATTTGCAGGATGCCTGATAATAACTCTCTTCTATTTGTCCCCCCCATTTTAACAAAACGAGAGGTGCTAGACCATTTATATTAAGCACGAACAGCGGCAGCTACGTGCTGATGAGGAAACTGAATATTATGAAGATATCATTGATTATTTTTGAAATGGAGTCATATTCACAATTCTCCATAGGAAATACAACTTAAGTGACTAACAGAATACCCAAGCCGTGCCTGGGTAATATTATGCGTCTAGCTAGCTTATCGTAACGTTAACTTGATTCTTAAATGAAAAAATCACTAAATAAGATCTAGAGCCGTCTGCTAGGAACTCTATGTGAATCTGCCATAGGGAATTGACAAAGTTACTGTTGTTTGAGAACGTGCCACGATATCATCATAATAATTCGTTTTATCCCCAAGGAGGTCGAATGCTTTCTGTATCAATAGTATGGCAGTGGACCTGATTGTTTCAGCGTGATATCATTATAAAAAGAAGGGTGTTATAAGCAATTCTGTAGAAAATTTTCCATTTAAAGACCTGAAACGAATATCAAGCTTGACATGTTTGTCAAATGATTTATTGATAATATCCTATATTTCCATTTAACTCTCGTAGCGTTTGTAAGGACTAAGCTAACGAACATCGTGGTAAATAGCCTGCCGTGCACAGAGCAAAAGTTCGCTCAGCTCACGACCCCGCTTGCGTGACCTAGTACAAAATACTTTTTAGTTGTAGATTTAAACGTTAACAACAGCTGAAGGTATTGATTAAAGATCTTTTTAAGTATTTTCCTAACAAAACATAATAATTAAGTCTAAATAAGGTGGCCAATACTTAATTAGGCAGTATCTACCTTCCTAACTAAATAACAAATTCGAGTGAAAAATAATTTAGAATTATATTCCATTAAAGCCAATTAAGAAAAAAAAACTTAAATTAAAACTTTTATTTCTTTTGTTATTTGGTACTTCAGACAATTTGGAAATAAAAAATTTTAAGCAGAGTTCTCTTCCGGTTGAGATCTGGTTAATCTTTTGAACTTTGAATAATAAAAGAGTTTTAGAAGCTCCTGGTGGTCTACAAAAGTTTTACTTCGAAAGTTCTTTTCACCTGACCATGTCGTTTATAAGTCAACTTTAATTAATGGAAAAAAAACTAGTATAATAGAAAAAAAAATTTATAACATCTAGAACATGAATTACCCATGTTTATTATAAATGTAATTTAGGTTTAGAATGGCTTAAAAAAGAGGAACATAAGACTAGCAGTTGAATGTCAGTCACCCGCTCTTTTTAGGTTCGTGGCAAATAACTTTTCTAGCTGGTGGTAGCTTTAAGGATTAAAAATGTTTTGTATTAAATTAATTTTCGACAAAGATTTTGATCTTGATTTTTTTTACTTTTATAAAAATACAACTAGGCCTTGAATCTGAAAAACCTAACAGTTATATTTAACTCCCCAATTGGAAGCCATAGCATCGTTGTGGCGCACTCACCGTGATTCCCAGCACAATCCCTATAAGGAGGTTCCAGGTAGCCTTGATCACCATCACGATGTATGGCCATGTTACGTAAAAAAGGTCATGTCTCTTCCCAACAAGGAACACACTTCCTCTCCCTGTCTTACTCCTGCATCCATTCTTCTTCCTCCAAAAGGGTATGTTCGGGGTATCCCACCCCGAATATCTATAGTAGACGAAGATGGCTAACAGTAAGCTAGACTGTCTTAACAAAAGACATCTAAATATATATATAGAGAATATAGGTCATGATCCGAAATAACGCTCGCACAAGAGTTTAAAATATTTTGGAAAAAACATGTTCATTAAGAAATCACAAAAACACTTCCTATTGCTATTACAGGATTAGCTTACTTCAGTTCCTAGTTTCTTGACATTTTATACTTACCCAGATGTTAAGATTTTCTTAAAGATGCTTCATGATGAAATCTTTAAGAAATTCAAGTATTATATACTCCGTTCCTGGCATACGCAATTTTATATACATATATATATATATATATATAAGATTTAATTTTTGTATATTTTACTACCGAACAGATACATTTAAAATATCACTGCCATTTCCAGGTTCGATTTCGTAATTTAGGTCTGAACTAACGATCCAAACCGTTTTATTCCGTCAGCGCTAACGGAGTCAGGGAAAATTGTGTCATATTCATTTGCTTTTTGTCGATTAACAAACTATATTACATACAATTTCAAAATGAACTAAAGTATAGTTCACAATATATCGGAATATTTATAATATTTATCATATAATAAGAAAAAATTGAACACATTTTTTACAGAACTGTATGTGCAACGTCTGGAAGTATAATTGGTGAAAGAGATGTCTAAATATCAAACTCGATTCAAAATTCCTTTTTTATTATATTCCATTAGATCTTTTTACGTTAAAACAACTTAAATCAAAAGTTTCCTCTGTTATTTTATACTTTAGAAAACTTTATTATTAAAAACTTTAAACACAGTTCTGTTCCGATTGAGATTTGGTTATTCTCTCCAACTTTAAATAATAAGAGAATTTTAGAATCTGGCAGTCTCCCATGTCTTAGTCCAGAGGTACGTTTCACCTGACACAATCGTTTATAGTAAGTGAACTTAGATTATATAAGAATCTCATATTCTTATTAGAGATATATATAAGAATCTCATATTCTCTTAGAGATTTCAAAGTCGAGTTAGAGAATTTTAAAGCTATATACATTGTTTTGAATTGAAATTTATATTGTTGATTGATAATTGAGATGAATTATCTGATAGCGATGGTTTCATAATTATAATTTTTAAATGCAAAACATTTTAAGTAGAGGAAAGCATTTAAATAAAACTGTAATAGTTGATTGTGAATTTTTATATTAGTAGATGGTCACCAAAGAAGACAAGGAAAATATGCGTTAATGTGATATGAAGAAGAAGCAAGTCTCTACTTGACGATTGATAGAAGAGTGAGGAAATTTATATTTTACGTCTACCCAAAATAATTGAAGCAAGGGCAAGCGAATGATGCACAAGATGAGAAATATAAAAAACCTTTGCATAATTTTTGTATATATCATCATTAATGACATTCTGAATAATATATATATCCCTGAGAATTATTGTTAATTAACCAATATTTCAGATACTGTTTTGACAAACATATATTAATTCAACACCATTTAATTATGGAATAGTTGATACCTTTTGAATACAAACCCTATTTGAACCCGTTGGAAGGCACTCATTTAAATTATCAGATCAGTGAGCGTCCCCTTTACAGTAGAGACGGCTGCCAAAAGTACTGCACGGAAAGCACAGTTAAATTTTAGTATTTTATCCATTTTACTTGTCTATAGTGTTTTTTTGCTAATCTTATAGGTTCAATTATTGTGAAATTATGGAATTTTATAAATTATTTTATGATGATTTATCTTTTCCTATACATAAGGGTATACTTCATATATTTAAAATCATACTAAAGACACGAGTTTATATTTTATTTCAGTATTTATTTATCAATAAACATACAAATAACAATATACTACATGTATGTATATATATATATATATATAATATGTTGGATGATACTGATGATAATGATGAAACATTAAAATTAATGAAGAACAAATGTTATTTACTAACCTAAAACAGAAAAATCGACAATTAAAGGTTTTTACTTCCAAGATTGTCCAGGCAATGAGAGATAATAATTGTATTACTTGACGCGCCGGATTAAAATCTCCATCTTAAGTCCGATTGTCTGTCATTGTGTGACTGTCATTGTCATTCTTTTATTGCCATATCATAGATATTAGGCAGCGTACAGATACTTGTACATTAATTCATATACACAACATACAATATACAAAGCTAAAAACAATATTATATATATATATATATATATATATATATACATATATATATATATATATATATAATATTGTTTTTAATTATTTGGTTATTCACTATTATAATACTGAAAAGTTTTGGCAATATTCGAATACTCGAATTTTTAATTACATAAATATATATAAAATAATATAAATATACTTACATATATATATATATATATGTATATATAATATTGTTTTTAATTATTTGGTTATTCACTATTATAATACTGAAAAGTTTTAGCAATATTCGAATACTCGAATTTTTAATTACATAAATATATATAAAATAATATAAATATACTTACATATATATATATATATATAATATTGTTTTTAATTATTTGGTTATTCACTATTATAATACTGAAAAGTTTTGGCAATATTCGAATACTCGAATTTTTAATTACATAAACATATCTTGCAAACAATTTCTGATGTTTATATTTATTACTGTAATAACCCTTATATTACCTAAATTATTTTGTTTTGATGTAAAGCAAAGAGCTTGTTGTATCTCTTTTTATAGTGTTTTGTCAAATTTATTTAATATTGGTAGCTATCTTCACTAATATCATAATAGTTTATTATATATAATAAGTAGTTCAGCTATATTATATTTCATATTATATATATTTATTTAACGCGGCTCCGTCGGCACTGGAAGAACGGCAAAGTTACAGAACAATTAATCGAACCTGGGAATGATGGCGTAACGTATATTTCAATATTTTTGCACTTCAATATTCAAATATAATATGTTTTAGATAGCTTAAATAAAACATAAATTAAAAAGTTTTTTAATAATTATATATATAAGGAATGGAGCTAAGGATGCTCGATTTTGCGTAATGAGACTTCATGATGACAGTACTCCTATTTTTAGTAAATATAATATGTTATTAAATTAAGACTTGACTTGACTTGGTGAAATAATGATTGTCTTCAATATTATGGAGATTTCTAATTAAACTTTAATATTTTATACACATTGAAATTGTATGTAATAAAGTTTAACTAAATTGAACTGTCAGGATAATATATATTCCTTAAGAATATGTATTTTTGAGTTTCAAAATGGAATCATGTCATAAATACGTATCAACTTTATATTTTGAATGTAATTATTGTATAGAATCATTATTATAAAATAACAAAACACATGAATTGTCATCAAAGATGGATGTATAGTCCGTCTACAGTCCAAAATCAATGAATATTATATTTTTCAATAGTGTCTCTATTTTATCCAATGCTAATATTGATATCATTTATCTATCAATACTTTAGAAGGCAGTCGACGTCCTCTTTATAGTAGCTGTGTTGCCAAAACCATTGCACGTAAAGAGCAGTTGCCTTTATTATTTGTTATAAATGATATATTTTTGTTTACTATATACTATATACAAATATCTCTTGTTTCTTCTTATTAACTTTTTTTAACTTTATTGTTAATACATACAGTATTACTTGAACACAAAATTTTATAAATAATTTTTTATTGTAGATCATCTCTAAAATTATTATTTTGTCATAATTAGTTTCTGTAAATATGTATTTTTTTCATAAATATGTGTTTAAAAAAATGTATCTTTTAAGTGCTGGGATAAGAGAAAACCACTTAATCTTATTGATTTCAAATAGAAGATCATAGGAAAGTTATATGTGAACATTATGTACACATATATATTCTTTAGATTGTTTTCAATTATTCGTTTCTCATAAAAGCATTTATTATAATACGGAAAGAAATTGACAATATTCGATTACTTCAGTCCCCATGGAATTCAAATTACATAAAAATGTTTATTCGAGTTTGTTTGTTCACACATAATATATACATAATATACTTATATTTACGTCTGTAATAATGCTTATATTATCCAAATTGGTTTGTTTTGTTGTAAACCAAAGAGCTTTCTCTTCTTAATCAGTATTTTGACAAATATATATTTAATATTGTTTGGTGTTTTGACCAATACTTTAATATTATTTATAAACTTGTTAGCTGAAGAAAAAGCTAAAGAAAAAGACACATTTAGAACAAGACTTCCAAACTGGTCGTTTAACATGGAAATGAGAGTGATATTTTAAAACTATCGTTTCGGTAGTTAAATTTATAGACTCTTTAATTTTATATATCGATTATGTATTATATTTCGGAATATGTTGGAACGGATCAAAGAAAGATTTCATGATGAAACATTTTCAGGAACGCCTTAATATTTCAATAAGCTTAAAATGTCAAGAGACTTGAAACTGAAATAAGCTGATCTTGCTTAAAATATCTTGAGCAGTTTTCTAAAATACAAATGTTTTCCTGTTATATTATTATACCTATCACATAAAAACATAATTCATATATTCATTAAAAAAAATAGAAAGTGCTTTTGTTATTTCATATAGAGCCGAGGGTTTTTCAGGGAAAAAAAAAAACTCATGTACGTATGTTATTCCGGATCGTGGCCCAAGTTGTATTTTAGTTTAGAATTTCAATGCTTGGTTTCTTATGACGGTACAGAATATTATAAGTCAACAACGTCTACTATATACTATATGCAGTGCGATATTCAGGATATCACGTATGTTATTCTGTGGAAAGTAAGAACGAAAAAGGATTAAGACAGTGAGAAGAAGTAAGTGACTTGGTGGTAAGATAGGGTGATTTATGTTACTTAACATGGGCATATATCGTGCTAGAAGCAGCCCCACGGGGTGGTGATTCTTCCGGCATTTAGGTTAAAAATTAGGGTAAATGTGGTGTTGTAACTAGTCGAGTAGGGGAGCTCTTAGGTTTTATAGATGCACGCAGTAATAATGCATACTTCACTGGTCGTAAAGAAAGTGTGACAGTGTCTGATGCAGCTAAGTTAGTTACATTGCCACGTCCAGTACGTCTATTATAATGACAACATTATATATTTCATGTTCTAAACATTTGTTATAACAATGTAACATGATATAATTACATATTCATATGTGGTAATTCACAATATAACCACAACATCTACCATACTTTATATATGCAAGAGAAATTTAATTAATTAACCACTTTTAAAGTAAATAAAATCACACACGTGTATTTCGAATTAGATTAGATATTAAATTATCTAAAAATTATTATATTATCATAAAAAGAAACAATAATTCTTCATTGGATCATTGTAACTCAAACATTTTCTAAATTAAATTTTTGTTTTGTTTTTAAGTATCAATACATTTATAAAAATGTTTTAATAAACAATAAAAGATAATAACTCGGTTTGTAAACAGTATGTACACAAGATTTGAGAAAATATTTTATATGTTGTTGTATAGGTGTGCAATTATTTATACTATGGTTATTCTTATTGGACATAACTAATCATCAGACATTACATCTTTAGTTCTATAACAAATTTCATCATTACTTTCAACAAATATACAATTTCCACCTTTACTAGTGATAATTATATTAACATAAGAAGAAGAGAAAGCATAACCAGAGATTTACAGTTGAACAACTAGTAAATTGTCAAGAAATAATACATCAAATATATATTATGTATATGCCACGTACCACTCTCCGGATAAGTCGTTATAATCTTAAGGCACTAAGTCCGAGTCTATACAACAGTGCATGTATAATAATATTAAATACATTCAGTATTATCTGTATTTTTGTGACAACTTTTTTATATAAAATTTCGTTTTCTTATCTCTTATTTAATTCAATGCTTTTACTGATTTGGATGTATTTTGCGTAGTAATGGAGTTTCCTGAATCTTTCTGAGCGTGAGTTGAGCCCAGTAAATAACACATTTTCAATAATTGTAAGAATATCACACGTATTTATTACTTAATCATAGTTAACTTTCTTTTCTTTTGTCTCCGTGGATCAACTTTGTTCTGAGGTAAACAGTACTGACGAAATATGGAATTCTACTTTGAATACTTTTTATAACTTAAACACATTTATAATACAAAGATATAGGAGTAATAAAATAATATTCCATCAAACAAATATAATACTAATACCAAGTGAAATAAACAAGACCAATGAACTCATGTGCTAAGGATACTTTGATATCTGCACTATGTATGTAAATCAAGATGTAATAAATGACGCCTATACTGGAACAGAGATACTACACTATTGGATATTATAATATTTATTGCTTTCACACTTTAGACGGATCATACTTTCTTCAATTCATTCATTCATCTGTGATGATACAAAATATGTTTTTCTTTTTATAATTTTCAATTGTTTTGTGTGAAGAAGCACCTCATTTATAATTCACAGATACAAAATTAGTTTTAAAAATAAATTGTTTTATTTTCCTGGCATTAATATCATTTTATGATGTTTTAAAAGTAGATTCATAAATAAATTTATTAATGTTGTGTCATAAAATCATATTAATTTGTGTTTTGTTTATTAATTCATTATTTAACTTTCGCTTACAGGTAGAATATAATGAGAGAGAATGTTGATAGATAAGAATGCGAATTAAAATTTTGTCAAAAAGCGTCATAAATAGTTTTAATTTAACTATTTATACATCTATAATATCTATATTAATTATATATCTATAGTATTTACTAGGAATAGGAGATGTAATACAAATTTTATATTAGAAAAAAAAACCCCTTTTGTCCAGTGTGTAAAAAGAAGGTTAGTACTAAGTTAAAGTACCTACTTGAGTGGTTGGAAGTGCGAATGATAGAAAACGTTTTTAGTAATTTCAAAACAAAACTTAATTATGAACTGTTAGTATGGTGGAATAGTCCAGTAACTTGAAATTATCATAATACAACAGAATTTTCCCTTTTAACTAAATAACAAAAACGTATTAGAATTTATTTTTGATTCCATTTAATTACAGTTACTTAAGTATAAAATAAATTAAATTTAAACTTCTAATACCTTTGTTATTTCGTACTTCAGATAATTTCTTAATGAAAAACTTTAAGCAAAGTTCTGTTCCGGACGAGATCTGTTTAATGTTCTAAACACTGCGTAATAAGAAAATTTTAGAAGCTGGCAGTCTCCCAAGTTTTACTTCAGATATTCGTTTCACCTGACAACATCGTTTATAAAAGTCAACTCGCTCTATATGAGAATATGAGTTAGAAAAGATTTCAAAGATATATAATTTTAAAGATATATGCATTGTTTTTAAATAAAATTAATATTGCATTTATAGAAACGTTAATCTACGACTTTGTTGGCGTTTGAGAGAATTTGTTTTGTAATTATGATTTTTAATTCAGAAATCTAGAAAATGAAAGCATGTAAAGAGGAAAGTAACACTATGAATGTGGATGGTTATAATAGTAGATGGTTAATACTAAAGATATGTATTGAGTGTGTTAATATGATATGTAGATGCAGTAATTCTCCACTTACTCGACGTATAGAAGAGTGTGGACGAAGTGTCAAAGTAAATTAAGCAAGAACAAGGAAATGATTCGGAGTATTAAAAATTTAAAAACCTTTGCGAAGTTTCTGTATATGTTAACTATAATTTATTAATGATATTTTTAATGAAATATGTGTTCAAGAAATGTCGATGTATATATTTTCAGATAATATTTTGTAAAATTAATTAATTTGACATCATCTGATAAACTACGTATTATCATTTAACTTCTTTCATCAAGTATAATTATACCAAAACTTGAAATATTATTATCAATAAACTCATTAGACACGATATATTTATATTATCAAATTTGTTTAAATAAAACGGTTGATACATTTTTAGAAAATAAAAACTTTATACGTTTGAACTCAATTATTTTATCGATATATTCTTTACAAATCGATCAACGTTCTCCTTACAGTAGCGACGGTTGCCAATATTGCACGAAAAGCGCAGTTACATTTATTATTGTTGAAAACGTAATTTTTATTATATGTACGTATTATGTATTATACTTATACTGCATCTTGTATCTTGTTATATACACAGTTATGTATTGTACCTTGTTGCAGTGTTAATGTTAATCTTATTGGTTGTGACATGTATTTTTTTTCGTACGATACGGATTGATTATATAAATTTCGTTGTTCGTGATTGATCATCTGTAAAATTTTTGAATGTCAGAAATTATTTTTATGAATATGTCTTATTAATAATTGTTGTTAGTCTATATTCTAGTGATGTGCAAGTCAAAATAAATGAAATACAGAAGACAATAACATTTGTATACATAAAATGTAAGTTCTAAATTGTATATTATTTAGGTTGTTTTGGAACTTTTACTTACTCGGTAAAACAATTATGGTAATACAGATAAGTATTGGCAATATTCGCTCAGTCCTCATTAAAGTTAAATTACATAAATATATTTATCTGAGTTTGTTTGTTCACATAAAGTATATCTACTGGTAGTAAAGGATGTCTCATACTTATATTTATTACTGTAATAATATTTACTTTACCTAAATTGTTTGTTTTGATGTAACACCGAGTGTTTTTTATACTCTACTTCTTATTCAGTATTTGGATATTTATGCATTGATAGGAGTTTTTACGAAATATTATTTATAAACTTGCTTGCAACTCCGTCGGCGCTGAAGAGATAATAAAACATTAGTTCCGAACTAGTCATTCAACCTGGAAATTATAGCGATATTTTAAAACTATCTATTCGATAGTAAAATATATAAACTCTTTCAATTTATACATAGATCATGTATATCAGCAATGGAGCAAAGATAACTTGAATTTCGTAAAGAGATTTCATGATGAAGCAGTTTTATGAAAGACATCTTATAAGTTAAAATGTTAAGAGACTTGTAACTAAGGTAAGCTGATCTTGCAAGATACGTCTAACAGTTTTTCCCAATCTGGGATCCTTTTATATTATTTTAATAAACATAACGTTTATATCATATTTGTTGAACTCCGCAACGAAAAAGGAAGTGTTTTTATGATTTCTCAATGAACTGTGTTTTTTCCGGGATATAAATTAACTCATGTGTGTATGTTATTCCAGGGCATGACCTACATTCAATAAATATGTGTTTAGGTATCTGATGTTTGGAATCAGATACTACGATATTGTTAGCCGTCACCGATTGTCATATTCGGGATATTACGATATACCTATACACCTACACCCTGGAGGATGAAGAAGATGGAGGATGAACATAGCCCTATATCATAAGGGTGCTTCTGCTGGAGCTCACGGTGAATTTGAACAGCGATCGCGATGCTTCCGGCTAAAGCAATGAAGGTAACCCTTGGTTTTTAGTAGATATGGTGGTGTTCAGTATACCGGAATGTTATACATATCCTTTTGTGCCCTTCAAATCTTCAAAAAAAAATTAAGATGAATCGCAGTTCGCATCGAATTTGAATCGCATTTTTTTAGTAGTCGTTAAAAAAGTGTCAAAATATCTGTACTACCCAGGCGATACTCAAGTACGCGAACTGCTGGTATATTAGAGTTTGACATATTGAATATATTTATTAAATAATTAAAGCATTATAAATTGTATATTCCATATATGTCTTTGTTATAATAATGTAATGTAATAATAACCACAATAGCTGTCATATTTTAAATATACGAAGTATTTATTTACTTAACCACTTTTAAGGTAATATGTAATACATATCATTTGACAAAGTTGTTCTCGACTATGTTTGCTTCGATTATGAAAAAAAGTGATTATCATAAAAAAGCAAAATAATTCTCTATTGTATCGTCTTTAAAGGAACATTACTTTACTTAAGTAATATTTCTTGTAGTCTGAAGATAAGCATCGTTTTTTATTAATTCATTTTTATTTTGCAAGTATCCTGCCATATATTTGTAAAAGTATTTTATAAAGAAAAACGGATAATAATCTAGTTGTTAATAATTATAAACTTAGAAGGCTTTGAAAATTTTTTTTATTTTAGTTAATTGTGATTATGCTTAATTGTGGTTATATTTAACATTGTCAATATCCAGTTATTACTGTAATCTTGAACTAGTTATTTATTTTCTAGTTTTATAAAATGAATCCAGTTATACTAATGTTATATTTATTTTTATTTTAGCTTCACGCCATATCCCTTGCGGGGTAGCCAGAGATGACGGAGCGCCAAACGCTACGGTCCCTGCATACCTCTTTCACCTCGGCCATATTATAAAACTGAAAGATTATTTTGTTTGTTTGTTTGTATCAAATAGGCACCAAAACTACTACGCCGATTTTAACCATTTTTTCACTAATTGAAAGCTCTATTATCAGAAAGTAAAATAGGTTACAAAATTATTTCTAAAAAGCTTATGAAAATGAGAAGATCGGTTAATCAAAGTGTAAAAAGACGTCTCAAAAACTCCCTGTTTTAAAACTTTTCGAGAGGGTATATCTATCTATAACAACTTAGGTATAAAAGCGTCTTTTTACATATGTCCTGGCAAAGATTTTTATTTTACCAAAAATTATTACATTTAATGTTTTAATGTAGAAATAAATATAAACATAACACTTACATCGTATATTATTTATCAATATTATATTTATAAATTAATGTTATTAATTTAGAATTTTGTTGTATTTTCTTCTTGATTCTTTTGCACGCCTACAGACGTCTTCTCTTTCACATCCTAAGGTTGGCTGATAGAGAATGTCTTTGAGCATTAAGCCCGCCTTTTTGTCCATTATTTTGGTATTGTGTAATAAAGATTTAAATAAATAATTAAACAAGTCATTGACTATATTTAAACTTATTTTTTATTTAATTTTATTTTGATACAGTAGGTATGCCTGAAGAGGAAGGAGGAGAAAAAATTCGAAGCACAACTTTGAATGAGAGTTAGTATTCAAATTCAAATGTGACATATAATAACACTACTTTGAGAAAACACCTCAGCTCCAGGAAAAACCTAATAAGTCAATAATTGGCAAATAAACAGCATCATGTTAGGTTTTATTTTTAATTTTACGCGTACAAAGCGGCGTGGGTTATATGAGAAATTTCTTTCCTACAACGATTAACAAATAATATGTACAATCTTCACGTTTAATATGTTGATAATAATATTGATGTATTATAGCAGGATAATAACTATAATCGGAATTCCAATTATCTAAACAACCGTAAACAGCTTATAACATATAAACAAATATGTTCTGTATACTTAACGTACCACACTCCGGATAAGTCGTAATAATCCTTAGGCACTAAGTGCAGGTCTATACAGCAGTGCATGTATAATAATATATTATTAAATATATACACATATGAGTCAATAATTAGGTGTAAAATTCCCACGTTCTGTTTCTTGTTTCTGGTTTCAGCAGACTTCATTTTTCATAAACATAAAAATTCCAATCTATTTTATTACTTTAACTCAATAATATAAAGATATTTTTTAAAGACATAAATATATGTGGATCTTCTTTAATTTTGTTTGGTTTCTTTTCACTTCAAACAAATATATTATTATCATGTACAAATCAATTAAATAAGATAAATGAAGTCCGATACGTTGAAGGGCCTGCCTGCACTATGTATGTAAATCAGGATATAATAAAAGACATCAATACTGAAATAGGGATAGTACACTATTGGATATTATAATATTTATTGCTTTTGGACCGTGGACGGATCATGCTTTCAACTTTGCTATACAAGTAGGATTATTTTTTTTCTTTTTTGTTTTAGTTTTAATAATAATATTAATAATAATTCTATACAATAGACATTGAAAATTTTAAGTGTATATTTATCATACCGTATATGATATAGAACAGAACATTCATAAATCAAAGTTACAAAAAGAATTCGTTTTATTTTCCTGGCAGTTCAATTTAATTGAATATAATGTTTCATTAATAAAATTTTTACGATGTTTTAATAACAAACTTTTATATTATGTGTAGTATTCTCTTATTAGTATAATATTAGAGCCATGTAATTAATTTTATAAAAAACATACTACGATTTTCCAGTGTTTGCAAAAGACGTTCAGTACTGGTTTAAAGTATATGGTATGCAACAACTGGAAGTGGTTTGCGCAGAAGAGCGTTTTAAGTAATGTTTAAACAAAAATTAATTATGAAGTATTATATAATAGCAGAATATTACTCCCTGGCAGCATTTTACTCCCTGACTTGTTTGTTCAACTGGCTGCATCACACCGCTACGTTAGAAGTAATTACTTGGGGTAGCGGTGGGGGTCGGGTTGCTCCTCTCCCTCAAATGTTGCGAAGGAGGTGGTGGCTGACCCTTACGTTATGCTCGTGAAAAAGTGCTGTTGGCGGTGACTGGTCGTTTTGCTGGCGTTAGATTTATTTTATTTTATATTGTTAAGTAATGATTAGGCCAGCTTATCGAATTTGATGAGACGGTTCTAGTTGTTCGGAAGTTGACATTTGTGAAGCAGTGATCACAATATTCGGCTTAGTTGGTTTTTTGGAACCGTTTTGAACCCTTGTAGCCTTAACTTTGTGTTGGAGAGTGTCATTGCAGAAGGGCTTATTTCAATAGCTATGGTATCAAAACAGGACCTCTTGAAACTTCCACTTGACATATATAAGTGATCTCTGATAAAATTAATTCATAATTCATTTTTAATTATATTCCATTAAAGCTGTTTAAGTACAAAATATCTTAAATATAAACTAATAATTTCATAATTCAGATAATTTTGTAATAAGAAAGGTTAAGCAACGTTCCGTTCCGGATGAGATCTGTTTAATATGCTAAACTTTCAATAATAAGCGAATTTTAAAAGCTGGCAGTCTTCCAAGTTTTACTTCAGATGTTCGTTTCACCTGACATCGTGGTATCACTTTAACAAGTATATGTAGATTCCTATACTATTAAGATAAGATAAGATAAGAAAAGATAAGAGAAAGAAAAACTCCTAAAAGATAATAAACACCATTTGTTGAAGCTTAATCGAAAATATTTATTCTCATTTCATCATTTAAAGTTTATTTTTGATCACCCAATAGATATGGAATTTAAAATTTGAAGAATGTATTGTATAACTTTCCAGAAACTCGAGGTAAAAATGTCATAATAGTTTTATTTATATTTGTGTCTCAGTTATTATAACTACTTTGACAAGTCAATAATAGAATCAGGAAAATAATTGAAGAAGAAAGATATGAATTTGAAGGCTAAAAAGTATTTTCGTTTAAAAATACTCCTGCTAGAACAGGATTTCTTACTTAAAACCAATTATTTTTTTATTTTAAAAAACATTACATTGTATTATGAAAAGTCAGACACGGTTCAAAAGAATAGATTAATAGAGAAAAACCGGCATGATGCTACGTATATATTCTTTTAACATATTTTTACAGTAGTGTACAATCTATATAATTATTTGGAAATTAACCTTCACCATAGTAAAGTTCACAAACGAAAATCAAATATACCACATATAACTAATTAATTTTGAAAAATTATGATTGAAACTAAATATAACGTTGAAACTAAATTCAACCAATATAACTTTATTGTAAAGCAAATTGAAACACTGACCTCATGCTAGTGACAGGACTTGTTTGATGTTTGATGTTTCATAGAAATAATAAGCAACCAATTGGTTGTAAGATATTTTATACATATATTATTAAGTGGATGGGATAGATAGACATGTAGACTCACGGATTTTTTGTAGATCTCTTTAACATATAGATATATAATCTAAATGAACAGAAGTATATATTTTAAGTTATCCGACTGTTACTTGTAAACTTGTAAAGTCTTAGTTTGTCTTTTATATTCATTACATGTATGTATGAGGTTTATATTATTTTATATACTTATTTTTACGTTTAGTTTAAATAAAACAGAAACCCTTAACTACGAAATAAGACTAAAAACATCGATTAATATTTATTTCTGTCTTAAAAACAAAATTGATTTTTATATAATCATTTATTGTCTAAAAAACAGAACTAGATCAATTGGCAAAGTAATGACATGATGTGCAATTTTTTTCTCGCATGTTTATGTCATTAAAACAGCAAACAGGTTTTATTGCTTATTTGGAAAATCAATGTCAAAACGAGCATTTGAAATTCAAATAAGCCTATGGAAATTCATAGTAATAGCAACAAACAGATTGAGGAGTGTTCAGATAAACTTTTTCAACCCTAACTCAATTTGTTTAATTTCTGTCTAAGTGGAATTGGACGACTTATCGGAAAAATTTATAAATTAATCCTAGTTAGCTAGCATGGCTTTTAAATTAATGTTTTCCTTTTAGCTCAATAGCTAACATTTATTCATAATTCAATAAAGCGATTATCTGAATAGGTCCCACGAGTCTGAAGATCATACTTCATTAGTTTATTATTACAAATCCAAAGTAAGTACAAAATGTGGCCAATGTTTCATTATATCCCATAATGATTTATAAATACATTGGCACCCTATTACTTATTATATGAGTTCCCAAAATTAGATTAAATAAAAATCGAAATGTAAAATTTGTTATACTTAAGAACTTAATAGTTTTTAAAACAGATATGCTAATATAATATATGCGTTTAAGTATTTCAATGTTATGTTAATCACATACCGCCGTCTATCAATATTATCTTTATTACGTACCTATATCATTCTGGAGGTAAGAGGTCGAAAGAAGGTGTAAGACAGGGAGAGAAAGCGTGGGACCTTTTTGAAAAGAGATGATCTTTCTGACCTAACATGGTCATAAATCGTAAAAGTGCCTTAAGCTACCAGCAGCAGCTTTATGTGCAACTCGAGTGAAAAGTAATTTTGAATTATATTCCATTAAAGCTACTCAAGTAAGAAAACTTAAATTATAACTTTTATTTTCTTTGTTATTTGGTACTTAAGACAATTACGAAATAAAAAACTTTCAACAAAGTTCTCTTCCGGTTAAGATCTGGTTAATCTTTAGAACTTTGAATAATAAGAGAGTTTTAGAAGCTCCTGGCAGTCTCCATCAATTTTACTTCGAAAGTTCTTTTCACCTGACCACATCGTTTATAAAATTCAACTTAAGTAATAAAATACTTGTTAATGAACGTTTGTGTGCTATTAGATACTAGAGTATTTTAGAATATCTAGAACATGATATACCCATGTTTATTATAAATGTAATTTGGGTTTCGCATGACTTAAAAAAAGAAATATAAGACTAGCAGTTGAATTTCAGTCGCCCCCGGTCTGCTTAGGTTCGTGTCAAATAGTTTTTGTTGCTGGTGGTAGCTTTGAAAATTAAAAATGTTTTGTATAAAATTAATTTTCGACATAGATTTTGATCTTGATTTTATTTATTTTTATAAAAATTTAACTAGCCCTTGAACCTGAAAAACCTAACAGTTATCCTTTTCACCTTAGTTGGAAGCCATAGCATCGTTCTGCGCACTCACCGTGTTTCCCGGCACAATCCAGATAGCCTCATACACCATCACCATCATTCTATCTTCTTCCTCCAAAAGGATATACACGATATCCCGAATGTTTATGGTAGACGATAATAGCCAACAGTATGTTAGACTGTCTGAAGCCTAACAAAAGATATGTAAATACATATATAGAGAATATAGGTCATGACCCGAAATAACATTCACACATGAGTTCATTTGTATTCCGGAAAAATAGCATGGTCATTAAGAAATCACAAAAACACTTTCTATTGCTATTGAAGAAACAGCTTGCTTCAGTTTCTAGTCTCTTAACATTTTAGATTTATCAAGATATTAAGATTTTCTTGAAAATTCCATATATGTGTAATAAATATGTATTGCAGAACACCTAATAAGAAGTGAGAAAACAAGTTCTGTGTTACACAAAAACAAACCAATTTTAGATAATATAAGAATTATTACAGAAGTAAATATAAATATAAAAAATGTATATTCTTTATATCCTTTACGAGATATATTCTATGTGAACAAACAAACTCAGATAAATAATTTTACATAATTTGAATTCAATGAGGACTGAAGTAATCGAATAAAGTAAAGGCGTCTTTTAAGGGCCGGTTTTGTGGAAAAACCTTTAAATAAATGTTGGGGTGTGAGTACATCTTTATAGATAAACTTTTTATATTTAAAAATAATATATTTAATGACAATGACTTTAAGATGAGACGAAGCTTCTTAGCATTCCATGGATTCACCGTGTGGGTGCCGGGCCCATCGCGTTGCAAGTAGCGGAGCGCAAACAATGCCTGGGACTTGCGACCCAGATGTAGGTTTAACGGGCCCCTTTACTATGCGCATACACGCTCACCTTCACTGTTTACGCTTCTCTCCCTACCTTACCAAATATCGTAAGAACCTACTAAAGTCGCCTTTAAAATACGTTCCAGAAATGAACTGATGATCGTTCTAGATAGGCCGAGAGCCTTAAATAAGTTGTAGAGAGATTTTGCTGTTATACCTCTCGCTCCTACTTCTACAGCGTACAAATTAACTATAAATTTATTCCTGCTCAGTTCGTTACATAGTTCGTAATACTTGTTAAGCTTAAATGTATGATCTTTGGGTATGTTTGTTTCCCAGGGTACAGTAAGCTCCACAAGTATAACGCGCCTTAGTTGTTTTGAGTACAGAAATAAGTCCGGCCTTGATGACGAAACACAAACATCCCCGGGGATTTTGTATTGCCTTTCGTACGTGTCCATCATGAGAGTCTAATCAGGAGACGCGTCCAAGATGGAATAAGGTTTTAGTTTACGTTTTTTGGACGAACCTGCCTTTACAAACTCTATTGATATTTTGGTGGTTGTTATACCCTTCTGCGCTCTTGCTACAGAGAGACTAACCGCTTCTCGTACGATTTCTAATACTTTATTGTGGCGACGCGAGTATTTACCTCTATTTAGAAGTACCCTACACCCTTAGAAGAGTCCGCTGAATGCGCTAACCCGAGCCATGACTTCAATGTCCTTATGACGCTTGCATCTAACTTTAACAAAAGGGTCTTATTAATATCGTAAACGAGGAAAGGCCAATTTAAACGTGATGTTAAATAATTATCATATATCCAAGCCTTTTTGATGTTAGTTATTGGCTGATAGTCTACCTTTTTAAGATCATTCAAAAAGCTATCGACTATTATATCTAACGATGGAGTGCGCCCTTGGTAATCGATTTTTTTGCCTAAGAATTTGAACGGAGCTGCGTCGGTAATAGTAGTAACGCACTTACCGCCTATTATAAGACCCGGATCGTAGGATGTATATCTGGTGTTCCGCCTACCCAGACATAGACTATAGCATTTATTGGGTTTTGTCCTCAAACCGTCCGTCCAAGCACCGAAATCCTCCACAACATTTAAAAGTAGCTGACAATGTTTTCTCGCGTTTCGTTGCTCTTAAATCCTATTTTCCTGAACGCTCTCACCGATTAAGATATTTTGTGTAGTGATGAAGTTTCCTATATTTTTCCGATTTAGAGTTAGATTCAGTAAATAATATAAAATGGAAAAAGTAAAATAATAATAAATAACACATTTTCGGCATATGTAAGTACATTGTCTGGAGTGTAAATAATAAGAATCAGTCTTTATTCATTACTTTCTCATGGTTAACATTATTTTATTTTGTCTTCGTGGTTAATATTTGTTCTAGCAAAAATATGTACATCAATCAAACATGGATACATACAACTTAAACAAACATTATCATTTACAAGTTTAATAAACAATCTGATATATTAAGGGTCTGTGTACACTATGAATATAAATGAGGGTATAATAAATTACATCAATACTGTAACAGAGAGAGTACAATAATAAATAATATAGTATTTATTACTTGTACTGTGGATCAAACGTCCATCTCATGTGATATTGAAATATGTAATTTTTACAATTCATGTTTATATTTTTAAATTATATTTTTATTATAATGTAATAATAATTCTAAACAATAGATTGGATTGGAACGTTGAAAATATAAAATCTATCTATATCTATGATATGATTTCAATTTCAATTTGATTTATATAACGTACTTCATTTATATGTCAGTAATATAATAATAATAAAAAAAAAATAGTCTTATTATTTTATATTAATCGTCATTGAGTGTACATGACATTTCAAAGAATTTCACATTTATCGATTCTTATCAGTATTACTCATACTTATCAAATAAAAAGTCAAATACAATCCAATTATAAATTCTAAAATTCTTAAAAGGGTCGAAAAGAATAAATAATAAATGAACATTTACAATTACTTACAGTACAACACCCATGTATTCTTATCACTGTCCAACTCGAGCACCAGGCAAAAAGTAAAGTGTCGAAGCTAGCTTTCAGTTATTTATTTATACAAGTTCTTAAGTAAGTTGATCGTTTCACTCGATTCCTGAAAACTGACAATATCACACTATCATGTGACAGCTTTGCCTTGACTAATAACTTTAGTCAAATCAAAGCATTATAAATTAATGAATCCTAACTAACATTACAATAATTCTTAAATGTGACTGTTATTTATTTTGTCCTAATTTATCTTATTTTTATAGCGTAATTAAGAAATTTTAATTATGCAACAAATTATTCTTTACTTACAATATTTATCAAAACACTATCCATTTATAAATATAAAAGACTAGTGGGGTAGTCTTAAATCTACCTTATATATATATATTTTATAAACAATTGTAAATATGTAACACATACTTAATATAATAATGAGGCCTTTAAGACTCAGCGGCGACATATAAATTATTTTACAAAGCCTATTTAAGATAATTATTATTTAAGAATTCATTTTTAATTCAGGTTAGTAAAAGTAATATACGACTATTGATAGTAAAAGAGCGTTTTAATTAATTTTCAAAGAAAACTTTACTATGAAGTGTTGTTTTGATCTTAAGAACATATTCTGGTAAGTTGAAATTATAATAATACGGCCGTATCTTCCTCCCCAACTCAATAACAAACTCCAGTAACCACTAATTTTTAAATGTGTTCCATTAAAGTTACTTAACTATAAAGTAACTTAAATTAAAACTTCGTCGTTATTTTGTACTTCAAATAATTTATAATGAAAAACTTTAAGCAAAATTCGGTTCCGTATGGGATCTGTTTAATTTTCAAAACTTTTGATAATAAGAGAATTTAATGAGCTGGCAGTCTTCCAAGTTTTACTCAAGATGTTCGTTTCACCTGACACATCGTTTGTAAAAAACAACTTAGCTTGTACGAGACTGTGAGTTAGAATTTCAAAGTCGAATTAGACAGCATTTAAATGCTATACGCATTGTTCTAAATAAAAATTAATATTCCATTTAAAACCATAATCTGCGACTTTGCTGGCCTCCGATAACTTCGGTTATATAATTGTAATTTTAAAATGCAAGAAATTCAAGTGGCGGAAGGCATGATAATGTAAAAAGTAATTACTCTAAAACTTATAAACTTATTTCAAATCGTTAGTAACTTTGTTAGAGGTTATAGTATAGTTATATTAAGTATAAAATAATTGCAATGTGCATCAGTTTATCATCCGTCATAATATACAAAACTTATTTATTTAAGAATAGTTTATACCTTTTTAGAAAATAAAATCGTTATACGTTTGAAGGCATTTATTTCATCGATAAATTCTCTACAGGTCAGTCGACGTTTTCTTTTTATGGTAGCGACGTTGCCAAAATGTTACACGAAAAACAAACTAAAATTTTACTAGTTGAAAATAAAACATTTGTATATACATATTTCTTCTATTCCGTTTTTCCGTCTGCTAGTCTTATAGATCGTAAATTATATAAATTCTTTATACAATAAAATTTAATAAATAAATGCTTTGTTCGCTGTTTTATTTGTCATAAATATGTCTTGTTTTTTTAATAATTGTTGTTATACCATATAATTGACATGTGCTTATCACACTGGTTTAGCTATCCGTATGCGTTTATAAGTAAATGAAATATAGAAGACAACAGAAAATATATACATATATATACATATGTTTAGAAATTTTTGCTTACTCGGTAAAATAATTATGGTAATACAGATAACTATTGGCAATATTCGCTCAGTCCTCATTAAAATCAAATATATTTATCTGAGTTTGTTTGTTCACATAAAGTATATGTACTCGTAGTAAAGGATGTTTCATACTTATATTTATTACTGTAATAATCCTTACTTTATCTAAATTGTTTGTTTTGATGTAACACAAAGCAATTATTGTTTTTCTTCTTACTAAGTATTTTGTCAGATTCATATAATATTGTGCGGTATTTTGACTAATGTCACAATATAATATACTAACTTGTTTACCGCGACTCCGTCCGTGCTGACGGAAGGCAAGAGTTCGAAACGTTGATTCAAATGACAGCGATATTATAAAAATATCTGTTTATAAATTAAATATATAGCCAAATTAACAATTAGGTAGATTCCATAGATGAATCTACCTATTGCAATCGATGCGAAGACGGGACCCAGACCCCAGAGTAAGGGCGCTACGCCTCTTATGAACTGGAGATTGAGAAACCGTCTAAAAAAAATTATATATCCCGATATATATATTTAAATATAGATTATGTATGTAAGGAACGCTGTAAAGGACATGATGAAGCAATTTTAAGAATGTCTTGATGTCTCAAAGAGTTTTAAATGTATTATAACTAAAATAAGCTGATGTTGATTCTTGATAAGATAACTTCAGCAGTATTTCCCGAAACATCCCCACATGTTATATTATTAGACCACATAATTTATATCATATTCAGTAAACTTAGTAACACAAACGGAAGTGTTTTGTGATTTCAAAATGAACTGTGTTTTTTTCCAGAATACGTACTAACTCATGTGTGTGTTATTCCGGGTCGTGACCTACATTACATATATATAAGTAGATCTTGACTTTCACACACATTATTTATATACATATTACATATATATTTATTTCATTACATATATAATTAAATATATACCGTGTTTAGGTGTCTAATACTACTCTAAAATTAATGTAAAATGTAATTAATGTAATGTTATCCCGAAACTCTAATCCACACTTTTTTCAGCCGTCATCCTCGTATACACAGCAACATTCATGATTTCATTCATTCATTTACACGTATATCATTAGGAAGAGTGAGGGTGTTAGGATGGACAAATAGTTAATTCCTTGGTGGGAAGAGACCGATGTATGTCCATATATGATAAGAAAGGTCTTTCTTATGGACATATATAGTGATAATGTTTGAGGCTACCTGGAGCATCCTCATTCGGTTATGATTCTGCCGGGCCCATGGCAATTATGTACAATGAAACTATGGCTACCAACGACGAGCGTGACATTCTTTTTAAAGACAAGTTTGACATGTACGGACATTGAAACTTGTGTTTTCTTTGGAGCTTCAATAAAGGAGGAAAAGGAATAAAGGAGGTTCAATAAAGGAGGAAAAGCTATAAATAGTACTTCAGTAGTAGTAAAGAAAGTGTGAAAGTGTATCATAAGAGTCGTTCCTTAGTTATGCGAGTTGTTGGTAGGTTACAGTTTGACACATTCAATCGTTATAATAATGTAAATTGATTATAAACATATTTAAATATAAGAAGTACTTAATTTCTTAATTATTAAGCCACATTGGATTAGATTTCACTCCCGACTATGTCCGTTTACAGAAAAAACACATTTAAAAATCTTTATTTTATCACAAAAAAAAAAACATTTGATTTCGTAATCATATTCTTAAATTTTATACATTTTTTTATCTTAAATAGGTATGTGATTAATTATAATTAAGATAACATTAAATATCAATATGAATTACTAATTTACAAATAACTTTTAGCAGAGCAGTTATTTTGTTATTTAAATGAAGAAACTATATTTAATACGATACTTCCCTTTTACCTTGTAACAATAAGTTTTAACATTAGAAAAAGGGAAACCATAACTAGAGAATTCCAATTATTCTAAGAACCGGTAAGAAGTCTATAAGACATGAATAAAACAAATTAATAACATATATTAGTTTTTTTTTACCTCTATATTAACCAAAACAAATCTTGTGTTTCTTATTCTTCATTCCTAAGTGCTTTAACCGTTTTTAGTTATTTATTATATTTTTATGGTAATGGAGTTTCCTGTCTCTTAACTTTCGTTTTATCCAGTACAGTACAGTACAGTCTGTAAATATAAGAACATCAAACTTATTTTACTTTGTTCTTAACATTATTTTATTTTGTCTTTACTGAACAACTTTTAAATTATAGAATTAAAAATGTATTTTAAAAAATTTACTGCTTTATTACGGAATTGTGTTCTTAACTACTTCTTAAATCTCGTACACATGTTTCATATATATATATATAATAGAAAAGGGGAATCAAAGCACTCCCTCTTGAAACTTACACTTGACACACACAAGTGATCTCTGGCGTTGTTTCAAACTGGAAAAGTTATAAATATATAACAAACCAACAAACTTGAGACAAAATTCATTTTTAATTATATTCCATTAAAGTTGCTAAAGTATAAAACAACTTAAATTAAAACTTATAATTTCTTTGTTATTTCGTACTTCAGATAATTTCGTAATGAAAAACTTTAAGCAAAGTTCTGTTCCGGATGAGATCTGTTTAATCTTCTAAACTTTTAATAATAAGAGAATTTAATGAGCTGGCAGTCTCCCAAGTTGTACTTCTCATATTCGTTTCACCTGACACATCGTTTAAAAGTCAACTTAGTTTGTAAGAGAACATGAGTTAGGAAAGTCAATTTCAATGTCGAATTAGACAGTAATTTAATGTATAAATTGCATTTACAAAAATATAACTAAATCTCACGCTGTGACCTGGCTTTCGTTGTTTTCATAATTATAATTTTAAATGCATGTTGTTAGAGGTGAAGAGAAGGATACGAGGTATGTACAAAGAGTCTAAACTATGAATGATGATTATTATAAGGAGAGAGAGAGACATCATTATAAAAGAAGAGGAAGAGAGAGAGAAAAATAAACTAAGTAATAAAGTAAGTAAGTAAGTAACTAATAAACAGTAACTGCGGTAACGTATGATAGAAGAGTGTGGAAGGAACATACATGTTGCGTTCAAACAATTGAGATAAACGCAAGATGATACATAAAAATACAGGATTGCAAAATTATTGTTCCATATCAGATTATAGTATTAGAGAACTACGTATATAAGTTATAACTACGTATATAACTACGTATAAGTTTTCAGGCCATATTTGTCACAATGGCACCCAATTTGATAGAGTACTTATTATTTAACTTCTTCAGTCAAGTATAGTTATTCCAATACTAGTAAGATTATTGGGTTCTTTGATTACATGAATTTGCGTTTCCACGAACTGGCCATTTTAAGTGGAGTTATGCTGGAATTCATATTCAAATTTATTTCAAATATAAACTCGTCTATTTCTGTTTTGAATTTAGTGATTCATTGGTTTTCGAACCATTTTATCTTTCTCTGATATTCACAAAATGGAAAACTTAAAGTCTATTATTTATAAAAACAAACTCCACTGCGGCACTACAGTTACAGGTATAGGTTAAAGAATTAATGATTAGTTTGGGGAATCTACTTCAAAAGAAAACGCGGTATTCTTTAGTTACAAAGTTTTCGTTCTGGAAATCTTTACCTAAAATATCCTTAAGAATACTTAATAATAAAGATTTCAAGGTGATTATGTAAGCAAATCCATCAAAAACCACACCAAAAAATGTAATTCAATTGAAGTGAATTGAAAAACTGAAAAGCTCGAGACATAGGTACTAAATGAATTGAGTGAAGCACTTTAACAAACACGCATTGAGCGCTGCGTTACATTACTCGATAACTGAGTTAGAATGTGTATATTTGGCGATAATATTGTAATAGACAGATATGTGTTTGTTTCCTAAGGAACATAAAAAAATTATAAGTTAAAATATTCTGTTTTGAGTCTTACCGTTTCTTGTCCGTGTTTTATTGTTGTCTTACTTAGAACAAATCATTGTAAAGGTCACTTTCATGATACGTTTTGTAAGTTCAAACTAAATAATATTTACAAAAATCCTTTTCTATACTATTATAATAAGGAACTCCAAAAACAATGAAAGTATTAATTGTCGTTTCGGCATTTAACGTTTAGTTTTGATCAAACCACAGATATAGAATTTAAAGTTTGATGAATGTATTGTTGTGAATAACTTTCTAGGAACTCGTAAATTTAAATCAATTGGGACTGTTGTGTACTGTTGTGCATTGTGTCGGGTAAATGTAATTTTTCTTCAATAGGACAATAGTAATTATTTCATAATCGTATTATTTCATCCCTAATATAATAACATAGTCAAAAACT
Organism: Melinaea menophilus ssp. n. AW-2005; assembly: GCA_918358695.1. Taxonomy (NCBI): domain Eukaryota; kingdom Metazoa; phylum Arthropoda; class Insecta; order Lepidoptera; family Nymphalidae; genus Melinaea; species Melinaea menophilus. The sequence goes on from OU911052.1 coordinate 16,362,819, forward strand.
TACGTCATAATCTCGATATTTTTTTCTGAGTAATTGTAATTTTTATTTAAATATTTTAATTGATTTATTTTAATGTTGCCTTTAAATTATTATTAATTACTAATTACCTTCTTCTTCGACCAGTCAATAATATGATCAGCAAAATAACTGAAGATAAAAATATCGATTTGAAGAGAAGGAAATAATTTTAAATAAAAATTATTCATACTGGAACTGGATGTCATAGTTAATATAAATTCAAAATATTTTATTTTAAGAAATCATACAATGTACTTAAAATGTCAAAAGTCAAACTCTTAAAAGAGTAGGTTCGTGGAGAAAAACCGTCAAGATACTAGATATATATATATATATTCTTTTAACTTACTTTTTATAGTATTGTTCAATATATATAATTATTTTAAAATTAACCTTTACCATAGTAAAGTTAACAATCGAAAATCAAATATAACATATAACTAATTAATTCTGAGAAATTATGATTGAAACTAAATTTAACGTTGAAACCAAATTCAGCCAATATAACTTTATTGTAAAGCAAATTGAAATACTGACCTCATGCTGGTGACAGGTCTTGTTTGATGTTTGTTAGTTCGTAGAATAATAAATAACTCGTATGTTATAGGGTATTGTATATATATGATATTAAGAGAAATATAGAGACATAAATTATTATAATGTACCTATTTATATTTTTACTACAAATTTAAACTGAAACTAACAAGAAGTAAGTGTAAAAGCATCAATCAATATGTATCTATGTTTGAGTAATGACAAACCAAGCTTAAATTCAAATAAACTTTTAGAAATTCATAGCAATACAGATTGAGGTTTCAGATTAGCCTCTTCAACCCTAACTCGATTTGTTTAATTGAGCGAAGCGAACGAAGTGAGCGGAGCGTTTTACTGGAGACTTTTTACATTCTTTGTCACGAATTGGCTCGAAAACTACTCAACGGAAAATTATGAAACTTTGCAAACAAAAAGACACACAATAGGTGATAGTTCTTATAAAAAAAAATTTCAAAAATGTCCTCATAAAAAAAATTAAAAATATGTCATGTCAAAAAATTTATATCCCATTGAAATCAATGGGAAATGAGTCAATACTCTGGGCTCGCTTCGCTCAATATGCAAACGGCACCCAAGATTTCACGAGCGCCGCGAGTCGAAATTGAGGGTTAGTTGGCGTCCCTAGTTTATTACTAAGTGGAGTTGGACAACTATTTGGAAAAGCCAATAAGTTAAAGCTAGCATAGCTTGTAAATTCATGTTCTCTATTCAGCTCAATAGCTAACATTTATTCATAATTCAATAAAGTGGTCGTCTGAACAAGTCCCACGAGTCTAAAGATCATACTTCATTTGTCTGTTTATTTATTTAATATCATTCTAAAGGAAGTACTTCATGGTCAGAGTTTAATAATATTGTATGACTATGTGTGTAAAAGAAAATGCAATGTGAATTTGTTACACTTAAGAAGTTAATTGTTTTAGTGCAAATAAGCTAAAATAAAATATATCTTTGATAATTTTGGTAAAAGCGACATCTATACACCATTTTTGAAACTAGTTCCTTAGAAACTTAGCGACAAGGTGGCTTGTTTGTAAGTTCTACGCAGTTATGATAGATGGCGTAGCTTTCGCAACGCTATTCTAAGAATATTATTAAAATTCATTTAGTTATATTTAAAACAGTTTTTAACTATTTTTTTTGTGTTAAATTATTTTAAGCAATATTATATACATATTTTGGTTACAGTAAAACGAAACTGATATCTTTAACATTTGACAATTGACTTTGACAAGACAAAATCAAATATCTTGTTTGTAATTTGTATTGTTCCTCCTGCTATATTTATATTTTTTTCTCACACACAGAGAACATTATGTTATATTAAAGTAAATGGGGTAATTCATATATATATAGTGCTACCACGACAAAGTACCACTTACCGATTGTTCCACCCTTCCAACGAAGTACTGCGAAACTCAGGTTTGCATTTTTTTTGTTGTACACTGTTTAATTTATTTTTCAGTCGTACACTTAGTTTTTTCGGGCTACCAGTAAATTTCGTTCCCGACATATCAGTTCACTTTGTATGAATTATAATTCATTGTCTTCACTATTTTGTTTTCTATAAATTAAAGTAAGTATGAGGTTAACTAAAACTAGTTGAATTATTTACAGTTATGAATTATTCCGATCAAGAATACTCAGACACTGAAAGTGAATTCGCTTTCGAGACTGATCACTTAGCTATCCGTGGGAATAAAGATTATTGTGAACTATTAAAATATATTGTTAAACTAGAGGCACAGAAGGTTCAAACTCTCAAGGATATTGAAGAACTGGCTTATTCTAAATCGAAGGCTTTAAAAGATCCCATAAAATTTGTTCAAGATTTTAAATCAGGTACTATTAAATTTCCACCTCGACAGACTGTTCCTAATATGCCTGATATAGAATGGGAAAAGTATGATATTGAAGTTGCTGCAGGAAATGACACCAAACCAAGTAAAGAAGAATTAGAGTCTAGTCTTAAAGTTAGGGGACGGATGTTCACTGATAATAAACCAGAAACATTTAATCAATTGTGGTCATGTGAAGAACAAAAGAGGCTTGAGGAATTATTGGAAATATATCCCGAAGAAGCCATAGAATCAAAAAGGTATAAGAAAATAGCTGATGCCTTGGGAACTAGAACACCTGTTCAAGTAATGAGTCGGATACAAAAATATTTTACTAAATTAGCCAAAGCAGGTTTACCTATACCGGGTAGAGCTCCCAAAGGAGTTTACAAAGACAGATATAAAGATAAGTATTCCTTTTATAAGAAATCAACATTCTTTCCCCAACTCCATGTACCAGTAAGAATGGAAGATCCTCATGAAAATAATGATGCCTTAGAGAACCTGCCGTCATCTGAAACATCTAATGGCAATAAAGCGATGTTGGAATTACTTAAAGCAGCTAAAGAACAGAGATTGCTGGATGAAACCTCCCCGGTTTATCAGACAAATACCATGTGTGTGGGTTGCCAGAAGTCTGGGTTCCTGGGACCAAGATGGACAGACAATGCCGGCACAGACTTTTGCACAGATTGTGTTGTAAAATTATTGCCATCAGAAAAATTAATACCTGTTCGATAATTCAAATAAATCTTTACTTGTCAGTATAGCATTTCTTATGCACACTTTATAACCTACTTAATTTTGTGAAAAAAATATTTTTATGTCTATTCCAAATGAAAGTAAAAATTACTATGTATATAAAAATGAATATTGAATTATTTACACTAACACATTTATACAGCATATTTATTACTAGCAACACTTCTCACATCAGAAATTTTAGTATAATTGAATCCATTCAATTCATTCACTTGAATAAATGTTAATTACAGTTTATAATCTGTTATTCTAAATCAGTTGACATATAACCTTATCAAGTGAAATCAATCAATTTAAACACTTTATTTGGACAACACATAAACAAAACAAAATCAGTAAGAAATATAACAATATGTCATTAAATAACACATGAGGTAAATAAAAATACAAAAAGAATATATTTAAATAAACAGAAAAAAACAACAAACAAATAATAATAATAAAATAATGTTTTCGAAATTAGTACGCTACTCAGCACATGTTGAACAGTTTCAATGTTAGTATCCCGTAGCTATCTCTTAATAGCAGCACACGTTAAATTTGAAATACAAACATAACATTAAAATCACTAAACTCTAAGCACTCGAGACACGTCTTCACCCGCCAAGAGCGGTTAGTGACTGTCGCCCATTCATAACTAACGCAAATCTCTGATAATTGTTGGAAAAAACTAGATTCCAAGCGATCGTGTATAGTATTCGCCGCGAGTGATGAACCAGTGGATTGGAACACTGAACACGGCCCGCACTCCACAGCTACCCTCTGGAAACTGGATAGATATACACGGCCTATAACTCGAATAACGTTTTAGATCATTCATTATGCGTACAAATATCAAAAGATAATATAACTTCGACATTTTGATTAATTACGTATAACCTTTTAAATTAAATAAAACCGTGCGTAAATTCAGTTATTAGTTGAAAAAATGTTTTAAATAACAAAAAAAAAATTGTTAATAGTTTTGGTTTCAGTTTTGGAAACTTACTTGAATACTTATCAGCTATAAAATGTTGCAGTGTGATAGATCTTGTAATTAAAACCATACTTAGCATAATATTTTTACTTTGACATATACTTGATATGGAAAATAAAAATATATATTTAGTATGTAAAAACAGTCGAATTCTTTATTCATTCCTATTCGGGGAAAAATCGTGAAAATACCGATTAAAAATATAACTGTTATTGTTACGTAGCATATTTTTGCAATGCCCGACATTAATTTTAATTCATTTGCATTCATTCAGCAACGTATTTTCTTAACCCTCAGCGTATCTTTTTAAATATTTAAATGTTTTTATATATACGAATTTCTTTTCTTTGACTGTGACTTTATTTTGTACCATTTTTATAGAATTTATCATATTATTTTAACTTAGTTGTACTTATATATTTTTTTAAATTCTCAACGATATTGGTGTGAAAAATCATAAATGCTATATCATAGATAATAGACTAAAGTGTCAAAAACATGACATACGTGCTAAAGCTGACGTCACAATAATTACCCAACTTTTGAAGCAAAGGATTCCTTTGTTCTGATAAAGCATTGTCTCCATTATGCATCTAGGTGTTAATTTCAGTCGTGCATTGTGTTTTAGCAAGTATATTACATACTAATTATGTAACTATTTGAAGCATACTACAGCGTTTAAATCTTTTGACTTGCATTTCTATTTAGGTCGGTCTCAGACTTACCAATGGCCGCTTTTGTTGTGGTACACTGAAAATATATTTGTCTGTTAATTATTTCAATATTTTATCACAATATATATTTTTGTATGTTATCAATATTGTATATATAAAGTAATTTCTAATATTTTATATTGATAGTTAGCTTAAAATCAACTGAACGTTCCCATAATACATTTCACAATTATTTTGTATTACTATAATATATAATTTTACAACATGTCTTTAGCGTTAATGTTTTAGTTGATATGAAGTCATATTTTCCCCGTTCGTTATTTCTCGCGGGATTAATCATGGCTACATTGTGTAACTGACATGTTCTACATAAAACAACGTGCAAGATCATTTATATTAAACTGTCTGGTGTTCCAAATTTTAAATGAAATTCCAATTCCAAATTTGAAATCCTATTATATCTTCTTTTGTTAGGACCTAAAGGCAAAGGTATACGTTTTTGTTATTTATCAGCTGTTTATCAGGTGTCATAGAACTAAATTGAAGTTTTCTTCTTTTTTTTTATTTTTATATACGTATATACCTTCAATATTGGTTTCATAATTCCTTTTTATTTCGGCTTTTTGTAAATACTGTTAGTTCATCTCTCCATGTCCTATATATATTTTTTTAACTTTCAAATGGTGTCTCTTTTGTTATTATTTTTTTAAATGGATCCTTTTTTTAATTACACTTTTATTGTCTTTTATGTCAAATATATTTCTGAGATATGTTTTACTTAATACAAATAATATATGTTCTTTGTTATTATTAAATTAGTTAAAATTGTTTCTTAATAAGATATAAAGTGTGGAGTTCAATGAAAGGTCACGTAATTTCCAAAGGTTTAGACGCAACAGACATAAAGCGTTCATTCATTCATTCTTTGGTTTTATGAAACATTATTCATTGTGTCGTAAAACCAACATAAAGAACATATTACATTGTAGGTTTGATTATTGCACTTATATACACGAGTCACACACACTTACATACACACACACACACACATAGACGGTCATCGCTACTTTTATGAACAAAAACATTCTAACAATATAACAAAAATGGTTATACATTTTACTGAATACAAAATTCCTTTTTCTTTTATCTATAAAAATATTACATAATATTAAACTTTTTTTTTTTGTTAAAATTTTTAAAAATCTTATTTCTTCAAAGGTACTTAATAAGTTCATCTAACAATGAAGTTATAAAGTTTGAACAGACACGGTTAATATAAATTTATAAAAGAATTATCAAAGGTCTTTAAACATGATTAACTTCAAAGCGAATAAAGTTATAAAGTTCTTAACATAAATACATATATATATATATATTTGTAACATACATTTTCTTATATGTTAGAGGAACGTAAATATCACAATGTAATGGATTCTCAAACAATATCATATGAAAGAAAGTATATTTATTGCAGATATAATAATATAAATCGTTGGTTCAAGTACAAGGTATTGTATAAAGTAACGCGAGCTACACAATATGAAAATGATTTATGAGAGTTTCCCAATAGTTCGAGAAAAAGTGTCTTTGTAAAGAAACTGAATTAACATCTCAAGGAACGCAAGCTTTTATACACTTATGATTGATAACTGACAAAATAAATATAATGAGATGAATTTTTCAATATTCATACAATTTTAAGATATAAAATATATTTATGAGTTTTTCTAACTTCGTTTCCAACTACTTATTCTTACGAAATGACTGTTTCGAAATGAATTAAATGTATATTGTTTACAAAATAATTGAGATGAGCGTAAGCGAAGCTCTTAACCGTTTGGGAGACCTTTTTTTGTGGTCTTTTGTCTCCAGAATGCGACAAGATAATTAGATAAAAATTTTCTCATGTATGTTTGAGCCGAACACGGATGTTATAGCGAAAACAGAATGAAAAAATGTTTAGCCATTCAAAAGTTATCTTTGCCTTCACTCCTGCGAAGAATTTAAAATCAACAACTGATAAAAATGTCAGTGTCAAATGTCCAATTTTCATAGAATGGATACATATAAGACTATAAATAGGTATCAAGTTATTAAGAAATCTATCACTAAACAGAGGATTAAAAATAACAATTGAAATTGATAAATTGTGTTATTACTTATATTAAAATAAGGGCTGCACGTTTTATTAAAGCCTAAATTGTATAAAATCTTTGACTTTGAACAGTTTATTTTCAGCAGTTATGCGTTTAGAATCTATTTGGTCGAGAATAAAATTGTATTAAAGTTCATTATAAATTAGTTCAATAGTAGTTCTATCTTTATTTTACGTTTCATATTATTTCAAGGATCACCTTTTATTATAGATAATTCTGTTAAAATATTATAACAACATAATCTTTAAGAAAATACAAAAAACATCTGTTACAACAAATCAAGCCTGGTTTCATTTTATTATTGGAGTATATTTATTATTATTAAAAAAATATATATATCGTGATCCTTCTTGTAGACATAATTACTTCTCTACCATTTTACAAAATCCTAATTTAATATTTCTCCCTATTTAACGATAAAATTTACGCCGAGCTATCCTCTGCGTTTAAAATTCTATTAATTAATATAAAAATGTAAGTATCTCAATCTCTTCAATATTCCATAAATAATAAAATCCTAAACATCAAAATGGCCAGTAAGTAAATAATTGAGTGTAAAATGAAAATAAATTGACAAAGAAATTTTATAGAAGAGTGTCAAATTGTAATGAAATCAATTAATAACTGGATTGAACCGGTAACAAACAGTTTTAAATGAAGTCTTTGAAGATATTGATTGGTTGAAGGATTTATAAATAAAAAAACCATTTGGTTAGTTATTCTCATCATTAATTATTTTTTTTTGTTTTCTAGGTTTATATTTTTATGATAATCAGTGTCGGCTATCGCAACTATTTTAGATATTTGATGGTTTCCTTCAGTGATGTCACTTGCGGAGCTGGTCCACGGAGCTTCCAACCGTTGCCTCTTTACTAGTTAGAAAGACGTTTGTGAAACAGTGATCATAATAAAATAAAAAAATAAAAACCCGGCTAGGTTTGTTGTGTGGTTAAAAGACCATTAAAGTTCAACTTAAGGAATAGTATTCTGTGATAAGTATATATAATTTCTCAGCAATCTCTATGTCTTATTTGGTATGTTTCTATGTAATATATAATAGAACACAGCTTATATAACCATAATAATATGTATGTTAATATATTCAGGATTAAAATGTGAATACAATTTATGTTAATAGTTACATATCATGTTCAATTATTGTGATAAATTCTTGATACTTTTAATCAAAAATTATATATTTTTGTTTATATTTTAATATAATGTGTAATGTTTGTTGAAAAGCATGTATGTGAAAATTTGATTTAATGGATGAGGTCATAATGTTCATAGAACTCTTAATTAATTAAGAACATATTTTTTTCTCGATTTATAGTAAGTTAATAATCGTTCATATTAGCATAACATAGTAAACAAAATTTCGAGAAGGGATATTGATATAAGATCTTTATAAGAAATATATATATATATAGACTACATGTGATCATCTGTCTGTAGTATCAATTGTAACACACCGCTCTTCTTGATAGATATTCAGTGTAGTCACCTACGAGTTAACTAATACTAACGGTGTTAGTAGGTTTGGGAAAAGAGGTTTAAACAATAACTATACTAAGAATTTGTAGTTATATATAAAAAAATAGGAGTATGTATTATTTATAACAGTATATTATTTGTAGTTATTTTGTTTAATAGTGTTAAAATTATGTTATTATTGTTCGAGACTGAGATAATCATAGAAAGAGACATTGTTTTTAATGGTTAATAATCTCGCAGTAGAACATACATTTACAGTTAATTTTATTTTATACTTGTTTGTTTGTATCTAGGTGTAATAATCAATATATTACCAATATTGTTTTGTTTGCAGCCTTACTCCTATTTACGAGTGTTTTACGAAGTAAGGATTGATTTAAAGAGGATTAACTTTTGAAACATTTACGAGTACATGTTCTAAACGAAAAGTGCTGTCTCGTGAATTTCAAACACCAAGTAAAAGAACTTTATTTTAATGAATAATGTATATTGTGTATAATATGTATGTATATATTATATATACTATGTTATATTGATTATTATATTATATGATTGTGGTTTTATATATTTATCTTTTAGCTTTTTTTTGTGCACGTCTACCAATGTTCTCCCATGTACATCCTAAGGTTGGCTGGTAGAGAGTGTCTTTGTGGCACTAAGCCCGCCTTTTGTGCATTATTTTATATCAATATATAAAAAATTGCACAATTGCAATAAAGAATTAAATAAATAAATATTTATAATTTTTTCAACTTCCAGAGAGTATTACTTGATATTATTTATTATATTATTTCATCTCATATATATTTATTAATAAGAAATTTTAATAAAAAAATCACTATTATTTAAAACTAGTCTTACATTTGATAATGACTTAAATTTTAATTATATTTTGATTCTTAAGATGTATACAGACGTGCGTTTACCTAAAGGTCACATAAATTAGACGCAACAAACAGAAGAGAAATAAAGAAATTTTACACTGTTACATGTTTAATGTTACACCTATATACACACATCCCATAACACACACATATATACGCACACATTCATATACGTAAACACACAAACACACACACAACTATGCTTTCACAAACAAAAAAGATACAAAAATGTAAGAATTTAAAATATATATTAAGATTAAACATTTTACTGAAACGATAATTCTTTTGTCTATAGAAGTATTGTAAAATTTTAAACTTTTTTTGTCCATAATTTTTTTTATTCTATTTCTTTAAATATTTTTAGTAACTTCATCTCTGAAGTTATAACAGAATTTGTTACAAGAAATTTATAACATTCAATGAACATAGGTCTTAAAACTTGAAGAACATTTACATGAGCAAAGTTTTTAACTTCTTAATATTATATTTATATAAAATTCATAATATTTAATTTTATCTGATTCCGTCATAACTTTTTTTAGATAAAATTTTTCAGATAAAAACGTTACCGAGTCTGAAGTTTTGCAATAAATACTATACTCCCGTTAAGAGCAAGAAAGTATTTTTTATCACAGATATTGTAACAAACTATAAAATAGTTGCTTCAAGTAAAAAGTACAATATGTTATAGGAAGCTACGTAAGCTTCACAATATAAAAATGATTAATGAGAGTTTGCAACGAGTTTGAGGAAAAGTATCTTTGTAAAGAAACTTAAAATTGACAACTGAACGAAACCAAGCTTGTACATACATATGTTTGATACATGACGAAAAATATAATAAAATGTGATTTGTTACTATTCATAGCATTTGAAGATGTAATTTAATTTTGGCTCTAACTACTACGTAATTGGATTTATTTTATATAAAAATATATTTAATATTTACAAAATAATATGCTCTGGGCTAAATATGAAAAAAGAAAGCGCGAACACTTATGATAGAAATATCAATGTCAATGTCAAATGTAAAATTGTTATAGAATGTATCTTTATATATGAGACTGAATAGGTATTGAGTTATTTAGAAATCTGTTATAAGAATAATAATAAATAAAATATTAAATTAATTTAATTAAGATTACTGATAGGATCAACTGTTATTTCTGACTAAAATGTACAAAAACATTGACTTTGGACGGTTAATTGGTAGCAATTATCTATTTAGTATCTAATTAGTCGAGATTAAAGGAATATTAAGGTTCGTTATATAATTTACACGGCATTAATTCAACAGTAGATCTGTCTTTATTTTACGATTTTCATTATTTATCACATTTTGTTATAGAAAGTTATGTAAAGGTAATATAATATGATGTTAAAAAAATAACATTTACAACACGTAGTTAGATCATTCCTGGATTCCTATTAATTTTAAATTAAATTCATTATTATTTAAAAATTGGGATTATTTCTATTGATTACGTCAGCTCAACCATATTTCTAGATCTTAATATAAAGTTTCCGTCTACTGAACGAGAATATTTACTGCGAGTAAATTAACTTAACAGTTTGTCTTTATTTGACGATTTGTATTATTTAAGGAATCATCTTTTATTGTAGAAAATAATGAAAAAATAATTTAAGACATTAAAAATTATAAAACGTCTTATTTTTATAACTTACAAATATTTCAATACCGGATACATTTTAATTTTGAAGTAAATTCATTATTTTTAATCAAATTCATTCATAAAATTTTTGATAACGCGATTTTATTTTGAGGAAATAATTACCTCTTCTCAAGCATTTTTCAACACCCTAATTTAATGTTTCGACCTATTTAACGAGAAAATTTACTTGAGTGATCCCTTTTAACAAAAATCCTATTAATTAGTATTATATTTAAATACCTCAATCAGTTTTCAATGTTCTGTAAATAATAAAATCCTAAACATTAAAATGGCGGCCAGTAACAGTACATAATTGAGTGTGAAATGAAGACAATTTGTGTTGTCTATAAAAGCATTTTGTAGACAAGTCTCAAGTAGTAATGAAATCAATTAATAACCGGATTGAACCGGTAACAAACACTTGTTTTAAATGAAGCTTTTAAAGATATTGGTTGAAGGTTTGTGAAAAAGAAAATCATTTTTTTTTGCAATTCTCTTCATTAAAATGTTTTTGTCTTGATTACGTTCAAGTTGATCTCACAGTGATGATTGTCAAAAGTATAAAGATTACTAAGTATTATTGGAATGAACGGCAGCTAGAAGTATTGGATTCTTATGCCTTGGGAGAGATTGCTAAGTAGCAACAGGACGGGTCAAGAGGTAAGCCTCGTTCCTGCATAATACGCTCGTCGTTAACTCCTCCAGCTGTACCTCCGTGATGGAAGAGGAGAATATACACTTTGTACTTAATATAGATTTATGACGTTCTCCATGACGGCAAGGCCCACAACAATATCTTTCTCCCCCGGGTCAATCGAAGAAATAAAGAATTGCCTAAGACGAAATAAGCCAATAGAAGGTACAATCTTGCAACTGTGTAAACGACTCTTTACATTCTTGGTACAAAGGAAGACTTGGGAGTATTGTGTCCAATCTATATTTTGTAATTATAAAGGTCTGATTTGGAGAGTACTTCTACAAGAAAACGGAAATTGAAGTAAAACCACATAATTGTTTTTCTTATTTTTATTTCCAATAAGGAATAGAAACAGACCGATAGAGGTCAAGTAGAAGTAATATATTCTATCGACAAGAAGTAATTTATTTTCTCCTCAATCTCTTATGTGATATTTGATTTACTTCTATATAATATACATTAGAACTCAGTGTATATAATATGTTTGTGAATATATTTAATATTAAACTGTAAATACAATTTATTACATAAACTTCATATCACATTATGTTTGGTGTAAATTCTTGACACAATTAATTTAAATGATTCCTGTTAAAATCATTTATTATATTATAATACATTGCAAGTTTATGTGGTATTATTTTAGTTTGAAAAACACTTAAGCGCTAAGTATTTAACTTAATTACCTTATCGAGTTACTTTAAATGTATGCCACAAACCAGATTTAACTAATAAGTTACACGAGTTGGTAGAATTGTTACTTAATCAACCACATATTAATTTTTTCATACAAAAAATACAAGAGTTTATATTTATACGATACGATACGATATGAATACCGGATATATATACATACATATATATATATATATATATATATATATATATATATATATATATATATATATATATATATATATATATATAAACATTGTGTCCGCCTGTGTGTAGTGTCAGTTATAACGCACCGCCGCTCGTCTTGATAGATATTCAGTATAGTCACCTACGAGTAAACTAATACTAATAGAAGGTTGGTGAAAAGAGTTTTATGTAGCAACTATATAAGAAAATATACAATTTAGTATACATATCTATGTAAAATATATATGAGGATGTATATTATTTATAGTTATTTTATATTCAAGACTGAAGCTTATTTTTAATATTATAGAATCTAAATATAATAAGTGGAATTACAATTATTCTGGATTAAGTCTTCAACTTTGAGGTTATTTAATAAATTTATCGGATTTCAAGTTTCCGAATGAAATAACTTAATCCAAATCTCATCATTCACCGTCAAATTATTTCGGTTCGTTTATAACCGGCTTAAAATGAGACAATTGTTAAGGAAAGAAGTAATAATTTAATTTATTGAGTTAATATTAATATTAAAAATCATTGTGAAGTTAAAAAATATTTATTAGTATTTACATATAATTAATTACAAATGTATAATAATATTTTTTACAGATGTTATTTTCAATCTTATTATTCTGTTATTTATTTATTATTATTCATAATAGTATGGCTTTGTTAAAACATTAATTTCGGCTTATACATGAAAATCGGTTAGAATTTTTGAAAGAATCTTTTTTATATATCACTTTCTGCGAAATAAATATAGGATATTAAAATCGCAGCGACAGTTATTGTTAGAACATAGCTGCGTTCATGTTATGTTTCATTAGTAATTGCCACATTTTCACAATGCGTCACATCACATAAAAACTACTCAGTCGATCTTCATCAAAATTGGCATTGCTTGTATTGTATTGTAGCTCTTGTTGACGAACTTCAACAAAAAAAAAAACAGATTACTAAAATCTTGACTTGATCAAAAGTTATGGTCGAAAAACTGAATCCCCATAGACGGAAGAGACTCGTGATTGTGTCGCTCGTAGTCTAACTTTCATGGCGACATTTTTTTTCAATTAATTGTTTATTATTGTTATTAAATATTAATTTCCTTTTATTCTTTTCTAATGAATTTTCCTGCGCTCAGCTCAATTCCCGCCACGCACGATGGGCGGATCCTAGTTACATATGACTTGTATATTTTGTGCAATCATAATAATAAAAATTTAAGGGGTTTTAATAACAGTCAAAAGCTTTAATATTATAGTAATATAATTGATATAATCTATGTCTATGTCATGTTATTTTCTAAGCTACAAGAGTCATAGACACTATTTAAGTGACAATGAGATAAATGTTTTTTCTTGTTTTTAATTTAAATAATTAGAAGAAAATGTCACCAGCTTGTAACGTTTTATTTATTTCGCAAAAAAGGTTCAACTAAAAATTTTAATATGTTCTGATATTTAATATTATTATATTTCTTCAGTGTCAATATAAGGTATACCATATAACAACACAACTACTCTAAGTATGTATTGTTACAAAAATATTAACTCACAATTATACATAAAAGATAAATTTTATACATATACATAAGAAAAATGTATAGAATTGAATTGAAGATATAAGATGTCTGTCTGATTAGGTTTATTAGTTATCTGTTGGCAGGAAATTCTTACGACTTTAACAATCTTTAATAGTCTGTGACATTTAATACTATTTTAGAAATTAGATGTTGCCAGCTTGAGCTTTGGATTCCTCGAAATACTATTTTCACGAAAGAACTTTGTTCGTTCTGTATTATTTTCACTTTTCTCGGATGGATGTATGGATGTCTGTGGACAGGAAAAAATTTCATTACTGTCGAGAGATGGCGCTGTTTATTTTCATATTTATTTATATTACTATTTTGAATTATTATTAATCACACTTTTTTGTAATTTTTTAGTAATTATAAATAAACATGTATTTAATATTTTCTTTTCTACAATAAATAATAATCATTTTTCTTCAAAATCAATTGCTTTTTTATTAACATTTATAATTTCGTCAAAGTTCATTCGGGAAATACGGAAGTATTTGTATCTTCACTGGTATTATTTAAATTTAGTATTGTTTTTGTATCGTAAATTATATAAATTGATGTTTAGATGCTGCCTACATTGTTATATTGATACATTTAGATTATTAATTATTTGTTTCCAAAGACTTTTTTTACTTCTTTAGTTTAATATTATTAAATTAATATTTACATTTCTAATAATTATGAATTTACCCACATTTAGTTTGACGTTCTGCGTGGGGTATCACTATTCGCGTATTTGTTGCCTAGAATTCAACATCACAACCTTCTCTAAAGCACTTCCAGTATTTCTTTTTTAATTAGCCTCCGGTGAGTGTGGTTGAAATTAGTGTTCTTAATAATGTTTATAAGGCGTTGATTCTTTTAATCACATATTTGTATTATTGCAGGTTTGATCAAATTTTATGAATTAACCATAATTCGTGTGGCCGGTATTTCCAGGTCAGTATAAAAGTTGATTAGAAGGACATATTTCGTAGTTTATTATTATTTTTGTTTATTACAGGAGGTTTTTAATTTTTATAATAAATCTTTACCACGTATATGCATGGAAATTCCAGCCTTCGGCCTGCATGTCTTGGTTTCTGACCTGTTGCTGTATGCGAGGTCTGCTTTTAAATGCCTGATCCTCCTTAAATATTAAGAAGCTATCTGGTGATGCACTACTGGTTTATATATAATTGCTCTAAACTATAAATTATAATTGAAGAATAAGTGTTTGACTGCAGTCTTCTTGTACTGACAAACAAGGGGGCTGTTCATATTAATTTATTAATTAATGTCTTCACTGGTCCATTGTCAGTGAAATGATTCACCGCTGCGTCTAGCTGGCACATTTTATATTGTATTTATTGAAATTTAATTACATGCGAGTGAAGATGATCTTACTATTATATGATATACTCGTAGTAATATAGTTTTATAGTCATAACAAATGTAGTTCAACTCAATATATTACTTCTCTTTTATCATAACTCATCTTGGTGGAGAGCTGCTTCTCAGTCATAGCATTTTTTATGAAATTTATAATCATTTGCTATAATTATGTCTAGTTTGATTAATAAAATAGTTTATTTAAAAATAATGTACAGATGGTCAATATTTGTTGTAAAACACGTATTGAAATGTTAAGTTACTACTCCTCCACCTGTTAGTAAGTTTTGAAGTTGAAACAATTAAAGTTGTTTCTAAGTTTACAATCTTGTAGCCAAACCATTTATACTATTTTTAGCCATTAATGTACTTATTAAGATTTATTATATATCGTAAAACGTGTTTTGTATTCTTTAATATATTTTTAAAAACTCTAACGTTTGAAAATCTTGAAATATTTTTGTTTTTTGTTGAATTAATATGTCCTATTATAACATAGTTGAATTTGTTAAAGATATGTATGTATCCTTTGCGTGTTACATGTACATAATAATAATTTGGTATTAATAGTATATTTATATCAAATTATATATCTACTTATCGAAAATTTTAATACTCAATTAAAAATGAAAATATCAAAAAATGTTATACGTAGTTTATTTTTAGATTTACTTCTGAGATGTATCTTTATTCTCCATTCGATGCGGTTTTGTTTCCCGCCTCGTAACTATTAATTTCCGTTTCATCACTAACTGGAAGTGCTTTTATTGTATGTTATTGTATATTTAAATATTATAGTCAAGCGATAACAGAAAATAAAAATATTGTTGAAGAAGAAATAAACTTTTGTGGATAAATAATTTAATTGGTCAATTAGTCGAGTACTACGTCTGCTATAGAGTATGGACAGTATTAATGTTTGTCTGACGGATACGAGTAGCTAACCAATATGTCAGTTCATAAATATAAGAACTAATTATAACTTAATAAAACATACTTATGAGAAATTATAAATTATAAATGTAGACGGTCCTGTCTACAAAAAAACTCCGTATTGTGAAAACGAAAAAATCAATAATATAAGTTGAACTAAAACAAATAGAAGTAGTCAAAATTGTATATCAGGGATTATCGGTAATTAATGTGAGGTCTAAGGGGGGGTGGGAAAGGGGTTTTGAAAGATATCACTAGTATTATTTTGTCGAACACACAACTTAAGTTAATTTTTAGATCAGACAGCAGCAATTTGCAACATTTATAAGAAAGTTTTAGTAATAAATCTAGTTTCACTACGGAATTGTAAACTGGGAAAAAACTTATAATTAATTCAGCTTCAAACTTACGAACAGATGGAGGATATTGTTACTTATCATTTTAATCAGTGTCTTATAACAAATATTGACCTTCTATATCTTACAAATTGATAAAGAAAACTTAGCAAGAAAATGTCCTTAGTATGAAAGGGGTTCATTTAAAGATTTATATGCTGGCTTCATATATAAAATAACTTACAGAATGTTTTTTATTACTACTGATACAAAAAATACATTTTATTTGCTGATTTGTTAAACTACAGTTAACGAGTTCAAAGACATTTAGGTAAATTTTAAAAGGCATTAACAGTGACACATTTACATATGTATAAATATTGTGTCATAAAACTATCATAAAGTAAATATTATAGTGTATTGAGTTTGATTATTACACCTACATACACACCACACACACACACACACATACACACACACACACACACACACACACACACATACACACACACACACACTCACACATACTTGTTGCTTTATGTGTAAAAAAAAACTGTTCTAAAAAATACATAAGCTCAATGACATTTACGTAAACTTCAAAAGGTTTATATTCAACAGGCATTAACACTGACACATTAACGTACGAATGAACATTGTCATAAAACTACCATAAAGAAAATATTAAAGTGTATTAAGATTGATTATTACACCTACACACACACACACACACTTGTTGCTTTATGTATTAAAAACTGTTCTAAGAAAAAAAAATACATAAGGTTCATACTGATACTATACCGGTAAAACATTTTACTGAATAGAATATTTCTTTCTAAGTACATAATAAATAAAAATGATGTTTAGAAATATTTTTAGCTCATTGTTTAAAGATTGTAATATCTGTTATAAGAAATTTAAAAAAATCAAGAAGGTTTTTTTAATTTTAAGAAATTCAAAGCGAGTAAAGTTTTATTCTTCTTAATGTAAGTAGTTATTTTTTTTATAAATTCCACAATATTTAATCATAATCAAAGATATACAGACATCAGTATTCTAAGATATTAGAAGTTGTACGTACATGGAAGAAAAGTATCCCAATAAATATCAAACTGTCATGAAAACCAATAAAGATTTTTTATCACACACTATTTATTCGTTCCTTCAAGTACAAGGTATAATATATTGTATAAAGTAACGCAAGCTTCACAATGTGAAAATGATTTATGAGAGTTTACATCAAGTAACAGGAAAACTGGTTCTTGTAAAAAAAACCTCTGTAGGGACTGAAGTTTCTCTATACTTATATTAAGCGACTGTATTCTCAGAACATGATAATTAATATATAAATTTGTTTAATTTCAGTTCGGACTACTTTTGCTCATATTACACTTTTTTATTAAAGTTAAATTGTCTATAATATAATATGCTTTGGGGTGAATATGATAAAAATATAAAAAAACTTTGAACATACTTTGACAAAAATGTCAATGTCAGTGTAAATTTTTCATATATTGGATACATAATATAAGTAGGTATCAAGTTATTAAGAAATCGGATATTAAGAGTACATAAACAACAAACAATCGAAGTTGATGAATGTTTTGATTATTTATACCAAATAAAGTGTTAGTCGCTTTGTTAAAAGGATTCTTAGGACCACTTATTATTTCTGACTAAAATGTACAAACCTTTGAGTTTGAATTGTTATAAACTTTATTTTCATATTATTACTAATACCATTACTACCAAATAAACAAATAAATAAAGTAAATAAAAATTTAATTTAGCTTACTAAGTTTATGATATTGTAGACTTTGGTTAAAGTAGATGACGAGAAAAGTATTCAAAATGTGAAGAAAAGCCTTATGGAGCGAAGTGAACGAAGTGAGCGGAGCGTTTTACTGGAGACTTTTTACATTCTTTGTCACGAATTGGCTCGAAAACTACTTGACGGAAAATTATAAAACTTTGCAATCAAAA
Source organism: Melinaea menophilus ssp. n. AW-2005 (assembly GCA_918358695.1). Classification (NCBI taxonomy): domain Eukaryota; kingdom Metazoa; phylum Arthropoda; class Insecta; order Lepidoptera; family Nymphalidae; genus Melinaea; species Melinaea menophilus. Next base: position 16,381,611 of record OU911052.1, read on the forward strand.
AGACACACATTCACTTCATACATCTTGATTTTATACAAAATTGAAACCCCCCATTAGGGATGGTTAGGGGGTGGTATTGAGTAAAAGAGGTATCAAATTCACTTTTGGTTGTCATTTTCGGTTCCAGCATCCTAAAAAACGTAGAAATACACATCTATCTTGATTTTATAGAAAAATTTAAATTTTCACCCCCTGTAAGGGGTGGTAAGGGGGTAATAGTGGTCATGAATTTATTTTTAGTTATCATTTTCGGTTCCAGCATCCCAAAAAACGTAGAAATATACATCTGCCTTGATTTTATAGAAAAATTGAAATTTTCACCCCCTGTAAGGGATAGTAGGGGGAGATAGTGGTCATGAATTTATTTTTAGTTATCATTTTCGGTTTCAGCATCCCAAAAAACGTAGAAATACACATCTATCTTGACTTTATAGAAAAATTAAAATTTTCACCCCCCGTAAGGGGTGGTAGGGGATGATAGTGGTCATGAATTTATTTTTAATTATCATTTTCGGTTCCAGCATTCCAAAAAACGTAGAAATATACATCTGTCTTGATTTTATAGAAAAATTTAAATTTTCACCCCCTGTAAGGGATGGTAGGGGGAGATAGTGGTCATGAATTTATTTTTAGTTATCATTTTCGGTTTCAGCATCCCAAAAAACGTAGAAATACACATCTATCTTGACTTTATAGAAAAATTTAAAATTTCACCCCCCGTAAGGGGTGGTAGGGGATGATAGTGGTCATGAATTTATTTTTAATTATCATTTTCGGTTTCAGCATTCCAAAAAACGTAGAAATAGACATCTATCTTGATTTTATACAAAAATTTCAATTTTCACCCCTTAAGAGGTAGTAAGGGGGTGCTAGCGGGAAAACTGGCATTTAAAATTAGTTTTTATTGTCATATTCGGTTTCAGCGATCCCAAAAACCTAAGAATAATGGGGTCTCCCCTCTGGTTCATGACTTTTTTTTTTTTGTGTGCCTGTGTTATCATTACTCACAGCTCTCGCTGCGTCAGCAAGTGTCATACATATCAGAATAAATTTATATTTTATCTTTATTTCCTTTGTTTCGATATTCATGTAATATTTATAATAATACTTATTGCTTATAAATATTGGTTTAATGCACGTTTATGAATATTTACGATTGTCCGGGTTTAAACGGATTTAAAGATAAATGCAATTTTAAGTTCAGTCACGTTCTTTATAAACGGTTTCTGATCAATCGATATTGTCATAAAATTTCAACCTTATATTATGTGTTGTAAGTATATAAGAAAGTGTTTAAAATAAAGCCATAGTCGAGTAGTTATTATTACGTACTAAAAACAATCTTAATATTTAATGATATTGTATTATAAGATGTTGAAAAAAAAAATAATTTATTTACATTGTTCTCTTGTGTTATTCTAATTATTTGAATTTTTTTTTTTTTTTTTTTTTTGTTAGTGGAGGGCAAACGAGCTTGCGGGTCACCGTTGGTATGTGATCACCGCCGCCCATGAACTCTTGTAACATCCGAGGATACACAAGAGCGTTGCCGGAACAATTATAAGAGTAACAATCGAAGTGATTAAATTCTGAGGAGAAGTAAATAGTATCAATACAGAACTTAAGTACCCCGATGGATGACTAGCAAAAAGTATCATAAAATAGATATTACACCGGCTATTAACAAAGAAAAGAATCAAACATATATTTACAGTAAAAAAAATTAAAAAGAATAATTGAGCTGAGCGTAAGCGAAGCTCTTAACCGTTTGGGAGACCTTTTTTTGTGTTATGTTGTCTCCAGAATGCGACGAGATAGTTAGCTAAAAATTTTCTCATGTATGTTTGAGCCGAACTCGGATGTTATAGCGGAAACCGATTGAAAAAAAGTTTAGCCATTCAAAAGTTATCAAAAAAGAAGAAAGGAGAGGAGCTCAGCTCAACACCCGCCGCGCACGGCTGGCGGATCCTAGTTTTTAGTCTAGGAAGAAAAAGTTCTTTTTATTAAACGACTCTTTAGAATTATCTTTAAAATTATAATATTCGGTGAAAAAAACTTTGAAGAACCTGAAATTTAGATATGGAGATATTCAACACTCTATGTACCTATTTCTGATAATGGACGCCTAAGGTTATAATGAAATACTTTACATGATACTTGAGACGAAAGTGCTGCGAAAAAAAATTCGAAGATTGCTGCATTACTAGTAAGTCTAATTAGAAATCTACCAGGTCGTTATAAATACAGAATATATCCCAAAACAGATAAATATAATTTCAGTAAGAATAAAATGTCAGAGCAAGGATGATGGTTCTGCAAGACTTCTAATAAGTGTCGGGTCTTTTAAAAAGGTTACGACGTTAAGCTGCTTGGTTTAATATTGCTCAGAATATGTAAAAAGGTTGGTGTAGGTGGGTTAGGGTGTAGCCGTTTGCCATTTATACGGTCGGGATTAAAGCAGTAATTAGTTACGAATATATACATAGTTTTAATAATAATTAAGACCCTTATGATTATGCCTTTTATTAGTATTCACGATACAAATGATTTACTCTTAGCTTGAGGTTCCATAATTTTTTTATAATGTAAATTAAAATATAAGAAAAAATTATAAACGAGTAGCAAACAATTCTGGAGTAATAGTAACAGCTACGTTTGTATGTAACTCTACAATGAATGTTATTATCGACTTTCTTTATTACATGTATATATTTCAATTGTACAAGGTGTCTCAAAAGAAAGTTTACATTTGTTTTGGTTACTGCGTGAACGCAACTATTTCAAGGGGCGCGAGGGATATGTCAAACGGTAGCCTGGTTCTTGGGAATTTAGTCGCTATGGAGCTTTTCTCGCGAGCGGACCGTGCGCTGAGCGTTCGCGAGTATTATAAAAACGGTACTTTGGCGACTGTAGCGCGAAGAAAATTCTGCAACATTCGACAATAAGTAACTTGAATGACGCACTCGACTCATTGCAAAATGGGTCAAGAAGTTTAAAGACCCGGCTCAACACTCGAAAAACCAAAATCCGGGCGCCCAAGATCTTCAAGAACCGTCGAAAATGTAGACAGTGTCACTCAATCAATTCGAGACGATCCGAACCTCTCAATTCGATAGCCTGCGGTGGCCTTAAACGTGGCCAGATCGTCATTATGCCACATTTTGCATAAAGATTTAAACCCTTACAAAATTTAGTTGGTGCAAGAATTAAAGTATCAGGATGCTGGCCAGAGGCTTGACTTCGTAAACCAGATGATTGAGAGTTTTTCGACGTTAACCAACATCTTGTTTTCAGATGTACCCAATTTTTGTTGCAAAATTGCAGCTACTGGAGTTCAACCAACCCAAAATATAAACATCAGAAAAGTTAGTCAGTCAATCATCAGTTGCAAAACTTTCCTAATTATAACCAAAGAACATGGTTCCATCAGGAAGGTGCAAATTTACACAAGTCCAACCGGTCTGCTAAAAGTTTTTAAAACTTTTCTTGGGAAATTGATCTCTAGGAGAGGTCTCTCTATAAATTGGCCTCCACGTAGTCCCAATTTGACATCTATGGACATTTTCCTACTGGGTTATATCAAATCCAAAGCTTACGTCAACAAACCGACTTCCTTGGCACAATTAAAAGAAAATATCTGTCACGAAATGGCAGTCATCGTGGAAAATACCCGCCGATTCGTCATAGGTAATTTTATTGCCACGATTAAATAAATGCCGTGAACGCAACGGCTTGCATTTGGACGATGTCATTTAAAAAAAAATCCCACACAGTATTTTAATATACAAAAAAGTTTTTTTTTATTTTTAAAATATTTTTTTAAACATGAACTTTTTTATGAGACGCCTTGTATTTCAATTGTTTTAAGCAGCATAAAGATTTCGAAGTTGACCGCCTTCATTTTCTATTTATGTAACATATAGTATATTCATTCAGATGTATTAAACTTAATAATTATAAGATTGTATTTTAATTTCTGTATTGAGTAGTATTTTTAATGAATAGGTTTTATTGTCATTTGAAATATATATAATTTTTCTTTTTTATTTTATAAAAATTGTGTGTTTTTTTTAAAGAATTTCGTCTTCATATATTCCGATATTATATAATATTTACTTCGAGAAAAGAATATTTTAAGAAATATAAAATTTTACTTTCCGATATAAAAATATATATTATATCTGTCTGTTGTATCTGTTGTAATGCCCCGCCGCACGTCTTGATAGATTCAGTATAGTTACCTACGTGTAAATATACCAATGTTGTTAAAAAGATGGAGAGAAGAGGTTGATATAATAACCACGCGAGGAATTACCCTATTTTATATACCCACTTGCGTGCAAAAAATATAAAGAAGATATATTTAATTCTCGCTATTATATTATATATCTTTCCTTACCATATTATAATATTTATGTCTGTTTTTATTTATCTTATAAAGCGGACTTTGGAGAGCAATTGCACCAGTGTTATAAGCCAAACCGCGTTATATCAAAGGGGGTTTAAAAACTCAATCAAACTATCTTTTTTACACAATATAATTATTATTCATATTTATTTAGCGAAGAGAGCGGAGCGCTCTGCTGGAGACATTCTTTGTCACGAATAGGCTCGAATACTAATTGACGGAAAATTATAAAATTTTGCAAAGAGACACACAATAGGTACGGTGAGGGTTTAAAAAAAATTGAAAAATGTCATGTTGCTGAGGAATAATCGTCAAAAAACTGATATCACATTGAATTCAATGGGAAATGATGAGTCATTACGCTGAGCTTGCTTCGCTCAATATGCAAACGTCACCCGAGAATTCGCCAGCGCAGCGAGTCGAAATTAAGGAGTCTGTTGGCGCCCCTAGTATATATTATTGAATAAAACAGTTATGACCTAAAATTAAGAAAAATCGGAAAATAGTTATGTAGTTTAGTGAATAATATTTTTGTTGTGTGCTATACCCGCCTTATAACAGTCCCTGTTATAACGAGGATCAACTATGGTTTATATTTGTTTAAGATATGAAATCATTAGAATCTGAGGTTATCTGTTCTATATCCAGATATTATTCTGAGTGAAAGTGGGTATTATTGGTAAATTAAAGGTATAAATTATTCTGCGATTTGTTACTTCCTACATGGTCATATGATAAAGAAAAATACGAGTATGAGCAATGTCATGTTGCTGTAAACAAGGTAACCTATTTATAGTAAATTTACTAAAATTAGTATCTAAGCAATGTAAGAGGTCTATCGAAATAAAGATGAAATCTAAGCAATATTAGCAATATATCTGTGAAGAGATATTTATATTAGAAACGATAGTCTTTGTCTACAGTTGGATCTCACAAGTGATATTATACCAAATAACAATTACGTTCTATATTTATGAATATATTTGTCGACTATCCGCCTGAAAAATACTTAAACTGAACTACAAAGGTCACGATAAAAATACCAATCAAATTGTTTGTCTAGATTAGTTTTTCTACAAAAATATGTTTGTTTTTCTGTTAATCTCATCACTTGACTGAAAGATAGTTTAGAAGTCTGCCATTTAATAAGTAACAGATAACATAAAAAACAAATCCCAAGTAGCGATAGTTTTCAACATAACGCTTACAATGTAAATGTTTGTCTTGTAGGAAAGATATATCAGTAATATATAAGTTTTGACAAATGTTGAATATTTCTTGTCAAATCTATTTTATATCTTACAATGGTTCGAAGTGGATAATGTAATTAGTATGAAAATGTGTTCACTAAGCGTCAAAATGGTTCACATGGAAATAACAACAAATTCACTTATTATTATCTAACATGAGTTAAATGAAATAATGAATGTTTTAACAAAATAAAATAATATTTATTTTATGAAGTAAGCTAGTCTTTTATTTCATGGCAATTTCACTTAGTTACTTTAAAAATTGGGGTCGAAGGCCTTGAGGACATTATTACTGTGGTCTGGTTTCATTTTATTGAAGAAGTATTATTTATATTTATTTATCCCTAAACCAATTTCAATTTTATAAAAAAAAATACACTGGTTTATTTTTCTTCCATCGTAGATCTAACAACATGCTTATACATACGTACATATATATATAAATATAATAATAATATACATTAGTTTGTTACATAACATTTAATGTTCATGTCATGAATAAAGACAGACATGCTTACAAAACAAATAAATAATTTTAGTAACGTAGCATATGAGATATGCATGATATATTTACATATGCACGGTTTCAAATCTTGACTATGATTTTGAAAACAATAGGTTTATTTTATTACATGTCCATGTTGCTTGATTAGATGTTGTTAGTGTCGTTAGTCAAAACAATCAATCTGAACGACCGGTTTTTATTGATATTTATATACTAAAAGTCCTAACAAATATGATAACAAATAATTCGCCACACCGGTCCAGCTGTTGACCACTGATGATGGTATGGTATATATGCGGTCACTTAGTTTCACTTTCAGAAATTACTTTTGTCATTAAGATGTTTGTAGATAAATTTAATTTCTAAAACCATTGAATAAATAGCTTAATACTAATGGTAACATTTTCAAAAACCCTCTGAGATATATCATCTCATCGCTATCAAAATTTAAGTAAAAATAAGTTTTCTTTTAAAATTGCAAATAAATGATTTATTAATTGCCGTGAAAGACTAAAATACTTTTGTGATGTTTACAGAATGCTTTTCATTGTATATAAAGCATTATTCTCCCAGTATGAAAACAGATCCATTACCTACCGTGATTACACGGAACAGGGACACTATGATATTACAGACAAAGGCTAATGAAAATGTATGTATATCATTAGGTTTTAAAAGTTATATCAAAGATGTTAAAGTAAAGTTAGTCTTTGTGATTATTTAGTTTTCATACTGTTTTTAGTGAAAAAAGACATGAGTCTTCTTTATGTCTTTCTATTGAAAATTACTCATATTTTCTTGTATTTACCGAAATTACAATAATTTAAAGTGTGATATTTTATTATTGTATGAATTATATTTTGGTAATGTTTAATTGATGTATTAGGATTATGTGTCTCCATTCTCAATGAATAGTAAATTTATTCCTTTATAAAATGACACATTATACTGTTTTCAGTAAAATATTTAGTCTTAGTTAGTGACAAATTTGTAAAAATATAAATATATTATGTATACTTCTTCCTAAATTTCAATATGATTCTCTGTTAGATATAAATAAAATTACATTCGTTTGATAGTTCGTCGTGATATCGTAACTATATATTGCTTTCCATTACTGTCGATAAAGGAGTGCTTCAATATTTAATACGTTATCATTAACTTCTTAAGATAATCAATCTAGCGACATGTATTCGTTCCCGCAGCTGTCGCGTTAAAACCATAATATTTCAAAACAAAGGAGGCAGGCGGAAGAAGGATTATATCTTCCCAAGTTTTAAGTGTCAAGTTCATATTATTCTAAACAGTATCCTGTAGGATTATGTAGAATTGCTGGATTTATAAGCTACAAGTGAAAAGGGATCGTCAGATTTATCTTTTCATATAGTCGAGTTTCTAATAATATTGTTAGTTTGCAAGTGTTTTTTCAGAAAAACCAGAAAATAAAAGTATTTCGGTTTCTTAAAGAGAAGTAAAGTTGTAAAAACGTTTGCTTCAAACATATTTTTTTAAACATATACTATTATTACTTTGTCTTACTATAGATGTGAAGTATAAACTCTTCCTTACCTGTACTTGCGTCTCAGTCTCCAGCGTCCCTTGCCCTTTCTGATGAGCGGCAATGCATTTGTAATTGACATTTGTAGCCATAGGCAAATGTTTGTAAAATCATAAAAAAATATGTAACAAGGCAAGATGCATCTAAATATTTGAGCTCTTATATTTCACACCTATCTCATCACCTATATTATGTCTCATCACCTTTTATAACACAATAATAGTTATGTTATACTGAAGGTTAAAAAGTATAGAACGTTTTTTACATTCTCTGACAGCTAACTTTGTAAAGTTTTATAAATTATCTTGAAACAGGCGACGCGCTTTCTCTCCTTGAAATGTGTTTAACATCAAATCCGGTCAAATAATTAATTATGTCTAAAGGTTTAGCCTGTTTGAAACGAAAAAACTTAAATAAAATAAAACTAAAATTTTATATTTTGTTACAAATTCCAACATATCATGTTTTACATATATTATTTGTTTAAATACACAACCTAAGGGTCAAAGCCTACATCTATTATCATTACTCACAGCTGTCGCTGCGTCAGCGGGTGTTATACATATCAGAATAAATTGATATTTTACCTTTTGATCCTTTGTTTGGACATTTATGTAATATTTAATACTTAATGATTATAAATATTTATTATATGCACCTTATGGTTATTTACGATTATCCGGATTGAAACGGATTTTAATAAATTTTGTGTTTAAAATTCATGTTCGTTCTTTTATAAATAGCTTGTGTCGATCCTATATTTTATATTTAAAAATTTATTGTAATATGTGAGACTCACTATTATAAATGAAAAAAAATATGTACTTTCTATAAATCAGAGACAATGGTCATAAAAATGGAATTATATGTTATATAATGTAATATATAATAAAATGTTCAAAAGCACCTACAATAAAGTTATAGTAGTGAAGTTATTAATACGTACTAAAAACAATGTTTATATTTTAAAATATATATATATTATTGTGTATTGATGTATCTCAAGATTGATTAAACTTATTATTTTTGTTTCGCTTTACATTGTGTAATCTTGAGTCACTTGAAGTCATTAAATTCTGAGAAAATGTAGATAGTACCAATATAAAATTTTAGTACACGAAAACATTAAAATGTGTTATAAGAGTATCATAAATATATTACAACGGGTATCAACAAAGCAGTTAATCAAAAATCTATTTACAATAAAATAAAAAACTAAGAATGAATATTATTGTATCTATACGGTCTGTTTATGTTTTATATCCTTTATATTTTTTAATTGTTACGGAATAATTTGTTTTTTTTTTGACAATAGTTGCAAATGACTCTCTAATTTTTTAATTATAGAAGTTGATCTCTTTTGGTAGTGTGTATTATACAAAGATCTAAGGACTTAAAAGTCGACGGTCTATTAAGGGATCTACCAAATGCTTATAACTTCTAAAATATTTCAAAACAGATAAAATGTGAGAGAACAGATAAAACCATTTTTGCAAAACTACCCACCCTTATTAAGTCGGGTCTATTAAAAAGATTACGACGAAGCAGAATATGCTTGAAATAATTTTACGCAAAATATGTAAAAGCGTTAGCGTAGGTCGGTTAAGCTGCAGCAATTATCCCTTGCTATCTGTGCGGTCGAGATTAACAGTAATGAACTAAGAATATATGCACAGTTTTAATGATTATTATGACCCTTATGATTATGACCCTCATTACTTTGCACGATACAAATATATTACTATTAGTATGAGGTTCTATAATACTTTTATAATGTGAATTATATGTAAATACAATTAACCATTTATGAGTAACAGTAAGTAACACTAAAATGAATGTTGTTTTTATTATTGAATTTCTTTTCATTTTGAATAATTACATGTATATACTGCAATTGTATTTATAAATTATAATGGCCTTGTAGAAGATTATGTATTTAAATAACAGCTACTAGATATACTCAGATGTATTAAATAGGTATGCGTCATTATAAGATAATATTGTAATTCAAGAGTTTTATTTATATTTTATAATAACTTTATAACATACAATAAAAACCTACTTAATAAAGCTATCCTTAGTATCCAATTTAATTACTTATTAATTTATTAATAAATATTTGTTTAATTAAATTTACTTAAGATTCGATCAGTCAGCACATAGTTATGTAATTTAATAAATAATATTATTTTATTTTGTATTAAGTCCTCGTTATGACAATCTCTGTTATAACGAGGGTCATCTGAGGTTTAGTTTTGTTGACGCTAGAAAATCAATACGATCTGTGGTTATCTGTTCTATTATCTAATTATTCTGAGTGAGCTATTGTTGGTAAATCAAAGATGTACATTCTGTGATTCAGTAAACTGAATCATGATTGGCTCTTTGTCCGATCATTTATTAGGTACATATAGATAATAGAATATTAAATTAGATGAAAACTATACTATTGGTAAATCTTTGTATTAACCAAGTGTGTCTATTATTTCATTTATATACGTTTATAAAAATATAACTCACCAGCATACGTGTTGAGAACAGTATAACAGATAAAGGCATTGCAAAAAATGTTAGAAAGAAAAAAAATGGTGGGATCGTCGTATGATGTCTAGTATACTGCAAGAGACTTTGAGCTTTGGAACACACGCGGACTTAATATTAATGTATCCTTTCCGTGGCGGGAAACTCACGAAAGCATATTCTATATTTCACTTCTCTGAAAAGATAAGTGGAATAAGATAGAATCTACTTTTATTTCGTTCCTTAGCGGGATGTTACGGCAGTACTCTGGGGAAATATGGATGGAATTATAATATTACATTGTAATTAATGCCGTATCGTATTGTAATAATCATAATTTATATACAGTTAATTGTTCATAAATCATTTTTTCTGTCAGAATTCATAAAATTTGGTAACAATCATAGTGTTTAGTTTCTACATGTGTCAAATATAACTGACAAAATTACACTGCAATGATTTGTAGGTTTTCCCTATGGGTTTGCAAGCTTTTATTATTACGTTTGATGCGGTCGCGGTGCACGTGTTCAGAAATTTAATTTCAGTTTTTCGTCGTTCGTTTTGCTTTTTTAGTGTTTACCTACGTGTGTAAGCTACGTTGAAAGTTAAATCTTATATTTGACTACCAACCAACCGCATTATTTAGCTATGTGAAGAAAGTATTATCGTTTACTTTCTTTTGCTTTGGTTAGCGTATAATAATAGGACACCGTACAGCTCGGCTCGGCTCAGCACGACACGACACGTTACGACACGATACGATATAATGAAAGTGATAAAAAATATTATTTTTTTAAAATTTAACGTAAGGGTCCATACCTACATCTATTATCATTACTCTCGCTACGTCAGCAGGATAAATATAAGAATTTACGTTTGACGATTAGTTCCCGTGATGAAGTGCTGTTGTAATATTTAATATTTATTATTTATAAATATTGGTTTAATATGCACTCTTATTGCTATTTAAGACTATCCTAAATCAAACGTTTTTAAAGTAATTTATGTAAAATACTTTAACCTGACTCTTTAAATATATCTCAAAGTATTTTCATTCAATAAACAACGGGTGTTAGAGTTTAGGAACATCAAAGAAAAAGAAGTTAGAAACTTAATTTTACAATAATTCATTATTTTTTGTATACATTTTAGAATTATGAATAAAATTACTTATGTAGCACACTGACTTTAAGATATATTAATAAAACCAGAAAAAAGATGACCATTATTCAAAACTAATCCTTAGGTCGATAATTGTTGTAAATTTTAAGTATATTTTTTATTGCTGTAAAAAATGGTTTTAATCAGATATTGAGTATAGCCACTTGCCGAGTAAACTAATACTAGCGTTGATAGATGGATAAAGACGTTTCTTGCTTCTTTTTTATAAGGCTGTATGATTATTCGTATATTAAACACACGACACGACAAAGCACGGGACGATGCGACACAACACGATAAATATCTATATCTGTTATCATTACTCTCTATCTATCATTATTATCATTATGACTCAATGTAGTCAGCTAAACCGCGTTATTTCAATGAGCAGCGCTATAAACCAACTCAATCAATATCTTTTTAAACATAAAATAATTCCATAATCAATGAGTAATTAGGACACCACCGGCTTCTTGTCATAATAACCTAAGAGACTTGAATTCACACCCGCAGCTGTGGCGGCTGTTGCGGCTGGCGGCAGAAGGATTATTTCTTCGCAAGTTTTAAGTGTCAAGTTGTTATTCAATATTCTAAACTTTAGGCATTAGGCCTATCTAACTAGTCCTACGGGATACTTAGTGTGTAAAGCACTTATGTTTCTTCAAATAAATTATTAACTCTCATACAAAGACTATGTCAAAATTGCATCCAATTAACGGTATGAACTTGTGAAAGTTCTTGCTGACTTTTCAGTTATGTGAGTTATCAGAATTTAATAAGAGGTGTAAGAATGTTAGTTTTACACTAACTAACTTTACTAGCTCTGTTATGGTGTACTTAGTAAGTGAAGGTAAATTTCTTATTTCAAGTCATAAATATTAAGATATTTATGACTCGTAATATAATAGTTACGTAACACTGAAACGTATAAAGTAAAATTATACGTTTAAATAAAAAATGAAATGAAAAATAAAGGGATTCGTTTTAAAGAGTTTCCTTTAATTCGTTTATTAATTTCTCTTACAGCTAAACCTTTTGTGAAGTTTACAATCTTGCCTTACTTAATGTATATAAAGGATTTTACTAACAATATGTACCGTTTTATTACGCTCTCTTATTAAAGGTAACAGAGATACCATAAAAATATTACAGACAAGACTATTGAAGTCTTAGGCGAAATTAATATAATATTATATTTTATTTGATATTTGTGATTATTCTTACTGTTTGGACTTCGTAAACAAAAGATTGAAGCTCATTGTCCAACTTTTTATTAAATATTGTTTTAATGACATTATTTTTTAAATAAATATTCAAGTCTACATTTTTTGTTTTTATAAACGCTTTAAAATTATATATTATTACGAAGTATAGTCTAATATATCAGACAGGTTATAAATCAGAATGCCTATTATATATTTCCTACAAAAATATTTCGTACATAGACATTATAGAACTGCTTATAAGAACTAAAAAGAGCCATCCAAACTTTGTTTCGGCTATAATTGTCTTCTGAAGGGGACACCGTCAACTGGAGCTTATCAGTGTCCACCAACTATTTAAAAATAGTACCAATCCAAAATAATACTAACTAATAAATATTGTAGGAATTAAATTATTGATAATTAGTACATTTATGTGATCATGTGAAGTAAGGGAATGAGAACTTGTGACGGAAAGAGTTTTGAATATGATTGTAAGAGAAGAGGCGATCGAAGAAGGTCTACTTTGAGTGTTTAAAAAATGATTTTGGGAAGAAGTATGTATAATGTAATGATTTCGTGTATTTAATTTCAGCGTATCCAAAAATACGCTTTTAAGAAGATTACATAACATTAATTTAAAGATACGTAAAAGTATGTTTGGTTTAGGTCCTATTTTCATCTCTCAACTTCATCTACATGTTTAAATCTACGCGATCCCTTGGTTAGTAATTATATACAAAAAAAATATCAATACAATTCCGTCCATTACTAACTGTCGGAATTCCTATAAATATTGTTTATTGATTTTGTCCATGTTCTGATTTAACATGTGTAACAACAGTCATGTTTATTTAAGTACTTGCAAATACGGACTTGGTTTCGTTTAATAGCATATAAAAGTTCATTTGCTATTGTATTTATAAATATTTAAAAGTATATTACAAACTGAAAATAATATTTTTATTTTTATCAGACAGAAAAGTCAATAATAATTAGTGTTAACAATCATGGAAACGTTACCCTCTATTAAAATTTAACCATAGGTCGGAAGTTGTTGAAAATGTTTTATAAAAATGAGTTTGTCACTCGCGTTGATTCCATCTAAGGTAAATTATTGAAATATATTTATCATCACAGTCCAATGAAAACTTGTTAATTTGATAATACTAAAACAGTATAAAATTATAAATGGTTGGTACTTCATAGTATTCCACTCAGAGAAAATTTGTGGTATTATTCAACAGTTGAAGTTGTCTACAGAAAAGGACTATTTTGAAACTAATAATGAAAGTTGAAATGCTATAGTCATCCTTTAGGAACGGATAGTGGAGAAGAGTTTTGATGTCTCCTAAAGTAAGAATAAGTCCTTTCAAAAGACATTGTAGTGATAATAAAAAGTAATCTTTTTTTCCTTGTACTATATTTATGTAAGGATTTCAGCAGATATCCTTCTACTTTCTACTTTTATAGGATGGCCTGACGGAAAACTAACAGGTCATTGTATTTCAATAGGAGAGAACTAAAAACTAAAGTTAAAATATCTTTAATTTGTACATATTTTTTATATTATCTGTTATTAGGTTTAAGTGGTTAGTAGCTTTTAGGTAGATTCCATAGATGAATCTACCTATTGCAATCGATGCGATGACGGGACCTAGACCCCAGAGTAGGGGCGCTACGCCGTTTATGAACTGGAGATTGAGAATCCGTCGAAAAAAAAAAATTATATATCCCTCTATATATATATATATGTATATATGATCCATCAGTCCAAATTCATCGTAGGCAAAATCTGACTTCACAGGTTGATAGGATAAATTAGTAGGACAAACGTAGCATCTCGTTTTTTTGGAAAAAGTGAAAGGGGAGGCTGAGAGGTGGGGTGAAAGTGCAAACCTTTGGGACACGCTACAGGTCGCAAATATTGACGGAGGATTTTCAAACTTGGTATACACATTCTTAAGGACAAAATGAAGGTTAAGTTCTTGAACGGGGCAAAGCGGTCGGAGGGTTGGAGGGCTGGGGGGGTTGAAAGTTAAAAACCGAAAAAAGTCACAGAAGAAGGCAGAATTTTTCGGTCGGAAAAATATTAGAAAATTAACAAATTAAAAGAGGAAACTTTTTTGTCCGAAAAGTTTTTTGATGCGACCCCCCGTTTAGGAAATAGGGGTGGGGGGTGGTTCCCCGCTCACCCAATATATGCAGAGTGATCCGTCATAAGACTCGTAATGACCAGTAGAATACTGCTGGCTAGTTTTTCTTTGTCGATCCGACCGACGGGAATCTACCTAACACGATCGACCCTGTCCTGTCAGGGTATAGATTATTTTGTTGGCTTATTCATTTTTTTTAACAAATAAATGTAATAGTGTTTAGCCATGTTATAATATAAAGTTAAAATCTCCAATTATATATCATCATCTTCGTGTCCTTATTAAAATTTTGGGGTCGGCGCAGTATATTTTTTTCTTTCATACTCTACTGTTACTCGTCATCTCTGTACATACTTCCTTCTTTTCTTTATCGTCTTTCACGCATACATCCATCTTTTCTTTGGTCGTCCTCTACATATCCGTCCCTTCACTACCATACCCAGCACTCTTTTGGTAAATTGCCTTTCATCTCTCCTCATAATACGCCCATATCAGACATACAGACGGCTACCTAAAATTTTTCTGTCACTGGCTCTACTACTCAAAAGCTGCCCCTAATATACTCATGTCTTATTCTATCCTTGCTTGTCACCCGACACATCCATCTTAAAATTCGCATCTCTGTTACTTGTAAACGCTTTTCATCCATCACCTGTATCGCCCCGCACTCAATCCATAAATAACGATAGGAATAATTCGAATATTATTATTAAAAAAAATATTCTTTTGGTAATTTTATGCCCTTTGTCAAATATTTGATATACTGGATCGGGAACGTAATGGAAACTTTGGTTTATTATGCTTAAGTATATACCATATATTGCATAACAAATAATGTGTATGTTTTAAAACACAGTTCGTTAATTTAACGTAAAAGTTATACTAATTTAAAATCGACTATAAAAGTTACAATAAGTCAATAGATTTAGTAAGTGTCAGATATTATATATTATTGTCCAAATTGTTTTCGTCTTTGAAGATAACTTTTTTATTATGACCAATTTGTCAATAAAAATAGTAGTATCATAATACTAACATAAGAAAGTGACTATATAATGTAACATGTCATTAAGTTTCTGAATATATTCCTAAACATTGTATGTTAAAAAAAAAATCCGTGTCCGCAGGGGGACACGCCTGGGTAGACCTCGTGTGTAACTCGTTAAAAATATAACTCACTACCTAAGAATAACACATGATGCCGTTGCTTACATCGAAAATTTACAAGCAAAACGCGGTTTTTATTTTTTTTCTCGGAAAAGGTATCTTTTTTGGAAATACTTTTGGTACTTAAATTTAGAGTAAAAAATAACCTTTCTAGTAAAAATATTTGCGAGGAGGGAATGTTTACCAAAAAAAGTTGCCGTGGTTTTACCTACCTTAAATTTTCAAGCTAAAAGTGGTTTTTATTTATTTTCTCAGAAACGGTACCTTTTACGGAAAAACTTTTGGTACTTTCATTTAGAGTAAAAAATAACCTTTCTATTAAAAATACTTGTGACGTAAGAATGTTTACCAGAAAAAAGTTATGACTTTTTTTCAAAAATTTTCAGTTTTTTTACCCCCACTCCTAAGTTGGAATTGAAGTTAGGTTTTCGGTTTACTTACATTAGTTATAGGTATTCATTAAAGACATCATATAATATGAACGCGATTGATCTTCTTTGCATAGGGAAAAAGTTATGGTCGAAAAACTGAAATCAGAAAAAGTGAGGCCCTAGCGCTCCCTGTGGCCGGATTGCTCTGGTTAACGAAATTGACCTTTATTTTTGGATGATTGATTTTTGTGCAAAGTTTGAAAGTGATCCGAGCGAAACTGCGGCTGCTATCGTGCTGACAAAAGTCGAATCTGGACGCACGCACGCATATATATATATATATATAAACTTTTTGACCAATGGTCATTTGGGACTCAGGGGGTCATAAGAAGACCTCCTGTGAAGATTTTTTTCCAAAATTCGAAAGTAGGGGACAAATGAATGGGCAGACCGAATTCTTCGAGGTCTACCCAATACAAATTTATTAATACTGTTTATTGAATACCACATATCAAATACTAAGACCTTTGAGTAACATATATAGAAATAATTATACTGTACAAGACGCTCTTATCGCCTAACTGCGATCTCTTCCAGACCTTAGGGTAAGGAAACGTGCAAACACTCAGGTAATGGTGGTGTTATTATAATAAAAATACTTATGAATAAATACATATAAAAACATTCTAATAATATATAAATATTAATATATACAATACATAACAAACACACAAATAAATACAAAACTATATACAATAAATGTTTAATAAGTATAATAAAAATATACTGAATTTTTGAATATGGCTAAAGTGACCATCACATATATAAGGGAAGTGCATTCCAACATTCGATGGCACGAATTGAGAAGAAGCTTTTGTAAAAAAATAATTATGAACAGGCATTTTTATAATGCGATTTCGTAATGATCTCGCCGTGTCTTGCAATCCTAAATATTTTAATTTTTCTTTTATGATATTAATAAATGTTAATTTGAAATCGATACCGCTATTGTGACATCAAAGATGTTGATCATATTATTTTAAATACAATATTATGCCATTTCTGATACAATTTATGAAGCATTAAATTCAGAACCTTAATTAATGAAGATAAATAATACAAAGTCACTTTATGTAACCAGTGCAGTATAGATAATGCAACGGATGTGGATAAACGGAAGAACCTCCGATAAAGAGAATACTAGAACGTTTTACCCCGAGCAAACAGCAACGGTGATTGAATGATGATTGATTGATTGAGTGAATGGACGCTTTTTAAATTGTACTAAAAATATATAAGAACATACATGACGATATGGAGTTAAGTGTTTTGATAGTGAGTCGCGTAAAATAAATTACAAATCTAATATTTACGAACCAATTTATCTATATGACTTAAAATAATAGAACTGAAAATATGCCTGCTAGACTTAGCGGTGGATTACTTGAGATAAACAACTTAAATACTTTTGTTTAATAAGCTGCTTAATATTATGGTCTCTTAAATTAAAATCATAGACGCCACTGACAATGGACAAACGAAGACTTATACATAGTCCCATTGTTTGTCAGTACAAGAAAACTGCGGTCAAACACTTGTTCTCTAAATATAATTATACCTATAATGTTGAACAAATAATTACATCAAGAGATAACTTCTTAATATTTTTTCGAAGATCAGCTATTTAAGGGCAGACTTAAATGTCTAATCACGAAGAAAACTAGATATTCAGTTCAATGCCCTCAAGTTTCCCGCATACTCGCAATAAAAATATATTCGGGTGAGATATATACCCCCTAATAAAAAACTCCGTAAGCTGTTCATATAATATTAAATTAACTTATGGAGGGAAATGGCCTCACAAACAATGCAATAGCCTATGTCGACTCCAATTGTCCATTCCATTTATATATCAGGATAGGAGAATAACAACAAGTAACATTCAAAACTGCTCTATTTTTAATAGTTAAACGTAAAAATAAGAATCTGTTACACAATTTTAGTTACTAAATTTAAGAGGGTGATAATCTAAAGTTTATATTTTAATTCAAAATATTAATATTGGTATGTCCATGTAAAATATAGTCTATAATTAAACAGATTCAAAGTAATATTTAAATAATATACTACTAAATGCAATTGGTCTGAAAATGTCCGAAAACTGTTTAATAAAGGAACCAAATTATGTAGAGAAATAGAGCGTGCAGATCGTTTAATGCTTTTAGTACTTTAGGACCGGTCCTTGGAGATGGTGATTAATTTTACGACCTCTATCCTTTATTTTAATGTGTCACTAAGGGACTGGTCGGATGTAAGGCTCTTTATTATAATCATTAATTTTGTATACAATATGTAACAAAAGGTGTAGCATTTAATTTATAAAATACGATAGTGCTCATATGCCGCAGCGACATGTCCTATTAATTGTTACTTGCTTAAGTCACACAAGTTATGCGCAAGTTTCAGTTCTATGTATATTCCAAAATACTTACTGTAAATGTAAGCAACAGAATTTTGGACAAGAAACTTGTAGAGAAAAGAAAAAGTAATTCTTGCGACCTTGTCATTAGATAAAATTAAATAATTTAAAGAAGTGGATCTTCACAGAAACGTGTTTTAATTTTTAAAACAAGTAATAAAGAAAAATTTCTTAAGTAATAAAGTCTTGTATATTAAAGACAAATCAGTTAGTTTGTCAGTTAAGTATAAATGGTTTCTGGTAACTTGGTTAACTCAATGCCTGAGAGTTTTGAACAATGAATCGCTTTATAAAAGTTCATTCAGTGGTCAAATATAATTTTTCAAGCTATTTTGGTATATTTATTCAAATACGAAAACTTTTTCTATCTTTATATTAATGGAAAACGTGACACACATCACAAAAACATATCCTTCTATCCGACGCTAAGATTGTTTTATAACAAAAATACATAAGTTTAATCATACGTATATTCGAGGAGCCAAGCTAATTAATTAAAATATCCCAAAACAGAAAATTATACTTTGATACTCGTTGCTAATTAAGAAATGTTATAACAGAAAGTTTTGTTTGAAGTTAAAATTATCTATTTTATAATTTATTAATATCCTTATCTATGAAAAATATACATAATGATGTTTCTAACTATTTTTACTGTAATATATTATATTGCTTATTGCTATTTTTAATTTATTATGATACCGCTAACTTCTTAAGGTAATAAATCTAGCTACTTGTAATCGTTCCCGCAGCCGTCGCGTTGAAACGATAATATTTCAAAACAGAGGCAGACGGAAGAAGGATTATTTCTTCCCAAGTTTTAAGTGTCAAGTTAGTATTATATATTCTTTATTTATATCTTATAACATTAGTGTTCCTTGAATTGCGTTGTCTTGAACTGCCGGTTATACAAGCCACGAGCAAGGATCGTCACATTTATCTCTTTATACGATCGAGTTTCTAATAATATTGTTTGTTTGCATGTGTTTTTTAGAAAAAGAACAAATTAAAAGTATTTCAGTTTCTTAAAGAAAAGGAAAAATTTAAAAATGTTGGCTTCAAACATATTATTTTGTTTGCAACATATCAAACTATTATTAGTTTGTCTTATTATATAAGTGAAGTACAAAATCTACTCTACCTCTACTTGTGTCCAACTTTCTAGCGTTCCTTGCCCTTTCTGATGGGCGACAATGCATTTGTAATTGGTATTTGTAGTCATAGACTAATTTTTGTAAAATCATAAAAAAATATTTAAGAAGGCTAGATGCATCTAAACACTTTAGCTCTTATATTTTGTCTCATCACCTTTTAGTACACAATGTAATAGTTATGTTATTCTAAAAGTTTACTTTATAATGTTTTATAAATTAAATTATCTTGCTTTATGTGCATAAAGTATTGTTTCAATATTCAAGCAGATTCTTCAAGCACCGTTATGAGGAGGAACAGATATGCTGTGAAAGTTATTATAAGCAGAAGATTTTAAACTCCAAAGCAAAATATAAATAATATTAATTTAGCCTTTGGGTATGGAAATGGGGTTTTTAAAATAATTTAATGCATGTTCCCAAATTTTATCTCAAGAAAAACTTGACCAATTTGTGGCATCAATTATGAATCTTTTGGCATAGTGAAAATTTATATTAACAAGAGTGCAGTAAACAAAGGTGTACATACAAATACATTTCAAATACATGTAATTATATTTTAAGATAGGTAATTAATTTTTTTTACTTTTACATTTTTATACTTAAGACACGTAATGTTAAATTTTTCTTACACCAATACAATAAGTTTGAAGTTTAAGTTAAGTATAAGTTTATTGGAATTCTGATGCCCTTTTATGTATTTTAGTTTAAATATTTTAAGAATTATTACTCGAATTCTTCCCATGAATAAATAAACCAAAAGAATGAAACTGACGATGCGCATTCTTACCCGAAATGAGTTTTATATACAACACATGTTAAATCATTTATATCTAAAGGTTAAGCATCTTTGAAACGAAAAAACTTCTAAATAAAATAAAACTTAAATTTTATATATTGTTACAAATTCCAACATGTCATGTTTTACATATATTATTTGTCAACATCCACATCCTAAGGGTCAAAACCTACATCTATTATCATTACTCACCGCTCTCGCTGCGTCAGCGGTTGTCATACATATCAGAATGAATTGATATTTTATCTTTTGGTCCTTTGTTTGAGTATTTATATAATATTTAATATTTAATGATTATAAATATTTGTTTAATATGCACCTTATGATTATTTACGATTATCCGGATTTAAAAAGATTTTAACAAATTAACAATTGTCATAAAAATGCTATTATGTGTTATATAATGTAATATATAATAAAATGTTTAAAAGCAGCAACAATAAAGTTATAGTGAAGTTATTAATACGTACTAAAACAATATTTATTTTAAGTTATCTTATTATTGTGTATTGACGTATCTTAAGATAGAAAATAGTTACTATTTATGATTCGCTTTACATTATGTTATCTTGTGTTATTCTTTATATTGGAATTCATAAGAGTTAATCGAAGTCATTGAATTCTGAGAAAACATAGACAGTATCAATATAAAATTTTAGTACACGAATGGATAGACATTAAAATGTGTCATAAAAAAAGATATTACAGCGAATATTAACAAAGCAGTTAATCTAAAATCTTTTTATAGTAAAAAAACTGTTAAGAATAAATATTGGTACATCTTTAAGATCTGCTTATGTTTTATATCATTTATAATTTTTAATTGTTAAGGAATAGTTTGTTGTTTTGTTATGTTGTTTTAATAATAGTTGCACATTGCTCTTTAACTTTAAAATTATAATAGTCAGTATCTTTTAATACTAGTATGTATTGTACAAAAATCTAAGGAATTTAAAGTTGACGAACTTTAAAGCAAATAATGTTTTAATTAAAACTGTCACTAATCATAATTTAGTTGTTTATGCAGTATAATAAAATAATATATTTAAACATTTACCGCTCGTATAGTGAGATGTACATCAGTACTAATTACAGGAATTTATTTTATGTATGCATTACAGGTTACGGAGAGTTATACCATATAGAGTCAGAAAACATGGCAGGCAGAGACAGTGTCCAAAGAATTGGATTCTAAATCATAGTTTCTTTTACTCTGTACAGAATAACAAAGGGAGAGAGAGACAGTTGTTAGAATTTAATCAATTAATATATTGATAAAAATAAATTTATTGTAATAAGTTTAATAAAAATAATTTCTATGTAATATTTGTAAAGAAAGAAATGTAAATTTGAGGAAAGAGAATGATTAACAGCTGTCGAACCGTTTATAAGGTCTGTTTTTGTTTTATATCATTTATAATTTTTTATTGTATTTTATTGTTAATTTTTTAATTATAAAAGTTGATCTCTTTTGGTAGTGTGTATTAAACAAAGATCTAAGGACTTAAAAGTCGACGGCCTATTAAGGGGTCTACCAAATGATTATAACTGCTAAAATATTTCAAAACAGATAAATATATTTAATAACAGTAACAATAAAATGTGAGAGATGGTTTTGCAAAACTACCCACCCTTATTAAGTCGGGTCTTTTAAAAAGAGTACGACGAAGCAGAATATGCTTGGTATAATTTTACGCAAAATATGTAAAAGCGTTAGCGTAGGTCGGTTAAGCTGCAGCAATTATCCCTTGCTATCTGTGCGTTGGAGATTAACAGTAATGAACTACGAATATATGCACAGTTTTAATGATTATTATGACCCTTATGATTATGACCCTCATTACTTTACACGATACAAATAAATTACTATTAGTATGAGCTAGTATAATACTTTTGTAATGTAAATTATAAATACAATTATCGATTTATGAGTAAAGTAACACCTACGGTTGTACGTCACCCTAAAATGAAAGTTATTATTGACTTATAATACAATTGTAATTATAGGGCATAATGACCTTGTAGTAGATAATGTATTTATATAACACCTACTAGATATATTCAGATGTATTAAATAGGTATTTGTAATTATAAGATAATATTGTAATTCCTGTATAATACAGTAATTTTATTAAAAGTATAGATACTATAATAATACACGAGTTTTATGTACATTTTATAAAAAACATACAATAAAAACGTACTTAATATGGCTAACCTTCATGTATTTAAAAGTATTTTTTTGAATTAAATTTCATTAAAATTCTAACAGTACGAATATACTTGTGTAGTTTAATAAATAATATTATTTTATTGTGTGTTAAGTCCTCGTTATGACAATCTCTGTTATAACGAGGGTCAACTGAGGTTTAGTTTTGTTGACGCTAGAAAATCAATACGATCTGAGGTTATCAGTTCTATTATCTAATTATTCTGAGTGAGCTATTATTGGTAAATCAAATATATACACTTTTTTGTGATTTATTAAACTGCATCATGATATTCTCTTTGTCCGATCATTTATTAGGTACATATAGAATATAGAATATTTAATTACATGAAAACTTTATACTATTGGTAAATTCTTGTATTAACCAAGTGTGTATATTATTTTAACTATTTATGATTAGAAAAATATAACTCACCATCATACATGTTGAGAACAAATTAATGCAAAAATGTTAGAAAGAACAAAATTTTGTGGTTCCGCATAAGATGTCTAGTATATTGCAAGAGACTTTAAGTTTTGAACCACGCGGGCTTATAGTTAATGAATCCACATTTTTGTGAAAAAGCATCCTCTATATTTTACTTGCCTGAAAAGATAAGTGGAATAAGATAGAATCTACTTTTATTTCGTTCCTCAGCGGGATGTTACGGTACTCTAGGGAAATATTTATTTATTTATTTATTTATTTAACCTTAAAACTTAAATCTAACATTACAGTTATTACCAATTCGTTAGATAAGTTATGGACTATATATATATGGACTTCTAATAAAATATTATAATTGTTCGTAAATCATTTCGTCTGGCAAAATTTATAAAATTTGGGAAGAATCACAGTGTTCATTTTCTACATGGTTCAAATATATCTTACAAATATACGTGGCTGTAATTTGTAGTTATTCCATATGGGTGTGCAAGCTGTTATAGTTACGTTTGATGCGGTCGCGGTGCTCGTGTTCTGAAATTTAATTTCCGTTTTCGTCGTTCGTTTCGCTTTTTTAGTGTTTGCCGCTAAGTAAGTTTCGTTGAAAGTTAAATCTTATATTTGAGTACCAACCAACCGCATTATTTAGCTACGTAGACTACGTGGAGAAAGTATTATCGACACGACACGCCACGGCACGGCACGGCACGGCATGGCATGGCTCGGCACGACACGACACGACACGACACGACACGACACGACATGATACGGCACGATACGGTACGACACGACACGATATGATAAAAGTGATAAAAAAAATATATATTTTTTAATGCAACGTAAGGGTCCATACCTACATCTATTATCATTACTCTCGCTACGTCAGCAGGATACATATAAGAATTTAGGTTTGACCGTTAGTTCCAGTGTTGAAGTGCTGTTGTACCTAATATTTAATATTTATTGTTTATAAATATTGGTATAATATGCACTCTTACGAGGGCCAAACTGAAAGTTTTTAGAACTGGCCACTTAAAAGCATTATATTAAAAAAAATAGTTTAAATTTTGAAAATAGAACTCTTTACCAATATTATTGAGTGTACATTTCATTCATTTGTCATTTGTTTTACGATTTGGCGGCAAATTGAAAATTGTCTGTGCACGTCAGAATGAATTTAAGCCGAGAAAATTTTCGTGCAATGATTTTTTCTGACTTTCGATGTCATTTAAGTCAACAAGAAAGTTATGATAGACTTCGATTGGCTTTTCACGATGAAACCCCATCTCATGCCACAGTTTACAACTGGTTTAATGAATTCAAACGTGGTCGAACTAATCTCACCGATGATTTGCGTGAGGGACGGCCTTCTACAGCGACGACTGAAGATAACATCAGTGTTGTGTGGCGTATGATAGAGACTGACAAAAGAGTGACCTATCAGCAGATTCGGACAAGTCTAGGCATAGGTATGAGTCAAGTGCACAAAATCCTCCATGAACATTTAGCGGTCAGGAAGCTTTATGCCCGCTGGATACCGCATAATTTGACCGAGGCTCAAAAACTCCGCTGTGTTGATTGGTGTCGAGAAATGATCCAAAAATTTAACGGAGGTGACTCAAATTCTGTGTTCGACATACTGGTGACATACGGGTGACGAAAGCTGGATTTACTGTTATGATCCGGAAACCAAAAGACAGTCTGCTCAGTGGGTGTTTCCTTCCGAAGAGTTGCCAACTAAAGTGAAGAGAGGTCGAAGTGTTGGAAAAAAGATGGTGGCCTCGTTCTTCGGAAAGACAGGTCATTACGCGATAGTAGTCTTAGAGGATCAGAAAACGGTTAATGCAGAGTGGTATACTAACAATTGTTTGCCACTTGTCTTGGAAAAAGTTCGAGAGAAACGACCTCGCAGCAGAATCCTCCTTCATCACGACAATGCCTCGTCGCACACCGCCAGGCAAACGATCGACTATTTGGTGACCTCAGACGTGGAGTTACTGGGTCACCCGCTGTATAGCCCCGACCTCGCACCCTGCGATTTTTATTTATTTCTGAAAATAAAAGAAAAACTTCGAGGAAAACGTTTTATAGACGCCGAAGAAGCAGTGGCTGCGTTTCAAAACGCCGTCGAAGAGACCCCTAAGGCCGAGTGGGCAAGGTGCTTTTCTCAATGGTTCCATCGAATGCAGCGATGTATTGATGTAAATGAACGCTATTTTGAAAAGTTACAATAAAACTAATAACTTGATAGAATGCTTAGTTTTTGATTTTCTAGGAACTTTCAGTTTGACCCTCGTATTGCTATTTAAGCGTATTCTGAATTAAACGTTTTTAAACTTATTTATATAAAATACTTTTACCTGACTCTTTAAATATATCTCAAAAAGTATTTCAATTCAATAAACAACGGCTGTTAGAGTTTAGGAACATTAAAGCTAATAAAGTTAGAAACTTAAATTTATAATAATTCATTATTTTTTTATACATTTTAAAATTATGAATAAAATTACTTATGTAACACACTGACTTTAAAATATTACTACATTTTCAAAGAAAGGTTTGTTATATAATTATGGCACACGCTCCAGCATTAATTAACCGTACAAAGTCGTATATTTCGGAAAACGTGGTAATAGTGTCCAATATTTTTTTCTTTGTAAATAGTGATTTGTATCAGTCATAATCATAAAAAGCATTTAATAAAACCAGGAAAAAGATGACCATTATTTAAAACTAATCGTTAGGTCGATAATTATTGTATGTATTGTAAATTTAATGTATTTTTTGTATTGCTCTAAAAAAAGGGATTTAAATGAAAAGTTTATTTTATTATTACAAATATAAATATAAGAGTTTTTTAATTCTACAAAAAGCGAATTCTCAATGCGATATATCATCACAGTACTTCGAGAATAAATAATGATATAATCATATAAGACAGATAATATTGTTTCTTTCGTATATAAAGACTATAAAAGATACTCGTATATTGTGATTGTGTTTGTAGTGTCAGTTATAACGCATCGCCGCTCGTCTTGATAGATATTCAGTGTAGTCACCTACGCGTAAACTTGATAGAAAGATAGAAAAAGAGGTCAATATAACAAACACAAGAGGAAATACATTATTTTGTATATCCAGCTGTGTGTGAAAATCAAGAAAAAAATATTTTTCTACTTCCCATTATTGAAATATTTATATCTACCTACATTATGATATGAGTTTGTTCGTCTGCTTCATTATTAGCGGCTCATTAAAAACAAAACATAATTTAAATTTTATTTCATAATTAGAATTTATTTACCTTATAAAACATGTTTAATTAGAATTATTATTATAATCTTATTTTATCTTATTCCGTCCATTATTAGCTAAACCGCGTTATATTAAAGAGTCGTGCTATAAACCAATTATTATTTTCCAACTTATCATATTAAAGATCAATTTCAATGATAAAATATTTTTCAAATAAAAAAATAATGTGAAGTATAAAAATTAAGAAAAAATTGAACATGGTAATGTAATTAAATAAGTAGTTATATGATTGTGTATTACAATTAAAAAAAATTAAAACTAAGTTCACCAACTACAAAATGTAGTAAGGGTATTTATATTTCTTTATTTATTATATACAGGAAACAGGATATAAAAACTGTAAATGTTGAATACTGTCTGTATAGTATCTATTCAGATATTGAGTATAGCCACTTACCGAGTAAACTAATACTATCGTTGATACATGGATAAAAGACGTTTCTTTCTCTTTTTTTCTAAGGCTGCTTTATTATTCGTATATTAAACAAAATCGTTATCTGTTTATAACTATGTGTATTTATTTATATAGTGGGCATTTTTTATAAGGCAGGTGTCGGATATGAACGACACGACACGACTCGGCACGACACGACACGAATCGACACGACAAGACACGACACGACACGATTCCGCACGGCACGGCACGACACGACAAATATCTATACCTATTATGATTAATCTCTATCTATCATTATTACTCTGGTGGCGGACGAAAAACAGACTCTATGTAGTAAGCTAAACCGCGTTATTTCAATGAGCAGCGCTATAAACCAACTCAATCAATATATTTTTAAACATAAAATAATTCCATAATCAATGAGTAATTAGTACACCACTGGCTTCTTATCATAATAACCTAAGAGACTTGAATTCACACCCGCAGCTGTGGCGGCTGTTGCGGTTGGCGGCAGAAGGATTATTTCTTCGCAAGTTTTAAGTGTCAAGTTGTTATTCAATATTCTAAACTTTAGGCATTAGGCCTATCTAACTAGTCCTACGGGATACTTAGTGTGTAAAGCACTTATGTTTCTTCAAATAAATTATTAACTCTCATACAAAGATTATGTCAAAATTGCATCCAATTAACGGTATGAACTTGTGAAAGTTCTTGCTGACTTTTCAGTTATGTGAGTTATCAGAATTTAATAAGAGGTGTAAGAATGTTAGTTTTACACTAACTAACTTCACTAGCTCTGTTATGATGTACTTAGTGAGGTAAGGTACATTTCTTATTTCAAGTCATATATATTAAGATATTTATGACTCGTAATATAATAGTTACGTAACATTAAAACGTATAAAGTAAAATTATACGTTTAAATAAAAAATGAAATGAAAAATAAAGGGATTCGTTTTAAAGAGTTACCTTTAATTCGTTTGTTAATTTCTCTTACAGCGAAACCCTTTGTGAAGTTTACAATCTTGCCTTACTTAAGCATTGTTCTAACAATATGTACAGATTAATTACGCATCGTTCTAAAGGGAACTGAGATGCCGTGAAGATATTACAGACAGGACTATTGAAGTCGTAGGCAAAATTAATGTAATATTGTATTAGATTTGATATTTGTGATTATTCTTACTGTCTGAACTTCGTAAACAAAAGATTGAAGCTCATTATCTAACTTTTTATTAAGTATTGTTTTAATGTCATTATTTTTTAAATAAATATTCAAGTCTATATTTTTTGTTTTTATAAACGCTTTAAAATTATATATTATTACGAAATATACTCTAATATATCAGATAGGTTATAAATCAGAATGCCTATTATATATTTCCTACAAAAATATTTAGTACATAAACATTATAGAACTGCTTATAAGAACTAAAAAGAGCCATCCCAACTTTGTTTCGGCTGTAATTGTCTTCTGAAAAGGACACCGGCAAATGGAGCTCATGAGTGTCCACAAACTATTTAAAAATAATACGAGATCCAAAATAATTGTAACTAATAAATATTGTAGGAATGAAATTATTGATAATTAGTACATTTATGTGATCATGTGAGAAACTTGTGACGGAAAGAGTTTTAAATATGATTGTAAGAGAAGAGGCGAAAGAAGAAGGTCTACTTTGAGTGATTAAAAAATGATTTTGGGAAGAAGTATGTATAATGTAATGATTTCGCGTGTTTAATTTCAGCGTATCCAAGAATACGCTTTTAAGAAGATTTAGTTTGGTTTAGGTCCTATTTTCATCTCTCAACCTTATATACATGTTTAAATCTATGCGATCCCTTGGTTAGTAATTATATACAAAAAAATATCAATACAATTCCGTCCATTACTAACTGACGGAATTACTATAAATATTGTTTATTGATTTTGTCCATGTTCTGATTTAACATGTGTAACAACAGTCATGTTTATTTAAGTACTTGCAAATACGGACTTGGTTTCGTTTAATAGTATATAAAAGTTCATTTGCTATTGTATTTATAAATATTTAAAAGTATATTACAAACTGAAAATAATATTTTTATTTTTATCAGACAGAAAAGTCAATATTAATTAGTGTTAACAATCATGAAAACGTTACCCTCTATTAAAATTTAACCATAGGTCGGAAGTTGTTGAAAATGTTTTATGAAAATGAGTTTGACACACGCGTTGGTTCCATCTAAAGTTAAATTGTATTTGAAATATATTTATCATCACAGTCCAACGAAAACTTGTTAATTTGATAATAATAAAATAGTATAAAATTATAAATGGTTGTTACTTCATAGTATTCCACTCAGAGAAAATTTGTGGTATTATTCAACAGTTGAAGTTGTCTACAGAAAAGGACTATTTTGAAACTAATAATGAAAGTTGAAATGGTATAGTCATCCTTTAGGAACGGATAGTGGAGAAGAGTTTTGATGTCTCCTCCTAAAGTAAGAATAAGTCCTTTCAAGAGACATTGTAGTGATAATAAAAAGTAATCTTTTTTTCCTTGTACTATATTTATGTAAGGATTTCAGCAGATATCCTTCTACTTTCTACTTTTATAGGATGGCCTGACGGAAAACTAACAGGTCATTGTATTTAAATAGGAGAGAACTAAAAACTAAAGTTTCAATATCTTTAATTTGCACATATTTTTTATATTATCTGTTATTAGGTTTAAGTGGTTAGTAGCTTTTATAGATTATTTTGTTGGCTTATTAATTTTTTTTAACAAATAGATGTAATAGCGTTTAGCCATGTTATAATATAAAGTTAAAATCTCCAATTACATATCATCATTTTCGTGTCCTTATTAAAATTTTGGGGTCGGAGCAGTATATTTTTTTCTTTCATACTCTACTGTTACTCGTCATCTCTGTACATACTTCCTTCTTTTCTTTATCGTCTTTCACGCATACGTCCATCTTTTCTTTGGTCGTCCTCTACATATCCGTCCCTTCACTACCATACCCAGCACTCTTTTGGTAAATTGCCTTTCATCTCTCCTCATAATACGCCCATACCATACATACAGACGGCTACCTCTAATTTTTCTGTCACTGGCTCTACTACTCAAAAGCTGCCCCTAATATACTCATGTCTTATTCTATCCTTTCTTGTCACCCCACACATCCATCTTAAAATTCGCATCTCTGTTACTTGCAAACGCTTTTCATGCATCACCTCTATCGCCCCGCACTCACTCTGTAAATAACGATAGGAATAATTCGAATATTATTATGAAAAAAATCTTTCTTTTGATAATTTCATGCCCTTTGTCCAATATTTAAATCATGATATACTGGATGAGGAACGTAATGGAAACTATGGTTTATTATGCTTAAGTATATACCATATATTGCATGACAAATAATATGTATGTTTTAAAACAGAGCTCGTTAATATAACGTAAAAGTTATACTAATTTAAAATCGATTATAAAAGTTATAATAAGTCAATAGATGTAGTAAATGTCAAATATTATATATTATTATCCAAATTGTTTTCGTCTTCGAAGATAACTTTTTAGTATGACCAATTTGTCAATAAAAATAGTAATATTATGACAAAGTGACAAAATAATGTAATATGTCATAAAGTTTCTGAATATATTCCTAAACATTGTATATTAAAAAAAGTAATACATATTTATTTATACTGTTTATTG
Source organism: Melinaea menophilus ssp. n. AW-2005 (assembly GCA_918358695.1). Taxonomy (NCBI): domain Eukaryota; kingdom Metazoa; phylum Arthropoda; class Insecta; order Lepidoptera; family Nymphalidae; genus Melinaea; species Melinaea menophilus. The sequence continues at coordinate 16,412,408 of OU911052.1, forward strand.
AATACCACATATCAAATAATAAGACCTTTGAGTAACATGTATAGAAATTAATTATACTGTATAAGACGCTCTTGTCGCCTAACTGCGATTTCTTCCAGACAACCTTAGGGTTAGGAAACGTGCAAACACTCGGCTAATGGTGGTGTTATTTAATAAACATACTTATGAATAAATACATATAAATACATTGTAATAATATATAAATATTAATATATACAATACATAACAAACACACAAATAAATACAAAACTATATACAATAAACGTTTAATAAGTATAATAAAAATATACTGAATTTTTGAATATGGCTAAAGTGACCATCACATATATAAGGGAAGTGCATTCCAACATTCGATGGCACGAATTGAGAAGAAGCTTTTGTAAAAAAATAATTATGAACAGGCATTTTTATAATGCGATTTCGTAATGATCTCGCCGTGTCTTGCAATCCTAAATATTTTAATTTTTCTTTTATGATATTAATAGATGTTAATTTGAAATCGATACCGCTATTGTGACATCAAAGATATTTATCATATTATTTTAAATACAATATTATGTCATTTCTGATACAATGTATGAAGCATTAAATTCAGAACCCTAATTAATGAAGATAAATAATACAAAGTCACTTTATATACCCAGTGCAGTGTAGATAATGCAACGGATATAGATAAAGGGAAGAACCTCCGATGAAGAGAATACGAGAACGTTTCACTCCGTGGATACAGCAACGGATATTGAGTGATACGGAGAGAATGGACGGTTTTAAAATTCTTCTAAAAAATATAAGAAAATACATGACGATATGGAGTTAAGTATTGTGATTGTGTATTGTGATAGTGAGTCGCTAAAACAAATTTCAAATTTAATATTTACGAACCAATTTATTTATTTGACTTAAAATATTACTGAACTAAACTGAACATATGCCTGCTAGACTTAGCGGTGGATTTCTTGAGTTAAACAACTTAAATACTTTTATTTAATAACCTCCTTAATATTATGGTCTCTTAAATTCTTTAATTTAACGCCACTGAGAATGGACAAACGAAGACATACATAGTCCCATCGTTTGTCAGAAGAAGTAGTAGTGAGAAGACTGCGGTCAAACGCTTATTGTCTAAATATAATAATATAATGTTGAACAAATAATTACATCAAGAAATAACTTCTTAATATTTTTCAAAGATCAGCTATTTAAGGGCAGACTTAAATGTCTGATCACGAAGAAAACTAGACATTCAGTTCGATGCCTTCAAGTATCACGCATACTCGCAATAAAAATATATTCGGGTGAGATATATACCCCCTAATAAAAAACTCCGTAAGCTGTTCATATAATATTAAATTAACTTATGGAGGGAAATGGCCTCACAAACAATGCAATAGCCTATGTCGACTCCAATTGTCCATTCCATTTATATATCAGGATAGGAGAATAACAACAAGTAACATTCAAAACTGCTATATTTTTAATAGTTAAACGTAAAAATAAGAATTTGTTACACAATTTTAGTTACTAAATTTAACAGGGCGATAACCTAACGCTTATATCTAAATTCAAAATATTAGTATTGGTATGTACATGTATAATATAGTTTATAATTAAACAGATTCAAAGTAATATTTAAATAATACACTACTAAATGCAATTGATCTGAAAATGTCCGAAAACTCTTTAATAAAGGGACAAAATTATGGACAGAAATAGAGCGTGCAGATCGTTTAATGCTTTTAGTATTTTAAGACCGGTCTTTGGAGATGGTGATTAATTTTACGACCTTTGTCCTTTATTTTAATGTGTCACTAAAGCACTGGTCGGATATAAGGGTCTTTATTATAACCATTAATTTTGTATTCAATATATAACAAAAGGTGTAGTTAATTTATAAATCTCAATTCTAAAATACAATAACACTCATATGTCGTAACGAAATATAGTGTTAACTGTTACTTGCTTAAGTAACACAAGCTTTTATGAGTTTCAGTTCTATGTAAATGCTATATATTTAATGTAAGCAACAGAATTTTGGACAAGAAACCTGTAGAGAAAAGAAAAAAATCCGTGCCCGGAGGGGGACACGCGTGGGTAGACCTCGTGTGTAACTCGTTTAAAATATAACTCACTACCTAAGAATAACACATGATGCCGTTGTTTACATCAAAAATTTTCAAGCTAGAAGTGGTTTTTATTTTTTTTCTCAAAAACGGTACCTTTTACGGAAAAATTTTTGGTACCTAAATTTAGAGTAAAAAATAACCTTTCTATTAAAAATACTTGTGATGTAAGAATGTTTACCAGAAAAAAGTTATGAATTTTTTTCCAAAAATTTTCGGTTTTTTTACCCCCACCCCTAAGTTATTGAAGTTAGGTTTTCGGTTTATCTACATTAGTTATAGATATTCATTAAAGACATCATATAATATAAACGCGATTGATCTTCTTTGTATAGGGAAAAAGTTATGGTCGAAAAACTGAAATCAGAAAAAGTGAGGCCCTCGCGCCCCCTGTGTCCGGATTTCTCTGGTTAACGAACTGGACCTTCATTTTTGGATGGTTGATTTTTGTGCAAAGTTTGAAAGCGATCTGAGCGAAACTGCGGCCGCTATCGTGCTGACAAAAGTCGAATCTGGACGCACGCATATATATATATATATATATATATATATTTATATATATATATATATATATATTATATATATATATATATATATATATAAACATTTTAACCAATGGTCATTTCGGACTCAGAGGGTCATAAGAAGACCTCCTGTACAAATGAATGGGCAGACCGTATTCTTCGTGGTCTACCCAAAAGTAATTCATGCGACCTTGTAATTAGATAAAATGAAATAACTTGAAGAAGTTGATCTTCCTATACACATATCTTGAGTTTTAATTTTTAAAACAAGTAACAAAGATTAATTTCTTAAGTAAGAAAAAGTCTTGTATTTTATGTATATTAAAGACAAATCAGTTACTTTGTCAGTTAAGTAGAAATGGTTTGTGGTAGCTTGTTTAACTCACTGCATCTCTTGAACAGTTACTTGCTGCTTAAAAGTTCATTCATTTTGGTATATATATTCAAATATGTAAACTTTTTCTATCTTTATATTAATGGGAAACGTGACACACATCACAAAAACAAATCCTTTTATCCGACGCTAAGAGTGTTTTATAACAAAAATACATAATTTCAATCATACATACATTTTAGGAGCAAAGCTAAGTAATGAAAAATATCCCAAACAGAAAATAATACTTTGATACTCGTTGCTAATTAAGAAATGGTATAAAGGGAAGTTCTGTTTAAAATTGAAACAAATAATTTCATAATTCATTAATATCCTTATGTATAAAAATATACATAATGATGTTTTTAACTATTTTACTGTAATATATTATATTGTTTATTGGTCTGTTTAATTTATTATGATATTACTAACTTCTTAAGGTAATAGATCTAGATCTATTACCTTAAGAAGTACTTACCTTACCATTTGTATTCGTTGCCACAGCTGTCGCGATGAAACGATAATATTTCAAAACAGAGGAGGCAAACGGAAGAAGGATTATTTCTTCCCAAGTTTTAAGTGTCAAGTTGGTATTATATATTCTTTACTTATATCTTATAACATTAGTGTTCCTTGAATTGCGTTGTCTTGAACTGCTGGTTATATAAGCCACGAGCAAGGATTGTCACATTTATCTTTTCATATGGTCGAGTTTCTAATAATATTGTTAGTGTGCACGTATTTTTTTGAGAAAAAACAGAAAATAAAAGTATTTTGGTTTTTTAAACCAAAGGAATTTATAAAAATGTTTGCTTCAATCAAATTATTTTGTGTTGAACATATCATACTATTATTAATTTATCATACTATAGATGTATTGTACAAAATCTTCCTTACTTCAACTTGCGTCCCAGTCTATAGCGTCCCATGCCCTTTCTGATGGGCGCAATGCATTTGTAATTGGTATTTGTAACCATGGACAATTTTTTTTAAATCATGAAAAATATTTAACAAGCAAGATGCATCTAAATATTTTAGCTCTTATATCTTGTTTCTTTACCTTTTAGTACACAATATAACATTTATGTTATACTAAAAGTTAACAAAAAAATTTGTTAATTTTTATATATTAAAATAGGTAAATCTTATTTTTTACTTTTACATTTTATCGTACATAACTTACGTAATAAGTTACGTACATAGGTTTTTCTTAAACCAGTACAATAAGTTTAAGTGAAGTATAAGTTTTTATATTGGAATTCTAAAACCCTTTCTTGTATTTGAGTTTAAATATTTTAGAAATAATTACCATAAATAAGTAATACAAAAGAATAACTACGACTTCATACTAACGACGCGCATTCTCACACGAAATGTGTTGAACATCCAACACATGTTAAATCATTTATATCTAAAGCTTTACCCTCTTTTAAATAAAACAACTTCTAAATAAAATAAAATTAAAATTTTATATATTGTTACTAATTCCAACATATCATGTTTTACATATATTATTTGTTTAAATCCACATCCTGAGGGTCAAAGCCTACATCTATTATCATTACTCACAGCTGTCGCTACGTCAGCGGGTGTCATACATATCATAATAAATTGATATTTTATCTTTTGATCCTTTGTTTGGATATTTATATAATATTTAATACTTATAGCTTATAAATATTTATTATATGCACCTTATGATTATTTACGATTATCCGGATTGAAACGGATTTTAATAAATTTTGTATTTAAAAATCAGGTTCGTTCTTTTATAAATGGGTTGTGTCGATCCTATATATTATAGTTAAAAGTTTATTGTAATATGTGAGACTCACTATTATAAATGAAAAAAATTATGTACTTTCTATAAATCAGAGGCAATTGTCGTAAAAATTGAATTATATGTTATATAATCTAATATATAATTAAATGTTCAAAAGCACCTACAATAAAGTTATAGTAGTGAAGTTATTAATACGTACTAAAAACAATGTTTATATTTAAATAAAAAATATATTATTATTGTGTATTGATGTATCTCAAGATTGATTAAACTTATTATTTTTGTTTCGCTTTACATTGTGTAATCTTGAGTCATTCGAAGTCATTAAATTCTGAGAAAACGTAGACAGTACCAATATAAAAATTTAGTACACGAATGAACAAACATTAAAATGTGTTATAAAAGTATCATAAAGATATTATAGTGGATATAAACAAAGCAGTTAATCAAAAATCTTTTTACAGTAAAAAAAACAACTAAGAATAAATATTAATGTATCTATAAGGTCTGTTGATGTTTTATATCATTTATATTTTTTTATTGTATTTTATTGTTAATTTTTTAATTATAAAAGTTGAACTCTTTTGTAGTGTGTATTATACAAAGATATAAGGACTTAAAAATCAATGGTCTATTAAGGAATCTACCAAATGCTTATAACTGCTAAAATATCCCAAAACAGATAAATATATTTATTTATAATAGCAATAAAATGTGAGAGTAAGAAATGATTGCAAAACTACACACCCCTATTAAGTCGGGTCTATTAAAAAAATTACGACGAAGTAGAATATGCTTGGTATAATTTTACGCAAAATATGTAAAAGCGTTAGCGTAGGTCGGTTAAGCTGCAGCAATTATCCCTTGCTATCTGTGCGGTCGAGATTAAAGCAGTAATGAACTACGCATATATGCACAGTTTTAATGATGATTATGACCCTTATGATTATGACCCTCATTACTTTACACGACACAAATATATTACTATTAGTTTAAGGTTCTATAATACTTTTATAATGTGAATTATAATTACAATTAACCATTTATACTCATAAAGTAACACTAAAATTAATGTTGTTGGTATTATTGAATTTCTTTTCATTTTGAAATTATAATGGCCTTGTAGTAGACTATGTATTTAAATAACAGCTACTAGATATACTCAGATGTATTAAATAGGTATGCGTCATTTTAAGATAATATTCTAATTCACGAGTTTTATTTATATTTTATAATAACTTTATAACATACAATAAAAACCTACTTAATAAAGCTATCCTTAGTATCCAATCTAATTACTTATTCATTTATTAATAAATATTTTTTTAATTAAATTTACTTAAGATTTGATCAGTCAGAACATGTAATTTAATAAATAATATTATTAGTTGTGACAAGTTCCGTTATGACAAGTTCTGTTATAACGAGGGTCAACTGAGGTTTAGTTTTGTTGACGCTAGAAAATCAATACGATCTGTGGTTATCTGTTCTATTATCTAATTATTCCGAGTGAGCTATTGTTGGTTAATCAAATATATACATTATTTTGTGATTTAGTAAACTGAATCATGATTGGCTCTTTGTCCGATCATTTATTAGGTACTTATGAGTAATAGAATATTTAATTAGATGAAAACGTTATATTATTGGCAAATCTTCGTATTGTGTGTGTAGTGTGTAAATTATAACAATTATAATCGTTTCGAAAATTATAATTCACCATCATACGTGTTGAGAACAGTATAACAAATAAAGGCATTTCGCAAAAAATGTTAGAAAGAATAAATTTTGTTGGATCGGCAAAAGATGTCTAGTATATTGCAAGAGACTTTAAGTTTTGAACCACGCGGGCTTAATGTTAATGTATCCTATCCAGCTTTTCGTGAACAAGCATTCACTATTTGTCTGAAAAGATAAGTGGAATAAGATTTACTTTTATTTCGTTCCTTAGCACGATGTTACGGCACTCTAGGGAAATATGGACTTCTAATATTATATTATAATTGTTCGTAAATCATTTCGTCTGAAAAAAATTATAAAATTTGGGAAGAATCAGTGTTCAGTTTCTACATGGTTCAAATATATCTTACAAATGTACGTGGCTGTAATTTTTAGTTATTCCATATGGATTTGCAAGCTTTTATAGTTACGTTTGATGCGGTCGCGGTGCACGTGTTCTGAAATTTAATTTCCCTTTTCGTCGTTTGTTTCACTTTTTTAGTGTTTTTTGCTAAGTAAGCTACGTTGAAAGTTAAATTTTACATTTGACTACCAACCAACCGCATTATTTAGCTATGTGTAGAAAGTATTATTGTTTATCCTATTTATTATACGCTAACCAAAGCAAACGTAGCTAAATAATGTGTTTGGTTACACGACACGAAATGGCACGGCACAGCATGACACGACACGGCATGACACGACACGACACGACACGACACGACACGACACGACACGACACGACACGACACGATACGACAAGGTAAGATATAATAAATGTGATATTTTTTTTTTAAATTCAACTAAGGGTCTACATCTATTATCATTACTCTCGCTACGTCAGCAGGATACATATAAGAATTGAGGTTTGGCGATTAGTTCCCTTGTTGAAGTGCTGTTGTAATATTTAATACTTACTGTATATAAATATTGGTTTAATATGCACTCTCATTGCTATTTAAGAGTATCCTGAATCAAACATTTTTAAACAAATTTATTTAAAATATTTTTATCTGACTCTTTAAATATATGTCAAAGTTATAAAAGCCGCTGTAAAATAAAATATAGTAATTCAATATATTTTGTATACGTTTTAGAATTATGAACAAAAATACTTACGTAACACACTGACTTTAAGATATTACTAAACTTTCAAAGAAATGTTTGTTATATGTTTGGCACACGCTCCAGAATAAATTAACCGTACAAAGTCCTATATCCCGGAAAACGTGGTAATACCCAAAATTACTTTGTTGTTGTTTTCTTTGTTAATAGTGATTTGTATCAGTCATAAAGAGCAATTAATAAAACCAGGAAAAAAATAACCATTGCTTAAAATTAATCTTTAGGTCGATAATTATTGTATATATTGTAAAACTTCAAGTATATTTTTATTGCTCTAAAAAAAGGGATTCAAAGGAAAAGTTTATTCTATTATTACAAATATAAATAAAAGAGTTTTTTAATTCTACAAAAAGCGAATTCTCAATGCGATATATTGTCACAGTACTTCGAGAATAAATAATGAAATAATCATATAGGAGAGATAATATTATTTCTTTCGTATATAAAGACTATAAAAGATATATTGTGATTGTGCTTGTATTATCAGTTATAACGCATCGCCGCTCGTCTTGATAGATATTCAGCGTAGTCACCTACGCGTAAACTTGATAGAAAGATAGAAAAGAGAGGTCAATATAACAACCACAAGAGGGAATATATTATTTTGTATGTCCAGCTGTGTGTGAAAAACAAGAAAAAAATATTTTGCTACTTCCCATTATTGAAATATCTATATCTATATCTATCTACATTATGATATGAGTTTGTTCGTCTCCTTGATTGTTAGCAGCTCATTTAAAAACGAAACATAATTTAAATTACGTCTAGAATTTATTTACCTTATAAAACATGTTTAATTATAATTAAATTAGAAATGCAGGATTATCTTATTTTATTTTATTCCGTCGTCTAAACCGCGTTATATTAAAGAGTCATGCTATAAACCAATAATTATTTTCCAACTTATCTAATTAAAGATCAATTTGAATAATAATATATTTTTCAAATAACAAAGTAATCTGAAGTTTTAAAATTTTAAAAAATAAGAACATGGTTATGTAATTAAATAAGTAGTTATAGCGACACTGTAGCCTGGCGTTTTATTTTACAACTGAAACCTTTTGTAAGGTATTTTCAAAATGGAAGTTTGCAAAATAAATGAAGCATTATCGTTGAGAAATATTATGTATATTTGGATTCTGGGAGATGAGGAATATTTTTTGTTAAACTACTTATTTAACTGATCCAACAGTTAAGAAACTTTGTCATTTGGTGGTAATAAGTTGGAATAAAAAAAAATAATACTAAGTTCAGCAACTAGAAAATTTAGTAAGGGTATTTATATTTATATTTTTATTACATACAGGAAACAGGATATAAAAACTGTAAATGTTGAATATTGCTAGTATCTGTCTGTATAGTATCTATTCAGATATTGAGTATAGTAACTTAGCGAGTAAACTAATACTACGGTTGATAGATGGATAAAGACGTTGCTTTCTTTTTTTTTTATAAGGCTGCTTGATTATTCGTATATTAAACAAAATCGTTATCTGCTTATAACTATGTGTATTTATTTATATAGTGGACCTTTTTTATAAGGCAGGTGTCGGATATAAACGACACGACACGACTCGGCACGACACGACACGACACGAATCGACACGACAGGACACGATACGACACGGCGCGACTCGGCACGGTACGGCACGACACGATACGACAAATATCTATATCTATTATGATTACTCTCTATCTATCATTATTACTCTGGTGGCGGACGAAAAACAGACTCTATGTAGTCAGCTAAACCGCGTTATTTCAATGAGCAGCGCTATAAACCAACTCAATCAATATATTTTTAAACATAAAATAATTCCATAATCAATGAGTAATTAGTACAGGCTTCTTATCATAATAACCTAAGAGACTTGAATTCACACCCGCAGTTGTGGCGGCTGTTGCGGTTGGCGGCAGAAGGATTATTTCTTCGCAAGTTTTAAGTGTCAAGTTGTTATTCAATATTCTAAACTTTAGGCATTAGGCCTATCTAACTAGTCCTTCGGGATACTTAGTGTGTAAAGCACTTATGTTTCTTCAAATAAATTATTAACTCTCATACAAAGACTACGTCAAAATTGCATCCAATTAACGGTATGAACTTGTGAAAGTTCTTGCTGACTTTTCAGTTATGTGAGTTATCAGAATTTAATAAGAGGTGTAAGAATGTTGGTTTTACACTAACTAACTTTACTAGCTCTGTTATGGTGTACTTAGTAAGTTAAGGTAAATTTCTTATTTCAAGTCATATATATTAAGATAATTATGACTCGTAATATAATAGTTACGTAACATTAAAACGTATAAAGTAAAATTATACGTTTAAATAAAAAATGAAATGAAAAATAAGGGATTCGTTTTAAAGAGTTACCTTTAATTCGTTTGTTAATTTCTCTTACAGCTAAACCCTTTGTGAAGTTTACAATCTTGCCTTACTTTATGTATTTAAAGGATTTTACTAACAATATATACAGATTTATTACGCTCTGTCATTAAAGGTAACAGAGATACCATAAAAATATTACAGACAGGACTTTTGAAGTCGTAGGCAAAATAAAATAATATTGTATTAGATTTGATATTTGTGATTATTCTTACTGTCTGAACTTCGTAAACAAAAGATTGAAGATCATTGTCCAACTTTTTGTTAAGTATTGTTTTAACGACATTATTTTTTTAATAAATATTCAAGTCTATTTTTTTGTTTTTATAAACACTTTAAAATTATATGTAATTACGTAATATAGTCCAATATATTAGGCACGTTATAAATCAGAATTTCTACTATATATATCCTACAAAAATATTTCGTACATAAACATTATAAAACTACTTATAAGAACTAAAAAGAGCCATCCAAACTTTTTTACGGTTGTAATTGTCTTCTGAAAAGGACACCGGCAACTGGAGCTTATGAGTGTCCACAAACTATTTAAAAATAATACGAGATCCAAAATAATTCTAACTTATAAATATTGTAGGAATGAAATTATTGATAATTAGAACATTTATGTGGTTATGTGTAGTAAGGGAATGAGAAACTTGTGACGGAAAGAGTTTTAAATATGATTGTAAGAGAAGAGGCGATCGAAGAAGTTCTACATTGAGTGTTTAAAAAATGATTTTGGGAGGAAGTATGTATAATGTAATGATTTCGCGTATTTAATTTCAGCTTATCCAAAAATACGCTTTTAAGAAGATTACATAACATTAATTTAAAGATACGTAAAAGTATGTTTGGTTTACGTCCTATTTTCATCTCGCAACTTCATCTACATGTTTTAATCTATGCGATCCCTTGGTTAGTAATTATATACAAAAAAAATATCAATACAATTCCGTCCATTACTCCTGCCGGATTTACTATAAACATTGTTTATTGATTTTATGCGTGATCTGATTTAACATATGTAACAACAGTCATGTTTATTTATGCCAATACGGACTTGGTTTCATTTAATAGCATTTAAAAGTTCATTCATATTTATAAATATTAAAAAATCCATTACAAACTGAAAAGAATATTTTTATATTCATTATACAATAAAGTCAATATTAATTAGTGTTAACAATCATGGAAACGTTTAAAATTTAACGATAGCTCGGAAGTTTGCAACGATATGGTATATGAAAATGAGTTTGACACAGCGTTGATGCTATCTAAAGTGAAATTGTATTTGAAATATATTTATTATCATAGTCCAACAAAAGCTTGTATTTTGATACTAGTATAATAAAACAGTATAAAATTATAAATGGTTGGTACTTCATAGTATTTCCACTCACAGAGAATTTGTCGTATTATTCAATAGTAGAAGTTGTCTACAGTAAAGGGCTATTTTTAAACTAGTAATGAAAGTTCAAATCGTATCGTCATCCTTGAGGAACGGATAGTGGAGAAGAGTTTTGATGACTCCTAAAGTAACAGTAAATCCTTTCAAGAGACACTGTACGTATAATAAAAGGTACTTTTTATTATGTTTATGTCAGGACATTAGAAGAAATACTTCTACTTTCTTCTTTTTTAGGATGGCCTGATGGAAAACTAACAGGCATTGTATTTCAATAAGAGAGAACTAAAAATCAATTATATTTATTCGTCGTTTAAATATCTTTAATCTGCACATATTTTGTTATATTATCTGTTGTTAGGTTTAAGTGGTTAGTAGGTTTTATAGGTTTCTTTGTTGGTTTATTTTTTATACAGATAGATGTAATATTGTTTAGCCATGTTACAATATAAAGCGAAAATCTGCAATTATATGTAATTCGAATTATATAATCAAATAAATCTTTCTTTTGGTAATTTTATCAATAGCATTATCATAAGGCTTGCTCGTGTCCCATCCGTTCCATTGACATTTGTTTAATGATGTATTGGATCAGTACCGTAATGGAAACTTTGGTTTATTAGGTTTAAGTATATACCATATATTATATAACAAACAATATATTTGTTTTAAAACCGAGCTTGTTAATTTAACTTGAGAGATACTAATTTAACATCGACTACAAAAGTAATAATAAGTTAATATGTTTTCGTCATTCAAGATAACTTTTTTATTATGACCGATTTGTCAATAAAAATGGGAGTATTATGATAAAGTGACAATATTATGAAACATGTCATAAAGCTTCTGAATATATTCCTAAACATTGTATTAAAAAAATACATATTTATTGAATACCATATATCAAATAAAAAAACCTTTCAATAACATGTATATAAATTAATTGTACTGTACAAAGGCGGTCTTATCGCCTAACTGCGATCTCTTCCAGACAACCTTAGGTTTAGGAAACGTGCAAACACTCAGGTAATGGTGGTGTTATTATAATAAACATACTTACTAATAATTACGCATTAAAACATTCGAATAATATATAAATATTTAAACATACATAACAAACACTCAACTAAATACAAAACTATATAAAACTAGGATCCGCCAAACGTGCGCGGCGAGTGTTGAGCTGAGCCCCCCTCTCTTTTCTTCTTTTCTTGATAACTTTTGAATGGCTAAATATTTTTTCAATCTGTTTTCGCTATAACATCCGCGTTCGGCTCAAATATACATGAGAAAAGTTTTAGCTAATTATCTCGTCGCATTCTGGAGATCACTAAACACAAAAAAAGGTCTCCCAAACGGTTAAGACCTTCGCTTACGCTAAGTTCAATAAATGTTTAATAAGTATAATAAAACTATACTGTAAAAATATGGGTAAAGATTGTGACCATCATATACATAAGGGAAGTGCATTCCAAGGTTTGATGGCACGAACTGAGAAGGAGCTTTTGTAAAAAAAATAATTATGAACAGGCATTTTTATAATGAGATTTCGTTGTGATCTCGCCGTGTCTTGTAGACCTAAATATTTTAATTTTTCTTTTATTTATAATAATATTATTCGATGTTAATTTGAAATCGATATCGCTATTGTGTCATCAAAGATGTTGATCATATTATTTTAAATACAACATTATTCCATTTCTTTATGTAGTGTATGCCATTTCTTATTGCATTTTTAGAATTAAAAACTTAAAGTTACTGATTTTCATAAAAATATTTAAAGCGTCGTTTTATTATTGACTTTGATAATTTAAGACTTACATTGTCATCTTTTACGAATATTTATTTATTTATTTATTTATGTACCAATACAAATCACAAATACAAAAAACAGAAAATAATGTAGTACAAAGGATTACTTATCTCTTTTAGAGATCTCTCCCAGTTACCCTTTGGTGTGAGACAGGGTGTTCAAGACAGTGCGGTACACTTAAACTAAATACAAATAAAAGAGAACAAAGAAATTACATTCAAAATAGATAAATCTTTTAAGAGCTATTTAACAAATCACCTGTATAAATATAAAATACTTAGACATATACATACTTATATACACATATACACACACACACACACACACACACACACACACACACACACACACATATATATATATATATATATATATATATATATATATATATATACATATAAGTAAATAAATATATACATTTGTAGATAATATAAAAAGTGTGATGTGTGATGATGATGATGTGTGATGATAATATGAATAGTGGTGATGGGGGCCTGGGTTGGGAGAATGAGAGGTGAGAAGAAGTTATAAAATTAATTGCTTGGTGAATTTTGTGATTAGGAAGTTGTTGCATGGGTAAGTTTTGTTTTATAAACGTTTTATTAAACAAACCTTATCAAATTTGAAAAGTTTAAAAAGTTATTAATAAATTCCAATAACTAAGTTTTCATTTCACACGAGTATCGCTTTTTTGCTCATTTTGTTCGAAATGTACCTTTACTATAAGCTCAGAGCATTTGTATTAAGTTCACAGCAAATGAAGCGTCTTTATCCTTGTGATTATATAAAAGATTATTTCTACGCTTTTTTTAACGAAAAAATATTGTATTTTTTAGTTCATTATTCTTATTTACTGGTTAATCCAATGATTATTTCAATTTTGATTTATATGCAATGCTAGTTCAAAAATTTAAGTTATTTTAAAACAATAATAACATTGATTACTATAAAAAATAATATTATTTACATATATTAAAGTTATAGGTTTGGGTCGCTTATAATTCCAAAATGTGTATAGATAGACAAAAACATAGATAGAAATTTAATTATAATTTCATGTCTCTCAGACACTCCATTTATATTAATGTATTACAAGAGATGGTAAACAATTGTGTAGTGTGAGACACAATCGGTTTGTATTAAATATTCATAATGTGAAGTGTTTGATGATTTAATATGCAATAATACACAAGGTCTTGGTGGTTAATAAATCTCATACAATGTACGAAGCATTAAATTCAGAACATTAATTAACGAAGATAAATAATACAAAGTCACTTTATATAACCAGCGCAGTGTAGATAATGCAACGGATGTAGATAAGCGGAAGAACCTTCGATAAAGAGAATACGAGAACGTTTTAATCAGAGGATACAATAACGGATATTGAGTGATATGGAATGAATGGACATTTTTTAATTCTTCTAAAAAAATATAAGAAAATACATGACGATATGGAGTTAAGTATTGTGACTGAGTATTGTGATAGTGAGTCGCTTAAAACGAATTTCAAATTGAATATTTACGAACCAATTTATTTATTTGACTTTAAATAATACAACTGAAAATATACCTGCTAGACTTAGCGGAGGATTTCTTGAGTTAAACAACTCAAATACTATTATTTAATAATTATGGTCTCTTAAATTAAAGACGCCACTGACAATGGATAAACGAAGACATAAATAGTCCCATTGTTTGTCAGTACAAGAAGACTGCGGTGAAACACTTATTCTCTAAATATAATAATAATGTTAAACAAATAATTAAATCAAGAGATTCTTCTTCTTCTTAATATTTTTCCGAAGATCACCTATTTAAGGGAAACTTAAATTTCTGATCACGAAGCAAACTAGACAGTTCGATGCCCTCAAGTTTCACGCATACTCGCAATAAAAATATATTCGGGTGACATATATACCCCTAATAAAAAACTCCGTAAACTTTTAAAATAATATCAAATTAAGTTATGGCCTCACAAACAATACAATAGCCTACGTCGACTCCAATTGTCTATTCCATTTATATATCAGGATAGTAGAATAACAACAAGTAACATTCAAAACTGCTATATTTTTAATAGTTAAACGTAAAAATAGGAATCTGTTACCCAATTTTAGTTACTAAATTTAACAGGATGATAACCTAACGCTTATATCTAAATTCAAAATATTAGTATTGGTATGTACATGTATAATATAGTTTATAATTAAACAGATTCAAAATAATATTTAAATAATGCTCTACTAAATGCAATTGGTCCGAAAATGTCCGAAAACTCTTTCATAAAGGGACAAAATTATGGACAGAAATAGAGCGTGCAGATCGTTTAATGCTTTTATTATTTTAAGACCGGTCTTTGGAGATGGTGATTAATTTTACGAACTTTGTCCTTTATTTTAATGTGTCACTAAGGGACTGGTCGGATGTAAGGGTCTTTATTATAATCATTAATTTTGTATTCAATATATAACAAAAGGTGTAATAATTTAATTTATAAATCTCAATTCTAAAATACAATAACGCTCATATGTCGTAACGAAATATCCTCTTAACTGTTACTTGCTTAAGTCACGCAAGCTTTTATAAGTTTCAGTTCTATGTAAATGCTATATACTTAATGTAAGCAACAGAATTTTGGACAAGAAACCTGTAGAGAAAAGAAAAAAGTAATTCTTGCGACCCTGTAATTAGATAAATGAAATAACTTGAAGAAGTTGATCTTCCTATATACATATCTTCTGTTTAAATTTTTAAAACAAGTAACAAAGAATAATTTCTTAAGTAAGTAAAAGTCTTATATTATATATTAATCAGTTATTTGGTCAGTTAAGTATAATTGATTGTTAATAGCTTGTTTAACTCACTGCTTAAGTCTTGAACAATTACGAGTGTAATCTAAGAGTGGTTTATAACAAAAATACATACTTTCAATCATACCTACATTTTAGGAGCCAAGCTAAGTAATTAAAAATATCCCAAACAGAAAATTATATATTGATCCTCGTTGCTGATTTTGAAGAATTGGTGTAACAGAAAGTTTTGTTTGAAATTAAAATAAATAATTTCATAATTCATTAATATCCTTATTTATAAAACAACTAGCACACCCGGCGAACTCCGTTTCGCCACCAGATGGCTTCGTTTTATGTAACATTTCGTTTGGTGATTAAAAGATGAACGAAAAAATTTTTTTTGTTTTATATTTGAAAAGGAAAAATTTTATTTCATTTCACAATAGTAATGAATTCATTTAGATTAAAATAAATTAAGTGTTATTTAGTTGAACTTCTCTAAGTGAATGAAAGTGAATACAAAGTAAATACTGAATCGAATCGTTATACGTGTCCGCAAATCATTCGTTTCATTGAAGTGCTCTTGGTAAACCACATTTTTTGTTTTTTGGTCTGACGTTAACACAAACAAAGCGGATGGTTTTCCAACTCGTGAACACGCAACGTATAACTGCCCATGTGAAAAACAATGATTTTCTAAATTTATCCCGCAAACACTAAGCGATTGGCCTTGCGACTTGTTAATTGTCATTGCGAACGCAAGGCGAACTGGAAATTGCAATCGTTTGAAGTCAAACGGAAGATCAGTCGGAATCATTGGTATTCGAGGAATACATACATTTTCACCTGCGTACTTTCCGTTAATAATGGTTGCCTCAATCAAATTCGGCATAAGTCTTTTTACCGCAAGTCCAGTACCGTTGCAAAGTCGCGGTGGATTCAAATTACGCAATATCATAATAACTGTACCAACTTTGAGTTGCAAGTTATGTGGTGGAAATCCTGGTAACTCGAGAGAGTTCAAAAACTCCGTTGGATAATGTACTACATCATCGGGATTTGTTATGGAATCAACGGATTTGTATGTCACCAAATCGCCATCGATTTTTGATTGAATGGTGAAATTCAGTGCGTGTACATCATTATTCTTTGCGGCAAGAATTGCTCGTTGACTTAACCAAGCATAATTCTGATAATTCTCACTAATGTTTGGAAAAACATTTTCAATAAGAGCTAGTTGAGAGTCTACAAATCGGCAAAAGTCGTTGGTAAGAGTAATTAATCCAGATGTCGCATCAACTGTGACTTTTCCATTTCCAACAGCTAACAATTGTTTTGAAAATTGTGCAGCACTTTGATCATTTTGAAGTTGAACTCTCATATTAGTGGTTAGCGATAACGTTTTTACGTTATTCCATAAAGGTGATGCCTTCAGGCAAGCATTCAATTCATCTGCGGCGTTCCACGGGGAATTACTGGAACGTCTGCCTGAAATCGCCTGCCAACAATATCATTAAGCCACCAAAGATGTTGTTATTTCGCCGAAGATCCTTCAGTGTGAAGTTAAGTGCTTCAAGTGATTTCTTATGTGCCATTGTGCACTCATCCCAAACAATGAGCTTGCATTGCATCAACAATTTTCCCATTGCACTGGATCGTGAAATATTGCATGTTGGAGTATCAATTGTGTTTAAATTGAGTGGCAACTTAAGCGCAGAATGTGCAGTACGACCGCCATCTAGAAGAGTCGCCGCAATTCCAGATGATGCTAACGCCAAAGCTATGTCACATCTTGATCGAATAGTGGCCAAAATCAATGAAATGACAAATGTTTTCCCTATTCCTCCAGATGCGTCCAGGAAGAATAGACCACCAGTATTATTGTCCATCGCTTGCATTAATGTTTCGTATACTTGTTTTTGCTGTTCATTTAGCAACAGCACATTATTTTGAACGAATTCCTGCAATGTATCAACATTGTATTGCAGCTCTCGATTTAATTCTTGGTTGAATGCATCGTGCATCGATCGATTTGGTGCAATCATTCCTACTTCAATCAGTAGCTTGTTTGCAATAGTCAAACATTGATCCTCAATCAGAATCAATCCTTCATTGTAGATTTCATCGGTTATTTGCATGTCAGGATTATTCGTTTGAATGCGCAAGCGATGCAAGATATTTTCACATATGTCATCTTTGTATTTGTTCCATAACTGAATTGGTTGTGAAGGAAAACATGTGGTGATGATAATTGCGAACAGCGTTCGTATTTGGTACGCATTTGATGAAACAACTGAATCCGCAAGTGTTAAATCCCAATGAGAATCGTTCTCTAGCAAACCCAATAGTTGACATGCTTCTCGAAAAGTTTGGCATTGGTGGTCATTCACAGTTTTCAAATGCGCAAATGATTTTGGTCCACGTACATTTACTAACAGCAGTCGCAAATAAAAACATTCATCATTTCTAGGATGAACAGTATACATGCGACCTAGTGCATCACTGGAAAACACCTGTGGCCAATCTGGAACTGGGGTTCCTTGTTTGCGACGTTGGAATTTCTTTGTTGATTGATTCCAAGTGTAATACTTGGGCATTTCAACGTACATCAGCGTCGCTGCGAATGGATCTGCTTCACACATTGCAAAGAAGCTAGTCAATGTTGTCGATGGTGGTCTTTCAGCTCGTTGTGCTGCATTAGCCTCAGTGAAGTAAACTCTTTGGCCATTTTCCAAATGCACTGCTAAATGTACAACTGTGGGATATCTTTCATGAATTAGAAATGAAAATAATCGCCACAGTGCTTCATTAGTACTGACGTATCTGCCCATTTGGAAGTTGCTGATTTCGTCATTCGCATTTTCCGACGCAATACCAAACACAGCCATGTCGCTGCCTTTTGTGACGTACTTGCACAAATATTTGATTGATTTGGCCGAATGACAACTCTCAACGTTTGCATGTGTTTCGAAAATTCGTGATAGCAGCGGGCAATATGGTACAATGAATTCATTTCCGATCTCAATCTCTTGATTTTTAACTTTAACTTTGATAGTTCGACCATTATCTTCTTTTGAACGCCGAAGATAAACTGGATATCCATCGTTCCCTGTAACTGTTTCAGCAACTAACGGTCGTGGATATCGTTTTGTGCACTTTCCATCAGCCATGCAAGGCGATAATGGATTTAATGCACCGCACGGTCCATTCACCATCTGTGTCGTCACAATGTCGTGTAGATGGGGATCAGTGACTGGATCAGGAATTTCAGCTGATATGATGTCATCCACTTCATTTGAATGTAATTTGTTCAGCAACCAAATTAGGATATGAGCATGCGGTAGTCCACGCTTCTGCCATTCCACCGAGTACATATAACAACGTGTGTCACCAAAAACTCGATACTTAGTAAGCACATCCATCATAACCTTGAGTTTTTGTTGAAATACTCTGGCGATTATGTCATGGCGATCTTGCGGTTTCTGACCCGGTTCCAACTCACGTTCAATTTCCATCCACTTCGGATTGCATGTGAACGTAATAAATAAATCGGGAGTTCCATAATTTCGCACGTATGTCATAGCGTCTTGAGCGTATTCATGCATGTGGCGTGGGCTTCCGATATAAGATGATGGGAGAATCGTCAGACGTCCAACACTCTCAACATCACCATCTAAATGAATAGCATCACGCAAGTGTATATAGTCCTCAGATCGTAGCTTTGCCTGATTGAATCGGATGAACGCTAAACGTTCTGTCTCGACTTTGACATACATGTCGACAGCGAATTGCTGGAATAGCCGACGGCACTTCAGAATGACATTCTCCTCATGTGTACGAATCATCATACGATACGCATAGTAATTCATTGCGCTTAGATTTTTATTCGTTGATACGCCTGAAAATGCAAAATTAAATGAATTGTTAATGGAAACCAATAATAGCAATAATTAGTGTGTGAATATTGTACTTGTAATTGGATCAACCATCTTACTTGTAATTGGATCGACCATCTTCAACGTGATATCGTATCCGTCTTGCCCTTGCCAATAAATGATTGGATATTGTAACGCATCGTACAAACGATGTGTCTCGTTTACACGATGCATGATATTGCTTCTTCGCTGAACGACAATGTCTCGCGATTTAGTTGGATCGCCAACAATAATTGCAGCAACATCATTAACGGTGGGTGCATTGAATCTTCGCACATGTTCACCTGTTGGGGTACAATCCGCTCTTATGACAAATTTGTGCGTATCCGATGGCATTCGTTCCAATGCTGTTTTGAACATATTAACCACAGCGTTATTAGCGTGAAAAAATGCTTGCAACTGTTCAATAATTCGTCTCTTTAACTGTTCCGTTCCCTGTATATTGCACCGCACATTCAGCTGATCCACCATCGACGAAATGAAATATATTTGCAGAAATTGATGCGGTTCATCTGGTGTTGGCACCATTGAACCATGCAAATGATATATTTGTCCTTGTATCTGTAATTGCAAACAATCATATGTTAAAGAATATGGTGTAACTTTTGATCGTGTGTGTTGTATCTTTTACCTTGCAAGTCGGCATGAAGCCGCCTTCTCGAATGATATTAGCTCCAAAGGAAGTCATGCGAAAGCAGTTATTGTATTCAAGGATGTGTTGAAGAAAATGGCTGGAATCGGGATCATTTCCATCGAACAATGCTTTCAGTGGCTGTGGTGGTGTAAGTAATGGATCCAGTTTGACTTTTCCACTTGCGCAGCACAATCCAGCCGTTTCTCTTTTGAACTTTAACGCATTGCAATATCGGCATACAGTCGTCATTGGTCCAATATCTAAATTTTCATCATCACTGTAGTTCGCAGTGGGATCATATTGGAATGCCAAGCGATTGTATGATGCCAATGATCTTCGTGTGCTCACGCGTTGTCTCAATCGTGCATTTTCTCTTATTATATTTTGTCTTTCTTCGCTTAAGTTCTGTGAATACACTTGTTGCTGACTTGCATGTCTTGTGCGGCGGCCGATGTTCGCACGTCGTCCTCTAGGCATTTTGGGCTATAGACAGAGTGGTGAATTTAACCTCAAATGCACGATCCACATAATTTACACAGTTCAACTTACCACCTTAAAGACAAATACCTGCTGTTGAAATTGAATAAAAATGTACACAATACACTTGATTGATTTGATGGTTTCCAATTAAAATGTTAAGAAACGAATAACTAATTTTTTTTACTTTTTTTTCATTATTTCACAGTGTACACAATACCGGTTTGTCACATGAAATTAACTGATAAGAAAACAATAAGTAGCTGTCAAGCAATGTGTCACGCACCGACGCCATCTACTTAAAATATTGGTTTGTAGTACATGCTATGTATCAGAGATGGCGCTGTATTTAAAAAATGATTTTCCCTATTTTCCCGCTTTTCTATTGAAATTTTTCCTAGATTTTCGTTGCTATAAACCTCACGGAGCCCGAGACCTTTCCAACGAATGCAAAACCGTGGAAATCGGTTCGTGCGTTCTGGAGTTATATCGTCAGGAAGGAAAACCCGACTTATTTTTATATAGTAGATATAGATAATGATGTTTTTAACTATTTTACTGTAATATATTATATTGTTTATTGGTCTATTTAATTTATTATGATATTACTAACTTCTTAAGGTAATAGTATTCGTTGCCACAGCTGTCGCGGTAAAACGATAATATTTCAAAACAGAGGAGACAGTTGAAAGAAGGATTATTTCTTCCCAAGTTTTAAGTGTCAAGTTGGTATTATATATTCTTTACTTACTATATCTTTTAACATTAGTGTTCCTTGAATTGCGTTGTCTTAAACTGCCAGTTATACGAGTATAAGCCACGAGCAAGGATCGTCACATTTATCTCTTTATATAGTCGAGTTTCCAATAATATTGTTTGTTTGCATGTGTTTTTTCAGAAGGAACAAAATAAAAGTATTTCAGTTTCTTAAAGAAAAGGAAAGATTTAAAAACGTTTGCTTCAAACATTATTTTGTTTTCAACATTTTTTAATTTTTCTTAGTATATAAGTGAAGTACAAAATCTACTTTACCTCTACTTGCGTCCCAATTTCTAGCGTTCCTTGCTCTTTCTGATGGGCGACAATGCATTTGTAATTGGTATTTCTAGCCATAGACACATTTTTGTAAAATCATAAAAATATTTAATAAGGCAAGATGCATCTAAACACTCTAGCTCTTATTTTTGTCTCAGTAACTTTTAGTACACAATGTAATAGTTATGTTATTCTAAAAGTTAACTTTATAAAGTTTTATAAATTAAATTATCTTGTTTTATGTACATAAAGTATTGTTTACAATATTCGAGCAGATTCTTCAAGCACCGTTATGAGGAGGAACAGATATGCTGTGAAAGTTATTATAAGCAGAAGATTTTAAACTCCAAAGCAAAATATAAATAATATTAATTTAGCCTTAAGGAAAGGGGGTTATTAAAATAATTTAATGCGTGTTCGCAATTTTATTCCAGGAAAACTTTATCAAAGAAGTAGGAGCGAGAGGTACAACAGTAAAATTTTTCTACAAGTTATTTAAGGATGTCGGCCTTTCTAGAACTATCATCAGTTCATTTCTAAAACCTATTTCAAAGGTGGCTTTAGTATGCGGTTCTTATGATATTTGGTTAGGTATTGAGAAGAGCTTGAACAGTGAAGGTGAGCGTGAGGTGAGGAGTATGCACATAATAATGGCCCGGCACCCACATGGCGAATCCATGGAATGCTAAGAAGCTTCGTTTCCGATTCATATTGACCAATTTGCGGAATCAATTTTGAATCATTTAAAATGTAAATTTTTGCATAATGAAAATTTATATTCAATAAGAGTGCATTTTAGTTTAAATATTTTAAGAATAATTACGCGAATTCTTCCCATGGATAAGTGATATAAAAGAATAACTATGACTTGAAACTAACGATGCGCATTCTCACCCGAAATGTGTTTTACATACAACACATGTTAAATCATTTAGATCTAAAGGTTAAGTATCTTTGAAACGAAAAAACTTCTAAATAAAATAAAACTTAAATTTTATATATTGTTACAAATTCCAACATGTCATGTTTTACATATATTATTTGTCAACATCCACATCCTAAGGGTCAAAACCTACATCTATTATCATTACTCACCGCTCTCGCTGCGTCAGCGGTTGTCATACATATCAGAATGAATTGATATTTTATCTTTTGGTCCTTTGTTTGAGTATTTATATAATATTTAATATTTAATGATTATAAATATTTGTTTAATATGCACCTTATGATTATTTACGATTATCCGGATTTAAAAAGATTTTAACAAATTAACAATTGTCATAAAAATGCTATTATGTGTTATATAATGTAATATATAATAAAATGTTTAAAAGCAGACACAATAAAGTTATAGTGAAGTTATTAATACGTGCTAAAACAATATTTATTTTAAGTTATCTTATTATTGTGTATTGACGTATCTTAAGATAGAAAATAGTTACTATTTATGTTTCGCTTTACATTATGTTATCTTGTGTTATTCTTTATATTGGAATTCATAAGAGTTAATCGAAGTCATTGAATTCTGAGAAAACATAGACAGTATCAATATAAAATTTTAGTACACGAATGGATAGACATTGAAATGTGTTATAAAAGTATCATAAAAAAAGATATTACAGCGAATATTAACAAAGCAGTTAATCTAAAATCTTTTTATAGTAAAAAAACTGTTAAGAATAAATATTGGTACATCTTTAAGATCTGCTTATGTTTTATATCATTTATAATTTTTAATTGTTAAGGAATAGTTTGTTGTTTTGTTATGTTGTTTTAATAATAGTTGCACATTGCTCTTTAACTTTAAAATTATAATAGTCAGTATCTTTTAATACTAGTATGTATTGTACAAAAATCTAAGGAATTTAAAGTTGACGAACTTTAAAGCAAATAATGTTTTAATTAAAACTGTCACTAATCATAATTTAGTTGTTTATGCAGTATAATAAAATAATATATTTAAACATTTACCGCTCGTATAGTGAGATGTACATCAGTACTAATTACAGGAATTTATTTTATGTATGCATTACAGGTTACGGAGAGTTATACCATATAGAGTCAGAAAACATGGCAGGCAGAGACAGTGTCCAAAGAATTGGATTCTAAATCATAGTTTCTTTTACTCTGTACAGAATAACAAAGGGAGAGAGAGACAGTTGTTAGAATTTAATCAATTAATATATTGATAAAAATAAATTTATTGTAATAAGTTTAATAAAAATAATTTCTATGTGATATTTGTAAAGAAAGAAATGTAAATTTGAGGAAAGAGAATGATTAACAGCTGTCGAACCGTTTATAAGGTCTGTTTTTGTTTTATATCATTT
Organism: Melinaea menophilus ssp. n. AW-2005; assembly: GCA_918358695.1. Lineage (NCBI taxonomy): Eukaryota > Metazoa > Arthropoda > Insecta > Lepidoptera > Nymphalidae > Melinaea > Melinaea menophilus. The sequence goes on from OU911052.1 coordinate 16,436,862, forward strand.
ATAATTTTTTATTGTATTTTATTGTTAATTTTTTAATTATAAAAGTTGATCTCTTTTGGTAGTGTGTATTAAACAAAGATCTAAGGACTTAAAAGTCGACGGTCTATTAAGGGATCTACCAAATGATTATAACTGCTAAAATATTTCAAAACAGATAAATATATTTAATAACAGTAACAATAAAATGTGAGAGATGGTTTTGCAAAACTACCCACCCTTATTAAGTCGGGTCCTTTAAAAAGAGTACGACGAAGCAGAATATGCTTGGTATAATTTTATGCAAAATATGTAAAAGCGTTAGCGTAGGTCGGTTAAGCTGCAGCAATTATCCCTTGCTATCTGTGCGGACGAGATTAAAGCAGTAATGAACTACGCATATATGAACAGTTTTAATGACTATTATGACCCTTATGATTATGGCCCTCATTACTTTACACGATACAAATAAATTACTATTAGTATGAGCTAGTATAATACTTTTGTAATGTAAATTATAAATACAATTATCGATTTATGAGTAAAGTAACACCTACGGTTGTACGTCACCCTAAAATGAAAGTTATTATTGACTTATAATACAATTGTAATTATAGGGCATAATGACCTTGTAGTAGATAATGTATTTATATAACACCTACTAGATATATTCAGATGTATTAAATAGGTATTTGTAATTATAAGATAATATTGTAATTCCTGTATAATACAGTAATTTTATTAAAAGTATAGATACTATAATAATACACGAGTTTTATGTACATTTTATAAAAAACATACAATAAAAACGTACTTAATATGGCTAACCTTCATGTATTTAAAAGTATTTTTTTGAATTAAATTTCATTAAAATTCTAACAGTACGAATATACTTGTGTAGTTTAATAAATAATATTATTTTATTGTGTGTTAAGTCCTCGTTATGACAATCTCTGTTATAACGAGGGTCAACTGAGGTTTAGTTTTGTTGACGCTAGAAAATCAATACGATCTGAGGTTATCAGTTCTATTATCTAATTATTCTGAGTGAGCTATTATTGGTAAATCAAATATATACACTTTTTTGTGATTTATTAAACTGCATCATGATATTCTCTTTGTCCGATCATTTATTAGGTACATATAGAATATAGAATATTTAATTACATGAAAACTTTATACTATTGGTAAATTCTTGTATTAACCAAGTGTGTATATTATTTTAACTATTTATGATTAGAAAAATATAACTCACCATCATACATGTTGAGAACAAATTAATGCAAAAATGTTAGAAAGAACAAAATTTTGTGGTTCCGCATAAGATGTCTAGTATATTGCAAGAGACTTTAAGTTTTGAACCACGCGGGCTTATAGTTAATGAATCGACATTTTTGTGAAAAAGCATCCTCTATATTTTACTTGCCTGAAAAGATAAGAATCTACTTTTATTTCGTTCCTCAGCGGGATGTTACGGTACTCTAGGGAAATATTTATTTATTTATTTATTTATTTAACCTTAAAACTTAAATCTAACATTACAGTTATTACCAATTCGTTAGATAAGTTATGGACTATATATATATGGACTTCTAATAAAATATTATAATTGTTCGTAAATCATTTCGTCTGGCAAAATTTATAAAATTTGGGAAGAATCACAGTGTTCATTTTCTACATGGTTCAAATATATCTTACAAATATACGTGGCTGTAATTTGTAGTTATTCCATATGGGTGTGCAAGCTGTTATAGTTACGTTTGATGCGGTCGCGGTGCTCGTGTTCTGAAATTTAATTTCCGTTTTCGTCGTTCGTTTCGCTTTTTTAGTGTTTGCCGCTAAGTAAGTTTCGTTGAAAGTTAAATCTTATATTTGAGTACCAACCAACCGCAATATTTAGCTACGTAGACTACGTGGAGAAAGTATTATCGACACGACACGCCACGGCACGGCACGGCACGGCATGGCATGGCTCGGCACGACACGACACGACACGACACGACACGACATGATGCGGCACGATACGGTACGACACGACACGATATGATAAAAGTGATAAAAAAAATATATATTTTTTAATGCAACGTAAGGGTCCATAACTACATCTATTATCATTACTCTCGCTACGTCAGCAGGATACATATAAGAATTTAGGTTTGACCGTTAGCTCCAGTGTTGAAGTGCTGTTGTACCTAATATTTAATATTTATTGTTTATAAATATTGGTATAATATGCACTCTTACGAGGGCCAAACTGAAAGTTTTTAGAACTGGCCACTTAAAAGCATTATATTAAAAAAAATAGTTTAAATTTTGAAAATAGAACTCTTTACCAATATTATTGAGTGTACATTTCATTCATTTGTCATTTGTTTTACGATTTGGCGGCAAATTGAAAATTGTCTGTGCACGTCAGAATGAATTTAAGCCTAGAAAATTTTCGTGCAATGATTTTTTCTGACTTTCGATGTCATTTAAGTCAACAAGAAAGTTATGATAGACTTCGATTGGCTTTTCACGATGAAACCCCATCTCATGCCACAGTTTACAACTGGTTTAATGAATTCAAACGTGGTCGAACTAATCTCACCGATGATTTGCGTGAGGGACGGCCTTCTACAGCGACGACTGAAGATAACATCAGTGTTGTGTGGCGTATGATAGAGACTGACAAAAGAGTGACCTATCAGCAGATTCGGACAAGTCTAGGCATAGGTATGAGTCAAGTGCACAAAATCCTCCATGAACATTTAGCGGTCAGGAAGCTTTATGCCCGCTGGATACCGCATAATTTGACCGAGGCTCAAAAACTCCGCTGTGATGATTGGTGCCGAGAAATGATCCAAAAATTTAACGGAGGTGACTCAAATGCTGTGTTCGACATACTGGTGACATACGGGTGACGAAAGCTGGATTTACTGTTATGATCCGGAAACCAAAAGACAGTCTGCTCAGTGGGTGTTTCCTTCCGAAGAGTTGCCAACTAAAGTGAAGAGAGGTCGAAGTGTTGGAAAAAAGATGGTGGCCTCGTTCTTCGGAAAGACAGGTCATTACGCGACAGTAGTCTTAGAGGATCAGAAAACGGTTAATGCAGAGTGGTATACTAACAATTGTTTGCCACTTGTCTTGGAAAAAGTTCGAGAGAAACGACCTCGCAGCAGGATCCTCCTTCATCACGACAATGCCTCGTCGCACACCGCCAGGCAAACGATCGACTATTTGGTGACCTCAGACGTGGAGTTACTGGGTCACCCGCTGTATAGCCCCGACCTCGCACCCTGCGATTTTTATTTATTTCTGAAAATAAAAGAAAAACTTCGAGGAAAACGTTTTATAGACGCCGAAGAAGCAGTGGCTGCGTTTCAAAACGCCGTCGAAGAGACCCCTAAGGCCGAGTGGGCAAGGTGCTTTTCTCAATGGTTCCATCGAATGCAGCGATGTATTGATGTAAATGGACGCTATTTTGAAAAGTTACAATAAAACTAATAACTTGCTAGAATGCTTAGTTTTTGATTTTCTAAGAACTTTCAGTTTGACCCTCGTATTGCTATTTAAGCGTATTCTGAATTAAACGTTTTTAAACTTATTTATATAAAAATAATAATATAATATAAAATACTTTTACCTGACTCTTTAAATATATCTCAAAAAGTATTTCAATTCAATAAACAACGGCTGTTAGAGTTTAGGAACATTAAAGCTAATAAAGTTAGAAACTTAAATTTATAATAATTCATTATTTTTTTATACATTTTAAAATTATGAATAAAATTACTTATGTAACACACTGACTTTAAAATATTACTACATTTTCAAAGAAAGGTTTGTTATATAATTATGGCACACGCTCCAGCATTAATTAACCGTACAAAGTCGTATATTTCGGAAAACGTGGTAATAGTGTCCAATATTTTTTTCTTTGTAAATAGTGATTTGTATCAGTCATAATCATAAAAAGCATTTAATAAAACCAGGAAAAAGATGACCATTATTTAAAACTAATCGTTAGGTCGATAATTATTGTATGTATTGTAAATTTAATGTATTTTTTGTATTGCTCTAAAAAAAGGGATTTAAATGAAAAGTTTATTTTATTATTACAAATATAAATATAAGAGTTTTTTAATTCTACAAAAAGCGAATTCTCAATGCGATATATCATCACAGTACTTCGAGAATAAATAATGATATAATCATATAAGACAGATAATATTGTTTCTTTCGTATATGAAGACTATAAAAGATACTCGTATATTGTGATTGTGTTTGTAGTATCAGTTATAACGCATCGCCGCTCGTCTTGATAGATATTCAGTGTAGTCACCTACGCGTAAACTTGATAGAAAGATAGAAAAAGAGGTCAATATAACAAACACAAGAGGAAATACATTATTTTGTATATCCAGCTGTGTGTGAAAATCAAGAAAAAAATATTTTTCTACTTCCCATTATTGAAATATTTATATCTACCTACATTATGATATGAGTTTGTTCGTCTGCTTCATTATTAGCAGCTCATTAAAAACAAAACATAATTTAAATTTTATTTCATAATTAGAATTTATTTACCTTATAAAACATGTTTAATTAGAATTATTATTATAATCTTATTTTATCTTATTCCGTCCATTATTAGCTAAACCGCGTTATATTAAAGAGTCGTGCTATAAACCAATTATTATTTTCCAACTTATCATATTAAAGATCAATTTCAATGATAAAATATTTTTCAAATAAAAAAATAATGTGAAGTATAAAAATTAAGAAAAAATTGAACATGGTAATGTAATTAAATAAGTAGTTATATGATTGTGTATTACAATTAAAAAAAATTAAAACTAAGTTCACCAACTACAAAATGTAGTAAGGGTATTTATATTTCTTTATTTATTATATACAGGAAACAGGATATAAAAACTGTAAATGTTGAATACTGTCTGTATAGTATCTATTCAGATATTGAGTATAGCCACTTACCGAGTAAACTAATACTATCGTTGATACATGGATAAAAGACGTTTCTTTCTCTTTTTTTCTAAGGCTGCTTTATTATTCGTATATTAAACAAAATCGTTATCTGTTTATAACTATGTGTATTTATTTATATAGTGGGCATTTTTTATAAGGCAGGTGTCGGATATGTACGATACGACACGACTCGGCACGACACGACACGAATCGACACGACAAGACACGACACGACACGATTCCGCACGGCACGGCACGACACGACAAATATCTATACCTATTATGATTAATCTCTATCTATCATTATTACTCTGGTGGCGGACGAAAAACAGACTCTATGTAGTAAGCTAAACCGCGTTATTTCAATGAGCAGCGCTATAAACCAACTCAATCAATATATTTTTAAACATAAAATAATTCCATAATCAATGAGTAATTAGTACACCACTGGCTTCTTATCATAATAACCTAAGAGACTTGAATTCACACCCGCAGCTGTGGCGGCTGTTGCGGTTGGCGGCAGAAGGATTATTTCTTCGCAAGTTTTAAGTGTCAAGTTGTTATTCAATATTCTAAACTTTAATCATTAGGCCTATCTAACTAGTCCTACGGGATACTTAGTGTGTAAAGCACTTATGTTTCTTCAAATAAATTATTAACTCTCATACAAAGATTATGTCAAAATTGCATCCAATTAACGGTATGAACTTGTGAAAGTTCTTGCTGACTTTTCAGTTATGTGAGTTATCAGAATTTAATAAGAGGTGTAAGAATGTTAGTTTTACACTAACTAACTTCACTAGCTCTGTTATGGTGTACTTAGTGAGGTAAGGTACATTTCTTATTTCAAGTCATATATTAAGATATTTATGACTCGTAATATAATAGTTACATAACATTAAAACGTATAAAGTAAAATTATACGTTTAAATAAAAAATGAAATGAAAAATAAAGGGATTCGTTTTAAAGAGTTACCTTTAATTCGTTTGTTAATTTCTCTTACAGCGAAACCCTTTGTGAAGTTTACAATCTTGCCTTACTTAAGCATTGTTCTAACAATATGTACAGATTAATTACGCATCGTTCTAAAAGGAACTGAGATGCCGTGAAGATATTACAGACAGGACTATTGAAGTCGTAGGCAAAATTAATGTAATATTGTATTAGATTTGATATTTGTGATTATTCTTACTGTCTGAACTTCGTAAACAAATCATCTAACTTTTATATTAAGTATTGTTTTAATGTCATTATTTTTTAAATAAATATTCAAGTCTATATTTTTTGTTTTTATAAACGCTTTAAAATTATATATTATTACGAAATATACTCTAATATATCAGATAGGTTATAAATCAGAATGCCTATTATATATTTCCTACAAAAATATTTAGTACATAAACATTATAGAACTGCTTATAAGAACTAAAAAGAGCCATCCCAACTTTGTTTCGGCTGTAATTGTCTTCTGAAAAGGACACCGGCAACTGGAGCTCATGAGTGTCCACAAACTATTTAAAAATAATACGAGATCCAAAATAATTGTAACTGATAAATATTGTAGGAATGAAATTATTGATAATTAGTACATTTATGTGAGCATGTGAAGTACAGGAATGAGAAACTTGTGACGGAAAGAGTTTTAAATATGATTGTAAGAGAAGAGGCGATCGAAGAAGGTCTACTTTGAGTGATTAAAAAATGATTTTGGGAAGAAGTATGTATAATGTAATGATTTCGCGTGTTTAATTTCAGCGTATCCAAGAATACGCTTTTAAGAAGATTTAGTTTGGTTTAGGTCCTATTTTCATCTCTCAACCTTATATACATGTTTAAATCTATGCGATCCCTTGGTTAGTAATTATATACAAAAAAATATCAATACAATTCCGTCCATTACTAACTGACGGAATTACTATAAATATTGTTTATTGATTTTGTCCATGTTCTGATTTAACATGTGTAACAACAGTCATGTTTATTTAAGTACTTGCAAATACGGACTTGGTTTCGTTTAATAGTATATAAAAGTTCATTTGCTATTGTATTTATAAATATTTAAAAGTATATTACAAACTGAAAATAATATTTTTATTTTTATCAGACAGAAAAGTCAATATTAATTAGTGTTAACAATCATGAAAACGTTACCCTCTATTAAAATTTAACCATAGGTCGGAAGTTGTTGAAAATGTTTTATGAAAATGAGTTTGACACACGCGTTGGTTCCATCTAAAGTTAAATTGTATTTGAAATATATTCATCATCACAGTCCAACGAAAACTTGTTAATTTGATAATAATAAAATAGTATAAAATTATAAATGGTTGTTACTTCATAGTATTCCACTCAGAGAAAATTTGTGGTATTATTCAACAGTTGAAGTTGTCTACAGAAAAGGACTATTTTGAAACTAATAATGAAAGTTGAAATGGTATAGTCATCCTTTAGGAACGGATAGTGAAGAAGAGTTTTGATGACTCCTAAAGTAAGAATAAGTCCTTTCAAGAGACATTTTAGTGATAATAAAAGGTAATCATTTTTTCCTTGTACTATGTTTATGTAAAGATTTTAGCAGATATCCTTCTACTTTCTACTTTTATAGGATGACCTGACGGAAAACTAACTGGTCATTGTATTTCAATAGGAGAGAACTAAAAACTAAAGTTTAAATATCTTTAATTTGCACATATTTTTTATATTATCTGTTATTAGGTTTAAGTGGTTAGTAGGTTTTATACATTATTATGTTGGCTTATTAACTTTTTTACAAATAGATATAATAGTGTTTAGCCATGTTACAATATAAAGTTAAAATCTCCAATTATATATCATCATCTTCTTGTCCTTATTAAAATTTTGGGGTCGGCGCAGTATGTTTTTTTCTTCCATACTCTCCTGTTACTCGTCATCTCTGTACACACTTCCTTCTTTTCTATATCGTCTTTCACGCAAACATCCGTCTTTTCTTTGGTCGTCCTCTACATATCCGTCCCTTCACTACCATACCCAGCACTCTTTTGGTAACTTGCCTTTCATCTCTCCTCATAATACGCCCATACCAGACATACAGACGGCTACCTCTAATTTTTCTGTCACTGGCTCTACTACTCAAAAGCTGCCCCTAATATACTCATATTTTATTCTATCCTTTCTTGTCACCCCACACATCCATCTTAACATTCGCATCTCTGTTACTTGCAAACGCTTTTCATCCATCACCTGTATCGCCCCGCACTCAATCCATAAATAACGATAGGAATAATTCGAATATTATTATGAAAAAAAAAAATTCTTTTATTAATTTTATGCCCTTTGTCCAATATTTAAATCATGATATACTGGATCAGGAACGTAATGGAAACTTTGTTTTGTTATGCTTAAGTATATACCATATATTGCATAACAAATAATGTGTAGGTTTTAAAACAGAGCTCGTTAATTTAACGTGTAAGTTATACTAATTTAAAATCGACTATAAAAGTTATAATAAGTCAATAGATGTAGTAAATGTCAGATATTATATATTATTATCCAAATTGTTTTCGTCATTCAAGATAACTTTTTTATTGTGACCAATTTGTCAATAAAAATAATAGTATTATGAGAAAGTGACTATATAATGTAACATGTCATAAAGTTTCTGAATATATTCCTAAACATTGTATATTAAAAATAGTAATACATATTTATTTATACTTGGAGGATTAATTAGGAAGATTAGTAAAAATAACTTGCTGCTGGTTTGGATGATGGACATTTATTAACGAATGTTTTAGAAGAACTTGTAACAAAGTAAAAAAGTAAAAGATGACGGTGAACAACAATAAAAAACAAGTGCATAGATAGTCAATATTTACAATAAGAGTAATTGCTCTCTCAAAACCGACAGGCGTTCCAACATGCCCCCGGGCGTTGAAAGCGGAACTTTCAACTGGGACTCACTACTGGTAACGGGCAGATTCTGTTAAATGCTCTTCTTAGTACTCCCGTTGACCGTATATCAGCAACACGAACAACTCCATCGGTCCCCGGATGGACTGCAACAATTCGTCCCAATTTCCATTTCAGAGGTGGTAGATTTTCTTCCTTTATCACCACTAAGGAATTAAGCTGTATCATGTCCTTACAGGAACGCCACTTAATGCGTTGTTGCAATTCTGCAACATACTCCTTATTCCATCTCGACCAGAAATGTTGGCGTAGTTGCTCAATTCTTTGAAAACGAGTTAATTGACTGGTGGAGTTATCTTCATAATTTGGCTGTGATATGGAAGTAAGCGGACGACCGATGAGGAAATGACCTGGAGTCAACGGCGTGTAGTCAGCAGGATCTGAAGATAGCGGTGTTAGTGGACGAGAGTTTAAAATTGCTTCAATTTGAATTAAAATGGTGTTAAATTGCTCGTACGTCAAATTACAATTTCCCAACACTCGTTGAAGATGATACTTTGTTGACTTAACACCCGCCTCCCAGAGACCGCCAAAATGAGGAGTATATGCGGGAATGAAATGGAACTTTATTCCATCGTTGGCCATACTTTCACTTAAAGAATCGCTACTAGTTTTTAAGAATTTCGAAAGCTCATTGTACGCACCAACAAATGAGGTACCGTTGTCAGAATAAATATCAGTCGGTCTTCCCCTTCGCGAAATAAATCTATATAATGCTAGTAAAAAGGTTTTACATGTTAAGTCACCCACAAGCTCCAAATGAATAGCCTTGGTGGTGAAGCAAATAAAAATTGCTATGTACACCTTAACTAACCTACATCCGCGACCTTGGCGACTAGCGCACATCATAGGGCCGGCGTAATCTATTCCGGTTGTTTCAAAGGGATGACCACCTGGAAGGACGCGCTCCCGTGGTAAGTTACCCATTAAAGGAGTAACAACCCTACCTTTCATTCGATGACACCGCACACATTTATGATAACAAGCCTTCGCTAAATTGCGACCACCTACTGGTCAATAGTTTTCTCTAATTGAAACTAACAATAACTGTGGACTAGCATGCATTAATTTTTTATGCTCGTGATCAAATAATATTTTCGTGAAATGATGAGTGGACTGTAACAATAATGGGTGCTTTTTATTATAAGGAAAATTGGAATTGTCAAGACGTCCTCCAACACGCATTAAATTATTTTCGTCTAAATAAACATTAAACTTTAAGAGAGATCTACTTTTTGGTAAACCTTGTTTTTTAATCAATAAATTATATTCTGAAAAGGATTCGTTTTGACATTTCAAAATAATTAAATTTAATGCATCCTTTAATTCCTCTTCTGATAAAAACTTATGAGCTGGTAATTGTTTTTTGCAAAATGTAACAAACCGCAATACATAGGCTACGGAACGAACGAGACGTAAATAGTTAGAAAAACGCTCAAACTGAACCAATCCACCACGCAATGTACCGATGTCAATGACAGCGCCTAACGAAACATCAGGTCGAGTTTCTGGTAAGAGCTCAACATGCTTGACTTGAGAAGGCCAACGAGACAAGTCGGCCTTTAAAAATTCAGGACCAGACCACCACAAGTCAAGTCTGTGTAAAGTACTGATATCGACACCACGAGATATTAGGTCTGCCGGGTTCATGGAGGTTGGAACGTGTCTCCATATACAAGTGTCTGTCTTTTCTAAAATATCAGCAACGCGGTTGCGTACAAATGGCTGAAGTTTACAAGGCAACATCTGTAACCAACCCAGCACTATCGTCGAATCGGTCCAGCAATAGACACGACTTATTTTTGTCCGAAGCGAGTTTATGACCTTATCATACAAACGGGCTCCTATCAAGGCTCCACACAATTCTAGTCGTGGTATTGTAGTGGGTCTGATTGGTGCTACTCGACTTTTAGCCACTAACAAACGAACCATGCAATGGTTCTTACCATTTAAGGAACGAACATAAACGCACGCCCCATATGCGCGCTCAGATGCATCCGTAAAAATGTGAAGCTCTAATTCCTTGTATGAATCACAGACTATAATGCGAGGAATGCGGAAATTGTTTAAAAGATGCAAATCCTTGACAATGCTTTGCCAATGTACGCTAATTTTAGGCGGCAATGTGTCATCCCATGATAACTTGTCTAACCACATTTGTTGCAATAGTATTTTCATTCTAATGACACATGGGGATAACAGCCCTAAAGGATCAAAAATACGAGCGATGATTGAAAGTAAATCCCGTTTAGTATTACCATGGCAAGTCATCGATGAGTCTATGGAAAATCCAAACTCATCAGAAGTAGCATACCAGCTTAGACCTAGTAATTTATTTGGCTCATTACACCCAATATTTAAGTTACCTGATCCTTCAGATTTCAGAGATTCAGATTCTGACACCAGGCTTGGTTCATTTGACATCCATTTTCTCAATGGCATACACGCTGACAAGAGTGCCTTTGTGACTTCCGTACGAATTAACTGAACTTGATTTAGTTCGTCACCTCCGGTAAGCATGTCATCCACATAGAAGTCGTGTTTGATAATCTTGGCAATCATATTGTCCTTACAGTCAAGACCTATTTGCCTAAGGCATCGCGTCGCAAGAAAAGGCGCACTGGCCGTACCGTATGTGACGGTATTTAAAGCGTAAATCTTAAAAGGTTCAGATGTATTATCACGCCAAAGTATTTTTTGCAAGTACCTGTCAGCTGGATGGACAACCACCTGTCTATACATTTTCTCGACGTCAGCCGTTAAGACGTATTTATGTTGTCTGAACCGAAGAAGAATAGACAACAGATCATCCTGAATGGTAGGTCCTACCATCTGTATGTCATTAAAAGTAACACCCGATGAAGTAGGGCAACTTGCATTAAACACTGCACGAAATTTAGTATTAGCATTACATCTGCGTAAAACGCCATGATGCGGTATAAAATTACCATTGTTGTTTATCTCACGTTTACATTCTGTCATGTGACCTAACAACTCATATTCGGACATGAATTGGCGGTAAATTTTCTGAAGATCAGGATTAGCCTTCAACCTGCGCTCAAGAGACAGTAAACACCTGGTAGCTCCTTGAAGTGAATGACCAAGAACAGAAGTGCTTTGTTTAAGTGGTATACGAACGCAAAAACGTCCGTCCGCTAAGCGTGACGTATTTTGAATAAAATGCTCCTCGCACCTCCTTTCTTCTGGAGAATAATTTGAGGACTCCATCAGTATCTCTTCCAATTGCCAGAAGCGCGATAAATCGGCTCTAATTTCGTCCATATCGCTAATAGATGAAGAATCAATATTGCTAAAATTGCAACATACATTTTTTGAAAATAATGTAACATCCTTGTTACTGATAGTGCCAGAGACTATCCAACCTAATCTGGTTTCACACAGCATAGGTTTTCCATCACCTAACTTTATTTTGTGTGACCCTAATAAGTCCCAGAATAGGTCAGCGCCTATTAGGATGTCTACATCAGAGGGCTTATAAATCATAGGGTCAGCTAAACAAATCTCAGAGGGAATATTTAAATTAGATATGTTTATTTGACAATTTGGCACTTGAGTAGTAATTAATGGTAAAACAAAACAATAAACATCGGCAGAAAAACTGTTATCTAATGACGTCATGGTAACACGACATGTTTTACCTACGTGAGAGCTCACGTTATTTATGCCTAAGATTGACCTACTTATCTGACTAGTTGCTAAATTTAATCTTTTACACAACCTCTCAGTTATGAAACTCGAAGTACTGCCACTGTCAAGAACGGCGCGAACAGTATGCACACGATTATTACGGTCTTGCAGATTTATCAAAGCGGTTGATAACAGCACTTCGCACTGCTTAGGGTCACCGCAGGATGCGACGTGAGCTGCCAGGACTACATTATTTGTGTCGCTCTTAGTACATGGTGAGGAAGACTGTCTATCGGTTACATTATTAAACGTATTTTCGTTGCGAAAGTTGAACATACCTTTAGATTCCGAAATATGAATGAGCGTATTATGCTTACGCTTACATGATTTACAACCCGGTTTTTTACAACGGTTAGCAAAATGACCCTTATGAAGACAGTTATAACACACCTTATAATCTGGCAACAATTTAAAACGATCAATGTTACTCAACGAAAGAAACTGTGGGCACGTGTTTAGATTATGGTCACCTTTACATTTAGGGCAAATTCTCGTAACCAAATCTGTGTCGGAAATGATGGGACTTTGAGCCACCATCGACTTCAACTTAGAACCCCTTACAAGTGGATTGGATACATTGTTTCGCGACAGTTCTATTGTTTCAATTAAATCAGCACGGTTATGCATAAAACTAATGAAATCCTCAAATCTTATACGATTGTCCTTATCTCTACGTCCCTTGAATTCCTCCCATTCACGAAATGTTTTTTGATCTAACTTGCGTGCAACAATGTAAATTAAAAGTGTGTCCCAGTGCTTCACAGGTTCACCAAGCGATTCTAACGCTCGCAGGTTTTTATTTAATTGATCAATGAGACGTTTTAAAGTTAACGAGGATTCCTTTACAATCGGTTCAACATTAAACAAGGCAGAGATGTGATTTTGAATTAATAACCGTTTATTGTCAAACCTATCGCACAATAACTGCCAAGCCACTGAATAGTTACTCGCTGAGAATTCGATTGATTGAATTACCACGGCAGCAGTTCCCTCCAAAGAAGCGCGTAAATAATGAAATTTATTAATTTCATCTATTTCATCGTTAGAATGGATGAGGCTAGTGAAGGTGTCGTGAAACTCCAACCAAGTTTCATAAGACCCGCTAAATTTTGGCAATCGTATAGTAGGCAGCTTAACAAGTTTATGATTACTGGCATGACCTTTATTACTAATAGTCGAATTATTGTCTTTATTAAACTTAGTTAACAGACTCTGAGCCTGTGCTAAATATTTATAATACTTCGACTCAAACTCGGATCGCTCAGAGAACTGTACCTGAACATCTTCGACGATGCATTCTAACCGCGTCTGTACCTCATCGTATTGTTCGTACAAGGATTCAATCTTACCCAGTCGTAATTGTATCTCAGTTACATCGGACTCATTCAATGTTTTAACATTGAGGGCATCGAAATAATGAATAAAGGTAGTTAATCGGCCTTTAAAGCTCCCTCGCTTTTTCATTAATTCTCGTTCCTCTGACATTCTGGGAGTCGAGTGCAGTCAACCTGGAATTTATACAATAGTCAGGTTAAACAAACAATTAAATAATAATGATGATTAACAGAAATCTATAGTAACTATGGCTAGTATAAATTATAATTAGGTAGGTACACAATCCAAGCTAAGCAACTCAAATTTCGTAAGTAAAGTGAATACAAATTTATATTAAACATATATCTTTAATAAGTACTAACATCCACAAATTTACAGTGTATAATGAAAGTAACCACAATACTAGCTTTATTTGTACTTGTTTTAAGAATTTTGTAAAAATAAGTAGCAAGTATCTATGTTATAAGGGCATATAACTGTAACAGTAGAAATTAATTAATTGTATAACTTAACGCAACGCAAAATATATTGAGGGTGATTAAATAAACTCAATTCGCAATGATATGACAATGTTAACTACGCTCGCCGCTAAACCTACTAGAAATACCCAACGAGAACTATATATTTATTTTATTATGTTACAAATAAATACCTGTGCAAAGTTATTTAACAATAATTAATATTGTTTCATAAGACAAACTAAGCTAAAATAATGTAAGCATTTAAACTTACTGTACCTTAAAACTAGGCACGTGTTTTAACTTAAGTACAATATTATAATAGTTAAAATAATGTAAGCGCTAATTCTTACTGTACCTAATAAATGTATAAATAAATGGTACGTTTTAACTTTATTGTTAACACTTCTTGACAATGCTGCAGGTGTACAGTGAATAATGTAACACAATCTTTCAATATAGTATAATATAATGGCAAACTCACCTTATAAAATAAGCTTATGCTAATTTATGTTACCTGAGTGTTGGGTTATGATTAGTAAATTTAAATTAAGTTCAATATTTAACACCATTGAATAAATCCACATTCCAATTCCACATAAAAATTTCTTCTTTTAAATCCTTTTGAAATAATATTTCTCAAATATAGCAGCTGATTCTTCTTTAAACAATATCCGGTTCGAATAGGACCACATGAAGGATTAATTAGGAAGATTAGTAAAAATAACTTGCTGCTGGTTTGGATGATGGACATTTATTAACGAATGTTTTAGAAGAACTTGTAACAAAGTAAAAAAGTAAAAGATGACGGTGAACAACAATAAAAAACAAGTGCATAGATAGTCAATATTTACAATAAGAGTAATTGCTCTCTCAAAACCGACAGGCGTTCCAACAATACTGTTTATTGAATTTCAATTTCTTCCAGACAACCTTAGGGTTAGGAAACGTGCAAACACTCGAGTAATGGTGGTGTTACTATAATAAACATACTTATGAATAAATACATTCTAATGGTATATAAATATTAATATATACAATACATAACAAACATACAAATAAATACAAAACTATATACAATAAACGTTTAATAAGTATAATAAAAATATACAGATTTTTTGAATATGGCTAAAGTGACCATCACATATATAAGGGAAGTGCATTCAAAAGTTTGATGGCACGAATTGAGAAGGAGCTTTTGTAAAAAATTAATTATAAACAGGCATTTTTATAATGAGATTCGTAATGATCTCGCCGCGTCTTGCAATCCTAAATATTTTAATTTTTCTTTTATGATATTAATAGATGTTAATTTGAGATCATGTTATTTTAAATACAATATTATGCCATTTCTGATACAATTTATGAAGCATTAAATTCAGAACCTTAATTAAAGAAGATAAATAATACAAAGTCACTTTATATAACTAGTGCAGTGTAGATAATGCAACGGATGTGGATAAGCGGAAGAACCTCCGATAAAGAAAATACGAGAACGTTTTACCCCGAGGATACAACAACGGATATTGAGTGATACGGAGTGAATGGACGTTTTTTAAATTCTTCTAAAAAAATATCAGAAAATACATGACGGTATGGAGTTAAGTATTGTGATTGTGTATTGTGATAGTAAGTCGCTTAAAATTTAATATTCACGAACCAATTTATTTATATGACTTAAAATAATACATCTGAAAATGCTAGACTTAGCGGTGGATTGCTTGAGTTAAACATCTCAAACATTTTTATTTAATAAGCTCCTTAATATTATGGTCTTTTAAATTCTTTAATTTAACGCTTCTATCAATGGACAAACGAAGACATACATAGCCCTATTGTTTGTCAGAAGAAGTAGTAGTAAGAAGACTGTGGTCAAACACTTATTGTTTAAATATAATAATATAATGTTGAACAAATAATTACATCAAAATAACTTCTTAATATTTTTTCGAAGATCAGCTATTTAAGGGCAGAATTAAATGTCTGATCACGAAGAAAACTAGACATTCAGTTCGATACCCTCAAGTTTCACGTATACTCGCAATAAAAATATATTCGGGTGAGACATATACCCCTAATAAAAAACTCCGTAAACTGTTCAAATAATATTAAATTAACGTATGGAGGAAAATGGCCTCACAAACAATACTATAGCCTTTGTCGACTTCAATTGTCTATTCCATTTATATATTAGGATAGTAGAATAACAACAAGTAACATTCAAAACTGCTCTATTTTTAATAGTTAAACGTAAAAATAAGAATCTGTTACACAAATTTAGTTATTAAATTTAACAGGGTGATAACCTAACGTTTATATTTTAATTCAAAATATTAGTATTTGTATGTCTATGTAAAATATAGTCTATAATTAAACAAAGTAAAATATTTAAATAATACACTACTACATGCAATTGATCTGAAAATGTCCGAAAACTCTTTAATAAAGGGACAAAATTATGGACAGAAATAGAGCGTGCAGATCGTTTAATGCTTTTAGTATTTTAAGACCGCTCTTTGGAGATGGTGATTAATTTTACGACCTTTGTCCTTTATTTTAATGTGTCACTAAAGCACTGGTCGGATGTAAGGGTCTTTATTATAACCATTAATTTTGTATTCAATATATAACAAAAGGTAGTAATTTAATTTATAAATCTCAATTCTAAAATACAATAGCGCTCATATGTCGTAACAAAATATCCTGTTAACTGTTACTTGTTTTCGACCCGGACGACGCGATTACGTTAGGGAACGCTACGTAAAAGCGGCAAAGCGAACATAAATACTACTCATACACACACACAGCGTCTTCGCCGGCGAAGACGAGGTCCCCATCCAAGCACGTTGCTCCGGCGTTCTGCCGTCGGAGGACGTTAGTGTCAAATTCTAGCCCACATCCAACCCTCGCTTCCCACCTAACGGCGTCCTGAGCCGTGGTCCGAGCCTCACAGGAGGCGCCCTCAGGACGCGCGTTCCCCTGGGGCCCTTCAGGCCCCCCTTTTCAAGGGCGGGTCTCTGCACCCGTCCATTACACCGGTGACGCTGTCATGGCCAGTAGGGCTAACAGCAGAGACAGAAAAGGAAAAAAAAAAAAAAAAAAAAAAAAAACTGTTACTTGCTTAAGTCACGCAAGCTTTTATGAGTTTCAGTTCTATGTAAATGCTATATACATAACGTAAGCAACAGAATTTTGGACAAGAAACCTGTAAAGAGAAGAAAAAAGTAATTCTTGCGACCCTGTAATTAGATAAAATGAAATAACTTGAAGAAATTGATCTTCCTATACACATATCTTGAGTTTTAATTTTTAAAACAAGTAACAAAGATTAATTTCTTAAGTAAGAAAAAGTAAACATGTTTTGTTTTAATTTTGAAAACAATCAACAAATATTAATTTCTTAAATAAGAAAAAGTCTTGTATTTTATGTATATTAAAGACAAATCAGTTACTTTGTCAGTTAAGTAGAAATGGTTTGTGGTAGCTTGTTTAACTCACTGCATGTCTTGAACAATTACTTGCTGTTTAAAAGTTCATTCAAAATTCAAAGTGGTCAAATATAATTTTTAGAAGTATTTTGGTATATATATTCAAATATGTAAACTTTTTCTATCTTTATATTAATGGGAAACGTGACACACATCACAAAAACAAATCCTTCTATCCGACGCTAAGTGTGTTTTATAACAAAAATACATAATTTCAATCATACATACATTTTAGGAGCAAAGCTAAGCTAATGAAAGCTAATGAAAAATATCCCAAACAGAAAATAATACTTTGATACTCGTTGCTAATTAAGAAATGGTATAATGGGAAGTTCTGTTTAAAATTGAAACAAATAATTTCATAATTCATTAATATCCTTATATATAAAAATATACATAATGATGTTTTTAACTATTTTACTGTAATATATTATATTGTTTATTGGTCTGTTTAATTTTTTATGATATTACTAACTTCTTAAAGTAATAGATCTAACTATTTGTATTCGTTCCCGCAGCTGTCGCGTTGAAACGATAATATTTCAAAACAGAGGAGGCAGATGGAAGAAGGATTATTTCTTCCCAAGTTTTAAGTGTCAAGTTGGTATTATATATTCTTTATTTATATCTTATAACATTAGTGTTCCTTGAATTGCGTTGTCTTGAACTGCCGGTTATACAATCCACAAGCAAGGATCGTCACATTTATCTTTTCATATGGTCGAGTTTCTAATAATATTGTGAGTGTGCACGTGTTTTTTTGTGAAAGAACAGAAAACAAAAGTATTTCGGTTTCTTAAACAAAAGGAAAGTTATAAAAATGTTTGTTTCAATCAAATTATTTTGTGTTGAACATAATATCATATGAATATTAATTTATCACACTATAGGTGTGATGTACAAACTCTTCCTTACTTCTACTTGCGTCCCAGTCTCTAGCGTCCCTTGCACTTTCTGATGGGTGGCAATGCATTTGTAATTAGTATTTGTAACAATATACAATTTTTTCTAAATTCATGTAAAATATTGAACAACACAAGATACATCTAAATATTTCAGGTATTATTTTTTTGTCTCATCACCTTTTATATACTAACAGTTAAAAAGTATATAACGTTTGTTAATTTCTTTGATAGCTCACTTTGTAAAGTTTTATAAATTATCTTACCTAAAGTATTGTTTTACAATATTTAAGCAGATTCTTCATATTAATTTAGCATTTGGGTGTGGGGATGGGGATATTAAAATAATTTAATGTGTGTTCCCTAAAAAACTGAAATGATTTTTCAAAATAGGTAAATATTATTTTTTATTTTTACATTTTTTCCAACTTTGGATACGTAAAGTTCGATTTTCTTAAAGCAATACAATCAGATTGAATTCAGTTATGTTGAGTATAAGTATGTTAAAAATTATATTGAAATTCTAAAACCTTTTTGGTATTCTAGTTTATTATATAAGAATAATTACATGAATTCTTTCCATGAATAAATAATACAAAAGAATAACTACGACTTGAGACAAGCGATGCTCTTTCTCTCTTTGAAATGAGTTTAACATCCAAAACATGTCAAATCATTAATAATAATATTGTGTATCAAGTTCAAGCTCGTTCTTTTATAAATGGGTTGTGTCGATCCTATATTTTATAATTAAAAGTTTATTGTAACATGTGACGCACTATTATTAACGAAAAATTGAACATACTATCTTTAAAACAGAGGCTCACTAAATTGGAATTTAATGTTATATTATCTATATAATATTTTTTTAAAGCAGTTATAGCTGTGAAGTTATAAATACTTACTAAAAACTATGTTTATATTAAACTATATTTTTGTTCTATATTGATGTATTAAAAGATTGAAAAAAAAAATTATTTTTGTTTCGCTTCACATTGTTTTATCTTCAGTTATTCTTTATATTTCAATGTATAAGAGTTACTCGAAGTCATTAAATTTTTGTGAAAACCTATACAGTATCAATATAATCATTTTTGTAGACGGATAAATGAACATTAAAATATGTTATAAAAGTTTACTAGGTAACGTGATATTTGTTTGAAAAATAATGTAAGTTTGAGGAAAGAAAATGATTAATAACTGTCGAACCGTCCATTAAATTTGAAGAACCTGAAATTGCGATATCGAGTAATCAATCTCTGTATGTAACTGTTACTGATAATGGATGTTTAAAAATATTATCACTGCAGGGTTTTTATTTTTTAAACTTTCGAGTTATCCTAAAATGTTCTAGTAACTTCGTAAATCGCCGCGGAAAAGATTATTGGACAAAATTGCTAAATTAGAAAATTTTACACCGTAGAGCAAGAGCCTAGCTATTCTATTAAGATATCTACCACATCCTTATAACTACTAAAATATCCCAAAACAGATAAATATATTTATTTATAATAGCAATAAAATGTGAGAGTAAGAGATATTTTGCAAAACTACCCTTATTAAGTCGGGTCTATTAAAAAGATTACGACGAAGCAGAATATGCTTGGTATAATTTTACGCAAAATATGTAAAAGCGTTAGCGTAGGTCGGTTAAGCTGCAGCAATTATCCCTTGACATCTGTGCGGTCGAGATTAACAGTAATGAACTACGAATATATGCACAGTTTTAATGATGATTATGACCCTTATGATTATGGCCCTCATTACTTTACACGATACAAATATATTACTTCTAGTATGAGGTTCCATAATACTTTTATAATATAAATGATGAATACAATTAACCATTTATGAGTAAAGTAACACCTACGGTTACGTGAGCCTAAAATAAATATTGTTATAAATGAATTACTTTCCATTTTGAATAATCACATGTATATATTGCAATTGTATTTATAGGGCATAAGGACCTTGTAGTAGATTATGTATTTAGATAACAGTTACTAGATATATGCAGATGTATTAAATAAGTATTTGTAATTACAAGATAATATTGTAATTCCTGTATAATATAGCAATATTAGTAAAGATATACTATAACAATACATCAGTTTATTTTATTTTATAAAAAAAATTATAACATAAAATAAAAACCTACGTAGTAAGGCTATTCTTCATATATTTTATTAATTTAATTTAATTAAAATTCGAATATTCCGTATATATGGTACTTATGTAGTTTAATAAATAATATTTTATTGTGCGTTAAGTCCTCGTTATGACAATCTCTGTTATAACGAGGGTCAACTAAAGTTTAGTTTTGTTGACGCTAGAAAATCAATACGATCTGAGGTTATCTGTATTATTATCTAATTGTTCTGAGTGAGCTATGGTTGGTAAATCAAAGATATACATTATTTTGTGATTTAGTAAACTGAATCATGATTGGCTCTATGTCCGGTCATTATTTGAATATGTTATGTATAATTTCTATTTTTGTTATGGTTTTTGTTTTTGTTTTTGTTTTATTTTTATTTAATTTCTTTTGTTACTTTTTTCTTTTAGTGTACAATAATCAGTATTATTATTATTATTATTATTATTATTATTAAATACTTATAGAATATAGAATATTTAATTAGATGAAAACGTTATTGAGCTGAGCGTAAGCGAAGCTCTTAACCGTTTGGGAGACCTTTTTTGTGTTTAGTTGTCTCCAGAATGCGACGAGATAATTAGCTAAAAATTTTCTCATGTATGTTTGACCCCAACGCGGATGTTATAGAGAAAATAAATTGAAAAAATGTTCAGCCATTCAAAAGTTATCAAAAAAAGATCACACCTGCCATAGACAATACATTAGAGCTGTCCAGCGCGCGAGCAAGGTGCTGTGCTGGAAGGTGACAATTAGTCCTAATAAATCGATATTTCCTGTAGCTATTCAGATGAAAGGAGAAGGGATCAGCTCAAACTAGTATTATTGACAAACCCTTGTATTAACCAGGTGTGTATATTATTTTAATTATTTACGATTAGAAAAATATAACTCACTATCATACGTGTTGAGAACAAATAAAGGCATTTCGTAAAAAATGTTAGAAAGAAAAAATTTTTTGGACCCGTCGTAAGATGTCTAGTATATTTCCAAAGACTTTTCAACCACACCTTCCCGTGGGGGGAAACCCACTAAAGTATCCTCTATATAGATAAGTGGAATAAGATAAAATCTACTTTTATTTCGTACCTTAACACGTTACAGCACTCTGGGGAAATATGTAGTTCTAATATTATATTGTAGTTAATGCCGTATCGTATTGTTATAAGGACAATTTAAATATCAATAGATTTAATTGTTCATAAATTATTTCGTCTGGCAGAATTTATAAAATTTGGAAAGAATCATAGTGTTCAGTTTCTACATAGTTCAAATATAACTGACAAAAATAAGTGGCAGTGATTAGTAGGTTTACCACATGGATTTGCAAGCTTTCATTGTTACTTGGTCGCGGTGCATGTGTCCTGAAATTTAATTTCCGTTTTCGTCGTTCATTTCGCTTTTTTAGTGTTTGCCGTTAAGTAAGATACGTAGCAAGTTTAATCTTATATTCGACTACCAACCAACCGCATTATTTAGCTACGTTTAGAAAGTATTATCTTTTATTTTCATTTCCTTTGGTTAGCATATATTACATACGAGACGACACGACACGACACGATATCCATTGATTTTTTCAAATATTAACAATTATTTCAGCTCAATGCGATATACCATTACAGTACTTCGGAAACAAATAATAATATAATATTATTATAAGATATAAAGTTGTTTCTTTCGTATATAGAGACTATAAAAGATATATTGTGATCATTGTAATTGTGTTTGTAGTGTCAGTTATAACGCACCGCTGCTTGTCTTGATAGATATTCAGTGTAAGTGTCACCTATGTGTCAGTTATGTGTGAAAATCAAGAAAAAAATATTATATAAATATTACTACTTGACTTTATTGAAAAATCCCTAACTACCTACATTATGATATGAGTTTGTTCATCTGCTTGATTGCATAGCATAGCATCTCATTTAAAACAAAACATAATTTAAATTATGAGGAAAATTTACCTTATCTAACCAAATGCACAAATAAATAAAAACATGTTTAATTACAATTGCACGATTTTGTCCTATTTTATTGGACTGTGGAAAACAGTCTGAACGTTATTAGCTAAACCGCGTTATATTAACGAGTAGTGCTATAAACCGATCCAATAACAAGCAAACTAATTTTCCAAGCTTATGAAATTAAAGATCTATTTAAATTACAAAATATTTTTCAAATAAAAAATTATGTGAAGATTTAAAGTTAAGACAAATTTGAATATGATTATGTAATTAAATATGTAGTTATATGATTATGTAATTAATCCGCGATATGAGCTGCGTTATAACGATACTGTAGCCTGGGTTTTTATATTACAACTGCATCTCTTGTAAGGTTTTTTCATAATAGAATTTAGCAAAACAATTCAAGCATTATCGTTGATAAATATTATGTATATTTGGAGTCTGGAAAGATGAGAAATATTTTATATTTTAAACTGCTTTTTTAACTAATTCAACGGTTAAGAAACTTTATCATCTGGTCGCATAAGTTAGAATTAAAATAATTAAAACTAAGTTCACCAACTACAAAATGTAGTAAAGGTATTTATATTTCTTTATTGAGCTGAGCGTAAGCGAAGTTCTTAACCGTTTGGGAGACGTTTTGTATTTTTGTGTCTCCAGAATGCGACGAGATAATTAGCTAAAAATTTTCTCATGTATGTTTGAGCCGAACGCGGATGTTATAGCAAAACAGATTGAAAAAATGTTTAGCCATTCAAAAGTTATCAAGAAAAGAAGAAAGGAGAGGGGCTCAGCTCAACACCCGCCGCGCACGGTTGGCGGATCTTAGTTTATTACATACAGGAAACATTCCGTTAACGTTCCCTTATCGCCATTATTAGGGATCGGCAAACATTTAGGATCGGTATATGATATGAGATTACTAAATGTATTATTGTTCTTTTCGGATATAAAAACTGTAAATGTTGAATATTGCGAGTGTCTGTCTGTATAGTATCTATTCAGATATTCAGTATAGTCACTAAGCGAGTAAACTAATTTATATAGTGGTCCTTTGTTATCAGGCAGGTGTAGGATGGAAAACAGGACCTTCATTATGAAGTAACCTGTGTTATATAAAAGGCCGGCGCTACAAAACAAGTAACAAGGTACGACCTTAAAAAATGTGTTACATACATTATTTTATTAAAAATATGGTGAAATTAAGAATCTAATAAGAATAAAAAAAATAATATGTTGTTTAATTACTCACACGACCCATTTTTGAACTTTTATTTTTTGTATATCAAACTTAAGGGAGAAATATCTATATCTATTATCATTACTTTTTGTCTATCATTATTACTCTGGTACCGGACGGGAGACAGTCGCTATGTTGTTACCTAAACTGCGTTATTTCAATGAACAGCGCTATAAAGCAACTCAATATCTTTTTAAATATAAAATAATTCCTAAATGTAGATTAGCAGAAATTATTAAAGGAGTACCTCAATGAATAATTAGAACACCACTGACTTCTTATCATAATAACCTAAGAGACATACCCGTAGCTGTGGCGGCTGTTGCAGCTTGCGGCAGAAGGATTATTTCTTTGCAAGTTTGAATTGTCAAGTTGTTATTCAATATTATAAACTGTAGGTATTAGCCCTATCTAACTAGTCTTACGGGATACTTAGTGTTTAAAACGCTTGTTTCTTCAAATAAATTATTAACAAAGACTATGACAAAATGGCATCCAATTAACGGTATGAACTTGTGGAAGTTCTTGCTGGCTTTTCAGTTCTATGAGTTATCAGAATTAGATTTATATAATACTGTTTAAACGTCAAATTTAAAAAGAGGTGTAAGAATGTTGGTTTTACACTAACTAACTTTACTAGCTCTGTTATGGTGTACTTAGTGATGTAAGGTACATTTCTTAATTTCAAGTCATTTTCAGTCAGTCATTATATTACGAGTTACATATATTAAGATATATATAACTCGTAATATAAAAGTAATGTTATACTAAAATCGATAAAGTATAATTATAAAATGAAAAAGCTTAAAGCTAAACCCTTTGTGAAGTTTACAATCGTGCCTTACTTTATGTATATAAAGCATTGTTCTAACAATATGTACAGATTAATTACGCACCGATGTTAACATCGGTGCGTGCGTAACAAAGAACAGAGAAGCCGAGAAAATATTACAGATAGGAACTTGTAAACTCAGAGGCAAAATGAATATAATATTATTGTAGATTTGATATTTGTG
Source organism: Melinaea menophilus ssp. n. AW-2005 (assembly GCA_918358695.1). Lineage (NCBI taxonomy): Eukaryota > Metazoa > Arthropoda > Insecta > Lepidoptera > Nymphalidae > Melinaea > Melinaea menophilus. The sequence continues at coordinate 16,462,030 of OU911052.1, forward strand.
ATTATTCTTACTGTTTGAACTTCTTAAACAAAAGATTGAAGCTCATTGTCCAACTTTTTATTAAGTATTGTTTTAATGACATTTTTTTTTAATTTTAAATAATTAATTGTGTTTATCGTTCTTATAAAAAATATACAAGTCTATATTTTTTTATTTTTATACGCTTTGAAATTATATGTAATTACATAATGTAGTGCAATATATCAGATACGTTATAAATTTAAGAATGCCTATAATTTATTTCCTATAAAAATCTTTCGTACATAAACATTATAGAACTGCTTTTAAGAACTATTATAAAAAGGGCCATCCAAACTTTGTTTCGGTTGTAATTGTCTTCTGAAAAAAACACCGGCAACTGGAGCTTATGAGTGTCCACAAACTATTTAAAAATAGTACGAAATCCAAAATTATTCTAACTAATAAATATTGTAGGAATTAAATTATTGATAATTAGCACATTTATGTGATCATGTGAAGTAAGGGAATGAGAAACTTGTGACGGAAAGCGTTTTAAATATGATTGTAAGAGAAGAGGCGGTCGAAGGAGGCCTATAGGGATTGTTTGAAAAATGATATTGAAGAAGCATGTAATTATTTCGTGTATTTGATTTCAGCGTACTCTAGAATACGATTGTAAGAAGATGTAATTTGATTACATTAATTTAAAGATATGTAAAAGTATGTTTGCTTTACGTCCTATTTTCATCCCGCAACTTCATCTACATGTTTTAAGCTATACAACCATTTGGTTAGGAATTATATACAAAAAAAAATATGAGTAATTTTTTAGCCCTTTTTTACAATTCCGTCCATTACTAACTGTCGGAATTACTGTAAACATTGTTTATTGATTTCGTCCGTGTTCTGATTTAACATGTGTTACAACAGTCATGTTTATATATGTTTTTGCAAATACGGTCTTGGTTTCATTTAGCATTTAAAAGTGAATTTGCTATTTATTATATCTATAAGTGATAAAAAGTATATAACAAACTGAAAAGTATATTTTTATATTTTTCAGACAAAAAAGCCAATATTAATTAGTGTTAACAATCATGGAAACGTTACCCTCGATTAAAATTTAACGATAGGTCGGAAGTTTGCAACGATATGATTATTGAAAATGAGTTTGACATAGCGTCGATGCTATCTAAAGTTAAATTGTATTTAAACTAGTCGTTCTGTGAACAGTATCCCTCAGTACATTAGGGGATGAGACAATGTTTTAAGTGCCTTTTCCAAAAAGGAATAAGTATACCTATGTATGTATGTAAGTACATAACTACCGAACGAAATTTGGCTCCACCAAATAACAACGGAGTTATTCAACTTTAAAATTTTTGATAATTCGCTATCGCCGCCATTTTGAATGTGTGTAGATTCTGTATACAAAACAAAGATATAAATTTAATTATAATTTCATGTCACTCAGACACTCCATTTATATTAATGTATTAAAGGAGATGATAAACAATTGTGTAGTGTGAGACAATCAGATTGTATTAAATATTCATAATGTGAAGTGTTTAATCATTTAATATGCAATAATAGACAAGGTCTTGGTGGTTAATAAACCTGAAACAATATATGAAGCATTAAATTCAGAACAATAATTAATGAAGATAAATAATACAAAGTCACTTTATATAACCAGTGCAGTGTAGATAATGCAATGGATGTCGATGAGCGGAAGAACCTCCGATAAAGAGAATACGAGAATGTTTTACCACGAGGATACAGCAACGGGTATTGAGTAATACAGAGTGAACCTTTTTTAAATAAAACCTGTTTTGGTGCCATTTATATAACAGGATAGTAGAATAATAAAAATGACAATAAAAAACTCAATATTTTTAATAGTTAAACGATAAAATTAGAATCTGTTACAAAATTTTAGTTATTAAATTTAACAGGGCAATAACCTAACTTTTATATCTAAATTCAAAATATTAGTATATCCATGTAAAATATGGTTTATCCATGTGTACTATGTCTAGTTTTCACTTTGATTTAAACCGATTCAAAGTAATATTTAAATAATATACTACTAAATGCAATTGGTCCGAAAATGTCCGAAAACTTTTTAATAAAGGGACAAAATTATGGAGAGAAATAGAGCGTGCAGATCGTTTAATGCTTTTAGTATTTTAAGACCGCTCTTTGGAGATGGTGATTAATTTTACGACCTTTGTCCTTTATTTTAATGTGTCACTAAAGGATCGGTGGAATGTAAGGGTCTTTATTATAACTATTCATTTTATATTCAATATGTAACAAAAGGTGTAGTAATTTAATTTATAAATGTAATTTTTTTAATACTTTAGAGCTCATATGCGACATATCCTATCAACTGTTACTTTCTTAAGTCACACACGCTTTTATGAGTTTCAGTTCTATGTAGATGCTATATACTTATTGTGAATGAAAGCAATAGAATTTTTGAAAAGAAACCTGTAGAGAAAAGAAAAAGTAATTCTTGCGATCCTGTAATTAAATAAAAAAAAATTGAAGTTGATGTTCATATAAACATGTCTTTTGTTTTAATTTTTAAAACAAGTAACCAAGATTAATTTCTTAAGTAAGAAAAAGTCTTGTATTGTATATTAAGGACAAATCAGTTAGATTGTCAGTTAAGTATAAATAGTTTCTGATAACTTGTGTAACACTCTGTCTGCCAAGTCTTGAACAATTACTTGCTGTTTAAAAGTTTATTCAGTTTTCAAATATAATTTTTGAAGCTATTTTGGTATATTTATGAAAATATGAAAACCTTTTCTATCTTTATATTAATGGGAAACGTGACACACATCCCAAAAACAAATCCTTTTATCCGACGCTAAGAGTGTTTTGTAACAAAAATACATAAGTTTAATCATACCTACATTCCAGGAGCTAAGCTAATTAATTAAAAATATCCAAAACAGAAAATTATACTTTAATACTCCTTGCTAATTAAGAAAGGGTATAACAGAAAGTTTCGTATAAAATTAGAATAAATAATCATGTTGTGCAAACGAAGAAATAATTTCATAATGCTATCCTTGTCTATAAAAAAATAAACATTTTGATGTTTCTATTTTTACTGTCATATATTATTATATATTATTTATTGTTTTGTTTACATAATCGTCAAAGGGAAATGGAATGCATATTATTGGATGTGATGTATTAACTTAGATTCTGTAACAAAGACTAGCATTGAAGTCAAACTTTCTACAAGAATCATAGGACATTTAAATCTATGACTTAAAATATATTTGAGTATTATATGTCATATATAATTACAGTCGAATATGTTTATATTAAGATAACATCTATTAACTGGTAAAATTGTAATGGACGTCATGTTGGTGTGTTAGTGAGTAAACGTGACTGCTGAGCCAAAAGTCGCGAATTCGATTACATTTTTTATGTGATCTAAAGACTGTTGGATTTTGTCTGAGTGTATTTTGTATTTTTTATTTAAAAGTTTGTTCAATTCTCTTGACCGGCAAAATTCTCTAATATGGAGAATTTTTTATTACAATATTATTAATAATATTCATTCTACTGATTTAACAAATCAAATATAATTTATAACTCAAGATCAAAGTATAGACATCGCCTAAATATCGTCTTAAACAACAAACAAATCCTTCATGAACTTGAGTATAGGCATATATAATAAAGTTCCACAAAATATCTTAGACCTTCCTTTTCATAGTTAAAAGTCTAAAATTAAAAGTGTATTATTAAATAAATCATATTATAATATTCCAGAGTTTTTAGTAAATAGAAATATTTGGAACTTAAGATTTTGATTCATTTGCAAGGTTGATAGTATAATTTAGACATCTAATATTGTTAAATTTTATTTAAAAAGAGTAACTGTTTAGTTTTTGGCCGGCTCTTCTCAGCAGAGCAGCATTCCGAACAGTTTACTCTCTACACTGACCTATTGAATTGTAATAATTGACTATTTAAAAGTTCGTGTAAATGTTTATTTGAATAAAGATATTGTGAATTTGAATAATCTCTCATCATTCTTCAGTCTTAGAGCATAGCATTAGATTTTTTTTTTAATCGTAGTTTTAACGTTTGTTACTTGACAGCTTAGAAACCTATTAACTTTAGGGATTACTTCTGCATGAGTACTTTTAAATGCATAGTTAAAAGAGTAGCGTTTACTAATCCCTTTATTATGTAAGTCGAGAAGTATTGATTATGACGTGTTCTAACAATTTCAGTAATAAAATAGTAATTTGATGATGGGGGAATGAATTGCATTATATAAACTTAAATTTATATTGACTGATCAAGTCCTGTTTATTAAAAAAATATACCATTTAAATATTGTTGTACAGGAACAAAACAAAAGTATTAATTTTTATTATGAAAGTAGCGTTTCGTCGCAAGAAAAGAGTTAAAAAGGGATGGTTTTTCAGGAATAATAAATAACCAGCACAAGTAACTTCGTTTATTAAAAGATATAACAACATTAATCGTTTACATCTAAATCAATAAATTATAGATGTGCTAGCTGAATTACTTTCTTAAAATAAAAGTAGCCTAAGTGCTCCTTATAACATCAGCTATCCGACAGTGAAATTCCTGTTAAAATCGTTCTAGCCGTTTTAGAGATTAACCAAACCTAACGGACAGAGAAAAATTTTAAAAAGTGTTTTGTTATTTAGGCACCGTATATACTTTCATATTAGTGAAAATCTATTAATTTGGAATTACAAACAGACACTTCTAATTTATATATATATAAAGATTTTTTTAAAAGAGTCTCTTATAAGTTTGTATTTATACTAGGATCCGCCAACCGTGCGCGGCGGGTGTTGAGCTGAGCCCTTCTCCTTTCTTCTTTTATTGATAACTTTTGAATGGCTAAACATTTTTTCAATATGTTATGTTCGCTATAACATCCGCGTTCGGCTCAAACATACATGAGAAAATTTTCAGCTAATTATCTCGTCACATTCTGGAGACAACTGAACACAAAAAAAGGTCTCCCAAACGGTTAAGATGAACTTAACAATTATCCATGAACTTAAATTTGTATGACATTTAAGAGAAATAAGTTACACAATTTGATAAAATAAGTACTGGAAGTTAATACAGGATTGGAAAAAAGAATTGGTTGAAATCCATATTCATACCAAAGTGATATCATTAGACAGTTATTTTATCATCACATGAAAGAACTTTATAATTAAATATATATTATTAAAACTATCACATTAATGCAGATATTTATGTTTATATGTTATTAGTACTTGCTGCTAATTACTGTGTCATTTATTATATATTTCTATACAATAAATAAATAAAACAATCAATTATTTTGAGAGAATTAAGAGATTTGGCCATGACTACTACGAGACTCGTGGAAATGTTACTGCATTTAATACTAGGGATAAGAATAAAATCTATTACCCTCAAATTAGGACTGCTTTTGGTTCTAAAAACTGTTATCACATGATGATAGTCATCTATAACAAATTGCCTTCTGCGATTAGAAATTTGCCATACTTTAGATTTAAGGTGAAACATCGTGACTGGTTGGTTGACAAATGCTTTTACTCAGTAAAAGAAGTTTGTAATATGTGATTTTGATGTAAAAATATATATAAATAATTAAATAATAAAAAAGAGGATTGCTTATCTGAAATTCTTCTTCATGTGTCTCAATTGAGGTTAATATTGATAAAATACAAGACACAATAATTTTCAGACTTGACATATAATTATTTTCTTAATTTAATGTGTTACTTATATTACATTAATTTAATCTTGTATAATTTATTTTATTCTATTTAGTTATTTAAATGTAATTTTATAAAATACAATTTAATTTGATAATTTTAGTTAATGTTATTTTTATGAAGTTAAAATAGTCTGTAATAAATTTTTGCATATCACATTACAATAGTCTGACAAGTTAAAATAGTTAGACCAAACATGTATTATACATATATATTAACAATATTGTGTTATGTATGCCATGTTTTCTGCAAATAAAATATTATTATTATGCTCATGAAACCTTTTATGATATTAAATTATTAGAATAAATATTTTTTATTTGTCTGAAATACGGATAGCAAAGAATGTAGATAAATTGAACTTTATGACGAATATATATATGTATAAAAAAATACATATACTAAATTTTTTATGCACTATTGTTTTACGAAAACTTGTTTTGCAGATTCAAAAATATATCGTAGGTGTGACACCAGACGTGATATTTATACGTTTGGAAATTTAACAATTCCAATATTGAATAAATGAAGATTGAACGAGTTTCATGAACAGTGCTCATCATTATAATTCTAGAATAAACTTTAAAAAAATGTTTAATTGTTGTTTTTTTGATACATTGATATACATATATATTTACTATATATATTGATAACACAACCCTTGCAGTACTTAAGTGTTAATGTTATGAATTGTAAAATAAGTTTACGTTAAATAGAAGGGGACTTCAATAATTATATAAGTGGTAGATGGTGGTGGTACCAATCATAGAGACGGATAAATACTCCAAAGACCATTGTAAACCTGGAGTAACCTCAATAGAAGCTCCACCTCACTGGTTGGTAGTTTTAAATAATCTGTTTTAAATGGTCTGATTGGAAAAGAGTGTTATGTTAATCGTTCTTTACTAGGGTTGAATTTATCTCAATGTATTTATTAAATTGTGTATGTACTTCCTATTCCAATATTACAAATGTATAGTTATAATTTGTAAGACTTGATTTCTCTTCAATCGGTTTTGCTGTCAATTTTAACATTTCTTAATTAAAACAAATAAAACAATCAATATGAAACTTGAAAATAATCATATATTCGAAACAATAACATGAATCGTCGTCGAATATAAAACAAATGAACGAAAGATACAAATCACACAAGCGAACCTCGTGACAATAGTTTTTCACATCGTCCTTCATTTTTCAATTCTGTCAGTTGTTTCATGTACAACATGTGTACATACTTATATATATATATGTATGTTCACCATGTATAAATATATTTAGGTAAAAATGTTACCCATTACTCAGAATCAAGAATTTTATAAATATAAGAAATGTTTAATATTTGTTTTTATTTCTCATCAAAATATTCCACATAATATCCTTAAGCCATTATTACTAAATGTAATTTGCAGCATTCACAAAATTGTAGAGCTTAGTTGCCGGATATTGACAGTTGCTATTGGGTCTGGTTCGACTGGTATAGTAGAACCCTCTAATAGAATTTCAGAGTAATGTTGCGAAATGCCCAAAACCCACTCCACTTCTCTCCCTGTGTTATTTACTGTCTTTCATCCCTTCCCATTTTTAAGTGCAACTTTGCCAGTTGTTTGCACACAAAACTGACCATCGGTTGATCCGTCTGTTTATCCTCCCTATTAAAAGAAACAGGATAATGAGTAAAATTATTTTAATTAAAGTCAAAGTATGTAGAACGATTAAATAGGATTTTAAACTAATATCTTGTTCATGTTTATATTTTTTTGCAGTTTTATCATCAATTAAAGATGTATCAGTAAAAAATAATATAAAAAACCATTTCAATGTTTTTCGAAGAAACAATCTCTTTCTTTGGTTTTATTTTAGGTTTCTCTGATTTATTTTATTTTCGTTTCTTTGTCTTTATTCTTTTTGAACAAAACTTCCTTTTCGAATTCCAATACTGAAACATGGATTATAGCAGTATAATGTAAACAAAGGATGGCGAAAGAAACAATTCTTTCTGGAATACAATTTTTAAATTGAAATACCATGTTAAGAGCCTTTCCGAAATGTAATTGAAATATTGTAACATGAGACTAAAGATAACAAACGATTCTTAATAATATTATATAAAGTTATTACTAATATTATGAATAAAATAATATTACTCAAGAGTTTTTATTCTGAGTAATTCTGAATATTATTCTGAATGTAACAACAGTAATTAATTAAGTCACAGAAAGGTTACTTGTTACAATTTTTTCGGTGTTAAATGTTCACTTTATTTATATTGACTATGGATGTAAAAAATGTTATATGAAGTATTTTGCTTAAATCTTATTACTCTTAAAAGGGACATAATTATTTTGTTTCGTGAAAAATGAGGGCATATAACGCTTGATAAATGATGTACAATTATTTAAAGTCTATTCATAAAAGACATGTTAGAGCTTGAGTAATGGTTAGTAACAAAACACTCATGAATAAGCTTGTAACACATCATAAAGAGCCTAAGATTACACAAAAATTAAAACGGTCGTTATGTGGACAATTTGCATTTTAAGTGGTGTAATTTGAGTTAATGTGTACCGAGCTGTTTGGTTGGCGGCACCGTGTTTGCTGCCTCAGTGTTACTTTAACAGGTTTCATTGTACCTAAACCCGTCGTTGAAGATAAAGTTTTGTATAAAGTTAAATAAAACATGTTGATTCTATACCCTCTTATTAGGGCCTATGCCCTGAGTCTATAATTAACCGTTATGAATAATTATATAAGATAACTTATTGTTGAGGATTTTCGTAAGTAAACCACAATTTGTTTCACTGAAAATACAAGAAACGACAATTAAAGTATACTAATATCGCTTCCTCAATCACCTCTGTAACAATTACTAATTTTTATAATGATTCTTTCTTTCTTCATAAAATATCCACCATTTAACCAAACGTCATTCCGACCGATGCGCCTTCTAGAACTATCCAGAGACTATCCATAGACTATCCATAGACAAGCGCGAAGCGCTATAGATTTCAATTAATGAAATGTTATTTCATTACAATTATAATAATCAATAGAGTTATGAAAGTAAATGAAATGGATACAATTCTGAATGTGATTCAAATAAAATGAAAAAAAGAACATAATTGTTAATTTCAGACAAAAATTCTTCTGAAACGATGACTTTCTGTTTAAAATTATCATTGTTTGTATTTGTAAAATGTGCATGCATTTTCAACGTATAATAATAATATTATAAATATAAACAATGCCTATCAATTTAATGTTCGATTACAAGACATCAATTTAACAGTATTCCTCAGGTGTAATTTGGTAACAAAGTTGATTAAATTGGGGTTTACACACTGATGACACTTGTATATTGTAAATGTTCATACAAATACTTTTTATTAAATCCATTTCGAACCTTTTTTGAAATACACTGTCTTTTCATAATTGAGAAAATATTTTTGTTAATGATAATTATCAAGACTTACCTTATAAGCTTATCTTAATAAATAAATAATTTATCAAAATATTCAATTTCATAAGTATGTTAGCAAAAATAATATTTTTTTTTATAAAAACTTTATTTTTAGGTAATAATAACAAAGTAAAATTATTAGATAACAAAGAAATGAACGTCAGGTAGAAAAAAATAGGTTATTTGTTGTGACTCTAAACAAGATCCAATTGTTTATATAATGACATCGTTACGGGGTTTCAATATTAAAATACTTTTACGTCAAACCTGTTTGTAATATTAAAAGAGATTAAGATACTTTATAAAAAGAATAGAAAGAAGGCGATTATTATAAAATTTTTGTTATATTATTTAATAAAATAAAGTCAATAACGAGTGTCACTGAAGTTTAACCATGTAGGAAACCATTTGGTAAACTACGAGTCGGACTCGTCCACGTCGATGTTGTAAATAGTTCTGGAATTGAATTCAGAAATTCTTCAACAAAGTCAAGATGCATCAGTTTAAGAATTGTCTAAGAAAGAGTTTTAGCGTTTTAAAGTTTGAAATATATTCTAATATCATAGATGTATTTAATGAAAATGTTTACATTATAAAATCTATTTACACCAAAAAAAGTCTTAACATCTGTATTTTTTTCATATTTCATACATATTTTAAATTAATCTGATATATTTTAAAAGACGGAATATTCACCGAAACAAAAATATTTGTATTGTTTTGAGTTACATAAAAATCCTGTACACCACCGGGGACTAGTTAAATATGAATAATTAGAGACGATCGTGGAAGCTAACCTATCACAATCAACGTAAAGAAAGTACGTCACATTGTTATTATATTTTTCCAATTCAAGGCATCTGCAATTTTCTTAATTGGCAGATGTCCATTGTGGACATGCATTGACATTGACCTTTATCACTCAACCACATTAAACAAAGAATATGAAATTAAACAAAAAATATAATATGGACAGATCTAAAACTAAAATTAATTAAAATAGTAAATAAATACTTTCCAAAGTAAAATACTTCAAAGCCTTTAATTTTGTTTCGTTACATCAATATTAAAAAATGTAATAAAATAAAATTAAAAACAAAGGCTTTCTTTACACATTACATATACCTAATACCATTGTAAAATTTATTAACTACTTTATTTTGTACATAAAGCATTATTTCAACAATATGTATATACATTCATTACGCACCGTTATTTAAGGGAACTGAGTTGCTGTGAAGATATTTCAGACAGGAGCGTGTAAACTCAAAGACAATATTAATACGAAGCGTATGCTTTTTAATTTTTCTCTATGAATATTTTTATTATGGTAATGAGAAAATAATAAAAGTTTATTCTATGTGCTTGTTAGAGATGCTGTTTTTACTAAATGAATAAACTAAACTTATTTTTATTAAATCATTTGTTCTCGTATGCTAATCGGTAATAAATAATAATTATAATTAATTAAAGCACCAAATTCGACGACGACGACAAATTCGTAATGAAAACCACATTTACCGATATAATATAAGAAATAATTTAAACCATGGTACCTCAGAGCTATAGTAGTAATGGTATGGATTACGTACTAATTAAAAAATAACACGAGTTGCAATATTAGCTGGTAGCAAACAGCTTGATAAAACCGTAAAATTGGAATCATCTTCCATTATACTTGTCACAATAATCCTTGATATTAGCCCGTCGATCAACACCTAGGTGTTACCTGGTGTAATACCTCGATATTCCTATGAACAGATTCCTATCTTGGGCTCCTCAAATTGTTGAACTTAGCTGTAAATAATTTGCAACCACTGGTGGCCTTAGACACCGGCAATTTTTTCCACTAAAACTAATATTTCCCTAGTTATTTTCTTCTTTTTTTTCTCCTAGATCATGCTGACTCTGCCTATCCTGATCTATTTGATCTATTTGTGGAACAGTTCAACTATAATGAAAAACATAAGATCATGTAACGACAATCCTTCTCGACTTTCGGGATATTTTGGTAATTCTTTTAATTCTAAATCGATGCCTTTATGAAATGATCTCCCCTCTGTTTTCAATATTGCAAGTATAACATTGTTATTTATTTTATTTGAATAATATATATTATATATTATATATATAAAGTTAGTTATGTTTATATTGCACTATCCCGCGTTCGCTTTAACTACTTCTTACTCCAAAAGGTTGTCTGTAACAGATTGCTCTAGCAAGAAGACCGCCTTTTGAACCCTGTTTGTTTCGCTTTTAAAATTTTATTTTTGCATGATTTTATGTTTTCGTGTGTTAAGATCATATCTATCTAAAAAAAATTAGTTTAGTTGACCTTTTACTGTTTCCAATGAATATTTTTCTAACTTGTTACTTGTGTTTGAAACTTTGACAAAGTTCCAACGAACATTCATTGTAAACCGATGATTGAACGGTTCAGTAACTTTGTCGCCCGATCGTGTTACTAACTTTCACCAACAATTAAAACTTGAACATGGCAGACAAACATAGAAGTATGCAAATATATTATATAGTAAGTTTAACTAAACAAGAATCTTTTAAGCAAAGATGGACACAATGTAAATTTTTAACAAATTACAAATCTAATTAATCAATTATCTACGCTCCATCAAATTCGGTTCGATTCCTTTATTGACTCTGAGAACTCTAAATCATGCAATTTTATATAACACAGGATTTTTAAAAAATATTTTTTTCTCTTTTACATCCTTAAAAAGGTCAACCCTTACAGTTTTTGAAATGAAACAATAAAAGTTATATAACATTATTAATAATATAATATTTTTACTATACTTAATAAAAAGTATGCCAACTGTCTCCTACGATGTTTACTTCTGAGACTCTTTAGGATTAAATTTATTGTAACTACGTAGGTCAATGAAACATTATTATCAACATAATATATTAAGTTTTTAATGCAAATTACGAAATAAATAAAACAAATTAAAATGATTTGATAAACTATAAATAAAGTTTGTCATTTGTTCAATATAAGATTTTTGTCCCCACGCCATAAATTTATCCTTCCTTTGCTCTTACAGTTGTTCAAGTAAAACGTAAAGGAAACATTTATGGTGTCTGAAATGGTCTATAAACATGTTTATTCATGTAAAGCATTTCAATTTACAAATATCACCTCCGTGCCTATAAAGACGACTATGTATAAAATGCTAGATTTATTCAGGCTCAAGAAATAGACAAAATCTGTGACCTCTTGAATGTCGTAAATATACAAGAGGAAGGATTTAAAAAATATATTTATATCTAAAATATATATTTTTTACAAAATTATTATTATATTTTTATAATTTTAATAACATTTATATTAAATATGAGTTAAACATACTTTGTAATGTTAAAACATCAGAAATAATACGTATCGTAAAAAGAGTTGCGTTTGAGATTCGTGAAAATACAAACCTTATGTTTATTTGATGAAATATTTAGTGGAGTCATTAATGATCTAAATTATTCAGTCATTCTATATATTTCTGTTAAAAAAACCTAAGTTTTGAAAATTATTCTGTATTCTATGAGAATATATCGTATGTTGTAAGGTTGTAAATATATCATTATTAGCAAATAAATTTATTGTTAAGTCTGCAGCTGTAAGGAATCTTTTTTGTTTGAACTTTGAGGCGAATTAATGCTATAACGATAACTTCTTACTTTAATTGAATGAAAAAAAATGTAATTCAAACATTTTTTAAAGTCGACTATAGTTACACCAAACAAAAGTGTCTTCATTAGTTAAATGAGGACAAATTTGAAAAGGATAGAATATTCTGAATAGAACTTTGTCTTTCAGTACCAGGGGAGTTAATTTGTATAATTAAAAAGTTGATAATATCTGCAGGGAATGGACTGAACATTTAAAAAAAAATTAAAATTCAATATCAAAATTAACAATAATATATTAGTATGACTATGTATATATATGTATGTCGCGTTTTTGTTTACAAACCCTTAATACAAATAAGCTTTAAGGTTATTTTTTTAAACTATTTATTACTTTTAAACGTTACAATACAATATTATTATGTATTTACTCACTTTTGTGTGTATAATTCGATCATTGAAGTCTCTCTAAATAGACTAGATCAATTTAACGAATTTGTGGTTATTAACCTAGATTAATACATTTCTTTGGTTAATAATGCAAACCGCTGGAGAGCACTGTGATAAAAATCTATGTATATTTCTATTCTTAAGTGTAGAATAGTGAATAATATATTATAAAATTTTACCCCAAATATTATACCCAAAAAGGGGGATTTCCAAAATGCATTAGGGTCTTAGACTAACTTTTCAAGAAATTTTGATAAGATACATTTTATCCTTTACTAATTCAATACAAAAAATGTAACTACAATACATTTCTTATTATTTATACATGTTACATATTAATATTGTATATATTAATATGTAACATGTATATGTATATATAAATAAGCAATTTCATGAGTAGTTCCATTATTTATATGAATACCTCATATTATGAAGAAGTGAATTCGAAATAGATGGAAATAATAAATTATGGGTATGGAGTACTTTTATGTCATAAAATATTTAAAATGCCTTATTTTTTTTAATATCCCAAACAAAGTAAGATACCATTATTTATTAACAATGTCAAGGCACTTAACTGATATTTTACAATAATTGATAAAAAAAGAGTTATCATATTGATATCAGCTAAATTAAAACTTGAGTAGATTAGTAGTAACATTTAATTAACAATAATTTATGTTTAAAATTATCTCTAAAAATATTTTGCATGTTAGATTATTTATATGAAATAAGGGATTCATTAATTATGAAAGATAACATTATTCATAAGAGAAGAAATTGTAAATAATTAACACATTTTATCTTATAATATTTAAGTACATAAAAAAAATTATAGGCGAGTATACAACATGCCGATAGTGTGGATAATACAAAGTCACTTCATATAACTAATGTTGTTTTGAAAGCAGCGGAAGAGCCTCCGACAAAGAGGATACCGTAACGTTTTATACGGAGACAGTAACAGTTATTGAATGTATAGTGAAGGGATTTTTTAAAGTGAATATGACAGGATAGTAGAAATTTATAATAGTAATACTAAATCTTAGTTACAGAGTGATAAAAGTTACGTTTAACACAATATTCAAAATATTATACTGTGTCCATGTCAATAATCGTCTATCAATCTGACTTATATCAATCAAGTTTATTTACTAGCTTCTACATAGATAAAATATAATTCTACATTGCCATTTGTAGACTTTCCATATGCATTGGTTGGTTGTATTGTTCTAAGCTCGATGCGGTCGCGTTGTACGTGCTCTGAAATGTAATTTCCGTTTTCGTCGTTCCTGTTATGCATAACGCGCTGTTTTAGCGTTTGCTGCTACGTAAGCTACGTTGTTAGTTAAATCTTATATTTGACATGAACCTACCGCATTATTTGTTTACGGGTAGAAGGGTATAACTTTTGTGAGCTTTGCTTTTAGTAGTAGCAGAATAATAAGTAAGCAAAAAGTCTTTATGTAATATAAAAAATAAATATAATATGCAACAAATCATGTTTCCATAAATACCAGTTAACGAAGTAAGCGCTTTAAATTTTTATTAAGATACCATTTTAGACAATAAATCTAGCGACATTTATTCACGCCTGCACCTATCGTAATTAAGCGATAATATTTCAAAAAATAAAAGGCAGGTGGCAGAAGGATTATTTCTTTCCAAGTTTATGAATCAAGCTAATATTATAAATTCTCAACTTTAGTGTTTTTTTAAATAAATATCGAGTTTTTCTATTTCAACAATTCTAGGTTTATCATAATGATATAACATGATACGATACAATAGAGTATTAAAACGAGATTCATATTCATTGAGAATTGTAAAAGTCCATATTTTAATCTAATATTTGTTTATATCCATTCTAAGGGTCAAAGCCTATACTTACTATCTTTGCTCACAGATACTTGCCGCGTCAGCAGGTTTTATACACAACATAATAAATAGAATTTTTATCTTTTGTTCCTTTGTTTGAGTATTGTTGTAATATACAATATTAATTGCGTGTAAATGTTTTAAACATTATCGTTATTTACGAGTATTCTGAATTTATGTATATTTTGTAACAGAAAGTTTTTTGAAACATATTAGACCTATGATTATTTTTAAGGTTTTTTTTAAACAATCGAATATGTACTAAGCAATGTTGTGTGCTTTCAATAGGTTTAGACGAAAACTTATTGTTTGTAGAATTACATTGATCTTTTAATTCTTGTCTGAAATAACAAGATTTCATAGAAAGTTCGAAATCTTGAGAAGGCGAAAACTTGTGAACATATAACTTTAGTACACGGAGGAATAAAGTCGTAAAAGTATTATAAGGAATGTTTTACCGGCAATTAATAAAACCAGATCAAAAGCGTTTTTATAGCAATTTTATATATTAATTTTATATTATAGATGTCCAAACAGAATTATATTTTTACAAAAGTTTCACTTTACTTTAATAATATGACCTTTAAATTGTTATAGTTGCAGTTATTTAAAACTATCTCTATTCAATAAACATTAGCCTTTAAAATTGAAGAACGTCAACGCAAATAAAATTTGAAATATTTATGTATAAAATTTAGAATTAACAATGAAGTCAATGATATGACATACTAATTTAAAGATATTAATCACTCTCAAAGAAAAGTTATATAGATAGCACAGACTCAAGAAAGAATTATTATAGAAAGTCGCATATTTAAAATTAATTATCTGTATTATTCATAATAATAGAGAGCAATGAAGACAGAGAGAAATAACATTATTTCAATCTAATCTTTCTATAGATAATAATAAAAATGCTACATATTAGATCAGATAAAATATTTTGTAGGATAATTTAATAAAAAGAAGTTTTACAAAAAAGAAAATGATTTATCATTGTTGAAACAATCTAAAAATTTTTGATTAATTGCTAATTGACGATAAAAAGTATTGATGCTGGTAGAGGAATATAAAAAATATTTAATTTCGTTTCCCTAAATCAAATGTTTAAATCTATTAATAAATAGTTGTATAGTTGATAAATTGTTTTTTATTGCTTTATAACAAAGAAATTTAAATAAAAAGTTAGTACTGTTATTGAAAATATAATTATAAGTGGTGTTAATTCTACACAAAGTATGTCTTTGATTATTTAAAAGATTAATTATTATTTCAGCTTTATGCGGTATAACATAACAGTACTTCGATAAAGAATAATGATATAATTTTCTAATAAGATTATTGCTTCTTTCGTATATAGAGACTATACAAGGAATATATTGTGATCATTGTGATTGTGTTTGTAGTATCAATTATAACGCACCGCCGCCCGCCTTGATAGATATTCAGCGTAGTCACCTACGCGTAAACTTGATAGAAAGATAGAAAAAGAGGTTAATATAACAATCACAAGAGGAAATACATTATTTTATATACTCAATTGCGTGTGAAAATCATACCGAACATGTTTATTATGGAAATATTTGTATCTACATTATGATATTTATTTTTGCCTGTTTATATTGTTAGTATCACAGTAAAAAATATAAGTTAATTTAACTTAGAATTACGTCGTATTAAACTAGACTTGTTGGGTTTTATCCTACTTTTTTCTTATCGTATCGTATCGTACCGTGGAGGAGTTTCCGCAAGATTTCGCATAAATGATGTTAGATGGTGTGCACTTTTATTTTGATATATACGGGAGGTCTTTTCGAACCCGCCTTTGCAGGGTAAATAGTTAACTTTTATATGATGAATAATTTCAAAGTAAAATCATCTAATAGTTCAACTACAAAAATATGAGTTGGTAAAGATCAATTTGTTAAGGATTATAGCTGTTAATTCCTACATAGTTGACTAGCGGTTGCGGTAGCTAGTAAGCGGTTGCCATTTGTATGATTTGCATATTGGTTTCCAATCAGCTTTTATTGTTCTGCATTCGGCGGGAAGCCGTTGCACGAACCCTACCATTTTTTTTTGTCTATTGTCTATCTTATACCATTATATATTGCATAACGTATTTTTTAATGTAAGCTAAGACGTATCTTGTTATTAATATAAAAAATATAAGAAGTGTAGAACAAAAACCTAGTTTAGTCCTTTTATTAGACAAAATTTATATAAATACAAGTTAACTGAAATTAATAGAGGAATAGCTCAATGTTAACTGAGGATTCACTGGCTTTTTTAGATAATATCCCACAACTGTCACGGCTAGCAGAAGAAGAATTATTTCTTCCCAAGTTTGGAGTTGGTATTATATATTCTGAACTTTATGTATCCGAAAGAACGATATAAGACAAGACAACGATAAAATTGCATTGCCTATTCCGCCAGTTTACGTCATGATTTATAACCCAAGTACCAGCAGATTCAGATTTATATATTTGGTGCAGTTTTTAACAATATTGTTTAAACTGCGAATTAAAGAACGTATAAAAATTTTGGTTTTTACATTTATTAAATTCCAAGTCATATATCTTATTATTAAAAGTAATATTAATACTAAAAGCTATAAAGTAAAATTACAAAAGACACATAATAGATCCCTTTTAAAGATACCTATATATCCTTTATTAATTTCTCTTACAGCTAAATCCTTTGTGAAGTTTACAATCTTGCCTTACTTTATCTATACAAAGCATTGTTCTAACAATATGTACAGATTAATTACGCACCGTTCTAAAGGGAACTGAGATGCCCTAAATATTACAGACAGGAACTTGTAAACTCATAAGTAAAGTTAAAAAAAAAATATCTATATATAGATTTGATCTTTGTAAATATTTTTAGGTAACATTACCTAAATGAAGTTCTCAAGCATTAATGAAAAGAATGAAAGTAATTGCATATTCATATTTTTTAAATGTGAATATATACAAATAGGAATTTTATTTTAATTTTAAAGCAATCTAAACTTACTAAAATGTTTTTTTTTATAATATTCTAGTTGTTGTTTTTTATAATATGGTTAAATTAACTTTTTATTTAAAAATATGGACGTAGAATGTGGATTTAATGAAATCCTGTTACTATTTATGAAAATGGAGATAATTCATAAGTATCTTTTTATTTTTTTCATTAATAACTTGTTTTCATTCAAACCATAACCAGCATAATTAACGGTGAAGTCGAAGGATTTTAATTATTATATTATTTTATATTTATTTATTTTATAAATATTTATGGCTAATTATTGAATACTATTTTTAATTATAATAAAATCAAGTTTTAAAGACATTACCTTTTTTCAAAATATTAAATAATTCATTATGTTTATTGTTCTTCTAACATGTTATTTCTGGTGTATATTTTTTGTTTTTCTAAACTTTGAAATTATACATAATTTTGTAATATAGTACAGTATTAAAACACGTATTTTCCTAGAAAACATCTTCCTTATGTTATAAAAACTAAAAAGAACCATCCAAACTTTCTTTCGATTGTAATAGTCATCCATCTACAACGACACCGTTACCTAAAGGTAAAATATTTTAAATATCGTAAAATAATTCCATAATATTATTCTAGGTATAAGTAAAAGTATGTTTGCTTTATATCCTACTTTCATCTGACAAACTCATTTACAAGTTTTGATCTATATGATCCTTTAGTGAGTAATTATATAACAACAAAATAATATCAGTAACATAAAGCATTTGATTTTACAATTTCATTGCTAACTGTTTTAGTTACTATACGTTATTTATTGATATATATTTACTTGTCAATGATACCTTGGTTTCATTGAATAGCATTTAAAAGTTATTTTGTTGTTACATAGGTATATGAAGATTAAAAGGTATGTTACAAATTTAGAGAAGAAATAAAGAAATATTAATTAGTGTTAACAATTCTGGGTCATTGAAATGTTACCCACGATTATATTTTAACGATAGATTTTTTGAAAGTGAGTTTCACCCAGCCTTCATGCTATTTAAAGTGTATTTATAACCACAGTTCAACCAAAACTTATTACTTTTTTCATAGTTAAACAGTATAAAAATTTTAATGGTGGATATTTCATAGTATTTCCACTCCGAGATAAATTGTGTCGTATTATTCACTAGTTGAAATTGTATACAGTGAAGGACTATTTTGAAACTAATAATGGAAGTTAAAGTAGTATCAGCGTCCTTTAGCAACGGATAGTGGAGAAGAGTTTTAATGAGTCCTAAAGTAACAGTAAATCCTTTCAAGAAACATTTTAGGGACAAAGGGTATTTTTTCTCTACTTGTAGTATATTTATAGCATGACTTTAGCATCACTTACTTGTATCTACTTTTATAGGATGACCTGGCGGAAAGACATTGTTTCAGTTAGAGAGAACAAAACAGTATACGAATATATTTTTATTCGTAAAAATGATTTATATGCATTTTTTTGTTTTATTTTATATCATTTGTTATTAGACTACAAGTGATAAGAAGTTTTAACTGTAAATATATGTTTAACTATAATTAAAATAATATTGATAAGTCATTTTATCAATAGCGTTAGTACAAGGATTTCTTGTTTCCCTTCTGTTCCACTGCGACCATTTGTTTTATTACCTTTGTTCATAGTTTTGATTATTATACACTGTATCAGGATCGTGAGGACAATCAGGACGGGATGATGTTTTTAATTTCTATAGTTTCCGAATATATTTGTATTACCTGTTGTGTTATATTTATATTATTATAATAATACATATTATTCGGCGTTAGTTTCAAATTGATACCAACATTGTAGAAGAAAATAAAAGAAAAGGTATCAAAAATATAAAAGATAATTGACATGTTATTTTACATATAATATTATATTATTTCATTATGTAATGTTTAGTACCAAATTATTAATATTAGGCAACGAAAGAATTATAAAGTAAAATTTGATATTATGAATTTTAAACTTACATTGTCAGGTTTGACTTACCGTGATGAGGTGGGTGAGGTAGGCGAGTCAAGAGAATGGGAGGAGGACTTTTCAAAATTAAATCTGTTTTGTAAATATGAAGCTTTTTATGTAAAAGCTTTGTTAAGTAAACTTTTTGTTAAAAAAACTTAGAGATAAAACATATTTAAAAATTTGAAAAATATTATTTTAAAAATAGTTACTAAATTGAAGTTTGCATTTCATGCGAGTACCGCTATTTTTCTATTCTTGACTGGACTTGTATTAAGTTCGAAGCAAATGAAATCTCGTTAATTTAAATAATGAGAGATCTGTACGCTTTTGTGACGAGATAATATTGTAATTAATTAGTTAATTAGCCTTATTTATCACTTAATTCAATGAATAAGAGTTCTACATTTAAAAGAGTTACATAATTACAAATTAGTATATATATATAAATATAAAACAGATAATATACATATATGTATATTATCTGTTCAAATCATTCCACAATGTTTATTTTTAACGCGATTTGTTTTATAATATATTTTTTATATCATTTAGATCCGAAACGCCATTAGCTTTTTTTCTTATTTATATCAAAACGAGAAACCTTATTACCATTAAACATGAAAACGAACTATATTTTTCTATCGATGTTTATGCATTTGGCACATTTTATTTGATTATACAAAAACTATATACATTTACTTGTACTGCTTTACTTAAGCTAATTTATATATACGTTAATTTTAATTTTTTATTCAAATGTTAAGATGCAATGCTAGTTCTAAAATCCTAGTTATATGAAAACAAAAAACTGAGTGGAGAGTTTATCTGGCTTTTATCTGATCCTGCTCTTTGTAAGTAATTTTCACAATACATATTTATTGCTATTATTATTCAAATGAATCTTCCACATACCACGAATTATTGAATGTTTTATTTAAATCTAAATATAAGCGAGAATAATTTAGGAAAATTTGTGTGAATTCTAAGTATACTCTTGTCTGTTACAATACAAAAAAATACATTCTTAAAGACAAATTCATTATATTCAGTTTTAGATGATATATTTTTATAAGTCAAACACATTTAACTTAAACATAACTTTTCTTTGTGGAATGCAAGATATTGCGATAATATTTTCTTTCAAAGATAAACAAGAGACTAACCTAGACCGTTATAAATTTGACAAAAGGTTAAAATGAAGGGTTTATTGACCATAAAAATGTCAGATCCAATAGAAATAAGTTCTAAAAAAATTAGAGCCGTATTTTAAGCATATTACAAAAATTTACATACTCGTAGATATTCTTAATAAGAAAGAATAAACAATAAATAGTAATAGAAATAGTAAAAGCATTTTGTCTTATAATATTTAAGTAAAAGTAAATAAATTGATTAATAATAAATTATAGGCCGGTACATCTTTACTATTACATTATTATTTAATAAAATAAATATCTATATATAAAAACTTCTTTTGACTTCGTCGTAGTTGAATAAAAATTAGCTGAGATTAGTTTTGAGTAAATGAATTTAAAACCTCCTAATTTGTACAAATAGTTGGTAAAGACTATTGTTTTGTACGTACATATTTAAAAATAATTCTTTAACCCTGTCTTTCTTTTAAATTGAATCTTCACGTGAAGCCTGTAATTATCTGTTCTTTGAAAGCAAACTAGTTTTAACTGCTACAAACAATTCTTTATTATACAATTATAAAATAAACCATATTTTAAACATAATATAAATATATTATTAAACAGAGAAGTAATTTTTTTTTATAAAATATTACTATGGAATTACTATTGGAAGCAATTTTTTGTGTACAAAATAATAACCAGTAACACAAATTGTAGTCGGTATCATTATATTTTGTATCATTATATTTTTTCGTTAACATATAAATCACGAGTTTCGTATGAATATTTTAAGAATATTTTTATTTAAAAATTACGTTCTATCATGAAAGGAACCTTTGTTTTCCTTGTTGATCAATGTTATTATAAATGTTATACTGAACTGTTATGTAATTCTATTCCTATACTAAACTGCATTATAATTTCTGTAATAGTTCTCGTAATTTTGATATGATTCTATTTATTAAAATATACACAGAGTTATATAATGTAAGAACCGTTAATAACATTATTAAAAATATATTTATATAGTTTCATATGTATAAATTTCGTATACAAATACATACTTAGAAATTTAATTAAAATTTCATGTCATATGGACACGTCCGTCATTTATATAAATGTAATATTAAAGATGGAAATGACACACAGTTATGTGTAATTAATATACAAGGTCTTGGTTGTTAATAAAATTAAAACAATTTATGACATATTACATTTATGATCTATCATGTATTGGACATAGTTATTCTAATACAAATTAAATTATTGAAAATAATCATCCATGTTTTTGATATCATTTTGCTGTCAAAAATAAATATAGGTTATTTTGATGTTCGGATTTTTTTTTCAGTCACTTTATAAAACCAATGAGCGGAAGACTCTGATAAAGAGAATAACAGAAGGTTTTATCCTAAGTAGACAAGTTATGAAGTAAATATTGAAAGATAATTATTTTGCTATATGATTTATAGTATTTAATATTGTAGCATATTATTTAAGTATGTTATTATTGTAATACTTTGATACAGCATAATGTTAATTTTATTCGGCAATACGAGTAGTGAATTGTGAAAAATGAAAAATGGTGGATGTTTACAAAATATAAAATACGGTAACATTAAGAATTGGTTCGTTGAATTGTGAATACAAATAAAAGTGAATAAATAAGTGAATAATAAAATAAATACTTAATTCTTATTTTGTGTTATTGTTGAATAAAAACAAGTCCGTGATAGTGTGCGGTGACTATAATGTATATATATTATAAGTAATTACGTTTAGTTTACGTTTATTAAATTTGTTTAAATCTTATAACTTGTTTTATAAGCCAATAACGACAACAAAATACTTAAAACTTAAAGTTTGGCTACCGTAAGAATATATAGAAGCATAGAAAAAATATATAATTTATATGGTGAGAAGCAATGGAAACGTTGTTCTTTAAAAGTAAAAAAAATATCTAAAATATTTAAGAACGTTTGCGTAAAAGCTAAATCAATTTATATTCGAAATAAAATCTCAAATTCAGAAGATAAAATACAGACAAGTTGGGATGTTTTATCTAGTGTTACTGGGAAAAGTACGCCAAGCTGTCAATGATAAAGTTAAAAATTTATAATCATACCAAACCAAATAATAAAGTTCAAAATTGATAATCTTTACATAAATACAAATGTGGCCGCTACTTTAGAACTTTTTTTTACAGAAATTCCATTAACAATCACGCGTAATCTAAATGCTTCATCATTTGACGCAATGGCCGAATTAAACGTTAGAGTAAATTGTTAAGACAAATAGAAACTTAAATTCGAAAAAAAACTGTGATGTTTGGGGTATGTCAATTAATTACATAACATGTTATAAATGATATAGCCCCAAATTATAGCAACAGATTTTTTTTCAGAGTTTTCACTTTGAAATAAACAGATTCAAATTCATTGAAATAATAAAACCAACTAATTGCAATCATTCCGAAAATATCCGGAAACTCTAATAAAGGACGAAATTAAGAAGAGAAATAAAGCGTGCAGATCATTTAATGCTTTAAGGATCTTAAGACCGGCCTCTGGGGACGGTGATTAATTTGATTTTATGACCCTCAGACTTTTATTTTTACGATCCTCCAAAGGACTGGTTTGTAAGGGTCTTTATTATAACTATTAATTTTGTATTCCATCTTCATCAAAAGTGTTGTAATTTACTTTACAAATCTCATTTTTAAAATAAAATAGCGCTCATATATCGTTAAAAAAATATGCTTTTAATTTACTTATTATGATTGAAACAGCAGGCTTTATGTAAGAAACCTGGACAGAAAAGAAAATCGTAATTCTTACAACCCTGTAAATAGATAGACTAACGTAACTTGTAGAAGTTCATAGTTCATAGAAACACGCCTCGTGTTTTAATTTTTAAAACAAGAAATTTAATATTTTTTTTACACATTTTAAAGACATATCAGTCAGTTTGTCAATTAACTATAATAATTATTCAGGATAACTTGCCTAAATGAGTTAAGAGGTCTAAATTTTAAAGTTATTTTGTTATACGACTACTTAATCAACTATTAAAACTTTTCGTATTTTTATATAAATGGGAAACGTGATACACATCTTAAAATACAAGATATAAACTAGGTGCTACGAAAAGTTAAACCCTTCAATACTCGAAGACCGTTTTATAACAAATATATATAAGTTTTAATCAATTCTTAATTCCAAGAGCTAAGATAAGTATTAAAAGAAGCACTTTATACTCAAGTACCCGTTGCTTTTAAGAAATTGTATAACATACAGTTTTGTATGAAATTAAAACGTGTCTCGAACCTAAACAACAATTTCTTAATTAATCCATATAATCTATAAAAATATATATTATAATATTTATAATTGTTTATATAATCGTAAAGGGAAATCAAAATGTCAATTATTGGTTGTCATGAATTAAGTCAGATTCTTTGACCAAGGACTAGCACTACTATAACTTAGAAGAATCACGGGATATTTTAATCTTTATGAAGATTTAAAATATATTTGTCCTTTGTGTTCTTTATTCAAAAGTTTTTAAAAATTATGCCACACAGGCAAAATTCTGTAATGTGAAGTTTTTTTTAATTAAAATATCGTTAATAATATTCAATATTAAACCCTGACACTTTTTTCCAAATCAAATATCATTTATAACTCAAGATCAAAATATAGACATCTCTCAGATTATATTCTATATTTACACTGGAAACTTAGCAATGCTCTTGACAATCCGACGTCGTCGACAGTTCTAGAGTATAGCTTTAGACTTTAATCTTAGATTTATCGTTCACTATTTAACAGCTTAGAGACCTAGTAACTTTGGGTATTATGTCTGCATGAGTACTTTTAAATGCATAGTTAACAGCGTAACGTTTACTAATCTCTTTGTAATGTAAGCCGAGCAGTATTGATTATGCTTTGTTCTAACATATTTAGCTATAAAATAGGAATTTGATGATGAAATGAGATTGCATTGTCTAAACTGTCATCTATTTTACTGGTTAAATAATGTTTATAAAAATATATCATTCAAATGTTATGGTATGAATATAAAGTCATTAAATTAGTTGGCTAAAAAATTACCAAAAGACCCAAAGACTAAAACAAGGTGATATATTATGAAATTAAGGTTTCTTCGTTAGGAAAGGATGAAGTAGGAGAACCAGATAGTGCCAATGTACGCAACGAACGAATGGATCTTAGGATTCTTTAAGAATAATAAGTGATTTATCCATCAGATTATTTAGTTTACTTTTTACATCATAAGTAATTTCGTTTATGAAAAGATATAACAATGTTAATCGTTTACATCGTTCAGATATTTAAACTAATAAATTATTAATATACTAACTATGTGCAAGACTTTATTCGGGATTAATATCATTTTTAAATAGTAGTAGGCCAAGCTAGCCATAACAAATAAACAGAGAGACAGAGAAAGAAAAAAGTTGAAAATTGTTTTCTTTATGTATGTATCGTATAAATGAATAAAACAGACACTTCCAGCTTGTTTTTATGTATAGATTTGTTTGAAAGTTTTTCTTATAGGTTTTGATTTATATTATTTATTTACTTATCTTAACATGACATGTTATCCAGTAGGTTGTACAATTTGATAATATAGGTATTATGTAAGTCAAGACAAGATTGGAAGTGTTATTAATTTAATCAACACAATGACTTTAAAATGAATAAAGAACTCCAAATTCGCAATAAATTACATTATTAATCGATATAAAAATTATCCCATCTTTAAAGTTTGAACAAAAAATAGAATAGATAGAATAGTTCAAAGACGATTAAATTATATATTTTTGCAAAATATGATAATAATGATTACATTATAATGATAAATCAAATTAATGTAATCATAAATCTATTTACATAAAAGTCATATAATTCATTGAATCGTAAAACGCTCATGAAACCTTTTATGTTATTACATTAGCTGGATTGTTTTCTGTTTTCCAGAGGAATCAAGCAACGTAGAGAATGAATCTTATGATGAAAAGTTACAAAGACTTGCATAGACTAGTATTTTTGTGCACTTTTCATTATTGTTTAACTAAGTAACAATAGTTTTGCAATTTTAAAAATATATTGTAGGTGTGAAAACAGACGTGATATTTTATGTGTTTGGAGAATTAAAATGAAGTCCAATATTGAATGAATGAAGAACGTGTTTTGTAAACGATACACATGTTTATTATTTTATGTCAAGATAAAAAGTTTGTATAGAAAACAACAATTAGTTTAAATCTTTTTTTTTTTACATCGTCCTCCATATTTTAAATCCGTCAGTGGTTTCATAAACAAATATATATATATACCTTTTAAAAATATATTGTGGTTAAAATATTATTTACATCAAAATGAGGCCTTTACATCATTGTCTATTGTCATATACATTACCATACATTTTAGAACCTAGTTGCCCTAAATTGACAATTCATATAGAGCCTGGTTCGAAAGCTGTAGTTCAACCCTGAACAAAAGTTCAGATTGAGGTAGCACAATGCTCTGCATTTCTGTCCCTGTGTTTTTTGCTCTCATTTTTCAAGTACAACATTGCTTACTATTTGACAGCACAACTTACCTTCGAGGGATCACTCTGTTTGCACTCGTTATATAAAAAAAAACAAGAGGATGAGTGAAACCATTTTAATTAAAATGTGTAGAATGTTTAAATTGGTTTTTAAAATAATGACTATTCTTTTAATTAAATAATGTGTTTTGTCATCAGTCAAAACTATATCAGTAAACATTAATATAAAAAAATCCGTGCCCGTAGGGGGACACGCGTGGGTAGACCTCGTGTGTAACTTGTTTAAAATATAACTCACTACCTAAGATTAACACATGATGCCGTTGCTTACATCAAAAATTTTCAAGCAAAAAGCGATTTTTATTTTTTTTCTCGGAGAAGGTATCTTTTTGGGACATGCTTTTGGTACTTAAATTTAGAGTAAAAAATAACCTTTCTATTAAAAATATTTGAGATGAGGGAATGTTACCAGAAAAAAGTTGACGTGGTTTCACCTACCTTAAATTTTCAAGCTAAAAGTGGTTTTTATTTTTTTTCTCGGAAACGGTACCTTTTACGGGCAAAACTTCTTATACTTAAATTTAAAGTAAAAAATAACCTTTCTATTAAAAATACTTGTGATGTAAAAATATTTACCAGAAAAAAGTTATGAATTTTTTTCCAAAAATTTTCAGTTTTTTTACCCCCACCCCTAAGTTATTGAAGTTAGGTTTTCGGTTTATCTACATTAGTTATAGGTATTCATCAAAGACATCATATAAAATGAACGCGATTGATCTACTTTGTATAGGGAAAAAGTTATGGTCGAAAAACTGAAATCAGAAAAAGTGAGGCCCTAGCGCCCCCTGTATCCGGATTTCTCTGGTTAACGAACTTGACCTTCATTTTTGGATTGTTGATTTTTGTGCAAAGTTTGAAAGCGATCCGAGCGAAACTGCGGCCGCTATCGTGCTGACAAAAGTCGAATCTGGACGCACGCACGCATATATATATATATATATATATATAAACTTTTTGACCAATGGTCATTTCGGACTCAGGAGGTCATAAGAAGACCTCCTGTGAAGAAATTTTTCCAAAATTCGAAAGTAGGGGACAAATGAATGGGCAGACCGAATTCTTCGAGGTCTACCCAATAATATAAATGTTTTTCAAAGAACCAATGTCATTGTTTTCCTTTAATTTAGGTCTTGTTGTTTTTGGGTAGACCTCGAAGAATTCGGTCTGCCCATTCATTTGTCCCCTACTTTCGAATTTTGGAAAAATTTCTTCACAGGAGGTCTTCTTAGGACCGCCTGAGTCCGAAATGACCATTGGTCAAAAAGTTTATATATATATATATATATATATATATATATATATATATATATATATATATATATATATGCGTGCGTGCGTCCAGATTCGACTTTTGTCAGCACGATAGCGGCCGCAGTTTCTCTCGGATCGCTTTCAAACTTTGCACAAAAATCAACCATCCAAAAATGAAGGTCAAGTTCGTTAACCAGAGAAATCCGGTCACAGGGGGCGTTAGGGCCTCACTTTTTCTGATTTCAGTTTTTCGACCATAACTTTGTCCCTATATAAAGGAGATCAATCTCGTTCATAATATATGATGTCTTTGATAAATACCTATAACTAATGTAGATAAACCGAAAACCTAACTTCAATAACTTAGGGGTGGGGATAAAAAAACCGAAAATTTTTGGAAAAAAAATCATAACTTTTTTCTGGTAAATATTCTTGCAACACAAGTATTTTTAATAGAAAGGTTATTTTTTACTCTAAATTTAGGTACCAAAAGTTTTTCCGTAAAACGTACCGTTTCCGAGAAAAAAAATTAAAACCACTTTTAGCTTGTAAATTTTAGGTAGGTAAAACCACGGCAACTTTTTTCTGGTAAACATTCCCTCCTCGCAAATATTTTTAATAGAAAGGTTATTTTTTACTCTAAATTTAAGTACCAAAAAAGTATTTCCAAAAAAGATACCTTTTTCGAGAAAAAAATAAAAACCGCTTTTTGCTTGAAAATTTTTGATGTAAACAACGGCATCATGTATTATTCTTAGGTAGTGAGTTATATTTTAAATGAGTTACACACGAGGTCTACCCATGCGTGTCCCCCTGCGGGTACGGATTTTTCTTTATTTTGTTTCTTTATCTTTTAGAACAAAACATCCTTGTCGAATTCTAATACTGGAGTACAGATTAAACCTTTAGAATGTAAACAAAGGATGGCGACCGGAAATAATTCTTTGTGGAAAAAGCTTTTTAAAAGAAATACCTTAACAAGGGCTTTTCTAAGCTGTAATTACAAAATTGTACATGAGACCAAAAATGAAGCACGAATTTTCAAAATTACTAAACGAAGTGTATTTATTTTCTTATAATGTGCTTTGAAAATAAATTGAAATAATTTTTAAAAGCACATATAATTTTGTTTGGTGAAATAAAATTGCATATAAGGCTTGATAAATTGTATACAATAACTCTAAGTCTATTCGCTTAAAATACATTAATAATTAAGTAATGGTTATTAGCATAATACTTATGAATATAAAGCTTGTACTACACATCAAAAAGGGCTAAAGATTTCACGAACATTTAAACGGTCGTTATGTGGACAATTTGCATTATAAGTGGTGTAATTTAAAGTAATGTGTACTGAGCTGTGTTTGTTTTATCCAGCGGCGTGTTCGCTGCCTCAGTGTTATTTTATCGGTTTCCTTTTCAAACCTATTTTGGGTAAAATCTGCTAAGTTAACTAATTCTGGTTGGTTCTATTAATTTTACTCATTAGAGATATAAAGATAAACAAAAGGCATACAATTATTAAAATGAGTACAAAAAGAAAATAATTGTTCTCCTCAGATGGAAAAGTTTTATTTAAATGATCTGAATTCTATGATTTTATAATCTAAACTCAAAACACAAAGTATCATAAAATACTTACACGTTAACTTTTCAAATAATATTTTAAAAATTAACATAACTTATCTTATAACTTTTAATACCTTCTTACCTCTCTTCTATTTATTACCTTCTCATGATAATGCCAGAATCTGTATACAAGTTATGTATCACTAATTGTAAGTTACAAGTATGCAGTATGTGGTATTTAGGAGTACATACAATATTGCAAAAGAAACGGCCGCGAGGACGTCAAGGTCCATCCCGGATGATATGAGCTGGGGAGGTTTTCATTTCTAAACATGCACGACGTTAATTATTTTATGATAAAATTAAAATTGTTGAATTGTTCATACGTCTCCAATAATAATAGTATTTATTTCCTACATAGTTCAAATATACTTGACAAGAATACATGGTAGACATTTGTATGATTTGCATATTCATTGTCAGTCAGCTCCATTGTTGTAAATTCAGATCGGTAGCGCTGCACGAACCCTGTCATTTTTTTTTTGCTGTTATAGTTTACGCCACGTTCACGCATTGCATAACGCGATATATTCATTTTTTTTGGTGTAATATACCAAATGTATTTAAAAAGTGTATTGTACGAAGATATGTAGTAGTCTCTTTGCATGCCGTCCTACTCCTTCAGTTTGGTGTATCTACAACTTTCTATATTTGTAGATGTGTTGACCGTTGAACGTCTAATATTTTGCCACTGAGTCACATTAAACAAATTAAAAGTATGTAGTTGGAATCTTTTTGGATGGGTGGATAATTTTAAAATTAAAAAGTCATTTATTCTGATTCGTTAATTAGTGACGTAATATTAAAGTTATAAAGGAAATTATAAAGAAAATTTTACTTTAAAAATAACGTACATCCTTTATTAGTTTCTCTTACAGCTAAGTCTTTGTGAAGTTTATGAAGTACCTTATTTTATATACATAACGCATTGTTCTAACTATATGTAGATAGATAATTACACATCGATAGTAGACAACAGAGACGCCGTGAAGATATATTACAGACAGGAGCTTATAAACTCAAAGGTAATATTATTATAAAACGCATCTTTTAAAGTTTTCATGTATGAATATTTTCTTAGTATGGTAATGATAAAATTATAAAAATTCATTCTATATGTTCGTACAATAATGCTGTTTTTATTAACTGAAATACCTAAACTTATTATTATTTAAATATTCTTTCTCGTTTGCTAGTAAATAACAATTCAAGCAAATTCATAAGTAAAATCTCATGTATCGATATAATATAAGAAGCAATTAAAGCAAGTATAATATACAACTGTTACAGTTCGTCTGTTTAGAAGTCATATGAAAACAATATGACGCATAGTTAACCTTTTACTGACCCTTGATAAAGATCCAACGAACTTTCCAAATTTGCTGTAAACCGATGATTGAACGGTCCAGTAACTTTGTCGTCCAGTACTTTTAGAAACAATTGAAACTTGATCACGACAGAACAAACATATAAGTAAAGGAGAACTATAAATAAGTTTAACTAAATAAGAATATTTTTAGCAAACATGGACACAGTGTTAATTCTTTTATAAAAAGTTGCAAATGAATTATTCTAATTTGATATGAAATTTATTTTTATTTTATTTTCCATTTCTTTGTATCCTTGACCTCTTGAAGTTTTAAAATGACAAAGTTATTCATGCAAAAAGTTGAGTCTTAATAAGGGTAACAAAAATATTATTCATAAGAATTTTGTTACAATACTTATAAAAAATGTTCATACCGTCTTTTACGTTGTTAACTCGTAAGAATTATTTTACATTAATTGGTCGACGTTCTTATTTCAATGAACCATTGTCATAAATATTATATTATATATATTATACTTCTAGAATCAAAGAACAATAATTAAAATAAATTAAAATAATTTAATATATGTAATAATATTAACAGATTCTTGTTTAATATAATATTCTGCTCTCCACGCAGTAGATTTAATATAATATCCTTCCGTTGCTCTTATAGTTTTTTGAATATCTTGTAAAGGGAAAGTTGATGGTGTTTTAAATTATCTAACATAGTTGTCTATGTTAAGCAAAATATACAAAATCTGCGGTCTCTTGAATAACGATTTAATATTTTAGGGGACTATTAAAAATAAAGTAAATGATGTCTCTTTTACAGAATCAAAAAGATAATAATGTTAATAATATTTGTAATGAAAACATACTTTTATATATATTCTATTTGTTGATGATATAATGTTAAAACACTCGGAAGTAACGTATCGTAAAACGAGTTGTGGTTGAGATGCGTGAAATTACAGACATAAATATTTGATGAGATATTCAGTCAAGTCATTAATGACCTAACATAAATCATTCAGTCGTTTCATGTATTTTTTTTAATAAAATATAAGATTTGCTTATTATTTTGTATTTCATGACAATATATCCTATGTTGTTAGTTTGTGAAAGCTTATAAATTATTAGCAAATAAATTAATTCTTGAGGCTGCAGCTGTAAAGCATCTTTCTTATATATACGAGTATAACATTTTAGCTGTGATTTGCAAATTTATATTGATAACTTCTTATTTCAATATGGTGAAATAAAATGTAATTAAAATATATTTTAAAAACGACTATATTTACAGCTAACATAGTGTCCTCATTACTTAAATGAGAACAAATTTAAAAAGGATATTCTAAACTCTAAGGTACTCTAAAATAAAAATTTATTTTAGAGTACCAAGGATTTAATTTGTATAATTATAAAGTTAATACTGTCTACAGGGAATGAACTGAAAATTTTATTTCTCTGTGACCTTAAACTTCTAGCAAGTTTCATATTAAGTTTCAAATTAACTTAAAAACTTAGTTGTTCCCAAACAATTATACAAAAATTAGATAATAAATGTAAAAATGTTACATTTACAGGTCAGAAAGGAGTAAATAGTGAAACCATTTTGTATATTTAATTTATTTTTAATGTATATAGATTTGTTAAAGTGAATTTTATTTATGTAACTAATAACACTTTTTTATTTCGTTTTCTAATTCGACAGATAAAATTATGAAATATAATGCACAGTTACTCTCAGCGTACTATATCTCAATTAGGTATGATTTGTAGTGGCTAGCCCATTCTCCCGTTTTAGCTTCTTGTGATTATTTTCTATGGAGTTTTTAGAATCTCGTATTTGTGTGAATAAGAATGAAAGATCAACATTTAAATATTAATTGCAACATTACGATTGCAACGTAATTGGTTTACTCAATGGAGAAATCCAGACGGCTCCTCTCTGATTTGATTGCAAAGTAGAGAAGATCTCTGATTAGATCTAAACAATGCAAATAGACCTTTACAGAAAATAAATAAAAATGTTCTAAATAATGAATTGGGTTTTATCGTTTTGATAAACATAAATTATGTTGCCGCATATACTTCGTTATACTAAAGATAAAATTTTAAAAATACTTACATGCTTTATAGATTTAAGAAAGGCGTACTCTGACTCTGACGCTGAGTACAAAATTAATTAACCATAAACTAAGCCGCTTCTATTATTATGAAACATGTAAAATTACTTGTTTACTTTAAAATTGTTGCTTGTGTGTTTGTGTATCATTTCTATACTCTGACTAATAAAAAATATATTCCTACTTACATTATATGAGCGTAAAAAAAGTAACTTTTTATTCAGTTTTTGCATTGTGATAAAACGGATGACATGAAGTAACAGAGCCATATCAAAGAATATTATTTAGAGATTCATACATATATTTGTGGTCGGATACACTTACTGACTGTCGACTGTTAGAGCGCGTCGTGGAGGCGGTGCTAGTGCTACAGGCCACGCAGCTTGAACCAACGATTCCCTTACAAACTGCTCCCAAGACGGAGATGTTCCTGAAAGCACGAGTAATCAAATGTATTCACCTCTGGAGACCAGACTATCTCTTGATATTATAATTTCAGCAACAACTGCCCAATTTCAGTGTCTACAGTTTTATAATAATCACAAAAATAGCTAAAACTTTTTTAGGTAGATTCCATAGATGAATCTACCTATTGCATTCGATGCGATGACGGGACCCAGACCCCAGAGTAGGGGCGCTACGCCGTTTATGAACTGGAGATTGAGAATCCGTCGAAAAAAAATTATATATCCCTCTATATATATATATATATGTATATATGATCCATCAGTCCAAATTCATCGTAGGCAAAATCTGACTTCACAGGTCGATAAGATAAATTAGTAGGACAAACGTAGCATCTCATTTTTTTGGAAAAAGTGAAAGGGGGGGAGGGGGGATGACAGTGCAAACCTTTGGGACACGCTACAGGTCGCAAATATTGACGGAGGATTTTCAAACTTGGTATACACATTCTGAAGGACAAAATGAAGGTTAAGTTCTTGAACGGGGGAAATCGGTCGGGGGGTTGGAGGGCTGGGGGGGTTGAAAGTTAAAAACCGAAAAAAATCACAGAAGAAGGCAAAATTTTGGCGTCGGAAAAATCTTAGAAAATTAACAAATTAAAAGAGGAAACTTTTTTGTTCGAAAAGTTTTTTGTTGCGACCTCCCGTTCGGGAAATAGGGGTGAGGGGTGGTTCCCCGCTCACCCAATATATGCAGAGTGACCCGTCATAAGACTCGTAATGACCACTAGAATACTGCTGGCTAGTTTTTCTTTGTCGATCCGACCGATGGGAATCTACCTAACACGATCGACCCTGTCGAACGAGGTATTTTCCAAATAATGTAATAAAACTGTAATATTGTATTATATAAAATCAAATAAATGTACCTGTAAACGCTCAAATAAGTTGAATTTATATTTTAATACGATAGACATTTACAAATACTATAATTTTCATTTCATAGATTAATGAAACGAATGCGGTGGAATAATAATGCTTACTTATTATAATACTACAATGTATAAATAATATTTATAGTAACATTAATTCGGAAACGGTTAAAAATTATGCTGTTTATAATTTTTATGCCGTAAAAAGGGTTATATTTAAACATATCAAGGATCTAACCATTCAGAATATGACAATAAATATTGATATAAAAAGTTTACAAAAATTCCCCATTGATTAAACTTCTACAGACGAAAACTTTTAGAGGATAGTCGTATCTATCGATTTTCAATCGTTTTCTGCTTAAACTAGGGTTGATCCACTTATGTGGGACACAAGTAGAATTCAGATGATCTGTTTCGGTCAAACTACTACCTCACGTTTAGGATCGACCCTGAGATCAATATGGAGGTAACCTAATAGTAGTTTTTATTTATTTATCGAGATTGTGAAAGTGAAAAAAGAGAGTTTCTCATCATTACAATAACGAATTCATATAACTTAGAAAACGTTTGCTAGTGAACTTAAAAACGATTTTTTTTATTATACTTTACTATTTTAGATGCTAGAAGAATTGTTGGCCTCTCAGTATTCTATAGGATACATTTTGGTGTGTGTGCGCTAGAATTACATGAATTCATTTTCCGTCCCCCTTCCATCACAGGAGGTTCCGACGCATGGCGGATATACATCTTTAGGTTGTGGACATTCCTCCTGTCCGAACGCAGCACTTTGCTTCGTCTTTTTTAATTCGTGCAGCGAAAGACTGGAACAGCTTGCGTCAGTATTTCTGTCCGAATACAATGTGGGTGAGTGTCTTCAAGAGAAGAGTGAATAGGTTAGGTACTAGATTAATGCGCCTTACCACCTATGGAATACCACCACCACCTTCCAGCAAGTGGAATGTAGTCAAGCATTAACCTATATTGTAAAAAAAAAAAAAAACGTTAGACGACACTAAACAATTCCCTTATGTGTACAAAATTGTGCTACTATTTAAAACTTTCAGCACTTCTTGAATTTTGACTATATTCATTTAAGCTGTAATGATATTTGACTGATTTCATTGGTGACATAATCAATACAATATTGCCCGGAAAAAATATTATATTTTCTATAAAAAATAATCTTAAAGATTAAATTGTGAAACTCCCGTCTAAAACACTATCTTCGTAGTGACGACCGCCATATTCCTAATTCAGTTAACAGGAAGATTTAACTTCAGTCACTACAGGCTTTTTTTGTTATTTCATTCTAAATTTACTAGAAAAAATGGTGTATAAAAATATCATAATATTCAAATACTTTAATAAAAATATACATTAGTGTTTTAACATTATGTCCATAACAACAAATCCTAAAAGATGAAAGTGTACTTTATAGCATATCTTTTATTTGTGAGGATCATTCCGATGTATGTTTTGGTAATATTTGAGTTTATACTACATAGAATCGTTTGTTATAAAACAAAATAATGTATACTTTAACAATATGAAAATTTATTATTAATGTATAATTTATTGGAAGTTTATTATTCTTTGATTACGACATAACCTAATATAATATTTTATACAACTTTCGATAGAATGATATGATTTTGACAAAAAATAAAAATCTTTTGATACTCACACAGCTTCTTTTACATTTTTAAGTTCTGCTCTATATTAATATGCGTTATTATTAAAGACTCTGGCAATTCTATAAGCATCAATCTTTAGTAGGTTTTAATAAAAGAAACTTAAAAATGTTTGTCCATTTTAAAATTATATATATTGAAAAATAGCCGAAGAATAAGGTATAAAATAGTAAAAGACACACAGATCAATACGGAGAAGTCCGTGTCTACGAGCATGTTACGTCACAAAAGTAGTAAGTTATCACATTTCTGTTGTTCAGATAGAAATAAAAATAATTTTGTATTATTAGGCCATGTGCAGAAAATATATACCAGTGAGTACAATAAAACAACCTAATTGCCTATTATGACTACGAGCAGTGAGTGTCCTTGACACGTATAGCTCAGCTGCAGTCAGTACAAAACTACATTTAACGAACTAATCTAGTTATAATCGAAATAGCTTTTAAAGGGGATGGCTTATAGTGGTAAATGTGGAAGCTGAAATAGAAATTAGAGTGCATTTATTAACAGGAGCTGAGACTTATATTTTAAAAACTGAATTGCGTTTTAAAATGTACTAAACTTTACTTGAGCTTAATTCTGAAAAATTATTAAATCTTTCAGATAAAATTCTACCAATACATTGCAATTAATGTATACAAATAAGTCAAATCTATAAATACCATTTTTAAGGACAAATAATTGCTACATTATAGATACACACGTACCAGACCATCAACCAATAATGTTTGAAATTTCACCAACGCTTTAATTTAAATTGAACCAGAATTGTCAATAATTCATAAAATTATCGTAGCTGGAGGCTATGATCGAGGTAAAATAACTGGCATCCGCTAAAGATAAAATAAAATTAAATACTAAAATTAAATATTCTTCGAATAGTCTCTATAAAAGTTTAAAAATATCAATTATCTATTAGGTCTACAACTTTGCTCCCGCCGTTTTCCAAAAGATGGCGCTAGTAGCCAGTAATAGTTCAAATAAATAATTCACAGTTGTTTTCCATCAGTTTTGACATCTATAAATATAACCTTACATCGATATTAGTTAATTTTTGTTTGCGTCATATAGTTACACTTAATGAAATATGTCAACTTATAAACCGAATTCACGTCATTTGCGGGAGATTTTACTTTTTCATTTCAACATGAAAAAATCGGCGGCTGAGGCTCATCGGGTTCTTTCAAGTACTTATGGTGATGATACTATTAGTGAAAGAACGTGTCGCGAGTGGTTCCAGCGCTTTAAAAGCGGTGATTTTGTTGTTGAAGATCGGCATAGCGGTGGCAGAGAAAAAACTTTTGAAGATGATGAACTGGAGGCTTTACTTAATGAAGACTCGTGCCAAACTCAAGAACAGCTAGCAAAATCATTGGGAGTAACTCAGCAAGCAGTATCTAAACGCCTGGAACAGCTGGGGATGATCAAAATCAAGGATACTGGATACCGTATCAGTTGAAACCAAGAGATGTTGAGCGACGTTTATTTGCTTGTGAACAGCTGCTTGAAAGACAAAAATGAAAAGGATTTCTTCATCGTATTGTTACTGGGGACGAAAAATGGGTGCACTACGACAACCCTAAGCGACGCACATCATGGGGATTGCCCGGCCACACTCCTACGGCGACACCTCGACAGATTATTCACGGATCCAAGGTCATGTTGTGTATTTGGTGGGATCAGCTTGGCGTAATTTATTATGAGCTGCTAAAACCTTCTGAAAAAATTACTGGTGCACTTTATCGAACGCAATTAAAGCGTTTGAGTCGGGCATTAAAAGCAAAACGGCCGCAATACGCTGATAGACACGAAAAAGTAATTTTGCAACACGACAATGCTCGACGTCACGTGGTGAAAGTAGTCAAGACGTACCTCGAAACACTGAAATGGGAAATTCTAACACACCCGCCATACTCTCCAGATGTTGCTCCATCTGATTACCATTTATTTAGGTCGATGGCACACGGCCTGGCGGGTCAGTGCTTCGATTCTTTTGAAAAAGGGAAAGAATGGATCGATTCTTGGATCTTATCAAAGGATGAAGAATTTCCGACGCGGGATTCGTTTGTTGCCTGAAAGATGGGTCAAAGTAGTGGAAAGTGACGGACAATACTTTGAAACATAAATAAGATACCATTTTTAAATATAATTTTTAAAATTAAAAAAAAAACGGCGGGAGCAAAGTTGTAGACCTAATACAAAAGAAACATGTCTTGAATAATTTTTAGGTTATCAACATAATGAAACTCAAGAAAAATAAGTGTACAAGAATTATATAGCTCTGGTAACAATTCCTAAATGGACACAAATATATAACAAAAAAGTTAGAACCTTTACAAGATGGATATATCAAGAGTCTTTTATTGAAGAGAAAACATACTGGTGTGTGTGTACTTAAATTGTGTGGTAATATTAATACAGTTTACAACCATACAACAAAGAGTTTTTCACTTTGAAAGAAGTTAAAGTATTTTCATGCACATAAAAGAAATTGATATCCATTGAATTGTAGACTTAAAATATTTGCTCGATCAATGTCTTTATTTCCTCAAATGGTTGAAGTTTTTGATATTCTGTTGTTGATGTCATAATTTAAATATAATATCGTAATATAACAGACGTATTGCAATTCAAGTTGCTTGTATATTCTATAATATGTTTTCTTAGCTCTTTGTTCAATCGTTAGAGAAGTACTGTACACACAAGCTAAGTTTTAATGACGCTGAGAGTTTTAACATTATAGTATGTAACATATTGCAGTAACTATTGTTACTGTATAGTTTTATGTTTTTATGATATTCGGTTCTGTATTATTTTGTTTTATAAGCTACTCTTTTATTAATGAATTTCAAACGTGTATTTAGAATTCTAAGGTCTAAATTATGTAAAAAATTTCGATAACCAAGGAATTCAAACTTAATTGGCAAAGTATCATAAAACCTCTTTTCTTCTGTCTTATCGGTTCAGTTAACTTACCGGTTGCATGAACATACACAGAGTACGGACAGATTTCAATTTGCTGCGAGTAATGGTTTCATGTTCGACTCTTAAACACAATAAATAAGAAAATCAGGTTCAGTACTACTTTTTTTTCTAATTAATGCTATTTGGTTGATTTATTACGTATTTGGTACATTTTTTACTATTACATATTTTACTAATATTATAAAACCAAATTGTGACTCTTATCGATTTTATAAAATATATACAAGAGTCACAATTAGGTCTAAAAATATAACAACTAAAATGGAAAATAGGAAAAAAAAATCAGTACATATTTATTTATCTGTTATGAATATATATTTATTTATTTATATCTTTTCCACTTTGAATCATTATCAGTGATCACTTGTGTACATCAAAATGGAAGTGTCAGTAGGGCGGGCCTATTTCGATACCAGATTTATCGTAATAAGCCCTTCTGTAAAAGCACTGTCCAACTTAATGTTAAAGCTATGAGGGTTCCAAACGCGTCCTGGTCTGAGAAGAACCACACAACAAACTCAGCCGGATATATATATTTTTTTAATATTGTGATCACTGTTTCACAAATGTCAATCTTAAAAGCTATTTTGGAACAACTAGAACCGTCGCAATATAATGAAAGAATAATAATAATAGCAAAAAAAAAATGATAATAATAATAAAAAATAAAAATAAAAATAGGCCTGCTACACAACCAGTCACCGCAAGCAGCACCCGTTCACGAGCATAACACAAGAGCCAGCCATCACCCCCTTCGCACATATTTGAGGGACGAGCGCAACCCGACTCCCGACGCTACCGCAAGTAATGACTTCTAAGGAATCGGTGTGATGCAGGTCGATAAAACGAAATTAATCTACAACAACAAAACAAATTGCGGAGATTACTAGTTATTCGCAATATAATACAATTCATTCCCAGGCCATACCGTCGTTGATGTAATCCTGTACACTATAGTAGGATTTTTTTTTATCAAATTTATTTTTATATATAATTTAAATTTATTTAATGATAAACTTAAGGCTTCATTTGGGAGCTTATTATAAAAACGTATACAATTAACCTTAAAGGATTTACCTATTTTATGGAGCCTAGTGTTGGGCATAGCGAGTTTATTTTTATTTCTCGTATTAATTTTATGAAAATCACAATTTTTTTTGAACTTAGAAATATTTTTATGAACGTAAATTAAATTTTCATAAATATATTGATTATAAACAGTCATTATATTAAATTCTTTAAATTTGTTTCTTAAGGATTCTCTAGGTCTCATATTATATATTGCTCGAACAGCCCTGTTCTGCAGTGTGAATATGGTATCGATGTCGGCTGCATTACCCCATAAGAGTATACCGTAAGACATTATACTATGAAAGTAACTAAAGTAAACTAATCGAGCAGTTTCCATATTTGTCAGTCGACGTATTTTTTTAACCGCATATATAGCAGAACTAAGTCTACTTGATAAATCAAATATATGAGGACCCCATTGCAGTTTTTCATCTAAGGTAATGCCCAAGAAAGTAGTAGATTTGACCAAGTCCAATTCCTCATTGTTTAATTGTACATTGGTTTTACCATTTTTAACATTTATAAATGAAGAGAATAAGTGTAAGACATATATATTTCCATATATATATATATATATTTCCAAATAAATATAAAAATATAGATTACGGATGTTTTTCTTATACTAGAACTATAATCAAAGCTTTCCACTTTTTTAGCAAATACTTTGTCGGGTTTTCAAGTCTTATGTCAGTCAAGTGTATATATAAAGTGTATAAAGTATATTTTTGAAAATTTTCTAAAAATGTTGCCTACAACGAATTGAGTTTAAGAAATATACTGATTTATATTATAAATTAACTGACGTCACTAAAACCATCATACATTATTAAAATAATTATTTATTATCACATAAATAATTATTATTACAATAATTTTTATTACGTAGTGTATAATTTTAAGTAAATGCAAAATTAAGAAACCAAAGTTAAGTAAATACTATTTTCTTGGACTATTTTTATTCTGAGACTGATCCCACTGTCTTGAGTTCAGACTACTTTTACATATTGTTTATAATCAGTAAAGAAAAACATAATTAATGGCTGTCTCTTAGCCACTTCAATGGGCAATTTATAAGAAATAGCAATGGATAAAGTATAAATTATTCCAATAAATTACTTTCTACAGCAAATTACTATTACTCTTCTTTAGTTTTAGAAAGAATCTAATTGTACCTACTTACTAAGTGCCTACTACTAGACACTGTTAATCATGTTTATAAATACCTATCATGTAATTTCCCTATAATAAATTTATTTTGAATCTTATGGGTGTAAGATTAACTTTTAGTAATAAAGAAACATTTACTTAATTTCAGTTACCTTGCTTATACGAACGTAGTGGATTTAATAGTTGTTAGATAATATATTTCAAATCCTAATCATAGTTACTTGTCTTAAACCTCAATGCCTTAGTCGTGTTTTTAACATTAAAATTTATAATATTATGGTAAGACGTTACGACGAGTTTACGTCTTCAGACTAAGTATGTAAAACTAATTATAAATTCTAAGTTGAGTTCTTTACGTGGACACTGAAGCCCAGTATTAGTATAGGTTCGGTAGGCAATAAGTTACAT
The DNA here is from genome assembly GCA_918358695.1 of Melinaea menophilus ssp. n. AW-2005. Taxonomy (NCBI): domain Eukaryota; kingdom Metazoa; phylum Arthropoda; class Insecta; order Lepidoptera; family Nymphalidae; genus Melinaea; species Melinaea menophilus. Next base: position 16,503,958 of record OU911052.1, read on the forward strand.
TGTAGTATAATTAATAATATATTTTTAATGGGGTAGGTGATTTCTTTATTTACATTTAATAGAGAGAAATTCACATGTTACAGATGGCTATGCGTAAGCATTTACAAAATTTATAGGTTTAATGAATTAATAAGCCTGTGGCAAATATTCTAAATATAAATAGTTTTTAAACTAAGTTAGATGTGTCATTAATTTTGATAAGCGATGTGATTCTCATTTCATATACAATTTACCGTTTTAAATATATATATATTTCTAAATACATAAAATTAAGAACTTAGAACGGAATTGGTTTTACAAAAAATATTTAAACAATAACATAGTTCGTCTTCTTTCGTTTATTTGAATAAAAATTCTTAATATTTACACTGACAGTTTTAAAATCAGTGTTAATGTCTGATTACAATTTTTTTTAAATTATAAGTAAGAGAAAGATCGAGTATTGAGTCCTTTTTTGAAGGTAGGAGTGCAAACTGACAATAAAAAACTGTTATTTTGTATTTTAAAACTTTTTATGTACTTTTAATTGTTTTTTATATTAACATATAACTCTTTATGTTTACTTTCAATTCTCGTATAAAGAATTTCAACTTTTATTATTGATATAAGGATATTGCAGTTGACTTTGACACCTGACCTGTGTGCGTGTGCGTGTGCTCGTGTGTGTGTGCGTTTATTTTTACCTCATGTGTTTCGAAAGTTGTCTGGAAGAAATCGCTACTTAGCGAAAAGACCGCCTTTTTAGTACTCTACCTTGTAAATGTTCCATTCTTTATAATATCATTTTGTGTTTCATTTTTTTTGTTTGTTTGTTGTAGAATAAACTATTTCCTATCTATGCCAGTGAACAAATTCAGCCGGCTCCCTAAAATTAATTCTACACCCAAAATACTTGAGCACAGCCAACACTAAATTGCCTCGCCTCATTGAAGTTTAATTCAGACCCCGTCCCAGTTACTACATATTTTAGCTGACTCGAAGCTATTGCTTACGATTTACAAATTTTATACCAAAAGTAAATTTCTTAACAGTAAATAATAAAGTAAGATTACAAAAGTGTTTATTAAACACATTCCAAATGTATAATTGAATAATAAACTTAAGAAATTCTCCTATCTTACATGATTCAAAAAACTCTTAATAAGTAAAAAACATAGATGTGAAATCACAATATTATCCTCAATTATATAATCACTATAATACAATAAATACGAGTAGTACCCTGTAGCCGGTAGCCTGATATAATAATAAATACTTACTTACATAAGGCTAAGCTTAATATTACAAGTTGGCTTGACTCAGTCACCGCCTCTTATTTTATTAAAACAGATTTAGGTGTAACACAACTTGTGGCTCTTTTAATATTTTTGTTACTTTATATGTATATAGTTTATGGTTTTATAGGACTAAGACAATAAAAGGTTTAGAAGGAATATTAACCTATTTTCCATACTATCTTAGAGACATTTAGTAATGGTCATGGGATATAACAAAATTATTAATAGTCATAAAATTAAAACATTAATGCGTACCAGAACATTATTTAAACGTATTGTAGGGTTTTCAATAGATAAATTGTAAATAATAGTACAAAGTAAATCGGTAAGCTTACCGAACCTGCTATGCTCACTGTTTCACAAACGTCAATATACGAACAACTATACGTATACTCTTATATATATATACGTTTATAATAAAAAAAAAAAGAAGCAGTACCCGTTCACGAGCATAACGCTAAGAATATTATCATTTAATGAACATCTATTAAGATTTAATAACCGTAGTTTTACGACAGAAAATGTATTACGAGCTAATCTAGTTATTCCCTTTATACCGAAAATTTTGAAATTTATTTTATATCATTAAATATGGAAATAAAATTTGAAATTAGACTATTAAATACACTCTAATTAGGTAGTGTCCTACAAAGAATTATATTACATTCACTCGATTAATTGTAAATAAATTGAGATTTAAAATATACTGGTTTTATGTTTATTATATTAGTGATTTTTAAACTTCTTAGAATCCCAGAGATAAATTGGTTTAATATAAAAGTAGATAATGTTTAGTAAAGTAGAATACATTTTTATTTTTACTTTATGGTATATAAATTTTTCGTAAAAGATCTATGTGACATTGTACTTTTTGCTGATGACACTTCGGTTATTTTTAAAGTTGAGTGTCATAGGACTTACAAATCGAAGTAAACAGTACTCTGTTACATGTTTTTTATTGATTCAAAACTAATAATTAGGTATTAAATGATAAGAAAACTATATGCTTGGAGTTTACACTTCCTAATGCAAAAATTTAAAATTGTAACTGGCTCCAACAACTAAGTGTTAGAACTAACTGATTCGATAGATTTCTTAGGTATAACTTTTGATAAAAAGCTCTAGTGGAACCCCCGTCTCTCAGCACTCGCAAGCAAACTCAGCTCGACCATCTTTGCAATTAAAATAGTCAGACAATAACGGACATTAACACGGCTCGACTTATTTATTTTAGTTATTGAATTGTTATATTTCTTCAATAAGCACATGTTTCTTTTCTGATTTCAAGGTAGTTTCGATTTCACACTTTATGCTCTAAATCAAATAAGTTATACGATAATATTTTTTCTAAACTGTAAGAAAGTTTAAAAATAAGGAAAAACAAATTAAAATTACATATCCTTTAATATCAATATTATTCAAGAATAGCATCTTAACTTGATAGCATCTGGTGGTTTTAATAATAAATACCTCGTTCGACAGGGTCGATCGTGTTAGGTAGATGCCCGTCGGTCGGATCGACAAAGAAAAACTAGCCAGCAGTATTCTACTGGTCATTACGAGTCTTATGACTGGTCACTGCATATATTGGGTGAGCGGGGAACCACCCCCCACCCCTATTTCCTAAACGGGGAGTCGCGTCAAAAAACTTTCCGGAAAATAAAAGTTTCCTCTTTTAATTTGTTAATTTTCTAAGATATTTGCTACCAAAAAAATTTTGCCTTCTTCTGTGACTTTTTTCGGTTTTTAACTTTCAACCCCCCCCCAGCTGTCCAACCCCCCGACCGATTTCCCCCGCTCCAGAATTTAACCTTCATTTTGTCCTTAAGAATGTGTATACTAAGTTTGAAAATCCTCCGTCAATATTTGCGACCTGTAGCGTGTCCCAAAGGTTTACACTTTCACCCCCCCTCCCCCCCTTTCACTTTTTCCAAAAAAACGAGATGCTACGTTTGTCCTACTAATTTATTTTATCGACCTGTGAAGTCAGATTTTGCCTACGATGAATTTGGACTGATGGATCATATATACATATATATATAGAGGGATATATAAATATTTTTTTTTCGACGGTTTCTTAATTTCCCGTTCATAAACGGCGTAGCGCCCCTACTCTGGGGTCTGGGTCCCGTCATCGCATCGATTGCAATAGGTAGATTCATCTATGGAATCTACCTAAAACCACAAGACATTTTTACGTTTTGAAAAGTATTATGTAACTACAAATATAATTTCAAATATCAAGAAACAATGACTCAAGAATCAGGGATAAAAGATAGAAAGCACAATGTAATTTAGTTGGTATTTACAGCTATGTTACGTCATCAAGGTATCAGCCAAACACATTTTGTTTTTTGTTCAGATATGAACTAAAATAATTTATCTTATTTCGCTACATGTGCAGAAAAATACTCCAATAAAACAACCTAATTGCCTTTTGTGACTACGAGCAATGACCTTGACATATCTCGCTCATCTGCAGTGAGTACGAAACTATATTTTACAAACTAATCTAGTTATTGCTTGTATACCGAAAAAGCTTTTAAAGATGGCGGCTGAATTAAATTATTAAATTTGGAAGCTCTGTTAGCAACTAGAGTGCATTTAATAGCAAGGTGCCGAGAGATAATAAATATATATATATATTTATGCCCCACCCTGCATATATATATATATATGCAGGGTGGGGCAGAGAAACTTGCTGATTTGAACGAGATGCCATGTGGCGCCAGATGCACGGATCGGGGTGGGGTTGGTCGCATTCGGTAGGCGTGGTCCTAAAGTTTCGTCCGGTATTTTGTTAGTTGCCACCATGCGTTGGTCAAAGCAAGAACGTGCGTTTGCTGCAGAGGCCTTTTTGCCTAACGGTCGGTCGATTGTGAGAGCCCAACGCGCCTTCCGTCAACGTTTTAATCTTCCCCCTGCGGCTCCCGTTCCTGGTCGGCAATCGATTATTCTTTGGTTGAATGCTTTGAGAGAGACAGGAAGTGTCCAGAAAAAGAGCCCAGGGGCACCGAGAAGCGTCAGGACGCCAGAAAATATCGAGGCGGAGAGATTTCATTTTGCAATCTCCTCGGCGTTCTGCACGAAAACGTGCTGTTGCTCTGAGGATTTCGAACCGTACAGTGAGAAGAATTCTTCATGACGACCTCCGCTTCCATCCCTAGAAGATGGCTGTAGTCCAAGAGCTCACAGCACGTGATTTAACATCTCGCCAAACTGCATGTCAAGTTCTCCTTGGAAATGTGCCTCATGACGCCGTCGTTTTTTTCACTGATGAGGCTCATTTTCACATTTCTGGATGTGTAAATAAGCAGAATATGCGATACTGTAACGATACCAATCTCAGAGAGCTTAATGAGAAACCGCTTCATTGCTCACGAGTCACAGTTTGGTGTGCGATTTCCATAGTTGGGTTCATTGGACCTTACTTTTTTGAGGAAGGTAACAGAACCGTCACAGTGACTTCAGCTCGCTATTCTCAAATGATTCAAGAATTTTTCCTTCCAAAACTGGATGAGTTAGACCTGGGTGACGTGTGGTTCCAGCAGGATGGAGCGACAGCCCACACAGCCCGTTGTTCAATAAACATTTTGAGGGAACACTTCCCGGACCGTCTCATATCCTTAAGAGGCGATTTACCCTGGCCAGCACGCTCGCCAGATTTGGCGCCCTGCTATTTTTTTTATGGGGGTACCTTAAATCTCTCGTTTACAATGATCGTCCGAGGACCTTGGCCCACTTGAAAAACAATATTCGACGAGCTGTTGCCGACGTTCCCGTCGATATGCTTCAGAGAGTGGAGAGAAATTCTAAAACTCGATTAGCTCAGTGTATTGAGAATGAAGGCCATCACTTGAGGGATGTAATCTTCAAAACTGTGTAAAACATAACTTTAATGCATTCCTCTCAACTGAAAAACAAAATTAAACTTCTATCTCTAATACTCTTTTGATTATTCACCACTCAAATCAGCAAGTTTCTCTGCCCCACCCTGTATATGTATTGATGTATTGGACATTTTTGTCCGTAATTCAAAAAATTTATTAAACCATTTAGACAAAATTCTTTCAAAATATTTCAAACAATATATACAAATAAGCCAAATATGTACATTAATTTTTTTTTCAAAACAATTAATATAGCAATTTAGAAGTTTTGCTAATGCTTCAATTTAAATTAAATCAGAATTTAAGTACTAGGTTTTATCTAAAAAGTTAATGAGAAAGTTTTAAAATATCCATTATCTACTAAGAAATATGTCCTGAATTATATATAAGATTATCCACATAATTGAAACCGTTGAAGAATAGGTGTTCTACAATTCTATAGATCTCATAACAGATATATAGAAAAAAGATACTTTTACACACTGAGTATATCAAGAATCTTTTATTGAAAAAGATAAAACTTATTAGTGCGTGAGTGTATTTAAATTGTTTGACTAATACAGTATTGAATACAACAAAGAGTTCTTCCAACCATTTCTATAGAAGCCAAAGTACTCTTACATAAATCAAATCATTGTCCATTGTAGTCGTAAATTTACTCGATATCTTAACTGCAACAAATGGATGAAGTTTTTTGAAGTTTTTGATATCGTGTTATTTATGTCGTAATACAAACGTATTCCAGTCTAGTTACTTGTTTACTATATAATATGTTCTCCTAGTTCTGTATTAAGTCGCTAGGGAAGTACTTTATACAAACGGTAAGTTTTATTCTAGGAGATAAGTTAATTTTTTAAATTATAACATGTAGCATGTTAACTATTGTTGCTATAATTATTTATGTGGTTATGATATGTTCTACGGTTCTATTTATAATATATTATTTTAATTTATAATATTTTAATTTTATTTTTGAGTTTAAAACATGTGCAACTTATATTAACATTTTGGTAAATAGAGAAAGCAAACTAGTCAAATTAGATTTTAAATCACTAAAATAACTTCTAAATTCTTTTTCTTTCTATTGACGCAGTTAATTTTTTAGCAATATTATTAAGTATACAATATAAGTGAGAACTGGGGAATCAATGAGAAACAAATACTATTCGTCTGAGACTAATTTTTTTCCGTGACTGATATCCTACCTCCTTGAGTTCAGGTACCATTTACACGTTATTTATAACTAGTAGAAGAAAAGACTAATTAATGGCTTGTAATTTTTTTCCCTTGGCACTTTAATGAGCAATTTATAAGAAGTAGCTATGGATAAAATCTAAATTATTCCAATAAATTACTTCCTACAGCAATGAATATTACTTTTTATAGTTTTATTAAGAATCTAATTCAAAAAATGCGTCATAATTGACTCTTTTAATAATGTTTTTGAACACCTACCATATTTTTCAATAGTAAATTAATTTTAATATATGTCTGAAACTGAAAATTTAACTTATAAATTAATATTGAAGTAATTTGGGTTACCTTGCTTATATGAACGTTATTACGTGAGATTAACACATTGTAATTCACGAAGACAAAGTCATGAACAACTCGTATTTAATAAATTATCCAATCAGTGGATGGAATAGTTTTAAGATCAAATATTCGGAATCCTTATTAAGATATTTAACATCTTCGGACTAATTATGTGAAATTAATTATAAATATTATACTAGGTTCGTTACGTACAATTTTAAGCCCAGTAAAAAGGGGAAAATTTAATTACATTCTGTTTTTTATTCCTTAATACTTGTCAAATAAATATTAGTACAGGTCAGGTTGGCAACAAATAACATTATAATATAATGTACCAATAAAGCAACTTAGAGAAATGATGTTCGCATCCTTGCCACGATAAAAAGATGATTAAAAAAATTTTCTTCTTTGTCATTAGTTTAGAAGTAATGTTATATGCTTAACAATAAATGTAAAAATGTTATTTATATATTTTAAACTTTTAAATATACAGTTATAAAGCTTAATATACGAAATTTTAGAATCGTTAAAAAAATTACATGTTCAAATATATTTTGCTAGAATAAGCCAAAACAAACAAAAGTCTAATCGACAGAATTTTATTTTCACGGTGACAGCGAATTGTCCTTGTTTCTTATAACAAATATTGTTAAATAAATCAAATTATTATTTGGGATATGTCATGTGGAAATACCGAAGAAAAAATATAGTCGAAATTATGGCAGAGAGATAATCATACTGTAGTAAACAATATTTTGTTATACCATGGTGATAAAACAAAGCTGAAGAAAATAACGATTTGTTCGATTTCGAAATGCCATATTTTAAAGAAACGTCATTTCCAATAGATATTCAGGTAATTTTCCAAACCTAAAATCTGTTTAAGTAATCGAATGCGTGATATTTATTATAGTACATTATTATTATTAAGAATTAATAATTATTAATTAGAGATAATTATTTCCTCTTCTATCTTAAACGGTGCAAGAATTTCATCTTAAGCGAAACAATATATATAACATGGTCTTTAAAATCATTGTATTTTAATTATATATTTACTATAATAATAAGTACTTATGTAATAGAGCAAGAGCCCGTGAGTGCCAGACCTTCGGATTTTCATAAAAGCTGAAAATTTTTCTATGTGTGTCCCTAATACAGGTAAGAATGATCCCCACCCATGAAGCTGAGGCAGCGGTGGCTTTGGCAGGTAACAGGTAACAAAGGTATATAAAATTCCATCTCAAATTTATCATAAAAAAAAACTGAATTTTTTTATATTTGATTCATAATAATATCAAAACTCGCGTTGCTCATTGCCAGACAGTTAGTATGGTTGCAACCCTCTGCCAGACACCCTTAAACTATTATAATTTATAATTATACTTACGTTATATTATAAAATCTCAATTTTATATATAATTTTTTGGGGGCCTATTAATCTATGTTTACATAATAGCCGGACAGTTTCGACGGTTCTATCATCTTGCTAGACGCATTCAAAGTGAGCAGTAGTTCGGGGAGTAAGGAACGTATACAGTAACTAGTGCGAGTGAGACAGAGCGCTTGCACTAATAAAAAACACCGCCCTTTTTTAATCACGTCTTCTTTAATGATTGTACTAATTTCATTAAAAACTGTTTGATGATACTCCCGGTGATAATGCCACTCCGTTTTGCTAGGCGTTGCTTTTAATGAAGATAACTTATTATTAAAATCAACTCGGCATTCAGTATGATAATAGATTTTTGAGCCAGAAAAATTATCCAATTTATTAGAAAAATCTGTAAACTCTTCATGACTTTCAATATTAGGTTTGGCACTATCTTTAAATTGCTGAACATCAGCTGCATGAAGCAGAAGCATTCTCGATCGCACTTTTTTCTTCTTTTTATTACAAAATATACAAACAACTTCGTTATCATTTTTACCAGCAATATTATTAGTTGAAATATTAACATCTTGAGTTACAAAATTATTATCACTAACTTCTGGTTCAAAAACGTCAGAAATATCTTGAAGAGTTGCAGATTGTAGACCTATTGATTCACGAATTGGAGCTGGCTGAGATGTCGTGGGAGATTCTGAGGGTACAATCTGTAAATCAGATTCATTTTCAGATGTCGAAGGTTGTGTTTCTGTGGACTGGGATAGTAAAATTAGTTGAGATGAAGATTCTGTTGACGAAGATTGTGGATCAGGTAGTTCGGAACTCAAATCTCGTATCGACGACAAGGTTAAAGATGAGTTGCTTGTAATTACACAACTCCCTTGTTTTTTCCTTTTTGTTTTTCAGCACTTAATGGTTGAGAGGTGAAATATTTTTTCATAAAACCTGTAAATACCTTGTAACATACTCTGTGATAACCACTCTCGGTGTATTCACTAGGTAAAATAATGTCTTTGTATTTTAGCTTATGTATTTTTCGTAATTTAAGAATAGTCTGGCATTTTTTTAAAGTTTCTTCAGAAAATAATATTATATGTTCATCACTTTTCCTGCAAACAAAGCAAAATATTTTTTCGTCACTCATGATAGCACTTTATTACAACTGATCACATTTATTTTATAAACTGCACAGAAAAATAATACATTTATTATGAGCATAGCCGTTCACCAGATAGTTACAATAAACAACAGCTGATGCGCAGTGAAGGGCCGCAATAGACCAAGCGCTCTGTCTCACTCGCATTAGTTACTGTATACGTTCCTTGCTCCCCGAACTACTGCTCACTTTGAATGCGTCTAGCAAGATGATAGAACCGTCGAAACTGTCCGGCTATTATGTAAACATAGATTAATAGGCCCCCAAAAAATTATATATAAAATTGAGATTTTATAATATAACGTAAGTATAATTATAAATTATAATAGTTTAAGGGTGTCTGGCAGAGGGTTGCAACCATACTAACTGTCTGGCAATGAGCAACGCGAGTTTTGATATTATTATGAATCAAATATAAAAAAATTCAGTTTTATTTTATGATAAATTTGAGATGGAATTTTATACATCTTTGTTACCTGTTACCTGCCAAAGCCACCGCTGCCTCAGCTTCATGGGTGGGGATCATTCTTACCTGTATTAGGGACACACATAGAAAAATTTTCAGCTTTTATGAAAATCCGAAGGTCTGGCACTCACGGGCTCTTGGACTATAAGGCTAAATTTAATATTGCAAGTTAGCTTGACTGTGATTATTCATACAACTGTGTCTTCATGGATACTTTATAGGTGATTCACAATACCGTCTCGTGTTTTATTACAACAGATTTGTGTGTAACAGAACTTGTGGTTCTTTTATTATTTATTTTTGTTACCTTATATGCTTATATGTCCGTGGTTTTTGGTTTTATGAGATTAAGTAACCCAATAAAAGGTTTTGAAGGAATATTTTTATTTTTATTTTATTGTTATTGTATTCTTTATTGTATACTGTCCAAAATATACAAAGCTATTGTTTACAGTACAAATCTATTTTATTATTATTGCAATAAAATAGAACTATATATATCTATAGTTGATTTAAACTCAACAGAAAGCAGCTCTATAACGATCTATGTAATTTAAGAACACCTTTATGCAAAAACTATAATAATTGGAAGTCGTAAACCATAACATGTACTAGGAAAGTTGCAACAATTTTATTTGCGGTTTTATCGTTAAATATAGAAACTAAATTATAGAAATTAGATGCTATTTAAGGTAGGATGCTATAGCGAATTATATTGCATACGTTCAATAATTGTTTTAAGGTAAATAGAGGTTTAAATAAACTGGTTTTATGTTTATTATTTAATGATTTTGTTAAAGTCTTGTAAGAATCAAGGAGATGAATTAATTAATTAATTAGAAACTTTTTCTTTCCTTGAAATGCTTATTTTTTTTTACTTTGGCCATCTAGTAAAAATTTAATCAAATATGTCCAATCCATATCCCATTTACCCAAAAATAAATTATATGTGTACACCGAAAATGGATTTAATATTTTGCTAACACCAAATTTTGCCAACTACGACAAATTGTATGCAAAATTCGTACTTAAAGGTCACGATGAGAATAACTGTCACCGGCTAGGGATATAACATGTTAAAATTAAATATAATATCAAAAACAGTATTATTGAAAAAAATATTTCTGACAAAACTTTGAATCTATCTAAAAAACTGTCGTGAATAATTTATAGACATTAACACAAAATTATGACTGATATATAATGTGCTTACGAGAATTATAGAGCTCTGGTAATATAATCTACTAGAAGATGATTGATCACAATTATATATAAAAAGATAAAGCCCTACACATTGAGTTTACTAAGATCTTTTACTAAAGTACTTACTCATATGTAGACGAAATTGTTATCATTTGACTTGTAGATGACTAAGTTTATTCGGTTAATGTCTTTTCTGTCTCAAGTGGTTGAAGTTTATTCATGTTTTCATACGGCATTGGCGATGTCGTTATCAATAAAATAGTCACCTAAATTTTAGAACAAAAGAATTTTATTCACGTAATATTTTTTATAGATGTACATTGTATATGGACCATGTTTTTCCTAATACGTAACTGGTTATTTTGGCAATATATAAATACACACAACATAATTTAGAGATTATAAATAAGATATACAAATATAACTAATTAGAATATGTTTGTTGTAAATAAAGTACATATGAATTATAAACTTATATCATACTGTTAAGTCGCTAGAGAAGCACTTTACATACAATGTGAGCTAAAGCCCTAAGTTCTTTATTGTAAAAATATTTGTTTTTAGTTGCTCGTATTTTTAGTGATATTTTATTTTATAATATATATATAATAATTTTCTTTTAAATTTATAATGAAAAAATCCGTGCCCGCAGGGGGACACGCGTGGGTAGACCTCGTGTGTAACTCGTTTAAAATATAACTCACTACCTAAGAATAATACATGATGCCGTTGTTTACATCAAACATTTTCAAGCAAAAAGCGGTTTTAATTTTTTTTCTCGGAAAAGGTATCTTTTTTGAAAATACTTTTGGTACTTAAATTTAGAGTAAACAATAACCTTTTTATTAAAAATATTTGAGATGAGGGAATGTTACCAGAAAAAAGTTGACCTGGTTTTACCTACCTTAAATTTTCAAGCTAAAAGTGGTTTTTATTTTTTTTCTCGGAAACGGTACCTTTTACGGGCAAAACTTCTCATGCTTAAATTTAGAGTAAAAAATTATCTTTCTATTAAAAATACTTGTAATGTAGGAATGTTTACCAGAAAAAAGTTATGAATTTTTTTCCAAAAATTTTTGTTTTTTTTACCCCCACCCCTAAGTTATTGAAGTTAGGTTTTCGGTTTATCTACATTAGTTATAGGTATTCATCAAAGACATCATATAATATGAACGCGATTGATCTTCTTTGTATAGGGAAAAAGTTATGGTCGAAAAACTGAAATCAGAAAAAGTGAGGCCCTAGCGCCCCCTGTGTCCGGATTTCTCTGGTTAACGAACTTGACCTTCATTTTTGGATGGTTGATTTTTGTGCAAAGTTTGAAAGCGATCGGAGCGAAACTGCGGCCGCTATCGTGCTGACAAAAGTCGAATCTGGACGCACGCACGCATATATATATATATATATATATATATAAACTTTTTGACCAATGGTCATTTCGGACTCAGGGGGTCATAAGAAGACCTCCTGTGAAGAAATTTTTTCAAAATTCGAAAGTAGGGGACAAATGAATGGGCAGACCGAATTTTTCGAGGTCTACCCAAAAAAGTCTTAAGCTTCGTTTGAACATTTAAAGCAACAACTAATGATAATATATGGAGGATTCAAAACGAACTGGCAAAGCTGTTTCAGTTAGACCTTTTCGGGTGCATGAACACATACTGTATGACGTAAGACTTTCCTTAATTTCCTTGGGAATAAAATGTTTAGGCATCTATTTAATGCATTTCTAGGTTCTTTTAGGAAACTCTGTCACTAAACTGAATATTAAAAGAAAATAAAAAATGAAAGTTAATGTATAAATATTTTCTTTCATTAAGGCATGATAATGTTGTTTCCTGGGGACGATTATTAACCTTTAGATCATATGAATTATATAGTTATTGTATATTATTTTGTTTATATTTAAAATCCTCTTAAGATAAAAACCTCAACAATAAACTTCTAAATACAGCAAAGGTAACTTCTAGTAGCAAGTAACAATAGTAAGACCATGTAAATAATTTTGCAAAAAAATATATGTCTATTATACTAGGGGCGCCAACAGACCCTCAATTTCAACTCGATGCCATCGCGAAATCTCGGATGCCGTTTGCATATTGAGCAGAGCGAGCCCAGTGTAATGACTCATCGTTGAGGACAATGTCGGTAATGTAGGAGATTTCAGATTAGGCTGACAGTCGCGCCATGGTCACTATCAAGCCATCAAATCAGACCTAACCTACTCGTAATTATCCTAACCAAATTAAACCTTTTCCCGTTGACTTCAATGGGATATCAGTTTTTTGACGATTATTCCTCAACGACATGACATTTTTTTTTAAACCATCACCTAATCTTTGATTGCTAAATTTCATAATTTTCCGTCAAATAGTTTTCGAGCCTATTCGTGACAAAGAACGTGAAAAAGTCTCCAGTAGAGCGCTCCGCTCGCTTCGCTCAATAATTCAATATACAACAGTGTACAATCCAACATAGTTCTCATTCACTGGAGTTAATGGGAATTATGTTTGAAATATATTGCTTTTTAGTAAGATATAGAAATAAATGTCTAAATAAATTTTATGGACTAACAATGTTTTGACTATGATACTATTCCTACATTACGGAGTTATTTCAGAAGATAGAGTGGTAGAAGTACACACATAAAGAACTATGTAGATTATAATTAGTTACATAAACACAATCCAATCTTGAATATAATAGTAAAATAAAATATATTTATGTATGTAACAGTCCTCCCTTTGTGTGAGACGTATCAGTAAAGGAATCGCTAATTTCAGTCTGATTGTTTTATAATTGGAATAAGTTATTTATTAACGGATATAATTATGATATAAATTGGTTGATCAAAGTACAATTAGTGATTATTCATAATTAGAGCTCTAAATTGATATATTGCTTTTTGTAACCTATAGCTATTTACCTACTGGCTAAATAAATAAAGCTCATCTAAAACCATGGTAATAACTGAACTGAGAGTTTTTTATTACTTCGTCAAGCTTTTACATTAAAAAAAATGTGAAATTACAGAAGTATCAGTAACACACACACATTCGATACACATTTTTCTTCCACATTTTTAAAAAAATATGAATTGAAATAATGAAATATTCACATCCAATTAAATTAAATAACTTACAAAAAATTCGCAATAAAAATACAAATATAGATGATTAATAATATTTATACTACGATTTGAGTAATTCTAAAATTAAAATGAATCAGAAGCAAAATCCTATTCATCAGGGACTATTAATATCCGAACGAAGATTATTGTGATCGATATCCGAACGTCTTGAGTTCAGGAACTTTTATACTGGAGAATAAGAATTACTAGCCATTTTTCTTTTACCGGTTGCTAGTTAGCAAATTCTTTTTATATCTCTTTAATGGGCAATTCACTAGAAGTGATAAATAAAGTTTTGAATTATTAAAATGAATCCTGCAATAACTATTATTTTTAATATTTATTTTTAGTACGAACCAAGTTGTTACATTGCGCGTTTCCGTTTTTCACATTTTATGAATACCTGACATGAATTTCAGTAAATTTCCTGTTTTTAATCATTAACCGTTGACATAATCACAAAATTTACATGTACATGGTTAATATATGTAGGTAACACAGCACTTTTCTTAACAGCTTTTAAAACATAAACATATATAACATTCCGCACAAGAAGTCAAAAAAATTTACAAAATTAAAGTATTATATAACTCATATTTATCATTTTTTAGATAAAATTCCGATTTAATAGAGGAAATAGATTTTGTGATTGAAAACAGGATATAAAATTGACTTAAAAAAAATCTACTAAAATACAAAAACAATTTCATGTCTGCGGGTTTATTTCAGTAGATTTCGACTTCCCATAACTGATATTTGCACAGCTGTCCCAAGTGTCAAATACCAAACCAAATTTGGTAGACAACATTGATGCTAATATAATTTTGATTAAATATGTTTTATTTAATATTAACAGAATTGAGCAACAATATTTCGGAATTCACTGTCGAATGTTTGTAAATCTGCCTAAATATAACAATGTAATAATATTTTTTCTAAAAAGTTTGAAAGTTTTTAATATTCCCTTTATGTAAAAAGTTCTTTAAAAAAAATAATAAAAATTATTAAAATACATTTTCCTTTAAAAGTTTTACAAAAGCAGGTAAGCCAAGACCATCAGAATTCTATTTGAACAAGAATTCTAATATAAATAACTTTCATATTCCTACAAATACAGTGGAATGAATGAATTTTATCCTAAGACAAAGATGGTTAAGCAAGTAGAGTTTTTGAGATATGTCATGTGGAAGTGACAAGTAAATAATAAACTCGTTTTTTATAGCAGAAGGAATGTCATATTGTAATAGGTGATATATTTCTTATAGTCATAATATTACCATAAAATAAGTACACTTCACTATCAGATCTTTGTAACATAATGTATTTTGAATTTCTTATCATTATATATTTACGTATCAAAACAAAGAAAAATGTGTTAATACTAATATATGTTCAATATTAAAAAAACACTTCTCGCAATATGCGAATTCGCTTGCGTGACTTTCAATTTATAACTCATGTATTTGCAGCAGGTTTATTCCCCAGCGCTGAGAAAACTTTTATCTCTTATTTATTTCGTAGTAATGTTACACTAGAGTATTGGCATTCTGCCGACTAATTTCTGAGAAATGAATGATGCAAAGAGTTCCTTAGTATGATGTTAAAAATCGGTACTTATATTTATTTACGTGACTTTGTAGGAATTAAATAAGATCTTAAGAGCTCAAAGTTAGAATTGTTAATCGTAAATTAACAAACCAAACAGATTCTACCAAAAGTTATAAAGATATATTTTTCAGCGGAATTCAAACATTCTGCAAAAGTTAACTTCAACAACACTGTTTGTCTGTTATGTTTATTTGAATGAAAATTCTACAATAACGTTTGAAGTTCAATGTTGCAATATGTATAACAGTTTTCTGTTTATATTATACAAATAGAATTTTCAAGTTAATACGACGCTAGTATGTGCAGTAACAAGTTTTGTTATCTTATTAAATTTTAAAAATTTGACAGTAATAAAAATAATATTCGATTCGAATGTCAATTTTTAAATAAGACTGAAATTAGACAATTTTCTAAGATCGAGATTTTTTGTAAACAAATTCAAGCGATTCATTAAATTAATTTCAAATACAAAATACTTGAGAACCACACACACTAAATTACCTCATTTAATAACCTACTTTGTAGAAACTTACTTTAATAGTTTCACATATTGAACAAAATATGAATTATTATTAATATAACATTTATTATTACATTTAAAGTGATTAATTATCACGAAAATATAATGTACTTGTCCTAATTGTTATTCCATAATTCAGAGTTGTATTTAAAAGCATCTATCTATCGAAAACAACAGTTCTATTAAACATTTGCATTCCATAGATCATTATATATGAAAGCAACTCTTAAAGATACATAGCAAAGTTAATTATTACCGAGGTTTAATAATTAACAACACCCTTTTGTAGTATATTCACTAAACATTTCGGAACCCTTATCATAGAAATGTTAAACCTCTTAATCCTCGACATGTTTTAGAGAGGTCAGAAGTACATTTGACTCATACTGTTATGGGACTAATATTTTCCGAAGTATATAAAAACCAATAAGGTGACATCAAAACGAAGATTATCAGCAGTCTATTATTTATGCATGGTGAATGAATATATAAACAGCTACACGTAAAAACAGACAAAAATATAAAAAAAACCATGGTATTAAATTTAAAAATTTAAAATATGCACTCAATATAAAGATTACATCATTACTATTTTATTCTATGAACTACTATACTATAAAAATAATATTATAGTTGAATAAAAAATTTGTGATTGAACAACAAGTTTTATTGTAATAAAGACACAATAAATACAATAATATTTATGGTACAATTTTATGCGGAAACGTAAACAAGATATGATCTTTATGATTTACCGGTCTTTTTATTTCCATAACAAAGATTTATTAAAACAAATAAAATGTTTTAACCGTTAACTTGGCTTAACTGTTATAGAACTTAATTGAACTTTATTAATAAATAATTAAATATTTTTATTTTAAATAAATATGGAATGAAAAAACATCAACACGATGTTACAGAAAGTTCCCATTTATTAAATTACTTTAGACAAACGCACACTAATGATAAGCTATCGATTTTCAATCTTTTTTATAAAATGGTTTTGGTAAAAAATATCTGTAATTTAGAATCGACTTGGAAATATATCGACTTTATATATTATTGTGGAAAACTATCAAAATTATTTCAGATTAGCATTATCGGTTCAGTATAATATTGTTACTAGTCTCATAAAAAGAAAATAAAAAAAAATCACTTGAAGGAAAACTTTTCTCTCTCTGGAATGCAATTTCTATAATCCCTTTATAGGATTTGTAGGTTATTTTTTGTGACTAGTTATTTCTTTTTAGAAATTGTTTTAGTATTGTAAAAAATTTTGATAATTAAATGTAAACTCACAATATATAAAAGAAACCTTCATATTCTATACATGGAAATGATAAAGGTTTGAGGTTCCTGCTAAGACAAAATACAAAGACAAAATATGACAGCAAAATATGTTTGTAAATAAATAATGTAACTTTTCCCACAATTCCGAAAACTCCGGTTGTTCGCACAGATATAAAGGCTATCTCTGATGGTTTTTGGAATCCATATTTAATTACATGGTACGGCATCTATTACGATCGGCTAGAATTGACAATATAAACATATGTGACATTCCATAAGAGATTTAAGACATTTAAGAATAATTTATAAACATCCATAAAAGAAAGTGAATGTTTTATGAAAATCATAACTATATGTGAAACAATCCCAAGCATATCTGACGGTATACTAACGGATATCCTCATTGCTTTAGTGTCACGTCACGGGATCGTTTTCGTGCTGTTTCTTGACGCCTCATACGTACGTTGAAACCTTGTCCAAAAAGAAATCTTTTTTTTTTCACAACCCTTCATTATTTTTAGATAAATTGATTTATAGTACAAAGTAGTTTTCATCTTTATCCATCAAAATAAGATACTGTGAGTAATTATATTTGGAGTCAATATACAAATAATAAGCTAACACCGCAGTCAATGACATATCACTATCAGGAAGCTTTGTTGTGTTGTTATTATAGCCGAAATATTTTTTTTAGTATTAAGAGAAACTGATTAATATTGAAAGAGTAAAAACCAAGCATTAAGCCAAAAACAAACCAAATTTCATTAAAACTGGTCTAGTATTTTTTTTTTAATGCCCGTATAAATAAAATATAATAAGATTAGAAGGTCAAATCACAAAAAATATATAAATATAAAATAAGTTATTCCATTATTTTATTGTAATAATTTTAAAAACACATATATTGGATATTTATTATATAATGGACATTTCAAATTATTATAAATCTCACTCTATAGTTAAATAAAACTTAAGCGGCAGAATAATAATGTTTATCTATTATAACACTATGTTAACTACAGTAATATGTAGTTCAATGGAATTTGAATTTAATGCGAAAACATAAATAATAAAATTGATTCTTTTAATAAATTCATATTCATATCAAAGGCAATATTAAAAGCTAATGATCCAAACTTTTTAAATATAACATATAGTCGTTAAAACAATTAAAAAAAATGCTATTTATTAATCTGCTACAGATAAACACCTCCATAGAATAAGCGTAACTATCGATCTTCAATCGTTTTCTGCCTTTGTTTGATCCACTTATGTGGGCCTGAAATAGAATTCAAACAATCTTCTTTTGATCAAACGATTATGTCACGCCTTAGTATGAACTAAAAATAGTATAGGCGCTGAAATTCACATAGTAACAGTGAATATAGATAATTTTTTAAGCGTTTCTCAGCATTATATAACCAATTAATTTCTTCTACTAAATAAAAAGTTTATATTTACTAACATATAATATAATGACGGAACGGAACGAGACGGAACCTCTCTTCTCTCCAAAGTTATGAAGAGCATCATCAATCAAAAGCACCTAACGTACCTTGGGGATCACCAGTTGATCAATAAGCTGCAAAATCTTCGTCATGGTGGATCGCCTGGTGATCTGCTGTTATATCTTACGCACCTGGCCAGCTTGGCACAATGGGTTCCTTTTGAAGCTTCCCTCCTATGGGCTAATCCGAGTGTTTATGCAAGCTTTCTCACTGGGCGGAGCATACAGCTCGTTTTTGACGATTTTTGTTTGGACTCCAGGGTAATTTGCTGGTGTACTTAAGGCTGCGTGCTATGCCCACCTCTGCTCCTCCTGCATCACTGACATGTTGAAAATTTTCAACATACATTGTTTAGCGTATGATAGCATTGGGGATGTAGTATATTGTGGCCGTACAGGGCTCTCTCGGAAAAACGTAACGAGTGCCGAAAGAAACTTGTATCTTTTATAAAGATCACTAGGAATAGTCTCAGAATGAGGTGAAGTGAATTTCGTTCAGTTTAATCCCCGAAAGACACAAGTATTCGTATTTGCCACTAAGAAAACCCTATTTAATTTTATTAAGCCCTCCTCTCAATGCCTCAAGTATCAGTATAATGGGTCTCGACATTTCGAGCGATCATTAGTTTCGTGGGCATCTGGAGAACAAGACAAAGTTGATCTCGATGTAAGTGGAAGTGATTAATAAAATAAAGAGAGGTAGTATTTCCGGCCTAGCCAAAGATAGCTCTATAAAAGGCAGGTCCAGCCACACAGTATTGTTTTGGAGTACTGTTCTTATTTCTGATCCTAGCTTTAGCCTCTAGCCTTTGACTGCGTACAACGGAGAGCCTTTGAGATTGTCGGGGAACCGGTGCTCTGTGAATTTGCTGGACTCTTTATGCGTCTTTTATCGCATTGACAAAGGGGAGTGTTCCAAAAAGTTTTTTGATCGCTGCTGCTCATTTTATCAAGGATCTTTCTTCCACATACTACGAAAATGTGCAACGAACTCCCGTCGGCGGTATTTCCGAGTCGATAAAAGATGAACCTAAAAAACAAGCAAAAAAAAGCATATACGCCCACCTCTAATGCCGGCAACGCCCTTGCGAACCTCGGATGTTACAAAATTTCAGGAGCGGCGGTGATCACGAGTCGTCTGCACGCTCGTCTGACCTCCTCTTTCATAGGAAAAAAAACTGGTCTACTTGTAAGGCGGTTCAATTATTATAATTGTAACTTTTGTATTCTTTCAGTAAATTTATATATAACATATCTAACTTCAATACCATAATAGAACTTTATTAAAATACTTGTGGATTCTTCTTCTTTTTTTTACATGGGAAACTAATGAGAAAGCAATTAGAAGCAAATACTATCATACATATTGGACTATTTTTAATGTGTGATTATGTCCGAAGTTCTTAAGTTCAAGAGCCTGTTAATCTTCTATAGTCTATACCAGTAAAAAAAAGAGTAATATTTTCCTATTATTTCTGTGCCACTTTAATAGGCCATTAAAAAAAATAACACTTGATTAACATTAGCACTTTTGCTTCTTTACAGTTTTAGTAAGAAGTAAGTACGTTACCAGTATCTCTGTTAATCACATTTGCAATAATACTTTTCTAAAATGTTTGGAAGTTTCAAATATCCCCTTTAAATATTTTTTTCTCTAAACTTAAATGAAAATTATATATTTCTTTAATATATTTCTAGACTAGGGAGGGAAGCCAGGATGAACAGATTTCTATTTAAACACGTAGTTGAACAAAAATAACGTTAGTATTTCGGCTACAGTGGAGTGATTCCGTTTGATTCTCGAACAAAGATTGTTAAATGAATAGAGTTCGTATTTGAGACATTTCATGTGGAACTAATAAGGAAATAATAAACTCGCAAATTGTAGCAGAAGGAAAATTATATTTTCAATAACCTGTATACTTTAATGATTTTAATAATGTTTTTATAAAACAAGTTCACTGAACTTCAATGTCTTTGAACTACTAAGTTATACGAATTTCTGTTTTTGGAAAGCTTTGGCTATGAAACATTGAAATTATTAAGTTAAAGTATAGACCAACATATTTTAATTTTCTTATTTTTATTATCCTCACACATGTAAACCATGTTAAGTTTAAATAAACGAAAAGTAAGATAAGTTCCAAGATTTCAAAAGAAATTCATTAGTTTTATGTGCGTTCCGAAAAGACGTTTACCTTTAAGATTAGGTTAGGATACACAACCGTAACGGACGGAATTCTAGATGACTCAGTTTAAATTCTATACCCGTTAATATATATATAAATATATTACTTTTGTATATTTATTTCACACTTAAGCACGCTTGACATTGGTGCAATGTATATAAGCAAATTTAAAATATATTTTTACAAATATCTTTTTAAGTTTAACTAACCATAATTTGCATCGTTCATCGTTCATCATTCATCATACAATATATTTTCACAAGCTTGTAAAATCTATTCAAGTAATCGATTACGTGACGTTCCATACTTAACTAGTGTGTGTAATGCCGGGGCAGAGACATGCCAGACTTTTTAGAAAAGTTTTAGTAACTTAAAATCTGTTACACACTAAAAATTTATGATAATATATATGTATATCTTGACATTTCTTGGTACATACAGTTACGATGGTATGATAAATATAAAGGGTACAAACTACCGGTTGCAGTAATAATAGTATAGACAATGAAATAAATTTTGTTACGAGAAGTCTAGGAATAGGAATGTTAGAACATTATAAAATCCCCCTATTTACTTATGACATTTCAGTAAAGTGACTTACAGGGCTATTACTTAATAAATTAAATAGACTAAGAGAAGCTTATTTTGCTAAAATGTATGAATTCCTTTTCACATAACGGTTTTTAATTTTATGTAAATAAAAGATTTAATAAACCAAGAAACCATATTTGAATAGTCTGCAAAAGTTTATTTAAACAATGTTATTTGTCTTTTTTCTTTTATTTGAATCAAAATTCTAAAGCAGTTCTGTTTTCGAAGTTTACTGTTTGAAAATGGATAAAATTTTTCTGTTTGTATAAATTGAGATATAAGGATGGCATATTTCCAGAATAGAACTTGCGGTGATTAATTAAAGATATTAAACAAATATCGTCATTTCTTGTAACCCTGATAACCTTAAATAGGTATTAATAAAATGAATAGAATTGTCAATTTTGAGTTATGTGTGAATCTCCGATTGATTACATTTCCTAAAATAAAAACTAAGAGAAAGATCTATAGTTTCGATTTCAAACACAAAATACTTTAAGACCGCTAAGACTGAATTGCCTCCCCAGCTACAAAACGGCGCCATGTCGAGGTCGCAAGATGTGAAATGAGGCTGATGTACTGGTGACAGAACATCTGTCCAGCGGGATAGCATCTTCGCAAGCGCATAAATATAGGATTCTGGAATATCTGGAATATATATGCATCCAGACAAAACGGAGATTATCTATTTATAATATGAAGGATCTATTTCTAGTAAGGGTGGACTGGTTGGATTCACCAGGAATAAGTCGAAAGTAAAAGTTATGATTGTCGACAGAACTGGTCAATTCTCAAGGAATGGAAATCAAAAGAAAAATCCAAATGTCCAAAGCTGCAATGAATCGGCTTACACGTATCTGCAATATATCTAATATCACCAAGGTCAATACAGACGTTAGTTTTTTAGATATTTTTAAATGTCTCGGAATCATGGACAATTCATGCATCAGACCGGAAAGGGATTGACGCAAGGAAAACAATGCTCCGCATTCCATGAACCGCCAAAACGACCATCAAATCTGTATTGGAAAAACTTAGTATAAAAACAAGATTTTCAATGCTATTGAGATGGTATATGTACGAATAAACTTTATATTAAATTCTCAATGCTATTGAGATTCTCGAATATTTTGGTCACATTACCTGTCGAGAAGGCAACAACCTCAACAAATTACTTATGGGCGAGGTTAAATGAAATAAACCTCGTGGCAGAATACCTAGCCGTTAGTGTGATCAATTATCATCTTTTATGGTCTCCCCATAATAACTGCGTCAAAAGAGATTGAAAATGGGACGAAATGGAAGCAAACTATACATCAAACCACGAAGGTTTTTCATGGACGTGAATATCAGTAATGAAGTATTTGACTACGAAGAGATAATATAATATTAAGTATCCTATTTTAATAATAAACTTTTATGTACGAATAAACTTAATATTATAAGTCGATTCAACTGTGTTTATTCATACAACTTTATCTTCATGAATACATTTTACGTGACTCGATACCTCTTGTTTTATTACAACAGATTTATGTGTAATACAAATTGTGGTTGTTTTCATGTCCAATTTTATTACCTCATACGTTTATATGTGCGTAGTTTCCGGGAAAATAATGATATTTTAGAAGCTTAAACAAAAATAAATTCACGTTTTTCTTAACCACGTACAAAATTCGAGTATTAGATGAAATGCATTCGAAACATTGTATATATACAGTAAACTATATTTGTAATAGGTATTATTCCTTCTCTCTTCTCATTTATAATAATACTCTTTAGATTGTAGTAATTATTATCAATGGTTAATTAAAAAGATATCATCGAATTTATATAATTTATATAATATCTCTATGGTACAAAAACTCAACTTTAGTATAATGTTGAATACTTTTTAATTACTATATATTATGATTTATTTTCTACGTGTAGACAAAGGAAAAGTCCTTCGTCGATTAAAATTAACTTTTAACAATGTAACGATAGTAATCTTAAAATATGTGATGGCACGCAATTTTTAAATAAAAGTAATTTATACTTTTTCGACCGTACAAACAGTATGTATGTGTGTACACAAAATTATAATGTCTTTCTTTATTCTCTCCTGTTCTTATATTTGTATAGGTCATTTTTATATAATTGGATATTCACACTTCATTGTCATTGATATTGGTTAAGTATTTTATATAATGGCAATAAAAAACAGTTTTTTTTAAATCAACATGGATTTAAAATATCACAAGCTGTACAATAAGCTACTGTATTCGACGGAGCAAAGTTGTAAGTTTTTTATATTTTTAATAAATCGTTGGTAAAATTCTTAGGCAAAATTTTATATTTTTTCTATCCCAAGATTTTTTCTTTTATTATACGAGTATTTCGGAGAATATTTGAATAAAAAAGCTTTTGGTTCAAGATGTCCTTGGGGTTATTAGTTTTATTATTACCGAAATATGTTTTTACTATTCAGCGAATAATAATACAGGAATGTCGGATATTGCTTTAAGACTAAAAATATTGAGATATACATATTTCCCAATCGTACAATATTTCCTAATAAATGTAAAGAAAGAATAAAAGAAAAACATTTTTTTTCTATAAGGATGCGATATTATATAATATATAGAAATAAATGTCATTAAACTTTTCAGACAATTTATTATCTTAAGAACTTAATATAAAGTCATTATTTCTGAATATTCCTCATAGCTTATTAAATCTTTATCATACTTTGCAGAAGCGAACTCTCCAAGACGTTCTTACACAATGAAAAGATATCGTGGAGAACTTATGCCACAGTGGTACTAACCTCAATTCTGAACTTAATATAAAGTTACACAATTTTAAAAGCACTAAGTGTACGTGGGCATATTTTAATGTATTGTATTTTACTTTATTGCAACTCGTTCAAATATTTAACATATTTTTATATGTATTTACAAATGAAAACACATAAAAGTTTTAATATATTAATACATGTTTAAATATTGATAGAAGGACCAGATATAGCCTAGACCAGGTCATTTAAATAGTAATACCTGACTGAAATATATATTGTTTTTAATGTTACATGTACTCAAATATTAATATCTCCGATAAATATTTTATTATTATTCGGGAAATATTTTAAGTCTCAAATGTAAAAGTTCTATTAATCAGCAGTGTATATTTTGGTGTGAAATATATTAACTCGACTTTGTTATATTATACATAATCTAAATAAATATCAATAATAATTACTATCAATTTTGATGTTGTTCTAGAAAGTATTATTATTTCTAAAGATAATATATTTTGCAGAATACAGAAATCTATACACAATATATTTTACTGATATTAGAACAATGACAAATAGTGTATATTGTATAATAGAAAAATTTCTTAATGTATCAAAACTGCCAAATAGAAAAATGTATCAAAACTGCAACGGGGAAAGTAAACATTAGAAAATAAGTTATATAGTTGTTGTAGTGACGTTGTGACCGGCTCTGATCAAAAATTATATGTCAGAATCTAGTTCATATGAAATTCAACCTACTTTTTGAACACAGTCTGCTTCTTCAAGCACTTCTCACCAATGAAGTCAAATCTTTCTTTTTATTGTGTGTTATTTGTGTGAATTTAACGTTTACAAAAGTGTTATGTTATGGAAAAATAAAGCATGCATTTTATTTAAGTACAGTAACATTCAATAAGATAAAAAAAAAATTGTGATAGTGTATCTTGATAAGAAGTACCACAGAGCACTTTGTAAGATTTTGTGATGGCTTCTAAAAGAGAATGAACTGGTTTCAGATCATAGGAACAATATGCGATTCCCGTTTTTCAGAGAGGAAAACGGGGAAAAATTATAAATACAACTATACCAATGGGCTTGTCGTATGAATCGGAATGCCGGACTACATGCGAAATACAATGAGATGAATGACTATTTGATGAAAGATGTATTAAAAAAATAAATGCTATAATAAAATAATGTAGTAAATGTCATAATAATTTTAAAAAATTAATACTTTCGAAGGATTTGTTTAGTGCAGCGTATGATTACTCCTTCTATTTACTAGTAAATATCGCTTGACCTACAGTAAGTACTTTATTGGTTAGTGAATAAAGTACTTTATTTAAATATTTTTAAAATTCAAATATAAATAAAAATTAAAAAATTAATTTGTTTATTTTTGACTCGTGTAATAAATGACTAAAGTAACTACAAGATTGTAATATTGACATTCAAATAAAGATGTTTTTGCTCACTGATTCAAGTTAACCTACTTTATACGTTTGCTAAGAATAGAGTAGAAACACTCATATTTTTTTTAAGAAATTTATGTATACTACGGCTCGTAGTACATTTAATGTTATTCCTAGAGATACGCTTTAGTTAGATAATAATATGTAATTAAGAAGAATAACATAATTAAAACAATTACTGTTGTATTAATAACACATATACTTACGTAATTCAAATCGCTTAAAAATGAACTATAATATATAAAGACAGATTAATTCGAATAATAGTTGGAAGAAATATAAAAGTTATGATACTATAATGCGACATTTCATACAAGAATTTGTACATTCTATAGCAAACTAAGCTTTTACTTTTTAAAGTTAAAAATTACAGTAAGCAAAATTGGAATCTAAACAAATAGAAACAAATAGCAAATGTAAACAATAAATGAGATGCTCAACATAATATAGTCTTTCATGTTAAAAAAGTTGATATTTCAAGCGAACAAAACTGATAGATTCTCTTCAGTATTTTCTAAATCTAAAATATTATAGGATATATTATGGATGGAAGGGAGTCAGTGAAAAAAATAATAACAACTTTATGACAATGCTCACCTAGTACCAGGAGATTGAAAGCAAAATGAAATGACATTATCGGAAATGCTGTACAGAATTCAACAGTCCTCGTAAAGTACAATGTACAATTCAGAATACGTTGTACGCAATTCAACAGTCATCGTAATGATACTTTTTTTTATTGAAAATCCTAATATTTAGTTTAATCAAATTTAATATTTTTACTTATTATTACTTGTTGGTAATGAAGTTAAAGATTTGTTTATTTTTTATTCACCTATACATTAGCTTTTAACCGGAGCGAGCATCTTATTAACTTTATTGTTTTAAACTTTGATTAGTCTTTTTATTAATTTTCGCATTAAAAAGTGATATACTCACAATTTTGGCATGTATTATATTGGTACGATATCAAGCTTTTATAAGCCCACGAA
This sequence comes from Melinaea menophilus ssp. n. AW-2005, assembly GCA_918358695.1. Taxonomy (NCBI): domain Eukaryota; kingdom Metazoa; phylum Arthropoda; class Insecta; order Lepidoptera; family Nymphalidae; genus Melinaea; species Melinaea menophilus. The sequence continues at coordinate 16,530,954 of OU911052.1, forward strand.
ATAAAGAAAGTACTGAACAAGTGTTGACAATAATTGTTAAGAAATAATAAACGTTTGTTAATATATAATAAGACACTTACCATACATACATATTTTAAATTTCATAAAATAATTCTTAATATATTTTAGTTATCCACTCGATCATTTTCCAGGAATCGTGTTTCAGGGAAGTGGCTTTCCTGTTAAAATGATTGATACAAATTATAAACATGTAAATTGTTTTATTTTAAAGGTATATTAAAAATACATTTGATTTTGTACAATCAAACCATTGAATTGTAAAAAATAGAAAGCATTCAATACAAGACATATGATCTATATGTTTACATGTATTTGAAGTTTAATAAATACCAACTTGTATAGACAAATACATTTAATCTTATATTTAATGAGATTGTAAAGTGCTTACGCAACCCACTGCAAACTATATTGGACTACATCTTATTTAACACATCTATATTCAGATCCAGCAATAATTGGTTTGTTATTTATAGATAGTGTTTAGATTTAAAGATAGTGTATAGATATCTGGATTACAAGTAACCTAGGTTTTGTTTATTTTTTTTTTGTAATTATTATGTTCCAATAAAATTATAAAACTATATAATTAATTACAATCTGAAATTCAGTCTGACATCTGATAATCGGAAGTAGATTATGTCATTGTTAATTCCATATTCCATAGATATATGAACTTGACCTTTATAAACCGTTCGTGGATTATACGAGGACATTCCTCTATAATCATAGCAATGTTGGAGTTATGTACTATTATATATATACATTTCAATTTATTTTTTTTATAAAAAAAATGACGTCTTGTTTCATTTATTTGTACTTTGGATATTGACCTTATACGTTGTATCACGGGGGTTTAAAACGACGATATTATGGATATTATGGATAACTAGAAACATGAGAGAATATAAAAACTAATTTAATTAATTTTTTTCTTTTTGGGTAGCCTTCACTATCAGTCCAGTAAACAAGTTAGAATTAGTTTTATATACTTAATCTGAAGATGTAAAACTTTTCGTAACATCTTAACGTGATATTAACAAAATATAATGATCAAGTCTTCTCTAAAGCATATTATGAATAACTATGTTTAAAATTCCCAAACATGTTTGTCATACAAACATTTTAGTTATTAAAGACTGGGTAGGGTTATTAAATACTAGCTGCTGTTCATTGCTTTATTCTCGTCAATAAAAAAAATATATTTTTCGTACGTAACATTATTTTAGAACTGTGTAATGGTCGCTTCCAGCAAAGGAAGGAAGGAAATCACAGTACGAATTAGTTATATGGCAAACTAAAAATCAATATATTTTATAAAAAATCCGTGCCCGCAGGGGGGCACGCGTGGGTAGATCTCGTGTGTAACTCGTTTAAAATATAACTCACTACCTAAGAATAACACATGATGCCGCTGTTTACATCAAAAATTTTCAAGCAAAAAGCGGTTTTTATTTTTTTTCTCGGAAAAGGTATCTTTTTTGAAAATACTTTTGGTACGTAAATTTAGAGTAAGAAATAATCTTTCTATTAAAAGTATTTGTGATGTAAGAATGTTTACCAGAAAAAAGTTATGATTTTTTTTCCAAAAATTTTCGGTTTTTTTACCCCCACCCCTAAGTTATTGAAGTTAGGTTTTCGGTTTATTTACATTAGTTATAGGTATTTATCAAAGACATCATATAATATGAACGTGATTGATCTACTTTGTGTAGGGAAAAAGTTATGGTCGAAAAACTGAAATCAAAAAAATGAGGCCCTAGCGCCCCCTGTGGCCGGATTTCTCTGGTTAACGAACTTAACCTTCATTTTTGGATGGTTGATTTTTGTGCATGTTTGAAAGCGATCCGAGCGAAACTGCGGCCGCTATCGTGCTGACAAAAGTCGAATCTGGACGCACGCACGCATATATATATAAACACGCACGCATATATAAACATTTTGACCAATGGTCATTTCGGACTCAGGGGGTCATAAGAAGACCTCCTGTGAAGAAATTTTTTCAAAATTCGAAAGTCGGGTACAAATGAATGGGCAGACCGAATTCTTCGAAGTCTACCCAAAAATATAGCAAAATGTAATCTGAAATCGTTAAATTGAAGCTTATTGTATTATGACTTAACTAAATTATAAATATAAAAAATATATATAATTTACATTTTTCTTATGTAGGTCCATAAAATATTTACAAAATTTGTGATCTTATGGACATGCCAAAATTACGCTCGAATAGCAGAAAGTTACCTTAATTATGTAAATATGAATTTTGTTGAAAGTTGTAGGTAAGATCATCAAAATGAAAAATAATTTATTATACTGAAATTCATGTAAGGTACAGAAAATATGATCAACTGAGTCACGCACTTGAATAACACAAATCTTACGGAAACTATAAAGGAGTAATAGTAGTTGTCGCAGGGGAAAAAATATTATTATAATTTAGATTTTATCCCTTGCTACTTTCTTGAAAAAGACCCATTATAGCAACCCAGAAAGAATTAAAAGTAATAAATCTTTTCCTATACCGGGTGTAAACTATGGTATAAAAGGTGACTGAACCAAAGGTCGCATTTCAGTCAGTAACAAAAAGTAGTTAAAAGTACTTAAATAAATAAATAAATAAATACATAAATAAGAACCACTTTAACTATGTTATAAGACACCAATTCAAGTACAAGTAAAACTTCAAATTGATGGGATTGTTCAATATACCTAACCATTGCAAAAATAAATAAATGTTAGAAAAAATCACAGAGACATTTGTTCGGGAATAAGATCCGAACAATAAATTTGAAATAAAGGGACTGAATTAAATACAAAATCGGATAGAAGTGGTTGTAGATCTATTTATTTATTTGAGTTTTAATATTTGTGTTTATAGTTATTAAAATGTATAATATATTTAAATCTGGCTAGGAAGTCTGTGTATTTTATATAACATGAGTTAATTAATCTATATATGAATACGTGATGCCAAAACTTTGGACCCCTTTTTACGAAAATTGCGCGGACGCAAGAGCATAAAACTTGGCACACTTATAGTTTATGTACAGGAGAAGTGCAGAACGCTAATATTTTTCAATAATAATGCTTATAAAGTACATAAAATCAATAAATAAAACATTACCCACACTATCATGCATTTCACACACACATGTTTCTTTTGTTTTTATTTTGTCTATAGACATAGAAATATTACACACACTACCATGCAAATTCACACACGCATACTTACTACAGACTTAGAGTACTGACATTGACATATCAAAAATATTTATATTTGCCTATACATACTCTTAAAAAGTTAAATTTGTCTCATTTAATTAAATATAAAAAAAGATTTTAATAATAATGCATAAAAAATAAATTAAATCAGTTAATAAAACATTATACTAACCAGCATGCATTTGACACACGCATACATACTCTGTGGTTGTTTGTCAAATTGTTTCGTTTCTCTATTATAGACGTAGTTGAAAAGTTTGTTTGTTGTGGTTTTATTGAATGTTTAAAGTTAATTAAAGTTTTATTTGACGAATACTACGTGAAATACTGAGCGTTTATACAAATTTATGTGAGTTGTGTAGCAGTAAGATACATTTAAACTTATCGTCGTCTTTCAAGGACTATCATTATATGCATAAAGAAAGCTCTGTAGCAGCAATCTGCAATAACAACATTCAGGTACAAAAATTTTTGCTATTGCTGGTTCAAAGCAATTATTGTAGTTTACGATTTCAGTAATTGCATATACTTTAGGATAAATAAGTGATTTTGTGTAAAAACTTTTTCTCTTCTTGATTTCAGTAATTTATGAAAGATCTTTAATTATGCCTCGACATAGAACATAACGAGTCGGAGTGAGAGACAAAGAAGAAGGAATATTTCTCTAAGAGGAAGGAATAATTCCTCATCAGTAGTATTAGATAGTAATATGATTTTGAGAGATGCATTTAAGTGTGCTCTAAATGTCATTCCAAATGTGTTTTTAAGTTATGACATTAACATTTTGAACCTGAAGTGACTTTAGGCGACCAAACTGCATTCACTTCATGTTGTCACAAGGGTAAACCAATATTACTACCCTTAAGTCAAAATGAATATTTGATTTAAATTATTATATGATGGATTTACTTCAAATGAACCTTCAATAAAAAGTAAATCAAAAAATTATTTTGAAAATATTAAGAAATATAATTCATGTTTTGCTATGGTTAGCTCAGAAACCAAAGTTGCTGAGGCAGTTACAAGTGGAGTGTATCATTTCAAAATACATGATGTTTATTATCACAGATCAGGCCCAATGACTGCCGCATATGATCGCTTACCATGTTATGCACAATTATATTTTTATGATGTTCTTGTAATCTATAATTAATGGCAGTGTCACTGCCATTAATTATAGATTACAAGAACATGTTATGCAAACATGTAACAACAATATAATGCATGAAATTTGACTGGAATTGGAACGCAGTAATCCTTTTGTGCGGTCATTCATTGCAATGAAAGATCATTGTCAAAGAGTTGAAAATCAAAACAAAGAAATTTGTATGCTCATTAAAGTAAATCATCATTTAAATCTACGCCGATTTAATGATGCAGTTCAAACTGATGTAGCAGTAATATTTAGTACAGTTGATGGTGAGCCACCTTTTGAACGAAATATGATTTGTTTTTCAAAAGTTAATGGTATAATTAAGAATATCTCAGTTTTGGACTCATCATTAGACCCTTTAGCGTACCCACTGCTTTTTCCCAACGGTGATACTGGGTGGCATGTCAATATTGCTCATAATACACCAACTACATCTAATTCAAGAGCACCCAGAAATAAATTAACCATGCTTTAGTATACAGCCTATCGACTAGCAATTAGAGATGATTTCAGCATGTTACACCATTCACAAAAACTATTTCTGCAGTGGATTGTTGATATGTATGTGAGAATAGAGGGCTCACGATTACATTTCATTCGACAAAATCAAACAAATCTTAGGTCTGAAGTTTACAACAATTTAACAGACTACTTAGAATTTAACATTTCTTTTAATTTCATATAATTTGTTCAAAAAAGAAATTGGCAAATTAGAGTCTTGGTCAAATCTGTGGTTATAGTAGTTTAGTTTTCGACAGTAGAACCTTAATAATGTTTGAATATTATATTTTAATAATGTATATTAAGTCACTTACAATTTAAATTTATTATATGGTCGAATTTTGACCACTGGGCGACCACTAGTATATATAAAAATAACGAACAGTAAATGGTTAAAAGTTTGATTTCATCAATTAGACAATGGATTAATCGTGAAATGTCATTTTGAAATGTTTTAAATATGAAACATACATACATAATATTTATTCGGATTACAAATTGTGAATATTCACCAATAACTCTTATTCTTGATAGATTTATATTTTCATAATTTTCCTACATAAATAACTCCTGTCGATTACATACAAAATATGAAATAGATTATATTAAACAGCTTCTGATATGATTCAGTTTTCGTACATAGATAGTTTCTGAACCACACAGAGGGAGGTCGTCTGATACCAGAACTTGTACAGACATAAATACATTTAATCTCATATTTTTTGTGACTATATAGTCTTTACGCAATTAACTTCAATATATGTACTTTTATATTACTATACCGACTACTAAATTTAAATAAACCGGAAATCTTTATAACTTCTTTATCTATACATTTACAATTAAGGTTTTTATTACATCTTACAAGATTATTACGTCAAATAAACCTTAAACCATTTTTATAGAACTCAATAACTATTCCTTTCAGTATGGTTGGTATGCATCAGCTGTCTATCTAATCCGGAATAGATTATTTCAATACTCTCTTAAAAACTTCAAAGTGTACCTAGCTTTAATAATATTTTATATTATGTAGGTACTTGCTTGACAAATTGACGTTCAGTAACACGTTATTCATATTTTTTTCTAAAAATATATTAAGTATTTAAATTACTACAGAAATGATATTTCTACGTAAAAGTATATAACAGGTTGTTGAGCTTACTAAATCGGTAGACCTAACAGTTTTTCTTAAAATTATGTAAGTTTCATAGAAATACATATGATAAAACGAACTCAAGGCTAATGTTTATAATTCATTCTATATTCAAACCTAAATATTTGATATTCGTGTGACTGAAACAAGATCATTTGAATTCTATTTGTGTCTTACACAAATGGATCAAACCTAGATTAGGAATAAGATTGAAGATCAACAGATACTATTATCATTTCCACATAAATTTTACTTTTATATTAATAGAACTTAGTTGTTTTATAGAGCTAAATGTGAGTTATTTTGCCTAGTGTTACAATAAAGGAAATTTATTGTTGGCACAGTTACATCTTCGGATATAAGATTATTGTTCTAACAGTACAGTGAAAATGCTTTAAAATTACTACCGAAGGAATAATACAACTAAAAATTTTTACTAAGAATTAACAAACGAAGGACTCGTACACATACCAACAAATATATCGTTTTGTCGTGAAATATTCATTTATTCATAATAGTTTTTAAACAATATTTGTGTTGAAAGTCCTAAATACGCTTAAGTATAAAGTTAAACATTATCGATTACTCGAAAAAATTACATCCTTTCGTGACCAAGTATTCTAATACTATATGTATTATTCCATTATGCTAATTAACAATTAGGTCTTAGACTTTAATGACCTAAAAGTACAGTCAGTGATTTTGTTTTATTCTTACTTCCATATGTTATGTCTCAAATAATAACTTGACCGACCTTACTTTTATTCGAGGATTAAAAGGTGAAATTTAAAAGGCTTGTTATATGTAAAGGCTATTTCTTGTTTTATAGAATTCTGTTTATCCAACTATGTTGTGTCTAAACTATGATGTAATATGGAATTGCGTTCCAGGTTCGGAACACTATTTCAGACTTTATGATAGTTCCCGGACAATATAAAGCAGTATCTGCTTTAACAAGTCATATTTTTGTAGGAGATACTTCCAATACACCGCTTTATTATTGTAATCGGTGTTTTTAAAGAATATTTAAAATTATATAAAATTTATTAAATCTATCAAGAACAAAAATGTCTTAAAATCCGACCTATATTTTAAACACTTTGATATAAATTTCAATTATTTTAATATTTGTCAATCTGTTTAAAGCTAATAATTAACATAATTATTAATAATTAATTAATGATTATATTAATTGAATAGGCCTTTATAATTGTACTCTTATAATTTATGATAATAAGATACAGGTAAACTAAAATAATTTTAATTTACAATATTGTTAAATATTTTTATTTATTTATTTTTAAGGCAAAAAAGAATTAACTATCTTTTTAGTTCGACAAAAACAAGCAAAACCACAGCATCTTTTATCGCTCTGAAAGAAATTGAAGATATCCGATATTTATAAATAATTTCATAATTTATTCCTTATATATTTTGATTCCTTTTATGCAGTATCTTTAAGGATATTGAAAACGTGTTATAAGAAACTTATAAAGAGATTACAAATGACAAATTACGTATTTGGCTTATCTTTAGTATTATGTAACTTATACAAGTAAACTACTGCAGTAAACAGATAAGCTTCCACTAATAAAGTCGGGTTTGGTATTTGGTATGATCTTATAGGACAGCTATTCAAATATTATACTTGTGGTATGTGGATACTTACCGAAATATATAATTTGGCATGAAATTGAGAAATATGATTCTTTTTATCTAGTTCTAAATCACAAAATTAAATATTCTTTGTTATAACTTAACTGAATTCGAATAATATGGAAAATTTGATTGACATAAATTATTTTCTATTATATTTGTTTATAATAATAACATAAAAGTACTGTATATGTACGAACAAACAGATAAGGTAACACAAATTATTAAAATATGTATTTTGATTGAGTTATCAATATGATAATCAACTTATTATACTAAAATTCATGTTAGGTATTCAAAAAATATGATTAATAGAGTTACGGACATTAACAACTCGATTCTTATAAAAGTATTAAGTAGTTATAGTAGTTACTGTAGGATACGATTTTTTAAATTAACTAAGATTTTATCATATGTTACTTGTTATAAATTGCCTATAAAAATGTTGCCTACAAAAAGAATTACAACTTAGTAGGTTGTAATTATTTTCCTCTACTGGAAGTAAACAAAGTTGTAAATTGTACCAGAACTCAAGAAGGTCGCATTTCAATCATGGATCAAAAAAGAGTCCAAAATGAATAATATTTGTTTGTATTGTTTTTATTTGTTTAATACACGAAGCTGTGCAGGTACTTAGAAAGAATAATATTGTCATGAAATCTAATCTAATATTTAATATCTTAGTAATGTTCTTACTAAGATATCAATATATTGCATTAAAATACAATAATTTGTGAAGGCAATTTTAACCCCTTTTATAAGACTATAGTTCAAGACGTAAACCACTTTTGTCCTTAAAATCAATTGCTCTTAAACTCAATCCCTATGGATAGACAAATTTCAAAAATACTTTTTAACTGAAATAAGAAACATTACAAAACTTTAAATAATGTATCTTATAAAAAACATGGCAACCATTGGATATGTGCTTGTAATAGTTGATTATGTCTGTAATTTAAAGAAAAATATTCATATTCTATAACTATTTGGACTTTATTATGAAGAGAGAGTATAGATAGCAAAATGTGTTAAATACTCGTAATGTATTTAGACTTAGCTGTGATTAGTACTATAATAATACAAAAGTACTATCAGAAAACACAGAGTTGAATTAGCCTCATAGTAATAGGTAATAGATTTGAGCTTTAATAAATCAGTACATAGCTAACTGGTTTTGTATATGTGATAAAATATTATAAATAAATGTAAAGCTCAAATAATGAATAACCACGAATAACACTACGATCAACAGTTTACAAACAAAATATCAATTACATAACAGTACACAATTCCTTTTACTCAAGTTATCTCTAGTTATCTCTAGTTAGCTCTAGTTGTCGTCTTGTTTAGAAACAGTTTTCAAACCACACAGCGGGAAGTCATATGATAACAGAACTTGTTCAGACAGACATACATGAAATCCTATATATTTTAATGATCCGGTTAACTAATCTTAGTTAATGTTAAACAAATTAGTACATTGCGTTATATACGATCACTTTATTTCTTCTCGAATTTATATTCGGATTTTATAAAAGTTTTTTGTTATTTTGTTGTATTAATATTTTTATTCATACCTTTATAGGTACAACAAAACAGCTTAAAAGGTTATTATAGCTGTAATATAAAAAAAATATGTCATCTATATTTGAATATATTTTCTGAATTTTATAAAAATGTATAGTTCTTTTTTATTTATTTTATTGATATTGGATATATCCTAGTTAGTTCCTAAAGGCGGTATATCAATTTAGATTCTAATTATGAATGATCGATGGATTTATATTATCATTATATCCGTTTATTAATAATGGAAATTGTATCTATATCTAGATAAACAAATATATTTAATCTCATCTATACTTATAATAAATCTGTAGAGAGGTCAATTCTGTACATGAAATATATTTACAAAATAAGTAGCAGGGGGTGATTAGTGTTCGATACTGATGCCAAAAATGCAGTTAAAAAAATTTTTGTCTGTCTGTCTGTCTGTCTGTCTGTTTGTATGTTATTTATAGAAAAAAAAACTACTCGACGGATTTTAACGAAACTTAGTACAATTATTCTTTATGCTCCTGGGCAGGTAATAGTATACTTTTCATCACACTACAATGAATAGGAGCAGAGCAGTGAAAGGAAATGTTGAGAAAATGGGAGAAGTTGCTTGATTTTTTAAGCTTCCGTCGCGTGTGCAGCCTTAAAGGTTAGAGCTACATAGAAACTATAAAAATACACGAAAAATATTCCAAGACAGCATATATCTACCTTTTATAGTTAACTCACAATAACACGCATAACTCTCGATAGCTTAGCAGTTCGGAGATTTCTTATTATATTTGTTTACTTTTACGTTTATAAAACCAATAATGCTCACCATCATTCCTAATTAAAAAAAAAATAAACATTAGCACCAATTCAATAAAAAAAGAATCATTGAAATCGGTATAGAAACACCAAACTTATACTTACTTACATGAAATACGCCAACAAGACATCGCGCGTGAATAGTGAATCAAGCTATAAGGATTATTTTTGCGTAACGGTTGCCGCGCTCGACGGGGCTCGCGGCGGCAGAGTATAAAAGGGGCGGGAGGCGAGCGCAAGCGTCATTCAATATTTGGCTGTTGATGCGTTCAGAGTGTTGAACTTTATTGACAGACAATAATTGTTATTTTATAAACCGTGCTTATCAGCGCGACTTTTTGTCTTTAAATAGTTTATTTTAATTTCTTTTGTTGTTATTTTCTAAATTAGTTTTAGTTTTGTTGAAATTCTTAACTATTAATAGTTCCTATTTTATTTCTTTTTAAGTAGATTTAGATTCGATTTTTAGATTAGATAATAGATAGATAGATTAGATTATTGTTAGATTTTTAGTTACTGATAGGTTAGTTTTGGGCATTTTATGTTTAGTTTTTTTTGTATTGAGTAGATAAAAGCGTAGGTAGGTACTTTTATTAATTATAGTATTCATAGGTATTTTTTATTTATTTTTAAGTGAAGTAGGTATAGGTAGATATTGCCTACTATCTACCTATACTGCACACGTGTTTTAGCTTTATTTTCATTTCTTTTTTTTTTGTACCTAAGTTGTAGGTAGGTAGGTACATATTTCTTAGTTTAATTCTATTAGAATATTAGGTATTTAAGTTTAAATAGGCACTTAGATTTATATTTTTTTATTATATAGCAGCTGTACTTAGAACATCTAAGGTTTTTTTTGTATTAGCATAGGTACTTTGATTAATTACAGTAGTTGTAGGTATTTCTTATTATTCATTTTTAAGTGAAGTAGGTAAGTGTAGATAGTATTGCACACGCATTAAGTATAGCTTTATTTTCATTTTTTATTCTTTTGTAATTTGTAGGTACCTACGTACATATTTATAATTCGATTAGAATATTATTTTAGTTTTAATAGGCACTTAGATTTATATTCTATTTATTATATACTTAGCTATAGTTAGGACCTCTGACGTAAGTTTTTTGTTGGGTAACTAAATAGAATTTAAGTTACCGTCGATTAAAAATAAAATAAACGATGCCACCTAAAAAACGACCATCTTTATCTCGAACTTCGAGTCAAGCTAGGAGAATGAGAATGACGCGTTCTCAAGAATCGGAAGAGGAAAGAGCACATCGGTTAAACTCTATGAGAGTTAGTGCCTCAACATCTCGAGCTAATGAAAGCTCTCCAGAAAGAGAGATGCGATTAGCAGCTGAAAGAGCGAGACGAGCTACAACACGGGCTTCTCAAAGCTCTTCTCAACGAGAGCTAAGGCGTTCCATTGACCGGGAACAACATGCGTTATCCCGAGAAGCTGAAACTGCTTTACAACGAGAATTGCGACTCACAGCTGACCGCGAACGGCATACATTATCTCGCGAGTCTGAAACCTTCACTGAGAGGGAATTACGGCTTACAGCTGACCGCGAACGTCATATTTTATCTCGCGAGTCCGAAACCTTCACTGAGAGGGAATTACGGCTTACAGCTGACCACGAACGTCATATTTTATCTCGCGAGTCCGAAACCTTCACTGAGAGGGAATTACGGCTTACAGCTGATCGCGAACGTTATATTTTGTCTCGAGAATCTGAAACTTTTACTCAATATCAAGACCGTTTGACAAATGATAGGGCGCACCATAACATGATTCGATCTCTTGAAGATGAACATGAGCATGAACAACGACTAGAGTCGGGACGCGATTATTACAATTCTTTGAGACAAGAACAATTGATTACTTTATCTAATGAAAGATTAAGAATTGAAAATATTCGGTCGCTTGAAACAGAAGAACAGCGAGAGGCCCGTCTTACTGCAGATAGATTTCGACATGGTCTTAATGACTTAGATATACACGTGGTAGATCAATCTACAAATTCGGTGGCGTGGTCCGATAAATATAAAAGTGGGTTTGCTTATAACCTCACAATTGATTACAGATCATCTTCTGAAATAGGCGATATGAACGTAGTATGTTCCTTTTGTAATGCTTCGAAGTGGAGGAAGGAGTCTGCTGGTTTCTGTTGTTCTGGAGGTAAAATAAATTTGCCTTCGTTCGAAGACCCACCGGAACCTTTAAAATCACTACTTTTAGGGGAACATTTGCAATCCAAACAGTTTTTAGATAATATTCGCACTTATAATAGTGCATTCCAAATGACATCCTTTGGTGCTAAACAAATCTCAGAAGGCCCTTTCATGCCTACTTTTAAGGTACAAGGTCAGGTTTACCATTTGATAGGGTCCCTTTTGCCTGAAGAACAACCTAAATTTCTTCAAATATATTTTGTATCCGATTACAACGAACAGTCGAATATAAGAAATCAATATTTTCCGAATTTAAATACTGAACTCATTTCACAACTTCAGAACATGTTACATCAGGTTAATTCGTACGTATGCAGTTTTAAATCGGCATTAGAAGCCCTTTCTCAAGATGGTAATAACAATTATAAAATTGTTATAAATGCCGATAAGCGTCCAACTCAGGAACACCCTGGGCGTCATAACGTTCCATCCACGAATGAAGTTGCTGTAGTACTGGTCGACCAGGAATGTGATAGGCGTGATATCGTTATACGTTCCAGAGACAATCGTTTGCAACGTATTTTCGAAACCCACAGGGCTTACGACAGTTTGCAATATCCTATGATATACTGTCGAGGGGAAGATGGTTATAATTTCGCTGTATACCAAACCGATCCGCGCACAGGCGCACCTAATTATAATAAAAAGGTGTCATGCCTTCAATTTTATTGTTACCAAGTGAGACGGAATAGATTGTTATACTTTCAACGTTTTCGTGGCTTATTTAATCAGTTTATTGTTGACATGTACGCAAAAATTGAAACCGAAAGATTAGTTTATATACGATCTAATCAAAGGCAGCTGCGCGCTGAAGAATACGTGCACCTTCGCGATGCCATGCAGCAAGATAACGATACTGTGAATATGGGTCGTTTAGTTATTTTACCCTCTTCTTTTACTGGTGGTCCACGCTACATGCATGAACGTACTCAAGACGCTTTTTGTTACGTAAGAAAATATGGACGTCCCGACTTATTTGTTACTGTAACTACCAATCCCAAGTGGGATGAAATCACTCGGTAGCTTCTTGAGGGTCAGGCACCGCATGACCGCCATGATATTATTGCAAGAGTGTTTCATTTAAAATTAAAATCAATGATAGATCTTCTTACCAAAGATAACATTTTTGGAGAAGTATTGTGTTATATGTATAGTGTTGAGTGGCAAAAACGCGGCTTACCTCACGCACATATCTTGCTTTGGTTAAAAGATAAGGTTCGACCTAATGATGTAGACAGATTAATCAGTGCTGAAATTCCAGATCCGACTGCAGATCCCCTGTTATACGACATTGTTAAAACTCATATGATACATGGTCCATGTGGTGCATTTAACGCAAATGCTCCTTGCATGCAAGACGGTCGTTGCACTAAAAGGTATCCAAAAGCATTAGTGGATGAAACTGTAACAGGACATGATGGATACCCATTATATCGTCGCCGTTCAAGAGACAATGGTGGTTTTACTGTTGAAAAGCGAATGTCTGGACAACAGGTTACTTTAGATAATAGCTGGGTCGTTCCGTATTCGCCTGTATTGTCCAGAGCATTTCAAGCTCACATAAATGTAGAAATGTGTAATAGTGTAGAGTCAATTAAATATATTTGTAAGTACATTAACAAGGGCAGTGACCAAGCTACGTTTGCGTTAAGAAATGAACATGATGAAGTTACTAGATTTCAGTCAGGCAGATATATCAGCTCTTCAGAAGCTGTGTGGCGGATCTTAAGTTTTAATATTCACGAAAGATATCCACCTGTGACCCATCTGGATGTTCATCTGGAAGGCGGTCAACGTATATATTTTAACGCCGAAAATGTTACAGAACGATTAGAGAACCCTAGACAAACAACTTTATTGGCATTCTTTCGACTTTGCCAAACTGATAATTTCGCAAAGTCTCTTTTGTATGAAGAAGTTCCATCGTATTATACCTACGATAAACAACGAGGTGTCTTTAACCGTAGACGCCGAGGCAGGCCTGTAGATGGCGAGACAGGTATTTTCAAAGAACATGTTCTTGGTAGAGTGTATACTGTTCATCCTAACAACGCAGAGTGTTTTTATTTGAGATTATTATTACATACAGTGCGAGGACCAACATCATTTATAGATTTGAGAAAAGTAGACGATGTTGTTTATCCAACTTATCATGCAGCTTGCCAAGCGCGTCATTTGCTTGAAAATGATCAACATTGGGATGACGCTTTAGCAGAATCCTGTGTTAGTGATAATCCACGACGGTTACGCCATTTATTTGTAACATTACTCACATTTTGTAATTTATCTGATCCTGTCCAATTATGGGAAAAATATAAAGAAAAATTTGCAGAAGACTTTCTTTGGAATTTATCTCACAATAATGAAGGCGCAACTAATGATAATTTTCGAGATCTGGCTATAAATCAGTGCTTATTAGCTCTTCAGGAAGACTTAACAGCAGTAGGCGGTAAATCACTTTGTGAATATGGTTTGCCAACGCCAACCTCAGTCGGAGAGGTTACCAATAGGGAATATTCCGCAGAGATTGGTTACAACCCAATGGAACTGCTGGTAACATTAGAAAACGGTGTCCCAATGATGACTGCAGAACAACGCTTAGTCTATGATCGCGTGTGCGAGAGTGTGCAGAATAATTTAGGAACAATATGGTTTTTAGATGCACCTGGAGGAACTGGGAAAACTTTTTTGACTAAATTAATATTAGCTTATGTTCGAAATCAGCGTAAAATCGCTCTTGCCGTGGCTTCATCAGGTATAGCTGCAACATTGCTACCAGGAGGTAAGACTGCTCACACTATGTTTAAAATACCAATTAATTTAGATCGCACGGAAAGTCCAACCTGTAGTATTTCAAGAAATAGCGACAAAGCTAAGGTATTGCGTGAGTGTAATTTAATCGTATGGGATGAATGTACGATGGCCCATCGAAAAGGAGTAGAAGCAGTAGACAGAACTCTAAGGGACATAAGACAAAATGATCGACCAATGGGCGGTATTACGGTTTTATTTTGTGGTGATTTCCGACAAACCTTACCGGTAATACCACGGGGAACCCGAGCTGATGAGATTAGGGCTTGCCTGAAAAGCTCTTATTTGTGGCGTGATATACAATCGGTGCATTTGACTATAAATATGCGAGTGAGAACTGGAGACAACGCAGATAATCGTGAATTTTCTGATACATTATTGAAGATTGGTGAAGGTACCTATCCACAACTACACCAAGGAAAACTTATTCTGACACCTGAGTTATAGTTGTATAGTGCAATCCCAACAACATCTTATATCTTCGGTTTACGGTGACATAACAATTATATTAAATAGGGACAATTCTTGGCTTTGCGAAAGGTCCATTTTGACTCCTCGCAATGACCAGACATCTGAAATTAATAATAAAATACTGTCTAATATACAGGGAGAAAGCAAAGTTTATAGTTCAATAAATAGAATGGTTGATGAACAAGAAGCCACTAATTACCCGATAGAATTTTTAAATTCTTTAAGTATGCCTGGACTACTTTCTCATATAATTTGTTTAAAAATTGGCATACCGATAATTCTGCTCCGAAATTTAAGACCACCTCAACTTTGCAATGGAACTCGGCTAAAAGTAACCCAGTTGCAACAAAATGTAATCGAGGCTCAAATTTTAACAGGTTGCGGTGCAGGAGAAACTGTCTTTATTCCCAGAATTCCCATAATACCAAATAATTTTCCATTCCAATTTAAAAGAACGCAATTCCCAGTATCGGTGTGCTATGCCATGACTATCAATAAAGCTCAAGGGCAGACTTTTCGTGTTGCTGGAGTAGATCTCGGTGTTAGCTGTTTCTCGCATGGTCAATTATACGTCGCTCTTTCCCGGGTTAGCAATTCTAGGAATCTTTACGTTCACGTGCCGGACGGGTCGACTCTTAACATAGTCTACCCAGAAGCTTTGCGCTGAAACATTTTAATTTGATCTAAAAATATTAGCAATATATTATCTTAATAAAAAACAAGGAGTTACACGCTGACCGAGTCGTGGGTATAGCGTGGGTATATTATAATATTCTGCGGTTACTTATATTTTTCAACAGTTTTGTGGATTGGCATATTATATTACTATTGCCCTTCTAAAATACGAAAGTGAATCTGCCTGTTACGTCAAAACTATGAGGGAGGACATCTGCTAATTTTTTTTCGAAAAACGACGGAAACGCGGACGAAGTCGCGGGCAAAAGCTAGTATTAAAATATAATTGTATCGTGTTCACAAAACCTACTACAAATTACATTATGTTAGTTTTTATGTTCTCCATTCCGGAGACATCCGTCATGGAGAATATAACACAGATTGTTTTAGTTTGGCCTTGCTTCGTAGTCTCTCAGAAACATTAAGACAAAAAAATAAAATCATAATCAAAATTACGAAACGAAACCAAAAACTAAAATAATATAGGTGAATAGAATTTAATATAATAAAAATGGAAAAAATCAAATGGTAACAGCAACTTTAGTTTATTTTTAAAAGCATAGCTCTAAGCTCAGAGAATAATACTTATACTTACACTGATAAAATCATATCAGAAGTTTCAAATATATTAATGCAGCTTCTTTGCTTACGGCAGTAAAGACCTTCAATGAGTGAAGTTTTATTTACAATTCCAAAGATATCATTTTACTTTAGGTTCGTGGAAGTGCTTTAGCTTCTTTATTATATATGAAGAACCTTTATCCAGAATAGGTCAATGTATTTATCATTTTAAATAAACCCAGTAAATTTCCTAATCAATAAAATATTTTTGAAATATTATAATATATTACATTATATATATTTAACGTGTAACAGTTCCTTCTTTATTTTCTATACATCTTTTAGTAAACTGTTTGGTTTCGTTTCGTTTTGTCTAAATGATACCCGCTATTTTATAATATGATAACCGTTTTTGATAATAAAAAAAAATACAAGACTTGAATAAAAACTTTCTGATTATACATAATCTACTTTTCTCTCGAACCTATTTATCGCAGTCAATTACTAATATAATAAATGTAGGTCCAGTACAATCTAAAACTAAATTGATTAAACAATTAGTTAAGTATGTAATTCATAATAGCCCTCTGCTATTAAAGCACTCTATTTTGAAATTTAGCTTCCATATTCACCAAATAAACTACCGGCTTTAAAAGCTATTTTGGTATAAAGGTGATAACTAGATTAGCACTGCAGCTGGGCGAGACGTGTCAAGATCACTTCTCATAGTCACAGTTGCAACGTTCTTTAATAAAACAGATGATGTAACAATGCTTAAAATTGAAGAAAACATTTTCAGTACTTGGATTAATTATTATTAGATAACCTCTACGCTGATCTCATTCTTAGTTGATCCTACACGTGAGATGATCGTTGGACTAATACTTCTACTTCTCTTCTACTTTTGAATTCTTCTCGTGTCTCTCATAAGTGGATCAAACGTAGTTTAAGGTGAAAACGATTGAAAGTCAATAGATACAGTGATCCTTTGTACGTCTGTAGCAGTTCAATAAATGGGAACTTACGATTTAATATTTCACTAAGATTTATTTTTATTTTTTGTAACTATGGACTCTTTTAAATTACCTTTATTACTGCGTTAAAAGTAAAAATACCATAAATTGTGTAGGTTTTTCTTGTATTTATAGTTTTATTATGATGGTAAAAATAATTATTCCATCGTAATAGTTTTACATAACTATAATATCAGATAAATATTAGTTGTATATGTTAATTTTATTAAAATTATCAAGTAAAATAAATAAAGTATTAAATAAATAAATTAAATAAATAATATATAAATGATAAATGTTTTGATCTGTCTACAATATAGGTATATATAATAACTTGGACTAGGGAAATCAAACTTTAGTGAAGCGAGTCAATTTAATGTTTGTGTTTCTTAAGTGATTTGTGTTTGAGATTAAGTGTGTAACAATTAATTACCTTACATATTATTTAATAATTTTTTAACTTTATTGTAAATGTATTAATTGTAGAGATTTTTTTAAATATTTATACTAACTCTTAAACATATATGAATACATAACTAACCACCGAACGTTTCTGTCTGGAAACTTGCCAGCTTGTCACATAAAATTATACCAACTAAAAAGTTTTATCCATCTTTATACAATTGCTATAAGAATTGCTTTTGAGTTTTATTAAAATAACCGGAAAAATAACATTGACAATATGGAACACTAAAATATATTATGCTTCTCTATTCCTGGAAATACAGTAAGGCCATTTCAAAATTGTTTCTTTCTTTATTATATTGTTAAATTGAATAAACCTATCGAGCAAACAAAATATAATTAGTATAAATAAAATTCAAGTTTGAAAACCGATGCTTCTTAAAAATTCTCAAATATAAATAATTTACTTTGACTAAGTCTAAGTCTTTGACTAAGTCCTATTATTTTTAAAGAAAATAATGGAATTTTTAAGAGTAAAAAGTAGCATACCTATATGTAAGTTAACTTCGTTCTTCGTTCAACTTTGGATTTTTGAGCTCTTCTGGAACACATACAGTATTGAAGCAAAACGTGTATGTGAGGATTTACATAATATATTTTTGCAATGTATATATAAACAAATATCTGGAAAAAAAATCCAAGATGTTTCTTCTATGCGGAGATGTATAGCCTATATAGCTAATACATCTGAAATAACATATAAGTTATAATTTTGGAACATATAACCCAATATAGAAATTAGGACGAGCAAAGCCTGGAACAAAAGTTTTTGTATATTTTGTGAATAAAAAGGCTTTTATTAGGCTACAACATTGTACGTAACGTACCTAGTATAATATTTATAATTAGTTTCACTTACTTAGTCTACAGACATTAAACATCTTACCATAATATTACAAACTTTAATGTTCAAGATTTCTCTATAGCATGTTGAGGTTTAATACAGGCAACTATGATAAGGATTCCCAAATACGAGTATATTGTCTTAGAATTACTCCAGTTATTTATTGGAAGATATATTAAATACTAGACGTTGTTGATGACTTTGTCGTAGTGGATTACAGAACAGTGTTACTTGGAACGTGCTTGGAACATTATTTCAAAACTGAAAATAGCCCTCGGACAATAAATTTTTCTCGTTTGCCATTTTATCGTAGAAAAAACTTTCTATACATTTCTATACTTTGCAGGGTTATTTTTGATCATAATTCTAAATAGCCTTTCAAATACAAAGATAAGTTTGCAAATCTATAGATTTTACAAGTCTTTTCCGTCTAAAGGTTTTAAATCTCGGTGTAAATGTCACGAAGTTTTTTATTTATAGTATTTATTGTACAGTACATATAAAATAATAAAATCTTTTAATAGTGTGTATAGAAATTAACTGTACTGTATAAAGGCGGTCTTATCGCCTAACTGCGATCTCTTCCGAACAACCTTAGGGCTAATAAAGGTGCAAGCTCTCAGGAAATTGGTGGTGATGTTATTATAATAAATTTACTAATAATGACTTATAAATAAATTCTAATAATAAATGATGTTTTGATGGCAGCGAAGATTGCAATGAAAATAAATTAATTTTAAAAGTTATAATAAAAAAATACAATTTAAAATTACAATTATAACTACTTAATACTAAAAAAGGTGATTCCAGGTCAGTGATTATCCCAAGAATGCCTGTAGTGCCAGTAGTTTATAGCTTGTTTCCCACCGATCGTTGCAACACGGGCGGTGTCATCTTCATTTCACATGAAGGTGCTGCGTCAGATTTTTAATTCTGCACTTTTATCAAGGAAAATGACTTGGTCTTTAATATATGAATTTGCCCTGGCTATGTTTTCGTAACAAATATATAAATATCAATATATACAATATATAACAAACACTAATGACTACAAGACCATATATAATTAATGTCTAATAAATATAATAAAAAAAGGACTGATATCATATAGAAAAAAATGCTGATAAAACTTTTCTGTCATCTGCAATCAAGTCCAAAAATTATTTTAGTTTTCTTTCCACTACATCAAAAATATTTTATTATGTTGTTATTACTCACTATTATTTCATTATTAACTACTCTGAAGTTCATTAAAAACAATTAGTTTTTAGTTTATCAAATTTATTTGTCCATATTACTCACCTTTAGCAAAATAATAATATGTTGAAACTTTAATTTCGAATTCATATAAAAATTAAGTCATAAATAAATTATGTTTAGGTTTCTGAACGTGATAACTGTCATTATTTATGGAAGTAATATATAAATACAGAATATAGAAATTCATACAAAATATATAATAGTGATATTAGAACAATAAAAAATTGTATACATAATACAAATATTTCTCAGTGGCAGCGCTCGCTCGTATAACATTTATCAAAACTCTCACGGGAAAGGAAAGTAAAAGTAAAATTGTGATCGCCTCTGAGTAGTTAGAATTTATTTCATATTAAATTAATTGTACTTTTAAAAACACAGTGTGCATCGTCAAACACGTCTCACCAGCGAGGCCAAACATCATTCAAAAATTATAATGTGTTAATAAATACATATATCGCTTATTAAATATAAATTGCAATTAAATAAAAACGAAATAAACTTTAAAACCAAAATAAATCGTACCCTCTTTTAACCAGTAAATATCGCTTACGATTCAAATGTGTTAATTTAACAATCTAATGTATAAATTCATTTAAATTAGTAAAAGTGTAAAACACTAAGTACGATATTTATTTTTTTGTTACTTTTTTTTCACTTATAAATGACTAAATCGGCTACATGTAGATATTCAAATAATGATCTTTAACTTGTACCTACTTTATATGTTCACTAGAATAATAGATTAATATTTTATTAAATAAGATTTATAGTTACATAAACGTAAACAATTCAATCTTTTTAAAAACATTATCATTACTATTACCACAATATGCCTTAAAATATAATTAAACAGTAAGCCTTAAAAGTTCATTACATTCTTTATTTAAAGATACAGCCTTGAATAAAAATATAAATATTATTTACTAGCTTATTCCCCTCACGCTTTGCTGGTCACATATTAATTTGGATGTCAACTTAGGTTGCTGTGGCTCGGAGATTTCATGATGAGTCATTGAGTGGTATATAGATTATAATAAAAAAATATTATCAACGTCAACGTGAAGTGTATTGTCAATGATCAAAAAAAGTACCTAATGACTTAGTTACGCTAATTAAGTACGGTGGCAGCCGAGGATCCAAAAAAAACCAAAATTATAAAAATACTTTATTTAAAATTACAATTTAAATTACAACTAAAATGACGACTGCTTGCCCGATATTAGAAAACAAGAGTGACAATTATATTTAAAATTAATAATAAAGAAATACATTTATGTCAAGTGCACATTCAGCTTTTTGATTGTTATAAAATTATAATGAAATAATAAATTTGTGTGAAATGCAGATTCAGCTTTACGATTGTTAATATTCCTGGATTCTGATGCAATGTAATGTACATATTGCACCAACGCTTGCTAAGCGGTTCCCGCGATGCATGGGAACATAACTCCTCCCTCCTGAAGAACAGCATCTATTTGATGTCCTTAGCTCTCGAATAGTGCTGTAAAATCTTCTCCACGTGATCATGATTTCCTTCCTCGCCCTTTGTAAGCTTTTGTTCTTTCTTAACTTTAAGGCTTTTACGATTCTTCAGACTTTTATATATTATAACAGCAATGCCTAGTGCACCTGCACTTAATATTATTCCATATAATGGGATTGTAGTATGATAAAGACTGTTACTTTCAGTTATTCCTGAAATTTTCGGCTGCAATGATATTTCATTACTTATTTCTTGAAGCTTTTTAAGGTCGATGGTGTTTAGTTGTAATGACGTTTGTGAAACTTCAATTTTCTCAGAATTGTGTAGGTCTATTATTTTCAGTGGCTTTCCTCTTATACGATCATTGCTATTAATTATTGTAAATTCTGAACTTTTTATTAAACATCCCAGAGGTAGGGTTACAAGATAACTGCCTTGTACTTTTATAAATTGTTGCTGATTGCAGGATAATTTTAAACTTGATGGCTCCGGAAATGTTATAATATAATGCTTGTCGTCAAGTTGTTCCACGGCTTCCGTAGTCAGGATCAAGGATACAAATTGACATGAACTTTGTATCTGCTGCGTCGTAATGAGGCGTTCTATACAATCGGGCTGTTTTCCATAGTGATTGTTAAATTTGTTTTCACAGAGATAAAATCCGTTGACCTTCGGGCATTCAGCCTCTTTGTACATAAAATCTTTATTGTGAATTGCTAGGAATGGTTTAGGAGGAATAAGGATATGGTTATTCTTATTCGGTACTGCGGATAGATGATATAAAAAATAAATTTTGGGAAGACAATCGGAAACTAAAAATTAACACAATATTCCTATCGTTATAATAGTAACCTACTTTAATAACGTCGAAATAGTCTCTAAAACTAATGTCTAAAAGTTCCTCTTTCTCGTAGAGGCTATTTAACTTATTTAAAATATCTCTATGCATACTGATAGATAACATTGAATGATGTGTACTTTGAGCATGAATAAAAGCTAACCAATTTTCTAATCGAAATAATTCGTCTGTTATACTTTCAATATTATCTCCTAAAATTAAGAATATTTGAGTCATGTGCGTAAAAGTTGTAATATCCGTTTCGAGGTTACTGTTGACACTAGTTAAGTTATTTATCAAATTTTCCAACTTTCTTTGATTAATTGTTAAATTATTAATAATTTCATTATTTTGAAATAACCATTCTTTGGTTAAACTAATGTGATTGTTCAATTCGTTAACAATTATATTATTATTTCCTTCTAATATTTTAATTGCATTATCATACTTTATAGCATCCGTATAGTCGAGATTTCCTGAAATAGTTTTTATTATTGACCCTAAACCGTTAATAAGCCCTCTTTTAACACGACTAGTCTCAAAGGTTTTTAATTGCTGTGAAACTTTTTCTAATTTAGTTACAAGATATTCAATGTGCATTTGAAAAAGTGAAAGGGTTTTATTTCTTAAAATTGGGTTAATATTGTGGATTTGTTCTTGAACTGACTTTAAACTATCATGAATCTTTACTAAATCTACGCATTGTATAAAGGAGGGATAGTGGGAAATGATTCTAGCGGTTCCTAACTTAAACGGTAAAATACCCGGTCCATTATCCAGGCTACTTAACTCAATTTCTTCTGCTTTCGTCAAGGTTGCTAACAGGATCGTCATTCTGTAACAATTGAGCACTTATAGGTACTCTTTTAAGTCTAGATTTGGTTATTGGGCCTCGTTTCTTTTTTGTGTTAATGTGTATCGGTAAGTCGGCTATAACTTTGTCATGAGTATCGCGAGGGGCAAGTTGTTTTCGGGATGCTTTAGGGTTTCGTAGGAATATTTGTTGGTCAGGTAAGTAACATGCCTCAGATTCTCGTTTTTTATTAATGTTTTCAGTAATTCGGGTACGCCTATGTATGTATTCATTTATATTATCATAGACTTTAATCATGCGGTCACGATGGTCTTGTGTGTATTGTTGTAATAGTTGTTCTGTTATAGGGATTTCTAAAAAGGGATTTTCTGAGTCAGAGTGTACAGTGGCGGTTCGAGAGCTTATATTGGACTGTGATTTTTCAGAGGGATTCACAATTGTTGAGCTAGCCTCTTCATTGTGAATCTCAATTCGAGATAGCGCGTCTGCATTACTATTATACTTACTATAAACTTGTATGGGGTTTGAAGCATTTTTAGTTACAAATAACTTTTTCTTATAATCTATGGTTGCTTCCAATTTATCTAAGAAATCTGTACCTATTAAACCATCGAAATAATTGTGGAATTTATAAATGTAAAATTTTATATTATCATTACTTTTGAACTCATTAAAGCAAGGAACGGTTATAGAATATTTTTGTTTGCTCACAGAATTAACATTACACACTTCAAAAGGTTCATAATTTAAATTGAAATTATTAAAATATTTTTCAACTGCATCTGGACTTATAAAGGACTGATTTGCACCGGTATCTATAAGAAACTTTAAGGGTGGATTTTTAATCTGAATATAAGGTAACTGACTTTTTGATTGAACATTAATCTCTACTTTGGTTTGTCTAATGGTTTGATTTTTCGAAAAATCCTGTTGGTTATTTGAAGTTGAAGATGAAGGTTCAACAACAGTATATTCAAAGGGTATGGGGTCGTTTGATTGTTGAAGACATTGGTGGTTTTCTACAGGTTGATAGTCACTGTAATAATATTCTGGGTGTTGGTTATAATCGTCATAGTAATTGTCATAGTAATCGTCAGTCTCATAATAGTCATAATGGTCATAACTTTGATTTTGATTATTACTTTCGTGGAAATTCATTTCCCGAGTTTTAAAATAATTCGTTGGGGGTGGATTACCATGTTTCCTCCAGTCATGTCCAGTAGGTGGTAAATTTTTAGTTACAAAATGAGTTACACCGCTCATAGGACGGGCTGGTTGGGGATTTTGGTTAGTGTGTTGATAAAAATTACGTTGGGGCATTTTAAATGCATTATTAGGATTATAATTTGGAGGTGTGGCCCTAAATATTTGTTGAGTGTATGAGGGACCTGGAGCCGGTTGAGGTCTAAATGGGGGTCGTTGTGTGTGAGTTGAGAATTGATGACGCGGTTGGTGTTGGTTTTGAAATGTAAATGGCCTAGACTGTATTGTGTTAAAGTTATAATCTGAATTTACCTTAAAAGGTTGAGATGACAATGCCATAGGGTGTTTGTTCCTTTCAGGTTCATAACGAGCCTGTAAATATATAGTATTTAATTCGTCTTGCACGAATTCTAATGCTTTCTCTATTGTTTCGGGTCTCATACATCTAATACGTGAACCTAAAGGATCTTTTAATCCTCTTAAATATGCTTGCAGTGTTAATTTCTGATATAAAACCCTTTTCGCTTCAATTGTGGTACCAATATTCTCGTGTAAAGTTATGTATGTCATAATTGTACTAAACAAATTTTGACAGCGTTCATAAAACTCTTGAGGTGTAGTGGACCCTTGTCTTAAAAGAGCAAGATCATTGTATAACGCAGTTTCGTCTCGTTGATCAGAAAAATTATTAATTAACGACTTACGAATGCCAGTCCAGTCTGAAGGGATACCGTTAGTATTAATTAATCGTGCTGCGGAGCCTGTTACTTTATTTAAAATCCCGTTTACAAGAGCAACATTTAATAAATTATTTTCAGGGTTATTAATCACAAATTCTTGGACTAACTGGTCACATAGTTTTATGAATCTAGGTAATACATTTGGGTTTCCATCGAATTCAGGCAATAAGCGTAAGGCTTGAAAAATGCTACCTAAATCGGCCATATTATATTTCTCTAAATTTAATTTATCGTTATTATAAAATATTAAATTTCTATTCGCGTCTTGAAAGCGCGCTCTACTACTATACGTACTAAGCCTAGAGGTCTTCGATTGCCGCAGAAGGGAAATCTTGGAAGGATAAATCTTACAAAATAGGGATAAGCAATCACTAGAAAGATTCTAATGTACTTACAATTTTAATTTCGGTTTCTCTGGAGTATCAATGTTCGGATACGCCTCGCTGCGCCGCCTCGTAGATTCAGGATACTCGTGTTGAAACTTGATAGCTTCCCGGATGGACCGCAAGACGATTATCTTGATTTTAAGAATATATAGTTTACGTTGCTCGCGACCCGGCCCGCGAGTATCCTACCGACTGCGCCAATTAAGTACGGTGGCAGCCGAGGATCCAAAAAAAACCAAAATTATAAAAATACTTTATTTAAAATTACAATTTAAGTTACAACTAAAATGACGACTGCTTGCCCGATATTAGAAAACAAGAGTGACAATTATATTTAAAATTAATAATAAAGAAATACATTTATGTCAAGTGCACATTCAGCTTTTTGATTGTTATAAAATTATAATGAAATAATAAATTTGTGTGAAATGCAGATTCAGCTTTACGATTGTTAATATTCCTGGATTCTGATGCAATGTAATGTACATATTGCACCAACGCTTGCTAAGCGGTTCCCGCGATGCATGGGAACATAACTCGCTTACGTTTAGACATTTTTTTAAATAAAAACAAATATTCATGTATCAATGAAAGATACATAATAAAGTTTTTATAATTCATATCATTCAAAATATTAATTTAACAAAAGATTTTGTCTATTGCTTCGTCAGCATCTTATTACGGATCTTGTAGAAGCCTTACGATATTAAAATATTCTAATTATCGAATAACAATGTCGATAAAAATCTACTTTATATCCGTGTTTACGGGAAAAGGCTTTCCTGTGAAGATTACTTCTTATAAAGCATATATACAAATTACAAATAGTTTTTTATTAGTGAGTTACAATCGTAATTATAGGTTTAGATAATATGTATCACGATCAATTACATCACATCAAGGTCAAGAAGAAAGTACCAAAAGAATACTGGATTATTAATTATTAAATATTGTCCACAACTGAATTTTTGGTTGTTTCGAGTTTCCAAGAACTCCAAATGTAACAGAGTTCTAAACATGGTAATTATTTATTATTTGTTTATACGGCTATACAAATAATTTGATCCATTCCAAATAATGTGATTGAGATTAAAGTTTTTGGAAATTATTACAATTATTTCGTAATGAAATAATAAATAGATATTAACAATTTATAAATTTTTATAAAAATGTTTTTACAGTATTATAAAATTAAAAAAGTTTAAATACATTGTGCGGTATATTTTAACATTTCATTTTTGTGAAATATGAAACGATAATAAAAATACCAAGTTCTTATCTCTCATCATATTTTGCACTGAGTGTGGAAAATATGTGACTCAGTTACTTTAAATTCATAGTTTCCTTATATTCATTCTTTTATAATACTAAAACACGACACAATAAATGTAATTTGCGGTCCAATGAATAGGCTTTTGTTATTATATTTTATAATACGTATTATTAAAATAAAAATAGGAGTTTCGGTAATAGCTTATATTGCAAACGTGATCAAATGAGACGGCCTCAGCTTTGTACAATTTTAACAAGAAAATTTTAACTATTGTTTGAAACTACAGAAGTTTAATTAATGATGCACTATTGTATATAATAAAATACCACGATTGTATATAACAAAACTTTGAAAATAAAAATGAAATGTACAGACAGAACCAATAGATTATATTAAAAAGAAGCGAATATATAAACAAGCAATTAGAATTTTTTTTTAAACAAACAAATTGTTTGCAAGCCAGAGACAATAATAAATTTATGTTTATAGCGTTGACAGTTCACCAGTCTCTCATTGGGCTCTAAACATAATATCTATTGACTTCATGGTTCTTTCAGCATTTCCACAATAGTACTCATCCATTTTATTTGTATGTGCCTTTATGATGAGCTTCTTATTGAGCGAAGCGAACGAAGTGAGCGGAGCGTTTTACTGGAGACTTTTTACATTCTTTGTCACGAATTGGCTCGAAAACTACTTGACGGAAAATTATGAAACTTTGCAATCAAAAAGACACACATTAGGTGATGGTTCTTAAAAAAAAATTTGAAAAATGTCCTAAAAAAAATTTTTTTTTTAATGTCATGACAAAAAACTAATATCCCATTGAAGTCAATGGAAAACGATGAGTCAATACACTCGCTTCGCTCAATATGCAAACGGCACCCGAGATTTCGCGAGCGCAGCGAGTCGAAATTGAGCGTTTGTTGGCGCCCCTAGTATTATAATTAAAATTAAATTTAAAAAGATCTAGTGCTAGAAAATAATTTCAATTTCATATATGCATTTACGTCATGGCTGTTAAAACTTATCTTATTATTGTCTTCGAGACAATGATACATCAGAGGTGAAAGGTCCTGGCATTTTTCTACTCTTTGACTTCTTTTCTGCTCTACAGCATCCATAAGTTTACCTGAAAAAATCACATTTCATCAATAACATACAAGTCTTCAATCACACATGTTTCTACTAATAACTGTAATCATTATTGTATTATTAAAAAAGCCTTTTAAGCAAAATCTTTATTGTATAAACTCAAAATATTAAAAAGAAATTGGGCTTAAAAGAATAAATTTTATAACTAAACCACATTTCCGTAAAGCATTTTATGACGGTAGAGATAAGTACGTAATGGGTTAGCTGGATGATGCTCGGCGTTTTTAATTGTTTAAGGCTCCATTTATTTTTAAAAGAAGTTAATATCATTTATACTCATTATGCTATTCATATAAAATATTTAAAAATATAAAGATAAATGTATGCAAAGTTTAAATACAGTCACATATAGTTTAAATTAGTTTTAATTTATAAAATGTTGAATTAAAGTATACAGTGAATATATAATACTAGTACTTTATATGTGCTAAATTATTGAAACTCTGCATACATTGTAATAGGATTATACTGTTAGAGTAACACTATTAAGTCTGCACTTAACAGAGATAATGAAACTATAATTCTACTCAAGGTCAGCCAGTCAGTTTCTGGAAGCATGATTATGTATTATGTAGTATTTATTTTGAGGTGATCTACAGGTTGTAGTAACATTTGGTAACTACATAAATATATGTAAATATATATATCATTGTGTGTGTGTGTGTGTGAAAATACGAAATAAAATTTATTCTAGAGCACAAAGATCATTTGAAATAAATCATCCTAAAATATATAAAATCAAAAATATTACAACACAAAATATATATAAACTATCATCTAATATCTTATATTTCTCTATTACTAGAGTTATATTTCACAATTTTTGGGTAGACCTCGAAGAATTCGGTCTACCCATTCATTTGTACCCGACTTTCGAATTTCTGAAAAATTTCTTCACAGAAGGTCTTTTTATGACCCCTGAGTCCGAAATGACCATTGGTCAAAAAGTTTATATATATATATATATATATATATATATATATATATGCGTGCGTGCGTCCAGATTCGACTTTTGTCAGCACGATAGCGGCCGCAGTTTCGCTCGGATCGCTTTCAAACTTTGCACAAAAATCAACCATCCAAAAATGAAGGTCAAGTTCGTTAACCAGAGAGATCCGGATACAGGGGGCGCTAGGGCTTCACTTTTTCTGATTTCAGTTTTTCGACCACAACTTTTTCCCTATACAAAGAAGATCAATCGCTTTCATATTATACGATGTCTTTGATGAATACCTATAACTAATGTAGATAAACCGAAAACCTAACTTCAATAACTTAGGGGTGGGGGTAAAAAAACCGAAAATTTTTGGAAAAAAATTCATAACTTTTTTCTGGTAAACATTCTTACATCACAAGTATTTTTAATAGAAAGGTTATTTTTAACTCTAAATTTAGATACCAAAAGTTTTTCCATAAGAGGAACCGTTTCCGAGAAAAAAAATAAAAACCGCTTTTAGCTTGAAAATTTAAGGTAGGTAAAACCACGGCAATTTTTTTCCGGTTAACATTCGATCCTCGCAAATATTTTTTATAGAAAGGTTATTTTTTACTCTAAATTTAAGTATCAAAAGTATTTCCAAAAAATACACCTTTTCCGAGAAAAAAAAAAAACGCTTTTTGCTTTAAAATTTTTGATGTAAACAACGACATTATGTGTTATTCTTAGGTAGTGTTATATTTTAAATGAGTTACACACGAGGTCTACCCACGCGTGTCCCCCTGCGAAAACGGATTTTTTATGATTTATTTCAAATGGATAATAATTTAATTAAAAAGATGTCAAAACTAAGTAAGCGATCAGCATTTTGATATTATCTTATCATAAACAAAGACACTTGCGCTGGGAAAAATAAATTAGACATTTTGACACAAGCATGGATCATGTCGTGATTATATTCTGATGGTTTTTTATGAAACAGGAGAACAAACCAGCGGCCGGATCACGGATTACAAGTGATTTCAGGCTTCACGAGAGAAATGTGGTTAAAAATACAGCAGAAGAATTAAAAACTTGGTTGGTATTCTTATATGAAAATGTCAATAAAATGTAACGTTCAGTTCAACAGTAGGTCAACACAAAACAATAGGCTAAGCTACTCATTTCATTCTCCTAAAACCAAATTCCAATTTTACTATTGACTTTGTTTCAGTAAACGCTAGCCAGTTAGCTATGCATTTAAAAGCACTCATGCAGAAATAATCCGTAAAGTATCAAACTGTTAAATAGTGAACGCTAAACCTAACATTAATTTCTAAAGCTATACTCTAAAACTGTTAAGGATATAAAGATTCTTATTTCAACAATTTTGTATTTATTTTATCATATTTTTTGGATATTTTAGGGACCCATTATTTTGAGGGTTTAAAAAAGAGAACCAATAATTACTGAAAATCAGTATTGGATTGTCAAACCGTGTTTGACATGAAATTCGTTTTTTTAATTATTTTTTGTATTTTGTAATTTTTTTTTATTTTTTTGAACTTCATATCTTTAAAGCCGGTAACACTCTTGTGAATCCTCGGATGTTGCAGGAGTTCATGGGCGGCGGTGATCACGTACCATCTGTGATACGCCAGGTCGTTTGCCCTTCTCTTAAATAAAAAAATAAATAAATA
Organism: Melinaea menophilus ssp. n. AW-2005; assembly: GCA_918358695.1. NCBI lineage: Eukaryota > Metazoa > Arthropoda > Insecta > Lepidoptera > Nymphalidae > Melinaea > Melinaea menophilus. The sequence continues at coordinate 16,561,874 of OU911052.1, forward strand.
AAAAAACTTATAAACCTACTGTTATTTTATTCTTATTCTAAAAAACACGCGCTAAGTTTTATATTTAAATAGAGTAAAATGTGAAAATTACCTGTATTTGAAATTGTTTTTACGCTCGCATCCACGCTGTTGTTCATTTTAATTTCATGCATAAACTTATTTTGTACCATTTCATAATTATATCAATATTAAAGTATAATTTTTAGCTCTTTAATTTTCTTTTTAAAATATACTTAATTATTCAGTATGATTAGTCGAATTTAGGTTTGATTAAAATTTTAGTTTTTTTTGTTTAACACCTTTAGGAACGGAAAAGAGATTTAGCTTTTTTTTAACACAGTTTTTGTTTATACTGTCGTAGTTAGTTATGAAATGTTTGTTATTTTTTCTATTAAAATACAAAAAGTTAAAATATTTGCTTAAGTTTATTAATGGTTATATCTGATACCATAACCGTATCTTTATACAGTAAGTAATTAATGAAGATTCAAGTAAGTGAGTCAAGTTACCACGAATGATTTATATTTAAATGACAAACTAATAACTTATCATTTTCAGTATTAATAAAAAAATATTAGATTTTAAACTTAGATTTTCTTTATTTCTCGTATTACGATAAATAAATACGTAACAGATTTTTATGAATTTTACAAGCTTTATTTTACGAGTATATAATTACAGAAACGCTTATTGCGTTCCTCTATATCTTTCCCTACGTGCTTATGATTCATGAAAAGTATACAGCTGCATCGAACTAAAACGTATTTGAAAAAGTCATGAACTAAGCATCGAACAGTTATAATTAAATGAAACTATTCAAATTTTTTCATGTGAGATTAATGAATTAAAATACTATACCTTTTATAACAGGTTGAACACAAAATAAATGATTATAATAAAAACCCTTATATCCGACCAGTCCTTTAATGACACGTTCAAATAAAGGATGTGAGTAATAAAATAAAGTTAGTCACCATCTTCAGAGGACGGTCTTGAAATCTGAATAGCTTTTAGTTATTCTCGGTTTCTCTTCATTTTTGTATCTTTATATTTAATCTGTCGGACTGATTACACTTAAGATTGATTTAACTTAATTTTTTTTCTCATTCATGATGACTTTGATCCGATTTAATCCGAGCTTGATAGATGACATTTGGCACATATATATTTTGAGTTTGAAAACAAACGCTCGTTTTATTTAAGTTACTAAAACTTGGTAAACATATTTTTTTTATTTGTTGTTTAATTATTCAAAACTACCATTTCGGAATGATATTCTACCGAAATAGGTTTCACTTTTCACTTCATATCACTCAATATCCGTTATTGTCTCCTCGGGGTAAAACGTTCTGACATTCACTTTATCGGAGGCTCTTCCGCTCATCCACATCCGTTGCTTTATCTTTAACACATTACTTATATAAAATGTCTTTGTAATATTTTTTAGCTATATAAGTATACATAAAATTAGATTGTGACATATTTTTTTTTATTAAAACCCGGCTTTTATATTAAATCAATGAATAAAATATTTATTTACTGACATCAAAAACAAACATTGGTCTAATGTTTGTTTTTGATGAAACAAGAAAGAAAAAAAATAATATCTCGTCCTTCTACTAAGAGTTTTAAACTGTCAACACGAAAAGACAATTGAATTGAAAACGTTAACATATGTTTTCTATTTCTATGAAAATACAAAAGCCTATATTACTCTTAGCTTTAGATTATATTGGCTACGTTTATTATTCAACAGCCATCATTGTAACAAACTTCAAAAAACTTATAAGAAAATAATAATATCCAAAGTAAATAAAATGTTATTAAAACATAAGTTACATAATTGTCTTACGTATCAATTATATAAAAAATCCTAGATTTGAAACATTTTTTTTTAGTTTTATCATATGCTTGAATGGAAGTGATTGGTTTATGATTTACAACAACGACAGTATAAATACTAAGGATATTCCTTTGCTTTTGAATAATGAAAAAAATATACTATTGTTTAAACGAGAAGTGTTTTCTCAGGACGAAAACATCAACTATTTATAAAAAAAAATTGTCGACCTGTCCTTTATTTATATACAAATACAGGGACATCTTTTTAATTATAAAAAACCTCACAAATTCCAAATGTTAATGATAGCCACAAATATATTTTTATTACAATTATTTTTATTATATTTACATTATATATATTTACATTTTAATGTTCTATATTTGAATTTTAGATATACAAGATATAAGAGTACCATAAAAATTTAAAACAAATAATAAAACCTACCTTTACCTTATACGTATAAACTTATAAACTAAATAAACCTCTTTATAAAATGTGGATGAATTTTTATTAAACGTTTGTTACAGATGTAATTTAGGTCAAAATTCAGAAGAGAGAGCTTAACGTAAATTATTCCTTTGAACCTCTTCTCTGACGTGACAGACAATATAGTATGACAGTAATTGATCACTCGAGAGTATTCAACTGCATGACTTTAACACTTTTTACGCCATATTAGAAATTTGACGATGCTTTTTGGTAAAGGATAACATATAAAAAAATACCTCGTTCGACAGAGTCGATCGTGTTAGGTAGATTCCCGTCACGCGATTCTCGTTATGCAATATTCGAAGGTAACAATGATTAGAATGAATGATTTACTTTAGTTGTGGGGGGGAGGAGGTGGTGGTCGGATCGACAAAGAAAAATTAGCCAACAGTATTCTACTAGTCATTATGAGTCTTATGACGGGTCACTCGGCATACATTGGGTGAGGGGGGAACAACCACCCACCCCTATCTCCTAAACGGAGGGTCGCATCAAAAAACTTTTCGTACAAAAAAGTTTTCTCTTTTAATTTGTTAATTTTCTAAGATTTTTCCGACGTCAAAATTTTGCCTTCTTCTGTGACTTTTTTCGGTTTTCAACTTTCAACCCCCCCAGCCCCCCAACCCCCCGAACGATTTCCCCCATTCAAGAACTTAACCTTCATTTTGTCCTTAAGAATGTGTATACCGAGTTTGAAAATCCTCCGTCAATATTTGCGACCTGTAGCGTGTCCCAAAGGTTTGCACTTTCACCCCCCCTCCCAGCCACCCCTTTCCTTTTTTCCAAAAAATGAAGATGTTTCGTTTGTCTTACTAATTTATCCTATCGACCTGTGAAGTCAGATTTCGCCTACGATGAATTTGGACTGATGGGTCATATATACATATATATATAGAGGGATATATAATTTTTTTTTTTTGACGGATTCTCAATCTCCAGTTCATAAACGGCGTAGCGCCCCTACTCTGGGGTCTGGGTCCCGTCATCGCATCGATTGCAATAGGTAGATTCATCTATGGAATCTACCTAATAGGGCACATGCATTTAATTTTTTATCATAAACACCCATATCTATATTGTAATGCGACTCACATATACTTTTTAATTTATTAGATACATTTAGTTTTAATTAGATTTATTTTTGTATGTATGTACTGTACAGTTAGAATTAAATGATAAATCCACTTTTTTGTATATTACAATGCTTTATTCCCAAAACCCTCGTATTTATTAAATTTCATTACAAAGTATCTTATTTTCTTTAAAACTATCAAATATCACTGAAAATACTAGCAAGCATGTAAGCAAAATAAATAAACTATATCGTTATCAATAGATAACTACTAAATTCAGTTTTATCGCAGATGGATAGATATTGTATACGTTGTATAATTTGTAACATTTATATTCATATTAATATCACATATCATCTACTTCTAGTATTAGGTGAGACTCTATCGTCTTAGCAGTACAGAAGATCAGCTTTAATACGAAATATTACAAAAGTAATAAAACGTGACTATCAATTTTGCAATTTTAATCGTCATTAGGTTTCATTTTATGTCATATAAGTATCATTAATAATGTTATTTTAATGTTATTTTATGTAGCATTATAAACAGAGATCATATTAAATTATAAATCTCAAAACAAGTTCATGATTGTAATACCTTGATTAGGCGTTCTATATTCATCTGCATTTTAATAATATAATATATTTATGAAACCTTAAAAATAAATTTTTATATCATCATGTTTATCAAACAATAAACATTTTAATAAAATTACTTTTATTTATATCAAAATTTTACCATCTAAATCCAATACTGAAGTCCCGATAAGCTAAACAATATGAACGATAGATTGAAGTAAATAAAGCCTTGTTTCGTAAAACGTGAACAAGCTGTAGCAAATTACTAGGGCCGCGAAAGCGGGTGGAGCTGAGCGATCTCAAACTCGCGTGCTTAAACTAAAAAGCAATTCAAATTAACAAAATAACGGTTCTGAAAAAATGTTACAGATTAATAAAAAAAATAATATAAAAAACAGATAAATATTTCAAACAGCGCGTGACGCAATCGTTAGTTTTGTCAGTCTGCTCTCCATGTAACATATTGACTTTTGAAATTTTCAAAACTTTTTTAATGATATTTGCAAATTCCGGCGCTTGTCGATTTTGCCCAAGATTTACGCCCGATCATTCTGCTGTATGTGGATCGAAAACTTGCAGTTCCTCGTAAGACTTAAAATATACAACATAAGAGTGACGTCGTTCACATGCAATAAACACATCATTATCATCAGTTCTTTAATTTTGTCGTTAGTTAGTTTGCCAAAGTATATGACAGAATAGTGTTTCTTCAGATCAAAATTGTTTGCACCGCGATCTCTCACATACTTCAGCAACTTTACATTGCCTTTCTCTATGTAATTTGCGAAAATATCTAACGTATCTCCTACTACAAATGACTCTACATCCAAAGCGTTTCTAAATAATTCCGACCGTCCTTCAATGACTTGACCATGACTCTCAAAAATTTGATCCACGTTTTTACTCAGCAATACGCCTACAGGTTCATGGTTCTCTTTATTTTGAATCCTAATATCTTTCTTCACCAAATCTTTACTATCTTTCTTTGCCTTGTGTTTTCTTCGATAAACATTATTAAGTTTATGCCGTCCGATTTGCTGTCGAGATGTACGGGTCATGTTTAATGCAACAATATATGAACAACAATAATAGATGAACAAATGTAAATAAATAGAATGAAATTCATTGCCGCCAAAATAATTGTCGCCGATTGAACATGTTCTGTAATAATCATAAAGAAACGCGGCGTTCAGTAGCGGAAAGTGGTGTAGAGTTGTTTTTTGTACTAAAATTGGCGGACGTTGCCCCGGGGTGGCCGATAGTGGCGTAGAGTGCTCAAATGAGGCTGTTAGTTAAGTGTTTTGCCCCAGGACGGCCGACAGTGGCGTAGAGCGCCCAGATGATGCTGGCAGTTGAGTGTGTTGCCCCGGGGCGGCAGACAGTGGTGTAGAGTGCCCAGCTGATGCTGTCAGTTGAGTGTGTTGCCCCGGGACGGCCGACAGTGACATAGAGTGTCCGGATGATGCTGTCAGTTGACTGCTTTGCCCCGGGACGACCGACAGTGGCGTAGAGTGCCCAGATGATGCTAGCAGTTGAGTGTGTTGCCCCGAGGCGTGGGACAGTGGTGTAGAAAGCCTAGCAGATGCTGTCAGTTGAGTGTGTTGCCCCGGGACGGCCGACAGTGGCGTAGAGCGCCCAGATGATGCTGGCAGTTGAGTGTATTGCCCCGGGCGGCAGACAGTGGTGTAGAGTGCCCAGCTGATGCTGTCAGTTGAGTGTATTGCCCCGGGACGGCAGACAGTGGCGTAGAGTGCCCGGATGATGCTGTCAGTTGACTGCTTTGCCCCGGGGTGGCCGACAATGGCGTAGAGTTATTTGATCATGCTAATATATGTTAAAAACATCCAACAGGGATTGCTGCAACAGGGTGGTAAATTTTAGAGTGATAGGACGAGTCTTTCAAAAGTTAGAACCTTATTAACACAACATTACGATATGTAATGTTTTGTGCTCATAAAATTACAAATTTAAGAAAGTGACGTGCAATACAATGCAAAATTTGTCTTTATTAGTAGTAATGATTAATATTGATTCTCGATATGATTAAGAATTATGATGATAAAATCTGAAAAATGAGCTAAAAGTGATATGTACATAAAATTAGTTATTCGTCTGTAGTCTAGCCGCTAGTCTAGCTATCTAGTCGCTCATTCTCCGCACGCTTATATGACCAAGTTGAATGGTTGTTGATTGCCAGCAAACGTTGAAGGTTAAATGGTTCAATGAGAAGGCCTTTACTTGTTTTCACTCGTGAGAAAGTGACGTATGATAAGCCAAGTGAAAATTCTTTCGATCCTAGATCCACAATTGCCTTATCAAGTGTTATCCCTTGGGACCTGTGTACGCTGTTAGCATATGCTAAATTCAATGGAAATTGTTTCCGAGATGACACCGTTGCGTTTGAAGTTTACAGTCAACGGAAGGATAGGGACAACGCTGTCATATATTGTAGGGCCAGTGTATTTATCAAATTGTACTAACACACATAGTGGTAATATACCAGTATGGCTGGCATCGTCTTCTCGCTTGTATATGACTTGTCTCACAGTTCCAAGGCTCCCATTGCACAAACCACAAGCATTCCACAAGTTCGATCGGATTATGAAACGTGAGCCAAGTTAGTTTTATTTTTACAATTAAGTTCATAATTTTACCATTATTTATGCCTAATGAAATTAACTGAGAAAATTTTAATACAAATATATAAACAATATATTTAGATATTTAATAATATGTTATGTATATTAAATGTAGGCTTCTTTGCATAAAATATTTTCTATTCTATCAAATTCAAAGTTCTAGTAATGACGTAGAAGGTCTGTCCCGTATCTAATGTAATAATCTGAAAGTACTGTTACTGGACAGGAAACTAATTAAAACCTTTTATTATATAATTCATACATAAATGGTATAATTAATGCGTTAATGTATTAATTCTTTAAAACACCTTTTGTTTTATAGTGCAATTTTATAGTACATCAAATTTAACTGCGGAACTCAACAGTTACGAAACCGCACTGACTTATTTATGAATGTTAAAATGAAAAGATAACTTTACTGAAAAATTATTATAAAAATGACGTAAAAGTTTTCCTTAATTTGTTGATTAAATACACAATTGATGGAGTTCTGAATCAGATTATCTGTTATAAGTGAAAGTGGAACTTGTATAAAAATTAAAAATAACCGTTGAAGTTATTAGAATTACGAATAGCAGTCAAACACGTCACTAAAACGTACAAAAGAATGCCCTTGGAGTCGTCCTATGCAATATCTATTTATTATATTTTGACGCCTGTCACAATTATAATAGCAAAGTTATGTTATAGAGAATTGCTAAGTTAAAAAAATATATATTGATCTATGGGACACTTTTTGACCATTTAATCAAAATCTACAATCATGAATGTCACCAAAGAACTGCTAAACGAGCGGGACACTTTCTTGAATGCATGTGTAAAATTTTAAAGCTCTAGCTCAAATGGCTTAGGAGGAGTAGGCGAACATCGAAACACACTTTTGACCAGTAAGAGCTTCGCTTCGCTCAGCTCAATAATAGTTAATCGTTCCTTAATTATTTCAATAACAGCGGAGGTTATGCCATAAGTCCTTTATAATATTGGCGATAAATCGAGGTTATTTCAATATATAAATAAAACTAATACATGATACTCACACTGACTTAGTATCAACTGAATTGAAATGTGTTACTATAGATGGGTTTATTCACACATCACGCTAGAGTTTTGCGAAGTGATAATTTATAGTCAAAATATTTTTACTGACATATATACAATTTTATTATTTCTATATAGGTATGAAATAACATCAATACTGTATTGTGTGTAATGTCAAGTTAGACTGCTTTTGGCCCATAATTTATGTTATTCAATAATAGGTCTGAGACTACCTGCATCTCAACATGCAGTATAGAAGAAGTCACAATATTAGTCTTGGATTAGTATTTTACTATAGTTGGTTAAAACACAAGTGCGTCAATATATAATTGCTTAATCTATTTATATGATACAATATGTATATTCTAAAAATATAATTATAGTCACGATTTTCAAAAGAAACAATAGATGTCTTCTTTTCGATTAAGAAGTTTACTTATAAGATGCTAGATTCATCAAGACACGGTATCTCAATAGGCAAACGGGCTACGACTTTTAAAATATAAAAGTCACAGTTTGAGTCTTGCCTGTATTAAATAATTCTTTCTTCTATATTTATTTTAAATTTAAATAAGTTTAACATTACTAAACATGTTTTTAGACAATTCCAAACATGAATTGTTATTCTTTTTCATAATATAATAGTAATATAGGAAATATGAATTAAGTGATTAATATTATTACTAAACCTTATTGTATGTTACTTGTGACAAAAGTTTATTAAATGTATTTAATATTAAAACATAAAAAGTACGCTATTTTATTATTTATTTTTAAAACTTGCTTTGCTTATTTCTTCATAACTTGAGTTCAAATGATTAATTTAACACCTCATGTAAATATTTTTCCCTTATTTTCAGATAAGTTACTTTACTATATTAATATGCAACAAGTATTGAGTACAAAAAATAAAAAACATATATATTATGAATAACATTTCAAAAAGATGAATTTCTAATAAAATGTGACTACTAAATTCCAAGCAAATTTAGTTAGAAACCTTAATATTTTTAAATCACCACTTTCAATATGTTTACTATTAAATATTATATAAAATAAATACTAAATATTTTATAATACATTTAAAAATTAAATTAAAATATTCTGATATTTCATTTCTAAAAATGTGGGTTGCCATTAAGTATATAACAACAGTAGTTATTTTAACAAAGAGGTCTGAAAAGCTTTTAAAATAAATCAAATTAGAATCTTATACGCTGAAAGTTTCCTTGTTATAATTCAATAATAATTATTAAAAATGAAGACATCAAAGGAGAAAAGGTGACAGAAAGATATTAACAGACATATTTAGAAATAATATACTTAATTACTTATAACGAAATCATTAATTATACCAAATTATATATTTGAACATATTAAGATAAATGCCTTCCGGAACTTAAATGTAAATAGTGAAATAAATTTTATATGCAGCAAAGTTGGCGTTCAAAATTTAATATAAAAAGTTATTAAAGCAATAATGAAGAATATTACAATAACAAAGTTAGAGGTGAGATAGAAGGTAACCTTTTATAAAATCTTAATTCTAAACTTAAAACTTAATGATATAAATTATTACAGACAGAAACTGTCTTATAAAATAAAAATGATAATGAAAAAAGAGTTAAAATAGTTGAAAGATTTTAACACATAATATTTTATATATTATAACGTCATTAAAAATTTCATAGTTGCGTATAATTACAATGTTATCTCAACAATAAAGAAATAGTGGAAAGGTTCTCGTTCTTAAAATAACAAAGTTAACGAGTTTTTATTTTTAAATATAACACAAGTCCATTGACGTACAAAATGAAAAATTTGAATGAAATCAGTATTTAGTTATAGTCGTTTATTAACAACTAAGAGCTTTTAAAAGTATACTTTCGAAACTTTTACTTAATGTATGTACGTATGTTTAGGTTTTGGTAAAAAAAACACTATGTATCGCTATAAATCTTTGAGGACGTTCCTTCTGCACATACTGGATTAGTTCAAATATTCATCTCAGAACCTTTTTTGACATAGTTTTTTTTTCGTATCGTTTTGTTTCGATTTGATTCAATTCAACATATTTAATTTAATATTAGTTATATGCCAAATTTTAAATACTTATAAGTATAAACTCCTAAAACCTAAACATTGTCTTAAAAATTTTAACAAATCCTTCATGGGTTGAAGTGTACGCATATATAATAAAGTTCCACAAGACATTATAGGCCTTCCTTTTCTTAGTTTTAAATCTAAAATTAAAAGTATGTTATTAAATATTTCTTATTATAGCATTCAACAGGTTGTATTTGATCGAAATCTGTGGAACTTAGGTTATGTACTCATTTGCAGAGTTGATAGTATAATGTTGTATACATAACATTATTAAGATTATTTTAAAAAGAGTAACTGTTAAGTTTCTAATCTGGTCTTCTCAGCAGAGCAACATTACGAGCAAGTTACCACTGGCTTACTCACGGAACTAACTACACTGACCTTTTAATGTAATAATTGATGATTTAAAAGTGCGTGAGTATGTGTGTCTGTGTTTAATGTAAGATATATTAAATATTGCCAAATAAAAAAAAAAACATTTAATACCCATTAAGATTTTCCAAAACAATAATAAAGGAATTAATACAGAATGTATGTAGTAAAGTGGTTTTAAAAGTTACAATTAGTTGAACAGACAGTCCAGAGACATTAAACTCTTGGTTATATATTTTTTTTAGTATTACAAAGTTAAATGTTCAAGTCTCAACATATAAAACATAATATCGCTAATTATCATTAGGGTTCACGATCATTTTGTTTTGTTGTTTTACAAATATCTTAGTTACTAATGACTCTGGCCGTCTGTCCAATTTTAATATTGACAATAGCTATTGAAATTTGTTTTTGCAAAATATGATAAAAATTCGATAAGCTACCAATATACAATTAATTATGAAAAAAAATTACTATCTTTAAAACCAGTTACTACTTTAGAAGGATATAATAATATATAATTCATAAACTAGCAACATCTTGAATTGATACTTTAGACGACTACTAACGAAATCAAATAAAAATAATTACTGTATAATGTTAAGACTAATAACAGTTCGGTGATATATAATCATAACCATACACCACGTAAATATAAATATACTAGGTAACGAAAATTTAAAAGAATGTTTTATCCATTTTCAAACAAAGAACTTAAAGAATTGCTCTAGAATTTTGATTCAAATAACATTGAAAAAAAAGTTGTATAAAATATGCTCCAGATATCTTATTATCAAACCTGTTTGTTTTGTAAAAAGGTTTATTACACATATACATACAATATTGGGCACAAAAATAAATAACAATTAGCTGATCCTAGAAATTAAGTTTTCTTACATACCATTGTGTAACTACAATGTATTACAATTTTCTCTTAAAATTTCCATTGTATTTGTTCAGCTCTAAACTTTTGTTGAAGTTCTTCTGGAATTTCTACAGAAATGAAACAAAATACATTCATGAGAACTTTTAGTATAACATTTTCTTTGTTTATATTAGTACTATAAAAACTTTCCATATGCACACAATGTACCGTGTATTCCTTTTTACTATGATTATTTTAAAGTCATAATAGTACTCGTAGATATTTTTTAGCACATGTAACGTATTGTGAAAATATTACAAATATTATTAAGCAATTATATTTTTAGCAAATGCAATAAAGCTTAATGTTATTTAATCTTTAAAAAAAAAAGAAACTTCACATATTGGTAGTTATTTAAATCATGTTTAATCTCGAATGTACATTTTGTATAAATAATTTAATTTCCGTTCTTACTTCTTTACGATATTATTCTTTTCTGTAATGTTAGTTAGAACTTGTAGTTTAATGATCTGAATGTTCAATAAACTGGATTTATGACAGTAGTAAATTATAAAAAGTATATATAGAAATAAATATCACATTTCAGTTAACCAACTGAAATGTGATATTTATTTCTAATAATGTCAAGTTTATTATTTAATTTTTATTGTTCAAAGATTGAATAGCATCATTCAATCTAACACTTTAATCATAATAGTATTAAACTTATTTCCTTCTAAATTCTATTTCAATTAGAATTGTTTTAATTCTCTTTCCTGAACTTGCAAATAATTTTGAATGTTTTTTAGTACATAATACAATAATACATTAACATTTTAAGAGCATTTTCAAAAATACTTTCATTTTACATATAGCAGATAGGTGTCAAAAAGAATTAAGAACTTTAAAGCTTTTCATTTCTTATATTTTTATGAAACTGGAAAAAGTAACGTGTATTCGTAGCTTCACCACCGAGGTGTTCTTTTTCAGCTGTACAGACTTGGAATCTCAATCCTACTAATCCTGATAATATTGTAAATGCAAAAGTTTGTGGGGATGAATGTCTGTTCATTACTCTTTCCCGCAAAACCTGAATAGATTTCTTTAAATCTTTATAATAATACAGATTATACATACAAGGATCCGCCAACCATGCGAGGCGGGTGTTGAGCTGAGTCCCTCTCCTTTTTTAAAATTTCCAAACTTGCATTGAAAACCAATAAGTTAAACGTTAAAATTACAGCAAAATAATGACAGCAGGTCAGCTCTAATGTGTTGTCTATGGCAGGAGTGATCTTTTTATGATAACTTTTGAATGGCTAAACATTTTTTCAATCTGTTTTCGCTATAACATCCGCTTTCGGCACAAACATACAAGAGAAAATTTTTAGCTAATTATCTCGTCGCATTTTGGAGACAACTAAACATAAAAAAAGGTCTCCCAAACGGTTAAAAGCTTCGCTTACGCTCAGCTCAATAAGTTACAATTTTGAAATATCCTACCCATGGGAGGGATCAAAACTTCGGGCAAAAGCTGGTTTTATGTATTTTGAGAATAAAAAGTACAATTTATTTAATACTTATCAGTTAATCGTTGTCTTTATTTACAAGGTTTCAATATTGTACGTAACGAACGTACGTAGTATAAAATTTATAATTAGTTACACATACCCAATCTGACAACGTTAAGCATCCTTCCATAATATTACAAAGTTAAATTATCAATATTTTTCTGAAGCATGTTGAAGTTTGTTATATGTAACTTTTTGGAAGATTTATTAAATACTGACTGTTGTTCATGACTATGTCGTCGTCGATCACAGAACTGTGTTACTCGTTTAGAATATTATTTCAAAAAAATCCGTGCCCGGGGGGGGACACGCGTGTGTAGACCTCGTGTTTAACTCGTTTAAAATATACCTAACTACCTAAGAATAACACATGATGCCGTTGTAAACATCAAAAATTTTCAAGCAAAAAGCGGTTTTTATTTTTATTCTCGGAAAAGGTATCTTTTTTAGAAATAGTTTTGGTACTTAAATTTAGAGTAAAAAATAACCTTTCTAATAAAAATATTTTGCGATAAGGGAATGTTTACCAGAAAAAAGTTGCCGTGGTTTTACCAACCTTAAATTTTCAAGCTAAAAGTGGTTTTTATTTTTTTTCTCAAAAACGGTATCTTTTACGGAAAAACTTTTGGAACCTAAATTTAGAGTAAAAAATAACCTTTCTATTAAAAATACTTGTGATTTAAGAATGTTTACCAGAAAAAAGTTATGAATTTTTTTCCAAAAATTTTCGGTTTATTACTCCCACCCCTAAGTTATTGAAGTTAGGTTTTCGGTTTATCTACATTAGTTATAGGTATTCATCAAAGACATCATATAATATAAACGCGATTGATCTTCTTTGTATAGGGAAAAAGTTATAGTCGAAAAACTGAAATCAGAAAAAGTGAGGCCCTAGCGCCCCCTGTGTCCGGATTTCTCTGGTTAACGAACTTGACCTTCATTTTTGAATGGTTGATTTTTGTGCAAAGTTTAAAAGCGATCCGAGCGAAACTGCGGCCGCTATCGTGCTGACAAAAGTCGAATCTGGACGCACGCACGCATATATATATATATATATAAACTTTTTGACCAATGGTCATTTCGGACTCAGGGGGTCTTAATAAGACCTCCTGTGAAGAAATTTTTCCAAAATTCAAAAGTCGGGTACAAATGAATGGGCAGACCGAATTCTTCGAGGTCTACCCAATAGTCTTTTCTAACGGTTTTAAACTATGATTTAAAGATCAAGAAGATAACATTAATGTCATAAAAAAATACTTATATTGTCAATAAGTATTAAAAATTTTCTGTCATTTGCAATCAAAAAAAAATCCGTGCCCGCATGGGGACACGCGTGGGTAGACCTCGTATGTAACTCGTTTAAAATATAACTCACTACCTAAGAATAATACATGATGCCGTTGTTTACATCAAAAATTTTCAAGGAAAAAGCGGTTTTAATTTTTTTTCTCGGAAAAAGTATCCTTTTTGGAAATACTTTTGGTACTTAAATTTAGAGTAAAAAATAACCTTTCTATTAAAAATATTTGCGAGGAGGGAATGTTTACCAGAAACAAGTTGCCGTGGTTTTACCTACCTAAAATTTACAAGCTAAAGGTGGTTTTTATTTTTTTTCTCGGAAACGGTACCTTCTACGGAAAAACTTTTGGTACCTAAATTTAGAGTAAAAAATAACCTTTCTATTAAAAATACTTGTGTTGCAAGAATGTTTACCAGAAAAAAGTTATGAATTTTTTTCCAAAAATTTTCGGTTTTTTTACCCTCACCCCTAAGTTATTGAAGTTAGGTTTTCGGTTTATCTACATTAGTTATAGGTATTTATTAAAGACATCATATAATATGAACGCGATTGATCTCCTTTGTATAGGGACAAAGTTATGGTCGAAAAACTGAAATCAGAAAAAGTGAGGCCCTAGCGCCCCCTGTGACCGGATTTCTCTGGTTAACGAACTTAACCTTCATTTTTGGATGGTTGATTTATGTGCAAAGTTTGAAAGCGATCCGAGCGAAACTGCGGCCGCTATCGTGCTGACAAAGTCGAATCTGGACGCACGCACGCATATTTATATATATATATATATATATATATATAAACATTTTGCTAATGGTCATTTCGGACTCAGGGGGTCATAAGAAGACCTCCTGTAAAGAATTTTTTTCAAAATTCGAAAGTCGGGTACAAATGAATGGGTAGACCGAATTCTTCGAGGTCTACCCAAAAATCCGTGCCCGCAGGGGGACACGCGTGGGTAGACCTCGTGTGTAACTCGTATAAAATATAACTCACTACCTAAGAATAACACATGATGCCATTGTTTACATCAAAACTTTTTCAACCAAAAAGCGGTTTTTATTTTTTTTTCTCGGAAAAGGTATCTTTTTTGGAAATACTTTTGATACTTAAATTTAGAGTAAAATATAACCTTTCTATTAAAAATATTTGCGAGGAGGGAATGTTTACCAGAAAAAAAGTTGCCGTGGTTTTACCTACCTTAAATTTTCAAGTTAAAAGTGGTTTTTATTTTTTTTCTCGGAAACGGTACATTTTACGGAAAAACTTTTGGTACTTAAATTTAAAGTTAAAAATAACCTTTCTATTAAAAATACTTGTGATGTAAGAATTTTTACCAGAAAAAAGTTATGATTTTTTTTCCAAAAATTTTCGGTTTTTTTACCCTCACCCCTAAGTTATTGAAGTTAGGTTTTCGGTTTATCTACATTACTTATAGGTATTTATTAAAGACATCATATAATATGAACGCGATTGATCTCCTTTGTATAGGGACAAAGTTATGGTCGAAAAACTGAAATCAGAAAAAGTGAGGCCCTAGCGCCCCCTGTGACCGGATTTTTCTGGTTAACGAACTTAACCTTCATTTTTGGATGGTTGATTTTTGTGCAAAGTTTGAAAGCGATCCGAGCGAAACTGCGGCCGCTATCGTGCTGACAAAGTCGAATCTGGACGCACGCACGCATATATATATATATATATATATATATATATATAAACATTTTGACCAATGGTCATTTCGGACTCAGGGGGTCATAAGAAGACCTCCTGTGAAGAAATTTTTTCAAAATTCGAAAGTCGGGTACAAATGAATGGGCAGACCGAATTCTTCGAGGTCTACCCAAAATGTATTTATTTTTCATTTCGCAAGATCACAGACACTTTATTATGTTTCATATTCAGATTTAGAGATGAAAATTAGTATTTAGGTAAATAAAATTTATTTAAAACTTTTAAATCATATTTAGAAAAATAACAATACGGAGAAAGAAACTAATTTCGAGTAAAAAATTAAGATTTTCACAATTTTCTGTATTTTTGTTTGCAGGATGCAAAAACATATTTTCAATTTACACTTCTGAATGTAATGACTATTATTATTTATGAAAATAATATATAAAGCAGAATGCAGAAATTTGTACCCAATACACATCTGATTTTGCAACAATAACAAATTACATAAATTATATAATACAAATATTTGTAAGTGTCAGTGCATGATAGTATAACATTTATCAAAGTCTTAGAGGAAGGTAAGACATTGGAAAATAAGTTATATAGAAGTAAATATAAAATTGTGATCTGTGAGTTGTGAGCGAGATATCGAAGTTAAAATTTACGTCTTATAGAATTCTTCCCACTTTTCAAACAAAGTGTTAGACGTCAAGCACCTCTTACCAACGAGTTCAAAATATTCATATTGTACGATATTTTAAAATGATGATGTATTAAAAAAGATATAGTTAATAATATATATTGTAATTAAATACAGTGTAAAGTAGCACTAAGCAATAAGGTTACATTAATTTCATAAGTCCTTACAGTATAATAAATATTATCCTTTAACTATTAAATATGGCTTATACAAAAAATGTGTTAATTTTATAATTTAATACCGAAATTTATTTGAATTTTACTAAGCGTAGAGGGGTATGTGAAAATATATATTTAATTAATTGTTGCTTTTTATCCGCTATAAAATGACTAAAGGACCGACATGGTTATAATATTGATAGTCAAATAACAATGTTTATTTTTATAACTTTATGTTTACCTACTTTATATGTTCTCTAAGAATGAAGAAAACACAGGCTCATATTTTAATAAACGGGACCAGGAGCTGTAATGGTTCTAGTTCGTTTATCGTCCCTTAGAGGTATCCGGTGCGCCTTTACATGTTTTTCTCGTAAGTCTTATAATACTACCATAAATCAAGGATCGGTGAATTATATTGTAGGTATGTAAGTAAAATAATTTTAAAATAAATATCTGAATGCATTAGAGAAATGAATAAGTATCGATTAAAAAAAATATATCCAATATTTTTTTTGAACAAATTTTGGGTAGACCTCGAAGAATTCGGTCTGCCCATTCATTTGTACCCGACTTTCGAATTTTGGAAAAATTTCTTCACAGGAGGTCTTCTTATGACTCCCTGAGTCCGAAATGACCATTGGTCAAAAAGTTTATATATATATATATGCGTGCATGCGTCCAGATTCGACTTTTGTCAGCACGATAGCGGCCGCAGTTTCGCTCGGATCACTTTCAAACTTTGCACAAAAATCAACCATCCAAAAATGACGGTCACGTTCGTTAACCAGAGAAATCCGGCCACGGGGGGCGCTAGAGCGTCACTTTTTCTGATTTCAGTTTTTCGACCATAACTTTTTCCCTATACAAAGTAGAACAATCCCGTTCATATTATATGATGTCTTTAATGAACACCTATAACTAAAGTAGATAAACCGAAAACCTAACTTCAATAACTTAGGGATGGGGGTAAAAAAACCGAAAAATTTTGGAAAAAAAATCATAACTTTTTTCTGGTTAACATTCTTACATCACAAGGATTTTTAATAGAAAGGTTAATTTTTATTCTAAATTAAGGTACCAAAAGTTTTTCCGTAAAAGGTACCTTTTCCGAGAAAAAAAATAAAAACCGCCTTTTGCTTGAACATTTTTGATGTAAACAACGTCATCATGTGTTATTCTTAGGTAGTGAGTTATATTTTAAACGAGTTACACACGAGGTCTACCCACGCGTGTCCCCCTGCGGGCACGGATTTTTTTAGATAGAGCTTAATTTCGAAAAAGTTTTGTAACAATATATGCTTTATAGTACAGAAAGCTGAAACTTTTACAGAATAATAGAACAAAAAACATAGAAATACGTAAATGAACTAAGAAAGGACAATATTCGAAAGCTAATAGATGTTTTTATAAAAATAATTAAGTAACATTCTATAGTTTCGTAAACAGCAACTTTGAAGAAATACAATTCTATTGAGATAACTTCAGTACAGAAAAAGTATTTAATCACAATCGAATACAATAAACGAACATAGGAATACCTGAAGTGTATATAAAGATATTATGTTTAAAGCCTCATTTTGGGTTTCTACTTTAACCATCGAGTATCTGTATTCTGATGTTGCTAAAATCAATACTGGTTTCGAGTTTCAAAGAAGCACATTTGCAGTGCAGTTTGAGTAAACAGGTGTTATTTGCTTACACGGCTGTGCAAATAATTTGTTCCATTTCAAACAAAGCTATTGGGAGGGCTATTTTCAAGAAATATTTACAGATATACAATATATTGGGAATTGTTTAAAATTGTACATAACATGTTAAGCCATCTAAAGTTTATTTAAATTAAATATTCATCCACTGCCAGGCCGTCTCAAGCCGTTTGTCCGTTTAGAGATGTTGATTAAGACGATTATATCTAGAATGCTAGATTCATCGAGGCGGGTAACGATAAAATAACTTAATTAGCAGAGCGAAGTGGAGATTGCCCAGAGGTTCGAGTCCAGATTATTTTTTTCATTCTATGATAAATATACGTATGAAATATCGCTCGCTTATTCTGACTGAAAATATCTCAGATTCAACAGTTCGTAGAAACCTCAGATTAACAATAATCGAACCTAGTCCGGCAGAAGGCTTATAGATTCGAGTTTAAATCTGGTCCAGCGGAATGCCTTTCAGACCAAAGCCAATAAGATTTGTTCCGGCTGGCACAGCCCTTCAAACATCCCATGTACTGTTCCGGTCAATTTGACCCTTCAGTCAAACTTGCTGGTCCGGTCACACTAGCCCTACTTTTTTGAGCGCATAACATCACTTTTCTATAGAGAAGATACAAATCAAACGTTATTGTCACAATAAATATTTCTCATTCTGATCGTCACCCACTGAAACAAAACTAATTAGATTAGAACAAAACTTATTTGTTGGTTTGTTGGTAGCTGGTTGGTGCAATAATAATAATGTTGGTTGGTTGGTTTCTCCAACCACTACATTATTATTATTATTACAAAAAATATATATTAATAAGAACGTCATCATTAAGTGGAGGTGGGTCTCATCCCAGTTCTGATGTAGGAATTGGAGGGGCTTACCCTCATCAGATAAAAAGCAGGTATAATAAGGGTAAATATTTATTTTATGTAATTAATGAGAAAATGTTGTCAGTTAGTATCTTCTTTAAGTCTTTATTTTATAGTTATATTAAATGTAATAAGCTTAACAATTACTAAACATACAAAAAATCCAAAATGGCGGCGTTTTTTACTTTTTTTTTTTGGCCTAACAGGAGCAATTTTCATCCGATCGCCACAAAAATTGGACGAATGCTGAGCGTAGCAAAGGGTTTGTATGTCAAACCGTTTTTTTTTGATTTGGCGAAAAACTCCAAAATGACGGCGTTTTTTAGTTTTGTTTATGGCCTAGCAGGAGCAATTTTCATTCAATTGCCACAAAAATTGGTGATCATGTTCTTTGATTTATTTTTTTTTGGTTGGGCCATTTTTCTTACTGGGAGAAAAAAGTCTAAATTGCGGTGAATTAAGTTTTTGTTTTGGCGTAGCAGACGTATTTTTATACAATCGTCACAAAAATTGGTAGGTGTGTTCTTTGAATTACTTAATTTATTTTTTTAAAGTTATTTCAAAATCTAAAATGGGGGCTAAATTTCGTCTAAGTATTCTTTTTTTTTGTTTTGTTTTAGGTCCAGTGTACGGAAGTTACTGGGGTGGCGCTCATACTGGGTTCACGGGTGAAATATCGTAACCACTGCACCTCGTGAAATCCACTATAAATAATTTCCCAACATTATCTCATCCCTTAACGTACTGTTCACAGAACGACTAGTTAATAACAGTTCTAATTGTACTTTTAAATACAATAAAATGTTTTCAAATCCTAAATCAAATTAATTTATCGTTTTTAGATCACATTTAAGAAAACTGCAATATATAAAATTTTTATTTGGAAAAGAAAATCAAGACATTCATATTTTTCATACATATGTAAATCATATTTTCAATTTAAGTTTCTGGAAGTAGTAAGTATTATTATTTATCATACGTATTACAGAATGTAGAAATTTATTAACAATATGAGTAACTAATGTTAGAACAATAACATACAATTGTATACACTGTACTGAGCAATAATTATAGTATAAATATTGCTGTATCAGCATTCGCTAATATAACATTTATCAAAACTCCCACAGGAGAAGAAAATATTGGAAAATAAGTCTAATGGTTAGTGGGATTGTGAGTAATTTAAAAACAAGAATTTTAAGTTATGATTGAAGTCATCTAGAATACGTCCTGTATTTCGAACAGAGTGTGCATCGTCAAGCACCTCTCACGAGCGAGGTCAAACATTCATATTGTCCAATTGATTTTAAAATGATGATTAACAATAATTTGAACGTTTATTAAATATATTTAGTTAGGAAATAAATAAAGTTTAAAAACTTCAATAAGCAATAAGGGTATAAATAAATTATGAATTATACCATCATTATAATTATATTTTTTGATTAAACGAAATATCACAATAATTAAAAGAGATAAATAAACTTCATAACGGTGTTATTCTACAACCAACAGCGTTAAATTATTTCGATTAATTTGCAATATATTTTAATGAATTAAATTTTAAGTAATAAGTGTAAGTGTAACATTAAATAAAAATCCATATTTAATTAGTCGTTACTCTTTTCACTAATAAATGACTAAAGCAATGATTGAAATATTGACTTGTTTATTCATACAGCTTCATCTTCCTACTATATGTGTTTATTAAAAATATAGTAGAGGACTTATGTCTTATTAAATAAGATTTATGTATAGTACGGCTCACAGTTCATTTATAGTTCCCTAAAGTTACCTGGTAAGCTTTTACGTGGTTGTTCTTGTAAGTTATACAATACTACAATAAATTAAGGTCAATTGTATTATATTATATGTATTTAAGTCAATTAAAAATCTGATAGATGGATAGTTGAATAAATGTAAATAAGAAGAAATATAGCTTTAAACATTAAAAAAAAATAAACACGTATTCTTGCATCCTATCTTTTGATATGGTGAAAATGAATAATATGTTAACGAGGTAAGAAAGGGAAAATAATACAGAATGTATTCGAAAAAGAACCAAATTGGTATTACTGTAGGGCATTTGTATGCTTAAGTCAAAAATTGGCAAATATGACAGAAGCATAGAAGTTGTGGACAAAATGGAAAATTTTAGAGAAATTGAGGATAAAGATCCTAGAACAACCCTTAAATGTGTAAATAAGTAAAGTCACGTAATTGTAATTTTAGTGATACTAAAATTATACAGATACTCGGTGTATCAATATCAAAACCACTACCAATTACCACAATATGTATAATATATTTTCACATATTTCATTTGAAAATAAAAATGAATATTCATATATCAATGTCAGATGCCATTTATCAATATTCATGTATCAATGTCAACAAAGTTTATTATTTTTTTTTTTTTTTTTTTTTATGGAAGAGGAGGGCAAACGAGCTGGCGGGTCACAGATGACTTGTGATCACCGCCGCCCATGAACTCTTGCAACATCCGAGGATTTACAAGAGTGTTGCCGGCCTTGTAGGTAGAAGTAGACGCCTTTTTTGAAGGTACCCATGTCGTACCGATCTGGAAATACCGCCGAAGGGAGTTCGTTCCACAAGCGAGTGGAACGTGGAAAAAAAGTCCTTGAGAACCGCACAGTGGAAGACCGCCACGCATCCAGGTGGTAGGGATGGTAAAGAAGTCGATGGCGCGCTGTGCGGTGATGAAATTCGGCGGCAGGCATCAGATCGAATAGTTCTTCGGAACACTCCCCGTTGTAAATGCGGTAGAAGACGCACAAAGAAGCCACGTCTCTACGCAATGCCAAAGAGTCCAGCCGTTCGCAGATCACCGGGTCCCCGACAATCCGAGCAGCTCTCCGTTGTACGCGGTCAAATGGTAGAAGCTGATATTGGGGTGATCCGGACCAGAGATGAGAACAGTACTCCATGTGTGGCCGGACCTGCGCCTTATAGAGCGCAAGTCTTTGGCCAGGTTTGAAATACTGCCTCGCTCTATTAATCACTCCCAATTTCTTCGAGGCCAACTTGGCCTTGCTCTCCAGATGACCACGAAACTGACAATCGCTCGAAATGTCGAGACCCAGTATTCTGATACTTGGCGAGGCAATGAGGGGGGTGCTCTCGAAGAGCGGTGATACGACAAATGGGGTTTTCTTAGTGGTAAACGCGCAAACTTGTGTCTTTAGGGGATTGAACTGAACGTGGTTCAGTTCACCCCACTCAGAGACCATCCCCAAGGAAGTCTCTATAGAAGACACAAGTTTCTTTCGGCACTCGTCGACGTTTTCCCGAGAGAGACCTGCACGGCCGGAATACACCGCATCCCCAGTGCTGTCATCCGCATAACAATGTATGTTGGAGATATTCAACATATCATTGATGTGTACACCTTGGGGTACACCAGCGTTCACGGGCTTGGGGTCCGAGCAAAAACCGTCGAGAACGACCTGTATGCTCCGCCCAGTGAGGAAGCTGGTGATCCACTTGCATAAACTCTCGGGAAGCCCATAGGAAGGTAGCTTCGAAAGAAGCCCCTTGTGCCATACACGATCGAAGGCTTTCGCCATATCCAAACTAACTGCCAGACCCTCTCCCTTGCTTTCAATAACAGCTGCCCAACGGTGTGTGAGATACAACAGAAGATCACCAGCCGATCGACCATGGCGAAAGCCATATTGCCGGTCATTGACCAACTGGTGATCCTCGAGGTAGGTTAGGAGCTGTTTATTGATAATGCTCTCCATTACTTTGGAGAGCAGAGAGGTAATGGCGATAGGTCTGTAGTTAGCTGGTTCCGAGCTATCACCTTTTTTAGGGATCGGATGGACAAGGGCACGCTTCCATGTGACCGGGACTACGCCTTTAAGGTAGGAGTACCGAAATAGACGCGTTAGCACTGGAGTCAACTCAGGGGCACACGTTCGTAGCACCAATGGAGAAATGCCATCCGGCCCACTCGACTTATGAACGTCCAAGGAAAATAGAGACTGCCTAATAGTTTTTTGCCGAAAAACTATTTCCGGCATTGAGCTCTGACACCGCGGGATGATAGGCGGTGTCTTCCCCTGGTCGTCCAAAGTCGAGTTGGAGGCGAAAAGAGTGCCCAAGAGATCGGCTTTCTCTTTTGCCGTGTGGGCCAGAGAGTCATTCCCCATGTGCAACGGCGGTAGGGACGGCTGGTTAAAGTTTCCCAGAGTGGCCTTTGAAAGCGCCCAAAATTTGCGCGTGCCAGGCGGGTACTTTGCCAGCTGATCCCCAATTTTGACGACATGCTTGAACTTTGCTCTAGCGATTTGCCGTTTGAAGAATCTGGAGGCACGATTATATTTCCTCTTCAGAACTCTAGAGTTCGGATCCTTAGTGACTAACGCATTGACCCAAGCTTGATAAGCCTGCCGTTTGCCAGCTGCTGCAGCCCTGACAGACGCATCAAACCAAGGCCGCGATCTGCCACCAAGTGGTACCACAGAGCTTGGTACAAATAGTTCCATGCCCTGTAGTATCACATCAGCTACAGCCGCAGCGCAGTCACTAGGATCATCGGAAGGGAAACAAATCGGCCCCCATGGGTAGGATGCAAAAAAGGACTGCATTCCATCCCAATCCGCTGACTTGTAGTGCCAAACGCGTCGAGTCGCAGGTGTTGTGCGAGCCGACCGTTGAATGGGCACTACACTCCGTACCAGACAGTGATCAGAGGAACCTAAGGGAGCCTCGACAGTGATCTGGTACTTTTCTGGATGTGTAGTCAGCAGAAGATCCAACAAAGAGGGCGTGTGGCTGTCCACGTCCGGTAGACGAGTGTGCGTCTTTACCAGCTGGGACAGACCATTTGCCAGAGCAAAGTCAAACACAGATCTCCCCGCGTAGTCGGTGGCACATGACCCTAGCCAATCGGCATGGTGCACATTAAAGTCCCCTAGGACTACGACTTCGGCGGAGGGAGTCTGTGAAAGCAGATCGTCAATCTTCGCCTGAACATGGCCCAAGAGTTGATCCGTTTCTGCATTACCACTATGGGACCTGTAGAGGCACGCGTAGACTCTGACATGGTCGTCCATGTCCACGCGTAGCCAGAGTATAGACAGGTCCCGACCTTCAAAAACCTGAAGGCGACGGTAGCAGATATCCTCCCCTACGAACACAGATACCCCGGCGTGTGGTATAAAATGGTGTTCTAGTTTATACCCGGGGTATGACAGGTACGCTGTGTCGCTAGGTCGAGATATCTGCGTTTCCGTCAGAAACAACAAGGCCGGCTGCGCCGTCTCTAGATGATAATGGACGGCGTTCAAGTTGGAATGAAGTCCCCGGATGTTGCAAAAGTCCACATTTAGAGTGGGTCGGGGTGCCGCTACGTTGACTCGTCGTTTGCCCTCATAAAACACAAAAGGCGATACTTTGCCCGCCCCAGATACGACGGGCAGCCCGAGCAAAATCCGAGAATCATTTCCCCGATTTTGCTCGGGGAGGGGGTCCCCGGCTTCATCAAAGCCGGTACCCTCCTGGGGTATTTTTCTTGTAGGCATCGCTTTCATGTTTGGCGTGGGGGGGGGGGGGGGGGGGGGTTGGGCTTCCGGATTCTCTCATTCACCGACGAAACATAACCAAATTAATTTGGTTACTACACGTCGGTCTTCTGTGAGAGGGTGGTCCTTCCCCGGTCGAGCCAGCCCAATACGAGCTGCAGTCAGATAACTACAGCTAGGTAAACTTAGAAAAGTAAACTTGTTTGAATAATTCCCAAATATTTCAAACAAGTTTTTCAAATAGGTTTTGTATATATTAAAATCAATTTCATTAAAATCAAGGTTAAGAACACCGAACGTACACATGGATACCGACATAGTAAATATAAATATTATTATATTTTACACTTCTGGATACTATTTTAAAATATTGTGTGTCCATTTTCTGCTGTTGTTAAAACCAATACTTGTTTGGAGTTTCAAGGACCGCCATCCCCAGTGCATTTGAGTAAACATGGACTATTTGCTTACACGCGTCTGCAAATAAATTGATCCGTTTCGTATAATGCATTTGAGAACAGTTTTTGGGAGATATTTACAATAATTTTCTAATTAAATAATAAACAGGTCGATATTAATTAATTATGTTTTTTTTTAACCAAAAAAATATATACGTATTTAAAATATACATTGTGATGTATTTTTTCACATTTTATTTTTGAGAAATACCACCAAATATGTGTGTGTGTGTGTGTGTGCAAACCCACGATAAGAATGTATGTTTTTTTGTATGTGTACAAAAACGAAAAATATTTTAAATAATGCAAAATACTAAACTACAATTACAATATAATGTTAATTTACTGCGGGTTAACGTAGAAGACAAGAATAAAATCTAAACAATTTATATGACACAATCCAATTGCAAAGATTATCAAGTTGACAGATTCAAATAGTTTTGTTTTGTTTTGTTGTCTAAATCTAGCAACCCGATGCCTGATCTATGCATCAAAAATCACCACGCGGGCTTCAACGAACATCATTGATGCATTCTACCAGCGATTTACTTTTAATAAAACCCTAAAAGCGTTGTTATATTCAACTTTAAAAATTCAGAGTCTCTTTCTTAAATTTACACCATAATTGAGGAATATACAGGGTTATGCAATAACTTTTAAATAGGTGTTACTTTGTTCTTATTTATGAAAAACAACAAAACCGAATGAATAATTGGGCATTGGGCAATAATTGGCATTTTAAAACTACTTATCAGTGTACTCGTAATAAAAAATTACGATTAAATATTTGATAATTACTTTAGCATATATAAAAAATTCTAATGGGACTTAGGACATGAATATATTTAATAAAGTGCAGATGTAATATTAGCAATATTAAAAGTATACTTAGTATAAAATCTTTCTTTAAAAATTTTTAAATATAAATGAATTGTGACTTTGAAGAAGGTTTCCTTACAATGTTAATAAAAACACATACGACTAACATTAAGGCAACCCAAAAACCCAACAGCCATATGGCTATATGGCTGTCCCCGTCCGGTAGACGGAAGGATTCTCTCACTCACCGACGGAACATAAACAAATGAATTTGGTTACTTCACGTCGGTCTTCTGTAAGAGAGTGGTCCTTCCCCGGTCGAGTCAGCCCAATACGAGCTGCAGTCAAATCACTACAGCTAGCAATGTAGGCCTGAGATTTAGATATTAGGGTGAGAGTTTCTATGGGAGCCTGTGCTTTTTTATCTATTCCGGTTTTCGTTATTAAATACATGTCTAATGTCTCGATTAAAATGATATTATATTATAGATACAAACTCTGAATTTAAATATATTTTAGAGCACATAAATAAGCAAAGTAAAAAATCCTAAAATGTATAAATCTAAAATATTTCTACACACTTATGTAATATATTATATTTAACTATTATTCCAAGAGCGTTCTACTCCGCAAAATAGTTTTAGAAGAAAGAACAATTTCTCGAGAACATGTTCGTATCATATTTTATCTACACAGAAGTGATTCTTTTATACAATATATACAGTGCTACGGTTCAATATGTCTGAGGTAAGTTGAGTCATTACTGAAAAATAGCAACTGCTTTTAAAATGTATTATTATTATTTTTTTTTTTTTATACTTTCTAGGTTAATGCTTGACTACATTCCACCTGATGGAAAGTGAAAATGTAGTCTTAGGTGGTAAAGCGCATTAACTTAGTAACCTATTCACTCTTCTCTTGAAGACGCCCACATTGTATTCGGACGGAAAAACCGACGCAGGCAAGCTGTTCCAGTCCTTCGCTGTGCGAATTAAAAAAGACGAAGCAAAGCGTTTCGTTCGGACAGGGGGAATGTCCACAACGAAAGGATGGATACCTGCCGTGCGTCGGGACGTCCTGTGATGGAAGGGGGACGGAGGAATTAGGTCGTGTAATTCCCGCGCACACTCACCAAAATGTATCCTATAGAATACTGAGAGGCTAGCAATTCTGCGCCTGTGTTCAAGGCTGTGGAGGTTGGCTTCTACCAATTCGGGATCGCCTATAAGCCTCTTTGCTCGCCTCTCAATTGAGTCCAGAACCGCAAGATGAGACTTTGCGGCACCAGCGAATATGTGACCACAGTACTCTACACACGACCGGATCTGTGCTTTGTATAATACAAGAAGCTGTCCCGGTGTAAAGTATTGACGGACCTTCGCAAGAACGGCAAGCTTCCCTGCAGCTGCTCTTGCTCTGGACTCAATACACCGACCAAAGTTGAGGTTCGAGGAAATCTCTAAGCCTAACAACTGTAGCCGGTCACTGTATTCCAAAGATACACTCTGGAAAGTAGGAGCCAAGGTGAAAGGGCTCCTTTTGGCGGTGAACAGACACGTCTGCGTTTTGGTGGCGTTGAATTTGACAAGATTGGCATTGCCCCATACGGAGACTGCCTGAAGTTTGTCACTCAAACGTTGCACCATGGCTTCTCTTTCTGACTGTACTTGATCTCTACTAGCCCGACTACTCGGCAGGTATCTTTCTACAACTGTGCTGTCGTCTGCATACCCATAGATACCGGGCTTCAGCAGATCGTCGATGTGTAGCAGAAAAAGAGTTGCAGAAAGAACGGACCCCTGAGGCACTCCGGCATTAATTGTCAAGGGTTCCGAGGAAGACCCGTCAACAACTACTCGGAGAGATCTCTGGTTGAGGAAGTCCGTTACCCAGCCGATCAGACCAGGAGATATGCCGTAGGCTGAAAGCTTGCTTATAAGGCTCGCATGCCAGACCCTGTCAAATGCCTTCGAGACGTCCAGAGAGACGGCGACCGCTTCTCCGTTCTTCTCGATGGCCTCGCCTAAAACAAAATTATACAGATACTCGGTGTATCAATATCAAAACCACTACCAATTACCACAATATGTATAATATATTTTCACATATTTCATTTGAAAATAAAAATGAATATTCATATATCAATGTCAGATGCCATTTATCAATATTCATGTATCAATGTCAACAAAGTTTATTATTTTTTTTTTTTTTTTTTTTTTATGGAAGAGGAGGGCAAACGAGCTGGCGGGTCACAGATGACTTGTGATCACCACCGCCCATGAACTCTTGCAACATCCGAGGATTTACAAGAGTGTTGCCGGCCTTGTAGGTAGAAGTAGACGCCTTTTTTGAAGGTACCCATGTCGTACCGATCTGGAAATACCGCCGAAGGGAGTTCGTTCCACAAGCGAGTGGAACGTGGAAAAAAAGTCCTTGAGAACCGCACAGTGGAAGACCGCCACGCATCCAGGTGGTAGGGATGGTAAAGAAGTCGATGGCGCGCTGTGCGGTGATGAAATTCGGCGGCAGGCATCAGATCGAATAGTTCTTCGGAACACTCCCCGTTGTAAATGCGGTAGAAGACGCACAAAGAAGCCACGTCTCTACGCAATGCCAAAGAGTCCAGCCGTTCGCAGATCACCGGGTCCCCGACAATCCGAGCGGCTCTCCGTTGTACGCGGTCAAATGGTAGAAGCTGATATTGGGGTGATCCGGACCAGAGATGAGAACAGTACTCCATGTGTGGCCGGACCTGCGCCTTATAGAGCGCAAGTCTTTGGCCAGGTTTGAAATACTGCCTCGCTCTATTAATCACTTCCAATTTCTTCGAGGCCAACTTGGCCTTGCTCTCCAGATGACCACGAAACTGACAATCGCTCGAAATGTCGAGACCCAGTATTCTGATACTTGGCGAGGCAATGAGGGGGGTGCTCTCGAAGAGCGGTGATACGACAAATGGGGTTTTCTTAGTGGTAAACGCGCAAACTTGTGTCTTTAGGGGATTGAACTGAACGTGGTTCAGTTCACCCCACTCAGAGACCATCCCCAAGGAAGTCTCTATAGAAGACACAAGTTTCTTTCGGCACTCGTCGACGTTTTCCCGAGAGAGACCTGCACGGCCGGAATACACCGCATCCCCAGTGCTGTCATCCGCATAACAATGTATTTATTTATTTATTTATTTATTTATTTATGTACCAGGAAAAAATACAATTTACAATCTATATAAAATAAAGTGTACACAAAAAGGATGACTTATCTCTTAAAAGAGATCTCTACCAGAAACCCTTTATTATAGGAGAAAATATTTAATAGTTGCGGTATAGGTACAATAAATATAAATACAAATATAAATATATATATATGATAAAAGTATAAAAAGTAAAAAAAAAAAGTATAAAAATATTTATAAATATATTATAAACACACATATTACTTAAATGTACATAAATATAAACATAATACATACATACTTACATAAATATAATATATATACCTAGGACATTTTAGAGGGAGAGGAAGTAATTCTTCAATCTAAACTTAAAGGAAATAATAGTGGGACAATCTTTGTACAAGTGAGGAGGTAATGAGTTCCAGAGTTGAGCAGCACGAACAGAGAAGGATTTGCGGTATTGGGCAGTGTTATAATGCGGCACCTCAAGAAACTTTAAAGAAATACAAGAGCGCTCTGGCAATTGTCTAGGTGGACATAATTGTAAGAGATCTTGCAAGTAAGAAGGAGAAGATTTTTGTAGAACTTTATAGAGAAGTGTTAGTACATGCACATTCCGGCGAAAGCGGATAGGGAGCCACTTTAACTCACGGCGGTATTCCGAAATGTGATCAAATTTACGCAAGCCGTAGATAAAGCGAATGCATAAATTCTGAAGTCGTTCGAATTTATCAAGCAGCTCCTCAGTCACATCTAAATAACAAATGTCAGCATAGTCAAGGAGAGGAAGAAGAAGAGATTGGGCTAGAATAATTTTAGTTTTAAAGGGAAGAAAATTTTGAAGACGTTTAAGTGAATGTAACGATCTATATAAGCGCTTGCTTATGTCGTTGAATTGAGCCACCCAAGTGAAATGGGAGTCTAAGGTTAATCCCAGATTTTTTACGGTATCTAGGTACTGTAATGGAGTACCGTCGTACAAAATGCAGGGCAAGGTCGAGAAATTAATTTTGCTGCGAGATTGCTTATTATAAATTATAATAGCTTGCGATTTATTTGGATTAACTAATAATCCATATTCTTCTGCCCATAGGCGTATGCTTTCAAGGTCGATGTTCATTGATGCTATTCCCTGTTCGATTCCAGAAAAAGTGACGTGCCTGTAAAGCTGCAAATCATCTGCATAGAGATGGTAGGGAGAAGATATTACTTTAGAGACTTCGTTTATAAACATAGAAAAAAGTAGAGGAGATAGTACGCCGCCTTGAGGTACACCAGCAGAAAGATCCGTCCAATGAGAAGAACTGTCATCGGATTTCACAATCTGCCGACGCCCGAAAAGATATGATTTAAACCAATTTAAAACGGAAGGAGATATAGAGAAAGTTGAAAGAATGCCAAGCAAAATATCAAAGTCCACTGAATTAAATGCATTAGTAAAATCAAGAAGAACGAGTATCGAAAGCTGTTTGTTATCCATCGCATATCGGATATCATCAGTGACTTTGATTAGTGCTGTGGTAGTGCTATGATGGGGACGAAAACCGGATTGGAAAGGACTTAGAAGATTATTACCGTGAAGGAATTCTGAGAGTTGCTTCTGTACAGCATCTTCGAGAATTTTTGAAAGGAAAGGGAGTATTGATATTGGTCGATAGTGCGAAGGCAAGGTAGGATTATTTATTTTAGGTAAGGGAATGATATGTGCTGCCTTCCATGCAGAAGGGAATGTGAAAGATCTTAAGGAAAAGTTTAAAATATATGTTATAATAGGTAAAAGGAT
The DNA here is from genome assembly GCA_918358695.1 of Melinaea menophilus ssp. n. AW-2005. Taxonomy (NCBI): domain Eukaryota; kingdom Metazoa; phylum Arthropoda; class Insecta; order Lepidoptera; family Nymphalidae; genus Melinaea; species Melinaea menophilus. Next base: position 16,592,631 of record OU911052.1, read on the forward strand.
ATCGATTATAGGAATAAGCATATCTCTACTAATGTCGTCATTACCGACGGCCTTAGAAGAGATTGAAAATAGTGATTTTTTGACATCTCCTTCCGTTAAATCCTGAAAGAAAAACGAAGAATCACAGATAGGTGGGGTGCTATTTGTCAGTTGTTGCAGGGTTTTCGATTTGCGTTCTTTAGAAAGTATTAAAGGCGGAGAAGAAAAATGTGTATTTAATAGATTTAAATCAACAGTATGGTTGAGAGTATTACGATTCTTACCCACACCTAGTGATTTTAAGAAGTTCCACATTTGTGAACCCGAAAGATTGTGTATAGAGGAAAAGATATAACGACGTTTTGCATCCCTACACATTCTATTGCATAGATTACGCAGCTTTTTGTAACTATTGATTTTGTCTTGAGATGAATCTTTTTTGCAAATTTTCTTAGCTTTATCCCGTTTGGCCATGATTGATTTAATTGTTGGAGTGAGCCAAGGTGCGGGAAGATGTCGAACTCTTATTTGCTTTACTGGAGCATGGACATCATACAGCTTTATTATTTCCGCATTAAAGATGGTAATCATATCATTAACATTTCGAGAATCGTACAGAGCAGACCAATTTATATCAAGTGTATCATATATAAGATTATTGATGTTAATATTTTTAAGACTACGACGGAATATACATTTTTTTATGCGTTTGAAAAAAGGTAAGTTATAGCGGAGGAACAAGAGATCATGGTAAGAGAAAGAGGCTGTTAGCTGACCGTGGGTTAAAACATTTTCTGACTTTGAAACAAGGATAAGATCAAGAAGCGAAGGCTTAGAGTTAGGAGGAAAATGGGTCTCAGATAGGGGACATAAGGTCAAATTAAAGGACGATATCAGGGATTTCAGTTTTTGTGCCCTAGAGTCATTTTTGACTAAGCACGTATTTAAATCACCCATTATAATAATATGATTATAGGAAGGAGATAACGTATCGAGAAGGGATTCGAAAGTTTTGAAATAATTGACATGAAGAGAAGGGCTATAAAGAACGCCAACTAAAATTTTAGTATGACGAGCAATAATTTCTATAAAAAGGTATTCAAGATAAGGTTCAGGGGAAGGATCAGAAGATTGCTTAATTATGTTAAAGGATATACTGTCACGAAGATAGATACAGACACCACCACCTCCTTTGGAAGTTCGGTCATTACGTATCAGGTTGAAGTTGGGAATATTGTAGAAAGAGGTGGAAAGAGAGGGTTTTAACCATGACTCTGAGACCAGAATAACGTCTACACTGACCCCGTTAAAAGATGCGAGAAGATCGGAGTAATGAGCCGGAATGCTTTGTGCGTTAATGTGAACTAAATTAATGCTTTCAGAATTGTTGCAGAAGATTGAACTAATTTTAGAATAAAGCGAAGATGAATTACTGCGGGTGGAAGAAGAATTACTGGAAACACTGAGAAAATCATCATTAGAAGTACAAGAGAAATAGTCATCATCAATATTCAGTATATCCGACATACACAATTATAAATTTAAGAAATGTAAAAAATAAATAAAAAGTAAAATTAAATAAATTAATATAAAATATAATAAAATAAAATAAATACATATATTTTATATACTAGACAAAAAAAAAATGAACAAAATTATAGTTTTCCTAAAATCAATCTTACTACATACACGGCATAGCAAAAAAAATCTTGTAAAATCTCGAAATTAACTAACAATTAGGTAAAAGTAAAAGCAATAAAAATAAATAGTTGCAAGTGATTAACAGTGAGACAATAATAAAAAAAAAATTACAACTATACTTTTTAAGATTAAAACAATATCAATTAATATAACAAGCAAAAAAAAAAAAAATAATAATATTTAAAAACCGGTACGTCACAATAAAAACTTTCCGAACGCTTCCATAGATCACTAGCGTCACCTCACTGACAAGTGTCAAAACAATTGAAATATAAATATATTATTAATTTATTTTAAGTCGACATTGTATTAGTTTTTAAAGTAATGTAGCATATAAAAGGGAACACAATGTAACACTAATCATGTTTAAAAATTGTAAAGACACTATGCCGATCGCGAAGTGAACACAACTCTTTAAGCAACTATGTAATTAATTTACTACTTAGTTACCTTAAGAACCCGGCGAGTTCTGGAAGATTGTTTATGTTCCTGATTTGCCGAAGAGGAATCAGACGAAGTAGGAAATCTGTCGAGGAGCGGTTGTAACTCACTTAAAGAAATAATTTTTTTCCTACTTTTATCCGGCAAGACTATAACTATATTCCCCTCTGAAGTCCAACAGTTCTTGATCCCGAAATGCCTGCGTGCAGTCATGAAAACCTCCTGCCGGGGCTTGGTGAGGAACTCAGATAATGTGCAACCACTTCCTTTGAGTGCAGTTTTCGAATTCCAAACAAGATTTCTATATTTTGAACCAAGAAACTTGACTAATATGGGACGTGGTCTGTCTCTTTTAGCGCCGAGTCGATGACAGATATCAATACTCTCTATTACTGAACCTGGCAGCTTCATGCGATCAAACATTACGGACTTTATTATGGATTCTGTCTTCTCATCGGTAGTCTCTTGTAACCCATGAAATAGGAGAATTTTACATCTTGATCTTGCTTCGTGTTTATCAAATCCTTCTGACAACAATTGCAACTGCTGCCGCAACATGGACAGGGTTTTCCAAACAAGATTCTTGAAGGCGGAGTATTCAGCTGCAAGTCCTGGGAGATCCTTACAAGTGTCAGAAGAAGTTTTTGAAGCTTGTGAAAGTGCAAGTTCCTTGTCAAAGTGATCCATACGGGACTCAAACATATTGACAATGTCATCCATGTTCTTACGTAGTTGAGTGTGTAGATCCATTTGTGATATTTTCTAAAACTTGTTTGTTGTGAAAGTTTATTTATGCCAGGTATGTAGAATTGCTTTTAGTACATTAAGTAAGGTTTTTTAATGTACATATGTAAAGTTTAACTATATAATGTAAATAAAAATCGGAGGACAAAAAACTATGTGTTGCTTAATGTACAACTACCCGCAAAAAAAAAAGGAGATATTCAACATATCATTGATGTGTACACCTTGGGGTACACCAGCGTTCACGGGCTTGGGGTCCGAGCAAAAACCGTCGAGAACGACCTGTATGCTCCGCCCAGTGAGGAAGCTGGTGATCCACTTGCATAAACTCTCGGGAAGCCCATAGGAAGGTAGCTTCGAAAGAAGCCCCTTGTGCCATACACGATCGAAGGCTTTCGCCATATCCAAACTAACTGCCAGACCCTCTCCCTTGCTTTCAATAACAGCTGCCCAACGGTGTGTGAGATACAACAGAAGATCACCAGCCGATCGACCATGGCGAAAGCCATATTGCCGGTCATTGACCAACTGGTGATCCTCGAGGTAGGTTAGGAGCTGTTTATTGATAATGCTCTCCATTACTTTGGAGAGCAGAGAGGTAATGGCGATAGGTCTGTAGTTAGCTGGTTCCGAGCTATCACCTTTTTTAGGGATCGGATGGACAAGGGCACGCTTCCATGTGACCGGGACTACGCCTTTAAGGTAGGAGTACCGAAATAGACGCGTTAGCACTGGAGTCAACTCAGGGGCACACGTTCGTAGCACCAATGGAGAAATGCCATCCGGCCCACTCGACTTATGAACGTCCAAGGAAAATAGAGACTGCCTAATAGTTTTTTGCCGAAAAACTATTTCCGGCATTGAGCTCTGACACCGCGGGATGATAGGCGGTGTCTTCCCCTGGTCGTCCAAAGTCGAGTTGGAGGCGAAAAGAGTGCCCAAGAGATCGGCTTTCTCTTTTGCCGTGTGGGCCAGAGAGTCATTCCCCATGTGCAACGGCGGTAGGGACGGCTGGTTAAAGTTTCCCAGAGTGGCCTTTGAAAGCGCCCAAAATTTGCGCGTGCCAGGCGGGTACTTTGCCAGCTGATCCCCAATTTTGACGACATGCTTGAACTTTGCTCTAGCGATTTGCCGTTTGAAGAATCTGGAGGCACGATTATATTTCCTCTTCAGAACTCTAGAGTTCGGATCCTTAGTGACTAACGCATTGACCCAAGCTTGATAAGCCTGCCGTTTGCCAGCTGCTGCAGCCCTGACAGACGCATCAAACCAAGGCCGCGATCTGCCACCAAGTGGTACCACAGAGCTTGGTACAAATAGTTCCATGCCCTGTAGTATCACATCAGCTACAGCCGCAGCGCAGTCACTAGGATCATCGGAAGGGAAACAAATCGGCCCCCATGGGTAGGATGCAAAAAAGGACCGCATTCCATCCCAATCCGCTGACTTGTAGTGCCAAACGCGTCGAGTCGCAGGTGTTGTGCGAGCCGACCGTTGAATGGGCACTACACTCCGTACCAGACAGTGATCAGAGGAACCTAAGGGAGCCTCGACAGTGATCTGGTACTTTTCTGGATGTGTAGTCAGCAGAAGATCCAACAAAGAGGGCGTGTGGCTGTCCACGTCCGGTAGACGAGTGTGCGTCTTTACCAGCTGGGACAGACCATTTGCCAGAGCAAAGTCAAACACAGATCTCCCCGCGTAGTCGGTGGCACATGACCCTAGCCAATCGGCATGGTGCACATTAAAGTCCCCTAGGACTACGACTTCGGCGGAGGGAGTCTGTGAAAGCAGATCGTCAATCTTCGCCTGAACATGGCCCAAGAGTTGATCCGTTTCTGCATTACCACTATGGGACCTGTAGAGGCACGCGTAGACTCTGACATGGTCGTCCATGTCCACGCGTAGCCAGAGTATAGACAGGTCCCGACCTTCAAAAACAGATACCCCGGCGTGTGGTATAAAATGGTGTTCTAGTTTATACCCGGGGTATGACAGGTACGCTGTGTCGCTAGGTCGAGATATCTGCGTTTCCGTCAGAAACAACAAGGCCGGCTGCGCCGTCTCTAGATGATAATGGACGGCGTTCAAGTTGGAATGAAGTCCCCGGATGTTGCAAAAGTCCACATTTAGAGTGGGTCGGGGTGCCGCTACGTTGACTCGTCGTTTGCCCTCATAAAACACAAAAGGCGATACTTTGCCCGCCCCAGATACGACGGGCAGCCCGAGCAAAATCCGAGAATCATTTCCCCGATTTTGCTCGGGGAGGGGGTCCCCGGCTTCATCAAAGCCGGTACCCTCCTGGGGTATTTTTCTTGTAGGCATCGCTTTCATGTTTGGCGTGGGGGGGGGGGGGGGTTGGGCTTCCGGATTCTCTCATTCACCGACGAAACATAACCAAATTAATTTGGTTACTACACGTCGGTCTTCTGTGAGAGGGTGGTCCTTCCCCGGTCGAGCCAGCCCAATACGAGCTGCAGTCAGATAACTACAGCTAGGTAAACTTAGAAAAGTAAACTTGTTTGAATAATTCCCAAATATTTCAAACAAGTTTTTCAAATAGGTTTTGTATATATTAAAATCAATTTCATTAAAATCAAGGTTAAGAACACCGAACGTACACATGGATACCGACATAGTAAATATAAATATTATTATATTTTACACTTCTGGATACTATTTTAAAATATTGTGTGTCCATTTTCTGCTGTTGTTAAAACCAATACTTGTTTGGAGTTTCAAGGACCGCCATCCCCAGTGCATTTGAGTAAACATGGACTATTTGCTTACACGCGTCTGCAAATAAATTGATCCGTTTCGTATAATGCATTTGAGAACAGTTTTTGGGAGATATTTACAATAATTTTCTAATTAAATAATAAACAGGTCGATATTAATTAATTATGTTTTTTTTTAACCAAAAAAATATATACGTATTTAAAATATACATTGTGATGTATTTTTTCACATTTTATTTTTGAGAAATACCACCAAATATGTGTGTGTGTGTGTGTGTGCAAACCCACGATAAGAATGTATGTTTTTTTGTATGTGTACAAAAACGAAAAATATTTTAAATAATGCAAAATACTAAACTACAATTACAATATAATGTTAATTTACTGCGGGTTAACGTAGAAGACAAGAATAAAATCTAAACAATTTATATGACACAATCCAATTGCAAAGATTATCAAGTTGACAGATTCAAATAGTTTTGTTTTGTTTTGTTGTCTAAATCTAGCAACCCGATGCCTGATCTATGCATCAAAAATCACCACGCGGGCTTCAACGAACATCATTGATGCATTCTACCAGCGATTTACTTTTAATAAAACCCTAAAAGCGTTGTTATATTCAACTTTAAAAATTCAGAGTCTCTTTCTTAAATTTACACCATAATTGAGGAATATACAGGGTTATGCAATAACTTTTAAATAGGTGTTACTTTGCTCTTATTTATGAAAAACAACAAAACCGAATGAATAATTGGGCATTGGGCAATAATTGGCATTTTAAAACTACTTATCAGTGTACTCGTAATAAAAAATTACGATTAAATATTTGATAATTACTTTAGCATATATAAAAAATTCTAATGGGACTTAGGACATGAATATATTTAATAAAGTGCAGATGTAATATTAGCAATATTAAAAGTATACTTAGTATAAAATCTTTCTTTAAAAATTTTTAAATATAAATGAATTGTGACTTTGAAGAAGGTTTCCTTACAATGTTAATAAAAACACATACGACTAACATTAAGGCAACCCAAAAACCCAACAGCCATATGGCTATATGGCTGTCCCCGTCCGGTAGACGGAAGGATTCTCTCACTCACCGACGGAACATAAACAAATGAATTTGGTTACTTCACGTCGGTCTTCTGTAAGAGAGTGGTCCTTCCCCGGTCGAGTCAGCCCAATACGAGCTGCAGTCAAATCACTACAGCTAGCAATGTAGGCCTGAGATTTAGATATTAGGGTGAGAGTTTCTATGGGAGCCTGTGCTTTTTTATCTATTCCGGTTTTCGTTATTAAATACATGTCTAATGTCTCGATTAAAATGATATTATATTATAGATACAAACTCTGAATTTAAATATATTTTAGAGCACATAAATAAGCAAAGTAAAAAATCCTAAAATGTATAAATCTAAAATATTTCTACACACTTATGTAATATATTATATTTAACTATTATTCCAAGAGCGTTCTACTCCGCAAAATAGTTTTAGAAGAAAGAACAATTTCTCGAGAACATGTTCGTATCATATTTTATCTACACAGAAGTGATTCTTTTATACAATATATACAGTGCTACGGTTCAATATGTCTGAGGTAAGTTGAGTCATTACTGAAAAATAGCAACTGCTTTTAAAATGTATTATTATTTTTTTTTTTTTTTTTATACTTTCTAGGTTAATGCTTGACTACATTCCACCTGATGGAAAGTGAAAATGTAGTCTTAGGTGGTAAAGCGCATTAACTTAGTAACCTATTCACTCTTCTCTTGAAGACGCCCACATTGTATTCGGACGGAAAAACCGACGCAGGCAAGCTGTTCCAGTCCTTCGCTGTGCGAATTAAAAAAGACGAAGCAAAGCGTTTCGTTCGGACAGGGGGAATGTCCACAACGAAAGGATGGATACCTGCCGTGCGTCGGGACGTCCTGTGATGGAAGGGGGACGGAGGAATTAGGTCGTGTAATTCCCGCGCACACTCACCAAAATGTATCCTATAGAATACTGAGAGGCTAGCAATTCTGCGCCTGTGTTCAAGGCTGTGGAGGTTGGCTTCTACCAATTCGGGATCGCCTATAAGCCTCTTTGCTCGCCTCTCAATTGAGTCCAGAACCGCAAGATGAGACTTTGCGGCACCAGCGAATATGTGACCACAGTACTCTACACACGACCGGATCTGTGCTTTGTATAATACAAGAAGCTGTCCCGGTGTAAAGTATTGACGGACCTTCGCAAGAACGGCAAGCTTCCCTGCAGCTGCTCTTGCTCTGGACTCAATACACCGACCAAAGTTGAGGTTCGAGGAAATCTCTAAGCCTAACAACTGTAGCCGGTCACTGTATTCCAAAGATACACTCTGGAAAGTAGGAGCCAAGGTGAAAGGGCTCCTTTTGGCGGTGAACAGACACGTCTGCGTTTTGGTGGCGTTGAATTTGACAAGATTGGCATTGCCCCATACGGAGACTGCCTGAAGTTTGTCACTCAAACGTTGCACCATGGCTTCTCTTTCTGACTGTACTTGATCTCTACTAGCCCGACTACTCGGCAGGTATCTTTCTACAACTGTGCTGTCGTCTGCATACCCATAGATACCGGGCTTCAGCAGATCGTCGATGTGTAGCAGAAAAAGAGTTGCAGAAAGAACGGACCCCTGAGGCACTCCGGCATTAATTGTCAAGGGTTCCGAGGAAGACCCGTCAACAACTACTCGGAGAGATCTCTGGTTGAGGAAGTCCGTTACCCAGCCGATCAGACCAGGAGATATGCCGTAGGCTGAAAGCTTGCTTATAAGGCTCGCATGCCAGACCCTGTCAAATGCCTTCGAGACGTCCAGAGAGACGGCGACCGCTTCTCCGTTCTTCTCGATGGCCTCGCCTAAAACGTGCGTAGCGTACACTAGAAGGTCCCCAGTGGACCTATTTCGGCGAAACCCGTACTGTCGGTCACTGAGGAGATCGTTACCTTCAAGGTACGCTAGAAGGCGCGTGTTCAATACACGCTCCATAATCTTGCAGAGTATGGAGGTGATTGAAATTGGTCTATAATTGGCAGGATCAGCACGGCTGCCTTTTTTGGGCACTGGTTGCACATTAGCAAGCTTCCAGGATTTCGGCACTATTCCAGTCTTGAAAGAAAGGCGATACAGACGTGTCAATACAGGAGACAACTCAGCTGCGCACGTCTTCAGCAGAATGGCTGGTATACCATCAGGACCACTGGCTTTATTCACATCAAGACGACACAATGCTCTCCATACCTCTTTGTTAGTGATTCGGATTTCCGGCATCGAAATACCGCAGTGAGGAAGATGTGCTGGAGGAGCATTGCTAGTGTCTAGATGCGAATTATCAGCAAACAGAGAAGCAAATACATTCGCTTTCTCTGTCGCTGTATAGGCCAAAGATCCATCCGGCTTCAGCAGAGCAGGCAGTGAGGGTTGGCAGAAGTTCGACTCGATCGATTTGGCAAGAGACCAGAAAGCTCGACTGCCAGTAGGTCTGACAGAGAGCTTTTCGCCATTCTTAGCGATTCGATCGCGTCGAGCCTTCCGTAATGCCCTTTTATAGGACTTGGCAGCTTGGTTAAAGGCCCTCTTCTTTGAACGTACATCCGGAGCTTTGCGGCTTCGAGCATCAGCCCAAATGAGGTATGCCGAATGTTTGCGGTCTTCAGCACGACCACATTCGGCATTAAACCATGGGCGAGCTTTGCCACCGATGGGTACGTCAGTAAAAGGAATGAAATACTCCATTGCCTGATGCACCACATCGGTTATAGCGCCCGCGCAACTCGACGGATCCAAAGAAGAGAAGCAGACCTGCCGCCAAGGATAAGATGCAAAAAAGTGACGCATCTCATCCCAATCTGCTGACTTGTATTTCCATACTCGCCTAACACCATGTGGTTCGAAAACAGGTGGGGAATATGTAAACACAGATTTCACCAGACAGTGATCGGAGGTTCCCAAGGGGGAGGTGACCTCAACACTATACCTGTCCGGATCAGTTGTCAGCAGAAGGTCCAGGCAATTGGCTGTATGGCCTACTACATCTGGTACCCTTGTCGCTTGCCTCACCAGCTGAAAGAGCTCGAAGGACAACGCAAAATTCCGCGCTTCTCTTCCAGCATGGTCGGTCTTCTGGTACGGGAACAGCCAGTCCTGATGACAGGCATTAAAGTCCCCCAGAAAGACGAGCTGCGCTGAAGGATACTGATGTAGAGCCAAATCAGCAGCCTCACCGAGATGCTCAAATAATTTAGTTGTCTCCTGGTCACCGCTGTGCGAACGGTAAACACAGGAATACAGGATTTTTTCGTTTCCTGTGTCTACTAAAACCCAAAGGGAAGAAAAAGTGGGGTCTTCAAGGTGACGGAGACGCAGGATACAGAGGTCGTTCCGCGCGTACACACAGACCCCGGCACGCGAGCGAAAGTTGTGCTCTAACGAGTAGCCGGGATAATCCAGGTACGCAGTGCTCAAAGGACATTGTATCTGCGTCTCCGTCAAAAAGAGCAAGTGCGGTTGCTCTGTCTCTAGGTGGTGGTGGACAGGTTGGAGATTAGAGTGCAAGCCCCTGATATTAGTAAGCTGCACTTTGAATGAGGAGGAGTGCAACCGCTGTGAAAACTTGTTCTTTTTATTGGACTTTTTCATTAAAAAAAAATAAATAAAAATAAAAGAGTGAATAGGATGAGAAATGGCAGTTGAACGAGGCGGTACGTATCGAACCCGACGTCGAAATTGGTGATATCATGCCACTGGGAGGCTAGTCTGGAGACTGCGGGGACGCCCGAACCCCCCCAGGGATCGCCATCGGGCCTCCTCATCTGGTCGCCAACCAGCACGATGGAGCCACCCTGGGATTTTTCGCAGCTGGCGGGGCAGCCTTTCGTGGGTGGCTGACCCACTAATTGGGCCCCCAACTATCTGCGGGCGGCCAGCGGAAAGCCGTCGCTTCGGATCCCGCTACCCTCCTCGACTAGACACCCGACACAATAAGCACCAACTCAACGCCAAACCGGTTCGCCAACGCAAAGCAACTCTTCAGACCCATTTCCCATATAGACGGCTTCATCGAACAACGTGCCGGAACACGACTAGGTCGCTTTGCGGCACGACTTTGCCCGATGGGTGGTAACCTTGCCGGCGACCTGATGTTATGATCTACCACCGAGAATTATCATTACAAATACTTAATAATACCGATATACCCTTAAAATAAATAGATACTATACATGTAATAAGCAGTGGCTTTGTATTGTAACAGAAATATGTGCTAGACAAAGATATAGAGCACATTCTCAAGAGATAAATTCAAGTCATATGTTGACTGTCTATGAGAACTATGAAGTATGTGTTTGATCGGTAGAAGAGAAAAGGGCTACCGAGGAATACATAGGTTGAGTACGTGAAAAATGATGTGGCAAGGAGACAAGACTCCACTGCAGTCAGAGCCAAAGGTCAAAGCCTGGTAATAGTTTATTCCTTTGGTGGCATTAAATATTTATAACAATTTTAGAAAAAACGTTGAAGACCTGTATCGATAAAAATAAATCCAGCATAACTTTTTTTCTGCATTGTTAAACTTAAGTCATTGACCTATTTTTATTAACTAAATGACCACATTTTTATAATTTGCCTAAAGTTTTATAATTAATATGGCAGAAATAAAATATTTTAATTCACAAGAACGACAACGAAATTGTTATATAGACAATTGGATTTAGTTTTTCTCTACCTAAAGCTAATAACTTAATATTCACTTCCAGAATTCTATTTTATATCAGCTTATATATATTATTATCAAAGAGGACATATAAAAAGTCATTTCAAGTCACTCGACATTGCTTTAGCAATAAACTTTTGAATGGTAAAGAACATTAGGGAGAAAGTATAGTTGTAAGTAATAAAAAGGAGTAAAATATCATATAGTGATTTTTTGCAAGCAATAATTATTTGTGTATAACTTGTATACAGATATTGATATAATATATTATTATTTGAACGTGTTACATTTTTATCTAAAATCAGACAAATAAAAAATGTCACAGGTTATGTTAGTTTTGACTGTGTTATTATTTTATACAATATAAATCTAAGTATTTTATAACACTATGTAATTTTAAACTTAACTATACGTAACCTTATACTAAAATGAACTATTACGAGTATTAATTACTTTCGTTAAATTGCATGAAAAAAATGTTTATATAGAAATAGCTTTCAATTTCTATAATATATTTAAAGTTGTATCCCTAACGTTTACTAAAATATCTCTAACCAGGTCATAACGACAACTTGTTGAATTTAATTTAAAGAACTTTAAACAAAACAAGGGATTTGGATAGGACGAAACCGTTTAAAATAACACTGAGGCAGCGAACACCGGCGCTGGATAAAACAAACAAGGCTCGGTACACATTACCTCAAATTACAGCACTTTAAATGCAAATTGTCCACATAACGACCGTTTTACCGTTCGTGTAATCTTTGACTCTTTTTTTAGTGTGCTATTCATAAATGTTTTGCTACTAACAAGTACTCAAGAACTAACATATCTTTGACAAATAGACTTTGAGTAATTCTCTGTAAAGTCTTGTATACATTTATTTATGATCAAATAAAATAGTAATATGTGCTTTTGAAAGTTATTAAGAATAAATAAAAATACTTTATCTAACATTTTATTAGATTAATAACTAGAAAATATATATTTCTTAAAATATTTTCAAAAATATAATGTAATATAACATATTAAATAAGTTTTTAGAAATGAAAACAATATTAGGGTTCAGTTTTTCAATACCCCTAAAATATTTAAGCGTTTTACGAATTATGTACTCGTGTGCTACAACATTAAGATAAGTAATAAGGTTCTAATTACATTTTTGGCCAACAGAAATAATATATTAAAGATTATGTTTGGTGAAAGTTTTTTAATAAATAAAAAAAAAATATATAAAGATAAAACACCAAATAAATATACAAATAGAACGAAAACTTAGTAACTTAGAAAGAAAACTTAAAAAAGTAGAAAAAAACAAGAACTGGATCAAGACTTTTTTTAAATTTATACAGAAAGTATCCAATTAAATGTTTTTCTAATTTAAGTCAAAATAACAGCCGTCGTATCTCGAATTTTCTTTAATTTTTTTTTTATTTTATAATTTTAATTTACTTTTGGTACTGTTCACGAATTTATGTTTGGAGGGGTTTTGTGTTGTTTCCTGTTTTTAAAAAGAAGTACCATATACTTCTTTTTAAAAATAGATTTTTTTCTCCCATTCCTTCTTTACATTTTTTACATTTTATCATGTCTTCATTATTGAAATTCGTCACGCATGTTTTCTTCTAAAATAAAGGCTATACTAAGGCTAGTTTGATACGTGTGTCCACTGACATACGAGTACCTATCAAATATTTTGCCGTTTAACCGTTTGCATATTGTTCTAATGCGTTACTAAGCACAAGAACTCTAACGTCCAGATTGTTCAAACAGCAAATCGCAAAATTCAAGCATGTCGTCCAAATTGGCAACGCACCAATTTTGGGCGATATCTAAAGCCAACTGGGCAATTTTATCATTGCAATATCCTATTGTCCCTATTGTAATAACAGTATCTATTTTCCTTGGTCGTCTATATATGGTGTTACGATCATGTGCTCTTGACTTGTTGAGTCCAAATCTAACTCTTCTTTCAAAAATTATAGCGAATCATCATTAACTGGCACTTAAGTACCTTGAGGATCGCCAGTTAATTAATTAACTCTAAAATGGCTTTCGCTATGATCAATCTGAGATGAAGCTAAGGATCTTCTGTTATACCGTAAGCACCATTGCCGAGTGGTTATATAAAACAAGAATGAGAATCTGGCAATAAGTTTGGATATGGCGAATGTCTTCGATCGTGTTTAAGAGGTACATAGGGCATCTTTTATAGCTTACTTCCTATGGGGTTTCCGGTGGTATAATTTTGAATATTATGAAAATATAAAAGTTTTACAAAATGTTTCATATGGTAATTATATAAAATATTATTATATAAATTTATTTCAAACATGTATGTGTGTAACAACTGAAAAATTTTAATTATGACAAAGACCGATGTAAAAAACCCCATTATGAGGTTGACTTATGTTATTTATCCCTTCCGTTTATTTGTTTTATGTCTGACGAAAATTCATGTTATTATTTTACTTTTAAAAGTATTTTTTTAAGTTATAATAAAAATTTAATAAGAATAAATAAATAATTTACTTTATAAATTGAGATAAATTTAACCCTATATATATATATATTATATATATATATATATATATATATATATATATATATAATATTTAAAATTATATAACTTTTTTCAATCCACATTAAATAAATTTATAAATGAAACCAATATATTTATTTAAATAAACTTTATACGACTGATTTCAAAATATAAACATGTACACTGTTTATAAAACTCTTTCAATCTTATTTTTTAAATTTTGAACTACAAGTTAATTGTCCAAACCTTTTATATAAAATATCTATTTATACATGTCCAAAATCTATTAAAATTGTAAACCTATTGTTTAAATAAAAGAAAATTTAATCATAAGATTAAATTTGTCTTCGTTATTTCCTTTCGGTAGCTCGGAAAAACACCAAACAAACCATTATTGTAAGCATTAAAGAGTTTATGAGCGTTTTACGAATCAATGAATTATATGGCTTCTATGTAAATATATTAATGATAACATTAAAGACTATATTATCAACATACTTGGTAATTATATAATTAAAAATATTTATAGTATTTAAAAAGATTAATTTATCGTTATTGCTATATATTTATTATTTGTATATTATATTTTAAAAAATTGGTATATGTTAGTGTAATTTTAAGATTCTATCGTGATAATATTCTGGTGGATAAGATACTTATTGTTGTTAGAAAGACAAGATTCTCGATGTGTACGTTGTTCCTGTCAGGTTCTCTTCTTAAACATCTACCTTACGAATAAATGAGGCCGAGGTCGCAAGCTAATGCTACATAATATATGTTAATATTTACTCTGAAAAGTATCATCACATTGTTGTTTTTATATAAAACATTGCAAAACTTATTTACTAACAACAATGTTACTATTTTATTAAGATTACTTAAAATTACTTAAATGTATACAAATAATACAACAGAAAAATTGAAAACTAGGACCGTATTTAATTTTAAACATCTCAATAATATGTAACGTTCTTTACAACAGTAGGTCGACACGAAACAAGGCTAAATAACTGACTTCATTCTCCCAAAATATAATTATTATATGTCTGAATTTGTTAGAACACTACATAATCAATACTGCTGTAAGGGTTACATTATACAGTGATTAGTAAATGCTCTTAACTATGCATTTAAAACAACTCATTCAGAAATAACCCCTTTATTGACGAGGTTTCTAGGCTCTTGAATGTGGACGCTAAATATATGCTTTAATTCTAAAGCTATGCCCTAAAACTGTCAACGATTTAAAGAGCAGTTCTAAATTTCATTTTAATGTCACGCAGCTGTTGATTTTAATGTCTTACAATAACTTATGTTATATATACCATTTCTTAATTAGAAACAAGTATAAAAGACTGTTAAATTTTCGATTTAGATTAATTTTAGTATGGCTCCTGGAAATTAAGTGAATTAAAACGTATGTCTTTTTTGTTATAAGACACCCTTAGAGACGGATAAAAGGGTGTACCTTTTCCTTTCCAAACCTGGCGTAGTTTATGAGATGTGTGTCACGTTTCCTATTAATATAAAGATTGGAAAAGTTTAAATATTTATTTAGCTTTAGCTTTTATACAGCAAGCAATTGATCAAGATTCAAGAAGTAGTTCAGTTAAAAAAAATTAATAACGATAATGAAAGGAATATTTGGTATTTTTTGTACTATATTTGATACGAGTATTAAAATTAAAATAGTGGTAGCTTACGACTCATTAGAAGTATATAGGAAAGGGATAGAACTGAAACTTGAGCAAGAGAACCATGTCCTGACCATGTAACAGTTAGATATTTCGTAGCGCTATTGTATTTTCAACATGAGATTTATAAAATAAATTACTTTACACCTTTTGTTATAACAATATAATAAAGACCCTTGCATTCATGCAGATCTTTTAGCGGCATAGAAAATAATGGACTGAGGTAGTCAATTAAAAATAATCACAATCTCGAGAGGCTAGTCTTAAAATATTAAAAAACATTAAATGATCTACACGCCTTTTGATTTTAACAATTTTGTCTCTTTATAAAAAAGTTGGACTTCACATCAGACATTGAACTCGCTCGCTCTTTAGTCGCCACGCGCATTTAAATAAAAGTAAAGAAAATTAGAAGCATAAAAAAAAACATTTTTTTTAATTTTTATAGCAGACCAAAAATTGTACATGTAATTTATTTAAAATTAATAATTAGAATATTTATTTGTTCCAGTTTAAAATAGAGTGAATGAGAAACAAACATTAAATTATAAAAATTGCGACTCATAAAATGAAAGTCAACGTTTCAATCTCAGATGTTTTAAATGATTTTTTAAAGAACAAAACAGATTGATAAAGTCATAAAACCTACTTTTATGTCTCATATACAAACTTCACCTCTTTAAATATATAGACAGTGTTATAAAAGCTTTTATAAATACAGTTTAGGAACAAAGAAAGTTCACTGAACTTAACGTAAATTATTTCACTTGAACCTCTTCCCCATGGCTTCACTGACATGACAGCCAACATACTGACTTCAATTTATCCATCGAGAATGTATTTTAATGAGCAACCTTTTGCGACTTAGACATTTAATGCTGCTTCTTTTGTTTAAAGTTAAAATAATAAAAAATTAAGGTATTTTTATTAAATTTTTCATAATTTATGCCTCTTTTAATGCATTATAAGTCGTTGAATACTTGAATATTTAATTATTTTAATATAATAAAAATATTATATGAAAACTAACGAATGTTGTTCCGATAATACTTCAAAGCCAAATAAATAGACTAGCAAGCGCTTATATATAACATGTCAAGTCGAGATATGGTGTATATAAACAATAAAGGAATGTTTCATGGACCACAGCGTTCAGCGTTTTTCTATTTAGCTTTTTATTCTCGTACTCATTAAAGTAAGAGATGGATGTAGGAGATTGTGATTACACAATCGTATGATGATGATAATGCTAAATGTATTCGAAATATAATACATCGGCTGATACGAGATTTTTAGTTTATGACTTGTTACATAATATCGTCCCCTTCCTATTTACTAGCCATAACTAATTTTCCTGGCAAACCGTTTATGACAAAGACGATAACGTTGTGAAAAGAACAAATTTTTTAAGAATATATACAATATTCATATACATTCCATCTCTAGTCTTAATATTATAACTTTCATAGTCGTTGTTAAAGTAGTATAATGTCTCGTTAAATTTAAGATATAAATAATTTATATTTATAATTTTCTATCGTTGTATATATATATATATATATATATATATATATATATATATATCTATATATATATAAATATGTATATAATTAAGTACGTTACTAATCAAATATATAATAATTTAGATAGAATACATTGGATAGAAGTCATATAATAAATAATCGTGTTATAGCTAAAGGAACACAAAACATTCAGCTAATAAAATTATCAAAAGAAAGATTCATTCATTAAATTATGTTTTTTATAAACGGCTCACATAAATAATATAAAATCTATCTGCATAAATGAAGCATAAACCTATAAAACATTATTACAAAATATATTATAAACATCTAAACTAAAAACATTGAATGTTTTTTAAAAAGTATACAAAACCTTATGGAAATACCATGTCATTTTGTCTGTTAGTATCCTATAAAATTATAAGCATGTGTAGGCACAAATATAACACAAGGGTCAGAAAACGATACCTTTTATCCCTAAAATGTCTCTTGAAAGAGTTACTGGTCCTTTAGGAATCATTAAAACGCTCATCCACTATCCGTCGCTAAAGAGCACTGACACGTTTTAAACTTTCACTATCAGTTTCCAAATAGTCCTTTACTGTTTCCAACTTCAACTAGTGAGTGGATAAGGCGACAAAAGCCCTCGTCTAGATAAAATACTATCAGTTACCACCCATTTATAAATTTTTTAACTGTTAAACTTGTTAAACTGTTTAAATTTAATTGAACTTAGATTAGTTCTCAAGCTCACTTTCTCACAAAGCTGGTGGACTATATTTATTTCTACACTATACAAATTGTCCTTTTAATATATTATTACAACACATTATTTCTTTATGCAAAGATGTAAAGTATAATAATTTATGAAGTCTTACCTTTGTTTTGGAAACAAATATTTCTTTCTCCCGAACTATTTTTTGTTTTATAAAATTTAAATCACGATTTATCTCTAGAATTTTATGAAAGTTATTTTATTTCATATTAGATATATATTTCAAATTTAAGACAACAAATAATATAAAACATTTTTTATATATTTTGTTCTGTGTTATGGTAAGGGTGAGGTTTTTTAAAATATTATTCAAAAATATAAAAGGAACGTATTCTAATTATAATATTCAAATATCTTACCCGAGATGTTTATGTTGATAAGTATTTATAAACACCAAGAAAATGTTCATTCTGGGTATAAAAGAAATGAAAATTATGAGAAAATTGTATTACTGTTTAACAGCTATTACAATTAAAGTTAAATAATCAACAATTGTTGCGGAGAGACCTAAGATAATCTACATACTAATATTATGACTATTATACATACATTGTTACAATTGCAACACGTGTGACTGAATTTAATAATAAATATATCGATTGATGATTATATTATAGCTTTACATAAGACCATTGTGAAATGTTAGGCAATTGCGTTATCCAGTCATTTTTAATAACTAAATAAATGACTACCTACCTCGCTTAAAATGACATTATATTTTGAGACAATCTATTAATTTCAATATATTCTAGATAACATAAATAATATAAAGTAATAAATCTTACTTATTACTTTACAATTTAAAAATATTTTAAAATATTTCTACATTCTCATCTGATATCTCATATTTCTCTATTATTCATAGGATGTTTGTTTTTTACACGAAATCTAATTTACAAAAAGAATAATCTGGAAAAAAATGTTCGCAATACGTACATAGGACCGATTCTTTTATACAATATGTAAAGCTTCGATACAATATGTATGAGGTCAGCTGAATCGTTACAACAAACACTACTTTTTTTCAAATGTACACTACATTATTAGAACTATACTTAAATATCTAAATATTCTATAGATAATTAATACTGGTTTTATTAAAATAAATAAATTTGTGTTAGACAAAGAAATAGAGCGCATTCTCAAGATATACATTGAAATCATATGTTGGCTGCCACGTCTGTAATTGGGAAAAAACTGAAATAAATACTAAAAAAAATAATCTTAAAAGTTGATTGCACATAATACTTAATCACGGTAATATAAAAATATATATTTTTTACATAAGTATAGTATTTATTAGCAGTATTATAATATTGGATATATTATAGTAGATAGTAATATAGTATTGGAAGTAACGTATAGTTAATTAAAATTTTAAATTAAATTCTATCAATTCCGGGACTAGTCTTTTTCTTTCAGAGAAAAGAAATGAAGTAAAAATATAATATAAAAGTAAGTAATGTATTCTAAACATTTTAAATAACAAAAACAATTGGATAAGTGACATTTGCTTATTGTCTTTGTACCATGTAATATTAAAAAATATGTGTTTTTATATAAAAACTGCCTCTCTAAGATCTCTATCACTAAAAATCAATCCAGCTTGAATATTTCTTCTACGTTGTTAAACTTCAGTTTATTAAATAAATTAAAACTCTATTTTATTAAATAAATGACCTTAATTTTATTATGTTTATAAAGTTTTATAATCACTTATAATCTTACAATATAATATGAGAAAAAAAGTATTTAAATTAAATATAAACAAGCATAGCAAAGATGCTATTTTATACAATTGTATTTTGTTTTCAGTACTTAAAACAGCACTTTTTATCAGACTATTAATATCATTTTCAAATAGAACAAATAATAGGTCGGGTAGGGTCATTTGACATTGTTATAGCGATCAACTTTTCATAATCAATGTTCTGTCATCAGGGCGCAAGTATAGTTAAAAAGCACGGAGGTCTGGTGCTGGATAAAACAAACTGTGCACATTATCTCAAATTACACCACTTTAAATGCAAATTGAGCACATAACGATCATTTTAATGTCCGTGTAATATTTAGCCCTTTTTTGCTCTGCTACAAGCTTCATATTCATAAGTGTTTTGCTGCTAGCCATTACTCAAGGTCTAACATGTCTTTTACGATAGACTTTGAATTATTGTATATAATTTATCAAGCCTTGTATACATTTATTTTTGACTAAGCAAATTTATATTTCCGTTTGAGAGATATTAAGAATAAATGAAAATAATTTATTTAACATTTTATTAGATTAATATCTAGAATATGATAATATTTGATATAATTATTAATATTTGAGTTTTCTATAGGAAAAAACTAATATAACATATAGAATAAGTTTTTAGAAATGGCAACATTATTAGGGTTGAATTCTTTAACATCCATAACATTATTGGCATTTTACGAGCTATATACTTGTGTGCGTCAGCAATAAAATATATAAGTAATAAGGTTCGTGTTGTTTTTTTATCCACCCAAAATAATACATAAAAAACCATTAAAAGTATTGTAAAGGGTAGCGTCTACAATGAAATGTATTTGGTGTAAAATTTTTATTAAATAAAGAATTTTGAAATATTTTATACAACACAAAATTCACACCTTTGAGAATGGGAAATGAAGACGTTTCTTAAAATTATACAGAAAGTATACAATTAAATGTTTGTCTAACTTTAGTTAAAACAACAATCGTTTAATATTCACAATTCTTTAAGTTTATTTTGAAATTTAAATATATCTTTCTTCCTATTCATTTTGTGTTTGAAATGGTTTTATTTTGTTATTTGCATTCTTTAACTAAACCATTGCGTTGATTCTTGTTTTGGTATTTCTTTTTAAAAATAATCTTGTTTCTTTCCGCCATTCTTTTTTTATAATGTAAGGATTTAATCCTGACTTCAGTATTGGAATTCGACAAAGATGTTTTGAAATAAAACAAACAGCGACATTCTTTGAACATCTTTTTCAAACAATGTTCTATCGTCATTTATTAATTAAAACACGCAGAAAAAATATTTGAACAGAAAATACAAAATTGCCTCAGATTACAAATAATATAAACCCAATTTAAAGTTCTACGTGTTTAGATTTAATTTTAGTCATCTCGATATTTTTTTTATTTAGCGAGGATAAACAGGCAGATCACCTGATGTTAAATTATACCTTGGCCCATGAATACAGTTGCAAATGCATTGTCCCTGAAGACTGACAGGAGAATTTCATTAAAAAAATAAACTTGCAACGATCACAAAACGAAACACGAAATGTTCGACTTCATGTTCATGCTCATAGCGTATAAAATATCACATGTCTAATATATATTGTCATATACTAGTATAGTATAATATCAAAAAATATTTATATTTACCAAAAAATACAAGTATAATTGTTTTTATACATTTTCATCAAAAGATTGAATTTCGCTACATTATTTCAACAAGAATTTCAATAACTAATGATAAATATCTACTTTTCATATTGTTTTTAGATCGCTTCACGCAGTTGTTTATTTCAATTTCATAAAGCTTTATGTTACACCATTTCTTAATTTTTAATAATTCGATGTAGCTACTAAAATTTAGGCATTATTAAAATTTACGTGTTTTTATAAAACTACCTTAGTGTAGGAAACAGGCTTTTACTTTTCCTTACACCGACTTTGTTTATACTATCGTAGTTTATGAACTGTGGTGTATCATGTTTTCTATTAATATAAAGAATATTATATTAATAGAAAACATGATATTAATATGATATAGAAAAGGTTTAAATATTTGCTTAAGCATATTAGTTATTACATCTTTTAACTCAATTATATTTGTTATATTTAGTACTGAAGTCTAAAGATGCTATTTTTTACGTACGATGAATTAATACGACACGACTTTCTATGAAGAGGTCAGAAATCATAAATCCATGAATCATTTACATTTCTTGTTCTACACGTTTTACTAATTATTACTGTTTATATTTTACTGTTTATTATAATAATATATAGGAAGTATATAACTGCATAAAACTAAAACATAATTAGAAAAGGCATGACTTAAGCATGTAACAGTTATAACTATATACAAGCATTGTATTTTTATTATATACCACTTGTACATTTTTATTATAACAGGTCGAACAGAAAAATATTGATTATTGAGACCCTGACATTCGACCACTCCTTTAGTGACACATTAAAATAAAGATCGTAAAATTAAATTAATCACCATCTCCAAGGACCGGTCTTAAAATACTAAAACCATTAAAAGATCTACGTCTTCGGAATTTTGTCTCATTACATACAGTCTTTCGGACTGATTGCTACATATGGGTTTTACTTAATTATTATTATTTATCTTGAAGAAGGTTAATTTAGTTTGAAATAATTCTAATGGATAATTTATATTTAACACAAATATCGTAACAAATAACAAATTTTGAATTTGAATAAAGACGCTAGATTTATCTAAAATATAGTAAATATATGTTTTATTAATGTTTAGCTATTGTTTTATTAAATGTTATCTTTGATAACCATTTCTATCGATCCATTTTGTATTAATTCTACCATGACATATTTATATTACCTAAATAGGTTTCACTTGAAATATTTTCATTCACTTCATATCACTCAATATCTGTTATTGTCTCCTCGGGGTTAAACGTTCGGGAATTCACTTTATCGGAAGTTCTTCCGCTCATCCATAACCGTTGCTTTATCTATATTACACTAGCTATATGAAGTGCTTTGTATTATTTATTAAAAATATACATAATTAACATTTAATTTTTTTTCAGTTATATTATATGTGTTGTAGGAAATTATGTTTTATGACTTATATTTTCTAAATTAAAATATGTAATAGGGATATTCCTGTTGTGAAGCTATTGTGACTTCAATACATTGTGCCTCCTTATTTTTAAATGACATTGACAGTTATAAAACTGAGTTTTTTCTTATAGTTAAAATATAAACAATATACGAATCAATTAATTGACTTGACCTCCATTTATAGGAAAAAAAATTAAATAAACTTTTATAAAAATCATCATTTTGAATTTATGCACTAAAACAGAGCTTTGATTTAAAAGAAGTGAATAGAGAATCACAATCTATAAAAATGAAAAACATCAAATGTGAAAAGAGAGAGATTAATGTAAATTATTCCTCCCTGACGTGACAACTTCTTCTCTGACGTGATCAATATACTATGATATTAATTGATAACTCGACATATTATTTGAATGAGTAACTTTAACTTTTTACGACATTTTAGAGGTATGGTGTAGTCTTTGTTTAATGATAAAATAATATAAAAATAACATGCTTTTATTTTTTTATATATGTTAATAATAAGAACATTTAGTTTTAATTAGTTTTAGTTTTGTATGCTGTGCGGAGTGTTGAACATTCCCTGGTAGTTTCTTCTTTGTGTTATGGACTATTTAAAATACTAAAGGGTAGTTAAATTTCAAGGGTCGATGTTTATTGTAAATAAAACACAAATTACATAGAAAATTATAGTCATTTCTTTTTATTGTAACAATATGGTATGATTCAATTATGTATGGAACAAAATTTCGGCCTAATGGCCGCCGCAACCTCTGCGGCACACCTCCATCCGATGGTCCAAATTTTCGAAGAAGCTGAGGCATGTTTAAGGTTCTATGCCGTTAATGTGCCGAATTATCTCATCCTTTAGCTCTTGAATTGTTGCTGGCTTATCGACGTACACCTTTTCTTTCAAATAACCCCAAAGAAAGAAGTCCAAGTCCAAGTACGAGCTGTACGAGCATGCCCTGGTGTTTTCAAGTCTCCTAAAGACCCAGTTTGTTTTTTCCTTCCATACTCTCCTGTTACCCGTTCTCTACCTGTCCATCCCTCTACTACCATACCCAGCACTATTTTTGTTACATGCCTTTCATCTCTCCTCATGACAGACAGGCACAAACGAAACTATCAATATTTTGCATTATTACTAAATCTCATTTTATAATTTTAAAGTGTCATTAATAGTTTTAATATTTTGTAGAATAAAATATTGAGTTTATATTATATTTATATTATATTGTATGTAAAATAATGTCTAAAACCACTGATCACAATTTGTATCGACTTTCAATTAACCTTATAATGCAAACATATATATAGAGGTTTCTAAATTATTATCAAAATAGATTCCAAACTCGTTTTATTTCTAATAAAACATTATATTTAATGAAACCTAAAAAGTAAATTATAATATCATAATATTTGTCATACAATAAATGTTTTAATCAAATTACTTTTATTTATATTAAAACTTGTTCAGCAAAATCAAACTGAAGCTTTACAACACATACGAGAAGTTTGAAAGAATCAAATCCTTTCGTATAATATGTATAAGCTGTAGTTAAATATAAAAGTTACAGGCTTCCTTGCAGTTAACAACACCAAACAGTATACTATTAAGATGACTTAATAATACAATGCGCATATTCTAATTGTAGAATTATATGTATGATATAATAGTGGTTACATTATATGCCTTTATTTGAAAAACACGTATAAGAAGAGTTTAATATTACTTTAACATTATAAACATAGTATATAATTTTATATATTCGCTACATCTATTGAATTTTTGAGGTCAGTTCTAAATATAAATATTTTTTATCAGTAAATAGGTGGTATATATCTAAACGTTTTAAACTAAAGTTTTAATTGCTTTTCTTGACAAATAATATTATGATTTGAAATTGAACAAAGGCAATAAAATAAATCGGAACGAATGGGAAAGGACACGTTTATACCTATCTGCACAGATCAAAGATAAACCTATAAAAAACATATAACTATATTGAAATGACTGCTTTATAAAATTTATACAAGTGTAAAAAAACCTTTTATATTCTCTGTTATGACAATACCGTCTCAATTTATCTCTTGGCATACTATAAAAGTAAAAGTGTATCTGTCTTAAGTCCGAGGTCAAATTTTGCACAAGGGATAAAAATATGCCTTTTATCCCTTTTATCTCTTGAAAAGACTTACTGGTCCTTTAGAAGTCATTAAAACGCTCCACTATCTGTCACAAAAGAGCACAGACATCATTTCAAATTTCATTATTAGTTTTGAAATACTCTGTTACTGCATCCAACTTCAACTATTGAATAATACGACAGAGGCTCTTGCTGGGTGAAAATACTATCAAATACCAATTTTTGAATTAAATTTGAATTATTATCAAAGTAACAAGTTTTTGTTAAACTGTAATTATAAATATACTTCAAGCATATTTTAACTTTAAATAACATCAACGCTGTTTGAAATTCATTTTCATATAACACATCGTTGCAAACCTCTGACATATAATTAAATTTTAACCACGTGTAACGTTTCCATGACCCAGTATTGTTAACTCTAATTAATATTGACTTTTCTGGCGTCGTTGATAAACATTCGTAATTTAATTTACTTTAAATGTCTTTAAATAAAGCCTAGGCCACATTCGCAGTTAAATAAACAGGATAGTTCTTTCTAGCGTTATCAAGTGCAAACAGACCACAGACAAAATCAAAAAACAACTTTACGACTTTTTCATCCTATTCCATTAGCAATGGAATTCCAAAAGTATATACTTTATTACGACATTTTTTCGGTATACAATATTTACACAAAAAAAAAAACATACATTCTTCCTTTGCGAAATGACGTAAAGTAGCTTTTACGGATACGTAGAATAATATTTAGAAGTCATTTTAAAATACAAAAGCATCTCGATATCTATTAATGATTGACTTCTACAAAGCCTGAGACAAACAATTCACTTAAAACGATAGTGTTATTCGTGTAAATACTAAATTCCTTGGTTCGTTTGTGAGTGATAAATTTTATTCAACCAAATCAGCAGCAGAACTCAATTCACAGAATTTTTCAGGCAGGTTTTAGTTACGTGCAAATAAAAGCATATAAAAAAATCCGTGCCCGCAGGGGGACACGCGTGGGTAGACCTCGTAACTCGCTTAAAATGTAACTCACTACCTAAGAATAACACATGATGCCGTTGTTTACATCAAAAATTTTCAAGGAAAAAGCGGTTTTTATTTTTTTTCTCGGAAAAGGTATCTTTTTTAGAAATACTTTTGATACTTAAATTTATAGTTAAAAATAACCGTTCTATTAAAAATATTTGCGAGGAGGAAATGTTTACCAGAAAAAAGTTGCCGTGGTTTTACCTACCTTAAATATTCAAGCTAAAAGTGGTTTTTATTTTTTTTCTCGAAAATGGTACCTTTTACGGAAAAACTTTTGGTACCTAAATTTAGAGTAAGAAATAACCTTTCTATTAAAAATACTTGTGATATAAGAATGTTTACCAAAAAAAAGTTATGATTTTTTTTCCAAAAATTTTCGGTTTTTTTACCCCCACTCCTAAGTTATTGAAGTTAGGTTTTCGGTTTATCTACATTAGTTATAGGTATTCATCAAAGACATCATATAATATGAACGCGATTGATCTACTTTGTATAGGGAAAAAGTTATGGTCGAAACACTGAAATCAGAAAAAGTGAGGCCCTAGCGCCCCCTGTGGCCGGATTTCTCTGGTTAACGAACTCTCTCTCTCTCTGGTTAACGAACTTGACCTTCATTTTTGGATGTTTGATTTTTGTGCAAAGTTTGAAAGCGATACAAGCGAAACTGCGGCCGCTATCGTGCTGACAAAAGTCGAATCTGGACGCACGCACGCATATATATATATATATATATATATATATATATATATATATATATATATATAAATAAACATTTTGACCAATAGTCATTTCGGACTCAGGGGGTCATAAGAAGACCTCCTGTGAAGAAATTTTTCCAAAATTCGAAAGTCGGGTACAAATGAATGGGTAGACCGAATTCTTCGAGGTCTACCCAATTGTTAAATGCGACTTACTGTGTGTCAAATATATGAAATTTATTTGATATAAATGATTTTAGATAGTGGGGAAGGGTAAATTATAAACTCATCAAATACCACCAATTTTCTAACCCTGAGTTAAAAACTTGGACAGCCCCTTGGATTTTTGTGGCCATCTATCTACATATACCAATTTAAAATAATTTATATCTTATAATATTTATATGATAGAGTTATAGAGGATCTTGTTTTTTCAATTAGGTTGTTCACAAATAACTACCATTACTTATATAAATTATTGTGTATAATAGTATAATAAATTACTGTTCAATTAACACAATGGTTCGATATGCACATGAGCATTGATTATTTAGTCAGTAAGTAAGTCATTATTTATATGTCAGAGAAGTCAGTATATCAATTCTAAGCAGTAATTTTGCAACGATCAACAGAAATATATTCGCTTCGATTACACGTCAATCAGATTGAACAATTTATATAGCGATATCCTTCATCGTCTGTTACTGTCTCGTATATAAACATTTTAATTAAACATTTACCCTTTTTATTAAATCAATTTATTCAGCAATTAATTCTATATATGCAAATGTAAATCTCATCAAAAACATAACATGTATAAAATGCTCAAGTTTCGTTATGCCTTAAAAATTAGGAAAGCCAAATTTACGAAGACTGTTAAATCAGTATACCCATCTATATCAATAAAGTGACTTCACAGACGCACGCTACCAAGAAATAGACTAACAATATTAGAAATGCAAAAATAATCTGATCTAAATTCCTTTTTTAGGCAGAATTCCTTTGTTTTCCATTTTAAAACCAAACGCATATTTTGCGCTTCCACAAAGCTTGTCCATTCCCTATCTTGATAGATTTTTCTCAGATATTTCGATTTGATTATAAACAAACGTTGTCTACCAGCCGCAAAATGTTTTTAGAAACAGATAGCTCGTAAGATCGAATAACTTGCTATTTCCATATCTACAATACGATATGTGTAATGGTGTTCCACATTAAGAGGTTTAAAAGTAGCCTAAATTGCTTCGAGTAAGGTCGTGTTCGGTACGGAGTTCAACTTGAAGAACTGCTTAGCTTCCAGATATTTTTTTTTGTCACGCTACTATAATATGCACTCTAGTTTCAAATTTAGCTTTCATATTTACTGATAAAAAACAATATTTAAGATGTTTCAGTATAAAAATAATAACAAGATTAGCTCGTAATATATATCGTAGATAGACACTACTAATGAGAACGTGTTAAGGCCACTGCTCGTAGTCATAATTGCTGCCTTAAACAAAAAGTCGAATATTCATGAACTACTGAAAGTTATAAATGGTAGCATAATTTTCTACATATTAAGGAATTATCTTATTGTTGTCTAACTTTATTATTGTAATAATATAAAATTTATAACGCTTCTAGTAGAATTATGTATATAGTAGTAAAATAATGCATATTCTAGTTAAACTTACAAAATTTTCATAATATTTTAATAGTTTATGTTGAAAAACGTTTTTTTTAGTTTTACAGCCTAAATAATTAAATAGTATGTTACTAGATAAGCGCTACTCTGATCTCATTTTAAATCGATCCTAAACGTGAAATAATCATTAGACTATTTGTACCATGGAACTATTTGTACCAAGCTCTGTGGTTCCACTTCGTGGCAGATCGCGGCCTTGGTTTGTTTGATGCGTCTGTCAGAGCTGCAGCACTTGGCAGACGGCAGGCTTACCAAGCTGGGCCAATGTGTTAGTCACCAAGGATCCGAACTCTAGACTTCTGAAGGGGAAATACAACCGTGGCTCCAGATTCTTCAAACGACAAATCGCTAGAGCAAAGATCAAGCATGTCGTAAAAATTTCGGATCAGCTGGCAATTTGCGCCTGCCAGGCGGGTGGCACGCGCAAATTCTGGGCGCTTTCAAAGGCCACTCTGGGCAACTTTAGCCAGCTGGGTATGGTCTCTGAGTGGAGTGAACTGAACCACGTTCAGTTCAATTACCTAAAGACGTTAAAGAGGTTTGTGCGCTTACCACTTAGAAAACCCCATTTGTCGTATCACCGCTCTTCGAGAGACCTCCTCTTATTGCCTCGCCAAGTATCAAAATACTGGGTCTCGACATTTCGAGCGACTGTCAGTTTCGTGGTCATCTGGAGAGCAAGGCCAAGTTTGCCTCGATGAAATTGGGAGTGATCAATAGAGCGAGACAGTATTTCAAACCTGGCCAAAGACTTGCGCTCTATAAGGCGCAGGTCCGGACACACATGGAGTACTGTTCTCGTCTCTGGTCCGGATCACCCCAATATCAGCTTCTATCATTTGACCGGACAGAGACAGAAGAAACAGGGAGCCGTTTGGATTGTCGGGGACCCAGTGCTCTGTGAACGGCTGGACTTTTTGGCATTGCGTAGAGACGTGGTTTCTTTGTGCGTCTTCTACCGCATTTAAAACGGGGAGTGTTCCAAAGAACTAATCAATCTGATGCCTACTGCCGAATTTCACCACCGCACAGCTCGCCATCGCCTCCTTTACAATCCATACCACCTGGATGCATGGCGATCTTCTACAGTGCGGTTTTCAAGGACTTTTTTCTACGTTCCACTCAAATGTGGAAGGAACTTCCTTCGGCGGTATTTCCAAATCGGTACCTTCAAAAAGGCATATATTCCTATTTCAAAGGCTGGCAACGCTCTTGTGAATCCTCGGATATTGCAAAAGTTCATGGGCGGCGGTAATCACATATAAACGGTGACCCGCAAGCTCCGTTGCCGTCCTCAAAATTAGCGAAAAAAAAAAGAAACGACAACTACAAGATCATTTGAATTCTACTTGTATTTCACATAAGTGAATCAAACTTAGTTCAAGCAAAAAACGATTGAAAATCAATATATACGCTAATACTTTGTATGTGTTTGTCTGTAGCAGTTTAATAAAAATTTAAGATTCTTTTTAATAATTTTAACAGGATTATTTTATATCAGTATATTAAACTGATACTTTAAGGCGCTTGCCTTCATTATGAAATAAAAATTTATATTTTAATTTTTTTTAGACATTTAACAGTTCCGTAGTAAATAATCATTGAATATGTGTTAATAAAATATTTTTATTTATTCTAAAATATATTTTTAAGTTAAGTTTAAGTTTCACATTATGCTAGTTTTATTAAATCATGTTTCAAATATAAATAATTTCAAACATTAATTCTTTACTGTAATGCAAAAACACTTTATAATGTAATGATGTTTTGGAAACCTTAATTAAGAAGTTAAAAATATTTCGAATTTCTAATAAATTTCACATATTTTGAGATAACAAAACGCAATTTATTTAAAATTACTCTTGTAAACTAGGCTTCAGTACAAATCTAGCATATTAGTATATATATACATATATTGTCAATATATTTAGTCAAAGAACTTCAAACATCTTAGTATAATATTATATAAGTTAAATGTTCAAGACTTCTCTAAAATATGTTGAAGTTTAATACAAGTAACTATGCCAAGGATATCCAAATATTCTGTTACGATTATTTTAATGACTAACGATTTTAAAGTTCAAGCTGTTTACGAGTTTGTAAATGTCGATTACAGAATTTTGTTAATCATTCAGATCATTATTTCAGAACTAATAATCGTCTCTGGACAAGACAAACTTTTAAGACCCTATTACATGTTATAATTGTTATTTTTTAGTTATAATAGTTAAATGGCGTATCTACCAATACTAGTAGAAAATAGTTATAGAACTTGTCTGTTACTGTTTACAGCATGTATCCAAAAAATATTTTATTATCCATTCCACTCAATAATTCACCATACCATATGTGAAAGTTTTAAGTCGTTACTAGACACCACTAAGCAGGTTATTATTATTAAAATAATAGTAAGTAAGTAATTGTTACTAAAATAATATCTATTGCAGAATGCAGAATTTTATGCACTATATATGTTACTGATACAACAATAACAAATTGTGTATATTGTGTAACACAAATATTCCTGTGTCAATGTTCGCTACTATAACATTTACCATAACTTCCACGGGTAAAGACAACATTGGAAATATTTATATAGCTGTTAAAGTAAAGTTGTGATTAAAGCGCTGCTCAAGAATTCTAAGTTAGAATTTATGTCATACAGAATTCCTCCTACTCTTTGAACTTAATCTCACTAGCGAGGTCAAACATTCATGTTGTACCGCTGAATATGTCGCTGAATATATGAAACGATGTCTATAATTTATTCAAAATATATTTTGAAACCATACTGTACAATATAAGGTATACTCATTAAATAAATTTCAACTCTATAAAGTATAATTTTCAAAAAGATGTATATTTTTCAAAAAACTATAATATTTACATACAAACAACGATGTTTATTCATACAACTTCATCTTATCTTACCTACTTTGTATATGTACTAAGAATATAGTAAAAACTCATGTTTTACTAAATAAGATTTATGTGTACTAAGGCTCGCTCGTTTATCGTTCCCCAGAGGTACCTGGTTTGTTTTTACGTTGTTTTCTTGCAGGTTATATAATAGTAATAAAAATTAAAGTT
The DNA here is from genome assembly GCA_918358695.1 of Melinaea menophilus ssp. n. AW-2005. Taxonomy (NCBI): domain Eukaryota; kingdom Metazoa; phylum Arthropoda; class Insecta; order Lepidoptera; family Nymphalidae; genus Melinaea; species Melinaea menophilus. Next base: position 16,624,017 of record OU911052.1, read on the forward strand.
TTTTGTATAACGTTATATCTATTTACTTAAAGTTTCATTTAAAAAGATGATTAAATATTAATGAGCAGCAATATTAGAGCTCCAAAGAATTTCAGAAATAGTGTTTATATTTGAATTTTTACATCCTGTTTTGTTTTTTACTACGGTGGTCAAACCTAGTAAAAAATAAAAAATAACCATATATGAAAGAGGTAAAAAAAGTCATAACATGGTAAGAAAAGTAAATATTCGAAAAATAACCAATTTGGTAGATATTCTACAGCATGCCTGAATCTAAAATGGCAAATATAGCAGACGGACAGGAGTCGTGGACAGAAAAAAATGGAATAATCTATATACCTTCCATCTTTTTTTATATCCTCATCTCTCATCAACACCTTTCCAGTAACATCTTTTATACATTTTATATGTATGACATCTCTAGCATTCTTCTCCCTACGCTTTGTTATCCGGTAGAGTTCCTTTTGACCTGCAGGAAAGTCTAGTGACCTATATAACTCCTCTTTCACCTCAGCTCTAGCAATGGCTACAGCTACTTTCACTCTTTTCTTAAATCTTTTACGTCTTTTATCTTTTCCATCTCCTCTTTCATACCTTCATTATCATCCGGTACTTCCTGCCATTGCTTAAACGTATCTTTCTTCTCTTTCAGAACCTTTTGCACATCTCCATTCCTCCACCACGTTTCCTTATTTATCACACCTTTTCCTTTCGTTTCGCCTAATACATCCTTTGCCACAATTTTTATCCATACCGCCATTTCGTTCCAACTATCGTCAAGGATTTTTCCTCTACACTACACATATTTATAATTTTATCCGTCATTCTTTTTTTTAATTTACTCGCACATTCTTCCTTCTCCAACAAATACCATTTTATTTTAGGTGGGGGTCGTTTCTTGAACATATTTGTACGCACTACATGTTTAATTTCCATGATGAGGAGCCTATGCTGTGAGAGTACACTTTCGCCAGGTAGTACCTTGCAGTTTTTTACGCAATTGATTTTATTTCTTCTTATTAAGAAGAAATCAATCTGCGTCTTATGGCGGCTACTTTTGTATGTAATTAAGTGTTCTTCCCTCTGTTTGAACCAAGTGTTGGATATAGCCAAATCGAAGGTTAGCGCGGCCTTCAGCAAGGAGGACTGGACTGAACCCCCAACCACCATGTACTCTTTCATAACCATCATTCATACATCCCTCATACCCATTAAAATTACCCCCCACATATGTCTGCTCATTGTCCAGAACATCCATCATCACAGAATCAAAATCTTCCCAAAACTTCTTTTTCATCCTATCATCACATAGGGTTTGAGGAGCATACACACTTAATACATTAATGATTAAACCTTCAAAAATCACTTTCATAGCAATGATTCTATCACTTACCCTGTTCACCCACACACACACACACACACACTCTTTTAATTTCTCATCAAGCATAATTCCAACACCATTCCTTTTTCCATCATTCCCGCAATAATAAAACTTGTATCCTTCACCAATCTCTCTCGCTATTGATTCCTTCCATTTCCTTTCCTGTAAACATGCTACATTTATCCGTCTTCTCTTCAACACATCCGCATTTTCTCTTCCTCTTCCAGTCATCGTACCAACATTCCAACTTCCAAATCTCAGTTTTACATCCCTTTGCTCCCGGGGTAGCTTCTCGCGTGGCACCGGTATTACCATACTGCTTTAAAGATTTGGCTTTGTTTTACGGCCGGCCGCCTGCCTGACGCCAACCCTCCTTGTGAATTACTAGTTACATTTTTAGTTATTTACTAGTCATTTATTGTACAATCGTGTTTCACGGGAAGAGGCCTTCCTGAGGAGATGATTGATACTGATATTGTATATATATATATATTAGTTACAAATAGTTTTATCTTAATGTGATTTAGAAGCATCATTATATTTCTTTTATGTGTATTTGATTGTGATGCAATTATACATTACAACCACAGTCATACGAATTATTAAATATAAAGATATTGTTATACATAATATTTCTGTAGTATTTATAATATCGTGTGTCTCTTATCTGTTGTTGATAAAATACCAACCAATACTTATAACCAATACTTATAACGAGTTTTCGATATTTTTAATATTTATATTAAAATTAGTAGCATGAAAATAAAAGCACAGGTTTTAGTAAATTACTAATATTTCAAACACGATCTCGGGCCGTAAAACTAAATAATCTATCTCACATTACTATAAAATTGTATAATAAGACCGCAATAAGAATAGTCAGAATAACTTGAAATAAACTGAAACAATACCATCTTCATAATCAAGATCCAATTGTTTTTTTTTAAATTTAAACTCTAATGAAACTGTGTTTTTCGTTTTATTCTCCATTGAAGTTATCAAGATAATCACCAATACAATGACTTAGTTAACAAAATGATTTGAGATTAAAATTAATAACATTTCTCCTTACGATTTTTCCAGTCATTTCCTACAATAAAACTGTTAGATATACTCTTAACTGTCTCGAATGGAGACAATGAAGGCCTGAATTTATATCAAAAAACACGTATAGTGCAAAATTAATTTTCATTACAAATTTCCATTTACCTCATGGCTTATCAAAACTTATCTTTTCATTGTCTTGAATAGAGAGAGTCAATGATACAATAAAGGCAAGAGGTCCTGACATTCCTCAACTCATTGAGTTGCCTCTCAGTTTGAGTTTACCTGAAACAATCACATTTTATTAATATAATATTATATGTTACTACTATTTGTATTTAAAATACTATAATCATTATTGCGGTTTAAGCAAGGGTCTTTTAAGCAAATATAAATTGTATAAACTCAGGATATGTGAAAGAATTTAATATATTTAAATCAGTGTTTACCGAAAAGGGGCTATGTTTGGAATAAGTTAATTTAAATTACTAACTATGTAATAGAATCTATGTTTGTGTAAAATAGTTAAATATACACATATGTATACACTCTAATAGGATTAACATGCCAAGGTAACGCTATTAAATATGCACTTAACAGAGACAATGAATATATAATTCTAGTTACGGTCAGTTTCAGGAAGCATGATAAAAGTCAAAATGATTTAACAGAACTGTCAAGAGTTGTAATTAGCTGTCACTATATCAGCCAATTAAAAAAAATAACACATAATCAGACTACAAATTAGTTCATTTTTATAAGAATAATTTACATATAATTTCAAGAAGTCAAACCTTTGAAGATATCTGAACTATTCAAAATTAAACCACACCTAGTATAAGTTCCAGTTTTCATAAGCTATGACCTGAAACTGTCAACGATGTCCGATCTTAAAGAAGATAGTTTTAAATTTCTATTCATATTGTTACATTATTTTTAAATGTTCACTTTAAATTTGTAGCATTATTTTTTATTCAAGATACTAAATATTTTAATTTATAAACACATTAATATTCGTTTTTCTAATAAGATTTTGGCACACGTATAAAATTACTTATTTTACTAAATACTTAATTAAATTGATAAGTAAATTAGACGTTAAGACTTAATCAGAAGGAATCCCGCCTTACTGATGATTAAAAATCATAAATCCAAAGTTTATTACTCTGAATTAATAAAATTGGTATAATTTGTACTAGGCAGATAAGGAAAGAAGAAGTTTCATTAACAAAAACAAAAAGCTCATAAATTTATTAAATAAGTAATACTCATTACATTCGGCTGCAATATTAAGAATAATCAAGTTAGTTACAAATTCAACTATAATTTTGGATAGAGATTAAAAGGTTTGATAAATGGTGACTCCGTAACTTAGAGTTGCTCTTTTTATTAAGTAAGACTACTCGGACCTTATGTACGACTGTTTGCTAAAATTGCATTAGTTCTAACTTATGATGTTCAATTTGTATTTAGCTTGCATACTACTTGTGTAAGATTTTGTCTATAAATATCTATAATGTAAAGTTTTTAAACTTAGAATTGTCTTTATTTCATTAAAAAAAAGACATTACTTGACTTACTACTTATTTCATAGCTCCTGGGTTGAAAGGTACATTACCCGATTTATATACAATATTTAATGCTAAAAATTGTCTACCTTTAAATGAAATGATAAAAACCTACCTTTTAAAAACAAAATTAAACTTCAAAAAAGAAATATTTATTAGGATTTTTAGTTTATCAAATACTAAAGAAAGCAAAAGATGTATAAAAAATATATTTGAATAATTTTTTAATTATATTTAGAAGTGTATTGAATTTTAATTGTTATAACAGCGGACCAACTGAAGAGTAGGAGAAAATTTGATTAACTTTTCCAGAGTGAATTTGTAGAAGTAAACAGGTATATTTCTTATTGAACATTAGAATGCAGGACCTATTTATAATTCCTTAAAATATTACAGCTATGAATATCACAAGAAACTATGATTTTCAAATCATTGAAATATTTATTTGAATTGAATTTAACCTCTTTTGGTTGAAGAATATTATTAAAACTAACGCTTGAAATCAAGTAATATCAACAGCCGTTCTCTTTTATTCTGTTCTGGAAATAACTTTCTCTACAATCAAAATATTAATTTTCACATTATAAATTATGTATTTTAAATATTTAACTACAATGTTATAGTTATAAATCCTGCCCAGCTTACTTTATAAGAGGATTGGTCAACATAACGTTGTTAAGGATTATTTTAACAGTTTGCATGAATAAACAATACTAAATCTCCGATTTAATGCACAGTAAATCCTAATCCCACTGCAAGGTTGCAAGTTCTGTCCTAAAACTCTTCACCGGTGTTATGCAACGAAAACAAAGCAGTTTGGACTTTATGTATTAAAATAATATAATCATACTAGAAATAAAATGTGGCTTTTCTTGTTCGAAAATATTTCAGCTTTCCCGACTGGGATTTGGGTGAAAAGTTGATGAGTTACAGAGTCATGAAAAATAAAATTCATAACTAATCTTCACCCATATGTGCCGCCCATATTGATTAAAGACCATAATCAGAACTTGAAATAACGAATGAACCTTTATAAAACGTAAAAAAAAACAAAATATTTTAATTAATAATAAGGCGTAGGAAAAAAATAATTTAGAAGTCGTTGTGAATAAATAATCCTTTCCAGGGAGCCTCATCCCTAGAGAGCGCGTCCGCAGATGGAGGATGGGGGAATGGAATATTCCATCGACTTCTCCGAAATAATCGGAAGAGAGGCGAAGGAACGGAGGAAGGCGGCATCCGTATTTCTCTCCAAGAAGAGCAACCTTGGCTTCAGGTGACAACCGGCCCTAAATCTCAATGAAAACTCTTTGTACATGAAAATGAATAAAAAGTTTAGTACGTCAAAGACGAAGACAAACAAGATTGTTGAATAAGCAGTCTTTCAAGGTGAGAACAATTCCTAAAACTTTTAAATCATTTTAAATATCATATTACGTAGTTTATATGATGATACATAAAATAGAAAAACTGAAAATATTAATTTATCTCACTTTAGTTATTTTTTTAACTGATTTTACTAGTAATAATATTATCCTTCTAATATTTTTATACTGAAAAGTATGTAAAGATAGCTAAATGTTTGATGTATGAACATTTGTTCTTTTTTAAACATAAACTATTCAACGGAATTAGAGGAAATATACATATCATGGTAACATGTTTTTATTTATTATTTATTTATCGAATTATATCCTGAGGGAATAACGTCATAAAGACTTCACTTTATCAATATTTTGTAAATTACAAATTACAAATTTTGTAACTATAAACAATATAATATTATGTTTGAATTATATATATAGAAAGGTTATTATATATCACATACAAAGTAACTGAAGATATTGATTTTATAATAACTTCAAGATACAGCTGACTATCTCACAAAGCCAGTCTAACTTAACTTATTTCAACACTATACAAGTTGTACGTGTACTTTAAGTCACAGCATGTTATAGTTTATACAAAAGTTTAAAATCTTATAGTTTGTGAAGGCTAACTCATGTTCTCTAAACAAATATTTATTTACCTCGAACCTCTTAAACATTTTATAATATTTAAATTGGAACTTTATCACTGGAACTTAATGAAAATATTTTATATCTGAATATATTTTTCATTTAAAATAAAATAATTTTTGTTGTGTATTTTTTTTTATTAAAAAATATACTCGGATTACATTATTCAAACATCTTACTCGTCATGTGGGTGTTGTAAAATGTTATTTAACACCTAGAATACGTTAACGCTGATAAATTTTTGTTACTATAATATAAAAGTCATGGAAAAATATGATGATGTAATAAAAGTCATGAAAGTTAACGAAAACAACAAGAAAGTTATTTAATACCTCTTACATACATAGTTAAATGACCAATATTTGTTGTGAAGAGTCTTAAGAGCGAATACAATGACACAAATATTATAACTACTATACATATTGACCTTGACCCAATTGCAAGACGTGTGACTGAACATAATAATTAATATATCTACCATTGTGAAATGTTAGGCAATTGCGTTATCTGGTCGTATCTGTTACATAGTTATGAAATACATGTCTACTTGTCTTGATTAAAATTATATACAATTTCAGAGACAAACTATAAATTTCAATATATTCTAGAGTACATAATGTAAAGTAAAAATCGTATAATTTACAAAATCAACAATATTTCTACACTCTTCTATTTTATATTTATATATTATTTCTAGGGCGTTCTATTTCTCAAACTCATCCTAACATAAAGCACCATATTTTTTCTACACAGAGGTGATTCTTGATCCTTTGTTCTTTTATATAATATATAGAGCGACCACAACAAGAATGATCACAAAAAAAATTGCTACTGTTTTTAAATGTACTATTATTGCAGCAATACTTAATAATACCGATACACCCTTCTTTAAATAAATAAATATTATAAGATTATTAAGCAGTCGCTTTATTTAAATTGTAACACAAATATGTTCCAGATAAGGATATAGGGCAGTTTCTCGAAAGGTTTCATTATTTATTTATCACCCAACAAAAATCGCTGCTTTTTGGTTGTTCGAAATTTTTGGGACAGGATTTACACGATATGTTTTTAAAATATTCAACAGGAAATTTGGAAACTTTTGTTCGTATTTTTGTATTAAAACTTTAATACAAGTTGACATTCAGTTCAGTTCAGTTACAGTAGGTTGACAGAAAATATACAACTTACACGTCTAGACACGTTACATATAAACATACTTGATAGATATATCTCAGTGCACTTCACATTTAATCACTAGTGGATTGACTCGTGCGAAATCAGGACCAATCACTGGTTTGAATATATATGTATATCTTTCATTTAAGTTATTTTACTATTTAAAGGCAATATTTTCTTGTTTATATATCACCATACAATTAAATAATATTTTTATTTCTAAACTGGTTAAATCTATATACGAAATAAAAATCACATATTTCAATTTCATTCTCCTAAATCAAATTATTATTATTTGTGTATTTTTTTTTTTAGAATACAGCATAATCGACACTTCTCGGCCTACACTACATAAGTAAACACTATGCTGTTAACTATGAATTTCAAATAAGTGAATAGAGAATAAGTTTTCTATAAAAATGATAAGCATATCATAAACGTACTTCTACCTCCTACAAACAAACTTACAAACTCCACCTCTTTATAAAATAAGGATAATTTTTTATAAAAAGACTATTACAAATGTAATTTACGTGAAAAGAGAGCTGATGAGAGAGATCTTAAATTATTTCTCTTGAACTTCTCTGAATTGACAGACAACATACTATGACATAAATTTGTCATTCAAGTGTGTATTTAAATGAGTAACTAGGAAATCTTTTACGACATCTTAGAGAATTGATGCTGCTTTTTTGGTAAAGGATAACATAATAAAAAATATCGCAGAAGTTTTAATTTTTTTTTTCATAAATATCTATATTTGATAGTTTGAAATTCGCTTTAAATATAATATTTAATTTAAATAAAATGTATTAGTTACACTTACTTTTAATTAGATTTAGTTTTGTATACTGCGGAATGTTGACTATTTCCCCAAGAGATATTTTGTATTTTAAACTGTTTAGAATAATATATAATTTAAATTATATATTTACATTTTTTTTCATTAAAACAAACTTTTATACCGGCTTTTAATTTCATTATAAACTGAAAAAGAATAAAAATTTCATATTTATTAGAATTTTATTTGCATATTCATATTTTAATATAACATTAAAAACTAACAAATATAAATCCTAAAACACTTTAAAACAAAATAAATAAAGGAACTACTATTTACGAGCTATAAACTAAACTTAGTCGTATTGCAGTTGGATATACATACGTTATGTACGTTAATTAGTCAGTTATCTGCAACTAGTATTAGGTCTGACGTCTTAGTACCACAGAAAACAGTTTATATAAGAGATTTTCGTATTACGAGTGAAAGAATAAGAAGTCCAACCTCCTCCTCTCGTTTCCCTGACTCTTACCCCTCTTTCATTTCTACCTAAAAGCTAAATAAATATCGTATTATAAGTTTACTAAAACGTTACCAACAAAATTTCTAAATTATAAAATAAATTATCATTTTTAAAACCTTTGATATTATAATTTTAGGATAATTTTTCTGTTAACTTCTAATAATGTAAGCGTTTATAAATAGATTCAAAATTGTAATAAAAAAAAAAAAAAAAATTATAGTCAATTATTAGTATTAGTCTTGAGTAAATCTATAGTACCCATAATACAGATTTACACAAGACTACTATTTTCTTTCTATCCTTAAATTAATAGATGAAAACAATTTAGGTAATAATATATAGAGTCAGATATTCACAACATCTATTGACTTCAGTTATATTAAATATACGAACGCACTTTCAAAATATAAATATTTAGTGTTAGTAAATAGATGATATAAATTTAAATGCAATAAATTAAACTTTCTATTCCTTTACGCAATCATGATTTAAACATTGGACAAAGATCATAGAACAAATGGGATTGAATGTGAAGGTGATGATAATATAATTCTCATGACAATGGTGTTTTGTTAAAAGAGCTTTAATTAATAAAATTATTGAAATTATAATAAATGTTATATTTTAACTTTATTTTGTGATATGTATTATATAGGTATATATGTATACATATACATATATGTAAATATGCAAATAGGTATTCGCACATATAAAAGATAACATAAAACTAATAATAATAACTGTTTTATATAATTTATACATGTGTACAAAACCTCTTATATTCTCTCTTATGGAAATACCGTGACCATTTATCTCTAGGTATACTATAAAAGTAGAAGTGTTATCTGTCTTAAGTCCTGGGTTAAATATTACACAAGTGACAAAAGAAGAAAGCTTTTATTCCAAAAATGTCTCTTGAAAAGACTCACTCGTCCTTTAAGAGTCATTAAAACGCTCATCCACTATCCGTCACCAAAGAGCACTGACACCTTTTCAACTTTCATTATTAGTTTCAAACTAGTCCTTTACTGTATTTAAGTTCAACTAGTGAATAATACGACTAAAGCTCTCGCTGAGTGAAAATCCAGAGTACCAATCCTTTATATTGTCAAAGTAACAAGTTTTCCGTATATTTTTAATACAATTTAACTTCAAATGTCATCAACGCTCTGTGAAAGTCACTTAAATAAACCATATCGCTGCTAGCTTGTGACCTATCGTTAAATTTTAATTGACGGTAACGTTTCCATGACCCAGTATTGTTAACACTAATTAATATTGACTTTTCTGTACAGCATCGTTAATAAATATTAAAATTGTGTAGTTTTTTTTTAATATGTTTTTGACCATTTAATTATAATAAATGTTTTATTTGAAAAGAAGAAAAATACATTTTATTTGCTTTTAAATAAAGCCTGGACAATATTTGCAAGTAAAATAATAAATACAATAGTAATCTCTAGCGGGGTTACGTGCAACTAGATCACAGACAAAGTCTATAAAAAGCGTTTGTATTCATTACAATATTTAGTAATATAAATGCAAAAATAAACGTTTCATTCATGACATCGTTTTTTGTATATTATTTCTAACTGAAGCTCATAGACAAGAAAAAATATATATACAGATAATGACAAGAGTACGTGAAAACTTATATAAAATGGAGATTAACTTAAAGAATTAATTTTAAATGCTAAGCAGCAACAGACTGCACCTACTTATTGCACAAATTACTGTTGAGTTTTCGTCGTTTAGTATCATACTGTTTTTCGGAACCAATTTGAGTCTTTTTTTATCTGACTCCCATTAAATAGAAAGGTTTTATTTTGGCTATTAATATTTTAGTATCGTATGCGCATATATTTCAATGTTAACATGTAATATATTTATGTTCTTTATCTTTACATGAAAATTTAAATGATAAAATAATTTATCTTCATTCAATATATGTGTGTAACGAATAAATCACGTAAAATGATACAAACAATTTTACCGTTCTAAGTTAAAATAAAATTAAAATGATTTTTCCAAAATAAAAAAAAAAGAAAAGAATTGCAAGAAATATTTTGAAAATACTATTCTACTCTATTATTTTTATTCTTCAGTTCAAATAAGTCGTTAAGGTTGATAGTAGCATAAAAATTATATTATTTACATTACGTAAAGACGAGCCATGATCGTACATCCAGTAATAATCCAAACTAGAATAGAGCTTACTCACAACAACACTTTAACAAATCACAAACTAGGTTTATGAAGTTCATAACAAAACCACAATAATATGAACTATTATTGTGGTTTTGTTTAACATCATTTATTATAGTAATATGTTACTCAAATGTTTTGACCTTTAGTTCAAGAGACCAACCATCATATATTTAATATCAGATAGATTAAAAACTTTTAGGTCTAGGACCTGGATAACCAAGCATTTCTCGAGTATTCTTAAGCTTCCGGTGATTGAAATTGAAATTGCTCGTTTTATACTTTTGGACTTAAATTTATTTTACCTATTACTTATAATTCATTAATAATATATTATAACTTAATAATAAATTATAATTATAACTTATCTCAACATAAATATATACAATTTATAATGTCAATATTTAATACAATTATTATATTATGTTAATATATGTTCAAAAATCACTTTTCAAGTAATATAACAATTTAATGGGTAAATATAGAAATATTGTATCGAAATGTAAAAAATGTAACCTTATCATATTTTTAGATAGTATTATCATATAACACACAGAAACATGTTACCATCCTCTAATAAGTATAATCTTAAATGCATATTCTAGATTGTCATTAGGATGAGACAATTTGGGTAAATATAGAAATATTGCCTAGAAATGTATAAAATGTAACCTTATCATCTTTTTAGATAGTATTATCATATAACACATAGCAACATGTTACCATCCTCTAATAAGTATAATCTTAAATGCATATTCTAGATTGTCATTAGGATGAGACAATTTGGGTAATTGCATGCTTGAGATGGTTGTAACGCTCCTCCATTAAGCATTAACATTTACATAACCGTATTCACGAAAGTCTTTAACTAAATACAAAATAGCATACAAAAGAGAGAAAAATATCAAGTTTATTTTTATTATATATAAATATAGAAAAAATAATAAGCATGTCTCAAACTTGGGACCTCTAAGACACGATCAAGTTTTTCAAAAGAAAGCTAATAGATATGGTCCCCTTATGTTTAAGTTGTTTTCATGTAAGAAGATTCATAAAGACGGGTCATGACGGTTGCTCGTAATTCTCAATTAGTAAAACAGAACAGTATCTTAGAGGTCGCTGGATCCAGTCCGCAAATGTGTCAGTATCAATGAATTATTTATGATATTTACATAAATAAATAAGTGCAATATTGCTAAACATATATTAAGATATTTTTAAACATATATTCTTGTTTATTTCAATTATTTACTTTTTTTTTATTTAATGTGTGACTTGTATATTTTAAGACAAATAATAAAAAATAAACCAATCTTATCATTTATTTTTCAAATGCAAATATTACTTTCAATTCTGATATAAATTATTATTATTTTAACTGTAATAATAAATGACTTACAGCATTAAAAACTACATGGGAATAAAATCTTAAAAAAATAAATAAATGAATTTAAATTCAAATTTTTACTTGAAGACAATTTGTTTGTGCCCATAGCTTAATAAAGGCTCATTTACACATGGAGAACATTATTTTATCACTCACACGGACTGACATGGACGCGTTCATAGCTTTCACTAATACGTATGAATAGGCCTTAACGAATTCAAGATGGCTTTCGGTGTCACTGATGTTTCACTAGAGTGGCAAATCCGACGACGACAATTTGTCTCTCAGGACCATTAGAATTTAACAAAATACTCAATATTCCAAATATCACGTATATATATTGTCGACTGGGAATAATATTTTTTTTATGTTTGTTATGCAGGTAAGGTTTCAATCGAGTCTACCGTACTCCTTGACGAAATTATTAATACTGATTCGTATAACAACAAAACAAGAAGTTAGATTAATGTAAAACTTTTCTATTGAACTAAATTCTACTATTACATTATTTCAGAATTTGTCATCTAAAATGATAATGACATGAGTCAAAATGATTGAGAGATTTTAATTTATCTAAGTATAAATGTAATTTCAAAGGTTTGAATCATTGAAAATACTTAATAAATAAGATTTCTAACTAGTTACAATATTATATCGCCATAAAAGAAAGAAAAGTAAAAAGATTTTATTTCATAATAACAAAGTTATTGAGGTTTCATTTAGACTCGACTTAGCACGTACGAAATGGGAAAGTAGCTGTACTCGCGTCAAATAATAACTTGGTTATAGACATTTATTAATAACAACTTATAACATCAAATCCTGTATCGCACTTAGTATTTGTAGAATTCAGATAATTTTCACACTAACAAGAAACTGTGAGAAAAACTTTAGAGAGCTTCCCTTGATTTGAAAAAACATTAATCGCTGAAATCTCTGTACGCTGCACGTCATAAGATATTATTTTCATACGCTGCAAAAACGCAGAGCCAAAAGTTACTTAATATGGGTAATTTATATTTAAAGTTAGCAATTTGTAGAAAGGATTGAGGTAAATAGCAAGAGACAGAATTTCTCCCATCTATGTTTCATGTTACATAGGTAAAATAGTCATTATGTTTGTATGTATAAGTGAAACGAGATGTCAAAGATCTTTTCTGTGTTTATTTCAATAAAACAATAAATAAAATTACTAAGTACTTTTTAAAAATGTTACTTGTTTAAAACCAAATGTCTAGTTAGCTTTTAAAATAACAAAATCTTTGGGTAAACTGAAAAGCTCAAGCAGTCTTAAATTTTAAATGCATTTCATATGCTCTTGATCAACATATACGAATTGCTATTGACATTTTTATAAAGGTCTTTGAATTAAGATCTAGACTTTAAATAAAAAAATATAATAAAATATTAATACCCTCTTGTTATAAAATAAAACGTTGTTTTAAAATACATTTAAGGTGTAGTAATTAATTTATATATTATTTTATTGAATAAGTAATATATTTACCAAAAATTTATACCATCATCTCACCCATATCTCAAATCACTTCGGCCTAAAACTTCTTTGTCTTCTTCACTCAAATATCTTTATGAGTCTCATAAAGTCAGTTCTAATATGTCATAGTCTAATCATAGTTTTATCATTTACACAGTCCATCCATCTATTATTTCGTCGAATAGAATATTTGTAACTATACTCTAACGTTCTGATGTTCCTCATAATTTTACAATGTCCTACAAATGATCTTACATTTTTATACTAATTCATAAGCTTATTAGTAATATTAAAGTACACTCATATATTATTAGGTGTAAATATTACAAAAATATATCATGGATGTGGCCATTAAAATTAAAAGAGCTGATAAGATCGTTTCACGTGTATTATTAGAATGCCTATATGTGTAGATGTAGATAACACCATACAACTATACATTTTGTATTAGCTTGTTTATGTCCGGGGCTCAGTCCACGCAGTGACATTTATTATTCTCAAGCACTTTACTTAATCTCTCACTCGGATCTCGCTACGGTTTTTCTCTTTTATTATCTTCGAGAGAATGAAATATTTTCTTCTTTTTAAATTGATATCGTCCTGGTTTCTGCAATAACTAGAATTTGATATTTCGAATCACTCAAACTATCAATTTCTTTTCAATTTAAATATTAAAAATATATTTTATGATAAGCATAAAAAAGTTGCTTCACAACAGTAATTTATTAATACATACATAAATACGATTGTTGTGTAGCAACTTTTCGTCTATCTTTCTCATTTGTATGTCTCCCACAAAATATATTTTTTTAGTATCACGAGTAAGGTATTTCATTTTGGATTACGTTAGATCAGAAAAAATCTAATATTAATGAATGATTGGAAGTAATTAAACTTTATAATTAACAGACATAAAAATAAGTTAAGTTACATAAAGTTTATATAATATTTATATTAATGTAAGCTTGAAGTGCTAACTCAACTTTAAAAAACCATGAACCTATAAAGTTTTTCTATTAAAATACAAAAATAGCCCAGTGTAATTTATCAGAGTCGTTTAAACTTTTGATCTTAATTTTTTTACGCCACAAGAGACAACCTCCAATTATCACAACTCCTAACCAGGTAATGTTTTTTGGATAATTCATAATTCTGGAGCGAGAGCAGAGCAAATTATAGAAATAAAAATTATGAAATAGAATTAAATTATTATACTGAAATTCATGTTACATATTCAGAAAACGTGATTAACAGAGTCACGCACTTCAATAACACGATTCTTACAAAAAAGAAAAAAATGTAATTTTAGTTGCTGTAGCTATTTTATTGGAAAAATTTAGATTTTATCTTTTGCTACTCCTTGTAAATTGCTCATAAAAGTGTTACAAAAAGAACAAACCATTAGTCTTTTCCCTTACTGAAAGTAAAGAACGTTGTAAATTGTGCCTGAACTCAATAAAGTCGCATTTCAATCTCGGATGGAAAAAGTCTGAGATGATTAGTATTTGTTTCTTGTGTTTTTAATTTAAGCTTATATTTAATAATATTTCTAAGAAATTAACTGCGTACTAGTGATGTAACGAATGTCACCTTTTAAACATTCGCGAATGCGAATACGGATACAAATATTCAGTTTCTTTTTTTTCAAATTTAGCCCACACTGTTTTTATTTGTAAAAGACTTTATAAAAAGAGGAGGTTCTCAATTTAATTGTTTTTCTTTTTTGGTACCTCATAACTTTTTACTGGGTAACTCAATTCAATGATTTTGTTTTTCAAAATCTGGGGCACGATGTCGTCAATATAGTACACTAATTTGTTCGCGTTGCAATAGCATTACTTGAGGTGTATTATGATGGACCATCATTGCCTAAAGGTCTATTTAGTCATTTGTTAGCGTAAAAAAAAAAATTACATGTGTTGACATGTAATTTTTTTTTTTCGAAGGTCGATTACTGCTCTGCTGCTCTACCCTGTAGTTTTGTGGACTGGAAGCGGCCCAACTTAACAGTATAGGAATCATGCGCCACTATAAAATAAAAAAAAAATAGTTATTGGAAATTAACCAAATCAATGCTTGTAGCATATCCACGTGGCATATTCTTTAAAAAAAGGTTCTCAAGACGTTTCACCACCAAAAATAAACAAGGTGGATGTGTCAGTTTTAATTGTTCAGCTATTTTAACAACATCCTTTGCAAACAAAATTATCTACCATTTCACAAATTTTGACTGATAGGGTTATAAGGTTGACAATCTTAAAAAACGATGTAATGAGGCTTAAAATCATTATAATCATGCATCATTTTATTCCAATATGCAGTTGCTGGAATAATTTCTTCTTCTAATATTATTTGTAAGTTTCTTTTCCTAATATTATTTGTAACAGCGAGAGCTCTAGTTATTTCACCTAAAGTAATCAGTTTTTCAAGTAATAGCGTACTATACATATTTGCTCATACGGCACGAATGAATTTTTGAATTGGAACGCTATGATGGACTAAGACTTCTTTTGCAAACGACACTTGATACAGCAGCAAAAGTATTAACAGCTGTTTAAAAATATTGTTCATTTGCAATATGTGCACCTAGAAACATGATTGGCTTGTCACATTCCACTGAGTCGAAGTGAACGTGAGTTTCAGGTGTTTCGTTTGATAAGCGACTGTGAAATAATCCGAGTTGGTGAGTACGTTGCTTCTCTGTCTCTTTGCATAGATGATTATGTATGACGCGTAGTCGATTTTAAAATTTGTTTATAGCCGAATTTATAATATGTCTAGTAATTTAAGTTATGTTTCTTTAAAAAAATATAAAAATTAAAATTTCAGTATTTTTAAAACTTTCATATTTCATCGTATATTTTTTCAATTGAAAAAAATACGATGAAATATGAAAGTTTTTCTTCTACATATTTTGCGCCTTTGAATAAAAATGAAAACAGATTTGAATAAAAAAATCCATTTGCTAACCGAAAGTGAAAGTTTTAAGTTATTATTTCAAAAACAATCACTTTTTATGATATTAAAATGTAGACCAAGGTATAACCATAAATTAGAAATCTTATAATGGGATCTTTATTAATGATTGAGATAAATTAATTAATGTACATGTATATCTCAACTATGTTTCACAATTTAATAAATTTTATAAAAAAAATCCTAAATATATTACTTACACTACATTTCAAAGACAAGTAAAGAGTTCAGATAACCTTATCTTTAAACTCAATTGGTCGTAAAATAAATCGAAATTTCAGACAAAGTTCAAGAATACTTTTTCTGATAGAAGTAGGACGAAAGAATTTTAAATAACGGATTTATGAGGGTCATTGCAGTTACTTATATCTCTAGTATAAAAAAAAGACCATCTTTTTGGACCTTAATATAAAAAATATATATTTATTGCTATATTTAATACGTAATGTATATAGAAGTGAGATTTCTTTATACTTTAATATACAAATGATATATAAAAATATGATATAACAGTCACTATATACATAAATCCAATAACAGAATAGTGCGATGTACTTATATATATGAACATGGAATATTTAGTCATATATCAATTAGCTCTCAATATAAATTAACACTAATTGCAGTATGAGTTATCAAACTATATTATCGTTATACCCGTACATGAATAATTAATATCGATTACATATAAAATATTGAGCGGATTGAAGTTAACAATTTCTATACTGATATACACTGATATGGTTGTGCTATCTCCCTTGTATAACCAGCTTCGAGCCACAAAATTGGAGGTCATACGATAACAGTACTTGTACCCAATTGGATATCCACAAATACATTTATCTTATATTTCATGAGATTGGATCATGTTTACGAAACTCGCTACAAACTACATTGTTTTTTTTAAGTATAAAAAATGTGTTGTTATATATCGATAATTTACTATTTATATATTTATTTATATACACTATGTTAATTTCTTATTAAATACAGTATTTATGATGATGTTTCTCAGAATCTAGTAGGAGACCATTACTTGCACCATGTCCTTATTGATTAAAGAAATTTATCCTTTCTCAGTGTAAATACCGAGTACTTAACTCAGTTGATAATGCCGAACTTAAACAGAATTGCCAGTGCAGATCCTTTCCCCTTGTATTAATATTAACATAAGTTATGATTACATAATAAAAATGTAAACTCATGTGTGTAAAGTGCTTCTAGTAACTAACAAAGAACTAAGAAACATATATAATATATCTACTAGCAACTTGAATTGCAATACGTCTGTATAATATCTAAAACAAAGAAACTATAATATATTTTATTTAAATTTACTTTTTCTTTTTTTTATTTAACATGATTAGATATCGGCATTATGTGTTCGAAAAAAACATAGTATAATTTGATTACACGAATAACTTTGATTAGCCTAAAATTCATGTAACAATTAATAACGATTTCTAAAACAGAGAAACAATGCTTAAGAAAACATCCTCTGGAACTAACAGACAGTGAAGGAATTAATTATTTTTATTCGTTACTCAATTCATAGCTCTGTTGGTTACTTTAGCTTCTTTGATATTGACTGTGAAGAACTTTTGTTGTGTGGTTCAATGGTTGTATTAATTCAACAATTTAGGTACACTCACGCATTAATGTGTTTTATATACCTACATTCTTAATATACCACCTTATAAGAGCTCTCTCTTTTTTTTCATTCTTCCAACTTCTAGTAGATGATGTCAAGAAAGTATGATTGAAGTACAAATATCCTTAAACAGTTTCAACTATGTTGATAACTATTAAACATATTTATTTGTAGACAAAAGATTTCTTCAAAACTAGTTTCGGATATACAATTTTTTTAGTTTATTATATTTTTTAGTATATTTTATTTTATCTTATCATATCATATTTCATATCTGACTATTGCCAGTTATTGTATCTACATCATAACCTCCAAATACGTCAATTTTGTAAAATGTTAAATTTTATTTTTATTCAAATTATAGCGTTTCTTAATTTTCAAACACTATTGTTTGGTGGTCTGTTATATGTTTATTTAAATACACACACACATAGCGACTATTTTGTAAAAAAAATTGTTGAAACAATTAATGAATGAATGCAAATGTAAATATTTTTTTTACTAGCACCGTGCTATTCATTCTAGTTTCAAATATATCTTCCATATTTACCAATATAACCCACTGCCATAAAAGCTGTTTCGGTATAAAGGCAGTAATTAGATTAGCACTGCAGCTGAGCGAGATGTGTCAAGGTCGTAGTCACAATTGCAATGAAAATTAATCAAGCCAAAAATTCAAGGACTTCTGAAAGTTGAAAATGATAGAATAATTTTCTGCACTTTTGGGAATTACTTTACACTGTCTAACTTTGCTATAATTAAGTTCTAGTTTATCCAATAATAGATATAAATTATTTATTTTTTTGTTGACTGATGCTAAGAATCACTCACAGACTTTACGTCGATGTCATTCTAAATCGTTCCTAAAAAGTGAAATAATAGTTTGACCGATACAAGGTAATTTGAATTCTACTTATATATCAAATATTTATTTATGTTTCTACAATAAATTCTATATTCCCTATTACAGCATTTATTGTATTATTATGATAAATGTTATTTCGTCATTCCGTCACTTTATTTAAATATAAAGATTTAAAATAGTGGTCCATTGTATTGAAAAATCCAATCTATACATATAATAAACAGCAATGAGACAAAATTACGTATTAATATAAAGAAAAGAATCTACGTGTTGAGTACATGCTCAGTTTTTACATTACCAAAGTCTCATTCTCCCATCGGTGTCGGTTATCATCTACTTGGTTAAGAATTTATCAAGGATCTTCCAACACCAAAATAAAGGAAACAGTACTAAATATAGTAAGTTGACTTTACAACTTCCGACTAGTTTTACATACACAGAAGACGTTAAAGTCTTCGCAAAAATTTGACGAAATATTATATAGTTAACTGTTCAAGACCTGTACAAAGCATCTTGAGGTTTTATATCACCAACCATAGTTGGGGTTCTAGAAAACTGCAGGATATGTTATATAACTAGTTTTAATAACGGTGTCTGTGTGTGTACACGTGCATAAAATTAATTCAGATCTAATGATTACCCCTAATAAAATCACAACCAAAAGCGACAGCAAATAACAAAATATTTGAAAAACTTAAAAAAAATAAAATTATATCAAATAATATCAGAGCTCTTATAAATGAAATGTGTTGTGCTATTTTCTTTATTGTGCTATTGGAAGAAAAAATCCTATTTCTAGCCTTATCCGACATTTCTTTAAGAATGAAACATTTGACCCCGATGACATCTTTAAGCAAAAGTCAGTTTATCTAGATTTATTTATTTATTTTAATACATTTATTTCTAATTTTGAATATCATTATAGAAAATAAAAATATTCAAATATAGAATTATTAAAAATATAAAAAATGTTTCCTTAGATTTGATCGTTTGGTAAAATTATTTACTTGATTGAAAGCTATAATCACTTTTAAATTAAGTCAAGTCAAGAGAAGAAAAAACGTGATATTTTAATTTTGTACGAAATTATATGAAACCAAGTGTACCCAAATAGTGTGTATCCAAAAGCTCAATGTTTTGTATTTTTATGATATTTAAAGAGATGGAAGAAATAATCATGACCTAATAATGAATACCAATTTATTTAAAGTTAAAAAGTTTACTAAAAATTACTGTGAAAAAAAGTTTTCATTATTTTTTTATTACTTAACAATGTTAAATCGGTAAAATCTCTAAGTTATTTTAAAGGATGACTAATACAAGGATTAAAGAAAAAGATAACAATATAGTAAAAAAAGTATCCACAAGAATACATAGGTCAATATTTGTACGATAGCAGTGATGTTGTAAAAATATAATAATCGACGAACTGTTGTTAAAATTACTACATACTAAGGGTATTGAAAGTGTATAATCACAAATGAGCAAGACGATCACTGCTTCAACTAATAATTTTAGGCTACTGTACCATCGTTATAATGTGAAAATAAGGAATATGACTTTATGACTATTAACAATTGGGTAATAAATAATCTTATTTTTTTAAATATATATCTGTGAACATATATAAAATTACATGTATAATCGTCAATGAATGGCTTCTAATAAGTACAAAAAAACATGATTTCATTTCCCCTTAGTCTCATAAAAACCAAACCCCAAATAAACATGATATAAACAGACAAGGTAACAAAAACAATATAATATAATATATGTCAGATGTTATGTTACACATAAATATGTTGTAATAAAACAATAGACGGCATCTGCGTCATGAATAAAGTATTCATGAAACACAAACACAGCTGTAGGAATAAAAACAATTGAGTTAACTTGTAACATTAAGTTTAACCTAAGTATTTATCATTATACCAGGTTACTTAATATTATATTATAGTGAGTGTGTACTTAAGGCTTCTTTAAAATATTATAATTATCAAGCCATATTCAAATGTAGTTTCACTGGAAGTGAGATTTTTAAAACATTTGAGGGATGTCTTAAGATAACTTGTCATTAATAGTTTTATTGTGGGCCAATACGTTTGTTTTCTTACTATGTACATCAACTATAAGTCTTTTATTATATATAGTTATTTAGACAGAGTCTAAATTAAATTTTAATGAAATGAGGCTACGTAATGTTTGCGGTTCTTAAGTATTCCGTGTTTGTAATTAAGAGAACTGCTTGAATTTGTCTAAAAAAAATCTAGATCTTTTTTTTTTTGTTTTTGTCTATCAATGAACTTTAATGATTCTTTTAGATTTATTTAAATATACGAATTAGACAAAACCATACTCTTCATAAAACCTGTTCGGTTTATGAAACAACCAAAATAAAAATAGTACAAACCAAACCAATATGTAAAACTGTGACAGAATTTCAATTGTATTCGTTTAAGTCCTCTTAACTTTAAATCTCTTCTGAAAGGAAAAGCAAAACATATAGGTGAGGTGTTTTAATAACACAATTTCCTTCATTATTTGTAGGTTTGCTATCCTAACCCACAATGTTCCCTTTAGAATAACCATGTCGTAGTTATGGTAACTATTTAAAACTGTCCACAAACGAGGGTTGTTCCGAAAACTATAAGTCACAAAGTAAATATAATCTCTATTTTCCTGAAACTATTTTGAATGGATGGTTTATTTCATTAAGAAACTCCTTCGTGACTATTAATTGACAAGTCAATATTTTCTTATATTTTTACAGATTATCTTTCACTCTTCTTTTCTTTGTAACGATGGACGTCTGGCGAGAAGCTTTTCGTGCTATGATTTTCTATGTTTATAAATCTTATGGTGGTTACCCTATTAAAATATACCAGCTGCTTTGACTTAAGGAATCCTATTAAAATATACCAGCTGCTTTGACTCTGCTACTGCATCAGCCATAGTTACTTATTGGTTTTGTGAATTTAAACTTAATCGAGAGAACCTAAACGATGGCCAGACTAGACCGGACTAGGCTCGTTCGATCAACAACTCCTGTAACGTATGAGAATGTTATCAGGATGGCCACTCCATCCTGATAATGTTTATTGAGAGAAAATAAAAACTTTACACATCGGGAGTATCAGGCTAAACTAAATATTGAATGACAGGGAGTTTCCACGATCCTGCGTTAAGAATGGTGGTCTCTCGATGAACTCTCTTTTTCTTTTCGATACTAAAATGGGGTATTTTAGCATCGAAGAATAAGATTCCATTCGTGGTGATTGGAACAAATTTTTGCTGGAATGTAAATCTTTTCTGGAAAAGTTTGAAGGAGGATCTTCGCAAAACGTATACTACATCCTTACTAGTGATGAATCTTGGATCTACAGCTACGATCATCTCACGAAGCAGCAATTTGCATGAAGCAGATGTTTGCAGAGGATAAGTTGGCCATAAAATTTGTGCTTTGTCAGAGCGGTCGAAGTTGAATAGCGGCATCCGCTCCATTTTTTATAATAAAGATAATACCCTCGCTCACGTAGCTGCTAGAATCGACTATACGACATTTTCGGGGTTACAAATGTACATCCAAGTGTACATCCTCTGTACAGCCCAAATTAATTAAACTTCACATCATAGTAGTTATGTAAATCATTATAATTTGAAATTATCTAACATTAATTTCGATTTTAATTTATTTACGGTGTTACTCTATACTGTAATGTTAGTTAGAACTTGTAGTTTAATGATGAGAAAGTTTAATGAACTGGTTTTATACCAGTAGTATAATAAAAGTAAGTTAGTTGTTTAAGAGTTAATATTCCTGATACATATTGCGATTTTCTTATTTCTTTCTTACTTTCAAATGGTATATCTGAAACACCAACCTCGCTTTATTAACCGTTGTCCAAAGATTAAACGTTATTATTGTACTGTAACATGGAAAATATTGTTTTATTTTTAATGTGTTAACTTGTTTACAATTTTACGACATTTATTATTAACTGTAATCCATATTCGATATTGTTATTATGTCTTTTGTCAGACATCACGTGGCCGAAATATATGTGATGGTATAATTGTAACGGTGGACCAGTTGGACAAGGTGCTTCGTTAGCTTCCGTACTCATGGACATCTTCGACCTATAATTATTCTACTAATAACAGTGGAATATTTATGTTTATATATATAAATATAATATCTGAAAATTTGTTTTTTAGATATATTGAAAACTCGAACTAATAAATTAAATAATTTTCGTAATTTATGTACACATCTAGATGAATTTCTAAAATCTAATGCCTTAAAACTAAGCAAGAATAAAAATTGGTTTATAGTAAAAAAAAATTAAGCTAAAAGCTGGGATTTTCATCGTTACCGACCGGACTTAAAGAAATGTCATATTTAAATATTTCGAGAATCATAAAAAGAACAATTTATTTAAAGTTGAGCTTTTAGATAAGGTTTCAGTATATACTCGTACTTAACGACCCAATTTATAATTTATAATAAGTTTAACTTACTTAATCTGAAGACTTTAAACATTTGACTATAAACTATAATAAATGACATAAGTTAAATGTTCAAGACTTCTCTGAAACATGTCGAGGTTTAATACGAGCAACTATAATAAGGATTCTCAAATATTTCGTCCTACTACTATTTCGTTACTAACAATCTTGAAGTTTAATTAAATACAAGCTATTGTTTACGACTTTGCACTCGTAGATCACAGAATTGTAATACTGGTTCGGATTAATATTTCATAACTTATAATCGTCTACCGACAAGAAAAACCAATATCTCCATTTGACATATTTTCTTAAAGATATTTTCAAAACTGTACTGACATATAAAAAAGTACATTTTAACTATAGTAAATTAGTCTTTTAATACTGTTAGATAGTAAGTATAAAACTTGTTTGACTATTTAAAGAGTCCAAACATTTTTTTTTTATGTATTCCATATAATAATTTTACAATATTTCATGATGACGTCCATATGTAAAAATTAGTATTTAAATATAATATAATAATCTAAGTTTAGAATTGTATACAATATGAAAAAACTTAACTTTTTACATTATATGTATCAGATTATAAGATGGCCTTCTTCTAGAAATATTGTTAGGTGCAAAAACAAAACTTGTACAAAATAACACGAAATAATATTAAGACAACGAATTTATTTTCACCATAATATATTACCATATTTTATTATAGTTAATTTTGGAGCTAAACTATTTGTTATTTGAAAATTATACACTAACAATAAAATAACTAATTTTAACCTGCTAACAAAATTTGTTACTGGAAAGTAGTAAGGAATATTATTTATGAAGGTAATATATTTAGCAGATGCAGAAATTTATACACAATATATGTTACTGTTGTTAGAACAATAACAAAATGTATACATTATATTGCTGTGTCAGTGTCGCTGCTATAACATTTATCAAAACTTCCACGTATAAGGAGCACATTGAAAAGCCTTATATAGCTATTAAAGTAAAGTTATGATTGAAGCTCTGACCGAGAATTCTATCTAAGAATTTATGTCATATAGGATTCATCCTACTCTTTATTTAGTATATTAGTATTATATATATAATATCACAATAAATAGAATAAAATAATCCTTTCCTA
Organism: Melinaea menophilus ssp. n. AW-2005; assembly: GCA_918358695.1. Classification (NCBI taxonomy): domain Eukaryota; kingdom Metazoa; phylum Arthropoda; class Insecta; order Lepidoptera; family Nymphalidae; genus Melinaea; species Melinaea menophilus. The sequence continues at coordinate 16,648,731 of OU911052.1, forward strand.
AGAGTTTTTCAGTGTGCTGCTGTCGAAGTGGCCGCGTTGGATTATTTCTTCCTTGAACCGGTAAATATCGACTAAACTATAGTATATGTTTATTTTAATAACCTAATTAATACATATATTGATTTTTTCGTGTAGAACACTAAACAATATCAACATGAAACTTGTTTACTTTTTCTCCACTTACAACTACAGCGACTACATGTTGTAATATTGACATTCAAATAACGATGTTTATTCATACAGATTCAAAATTACCTACTTTATATGTTGACTACGAATAAAGAACATAGACATTGATATTTTATTAAATGAAATGTATGTGTGCTATGGTTCACAGTTCGTTTAACGTTCCCCACAGAGACCTGGTATGCTTTTACGTGGTTTTCTTGTGATTAATATAATACTAATATAAAGTAAGGCCTGTATGAATATATTTAATAAAAATCAAAACCCAATGCAGAGACGAAGAAAAATCAATTGGAAAAATATTGAATTATTTTACAATACTAATATTATAGGACCATACGTCATTACTACTTCTATAGAAACTTTTAACTGAAATTTCACACATTTCACTGTTCATTGTTCTACATGAAATCTTAATTATGTTTCAAGTAAGCTATTTAAACAAATATTTTGAATTGGGATTATATTTGAATAAGTTAAATTAAATTAAAGTACGTATGTGTGAAGTTGTTGAAGTTTTGGATACATTCTAAATGAAATAAGTGGTTTTTTAACTATGTACTTTGTTCACTAAGCGACGTAGTTGCAACGTGACTCAGCTTTAATAAAGAAAAAAAAACTATGAGAAAACTACTAAAACTACTTCACGATGACAATAAATATAAAAATCTTGTTGTAGTCTCTTTCTGGACTCATTATTAAAGTCAAATGATCTGTCAGTATTGTCACGAGTGATTCGGGACAGCTCCCGACAACAAACAGAAATTACACAGCATCATCAAATTAGTTTATTTGTAGAATAACAATTTATATGTAATTTGGAGAAATAGTCTTTCTCAAAAATAAACCACACAGCATACAATAACCAATGACCTGAAACTATCAACGATGTTCGATTTTGAAGAACATGACTAAGTTTTCACCTTTTATTCTTATTGTAATGTTATTTTAAAACTGTCTTGAATTCAAATTTGTCGCAAAAATGTATATTCAACATACTTAAAGTATTTCAAATAATTAATACATTCATTTTAAAAAGACCATTGTTTTCGATTTTCTTGTAAACTTTAACATAAAGAAACTAATTTTACACATTAATTAAGCTTTTTATACAAACATTACTTGAAGAAATCGAAATATTTCGAATTTTTACAATATCAATAAGAATAGTTAAACAAAATGATTTTTTTGTATAGCAACGCTTTCGAAAAGAAGTCATTACAATATCAAAGAAAATTAAAGACATTTGTGGCTATTCTGAATGATATCAAGTACACTTGAATATTAAGTACTATTCAATTTACCAGTTACACATTGACGGATGGTTAATTTAAATAACAAGTCATTAATAAGAGTATATTTTATAAATGTAATAAATCTAATTTAAATTAATTATACCACATCTTAGTCGGCAGAGCGACGACGACGAGACAAAAATTTAATAAGCATAATATGATTAACGCGTTTAAAATAAACTAAAAACAATTTACTCTAAATAAATAAATAATAGGTATAATGATAAAAATGTGACAATATGTATTTTATAATAATTTAGACACATTTCTTTCAATAGTAGACAGCTGACTGCGTATTGTTAATAGTACTAAAATGGTTTATTTAGATCTAATTGTGAGATATAATTATGAATATATTATTTTTACAAAATAATATAGTATAGGACATTTCTGATAACAAACATCATAACTAGATACACCTGAAGCAGATTCCCAGTCAATACTTCCGTGAGGAATGGAAGTTTACTTCCGTCTTTGGATGCAAAGAGTGACTCCATATTTACTATGTATTGCTTAACTCCGTAAATATTTAAAGTTCCTATATTTTAAAAATTCACACATGACATTACATTTATTAGGAAATGTTTATAAGCCCTAATAATTCACTCAAATTCAAACAACAAAATCCAATAAATACTAATATTATTCCTTACTAACCTTACATAATACCCTCTCACTCATTACTAATTTGAAATCATCGATTCTTTGAATGCATTAAATCGAACACGAGTATAGAGTGTAGAATAATATACTTTAATATAATTGATGGAATATTTATACAAATATATCAACTTCATAAGTCATGTGAAAGGTCTATTTCTTATTTTTTTTTTTTTAATTATTTTACGATAATTTAATAGTAATGGTTTGAAATATAAAAATTTAAAGTCTTCTCTGAAATTTAACAGTATTTTATGGTTAAATTGCAAACAAACGTATATAAACCTCATTTTCGACTTTACTTGAATTGCACTGAATAACTCATTTGAACGTGATCTACGTCTGTAAATAAATAGTGTGAAACGTAATTATGTAAAGGATAATTTAATTTAGATTATTACAAAGTTTATTATATTTTTTTATATATTATGAATATTAAATTAAATAGAGTAACTATTATAAAAAAATTTAAGTCAATGACCAAAACTTTTTATTGTAGTTTAGTATAGTGTCTTCATCTTAAACTATATTTTTACTTATGAATTGACTGGCTGAATTAAAATTTGTTCGGTTATTAAGACTTATTATTAAGACAACACTGTGTGTGTGTCTGTAAAATGTGGTATTACTTATTAATTAAACACTACTGAAATCTGTAACATAAAATATGCAATTCATATGTAAAAATACCCTCGCATGTTATTATAAGATATTGATTTTAAAATTACTTTCAGCTGACTTTCTCACAAAGCTTTTCGAAACAAACCTATTTCAACATTATACAGGTTGTACTTTAGTATGTTGCAACACGTTATTGTTTACTTAAAAACAGAAAATTAAAGGTATTTTTTGTATACTTTTGTTTTATGTTAGGACAGCAATGTAACGTTGAGGTTTTATTAAATGATGTTTAAAATATACACGAAACTCTCATTATAATATTCAAATATCTTACTCAACATGCTTGTGAGGTTAAATATTCGATACAAGGATACGTTCATTTTGAATATTTCTTACACAATATACATATATAGTATACATATATAGTTAAATAATCGTTGCGGACCAAACAGCATACATGCATTGATCCAACTGACTGTCTGACAACGTCTGACTGAATGTAATAATTAATTTATCGATTGATGATTAGCTTTACATAAGACGTGTTCAGTTATTGCATAGAGAGACAAACGTTGAATTTTAATATATATCTCTTACATTTTATAAAATCAAATATATTTCAAAATATTTCTACACTATGTAATATATTACATCTACACATTATTTCATATCTAAGAACGTTCTATTTCATAAAATTGTGTTAATAGAAAGAACAATTTCTCAAGAAAAATTTTCGCATCATATTTTATCTACGCTGAAGTGATTCTTTTATACAATATATAAAGAGCTACGATTCAATGTGTATGAGATCAGTTTGGTCATTACTGAAGAATACCTGTTGTTTAAAATACTACCGTTATACTAATACTTAATAATAGATAGCCTTTACATAAGTAAATATTCTATAAGTACTAGGCAGTGATTTTTATAGCAACACAAATAAGTGATAATCATAGTAGAAAATGTTTAAAAATATATGACACTTTTCAATCCGCCCATATCCCAAGGGATTCAATAAAACTTGGTCCATTGACTTTTTTGACCTCCTTCCGAGATAGGCTCTTGAGCAATATTCGAAAGAGTATTCATCCATATCTGTGAGTATTTAGTCGTCTTACGAAATAGGAAATTTATAAAGGAATGCCAATAATCCACACCAAGATTGTATTGATATGTATTTCAAAATATCGAAAAACAAATTGTAATGTCATAGTCATTTTATGCATTTTGGGTAGACCTCGAAGAATTCGGTCTGCCCATTCTTTTGTACCCGACTTTCGAATTTAGGAAAAATTTCTTCACAGGAGGTCTTATTATGACCCCCTGAGTCCGAAATGACCATTGGTCAAAAAGTTTATATATATATATATTAGACTGGTTCAAAAAAAGTGACTATTTTTTTTTTTTTGAAACAATTTCATTTGTAACTTCGAGGAGGTGTAGAAAGATGCCTGTTAAAAGGAGAGCTCTTAATATTAATATTTAGAGGTCGCTCATCGCAGATTTCTATTTCCCATTGAAATAACATTGGAAAAAAAAATTTAAAACTTTGGAATTTTATATTTCGGTCTAGAAGCAAAATGCCGAGATGAGCGATATGTATTTTTATAGAAAATTTGTTGCTCTACAAAAAAGGTTTCTTATCATTTTTCGACAAATTCACTCCTTCAAAAGTTATTCAAGGTTAAAGTTTAATTTAAAGTAAATTCAAGTTTTTTTTCTTGATTTCTGACAAAATGTTAAAACTTATCACTTAAAATCATAAAATCATTCATGAAAATTTAATGAATGATTATCTAAAGAAAAGTAGAGCCAGTTTAAAATTCTAGATTTAGAAATCTCTAGTTAAAATCATAAATAACCCCAATTGAAGTTTAGTTCCATGTTAATTCATATTAATTCCACTTTCAATGGTAAAATTTTTTTGAAACAGTTACCAACAGTAGTTTATGGAGAATATCGGTCACTTTCTTATCGGTGGACCAAAAATGAAGCATGTTATTACTTTGTTCGTTATCGTTTTAAGTTGCTGAGAAGTTTTCTTTTAAATTCCGACTCGTATGTTATTGTTTAAGATTTCAATTAATAGAAATTTATAATTTTCGTTTTGAGTAGTTTAAAATTTCACTATTAATATTATGGAAAAGAAAGTATATTTAATTGGTGAATTGAGTGATAATTTCACTGGACGTAAACTTCCGACCAATGGAGAAGTTATGTCTGTGTTCTTGTATCAGCATAACCAACTCAAGTTGACATTAAAACATAGTGCTGTTGTTACTGTAAAAAAAGTGGAAGAAAAATGGTTACAGGCTGGATTGTCGATTTGTAAAAATTATCAGGCTGTTCAAAAAGTATTAAAATTATTCAAAAATTGGTTAAAACTAAAAAAAAATCAACATCGAAAAAAATCTGTTGCTCAAAAAAAAAGAGAGACACAATTCTTGGCAGGATGTGGAAAATTATTTGATTTAACTCAGTCGAATCTGATGCAAAAACTAGATGATAATAAAAAACTATTTTTAAATGCTCAAAAGTCTGATAAACGCTATGGATTTATTGATACAAGTGTTTCAAATGAAATAGCAAGTCAAGTTACTATGGATATTGATGTTGATGGTAATTATACATTTATCATTTATATAATAATATAATTATTATGTTGATTCTATTATACTATAAATACAATACAATAATAGAATCATACGTATTTGAAGTTTTGTCTCTTAACATAAAATATTTTCGTTAATAATATATTAAAATTATAATTATAGATCTTAATCAACCTGCGGCTAGCAGTAGTAATGTTTTGAGTGGAGCTGCTCTTTCACGTAATCAGTCAACAACTGCTACAGATACGACTTGTAGTCAACAGTCAGAAATCAATTCTGAGTATGAAATTCCACCTAGCTATCAAGCAGCACCACCCAAAACTGATGTCATAACTCCCGAACTTGCATCTGCTCTTGATCGAGCAAATGTCAGTAATCGAAATAGCACTTTTATATTATCTGCTGCTTATAAAAGTGTGGGGTTAGATATTGAAAAACTCAATTAAAGTTGCAGTACAATTCGCTGAAATCGGATTAGATACAGACAAACTATTTTAGAGAGCTTGAAAGATGAGTTTAAATTTGAAGATCGCTATACTGTTCATTGGGATGGCAAAATTCTATCTGATATAACTGGTTCAGATTCTGTAGATCGAATTGCAATTATACTATCGACTTCTAAAATGAATCAACTTCTGGGAGTTTCAAAAATTTTGGACGGATCTGCAGAAAGTAGCTATTATAGATACATTGAAAGAATGGAAAGTTTCGCCTCTTATTAAGGCGATGTGCTTTGATACTCCAGCAGTTAATACTGGTAAAATATGATTTCTTTGCTTGCATGAATGTTTTCTAACTAATTAATAACTAATACTATTTTAACTTAATAATAAAATTTTATTTTCAATTTATATTCCCTGATAAGAAAAAAAAATTCAAAACAATTGATAATCTTAATTCTCCATAAAAGAAGGAATTCAAAAGAATTGAAAATATTCAGAAGTATTCAAATTTCGTTACGTTCAATGCTTTTTAATCCGTTTTTTTAATCAGGCTTATGTTTATTAATAGATTTAAATAGAAAATCTGTATGGTTTTATTCATTTATATTCAGGACTTATTTGTATATTTCTTTTCCAATCAAAGCTTTTTTTTTATATATTCAGCTTGATTTCTACACTATTTTTCATTACTTTCATTTTCTAATACCATTTACACATTCATATTGTACTTACAGGACTGCACAACGGCACAGCAGCAATAATTGAAAGGAAATTGAACCGTAAATTAATTTGGTTGCCTTGTCGTCATCACATCTTTGAAATCATCTTGAAAGCTGTTTTTGAAGTATTCTGGAAGACAACTTCTGGTCCTAATATACCAATTTTCAAACGATTTCAATCGTTTTGGGATAAAATTGATAAATCTAAATATGAAATTGGTATAAAAGACGAAGTTGTAGCAAAAGCGGTGGAAGCAGATAGACTAGAATTAATTAATTTTATTACTCATCATTTGACGGTATATTTTGATAACTTATACTTAAATCAATTGAATTTCATATTTAGGAATTTTAATTAACATAAATTTTATTTCTTATAGATTTCTCAACCAAGAAATGATTATAAAGAATTGCTGGAATTATCTTTGATATTTCTTGGTGGTTCCCTGGGATACACAACTGATTTTAAGCGCCCAGGAGCAATGCATCATGCACGATGGATGGCTAAAGCAATTTATAGCTTGAAAATTTATCTCTTCAGAAACCAATTCCCACTTACAAATTACGAAATGAATAGTTTGCAGCAAGTTTGTATATTTATCATATCAATTTATATAAAAGTATGGTTTACATCTCCTTCAGCAATTCAAGCACCAAATTTCACCTTGCTATTGATAAAAAAGTTACTTGTGGACAAAAATATTAAATTGTCAATCGCACAAATCGCTTTAAAAACAATGTGTGACCATTTGTGCTATTTAAACGAAGATTTAGCCGCGTTAGCATTATTTGATATTAATGTTTCTGATGAGACTAAGCAGAAAATGTGTGAGGCTATCAAAAATCAGGAGAGTACAATTATTTCTAAAAAACGATATGTTACTCGGGGAATTGAATTGGAATCATTTTCAAATAAGGGTTTAAGTGATTTTGTTTCAAAAAAATCATTAACGCTTTTTGAAACATTTGATTTACCCAATGACTTTCTCGAAATAAATATAACACTGTGGCCCAATAACGAAAGTTATAAAGAGAATGTGAAATTTTTTAAAGACCTTACAGTAGTAAATGATGTAGCAGAACGTGGTATTGCATTAATTGAAGAATACAACAACTGCTTAACGAAGAACGAGGAGCAATTACAATATCTTTTACAAGTCGTGCAAGAACATCGTCGACGTTTTCCGGATTGCAACAAAAAAACTTTGAAATAATCATCCGTACTTTGTGATAAAAATTTATACGCTTTCAATTGGAAAAAATAGTTTTTTTATAAAGTAATGTTAAACCAAATATTTATAAAGAAGTAAATTTTTATATATTGATGAATTTTAAACAGTATTTCTTTTAAGATTAGCATGTTTTTATCGATATCTTTTTATTTATTCATCTATTTTTGTAAGGAAATCTAGAACGTGAAATGTTTAACTTCGCAAATCTAGAATTTTAAACTGGCTCTACTTTTCTTTAGATAATCTCTTCATTAAATTTTCATGAATGATTTTATGATTTTAAGTGATAAGTTTTAACATTTTGTCAGAAATCAAGAAAAAAACTTGAATTTACTTTAAATTAAACTTTAACCTTGAATAACTTTTGAAGGAGTGAATTTGTCGAAAAATGATAAGAAACAAATTTTCTATAAAAATACATATCGCTCATCTCGGCATTTTGCTTCTAGACCGAAATATAAAATTCCAAAGTTTAAAAAAATTTTTTCCAATGTTATTTCAATGGGAAATAGAAATCTGCGATGAGCGACCTCTAAATAATAATATTAAGAGCTCTCCTTTTAACAGGCATCTTTCTACACCTCCTCGAAGGTATAAATGAAACTGTTTCAAAAAAAAAAAATAGTCACTTTTTTTGAACCAGTATATATATATATGCGTGCGTGCGTCCAGATTCGAGTTTTGTCAGCACGATAGCGGCCGCAGTTTCGCTCGGATCGGTTTCAAACTTCGCACAAAAATCAACCATCCAAAAATAAAGATCAAGTTCGTTAACCAGAGAAATCCGGCCACAGGGGACGCTAGGGCCTCACCTTTTCTGATTTCAGTTTTTCGACCATAACTTTTTCCCAATACAAAGTAGATCAATCACGTTTATATTATATAATGTCTTTGATGAATACCTATAACTAATGTACATAAACCGAAAACCTAACTTCAATAACTTAGGGGTGGGGGTAAAAAAAACTAAAATTTTTGGAAAAAAATTCATAACTTTTTTTTGGTAAATATTCTTACATCACAAATATTTTTAATAGAAATGTTATTTTTTACTTTAAATTTAAGTATTAGAAGTTTTGCCCGTAAAAGGTACCGTTTCCGAGAAAAAAAATAAAAACCTCTTTTAGCTTGAAAATTTAAGGTAGGTAAAACCACGTCAACTTTTTTCTGGTAACATTCCCTCGTCTCAAATATTTTTAATAGAAAGGTTATTTTTACTCTAAATTGAAGTACCAAAAATATTTCCAAAAAACATACCTTTTCCGAGAAAAAAAAATAAAAACCGCTTTTTGCTTGAAAATTTTTGATGTAAACAACGGCATCATGTGTTATTCTTAGGTAGTGAGTTATATTTTAAAGGAGTTACACACGAGGTCTACCCACGCATGTCCCCCTGCGAGCACGGATTTTTTTTGAATTATTTGAATTTTTATGTCAAGTCGTTTTTTTGATTGGGTGAAAAAATTCAAAATGGCGGATTTCTGATCCGTACCACAAAAACGGACTTTGCGGCACCTAGCGGGCTGAAATTTCGTCTAAGTATTCTTTGCCGAAATCTAAGGTGTTTTTTTGTTATTTCAAAATCCAAAATGGCGGCCATAGCGAATTACCAAAAATTTTAAAGTTGAATAACTCCGATGTTATTTGGTGGAGCCAAATTTTGTTCGGTAGTTATGTACCTACATACATACGTAGGTATACTTATTCCTTTTTGAAAAAGGCACTTAAAACATTGTCTCATCCTCGAACGTACTGAAGCCTACTGTTCACAGAACGACTAGTTTATATAAGTTTTCATGAAATATGATTATGAATAATTATAGAATTTCTCCACATTAATTCCTTTCGGTAGCTCGGGAAAACAGAAAACAAGCCAATATTGTAAACATTACAGGTTTTATGACCATTTTACGAGTCAATAAATTATATGACTTTTAGGTAAATATATTAACGATAATATTGTACTGGCTTATCATTTATTATACTAGAATTATATAGTTTTATTCTGGTTGCAAGACAAATAACATATTTGTTAAATATATTGTTAATAATAATTATAGTATTTATAATTTATAAGTATGTTAATACTTGTGACATACAGTTTTAATAAAATTATATAATTATAAAACTGTCACATAATAATAACAATGCCTCTTTGGTATGAATATAGATCTTAATTTCAATTCACTATCCATTTTGTCTCGACTTTCATAATATTTATTTAATCAAATTATACAAAATTACTTGGAGATGTCTCTGATATCTTGTCAAGATAAGTATGTAGATAATATAATGCAAAACACAATATTTATATTATGTTTATAATAACTTTAAAATAAATATAATGATAACTCAAACTGATAATAATTCAATTAAAAAGATGTCAGAATTAATAAAGTGATCAGTATTTTGATGTTATCTTTCATAAACGAAGTTCCTTGTTTTGGAAACAGTAAATTGGATATTTTGAAATAAAGGTTGTAACTATCTAGTTTTCTTCTCAACACTCTTCATTATAATTAAATGAGGTCTAGAAAGCCTAAGAAGTACTTCTATTTTATTCTTTATCTATATATTTATTTATATAAAATTATATTGATCTTAATTATTTATATAAACAAATAAATTTCAAGAAACATATGAATGCAAGTTCATCATTTAGAAACAATTCGACCAGTTTTGGTGATTTGCGTTATTCAAAATTTTCAGGACAAGATTAGCACGAAAGAAATGTTTTTAAAAATTCAACAGGAATATTCCAAAATTCTTGGTTAGTACTTTTGTATTAAAATTACAGTCCAAGTTGACGTTCAGTATTACAATAGTTCGCCCGAAAATGTACAACTTAAACAACTCTAGACATGTTATAAAAAATGTCAAATTATATAAAGTATGTTGAAATACTTGATATAATTTGCCAAGTACTCTTTCTTACCTGATTGATCAGTAATTGCACTGGTATGAAATCGGGACGAATCACTAGTTTGAATCTATATATTTTTTATTTTTGTCACTTAACTTGGGGTATTTTAGTAAACAATATTTTTTTGTTTATATTACTACCATCAACCTTTTTATATAATAATTATACCACATTCTTTAAATATAAATAGTTTTATTTATAATTGGTGAAATCAATGTAGATTACAATTACGTAACGCAATTTTATTCTCCCAAAATCAAATTCTTATTATTTGAGTGATTTTTTTAGAACAAAGCACAATCAATCCTTCTCGGCTTACACTTTAGCGGGATTAGTAAACGCTAGATTGTTAACTATGCATTTAAAAGTACTCATGCAGAAAAGTCCCTAAAATTACTAGGTGTCTGAGCTGTTAAATAGTGACCTCTAAACCTAAGATTAATTTCTAAAGCTATGGTTTAAAAATGTTAAGGATTTAAAGAACAACTTTCAAGTTTATATGAAATATAAGAAAAAATATCTTTGAATTTTCTTTTACGCTCACTCCGCCTCATACAAAACCTTCTGTTAAACCATTTCGAAATTAGGAATAGGCATTAAAATCTTTAGAATTTTTTGTTTTGGATTATTTTTAACTATTTAGTTTGGCTTCTCGACTTTTATAAAATACGCTTAGAGTGACATAAAAGTGTTTAGCTCCTCCTAGTACCGACTTTCTTTATATTATCAAAGTTTAAGAGATGTGTATTATGTTTCTTTTTAACATAAAGATGGAGAAGTTTAAATATTTGTTTAATATTAAATGTTGTCAGTGGCTATATCTGAAAACTTATTCACTTTTTAATACATTAAGTAATTGAACAAGACTCAGAAAGTTTGTCACTTACCAGCAGCAGAATATATATGACCTAAGCATGTAGTTATCATTATGCGAAACAATTGTATTTTTTATTAAATTACTATACCTTTTGAAAAAGATCGCATACAAAATGATTATAATAAAGATATCTTACATCCGACCAGTCTTTTATTGGCACATTAAAATAAAAGACTGGGATCATAAATAAAGTAAATTGCCATCTCCAGAACCGCTCTTGCAATATTAAAAGCATTAAATGATCTGCACGCCCTATTTCTCTTTAGAATGTTGTCTTTATATAGAGTCTATCATACTGATTGCACATAGGGGTTTTACTTAATTATTGTCATGAATCTATCAAATTCGCTAGGTTTATTTTAGGTCAAATCTTTATATATTTTTACTATCACATATTTATTTTACCAAAATAGGTTTCACTTGAATGTTCATTCACTCCATATCACTTAATATCCGTTATTGTCTCCTCGGGGTAAAACGTTCTGGTATTCACTTTATCGGAGGCTCTTCCGCTCATCTACATCCGTTGCTTTATCCCTACAACATTACTTATAAAAGTGACTTTGAATTATTTTCTTAAATATCCTCCAATATACATACAATTAAAAGCAAAACAAATGCTTGACATCATAATAACTTTTATTTAGACACAAATAGCCTGGTGTTTTTTAGAATCTCGTATTATTTTCAACTACTTTGTGAACACTCATAAATAACTACCTTTAGTTTCTGGTGTCTTTCTAAGAAGGCATATACCGTCAAAAGAAAGTTTGGTAGGCTCTTTTTAGTTTCAAGAAAAACTTCTACAATGGTGCTGTTTACTAAACTTTATTACATATCATAACTTTTATAAAAATATTAATAATATTTTCATATTCATAAAAATAATAAATAGTAGGTTAAAGGAGTCTTCGATTTTACAAGATATAATTAAATTGACATAAAATTATCAAGATATCATTAACGCCGGATTAAATGGAAAATTAATTTAATTTGTAAAAAAAAAAACTTTTTAATTTATTTAAAAATAATTAAAACTCTCAACTGTGTGTAATTGTGTCACGCTACACGTTTGTTTGTCATCTCCTCCTTTAACAGAACACGAGGACGTGGGTAAGTGAATTTAATTTTTGATTAAATCTATAACAAGGTATTTGCATATAGAACATGTTCTTCAAATTTGTAATTTAAATATACAATTGCTGTTTTCATTTTTAAATGGAAATTATATAAAAGAAAATCATTTCGTTTATTGTGCATTAATATTTATAACAAATAATGATACTAATAAAATACGTGTTAAAAATGAGTAAAGTCAAGAATATAGTTATTTAAGTTTTTCCATTTAGCATAATTTACTTGATATTTAATATAAATTAAAAATTCTAACAAAATTGAATTAACTTAGAAACTAGTTATTTATTACAGTTATCTTGATGATGTATTCTTTTGTCAATATTGTAAAAGAACTTTCATCAAAGTTACAATACAGACTATTTAACAATGCTTGAAGAAAAGCTTTTAATGCGTGACAATTTAACAAATGTTTATTTAAATATTATTTAGTTACGTACACATACTCCTGGAGGATCGCTGACTGGAATTTACTTTCATGTGAACAAAATGTGTTTTGCGTCATCGCGACAGAATACATAATTGCATTTTAATTAGAATATACTTTTAATTAATGTAATAATTTATTCATTATTTTTTGTACTTACATCGAGTAGGTCATACTTTGTATTAGTTAATAAGTTCTTTATTTTTTAAAATTAGTTTTAAATGAGTTTTGTTTTTTTTCGACTCTACGTCTATAGCTAACGTAATTATTTAATAAACAATAAGCACAAAATTTTCACATAGAAACTTATATATCTGTTATTTAATACATATTTTTAATTAATCTGATAAGCAGATTTAAAATTTCAGTTAGAGTTATTGGGTAGACCTCGAAGAATTCGGTCTGCCCATTCATTTGTCCCCTACTTTCGAATTTTGGAAAAATTTCTTCACAGGAGGTCTTCTTATGACCGTCTGAGTCCGAAATGACCATTGGTCAAAAAGTTTATATATATATATATATATATATATATATATATATATATGCGTGCGTGCGTCCAGATTCGACTTTTGTCAGCACGATAGCGGCCGCAGTTTCGCTCGGATCGCTTTCAAACTTTGCACAAAAATCAACCATCCAAAAATGAAGGTCAAGTTCGTTAACCAGAGAAATCCGGTCACAGGGGGCGCTAGGGTCTCACTTTTTCTGATTTCAGTTTTTCGACCATAACTTAGTCCCTATACAAAGTAGATCAATCGCGTTCATATTATATGATGTCTTTGATAAATACCTATAACTAATGTAGATAAACCGAAAACCTAACTTCAATAACTTAGGGGTGGGGGTAAAAAAACCGAAAATTTTTGGAAAAAAAATCATAACTTTTTTTTGGTAAACATTCTTGCATCACAAGTATTTTTAATAAAAAGGTTATTTTTTACTCTAAATTTAGGTATCAAAAGCTTTTCCGTTTAAGGTACCGTTTCCGAGAAAAAAAATTAAAACCACTTTTAGCTTGTAAATTTTAGGTAGGTAAAACACGGCAACTTTTTTCTGGTAAACATTCCCTCCTCGCAAATATTTTTAATAGAGAGGTTATTTTTTACTCTAAATTTAAGTACCAAAAGTATTTCCAAAAAAGATACCTTTTCCGAGAAAAAAAATTAAAACCGCTTTTTGCTTGAAAATTTTTGATGTAAACAACGGCATCATGTATTATTCTTAGGTAGTGAGTTATATTTTAAACGAGTTACACACGAGGTCTACCCACGCGTGTCCCCCTGCGGGCACGGATTTTTAAATGGCTTCTGTTGTTTTTCATAAACTTTAGCTAATATTAGTACTGTAATATTAGTACTGGGGGTTTAATTAGAAAGATATTTACTCATCTTTCTTATCCTTGTGGTGGACCGGAGTAAATGAAATAAAATGAAATGAATTAGAATAAAGTATAATAAAAAACTTCCAACCTACGTCGTTGTTGTATTGCGTCATTTCATATATTTTAAAAACACATTACTTATTTTTACATATTTAATTATTGTGGCTTTGAACAAATACAAATATATAAAATGAATAACTATTTCTTCTGATATCCAATTAAGGTTCAATTTTGTATATTAATATACAGACGTAGGTCACGTAAAAAAATATTATCAGTTATATATGTTTCGTTAACTTCAGTGTGAATGAAATCAAAGCTTATGTCTGCATGTGTGTATTTTAACAAATTTTAATTTTCAATTTAGGCATGGTAAATTTATTTAAATTTTAAATAAATAAAATACCCAAACCCGATATCCCGATAACGACGATTATATAATAAAAATGCTATTTTAATAAATAAATAAATAAATATAGACTAGTGTATAAATACTAAATTCATCGGCAAGCAGCGTCAAGGTGACTTAATTGATGGAGCAATGGGTTCTATAGCAGGTTCAAATCCTAAACGTGTTCTTCTTTCTATATTAATTTCAACTTAAAAAATTAAAAATTTTCAACTTCCTCCCGAAAACATGCTTTTGTATGTTATGTTATTTTTCTTTTATATTTTAATCTTAAACTGTATTTTAAAATAGTGTACTTTTGAAAAATTCCAAAATATCAAATTCAGTGCAAAATTCAACGGTAAATATAGCAACATATTTTGCGCGGAGCGTAGATAATATTTTTGCCTTATTTATTTTATTATATTTCCTTTTTTTCGTGATATGAAAATGCAAAATAATAAAAGAAATAAAGGATTGAATGGACTTAAATAAAAATATTTTTTTATTAAATGTTATAAGAAGAACCACTATAAGAATATTAAAAAATCTCAAAGGTCGCAGATTCGAGTTCTGAAGTCAATTCAAAATATTTTGGTGTTGTCACAATCAAATCAACTTGCAATATAATAAACAAAGGTTAACAATTCGAAAGAGATAATAAATACAAAAGTATATAAATAAATTAAATGTTTTATGAGTATTAATAAGACATACATACAGACAGATAGATAGACAAAAAGGAAATAAATAGAGGAATTCGAATCAGTGCATCAAAATTATTGTCTATGACAGATTATAAAATCAAATATACAGACAGAACCAATAGTAATAATTAATTAATTAATATATTATAGATATAAGACACATGATCAATTCTTACAAAATAGTAGCAAATATATAAATAAGAGCATTATTTTTTTCTAGAAACAAAGAGCTAGTTCACAAGTGAGAAAAATTAACAGCTGTATGCTTAAAGATCTGACAGTCTTATCTTCTAATTATTAAATTCATGTAAGGTACAATTCGTATCTAAAACTAATTTCATTTTAAGCTTCAAAGTTCTAAAAATGTTAAACTCTCTTCACGGTCCTAGTATTTTTCTACAAAAAACTCACCCATTATAATTATATTTGTAACTATTACCGAATGCCTGATTGAGTATAATCATATAAAATTCATAAATTTTACTTGCTTGCTAAATTTGAATTAAAATTAAATTTAAAAAAAAATCTAAATTAATTTCCATTTCAAATTTTTATTTACGTCACGGCTATCAAAACTTATCTTGTCATTGGCAAAGATACAACACAGGCAAAAGGTCTTGACATTCCACTATTCTCTGAGTTCTCTTCCGCTCGTCAGCATTCATAAATTTACCTGAAACAATCACATTTTTTTAATCACGGTACAAACACATGTAATAAACGTTACTATTACTTCTTTTTTAAATACTACAATAATTAAATAAGCTTTTTTTAAGTAAATCTAAATTATATAACTATATTTATGAAAAATAATTATAACTTAAAATAATATGTTTATAAATAAAACACTTTTTCGATAACCATTTTACGACGGTAGAGATAAGAATATAATGGGTTATCGAAACGACGCTCGGCGTTTTAACATTTTAAACGATGTTTTCAGAAGCAGTTAATATAATTCATCTTCATTCTGCAGTTCATATATAATATATCATTAACAAAAAATATAAAAACAAAGCGTTAAAAAGTATGAATAAAATCACTTCAATGTTCACTAAAATATTTTGAATATAGGGACGAGTGGATTATATTTTGTATATATATTGTCGCAGTTTGATCAAAATTTGCTTCATTCTGAAGCTAAAACTATATAACTAATATTTATGTGTGAAATTATTGAAACTCTGCAAAGTAATGTAACGCATTATTTTATTATGAACTATACATTTAAAAGAGAGAATGCATATATAATCTTAGAGTTACAATAAGTTTCAGGAAGCATGATTAAAGTCAAAGACAGAACAAGTCAAGAGTTGTGTCAAAAGTTGTGAGTGGCTGTCAAGATATCAACCAAAAAGAGAGAGATCGTGACCACACAGCAGTTTATTAACATGTGTGTAGACAATTTCAAATTATTCTTACTTACTTACTATCTTTAAACGTAAATTTTATTTTGGAAAATAATTTTTAATATTTTACAAAAATTGCCATCTCAATACCATTATTGGAAACGGAACAAATTATTAGCAGAGCCGTGTAAGCAAATAACGTTTGCTTACTCAAAATGCACCGGGTGGCGTTCTTTAAAACTCGAAACACGTATTGATTTTAGCAACATCTCAAAATCTCTATATGTAAATAGGAACCCGAAATAAACCTTCTTTAACAGTACATATATATGATTCTGGCAATCCTTTGTTTGTTCATTCAAACTTTGATTGAGAGTAAAGTAAAACCCGTATATAATATAGAAAGTTTTAAATTTTACTTTAAACCGGTAAATGACTGTTTTTTCTTTATATTAACGATCTAAATACACACCAATAAAACCTACATAACAATTATTCATATAACTTTAAAATAAAACCATGCGGTTTGTATCAACTGTCTCCACAGGAAATCCTCTTCCCGTAAACAGGATTATAGGATAGACGCGAACTGTATATACTGTGTATACATATACGAGTACATTAAAAAATCTTTGCTTTTACAAGATTCACTAATTACAATAAATTAATGTCGTAAGGTGGAGTGTGCAGTTACTATATAGGACTATAGCTGTACTGGAAGTTAATAGTTATTAGAATAATTTATTGTTCAGTGTCAATTACTATTAATATAATAAAAAATTTTACATGAAATATATATTGTGTCAGCTGTAATTCCGTAAATTTATTAGTATTTGCCAGACCACTTTTAAACTCATTTGGTTTCCGTTTCATAAATTCAGAGCACGTTGTAACAAAGGCTTGAACTGTCATCGGTAATTAGAACGTATGTATTAAACTAGAGAGGCCTCTTGATCAGATATAGTTTTAGTTAAATTTTACGTTGTATTATTTGGGTGAAAATTCTCCGCTTTATCTCCCATGTGAGCGAAACAATGAACAAAGCTAGCGTTCAATAAATACGTTTCAAAAATATGAATAATAAAACTTGTTTGAATTATTTTGGAATGTTTATATTTGCTATAACCTGTGTATCTGATATTGATACATGAATATTCATTTTTATATTCAAATAAAATGTGTAAACATAAGTGTAACTGAGCCATTAGGTACTTGTTTTGGTTGCTACAAATGTTTTGAAATAAAATTTATTATATTTTGTTCAACGAAGTATTATAGTAAAAAAAATTATATCTTTGTTAGCATATGTTTATTGTTTTATCTTACCATCAACAATAACAAGTTAAATCGTAGTTACAACCGGTTTTAAGAATTTATGCAATCTGCAACATTTCTCTAATGCATCCTGATGTTTCTAATGTAAATATTTTACCTACAATATAATACAACACACCTTTATTTATAGTAGTGTTATATAAATTACAAGTAAACCACGTAAAGGCATAGCTGGTATCTCTAAGGAATGATAAACGAACTACGAGCCGTAGTATACATACACGTAGTAGAATATGTAAACTTGAAGCTACGTACGAATAAACATTGTTATTTGAAGGTCAATATTACAACAATGTTGGTGATTTTGTTAGTTATAAGTGGAGAAGGAGTAACAACAAAATAAATATCGATTTATATTTACTGTAAATAACTCTTAGGAAGGTGTATTTATTTGAAAAATATAATTATTTTATTATTATAATAGCTTCGCGATGTAGAACTGCTGTATTCAAAGTCGGATGAATTCAACGACATAAGTTCTTAGAAATCTTGATTACTAAGTTATCGCAACTTCACTTCAACATAACTTATTTTCCAATGTTTTCCTAACACGTGTGTGTTTTGATAAATGTTTCACTAGCAAGCACTGACACTGAGGAATATTTGTATCATACAATGTTTACAATTTATTGTTCTAACATATATTACCTTTATAAGTAATAACACTTACAATTTTGAAAAAATAAATAGAAAATTATTTATTTATTACCTCAATTGAATTGAAAAATGTTATTGCCTCAATTGTCATAACCAGTATATTTTATTCATATTACAATTTTGCTGAATGTAGTCTTAAAAGAGTTAATTCATATAAATTAGCGTTTGGCTTTCCGTCGTCTCTGATTACCCCGCAAGGGATATGGCGTAAAGTTAAAATAAAATAAAATAAAAAATAAATAATATAAATTATGGATGTCACTTTCAAATATAGTAAAGTTTAGACCCCGTCCAAGGTACTATATATTATAGTCGGTTCGAAGATATTGTAAACGTTTTTATGTACATAAGTACATATTGACCTATATTATAAAAACACATTACAGATATATTCATTAATAAGTTATTAATAATCTACTCAGACACCCCCTAAAAATTTCAAGAATCTCACTTCAAGCGAGATTACATACATATAACATTGACTTAATAATCATAATATTGTAAAAACGCTTTAATTACAAATTAACTATAAAATAATACTAAGTAACCCGGTATAATAACATATACTTATGTGAATCTGAGCTTAATATTACAAGTAATCTTGACTGTTTATACATACAACTGTGTCTTCATGAATACTTTATACGTGACTCACAATACCGTGTCCTGTTTTACTGCATCAGATTGTATAATACAAGTTGTGATTCCTTTAATATTTATTTTTGCTTGCACCTTGTATGTTCGCACGTAGTGTGTGGTGACTATGGTTACGAAGCAATAGTTAATATTTTTCTATAATATATAGCTGACATTCACAGATCTTATGCAGTCATTATTTTACACTGATAACGATGACTTAGTCGCCTAAAAGCATCAGTTCGAGTGATGATCAAAATGTTGCAAATTTTTTAATTATATATTTATCTTTATAATATAATTGGTTTTAACGGAAAAAATGTAATACATTATTACATAACTTACATAATATCATTATTATCATAAAAAGATAATCTTATAAATATATATATATAATATAAATATATATTACTCTATTCAGTATGCATTCATTCAGTAATATATTTTATTTAAAGATCTTTATGTTAGGTTTCAACCAGAATCACTGAGAACTCTTGACAATGGAAAACTGCTACTAACAATAACCTGATGATATGATATTTCTATAAACTATCATTTGTCAATATTTATTTAACATTTTTTTTATTTGTACAAACTTTTGACAGTATTTTCCTACCTTTTTTTATTCTTTTTTTCTACAGTATTTTTTCGGAGAATATTTAAATAAAACTTTTGTCTCAAGACTAGGCCTCGGGGTTAGTTGTTTTACTCTTAACGAAATATGTTTTTGCTATTCAGCAAATAATAATACTGAAATATCTGACATAGGCCTGAGGCTAGTAATATTGAGATACAAATATCTTACCGCGATCTTATAACGTAATTAAAATATTACGGAAGAATTTTTGATCTTGAAAATCGAAAATATTGTTGTTTTTTTTTTCTCTACCGGGATAATCCAAAGTTTTGAACTAATGCTTCACGCTTGTAAAACTCTTTGATAATACACAAGGATAAAGTCATTAAGAACTAAAATAGTTGTATCACAAATCAGTACATATTAGGAACTCCTAATCATAGTTAGTGATGTTAAACCTCTTAGTTGGTGAGGTCTTAAATCTTTTATTTTGTGATATTTGTTGCAAAAATGTTCTGAAAAGTTAAATACATATGGCGTTAGTAAATAAGTAAGATGTACTTCCCGAACAGGAATATATGATAGTCGGGATAGATGTGTAGGATTATTACTCGGCGGCATGAGAAAATGCCACTTTTATGTTTTCTCACTAACAGTTATTTCCATCGCCTTAGTGGGATAAAATACTAGAAATTAAACAAATCCATACATTTTTAGTTTTATTGTTATTATTATTTAAATTAGTACAAATTTTGCTTCATTAGTATTTTATTATAAGGATATTTGTCATTTATAATAAATTAACATATACAACTAACATTAATGTAACTTTATAGTTATATAAAACTATTGTTACTAAATAATTACTTTTACTATTATAATAAAACCATAAATATAAGTAATGAAGACGATTTTTATCAGAAACAGTACACAATTCATGGTAGTTTTGACTTTAACGTAGTAACAAAGATAGTCTTAATAAGAATAGAACAATAAAAAAACAAAAACAAAAAAGTAAGTCTTGTTGAAAGTATAAAAAATATTAGAAAGTTTCCATTTATTGAACGCTACAGACAAACACCTACAAAGGATCACCGTGTCTATTGATTTTCAGTCGTTTTCTCCTTAAACTAGGTTTGATCCACTTAGGAGAGACACAAGTAGAATTCAAAAGATATTGTATAATTCCAACGATCATCTCACGTTTAGGATCGAATTATAATAAGATCAGCATAGAGGTTACTAATAATATTTAATTCTAACACTAAAAGCGTATACTGTGTACAGAATGAATTTTGAGCATTATTACATTAAACGATTCAAATATTTTTTAAAACAATTGAAAGCTACTATTTTAAAAGGAACGTTAAAAATGTTCCACTGAATATTATTAATAAATTAGACAATGTCAGATAATATCCTAATTTTGCAGTTTTATTAATTATTAACGTTCAAATTATGAGTACGAGAAGTGACCTTGACACTCCTCGCTCAGCTGCAGTGACTACAAAACAACATTTCCCAAACTAATCTACTTAACGCCGGAATAGCTTTTAAAGCCGGTGGTTTATTGTTGGATATGGAGGCTTAATCTGAAATTAGAGTGCATTTAATAGCAGAGAGCTATTAGAGAATTTATATTACTAAATAGTTGTTTGATAAATTAAGATTAAAATTTTACTGGACTCATATTTATCTTATTATTATTTGAATGCGATAATTTGATACTACTAGGGACGTCAAGATACCCTCAATTTCGAATCGCTGCGCTCGAGAATTCTCGGGTGCCGTTTACACATTAAGCGAAGCGAGCCCAGTGTAATGACTCATCGCTTCCTATTGACTTCAATGGGATATCAGTTTTTTGACGATTATTATTAAATTTTTTTATAAACCATCACCTAATGTATGTTTTCAATTGCAAAATTTCATAATTTTCCGTCAATTTGTTTTCGAGCCTATTCGTGACAAAGAATGTGAAAAATCTCCAGTAGAGCGCTCCGCTCGCTACGCTCCAAATTCAAAATATAAAATGTCATACGTATAATCAAATTTTTGTATGTCAATCTTTGCCATAATTTTCTAGTGGTCATCATGATTGATGAGGTTGTCGTGTTTATAAAATGCAGCTAACACAACGAAATTAAACAACTCACAACGAAACGAAACGGTACATAATATATTAAAAGATGATTGAATACATATATAGAAAAAAAATGCGTTTATATACTTTAAATATATATAACATAATATATCAAAAATATGTCATTGAAAAGCAGTATTAGTAGATGGGTTTAGTTGAAGTGTATGGATATTGAACTTCGCTGGTTGATAGGTTCTTCACAAACAATGAAGAAGCTAAAGCACCGACATGTAACAAGGAAATTGATATCATTTGAATTGTAGAATGAAAAGTTCACACATTTAATGTCTTTTCTGCTTCAAGCAAAGAAGCTTTCTAAAGTTATTAAGAGTTACTGATACGATGTCGATTTCATTATCGATTAAAATCATCGAACCTACTTTATAAATAAGGAAAATATTATTCTCAAAGCTTTATTTTTAAAACTAAATTACAACACAAGTATACAAGTAGTGTATTTATTGTAAGTGGAGTTAATAGAAATTATATTTAATTGGTACATGTATTATGTCGAACTATATAGTTTTACATATATTTCTATAAAAACTCTTACTATTCTAAATAATGAATTAGGTTATCATTGTACTCATATAAATCTTATTAATTCGTAAACTATTTTTACTACATATGAATAACCGTACATAAAAAATAAGAAGATATGCTTTTTATTGTCTTACTCCGTATTTGCTTAATAATATGGCTTAAGAAATATAAAATAAATAAGTTCATTTTTCTATTCCAGCAATTTTATTTAGATTTATTTTATTCGAAAACAAAAAATTGTTCTGCAAAAATATGCGCCAAAGACATTTTCTGTAATAACTTGATATTGCAAGGCAACGTAATAAAATCCGTCTGAACGTGTTTTTATTGTTTTTATGTTTCTGAGAGACTGCAAAGTCATGGGGCGAAACTGAAACAGATGTCTCCGGAATTAAGAAAATAAAAACTAGTAGTGGAAGTACACACAAAACCCTTATGTAGTTTTAAGTAACTTTCGTAAACACGATGCAATGAGATCAAATATATTCGTTTAGATACAATTTCCGTTATTTATAAACGGATATAATAATAATATGAATCCATAATCACACATAATTAGAAATTGACATATCGCTTTTTGTGACTTCACAAAAGGCTGATTAATTAAAGCCGATATACAAGCATCGTGTTAATTGAACTTTGTATAAAATGACTTGTTTTTATCAAGCTTTTAAATACAGAGAAATCACAGGAGCATAAAACACATATAGAATTGGGAAAAAAGAGTGAATTATTAATTTATATACAATGAAATAAAAAATTAAGCATATTTATATAAGATTCAAAAAATCTATACAAATATAGAAGATATGGTTTTGAATGATACACTATAATGACCGTCTCATATCTGAAATATCTGAACCTTTTCACTTGTTTATTAGTCTCGCGTAATTATGATATTTGAACAGATAACTTACAATGACCTTAATAGTTAAAATTATTTTATATATAATAATTTTATAAGTCTAAGTTGTATTTACAACTCTATGTCATCGTTGTACTCGTATATAAGTTATTCTATTTCTGACAAAATCGTTTTTATATGAGATGTACTTAATATCCACAAAAAACCTACTTGAGTACCTGGACTAAATCTATTTAAGGACAAAATAATGTTCATCATCAATCATTTAGGTTCATAAGAACTTGTACTTACTTTTAGTTATAACATATGTAGTTAATTTTAGGAAGATAGAATAGAGAGCATTTTAGCTAGAACCGTACTGATTTCTTTGTTAAGTTTTGTTGTACTTTCAAAATCAGGTACACTACTAATGTTCTTTTTCTATATTTTCAAAAATCTGTCACTATTCTTTTCTTTGCAACAATGTACGGCTCGAGAGAAGCTGTTCGTTGTATAATTTTCTATGATTATAAACGAGGTTTAACCTTCGAGAATTTTTTTGATGAAAATTTACAAGCTGCTTTTCGCATTAGCAATAGTTACTTATGGTTTCCGTGAATTTAAACGTGGTCGAGAGAACCTAAATAATGACTACAGACCCGGTCCATCGACAACTGCATTAACCCGAGAAAATATCATCATAGTGGTGCAGTGGTTATTGAGAGAAAATAAAAGCATTTATAGAAAAAATACACAAAAAACGTTAATAGAGAAATAATAGTATTTTTTTTAGATACAGTGTACCAATAGCGATTATTCCACTAGAACATCGTAGAAAAGTTATTAGTGAATTTTATTTTCATGAACCGGCATCCGCGGCATTCTTTTCCACCAAAATAACATACTATATGTTATAAACTTAGTCTTGTCATAAATATTGTTACAAAGAAAAACATATTTTTTATTGAACGTAACATTTATTACTATTACAGTACTTAGAGCTTTCAGAATAAATAGGGTCATTTTATTAGTTAAGATATTGCTGAGCTGCTTTTTCGATATATCGCAAGAGACGTTTTTTTTAATATTTGGAAAGCTGGTTTTTCCGAATACCTAACTGTATAGATGTTGGATGGAAATATTTTGAACATCTATAAATAAAGATTTCTCATAATCGTACTATTTTTCATTGCACTAACAATTTTCAAAATAGACCATTGTTCACGTAAATATTATCAATGTCAAATATTTATCCTCACACAAGGTATATTGTCGCCAGAATGGACGTAAAGGAATAAATGTCAAAAAAAGCCAGAATATACGTAACGAAATAAATGTAAAAAAACTATTTCAATTATTACAGAATTTTACTTTTTTTCAAATGAATATCTAATTGTAACTTGTGAATCGATCTTGTTAAAAACGTGCTGAATACTTATCAAATAGGTAAACTATGGAAATTTCATATTTTATCCTCTCATATTTGTGAAATAGTCTAACTTGGTCAAGTCGTCCGTAACGAAAAACATTATCTTGAAACCCATCAATAGCCAGTAATGAAGTTTAGACTATTAATGTTCATAGCTTTACCACAATCTAAATCGGATATATATATTTTTATAAAACAAACTTCAGTTTCAGTTTTTTTATAGTTTTAAAAATATTCCACAAGCTATAACTTTTTAATAATATAATTACAAATTATAATATCCTAATATTTGTTTAAAAATATATTGTAAGAAAAGTGAAGCGAAGAAACAGAATACTAATTGAAGAAGAATTCAAAAGTTTTAATATATCTCTGGTAGTAGTGAATTCTCTCCGTTTAATCCCCGAATAGTTTTTAAATGGGTTAAGTTCGTTATTGAGACACTATTTGGAAAAAACAACGAAATATACTTTATACTCATATATGTTCTATTTTCCGTGAACCGTAATTTGCAATACGTGTTCAAGAATTTTTAACAAACGTGTAAAATCTTTTCAAGCAATTGATTCCGTGACTTTCAATATTTAACTCATGTATTTTCATCAGAACATTCGAGACTCTTGAGTAAAACTTTTATTTATGTTGTATGTAGTATCTTAGAGTAGAGCATAAGTATTCTACTGACTAACATTAGTATTGTATTAATTGGAGTATTGTTTTCTGTGGCAAAGTTAAATGTGCACAAAAAAATCGTCTATTAAAAATCTCAAATATTTGTAAAAGTAAAAGATAAATTTCTTACTACAATGGGATTTGCTAAATTAGTTATGGTGCTCAAAATGAATACTACTAAATAAGTTTCAAACTGTCTTATGTTTATAAGTGATAACAATTTTGGTCAACATTCTCAGAACTCCAAACGCGTATTTTTTTTTGTATCATTTTTTTGTTCTATATTTCTTAAAGCTGTAATGGATTCAGTTTCTATATTCAGATCAACTACAGTCTGTAAAATACAATAACAGAGATTGCGTTTACCGAGTCCTCTAATCATTATTAGTAAAATTTTTCAAAAAGGGCACTGAAATTCTATCTCGTCTGTAATTAGTAGAATTGTGAAGCCGGCAACTTTAGTTACTAGTTATATAATTAATGCTGCTGTGTGAATGATTAAAAAAACTACTGAATGACTAAATATGTAAGTATATACATATACTTGTGTGAAGATTACAAATTATTGATACACAAATTTTAATTTAGAAAAAATATATTTTTTAAGAGTAAAATAAATTGTAGTTTTATGTAGTTGTTAGCTATTAATAAATATTTAGTTTATTTATATTTATTTTGTTATAACATATCATTTATTTTCAGCATTTGCTTGTATAACTGTATTCATTATTATTAAAATTATATAAAATTTAATTAATACTAATTTATGCACTTTCATTTAAATGTGATGATTTTCAATTAATTTTATTATAATTTTATTTTGCGTTATATTTAAATGTTATATTTTATATTTTTATTCAGCCATTTTAATGTTTTGCTCGATTGTGTTATTTTAATTTCAAACAATACTGCTTCTAAAATCCGCTACTTATTTGAAAATAATACGCTGAGTGGACAGATTATCTTGCTTTTATCTGAAACAGTTCTTTTTAAATGTTATATTTTTGACAATACTTACTTATTGCTATTGATATTCCGATGAAGCTCGCATATACTGCGAATTATTAAAGCAACTTAATCCACTTTTTAAGCCTCCTTGTTATTTAGGAGTAAGTCTTAGATTAGCACCGTATTATTTATACATATTTAATTCATTTCTCTATGGAATACTGTAAGTTATCTCAACAATATTCCCTTGCGAGGTTCCGATACATAAAATTTAGCTTCATTGACTGTGAGAACCTCGGAAGCAAATAAATAAAAGTTATAGAAGACTAAGACAATTAATACTTTATCAAAGGTATTAATAATGATGCACATGTTGCTTATGAGACGAAGATTTAATAAATAGGTTTGTGGTAACTTAATTTATCTTTTTTAATACACTAAATAGGAAAATATTGTTGTTTTTGTATGTAATAATGTTAACTTCAGCAAAAACTCTTGAGGAAGTAAACATTATATAAATGTGGATGAGATAATAAAAAGGTTACTTAACGAAACCAAATTTGATAACCGTTTTCCTCAATGCTTTTCATTTATATAAGTATGAGAATTTTTATATTTTTTTGCTTATTTTTTTAAATCAACGTTACTACATATATGAACATTATTAAAATATTTAATAAAAAAATACGAGCAATGTAAAATATTGTCTTTACCTCTCAGGTACAGAATTAGATATTATCAAATAAAAATTATTTGGTTAGGATTCGTGGTGAATAGTGATGGTCTCTTGTCAAAACTTAAGAACAGATGAAAACTTTGATAAATTACACACGGTAATTGTTGTATTTCTTTACCGGACCTCTATATGGCTTCTTAGTTATAAAACTTGAGTAAGCGCTTCAAGTGTACATCAATATATAAACTTGTTGTAACATAACTTTGTTTTTACTTGGTTATAAATTTGAAATTCCCGTTTGAATTTTTGAAGGCGCTAAAATGAATTGTATAACACTCATCTTTTATACTAAATTTGATTTTATATTTCTGTTACCAGCAGTCTAACCCACTCAGTAGGTATACCGATATACTGATATAAAATATTTAGATATTGTTTTGAAACTCGTCATATATGGTATACATTTTGTGAAATATTTGTATCTATTAGTAGTAACTGTTATTAATATATAAATACGCTTATTATGTTGCAACTTCTCCTATCTTTCTTATCTCTATGTCTTTGTCACAAATTTCGAATATGTAAATTGAAAAGAAATTGATAGCTTGAGTGATTCGAAATATCAAACTCTAGTTAGTCATTGCCATCAATTTAATTAGAAGAAAATATTTAATTCCTTAGAGGACAACAGTAAGAACCTGGAGCAAGATCTTTTACGTAAAGTACTTGAGAATAATAAATGTCGCTGCGGGTACAGGGCTCGGACACAAACAAGATAAAAAAAAATATGTTGTAGTATGATGTTATCTACATCTACGCACAGAAATGTTAATTGCTAGAACCTTGTTCTATTTTTGTAATATTTAAGCCTCTACACCTTTTATTATATGACTATCTTTTTTATATTAGTAAAGATATGGACATTGGATATTTGTGAATTAATTAAGACGAGATGGTTGAAGGAAAGTTACAAATAATAGATGAACGGACTGGGTAAGTGATTATATTATGATAAGACTAAGTATGTTCTAACTGAGACCACAGCTGACAGATATATATGAAGGAAGGAAACAAGTTGAATGGTTTTTTTTTCAATCTACCGTTAGTTTCATAACAAGAACTTTGTATTAATATTTAATTTTGATTTCTTTTATATAAAGAAGAGTCTTTACTGACAGATATTTAAAGAAAGGCCAATAGCAATTTGTATAAACCTGGTACTCGGTCGTAGTATGTTACCTGCATATAAAATTGAAGGTATACCTACTGTAACTATTGTTACTGTATTATTATTGTAACTATTGTTACTGTATAGTTTTAGGTTTTTATGATATTCGGTTCTGTATTATTCTGTTTCATAAACTATTCTTTTATTAATGAAATTCAAACGTGTATTTAGAATTCAAAGCTCTAAATTATGTAAAAATTTCGATCAACAAAGAATTCAAACTGAATTGGCAAAGTATCAAAAAACCTCTTTCCTTCTATCTTATCGGTTCAGTTAACTTAACGGTTGTATGAACATACACAGAGTACGGACAGATTTCAATTTGCTGCGAGTAATGGTTTCACGCTCGACTCTTAATCACAATAAATAAGAAAATGAGGTTCAGTACTAGTTTTTTTTTAAAAGTATCTTGTACATTTTTACAAATATTAGAAAACCTAATTGTGACGTTTATTGATTTTATAAGTGTACACAAGAATCACAATTAGGTCTAAAAATATAAGACGATTATAATGGAAAATCAGAAAAAAAAAAAAAATCAGTTCAAATTTATTTATTTGTTATAAATATATAAAGGAAGAAAATAAGTGTAAGATTTATATATCTCCATATATATATATATATATATAAATATAGATTGTTGATGTGTTCCTTATACTAGAACTATAATCAAAGCTTTCCACTTTTTTGGCAAATACTTTTTTAGGTTTTCAAGTCCTATGTCAATCAAGTGTATATATAAAGTGTATAAAGTATATTTTTGATATTTTTTTAAGAATTTTGCCTACAACGAATTGAGTTTAAGAAAAAAGACTGATGTTTATAACAAATTAACTGACGTCATTAAAACCATCATACTTTATTAAGATAATGATTTTTTATCTTTTCAATTTACACATGTCATTTCTTAGCAATATTTTTATTGCTTAGTGCATAATTTTAAGTAAATGCAAAATTTAGAAACCAAAGTTAAGCAAATACTATTTTCTTGACTATTTTTCTTTTCGTGATTAACCCCGTTTTCTTGAGTTCAGACTCCTTTTACATATTGTTTATAACCGGTAAAGGAAAACATAATTAATGGTTTTCTCTCTTAGCCACTTGTATGGGCAATTTATAAGAAATAGCAATGGGTAAAGTACATATTATTCCAATAAATTACGTCCTACAACAAATTACTATTACTTTTTTATTTTTGTGAGAATCTAGTTGTACCTACCTGTTAAGTGCTTTCTACTAGACACTGTTAATCATGTTTATGAATATCTAAATTTCAGTATAATAAATTTATTTCGATTATGTGTGTGAGAGACATTTTTTAATAAAATAAAAACTTATTTACGTAATTTGGGTTATCTTGCTTATATGAACGCAGTGGATTTAATAGTTGTTAGATATTATATTTGGGAATCCTTATCATAGTTAGTTATTGTATTAAACCTCACTGTTTTAGTTTTGTCTTTAACATTTAAATTTGTATCATTATGGTAAGATGTTACGACGAGTTTAACATCTTCAGACTAAGTACGTAAAACTAATTATACATTCTAAGTTGAGTTCTTTACGTGCACACTGAAGCCCAGTCAAAAAGAGCAAATTCTATAGTCCTTACAAGAGTTTTAAACTAAGTATTAGTATAGGTCTGGTCGGCAACAAATAACTTTGTAATATAATTAATAATATTTTTGATGGGGAAGGTGGTTTTTTATTTACATTTAATAGAGAGAAATACACATGTTACAGACGGCCATGCGTAAACAATTACTAAAATTATAGGTTTAGTGAATTAATAATGCTATATCAAATATTCTATTAAACTTTTAAACTAAATTAGATTTATCGCTAGTTAATTAGGTGTATCAAAGTTTTTCTGGAAGAAATCACTACTTAAAGATAAGACCGCCTTTTTTGTACTCTACTGTGTATACTCGTATGTTCGTTTCTGTTAATTGTTTCGTGTGCAATAAACAATTTTCTATGTCTTGGAATAAATTCAGCCGGTTCCCTGAATTAATTTTACTCCCAAAATACTTGAACACAGCCAACATTAAATTGCCTCGCCTCATTGAAGTTTAATTCAGACCCCTCCCAAGTTACTACATATTTAAGCTGACCCGAGGTTATTGCTTACGATTTACAATTTTAACACCAAAAGTACACATCCTAATAGTAAATAATAAAGTAGGATACAAAAGTGTTATTAAACAAATGGCAAATATATTTTTAATAAATTGATTAATAACCTTCTAACTTAAATGATTCAAGAATCTCTTAATAAGCAAACATAAACCTGACATGGGTTTTGAAATCCTAATATTATTCTCAATTACATAATCACTATAATATAATAGGTAGCCTGATGTAATAATAAATACTTACTTACATAGGGTTAAGCTTAATATTACAAGATTCTTACAACTGTGTTTTCATTAATACTTTATACGTGACTCAGTCACCGCCTCTTGTTTTATTAAAACAGATTTATGTGTAACACAACTTGTGTCACTTTTAATATTTATTTTTGTTACTTAATATGTATATAGTTTATGGTTTTACAGAACTAAGACAATTAAAAGTTTAGAAGGAATATTAACATATATTCCATACTATCTTAGAGACATTTAATAATGGTCATGGTAGATGTATTGTATATAAAAACATATTTTAAAAGTAGCATTATTTATTACAGAATTATTAATAGTTATAAAATTCAAACAGTATCTCGTACTTGGACATTATTTAAACGTATTGTATGGTTTTTAATATATAAATAGTAAATAATAGTACAAAGTAAATCGGTAAGCTTACCGAACCTACTGTGCTCACCGTTTCACAAACGTCAATATACGAACAACTATAAGTATATATATATATATATATATATATATATATATATATATATATATATATATATATATATATATATATATATATATATATATACGTTAATAATAAGAAAAAAGAAGCAGCACCCGTTCACGAGCATAATTCTAAGGATATAATGAACATCTACAAGAACAATTGCTATCTGTTTAATCTATAAAGATTTAATAACTTTAGTTATACGACAAAAATGTATTACGAGCTAATCTAGTTATTCCCTTTATACTGAAAAATTTGAAATTTGGTTTATATCATTAAATATGGAAGCAAAATTTGATATTAGAGTGTTAATTATACTCTAATTAGGTAGTTTCCTATAGAGAATTATATTGCATTCACTCGATTAATTGTGTAATAAATTGAGATTTAAAATATACTGGTTTCATGTTTATTATATTAGTGATTTTTAAACTTGTTAGAATCCCAGAGATAAATAGGTTTAATATAAAAGTAGATTATGTTTAGTAAGTAGAATACATTTCTATTTTTACTTTATGGTATATTAGTTTTTCGTAAAAGATATATGTGACATTGTACTTTTTGCTGATGACACTTCGGTTATTTTTAAAGTTGAACTTATAATTCAAAGTAAATAGTACTCTGTTACATGTTTTTTATTGATTCAAAACTAATAATTAAGTATTAAATGATAAGAAAACTATATTCTTGGAGTTTACACTTCCTAATGAAAAAAATTAAAATTGTAACTTGCTCCAACAACTAAGTGTTAGAACTAACTGATTCGACAGATTTCTTAGGTATAACTTTTGATAAAAAGCTCTAGTGGAACCCCCATCTCTCAGCACTCGCAAGCAAACTCAGCTCGACAATCTTTGCAATTAGACAATAACGGACGTTAACACGACTCGGCTTATTTATTTAAGTCGTTAGATTGTTGTATTTTTCTTTAACAAAAACATGTTTACGAGTATTTTCTGATTTCAAGGTAGTTTCGAATTCACTCTTTATGCTCTAAATATAAAACAAATATATTTATATATATTACATATTAACAAATTTATTTGTTATATGATAATAGTTTCCTAAATGGTAAGAGAGTTTATAAATAAGGATAAAAATGTTTAAAATCACATTTCCTGTAATATCTTGCAAAACCAGGGAAACAAAGATAATCAGAATTCTATTTGAACAAGAATTTCAACATAAATAACTTTAATGTTTGTACAAATACAGTAGAATGCGTTTAATGCTCAGACCGAGATTGTTAAAAGATTAGTTCGTTTCTGAGATAAGTCATGTCAAAGTAACAACGAAATAATAAATTCGCGATTTATAGCAGATGGAATTGTAATAAATTGCAATAACACATTGTATTAATAATATATTTCTTACACAACCTAAAATAATATTTTGAATAACTTATGTCAAATTGTTTAAAAAATTTTAAATAAATAATTTCTGGATACTCACAGAAATATTTTAAGTTCTGCAGAATAGTAAACTATTACTTTATATAATTTGGATAACTTAATAGCATCTGGTCGATAGAATAAAAAACACAAAAATTTTGTACGTTTTGAAAAGTATTATTTAACTACAAATATAATTTCAATTATCAAGAAACATTTGTTCAAGAATCAGGGATAAAAGATAGAAAGCACAATGTAATTTAGTTGGTATTTACAGCTATGTTACGTCATCAAGGTATCAACCAAAAACAAATTGTTTTTTTGTTCAGATATAAACAAAAATAATTTCATCTTATTTCGCTACATGTGCAGAAAAATACTCCAATAAAACAACCTAATTGCCTTTTGACTACGAGCAATGACCTTGACATATCTCGTTCATCTGCAGTGACTACGAAACTATATTTTACGAACTATTAATATTTTATTGCTTTTATACCGAAAAAGCTTTTAAAGCTGGTGGCTTATGTCAGTAAATTTGGAAGGTCTGTTAGAAACTACAGTGCATTTAATAGCAGGGTGCTGAGAGAGAATTATTTTTTATACTCTAAATTAATTGATTATAAAATTACGTTTTGAAAATGTTTTGGACCTTTGTTCGTAATTCAAAAAAAATATTAAACCATTTAGACAAAATGCTTCCAAAACATTGCAAATATACAAATAGGACAAATCTGTATATACATTTTTTTGGACAAAATAATTGATATAGCAATTTATGTTGTTTATTATGTCATGTAACATGGATACATATCTAACAGACTACCAAACAAAAGTGTTATAAGTTTTGCTAGTGTTTCAATTTAAATTAAATCAGAAATTATAATTATATGATTATAAAGTATTAGGTATTATCTGAAAAGTTAGTAAGAAACTTTAAAAATATCCCTCAAATACTAAGAAAGTGTCCTGAATGATTTATAAGATTATCCACATAATTGAAATCGCTGAAGAATAAGTTTATTAGAATTCTATAGATCTTGTTACACATATAGAAATAGTATTATCTTATTTCTATATGTGTAACAAATTGGATCTTTGCAAATTGGATATATCAAGAATCTTTTATTGAAAAAGAGAAAACTTATTAGTGCGTAAGTGTACTTAAATTGTTTGGACTAATACAGTATTAAATCACACTACAAAGAGTATAAGAATTCTTCCAACCACTTCTATAGAAGCTAAAGTAAATAAAATCATTGTCGATTGTAGACGTAAATTTACTAGATCTCTTTACTGACACAAATGTATGAAGTTTTTTGAAGTTTTTGATATTTTGTTATTTATTTCGTAATACAGACGTAAAGTTACTTGTGTACTATATAATATGTTCTCCTAGTTCTTTATTATTTAACTCGAGAAGTACTTTAGACAAACAGTAAGTTTTATTCTAGGAGCTAACATTATAACATGTAACATATTGACTATTGTTGCTATATTTATTTATGTTATTATGATAGTCGGTTTTATGTATATTATAATATTTTTATTTTATTATTAAGTTTTAAACGTGTCTAACTTATGTGAACATTTTGGTAAATAGATAAGTCAAACTATCATAAAGTCAAATTAGACCAAATCTCTTCTAAATTCTTCTTCATTCTATTAACGCAGTTCATAGAATGAATGAATCTTAGCAATATTATTAAGTATACAATATACGTGAGAACTGGGGAGTCAATGAGAAACAAATACTATTCATCTTAGTCTATTTTTCTTCCGTGACTGATATCCTACCTCCTTGAGTTCAGGTACCATTTACACGTTGTTTACAACTAGGAGAGGAAAAGACTAATTAATGGCTTGTAATTTTTTCCTTGGCACTTTAATTAGCAATTTATAAGAAGTAGTTATGGATAAGATCCAAATTATTCCAATAAATTACTTCCTACAGCAAAGAATATTACTTTTTATAACTTTATTAAGAATTTATTTCTAAAAATGCATCGTAATTGACTCTTTTATTTATGTTTATGAACACCTACCTTTTTTATTTTACCTAAATTGTAATTTTAACTTATAAATTAATGTTCAAGTAATTTAGGTTACCTTGCTTATATGAACGTTATTATGTGAGTTTACCACATTGTAATTCACGAAGACAAAGTCATGAACAACTCGTATTTAATAAATTATCCAATTAGTGGATGGAATAGTTGTAAGATCAAATATTTGGAATCCTTATTATAGGTACTTGTATTCAATTTGAACGTGCTATGGAGAAATCTTGAACATTTAACTTTATATAATATTATGATAAACTTTTTAACATCTTCGGACTAATTATGTGAAATTAATTATAAATATTATACTAGGTTCGTTACGTACAAATTTGAAGCCCAGTAAAAAGAGGAAAATTTAAATAAATTCTGTTTTTTACTCCCTAATATTTGTCAGACAAATATTTGTAAAGGACAGGTCGACAATAAATAATATTGTAGTATAATATATCAATAAAGCTACTTAGAGAGATGATGTTCGCAGCTTTATAAATGAGGGATTTTTTATTTTTCTTTGTCATTAGGTCAGAGGTATTGTTCTATAATTAACAAAAGTTTTAAAAATGTTATTTATATATTTTAAAATTTTTAAATATAGTTATAAAGCTTAATATACAAAATTTTAGAATCGTTAAAAAATGACATTTTCAAAAAATATTTGCTATATAGAGCCAAAACAAACAAAAGTCTAATCGAAATAATTTTATTTTCACGGTGACAGGGAATTGTCCGTGTTTCCTGTAATATAAATTGTTAAATAAATTAAGTTCTTATTTGAGATATGTCATGTGGAGATAACGAAGAAAAAATATAGTTATGGCAGAAAGATAATACTTTAGTAAACAATATTTTGTTATACCAAGGTGATAAAACAAAGCTGAAGAAAATAACGATTTGTTCGATTTCGAAATGCCATATTTTAAAGAAACGTAATTTCCAATAGATATTCAGGTAAGTTTTCAAACCCAAATTCTTTTAGTAATCAATTGCGGGATATTTTTTATTTAACTCAGCAGGAACAGTGCTAATTTATCATTACTTACTTTCTTTTATTTATTTTGTAGTAAGTAATCTGGGGCTAATGTAGAAGCATTACACCGTCTAACGTTTGAGAAAGTAATAATACAAACAGCTGGGTTCATCAGTGTGATGCTAGAAATCCCTACGTATATGTTTCACCTAATTTCTCTAGGGGTTAACAGAAGTGCACAACAGCCCCAAGTTAGAAGCATAAATCTGAAAATTTGTGACAATATCCTTATAATATTTTAAAGATTTATTATTTACGGAAAAAAGACAAAAACACATATTATCGATGCATGTGTGAGATGATATCAAAATATGTGTCAGAAAGTGATTCAAAACAAGAACTATGACCTTATTTAAATTATAATAATATCTTTTGATTATTTAGAAATATATTTCAATCGTATTTATTGTTTTATTCAAAGAAAAGAAACTAAGTTGGATTACGTCATAACCGGTTGTCAGAGGTGGGGTAGGGTAGGGTTGTTTACGATCCATTATAAAAGAGCTGTCGCGGCCACAACTCGGCACTTGCAATTGTGGAAAGGATCAGTACTCTGCTTCCAGTCGGTATTAAGGGGTTAGGGGTACTCAGAGGCCTGAAAAAATGATGATTTTCAATAATTTTTTTTTTGTAGTTAATTACTTTATTTGACAAAAATAAAAACATAGCTTTATTAGAACACGTTTCGATTCGACTTCACGAAAATTTCAAAAAAAAAAAAATAATAATTCAAAAAGTTATCGCTGTTTTCGTAGAGCCCGTTCCTCCCGAAGTCCTTTGCGGTGATCATCATAAGTCCTTGGAGATTCATCTAAAATCAATCGGACTAGAAAAATTAGTTTTATTAATAGATAATCTTGTGCCTGATCGAAGCTTTTTTTTTTTTTCGAAATTAACAAAATGGCGGCCTCAGGAATTTTTTTTCAAATTTTCGAGAAAAAAACCGACAGTTTATTGTTAAAGAAAATACGAAATTTTTGAAAAAATAAAAATCCTTCGATCAGGCACGAGTTTTTAATGTTCTTCAAAAGTACAATAAATTTTATTGAAATCTACCGAGCAGTTTTTAAGTTACAGTGATCACCAGTTCAGAAAACATAGTTCTGAGAAAAACGCATTTAAAGTTTTACTATGGATTTATGTCAAATTATAAGAATTATTTAATAACTTACACTTGCTTTTCTTCATTCACAGCTTTCGTCATGAAGGTTTCTGCGACGATTTTACTACAATTCAAAATCTGGTTCAGTAAAATATGCGTAGATTTATCTAAAAAAGACGGCATGCCCATCAGGCCGCAAAACTTGCACAATCCTTCGTATCCTATTCCTAGTATTCTCATTACAAAAATAAAACGTCTGTTTATTTCATAAGAATGCCCAACGAAAGAACAGGAAGGAATATATTCATTTCCACAGTTATTACATGCAACTACAATTTTGAATCCCAGCCCACGTGTACTTGCTGTTTGAAACACTACATTTCCATCACATTTTTTACATTTTATAAGAGCAGAAATTGCAGGGAATACCTGAATAAAATTTATTATTCGAAATTCAGTACTGCTGTCTTCAGGTACATCATCTTCAGTGTTTTGTTTTAATTTTTTAGAAGATGTACTCTGAATACTTTCATCACGTTCGGCTGTTTTCGGATTAAAAACATTCTTTCTTTTGACTGAACGCGACTTATTAATTTTTTCAGAACTCCGAAGTTCTCTTGAAACCTTTCTAGAATCACGTCCCATGGTTAATTTAATTCACTTGAGAAATAATTTATCACAAAACTATCGACTGATCAGTGCAACGACTACAGGTATACTGGCAACCAAAAAATATTTTTCAATTCTTGTACTACCTACAAATTGTGAATATATGTAGAAGGATTTATATATAAGTAGTGTGTATTCGGGGGTTCTGCCTCATTGGTATTGGGGGATGTTCTGGCTCAGCGGGGGTCTCGCTCAAGTTTGGGTCTGACTCAGACTAAAAAAAAAAAAAAAAAAAAAAAAAAAAAAAAAAAAAAAAAAAGGTTTTGCTATCATCTAAATCGTTTGCTGCTATCCCCGTTGCGCTAGCTCTTACGGTTACAGAGATAGCTTTTTGAATTCGACTACCTGGCCGAAGGCTGATAAGACCATTCATTCCCTACTCAACTCGCCCGGCGTTATCGCCGCAGGCCGATAAGGCCCACCGACACTAATTACTACAGTATTTGTTTATATACATGTTTGTTTTATGCAATAATACCACAAATTAAAATTTATATTTTATTTAAAATCATACTTGATTAAATTATCAATTATTACATCCTAACCAAATAATCTATTTTATATAGATTTTTATTTTATGCAATAATTATTACATCATTGTACAGGGTTTCATCTTCATCGAATATCCTAAACATAATCTATACAACCTAACATAACCTAACCAAATATAATCTATACAACCTAACATAACCTAACCAAATAATCTATTTTATAATAGATTTTTGTTTTATGAAATAATACCACAAATTAAAATTTTACATTGTATTTAAAATAATACTTGATTAAATTATCAATTATTACATCATTGCACAGGGTTTAATCTTCATCGAATATCCTAAACATAATCTATACAACCTAACATAACCTAACCAAATATAATTAAAATTTTACATTTTATTTAAAATAACACTTGAATAAATTATCAACTATTATATCATTGCACAGGGTTTCATCTTCATCGAATATCCTCACGAAGTTCTGCATGCTCTGACCGTAGAACATATGATGTAGGTATACCAAGCAGTATTCACCACACACCGAAGTCCACTCGTTTTGTATTTTCTTACTATTAAAATACCATATTTTACAGTTTCTATTAAGAAATGCTTTATGGAAGCCTTTCGGTGCTCGGCCAAATGAATCAAAATATTGGCCGATTTTGTTTTTGTCTACATGTATGGCTACCCAGTGAGAACCTGGCTGAGTATCATAATCTAGATTGCTTACTAAAAATGTAGGGGCTTCAATATGTATCGGCAATCTGTTTGCAGGAAATACATTCATTTGTAACAATGGATTAATCCTATTTAAGCATTCCTGAATTTGTAGGGTATTCATATTTTAGAATAGATATGTGTACACGTGCTCTATCATGCATAGACATGTAGTGAATAGTTAGGCATCTTAAAACATGTCTTTATAGTAAGGAGATTATGTACAGCAAGCAATGCATACGCTAAATCGTTGGAATTTATAAACTAGTGACTAACGTTGAAATACCAAAGAAATAGTTTTAAGGAATTTTGAATAGACAAACCATTACTTATCAGGTTTTACTCATAAGTCAACAATGTAAATGTTTCGTTTAGAGTTATCGTTTTACGATAATAGTAAGCACTTACTATCGCTATATAAGTCCAAAACGAAAGAGGACCACCACATAACAATATTCGTCTACGTGCAGTACAGTGTATCCAAGTTACAAGTTATTGTGTGGTTACATTAAATTTCTTTGGGGTCACCATGGAGGTAAGCTAACTATTTTTAAATATTTATTCGTGTTGTACTTCTTTCAATATGTCTTACATGGATCTAATCACTTTTAATCTAGTGCGTTGCTATGTTTGTGCTTAAAATTAATGTTATTGTTACAGAATACATTTGAAAAAAATACCTTCAAAGATTATTATTACAAAAACCAATCGGATGATAGCAACGATAGTCTTATGATTACCAGAGATTCGTCAAAACTTAAAGCGAAACGTGGAGAAGAAGACCGGCTTGACGACTTGTTCAAGTTAGCTACTAACAAAAGGAAAAAGCAGTGCTCGTCTGTATCGCGAGCGCAAGCAAATGGAGGCGTAGCATTCATATCAACAAACAGAGAAGATGCGGCCTCATCATCTCACTTGATAAAAATAGAAGTGTATGATATGAAGAAACTTGCCAACGTGCCACAAGAACAACATTGGAAGAATGCAAATATTAGATTGAAATATTTTACCAACGATACTAACCAACACATGGAATCTATCAATAAGATAATTTACAGTATAACGAAAGAAATAACACAGTCAGATATTGAGAGGTATGTACTTAGTGAAATCAGTGACTAATCGGTTTAGTAGTGTAAATAATGTATTTTGGTGTATTAAAAGTAATCAATATAGTTCATCCACAGTCAGCCACCATTATTACTATGTCAGACGGGTCGTGGAGCAAAAAAATTAATGGATGACTCCGGACAAAGCAGCAGTCAAGACAAGAGACCACGACACCAGGAACCGTCAACTTCAACCGAAGATGGGAATAAGGTACTCTGTGAAACTTGTAACACTTACGTTAATAGAAGATATTTTGTAAATCATACCAAGAGTAATTTACACAAAAATAATGTTTTAAAATCACACTGCTCCCTTGCCAATGTGTCTGTTGTAGGTTCCGCTTTTGGACAGCGCATAATATCTTTTAAAATTGAAAGTAAAAAAGAATCTGACATAACATTCC
Organism: Melinaea menophilus ssp. n. AW-2005; assembly: GCA_918358695.1. Lineage (NCBI taxonomy): Eukaryota > Metazoa > Arthropoda > Insecta > Lepidoptera > Nymphalidae > Melinaea > Melinaea menophilus. Next base: position 16,689,214 of record OU911052.1, read on the forward strand.
AAACACCAGAATTATTTTTGCAATCTATCAAAAGTGATATTATTTTTTTAATCAATGAAGTCATCAAACAACATAGATCTTTAAAGATTAACTTTGTTCTACATGCTGATTTTGTGCATGAAACAAAACAAATAAATAACTCCTTTGATTTTCAAACAAGTAATTTTATAATAACTGAAGCTGACGATTTAAACATTTTTATGATATCGTTGAAAGATATGCTGTCAAATAAAATTAGTTCTTTTGAAAGAAAAGATAGTGGTTGGAGTTTAAAACATATAAATTACATAGAATTAAATATAAACAAATTTACCCCATTTCGTAGTGGTTCTTACATTGACTTACCAAAAGATATAAAACTTAAAAAAGCTGTTATAAATGTTAAAAACTCAGATCAGTTATGCTTAAAGTGGTCTATACTTTCGGCTTTATACCCCGTGAACAAAAATTCCGATCGACCATCATCTTACACTTTAAATTCTCATAGAATTAAACTTAATGGGATATCCTTCCCAGTCAAATTGAATGATATACCTAAAGTAGAAAAACAAAATAATATTAGTATAAATGTCTTTGGTTTAGAATGGGATATCAAGACGAAAAAGCATTCCGTAGTTGGACCACTTTATTTTAGTAAATGTCGTAAAACTAATCATATTAATTTATTACTCTTGCAAAATGGTAGTAATTATCACTACTGTTATATTAAAAACTTATCTCGTTTAGTAAGCGCACAATTAATAAAGAAAAAAGTAGCTGTACATATATGTGATGGGTGTTTAGTACATTTTACTACCCAAGAAAAATTATGTAACCATCAACTTCACGATTGCTCTCATGTCACTGCTAATTTACCTAGCAGTGATAAGCTAACTAAAAATTGGTTCGGAAAGTTTGTACCTAGTGATTATTTAGAATTTGATAAATTTCACAAGAAAATTAAAGTCCCGTTCGTAGTTTATGCTGATTTTGAAGCATTCTTATACCCAATACAAACATGTGCTAATGATCCATCAAAACCATTTACAAATAACATACAAGAACATGAACCTTACAGTTTTGGTTATTATATAAAATGTTCCTTTGATAATACTTTGAGTAAATATGAGTCATACAGTGGTCCAAATTGTTCAGAAGTGTTTATGAAACGATTATACAATGATATAAAATTAATATATGAAAAGAATAATTTTCGACGATCTCCAAAACCATTGTCAGAAGTAGATAATTATAAAATAAGTAACGCCAAACTTTGTCACATTTGTGAAACAGATTTGAATAACAAAAACTCCTTAGATTTTGACTGGCAAACTGGTGATTTTAAAGGTGTTGTACATGAAATCTGTATAAATAAATGTCATGTCCCGCGATACATCCCTATTTTTTTACACAATTTGAGCAATTACGATGCTCATTTCATTGTTCATGCTCTTAATTTTGTAGAAGGTGGAATAGACTTAATACCACAAAATAAAGAAAAATATATTTCATTTTCTAAAAGCATTTGCATTAACAATCAAAAAGTTAGTTTGAGATTTGTAGATTCGTTTAGATTTTTGTCATGTAGTCTTGATAAATTAGCTCAAAATTTAAAAGATGAAGAATTTCATGATCTTAAAAAAAACTTTCCAAAGATAGAAGATTTCAATCGCCTACGAAAGAAAGGAGTCTATCCTTATGAGTTCATGAAATCATTTGACTTATTAAACTGTACACAATTACCAAGTAAAGATGAATTTTATGACTCATTGAATGATACAAACATAACGGCAGACGATTACCATCGAGCTCAAGACGTTTGGCAACATTTTGGTTGTCGCAATATGTTAGACTATTCAAACTTATATTTAAAGACAGATGTTTTATTGTTAGTCGATATTTTTGAAAATTTCAGAAATCTTTGTCTCAAAACGTATGATTTAGATGCTGCTCACTATTATACAGCACCAGGACTTAGTTGGGATGCAATGTTAAAATTAACAAAAGTTAGATTAGAGTTATTGACGGACATAGATCAAATATCATTCATTAAATCAGGGATTCGAGGAGGTGTATCTCAATGTAGTAATCGTCATGCAAAAGCTAATAATAAGTACTTAAACGATTTTAATAAAAACGAACCCTCATCTTATATAACTTACTTTGATGCTAATAACCTTTATGGATGGGCTATGTCACAATACCTTCCTCTAGATAAATTTGAGTGGACTAGTCCAGAGACCAATTTTGAAGTTGAAGACACATCTGAGTTTGGTTTCATTTTAGAAGTTGATTTGGAATATCCTGAACACCTTCATGATTTGCATTCAGATTTACCATTATGTCCAGAAAATATATCCATAGGTAGATCGGAGGACAAAAAACTCATCCCAAATTTAAACAACAAAGAAAAATATAAAATTCACTATAGAAATTTAAAACAATATTTAAAATTAGGTCTTAAATTAACAAAAGTACATAGAGTTTTAAAATTTAGACAGAGTCCATGGCTAAAAAAATATATTGATTTAAATACAGATTTAAGGAAAAAAGCAGAATCTAACTTCGAAAAAGATTTCTTTAAATTAATGAATAATTCTGTATTCGGTAAAACCATGGAAAATGTTGAAAAAAGAGTAAATGTTAAGTTAATAACTCATTGGGAAAATGTAGGAAAAAGTTTAGGTGTCCAAGATTTAATAGCTAAACCTGAATTTAAAACTTTATCGATATTTTCAGAAAATTTAGTAGCTGTTCAGTTACAAAAGACTAAAATCAGTTATGACAAACCAATATACTTAGGATTTTCCATTTTGGATATGTCGAAAACCCTCATGTACGAATTTCATTATGATTACATGTTACCAAAATTTGAAAACAAAACTAAATTATTATATACCGATACTGATAGCTTAATATATCAAATTTTTACTGAGGATTTTTATGATGATATAAAACCTGATCTTGCTTTGCGATTTGATACATCCGATTATCCCTTAAATAATTTATTTGATTATCCGCTAATAAATAAAAAACAGTTAGGATTTTTTAAAGATGAAAATAACGGAAATATTGTTAAGGAATTCGTTGGTTTAAGATCAAAAATGTATGCAATAGAAACGAATACAAAATTAACAACTAAAGCAAAAGGTGTTAACAAAAGCGTTACAAAAAGAATGACGATGGAGAGTTATAAATCTTGTCTTTATAATAAAAATATTAAATATGATAAAATGTTAAGATTCAGATCAATTAAACACACCATTTTTACACAGCAAGTTAATAAAGTATGTTTATCCTATAATGATACGAAAAGGCACATTTTACCAAATAACGTGGACACATTGGCTTGGGGTCACTATAAATTGAAATAGCGATGTTTATGTAAGCGAAGCTTTAATATTTTTTATTGATTGTCAATTATTATCATTGTTATTCAGACATGTATTATCTTTAAATTGTAAGGTTGTTAATATTAAGATATAAAAAATGTTATGTTCTAGACTAAATGTAATAAAATAAAATTATTATATGTATAGTATGTTAAGTTCTTTATGAAACAAAATAAAATGGTTGTTATCCAATAAAAGTCTTCACTTCTAAATTAGTCTTTTAATAATTCACACGTATTACAAAATGTTTCATTTTGTACATCCATTCACCGCAATAGTAGCGGGGCCAAGTGGCTGTGGAAAATCGAATTTTGTAAAAAACTTTTTAAAGTCTACAAATGATATTTGTAATACTTCATTTGCTCAGATAATGTGGTGTTTTGATGAAATGCAACCTTTGTACAATAATTTACAGAATGTAAATTTTTATCAGGGCATTCCAGATCTAAATATGTTTGATGGTAAAAAACCAAATCTTATCATAATTGATGATCTCATGAGGGAATCCGATGGTCGAATTGTCGATATATTCACTAAGGGTAGTCATCATAGAAACTTAAGCGTATTTTACATAACACAAAATCTCTTTCATCAAGGGAAGGGACAAAGAGATATTTCTTTAAACTCTAGTTATATGATTTATTTCAAAAATCCTCGAGACAAAACTCAAATCCGACATTTGGCACGACAAATATTACCAGAAAATACAAAATTCCTTGAAGATGCTTACAGAGATGCAACAAAAGAAGCTCATGGATACTTAATGATCGATTTAAAGCAAGGTACAAGCGATATATGTCGTATAAAAACAAATATTTTTCCTTCGGATGGTTACTGTCAAGTATACGTACCTACAAAGGGTTTTAAATACGCTGATAACCAACAAATTCCAATCATTTATAAATAATGTCCCGAAGTGTCAACACGCATAAAGACTTATTGTTAGCATTGCATAAGCTCAAACCAAAATATAGAGCAGCTTTGTTAAAATCTTGTGATGAAGATGAGATAAACTGTATTTGTGAGTGTATTCATAACGTTTTGCAAGGGAAAGTACCCCTCGAAGATAAACATAAGAAAAAGTTACAAAAATATAAATCTGTTCTACGCAAGTTAGTCAAAAAAGGCGCAAATAAATTAAGGAAGAGGATAATTATTCAAAAAGGTGGTGCATTTTTACCAATAATATTAGGTTCAATTTTGAGTGTAATTGTTCAATCGCTTCTGTAAACTAACAGATTGTAAAATGCAACATGCTAAGAAAATGATACTAATTGAACCAAGTGTTATTGAAAAGTTAAATCACCATAATAATGATGATAATCCAACATCTAGATTAGATGGTGAGATGAAAACTATTTTAAATAGCAATATGGATGACAGAAAGAAATGTATTCTTTACTTACAAATTTTACAAAGATATTTACATTTCAATGAAGAAAATCGACGACCTATTGAATTACCAATAATGGCTAATAATGAAATAAACATGGAAACGAATATAAATGATGGAATTGATACTAAAGATTCAGTCTCGAACCAAGCATTGAAGGATGAAAAGCTTGAATTTAAACCAGCATCGGAAATTGATCCTCTTTATTCAACAAATCAAATACTGAGTCATATACCAAAAACGTATGTGAAAAAAGGTGAAACTCTGTTACGTTTAATATCTTTAAGTAAAAATAAAATTCGTTGGAATGAGAATGGTACGATTATCATAGATAACAAGAGTATTTCGGGAAGCAATATTGTAGACTTGGTTAATGATTTACTAAGACCACTTAAAAGAGATGATCCAATAGGTTGGGAACACTTTGCAAAGGCGTTACATGAAATAAAAATCCCACTCACATACTTAGGCAATCCAAAGAGAGTTGAATTTATAAACAAATTGAAATTAAGACACCTTGGCGATCTCTCACCGGATGAAGAATATTCTACTCCTTCAAACAAACTTGTGAATAAAAAAATCCATAAAAAACTTGACTGGGAAAAATGGACTCCCTACTAGATAATGATAGAATCAATCCATTAGAACGGATTAACGAAATTTATTATAATCCATCGCACCCTGCTAGTTATAGTAGCATTGAAAAATTAACTAAAGCTATGAATAAATATATGAATAAAAATGAAGTAAGAAATTGGTTGCAGTCTCAAGAAACATATACGCTCCATAGACCTGTTAATAGAAAATTTCCTAGAAATAAGTATGTTTTATCAAATTTTAACGAACTCTGGCAAGTTGATTTAAGTGATATGAGAACTTATGTGAAATATAATGACAACTATAATTACATACTTTGTGTTATTGATGTTTTTTCTAAGTATGCTTATGCTAGACCAATAAAAAATAAAAATTCTCAAACTATAAAAAAATCTTTTGAAAGTATATTTGAAGAAGCGAACAGTACCCCTACTCATATACAGTCCGACAAAGGTACGGAGTTCGTTTCCAAAGATTTACAACGTTACTTTAAAACCAAGAATATTAATTATTATACTACAAACAACCCTGACATTAAGGCTAGTGTTGTTGAGAGATTTCAAAGGACTTTAAAAATGAAAATGTGGCGATATTTTACTCACAGGAACACTTACAGGTACATAGATGTTTTACAAGATTTAATGTATTCATATAATCATAGTCGTCACTCTAGTATAAAAATGAGTCCTAGCGATGTTAGCTCAGGGAATATAATGACAGTTTGGAGAAATTTATATGATAGGAAAACAAAAGATACAAAAACTTCATACCTTTCACAGCCAAAATTTAATGTAGGAGATTATGTCAGAATAACTAAATTTAAACATATGTTTCAAAAGGGATATGAATCTAATTGGAGTGATGAAATATTCATTATTTCATCAATTGTAGATCGTTCTCCATGGGTGGTCTACACACTGACAGATTTAGTAAAAGAGCCGATAGTAGGAACGTTTTATGAAAGAGAATTACAAAAGGTAACATATGACACCACTTTAAATTATAAAATAGATAAAATAATTCGTTCACGCTTCTCTGGAAACAGAAAGGAAGTGTTAGTCAAGTGGAAAGGTTATCCAGATAAATTTAACAGTTGGGTTTTAGCCTCAAATTTAAAACAAATATGACGAAAATAAGTTTTTATTTAACTTTACTCAGTAACAGTTCAATGGAGTACTTTCCTAACAATACGACAACACGCTTTTCAACAAAGTTACCGAAACCAATAGTACTTGAAGGAACGTGGGATGTTGGTATCGTTGAGTTTCAATATCCGTGTACAATGTTTACTGTGCAAGAACAAGAAAGTATGGTATATGTGACTAAAACAATGGAAATGCCCAATGAAATAGGTACTTCAACCGTTTACTACAAAAAACATATTCCAGCAACAAACTATGATAATATTAACCATATATTGACGGCCTTAAACAATATAAATGAACAAGTAAAATTTCGATATGATGAATTATCAAAGTATGTTCATGTTGTCGTAATGGACAAAAATATAAAATCATTATCCTTATCAACTCAGCTATCGCTTCAACTTGGGTTCGAACCAAATAAGAATCTAGTAGAAAAAGGACTAGGAAAATGTCCAGCTAATCTTCATTTGGGGTTGCCACCACAGTTGTTTATTTACTGCGATATTATTGAACCACAAATAGTTGGAGATGTTATGACACCCTTATTGAGAATAATACCATTAGACCCATCTAAGTATATTTACGGAGCCAACAAAATGCATGTATTTTCACCACCTCACTACTTGCCAGTAATGCGAAGAGAGTTCGATACAATTGAGATAGATATAAGAACAAGCACCGGTCAAAAAATACCATTTCAGTTTGGAACAGTGTGTATTAAACTCCATTTTAGAAAATTATAATCATGTATTCTCACAGTGATAAAATTATTTGTCCTTATGAACATTATTATTCTCACCAAGCCGGATCTGGTATTGGAGTTATTTATAAGGGAGCCCCGTATCAACGAGGTCACGGAATTGGTAGCTTTTTAGGAGGGTTGTTTCGATGTGTTTTTCCATTACTGTCTAGTGGTGCTCGAGCTATCGGTAAAGAAGCTTTAAACGCTGGTGTAGGACTTTTATCTGATATGGTGGCCTCTAGATCTATGGAAGAAGCTGTTAAATCACGGTTAAAGGAAGCAGGCTCCAATTTGAAAAGAAAGGCAGATGCTAAAATCGACCGCATTAATATGTCCGGTTCAGGATATATAACGAAGAGAAAACGTCTGACTTCATTCAGTTCATCGCCTACCGCCAACGGGAAAGTTAATAAGAGCAAGAAATTTACTAAAAAAGTAACTAAAGACATTTTTTCTTAAATAATAAAATGTCATTTTTACATAACCATTCCTGTGAATGTATTAAGTCCGAATTAGATTTGTTTGCCTTGCCCTCTACTCAAACTAGTATAGAAAATGGGTCATGGATACATTACAAACCAATTTCTTCACTTGCTGATGATGGACCTATAGAGTTCCAAGTACCGGGAGCTGGTGATGATTACATGGATTTATCTCACACGCTGATACACATAAAAGCAAAAGTTATAAATCAAGACTCTACAAAACTTAATTCATCAGCAGTTGTGGCTCCAGTTAATAATTGGTTGCATTCACTTTTCAGTCAGCTTGATATCTATTTAAATCAAAAACTTATTTCACCTCCTAATAACACATATGCTTACCGTTCATATATAGAGACATTACTTAATTATGCCCCGGCCGCTAAAACGTCTCACCTGACTTGCGGTCTCTGGTATGAAGATACTTCTGAAAAGATGGAATCAACCGACGAAGCCAACAAAGGATTTACAAAACGTCAAGAGCTTATAGCCGAAAGCAAAGAAGTTGAAATGATTGGACATTTACATGGTGATTTATTCAATCAAGAAAAATTTTTGATAAATGGGGTTGATATGTCTGTTAAATTAGTAAGATCTAGAGAAACCTTTAATTTGATGGCATCTTCAAGTGATTTAAAGTTAAAAGTATGTATTTCGGATGCTACTCTCATAATTCGTAGAGCCAGAATTAATCCAAGTGTATTACTTGCACATCAAAAAGTTTTAGCCTCTACAACAGCAAAGTATCCTATTACCCGTGCTGAAGTTAAAGTTTTAACTATACCTTCAGGTGTTCAAGGAAAAACTCTGGATAATATCTTTCTTGGCCAAATTCCAAAAAGATGTATTGTTGGATTTATCAATAATGCAGCGTTCAATGGTACTCTTGTTAAAAATCCTTTTAATTTCAAGAACTATCAGATGAGTTCATTTTGTTTATACGTTGACGGTCAGCAAATACCTTCTAAAGCATTGCAACCATCATTTGAAAGTAACATGTTCACTTCAGCTTACCATTCGTTATTCTCTGGAACAGGAATACATTTTTTAAATGAGGGCAATGGAATATCTAGAGAACAATATGCGAATGGTTATTGTCTTTTAGCTTTTGACTTAACACCTGATTTATCAGCTAACTCCTCAAGTCATTGGAATTTGATAAGGAATGGTAGTGTAAGATTAGAAGTTCGTTTTGAATCTTCTCTAACGCAAACTATAAACTGTATTGTTTATGCTGAATTCGATAATGTTATTGAAATAGATAAGAATCGCAATGTAATCGTAGATTATAGTAGTTAAGATTTTCTATTGTATTTTAGTTTAAGTTGTCCCTATTGTTTATAAATAAAATGATAAAATGAATTTAAAGCCTTTATTTTTTATAATACCTTATTACATTGAAACAGTATATTCAAGTAACAGTTTTTGTGTTGTAAAAAAAAAATCTAAACATTCATATCGTTAATTGTTATTATTGAAACACATTTTTTTACAATTATCTATTTGTGTTATTTCTTTCGTTATACTGTAAATTATCTTATTGATAGATTCCATGTGTTGGTTAGTATCGTTGGTAAAATATTTCAATCTAATATTTGCATTCTTCCAATGTTGTTCTTGTGGCACGTTGGCAAGTTTCTTCATATCATACACTTCTATTTTTATCAAGTGAGATGATGAGGCCGCATCTTCTCTGTTTGTTGATATGAATGCTACGCCTCCATTTGCTTGCGCTCGCGATACAGACGAGCACTGCTTTTTCCTTTTGTTAGTAGCTAACTTGAACAAGTCGTCAAGCCGGTCTTCTTCTCCACGTTTCGCTTTAAGTTTTGACGAATCTCTGGTAATCATAAGACTATCGTTGCTATCATCCGATTGGTTTTTGTAATAATAATCTTTGAAGGTATTTTTTTCAAATGTATTCTGTAACAATAACATTAATTTTAAGCACAAACATAGCAACGCACTAGATTAAAAGTGATTAGATCCATGTAAGACATATTGAAAGAAGTACAACACGAATAAATATTTAAAAATAGTTAGCTTACCTCCATGGTGACCCCAAAGAAATTTAATGTAACCACACAATAACTTGTAACTTGGATACACTGTACTGCACGTAGACGAATATTGTTATGTGGTGGTCCTCTTTCGTTTTGGACTTATATAGCGATAGTAAGTGCTTACTATTATCGTAAAACGATAACTCTAAACGAAACATTTACATTGTTGACTTATGAGTAAAACCTGATAAGTAATGGTTTGTCTATTCAAAATTCCTTAAAACTATTTCTTTGGTATTTCAACGTTAGTCACTAGTTTATAAATTCCAACGATTTAGCGTATGCATTGCTTGCTGTACATAATCTCCTTACTATAAAGACATGTTTTAAGATGCCTAACTATTCACTACATGTCTATGCATGATAGAGCACGTGTACACATATCTATTCTAAAATATGAATACCCTACAAATTCAGGAATGCTTAAATAGGATTAATCCATTGTTACAAATGAATGTATTTCCTGCAAACAGATTGCCGATACATATTGAAGCCCCTACATTTTTAGTAAGCAATCTAGATTATGATACTCAGCCAGGTTCTCACTGGGTAGCCATACATGTAGACAAAAACAAAATCGGCCAATATTTTGATTCATTTGGCCGAGCACCGAAAGGCTTCCATAAAGCATTTCTTAATAGAAACTGTAAAATATGGTATTTTAATAGTAAGAAAATACAAAACGAGTGGACTTCGGTGTGTGGTGAATACTGCTTGGTATACCTACATCATATGTTCTACGGTCAGAGCATGCAGAACTTCGTGAGGATATTCGATGAAGATGAAACCCTGTGCAATGATATAATAGTTGATAATTTATTCAAGTGTTATTTTAAATAAAATGTAAAATTTTAATTATATTTGGTTAGGTTATGTTAGGTTGTATAGATTATGTTTAGGATATTCGATGAAGATTAAACCCTGTGCAATGATGTAATAATTGATAATTTAATCAAGTATTATTTTAAATACAATGTAAAATTTTAATTTGTGGTATTATTTCATAAAACAAAAATCTATTATAAAATAGATTATTTGGTTAGGTTATGTTAGGTTGTATAGATTATATTTGGTTAGGTTATGTTAGGTTGTATAGATTATGTTTAGGATATTCGATGAAGATGAAACCCTGTACAATGATGTAATAATTATTGCATAAAATAAAAATCTATATAAAATAGATTATTTGGTTAGGATGTAATAATTGATAATTTAATCAAGTATGATTTTAAATAAAATATAAATTTTAATTTGTGGTATTATTGCATAAAACAAACATGTATATAAACAAATACTGTAGTAATTAGTGTCGGTGGGCCTTATCGGCCTGCGGCGATAACGCCGGGCGAGTTGAGTAGGGAATGAATGGTCTTATCAGCCTTCGGCCAGGTAGTCGAATTCAAAAAGCTATCTCTGTAACCGTAAGAGCTAGCGCAACGGGGATAGCAGCAAACGATTTAGATGATAGCAAAACCTTTTTTTTTTTTTTTTTTTTTTTTTTTTTTTTTTTTTTTTTTTAGTCTGAGTCAGACCCAAACTTGAGCGAGACCCCCGCTGAGCCAGAACATCCCCCAATACCAATGAGGCAGAACCCCCGAATACACACTACTTATATATATATAATTATAAATACATTAAAATGGGGAGATATTCATGACAATGAAACCCGAAAGGTCGGTTGCTTACAGCTGTTTCTAGCTACCTGCTCTCGAATGTCTCGTAGCACCCGAGCGTCCTTTGGTCATTGTTAAATAACTCGAAAAGAATTTGTCGGATTCACTTCAAATTTTCACACAATATTTTTAAAATATTATACTTTAAGAAAATGCAAAAAAAAAATAAATAGATTTTTTGAAAATTCTGACTACCCCTAACCCCTTAATCTGACTCTGAGAACCTACTGTAGTGTGGTGTGTGACGTCATTCCAGATAAGTATTTTTAACATTTATTTTATTTAATATTGTGGATGTAAAATATAATTATTATCATATATAATACATTTAGTTTATTATAAATTAATTATATTATAATAAGATATAATGTACTGTAATTATTAGTATGTAGGTATTATTTTAGTTTTCTTATTAGTGTGTTACAATGATAAAAGTGAATAATTTATTATGAAATATGTTTTTATTATTTATATTTAGAACCTACTTCTAATATCAGAAGTGGGATCGCCTACCTGCTCGGCTCAAAATGTTTAATCTTTATTCTTTGTCATTCCAGTGTGAACCATGGACGCAGAGCTAATGAAAGATTTATTGTTATCTATCAAAACCGCGATAACCTCAAATCGACGTGAAGATGATTTGGCATTACCCACCTTCAATCCGGAGAAGATGCATAATGGTGCTGAAAGTTGGTGTAAGAACATTGAGGATCTAGGTGAAGAATTTAACTGGAGCAGTCTACAAATGGTGGCAAAAGCCGGTAAGGCCCTTTGGGGTTCAGCTTCTATTTGGTTCGAAACATGGGAACCCGAACATCGTGATTGGGAAACGTTTAGTCAGGTTCTGATAGGTCTTTTCCCGACTAAGAAAAATTTAAGTGATAGATTAATGAAAGCTGTTTTGTATAATTCTGAGTCTGCAGAAACCTATGCCGAATATGCTAGAGAGAAACTTTTACTTCTTAAAAGGACTAAAATCCACTTTACTGAGGATCAGTTAGTTGAGCTTATTTGCGGGGGAGTTCGCGACATTGATGTTCGTATGGCCTCTTTTAATGCTTCTGTAACTACGACTAATGAATTAATTACCCTCTTTTCTAGCTATATAAAAAACCCTCGAAAACGATTTTTTGATAAAACCGTAACAATCGATGAACAGAATTCAAGTGTTGCCAAGAAACCTCGTTTTAACCAAACTTCAGAATCGGTTTGTGGAAAAATATGTTTTTTGTGCGGCCAAAAGGGTCATATACGGTTTTATTGCCCTCAGAATTCTTCTTCTAATAAAAATATTTCGAAAAATGATACAAGGACTAAACCTAAAGATATGCCAAACATTTTGTAAAAAAAGAAGGCCACAGTATAGAAAAATGTTGGTCAAAACAGAGACATGATCGCGAAAAACAAAATAGTAATAATAAGCCTGTTAATTGCACAATTCAATCTACCCTCCATCTTACAAAAGTTCACATTAATAATATACCTGTAAATTAGACTGGTTCAAAAAAAGTGACTATTTTTTTTTTTTGAAACAATTTCATTTATACCTTCGAGGAGGTGTAGAAAGATGCCTGTTAAAAGGAGAGCTCTTAATATTAATATTTAGAGGTCGCTCATCGCAGATTTCTATTTCCCATTGAAATAACATTGGAAAAAAAATTTTTAAACTTTGGAATTTTATATTTCGGTCTAGAAGCAAAATGCCGAGATGAGCGATATGTATTTTTATAGAAAATTTGTTGCTCTACAAAAAAGGTTTCTTATCATTTTTCGACAAATTCACTCCTTCAAAAGTTATTCAAGGTTAAAGTTTAATTTAAAGTAAATTCAAGTTTTTTTTCTTGATTTCTGACAAAATGTTAAAACTTATCATTTAAAATCATAAAATCATTCATGAAAATTTAATGAATGATTATCTAAAGAAAAGTAGAGCCAGTTTAAAATTCTAGATTTAGAAATCTCTAGTTAAAATCATAAATAACCCCAATTGAAGTTTAGTTCCATGTTAATTCATATTAATTCCACTTTCAATGGTAAAATTTTTTTGAAACAGTTACCAACAGTAGTTTATGGAGAATATCGGTCACTTTCTTATCGGTGGACCAAAAATGAAGCATGTTATTACTTTGTTCGTTATCGTTTTAAGTTGCTGAGAAGTTTTCTTTTAAATTCCGACTCGTATGTTATTGTTTAAGATTTCAATTAATAGAAATTTATAATTTTCGTTTTGAGTAGTTTAAAATTTTACTATTAATATTATGGAAAAGAAAGTATATTTAATTGGTGAATTGAGTGATAATTTCACTGGACGTAAACTTCCGACCAATGGAGAAGTTATGTCTGTGTTCTTGTATCAGCATAACCAACTCAAGTTGACATTAAAACATAGTGCTGTTGTTACTGTAAAAAAAGTGGAAGAAAAATGGTTACAGGCTGGATTGTCGATTTGTAAAAATTATCAGGCTGTTCAAAAAGTATTAAAATTATTCAAAAATTGGTTAAAATTAAAAAAAAATCAACATCGAAAAAATCTGTTGCTCAAAAAAAAAGAGAGACAATTCTTGGCAGGATGTGGAAAATTATTTGATTTAACTCAGTCGAATCTGATGCAAAAACTAGATGATAATAAAAAACTATTTTTAAATGCTCAAAAGTCTGATAAACGCTATGGATTTATTGATACAAGTGTTTCAAATGAAATAGCTAGTCAAGTTACTATGGATATTGATGTTGATGGTAATTATACATTTATCATTTATATAATAATATAATTATTATGATGATTCTATTATACTATAAATACAATACAATAATAGAATCATACGTATTTGAAGTTTTGTCTCTTAACATAAAATATTTTCGTTAATAATATATTAAAATTATAATTATAGATCTTAATCAACCTGCGGCTAGCAGTAGTAATGTTTTGAGTGGAGCTGCTCTTTCACGTAATCAGTCAACAACTGCTACAGATACGACTTGTAGTCAACAGTCAGAAATCAATTCTGAGTATGAAATTCCACCTAGCTATCAAGCAGCACCACCCAAAACTGATGTCATAACTCCCGAACTTGCATCTGCTCTTGATCGACCAAATGTCAGTAATCGAAATAGCACTTTTATATTGTCTGCTGCTTATAAAAGTGTGGGGTTAGATATTGAAAAACTCAATTTAAGTTGCAGTACAATTCGCCGAAATCGGATTAGATACAGACAAACTATTTCAGAGAGCTTGAAAGATGAGTTTAAATTTGAAGATCGCTATACTGTTCATTGGGATGGCAAAATTCTATCTGATATAACTGGTTCAGATTCTGTAGATCGAATTGCAATTATACTATCGACTTCTAAAATGAATCAACTTCTGGGAGTTCCAAAAATTTTGGACGGATCTGCAGAAAGTCATTCTGTAGCTATTATAGATACATTGAAAGAATGGAAAGTTTCGCCTCATATTAAGGCGATGTGCTTTGATACTCCAGCAGTTAATACTGGTACAATATGATTTCTTTGCTTGCATGAATATTTTCTAACTAATTAATAACTAATACTATTTTAACTTAATAATAAAATTTTATTTTCAATTTATATTCCCTGATAAGAAAAAAAAATTCAAAACAATTGACAATCTTAATTCTCCATAAAAGAAGGAATTCAAAAGAATTGAAAATATTCAGAAGTATTCAAATTTCGTTACGTTCAATGCTTTTTAATCCGTTTTTTTAATCAGGCTTATGTTTATTAATAGATTTAAATAGAAAATCTGTATGGTTTTATTCATTTATATTCAGGACTTATTTGTATATTTCTTTTCCAATCAAAGCTTTTTTTATATATATATTCAGCTTGATTTCTACACTATTTTTCATTACTTTCATTTTCTAATACCATTTACACATTCATATTGTACTTACAGGACTGCACAACGGCACAGCAGCAATAATTGAAAGGAAATTGAACCGTAAATTAATTTGGTTGCCTTGTCGTCATCACATCTTTGAAATCATCTTGAAAGCTGTTTTTGAAGTATTCTGGAAGACAACTTCTGGTCCTCATATACCAATTTTCAAACGATTTCAATCGTTTTGGGATAAAATTGATAAATCTAAATATGAAATTGGTATAAAAGACGAAGTTGTAGCAAAAGCGGTGGAAGCAGATAGACTAGAATTAATTAATTTTATTACTCATCATTTGACGGTATATTTTGATAACTTATACTTAAATCAATTGAATTTCATATTTAGGAATTTTTATTAACATAAATTTTATTTCTTATAGATTTCTCAACCAAGAAATGATTATAAAGAATTGCTGGAATTATCTTTGATATTTCTTGGTGGTTCCCTGGGATACATAACTGATTTTAAGCGCCCAGGAGCAATGCATCATGCACGATAGATGGCTAAAGCAATTTATAGCTTGAAAATTTATCTCTTCAGAAACCAATTCCCACTTACAAATTACGAAATGAATAGTTTGCAGCAAGTTTGTATATTTATCATATCAATTTATATAAAAGTATGGTTTACATCTCCTTCAGCAATTCAAGCACCAAATAATGACTTGCTATTGATAAAAAAGTTACTTCTGGACAAAAATATTAAATTGTCAATCGCACAAATCGCTTTAAAAAAAATGTGTCACCATTTGTGGTATTTAAACGAAGATTTAGCCGCGTTAGCATTATTTGATATTAATGTTTCTGATGAGACTAAGCAGAAAATGTGTGAGGCTATCAAAAATCAGGAGAGTACAATTATTTCTAAAAAACGATATGTTACTCGGGGAATTGAATTGGAATCATTTTCAAATAAGGGTTTAAGTGATTTTGTTTCAAAAAAATCATTAACGCTTTTTGAAACATTTGATTTACCCAATGACTTTCTCGAAATAAATATAACACTGTGGCCCAATAACGAAAGTTATAAAGAGAATGTGAAATTTTTTAAAGACCTTACAGTAGTAAATGATGTAGCAGAACGTGGTATTGCATTAATTGAAGAATACAACAACTGCTTAACGAAGAACGAGGAGCAATTACAATATCTTTTACAAGTCGTGCAAGAACATCGTCGACGTTTTCCGGATTGCAACAAAAAAAACTTTGAAATAATCATCCGTACTTTGTGATAAAAATTTATACGCTTTCAATTGGAAAAAATATTTTTTTATAAAGTAATGTTTAAATCAAGAAAAAAAACTTGAATTTACTTTAAATTAAACTTTAACCTTGAATAACTTTTGAAGGAGTGAATTTGTCGAAAAATGATAAGAAACCTTTTTTGTAGAGCAACAAATTTTCTATAAAAATACATATCGCTCATCTCGGCATTTTGCTTCTAGACCGAAATATAAAATTCCAAAGTTTAAATTTTTTTTTTCCAATGTTATTTCAATGGGAAATAGAAATCTGCGATGAGCGACCTCTAAATATTAATATTAAGAGCTCTCCTTTTAACAGGCATCTTTCTACACCTCCTCGAAGGTATAAATGAAATTGTTTCAAAAAAAAAAATAGTCACTTTTTTGAACCAGTCTACTGTAAATGCATTAATTGATACCGGTGCTAATTGTTCAATAATTAAAGAGTCCATCGCACTTCGATTAGGCTATCATATATTTCCCTGGTCGATAAGATTAGATGGTATCGGCTCGGGTCATTTGAATACTTTCGGCAAAATGACGGTACCAGTTAGATTCGAAGATATTTACATCGAATTAGAATTACATATTGTAAGTGATGATAACTTTGCGTATGATTGTATTATGGGGCAGGACGTTGTTAGATATGCTGACATTATTATTGTGACTGATAACAGCGGTACTAAATTAGTACGTAGAAATATAGTTAACGTTTCGCAGAACCAAATCGAAAACAATAAAGATAATTTGCTTTTAGAACTTACTAATCATTTAGATAGCGATTTAAAAAATAAAATTGTAAATATATTTAGTAAATTTCCCAAAGTTTTGCCTTCCGAAAATTTTATAGGAAATGTTAAAACTGGTAAGATGGAAATAAAACTCAAAACGGATAAAAATATTTATTATCGTCCTTACCGCCTAGCCCCGATCGAGCGTGAAAAAGTTAAAAGTATAATAAATGATTTGTTGCGAGCTGGCATCATTCGTGAAAGTAGTTCTTCTTATGCTAGTCCTGTACTACTCGTAAAAAAGCGTGACGGTGGTGATCGACTATGCGTGGACTATAGATCCTTAAATTCTATTATAGAAAAAGAAAGATATCCACTTCCTTTGATTCAAGACGAGATTGATTAGTTAGGTAAAGCTAAATATTACATTTCAATTGATATGAAAAACGGTTTCCATCAAATCCCGATTTCGGAAAATAGTATTAAATACACAGCTTTCGTGACCCCCGATGGACAGTTTGAATATCTCAAAATGCCTTTTGGTATATGTAATGGACCCGCGGTATTTCAAAGGGCTATATCCAAAGCAGTAAAAGACCTGAAGTTTTTAAGGGTTTATGTCGATGATTTGCTTATACCATGCGAATCAATCGAACAAGGTCTCGAGTATCTTGATTTATGCTTGGCAGCACTCGTTAAATCCGGATTTACTATTAATTTTAAAAAATGTAAGTTTTTCGTTACGTCCATAGAATATTTAGGTTGGGTTATCTCGCCTGAAGGGGTGCGACCTAGTGAAACTAAGGTCAAAGCTTTGGTCAATTCTCCTATTCCCAAAACTGTCAAGCAGGTCAGACAATTCATGGGCCTTGCTAGCTATTTTAGGAAATTTATCCCTGAATTTGCCTCTAAAACCGCTTGCATAACTAAGCTTACTAAAAATGGACAGATTTGGGAGTGGGGTAATGAACAAGAAGCTGCTCGTAATTATATCATAGCCAAATTAATATCGGAACCAGTTCTCTCTATCTTTGACCCTTCACTTTCTACAGAATTGCACACTGACGCTAGTTCAATTGGTTATGGTGGGATTCTTATGCAAAAACATGGAACAAATAAAAGGGTAGTTGCATACTATAGTCGTCGTACAACTGAGCTAGAGTCAAATATAATTAAAAATAAATTAAGTCGCGGTATTTAATTCATTAAAAATTTTCCGTGTTTACCTCCTGGGTATACCATTTAACATTATAACAGATTGTAACGCAATTAAATCTACTATGTACAAAAAAGATCTTTCCCCTAGAGTTGCTAGATGGTGGATTTTCATGCAGGACTTTAATTTTGAGGTAGTTTATAAAAAAGATATTTATGTCGAACATGTTGACTACTTAAGTAGAAATCCGAGTAAAATGGCTTCTTCAAATTTGAATTGTTGTGAAAATTCACTTGAAATAAATTTGTTAAATGATCATTCGTTTTGGCTAGAAGTTGCTCAGCAAAGAGACCCCGAAACATTGTCTTTAATTGACAGGGTTCAAACGGGTAATATTGGAAATGATCAATATATATTTAAAAATAATTTATTATACTACAAATGTCCTTCAGACAACAAACTAAAAGCGTATGTCCCTAAAGGAAGTCGACTCAGTATACTACGTTTGTATCATGACGAAAACTGCCACGTTGGGAAAGAAAAAACGTTACAAAAAATTAGGGAGTCGTTTTGGTTTCCGGGTATTAATAAATTTGTTAAAAAATATATTGCTCATTGTTTAGTATGTGTTAAAGGAAAGTTTCACAGTGGTCCGCATCAAGGTCTTTTACACCCAATTGATAAAGTCCCAATACCATTTCACAGCGTGCATTTAGATTGTACAGGTCCATTCTCACAGTCACATAGTGGATTTAAGTATATTTTAATAACAGTAGATGCTTTTACAAAATATTGTATCATTAAACCTTATTTAAAACCTTATTAAAACTATGAGTAGTGAAGAAATGTTTAGCGTTATTCGTGATACATTGTCAATGTTTGGAACTCCATCTAAAGTAATTACTGATCGGGCTACAAATTTTTCCAATGTAAGTTTAACAACTCTATTTAGAGAATGGAACGTAGACCACCATTTGATTTCTACCGGTACCCCACGTAGTAACGGCCAAGTCCAACGATACGTTGCAACAATTATAAATATGTTGACAACTTTATGCAATACCGAAACAGAATGGCCGAACTTACTATATAAGGTACAGCTATCTCTTAATACAACTGTTCACAAAACAACGGGGTTTTCGCCATTGAGATTATTAATTGGTCATAATTCAAACATCCCTAGCGTACAGGCTCGACTAACTGACATTGAGGGACCAAGTCCTTATGATGTAAACCAAATAGTGGATACTAAAGCAGATAGAATTTTAGCATACAATAATATGAAATCGGCAGCAGATAAATATAAATTACGTTTTGATACTACAAGACGAAACAATATAAATTATGTATTAGGAGACATTGTATATGTTTGTCAAGATCACCGTCGCCATAGTAAACTTACTCCTAAGTTTAAAGGACCTTACGAGATTGTAGAAATTCTTCAAAATGAAAGGTATAGATTACGTGGACAAGGACGATTACATAATATAATTGTTGCAAAAGAGAAATTACGAAAATGGATCGGCGAATGGACTGATGAAAATTGGACGGTTGAACAAGGTAAGTTTAGATTTAGTTTTTAACGTTTTGGAAAAGAGATGAATGTTGAAGTGAGCTCACTGATAGGTGTATGTGTGTGTTTAAGTCTGTGTAATGAAGTATAAATAATATTTCTAAAGTCTAGTCAAATTGGCGAAGGGTGGCATAATTCACCTAACGCGACAAGTATGACTAAACTGTGTGAGGTTGTGTGAGACCGTGTGAGATATTTGTAATATTGTGATGCTGCAAGGGTAGTCGGGTGTGATGTCTGGACACCACGAGGCAGCACGTGGTGGGACTGATCACGACAGTCCAACTTGATAATTATGTAACTGGTAATGCTGCAAGGGTGGTCTGGTGTGATGTCTGGACACCACGACGCAGCACGTGGTGGGACTGATCACGACAGTCCAGCCTAAGTTGTTGTATAGCTGAGTTAAATGACCTGGTGGAAAGTTTAGACACCATGACCAGCTGCATGGTGGAACTAATCACGACAGGTTCTATGAGATCGTTATCGTTTTTCAGCTTTGCATGAAGATTCTCAGGACGACGAATAAGTTACCTTATTTAAATTATAATAATATCTTTTGATTATTTAGAAATATATTTCAATCGTATTTATTGTTTTATTCAAAGAAAAGAAACTAAGTTGGATTACGTCATAACCGGTTGTCAGAGGTGGGGTAGGGTAGGGTTGTTTACGATCCATTATAAAAGAGCTGTCGCGGCCACAACTCGGCACTTGCAATTGTGGAAAGGATCAGTACTCTGCTTCCAGTCGGTATTAATCTGACTCTGAGAACCTACTGTAGTGTGGTGTGTGACGTCATTCCAGATAAGTATTTTTAACATTTATTTTATTTAATATTGTGGATGTAAAATATAATTATTATCATATATAATACATTTAGTTTATTATAAATTAATTATATTATAATAAGATATAATGTACTGTAATTATTAGTATGTAGGTATTATTTTAGTTTTCTTATTAGTGTGTTACAATGATAAAAGTGAATAATTTATTATGAAATATGTTTTTATTATTTATATTTAGAACCTACTTCTAATACATGCATTTGAGCTTATATGTTCACTGAATTTATTGGTTTAGTGAATTTAATAAATTAAATGTATTGTTGGTTTGGATAGCTATAATATATGATTTCCATTACATATATATATTTTACCTTTTGCTTCATTGTATGTTAAATTTTTTTCAGATAATTAAGAGAAAGATAGAGTACTTCTTTAAACAAATTTAGGTGCCTCACTGAATTTATTCTACACTCAAAATACTTGAGCACCGCAAACTCTAAATTGGCTCGCCTCATTAACAGTTCAATTTAGACCCCGTCCAAGTTACTGCATATTATAGTCGTTCCGAAGTTATTGATTACGATTTACAACTTGTATACAAAGGTACATATAAATAATAAATTAAGAATACTAACTTGTTAGTTAACATAATACAAAATATATTAATAAATAAATTCAATAAAGAATTAATAATTATTAATTAGAGATAATTATTTATTTTTCTATCTTAAACGGTGCAAGAATTTCATCTTAAGCGAAACAATATAAATAAAATGGTCTTTAAGATCATTATATTTTAATTATATATTTACTATAATATAATAAGTAATGTGGTATAATTATAAGTACTTATGTAAGGCTAAACTTAATATTGCAATTTGGCTCGACTGTGCTTATTCATACTGTGTCTTCGTGTATACTTTGTACGTGGCTCACAATACCGTCTCGTGTTTTATTACAACAGATTTATGAATAACACAACTTGTGACGCTTTTATTATTTATTTTTGTTACCTTATATGTTTATATGTACGTGGTAAGTAAACCAATAAAAGGTTTAGAAGGAATATTTTTATTATTATTGAATTCTTTATTGTACACTGTCCAAAACATACAAAACTATTTATATTTTAGTTATATTTTATTTTTATTGTAATAAAATAGAACTATACATATCTATAGTTGATTAAAACTCAAAAGAGAACAGCTCTATCTATCAGTATATATGGATAACTATGGAAACTAAACCATATAAATTAGATTGCATTTAAGGTAGGATGCTATAGCGAATTATATTGCATTCATTCAATAATTGTTTTAAGGTAAATAGAAGTTTAAATAAACTGGTTTTATGTTTATTATATTAGTAATTTTGTTAAAGTCTTGTTAGAATTACGGAGATAAATTTATTTAATGGCAAGGTAAAAAGTATTTAATAAGAAACTGTTTCTCTTTTTGAAATTTTTTGATTTTTTTTGCTAAGGCCACCTAGTTAAAATTTAGTCAAATGTGTCCAATCCATATTCAATTTATCCAAAAATAAATAATATTTGTACACCAAATTATTTGTATGTTTTGAATATAAATGTAACTAACCATTAGAACCATAGGTTTTAAATTCTCTAACTACAAAAAACTGTCGTAAATAATTTAAAGACAAAAAAACTATAACTGCTATATAATGTGCTTAGGTGAATCGTATAACTCTGGTAATATAATCTACTAGAAGATGATTGATCACAAATATATATAAAAAAGATAAAGCCTTACACATTGAGTTTATTAAGAATCTTATATTGAAAAGGATAAAACATTAGTATGTGAGTGTACTTAAAGAGTATGGATAAAAACTCACACTCTAACGGGTTCTATATAAACAACAAATAACCTAAAGTACTTACTCGTAAAGTAGAAGAAATTGTTATGATTTGACTTGCAGATGAATAAAGTTTATTCAGTTAATGTCTTTTCTTTCTCAAGTGGTTGAAGTTTATTGATGTTTTGATACGTTATTGGCGATGTCGTTATTAATAAAAATAGTCACCAAAAGTTTACATCTAAAGAATTTTGTTCATGTAATATTTTTTATAGTTTTACATATACATGTTTTTCCTAACACGTAACTGGTTATTTCGGTAATATATTATTACACACAACATAATTTAGAGATTATAAACAACAAAACTAATTAGAATATGTTTGTTGTAAATAAAATACAAGTGGATTACAAAGTACTATATCATAATTTTCTTTCTTTTTTATTATGAAAAGTCTTAAGCTTTGTTTCTATAAGCAACAACTAATATTAATATGTGGAGAAGCCAAAACGAACTGGCAAACTTTTCAGGTGTATGAACACATACTGTATGATGTATGACTTTCGTTGTTTTCATTGGGAATACAATTTTTAAACATCTCTTTACTGTATTTAGTAGTAGTGTAATAGTAAAATAAAATATATTTGTGTATGTAATAGACCTCCCTTTGTATGAGACGTAACTGGAGCATATCAGTAAAGGAATCGTTAATTTCAGTCTGATTGTTTCTAATTGGAAGAAGTTATTTATTAACGGATATAATTATAATATAAATTCATAACTCACAGTGCAATTAGAGATCTGTTTTTTTTTTTATAGGAGGGCAAACGAGCTTGCGGGTCACCGTTAATATGTGATCACCGCCGCCCATGAACTCTTGCAACATCCAAGGATTCAAAAGAGCGCTGCCGGCCTTGGTGAAAGGAATATATGCCTTTTTTGAAGGTACCCATGACGTATCGATCTGGAAATACCGCCGAAGGAAGTTCGTTCCACATTTGAGTGGTACGTGGGAAAAAAGTCCATGAAAACCGCTGAGTTGAAGATCGTCACTCATCCAGGTGGTATGGATGGTAAAGGAGGCGATAGCGAGCTGTGTGGTTGTGAAATTCGGCGGTAGGCATCAGATCGAATAGTTCTTCGGAACTCTCCCCGTTGTAAATGCGGTAGAAGACGCACAAAGAAGCCACGTCTCTAGGCAATGCCAAAGAGTCCAGCCGTTCGCAGAGCACTGGGTCCCCGACAATCCGAACGGCTCTCCGTTGTACGCGGTCAAATGGTAGAAGCTGATATTGGGGTGATCCGAACCAGAGATGAGAACAGTACTCCATGTGTGGCCGGACCTGCGCCTTATAGAGCGCAAGTCTTTGGCCAGGTTTGAAATACTACCTCGCTCTATTGATTACTCCCAATTTCATCGAGGCCAACTTGGCCTTGCTCTCCAGATCACCACGAAGCCGACAATCGCAAGAAATGTCAAGACCCAGTAAACTGTTACTTGGTGAGGCAATAAGAGGAGTGCTCTCGAAGAGCGGTGATACGACAAATGGGATTTTTTTAGTGGTAAACGCGCAAACCTGAATCTTTAGGGGATTGAACTGAACGTGGTTCAGTTCACCCTACTCAGAGACCTTCCCCAGGGAGGTCTCTATTGAAAACACAAGTTTCTTTCGGCTCTCATCGACGTTTTCCCGAGAGAAACCTGCACGACCGGAATATACGCCTTTAAGGTAGGAGTGCCGAAATAGATGCGTTAGCACTGGAGTCAACTCAGGGGCACACGTTCGTAGCACCAATGGAGAAATGCCATCCAGCCCACTCGACTTATGAACGTCCAAGGAAAATAGATTCTGCCTGATAGTTTTTTGCCGAAAAATTATTTCAGTTATTGAGCTCTGACACCGCGGGATGACAGGCGGTGTCTTCTGTTGGTTGTTCAAAGTCGAGTTGGAGGCTAAAAGAGTGCCCAAGAGATCGGCTTTTTCTTTTGCCATGTGGGCCAGAGAGTCGTTCTCCATGTGCAACGGCGGTAGGGACGGCTGGCTAAAGTTGCCCAGAGTGGCCTTTGAAAACGCCCAAAATTTGCGCGTGCCAGGCCGATATTCTGCCAACTGATCCTTCATTTTGACGATATGCTTGAACTTTGCTCTAGCGATTTGCCGTTTGAAGAATCTGGAGGCACGGTTGTATTTCCTCTTCAGAACTCTAGAGTTCGGATCCTTAGTGATTAACGCATTGGCCCAAGCTTGATAAGCCTGCCGTTTGCCAGCTGCTGCAGCCTTGACAGACGCAGCAAACCAAGGCCGCGATCTGCCACCAAGTGGTACTACAGAGCTTGGTACAAAAAGTTCCATGACCTGAAGTATTACATCAGCTACAGCCGCAACGCAGTCACTAGGATCGTTGGAAGGGAAACAAATCGGCCCCTATGGGTCGGATGCAAAAAAAAACCGCATTCCATCCCAATCCGCTGATTTGTAGTAGCAAACGCAACGAGTCGCAGGTCTTGTGCGAGCCGGACGTTGAATGGGCACTACACTCCGTACCAGACAGTGATCAGAGGACCCTAAGGGAGCCTCGACAGTGACCTGGTACTTTTCTGAATGTGTCGTCAGCAGAAGATCCAACAAAGAGGGCGTGAGGCTGTCCACATCCGGTAGACGAGTGTGCGTCTTTACCAGCTGGGACAGACCATTTGCCAGAGCAAAGTTAAACACAGATCTCCCCGCGTAATCGGTTGCACCTGACCCTAACCATTCGGTATTGTGCGCTTTGAAGTCCCCGAGGACTACGACTTCGGCGGAGGGAGTCTGTGAAAGCAGGTCGTCAATCTTCGCTTGAACGTGGCCCAACAGTTGATCTGTTTGTGCATTATAGACTCTGAAGTGATCGTCCATGTCCACGTGCAGCCAGAGCACGGACAGGTCCCGATCTTCTGAAAATCTGAAGGCGACGGTAACAGATATCTTCCCTTACGAGCACAGATACCCTGGCGTGTGGTATAAAATGATGTTCTAGTTTATACCCGGAGTATGATAGGTACGCTGTGTTGCTAGGTTGAGATATCTGCGTCTTCGACAAAAACAACAAGGCCAGCTGCACCGTCTCAAGGTGGTAGTGGACGGCGTTTAGGTTCGAATGATGTTGCAAAAGTCCACATTTAGAGTGGAGCGGGGTGCCGCTGTTTGCCATCGTTTGCCCTCAGAAAACACAAACAGCGATACTTTGCCCGCCATAGATACGACGGGCAGCCCAAGCAAAATTCGAGGATCATTCCCCCGATTTTGCTCGGGGAGGGGGTCCCCGGCTTCATCAAAACCAGTACCCTCCTGGGGTACTTTCTTTCTTTCTTTCTTTCACGCACCACTTTCATGTTTGGCGTGAGGGTGGGGGGGGTTTAGCTTCCGGATTTTCTCACTCACCGACGGAACATAACCAAATGAATTTGGTTACTACACGTCGGTCTTCTGTGAGAGGGTGGTCCTTCCCCGGTCGAGGCAGCCCAATACGAGCTGCAGTCAGATAACCACAGCTAGGCTCTATCACCCGCAAAAAAATCATTCATAATTAGAGCTCTAAATTGATATATCGCTTTTTGTGACCTATAAATACTCACTTACTGGCTAAACAAATAAAGCTTATCTTAAACCATTATGATAACTAAACTGAGAGTTTTTTTTTATTTTTTCATCAGTATTTAAATGAAAAAAAATCTGTAAAATCACAGGAGTATCAGTAGCACAGTGACATTCAATACATATTTTTCTTCCACACTTTGAATATATGGAGTAAAATAAAGAAGTATTTACATCCAATTAAATTATATAACTTTTTGAAATAAAAATATAAATATAGATGATTGCACTAAATTACACTGAATGTTTTGAATATTTCTAAAATTAAAAAGAATAAGAAGTAAATACTATTTATCTTGGACTATTAACATCCGAACGAAAATTATCGTGATCGATATCTGAACTTCTTGACTTCAAACATCTTTAATACTGGAGTTAGCAACCGATAAAGGAAAATACTAATGGCTTGTAATTCTTTCCATGTCACTTTAGTAGGCAAGTCAAAAGAAGTAATCAATAAAATTGAAGTGATACCAAAAAATAGTTTCCCACATCAACTGTGTGTCCGTTTTTCACATTTTGTAAATACCTGACATTGAATTTCAGTAGAATAATGAGATATTTTCATTCGTTAAACTTTGACTACAACATTCATATTCACAAAATTTTAGTTAATACATAATAGGTGACACAGCACCTTTCTGTTACGATCTGCCAGCTTTTAAGACATAAACATACGAGTATATAACATTCCGCACAAAATCTCAAATAATTTATAATCGTATAAAATAGGAAATTAAAGGATCATGTAAATCATATTTATCATTTTTTAGATCAAATTAAGATAAGCTTTAATAGAGGAAATAGATTTTGTGATTGAAAACAGGATATAAAAAAATACTTTAAAAAACTACTAAAATACAAAAACAATTTCATGTCTGCGGGTTTATTTCAGTAGATTTCGACTTCCCATAACTGATATTTGCACAGCTGTCCCAAATGTCAAATACCAAACCAAATTTATCAGGCAATATTAACAGATTTTGTTTAAATATGTTTAGTTTAAAATTATAAAGATTGAGCAACTAGATTTCTGAATTCACTGTCGAATGTGTTTGAATCTCCCTAAATATAACATTGTAATAATATTTTTTCAAAAAGTTTGAAAGTTTTTAATGTCCTCTTTAAGTAACGATTTTCTTTAAAAGAAATAATAGAAATTACATATTCCTTTAAAATTTGGCAATTGCACGTAAGACAAGACAATCAGAATTCTATTTGAACAAGAATTCTAATAAAAATAACTTTAATGTTCCTACAAATACAGTGCAATAAATGCATTTAATCCTCGAACAAAATTGTTAAATGAATTTGAGATATGTCCTGTGGAAGTAACAAGGAAATAATAAACTCATGATTTATAGCAGGAGAAATATCATACTGTAATAAGTAAAATATTTCTTATAGTTTTAATATTACCATAAAACAATTACACTGAACAATCAGATCTTTACAACATATTACATTATATAGTTACACGTTAAAGCAAAGAAAAATGTGTTAATACTCATACATGTTAAATTTTTAAAAACCATATCTCTAAATATGTGATAAAAATATTTAGCAAGTGTGTACAAACCGATTGCATGACTTTCAATTTATAACTCATGTATTTGCAGCAGGTGTATTCCCTCGTGGTTAGAAAACTTTTATCTCTTATTTATTTCGTAGTAATGTTACACTAGACTATTGGCATTCTGCTGACTAATTTCTGAGTAATGGATAATGCAAAGAGCTCGGTTCATTAATGTGATGTTCAAATCGTTACTTGTTTACGTGATTTTTGTAGAAATTACAGAAGATCTTCAGAGCTCAAAGTTAGAATTATTAATCGTTTAATATTAATTAACAAACCAGATTCTATCAAGAGTTATAAAGATATATCTTTAGCGGAATTTTAACATTTTGCAAAAGCTTACTTCAACAACACTGTTTGTCTGTTATATTTATTTGAATGAAAATTCTCAAACAACGTTTGAAGTTAAAAGTTTCAATATATATAAAAGTTTTCTGTTTATACAAAGAAAACTTTTAAGTTAATACGACGCCAGGAAATACGGTAACCAGTATTGTTATCCTAATAAAGATTTGACTATAATAAAAATAATTATTCGATTCGAATGACAATTTTTAAATAAGACTGAAATTAAAAATAGACAATTTTCTAAGATCTAGATTGTCGATAAAGAAATCCAAGAAATTCATTAAATTAATTTAAAATACAAAATAATTAAGAACCGCAAACACTAAATTGCCTTATCCAATAAAATGTTCATTTAGACCATACTTTGTAGAAACTTACTTAAATAGTCACAAATATTTAACAAAGTATGAATTATTATTAAATATAACATTTATTATTACATTTAAAGTGATTAATTATCACGAAAATAAAATATACTTGTACTAATTGTTATTCCATAATTATGAGTTGTATTTAAAAACATCTTTCTATCGAATACAACAGTTCTATTAAACATTTGCACTCGATAGATCATTATATAAGAAAGTAACTCTTAAAGATACATAGCAAGTTAATTATTACCGAGGTTTAATAATTAACAAAACCCTTTTGTATTACACACGAACAGAATCATTAAAATCTAAAATAGTTGAATAATAACTGACAAAATGTTTTGGAACCCTTATCATAGAGATGTTAAGCCTCTTAATCCTTGACATGTTTTAGAGAGGTCAGAAGTACATTTGACTCATACTGTTATGGGACTAATATTTGCCAAAGTATTTAAAAAACAATATGGTAACATCAAAATGAAAATAATCAGTAGTCTATTACATATGCGTGGTGAGTGAATAAATAAACAACTACACGTAAAAATAGACAAACTATAAAAAAACCATTGTATTAAATTCTTTGGCTTCCTACTGAAGACCTATATATTTATATGCACTCAATATAAAAATTACATCTCTTTATTATTTTATTCTATTAACTACTATAAATATAACTTTTTAGTTGAATAAAAATTTTGTGATGCAACAACAATATTTATTGTAATAAAGATATTATAAATACAATAATAATTGTGGTACAATTTTAATAATTTATGATCTTTATGATTTACTGATCCTTTTATTTCCATAACAAAGAATTTATTAAAACAATTAAAAGGTTTTAACCATTTACTTGGCTTAACTGTTATAGAACATAATTTAACTTTATTAATAAATAATTGTTTATTTTTATTTTAAATAAATATGAAATAAAATATCTCGTTCGACAGGGTCGATCGTGTTAGGTAGATTCCCGTCGGTCGGATCGACAAAGAAAAACGAGCCAGCAGTATTCTACTGGTCATTACGAGTCTTATGACGGGTCACTCTGCATATATTGGGTGAGCGGGGAACCACCCCCCACCCCTATTTCCTAAACGGGGAGTCGCATCAAAAAACTTTCCGGAAAAAAAAAGTTTCCTCTTTTAATTTGTTAATTTTCTAAGATATTTGCGACCAAAAAAATTTTGCCTTCTTCTGTGACTTTTTTCGGTTTTTAACTTTCAACCCCCCCCCCAGCCGTCCAACCCCCCGACCGATTTCCCCCGTTCAAGAACTTAACCTTCATTTTGTCTTTAAGAATGTGTATAATAAGTTTGAAAATCCTCCGTCAATATTTGCGACCTGTAGCGTGTCCCAAAGGTTTACACTTTCACCCCCCCTCCCCCCCTTTCACTTTTTCCAAAAAAACGAGATGCTACGTTTGTCCTACTAATTTATTCTATCGACCTGTGAAGTCAGATTTTGCCTACGATGAATTTGGACTGATGAATCATATATACATATATATATAGAGGGATATATAAATATTTTTTTTTCGACGGATTCTCAATCTCCAGTTCATAAACGGCGTAGCACCCCTATTCTGGGGTCTGGGTCCCGTCATCGCATCGATTGCAATAGATAAATTCATCTATGGAATCTACCTAAAAACATCAACACGGCGTTACAGAAAGTGCCCATTGATTAAACTACTTAAGACAAACGCATACTAAGGATAAGCTATCGATGATAACAAATATCTCCCGTTTAGAACCGGCTAAGAAATATATCGACTCTATATGTTATATATACTACCAGCAGACCCGGTCACGCATTGCTGAGACTGTTGTTTTTGATATATTACATTGTACTAAACTATATAAGGGGTAACGATCAGAGTACATGCCCTACTTACTCAATCCAGTCAACAGATACCGACATCTGTTAGAATCGTTAGGAGCTAACTGCAAATTGTGACTGCAAAATAGTAAAGAAATAATTTGCAATAAAATAATGACTATGAATTGAGTTGAAAACCTTTTAAGTTAGAACAAACTTAAAATCGGTTTAGTAATTTAGGAGTCTATGGCAGACAAACAACGTGACACGTAATTTATATATATTAAGATTGTGGAAATTGTTTCATACATTGAGAACCGGCCGAACTGTCAAAACTATTTCTATTTGGCATTATAGTTTCAGTATAATTAGTTGTATGAACATACATGGTGTACAGACAATTTTTTTAATGAATGTTGTATGGTCGAATACTAGTCTCATAAAAAAAAGAAAACAATCACTTGAAGGAAATCTTTTCTCTCTCTGAAATGCAATTTCTAAAATCCCTTTATGGGACTTGTAGGTTATTTTTTGTAACTAGTTATTTCTTCTGAGGAATTCTTTTAGTATTGTATAAGATTTTGATAATTAAATGTCCTCATAAATATAATATAATATATATAAAATGATATAAAAGAAACCTTCATCTTGTACATATAGCAATGATAAAGGTTTAAGATTCGTACAATGCCGTACTTTTTGAATTATTCATTTAACCTTTAACCATACTTTATGTGTTTGATACGAATTTTAAAATTATGTATAAATTTGAACGTAATAAATTGATTTATAACACAAAGTAGTTTTTGTGTTTATATGGAGTACTTGGAGTCAATATACAAATAATAAATTTTTGAATATAACAATTAATCCATAACACATTTTTTTTTTTAAAGTTTCTATTTACTAAACTGCTACAGACAAATGCCTCCATAGAATAAGCGTAACTATCGATCTTCAATCGTTTTCTGCCGTTGTTTGATCCACTTATGTGGGACAGAAATAGAATTCAAACAATCTTCTTTTGATCAAACGATTATGTCACGCCTTAGTATGAACTAAGAATAGTATAGGCGCTGAAATTCACACAGTAATAGTAAATATAGATAATTTTTTTATTGTTTCTCAGCATTACAATAACCAATTCATTTCATCTACTAAATCAAATATTATTATCTACTTTTTGCCGTTGGCACAAGGGATTTGTTTCGCAGCTTCCCTCCTATGGACTAATCCAAGAATTTATGCAAGGCCGTTTTCGACGGTTTTTGCTCGGACCCCTGAGTGCTTTGCTAGTGTACCCAAGGCTACATGCCACCACCCACCTCTGATTCTCCTGCAATAATGATATGTTGAATATTTTCAACATACATTATTTTGCATATGTCAGCATTGGGAATGTTGTATATTCCGGCCATACAGGGCTCTCTTGGGAAAACGTCGACGAGTGCCGAAAGAAACTTGTATCTTTTATAGAAATCTCCTTAGGAATAGTCTCAGAATGAGGTGATCTGAACTTCGTTCAGTTTAATCCCCGAAAGACACAAGTATTCATATGTACCACTAAGAAAACCTTATTTATTTTTATGAAGCCCTACTCACAATGCCTCGTCAAGAATCAGTACAATTTAACTCGATACTTCGAGCGCTTATTAGTTTTGTGATCATCTGGAGAACAAGACCAAGTTGGTCTCGATGTAAGTGGAAGTGACCAATAAAATAAGGCAGTATTTCAGGCCTGGCTAAAGATTAGCGCAGGACTTTATAAGGCGCAGGTCCAGCTACACAGTACTGTTCTGGAGTACTGTTCTCACCTCTGGTCCTAGCTTTAGCTAGGTCCTTAGCTAGCTTTAGCTAGGCTAGGTCCTTTGGGATTGTCGAGGACCCGGTGCTCTGTGAATGGCTAGACTTTTTGGCATTGCATAGTGACGTGGATTCTTTATGCGTCTTTTATCGCGTTTCATCGGGGAGTATTCCAAAGAGCTCTTTGATTTGATGCTTGCCCCTCATTTCATTAGGACCTTTCTTCCACATACCACGAATTCCATGTGGAACGAACTCCCTTCGACGATATTTCCGAATCGATACGACATCTCAAAGGCATATATATGCCCACGTCCAAGGCCGGTGATGCTGTTGCGAACCTGGGATGTTAAGAAAGTTCATAAGTGGCGGTAATCACGAGTCATCTGCACGCTTGGTTACCCTCCTCTTTCATATAAAAAAAGAACTGGTTTACTTGTAAGGAGGTTCAATTATTGTTATTGTAACTTTTTTATTCTTCCTTACAATTTATATATAACTTAACTTACCTCACCGACTTCGATACCATAATAATTCCTAATAATTTTTATCAACTCCATTACTTTTAATTTTAGCTGTAAATATCATCTCTACGCTGACGACTAACAGTTTTATATACATACTGGAGTCAATTCGATCGTATCTGCAATATCCTCACTTAACACCGCTCTGAACAGCCTATCACTTTGGTCTAAAAATTATGGTATTGACGTCAATCCTTGTAAATGTCGAGCAATAACTATTCATAATATAATAATAATCACACGCCAACTGGCAAAGATTGACTTTAATTCCTTACCAAATGATATTTATAATAATAGTATAATACAGTTCACGTGTAATGTCAAAAAATTTGGAATATTTTCTCCAATTTTCTC
The DNA here is from genome assembly GCA_918358695.1 of Melinaea menophilus ssp. n. AW-2005. Taxonomy (NCBI): domain Eukaryota; kingdom Metazoa; phylum Arthropoda; class Insecta; order Lepidoptera; family Nymphalidae; genus Melinaea; species Melinaea menophilus. The sequence goes on from OU911052.1 coordinate 16,722,324, forward strand.
CAATTCAATGCGAAAATTATAGGTAGTGAACTTATTGTTACTGCCTATTCTCGATTATGCAGATGTGTGCTATTTGGACACCAACGAAAATCTACTTAATAAGCTTGAACGTTTACTTAATACTTGTATTCATTTTATTTTTGGCCTGCGTAAGTTCGATCATATTTCGAAATTTAGATACAAATTAAATTGGTTACCCATTCTTTCTCGTAGGAATGTCAGAATTCTGTGTCTACTATATTCTCTTTTGTTTAATCCTCCCACTACTTTATATGTCATATGCAAATTCTCTTTCTTATCTGATTGACATGACAGATGACTCCGCTCTTCTAGCAATTTATTGCTCAGTACTTCACTTCATCGGTCTGGTTTTGTGTCCAACTCGTTTGCTGTTACTGCAGTTCTACTCTGGAATGAATTACCTGAGTGTCTTAAAAAGGCCCGTTCTCGAGAGACCTTTAAACGTCAGGTGAAAGATCTTTATTTAGTCAAAGAATAACACATCCAATCTTTTAAAAATAAACATAAATATATAATTTATATCATGTATTATATTACAAAACAAAAACTTCTCAACGAAGTAAATACCGAGTGACGAAAGCGAATCCACTGACAAAACTCCTGATATGAATTTTGCGACGAAAAAAACCACGAACATTTTTATTCACAAACGTAAACAAACACAAAAAATGTGAATGTGTTCGGAACGTTGCCAACTTGCCTTCATCAATCTAATAAAATAAAATCAAAAATGCAATTTGTGCAACGTTTCGAGCACATTCACATTTTTTGTTTGTATTTTTTTTGTTTGTTTGTTTGTTTGGCAACGTTCCGAACACATTCACATTTTTTGTGTTTGTTTACGTTTGTGAATAAAAATGTTCGTGGTTTTTTTCGTCGCAAAATTCATATCAGGAGTTTTGTCAGTGGATTCGCTTTCGTCACTCGGTATTTACTTCGTTGAGAAGTTTTTGTTTTGATATCAATAGTTTTGTAAAAGGATTGGAAACAAAATGCTGTGCGATTATTTTTCATGCAAATATATACTCATTTATTTGACCAACACATGGAACTATCTATAATGACATGAGGGACTCTCGTAGGGCCTTTAAAGACAAACTTAAATGGTGCCAAGACAATTCAGAACAGATTAAAATGGACATCCTGGCTACGTCATATAGAAACAAACATTTTGGAAAATTCTGGCAACAAACAGACAAACTGAATACAAGATCGAATATTCCGGCTGAAGTAAGGGGAGTGAGAGGTTGCCGTAACAAAGCAAATATGTTTAAAACACAATTTACAGTGGATCCCTGTGAGTTCAATTTCGCCGAGGCTGGCAGGGGGGATATTATAAATAATGGGGAAAGCTTTGTACGTTTCACGTCTAGCGAAGTAGTAGATACAATAATGGGTATGAAGCGTGGAAAGTCGCCTGGACATGACGGCCTGAGTGTTGAGCATCTGCGACACGCTGGTGTGCACCTTCCTAGAGTCCTAGTTTTGTTGTACAATATTTGTATAAGCCACGGCTTTCTGCCGGACTCGATGACAAGGACAATAGTCGTGCCTATAATCAAGAATAGGGCGGGGGATGCGGCGGACAGAACCAACTACAGAGCGATATCTCTTGCTACCATCATAGCCAAAGTGCTTGACGGCTTGCTTGATACTCAACTTAGCAGAACAATTAACATACACGATGCGCAGTTCGGTTTTAGATCAGAGCTGTCAACTGAGAGCGCAGTATTGTGTCTCGAGCAAGCTGTAAGGTACTACACGGATAGAAAGACCCATGTGTTTGCGTGTTTTTTGGATCTGTCGAAGGCATTTGACCTCGTATCCTATAAAATTTTATGGCAGAAGCTTGAAAAGGATAGCAGTTTAAGACCGGAGTTGATATCACTATTAAAGTACTGGTATGGTGCCCAAAGTAATGTGGTAAGATGGGGTGATGCACTTAGTGAACCATATAAATTAGGGTGTGGAGTAAGACAGGGGGGCCTGACGTCACCCAGATTGTTCAATCTGTACATAAACGGGCTCATAGAGAGGCTTAGCGGGGCAGGCGTCGGTTGTTCGATAGATGGCGTAATGATGAACAATTTTAGTTACGCAGACGATATGGTTCTGTTGAGCCAGTCGGTCAGTGGTCTTCGAAGACTGATAAAAATCTGTGAGGAATATGCAAAGGAGAATGGACTGAGGTATAACGCTAAAAAGAGCGAAATTTTAATTTTTCGAGGAATAAACAAACAGTTAAATTTCATTCCTAAAATACATCTGTCTGGAACTTCTCTGAAACTAGTATCTGAATTTAAATACCTTGGTCATATTGTGAATGAACGCCTGGGTGATGATAGTGATATCGAGCGGGAGCGCAGGGCTCTGTCGGTTAGAGGCAATATGTTGGCCCGTAGGTTTGCACGGTGTTCGACACAGGTAAAATTAATATTATTTAAAGCCTATTGCCAGTCCTTTTACACGTGCAGCCTATGTGCTGAGGGCTTTGTTGAGGAAGCCTCGATACTGCAGTGCATCGGCAATGTTTGCGGAGGCTCGTGTAGACGACTTCTATGCGATAATACGAAAGCGGACCGCGTCCGCAATGACAAGATTACTGAACAGCTCCAACAGTCTTCTCAGCATATTGGCGTTAAAGCTAGACGCTCCCCTCTGGAGGTCCTGGGATAGTGTACACGTAGCATCGAAGCGTAGCGTATACTAACTGTAGGAGTATAGCGTTGAGTTATTTGTAGAATTAAAAAAAAATAATAATAATTAGAACGATGATTTCCATGAATTTTATTTTATTTAATTTCATTAATAGTATTTTATGATTTTAATTATATTTGATTTGAATTTAATTTATATTTATTTGAATTGAATTTATATTTAATTTTAATAAATTTATGAATTTTGTGCATTTTATTAATTTTATTTTACTGTATAATTTGAGATTGTTATGTTGAATACTAACTACGAGTACTATTATAACATTAGTTACTTAAGTTAAAATGTTACTAACACTTATGGATGAATTATCTGAAATAAATTGATTTATTATTATTATTATTATTATTATTTGGAATAGTTGCCTGTGACAAAATGAGAGTGTTTTGGCTCAGAGGATGAGCGTTGTAATGACAAAGACGAGACCTCGAATTCGATTACCACAGGTGCCCGATTTTTTTTTCATTTGATTTTTTCAGTTTCCCTTTATTTTTTTAATTCATTGCTTCAAAACAGAATTTCTTCAGAATTCGGATTTTTTTCTGTAAATTTTGTTTTATTGTTACAGACGGCAATGCGTTAGTGAGTTTATTCACTGTGCAACTAGCATTGAATTTTAACCGTGTTGTGAGTACGATTCTGGCTTTAAGTCATTTTTTGGCAATTTTTGGTCATTTTTCATGATTTTTTGAACTTCTCACGGCCATATCTCAAAATAACGAGTTTTCCCAGATATATGCTATATACCAAATTTTAGCTCTAATTTGGGGCTACGAATGAGGAAATTTTCGAAAAAATCGTTGGCGCCGTTTTTGAGAAAATGGCCGATCTGTCCCCGGCCAGTTGGCCATTTTTTGCCTTTTGACCAAAAATGTCACGCCAACAAATGTTTTTGCCATTAAAATGGACATTATTCAAAAGATAAGCTTGAGACCTTTCCAATGATGCCCAATTTGTCAATGTACGTCAACTGGTTTGGCCACAGTCCCTGTACGAAAAATGGCCATTTTTGGCCTTTCGAGGGCTGGCCACGGCCAACATGGCGGCCAAATCCAAATGTCGTAGAACAAAAAAGTCTTAGTTTTTGATGTACTTCAATCCCTGAAAGTTTGAACAAAATCAGTTGAAACTACGAATATACCCACACACAGACAAGGTAATCATCGATGGAGGCGCCAGTCAAAATTTTCAAAATGTCATATCTCATCAACCGGTGGTCGGATTTTGGCGTTTTTGGGCTTGTTGAAAAGGTCTCGACGAGGACCTTTAGGAAAATCCTTTTCAAGGTAGAAATAAGTGATTTTATACTGGTGCGGAGCCAAAAACTAAATTTTAGTCTCATTTTTCAAACGGCCGTAGAGGTGAGGCGGTAGGTATATTGCTAAGTGTAAATGCATTTTCTGGGTCTATGGACCAAGGGCTTTCTAAAGATACCACACTCATACCAGAAGGTCTCGTGTATAAAAAAATCGATATTGCGCGTATATATACAGAGTTAGACTTTCAGCACTGTGGGTGCTTTCGTCACTCTGAGCTAGCTAACGCCCGCTTTGATATTTCCATATTAATATTATCAACACTTTTTATTTGTATTTTATTTTTGTTTCTTTTGCACGCCTACGGACGTCTTCTCTTTCACATCCTAAGGTTGGCTGGTAGAGAATGCCTATAAGCATTATGCCCGCCTTTTATACACTATTTTATATTGTGCTATAAAGAATTAAATAAAGAAATAATAACACTTTACTAAAATACTTCTGGATTTTTCTTCTACATGGGAAACATACATCATACGTACATACATACACTTAAGTTTAGAGCAAAAAATATTTATATTTAAGTATTTTATTTAACTTAAATAAATATTACATATTTCTTAAATATTTTGCAAGACTAGGGAAGCCAGGATGAACAGATTTCTATTTGAACACGAAGTTGAACAAAAATAACTTTAGTATTTCTACGGCTACGGTGGATTCGTTTGATTCTCGAACAAAGGTTGCTAGATGAGTAGAGTTCGTATTTGAGACATTTCATGTGGAACTAATAAGGAATTCATAAACTCGCAAATTGTAGCAGAAGGAAAATTATATTTTCGTAACCTGTATACTTTTAATGATTTTAATAATGTTGTTATAAAACAAGTTCACTGAACTTCAATCTCTTTGAACTACTAAGTTATACGAATTTCTGTTTTTGGGTAGCTTTGGCTATGAAACGTTGAAATTGTTAAGTTAAAGTATAGACCAACATATTTTAATTTCCTTATTTTTATTATCTTCACACATGTAAACCATGTTAAGTTTAAATAATCGAAAAGTAAGATTTTCAAAGATTTTAAAAGAAATTCATTAGCTTTCATGTACGTTTCGAAAAGACATTTACTTTTAGAATTAGGTTAGGACATACTACCGTAAGGGACGAAATTCCAGTTGACTCAAATTAAATTCTATAGCCGTTAATATATATATATATATATATGTATATATATATATATATATATATATGTTTTTGTATATTTATTTCACACTTATATGCACGCTTGACACGGGTGCAACGTATATATCCTTATTTAAAATATGTTGTTGCACCTGTTATGAAAAATATATTCTTACCAATATTTGTTAAAGATTCACTAACCATAATTTGCATCGTGTTCAATATATTTTCACAAGCTTGTAAAATCTTTTCTAGTAATCGATTACGTGACGTTCCATACTTAACTTGTGTGTGCAAGGCCGGGGCAGTGACTTGCCAGACTTTTTAGAAATCTTAAAATCTTTTACACATTAAAAATTTACTATAATATGTATTTACTATGATAATAAAGGGTACAAACAAACAGTGAAAGAAATTGTGATACGAGAAATCGGTGCACATTTTTTTCTGATTTATTTTTATAGTTATTTTAGAAGATTTTAAAATCTCTATGATTACTTTAGTCATTGCAGTAAAGTGACTTACATACTTATATTACTTTATAAATTAAATAGACTAAGAGAAGCTTATTTTGCTAAAATGTATGAATTATAAATAAAAGATATAATAAACTAAGAAACCATATTTAAACAGTCTGCAAAAGTGTATTTAAACAATGTTATTTGTCTTTTTTCTTTTATTTGATTCAAAATTCTAAAGCAGTTCTGTTCCCGAAGTTTACTGTTTAAAAATTTATAAAATTTTACTGTCTGTATATATATGAGGATGGCATATTTCCAGAAAGGAATATGTGGTGATGAATTAAAGATATTAAACAAATATCGTCGTTTCTTGTAACCTTAAAGAGTTAGCAATATTTATAACTATAGAATTGACAACAATTTTGAATTATGTCTGAATTTTCGGTTGAATAAATTTCCCAAAATAAAAACTAAAATAAAGATCTATAATTTCGATGAAATAATAGAGCCAGTTAAGTGAATTAATTTCAAACACAAAATACTTGAACACTGCTAAGATTAAATAGCCTCGCCTCGCCAGCTACAAAACGGCATGTCGAGATAGCATGATGTGAAATGTGGCTAGTTTACTGGCCACACTACTGCGGCTCACCAGGCTCTGTGCGGATAGACTGCTACTGGTGACAGAACATCTGTCCATCGGGAGCATCTTCGCAAGCGCATAAAAATAGGATCCTGGAATCTCCGGGATATGATCCATCCAGAGAAAAAAGACACTATCTGTTTATAATATGAGGAATCTATTTGTAGCGAGGGTGGACTGGTTGGATTCACCATGTATAAATCGAAAATAAAAGTTATGATTGTCGACTGAACTAGTAAATTCAAATTTTTCAGAGAATTTGTGTATCTGGTCATTAGTATCTGGTCATAGAGGCCCAAGAGAATCGAAAGGAGAATCCAAATGATCAAAGCTGCAATGAGCTTATGCGTATCTATAATATATCTAATGTCACCAAGGTCAATACGGACATTAGTTTTCTCGATATTCGTAAATGCCTCGGAATCATGGACAATTCGTGTATCAGACCGGAAAGGTATTGAGGCAAGGAAAACAATGCTCCGCATTCCATGGACCGCCAAAACAACTAACAAATCTGTATTGGAAAAACTTAGTATAAAAACAAGATTTTCAATGCTATTGAAATTCTCTAATATTTTGGTCACATTGCCCATCTACAAGGCAACAACATCAACAAATTACTTGTGGGCGAGATTGAATGAAAGAATACCTAGTCGTTAGTGTGACTAATTATCATCTATCATCTAATCGTCTCCTCATAATAACTGTCTCAAAAGAGATTGAAAACGGGACGAAATGGTATCAAACGATACATCAAACCACGAAGGTCTTTCATGGACGTGAATATCAGTAATACAGTATTTGACTACGAAGAGAGATAATATAATATTAAGTATCCTGCTATAATAATATACGCTTATGTTGGAATAAACTTAATATTATAAGTCCATTCGACTGTGTTTAATCACACAACTGTGTCTTCATGAATACATTTTACGTGACTCAGATACCTCTTGTTTTATTACAACAGATTTATGTGTCGTACAAACTGTGGTTGTTTTCATGTCCAATTTTATTACCTTATACGTTTATATGTATGCAGTTTTCGGGAAAATAATATGATAAGTTTAAACAGAAATAAATTCACGTTTTTCTTTAGCACGAACAAAATTTTAGATTAAATACATTCTCATTCATTTAGATTATACTAATTACTATCAATGGTTAAATAAAAAAATATCATCAATTTTATATAATTTATATAATATCTCTATGGTACAAAAAAATCATCTTTAGTATAATATTGAATACTTTTTAATTATTATTTATTATGATTTATCTTTTACGTGTAGACAAAGGAAAAGTCCTTCGTCGATTAAAATTAGTTCTAACTTTTAAGAATGTAACATTAGAAATCTTAAAAAATGTGATGGCACGCAATTTTTAAATAATAGTAATTTATACTTTTTCGACCGTACATACAGTATATACATACTGTATGTACACTAAAGTATAATGTCTTTCTTCATTCTCTACTGTTCTTATGTTTCTAAAGGTCATTTTAATATTATTGGATATTCATACTTCATTGTCATCGATAATGGTTAAATATTTTATATAATGGCAATAAAAAAACTGTTTTTTTTAAATCAACATGGATTTAAATTATTACAAGCTGTTCAATAAGCTACTGTACCGACGTTGCAAAGTTGTAATTTTTTAATATTTTTAATAAATCGTTCGTAAAGTTCTTAGGCAAAGTTTTATATTTTTTCTATCCCAAGATTCTTTCTTTTATTATATTTCGGAGAATATTTGAATAAAAAATCTTTTGGTTCAAGACTTCCTCGGGGTTAGTAGTTTTATTATTACCGAATTATGTTTTTATTATTCAGCGAACAATAATACAAGAATGTCGGATATTGCTTTAAGACTAGAAATATTGAGATATACATATTTCTCAATCATACAATATTTCCTAATAAATATGATACATAAAGAAGGAATAACAATTTAACAAACGAATTTTTTGCCTAATATTTTTATTAGAAGGCGATATTATATAATATATAAAAATAAATGTTATTAAACTTTTCAAATAACATATTATCTTAAGAACTTAATATAAAGTCTTTGTGTCTGAATATTCCTCATAGCTTATTAAATCTTTATCATACTTCGCGGAAGCGAACTCTCCAAGACGTTCTTACACAATGAAAAGAATTTGTGGAGAACTTATGCCACAGTGGTACTAACCTCAATTCTGAACTTAATATAAAGTTACACAATTCAAAAAGCACTAAGCGTACGTGGGGATATTTTAATGTATTGTATATTACTCTACTCATTCAAATATTTAACATACTTTGATATGTATTTACAAATGAAAACACATAAAACTTTTAATATATTAACACATATTCATAGACAGAAGGACCAGATATTGCCTAAACCAGGTCATTTTAATAGCTATAGCAAATTTAGAAATATATATTATTCTTAACGTTACATGTACTCAAATTAATAAAATACTAAGATGATCGATAAATATTTTATAATTATGAAATGTTGTCTCAAATGCCAAAGTTCTTTCAAAGTTCAAATATTTTATTATATTATATTTTGGTAAGAATATATATTAACACATACTATTATAGTCGACTTTGTTGTACATAATATAAATAAATATAAATATTAAATACTAACAATTTTGGTGTTGTTCTAGAAATTATAATTATTTATGAAGGTAATATATTTTGCAGAATGCAGAAATTTATACATAATATATTTTAGTGATGTTAGAACAATAACAAATAGTGTATATTGTATAATAGACATATTGCTCAATGTCAGCTCCCGCTAGTATAAAATGTATCAAAATAAGTTATATAGTTGTTGTAGTGAAGTTGTGACCCGCTCTGATTAAGAATTCTATGTTAGAATATAATTCATATGAAATTCAGCATACTTTTTGAACACAGTCTGCTTTTTCAAGCACATCTCAACAATAAGGTCAAATCTTTCCTTTTATTATGTGTTAATTGTGTGAATGTAACGTTTAGAAAAGTGTTATGTTATGAAAAAAGTTAATTAAATACAGTAACATTCAATAAGAGCAAAAAAAAATATTGTGATTGTGTGTCTTGATAAGGAGTACCACAGAGCACTTCGTAAGGTTTTGTGGTGGCTTCTAAAAGAGTGAAATAGTGGCAGATCATAGGAACAATATGCGACTCCCGTTTTTCAGAGGTGAAAGGGGGAAAAATTATAAATACAACTATACCAATGGACTTGTCGTATGAATCGGAATGCCGGACTACATACGAAATGAAATGAGATGGACGACTATTTGATGAAAGATGTATTCAAAAAATAAATGCTATAATAAAAGAAATTTAGTTAATGTCATTGTAATTAAAAAAAATGAATACTTTCGAAGGATTTGTTCAGTGCAGCGTATGATTACTCCTTGCATTGACTAGTAAATATCGCTTATCCTCCAGCAAGTTCTTAATTCACTAAGACGCTAAATAAATTTATTTAAATAATTGTAAAACAAAAATATAAATAAATATTCAAAAATTAATTTGTTTATTTTTGACTCGAGAAATAAATGACTAAAGTAACTACAAGATTGTAATATTGACATTCAAATAACGATGCTTTTGGCTACAGATTGAAGTTAACCTACTTTATACGTTTGCTAAGAATAAAGTTGAAAGACTCATATTTTATTTAATGAAATTTATGTATACGGTCGCAGTTCGTTTAATGTTGTTCCTAGAGGTATGCTTTTAATAATGCAAGTTTTCTTATAAGTTAGATAATAATATGTAGGTTAGAAAAATAAAATAATTACTGTGTATTAATAATATATATACCTACGTAATTAAATTCATTAAAAAATTATATATTGAGACAGATTAATTCCAATATAAGTTAGAAGAAAAATAATGATAAGCTATCATCTATCTCTAGCAAACTGAATTTTTACTTTTTTAATTCAAAACTTACAGTAAACAAAATTTTAACTGAAATAAAAAAGACAAAACTAATAACACGTGAACAAAGAATGAGATGCTTAATATAATACAATTTTACATGTTGAAAAGGTTGATATTTAAAGATATTTAAAGCGAAGAAAAACTAGTAAAATTTAAAATAGAGATAGGCAGGATATACGAGTATTATGAGGAAGGAAGAGGGTAAGTGAAAAAATAATAACAACGTTATGACAATGCTCACCTAGTACCAGGAGATTGAAAGCAAAATAAAATGACATCATCGGCAATGTTGTAGAGAATTCAACAGTCATAGTAATATACGATGTATTATTCTTCAAAGTACGTTGTACGGAATTCAACAGTCGTAATTATACTTTATTTATTAAAAACTGTAATGTTTAGTTTAATCAAATTTAATATTTTTACTTGTTATATATGAAATTATATAATGAAATATTGATAATAATTGTTAAGAAATAATAAAGTTTTGTTAATATATAATAAGACTTTTATATACACATATAAATTTCATAAAATAGTTCTTAATATATTTTAGTTATCAGGGAAGTGGCTTTCCTGTTAAAATGATTGATACAAGTTATATATATGTAAATAGTTTTATTTTAAAGGTATATTAAAAATAGATTTGATTTTGTACAATCGAATCATTGAATTGTAAAATATAGAAAGCATTCAATACAAGACATATGATCTATATGTTTACATGTATTTGAAGTTTAATAAATACCAACTGGTATCGACAAATACATTTAATCTTATATTTAATGAGATTGAAAAGTGTTTACGCAACCCACTGCAAACTATATTGGGCTCTACATCTTATCTAACACATCTATATTCAGACCCAGCAATAATTGGTTTGTTATTTATAGATAGTGTTTAGATTTAAAGATAGTGTATAGATATCTGGATTAAAAGTAACCGAGGTTTTGTTTATTTTTTTTTTTGTAATTATTATGTTCCAATAAAATTATAAAACTATATAATCAATTACAATCTGAAATTCAGTCTGACATCTGATAATCGGAAGTAGATTATGTCGTTGTTAATTCCATATTCCATAGAAATATGAACTTGACTTTTATAAACCCTATGTTTGTGGATTATACGAGGACTGGCCTCTATAATCATAACATTGTTGGAGTTATGTTCTATTATATATATACATGGCAATTTATTTTTTTTATTAAAAAAATGACTTTCATTTATTTGAACTTTGGATATTGACCTTATATGTTGTATCACGGGGGTTTAAAACGACGATATTATGGATATCATGGATAACTAGAAACATGAGAGAATATAAAAACTAATTTAATTAAAATTTTCCTTTTGGGTAGCCTTCAGTATCAGTCCAGTATACAAGTTAGTTTTATATACTTAATCTGAAGATGTGAAACTTTTCGTAACATCTTAACATGATATTAACAAAATTTAATGATCAAGTCTTCTCTAGAAGCATATTATGAATAAGTATGTTTAAAATTCCAAAACATATTTGTCATACGACCATTTTAGTTATTAAAGATTGGGTAGGGTTATTAAATACTAATATAGCTGTGGTTCATTGCTTTATTCTCGTGAATTAAAAAAATATATTTTTCGTATTTAACATTATTTTAGAACTGTGTAATGGTCGCTTCAGCAAAGGAAGGAAGAAAATCACAGTACGAATTAGGTATATGGCAAACTAAAAATCAATATATTTTATAAAAAATATAGCAAAATGTTTATATGTAATCTGAAATCGTTAAATTGAAGCTTACTGTATTATGACTTATCTAAATTATAAATATAAAAAATATATATAATTTACATTTTTCTTATGTATGTCCATAAAATATTTACAAAGTTTGTGATCTTATGGACATGCCAAAATTACGTTCGAATAGTAGAAAGTAACCCAAATTATGTAAATATGAATTTTGTTGGAAATTGTAGGTAAGATCATCAAAATGAAAAATAATTTGTCACACTGAAATTCATGTTAGGTACAGAAAATATGATTAACTGAGTCACGCTCTTGAACAACACAAATCTTACGGAAACTATAAAGGAGTAATAGTAGTTGTCGTAGGGGAAAAATATTATTATAATTTAGATTTTATCCCTTGAAATACTTTCTTGAAAAAGACCCATTATAGCGACCCAGAAAGCATTAAAAGCAATAAATCTTTTCCTATACCGGTTGTAAACTATGGTATAAAAGGTGACTGAACTAAAGGTCGCATTTCACTCAGTAACAAAAAGTAGTTAAAAGTACTTAAATAAATAAATAAATAAATACATAAATAAGAACCACTTTAACTATGTTATAAGACACCAATTCAAGTACAAGTAAAACTTCAAATTGATGAGATTGTTCAATATATCTAACCATTGCAAAAATAAATAAATATTAGAAAAAATCACAGAGACATTTGTTCGGGAATAAGATCCGAACAATAAATTTGAAATAAAGGGTTTCAATTCAATACAAAATCGGATAGAAGTGGTTGTAGATCTAGTATAAATTTATTTATTTGTGTTTATAGTTATTAAAATGTATAAAATATTTAAATCTGGCTAGGAAGTCTGTGTATTTTATATAACATGAGTTGATTAATATATATAAAAATAACGAACAGTAAGTGGTTAAAAGTATGATTTCATCAATTAGATAATGGATAAATCGTGAAATGTCATTTTGAAAAGTAATAAATATGAAACATACATACATAATATTTATTCGGATTACAAATTGTGAATATTCACCAATAACTCTTATTCTTGATAGATTTATATTTTCATAATGTTTCTTCATAAATAACTCCTGTCGATTACATACAAAATATGAAACAGATTATATGAAACAGCTTCTGATATGATTCAGTTTCCGTACATAAACAGTTTCTGAACCACGCAGCGGGAGGTCGTCTGATACCAGAACTTGTACAGACATAAATACATTTAATCTCATATTTTTTGTGATTATATAGTCTTTACGCAATTAACTTCAATATATGTACTTTTGTATTACTATACTGACTACTACATTTAATTAAACCGGAAATCTTTATAACTTCTTTATCTATACATTTACAATTAAGGTTTTTATTACATCTTACAAGATTATTACGTCAAATAAACCTTAAACCATTTTTATAGAACTCAATAACTATTCCCTTCAGTATGGTTGGTATGCATCAGCTGTCTATCTAATCCGGAATAGATTATTTCAATACTCTCTTAAAAACTTCAAAGTGTACCTAGCTTTAATAATATTTTATATTATGTAGGTACTTGCTTGACAAATTGACGTTTAGTAACACGTTATTCATATTTTTTTCTAAAAATATCCTAAGTATTTAAATTACTACAGAAATGATATTTCTACGTAAAAGTATATAATAGGTTGTTGAGCTTACTAAATCGCTAGACCTAACAGTTTTTCGTAAAATTATGTAAGCTTCATAGAAATACATAGGATAAAATAGTTTTTTGTTTCCCTCTCTTTTATACATCATTTAAAGACAAACTATATACAAATAGTAGTATAATGCAAATGTATTAATATTATTAAACATTTTATCAAGTGTATAAAATATTAGAACCTTGCTATTGAATGCACCCAAATTCACTCATACAAGCCACCGGCTTTAAAAGCTGTGTCGGTGTAAAGGCAATAACTAGATTACCTCGTTAAATGTAGTTTTGTACCCACCACATCTGTGTGAGATCACCACACACCACATCTTGTCGAGGTCACAATTGCAGCATAAACTAATAAAGCCAAAATTTAAGCTCTGCTTAAATGCTAGCATATTTTTGTACACATTAGAAAATTGGCTCTTAAGCTAAATATGCTAAGTTATGTTATATATCCTAATAAAATTCTATAACTTAGTAAAATAATATAAATAACCACTCATTTAATATACTTTTGAAGGGTATGAATTGCTTAATGTACTGCTGACTAACGCTTATAATTCATTTTACATTCGAGCCCAAATGTATGATATTCGTGTGACTGAAACAAGAACATTTGAATTCTATTTGTGTCTCACACAAATGGATCAAACCTAGATTAGGAATACGATTGAAGATCAGTAGATACTCTTATCATTTCCACATAAATAAATTATATTAATATAACATAATTGTTTTATAGAGCTAAATGTACACACAGTTACATCTTTGGATATAAGAATATAGTTCTGACAGTACAATGAAAATACTTTAAAATTACTACCGAAGGCGTAATACAAAAAAAATACCAAGAATTAACTAACAAAATACTCGTATACATACCAACAAATATATTCTTTTGTCTTGAAATATTCATTTATTCTTAAAAGTTTTTAATCAATATTTGTGCTAAAAGTCTAAATACGCTTAAGTATCTTTATTTCTTTATCTTATCTTTATTTATCTTTAGATTATCGATTACTCGAAAACATTACATACTTTCGTGGAAGACTTGAACAAGCCTTCTTATACTACATGTATTCCGTTACTACAATGTTACTTAGATCTTGGAGTTTAATGACCTAAAAGTTCAGTGAAATAGATTTATGACAATGTTATCGTAAGAAGTATATGTTTATTACAATGTGATATTCTGTTCGCTAGAAATTGTGATTTTATTTTATTGTTACGTTGTCTCAAATAATAACTTGACCGACCTTACAACTTTTATTCGCGGATTAAAAGGTGAAATTTAAGGCTTATTATATATTAAGGATATTTCTTTATCTTATTATTTATTTTATCCAACTATGTTTTATTTATCCAACTTGTGTCTAAACTATGATATAATATAGAATTGCGTTCCACGTTAGGAACACTATTTCATAATTAATGGAGATTCTCCGACAATATGAAACATTATCTGCATTAGCATGTCATATTTTCGTAGGAGGCACTTCAAATACACCGCTTTATTATTGTTATCGGTATTTTTAAAGAACATTTATTAAAATCTTTCAGGTGCAACAAAAAACTTCGAGTTATAGTTTTAAATACATTTCAATTATTTTAATATTTGTCATTCTATTCAAAGCTAATAATTAACATAATATAATAATTATTAATAATAAATTAATGGTATATTAATTTAATTAGCCTTAATAATTGTACTCATATAAGTTAATAATTTGTAGAATTGTAGTGTTATTATTATTTATTACAATTAACATAATTATCTCTACATAACAAGCAAAACCACAACATCTTTTATCAGTCTAAAATTTATTGAAGACACCCGATATTTATGAATAAATTCATAATTTATTCCTTATATATTTTTTTCTATTATGCAGTATCTTTCAAGATACTGAAAACGTGGTATAAGAAACATTTAAAGAGATTACAAGTGACAAATTATCTATTTTGCTTATCTTTAGTATTATTTTACTTATACAAGTAAACTACTGAAGTAAACAGATAAGCTTCGACTAATAATGTCGGGTTTAGTTTTTGGTATAATCTTATAGGACAGCTGTTCAAATGTTACAGTTGTGGTAAGTAGATATCTACCGAAGTATATCTTTTGGCATGAAATTGAGAATATGATTTCATATTATCTAGTTCTATTTCATTAAAAAATATAGAATTAAAAAAATTTTGAGAATATGATTTACATAGATATTATTTTCTATTATATTAGTTTATAAAATGTAGTAAAATGTCGTAGTTAAAATAGTATAAACAACTGCAGAGCTCTAATGATGAATATTCATCAATAACACTACGATCAATATTTTACATACAATACATCAATCATATAAAAGTAAACAACTTCTATACTCTGGTTATCTTTAGTTAACTCTAGTCGTCTCGTGTATTAACAGTTTCCAAACCACACAGCGGGGAGTCGTATGATAACAGAACTTCTCGACATCAAACCAAAAACTAAAATAATGTAGGTAAGTAGAATTTAATATACAAATCTAAGAAATCAAGTGTTAACTGCAACTTTAGTTTATTTTTAATAACATAACTCTAAGCTCAGAGAATAAAACTTACACTTACACTGATAAAATCTTATCAGAAACTTCAAATATCTTTATGCTTGCGGCAGGAACCTTCAATGAGTGAAGTGTTTTCATTTACAATTCCTAAGATATCAATTTACTTTATGTTCGTGGAAGTGCTTTAGATTCTTTACTATGTGTGCAAAACCTTAATCCATAATAGGCCAATGTATCATTTTAAAATAAACCCAGTAAACTTTAAGTAAACGTAGGCAATAAAATTCCTGAACGATAAAATATTTTTGAAACATTATAAAAGATTATATGATATATATTTAACGTGTAATAGTTTCTTCTTAATTTTTTACATATAAGCATCTTCTAGTATACTGTTTCGTTTCGTTTCATTTTCTTTTATATCTTATTTTATCATATTATATGCCTAAATGATAATAAAAAAATAATAAAAGACTTGAATTAATAATATAATTCCTATTAAAGCACTCTAACTAGAAATTTAGCTTCTATACTCGTATTCACCGAACTAAACCACCGGCTTGAAAGTTATTTTGGTATAAAGGTGATAACTAGATTAGCACTGCAGCTGGGCGAGACGTGTCAAGATCACTTCTCACAGTCGCAGTTGCAACGTTCTTTAATAAAACAGATGATGTAACAATGCTTAAAATTGAAGAAAACATTTTCAGTACTTGGATTTATTATTATTAGATAACCTCTACGCCAATCTCATTCTTAGTTGATCCTAAACGTGAGATGATCGTTGGACTGATAGAATATCTTTTGAATTCTTCTTGTGTCTCTCATAAGTGGATCAAACCTAGTTTAAGGTGAAAACGATTTAAAGTCAATAGATACGGTGATCCTTAGTACGCCTGTAGCAGTTCAATAAATGGGAACTTACGATTTAATATTTCACTAAAATTTATTTTTATTTTTTGTAACTATGGACTCTTTTAAATTACCTTTGTTACTGCGTTAAAAGTAAAAAGAGCATAAATTGTGTAGGTTTTTCTTGTAATTATATTTTTATTATGATGGTAAAAATATTTATTCCATCGTAATAGTTTAATATAACTATAATCTCAGATAAATGTTAGTTGTATATATTAATTTTATTAAAATTATCAAGTAAAATAAATAAAGTATAAAATAAATAAATTAAATAAATAATATATAAATGATAAATGTTTTGATCTGTCTACAATATATATAATAACTTGAACTTGGGAAATTAAACTTTAGGGAAGCGAGTCAATTTAATGTTTATGTTTGAGATTGAGTGTGTAACAATTAATTACCTTACATATTTTTATATAATTTTTTATCTTTATTTTAAATTTATCAATTCTAGAGAAAAATTTTATATTTACACTAACTCTTAAACATATTTGAATACATAACTAACCACCGAACGTTTCTGTCTGGATACTTGCCAGCTTGTCACGTAAAATTATACCAACTAAAAAGTTTTATCCATCTTTAAACAATTGCTATAAGAATTGCTTTTGAGTTTTATTAAAATAACCGGAAAAATAACATTGACAATATTGAACACAAAAATATATTATGATTCTCTTGTTCCTAAAAATACAGTGGACTTAAACTCAATTTAATTTAAGGCCATTTCAAAGTCTCTTTTTCTTTATTTTATTGTTAAATTGAATAAGCCTATCGAAGAAACAAAATATAATGAGTATAAATAAAACCAAAGCAAAAAAGATAAAAGTTTGAAAACCGATGCCTTTGTTCAACTTTGGATTTTTGAGCTCTTCTGGAACACATACAGAATTGAAGCAAAACGTGTGTGTGAGGACTTTAAAACCTTAATATAAAGTTTAAATATATTTACAGCATGGTCTCTCTATTCTCCTACCTGGATGTTTAAAGGGTAACAAAACTTTAAATACTTTTGCAATTTATATATTCGCAAATATCTGGACAAAATTTCTAAGATGTTTTTTCAATGCTAAGCCGTATAGCTTATATAGCTAATACACCTGAAATAATATGTAAGTTATAATTTTGGAACATATAATCCAATATAGAAATTAGGGAGAGCAAATCCTCGAACAAAAGTTAGTTTTATATATTTTGAGAATAAGAAGGCTTTTGATTAGGTTTCAATATTTTACGTAACATACCTAGTATAGTATTTATAATTAGTTACTTAGTCACTTACTTAGTCTAAAGACGTTAAACATCTTACCATAATATTACAAACTTTTATGTTCAAGATTTCTCTAAAGCATGTTGAGATTTAATACAAGCAACTATGGTAAGGATTCCCAAATATGTTGTCTTACAATTACTCCAGTTATTTATTGGAAGATATATTAAATACTAGACCTTGTTGATGACTTAGTGGATTACAGACAGTGTTACTCGCTTTGAACATTATTTCAAAACTAAGAATAGCCCTCAGACAAGAAAAATAGACTATTTCTATACTTTTAAAAGATTCTTTTTAATCATTATTCTAAATGACCTTTCAAATACAAAGATATGTTTTCAAATCTATAGATAGAAGAAATACTAATTAAAGTGGCACAGAAAGATTTGAAAGTCTTTTCCGTCTAACTGTTTTAAAATACGGTGTAAAATTAAAAATAAATATATTTACTCTTTATTGTAAAGTACATATGAAATAATTAAACTTTAAAATAACATGTATAGTAATTAAATGTAGTGTACAAAGGTGGTCTTATCGGCTAACTGCGATCTCTTCTAGACAACCTTTGGATTAGGAAACGTGCAAACACTCAGGTAACGGGTTGTGGTGTTATTATAATAAATATACTTACTAATAATTACATATAAATATATTCTTATAAAAGATAAATATACATATATACAATATATAATAAACAAACACTTATGAATACAAGACTATATATAATTAATAAATATAATAAAAAAAGATCTGATATCATAGAAAAAAAAATACTAATATTGATAAAACTTTTCTGTCATGTGGAATCAAGTCCAAAAATTATTTCATTTTTCTTTCCACTAGACCTAAAACAGTTTATTATGTTTTTTTATAACTTACTATTATTTTATTATTCACGACTCTGAAGTTCATTAATGACAATTACCTTCTTATGTAAATCTAATTTATTTATCCTTTTTAATCACATTTAATAAAATAACAATATGTTGAAACTTTAATTTCGAATACATATAATAATTCAGCCATTCAATGAAAACAAATATTAAATTATATTTTCAATTTAGGTTTCTGAACGTGGTAACTGTCATTATTTATAAAAGTTAATATATAATACAGAATGCACAAATTTATACAAAATATATATTAGTGACATTAGAACAGTAAGAAATTGTATATATAATACAAATATTTCTCAGTGGTAGCGCTTGCTCGTACAACATTTATCAAAACTCTCACGGAAACGTAAAACATTGGAAAATAAGTTATATAGTTGTTCAAGTAAAGTTGTGATTGACTCTGAGTAGTTAGAATTTATTTCATATTAAATTTATTGTACTTTTCAAACACAGTCGGCATCATCAAACATCTCTCATCAGCGAGGTTAAACAACATTCAAAGATCATGATGTATTAAAAAATATATCGCTTATTAAATATACATTGCAATTAAATCCAAGAAAAACAGTACCAATGTATTTGAGAAATAAATTGAAAAACCAAAATTAATTATACCCTCTTATATATTAGTACAAGTGTAAAACACTAAGTATGATATTAAATTTTTTGTTACTTTTTTCACTTATAAATGACTAATTCGGCTACATGTAGACATTCAAATAACGATATTTAACTTGTACCTACTTTATCCGTTCACTAGAATAATAGATTAATATTTTATTAAAAGAGATTCTAAGTTATATAAACGTAACCAATTCAATCTTTTTAAATACATTATCATTGCCTTAAAATATAATTTAATATTAAGTCTTAAAAGTTCGTTACGTTCTTTATTTAAAGATACAGTCTTGAATAAAAATAAACATATTATTTATTACAATATAAACTTATTATCAACGCCAACGTGAAGTGTATTGTCAATGACCAAAAGAAATACCTAATGACTCCAGTTAAGCGTACGTTTAGAGATATTTCAAAATAAAATCAAATATTCATGTATCAATAGTAGATACACAGGTTATTAGAAAAGTTAATATTAACAAATGTTTCAAACAATTTTTTATAATTCATATAACAAAAATATATTAATTTAACAAAACATTTCTTGTCCATTGCTCCGTCAGCATCTTTTTTACGGGTCTCGTAGAAGCCTTACGATATTAATGTATTGTAATTATTGAACAACAATGCCGATAAACATCTATTTTACTTCCGTGTTTACGGGAAAAGGCCTTCCTGTGGAGATTACTTCTTATAAAGCATATATACAAATTACAAATAGTTTTATATTAGTGAGTTACAATCGTTATTATAATATCAATTTGTATCACAATCAATTACATCACATCGAGGTGAAGAAGAAAGTACAAAAGAATACTGGATTATTAAATATTATTTAAATATTAAATATTGTTAACAACAACATTTTTGGTTGTTTCGAGTTTCAAAGAAATCCATTTGGGTAAACATGCGCTATTTTCTTATACGGTTGTGCAAATAATTTGATACATTCCGAATAATGCAATTGAGACTAAATATTTTTTTTATATTTACTATTATTTTGTAATACATTGCAAATATATATTAATAATTTATACATTTTTACAAAAATGTTTTAATAGTATAGAATAAAAAAATATTAAATACATTGTGAGGTATTTTAACATTTTATTTTTGTGAAATATGAAACGATAATAAAAATACCAAGTTCTTATCTCTCGTCATATTTTGTACTGAGTGTGGAAAATATGTGACTCAGTTACTTTAAATTCATAGTTTCTTTATATTAATTTTTTTATAATACTAAAACACGACACAATAAATGTAATTTTGCGGTCGAATGAATAGGCCTTTGCTATTATATTTTATAATTCGTATTATTAAAATAATAGGAGTTTCGATAATAACTTATATTACAAATTGATCAAATGAGACAGCCTCAGCTTTGTACAATTTTAACAAGAAAATTTTAGCTACTGTTTGAAACTACAGAATTCTAATTAGTGATGCACTTATTGTATATAATAAAATACCACGATTGAACTTTGAAAATAAAAATTAAATGAACAGACAGAACAAATAGATTATATTAGATAGAAGCGAATATATAATCAAGAGCAATTAGAAGTTTTTTTTAAACAAACCTAAATAGTTTGCAAGCCAGAGAAAATAATAAATTTATGTTAATAACGTTGACAGTTCACCAGTCTCTCATTCGTCTCTAAACATAATTTCTATTGACTGCATGGTTCTTTCAGCATTTCCACAATAATACTCATCCATTTTATTTGTATGTGCCTGTATGATGAGCTTCTTATATTATAATTAATAATAAATTTAAAAAGATCTAGTGCTAAAATAATTTCAATTTCATATATGCATTTACGTCATGGCTGTTAAAACTTATCTTATTATTGTCTTCGAGACAATGAGGCGAAAGGTCCTGGCTTTGACTTTGAATTCTTTTTTGCTCTACAGCATCCATAAGTTTACCTGAAAAAATCACATTTCATCAATAACATACAAGTCTTCAATCACACACGTTTCTACTAATAACTGTAATTATTATTGTATTTTTAATAAGCCTTTTAAGCAAAATCTTTGTTTTATAAACTCAAAATATTAAAAAGAAATGGGGCTTAAAAGAATATGTTTTATAATTAAACCACGTTTCCGCCAAGCATTTTACGACGGTAGAGATAAGTACATAATGGGTTAGCTTAATGACGCTCGACATTTTTTATTGCCTAAGGCTCCATTTATTTTTAAATATGCTATTCATATAAAATATTTAAAAATATAAAGACAACTGTATGCAAAGTATAAATACAGTCACATATAGTTTAAATTAGTTTTAATTTATAAAATGTTGAATTAAAGTATACAGTGAATATATAATACGAGTAGTATATATCTGCATACATTGTAATAGGATTATACTGTTAGGGAAACGCTATTAACTCTGCACTTAACAGATATAATTAAATTATAATTCTACTCAAGGTCACTTGCTGGAAGCATGATTAAAGTCAAAATGATCTGTCAGTATTGTCAAGAATTGTTATTAGCTATAACGTCAACAAATCAGAAATTCTAGCAAGGCTAACAGAAGTAGACTGGTAATACTTAATTTGTAGAATAATAATTTATATTTAATTTAGAGAATTAAAGCCTTCACAGATGTCTGTTTTCTATTTTACATTTAATAAATTTAGTCTGAAGTATATAGATTTGTAGAAATACTCCAGAATTTAAGAAAAGATTAAAAACATTCCACAGTAATTGAAATAAACACTTTAAACATATAAATACAGGTATTTTGTTTTGGTATTTTAAACGAATTTTTAATATGTAGCCATTATAATAAATAGGACACAAAATTATGGACTTTTAAATTTTTTACACATATACATCAATATAAGATGATTAATTAGATGCATCGAAAAATAAAGACCTTATGTATATTTAAATAACATTGTTGAATCAATATAAAATACATTATAGTGACAGTTATATTGTCTTATTGAAATATGTTTTATTGAGAATTATAACCCAATTAGTGTACTGGATGAGGTCATTGAACTATGTATTTGGTATTCGACATTGGAATGTCTTCTGTTTCATGAACAAGTGAAATTCTAAAACGATAGAAATTCGTAACATTAATAAATGTGTGTATGTGTGTGTGTGTGTAATATTCTACTGTGTTATAAATTAAATTTTTACAAAGACTTCACTTGATTGATATCTTGTAAATTATACATTTATGAACAATATAACTATTATCTATTAGTCACTTCATACATAATAACTGAAGATACTGATTTTAAAATAACTTTTAGATATAGTCAACTTTCGCATGAAGCTATTTTAAAAGGTGATTAATACAGGTTGTACTTTTAGTATGACGCAACACGTTATTGTTTGAGCTTAAAGTTTTATAGTTTATCATAAGACTAACTGATGTTTTGAAAAACTATATCTATTTCTCTATAACTTCTTGTTTATTTTATAAAAAATAACTTCATCACTGGTATTTAATAAGTTATTTTATATCTATATATTTATAATTTACAACAGAAAATAAAAGATAATATTTATGTTCATTGTTACGATAACAAATACGTTACGTTGACTTAATAAAATAATTTTGAAATTATTAATAAATCGTGTTCTAGTTATAATATTCAAACATCTCACTTAACGTGAGGTATTGTTAGATATTAATTAACACTAAACATTTTAAATAAATAATATAACATTAAATTATTTTTTTCACATAAAGTTTAGAAATACGAGTATTTACTTTGGTGAAGGTGATCTACAGGTTGTAGTAACATTTGGTAACTACATAAATATATGTATATGTATATACCATTGTGTGTGTGTGTGTGAAAATACGAAATAAAATTTATTCTAGAGCACAAAGATCACTTGAAATAAATCATCCTAAAATATATAAAATCAAAACTATCACAACACAAAATATATATAAACTATCATCTAATATCTTATATTTCTCTATTACTAGAGTTATATTTCACAATTTTTTTTTACAGAAAGTACAATTTCTCAGAAAAATGTTCATATTTGCATATATTGTACGTACACAGGAGCGATTCTATTGTACAATATATACAGAGAGTGTCGATACAATATGCATGAGGTCAGTTGATTCGTTACTAAAGTAAATACTATATATATATATATATATATTTATAAATATATATGATACACCCTGTTCTATAAACATAGATATTTAGTTATTTAATTATTATATTTTACATATGAGGATGAAAATCATATAACGAAAGGTTGTTAAGTAGGATTACAGTAGAGTAAAAGAGAAGAGGCCACGGAAAATATATGGAGGAAGTGTATGACAAATGATATGGTAAAATACAAGGCGCCACTCAAATTACGTAAATTAGATGAATAAGGAAGAAATCAAAACATTGCGCTGACACAAAATGACAACCAGGGCAAAAGAATAATAATTGTTTATTTCTTTCAGAGAATTAAATACTTTAAAAAAATGTTCAAGACATCTATCAATAATTATTTTTGAACTTCAGTGAGATGTATTGACTTATTTTTATTGAACAAATTACCGTCTTTTTTTATTTTTATAAAATTGCATAATCTCTTCTCATCGTACAAATCAGTTTGACGAAGTATTTTAATTTAAAGATAGGGTGACAGTCACAATGAAAACGATTAAAATAACACTGAGGCAGCGCACACCAGCGCTGAATAAAATAAACATAGCTCGGTACATATTACTTCAAATTACAACATTTTAAATGCAAATTGTCCACATAACGTTGTTATAAGGTCCATGCTATCTGCTTTATGAGCTAAAGCTCATGTTAGATGTGCTACAAGCATTATGTGTTTTGCTGATAAGCATTGCTCAATTTACAACATGTGCTGTTAAGAATAGACTTATAAGTAATGATTAAATAAGCAATATAAAAATTTTTGTTATATTATTTTGAAGCGATCATAAAACTTTATCTCAAATTTAATGTCAAAAGATATAAATCAAAACACTTTCTTTTTTATGATTTATTTCAAATGGATAATAATTTAATTAAAAAGATGTCAAAACTAAGGAAGTGATCAGCATTTTGATATCATCTTTTCATAAACATAGACACTTGCGCTGGAAAAAATAAATTAGATATTTTGACACAAGCATAGATCATGTCGTGATTATATTCTGATGGCTTTTTTTATGAAACAGGAGGACAAACGAGCGTGCGGATCACGGATTACAAGTGATCTCAGGCTTCACGAGAGAAATGGGGTTAAAAATACAGCAGAAGAATTAAAAACTTGGTTCGTATTCTTATATGAAAATCTCAATCAAATGTAACGTTCAGTTCAACAGTAGGTCAACAGAAAACAATAAGCTAAGCTACTCACTACATTCTCCCAAAACCAAATTCAAATTTTACGATTGAATTTGTTTCAGTAAACGCTAGCCAGTTAACTATGCATTTAAAAGCACTCATGCGGAAATAATCCGTAAAGTATATAAACTGTTAAATAGTGAACGCTGAACCTGACATTAATTTCTAAAGCTATACTTTAAAACTGTGAACGATATAAAGATTCTTATTTCAACAATTTTGTATTTATTTTATCATATTTATCGGACATTTTAGGGACCCATTATTTTGAGGGTTTAAAAAACAGAACCAATAACTATTGAAAATCAGTATTGGATTGTCAAACCGTGTATATATGATATGAAATTGGTTTTTTTAATTATTTTTTGTATTATGTAAGTTTTTTTTCTTTGTTTTGAACTTATAAACCTCCTGTTATTTTATTCTTATTCTTATTATAAAAAGTTTCATGTTTAAAAAGAGTAAAATCTGATTTCAAATACAGATATTTTATCTGTATTTGAAATTGTTTTTACGCTCGCATCCACGCTGTTGTTCATTTTAATTTCATGCATAAACTTAATTTGTACCATTTCATAATTATATAAATATTAAAATATTATTTTTAGTTTTTTAGTTTTTGTTTAAAATATACTTAATTATTCAGTATGATTAGTGGAATTTAGGTTTGATTAAAATTTATGTTTTTTTGTTTAATACCTTTAGAAACGGAAAAAGGGATTTAGCTTTTCTTAACACCGTTTTTGTTTATACTATCGTAGTTTATGAGATGTTTGTCATGTTTTCTATTAATAAAGAAATACGAGACGGATTTCTATGAATTTTACAAGCTTTATCATATTTTATATAATTACAGGAACGCTTATTGCGTTCCTCTATATCTTTTCCTACGTGCTATTGTTTATAATTCATAAAAAGTATATATCTGCATCGAACTTCGAATCATCGAACAATTATAATTACATGAATCCATTAAATTTTTTTCATGTGAGATTTATGAATTAAAATACTGTACCTTTTAGAACAGGTTGAACCAAAATTAATGATTATAATAAAAAAAAAAACCTTATATCCGACCAGTCCTTTAATGATACATTCAAATAATGGAATGGGGTCATAAAATATAATTAGTCACCATCTCCAGAGGGCGGTCTTAAATCTGAAAAGCATTTATTTGTTCTCGGTTTCTGTTCATTTTTGTATCTTTATGTATATAGTCAGTCCAACAGATTGTATAATCTGTTGGACTGACCGCACTTAAAGTTTTACTTTATATTTAGTCCAAGCTTGATACATTATGATAAACATTTGGCACAGATATATTTTGAGTTTCAAAACAAACGCTAGTTTTATCTAAGTTACTAAAACATGGTAAACATATTTTTTTTATCTGTTGTTTAATTATTCAAAACTACCATTTCGGAACGATCTTCTACCAAAATAGGTTTCACTTTTCACAAAATTATCATTCACTCCATATCACTCAATATCCGTTATTGTCTCCTCGGGGTAAAACGTTCTGGCATTCACTTTATCGGAGGTTCTTCCGCTCATCCACATCCGTTGCTTTATCTCTAACACATTGCTTATATAAAATTACTAAACATCTATATATAACATATTTTTTACTAAAACCCGGATTTTATATTAAATCAATGAATAAAATATTAATTTTCTGACATCAAAAACAAACATTAGACCAACAAAGAAGAAAAAAGTAATATCACGTCGTTCTACTACGAGTTTTAAACCGTCAACAGGAATAGTATTGTACTTGTATTGAAAACATTAACATACAAACAAAAACTTATATTACTCTTAGCTGTAGATTTTATTTTCTACGTTTATTATTCAACAGCATCATTGTAATAAACTCCAAAAAATAATAAGAAATTAATAAAGTCCAAAGTAAACTAACTGAAATGTAATAAAAATATAAAAGTCACATAATTGTTTTCAGTATCAATTATATAAAATATCCTAGATTTGAAACATTTTTTTTAGTTTTATCATATAAGTTGAATAGAAGTGATTGATGTATGATTTACAACTTCGACAGTATAAATACTAAGGATTTTCCTTTACTTTTAAATAATGAAAAAATACAATTGTATAAACAAGAAGGATTTTCTCAGGACGAAAACAAAAACTATTAACAAATAAATTAGTTGGCCTGTCCTCTATTAATATACAAATACAGGGACATCTATTTAATTATAAAAAACCTCACAAATCCTAAATGTTTATGAGAGCCATAAATATATTTTTATTACAATTAGTTCGAATTCAGCTGATTGACCAACATTTTATATATTTACATTTTAATGTTCTATATTTGAATTTTATCTATACAAGATATAAGAGTTCCATAAAAATAGAAAGCATATAATAAATCCTACTCACCTTTACCTCATACGTAAAAACTTATAAACTGCACCTCTTTATAAAATATGGATAAAGTTTTATTAAAAGTTTGTGACAGATATAATTTGCGTAAAAATGCAGAAGAGAAAACTTAACGTAAATTATTCCTTTGAACCTCTTCTCTGACATGACAGACAATATACTATGAGAGTTATTGATCACTCGAGAGTATTCAACTGTGTGACTTTAACACTTTTTACGACATATTAGAAATGTGACGATGCTTCTTTGTTAAAGGATAACATATAAAAAAATATAAGATTATAATAGATATTATCTCGTATTTATTAAATTTCATTACAAACTGTGAAGTAAAAATATCTTATTTTCTTTAAAACTATCAAATATAGCAGTTGGACACATATTAAGAGTACGTAGGTTTAATAGTTTTGTAACATTATATTAATCAATATCACAAGTAGTATTAGTTGAGACTCGGACGTCTTAGCAGTACAGAAGATCAACTTTAAATAACAGTTTCATATTATGACGAAGAACGTCTAAAGCCCAATTTCCTTTTCTCGTAATCCTTATAATTCTACCTATTTCTAAAAACTGAGAATCAAATTTCGTATTACAATGTAACAAAACCTGACTACCTATTTTGCAATTTTAATTGTTATTAGGATTCATTATATAATGTCATATAAATAACATTAATCATGTTATGTTAATGTTATTTTATGTATCATTATATAAAAAGATCATATTATATTATAGATCTAAAAACCAGTTCATGGTTGTAATATTTTGATTACACGTTCTCTATTCATCTTCATTTTAATAATATAATATATTTAATGAAACCTTAAAAGTAAATTTTTATATCATCATGTTTATCAAACAATATATAGTATAATCAAATATCTTATATTTATATTAGAACTTTACCAACAAAATCCAATACTGTAGTCCCGATAAGCTTAACAATATGAACGATAGATTGAAATAAATAAATCCTTATTTCATAAAACATGAACAAGCTGAAGCGAACTATAATTAATATAGTTAAACGTTCCTTAATTAATTTAATAACAGCGGATATTATACCGTAATTCCTTTATAATATTGGTGATGAACAATAGTTTCAATCTATAAATAAAACTAATACATGATACTCACACTAACTCAGTATCAACTGAATTGAAATGTATTACTGTAGATGTGTTTATTCACACATCACGCTTGAATTTTGCGAAGTGATAATTTATAGTCCAGATTTTTTTTTTCTGCTATATATATAATTTTATTATTTCTATATATTTAATTTAAATAACACCTATACTGTGTTGTGTGTAACGTCGAGTTAGACTACTTTTGGCCCATAATTTATAATATTAAATAATAGGCCTGAGACCACATGCACCTCAACATGCAGTATAGAAGAAGTCACAATATTAGTCTTGAGTTAGTATATTACTGTCGTTAGTTATTGTTATTCATTTTCATGACTTACAGTAATATAGGAAATATGAATTAAGTGATTAATTTTATTAATAAAACGTACGGTATGTTACTAGTGACAAAAGTTTTTTAAATAAATTTAATATTAAACCATAAAAGTCCGCTATTTATTTATTTATTTTTGAAACTTGCTTTGCTTATTTCTTCATAACTTGAGCAGTTCAAATGAATAATTGAATAGCTCATGTAAATATTTTTCCTTTATTTTCAGAAAAGTTACTTTACTTTAATAATATGCAAAAAACATCAAGTAGAAAAACTGGGAAAACATACAAAAAATGTGTTTGTAATGAAACTATAAATATAAGAATAAAATGTGACTATAAATTCCATGCAAGTGTAGTTAGAAAACTTAATAATTTTAAATCACCACTTTCAATATGTTTGCTATTAAATATTATATTAAATAAATACTAAATATTTTATAATACATTTAAAAATGAAAATAAAATATGCTGATATTTCATTTCTAAAGATTTAGATTGCCACTAAGTATATAACAACAATAGAGTTATTTTAACAGAGGGGTCTAGACAGCTTTTAAATTAAATCAAATTAGAATCTTATTACTCAAACGCTAAACGTTTCCTTGTTATAATTCAAAAATAATTATTAAAAATGAAGACATCAAAGGAGAAAAAGGTGATAGAAAGATATTAACAGACATATTTAGAAATAATCTACTTAATTACTTATAACAAATTCATGAATCATAACAAATTATTTATTTAAACATATAAAGATTAATAAATGCCTTACGGAACTTTAATGTAAATATTGAAATAAATTTTATATGCAGCATTTTCGCGTTCAAAATTTAATATAAAAAGTTACTAAAGCAGTAATGAAGAATATTATAATAACAAAGTCAGAGGTGAGATAGAAGTTAACTTTTTTTAAAAACTAAATTCATAATATTAATTATTACAGACAGAAAAAGTCTTGTAAAATTAAAATGATATTGAGAAATAAGCTGAAATTATTGAAAGATTTTAAGAGATAATATTTTATATGTAACGTCATTTAAAATTTCGTAGTTGCAAATAATTACAATATTATCTTAACAATAAGAAAATAGAGGAAAGGTTTTCGTTCATAAAATAATAAAGTTAACGAGTTTTTATTTTTAAATATAACACAAGTCCATTCGCGTATAAAATGAAAATTTTAAATAAAATGAAAACTTAGTTAGAGTTACTTATTAACAACTAAGAGGTTTTAAAAGTATACTTTCGAAACTTTTACTTAATTATGTACTCATGTTTAGGTTTTTGTAAAGAAAACACTATGTATCGCCATAAATCTTTAAGGATGTTCCTTCTGCACATACTTAGTTCAAATATTCATCTCAGAACCTTTTTTGACATAATTGTTTTTGGGTAGACCTCGAAGAATTCGGTCTGCCCATTCATTTGTCCCCTACTTTCGAATTTTGGAAAAATTTCTTCACAGGAGGTCTTCTTATGACCCCCTGAGTCCGAAATGACCATTGGTCAAAAAGTTTATATATATATATATATATATATATATATATATATATATGCGTGCGTGCGTCCAGATTCGACTTTTGTCAGCACGATAGCGGCCGCAGTTTCGCTCGGATCGCTTTCAAACTTTGCACAAAAATCAATCATCCAAAAATGAAGGTCAAGTTCGTTAACCAGAGAAATCCGGCCACGGGGGGCGCTAGGGCCTCACTTTATCTGATTTCAGTTTTTCGACTATAACTTTGTCCCTATACAAAGGAGATCAATCGCGTTCATATTATATGATGTCTTTGATAAATACCTATAACTAATGTAGATAAACCGAAAAACTAACTTCAATAACTTAGGGGTGGGGGTAAAAAAACCGAAAATTTTTGGAAAAAAATTCATAACTTTTTTCTGGTAAACATTCTTGCATCACAATTATTTTTAATAGAAAGGTTATTTTTTCTCTAAATTAAGGTACTTAAAGTTTTTCCGTAAACCGTACCGTTTCTGAGAAAAAAAATAAAAACCACTTTTAGCTTGTAAATTTTAGGTAGGTAAAACCACGGCAACTTTTTTCTGGTAAACATTCCCTCCTCGCAAATATTTTTAATAGAAAGGTTATTTTTTACTCTAAATTTAAGTACCAAAAGTTTTTCCAAAAAAGATACCTTTTCCGAGAAAAAAAATAAAAACCGCTTTTTGCTTGAAAATTTTTGATGTAAACAATGGCATCATGTGTTATTCTTAGGTAGACAGTTATATTTTAAACGAGTTACACACGAGGTCTACCCACGCGTGTCCCCCTGCGGGCACGGATTTTTTTCATATCGTTTCGTTTCGATTCGATTCAATTCAACATATTTAATTAAATATTAGTTATATGCCAAATTTTAAATACTTATACTAACAGACACAATATAAATACAAGAAATAATAAATAATAAACTCCTAAAACCTAAATATTGTCTTAAAAATGTTAACAAATCCTTCATAGGTTTGTTCAAATGTACGCATATATAATAAAGTTCCACAAGACATCATAGGCCTTCCTTTTCTTAGTTTTAAATCTAAAATTAAAAGTATGTTATTAAATATATCTTATTATAGCATTCAAGAGGTTGTATTTGATCGAAATCTGTGGAACTTAGGTTATATACTCATTTGCAGGGTTGATAGTATAATGTATACATTTAATATTGTTAAAATTATTTTAAAAAGAGTAACTGTTAAGTTTCTAGCCGGGTCTTCTCAGCAGAGCAACATTACGAGCAAGTTACCACTGGCTTACTCACGGAACTAACTACACTAACCTTTTAATGTAATAATTGATGATTTATACGTGAGTATGTGTGTGTTTATGATTACTTTAAGATACATTCAATATTTTGAAATGAAAAAAAATATCATTCAATACCCATTAAGATTTTCCAAAACAAATAATAGGAATTAATACAGAATGTATGTAGTAAGGCGGTTTTAAAAGTTACAATTAGATTAACATACAGTCCAGAGACATTAAACTCTTCGTAATATATTTTTTTAAGTATTAAAAAAGTTAAATGTTCAAGGCTGAACATACAAAACATAATATCGCTAATTATCATTAGGGTTCACGAATATCTTGTTTTGTTGTTTTACAACTATCTTAGTTACTAATGACTCTGGCCGTCTGTCCAATTTTATTATTGGCAATAGCTATTG
Source organism: Melinaea menophilus ssp. n. AW-2005 (assembly GCA_918358695.1). NCBI lineage: Eukaryota > Metazoa > Arthropoda > Insecta > Lepidoptera > Nymphalidae > Melinaea > Melinaea menophilus. Next base: position 16,754,648 of record OU911052.1, read on the forward strand.
AAATTTCAAAAAATTCGATAAGCTACCAAAATACAATTAATTATGAAAAAAAATATTTACTATCTTTAAAACCAGTTACTACTTTAGAAGGATATAATAATATATAATTCATAAACTTACTAGTTCTTGAATTGATACTTTAGAAGACTACTAACGAAATCAAATAAAAATAATTACTGTATAATTCTAAGACTAATAACAGTTCGGTGATAAATAATCATAACCATACACCACGTAAAGAAAGTTTTATCCATTTTCAAACGGAGAACTTTAAGAATTGCTCTAGAATTTTTATTCAAATAACGTTGAAAAAAAAGTTGTATAAAATATGCTCCAGATATCTTATTATCAAACCTGATTGTTTTGTAGGAAGGTTTATTAAAAATATACATACAATATTGGGCACAAAAATAAATAACAATTAGCTGATACTAGAAATTAAGTTTTCTTACATACCATTGTGCCACTACAATGTATTACAATTTTCTCTTAAAATTTCCAGTGTATTTGTTCAGCTCTAAACTTTTGTTGAAGCTCTTCTGGAATTTCTACAGAAATGGAACAAAATACATTTATGAGAACTTTTAGTATAAAATTTTCTTTGCTTATATTATTACTACAAAAACTTTCATGCACATAATATACCGTGTGTTACTTTTTGCTATAATTATTTTAAAGTCATAATAGTTTGTCTAAAAAGTTTGAAATATTTTTACTGCATGAGTGAAGTATGGAAAGTCACGAAATCGATTACTTGTAAACATTTCACACGTTTATGATATTTTTTAGCACATGTAACGTTTGTGAAAATATTGAAAATATTATTAAGCAATAATATTTTAAGTAAATGGAATAAAATATAGTGTTATTAAATCTTTAAAAGAAGAAAGAAACTTCACATAATCGTAGTTATATAAATCATATTTCATCTCCAATATACATTTTGTATAAATAATTTCAAACATTAATTTCCGTTCTTACTTCTTTACGATATTATTCTATTCCGCAATGTTAGTTAGAACTTGTAGTTTAATGATCTGAAATTTCAATAAACTGGATTTATGACAGTACTAAATTATAAGCAGTATATGGTTAACTGGAATGTGATATTTATTTCTAATAATGTCGAGTTTATTATTTCATTGTCGTTTCCAAATGACATGTCTCAAATACTAACTTCATTCATTTAATTTTTATTGTTCAAAGATTGAATAGAATTATTCAATCTAACACTTTAATCATAATAGTATTAAACTTATTTTCTTCCAAATTCTATATCAATTAGAATTGTTTTAATTCTCTTTCCTGAACTTGCAAAAAAATTTTGAATGTTATTTAGTACATAATACATATTTTCAAAAAACTTTCATTTTACATATAGTAGATAGGTTTCAAAAAGAATTAAGAACTTTAAAGCTTTTCATCTCTTATCTTTTTATGAAACTAGAAAAAGTAATGTTTATTCGTAGCTTCACCACCGAGGTGTTATTTCTCAGCTGTACAGACTTGGAATCTCAATCCTACTAATTCTGATAATATTGTAAATGCAAAAGTTTGTGGGGATGAATGTGTGTTTATTACTCTTTCCCGCAAAACCTGAATAGATTTCTATAAATATTTATAATAATACAGATTATACATACTAGGATCCGCCAACCGTGCGCGGCGGGTGTTGAGCTGAGTCCCTCTCCTTTTTTAAAACTTGCATTGAAAACGAATAAATTAAACGTTAAAATTACAGCAAAATAATGACAGCAGGGCAGCTCTAATGTATTGTCTATGGCAGGAGTGATCTTTTTATGCTAACTTTTGAATGGCTAAACATTTTTTCAATAAGTTACAATTTTGAAATATCCTATCCATGGGAGGGATCAAAACTTTGGGCAAAAGCTGGTTTTATATATTTTGGGAATAAAAAGCACAATTTATTTAATACCTATTAGTTAATCGTTGTCTTTATTTACTAGGCTTCAATATTGTACGTAACGAACGTAGTATAAACTTTATAATTAGTTACACATACCCAATCTGACAACGTTAAGCATCCTTCCATAATATTACAAAGTTATATTTTCAAGTCTTTTCTGAAGCTTGTTGAAGTTTGTTACATGAAACTTTTTGGAAAATTTATTAAATACTGGCTGTTGTTCATGACTATGTCATCGTCGTTCACAGAACTGTGTTACTCGTTTAGAATATTATTTCAAAAATAATAATAGTCTCAGAATAAGAAAACGATGGTTTTTCTCGTTTAAAATATTTTCGTAGAGGACACTTTACACCGTATTGTAATATATTTTTAAAATGTTATTTTAAATCATAGTTTTAAATAACCTCTCAAATACAAAGAGATATTTTCAAATCCAACGCATAGGATATGTTCATGAAATAAAAAAAATCCGTGCCCGCAGGGGGACACGCGTGGGTAGACCTCGTGTGTAACTCATTTAAAATATAACTCACTACCTAAGAACCTACATGATGCCGTTGTTTACATCAAAAATTTTCAAGCAAAAAGCGGTTTTAATTTTTTTTCTCGGAAAAGGTATCTTTTTTGGAAATACTTTTGGTATTTAAATTTAGAGTAAAAAATAACCTTTCTATTAAAAATATTTGCGAGGAGGGAATGTTTACCAGAAAAAAGTTGCCGTGGTTTTACCTACCTAAAATTTACAAGCTAAAAGTGGTTTTTATTTTTTTTCTCGGAAACGGTACCTTTTACGGAAAAACTTTTGATACCTAAATTTAGAGTAAAAAATAACCTTTCTATTAAAAATACTTGTGATGCAAGGATGTTTACCAGAAAAAAGTTATGAATTTTTTTCCAAAAATTTTCAGTTTTTTTACCCCCACCCCTAAGTTATTGAAGTTATAGGTATTTATCAAACACATCATATAATATAAACGCGATTGATCTCCTTTGTATAGGGACAAAGTTATGGTCGAAAAACTGAAATCAGAAAAAATGAGGCCCTAGCGCCCCCTGTGACCGGATTTCTCTGGTTAACGAACTTGACCTTTATTTTTGGATGGTTGATTTTTGTGCAAAGTTTGAAAGCGATCCGAGCGAAACTGCGGCCGCTATCGTGCTGACAAAAGTCGAATCTGGACGCACGCACGCATATATATATATATATATATATATATAAACTTTTTGACCAATGGTCATTTCGGACTCAGGCGGTCATAAGAAGACCTCCTGTGAAGAAATTTTTCCAAAATTCGAAAGTAGGGGACAAATGAATGGGCAGACCGAATTCTTCGAGGTCTACCCAAAATACCAAGTAAAGTGGAACAGACGGAATTACAATAGTCTTTTCTAACGGTTTTAAACTACGATTTAAAGATCAAGAAGACAGTATTAATATCAGAAAAATAATACTTATATTGTTAGTAAGTATAAAACTTTTCTGTCATTTGCAAACCGAGTTAAAAAAATTATTTATTTTTCATTTCACAAGATCACAAACACTTTATTATGTTTTATAGTCAGATTTAGAGATGGAAATTAGTATTAAGGTAAATGAAATTTATTTATAATTTTTAAATCATATTTAGAAAAATAACAATACGGAGAAACTAATTTCGAGTAGAAAATTAAGATTTTCACAATTTTCTGTATTTTTGTTTGCAGGATGCAAAAACATATTTACAATTTACACTTGATGTAATGACTTATTATTTTACACTGAATGTAATGACTATTATTATTTATTATTTATGAAAATAATATATAAAGCAAAATACCGAAATTTGTACCCAATACACATCTGATTTTATACAACAAATTACAAATGACATAAAAACAATAACAAATTATATAAATTGTATAATACAAATATTAGTCAGTGTCAGTGCATGATAGTATAACATTTATCAAAGTCTTAGGGGAAGGTAAGACATTGGAAAATAAGTTATATAGAAGTAAATATAAAATTGTGATCAGTTGTGAGCGAGATACCGAAGTTAAAATTTATGTCTTATAGAATTCTTCCCACTTTTCAAACAAAGTGTTAGACGTCAAGCACCTCTTACCAACGAGGTCAAAACATTCATATTGTACGACATTTTAAAATGTATTAGAAGACTTATTCCCGCGGTATAATCTATTAACCACTATAGTCGCTATTCACTAATCACTAGCGACTTCACTTCTTGATACTAGCAGTTCCACGATACGAATGAGCTCAACTGACCAGCGAGTGACTTATATACCGTCTAGAGGCAAGTTTCGTAATAGCGGTGCTACCCTCTTTAACAATTAATCATGGCAAACTTCACGCATCAAGTATCGAGAATGTTACAAATACCCTCCGAAAGTACTGGCGATAACATCCGGCCTTCCTGCAACGTATTCGCCCTCGAATTACGTCTTAGTCTGATGTTATTGCTGAGAACTGTAATAATTAATAATAACACCTAGTAAATAATTCACGATTATATAACAATTATTCTTTTCCGAATGTTAAAATTGGATTCAGAGAGAATGTATAAAAATAATATGTGTCATAAGATGTCTCTATATGTCTGTGCGGTAATTAAGATCATTAAACCTTGGAAGGTCTTAAGTCACTTCTGCAGCACCATATTGACATCCTATGTTCGAAGCAAATACATTAGACATTCACCACATTACCAATATAGTAGTGTTCACAACGGATATCTACTGCAGAACCATGGTTTAGAATAGAGATGCCTGAGGCCACTCTAAACGTTTATCACCACATTACCGATACAGTAGTGTTCACAACGGATATCTACTGCAGAACCATGGTTTAGAATAGAGATGCCTGAGGCCACTCTAAACGTGTATCACCACATTACCGGTACAGTAGTGTTCACAACGGATATCTACTGCAGCACCATATTGACAATCTTTAATCAATCTTTGATAACATCCGGATTACAAATCATTATTTCGGAAGGTCTTAAGTCACTTGTAAATCATGGTTTAGAATAGAGATGCCTGAGGCCACTCTAAACGTGTATCACCACATTATCGGTACAGTAGTGTTCACAACGGATATCTACTGCACCACCATATTGACGTCCTTTAATCAACCTTTGATAACATCTGGATTACAAATCATTATTTCCTAGTTGTATCCATGGTTTCATGTTTTCAATACATGTTGTGCTGCCTGGCCTGGTACTTTGTTCTGCTCCTTGCATATCATATACATTGTCTAGACACGAGCCAGCGTCTACCATATTCTGTTCGTCTGTAAATTTTATTTCCCAAAAGTTTGCCTCGGCCTCTCCTGATTGTAATATATCTCGAATACTACAAATGCTTGGATCTTGTAGTTGTACGGAAAGTAACCAATCAGCCTGTGATGTGATTTATGACGTATTTATTTCGTTTGTGACACTCATCAGAGCTGCTACTTGTCGAGGTACTGAATCGGTATTTGAACTTCATGTTGATGCTCTTCGAGATTGTCTATGGGTTTTCCTTTTTCGCTGAGGCATGGCGGTGGGCAATGTTTCACAACCACTTCTGATATTAGAAGACTTATTCCCGCGGTATAATCTATTAACCACTATAGTCGCTATTCACTAATCACTAGCGACTTCACTTCTTGATACTAGCAGTTCCACGATACGAATGAGCTCAACTGACCAGCGAGTGACTTATATACCGTCTAGAGGCAAGTTTCGTAATAGCGGTGCTACCCTCTTTAACAATTAATCATGGCAAACTTCACGCATCAAGTATCGAGAATGTTACAAATACCCTCCGAAAGTACTGGCGATAACAAATGATGATGTAATAAAAAAAGATATAGTTAATAATATATATTGTAATTAAATACAGTGTAAAGTAGCACTAAGCAATAGGGTTACATTAATTTCATAAATCTTAAAACTATAATAAATATTATCCTTTAACTATTAAATATGGCTTATACAAAAAAGTGTTAATTTAATAATTTAATACCGAAATTTATTTGAATTTTACTAAGCGTAGAGGGGTAAAGGAAAACAGATAATCAATTTGTTGTTACTTTTTCTCCGCTATTAAATGACTAAAGCAGCTACATGGTTATAATATTGATAGTCAAATAACAATGTTTATTTTTATAACTTTACGTTAAAGTGGGTTACTTTATATGTTCTCTAAGAATACAAAAAACAGAGGCTCATATTTTAATAAACGGGACCAGGAGCCGTAATGGTTCTAGTTCGTGTGTCGTCCCTTAGAGGTATCCGGTGCGCCTTTACATGTTTTTCTCGTAAGTTATATAATACTGCCATAAATCAAGGATCGGTGAATTATATTGTAGGTATGTAAGTAAAATATTTTTATAATAAATATCTGAATGAATTAGAGAAATGAATAAATATCGATTAAAAGAAATATTGGATATTGAACAAATTTTTTAAATAGAGTTTAATTTCTAAAAAGTTTTACATGGTTTATGGTACAGAAAGCTGAAACTTTTCCAGAATAATAAAAAATAACATAGAAATACGTAAACGAAGTAAGAAATGTCAATATTCGACAACAATCACTTTGAAGAAATACTAAACTATTGAGATAACTTCATCAGTACAGAAAAACTATTTGATCATAATCGAATACAATGAACGAACATAGAAGTACCTGAACTGTATATAAAGATATTGTGTTTAAAGCTTCATTTTGGGTTTCTACGTTTACCATGGAGTATCTGTATTCTGATGTTGTTAAAATCAATACTGGTTTCGAGTTTCAAAGAAGCACATATGCAGCGCAGTTTGAGTAAACAGACGTTATTCGCTTACACGTCTTAGCAAATAATTTGTTCCGTTGCAAATAAAGCTCCCAATGGCTATTTTCAAGAAATATTTACAAATTTATATATATATATATATATATATATAGAATATATTGGAAATTGTTTAAAATGGTACATAACATGTAGAGCCGTGTTAAGTTTATTTAAATTAAATACTCAAGGGCAGGACTCAAGCAGTCTGTCCTTTTCGATAAAGACGATTATATCTAGAATGCTAGATTCATTGAGGCGGATAACGACAGAGTAACTTAATTAACAGAGCGAAGTGGCATTGCCCAGAGGTAGCAGGTTCGAGTCCTGATGATTTTTTTCATTCTATGATAATTTCAAATTTCAATTAATATTTTTAAGGTATTCACATTTTATTTTTCTAAATATTGTAATATTTTAATCCTAAACTTTATCAGGCATTTTAATTAAATCAAATGAGTGGACTGAAATGTATTGGTGATAGGTTATACGTCAACAAGATCTTATAAATATTAAACAAAAAATGCTAAAACTATCAAAGGGAAGATCAATGTAATTACTTACTTTACAAAACAGTGGAGGCTGCTTTAATTTTTTCATAATAATGCGAAAAAAAATCGATAATTATTATTTTTTGTATATACATTAAAAAGGTCAGTGTAGGCAGTCCGTGCAAACAATACATACTGGCCAGGCCAACAATAAGCTCAACAGTACAGGCGCAAAACTCAACAGTTGCTCTTTTTAAATTAAATTTAACAATGTTTGATGTATACATTGTAATAATATCAACCCTGTAAAAGAGTCAACATCTAAAGTCCCACACATTTTGACCAACTAAAAATTCTTGAGTGCTATAATGAGGTATATTTAATAATAACCTTTTGATTTTAGATTTATAACGAAGAAAAGGAAGGTCTAAGATATCTTTGGGATCTTTATTATTTTACATGCGAATACATACACAAGCTCACAAAGATTTGTTAACTTATGAAGGCCAACTTAAGGCTTTACGAGTTTGATCTTATTTCTTGTATAAACCGTGTCTTTTTTTGATGTAGATATTAAAATTTTGGCGTATAAATAATATGTTTTTAAATATGTATGTATCTTCTCTCAATCATTTTATGAAACAGATTTAAAACAAAGCATTTATTACCGGCTTTAACGTTATTAATCAATTGAACGATTGCATCAGGTGATGAAGGATTTCAATTACGCGTGACTGTTAATGAAATATAAAAGTCTTAAAAATATTTGTGTATTTATTTCTATATTATATATTTTTTACTTTTAGATAAAACATTCCAAATGGCCCTTATTTTATATTCTGAACCTAAAATTTTATTTCTAGCATAGTCAGACTTATATACTTAACTTTTCTCTTTTTCTATATATTGGGAATATAGCCACAGCCAAATTTAAGTTTTAAGAATTTTATCATCCTAAATATTATTAAACTCCTGTAATAAAATGTTTCTTATATAAATTATTTGGATTATCATCAATTAAATCTACTATAAGCATTTTTTGGGCAACATTATTTTTAAAAGTAACAATTCTTTGTTAAATATTGTTTTGTTATTGGTCTGCAAGTCAATTTTTGAGCTCTTTCAATTTTATAATTAATTAAAAGAGAAAAATTTTGAATACAGTGGTCTGATTATATATTCGTCATAACAAATTCTCAATAAAAGTTTAAAAGAAAAAATATAGCTTTATATTTAGAACTTGAACAAAATATCAAGTCTTCTAATTATTATATGAGTGATTTGGAATCCAATTGTTATCTAAAACTAATATCCTATATATCTCCGAATGTTGAATATAATCTATAGAAATTCAAATATTTTTATTGAAAGAAAAATATTTTTTGAAAATACCTCTAATGCTAAATTTATTTCTATTTCAAATTTGCATTTACGTTATGACTATTAAAACTTATCTTGTCATTGTCTTCAAAATAAGGATACAACAGAGATAAAAGGTCCTGGCATTCCCTCACTTTCTGAGCTGCCATAGGGGCCACATCCAATAGTTTACCTGAAACAATCACATTTCTTAAGCTACAGTACAACATTTATAATATATATTACTTTTTGACTCTATAATCAAAACTGAGTTATAAGTTAATTTACTTTAAGCAAATAAAAATGAAACATCATTGTAGCCTGAAATAATATATTTCATAAATAAACCAGGTTTACGAAACTATAAATGGAATCACATACCAGTCACTATATTTAACTCAATTTATATTTAAGATACCTGGACTGAAATAGGATTAGTTCTTGAATAAAATTTGCATCTAGCTAAATCTATAGTAATAGCTAATACTATATAATATAACCTATGAAATTGTTAAAACTCTGAATATATACTAAAAGGATTATGTTATCAAGGTAACGTTATTAACTATGTACTTAATAGAGACAATGAATATGTAATTCTAGTTTCTTGAAGCATGATTAATTAAATAAAAATGAAGATACTGTTAAAATATTTACACTATTTGCACAAATTAGTATTAACATTTCGATCTAGCATGATATTGTGTTTCGAGACCTTTTTAATATCGTGAACTCAAATTTAGTATGAGCGTATTTTATCTTACTACGATTAAGTCAAAAAAAAGTCATTGCAGCTATTTATGTTTAAGTATAGTATAGTCAAATTTATTGTTTAGGTTTGTAGTACGGAAAAAACATATTTTTGACATTACGCAATGGCGAGCAATGGACGTACAGCTAGTATTAATACACACTAGAAACAAACTTATTGTCAAACAATACTAGAACAGTTTATAAACTAGGTATATGTCATGTGTATATATAAGGAATATTGCTCGATTATTCTGACTTAAACTATCTCAGATCCAGCAGTTCGTAGAATCCTCAGATTAACATTAATCGAATCGGCAAAAAGCTTTTAGATTCGAGTTTAAATCTGGTCTAGCGGAAAGCCTTTCAGACAAAAACCAATAAGATTTGTTCCGGCTGGCATAGCCCTTCAAATATCCCATGTACTGTTCCGGTCAATTTGACCCTTCAGTCAAACTTGCTGGTCCGGTCACACTGACCCTACAGTTTATCCTCTCTTTTCTTATTTTCTATTTTATATTCTTTTTTTTAATTTTTGTTGAGGGAGTATCATTAGATTGTATATCGATTACACAAACCAGAATGTACCGCCGTCACAGTCAGGCTGACAGCCGGTCGTCTTTGAACGTCTAACGTCAATTTTCTATAGAGAAGATAGAGAAGATACAAATCAAATGTTATTGTCATACTAAATAACTCTAATCCTGATCAGCACCCACTAAAACAAGAGAGTACAAAGCAGGAGAAACCCATCAGTACATTATTATTATTACAAGAAATAATTATTAAATAAGAACGTCATCATTGAGTGACGGTGAGTCTCATCCCAGTTCTGATGTAGGAATTGGAGGGTAAGCCAGATAAAGAGCAAGTATAATGAAGGTAGATATTACTTTTATATAGTTGATGAGAAAATGTCAGTTGTCACTTAGTATCTAAAAGGTTATTCGCTGAATAGCCAAAACAACCAACCCTGACGCTTCACATCTTGAGACAAAAGTTATTCAATTCAATCTTCTCCGAAAAATACTGTATAAAATGTACCGAAGGAAAAATATATTATGGTAAAATTATTTTTTGTTTAAATAAAAAAAAGTATCTATAATGGAACATTTGACGTAATAATTTCAAGAAAATTAATGTAAAGTTAAAAAGATTTTGATAAATTATTTCATTTTTATTAAGTATCAATATTTATTTATTTAGCTTCACGCCATATCCCTTGCGGGGTAGCCAGAGACGACGGAACGCCAAAGGCTACGGTCATATCTCTTTCGCCTCGGCCACAGACATCAACCTCTTCATACATGCCCTCCGAGGGGTCTTCATGCTTTTTACGTGACCTTACTCCAGTATCATAGATACTGTGTTTTCGAAGGTCACTCGAGGCCTCCCCCTGTCTCTCTTACCGTTCACTTTTCCTATATAAATCTTTTTTACCATTCTTTCATCACTCATTCGTTCGACGTGCCCAAACCACTTGAGCACATTCTTCTTCATTCTCACCGTGACATCTTCGCTAGTACCTGCCATTCTGTGGATTTCTTCATTGCGGATTCGATCAGCTAGTCTGACTCCGCATATTCTGCGAAGAGATCGCATCTCCACGGCATTCATCTTTCTTACATTCTTCTTCTGTGTTACCCACGTTTGGCTGCCGTATAACAGCGTCGGTAGCAAAACTGCATTGTGTACAGCCAAACGTGCAGCTATGCTGACGTTATGCCGTCTCAACAATGTAGTCAAAGCACCGTTGACTCTGTTACCGGCAGCAATACGCCTTTCCACATCCATTTCGTATTTTCCGTCTCTGCTAAACATACTTCTCAAATATACCACTTCATTCACTTGTTCTATTATCTTATCGTTCACGTTGATCTTACATTCTGTTCTTTTTTCATTTCTTTCAAATATCAGAACCTTCGTCTTATCTACATTCAGGTTAAGACCATTAATTTCACACCCATCTTTCAGAGTGGTGACCAATGCCTGCAAATTGCATTCTGATGATGCAATGAGCACTGCATATAGCAAGCAGTTGACCTTAAGGTCACCTACTTTCACTCCCATGTCACTATCTTTCACTCCTTGGAGACAACTATCCAAATACAAATTGAACAACCAAGCTGACATAGCGCAACCTTGCTTAACACCCGATTGGATGTCAAACCAGGGCGACATGCCAGCTCCTACTCGCACACAGGCTGAGTGATCTCTGTAAAGAGACCTTACAGCCTGTAGCAAGGGTCCGTTCACATTGTATCTGGGCAGTATATCCCATAACTTCTTTCTCACAACCCTGTCAAACGCCTTTTCCAAATCCACAAAAGCACAGAAAACCTTTTGGTTTAGGGCCAAAAACTTTTCCGTGATCATGCGGAGGGAAAAGATCTGATCTATACACCCTCTTCCAGGTCTAAAACCTCCTTGGGCCTCCCACAACAGCCTTTCAGATCTCTCTTGCATTCTTCTCGCTAAAATTTTAGCATAAACTTTACCGCCGAAGCTAATCAAACTGATGGCCCTATAGCTTGCACAGTCTATCTGTGAACCTATGCCTTTATACAAAGGTACGATGACTGCACTTCGCCAATCGTCTTAACTATCAATATTATATTATTAAGAGTTCTAAACTATTCTAACTGAAAACTAAATTACTCTGATAGAATAATCGGTAAATGAAAGATAATAATAGAAACAGTCATTAAAAAAAATATAAAAATATTGTATGATAAGGATGATATTATGTAAAGTAAATAATAATACTAAAACTAATATATTATAATGTTAATATATATATATATATATATATATATATATATATAAATTGATACCTACACACCTTAAACTGATACTTATAGACAACTGGCCAACGTAATGAAATAAAAATAATTACTATATAAATTTAAAACTAACAACAAATCAATAATAAACAAGCATTTATTATGTGCTAGCAGTTAATGAATATATTCTCTCTTAACTTTTTATTATCTTGTAAGTTAGTCTCATAAAAACCATACACTACGAATATATAAATATTCAAAAAGAACAATAAAAGAGCCACAAGTTGTGTTACACATAAATCTGTAATAATAAAACAATAGACGTTATCTGAGTCGCGTATAAAGTATTCATGAAGACACAGTTGTATGAATAAACAGTCAAGACAATGTGTAATATTAAGTCTATAATAAGTAGAATTCGGTCTGCCCATTCATTTGTCCCCTACTTTCGAATTTTGGAAAAATTTCTTCACAGGAGGTCTTCTTATGACCGCCTGAGTCCGAAATGACCATTGGTCAAAAAGTTTATATATATATATATATATATATATATATATATATATATATAAACTTTTTATATATATATATATATATATATATGCGTGCGTGCGTCCAGATTCGACTTTTGTCAGCACGATAGCGGCCGCAGTTTCGCTCGGATCGCTTTCAAACTTTGCACAAAAATCAACCATCCAAAAATGAAGGTCAAGTTCGTTAACCAGAGAAATCCGGTCACAGGGGGCGCTAGGGCCTCACTTTTTCTGATTTCAGTTTTTCGACCATAACTTTGTCCCTATACAAAGGAGATCAATCGCGTTCATATTATATGATGTCTTTGATAAATACCTATAACTAATGTAGATAAACTGAAAACCTAACTTCAATAACTTAAGGGTGGGGGTAAAAAAACCGAAAGTTTTTGGAAAAAAAATCATAACTTTTTTCTGGTAAACATTCTTACATCACAAGTATTTTTTTAGAAAGGTTATTTTTTACTCTAAATCTAGGTACTAAAAGTTTTTCCGTAAAAGGTACCGTTTCCGAGAAAAAAAATTAAAACCACTTTTAGCTTGTAAATTTTAGGTAGGTAAAACCACGGCAACTTTTTTCTGGTAAACATTCCCTCCTCGCAAATATTTTTAATAGAAAGGTTATTTTTTACTCTAAATTTAAGTACCAAAAGTATTTCCAAAAAAGATACCTTTTCCGAGAAAAAAAAATAAAAACCGCTTTTTGCTTGAAAATCTTTGATGTAAACAACGGCATCATGTATTATTCTTAGGTAGTGAGTTATATTTTAAATGAGTTACACACGAGGTCTACCCACGCGTGTCCCCCTGCGGGCACGGATTTTTTAGTTTATGATTATTTTAAAGTCATGATAGCTTGTCTAAAAATCTTGAAATATTTTTGCTGCGTTAGCTCCTACATAAGTGAAGTATTTAAAGTCACAGAATCGATTACTAGAAAACATTTCATACGTTTACAATATTTTGGGAACATCTAAAACGATTAGTAATTATTGAAAATTTTACAAATATTAGTCGACAGTTATATTTTTGGAAAATGCAATAAAGTTTGGTGTTATTTGATCATTAAAAATCAAATAAATCTCACATAATGGTAGATATTACAATCATGTTTAATTCGAAATATACGTTTTGTACTTGTAGATTATTTACGATGTTATACAATTTAATTAGATCTTGTATTTTAATGATCTGAAAGTTCAGTGAATAGTTTTATTACAATAGTAAAATATAAAAAGTTCATTATTTCGTTGTTATTTCCAAATGAAATGTCACAAATTCCATCTTGGTTCATTGATATTTTACTGTTACAATATTAAATAGATTCATTTCGCTGTAATCATAGTCGAATAAACTTATTTACTTCCAAATTATATTTCGATCCGAATGCTATTTGATTTTTTCCTTCTGAACTGTCAAAAAAATATCGAGTAAACTAATTTTATAGGACAACTTTTTTGTTATCATTTGCAATCACAGTTCAAAAAATATTTATTAATAGGAATTGGTATTTTATGTAAATCAATTTTATTTATCGTTTTTACACCACATTCAACAAAATTGCAACATATAAAAACTTCTATTTAGACTAGATAAGAAAATCAAGACATTCACATTTTTCTGTAAAGATGCAAACAAATATATATATATATATATATACATCATATTTCCAATTTAAGTTTCTGAAAGTAGTAAGTATTATTATTTGTCATGGATATACATACATATTATAGAATGTAGACATTGTATACATTGTACTGAGCAATAATTATAGTACAAATATTGCTTTGTCAGCGTTCGCTAATATAACATTATCATCATTATCATTATCAAAACTCCCACAGGAAAAGAAAATATTGGATAATAAGTTTAATGGTTAGTGAGGTTGCGAATAGTTCGAACTCGTCCTATAATTCAAACTGAGTGTGCATCGTCAAGCACCTCTCACTAGCGAGGTCAAACATTCATATTGTACGATTGATTTTAGCATTTAAAATGATGATATAACAATAATTTAATCGTTTATTAAATATATAATAAAATAAATTATAAATTATAACATCATTATAATTTTATTTTTTGATTAAATGAAATATCACAATAATTAAAAGAGATTAATACACTTCATAACGGTGTTATTTTACAACCAACAGCGTTAAATTATTTCGTTTAATTTGCAATTATATATTAATTAATTAAATTGTAAATAATAAGTGTAAGTGTAACATTAAATAAAAATACATATTTAATTAGTCGTTACTCTTTTCACTAATAAATGACTAAAGCAATGGTTGAAATATTGACTTGTTTATTCGTACAGCTTCATCTTCCTACTTTATGTATTCATTAAATACAGTAGAGGACTTATGTTTTATCAAATAAGATTTATATATACGACGGCTCACAGTTCATTTATAGTTCCCTAGTGTTACTTGATAAGATTTCACATGGTTTTCCTGAAAGTTATATAACACTCTAATAAATTAAGGTCAGTTGTATTATATTGTATGTATTTAAGTCAATTAATAAATCTGATAGACTGTTGATAGATTAATATAAATTAGAAATAATATATGAGCATTTAACAGTTTTATAGATAAGGGTTTATTTACTAATCATAAAAAAATAAACATGTATTCTTGCATCCTTTCTTTTGATATGGCAAAAATGAACAATATGTTAGCGAGGTAAGAAAAACGTGACAATAAAAGCAAATATTCAAAAAAGAACCAAATTGCTAGATGCCCTACAGGATATCTGAGTCTAAATTGGCAAATATATCAGAAGCTTAGAAGTCGCGGCTAAAAAGGAAAAATCTTAGAGAGATTAAGGGTAAAGATCCTAAATCAACCCTCAAAGGTGTAAATAAGTAAAGTTACGTAAGTGTAATTTTAGTGATACTAAAATTATACTGATACTTCACTAAGTACACTTATAAATATCAAAAACCCTACCCAGTACCACAATATGTATAATATATTTTCACATATTTCATTTGAAAACAAAAAATCCGTGCCCGTTTAAAATATACTATATATACTATACTCACTACCTAAGAATAACATATGATGCCGTTGTTTACATCAAAAATTTTCAAGCAAAAAGCGGTTTTTAATTTTTTATCTCGGAAAAGGTATCTTTTTTGGAAACACTTTTGGTACTTAAATTTAGAGTAAAAAATAACCTTTCTATTAAAAATATTTGCGAAGACGGAATGTTTACCAGAAAAAAATTGCCGTGGTTTTACTAAACTAAAATTTTCAAGATAAAAGTGGTTTTTATTTTTTTTCTCGGAAACAGTACCTTTTACGGAAAAACTTTTGGTACCTAAATTTAGAAAAAAAATAACCTTTCCATTAAAAATATTTGTGATGTAAGAATGTTCACCAGAAAAAAGTTATGAATTTTTTTCCAAAAATTTTTGTTTTTTTTACCCCCACCCCTAAGTTACTGAAGTTAGGTTTTCAGTTTATCCACATTAGTTATAGGTATTCATCAAAGACATCATATGATATGAACGCGATTGATCTTCTTTGTATAGGGAAAAAGTTATGGTCGAAAAACTGAAATCAGAAAAAGTGAGGCCCTAGCGTCCCCTGTGGCCGGATTTCGCTGGTTAACGAACTTGACCTTTATTTTTGGATGTTTGATTTTTGTGCAAAGTTTGAAAGTGATCCGAGCGAAACTGCGGCCGCTATCGTGCTGACAAAATTCGAATCTGGACGCACGCACGTATATATATATATATATATATATATATATATATATATATATATATATATATATATATAAACTTTTTGACCAATGGGCATTTCGGACTCAGGGAGTCATAAGAAGACCTCCTGTGAAGAAATTTTTCGAATACTTCGAGGTCTACCCAAAATGAATATTAATGTATCAATGTCAGGTGCCATTTATCAATATTCATGTATCACTGTCAACACAGGTTATTGGAAAAATAAACTTGTTTGCAAAATTCCCAAATATTTCAAACAAGTTTTACAAATAGGTTTTGTATATATTACAATGAATTTCATTAAAAACAAGGTTCAAGAGAACGAACGTACACATGGATACCGGCATAGTAAATAAAACTATTTTTATATTTCACACTTCTGGATACTATTTTAAAATATTGTGTGTCCATTTTCTGCTGTAATTAAAACCAATACTTGTTTGGAGTTTCAAGGACCGAAATCCCCAGTGCATTTGAATAAACATGGACTATTTGCTCAAACGCGTCTGCAAATAAATTGATCCGTTTCGAATAATGCAATTGAGAACACTCTTTGGGAGATATTTACAATAATTTTCTAATTAAATAATAAACAGGTCAATATTAATTAATTATGTTTTTTTTTACCAAAAAAATATATACATATTTAAAATTTACATTGAGATGTATTTTTTCATATTTTATTTTTGAGAAATACTACACCACTGTACCACACCACACACACCACACCACACCACTGTATTTATATATATATATATATATATATAAATACAGTATGTATTTATATATATATATATATATATGTGTGTGTGTGCAAACCCACGATAAGAATGTAGGTTTTTATGTATGTGTACGAAAACGAAAAATATTTTAAATAATGCAAAACACTATACTACAATTACAATATAATGTTAATTTTCTGCGGGTTAACGTAGAAGACAAGAATAAAATCTGAACAATTCATATGACACAATCCAATTGCAAAGATTATCAAGTTGACAGCTTCAAATAGTTTTTTTCTAAATCTAGCAACCCGATGCCTGATCTATGCATCAAAAATCACCACGCGGGCTTCAACCAACATCATTGATGCATTCTACCAGCGATTTACTTTTAATAAAACCCTAAACGCGTTGTTATATTCAACTTTAAAAAATCAGAAAGTCTCTTTCTTAAATTTACACCATAATTGAGGAATATACAGGGCTATACAATAACTTTTAAATAGGTGTTACTTTGCTTTTATTTATGAAAAACAACAAAACCGAATGAGTAATTGGGATTGACATTTTAAAACTACTTATCAGTGTACTCGTAATAAAAAAATATCGATTAAATATTTGATAATTACCTTAGCATATATAAAAACTTCTAATGGGACTTAGGAAATGAATATATTTAATAAAGTGCAGACGTAATAATAGCAATATTAAAATTATACTTAGTATAAAATCATTCTTTAAAAAATATTAAATAGGAATGAATTGTGACTTTGAGGAAGGTTTCCTTACAATGTTAATAACAACACACACGACTAACATTAAGGCAACCCAAAAACCCCACAGCCATATGGCTATATGGCTGTCCCCGTCCGGTAGACGGACGGATTCTGTCACTCACCGACGGAACATAACCAAATGAATTTGGTTATTTCACGTCGGTCTTCTGTAAGAGGGTGGCCCTTCCCCGGTCGAGCCAGCCCAATACGAGCTGCAGTCAAATCACTACAGCCATCTAGGCCTGAGATTTAGATATTAGGGTGAGAGTTTCTATGGGAGTCTATTCTTTTTTATCAATTCCGGTTTTCGTTATTAAATACATGTCTAATGTCTCGATTAAAATGATATTATATTTTAGATACAAACTCTGAATTTAAATATATTTTGGAGCACATAAATAAGCAAAGTAAAAAATCTTAAAATGTATAAATCTAAAATATTTCTACACACTTATGTAATATATTATATTTAACTATTATTCCAAGAGCGTTCTACTCCGCAAAATAGTTTTAGAAGAAAGAACAATTTCTCGAGAAAATGTTCGCATCATATTTTATCTACACAGAAGTGATTCTTTTATCAATATATACAGAGCTACGGTTCAATATGTCTGAGGTAAGTTGAGTCATTACTGAAAAATAGCAACTGCTTTTAAAATGTATTATCATTACAAATACTTAATAATACCTATAAACCCTTAAAATAAATAGATATTATACATGTAACAAGCAATGGCTTTATATTGTAACAGAAATATGTGCTAGACAAAGATATAGAGCACATTCTCAAGAGATAAATTCAAGTCATATGTTGACTGTCTATGAGAACTATGAAGTACGTGTTTAATCGGTAGAAGAGAAAAGGGGTACCGAGGAATACATAGGTTGAGTAAGTGAAAAAAGATGTGGCAAAGAGACAAGATTCCACTGCACTCCTTTGGTGACATTGAACATTAATAACAATTTTAGAAAAAACGTTGAAGACCTGTATCGATGAAAATAAATCCAGCATAACTTTTTTTCTACATTGTTAAACGTAAGTCATTGACCTATTTTTATTAACTAAATGACCACATTTTTATAATTTGCCTAAAGTTTTATATTTAATATGGCAGAAAAAAAATATTTTAATTCACAAGAACGACAACGAAATTGTTATATAAGCAATTGAATTTAGTTTTTCTCTACCTAAAGCTAATAACTTAATATTCACTTCCAAATTTTAATTTTATATCAGCTTATATATATTATTATCATAGAGGACATATAAAAAGTCATTTCAAGTCACTCGACATTGCTTTAGCAATAAACTTTCGAATGTTAAAGAGCATTAGTTGTAAGTAATGAAAAGGAGTAAAATATCATAGTGATTTTTTGCAAGCAATAATTATTTGTGTATAACTTGTATATAGATATTGATATAATATATTATTATTTGAACGTGTTACATTTTTATCTAAAATCAGACAAATAAAAAAATGTCACAGGTTATGTTAGTTTTGACTGTGTTATTATTTTATACAATATAAATCTAAGTACTTTATAACACTATGTACTTTTAAACTTAACTATACGTAACCTTATACTAAAAGCATCATTCTTAAATAAACTATTATTAATTATTTTCGTTAAATTGCATGAAAAAAATGTTTATACAGAAATAGCTTTCAATTTTGTATAATATATTTAAAGTTGTATCCCTAACGTTTATTGGAATATCTCTAACCGGGTCATAATGACAACATGTTGAATTTAATTTAAAGAACTTTAACCAAAACAAGGGATTTAGATAGGGCGAAACTGGCTAAAATAACACTGAGGCAGCGAACACGGCGCTGGATAAAACAAACAAGGCTCGGTACACATTACCTCAAATTACAGCACTTTAAATGCGAATAGACCATGTAACGACCGTTTTAACGTTCGTGTATCGATGATTATTGATTTTGTGTTCCTTTTTTGATGTGCTACAAGCTTTATATTCAGTGTTTTGCTATTAACAATTACTCAAAGACTAACATATCTTTGACTAGTAGACCTTGAGTAATTGTATATAATTTATAAAGCCTTGTATACATTTATTTTTAAACAAACAAAATAGTAATATGTGCTTTTGAAAGTTATTAAGAATAAATAAAAATACTTTATCTATCATTTCATTAGATTAATAACTAGAAAACATATATTTTATTCATATTTCTTGAAATATTTTGAAATATATAATATAACAATATAATATAACATGTTTTTAGAAATAAAAACAATATTAGGGTTCAGTTTTTCAATACCCCTAAAATATTTGCGAGTTTTACGAGCTATGTGCTCGTATGTTTTAGCAATAAGATAAGAGTAATAAGGTTCGTGTTACATTTTTGAACAACAACAACAACAGAACAGAAATAATAATAGAGATTATATTTGGTGCAAATTTTGTATTAAATTAAAAAATTGTAGTAGTCTTTATAACACCAAATAAATAAACAAGTATAACGAAAACTTTGAGAACTGGATCAAGACGTTTTTTAAATTTATTCAGAAAAGTATTCAATTAAATGTTTTTCTAACTTAGTCCAAATAACAGCCGTTGAATCTCAAAAATTCTTTAAGTATATTTTATAATTTTAATTTACTTTTGGTACTATTTACAAAATTATGTTTGAAGGGGTTTTGTGTTGTTTCTCTTTATGGTATTCTTTTTAAAATTAGCGATATATCTTTCTGCCATTCAACGAAGGAATGGCAGAAAGACATATATCCATCCAAACTCGTATTTTAAAAATTTAATTATTATTAGAATTCATCACGGATATTTCCTTCTAAAATAAAGGCTAAGCTAAGACTAGTTCGATACGTCTGTCATGGTCGCAGATTGGTCTAATGCATTAGTCACTGATTGGTTGTTCAAACAGCAAACCGCAAAATTCAAGCATGTCGTCAAAATGGGCTCTCTAAAACCACTCTGGGCAACTTCTGCCATCCATACCATCATTGCACTTACTATATTTATTATTTCATTTGTTATTTGTAAATTATATTTAAAAAAAAAGACGTTTTTGGTGTGTGTTAGTGTTATTTTAAGATTGTATCGTGATAATATTCCGGTGGATAAGATACTTATTGTTGTAAAAAAGACAAGATTCCCGCTGTATACGTTGTGCCTGGCAAGTTTTCTTCTTAAACATCTGCCTTACGAATAAATGAGGCCGAGGTCACAAGCTAAGCCTCATAATATACGTTAAACTTACGCCTGAAAATCATTGTTGCTTTTATAGCAAAAATTGCAAAACTTATTTACTAACAATAATGCTACAATATTACTATTATTTAAGATTATATTAAATTATACAAATAAAAACCAAACTTAATTTCTTCACTTTGATTAATTCAACTGTTTTGGATGCTTTTTTATTGTAATTTTCATGACCGGATATGCACCAAAGAAATAGTTTTATAAATACAACAGAAGAATTGAAAACTTGGATCGTATTTTATTATTAAAATCTCAATAAATTGTAACGTTCTTTACAACAGTAGGTCGTTACAAAACAAGGCTAAACCACTGTCATAATTCTCCTAAAATCAAATTCTCATTATATGACTGACTTTGTTAGAACATAACATAATCAATACTGCCATACGGGTTACATTATGACGGGATCAGTAAATGCGAGGCACTTAACTCTGCATTTAAAAATACTCATTCAGAAATAACCCATTTAGTTACTAAAATAGTGTACGAGTTAAATAGTGGACGCTAAATCTATGCTTAAATTCTATAGCTATGCCCTAAAACTGACAACGATATTAAGAGCAGAGCTAAATTTTATTTTAATTTCTCGCAGTTGTTGATTTTATTTTCACCCAAAAACTTATGTTACATATGCCATTTCGTAATTAGATACAAATATTAAAGACTGTTTAATTTTCGGTTTAGTATGGCTCCTGGAAATTACGTGAATTAAAACTTATGTCTTTTTTATTATAAAACACCCTTAGAGACGGATAAAAGGGTGTACCTTTTCCTTTCCACATTTGGCGTAGTTTATGAGATGTGTGTCACGTTTCCTATTAATATAAAGATAGGAAAAGTTTAAATATTTGTTTAGCTTTAGCTTTTATACAGCAAGCAATCGATCAAGATTCAGGGAGTAGTTCAGCCAAATTAAAATTAATAACGATAATGAAGGGAATATTATATTTGGTATTTATTTTACTATATTTGATACGAGTATTAAAATTAAAATAGTGTGCAGCTTACGACTCATTAAAAGTATATAGGAAAGGGATAGAACTGAAACTTGAGCAAGAGATCCATGTCCTAACCATGTTACAGTTAGATATTTCGTAGCACTATTGTATTTTGTAAAATGAGATTTATAAAATAAACTACTTTACACCTTTTGTTGAAGATTGTAAAAGAATATAATAAAGACCATTGATTCGAGCAGTTCTTTTAGCAGTTATTGAAAATAATGGACTGAGGTAGTCAATTAAAAATAATCACAATTTCGAGAGGCCAATCTTAAAATACAAAAAAACATTAAATGATCTACACGCCTTTTTATTTTTAAAATTTTGTGTCTTTATATAAAAGTCGGACTTCACATCGAACATTGAACTTGCATAGCGCAATCAAATGAAAGTAAACCAAATTAGAAGCATAAAAAAATCTCTTTTTTTTTTTTTTTATAGCAGACAAAATTTTACATGGAATTTATTTTAAATTTATTATTAGAATATTTATTTGTTAGAGTTTAAAATAGAGTGTATGAAAAACAAGCATTGAATTATAATAATTGATTATTTAATAAACTAAACTCATAAAAGTCAAAGTTTCAATCTCACCTAGTCTTACCTAGATGATAAGACCAATGTTTTAAATGACTTTTTTTATAAAAAAAACAGATTGATAAACAGCATATCATAGCACCTTATATACAAACTTCACCTCTTTTTAATATATAAAGTGTCATTAAAGCTATTATAAATACGGTTTAGGATCAACGAAAGTTCACTAAGCTTAATTTAAATTACTTATCTTGAACTTCTTCCCCGTCGCTTCACTGACATGACAGCCAACATACTGACTTCAATTTATCCATCGAGAATTTATTTTTATGAGCAACCTTTTGCGACTTAGACATTTAATGCTGTTTCTTTTATTTAAGGTTAAAAAAAAAAACAAGTTATATTTATTGCATTTTTCATAATTAATGCCTATTTTCATTCATTGTAAGTCATTGAATATTTGAATATATAATTATTTTTCTCAAAAGATTTAGCTTTGTGTACGGTGCAGGGAATTTAACACATACCCGAGAGATTCTTCTTTGTGAAATAAATTGTTTAGAATACTGCACAGCTTAAATTGGGACACATATTGACATTTGACTTATTCTCTTTTATTTGTTTAATTTCGATACAAAGTAACAAATAATAAAAATAAAGTATTAAAAACTAACAAATCTCCCTCCGAAAATACTTTAAAGCCAAATAAATAGACTAGCTAGCGCTTGTATATAACATGTCAAGTCGAGATATGGCGTACATTAACAATCTATAAGTTTACACATATTTTTTACATAAGCGTTTTTCTATTTAGCTTTTTTATTCTCATACTCATTAGAGTAAGAGATGGAGTAGGAGATTGTGATTACACAATCGTATGATGATGATAATGCTAAATGTGTTCGAAATATAATACATCAGCTGATACGAGATTTTTAGTTTATGACAAAGGCGATAACGTTGTAAGATTAAAATTTTATAAGAAAAGACAATTTTTGTATTCATTCCATCTCTTGTCTTAACATTATAGCTTTTATAACCGTTGTTAAAGTAGTATAAATGTATTTGAAGTTTAAGAAGAATATTTTAAAATATAAATATTTTCTATCAGTATATATTTAAGCACGTTACTAATCAAGTATATAATGATTTAGACATTGGATAGAAATCATAAAATAAATAATCTTGTTCTAGCCAAAGGAACACAAAATATTCTGGTAATAAAATTATCAAAAAAAAAATTCGTTTATTAACGGCTCACATAAAAAATATAAAATCTATTTACATAGATTAAACATAAACCTATAAAAAATTATTACACAATATTTTATAAACATCTAAACTAAAAATACTAAATGTTTTTTGACAAGTATACAAAACCTTATGGAAATACCATGTCATTTTGTCTGTTAGTATCCTATAAAATTAGAAGCATGTGTAGACACAAATATTACACAAAGGACAGAAAATGATACCTTTTATCCTTAAAACGTCTCTTGAAAGAGTTACTGGTCCTTTAGAAGTCATAAAAATTCTCATCCACTATCCGTCGCTAAAGAGCACTGACACGTTTTAAACTTTCATTGTCAGTTTCCAAATAGTCCTTCACTGTTTCCAATTTCAGCTAGTGGATAAGGTGACAAAAGCCCTCGTTGAGATAAAATACTATCATGCACCAACCATTTATAATTTTTTTAACTGTTCTACTATTGTCTAAGTAACAAGTTTGTTGAACTTGATTAGTAATATATTTTAAATAGAATTGAAGTTGCTATTTAAAGTTAATTCTAATTAATAATTATTTTTCACTATCTTTTTTTTTTTAAATAGGTTTTATTATTATTTAATTTAACTTTTTTTTATGATTGTTTTTTTTTATATATATTTTTGTTGTAAAGATTTTTGTGATGAGAATCTACTTTTTTAGCAACTGGCGGTTACGTATTTGTTGCATATTGGAAATTTATCTTTTTATTTTTATTTTTTTGATTTTTTTTTTATTATTGTTGTTACTATTGTCATTGTTATTAATATTTCATATTATTATTATTAATATTTTTTTTATATATATATATATATATATATATATATATATATATATATATATATATATATATATATATATATATTTTATTTATTTTTTGTTTATTTTTAACTTTTTTTATTATCATATTACTATTTTTTACTTTATTTATCTTATTATTTTATTTATACTTTTCAGTTTTAAGTAGCTTTACTTTGTTCTATTTTATTGTTTTTTTTTTTTTATTTATTATTTTATTTATTTTTTTATTTATACCATTTTAACTACACAGTTTATTTTATAGTTTAAATCTTTTTGAGATGTCTTTTAATGGTAGCCCAAATGATAGTTTTTACTCTTTTGCGTCCGATGAATCAAGCAGTGGTAGCAGTTTCCATAGTCTTCCTTCTCTTAATGAATCTCTTAACTCACATTTTTTAAACTTACAGAAAAACTTCAACATAGTTCATACAAACGCTCAAAGTATTCCGGCACACTATCCTGATTTGTTATCCTCTTTCGACAGTAAAAATATTCATGCTATCTTAATTTCCGAAACATGGTTCAAGTCTTTCCACTCTTCAACTTCATATTTATTGCCCGGGTTCAGTCTAATACGCAATGACCGTATTGGGAGATCTGGTGGAGGCGTTGCTATTTATCTTCGTTCTCACATTCCTTACTCTATTAAAAGTAAATCGCTAACGCAACACCGAGACGAGGCTGAACATCTATTTGTCGAAGTAGTCTTCTCCCACAGTAAAATACTTCTTGGTGTCTTTTATAGTCCATCTATGACGATAGACTATTTTTTATCATTTGAGAACCTTCTGGAACAATTCTCTCCGATATATAACCATACCTTAATTATGGGCGATTTTAACACGTGTCTTTTAAAAAATGATAATAGATCAAGCCGACTTAATACACTGGTAAATTCATCCAACCTTCACATCCTGCCGTTATCTCCTACACACGTTTTTCCCAATTGTGCCCCCTCACTTCTAGATTTAATTCTTGTGTCATCCTTGGATCATGTAGAAAAACACGGCCAATGTACTGCTGCAGCATTCTCGTACCACGATCTTATATATTTATCGTATAAACTTACACCACCTAAAGCAAAGCCAAAAATCTTTCTACAGCGAAATTTTCGAGAAATGAATCTTGAGAAAATGTGTCATGATGCTTCTAATATAGACTGGCTGCAGATAACTAATTGTGATACTCTTGATGAACAAATTGCAACATTCAATTCCCTTATTGTTCAGTTGTATGACAAACACGCACCGATCAGGCCAGTTCGTATGAAACATCTCCCTGCTCCATGGCTCACTGATGAAATTAAAAAGTTGCATGAGAAAAAGAACTTGGCCAAATTGAAATTTAAAACATCTCCTACTGATATAAACAAAGAAAAATACCATAAAGCACGCAATCGTTGCAACACGGTGTGTAGAGATTCACGACGACGCCATATTCACCGATCTGTAGTCGAAGAAGAAGATCCAGATAAAGTTTGGATGTTTCTTAAGTCTCTTGGAGTTGGGCGAACTCAGGAACATGCAATTTTTTCTAATATTAACTTAAATGACCTTAACCGGCACTTCTCCTCAACTGTTACCATAGATGGTTTGACCAAACTTAACACTTTAAATCAACTCGCAAGCTTATCCACTCCTGGCAGTATCTTTTTTACTTTAAGTCAAGTTTCTGAAAGTGATGTTAAGAGGAACGTACTTGCCGTTAAGTCGGATGCCATCGGTTCTGACTGCATTAGTCGGAAAATGATCATTCCCCTTATCAACATACTTATACCTGTCATTACTGTAATATTCAATAGTTCTATTCATCTCAATCAATTTCCTTCTGTCTGGAAAGATGCACAAATTATTCCTATCCCTAAAAAAAAAGAATCCTACCTCGTTCTCTGACTATCGTCCAATTTCCATCCTTCCTTTCCTGTCAAAAGTCTTGGAACGACTTATACATAATCAGTTAAGTTGTTTCCTTTCCTGCAATAAAATTATTAATCCTATGCAATCCGGCTTCCGCCCTGGTCACAGCACGACTACTGCGCTGGTTAAGATTACTGATGACATCCGACTGGGCATGGATAACCAACAAGTAACCATAATGTCTTTGTTGGATTTTTCAAGTGCCTTCAACAATGTCGATTTCGACATTCTTCTTAATATATTACGTTCTCTTAACGTATCTCCTGAAGTAATTGGCTAGTTTCATAGTTACTTGTTTGGACGCCGGCAACGCATTCGTATCAATGATTCTTATTCTGAGTGGTCCCTAATGCATGCTGGTGTCCCGCAAGGTGGCGTGTTGTCTCCTCTCCTTTTCTCAATTTTTATGAATACTATCTGCAAATCAATATCTTCTCTCTACCACCTGTATGCTGACGACCTACAAATTTATTTAAATTCTAAAGTAGATGAACTCCCGCAAACTATAAACATATTAAATGCCCAACTTACTAGTATTCATCAGTGGAGTATTTCCTTTGGACTCAATATCAATCCTTCAAAATCGCAAGTGATAATTATAGGTAGTCAAAGATTGATTTCGAGAATCAACTGGTCTTGTCTTCCACAAGTTTATATAAATGGTGTCCAGGTTCCTTACAGTAAAACAGTAAAAAACTTGGGCATCATTTTCGATCAACATTTATCTTGGACCCCGCAGATAGGCGAGGTCAGTAGAAAGATTTTTGCCACGATCGGATCTCTTCGTTGTTTACGCAATTTTCTTCCGGTTCCCACAAAGATAGCGCTCACTAAATCCCTTCTCTTGCCTATACTTGACTACGCTGACGTGTGTTATCTAGATTTAAAAGAAGAGCATTTAAATAAACTTGAGAGACTCCAAAATCTTTGCATCAGGTTCACATTTGGACTACGCAAATATGACCGTATCTCTGAATTTCGTAAACATCTCAAGTTGCTCCCTATCCGCTTCCGCCGGAATACACATATTCTTAACCTGCTGTACTGTACGCTGTTCCATTCTTCTACTCCTCCGTATTTAAAACAACAATTTCAATTTTTAACTAATTCTCATTCTTTATCCTTACGTTCTGATAACAATTTCCTTTTAAAAATTCCTTCACATTCTACTACTTTTTTTACCAATTCCTTTTCTGTAAAAGCTTGTCGTTTATGGAATTCCCTCCCTTTACAAATTAGACAATCAAAATCTCTTGCTGTTTTTAAGAAACTCGTCGCTGATTTCTTTTCATCCCAATGTCCATAAATTTTACTTTATATATAACTTTGTCCTTTTTTCTTCTTCGTCCTCACTGGTTACTTTTATTATATGTAATATATATATATATATATATATATATATATATATATATATATATATATATATATATATATGTGTGTGTATATGTGTATGGATTTATATGTATATTAATAAATCTATTTATGTATGTAGGTATGTATTTTTACGATGTATGTGCTTTTTATTGTATTGTAATTTTATTTAATTGTTGCACTCCTACTCGCAAACATTAGTTTTTAAATTATACAAGGTTCTGTACCCCAAGGTTGCCTGGCAGAGATCGCTGCTTTAGCGATAAGGCCGCCTCTTGTACATTAATTGAATTTGTTATGTATAATTTCTATTTTTGTTATTGTTTTTGTTTTGTTTTTATTTAATTTCTTTTTGTTACTTTTTTTCTTTTAGTGTGCAATAAAGAGTATTATTATTAATATTGACTATACTGACTGGCATCGATGTATTGATAAGTATTAAAATTATATTTTTTTAAATTAAGCCAATTTTAAAATAAATAAAAAATTAACAACATTCTGCTGTTTTAGTGCTATATAATAAAAATAAGACACCTTTTATTACATACATTCTACAAACATAGGTTTCACAAAAAAATGTTTTGTTATGTAATACGAATTATTACGATGTAGTCATTGTAATGATTAGTAAACAAAATTACATATTCTGAAATTTGTTAGACGTGTACATAAATATTTCATACATTTAAAAATAAGGCCTTATGTACAATTAAATAACATATCATATAAAATATTTTAATATTCTGATAGTGTATATTAATATACTGAAATACGTTTTATTGGTAGTTATAACACGATAAGTATACATCATAATTTATTGATCACGTGAAATTCTAGAATGCTAGAATAAGTGTACGTGTACGTGTACGTGTACGTGTACGTGTACGTGTACGTGTACGTGTACGTGTACGTGTACGTGTACGTGTACGTGTACGTGTACGTGTACGTGTACGTGTACGTGTACGTGTACGTGTACGTGTACGTGTACGTGTACGTGTACGTGTACGTGTACGTGTACGTGTACGTGTACGTGTACGTGTACGTGTACGTGTACGTGTACGTGTACGTGTACGTGTACGTGTACGTGTACGTGTACGTGTACGTGTACGTGTACGTGTACGTGTACGTGTACGTGTACGTGTACGTGTACGTGTACGTGTACGTGTACGTGTACGTGTACGTGTACGTGTTATCATTAGACTTTGATGAAAGTTATTTTCTATTAGATAAATATTTTAAATTTAAAACAAAAAACTAAAATAAAACATTTTTTTATACATATTATTCTGTGTTATGATAACGTTGAGGTTTCTTAAAATATTATTCAAAAGTATAAAAGGAACGTATTCTGATTATAATATTCAAATATCTTACCCGAGATGTTTATGTTGATAAGTTTTTATTAACACCAAGAAAATGTTTATTTCTGAGTATAAAAGAAATTAAAATTACTAGAAAATTGTATTACTATTTACAGTTTTTACATCAGTTACTACAGTAGTTTAATAGCTATTACAATTAAAGTTAAATAATCAACAGTTGTTTCGGAGTGACCTAAGATACTATACATGCTAATATTATAACTATTATACAATTGCAAAATATTTTAAAATAGTTCTACACTCTCATCTCATATCTCATATTTCTCTATGTTCTTTTTCACGAAATCGTTTTTACAGAAAAAAATATCTGGAAATAAATGTTCGCAATGAACACTTTATGTACACAGGACCGATTCTTTCATACAATATGTAATGAAAGCTTCGATACAATATGTATAAGGTCAGTTGAATCGTTACTACAAAAAAATCTGTTTTTCAAATGTAGTGTTATTATTATAACAATACATTTGTAAACACAAGCAACGGCAACGATGTTATAATATACAATTGGATTTTGTTTTTACTACCTAAAGTTATTGACTTAATAATCAATAATAAAACTTTTTCAAATTTTCATTATCAATGTTCGGTCATCAGGGCGTGAATATAGTTAAAAAGCACCAAGGTCTGACGCTGGATAAAACAAACTGTGCACATTACCTCAAATTACACCACTTTAAATGCAAATTGACCACATAACGACCATTTTAATGTCCGTGTAATATTTAGCCCTTTTTTGCTCTGCTACAAGCTTCATATTCATAAGTGTTTTGCTGCTAACCATTACTCAAGGTCTAACATGTCTTTTACGAATAGACTTTAAATAATTATATACAATTTATCAAGCCTTGTATACGTTAATTTTTGACCAAGCCAAATTATAATGTGCTTTTGAGAGATATTAAGAATAAATGAAAATAAAAATTTTATTACTTTTTATTAATTTAATGTCTAGAATATATGTTATATTTGATTTAGTTTTTAATATTTTGAATTTCCTATAGAGATTAAAAATTTATTATAACATGTTAAATAAGTTTTAAGATATGGTAACATTTTTAGGGTTGAATTCTTTAATATCCATATTTTTTTCGTTTTACGACTTACATACTGGTGTGCGTCAGCAATAAAATATATAAATAACAAGGTTCGTGTTGTATTTTTATCCACCATACAGGATACTAAAAAAAAACATGATAAGTATTGTAAAGGGTAGCTTTACACTGAAAAATATGTTTGTTGTAAAACTTTTATTAAATATAAAATTCATACCAAAAACATTTAGAATGAGAAATGAAGACGTTTCTTAAAATTAAATGTTTTTCTAACTTCAGTTAAAACAACAATCATTGAATATTCACAATTCTATAAGTTTATTTTGAAATTTAAATAAATCTTTCTTCCTATTCATTTTGTGTTTGAATGGTTTCATTTTGTTATTTGCATTCTTTGACTAAACCATTGCTTTGATTCTTGTTTTGGTATTTCTTGTTCTTTCCTCCACTCTTTGCTTACATTATAAGGATTTAATCCTGACTTCAGTATTGGAATTCGACAAGGATTTTTTGAAATAAAACAAACAGTGACATTCTTTGAACATCTTTTTCAAATAAAGTTCTACCGTCATTTATTAATTAAAACACGAAGAAAAAAATATTTGAATACAAAATACAAAATTGCCTCCGATAACAATTAATATAAACCCTATTTAACGTTCTACGTGTTGAGATTTAATTTTAGTCATCTCGTTATTTTTTTTATTTAGCGAGGATAAACAGACAGATCACCTGATACCTTCGCCCATGAATACAGTTGCAAATGCATTGTCCCTGAAGACTGATAAGGGACTTTCATTAAAAAAATAAACGTGCAACGATCACAAAACGAAACTCGAAATGTTCGACTTCATGTTCATGCTCATAGCGTATAAAATATCACATGTCTAATATATATTATAATATAAAAAAATATTGACAGTTACTATAAAATACAAGTATAATTGTTTTTATACATTTTTATCAAAAGATTGAATTTTGCTACATTATTTCAACAACAGAAAGAACGCAGTCAACGTACTATTACATCGGTTAAAATACTTATGGTATTTAATTTAAAGCTATGCTCTAAACTGTCATTTAAACGATTTAAAGAGCAATGCTTTTCCAGTTCAAATGGAAAATATCTACTTTTCATATTGTTTTAGATCGCTTCACACAATTGTTTATTTCAATTTCATAAAGCTTTATGTTACACCATTTCTTAATTTTTAATAATTCGGTGTAGCTACTAAAATTTAGGTATTATCAAAATTTACGTGTTTTTTTTATAAAACTACCTTAGTGTGGGAAACAGGATTTTGCTTTTCCTTGCACCGACTTTGTTTATACTATCGTATTTTACGAAATGTATATCATGTTTTCTATTATAAAGATAGAAAGGGTTTAAATATTTGCTTAAGTATATTTGATTATATCTGATAACTCAAATTTATTTGTATAAGTAATTCATGAAGACTAAGAGAGTAACTGAGTTAAGATAAAACGAATGATTTAGACATACGGACACACTAAAGACTTAAAATTAATTAAATAAGGATATTTATGTTTAGTGCTAAAGTGTAAAGATGCTATTCTTTTACTTCGTGTATTACGATAAAATAATACGAAACGCAACTCTATGGAGATGTACTTTTCAAAGCTTTTTAATTTTATATAATTAAAGAAATTAATTAATTACTTATGATTATTTTCTCTGCACTTTTCTTTTTCAAAGTATTGCTGTTTATATTTTATTCACAGTAGATATATAACTGCATAAAACTAAAACATAATAAGAAAAGTAATGACCTAACCATGTAACAGTTATAACTATATGAAACCATTGTGTTTTGCGAAGCGTTTGTACGAAGGGCTACGTTCCCACTAGATAGGCCCATTCTGCTATTTTTCCGTATGTATTTCAGTATGTTTGTTCCGGCGTAACCGGCGTATTTTTCATCCTATCATCACGAAAATCGGCAGGCGTATTCTTTGAATTATTTGAATTTTTAAATCGAGCCGTTTTTTGAATGGGCGAAAAAATCCAAAATGGCGGCGTTTTTTAGTTTTGTTTTTGGCCTAGTAAGCGCAATTTTCATCCGATCGCCACAAAAATTGGTGATCTTGTTCTTTGAATTATTTAGTTTTTTTTTGTTTGGCCGTTTTTCTTACTGGGAGGAAAAATTTAAAATGGCGGTGATTTAAGTTTTTGTTTTGGCGTAGCAGACCTATTTTTTATACAATCGTCACGAGAATTGGTAGGTGTGTCCTTTGAATTATTTAAATTATTATGTCAAGCCGTTTTTTTGCTTGGGCGAAAAATTTCAAAATGGTGGATTTCTGATCCGTACCACAAAAACGGACTTTGCGGCAGCTAGCGGGCTAAGATTTTGTCTAAGTATTCTTTGCCGAAATCTAAGGTGTTTTGTAGGTTATTTCAAAACTCAAAATGCTATCTTTCATAGCATTTCTGACGATCCATTTTGTATTAGTTCTGCCATGACATATTTATATACCTAAATAGATTTCACTTGAAATATTTTCATTCACTTTATATCACTCAATATCCGTTATTGTCTCCTCGGGGTAAAATGTTCGGGAATTCACTTTATCGGAAGTTCTTTCGCTCATCCATAACCGTTGCTTTCTCTATATTACACTAGTTATATGAAGTGCTTTGTATTATTTATTAAAAATCTACATAATTAACATTTAATTTTTTTTTTCATTTATATTATATGTGTTGTAGGAAATTATGTTTTATGACTTATATTTTCTAAATTAAAATATGTAATAGGGGTATTCCTGTTGTGAAGCTATTGTGACTTCAATACATTGTGTCTCCTTATATTTAAATGACATTGACAGTTATAAAACTTAGTTTTTTCTTATAGTTAAAACATAAACAATGTACAAATCAAATTAATTGACTTGACCTCCATTTATAGAAAGAAAATTAAGTGTACTTTTATTAAAATCATAAATTATAACAAAACTTTTCAATCACAATCAAGAAATTACACATAACTACTCGTATATTGAACACCTCGAAAAACCATTTGATATATTCACCTTTAAATGTTATACATTTGAATTTTTGCACTAAAATAGAGCTTTGATTTAAAATAAGTGAATAGAGAATAAGTGTTCTATAAAAATAAAAAATATAAAATATAAAATATACATAAAAAACATATTACAGATGTAATTTACGTGAAAATAGAGATTAATGTAAATTATTTCTCCCTGACGTGACAACTTCTTCTCTGACGTAATCAATATACTATGACATTTATTAATCACTCGAGATAGTATTTACCTGAGTAACTTTAACTTTTTACAACATCTTAGAGGTATGATGTAATCTCTGTTTAATGATAAAATAATAAAAAATACTCATCTTACTTCTTATAAAACATTATATTAAATGAAACCTCAAAAGTAAATTATAAAATCATATTATTTTTCATAGAATATTTTTTTTTATATTAAAACTTTTTCAGCAAAATCCAACTGAAGCTTTACAACATACACGAGAAGTTTGAAAGAATCAAATCCTTTCGTATAATATGTAAAAGCTGCAGTTAACTATAAAAGTTAAAGGCTTCCTTGCAGTTAACATAAAGTGTACTATTAATATAACTTAATAACACAATATGCATATTCTAATTTTATAATTATATGTATGTAATTGTGGTTGTATTATTCACCTTTGTTTGAGAAACAAGTATAAAAAGAGCTTAATATTACTTTAAGATTATAACTACTATCTGTTACAAAAGAGCACAGACATCATTTCAAATTTTGTTATTAGTTTTGAAATACTCTGTTACTGCATCCAACTTCAACTATTGAATAATACGACAGAGGCTCTTGCTGGGTGAAAATACTATCAAATACCAATTTTTGAATTAAATTTGAATTAATATCAAAGTAACAAGTTTTTGTTAAGCTGTAATTATAAATATACTTCAAGCATATTTTAACTTTAAATAACATCAACGCTCTTTGAAATTCATTTTCATATAACACATCGTTGCAAACCTCTGACATATAATAAAATTTTAACCACGTGTAACGTGACCCAGTATTGTTAACTCTAATTAATATTGTCTTTTCTGGCATCGTTGATAAACATTCGTAATTTAATTCACTTTTAAATGCCTTTAAATAAAGCCTAGGGCACATTCGCAGTCAAAGAAACAGGATTGTTCTCTCTAGTGTTATCAAGTGCAAACAGATCACAGATAAAATAAAAAAACAACTTTACGACTTTTTCATCCCATTTCATTGGCAATGGAATTCCAAAAGTATATACTTTATTACGACATTTTTTTGGTATATAATATTTACACAAAGAAAGAAAAACATATATTCTTCCTTTGTGATATGACGTAAAGTCACTTTTACGATTACGTAAAATAATATTTAGAAGTCATTTTAAAATACAAATGCATCTCGATATCTATTTGATGTAAATGATTTTAGATAGTGAAGAAGGGTAAATTATAAACTCATCAAATATCACCAATTTTCTAACCCTGAGTTAAAAACTTGGACAGCCCCTTAGATTTTCGTGACCATCTACCTACATGTACTAATCTATCCTATTTGCTATTCTTTTCCATCCTTGGTCTCCATCCTGTCTCCAGGATCGCTTCAATTTCATTAGCTCGTTTAAGCACGATTGCACCTTGGATCCCTCTAAACAGTACGTACTATGCATGACTGCGTGTAATTCTAGAAAATACATGGATTACTTCATTGTGAAAGCCGCTACGCTGTGGAACGCACTGCCCTTTGCTGATATTATTTTTTATCTATTTTTTTACTGTTTGTTATCTTACATGTATACAATAAAGTTATTTAAATAAATAAAAATAATTTCAAATAATTTATATATTACAATATTTATATGATAGAGTTATATTGGATCTCGTATTTTCAACTAGGTTGTGCACAAATAACTAACTACCTTTAGTTCCCAGTGTCCCTTTCAGAAGGCAATAAAAGTCGAAAGAAAGTTTTGATGGCTCTTTTTAGTTTCTATAAAAAGTTCTGCAATATACGAAAAATGTTTTGTAGGAAATAAATTATAGGCAATATAATTTGTACTAATGTTTCTGATTACTAGACTTTTACAAAAATATATATAATTTCAAAAAAGTTATAAAATATTTTTTTTTTCATATTTAGTATGTAATTAAAATTAAAATTACATAAAATTATCAAGATTTCATGAACGCCGGATTCGACGTTAAAATTTACAACAATGTAATTTGCATATGGAATCGACACAGGTCTTTCCAATTGTATTTTTTAAATATAAATTTGTAAAACATTCATTGAAAACTTGTTATTTATTTAATGAAAAAACTAATAAAGAATACCTTCTACTATTTATTATGATTGTTGAAGCTGGTTTTCATTTCACATTTTAGTATGTGACATTTTATAAACAAAAATATATTTATAATACAAACTTATTTTAATTAAACATAGTTTGAAACAATTCAAAACTATTTTGTTTTAAAAGAACAGATAATTTCAGTAGTCGTTATAGAATTGTAAGTACTGCGAGTAGATTTATTTTATATAAAGACTAGCTTAATGCGTCAAATTTGAATACGAATCTGCAAAAGACAATCTTTTATTTCTCAAATTACTATTGACTTTTCGCTTTAGTATTTTCTATTCTGAGTTTATTTTTATTCGACTACGATTAATCAAAACAGCAACTAAATATGAATTATAATTAGATATAACGTAAATTATTTCATTTACAACTATGAGGGTAAGTTGCTCCTTGTCTTATCTCTTTAACTATTAGTTGATTACAAAATATATTTCTATATTTGGTTTCTTTTATAATAGCTAGTATAAGAAAGTACCATATAAAAATACATTGCAAAGTATTGGAAGTTTCATTTACAGAAGTATTAAAGTATAACAAAATGCTATTGTTGTTGGTTGATTGTTTCCCGGGGACAATCATTAGTTCTGAAGTGATTCATTAAAACCTATTTATTGATTTATCTAGCAGCTTACTATGGAGGGATAAGAAAAATAAGTAACATGAGGTAGAAAATAAGCAAATAACACAAAACAATGAAGCAGGAACCCACCAACATTCCGAAAGAAATCTCATTGCAGAGAATACAGACGAAAGTAAAAGGGAAGTTACTGCATTTCACACTTTTACTAAATTGAGTAAATCTGAAGATCAAATAACTTTTGACGCTCTTCTCGAATATGATCACGTACGCTGCTAGCAGACAAGAAAGAACAATATTTACAGTGAAGAACACTGTGCTCTTTGCTCTTCTCCGTTGAGTGAGTAAGTTCACTCATGCTGTGGTTGGATGGATTTCCAATTTCATTTATTTAAGTGTCGTTTGTTATTTCTTGTGTAAGGTTATTTTTTTTTTTATTATTCATTTTAATATGTTTGTACTGCTTTATTACGTGTATTTTTATTTCAATGTTTATTTTTAACTGCATTATTATACCTCTATATATTCAAGCGTATTAAATTAATTTAAAAATAACATATATTTACCCATAAAAGAAGTATAAAAATTGTAAGATGGGAGTTTAGATCCTGCAATCACAGAATATAAGCGCTTCATATTGCCACTGGACCACCGTACAATTTTATAATATATAATAGCATTATTTACGCAGTCCATCCGTCTATTATTTGTTGCTATACCCTTCCTTATTTATATTCATAACTTTCCTCTAACCATCAAATGTTCCTCACTAATCTCCAATATGTCCATGCCCATATCATCTAAACTTATTATTACCTTGATTGTGTCCGGCGGTCTGTCCTCGAAGCGAGATTATCATTCTCAAATGTTTTATTTGAAGGATTTCGCTACGTTTCATTCGTCTTGTAACCTTATAAGGAATTCAGTATTTTTTACCACTTAGTCTGGTGGCATCCTTGTATCCTTAATAACTGACCAAATGACGAAAGAGGTGGTTTAAGAGGCGCAGTTATTTCTTATTATTTCAATAACTATATTCTAAACTATATTTTAAAGATGGTTTGACTGATCTTGATATCAATTCGTGTATGAGTAAACGTAGTGGGAGAAGTCACTGGCTTGAAAACTTTGGACATATAAATACAAAGTGTTGTTACAAAAGTTCATGATATTATTTTTGTGTTAACTGGGAGTGCTGGCTCACGGTTAAAAAAGTAACAAAATATATAGAGTTCCGTTATGGTAATAGTATATTACCCACAGTATAATATATAAAAATTTTTCACTTCTGATCTTTTGGTTTCACACGAAACTAGCTCTAATTACCCATATCCGAAACAATTTTTATTTTATAACAGAATTCTGTAGCAAAAAAGTAAAGCGCAATAAGGCAAGGTGACCCAAATGATGGAAGAAAAAATTATCCACGGCTTAGGCTAACTTATCAGAATAAAAAATAATTTCTTACACTGAAATTCAAGTTAGGAGTTCAGTTAATTTCATTAACAGAGTCACGCACTTCATAAACTCGCTTCGTACAAAAACTATAAGGAAGTAATTGTAGTTGGTTTAGGAAACAATTTATTGGAATAATTAAGATTTTATCTTTTGCTATTTCTTGTAAACTGCCCATAAAAGTGTTACAGAAAGAATTATAAGCCATTAATCATTTCCTCTACTCATTGTAAACATCATTGTAAAAGGTGCCTGAACTCAAGAAGGTCGCACTTCAATCACGAATGAAAAATAGTCCAAGATGAATAGTATTTCTTACTCATTGGTTTTTATTTTTCAAGCACTCAAAATTCAACTTAGCAAGATTAATATTACATAAATAGGAACGTGAAAAAGAATCTAAAAGTTATTGTTAGTAATTAATATTAATATCTTAATAACGTTGCGTTATGGTACCAATGATTTTACTCCATTTGTAGTAAAATCCTTACTAAATATTATAATCCTATTATATATAAGATTACAGTTCAAGGACTAGTAAACTCAATTGGTCTAAAACTAAGTTAAAGTTTTAGACAAAGTTTAAGGACATATTCAACACTGATATAAGATCGACTACGAAACTTTAAATAAAAGTATGTAATAGATGAGAGAAGTATCGGATATATGACCTTCGCTATAGAGGATTATAATATATCTGTTTTATAATAAATATATCATGTATGTTTTTTATTGTTATTTTAAATAGAATGTAAAGAAATCTATTACACATTTTAAATACTTGTCATATATTTAGAGCTGAGCTCTCTGAATTTTTGTTTTAATGGTTAATAAAAATGTGAAATAACTAATAAAAAAGTAATAAGTCACTATTTATGGAGTTCAATTAACACAATTGTTTTATATGCACATGTGCATTGATTATTTAGTCAGTAGGTAAATCATTATTTATAGGTCAGAAAAGTCAACATACTAATTCGAAGCAGTAATTTTGCAACGATCAACATATATATATTATCATTATCTTCGTATCTAAATAATTCGTTTCAATTACATGTTTCATCGTCTGTTACTGCCTCGTATATAAACACTTTGCAACCACACTGCGGGAGGTCGGATGAAAATATAACTTGTAGCTTGTACTTGAAGATACAAAAATAAATTTCATCTTATATTTAACGAGATTAGATTGTGTTTATGCAGTTCCAAATTACATGAGGTTTTATTAATATACTCTGTGAAGAACTTTTTGTTGTCTTATAAACATTATGTATGAATCCAAACAAGTTAAGTACACTTACGCACTAATACATGTTCTCCTCCTCAAACTATTTTTCTTGTCATTATGACTATAAATAACATGTGAATTTTTTTTTGACAAAAAATGTAGTTTATAGATTTGTCTCATTTATTATATTGATTGCATAAATTGGTGGAATTTTATCTAAGCAGCCTTACAAAATATTCACTAATTTTGTATAGAAAATTTTAATTAAACATTTAACGTTATTATTAAATCAATTTATTAAGTAATTAATTCAATCCCATCAAAAACATAACATGTATAAACTGCCCAAGCCTCATAATGCCTTAAAAAGTTAGGAAATCCAAACTTAACGAAGACTGTTAATTCAGTATACGAGGGGAGGTCCAAAAGTTCGTGGAATGGAGAGGATGGAGCGAGGGTAGGGGCACTCGCTTGGTGTCATACGAATCGGAGACTCATCATTAGTATAAATACCGAGTTTCATCCCTATTGCGTCATTCGTTTACGAACAGTCGCCTGTTGAACAAGTCAATCCGGAAGAAAACTGAAACTATAGAGAATATTGAACACCGCGCTGTGATAAAATTCCTTACCAAGCAAAGAAAGAACGCTCAAACCATTTTGAATGAAATGGAAGTCGTTTATAGGGAATAGTACCCTAGTAAATCAATGATTTACAAGTGGCATGATCTTTATAAACATGGTCGAGAGTCAATTGAAGTCGACCCCCGCTCAGGAAGGCCAGTTGATGCCACCATATCGGACATCGTCAAAAAGTGGAGAAAATTATACTAGAGGATGCCCGTTTGAAGAAAAAACAATTATCTGCATTGGTTGGAGTATCAGATACCACCATTTTGCGAATCCTACAAGATGACAAACGTCAGTGAAAGATGGGTACCGAGAATGCTCACGCCGTTTCAGAAAGAGCAGCGCGTCGATGCGTCAAGCATTTTTTGGAGTTGTGTGGAGATAAACCTGCACAGATTTTGGACCGAATTGTTACGGGAGATGAAACATGGGTTCATCACTTTGAGCCTGAGTCCAAACAAGAGTCCATGCAATGGCATAAAACGGGGACACAACCGCCAAAGGAATTGAAGGTGACGGAGTCGGCTGAAGAGATGATGGCTGCTGTTTTTTGGGATTGTGAGGGGATAATCTTGATTGATTACAAAGAAAAGGGTAGGACTATAACCGGAGAATACTACGCAACGATATTAGAAAAATTAAAGGATGCCATCAAGGAAAAGCGGCGAGGAAAATTGACAAAGGGTGTGTTGCTATTGCAAGACAACGCGCCGGTTCACAAGAGCAGAATTGCAATGGCTGCTCTGCACACGCATGGGTTCGAATTCCTAGTTCACCCACCCTACAGTCCAGACCTGGCCCCAAGTGACTCTTTTTTATTCCCCAATTTAAAAAAAGACTTACGGGGAAGGAAATTTTTCGACGACAATGAGGTAAGGGAGGCAATTTCGGCTCAGTTTGAAGGAAAAGATATAACATTTTTTATAGTGGTTTAGAAAAATTAATTTATAGGTGTAATAAATGTATTGAGCTTAAGGGTGATTATATTGAAAAGGAAAAATAGTTTTGTTGTTTTATTTTATTTAGATCCCTTTCATTCCACGAACTTTTGGACCTCCCCTCGTACCTATCTATATGAATAAAGTGTCATAACAAATGCACGCGTCAAAGGAATATACTATCAATATTGTAAATGCAAAAATAACTCTATCTGATCTCAGTTCCTTTTTTAGGCATAATTCATTTGTTTCCTTTTATAAATCTAAATTCATATCTTGCGCTTCAACTGCGAGCTAACTCAAAAGCTTGCCCACTCACTGTCTTGAAAGATTTTTCTCAGAATTTTTGATTTGATTATAAACAAACATTGTCTGTAAGATCAAATAACTTATATAATATTCATATCTATAATAGGTTAGCTGTGTAATGGTGTTCCACATTAAGTACTCAAAGGTTCAAAAGTGGCCTGAATCGTTTCGAGTACGGTCGTATTTTTTAGTTCGACTTGGAGAATGCAATGCTTAGCTCCCAGATATTTTTTTTCTAATAACATTTATAAAATATTAAATTATTCATTTAAAATCATGTTATGAAGAAATAAATCCGAAGCAGCTTTGAAAAATAAATGATACGATTGAACTATTTTCTAATTATTTATCTAAATAAACAAAGGTCACACATAAAATAAATACTTGAAATGAACAAAACTGTATGTTAAAAAATATTTTAATACATGTTTAGTAATGTTAAACTTATTTAAATTTAATATAAATATAATAAACTAGGGGCGCCAGCAGACCCTCAATTTCTACTCGTTGCGCTACCGAAATCTCGGATGCCGTTTGCATATTGAGCGAAGCGAGTCCAGTGTAATGACTTGTTGTGGACAATGTCGGCAATGTAGGAGATTTCATTGTAAAGCTAATTTTTAGCGCGAATTTTTTTTTCCCATTGACTTCAATGGGATATCAGTTTTTTGATGATTTTGATGATTTGAGTGAAAAAGTCCCCAGTAGAGCGCTTCGCTCGCTTCGTTCAACAATTCATTGACTGTTCCGTTTTACTAATTGAGAATTAAGAGCAACCATCATGACCCGTCGTTATGAATCTTCTTACATATAAACAACTTAAACGTTATGGTCCCGCCATATCTATTAGCTTTCTTTTGAATAACTTGATCGTGTCGTAGAGATCCCAAGTTTGAGAGATGCCGGTGTTGATGATTTTTTTCCATATGTATTAAAGATAAAAATAAACTTGAAATAGACTAACATTTAACTTATTTATATTTTCATGTTATGCTATGTTTTCAAAAACTTTCATGAATACGGTTATGTAAATGTTAATGCTTAATGGAGGAGCGTTACGACCATCTCAAGCATGCAATTACCCAAATTATCTCATCCTAATGACAATCTAGAATATGAATATAGAATACTTATTAGAGGATGGTAACATGTTGCTGTGTGTTATATGATAATACTATCTAAAAAGATGATAAGGTTACATTTTATGCATTTCTTTCTTAAATTGTTATATTACCTGAATAGTGATTTTTGAATATATATTAACTTAATATAATAATTGTATTAAATATTGACATTATAAATTGTTTATATTGATGTTGAGATAAGTTATAACATATTATAATAGATGAATTATAAGTAATAGGTAAAATAAATTTAAGTCCAAAAGTATTAAACGAGCAATTTCAATTTCAATCACCGGATGCTTAAGAATACTCGAGAAATGCTTGGTTATCCAGGTCCTAGACCTAAAAGTTTTTAATCTATTTGATATTAAATATATTATGGTTGGTCTCGAACTAAAGGTCAAAACATTTGAGTAATATAATACTTCAAGAAATGATGTTAGTGAACTATTATTGTGGTTTTGTTACGAACTTCATAAACCCAGTTTGTGATTTGTTAAAGTGTTGTTTGTGAATAAGCTCTATTCTAGTTTGGATTATTACGGGATGTACGATCATGGCTCGTCTTTGCGTAATATAAAAAATAAAAATTTTATGGTACTAGCAACATTAACGACTTTTTTGAACAGAATAAT
The DNA here is from genome assembly GCA_918358695.1 of Melinaea menophilus ssp. n. AW-2005. NCBI lineage: Eukaryota > Metazoa > Arthropoda > Insecta > Lepidoptera > Nymphalidae > Melinaea > Melinaea menophilus. The sequence continues at coordinate 16,797,418 of OU911052.1, forward strand.
AAAAATAGTAGAGTAGAATTGTATTTCCAAAGTATTTCTTGCAATTTTTTTTTTTTTGGTATATTGATTTTAACTTTATTTCAAGTAAACTTGGTACGGTAAAGTTGTTTATAAAATTTTACGTTTTTTCTTCGTTACACACATATATTGAATGAGGATAAATTATTTTATCATTAAAATTTTCTTTTAAAGATGAGGAACATAAATAAATTGAATGTCAACAATGAAATACATGGGCAAATAGACACTGAAATATTAATAGCTGAAATAAAACCTTTCTATTTAATGTGAGTCATATAAAAAAAGACTCAGATTGGTTCCGAAAAACAGTACGATACTAAAGCGAAAACTCAATAGTAATTTGTGCAATTAGTAGGTGCCGACTGTTGCTGCTTAGTATTTAAATTTAATTCTTTTAGTTAATCTTTATTTTAAATAAATCTACACGGACTTCTGTAATTATTTCTATGTGTTGCTTTATTTCATATTTTATCTCTTTCAAAAGACAAATTCAAGTATATTTTCTTCTCTTGTCTATGAGCTCTAATTAGAAATAAAATAGAAAGACGATGTCATCAATAAAACGTTTGTTTTTGCAGTTATATTACTAAATAATGTAATGAATACAAACAGCAATATCGATAAACAGCGATTTTGTCGTGATATAGTTGCACGTGACCCCACTAGAGATTACTATTGTATTTATTTAGTAACTTGCAAATATAGTCCAGGCTTTATTTAAAAACAATTAAAAGTTATTGTTCTTCTTTTGAAGTATTATTTATTTATTTAGCTTCACGTCATATCCCTTGCGGGGTAGCCAGAGACGACGGAGCGCCAAACGCTACGGTCCCCGCATACCTCTTTCGCCTCGGCCACAGACTAAGTAAAACATTTATTATAATTAAATGGTAAATTAAACGTTAAAAAAAGTTACACAACTTTAATATTTATCACGTCGTTGATACTGTACTGTACAGAAAAGTCAATATTAATTAGTGTTAACAATACTGGGTCATGGAAACGTTACCGTCAATTAAAATTTAACGATAGGTCACAAGCTTGAAGCGATATGGTTTATGAAAGTGACTTTCACAGAGCGTTGATTATATTTGAAGTTAAATTGTATTTAAAATATACGGAAAACTTGTTACTCTACAATATAAAGGATTGGTACTCTGCACTTTCACTCAGCGAGAGCTTTTGTCATATTATTCACTAGTTGAAGTTAAATACAGTAAAGGACTAGTTTGAAACTAATAATGAAAGTTGAAAAGGTATCAGTGCTCTTTGGTGACGGATAGTGGATGAGCGTTTTAATGACTTAAAGGACGAGTGAGTCATTTCAAGAGACATTTTAGGAATAAAAGCTTTCTTCTTTTGTCACTTGTGTAATATTTGACCCAGGACTTAAGACAGATACACTTCTACTTTTATAGTATACCTAGAAATAAATGGACACGGTGTTTCCATTAGAAAGAATATAAAAGGTTTTGTACACTTTTATAAATTACATAAAACAGTCATTATTATTAGTTTTATGTTACCTTTTATATGTGCAAATACCTGTCTGCATATACACACACACACACATATATTGTGATATGTATTATATATATATTTACCCATTGTGATATGTATACAATATAAAGTTAAAATATGACATTTATTATAATTTCAATAATTTTATTAATGAAAGCTCTTTACACAATACCATTGTCATAAGGATTATTCATGTCCTTTTCCATACGATTCTATTTGTTTTATGACCTTTGTCCAATTGTCCAAAAAAATTGTAAAAACAAAATTGAAGTGTTCAAAAAAGTTTTTAGTTCATAAACTACAAATGAAAGCAAAAGATGTATAAAAAATATATTTGAATGAATTTTTATTTATATTTGGAAATGTATTGAATTTTAATTGTTATAACAGCGGACCAACTGAAGAGTAGGAGAAAATTTGATTAACTTTTCCAGAGTGAATTTGTAGAAGTAAACAGGTATATTTCTTATTGAACATTGGAATGCAGGACCTATTTATAATTCCTTAAAATATTACAGCTATGAATATCATAATAAACTATAATTTTCATATAATTGAAATATTTTTTTGAATTGAATTCAACCTTTTTTGATTGAAGAATATTATTATAAATAACGCTTGAAATCAAATAATATCAACAGCCGTTCTCTTTTATTCTGTTCTGGAAATAACTTTATCTACAATCAAAATATTATTTTCACATTATAAATTATGTATTTTAAATATTTAACTACAATGTTATAATTATGAATCCTGCCCAGCTTACTTTATAAGAGGATTGGTCAACATAACGTTGTTAAGCATTCATTTAACAGTTTGCATGAATAAACAATACTAAATCTCCGGTTTAATGCACAGTAAATCCTAATCCCACTGCAAGATTGCAAGTTCTGTCCTAAATCTCTCACCGGTGTTATGCAACGAAAACAAAGCAGTTTCGACTTTATGTATTAAAATAATATAATCATACTAGAAATAAAATGCGGCTTTTCTTGTTCGAAAATATTTTAGATTTCCCGACTGGGATTTGGGTGAAAAGTTTATGAGTTACAACGTCATGAAAAATAAAATTCATAACCAATCTTCACCCGTATTTCTCTCCAAGAAGAGCAACCTTGATTTCAGGTGACAACCAGCCCTAAATCTCAATGAAAACTCTTTGTACATGAAAATTCATAAAAAGTTGAGTCCGTCAAAGACAAAGACAAACAAGATTGTTGAATAAGTAGTCTTTCAAGGTGAGAACAATTCCTAAAACTTTTAAATCATTTTAAATATCATATTACGTAGATTATATGATGATACATAATAGAAAAACTGAAAATGTAAATTTATCTCAATGTAATTTACTGATTTTACTAGTAATAATATTATTATCCTTCTAATATTTTTATACTCAAAAGTGTGTAAAAATAGGTGAATATTTTTTTGTATGAACGTTTGTTCTTTTTTAAACAAACTATTCAACGGAATTAGAGGAAATATACATATCACGGTAACATGTTTTTATTTATTATTTATTTATCAAATTATAGCCAGAGGGAATAACGTCATAAAGACTTCACTTTATCAATAATTTTAAATTATACGTTTATAAACAATATAATATTATGTTTAAATTAAATATATAGAAAGGTTATTATATATCACATACATAGTAACTGAAGATATTGATTTTATAATAACTTCGAGATACAGCTGACTATCTCACAAAGACAGTCTAACTTAACTTATTTCAACACTATACAAGCTGTACGAGTACTTTAAGTCACAGCACGTTATAGTTTATACAAAAGTTTAAAATCTTATAGTTTGTGAAGGCTAACTCATGTTCTCTAAACAAATATTTATTTACCTCGAACCTCTTAAACATTTTATAATATTTAAATTGAAACTTTTATCACTGGAATTTAATGGAAATATTTTATATCTAAATATATTTTTCATTAAAAATAAAATAGTTTTTGTTGTGTATTTTTTTATTAAAAAATATACTCGGATTACATTATTCAAACATCTTACTCGTCATGTGTGTGTTGTAAAATGTTATTTAACACGTAGAATACGTTAATGCTGATAAATTTTTGCTACTATAATATAAAAGTCATGGAAAAATATGATGATGTAATAAAAGTCATAAAAGTTAACGAAAACAACAAGAAAGTTATTTAATACATACATAGTTAAATGACCAATATTTGTTGTGAACTGACTTAAGAGCGAATACAACGACACCGATGTTATAACTATTATACATATATTGACCCAATTGCAAGACGTGTGACTGAACATTATAATTAATATATCTACCATTGTGAATTGTTAGGCAATTGCGTTATCCGTCGTATCTATTTATGAAATACATGTCTACTTGTCTTAATTAAATTTATATACAATTTCAGAGACAAACTATGAATTACAATATATTCTAGAGTACGTAAATAATGTAAAGTAAAAATAATACAATTAACAAAATCAAAAATATTTTAAAATACTTCTACACTCTTATATGTTATATTTGTCTATTATTTAGAGCTGCCCAGAGGTGATTCTTTATTCTTGGTTATTTTATATAATATATAGAGAGAGCTACAATTCAATAATTGGCTACTACTACTACTGCTACTACTGTTACTATTACTAAAGCTACTGTTTTAAATATACTATAATTGGAACAATACTTAATAATACCGATACACCCTTCATTAAGTAAATAGATATTATAAAATTAATAAGCAGTCGCTTTCTTTGAATTGTAACACAAATATATTCCAGATAAGGATATAGGGCACTTTCTCGAAAGGTTTCATTATTAAAATTTATTAAAAAAAGAAATATTTATTAAATATTTATTAAAAAAAGAAAAAAATAAACTTCAATAAACGTATGAATGCAAATTCAATATTAGAGAACCACCCAACAAAAATCGCTGTTTTTCTGTTGTTCGAAATTTTTGGGACAGGATTTACACGATATGTTTTTAAATATTCAACAAGAAATTTGGAAACTTTGTTTGTATTTTTGTATTAAAATTTTAATACAAGTTGACATTCAGTTCAGTTCAGTTACAGTAGGTTGACAAAAATAAACAACTTACACCTCTAGACACGTTACATATAAACATACTTGATATATATATCTCAGTGCACTTCACATTTAATCATTAGTGGATTGACCAGTACGAAACCAGCACCAATCACTGGTTTGAATAAATATTTTTGTTCTTTTTATTTATGTTATTTTACTATTTAAAGGCAATATTTTCTTGTTTATATATCACCATACATTTAAAAAAATATTTTATTAAACTGGTTAAATCTATGTACAAAATAAAAATCACATATTTCAATTTCATTCTTCTAAATCAAATTCTTATTATTTATATACAGCATAATCAACACTTCTCGGCCTACACTATATTAATAAACACTACGCTGTTAACTATGCATTTCAAATAAGGGAATAGAGAATAAGTGTGCGATAAAAATGAAAAACATATTATAAACGTACTTTTACCTCCTGCAAACAAACTTACAAACTCCACCTCTTTATAAAATAAGGATATTTTTTTATTAAAAGACTATTACAGACATAATTTACGTGAAAAGAAAGCTGATGAGGGAGAGCTTATATTAAATTATTTCTCTAGAACTTCTTTTCTGACGTGACAGACAATATACTATAACATAAATATATCACTCAAGTGTGTTTTTAACTGAGTCACTTTAACCTGTCTTACATCTTACAGAATTGATGCTTGCTTCTCTGCTAAAAGATGACGTACTAAAATATGCGTTATTTTTTATAAATCTTTATTATCAAATCTATACTAGATAGTTGATAACTTGCTTTACATATAATATTTAATTTAAATAAAATGTATTAGTTACACTTACTTTTATTTAGATTTAGTTTTATATACTATGCGGAATGTTGACAATTTCCCCAAGAGATATTTTGTATTTTAAACTGTTTAGAATAATATAAAGTTTAAATTATATATTTCGTCTATAAATAAATTCATAATAGCGTCTATAAATAGATTCATAATCGCGTCTATAAATATTTTAGATTGATAATTGTAAAAAAAAAAGTTTATTAATATTGACATTAAATGACGTATGTCTTACTTACCCATATTATGACGTTAGACTTTGCAACTCATAATTTATGATAAAAAAATAATAGGTGTGAGGCCATCTGCATCTGCACATGCAGTTCACATTATTAGTCTTGAGTAAATCTATACTCATAATACAAATTAACTCAAGACTACTATTATCTTTCCATCATTAGTTGTAGGTGAAAACAATTTAGGTAATAATATATAGAGTTAGATATTCACAACATCTATTGGCTTCAGTTATATTAAATATACGAACGCACTTTCAAAATGTAAATGTTTTGTGTTAGTAAAAAGATGATATATATTTAAACGCAATAAACTAAAGTTTCCATTACTTTACCGCAACCAGCATATCATGATTTAAACATTGGACAAAGGTCATAAAACAAATGGGATTGAATGAAAATGGACATGAATAATTAATCCTTATGACAATGTTGTTTTATTGAAAAAGCTTTAATTAATTAAATTATTGAAATCATATTTAATATCATATTATAACTTCATATTGTGATATTTGCACAGATAAAAATAAACCTATAAAAACATATAACTAATAACAATTTTGAAATGATTTTTTTATATAATTTATAAAAGTGTACAGAGCCTCTTATGGAAATGCCGTGTCAATTTATCTCTTGGTATACTATAAAAGTAGAAATGTATCGATCTTAAGTCCTGGGTCAAATATTACACAAGTGACTAAAGAAGAAAGCTTTTATTCCTAAAATGTCTCTTGAAAAGACTCACTCGTCCTTTATGTCATTAAAACGCTCATCCACTATCCGTCACCAAAGAGCACTGACACCTTTTCAACTTTCATTATTAGTTTCAAACTAGTCCTTCACTGTGTTTAACTTCAACTAGTGAATAATACGACATAAGTTCTCACTGAGTGAAAATGCAGAGTACCAATCATTTATATTGTCAAAGTAACAAGTTTTCCGTATATTTTAAATACAATTTAACTTCAAATAGCATCAACGCTCTGTGAAAGTCACTTTCATAAACCATATCGCTTCAAGCTTGTGACCTATCGTTAAATTTTAATTGACGGTAACGTTTCCATGACCCAGTATTGTTAACACTAATTAATATTGACTTTTCTGTACAGCATCGTTGATAAATATTAAAATTGTGTAGCTTTTTTTTATGTATAATTCACCATTTAATTATAATAAATGTTTTACTTAGTCTGTGGCCGAGGCGAAAGAGGTATGCAGGGACCGTAGCGTTTGGCGCTCCGTCGTCTCTGGCTACCTCGCAAGGGATATGGCGTGAAGCTAAATAAATAAATAAATAATACTTAAAAAGAAGAACAATAACTTTTAATTGCTTTTAAATAAAGCCTGGACTATATTTGCAAGTTACTAAATAAATACAATAGTAATCTCTAGCGGGGTCACGTGCAACTGGATCACGTCAAAATCGCTGTTTATCGATTTTGCTGTTTGTATTCATTGCATTATTAAATACAAAAACAAACATTTTATTGATGACATCGTTTTGTATTTTATTTCTAACTAGAGCTCATAGACAAGAGAAAAAATATATACTTGAATTCGTCTTTTGAAAGAGATAAAATATGACATGAAGCAACACATAGAGATAATTACAGGAGTCCGTGTAGATTTATTTAAAAGAAAGATTAACTAAAAGAATTAAATTTAAATACTAAGCAGCAACAGTCAGCACCTACTAATTGCACAAATTACTATTCAGTTTTCGCTTTAGTATCATACTGTTTTTCGGAACCAATCTGAGTCTTTTTTATATGACTCACATTAAATAGAAAGGTTTTATTTCAACTATTAATATTTTAGTGTCTGTTTGCCCATGAATTTCATTGTTGACATTCAATTTAGTTGTTCCTCATCTTTAAATGGAAATTTTAATGATAAAATAATTATCCTCATTCAATATATGTTTGTAACGAAGAAAAGACGTAAAATTTTATAAACAACTTTAGCGTACCAAGTTTACTTGAAATAAAGTTAAAATGAATTTACCAAAAATAAAAGAAAAAAAATGCTAGAAATACTTTGGAAATACAATTCTACTCTACTATTTTCATTATTCTGTTCAAATAAGTCGTTAATGTTGGTTGTACCATAAAAATTTAATTTTTTATATTACGCAAAAACGAGCCATGATCGTACATCCAGTAATAATCCAAACTAGAATAGAGCTTACTCACAAACAACACTTTAACAAATCACAAACTAGGTTTATGAAGTTCATAACAAAACCACAATAATAGTTTAGTAACATAATCTATTAAAGTAATATATTACTCAAATGTTTTGACTTTTAGTTCAAGACCAACTATGATATTTAATATCAAATAGATTATAAACTTTTAGGTCTAGGACTGGAATAATCATGCATTCCTTGAGTACTTTCAAGTTTCCGCTGTTTGAAATGAAATTGCTCGTACTATTCTTAATACAATACTCTTGGATTTAAACTTAATTTACCTATTAATAATATATTATAATTCATCTCAACATAAATATATACAATTGATAATGTCAACATTTAATACAATTATTACATTAATATATATATATATATATATATATATATATATATATATTCGATTAATACATATATATTCGAAAATCACTATTCAGGTAATATAATAATTTAATGCGCAAATATAGAAATATTGTCAAGAAAATCATGCATAAAATTAAACCTTATCATTATCAATAAAAATCATAAAAGTAGAACCGATAACATCATATATATTAGATGGTATTATCATATAATGCACAGCAACATCCATCCAACCATCCTCTAATAAGTATATTCGTAAATGCATATTCTAGATTGTCATTAGAATGAGACAATTTAAGTAATTGCATGCTTGAGATGGTCGTAACGCTCCTCCATTAAGCATTAACATTTACATAACCGTATTCATGAAAGTTTTTGACTAAATACAAAGGAGAGAAAAATATAAGTAAGTTAAGTCTACGACATGTTAGTCTATTTCAAGTTTATTATTATCTTAAATACATATAAAAAAAATCATAAACACCGGCATTTCTCAAAATTGGGACCTCTAAGACACGATCAAGTTTTTCAAAAGAAAGCTAAGAGATATGGTCCCGTTACGTTTAAGTTGTTTAGATGTAAGAAGATGCATTAAGAAGGGTCATGACGGTTGCTCTTAATGCTCAATTAGTAAAATGGGACAGTATTTTGACGGAATTTTATTTTACTACTTAACGGAAAATTATGAAATTTTGAAATCAAAAAGACACACATTAGGTGATGATTCAAAAAAAAAAAATATTGAAAAATGTCATGTTGAGGAATAATCGTAAAAAAACTGATATCTCATTGAAGTCAATAGGAAAAAAATTGCGCTAAAAGTTTGCTTTACAATGAGAACTCCTACATTACCGACATTGTCGACGACGAGTCAGTACACTGGGCTCACTTCACTCAATATGCGAACGGCACCCGAAATTTCGCTAGAGCAGCGAGTCGAAATTGCGGGTCTGTTGGCGCCCCTAGTTTACGAGTATATTAAATTTAAATAAGTTTTACATTACTAAACATGTATTAAAATATTTTTAAACATAAATTTTTGTTCATTTTAATTTTTTATTTTATCTGTGACCTTTATTTATTTAGATAAATAATGAGAAAATACTTCAATCGCATCATTTATTTTTCAAGGCTACTTGAGATTTATTTCTTCATAACATGATTTTAAATGTATAATTTAATATTTTATGAATGTAACTACATATTTTTATAGGAATTTTGAAATGACTAAATTAAATATAAAGTTTTGTACGCGGCCATAGTATATTTTAAAAAACTCTTTCAATATATTTTAAATTAAATATAATTATTTCGTTTCAGTGTAAATAAAATAATAAGATATTGTAGGATTTCTATTAATTAAATAATAACAAAATAGTTATTCCAACAAAATGGTCAAAATATAAACAGACTTCAGATTTTATATGTACATTTATATTCATATATTTATATGAAACAATCTATTTCAACATTTATTATTATAATACAACTGACATCCAATTACCAGAAAATAATTCCATAATCATTCCAATTTTTATGCAATGGCGATAAAATATAAAAATATCAATATTTGAATCTTCTTTTTATTTATGTCTGATGCAAAGATTATTTCCAGTTGTGATATAAATTATTGTTATTCAAACTGTAATAATAAATGGCTTATAGCATTAAAAACTTAAATGTGAATATATTTTAAGTGAAACAAATTCAACATACAAATTTAAATAAAGCAATATTATTAGATGATTATATTAGCAATAATATTAAACTCTAATAATTGCAAATAATCTAATAATTGCTTAACTCGGGTGAAATGTGAGATAATACACAATCTTTTACAAAATGTAAATACATAGATTAAAATTAAAATTAAAATTATTATTTAAAGACTGAATTTGTTCGTTCCTACAGCTCAATCAGTAAAGGCTCATTTACACATGGAGAACACTATTTTATCACTCACACAGACTGACATGAATGCGTTCATAGCCTTCACTAATACATATGAATCGACCTTAACGAATTCAAGATGGCATTCGGTGTCACTGACGTTTCGGTGTCACTAAAGTGGCAAATCCGGCGACTGCGATTTGTCTGTCAGGACCATTAGAATTTAACAAAATATTCGATAATCCAAATATCATGTATATGTGTTGACGACTGGAAATATATATTTTTTTATGTTTTTATTCAGGTAAGGTTTCAATCGAGTCTACCGTACTCCTTATTTACCTTACTTCCTTATTAATACAGATTCGTATAACAACAAAACAAGAAGTTAGATTAATGTAAAACTTTTCTATTGAACTAAATTCTACTATTACATTATTTCAGAATTTGTCATCTAAAATGATAATGAGATGAGTCAAAATGATTGGGAGATTTTAATTTATCTCAGTATCAATGTAATTTCAAAGGTTTGAATCATTGAAAATACTTAATAAATAAGATTTCATAACTAGTTACAATATTATATCGCCATAAAAGAAAGAAAAGTAAAAAGATTTTATTTCATAATAACAAAGTTATTGAGGTTTCATTTAGACTCGACTTAGCACGTACGAAATGGGAAAGTAGCTGTACTCGCGTCAAATAATAACTTGGTTATAGACATATATTAATAACAACTTATAACATCAAATCCTGTATCGCACTTAGTATTTGTAGAATTCAGATAATTTTCACAATAACAAGAAACTGTGAGCAAAACTTTAGAGAGCTTCCCTTGATTTGAAAAAACATTAATCGCTGAAATCTCTGTACGCTGCACGTCATAAGATATTATTTTCATACTCTGCAAAAACGCAGAGCCAAAAGTTACTTAATATGGGTAATTTATATTTAAAACAGCAATTTGTAGAAAGGATTGAGGTAAATAGCAAGAGACAGAATTTCTCCTATCTATGTTTCATGTTACATAGGTAAAACAGTCATTATGTTTGTATGTATAAGTGAAACGAGATGTCAAAGATCTGTTTTGTGTTTGAAATAAAACAATAAAGAAAATTACTAAGTATTTTTTTAAAATGTTACATGCTTAAAACCAAATGTCTATTTAGCTTTTAAAATAACAAAATCCTTGGGTAAACTGAAAAGCTCAAGTAGTCTTAAATTTTAAATGCATTTCATATGCTCTTGATCAACATATACAAGTTGCTATTGACATTTTTATAAAGGTTTTTGAATTAAGATCTAGACTTTAAATTTAAAAAAATATAATAAAATATGAATACCCTCTTGTTATAAAATAAAACGTTGTTTTAAAATACATTTAAGGTGTAGTAATCAATTTATATATTATTTTATTGAATAAGTAATATATTTACTAATAATTTAAACTATCATCTCACCCATATCTCAAATCACTTCGGCCTAAAACTTCTTTGTCTTCTTCTGTCAAATATCTCTATGAGTCTCATAAAGTCAGTTCTAATATGTCATAGTCTAATCATAGTTTTATCATATACACAGTCCATCCATCTATTATTTCGTCGAATAGAATATTTGTAACTATACTCTAACGTTCTGATGTTCCTCATAATTTTACAATGTCCTACAAATGATCTTACATTTTTATACTAATTCATAAGCTTATTAGTAATATTAAAGTACACTCATATATTATTAGGTGTACATTCTTTTGTAAATATTACAAAAATATATCATGGATGTGGCAATTAAAATTAAAAGAGCTGATAAGATCGTTTCACGTGTATTATTAGAATGCCTATATGTGTAGATGTAGATAACACCATACAACTATAAATTTTGTATTAGCTTGTTTATGTCCGAAACTCAGTCCACGCAGTGACATTTATTATTCTCAAGCACTTTACTTAATCTCTCACTCGGATCTCGCTATGGTTTTTCTCTTTTATTATCTTCGAGAGAATGAAATATTTTCTTCTTTTTAAATTGATATCGTCGTGGTTTCTGCAATATCTAGAATTTGATATTTCGAATCACTCAAACTATCAATTTCTTTTCAATTTAAATATTAAAAATATATTTTATGAAAAGCATAAAAAAGTTGCTTCACAACAGTCATTTATTAATACATACATAAATACGATTGTTGTGTAGCAACTTTTCGTCTATCTTTCTCATTTGTATGTCTCCCACAAAATATATTTTTTTAGTATCACGAGTAAGGTATTTCATTTTGGATTACGTTAGATCAGAAAAAATCTAATATTAATGAATGATTGGAAGTAATTAAACTTTATAATTAACAGACATAAAAATAAGTTAAGTTACATAAAGTTTATATAATATTTATATTAATGTAAGCTTGAAGTGCTAACTCAACTTTAAAAAAACCATGAACCTATAAAGTTTTTCTATTAAAATACAAAAATAGCCCAGTGTAATTTATCAGAGTCGTTTAAACTTTTGATCTTAATTTTTTTACGTCACAAGAGACAACCTCCAATTATCACAACTCCTAACCCGGTAATGTTTATTGGATAATTCATAATTCTGGAGCGAGAGCAGAGCAAATTATAGAAATAAAAATTATGAAATAGAATTAAATTATTATACTGAAATTCATGTTACATATTCAGAAAACGTGATTAACAGAGTCACGCACTTCAATAACACGATTCTTACAAAAAAGAAAAAAATGTAATTTTAGTTGCTGTAGCTATTTTATTGGAAAAATTTAGATTTTATCTTTTGCTACTTCTTGTAAATTGCCCATAAAAGTGTTACAAAAAGAACAAACCATTAGTCTTTTCCCTTACTGAAAGTAAAGAACGTTGTAAATTGTGCCTGAACTCAATAAAGTCGCATTTCAATCACGGATGGAAAAAGTCTGAGATGATTAGTATTTGTTTCTTGTGTTTTTAATTTAAGCTTACATTTAATAATATTTCTAAGAAATTAACTGCGTACTAGTGATGTAACGAATGTCACCTTTTAAACATTCGCGAATGCGAATACGGATACAAATATTCAGTTTCTTTTTTTCAAATTTAGCCCACACTGTTTTTATTTGTAAAAGACTTTATAAAAAGAGGAGGTTCTCAATTTAATTGTTTTTCTTTTTTGGTACCTCATAACTTTTTACTGGGTAACTCAACTCAATGATTTTGTTTTTCAAAATCTGGGGCACGATGTCGTCAATATAGTACACTAATTTGTTCGCGTTGCAATAGCATTACTTGAGGTGTATTATGATGGACCATCATTGCCTAATGGTCTATTTAGTCATTTGTTAGCGTCAACACATGTATTTTTTTTTTCGAAGGTCGATTACTGCTCTGCTGCTCTACCCTGTAGTTTTGTGGACTGGAAGCGGCCCAACTTAACAGTATAGGAATCATAAGGTGCGCCACTATAAAATAAAAAAAAATAGTTATTGGAAATTAACCAAATCAATGCTTGTAGCATATCCACGTGGCATATTTTTTAAAAAAAGGTTCTCAAGACGTTTCACCACCAAAAATAAACTAGGTGGATGTGTCAGTTTTAATTGTTCAGCTATTTTAACAACATCCTTTGCAAACAAAATTATCTACCATTTCACAAATTTTGACTGAAAGGGTTATAAGGTTGACAATCTTAAAAAACGATGTAATGAGGCTTAAAATCATTATAATCATGCATCATTTTATTCCAATATGCAGTTGCTGGAATAATTTCTTCTTCTAATATTATTTGTAAGTTTCTTTTCCTAATATTATTTGTAACAGCGAGAGCTCTAGTTATTTCACCTAAAGTAATCAGTTCTTCAAGTAATAGCGTACTATACATATCTGCTCATACGGAACGAATGAATTTTTTAATTGGAACGCTATGATGGACTAAGACTTCTTTTGCAAACGACACTTGATACAGCAGTAAAAGTATTAACAGCTGTTTAAAAATATTGTTCATTTGCAATATATGCACCTAGAAACATAATTGGCTTGTCGCATTCCACTGAGTCGAAGTGAACGAGTTTCAGGTGTTTCGTTTGATAAGTGACCGTGAAATAATCCGAGTTGGTGAGTACGTTGCTCCTCTGTCTCTTTGAATAGACGATTATGTATAACGCTTAGTCGATTTTAAAATTTGTTTATAGCCGAATTTATAATATGTCTAGTAATTTAAGTTATGTTCTTTTAAAAAATTATAATAATTTAAATTTCGGTATTTTCAAAGTAGATTTTCAATTTAAAAAAAAATACGATGAAATATGAAAGTTTTTCGTTTACATTTTTTAGCTCTTTCAATAAAAATGAAAAGAGATTTGAATAAAAAAATATATTTTGAACCGAAAGTGAAAGTTTTAAGTTAGTATTTTAAAAACAAACACTTTTTATGATATTAAAATGTAAGCCAAGGTACAACCATAAATTAGAAATCTTATAATGGGATTTTTCACATTTTAATATACTTTAGAAAACAAAATCCTAAATATATTACTTACACTACATTTCAAAGACAAGTAAAGAGTTCAGATAACCTTGTCTTTAAACTCAGTTGGTCGTAAAATAAATCGAAATTTCAGACAAAATTCAAGGACATTTACTGATAGAAGTCGGACGACAGAATTTTAAATAACGGATTTATGAGGGTCGTTGCAGTTAATTATATCTCTAGTATAAAAAAAAAATCATCTTTTTATTTTTTTAAACCTTAATATTGAAAAATATATTTATTGTTATATTTAATCTGTAATATATATAGAAGTGAGATTTCTTCGTATTTTTTATACAAAAGATTGATTAAAATATGATATAACAGTCACTATATACATAAATCCAATAATACTATAGTTCGATGTTCTAATAAATATGAACGTTGAATATTTAGTCATATATATCAATTAGCTCTCAATATAAATTAACACTAACTGCAGTATGGGTAATGAAATTATATTATAATTATTCCCTTACATAAATAGTTAGTATCGTTTACATATAAAATACCGAGCAGATTGAAATTAACATTTAATATACTGATACATACTGATATGGTTATGCTATCGTCTCTCGTGTAACCAGCTTCGAGCCACACAGATGGAGGTCGTATGATAATAGTACTTGTACCCAATTGGATATCCACAAATACATTTATCTTATATTTCATGAGATTGGATCGTGTTTATGAAACTCACTACAAACTACATTGTGTTTTATAAGTATAAAAAATGTGTTGTTATATGTAGATAATTTACTATTTATATATTTATTGATATACATTATGTTACTTTCTTATTAAATACAGTATTTATGATGATGTTTCTCAGAATCTAGTACGGGACCGTTACCTACACTAGGTCCATATTGATGAAAGAAACTTATCCTTACTCAGTATATATACATAATTGAAACAGAATTGCTAGTGCAGTTTCGTTTCCTCTTGTATGAATATTAACATTAGTTATGATTACTTACCCTGTGTGTAAAGTGCTTCTCTAGTGACTTAAAAAAGAACTAAGAAACATATATAATATACTAGCAGCTTGAGTTGCAGTACGTCTGTATAATATTTAAATATTATACAAAGATTAGACAAAGAAACTACAATATATTATATTTTGGTTTGTTTATTAGATATCATCATTATGTTTTAGAAAAAACATAGCATAATTTGATTACACGAGTAACTTTGATTAGCCTAAACTTCATGTACTTACTATTCATACTAGTTTCAAACATATCTTCCATATTTACCAGTATAAGCTTCCATAAAAGCTGTTTCGCTATAGAGGCAGTAACGAGATTAGCACTGCAGCTGAGCGAGATGTGTCAAGGTCACTGCTCGTAGTCACTACTGTAACGAAAATTAATAAAGCCGAAATTTAAGGACTTCTGAAAGTTGTACATTTTTTTGAATAATTTTCTGCACATTAGGGAATTACTTTATGGTATCTAACTTTGCAATATTTAAGTTCTAGTTTATCCAATAATAGATGTAAATTATTTTGCTGACTGATGGTTAGAATTCACTCACAGACTTAGATTAATTTAAATATTATTAACCTCTACATCGATGTCATTCTAGATCGTTCCTAAAAAGTTAGATAATAGTTTGACCGACACAAGATCATTTGAATTCTACTTATATCTCAGATATATGTATCAAACCTATTTTAAGAAAAAGCTATTGAAAATTAATAGATGTTCTTTTAATTTGTGGGTGTCGTGGCTGTTTAATTAATGGAAAGATTCTGTAAAATCGTTTTACCAATATTTACTGAAATGTTCATAACGAATGCGATCTTTTTAATATTTTACTATAAACTTTTTATGGGATAAAAATCATACAGCATAAATTATTTACGTTTCTACAATAAATTCTTATTTTCCTATTACTGTATTTATTTATTGTATTATTATGATAATAAAAATTTATATTCTGTCATTCCGTCAATTTATTTAACTATAAAGTGAGATTTAAAATAGTGGTCCATTGTATTGAAAAGTCCAATCCATACATATAATAAACAGCAATGAGACAAAATTATATATTAATATAAAGAAAAGAATCTACGTGTTGAGTACATGCTCAGTTTTTACATTACCAAAGTTTCTTATTCTCCCATTCGTGTCGGTTAAGAATTTATCACTAATTTATTACTTGGTTAAGAATTTATCAAGGATCTTCCAAGACCAAAATAAAGGAAACAGTACAAAATTTAGTAAGTCGACTTTACAAATTCCGACTAGTTTTACATGCGCTATATAGTTTGAAGACGTTAAAGTCTTCGCAATAATTTGACGAAATCTTATATAGTGACTTGTATAAAGCATGTTGAGGTTTAATATCACTAACAATGGTTAGGGTTTCAGAAAATTGAAAGATTTGTTATATAACGGTTTTTAATAACTGTGTCTCTGTGTACACGTGCATAAAATTAGTTCAGAACTAAGGATTACCACCAAATAAAATCACAACCAAACGCGACAGCAACTAACAAAATATTTGAGTATTTGAAAAAAAAAAAAAATTTTTTTGTATCAAATAATATCAGAACACTTATAGATAAAATGTTTTGTGCTGTTTTCTTTATTGTGCTATTGAAAGAAAAAATCATATTTCTAGCCTTAAGACAATATCAGACATTTATTTAAGAATGAAACAACTGACCCCGATGACATTTTGAAGAAAAAGTTAATTTATTTTGATATTATTCTATTTATTTATTTCAATACATTTATTTCTAATTTTGAATATCATTATAGAAAATGAGGATATTCAAAAATATAAAAAAATGTATACCTAGATTAGGTCGTTTGGTAAAATTATTTACTTGATTGAAAGCTATTACCACTTTTAAATTAAGTCTTTTAAAGTAAGTTAGGTGGTAGTTATCTGACTGCAGCTCGTATTGGGCTGGCTCGACCGGGGAAGGACCACCCTCTCACAGAAGACCGACGTGTAGTAACCAAATTCATTTGATTATGTTCCGTCGGTGAGTGAGAGAATCCAGAAGCCCAAACCCCCCCCCCCCTCCTCGCGCCAAACATAAATACCCCAGGAGGGTACCGGCTTGGATGAAGCCGGGGAAAATCGGGGAAATGATTCTCGGATTTTACTCGGGCTGCCCGTCGTATCTGGGGCGGGCAAAGTATCACCTTTTGTGTTTTATGAGGGCAAACGACGAGTCAACGCAGCGGCACCCCGACCCACTTTAAATGTAGACTTTTGCAACATCCGGGGACTTCATTCCAACTTGAACGCCGTCCATTATCATCTAGAGACGGCGCAGCCGGCCTTGTTGTTTCTGACGGAGACGCAGATATCTCAACCTAGCGACACAGCGTAACTGTCATACCCAGGGTATAAACTAGAACACCATTTTATACCACACGCCGGGGTATCTGTGTTCGTAAGGGAGGATATCTGCTACCGTCGCCTTCAGGTTTTAGAAGGTCGGGACCTGTCTGTACTCTGGCTACGCGTGGACATGGACGACCATATCAGAGTCTACGCGTGCCTCCACAGGTCCCATAGTGGTAATGCACAAACGGATCAACTCTTGGGCCATGTTCAGTTCAGATTGACGATCTGCTTTCACAGACTCCCTCCACCGAAGTCGTCGTCCTCGGGGACTTCAATGCGCACCATGCCGATTGGCTAGGGTCACGTGCCACCGACTGCGCGGGGAGATCTGTGTTTGACTTTGATCTGGCAAATGGTCTGTCCCAGTTGGTCAAGACGCACACACGTCTACCGGACGTGGACAGCCATATGCCCTCTTTGTTGGATCTTCTGCTGACTACACATTCCGGAAAGTACCAAGTCACTGTCGAGGCTCCGTTAGGTTCCTCTGATCATTGTCTGGTACGGAGTGTAGTGGCCATTCAACGGTCGGCTCTCACAACACCTGCGACTCAACGCGTTAGGCACTACAAGTCAGTGGATTGGGATGGAATGCTGTCCTTTTTTGCATCCTACTCATGGGGGCCGATTTGTTTTCCTTTCGATGATCCTAGTGTCTGCGCTACGGCTGTAACTGATGTGATACTACAGGGCTTGGAACTATTTGTACCAAGTTCTGTGGTACCACTTGGTGGTAGATCGCGGCCTTGGTTTGATGCGTCTGTCAGGGCTGCAGCAGCTGGCAAACGGCGGGCTTATCAAGCTTGGGCCAATGCGTTAGTCACTAAGGATCCGAACTCTAGAGTTCTGAAGAGGAAATATAATCGTGCCTCCAGATTCTTCAAACGGCAAATCGCTAGAGCAAAGTTCAAGCATGTTGCCAAAATTGGGGATAAGCTGGCAAAGGTCCCGCCTGGCACGCGCAAATTCTGGGCACTTTCAAAGGCCACTCTGGGCAACTTTAGCCAGCCGTCCCTACCGCCGTTGCACATGGAGAATGACACTCTGGCCCACAAGGCAAAAGAGAAAGCTGATCTCTTGGGCACTCTTTTCGCCTCCAACTCGACTTTGGACGACCAGGGGAAGACACCGCCTATTATCCCGCGGTGTCAGAGCTTAATGCCGGAAATAGTTTTTCGGCAGAAAACTATTAGGCAGTCTCTATTTTCCTTGGACGTTCATAAGTCGAGTGGGCCGGATGTCATTTCTCCATTGGTGCTACGAACGTGTGCCCCTGAGTTGACTCCAGTGCTAACGCGTCTATTTCGGTACTCCTACCTTAAAGGCGTAGTCCCGGTCATATGAAAGCGTGCAAGGGCACGCTTTCATATGTCCGACGATATATGACGACAAGGGTCCATCCGATCCCTAAAAAAGGTGATAGCTCGGAACCAGCTAACTACAGACCTATCGCCATTACCTCTCTGCTCTCCAAAGTAATGGAGAGCATTATCAATAAACAGCTCCTAACCTGCCATGAGGATTACCATTTGGTCAATGACCGGCAATATGGCTTTCGCCATGGTCGATCGGCTGGTGATCTTCTGTTATATCTTACGCACCGTTGGGCAGCTGTTATTGAAAGCAAGGGAGAGGGTCTGGCAGTTAGTCTGGATATAGAGAAAGCCTTCGATAGTGTATGGCACAAGGGGCTTCTTTCCTATGGGCTTCCAGAGAGTTTGTGCAAGTGGATCAACAGCTTCCTCTCTGGGTGGAGCATACAGGTCGTTCTCGACGGTTTTTGCTCGGACTCCAAGCCCGTGAACGCTGGTGTACCCCAAGGCTGCGTGCTATCCCCACTCTGTTCCTCCTGCACATCAATGATATATTGGATATCTCCAACATACATTGTTATGCGGATGACAGCACTGGGGATGCGGTATATTCCGGCCGTGCAGGTCTCTCTCGGGAAAACGTCGACGAGTGCCGAAAGAAACTTGTGTCTTCTATAGAGACTTCCTTGGGGATGGTCTCTGAGTGGGGTGAACTCAACCACGTTCAGTTTAATCCCCTTAAGACACAAATTTGCGCGTTTACCACTAAGAAAACCCCATTTGTCATATCACCGCTCTCCGAGAGCACCCCCCTCATTGCCTCGCCAAGTATCAGAATACTGGGTCTCGACATTTCGAGCGATTGTCAGTTTCGTGGTCATCTGGAGAGCAAGGCCAAGTTGGCCTCGAAGAAATTGGGAGTGATTAATAGAGCGAGGCAGTATTTCAAACCTGGCCAAAGACTTGCGCTCTAGAAGGCGCAGGTCCGACCACACATGGAGTACTGTTCTCATCTCTGGTCCGGATCACCCCAATATCAGCTTCTACCATTTGACCGCGTACAACGGAGAGCCGCTCGGATTGTCGGGGACCCGGTGCTCTGCGAACGGCTGGACTCTTTGGCATTGCGTAGAGACGTGGCGTCTTTGTGCGTCTTCTACCGCATTTACAACGGGGAGTGTTCCGAAGAACTTTTCGATCTGATGCCTGCCGCCGAATTTCATCACTGCACAGAGCGCCATCGACTTCTTTACCATCCCTACCACCCTCTTCCATAAAAAAAAGTCAAGTGAGGAGGAAGAAAAATCGTTACACTGTTACTTATTTTTGTACGAAATTGTATGAAAGCAAGTGTAAATACCCAAACGCTCTTTTTTTTGTATTTATAGGATATTTGAAGTTAAAAAGTTCATTAAAAATTACTTTACAAAAAAATTTACATAAAATTTTTGTAATTAACAATGTGAAATCGGTAAAATCTTCAAGTTGTTTTTTAGGATGACTAATAGAAGTATTTAAAAGAAACAATATAGTAAAAAAAGCTAATCCATAAGAATATATAAGTAATTTTTTGTATGATAGCGATGATGTTTTATAAAAGGATAATAATGTATGAAATTTTGTTAAAATTACTATAATAATAAGGGTATGGAAAATATATAATCACAAATGAGCAAGACGATCACAGCTTCTACTTACTTTTGATACTTTTACTTTTTTTTTGAGCTATCGTTATGATGTAAAAATAACTACAGCATGATTTTCTGACTATATGAATATTAACAGTTTGGTAATAAATAACCTTTTTTTTTTAATATTTATGTATAAACATACAAAAAATTACATATCTGGTCCTCAATGAATGACTGCGAATAAGTATAGAATAATATAATTCATTCCTTCTTAGTCTCATAAAAACCATACCGCATATACACATGATATAAATATACAAGGTAAAAAAACAATATAATATAATAAATGTCAGAAGTTATGTTACACATAAATATGTTATGATAAAACAATAGACGGTATCTGTGTCATGAATAAAGTATTCATGAAACCACAGCTGTAGGAATAAAAACAATTGAGTCAACTTATAAAATTAAGTTTTACCTAAGTATTTATTATTATACCAAGTTACTTAATATTATATTATAGTGAATGTGTACTTAAGACTTCTTTAAAATATTATAATTATCAAGCCATACACGAATGTAGTTTCACTGGAAATGAGATTTTTAAACCATTTCAGGGATGTCTTAAGATAACTTGTCATTAATAGTTTTATTATGGGCCAATACGTTTGTTTTCTTACTATGTACATCAACTGTAAGTCTTTTATTATAAACAGTTGTTTAGACAGAGTCTAAATTAAACTTTAATGAGACGAGGCAACGTAATGTTTGCGGTTCTTAAGTATTTCGTGTTTGTAATTAAGAGAACTGCTTGAATTTTTCTAAAGAAAAGCTAGATTTTTTTTTGTTTTTGTCTATCAAACAATGAACTTTAATGATTCCTTTAGATTTTTCAATTAAATGTACGAATTAGACAAAAACTTCTCTTCATAAAACCTGTTTGGTTTATCAAACAACCAAAATAAAAATAGTACAAACCAAACCAATATGTAAAACTGGGACAGAATTTCTATTGTATTCGTTTAAGTCTTAAACCTCTTCTGAAAGGTAAAGCAAAACATATAGATCAGGTGTTTTTTAATAACACAATTTCCTTCATTATTTGTAGGTTTGCCATCCTAACCCACAATGTTCCCTTTAGAATAACCATGTCTTAGTTATGGTAACTATTTAAAACTGTCCACAAACGAGGGTTGTTCCGAAAACTATAGGTCACAAAGTAAATATAATCTCTATTTTCCCGAAACTATTTTGAATGGATGGCTTATTTCATTAAGAAACTCCTTCGTAACTATTAATTGACACGTCAATATTTTCTTATATTTTTACAGATTATCTTTCACTCTTCTTTTCTTTGTAACGATGGACGTCTGGCGAGAAGCTTTTCGTGCTATGATTTTTTAAGTTTATAAATCTTATGGAGGTTACCCTTCAAGGAATCCTATGAAAATATACCAGCTGCTTTCCAGGACTCTGCTACTGCATTAGCCATAGTTATTTATTGGTTTTGTGAATTTAAACTTAATCGAAAGATCCTAAACGATGGCCAGACCGGACCGGACTAGGCTCGTTCGACCAACAACTCCTGTAACGTATGAGAACGTTATCAGGATGACCACTCCATCTTGATAATGTTTATTGAGAGAAAATAAAATTTTACACATCGGGAGTTTCAGGCTAAACTAAATATTGAATGACAGGGAGTTTCCACGATCCTGCGTTAAGAATGGTGGTCTCTCGATGAACTCTATCTCTTTTCGATACTAAAATGGGGTATTTTAGCATCGAAGAATAAGATTCCATTCGTGGTTATTGGCACAAATTTTTGCTGGAATGTAGATCTTTTCTGGAAAAGTTTGAAGGAGGATCTTCGCAAAACGTATACTACATCCTTACCAGTGATGAATCTTGGATCTACAGCTACGATCATCTCACGAAGTAGCAATTTGCATGAAGCAGATGTTTTGCAAAGGATAAGTTGGCCATAAAATCTGTGCTTTGTCAGAGCGATCGAAGTTGAATAGCGAGCGTCGAAGGAGCGGCGTCCGCTCCATTCTTTATTATAAAGATAATACGCTCGCTCACGTAGCTGCTAGAATCGACTATATGACATTTTCGGGGTAACAAATGTACATCCAAGTGTACATCTTCCGTACGGCTCAAATTAAATAAACTTCACATCATAGTAGTAAATCATTATAATTTGAAATATATATTATGTGGTTATAGATTTGAAATTCTCTAACATTAATTTCGATTTTAATTTCTTTACGGTGTTACTCTATACTGTAATGTTAGTTAGAACTTGTAGTTTAATGATGAGAAAGTTTAATGAACTGGTTTTATACCAATAGTATAATAAAAGTAAGTTAGTAGTTTAAGAGTTAATATTCCTGATACATATTGCGATTTTCTTATTTCTTTCTTACTTCCAAATGGTATATCTGAAACACCAACCTCGCTTTATTAACCGTTGTTCAAAGATTAAACGTTATTATTGTACTGTAACATGGAAAATATTGTTTCATTTTTAATGTGTTAACTTGTTTACAATTTTACGACATTTATTATTAACTGTAATCCATATTCGATATTGTTATTATGTCTTTTGTCAGACATCACGTGGCCGAAATATATGTGATGGTATAATTGTAACGGTGCACCAGTTGGACAAGGTGCTTCGTTAGCTTCCGTACTCATGGACATCTTCGACCTATAATTATTCTACTAATAACAGTGGAATATTTATGTTTATATATATAAATATAATATCTGAAAATTTGTTTTTTAGATATATTGAAAACTCGAACTAATAAATTAAATAATTTTCGTAATTTATGTACACATCTAGATGAATTTCTAAAATCCAATGCCTTAAAACTAAGCAAGAATAAAAATTGGTTTATAGTAAAAAAAAAAAAATTAAGCTAAAAGCTGGGATTTTCATCGTTACCGACCAGACTTAAAGAATTGTCATATTTAAATATTTTGAGAATAATAAAAAGAACAATTTATTTAAAGTTGAGCTTTTAGATAAGGTTTCAGTATATACTTAACTACCCAATTTATAATTTATAATAAATTTAACTTACTTAATCTGAAGACTTTAAACATTTGACTATAAACTATAATAAATGACATAAGTTATATGTTCAAGACTTCTCTGAAACATGTTGAGGTTTAATACGAGCAACTATAATAAGGATTCTCAAATATTTCGTCTTACAACTATTTCGTTACTAACGATCTTGAAGTTTAATTAAATACTAGCTATTGTTTACGACTTTGCACTCGTAGATCACAGAATTGTAATACTGGTTCGGATTAATATTTCATAACTTATAATCGTCTACCGACAAGAAAAACCAATATCTGCATTTGACATATTTTCTTAAAGACATTTTCAAGACTCTACTGACATATAAAAAAGTACATTTTACCAATAGTAAACTAGCCTGTCTTTTAATACTGTTATAGTAAGTAGATAGTAAGTATAAAACTAGTGTGACTATTTAAAGAGTCCAAAAATTTTGTTTTTATGTATTCCATATAATAATTCTACAATTTTTCATAATAATGTCGTAACAATTTTACAATATTTCATGATGACGTCCATGTGTGAAAATTAATATTTAAATAAAATATAATAATCTAAGTTCAAGATTGTATACAATACGAAAAAACTTAACGTTTTACATTATATGTATCAGATTATAAGATGGCCTTCTTCTAGAAATATTGTTAGGTGCAAAAAATAAACTTGTATAAAATAGCACGAAATGATATACAGAAAACAAATTTATTTCCACCATAATATATTACCACATTTTATTATAGTTAATTTTGTAGCTCAACTGTTTTTTATTTGATAATTATACACTACACAAACAATAATTAATTTTAACCTGCTAACAAAATTGGAGTTGTTTCTAGAAAGCAGTAAGAAATATTATATATATATATATATATATATACAGAAAACAATTATATAATATAGTAATCGATGTGAATTCTCTTTTAATATAGTGGCAAAAATATCGAAAAAAGCAATAATAAGATATTTTTCCAACAAACAGAAAGAAAAAGTTCGTTAGCCAGAGAAATTAATAGCTTTATGTTTAGAGCTGTGGCAGTTATTCGGTCTCCTAGTAATTAAACTCATTTGACTTCGAGCACTAAATTTCCTAGTGTTGAATCCTCTTCACGATTCAACATTTTTCAATAATAAAACCAATTTATATTTGTAATTTCAATAATCTTACTAGCTTCTTAAACTAGATTAAAAAAAATTAACAACATCTAGTGCTAAATCAATTTCAATTCCAAATTTGCATTTACTTATAAAACTTATCTTGTCGTTGTCTTCAGGGTAAGAATATAACAGAGGCAAAAGGTCCTATCATTCCTCTACTCTTTGGGTGTATTTCGCTTGTCAACATTCATTAGTTTACCTGAAATAATAACATTTCTTAAATCACGAGATAAATATATGTAATATAAATTACTACTGTTTATATTCTACATAAAATCTTTGTTATGTTTCAAGTTAGCTTTGTTTAAAGTAAATCTTTTGAATTGGGTTTATATTTTGCACTTCAAAAAGACTATAAATATATAAACCTAGTTATAGTCATTTTTGAGGCATGATTGAAGTCAAAATGATCTGTCAGTATTGTCACGAGTGATTCGGGAAAGCTCCCGATAACAATCAGAAATAAAACAACAATCAGTTTATTTGTAGAATAACAATTTATATGTAATTTGGAGAAATAGTCTAATTATACAAAACAGTATACAATAAATAGTGACCTGAAACTATCAACGATGTCCGTTCTTTAAGAACATGACAAAGTTTTCAGCTTTTGTTCATATTGTAATGTTATTTTAAAACTTTTTTTGGATTGTCAAGAAATCTTTACAATATCAATGAAAATAGTTAAGCAAAATGAATATTTTTGTATAGCACGCTTTCAAAAAGAAATCATTACAATATCAAAGAAAATTAAAGACATCTGTGGCTATTCTGAACTATATCAAGTACACTTGATTATTAAGTACTATTTTAAGCAAAGTATCAGAATATTTAAACTACCAGTTACACATCGGTTTAATTTAAATAAGAAGTCTTTAATAAGAGTATACTTTATAAATGCTTAATTAATTTGCGCGATTAAAAACATGGTATATTAGTTGGCAGAGCGACGACGACGAGACTAAAATAATAAACTACTAAAAGTTTACTCTTAATAAATATATAATAGGTATAATGATAAAATGTCAAAGTATGTAATTTATAATAATTTAGACACATTTATAACAGTAGACAGAAGTACTAGCACTGCTGACTACGTATAGTTAATAGTACTCAAATGGTTTATTTAGACCTAATATTGTTAGATATTATATTATTTTGAATATATTATTTTTAGAGAGAATAGTATAGTGTAGCAAAAATCGGAAAACTCATCATAACTAGGTACACCTGAAATAGATTCTTAGTCAATACTTCCTTGAAATTCGTACATGACGTATACGTACGTATGTACGTATGTTGTACGTTATAGATACTTATAAAAGAAAACTAATAATATTTTTTTTATAATTTTTGTTCTATCTTATGATTACAATGTAACGTTGTAGTTTTATAAAATGTTATTTAAAATACACAAGAAACACATTCTGATTACAATATTTAAATATCTTACTCAACATGTTTTGTTTTATTAATTAAATCCAAGGATACGTTAATTCTGAATATTTCTTACTTAATGTAATATAAAAGTAATGAAACTTGCAAGAAAATTACTATCATCATTTTTCATTTAAATATATATGTAATAGGATTATATATATATAGTTAAATAATTGTTGCGGAGTGACCAGTGAGAACATGCATTGATCCAATTCCGAGAAGTGGGATTGAATTTTATAATATATCGATTGGTGATTAGCTTTACACAAGACCATTGTGATCTGTTAGGCCACAACGTTGTACGATCATGTTGAGTTATTACATACAAACCTAGAGAAAAACATACGTTGAATTTAAATTTATTTCTTACATTTTACAAAATCATAAATATTTCAAAATGTTTTTTTCCTTATGTAATATATTACATCTATCCGTTACTTCATATCTAAGAACATTCTTTTTCTTTTTTTTTTTTTTTTTTTTTTAATAGAAACAACAATATCTGGTGAAAATGTTCGCATCATATTTTATATACGCTAAAGTAATTTTTTTATACAATATATAAAGTGCTACTATTCAATACGTATGAGATCAGTTAAGTCATTACTGAAGAATACATATTGTCTAAAATACTACTATTACACTAATACTTAATAATAAATAGCCTTTACATAAGTATATATTATATAAGTAACAAGAAGTGACTTTTTATAGCAACACAAATAAGTGATAATCATAGTAGACAATGGTTAAAAATATTTTTATTCAATCCTCTTTTCAATCCGCCCATATCCCAATGGTTTAAATAAAACTTGGTCTATTTACTTTTTTGACCTTCCTACGGCTCTCGAGTAATATTCGAAAGAGAATTTATCCATCTCTATGAGTATTGAATAGTCTTACAAAATAGGTATTGTATCAAGGAATGATCATAGTGCACACTAAGATTATTGTAAATATTATTCCTCTATAATATATGTATTTCAATAAACCAGATTTAATGTAAAAGTCATTATATGCATTTTAAGATTCAATCATTCATCAATCAATTTTCAGTCATTCAATGTTGGATTTCTTGTTAATTTTCCAAACGTTTAACAAATGCCGTTTGTTTTCACAAAGTTTTGGGAAAAAAATATTATTATATTGATATGTTTTTATGAAATAAAATTATGAATATTTATAGAATTTCTCCACATTAATTCCTTTCGGTAGCTCGGGAAAACAGAAAACAAGCCAATTTTGTAACCATTACAGGTTTTATGACTATTTTATTACTCAATGAATTATATGACTTTTATGTAAATATATTAATTTGTTATACTACAATTATATAGTTTTATCATCTTTGCAATACAAATAACATTATCAACATATTTGTTAATTTTATTGCTTAAAATAATTATGGTATTTATGATTAATAAATTGTGACAGTTTTAATAAGATTATATAATTATGAAACTCGCAGATAATAATAACAATGCCTCTTTTGTATGAATATAGAGCTTAATTTCAATTCACTACCAATTTTGTCTGGACTTTCACAATATTTATTTAATCAAATTATGCAAAATTACTTAATGATAGGTCTATGATATCATGACAAGATAAGTATACAGATAATATAATGCAAAATACTATATTTATATTATGTTTAAGATAACTTTCAAAGATATATAATGATACTTCAAACTGATAATTATTTGATTAAAAAGATGTCACAACTAATCAAGTGTTTTGATGTTATCTTTTCATAAATGAAGTTCCTTGTTTTGGGAAAAGTAAATAAGATATTTTGAAACAAAGATTGTCACTGTCTGGTTTTCTTCTTAACACTCTTCCTTATAACTAAATGAGGTATAGCAAGTCTAAGAAGTACTTCTATTTATATATAAAATTATATTTATCTTATTTATTTATATAAACAAATAAATTCCAATAAACGTATGAATGCAAGTTCTTGATTTAAAAATAATTCGACCAAGTTTTATGCCTTTTGTTGTTTATAATTTTCCGTTGTTTTGAATTTTAAAGTTTATGTTGAAATACTTGACATAATTTGCCAAGTGCACTCACCTGATTGATAAGTGGATTGCACCGGTATGAAACCAATGAGTGAATTAAATGTTATCTGTGGTTACATCTTAAAACTTAATCACATTTTTATATACTAGGTAATTAATCAAGACTCAGGAAGTGAGTCAATCAATTTACAGAAAAGCAGCACAAGCAGCAGAATAGTCATGATCTAAGAATGTGGTTACTGGTTATTATTATGTAAAACCATTGTACTTTTAATGCAATTTATGAATTAAATTACTTTACCTTTTGATAAGGATGGCATATAAAATTAATGGTTATAATAAAGACCCTTACATCCGACCAGTCTTTTATTGGCACATTAAAATAAGGGACTGGGATCATAAAACAGAATTAATCGCCATCTCCAGGACCGTTCTTAAAACATTATGTGCACGCCCTATTTCTCTTCAGAATATTGTATCTTCATATATAGTCTGTCAGATGGATTGCACTTAGGGACTTTACTAAATTATTGTTATGAATCTATCTAATTCAAAGAGATTTAATTCTACATAGTTCAGATGGATAAATAATTGGCACAGACATATTAACATATACAATAGTTGAATTATATATAGGTTTATCTAAGTTACGTAACTGTAATAATGTAAACATCATTAGGTAGATTCCATAGATGAATCTACCTATTGCAATCGATGCGATGACGTGACCCAGACCCCAGAGTAGGGGCGCTACGCCGTTTATGAACTGGAGATTGAGAATCCGTCGAAAAAAAAATTATATATCCCTCTATATATTTATGATACATCAGTCCAAATTCATCGTAGGCGAAATCTAACTTCACAGGTCGATAGGATAAATTAGTAGGACAAACGTAGCATCTCGTTTTTTTCAAAAAAGGGAAAGGGAGGGGCTGGGAGGGGAGGTGAAAGTGCAAACCTTTGGGACACGCTACAGGTCGCAAATATTGACGGAGGATTTTCAAACTCGTCATACACATTCTTAAAGACAAAATGAAGGTTAAGTTCTTGAACGGGGAAAATCGGTCGGGGGGTTGAGGGGCTGGGGGGGATGAAAGTTAAAAACCGAAAAAAGTCACAGAAGAAGGCAAAATTTTTTGTCGAAAAAATCTTAGAATATTAACAAATTGAAAGAGGAAACTTTTTTGTCCGAAAAGTTTTTTGATGCGACCCCCCGTTTAGGAGATAGAAGTGGTGGGTGGTTCACTGCTCACCCAATTTATGCAGAGTGACCCGTCATAAGACTCGTAATGACCAGTAGAATACTGCTGGCTAGTTTTTCTTTGTCGATCCGACCGACGGGAATCTACCTAACACGATCGACCCTGTCGAACGAGGTATTTTTTTTGATCTGTTATGTAACTATTCAAAGATACCATTTTAGAACAATTCTTTGTATATTTTTATTGTCACGACATATTTATTTTCCAACATAGGTTTGCTTGAACGTTCATTTACTTCATATCACTCAATATCCGTTATTGTCTCCTCCGTTCTATATCCGTTCTTATCCTTGTGGTGGACCGGAGTAAATAAAATAAAATGAAATGAATTAGAATAAAGTATAATAAAAAACTTACAACCTACGTCATCGTTGTATTGCGTCATTCATATATTTTAAAAACACATTACTTATTTTTACATATTTAATTATTGTGGCTTTGACCAAATACAAATATATAAAATAAATAACTATTTCTTCTTATATCCAATTAAGGTTCAATCTTGTATATTTATATATAGACGTAGGTCACGTAAAAAATATTATCAGATATATATGTTTCGTTAACTTCAGTGTGAATGAAATCAAAGCTTATGTCTGCATGTTAGTAATTGAACAAATTTTAATTTTAAATTTAGACATGGTAAATTTATTTAAATTTTAAATAAATAAAATACCCAAACCCGATATCCCGATAACGATATACGATTATATAAAAAATGCTATTTTAATTAATAAATAAATATATCTAGACTAATATATAAATACTAGATTCATCGGCGGGCAGCGTCAAGGTGACTTAATTGATGGAGCAATGGGTTCTATAGCAAGTTCGAGTCCTAAATGTGTTCTTCTTTCTATATTAATTTCAACTTAAAAAATTCAAAATTTTCAACTTCCTCCTAAAAATATGGTTTTGTATGTTATGTTATTTTTCTTTTATATTTTAATCTTAAACTGTATTTTAAAATTGTGTACTTTTGAAAAATTCCAAAATATCAAATTCAGTGCAAAATTAAACGGTAAATATACCGACATATTTTGCGCGGAGCGTAGATAATATTTTTACCTTATTTATTTACTAGCTTTTGCCCGCGACTTCGTCCGCGTTTCCGTCGTTTTTCGAAAAAAAATTAGCAGATGTCCTCCCTCATAGTTTTGACGTAACAGGCAGATTCACTTTCGTATTTTAGAAGGGCAATAGTAATATAATATGCCAATCCACAAAACTGTTGAAAAATATAAGTAACCGCAGAATATTATAATATACCCACGCTATACCCACGACTCGGTCAGCGTGTAACTCCTTGTTTTTTATTAAGATAATATATTGCTAATATTTTTAGATCAAATTAAAATGTTTCAGCGCAAAGCTTCTGGGTAGACTATGTTAAGAGTCGACCCGTCCGACACGTGAACGTAAAGATTTCTAGAATTGCTAACCCGGGAAAGAGCGACGTATAATTGACCATGCGAGAAACAGCTAACACCGAGATCTACTCCAGCAACACGAAAAGTCTGCCCTTGAGCTTTATTGATAGTCATGGCATAGCACACCGATACTGGGAATTGCGTTCTTTTAAATTGGAATGGAAAATTATTTGGTATTATGGGAATTCTGGGAATGAAGACAGTTTCTCCTGCACCGCAACCTGTTAAAATTTGAGCCTCGATTACATTTTGTTGCAACTGGGTTACTTTTAGCCGAGTTCCATTGCAAAGTTGAGGTGGTCTTAAATTTCGGAGCAGAATTATCGGTATGCCAATTTTTAAACAAATTATATGAGAAGGTAGTCCAGGCATACTTAAAGAATTTAAAAATTCTATCGGGTAATTAGTGGCTTCTTGTTCATCAACCATTCTATTTATTGAACTATAAACTTTGCTTTCTCCCTGTATATTAGACAGTATTTTATTATTAATTTCAGATGCCTGGTCATTGCGAGGAGTCAAAATGGACCTTTCGCAAAGCCAAGAATTGTCCCTATTTAATATAATTGTTATGTCACCGTAAACCGAAGATATAAGATGTTGTTGGGATTGCACTATACAACATAACTCAGGTGTCAGAATAAGTTTTCCTTGGTGTAGTTGTGGATAGGTACCTTCACCAATCTTCAATAATGTATCAGAAAATTCACGATTATCTGCGTTGTCTCCAGTTCTCACTCGCATATTTATAGTCAAATGCACCGATTGTATATCACGCCACAAATAAGCCCTAATCTCATCAGCTCGGGTTCCCCGTGGTATTACCGGTAAGGTTTGTCGGAAATCACCACAAAATAAAACCTTAATACCGCCCATTGGTCGATCATTTTGTCTTATGTCCCTTAGAGTTCTGTCTACTGCTTCTACTCCTTTTCGATGGGCCATCGTACATTCATCCCATACGATTAAATTACACTCACGCAATACCTTAGCTTTGTCGCTATTTCTTGAAATACTACAGGTTGGACTTTCCGTGCGATCTAAATTAATTGGTATTTTAAACATAGTGTGAGCAGTCTTACCTCCTGGTAGCAATGTTGCAGCTATACCTGATGAAGCCACGGCAAGAGCGATTTTACGCTGATTTCGAACATAAGCTAATATTAATTTAGTCAAAAAAGTTTTCCCAGTTCCTCCAGGTGCATCTAAAAACCATATTGTTCCTAAATTATTCTGCACACTCTCGCACACGCGATCATAGACTAAGCGTTGTTCTGCAGTCATCATTGGGACACCGTTTTCTAATGTTACCAGCAGTTCCATTGGGTTGTAACCAATCTCTGCGGAATATTCCCTATTGGTAACCTCTCCGACTGAGGTTGGCGTTGGCAAACCATATTCACAAAGTGATTTACCGCCTACTGCTGTTAAGTCTTCCTGAAGAGCTAATAAGCACTGATTTATAGCCAGATCTCGAAAATTATCATTAGTTGCGCCTTCATTATTGTGAGATAAATTCCGAAGAAAGTCTTCTGCAAATTTTTCTTTATATTTTTCCCATAATTGGACAGGATCAGATAAATTACAAAATGTGAGTAATGTTACAAATAAATGGCGTAACCGTCGTGGATTATCACTAACACAGGATTCTGCTAAAGCGTCATCCCAATGTTGATCATTTTCAAGCAAATGACGCGCTTGGCAAGCTGCATGATAAGTTGGATAAACAACATCGTCTACTTTTCTCAAATCTATAAATGATGTTGGTCCTCGCACTGTATGTAATAATAATCTCAAATAAAAACACTCTGCGTTGTTAGGATGAACAGTATACACTCTACCAAGAACATGTTCTTTGAAAATACCTGTCTCGCCATCTACAGGCCTGCCTCGGCGTCTACGGTTAAAGACACCTCGTTGTTTATCGTAGGTATAATACGATGGAACTTCTTCATACAAAAGAGACTTTGCGAAATTATCAGTTTGGCAAAGTCGAAAGAATGCCAATAAAGTTGTTTGTCTAGGGTTCTCTAATCGTTCTGTAACATTTTCGGCGTTAAAATATATACGTTGACCGCCTTCCAGATGAACATCCAGATGGGTCACAGGTGGATATCTTTCGTGAATATTAAAACTTAAGATCCGCCACACAGCTTCTGAAGAGCTGATATATCTGCCTGACTGAAATCTAATAACTTCATCATGTTCATTTCTTAACGCAAACGTAGCTGGGTCACTGCCCTTGTTAATGTACTTACAAATATATTTAATTGACTCTACACTATTACACATTTCTACATTTATGTGAGCTTGAAATGCTCTGGACAATACAGGCGAATACGGAACGACCCACCTATTATCTAAAGTAACCTGTTGTCCAGACATTCGCTTTTCAACAGTAAAACCACCATTGTCTCTTGAACGGCGACGATATAATGGGTATCCATCATGTCCTGTTACAGTTTCATCCACTAATGCTTTTGGATACCTTTTAGTGCAACGACCGTCTTGCATGCAAGGAGCATTTGCGTTAAATGCACCACATGGACCATGTATCATATGAGTTTTAACAATGTCGTATAACAGGGGATCTGCAGTCGGATCTGGAATTTCAGCACTGATTAATCTGTCTACATCATTAGGTCGAACCTTATCTTTTAACCAAAGCAAGATATGTGCGTGAGGTAAGCCGCGTTTTTGCCACTCAACACTATACATATAACACAATACTTCTCCAAAAATGTTATCTTTGGTAAGAAGATCTATCATTGATTTTAATTTTAAATGAAACACTCTTGCAATAATATCATGGCGGTCATGCGGTGCCTGACCCTCAAGAAGCTCCCGAGTGATTTCATCCCACTTGGGATTGGTAGTTACAGTAACAAATAAGTCGGGACGTCCATATTTTCTTACGTAACAAAAAGCGTCTTGAGTACGTTCATGCATGTAGCGTGGACCACCAGTAAAAGAAGAGGGTAAAATAACTAAACGACCCATATTCACAGTATCGTTATCTTGCTGCATGGCATCGCGAAGGTGCACGTATTCTTCAGCGCGCAGCTGCCTTTGATTAGATCGTATATAAACTATTTTGTCGGTTTCAATTTTTGCGTACATGTCAACAATAAACTGATTAAATAAGCCACGAAAACGTTGAAAGTATACCAATCTATTCCGTCTCACTTGCAGGTGGTAACAATAAAATTGAAGGCATGACACCTTTTTATTATAATTAGGTGCGCCTGTGCGCGGATCGGTTTGGTATACAGCGAAATTATAACCATCTTCCCCTCGACAGTATATCATAGGATATTGCAAACTGTCGTAAGCCCTGTGGGTTTCGAAAATACGTTGCAAACGATTGTCTCTGGAACGTATAACGATATCACGCCTATCACATTCCTGGTCGACCAGTACTACAGCAACTTCATTCGTGGATGGAACGTTATGACGCCCAGGGTGTTCCTGAGTTGGACGCTTATCGGCATTTATAACAATTTTATAATTGTTATTACCATCTTGAGAAAGGGCTTCTAATGCCGATTTAAAACTGCATACGTACGAATTAACCTGATGTAACATGTTCTGAAGTTGTGAAATGAGTTCAGTATTTAAATTCGGAAAATATTGATTTCTTATATTCGACTGTTCGTTGTAATCGGATACAAAATATATTTGAAGAAATTTAGGTTGTTCTTCAGGCAAAAGGGACCCTATCAAATGGTAAACCTGACCTTGTACCTTAAAAGTAGGCATGAAAGGGCCTTCTGAGATTTGTTTAGCACCAAAGGATGTCATTTGGAATGCACTATTATAAGTGCGAATATTATCTAAAAACTGTTTGGATTGCAAATGTTCCCCTAAAAGTAGTGATTTTAAAGGTTCCGGTGGGTCTTCGAACGAAGGCAAATTTATTTTACCTCCAGAACAACAGAAACCAGCAGACTCCTTCCTCCACTTCGAAGCATTACAAAAGGAACATACTACGTTCATATCGCCTATTTCAGAAGATGATCTGTAATCAATTGTGAGGTTATAAGCAAACCCACTTTTATATTTATCGGACCACGCCACCGAATTTGTAGATTGATCTACCACGTGTATATCTAAGTCATTAAGACCATGTCGAAATCTATCTGCAGTAAGACGGGCCTCTCGCTGTTCTTCTGTTTCAAGCGACCGAATATTTTCAATTCTTAATCTTTCATTAGATAAAGTAATCAATTGTTCTTGTCTCAAAGAATTGTAATAATCGCGTCCCGACTCTAGTCGTTGTTCATGCTCATGTTCATCTTCAAGAGATCAAATCATGTTATGGTGCGCCCTATCATTTGTCAAACGGTCTTGATATTGAGTAAAAGTTTCAGATTCTCGAGACAAAATATGACGTTCGCGATCAGCTGTAAGCCGTAATTCCCTCTCAGTGAAGGTTTCGGACTCGCGAGATAAAATATGACGTTCGTGGTCAGCTGTAAGCCGTAATTCCCTCTCAGTGAAGGTTTCGGACTCGCGAGATAAAATATGACGTTCGCGGTCAGCTGTAAGCCGTAATTCCCTCTCAGTGAAGGTTTCAGACTCGCGAGATAATGTATGCCGTTCGCGGTCAGCTGTGAGTCGCAATTCTCGTTGTAAAGCAGTTTCAGCTTCTCGGGATAACGCATGTTGTTCCCGGTCAATGGAACGCCTTAGCTCTCGTTGAGAAGAGCTTTGAGAAGCCCGTGTTGTAGCTCGTCTCGCTCTTTCAGCTGCTAATCGCGTCTCTCTTTCTGGAGAGCTTTCATTAGCTCGAGATGTTGAGGCACTAACTCTCATAGAGTTTAACCGATGTGCTCTTTCCTCTTCCGATTCTTGAGAACGCGTCATTCTCATTCTCCTAGCTTGACTCGAAGTTCGAGATAAAGATGGTCGTTTTTTAGGTGGCATCGTTTATTTTATTTTTAATCGACGGTAACTTAAATTCTATTTAGTTACCCAACAAAAAACTTACGTCAGAGGTCCTAACTATAGCTAAGTATATAATAAATAGAATATAAATCTAAGTGCCTATTAAAACTAAAATAATATTCTAATCGAATTATAAATATGTACGTAGGTACCTACAAATTACAAAAGAATAAAAAATGAAAATAAAGCTATACTTAATGCGTGTGCAATACTATCTACACTTACCTACTTCACTTAAAAATGAATAATAAGAAATACCTACAACTACTGTAATTAATCAAAGTACCTATGCTAATACAAAAAAAACCTTAGATGTTCTAAGTACAGCTGCTATATAATAAAAAAATATAAATCTAAGTGCCTATTTAAACTTAAATACCTAATATTCTAATAGAATTAAACTAAGAAATATGTACCTACCTACCTACAACTTAGGTACAAAAAAAAAAGAAATGAAAATAAAGCTAAAACACGTGTGCAGTATAGGTAGATAGTAGGCAATATCTACCTATACCTACTTCACTTAAAAATAAATAAAAAATACCTATGAATACTATAATTAATAAAAGTACCTACCTACGCTTTTATCTACTCAATACAAAAAAAACTAAACATAAAATGCCCAAAACTAACCTATCAGTAACTAAAAATCTAACAATAATCTAATCTATCTATCTATTATCTAATCTAAAAATCGAATCTAAATCTACTTAAAAAGAAATAAAATAGGAACTATTAATAGTTAAGAATTTAAACAAAACTAAAACTAATTTAGAAAATAACAACAAAAGAAATTAAAATAAACTATTTAAAGACAAAAAGTCGCGCTGATAAGCACGGTTTATAAAATAACAATTATTGTCTGTCAATAAAGTTCAACACTCTGAACGCATCAACAGCCAAATATTGAATGACGCTTGCGCTCGCCTCCCGCCCCTTTTATACTCTGCCGCCGCGAGCCCCGTCGAGCGCGGCAACCGTTACGCAAAAATAATCCTTATAGCTTGATTCACTATTCACGCGCGATGTCTTGTTGGCGTATTTCATGTAAGTAAGTATAAGTTTGGTGTTTCTATACCGATTTCAATGATTCTTTTTTTATTGAATTGGTGCTAATGTTTATTTTTTTTTTAATTAGGAATGATGGTGAGCATTATTGGTTTTATAAACGTAAAAGTAAACAAATATAATAAGAAATCTCCGAACTGCTAAGCTATCGAGAGTTATGCGTGTTATTGTGAGTTAACTATAAAAGGTAGATATATGCTGTCTTGGAATATTTTTCGTGTATTTTTATGTAGAATATTTCCGTTATACATAGTTTCTATGTAGCTCTAACCATTAAGGCTGCACACGCGACGGAAGCTTAAAAAATCAAGCAACTTCTCCCATTTTCTCAACATTTCCTTTCACTGCTCTGCTCCTATTCATTGTAGTGTGATGAAAAGTATACTATTACCTGCCCAGGAGTATAAAGAATAATTGTACTAAGTTTCGTTAAAATCCGTCGAGTAGTTTTTTTTTCTATAAATAACATACAAACAGACAGACAGACAGACAGACAGACAAAAATTTTTTTAACTGCATTTTTGGCATCAGTATCGAACACTAATCACCCCCTGCTACTTATTTTGTAAATATATTTCATGTACAGAATTGACCTCTCTACAGATTTATTATAAGTATAGATTATATTTCCTCTTTTTCGTGATATGAAAATACAAAATAATAAAAGAAATAAAGGATTGAATAGACATAAAAAAAAACAAATTATTACATTATAAGAAGAACCACAATAAGAATATTTAGAAATCTCAAAGATGGCAGATTCGAGTTCTGAAGTCAATTCAAAATATTTTTTGTTGTCACAATTCAATCAACTTGCAATATTATAAACAAAGGTTATTCGAAAGAGATAATTAATAGAAAAGTTTATAAATAGTAGTAATATGAGTATTAAAAAGACATACATACGGACAGATAGATAGACAAAAATGAAATAAATAGAGGAATTCGAATCAGTGCGTTAAAATCATTGTTTATCACAAATTATAAAATAAAATATACAGACAGAACCAACGGATTTATATATTATAGATATAAGACGCATGATCAATTCAATCAATAAGAGCAATATTTTTTCTAGAAACAAAGAAATAGTTCACAAGTGAGAGAAATTCATAGCTATATGCTTAGAGGTCTGACAGTTGTCCTGACTTCTAATTATCAAATTCATATGAGATCCAATTTGTATCTTAATCTAATTTCATTTTAGTCTTCAAAGTACTAAAAATGTTAAACCCTCTTCACGGTCCTAATATTTTTCTACAAATACTCACCCATTGTAGTTATATTTACAACTATTCCCGAATGCCTGATTGAGTATAATCATATAAAATTCATAAATTTTACTCACTTGTTAAATTTGAATTAAAATATATTAAAAAAACATTTAGTACTAAATTAAATACCATTTCAAATTTGTATTTACGTCACGGCTATCAAAACTTATCTTGTCATTGTCTTCAATCCAAAGATACAACACAGAAAAAAGGACTTGACATTGCACTATTCTTAGAGTTCTCTTCTGCTCCTCAGCATTCATTACCTGAAACAATCACATATTTTAAATAACGATACGTACTCATGTTATTTACTCGTACATTACTATTACTTTTGTTTTAATAATAATGAAATAAGCTTATCTTAAGTAAATAATAATACAAATTCAGGACAAGAAAAAAATATATAAAATAATATATTTAATAATTAAAATACTTTTTCGTAAACCATTTTTCGATAAGAATGTAATAGGTTATCGAAACGACACTCCGTGAAATTTTTAAGATGCTTGTTTTTTTAGAAGCAGTTAATATAATTTATTTTCATTCTGCACTACGTATATAATATCATTAACCAAAAAAACAAACATAAAGCGATGCAAAGTATGAAATTTAGCTTCAGTCTGAAGCCTAAAACTATATAATATTTGTGTGAAAATTTTGAAACTCTGCATAATAATGTTAAAATATTTTACTATTAACTATACATTTAACAATGAATATATAATCTTAGAGTTACGATCAGTTTCAGGAAGCATGATTAAAGTCTAAGACAGAACAAGTCAAGAGTTGTGTCAAAAGTTGTGAACAGCTGTCAAGATATCAACCAAAAAGATAGCGATCTTTACCAGACAGCAGTTTATTAACATTTGTATAGACAACTTCAAACTATTCTTAATTTATTACTATCTTTAAAAGTAAATGTTGTTTTGAAAAAAAAATCTAAATATTTTTCGAAAATTGCCATCTTAATAGCATTATCGGAAATGGAACAAGATTATTTGCAGAGCCGTGTAAGCAAATTACGTTTGCTTATTCAAAATGCACCGGGTGACGTTCTTTGAAACTCGAAACAACTATTGACTTTAGGAACATCTGAAAATATCTATATTTAAAGTAGGAACCCGAAATGAAACTTTTTTAACAATATCTTTATACAATTCTGGTATTCCTTTGTTTATTTATTGTGTTCATTCAAACTGATTGAGAGTACTGATAGAGTAAAATAAAGTTAAAAACCGTATATACTATATTTAATATAATATGTACTTTGACCTGGTAAGTGATTGTTTTTTCTTTATATTTACTACCTAAGTACACACCAATAACACTTACATAACAATTAGTAATATAACTTTAAAATAAAACTGTGTGGTTTGTATCAACTGTCTCCGTAGGTTTCCGCAGTCATCAGAGCAATCAGATCACGGTGTACTCGTAACAAAGGCTTAAACTGCCATCTGTAACTTGTTTGAATTATTTTGGAATGTTTATATTTGCTACAACCCGTGTATCTAATACATAAATATTAATTTTTATATGCAAATAAAATGTGTAAACTTAGATACTTGTTTTGGTTGCTACAAATGTTTTATAATAAAAATTATTATATTTTGTTCAAGTATTGTTAGTCAAAAATTTTATATCTTTGTTAGCATATGTTTATTTTTTTTATCTTACCATCAACAATAACAAGTTACATCATATACACCATACTTTCAATCTGCAATATTTCTTTCATTTTATATTTATTTACTACTAATGCACGATGACATTTCTAATGTAAATATTTTACCTACAATATAACACCACATGCCTTTATTTATAGTAGTATTATATAAATTACAAGTAAACCACGTAAAGGCATACCTGGTAACTCTAAGGAACGATAAACGAATTAAGAGCCGTAGTATACATACATCTTATTTAGTAGAATATGTAAACTTGAAGCTACGTACAAATAAACATCGTTATTTGAATGTCAATATTACCATCATGTTGGTGATTTTGTTATTTATAAGTGAAGGAAGAATAATAACAAATTAAATATCGATTTACATTTACTGTAAATAACTCTTAGGAAGGTGTGTTAATTAGTTTTAAGCATTAGGATATTAAATTTATTCGAAAAATACAATTATTTGATTATTATAATAGCTTTGAGA
The DNA here is from genome assembly GCA_918358695.1 of Melinaea menophilus ssp. n. AW-2005. Lineage (NCBI taxonomy): Eukaryota > Metazoa > Arthropoda > Insecta > Lepidoptera > Nymphalidae > Melinaea > Melinaea menophilus. Next base: position 16,838,231 of record OU911052.1, read on the forward strand.
TGTAGAACTGCTGTGTTCTAAAAGTACTTGTAGTATGAATTCTATACGACATAAGTTCTAACTTAGAAATCTTAATAACTAAGTTATCGCAACTCCACTTCAACAATAATATAACTTATTTTCCAATGTTTTCCTAACACGTGGGAGTTTTGATAAATGTTTCACTAGCAAGCACTGACACTGAGGAATATTTGTATTATACATGTTTACAATGCATTGTTCTAACATCAGTAACATATCTTATAACATATATTACCTTTATAAATAATAACACTTACTATTTTCAAAAAATAAACATTTTTTTTTTATTTTCTTAAAGAACAATGTTAATGCCTCACTTGTCATAACCAGTCGACATTTATATTTTATTCACATTATAATTTTGCTAAACGTAGTCTGAAAAAGAATTAATTCATATAAATTATGGACGTGACTTGATTCATTCAATCTTCAATACCAGGGTTTTTATTTTAAAACATTTATTTGCATTTCATAGAGCTTTAACAACTAGAAATAAAGTATAAAAACTTTTTTTTAAATATTCTACGTAAATATTTAAAGTGCTGATAATGTTTTTTTGGTGTGAGAATGAATAATATATAATTTGATGTTTTACACACGCATACAAGTAGAAAGTAGAAAAAAAACACTTTTTAAACAATTATTAAAAAATTATAAATATTTTCTGTTATCTAATTCAACTGATTCTCTTGATTATAAATACAGAAACCTTGAGAAAATCAAAACACTAAACTGGCTCGCCTCATTAATGTTTAATTTAGACCACGTCCAAGTTAATATATGTTATACCATATATTGCATACGTTTTATAGATTTACATAAGTCCCTTAGTTCCATATTTTAGATACATGTATGTGTTTAGAAAATTTAAATACGATAGGATGAGCACATCACACATATATTTATTAATAAGTTATTAATGATCTACTCAGACACCCATTAAAAATTTCAAGAATCTCACATCAAGCGAGATTACTTACATATAACATGGACTTAAAAATCATAATATTATTATATAAAGAAACCTTAGTTGCTCATTACCTATAAAATATTACAAAATAATCCGGTATAATAATATAAACTTAAAGCTAAAGGTAAAGCTGAGCTTAATATTACAAGTTGTCTCAACTACGTTTATTCAAACAAATGTCTTCATGAATATTTTATACGTGATTCAGATACCATCTCGTGTTTTATTGCATCAGGTTGTACGAGTATAATGCAAGTTGTGATTCCTTTAATATTTATAATTGCATGCACCTTGTATGTTTGTATGTACGTAGTGTATGGTTACTAAGTGAGATGATAATATAAGGTTACGAATAATTAATATTTTTTTTCTATAATAACTAGCACACATTCAAAGATCTTAAAATTATGCAGTTATTATTTAATGTTGATAACGATGACACAGTCGCCTAAAAGTATCAGTTCAAGTGGTGATCAAAATATTACTTAATTGTGAATTATATCTTTATAATATAATTGGTTCTAACGGTAAAAATTGTAATACATTATTATATAATTCACATACTATCATTATTGTTATAAAAAGACAATATATATATATATATTTTTATTACTATATTAATTATTATATTTTATTTACAGATCTTTATATTAGTTTTCAGTCAGAATAACTGAGAACTTTTAACAATGAAACACTGCTACTTACATAAACTTGACGAAAAATCATTTTTATAAATAATTAACATTTTTTTTAATGCAAAAATTACTTTTGACAATAGTATTTTTTCCCACCTTTTTTATACTTAGTTTGTACAGTATTTTTCGGGGAATATTGAAATAATATAACTTTTGCCTCAAGACTAAGCCTCGGGGTTAGTTGTTTTACTCTTAACAAAATATATTTTTGCTATTCAGCGAATAATACTGAAATATCTGACATAAACCTGAGGCTAGTAATATTGAGATATAAATATCTTGCCGCGATCTTATAACGCAATGAAAATATTAAGGAAGAACACAAGAACTTTTGATCTAAATACAATCGGATATAAATATCTGAGTATCATTTAAAAACATATTGTAAAATTCTTTTATATATGATAAATCACTAAATATGAGGGACTCATAATCATAGTTAGTGATGTTAAACCTGTTAGTTAGTGAGGTCTTAAACCTTTAATTTTGTGATATCTGTTGCAAAAATGTTCCGAAAAGTTTAACATCTTCGGAATGAGTAGGGAAAACAAATTTAATAAATATAAATAAATACATATGGTATTAGTAAAAAAGTATGATGTACTTCCCAAACAGGAATATATGATAGTCGGGGTAATTGTGTAGGACTACTCGGCGTCATGAGAAGATGCCACTTTTATGTTTTCTCACTAATAGTTATCTTCATCGCCTTAGTGGGATATCATACTAAAAATTAAACAAATTCATACATTTTTAGTTTTATTGTTATTATTATTTTAATTGAGTAGAGATTTTGCTTCATTAGTATTTTATTATAAGGATATTTGTCATTTTTATAAATTAACATATACAACTAACTTTGATGTAACTTTATAGTTATTTAACTAGACTATTGTAACGGAATAATTATTTTTACTATTATAATAAAACAATAAATATAAGTAATGAAGTCGTTAATCAGAAAAAGTACACAATTCATGGTAGTTTTTACTTAATGCAGTAACAAAGATAGTATTAATAAGAATAAAACAATAAAAAAAACTTCGTCAATTATAAACATAAAAGTAAATCTTGTTAAAAGTATAAAAAGTATTAGAAAGTTCCCATTTATTAAACTCTACAGACAAACACCTACAAAGGATCACCGTATCTACTGATTTTTAATCGTTTTCTCCTTAAACTAGGTTTGATCCACTTATGAGAGACACAAGTAGAATTCAAAAGATATTATATCAGTCCAAATATTATCTCACGTTTAGGATCGAATTATAATAAGATCAGCGTAGAGGTTACTTAATAATATTTTATTCTATCACTAAAAGTGTACACTATACACCGAATAAATTTTGAGCATTATTACATTAAGCGATTCATATATTTTTGAAAACCATTGGAAACTATTATTTTAAAAGGAACTTTTAAAATGTTCTACTTAATATTATTAGTAAAGTAGACAATGTCAGATAATTACCTTATTTTGCAGTTTTATTAATTAACGTTCCAATTATGAGTACGAGAAGTAACCTTGACACTCCTCGCTCTACTTAACGCCGGAACAGCTTTTAAAGCCGGTGGTTTGTTGTTGACTATGGAGGCTAAATCTGAAATTAGAGTGCATTTAATAGCAGAGAGCTATTAGAGAATTTAATTTGTTGTTTAATAAATTAAGATTAAAATTTTACTGTACTCATGTATGTATCTTATTATTATCATCTGAATGCAATAATTGGATACTAGTAGGGACGCCAACAGACCCTCAATTTCGACTCGCTGCGCTCGAGAACTCTCGTGTGCCGTTTACATATTGAGCGAAGCGAACCCAGTGTAATGACTCAATCCCATTGACTTCAATGAGATATCAGTTTTTTGACAATTATTCCTCAACGACATGACATTTTTCCATTTTATTTTAAACCATCTCCTAATGTGTGTCTTTTTCATTGCGAAATTTTATAATTTTCCCTCAATTAGTTTTCGAGCCTATACGTGACAAAGAATATGAAAAAGTCTCCAGTAGAGCGCTCCGCTCGCTTCGTTCAATTAAAATATACATACATACATATAATCATATTTTTGTATACAAATCTTGGCCATAATTTTCTAGAGGTCATCATGATTCAGAAGGTTGTTGTGTTTATAAAATGCAGCGAACAATACACATAATGAAACAACTCACGACGAATCGAAACGGTATATAATATATTAGAAGATGATTTGACACATATATACAAAAAGAAATGCGTTTATAAACGTTAAATATGTGCAACATAATATATCAAAAATATTTCATTGAAAAACGGTATTAGTGAATGGGTTTAGTTACAGTGTAAGGATATTGATCTTCGCAGGTTGAATAGGTTCTTCACAAACAATGAAGAAGCTAAAGCACCGACATGTAACAAGGAAATTGATATCATTTGAATTGTAGAATGAAAAGTTCACACATTTAATGTCTTTTCTGCTTCAAGCAAAGAAGCTTTCTAAAGTTATTAAAAGTTACTGATACGATGTCGATTTCATTATCGATTAAAATCATCGAACCTACTTTATAAATAAGGAAAATATTATTCTCAAAGCTTTATTTTTAAAACTAAATTACAACACAAGTATACAAGTAGTGTATTTCTTGTAACTGGAGTTAATAGAAATTATGTTTAATTGGTACATGTATTATGTCGAACTATATAGTTTTACATATATTTCTATACAAACTCTTACTATTCTAAATAATGAATTAGGTTATCACTGTACTCATATAAATCTCGTAAAATATTTTTATTACATATGAATAACCGTACATCAAAAATAAGAAGATATGCTTTTTATTGTCTTACGAGTACTCCGTACTTGCTTAATAATACGGGTTAAGAAATATATAATTATAAGTTCATTTTTCTATTCCAGCAGTTTTATTTAGATTTATTTTATTCGAAAACAAAGAATTGTTCTGCAAAAATATGCGCCAAATACATTTTCTGTAATAACTTGAAATTGCAATGCAATGTAATAAAATCCGTCTGAACGTTTTGGGTAGACCTCGAAGAATTCGGTCTACCCATTCATTTGTCCCCTACTTTCGAATTTTGGAAAAATTTCTTCACAGGAGGTCTTCTTATGACCGTCTGAGTCCGAAATGACCATTGGTCAAAAAGTTTATATATATATATATATATATATATATGCGTGCGTGCGTCCAGATTCGACTTTTGTCAGCACGATAGCGGCCGCAGTTTCGCTCGGATCGCTTTCAAACTTTGCACAAAAATCAAACATCTAAAAATGAAGGTCAAGTTCGTTAACCAGAGAAATCCGGTCACAGGGGGCGCTAGCGCCTCACTTTTTCTGATTTCAGTTTTTCGACCATAACTTTGTCCCTATACAAAGGAGATCAATGGCGTTCATATTATATGATGTCTTTGATAAATACCTATAACTAATGTAGATAAACCGAAAACCTAACTTCAATAACTTAGGGGTGGGGGTAAAAAAACCGAAATTTTTTGGAAAAAAAATCATAACTTTTTTCTGGTAAACTTTCTTGCATCACAAGTATTTTTATTAGAAAGGTTATTTTTTACTCTAAATTTAGGTACCAAAAGTTTTTCCGTAAATGGTACCGTTTCCGAGAAAAAAAATTAAAACCACTTTTAGCTTGTAAATTTTAGGTAGGTAAAACCACGGCAACTTTTTTCTGGTTAACATTCCCTCCTCGCAAATATTTTTAATAGAAAGGTTATTTTTTATTCTAAATTTAAGTATCAAAAGTATTTCCAAAAAAGATACCTTTTCCGAGAAAAAAAATTAAAACCACTTTTTGCTTGAAAATTTTTGATGTAAACAATGGCATCATGTATTATTCTTAGGTAGTGAGTTATATTTTAAATGAGTTACACACGAGGTCTACCCACGCGTGTCCCCCTGCGGGCACGGATTTTGGGTAGACCTCGAAGAATTCGGTCTGCCCATTCATTTGTCCCCTACTTTCGAATTTTGGAAAAATTTCTTCACAGGAGGTCTTCTTATGACACTCTGAGTCCGAAATGACCATTGGTCAAAAAGTTTATATATATATATATATATATATATATGCGTGCGTGCGTCCAGATTCGACTTTTGTCAGCACGATAGCGGCCGCAGTTTCACTCGGATCGCTTTCAAACTTTGCACAAAAATCAACCATCCAAAAATGAAGGTCAAGTTCGTTAACCAGAGAAATCCGGCCACAAGGGGCGCTAGGGCCTCACTTTTTCTGATTTCAGTTTTTCGACCATAACTTTTTCCCTATACGAAGAAGATCATTTGCGTTCATATCATATGATGTCTTTGATGAATACCTATAACTAATGTAGATAAACCGAAAACCTAACTTCAATAACTTAGGGGTGGGGGTAAAAAAACCGAAAATTTTTGGAAAAAAATTCATAACTTTTTTCTGGTAAACATTTTTACATTACAAGTATTTTTAATAGAAAGCTTATTTTTTACTCTAAATTTAGGTACCAAAAGTTTTTCCGTAAAAGGTACCGTTTCCGAGAAAAAAAATAAAAACCACTTTTAGCTTGAAAATTTAAGGTAGGTAAAACCACGGCAACTTTTTTCTGGTAAACATTCCCTCCTCGCAAATATTTTTAATAGAAAGGTTATTTTTTACTCTAAATTTAAGTACCATAAGTATTTCCAAAAAAGATACCTTTTCCGACAAAAAAAATAAAAACCGCTTTTTGCTTGAAAATTTTTGATGTAAGCAACGGCATCATGTGTTATTCCTAGGTAGTGCGTTATATTTTAAACGAGTTACACACGAGGTCTACCCACGCGTGTCCCCCTGCGGGCACGGATTTTTTTTTATTGTTTTTATTGTTTTTATGTTTCTGAGAAAGTGCAAAGTCATGAGGTGAAACTGAAACAGATGTCTCTGGAATTAAGAAAATAAAAACTAGTAGTGGAAGTACACACAAAAACCTTATGTAGTTTTAAGTGACTTTCGTAAACACGATGCAATGAGGTTAAATATATTCGTATACATACAATTTGCGTAATTTATAAACGAATATAATGATATTATAAATCCATAATCACACATAATTAGAAATCTAATTGACCTATCGCTTTTTGTGACGTCATAAAAGGCTGATTAATTAAAGCCGATATCGAAGCATCGTGTTAATTGAACTTTGTATAAAATGAGTAGTTTTAATCAAGCCTTTATATAAAAAAAATCCGTGCCCGCAGGGGGACACGCGTGGGACCTCGTGTGTAACTCATTTAAAATATAACTCACTACCTAAGAATAACACATGATGCCGTTGTTTACATCAAAAATTTTCAAGCAAAAAGCGGTTTTAATTTTTTTTCTCGGAAAAGGTATCTTTTTTGGAAATACTTTTGGTACTTAAATTTAGAGTAAAAAATAACCTTTCTATTAAAAATATTTGCGAGGAGGGAATGTTTACCAGAAAAAAGTTGCCGTGGTTTTACCTACCTAAAATTTACAAGCTAAAAGTGGTTTTTATTTTTTTTCTCGGAAACGGTACCTTTTACGGAAAAACTTTTGGTACCTAAATTTAGAATAAAAAAAATAACCTTTCTATTAAAAATACTCGTGATGCAAGAATGTTTACCAGAAAAAAGTTATGATTTTTTTTCCAAAGATTTTCGGTTTTTTTACCCCCACCCCTAAGTTATTGAAGTTAGGTTTTCGGTTTATCTACATTAGTTATAGGTATTCATCAAAAACATCACATGATATGAACGCAAATGATCTGCTTTGTATAGGGAAAAAGTTATGGTTGAAAAACTAAAATCAGAAAAAGTGAGGCCCTAGCACCCCGTGTGGCCGGATTTTTCTGGTTAACGAACTTGACCTTCATTTTTGGATGGTTGATTTTTGTGCAAAGTTTCAAAGCGATCCGAGGGAAACTGCGGCCGCTATCGTGCTGACAAAAGTCGAATCTGGACGCACGCACGCATATATATATATATATATATATATATATATATAAACTTTTTTAACAAAGGTCATTTCGGACTCAGGGGGTCATAAGAAGACCTCCTGTGAAAAATTTTTTCCAAAATTCGAAAGTCGGGTACAAATGAATGGGCAGACCGAATTATTCGAGGTCTACCCAAAAAATCCGTGCCCGCAGGGGGACACACGTGGGTAGACCTTGTGTGTAACTCCTTTAAAATATAACTCACTACCTAAGAATAACACATGATGCCGTTGTTTACATCAAAATTTTCAAGCAAAAAGCGGTTTTTATTTTTTTTCTCGGAAAAGGTATCTTTTTTGGAAATACTTTTGGTACTTAAATTTAGAGTTAAAAATAACCTTTCTATTAAAAATATTTGCGAGGAGGGAACGTTTACCAGAAAAAAGTTGCCGTGGTTTTACCTACCTTAAATTTTCAAGCTAAAAGTGGTTTTTATTTTTTTTCTCGGAAACGGTACATTTTACGGAAAAACTTTTGGTATCTAAATTTAGAGTAAAAAATAACCTTTCTATTAAAAATACTTGTGATGTAAGAATGTTTACCAGAAAAAAGATATGAATTTTTTTCCAAAAATTTTCGGTTTTTTTACCCCCACCCCTAAGTTATCGAAGTTAGGTTTTCGCTTTATTTACATTAGTTATAGGTATTCATCAAAGACATCATATAATATGAACGCGATTGATCTTCTTTGTATAGGGAAAATATTATGGTCGAAAAACTGAAATCAGAAAAAGTGGCGCCCTAGCGCCTCCTGTGGCCGGATTTTTCTGCTTAACGAACTTGACCTTCATTTTTGGATGGTTGATTTTTGTGCAAAGTTTAAAAGCGATCCGAGTGAAACTGCGGCCGCTATCGTGCTGACAAAAGTCGAATCTGGACGCATATATATATATATAAAATTTTTGACCAATGGTTATTTCGGACTCAGGGGGTCATAAGAAGACCTCCTGTGAAGAATTTTTTCCAAAATTCGAAAGTCGGGTACAAATGAATGGGCGGACCGAATTCTTCGAGGTCTACCCAAAATGCTTGAAGGTTAACCCTTAACCTTCAATGTTTAACCATGTTAAACCTTGTTTTATAAAAAATTACAGACCGCTTTTGGCATTAGCAACAATTACTTATAGTATCCATAAATTTATAAGTGGTCGAGAGAATCTAAATAATAACTACTCGGCTGACCGACAACTGCAATAACCCGTGAAAATGTCATCATGATGCAGTAGTTATTGAGAGTAAAGAAAAACTTAAAAAAAAAACACAAAAAATCATTACTAGAGAAATTATAGTACTTTTTTTCGACACAGTAGCAGTTATTCCACTAGAAGATCGTAAAAAAGTTATTAGTGAATTATATAGCGAACTTTGTCTGGCCCAAGATTTCGGTGAAATTAATAACGAGTGCCCATTTAGCGGCGTCCGCGGCAGTCTTTTCCGCCAAGTTAATATGCACCGCGCATATTAACTTGGCGGAAAAGATAAGTACATACTATAAGTTATATCCTAATATTTGTTTAACAATATATTGTAAGAAAAGTGAAGCGAAAACAAACAAAATTATCATTGAGAAAGAATTCAATAGTTTAATATTTCTTTGGTAGTAGTGAATTCTTTCCGTTTAATCCCCGAACAATAGTTTTTAAATGGGTCAAGTTTGTTATTGAAACATTATTTGAAAACAACAACGAAATATTCTCGTTAATTATAACAGAAATTAAACTTGTATAGACAACATATTTCTCGTAAGAAGTAAGAAGTAGCTTTTACTATAAAACCAGTTCACTAACCTAGTTCTCATTATTTTTTCTAACAATGCAATATAAAATAACTTCCTAAAGCTGAAAAATCTTAAAACTAATATTTGTTCTATTTTCCGTGAACCGTAATTTGCAATATGTGTTCAAGAATTTTTCACAAACGTATAAAAATCTTTTCAAGCAATTGATTCCGTGACTTTTAATATCTAACTCATGTATTTTCATCAGGAACATTCCAGACTCTTTGGTAAAACTTTTATTTATATTGTAGGTAGTATCTTAGACTAGAGCATAAGTATTCTACTGACTAACATCTAATAAAGTATTGTATCATTTGGAGTGTTGTGTTCTGTGGCAATATTTAATGTGCACAAAAATACCATTTATTAAAAATCTCTAAAAAAGTTATATTTTACAAATATTTGTAAAAGTAAAAGATAAATATCTTACTACAATTACATTTGCTAAGTTACTTATGGTGCTTTAAATGAATACTACTAAATAAGTTTCAAACTGTCATATGTTTATAAGTGATAACAATATTGGTCAACGCTATCAGACTCCAAACGCGGGTTTTATTCTATATTTCTTAAAGCTATAATGGATTTAGTTTTTATATTCAGATCAACTATAGTCTTTAAAATACAATAATAGAGATTGCGTTTACCGAGTCCTCTAATCATTATTAGTACAATTTTTCAAAAAGGACACTGAAATTCTATCTCGTCTGTAATTAGTAGAATTGTGAAGCCGACAACTTCAGTTACTAGTTATATAATTAATGCTGCTGTGTAAATGATCTAAAAAACTACTGAATGACTAAATATGTAAGTATATACATATACTTGTGTGAAGATTACAAATTATCATTACACAATTTTTTATTTAGAAAAAAAAATATTTTTTTAAGAATAAAATAAATTGTAGTTTTATGTAGTTGTTAGCTATTAATAAATATTTAGTTTATTTATATTTATTTTGTTATAACATACTATTTGTCTTCAGCATTTGCTTGTATAACTGTATTCAAAGTTATTAAAATTGTATAAAATTTAATTAATACTTATTTATTATTTAAATGTGATGATTTTCAATTAATTATTATTTTATTATAATTTTATTTTGCGTTATATTTTATATTTTTATTCAGCCATTTTAGTGTTTTGCTCGATTGTATTATTTTAATTTCAAACAATACTGCTTCTAAAATCAGCTACTTATTTGAATATAATACGCTGAGTGGACAGATTATCTTGCTTTTATCTGAAACGGTTCTTTTTAAATGTTATATTTTTGACAATACTTACTTATTGCTATTGATATTCCGATTAACCTCTTACATACTGCGAATTATTGAAGCAACTTAATACACTTTTTAAGCCTCGTTGTTATTTATGAATAAATCTTAGATTAGCACCGTATTTTTTGTAAATATTTTATTCATTTCTCTATGGAATACAATAAGTTATCTTATCAATATTTCCTTGTGAGGTTCAGATAAATAAAATATTGCCTCATTGACTGTGAAAACGTCACTTCCAAATAATTATAAATAAGTTCTAGAAGATTAAGACAATGAAAAATTTTTAAGAGTATTAATAATGAAATACATGTTTATGAGACAGAAGAATTAATAAATTGGTTTGTGGAAACTTAATTTATCTTTCTTAATATACTAAATGGGATAATATTGTTGTTTTTGTCTGTAATAATGTTTACTTCAGCGAAAACTCTTGGGGATGTAAAATTATAGAAATGTGGATGAGATAATAAAACAATTACTTAACGAAACCAAATTTTTTTACCAAAGTTTTCCTCAATGCTTTTCATCTATATTAATATGTAAATTTTTATACTTTTCTGTTTACTTTTTAAATCAACAATGCTACATATATGAACATTATTAAAATTTTGATTAAAAAAAATATGCGCAAAACCAGACCTCTCAGATACAAAATTATATATAATCAAATAAAAATAATTTGGTTAGGATTCGTGGTGGATAGTGCTGGTCTCTTATCAAAACTTAAGAACAGATGAAAACGACTTTGATAAATTACACACGATAATTGTTGTATTTCTATACCGGACCTTTATATGGCTTCTTAGTTATAAAACTTGAGTAAGCGCTTCAAGTTTACATCAATATATAAACTTGTTGTAACATAACTTTGTTTTTACATGGTTATAAATTTGAAATTCTCGTGTGAACTTTTGAAAGCGCTAAAATGAATTGTATAACACTCATCTTTTATACTAAATTTGATTTTATATTTCTGTTACCAGCAGTCTAACCCCACTCAGTAGGTATACCGATATACCGATATAAAATATTTAGATATTGTTTTGAAACTCGTCATATATGGTATACATTTTGTGAAATATTTGCATCTACTAGTAGTAATTGTTATTAATATATAAATACGCTTATTATGTTGCAACTTCTCCTATCTTTCTTATCTCTATGTCTTTGTCACAAATTTCGAATATTGAAATTGAAAAGAAATTGATAGCTTGAGTGATTCGAAATATCAAAATCTAGTTAGTCAATGCCATCAATTTAAATAGAAGAAAATATTTAATTCCTTAGAGGACAACAGTAAAAACCTGTAGCAAGATCTTTTACGTAACGTACTTGAGAATAATAAATGTCGCTGCGGGTACAGAGCTCGGATACAAACAAGGTAATAAAAAATATGTTGTAGAATGGTGTTAACTACATCTACGCACAGACATTTCAATAATATACGTGTATCGATTCTATCTACTACTATAATGTCAATCGCTAGAACCTTGTTCTATTTTTTGTAAAATTTACAAAAGACTCTAAACCTAATATTATATGACTGGCGTTTTGAGTAACGATATGTATTATATATATATTTGTGAATTAATTAACACGAGATGGTTGAAGGAAAGTTATAAATAATGGATGAACGGACTGAGTAAGTGATTATATTATGATTAGACTAAGTATGTTCTATCTGAGACCACAGCTGATAGAGATATATTAAGGAAGAAAACAAATTGAATGGAAATGATTTAGGATACGAGTAAGAGAAAGATGTGAAAGAAAATTAATTATTTCCTTATAAATTGAAAGCATTATTTTATTCCACCGTAACTATATACCATTTTATAGCAGGAACTTTGTATTAATATTTAATTCTGATTAATTTTTATTTAAAGGACCGACTTTACTGACAGATATTTAAAAAAAAGTCAATAACAATTTGTATAAACCTGGTACTCGGTCGTAGTATATTACCTGCATATAAAATTGAAGGCATACTGCTTGAACCTCCAATATAGTACCTTTGTATTTTAAAAAGATAAATTGATACTTGTTTTTAAACAAGTAACCTTTAATAAATTGTTAGTTAGTAATTATTATCACACCTTGTCTTTCATTAATAGCAAATAAATTTAAAACAAAACGAAAGATTTTATCTCTCAAATGGCGCCTGTAAAGTAAAGATTTTAATTGTTAACATCCATTTGGAAAGTTTAATTTGGTCATATAACGACTTTAAAACTTATGTACACATATGAGGGGAGGACTTTAGCTCAAATTCACCAAAATTTTCTATACAGCATACCCAATTTTCATTACCCAATTTCTTGAAATGTAAAATGTTTATATAAAATTTATGTTAAAGAGCACTATTAGGTTTCTTAAAAACTATTAAATATTTTTCATACGGACTGTTCTCTGTGAAGTTATGCTATTCTACTCCTTATAATTCCTTGGAATTGTCCAACTAGTCTGACCTTTATAAGTATAAAGGTACTACAGGTTTAGGTGTAAAAGTACTACATCTACATTAATAAAAGTTACCGATGACATTCGAAAGGGAATGGATGGTAAACAACTGACAGTATTGATTTTGCTTGACTTTAGCAACGCTTTTAACAATGTTGACTTTGATATCATGTTGAATTTGTTGGCTTCTCTCAACATATCTCCATCAGTTATTGAATGGTTTCATAGTTACCTGCACGGACGCCGACAACGCATTCGGATTGACGAATCGTTTTCCTCTTGGAGGAAAGTAAGTTCCGGTGTTCCTCAGGGAGGCGTGTTGTCACCATTACTCTTTTCCATTTTCATTAATACAATTACTCAAAATATTTCTTCTCCGTATCACATGTATGCAGATGATCTACAAATCTACTCGCAATCTACCTTGGGAGACTTGCCTTCTGCGATTGCGCGACTAAACAAAGATCTGAAATCAATATTGACTTGGAGTATTTCTTATGGAATACAAATTAATACAACCAAATGCCAGGCTATAGTTATTGGATCTCCAGGCATGATTGCTAGAGTTGATTGCTCAAATTTACCGCCAATTTCAATTAATCGTGTTATTATACCCTACAGCCAAAATGTCAGAAATCTCGGTCTACAATTAGACAATACTCTATCTTGGTCCCATCACATAAAAGAGTTCTGTAAAAAATATTTTGCTGCTATGGGTTCTCTACGTCGTTTGCAAAATTTTCTTCCTATTCCCACAAAAGTTATGCTTGCACAATCTCTTCTTCTTTCTATTCTTGATTACGCCGACGCAAGTTATCCTGATCTCACCGAAGCACAACTTGATAAACTTGAGAGACTTCAAAACCTTGGCATTCGGTTCATATTTGGCTTGCGCAAGTATGACCATATTACTCAATTTCGATCCAAACTCAAGTGGTTACCAATCCGTTTTCGCCGGAATCTACATATTCTTTCACTTCTGTACTGTGTGTTATTCAATCCAACTTCTCCGTGTTATTTAAAAGAAAAAATCTTATTTCTGGGCACTCATAATAAAGTTCTTAGGTCTTCTGATAACCTTACTCTCCGTTTACCTCCTCACTCTACTCGTTTCTATAAAAAGTCTTTTACTGTTCAAGCAATATTGCTCTGGAATGCGTTACCTGTAGTCATCAGACAAGCAAGGTCTTTGACTGCCTTTAAGAGGTTGGTTAAAGATCATTATCTTGGCCTCTGTTCGTCATTATAATGTTAATTACATGTAATTATATTATTCTATATTTTATTTTTCCTCTATTTTTCATGCACATATCAGATAATCTTTCTCCTGTATTCATAATGCTATTATATTATTATTATTTATGATAAATTTATTTTTATTTGTGTATATATTGTATTTATGTTTGTATGTGAAATTAAGTCTATTATTATTATGCACCACTCTTCTGTATGTAACTCACCTTAAATTGAGATATAAGGTTGTCTGGAAGTGATCGCTACTTAGCGATAAGACCGCCTTATTGTATACCCGCACATATTTGAAATGGTTTTTTTTTCTGTACTGTTATTTTACATTGTGGTTGCAATAAAGTATATTATTATTATTATTATAAAAGATTTGATCTAGGACGTGGGCAATTTTGATCTATTAGAGGCGCATTTTTATGGGTCTTTAAATATTTTTCAACCCTGATAAAATAATACAATAGTAATGGTTTAGGAACAAATATAATCGACGTTTTACTTAACAAAGAGTTTTAACAAAAATTTTATGATTTTTAAAAGTTAAAAATTAACTACTTCACAGGGGTAGAATAGAACACAGTTGCGAGTAATTACTTACTAATATTATCTTCTTTCTGATATTAGTGTGATATCTATAGTAGATAGTAAAGCAAATTCATGTATATACATATCTATAAAATTGCTTCGTAAGTTATTAACACCGTAATTGGTTTAAACAAAACTTTAAAACATACTTAAAATAAAAGTTTTATAAGAACACTTTTAAAAACAACACTCTTATAAATATAAATAAAGTTCTGTACCGAAAACCGCTGGTTATTTCATTGCTTGCGTTAAATTCAGAGTAAATGAAACCGTAACTTTGTTATTACATATAATCTTCCCGCTTTTGTTTCTTTTATGGCGAGATAAAATTACACCAAAGCCTTATTTATTAGTGCCTATATTAAAACATATTTACATTATGTGTTAAAATTTATCAACTGTTGTTACTTATCTGTCGTTATTATTTTGATTGCAGAAGCCAAATTCAATATCATTATCTTATGAATTATTTTATTCAGTTAGATTTGAGATAAACAAGTTGTTATAATAATCCTACATTTCAGGAAGGCTTTCTTCTTTGTTTATTTAATACATATGTGCCTTTTGAATTATGCCATTAAAATATTTAGCATTCAAATAATTTAATTCTAATTTGACTAAAATTAAAGGTTGTGGACGCGTCTGTGGTTTAAATAAATATTTTGTTATTATATACTATTACACCTAAATCTATTTTATTACATCATAGATTGAATATTATTTTAATAAAATATTTTAAAAAATATATTAAAAGTGGACATTTCAAAATGATTAACGTTTTAGAAAAAAAATTAAGACTATTCAACCTTTATAAGTAATATATAAAATATAATATATTTACAAATACAAAACGTGAAAAATATTTTCATTTCTAGTAATTTAAGCTTGTTACTATATAAAATATATCTATATATATAAAATGTATCTTTCCCGGCAAAATACATGAGCTGTTAATTGACTCATTTGACTTCCTCATCTTATAAAGAACAATTCGAAGTTATTAGAAAAATAAATGACGAGATTGATGTACTTTTTCTGTGGCATTATTGAATATGCACAAAAAATATACGAAATATCAAAGC
The DNA here is from genome assembly GCA_918358695.1 of Melinaea menophilus ssp. n. AW-2005. NCBI lineage: Eukaryota > Metazoa > Arthropoda > Insecta > Lepidoptera > Nymphalidae > Melinaea > Melinaea menophilus. The sequence continues at coordinate 16,854,342 of OU911052.1, forward strand.
CTTTATCCTTTGTATAAACGTTTTAATCGGAACGGGACATCTATCAAGAGGCTATCTCAGAGGTCCCAAGTTTGAGAAATGTTGATTGATTGATTGTTGATTCGTTGTGTATTATTAAAAGACAAAAATTAGCTCGATATTTTTATATTGTATTTGCTTATCATTTATTATACTACAATTATATAGTTTTACCACCTTTGCAAGACAAATAACAAATTCAACATATTTGTTAAATATGTTGCTTAAAATAATTATGGTATTGATAATTTATGAATATGTGAATACTTGTTACAGTTTTAATAAGATTATATAGTAGTTTTGGATTGTTTTTAATTATTTATTTCGACTCCTCGATTTTTATAAAATACGTTTAGAGTGACATAAAAGGTTTAGCTCTTCCTGGCATCGACTTTCTTTATAGTATATTTGTATATGAGACGTGTATCATGTTTCCTTTTAACATAAAGATGGGAAGTTTAAATATTTGCTTAATATTAAATGTTATCAGGTTAGATCTGAAAACTTAACTACATTTTTATACACTAAGTAATTGATCAAGACTCAGGAAGTGAGTCAGTTACCAGCAATAGAATAAGCATGACCTAGCATGTAGTTATCATTATGTGAAACCATTGCATTTTTATACAATTTATGAATTAAAATACTATACCTTTTGAAAAAGATCGCATACAAAACAATGATTATAATAAAGACCCTTACATCCGACCAGTCTTTTATTGGCACATTAAAATAAAGGACTGGGATCATAAAATAGAATTAATCGCCATCTCCAGGATCGGCCTTAAAATTTTAAAAGCATTAAATTATCTACACGTCCTGTTTCTCTTTAGAATGTTGTCTTTATACATACTCTTTCGGACTGATTGCACTTAGGGGTTTTACTTTATTATTCTTTTGAATCTATCTTATTCAATAAGATTTTAATTCTACATAGTTCAGATGGATAAATAATTGGCACAAATATAGTAACATATACAATAGTTGAGTTAATATAATCGCTAGGTTTATTTTAGTTACGTAACTATAATATAGTAAACATTATTTTTTTATCTATTATTTAACTAGGCAAAGACATCATTTTAGAACAATTCTTTGTATATTTTTATTATCATGACATATTTATTTTATCAAAATAGGTTTCACTTGAATGTTCATTTACTTCATATCACTCAATATCCGTTATTGTCTCCTCGGGGTAAAATGTTCTGGTATTTACTTTATCGGAGGGTCTTCCGCTCATCCCCATCCGTTGATTCATCTTTACAACATTACTTATAAAAAGTGACTAAAGACACATATAATAAAAAAAGCAATATTGTAACTACTGTTTTTAAAAATTTTAATAAGTTAATAAATATCTTCCTCTTAACCACGGTGACTTAACTTATATTTGTTGGTATACTATACAAATAGAAATATATCTGGTCAAGTCCTGATACCAATATAATACAATAGATAAAAAGGGATACCTTTTATCCTTAAAATGTCACTTGAAAAGTCACTTCACTGAACCTTTGAAACTCATCACAACTCATATCCACTATCCGTCAAAAAGCACTGACATTATTTCAACTTTCATTATTAGTTAAAAAAAACTCACTGCACTAACTTCAACTAGTGAATAATACGTAAAAAGCTCTCGCTGAGCGAAAAAAAACATTAATTTATATACTGTTTTACTATTATCAAAGTAAATTTCTTTGATTAACTGAAATTATTGTTAATTAATTATTATTATTTATTAATTATTTTAAATACAGTTTAACTTTAAATAGCATCAACCGTGTGTGGAGACAACTTTCATAAACCATATCGTTGCAAACTTCCGATCTATCATTAAATTTTAATCACGGGTAACGTTTCAATGCCCCGTATTGTTAACACTAATTAATATTACTTCTCTCTGGTATCGTTAATAAATATTTCTTTTAGTAATAACAAATATATCACTTAAGAACAAGGAAATTAAATTATACTTTCCTTAAAAAAAGCTTACACCATATTTTCAATTAAATAAAAACATAAACACAATTGTAGTCACTAGCGGTGGCACGTTCAACTAGACCACGGACAAAATCAATAAACAGGGTTTACATTCATGTTAACACTTAGTAACGGAATTGCAAAAGCAATTTTATTCCTAGTATTATTGTTTTGTATATAATTACTAACCAAGGATCATTTCTCTGACAGAACAGAACTGGAAATAAGTAAAAGTAAGTGAATTAAATCTATAACAAGGTATTTGCATACAGAACGTGTTCTTCAAATTTGTAATTTAAATATATTATTGATGTTTTCATTTTAAAATCGAAATTATATAAAAGAATTATTATGTTTTCTAGAAACAAAGAAATAGTTCACAAGTGAGAAAAATTCATAGCTATATGCTTAGAGGTCTGACAGTTGTCCTGACTTCTAATTACTAAATTCATGTGAGGTACAATTTGTATCTAAAACTAATTTCATTTTAAGCTTCAAAGTACTATAAATGTTAAACCCTCTTCATGGTTTTAGGTTTTTCTACAAATACTCACCCGTAGTAGTTATATTTGCAACTATTACCAAATGCCTGATTGAGTATAATCATATAAAATTCTTAAATTTTACTTGTTTGTTAAATTTGAATTCAAATTATATTAAAAAACGATTTAAAACTAAATTAATTTCCATTTCAAATTTGTATTTCCGTCACGGCTATCAAAACTTATCTTGTCATTGTCTTCAAGGCAAAGATACAACACAGGCAAAAGGTCATTCCACTATTCTTTGAGTTCTCTTCCACTCGTCAGCATTCATTAATTTACCTGAAACAATCACATTTTTTTAATCACGATACAAACACATTTAATATACGTTACTATTACTTCTGTTTTAAATACTATAATTATTAAATAATTTTCTTTTAAGTAAATCTAAATTATATAAATATGAAAAATAATTATAATATAAAATAATATGTTTATAATTAAAACATTTTTTCGTAAACCATTTTACGACGGTAGAGATAAGAGTATAATTAATGGATTAGCAAAACGACGCTCGGCGTTTTAACATTTTAAAGATGCATGTTTTTAGAAGCAGTTAACAGTTAATTTATCTTCATTCTGCAGTTCACATATAATATATCATTAACAAAAATTATAAAAACCTAAAGCGATGCAAAGTATGAATAAAATCACACCGAAGTTATAAAATGTTCACTAAAATACTTTGAATATATGGGTGGGTTGATTATATTTTGAATATAGTCGCATTTTGATTAAAATTTTCTTCATTCTAAAGCTAAAGTTATTAATATTTATGTGTGAAATTGTTAAAACTCTACATAGTACTGTAAAATTATTTTACTATTAACTATACATTTAACACATGACAGAGACAATGAATAAATATAATCTTAGAGTTACGATCAGTTTCAGGAAGCATGATTAAAGTCAAAGAAAGAACAAGTCAAGAGTTGTGTCAAAAGTTGTGAGTAGCTGTCAAGATATCAACCAAAAAGAAGGAGATCGTGACCAGACAGCAGTTTATTAACATGTGTATAGACAGTTTCAAACTTCTCTTAATTTATTACTATCTTTAAACGTAAATTTTATTTTGGAAAATAATTTTTAATATTTTACAAAAATTGAAATCGCAATACCTTTATTGTAAATGGATCAAATTATTTGCAGAGCCGTGTAAGCAAATAACGTTTGCTTACTCAAAATGCACCGGGTGACGTTCTTTGAAACTCAAAACAACTATTGACTTTAGCAACATCTGAAAATCTCTATATGTAAATAGGAACCCAAAATGAAACTTCTTTAACAATACATATATATGATTCTGGGATTCCTTTGTTCATTCAAACATTGATTGAGAGTAAAGTAAAAACCGTATATAATATAGAAAGTTTTAAATTTTACTTTGAACCGGTAAATGACTGTTTTTTCTTTATATTAACGATCTAAATACACACCAATAAAACCTACATAACAATTATTAATATAACTTTAAAATAAAACTATGCGGCTTGTATCAACTCCACAGGAAATCCTCTTCCCGTAAACAGGATTATAGGATAGACGCCAAGTGTACATTATACTGTTATACACATATATGTTAAAAAATCTCAATTGCTTTTACATGATTTACTAATTACATTAAAATAAAGTTGTAAAGATGGAGTCCGCTGCTACTATATAGGACAATAGCTCTACTGGAAGTAAATATTTATTAGAATCATTTATTGTTCGGTGTCACTTATTATTAATAAAATAAAAAAAATTATATAAAGTATATATTGTGTCAGTTGTAATCACGTAAATTTATTAGTATTTGCCAGAACACTTTTAAACTCATTCGGTTAGGTAGTCATAAATTCAGAGCACGGTGTAACAAAGGCGTGCACTGTCATCACTAATAAGAATGTATATATTTAACTAGAGAGGCTTCTTGATCAAATATAGTTTTAGTAAACGTTTTATTATTTGGGTGATAATAAAAGCTTCAATGGGAGCTGATTTTAACTTTTATTATCATTTTCTCAATAGTAGTCTTAACCCGAAACAATGAATAAAAGGTAGTGTTCAATAATACGTTCCAACTATTCGTATATGAATAATAAAAACTTGTTTGTATTATTTTGGAATGTTTATATTTGCTATAACCTGTGTATCTGATATTGATACACGAATATTCATTTTTGTGTATATTCAAAATGTGTAAACATAAGCGTAACTAAACCTAGGTACTTGTTTTGGTTGCTATAAATATTTTGTAATAAAAATTATAATTTTTGTTCAAAGTATTTTTAGTTAAAAATTGTATATCTTTGTTAGCATATGTTTATTGTTTTATCTTACCATCAACAATAACAAGTTACATCGACGATAAAAACAGTTTTAAAAATTCTTTCAATCTGCAATATTTCTCTTTCAATTTATACATTTCTCTAATGCATCCTAAATTTTCTAATGTAATAATTTTACCTACAATATAACACCACACACTTTAGTAGTATTATATAAATTACAGTCTAGTAGTATTATATAAATTACAAGTAAACCACGTAAAGGCATACCACTTACCAGGTATCTCTAAGGAACGATAAAGGAACTACGAGCCGTAGTATACACAAATCTTATTTAGTAGAATATGTAAACTTAAAGCTACGAACGAATAAACATTGTTATTTGAATGTCAATATTACAACCATGTTGATGATTTTGTTAGTTATAAGTGGAGAAAGATTAACAACAAATTAAATAGCGATTTGTATTTAATGTAAATAAGTCTTAGGAAGGTGTAAATTAGTTTTAAGCATTAAAATTATTCGAAAAATATAATTATTTTATTATTATAATAGCTTTGCGATGTAGAACCGCTGTATTCAAAGTCGGATGAATTCTATGACATAAGTTCTAATTTAGAAATCTTAATTACAATCTTAATAAATGATCGCAACTTCACTTCAACAATTATATAACTTATTTTCCAATGTTTTCCTAACACGTGGGAGTTTTGATAAATGTTTCACTAGCAAGCACTGACACTGAGGAATATTTGTATTATACCATGTTTACAATTTATTATTCTAACATCAGTAACATATTTTATAACATATAATATTATCTTTATAAACGATAACAGTTACTATTTTTAAAAAATAAACAGATTTTTTTTTTATTTTCTTAAAGAAAAATTTTTATGCCTCACTTGTCATAACCAGTCGACATTTATATTCTATTCACATTATAATTTTACTGTATGTAGTCTAAAAAGAGTTAATTCATATAAATTATGGACGTGACTTGATTCATTCAATCTCCGGTAGCAGGGTTTTTATTTTAAAACATTTATTTGCATATGATAGACCATTAATAACTAGAATTAAAAATATAAATACTTTTTTTTAAATCTACGCAAATATTTAAAGTGCTGATAAAGTTTCTTTGGTGTGAGAACATTCGTTTGATTATAATTTGATGTTTACACACACATACTTACAAATAGAAAGTAAAAAAAAACATTTTTTTAAGCAATTACTAAAAAACTATAAATATTTTCTGTTAGCAAATTCAACTGGTTCCCTCGATTACAAATACTAGCTTACTAGCTCGCCTCATTAAAGTTTAATTTAGACCCCGTCCAAGTTAATATATATTATAGTCAGTTCGAAGTAATTGTATACGATTTATAGATTCTATGTATATAAATACATGTCGACCTAGTTCTATATTATAGATACGTGTATGTGTTTAGAAAATTTAAATACGAAAGGGTGAGCACATTAGAAATATATTCAATAATAAGTTATATTAATGATCTACTCAGACATCCCTTAAAAATTTCTAAAATATCACCTCAAGCGAGATTACAAACATATGACAGTGACTTAAAAATCATATTGTAAATATTGTAAAGAGGCCTTAATTACACATTAACTACAAAATAATACTGAGTAACCCAGTATAATAATACATACTTATGTGAATCTGAGTTTAATATTACAAGTAGTCTTGACTGTTTATACATACAACTGTGTCTTCATGAACACTTTATACGTGACTCCCAATACCGTCTCTTGTTTTATTGCATCAGATTGTATAATACAAGTTGTGGTTCCTTTAATATTTATTATTGCTTGCAACTTGTATGTTCGTACGTAGTGTGTGGTGACTACGAGAGGTGATAATAAAAGCAATAATTAATATTTTTCTATAATAATTAGCTGACATTCACAGACCTTATGCAGTTATTATTTTACATTGATAAAGATGACACAGTCAGTTAGTCAGTAGTCAAAATCATCAGTTCAAGTGGTGATCAAAATATTGCTTATTTGTGAATTATATATTTATCTTTATAATATAATTTGTTTTAACGGTAAAATGTAATTGTTTATATATAATTTACATAATATCATCATTGTCATAAAAAGACAATATATATTTTATTACCATATTCATTATTATATTTTATTTACAGATCTTTATTTTAATTTTCAGTCAGAATAACAGAGAACTCTTGACAATAGACCACTGCTACTTACAAAAACTTAACATAAAACCATTTTTACAAATAATATCATTTGAAAATATCTAGCTATTTTTATTATTTTTATTTATTTATACCAAAAATTCTTTTGACAATAGTATTTTTCCCACCTTTTTTATTCTTCTTTTGTACAGTAATTTTCGGAGAATGTTGATATAATATAATTGTTGCCTCAAGACATTTATAAGACTCGGGGTTAGTTGTTTTACTATTAACGAAATATATTTTTGCTATTCACTGAATAATAATACCGAAATATCTGACATAGCCTTGAGGCTAGTAATATTGAGAGATAAATATCTTACCGCGATCTTATAACGCAATGAAAATGTTAAGGAAGAACTTTTGATCTTGAAAATCGAAAATATTGTGGTTCTTTCTCTGCCGGGATAATTCTAAGTTTTGAACTAATGCTTCATACGTGTAAAATACTTCGATAATACACAAGGATAAAGTCACTAAAAACTAAAATAGTTGTATGACAAATCAGTACATACTAGGGACTTCTAATCAGAGTTAGTGATGTTAAACGTCTTAGTTAGTGAGGTCTTAAACTTTTAATTTTGTGATATATGTTGCAAAAATATTCCGAAAAGATTAACATCTTCGGAATAAGTATGTAAAACAAATTTTAACTTATTACCACGGACTGTTAAATACATATGGCGTTAGTAAATAAGTAAGATGTACTTCGCGAACAGGAATATATGATAATCGGGACAGTTGTGTAGAACTACTCGGCGACATGCGAAGATGCCACTTTTATATCTTCTTTTTGACAGTTATCCCCATCGCCTTAAAACATACAAACAACAACATAAATAATTAACTTATACAACTAACATTAATGTAACATTATAATATAATAAAACAATAAATATAAGTAATGAAGTCATTAATCAGTCAATAATATATATATATATATATATATATATATATATATATATATATATATATATATATATGCGTGCGTGCGTCCAGATTCAACTTTTGTCAGCACGATAGCGGCCGCAGTTTCGCTCGGATCACTTTCAAACTTTGCACAAAAATCAACCATCTAAAAATGAAGGTCAAATTCGTTAACCAGAGAAATTCGGCCCCAGGGGGCGCTAGGGCCTCACTTTTTCTGATTTCAGTTTTTCGTCCATAACTTTTTCCCTATACAAAGAAGATCATTTGCGTTCATATCATATAATGTCTTTGATGAATACCTGTAACTAATGTAGATAAACCGAAAACCTAACTTCAATAACTTAGGGATGGCGGTAAGAAAAACGAAAATTTTTGGAAAAAAATTCATAACTTTTTTCTGGTAAACATTCTTACATCACAAGTATTTTTAATAGAAAGGCTATTTTTTACTCTTTAATTTAGTTATCAAAAGTTTTTCCGTAAAAGGTACCGTTTCCGAGAAAAAAAATAAAAACCACTTTTAGCTTGAAAATTTAAGGTAAGTAAAACCACGGCAACTTTTTTCTGGTAAACATTCCCTCCTCGCAAATATTTTTAATAGAAAGGTTATTTTTTACTCTAAATTTAAGTACCAAAAATATTTCCAAAAAAGATACCTTTTCCGAGAAAAAAAATAAAAACCGCTTTTTGCTTGAAAATTTTTGATGTAAATAACGGCATCATGTGTTATTCTTAGGTAGTGAGTTATACTTTAAACGAGTGACACACGAGGTCTACCCACGCGTGTCCCCCTTCGGACACAGATTTTTTTTTTGAAAACAATAGGAAGTCAATATTTTAGAATGAACGTCAAAAATGTTCTACTTAATTAATTAGTTAGTAAATAAGACAATGTCAAATAATTTCCTAATTTTTCATTTTTATTAATTAACGTTCCAATTACGAGTACGAGAAGTGACCTTGACACTCCTCGCTCAGCTGCAGTGACTACAAAACAACATTTTACAAACTAATCTACTTAATGCTGGAACAGCTTTTAAAGCCGGTAGTTTGTTGTTGAATATGGAGGCTAAATCTGAAATTAGAGTGCATTTAATGGCAGAGAGCTATTAGAGAATTTATATAACTAAAAAGTTGTTTAATGAATTAAGATTTAAAATTTACTGGACCCATATTTATCATATTAGTATTTGAATGCGATAATTTGTTTCTATCGAAAAAGCATTAGTAATTTTCTACAGGTTATCATGGTTCCGGAAGTTGACGTTTTTATAAAATGCAGCTAACAATATACAAAAAGAAATACAACGAAATGAAATGAAATGAAACAACTCGCAACAAAACGAAACAGTATATAATATACTAGAAGATGATTTAACACATATATAGGAAAAAAAAACGCGCTTATATACGTTAAATAAATCAAAGATATTTCATTGAAAATCAATATTAGTGCATGGGTTTAGTTGTAGTCTATGAATATTGAACTTCGCTGCTTGAATAGGTTCTTCACAAACGATGAAGATGCTAAGGAACTGACATGTAACAAGGAAATTGATATCATTTGAATTATAGAATAAAAAGTTCACACAGTAGTCTTTACTGCTTCAAGCAAAGAAGCTTTATAAAGTTATTTAAAGTTACTGATACGATGTCGATTTCATTATCGATTAAAATCATCGAACCTACTTTATACACATGGAAAATATTATTTTCAAAGCTTTATTTTAAAAACTATAATATATAATAAACTGTACCTGACATTGTTGCTGTATTTTTGTGATATTAAATTATATCTATGATATTATTTTTCGCTTTAATGACATTAACAGTGAAAAAAAAGTATTATTAAATAATCCAAAAATCCTAATTTATGTACACGAGTACATAAGTTAGGATTTTTGAATTTACGAAAATCCTTCCACACATTGAGAACCGACAGAACTGTCAAATAAGGCTACAAAACATCTGCAGTACAAGAATAGTGCCATAGTCAAATTATTTATTATACATATGTTCAATGTAAGAAAAAATTGTATTTATACACAACTAGTGTTTTTCTTGTAACGGGAATTAACGGTAATTTAGTTTTTTTATATCGTACTATATAATTTTACGTATATTTCTATACAAATTCTTACAACTTTAAGTAGTAAATTAGATTAATAATAATTCTTAAATTACTCCTACTATATGTCGATAATCGTCAAAAAATAAGAAGAGGTGCTTTCTTACTGTTATACTCCATACTTGTTCAGTAAGTTGGCTTAAGAAATATATAATTATAAGTTCAGTTTTCTATTCCAACAATTTTATTTAGATTTATTTTATTCAAAAACAAAGAATTGTTCTGCAAAAAATATGAGCCAAATACATTTTCTGTAATAACTTGAAATTGTAATACAGCGTAATAAAATCCGTCTGAACATGTTTTTATTGTTTTTATGTTTCTGAGAATGTGCAAAGTCATGAGGCGAAACTGAAACAGATGTCTCAGGAATTAAGAAAATAAAAATTAGTAGTGGAAGTAAACACAAAAACCTTATGTAGTTTTAAGTGACTTTCGTAAACGCGACGCAATGAGATTAAATATATTCCTACACATACAATTTGCGTTATTTATAAACGGATATAATGATAATATAAAACCATAATCACACATAATTATAAATCTAATTGACTTATCGCGTTTTGTGACGTCACAAAAGGCTGTTTAATTAAAGTCGATATCGAAGCATCGTGTTAATTGAACTTTGTATAAAATGAGTAGTTTTTATCAAGCTTTTATATAAAAAAACAGAGAAATCACAGGAGCATAATACGCATATACAATTGAGAAAAAAGAGTGAATTATTAATTTATATACAATGAAACAAAAAAAAATCATATTTATATATAAATTTGAAAAATATACAAATATAGAAGATGTTTTTGAATGCTGAACTATAATTACCGTCTTTTATTAAACCTTTTCATTTGTTTATTAGTCTCGCATAATTATGTTATTTTAACAGATGACCTACAATTACCTTAATGTTTAAAATTGATTTGAATATAATAATTTTATAAGAAAAAATAAATACTGTAGTAGAAAAATTATAGTAGTTTTTATACACAGTAGACAAGTAGTAGCTAATTATATAGCGCACTTTGTCATTCTTTTCCACCAAGATAACATACCCGCCCCTACTATATGTTATGTACTTAGTCTTGTCATAAATATTATCATAAAGAGAAACATTTTTTTTATTGTACAATACTTGCTTATTGCTATTGATATTCCGATTAACCTCTCACAGACTGCGAATTATTCAAGCAACTTGATACACTTTTTAAGCTTCCTTGTTATTTAAGAATAAGTCTTAGATTAGCTCCATATTGTGTATAAATATTTAACTCAAATGCCTAACATTTCTCTATGGTACACAGTAAGTTATTTCAACAATATTCCCTTGCGACGTTCAAATAAATAAAATGTTGCTTCATTGACTGTGAAAACATCATATCCAAATAAATATTAGTTCTAGAATAATAAGACCATTTATGCTTTGTTAAAGGTAATTCATTAAAAATGAAATACAAATTGTTTTGTGGAAACTTAATTTATCTTTCTTAATATACTAAAAGGGATAATATTGTTGATTTTGTATGTAATAATGTTAACTTTAACTAAAACTTTTGAGGAATTAAACATTATATAAATGTGGATGAAAGATAATATTACTTAACGAAACCAAATTTGATAACCGTTTTCCTCAATGCTTTTCATTTACAAAATTATGAAAATTTTTCAGATTATTTTTAAATCAACGTTACTACATATATGAACTTTATTAAAATATTTATTTAAAAAAATACGAGCAATATAAAATGTTGGACCTCTCAGGTACAGAATTATATATTATCAAATAAAAATACTTTGGTTAAGATTCGCGGTGCATAGTGCTGGTCTCTTGTCAAACTTAAGAACAGACGAAAACGACTTTGATAAATTACACAAGGTAATTGTTCTATTTCTAAAACTGAACTTTATTTGGCTTCTTAGTTTAAAACTTAGTACGCACTTGAAATATACATCAATATATAAACTTGTAACATAACTTTGTTTTTACTTCATTATAAATTAGAAATACTCGTTTGAATTTTTGAAAGCGCTAAGATGAATTGTATAACACTTCCATCTTTTGTACTAAATTTCAGCTATCTTTTACCAGCAGTCTAACCCACTGAGTAGGTATACCGATATACAGATATAAAATATTTAGATATTGTTTTGAAAGTCGTCATATATACATTTTATGAAATATCTGTATCTACTCGAAGTAAATGTTATTAATATATAAATACGCTTCTTGTGTAGCAAATTCTTTTATCTTTCTTATCTCTATGTCTTTCTCACAAATTATTCGAGTATTTAAATTAAAAAGAAATTGATAGTTTGAGTTATTCGAAATGTCAAACTCTAGTTAGTTATTGCCATCACTTTAAACAGAAGAAAATATTTAATTCGTTAGAGGACAACAGTAAAAACCTGTAGCAAGATCTTTTACGTAAAGTACTTGAAAATAATAAATTTCGCTGCGGGTACAGAGCTTGGACACAAACAAGGTAATAAAAAATATGTTGTAGAAAGGTGTTAACTACATCTACACACAGACATTTCAATAATACATTATATCGATTCTATCTACTACTACAATGTTAATCGCTAGAACCTTGTTCTATTTTTTGTAATATTTACAAAAGTCTCTAAGCCTAATATTATATGACTGGCGTTTTGAGTAACGATATGTATTGGATATTTGTGAATTAATTAACACTAGATGGTTGAAGGAAAGTTACAAATAATAGATGAACGGACTGGGTAAGTGATTATATTATGATTAGACTAAGTATGTTCTAACTGAGACCACAGCTGACAGAGATATATGAAGGAAGGAAACAAGTTGCGAATGGAAATGATTTAGGATACGGGTAAGAGGAAGATGTGAAAGCATATTAATTATTTCCTTATAAAATAAAAGAATTCTTTTGTTATATCCATACCCACTCACTTATGTAAAAGGGTGTTTAATTTACAATGGATGTTTCACTTGGTTAACAGTTTCAATCAAATAAAAAGTAAAAAAGAAAACCTCACAGCGGTAGAATGTGATACGATAAAGTATTTTGGAGTATTTACTTATTAATATTAGCCCCTTTCTCACATAAGTGAGATATCTATAGTAGATAGTAAAGCAAATCCGTGTACACATATTTTTAAATTGCTTAGTAAGTTGGTAAGTAACACTATAAGTGGTTTAAATAAAACTTTAACATAAAATATACTTTAAATTTTTTTATAAGAAACTTCAAATCTGTGAACAAAACATTTATAAATATTAATAAATTTCCATAATTAAGTTTTCATTTCACGCGTATACCGCAGGTTATTTCATTTCTTGCGTAAAATTCAGAGTAAATGAAACCGTAACTTTGTTATTACAGATAATCTTCCCGCTTTTGTTTCTTTTATGTCGAGATAAAATTACATCAAAGCCTTATTTATTAATGCCTATATTAAAACATATTTTCCTTATGTCTTAAAATTTATCAACCAGTGTTACTTATCTGTCGTTATTATTTCGATTGTAGAAATCAAATTCCATAATCATTATATTATGAATTATTTTATTCAATTAGATTTGAGATTAACAAGTTGTTTGCGAAGCGAACGAAGTGAGCGGAGCGTTTTACTGGAGACTTTTTGCATTCTTTGTCACGAATTGGCTCAAAAACTACTTGACGGATGATAATTATGAAACTTTGCAAACAAAAAGACACAGGTTAGGAGATGGTTTTTAAAAAAAATTTTTTGAAAAATGTAAAAAAAAAAATTTTAAAAATTTATATCATCAAAAAACTGATATCCCATTGAAGTCAATGGGAAAGGATGAGTCAATATACTGGGCTCGCTTCGCTCAATATGCAAACGGCACCCAAGATTTCGCGAGCGCAGCGAGTCGAAATTGAGGGTTTGTTGGCGCCCCTAGTATAATAATCCTACATTTCATGGAGGCTTTCTTCTTTGTTTATTTCATACATATGTACCTTTTGAATTCAAACAATTTGATTCTAATTTGACTAAATTTAAAGGTTGTGGACGCGTCTGTGGTTTAAATAAATATTTTGTTATTATATACTATTGTAATAGTAAATATACCTCATCGATTGAATATTATTTTAATAAAATATTAAAGAGAAATATATTATAAGTGGAACTTTCAAAATAATTAACGTTTTAGAAAAAAAACAGACACAAGACATTTCAACCTTTATAAAGTAATATATAAAATATAATATATTTACAAATACAAAACCTGAAATTTATTGTCATTTCTTGTAATTTAAGCTTCTTACATATTAATATAAAATGTATTTTTACCGGAAAAAATACATGAGCTGTTAAATTAATCATTTGACTTTTTCATCTTATAAAGCACAATTCGAAGTTATTAGAAAAATAAATGATGAGACTGGTATATTTTTTCTTTGGCAACATTGAATATGCACAAAAATAAAAAAATATATAAGCTCTTACGTTATATTTTATAATTATTTATCAAAATAAAATATCAATCTGATGTTATATTTATTTGCTAATTGAAATTATTAAAATTATCAAGCTTATGAAGAATTAATATTAGATTTTTTCTATATACATGTTTAATCACGTGAAGCTTATTCATGCATTAAATAAATCCTGTTTGATAATTGAGCCACCGTGTTTTTCCGTCGTGAAGAATCTAGCATCCTTTATATAAACATCTTAATCGGAATGGGGCAACATCTAACACAACGGTGTTCTAACTAGGAACCTCTGAGAAGAGGTCCCAAGTTCAAGACCTGCAAAAAAAAAATGTAGATTTTTTCTTTCTGTATTATTAAAAGACAAATATAAGCTTGTTATGGCAAAATATGTCTTTAGACAATTATATATATTTTTTGGATTTTATGTGTTTAAGGTCAAGGAAGTGAGATTATATTTTATACATGATTAGATATTTTTACGCAATAAATAATTCTTCAATTGGAATAACAGATTTTTTCTAAATAATTCGAATAATAATACATAATACCACAATTACTAGAATTGTATTAAATGTTAATTTCATTCGATTACTTTAACAATTATATATTTATTTAATTATATTGAGATAAATATTATTATATAATACATAAAACAAATTTAAATTTACTATTAGTATTGAACAAGACATTTCACTTTAATCACTTGAAAGTAGTCGAAAAGTGGCTGTTCGTCACGGACCAAGTCCTAAAAGTTTTAAATCTATTTGGTATCAAATGTATTATAGTTGGGGTCTCGAACCAAGGGTCAAAACATTTGAACAACAAATAACTTCGGTTAATTATGTTAGTAAACTGTTATTGTAGTTTTGTAATGGACTTCATACCTAGTTTATAAATTGTTAAAGTTTAGTTTGTGAGTAATCTCTTCTAGTTTGTGTTAATACTAGCTGTACGTCTCTCGCCCTTGCATAATGTAATAAATACTTTTTTTACAGTAGAACCTTTAACGATTTATCCAATTTGAATAAATTAGTACAGTATAAGATTCTTTTATATTTTATTTATTAATTTCCTACCAACATGAGGTACAAAAATAAATTAATTAATATTGAGGATTCTAGTGGAGCTTATTTTATGATTTAAACACTTCACTTCAGTCAAATAAACTTGGTTTTATTTATAACACACAAAAGAAAATACAGGGTCCGTCCTACATTTTATTATTTCCAAAAAGCCCTCGAGCACAGACAATATAAACTTACCATAGATTGAGCTTTAACTACAGATAAAACAGATTATACACTTGCATACACCATTAATTAATGAATACCACAAAAATAGAGGTACTAAAATATAAGCAGCTGCAATGATAAGACCTTCTATTGACTCAATCGCAATCAGATCAAAAAAAGCTCAGATTAGACGTGAGTTCACAAAATTAAAGCGCCTGAAGAACAGAATATTACTAAAGTCATTGGTAATTTGTGCAAATACAGTTTGGTGCAGTTTCGTATTCCTATTTAATTTTTTAAGTTAGTCTTTTTTTAAATAAATCTACTCTGACTCTTTTAATTATATGTCAGAACATAAAGAACTCTTTTAATTTTATGTCAGAAAATATCCGCCGTAAAGTTTTAATTATTTCAATATTTTTTTTATTTAACTAAATCTTTAAAAAACATATTTTTGTTTATGAAATGTTCCATTCTACAAAAATCATAATACAAAATAAAAAACCATCTTTTATAACTATAATAAAGTAGGATTCCCGAAGGATTCTTTTGATGATCAAGATCATTATAAATGTTAATGCACAATAAACAATATTTCATACCACATGACAATTCCTGGATTTTAGAGACTTTTTTTAATAATAGTAAAAATAAACAAATGGTTTGTCCATATTTTATCTTAAACTTCTTACGAAACGTCAGTAACATTAAAAATATATCTAAATTACAGATTTCTACCTGTACAAGTATTACGCAATTATATTGTTATAAATTTAATAAACAATTAAATTAACTTACACACGTCCTACAGTTCTGCTAATATTATATAAAGAACATTTTATTTATAAACTATTATGATCTTGGCCGTGTCGTCAAAAACTTTTTCATCAAATAATTTTATATAAATAAAAAAAAAGATGACTTCATTATACACAGTTGAGATATTTTATATATTTTTAATTTAAGAGATATGGAAAAATTTGTAAAAAGATTTTCTTTCATAAACTTATAAATCACTTGACACAATCAATTTTCCATTAACGTTATATCCGCCGTATAGAAAATTTTGTTAATATTAATATTTATGAAAATTGGTATTATATCTTCGTATCTTTTAACAGCATTTATTGATATTTATTTATTAATGACATGTTAGAGAAATCGTAAGGAACGTAATTATATGTTATTTGTGAAATCAAAGGATCTTTTGACTCACTATTTATTGCTTTAATAAATATGAATATACAAATTTTGCTTCAAAGACACATTACGAGTATATATCTCTTACTTAAAAAAAATGTGTTTCTCTTTTTTTAGCAGTATGTTAGTTAATGTTCTTATGAACGTTTTCAAACGATATATAATATAGTATTGAAGTCTAGTAAAGAAGACCATTACTATAAATAATAATATCTAACCAACTATATTTCCTACAAAACATCTTTCATATATACATTGTTGAACTTTTTCTAGAAACCAAAAAAAGTCATCCAAAATTTCTTTCGACTTTAAAATTCTGAACATATAATTGACTTTTAAAAGTATACTGACAACTAAAGGAAGTTATTTGTGAGTATTCACAAACTAGTTGAAAATAATGCGAGATCCAATTATTTCTAGCATATGAATATTAAAGAAAAGAATATATATGTTACGTAATTCCTCGGTGACGAAATGCCATGGGGTTGTCCATTAATCCAGTGATGATTAAGATGTTTTTAACCTACCCTCCCAATGGAAATATTTGATGAAGATTAAAATTACCCCTTCCACAAAATCACGTGTATTTTTTTGATAAAAAAGGCCTAAGGATACAAATTTCTTGCAAAAATTTCGAATAATAATTTATTACTAATAAAAAAACAAAGAATCGAATATTTAAAAATATCAGGATATCGGAATATTTTTGGATATTTTGAACTATAACAAAATATTAACTTAGGAATATGTAAAAGTGTGTTTGCTTCGCTTCATACTTCATCTCGCAAAGGATGAATTCATGTCCATGTTTTTTTACTTTGGTTAGGAATCGTATATAAAAAAAATGATGTCACTAATAAATAATTCACTTTTGATACTGCATTACTAATTATTAGAACTATTGTTGACGCTTTTTATAAATTTTGTCAGCGGTATCACCGCTAAAGATAACTATTGTGTTTTATTTACTTGCAAATATGGCCTAGGCTTGAAATGCATATAAAGTCAGCTTTTCAAGGAAAATATATAAAAAATTTAAAAGGTAAATTGCAAATTGAAAACACCTACAAACTTTCAATATTTAACAGCAACGCCAGACAGAAAAGTCATTATTAATTAATGTTAACAACACTGGGTCTTGGAAACGATACCCGCGATTAAAATTTAACGATAGGTCGGAAGTGTGTGAAAAGTTTAATGAAAATTACTTTCACACAGCGTTGATGATATTTAAGGTAAAAATGTTTTTAATATATATATATAAATACAGTTTAACTAAAACTTGTTATTTTAAACAGTTGAAAATATATAAATGTTTGGTTCTTGATAGTAGTATCAATAGAAATCTTTCGTATTATTCAATAATTGAAATTGGATGCAGTGATAGAGTATTTCAAAACTAATCATAAAAGTTGAAAAGGTATCACTGCTCTTTGACCACGGATAGTGGATAAGCGTTTTGATGCCTCCTGAAGGACTAATAAGTCTTTTCAAGATACATTTAAGAGTAAAGTTTTCTAATTCTGTCCTTATGTATATTTGACCTAGGATTTAAGACATACCCACTTCTAATTTATGAGTTACCATGATGTGATATTTCGAAACAAGAGAATTTAAGAGATTTTATACACTTATATAAATAATACAAATATTGTTTTCTAAATTGCTATTAGTTTGATTTTTAAAATTTATTATTAATTTGAGACAAAATATAAAGTTAAAATCTGATATTATTTATAATTTCAATAATTTGATTAAATAAATCCTTCTTTTGATAATTTTATACACACATTTATTTACAATTGTGTAAACGTATATTTGTCGTAAGGATAACACCCGAGTACCCGAGTGAAGGTCATAAAACAAATGGAAAGGGACCCCTTTCCATTTGTTTTATGACCTTTGTCTAATGTTTAAATCATGATATACTAGTAATAGAAACTTTAATAAGTTGACATATATACTATATGTGTACTGATTGAAAACATATTTCAAAACTGAGCTTGTCAATTTATCAGAAGTCAAAAGATATTGAGAATATCTAAAATCAACATTATTATCTAAAATTTTATCGGTGGACAAAAAATACAATGTTTATTATCTTTATCTCAGGTGGTAGAGCCTAGCTGTAGTTATCTGACTGCAGTTCGTATTGGGCTGGCTCGACCGGGGAAGGACCACCCTCTCACAGAAGACCGACGCATAGTAACCAAATTCATTCGGTTAAGTTCCGTCGGTGAGTGAGAGAATCCAGAAGCCCAAACCCCCCCCCCCCCCCCCACGCCAATCATGAAAGCGATGCCCAAAAGAAAAATACCCCAGGAGAGTACCGGCTTTGATGAAGCCGGGGACCCCCTCCCCGAACAAAATCGGGGAAATAATTCTCGGATTTTGCTAGGGCTGCCCGTCGTGTCTGGGGTGGGCAAAGTATCGCCTTTTGTGTTTTTTGAGGACAAACGACGAGTCAACGCAGCGGCACCCCGACCCACTCTAAATGTGGACTTTTGCAACATCAAGATTACATTTGTCAATTTGTAATACAATTAAATGAGTAGGAGATAATAGATGGAATGTCAATAATTGATCCAATTAAATCTGTTCAGTATTCTAAATAATTTATGTCACAAAGAAGAATCTCTTGGGAAAATGTTTTACATTCTGTACTCTCACAAAACTAAATCTTTTGTTTAAATGAATAACTATTCAAGTAATGTATTCAAAATAGGTATTTATTATTAGAAATTTAGTTAATATACCTTAGTTTTTTATTATTTTATTCTCATAAAAAATAAAGAAACAATAAATGTCTAAGTTGTCGTTAAAAGTATCAAAGTTGCTCAAAATATACATTCTCGAATAATAAATTGAAGTCAGTATGTTTGCTGTCATGTCAGTGTAGCCATGGAGAAAATTTTCAAGTGAAATAATTTAATTTAAGCCCTCTCTGGTAAAATCTCTTTCCTCATAAACTGTATTTATAATAGCTTCAAAAAAAATTATCTATATATATATATATATAGAGGTTTGTATAAGGGAGAAAAAATAGGTTTCATGATAGGCTGTTTGTCAATCTTTAATCTGTACTTTTTATAAAAGAAATTATTTAAAACATATAGTTCCTCTAGATTGAGATCGCAACATTTACAGGCAATCAACGATTATTATTTAATGTTATTTTTTACGCAAATGTATTGAAACTGGAGCAAAGAAATATTATAATAATTACATTCAAATAAACTTCATATTTAATAACTAATAACTAATAATATTTGGTCTGCCGTAATAATAAATAACTCTATTTATAAATTAAATTACCACCTGGATGCGTGGCGATCCTCCACTGTGTGGTTCTCAAGGACATTTATTCCACGTTCCACTCGCGGAACGAGCTCCCTTCGGCGGTATTTCCAGATCGGTACGACATGGGTACCTTCAAAAAAGGCGTTTATTCCTACCTACAAGGCCGGCAACACTCTTGTAAATCCTTGGATGTTGCAAGAGTTCATGGGCGGCGGTGATCACGTCCATCTGTGACCCGCCAGCGCGTTTGTCCTCCTCTTACATAAAAAAAATATACATATGAGCCGTGTTCTAGTAAAATAGATATTGATAATATATTACATGGATGATATTATTAAAATCATGATATTATTGTAATTGAAAGCAAAATATAAAATAGAGAAAATATGTAACACCTATTAAATGATATATTATAGATTCTTTCCGTAATATGAACTAAAAAGATGCTGAATATTTTGTTTATAACATAAAGGTAATGTTAATTTGCAATACAGCTCTTTTTATACGTGCTTCTTAAATAAAGAAGCATAGTAAAGCCACTATTATATTAGGATCCGCCGCCCAGCATCGCGGGAATCGAACTGAGCCCCTAAATTTTTTGACCATCATTTCTGAACAGAATGAGATATTTTAATTCTGTTTTTTAAAAACATGTCCATTTCTAAGCTTTACAGCTCTGTTAATTTTCATTCCAATCGGTTTAGTAGTTTTTATGTGATGTTGCTTCAAAGTTAAAAGTTCAGTTCAAAGTTGCTTCAATCATACGTATAATTATATAATTAGGTAATGCATATTATGTTATTAAGTCATATACATATGTATATATCTGTATATATATGTATTAATTTGTATGTGTATGTGCTTAATTACTTAATCATAACCATCACTGCGTTGCTGCACTTGTGTGTTCACCAACCTTGATAATAGACTAACTCAAGACTAATATTGTAACTTCTATTACTGCATGTGCATGTAGTCTTACTTCCATTATTTAATACCTATGTCATATAATAAGACAATTAACTACCATAAAATAAAATTCGGGCATGATTTGCACACACACACACACACACACAAACATTTTAAGTCAACCTCAGTTTCTCGTTCTAATGAACGAGACATAACCTTAACATGACAGTGAATAATAATTTATTTAAAATTAATACAAATAAATTTAATTAATTAAGTTTATTTGTACAATATATATATATACTTATTTATATTTTACGAAACAAGGATTTATTTCTATCAATATTCTTGTTTATGTTATGAAGATTATTGGGACTTCAGTATTAGATTGATGAGAAAGATTTAATATAAATAAAAGTAATTTGATAAAAACTTTTATTGTACGATAAATATTATGATATTACAATTTACTTCTGAGGTTTCATTAAATATGTTATTTAATTAAAACTAAGTTGAATATTGAACGAATTGGATTATAATTATGAAACTCTTTATATATATTTACATTGCGAGATATTAATTAGAAATCGATACTAAATTTGATATGAAAGATTCTAAATATCTTATTTTGAATACAATATAAAATAATCTCAATATGTAATGCAATACAATAATAATGTTATAAATTACACTTTAGAATTATGAATTCAAAGATAATGAAAATAAAATAATACAAAATATTGGTAGTAACGTTTTATTACATTTCTAATACACAATTAAAACATTTTTTTTAGATAGAGAAAGACGGTGGGAGTCAGAGGAACGCTACAAAAGGATTTGGCTGCTAACACTCACTCACTCTCTAAGAAATTTCAAAAATATACCTTAGTATTTATTATTTTATTCTTTAAAAAAGAAGCAACAATAAATGGCTAAGTTGCCATAAAAGTGTCAAAGTTGCTCAACAAAATACATTCTCGATGGATAAATTGAAATCAGTATGTTGGCTGTCATGTCAGTGAAACCATGGGGAAGATAAATAATTTACATTAAGCTCTCTCTTGCCTCATAGACTGTATTTATAATAGCTTTTTGAAAATCTTAATGTATAAATAAAGAGATTTATATGAAGTTTGTATGTGAAAAAATGCGTTTCACGATATGCTGTTTGTCAATCTTTAATCTTTACTTTTTATAAAAGAAATCATTTAAAACATATAGCTGCTCTAGATTAAGATCGAAACATTAACAGACAATCAAATTTTATTATTTAATGATGTTTTTTACGCATTTGAGTTGAAACTAGAGCAAAGAAATATTGTAATAATTACTTCCAAATAAATGTCATGTTTAATAACATATTTAGTCTGCACTAATAAAGGTTATTATTATAAAATAATTTATGATATTTATAAATTTAATTACTATTTTATGTGCTTTCGTGTAATTGTGAGTATTGCGGATAAATAATACAAAGTCACTTCATATTACCAGTATTGTAGAGACGCAACGGATGTTGATGAGCGGAAGAGCCTCCGATAAAGAGAAAACAGAACGTTTTACTCCAAGGCGACACGAACGGATATTGAATGATGTGGAGTGAATGTATTTTTTTAAAGTATAAAAGCATATGTGGCTTTATTTGTATCATATAAGTATATTTAAAATATATCTTATTGTAAAAATATTAAAAGAATCGTTACAAAATGATGTATTTGTATACTCGTATATACAAAATCGGATCTGTAACTATATTTTAGTATCTTAACTTTATTACGAGAAAAATTGCGTTAATAATCAATCTTAATATATTGTATTTTATATATTTATCAAATTACGTCCATACATCTATTCAGCTTCACCCTGAATTAGATATTTAATTATTCAAAGCTATAATTAAAAAAGACATACCTAATTGCAATCAATCCAAAATGTCCGAATACTCTTTTATTCAGAGACAAATTTCTGAAGAGAAATATTTAAGGCTTTTAATATTTTAAGACCGGCCTCTGGAGATGGTGATTAATTTCATTTCGACCTCAGTCCTTTATCTTAATGTAGTAATAAAGAACTCGTCGGATGCAAGGTTCCTTATTATAATTATTAATTTTGTATCTGATCGGTAACAAAAGTGTGGTAAATTAACTTACAAATTCCGTATTAAAAATATAATAGCGCTCAAATATTGCTACGAAATTTCCTATTAACTTTTACATACTTAGGTCATAGTTTTTATGCTTAAGTTTTAATATATAGCAGCATTCACTAAAAGCTGTATATATGTAAAGAAATGTGTGGAGAAAAGAAAAAAAATAATTCTTCAGTTCCTGTAATTATATAAAATGAAGTAGCTTGTAGAAGTTGCTTCTTTCTTCATAGAAAAAGGTCTTGTATTTTAATAGTAAAACGCAAAACACAAACATTAACTTAGATTTCAGTAGCAAATATAATAATCCTTTTTAATTATATTTAAGTGTAATTTAGGAGCAAATATTGAAACTTTACCTATATTAATACGTGACATACATTTTCCCACAGTATTGACTATGCACTATTCATTATATTCTGCTAATTGTAGCAGAACGAAATTGTATAATTAGTATACATATTTATATAATTGTCAAGTATAAACAAAAATATATATAATAAATAACATATATTTAATAAATTGTTATATTATAATGTAATAAATGCAAGCATAGTCAGGGCATGTGGATATATTAGGTACCAACTCAATTTCACAGAATGCCAAATATCGAATGCTGGTAATGCGACTCGTGTCAAGTGAAGACACCGCTCGTGTTGCCACCATCGGTGGAATACGGATTAGAGACCACTAGCATTCTTGGATCAATCGATGACTTAAAAACACCTTTCTTTATTATTCAATAATTATAAATTTTATTTGTAAGTCAATAATATGTTGTAATTAGTAAAATAGGCTAAATTGAAGGACAAACAAAAAGTAAAACCAGTGATCTATCCCGGCGTGGTAAATAATATCATTATCGTCAATAATGTGTGAAATGTTTGATATAAAAACCACTATAAGCTAGAGATGTTGATTATCACACTTAAGATTAACATATGTGGCACTAGCGTTTGACTTAGCGTTCGGCCTCATCCATTCACTTGTAAATAAGAGGGATAGGGAAGAACTAGACAGTGACAGAGTACTAAGAGTAATAACCACATAATCTATCTTTAGGTCCAAAATTATCTTATTTGGTTTTACCAAACAAGTAACTTTATTTATGTAAAATAATATCAAAATGCTGATCATTTATTTAATTCGGACTTTTAATTACCTTTAATGTATTTGAAATTTAATTATATAAGTTATTCTTATGACCATATTATTGAGCTGAGCGAAGCGAAGCTCTTTAATCGCAAAAAATGCGAACTCTCTGTTCTTAAAAACTATACGAGCTACCTTAACGAAACTCGCCACAACGATCGCGAACATAAGGCGCTAAGCATATATATATACATATTTTTAAATCGTAGTTCTAAATTCAGTATAATTTACTAATTCAGTTTAGGACAATTTACGTGCTAGCTCAGAAACAACGCATACCACAGTTTCGAAACTCGGCATGGTGTTTGATGCCACATTGCTTTATGAGTGTGCAAAATTCCGGATAATTTCGATTGACAAATCTTGAACAATTAACATAACTAACTTAGTTCGATTAGAGACTCACCAGCGCGTGCCTGCTCGATGCACTAGTTACGAGGATTGAAATCTAAGAAAGTTTGTAACTACTCTCAGACATAGTAGAACTGACTATGAATTCGTCAGAATGCAGTTCACATTGAGCTCGAAGCACACTAAAAGAATGGTAAGTTTTCGAATTACAGAAAAAAGTTTCAATTCACCAGAAAATTGTCCATATTGTAAATTCTATTTGTCCCCTCATTTTAACAAAACTAGAGGTGCTAGAACATTTATATTTAGCACGAATAGCGGCAGCTACGTGCTGATGAGGAAAACTGAATATTATGAAGATATCATTGATTATTTTTGGAATGGAGTCAAATTCACAATTCTCCATAGGGACTTCAACTTAAGTGGCTAACAGAATACCCAAGCCGTGCCTGGGTAATACTATGTGTCTAGCTAGCTTATAGTAACGTTAACTTGATTCTTAATTGAAAAAATCACTAAATAATATCTAGAGCCGTCTGCTAGGAAATCTATGTGAATCTGCCATAGGGAATTGACAAAGTTACTGTTGTTTGAGAACGTGCCACGATATCATCATAATAATTTCTTTTATCCCCAAGGAGGTCGAATGCTTTCTACTGTATCAATAGTATTGCAGTGGACCTGATTGTTTCAGCGTGATGTCATTATGAAAAGAACGGTCTTATGAGCAATTCTGTATGAGTAGAAAATTTTCCATTTAAAGACCTGAAGCGAATATCAAGCTTTGACATCTTTGGCAAATGATTTATTGATAATATCCTATATTTCCATTTAACTCTCGTAGCGTTTGTAAGGACTAAGCTAAAGAACATCGTAGTAAATAGCCTGCCGTGCACAGAGCAAAAGTTAGCTCAGCTCACGACCCCGCTTGCGTGACCTAGTAAATATGATATTTTGGTCATACATCTCGTCATGACATGTGAGACATGTCATCAAGTGTTATCTCATATACACTTTCAGATTGATGGAGATATTTATATTTCTGATTAGTACTTAATACTAATTACACTGACATACACCAAATAAAACATAAAATATATATATTTTTATATAATAAACAAATAATATATTTTAATAATATTAAAACAAAAAATAAATAAAATTTAAATATCATAAATACTATAAACAATATTATTAACAAAAATGTTGAAAATATATTTTAAGGAGGTTAAAATTTTATATTTCTAAATAATATATCGTATATTTACATAAAAGACATATAATTAATTCATTGACTCGTAAAATGCTCGTGATATATTTTATGGTAACAATATTGGCTTGTTTTATGTTTTGTAGGGAAATTCAATCTTATGGTGAAAATGTTCAAAAAGTTATATACACTGGGATTTTTTAGGAAATGTTGTTTTATTAAACCTATAATATTGCATTTTCAAACATATAATGCACGTGTGATAAGAGACGTGATATTTTATACGTTTGGAGAATTATCAAGATCAATATTGAATGAATGAAGATTGAACGAGTTTCAAATGTACATGTTTATAAATGTTGATAAGAACTTCTAAAGTACATTTAATAAATAAATAAGTTCAAACTCTTTGCATAAAAATGTTGATTATTTTCAGCCTTATTTGAAATACAAACATATTGCTCTAAAATAATATTTATATTATTTTCTTTACAATTGATGATGATCCACTAACGACGTACATTATATAAGTATCAATGTAAATAGCTACAAAAAACAAATTAGCCATTTCAAAATTCTATTCTTTCGGGTCTTGAATTCTGAATAACTGATTTCAGTGTCTATATATTGCCACAATATACAAGTTATAAGTTAAAACTATATATTTAAAAGTAAATATAAGTATAGTTTGTCTTCTTTAGCTTAATTATTGTATAGTTTCTTGTAATGGTATTTTTTTAAACAGAGCTCTTTCTTTCCGCAGTTCTTCGTTTAAATTGTAAGGATTTAAGTCTGACTTCTGTATTGGAATTCAATACTGAATAAGGATATTTTCTAAAGCTTAGAAACAAAATATAGCAAACAGGGACACTGGTTTTTTGAATAACATTCAAATATTTACTAGAAACATTTACTGCTATATTTTTAATTGGCGACAAAATATTGTTATATTTAATAATACCGTTGATGAACATGCACCAAAAATATTTTAATAGAAAATATAAAAATAACAGTTAATTTGAAAGACAATTTAAAGTTCTATTTATTTTGATTTGAATAAAAACAAATTTTATTCATCTCCTTGTTTTCAATTACTGAGGAGAAACAGACAGATCCTCTGATGGTAAGTGTAGCTTCGTCTACTCACATAGTTACTAATGCGTTGAAGAGTAGGTAGGGATAAAGAAGACTGCGCATCCCACTTTAGGTCTTATACGATTTTTTGTAGTATTTCGTCAATATGATACATTATGTCATATGTGTTATATATATTTTTAAGTGGTCTGTTAAATGTAGTTTCAACAAATGTCAAATAACCTTGAAGATAAGGTTGATATAATTTTGAATATTATGATAATTTAAAGTATTTCTATTTACAAATTACTTCATATTAAAAATGTATGGTATAATTTCAATGTGTTACTTACATATACTTGTATATGTAGAACAATTGTATGATTTGAGTTATGATGAAGAACGATGTGAAAACCCCATTGTGAGGAGGTTCGCTTGTGTGATTTGTAACTTCCGCTCTTTTGTTTTATATCTGACGACAATACACGTTATTGTTTTAATTTTAAATGTATATTTTTAACTTATAACATATATTGTGGCAGTCTTTAGACGCCGAAATCAGTTAAGTAGAATTCAAGCCCCTAAAGAATAGAACTTTGAAATGACTAATTTGTTTTTTAACTGTGTGCATACATTGTACACACATATAATCTTACTTATATAATATACGTCGTTAGTGGATCATCATCAATTGTAAAAAAAAGAAAATATATTATTTTAGAGCAATATGTTTGTATTTCAAATAAGGCTGAAAGTAATCGATATTGTTATGCAAACATTTTGAACCCTTTTATTTATTAAATGTACTTTAAAAGTTCTTATCAAATTTATAAACATGTACATTTGAAACTCGTTCAATCTTCATTCATTTAATATTGATCTTGATAATTCTCCAAACGCATAAAATATCACGTCTCTTATCACACGTGCATTATATGTTTAAAATTCCAATATTTTAGTGTTAATAAAAAATACCAGTGTATATAACTTTTTCAACATTTTTACCATAAGACTAAATTTCCCTACATTCTTACTTTTCGGCAGCTCGAGAAAACAAAAAAAAAACCATTATTGTAACCATAAAATATATCACGAGCATTTTACGAGTCCATGAATTATATGTATTTTATGTAAATTATTAAGAGATATATAATTTTAACATCATTACAAAATATAACCAACATATTTGGTAATAATATAGTTTGTAGTAATATATATATATATATATATATATATATATATATATATTGACTTGACAAGGTTATAAACAAAAATATTATTTAAATACATTGTAATGATACTACAATGTAATAAGAGTTATGCAAGCATAGTCAGGGCAAGACTATATAATAAGTACCAACTTAATTTCACAAAGTGCCAAATGTCAAATGCTGACGCTGGCCCTCGGGTCAAGTGAAGACACCGCCCGTGTTGCCACCATCGGTGGAATACGGTCTGAAGACCACTAGCATTCTTGGGTCAATCGATGACTTAAGAACACTTTACATTAGTATTCAATACTAATAAGTTTCATTTGTAAGTCAATAAATATCTCTTAATAATTTACATAAAATACATATAATTCATGGACTCGTAAAATGCTCGTGATATATTTTATGGTTACAATAATGGTTTTTTTTTTGTTTTCTCGAGCTGCCGAAAAGTAAGAATGTAGGGAAATTTAGTCTTATGGTAAAAATGTTGAAAAAGTTATATACACTGGTATTTTTTATTAACACTAAAATATTGGAATTTTAAACATATAATGCACGTGTGATAAGAGACGTGATATTTTATGCGTTTGGAGAATTATCAAGATCAATATTAAATGAATGAAGATTGAACGAGTTTCAAATGTACATGTTTATAAATTTGATAAGAACTTTTAAAGTACATTTAATAAATAAAAGGGTTCAAAATGTTTGCATAACAATATCGATTACTTTCAGCCTTATTTGAAATACAAACATATTGCTCTAAAATAATATATTTTCTTTTTTTTACAATTGATGATGATCCACTAACGACGTATATTATATAAGTAAGATTATATGTGTGTACAATGTATGCACACAGTTAAAAAACAAATTAGTCATTTCAAAGTTCTATTCTTTAGGGGCTTGAATTCTACTTAACTGATTTCGGCGTCTAAAGACTGCCACAATATATGTTATAAGTTAAAAATATACATTTAAAATTAAAACAATAACGTGTATTGTCGTCAGATATAAAACAAAAGAGCGGAAGTTACAAATCACACAAGCGAACCTTCTCACAATGGGGTTTTCACATCGTTCTTCATCATAACTCAAATCATACAGCTGTTCCATATACACAAATATATGTAAGTAATATATTGAAATAATACTATACATTTTTACTATGAAGCAATTTGTAAATAGAAATACTTTTAAATTATCATAATATTTAAAATAATATCAGCCTTATATTCAGGGTTATTTGACATCTGTTGAAACTACATTTAACAGGCAACTTAAAAATATATAAGACGTAACTGTATCAAATAAACGAAATAGTAGTGAAAATTGTACAAGATCTATAGACAAATACCAAAACATTTTCCCTTGGTAGGTCATAGTCTCTTTCACCCCTTCCTATTCTTCAACGCATTAGCAACTATGTGAATAGACAAAACTATACTTACATTAAAGGATCTGTCTGTGTTTGTTCTCGGTAATTAAAAATAAGGTGAGTAAAGTTTATTTTAATAAAATAAAATATATAGAACCTTAAATTGTGTATCAAAATATTTGTTATTTGAGTCATATTTCTATTTTCTAATCATATATTTTAGGTTCATGTTCCTCAACGGTTTCATTAAACATCGCAATATGTCAAAAACCAATGTTACTTTTTTGCTATATTTTATGTTTTTTACCTTTAGAAAACATCCTTATTTAGTATTCAATTCTAATACTGAAATCAGGCTTAAATCCTTACAATTAAAACAAAGAAATGCGGAAAGAAACGGCACTATTTAAAAAAAATACTATATAAGAAACAACACAATGGTTAAGCTAAAGAAGGCAAATACCAAAATAAAATCACATCAAACACCAATTCGTGAAAAGAAAAAAATAAATATTTAAATTATGAAAAAATTTCGAGAATTTTCAAGATTCAATTGTTATTATAAATTAAGTAAGAAAATTATTGTTTTTCCAAAAAATTCCATCTAGTATACTTTATTGTTAAACTACTACTATTACTCTTTACAATGCTTATCATGAATTAAATGTTTCTTTGATATATTTTTTTCGTTGGGCAATGATATAACGTGAACCTTATTGCTTATTTTATTGCTGAAACACACGAGTACCTAGATCGTAAAACACGCCAATAAATTATAGATATTGAAGAACTCAACCCTATACATGTGTCCATTTCTTTACAAATATTCAATATTTTACATTATGTATATTTTTATATTTTGACTTACCTATTAATATAATATATTATACCATAAATATTTGTGTTCTAGATATTATTCTAATGAAATATAAAATAAAGTGTTTTCATTTATTCTTAATACGTTAAGCACATTGTAATTTTGCTTGGTAAAATAAATGCATATTGGTTTTAACAAATTATATATAATTACTCAAAATCTATTCTTAAAAGACATGTTAGACCATGAATAATGGTTAGCAGCAAAACACTTATGAATATAAAGCTTGTAACACATGAAAAGAGCTAAGATTAGACGAACATTGAAACGGTCGTTATGTGGACAATTTGCATTTAAAGTGTTGTAATTTGAGGTAATGTGCACCGCGCTGTGTTTGTTTTATCCAGCGCCATGTTCGCTGCCTCAGTTTTATTTTAATTGGTCTCATCCTATTCAAACCTGTCGTTTTAAGTAAACTTTTTTAAATTAAATTCAACAGGTTGCTATTAAGAGCTCGTTTGAATTATTCTGATAAACGCAAGGGAGAAATTTAAAATACTTGCAATTCAATTATTCAACAAAAAATTGAATTATTTTTTCTGCAACCATTTCCTATTTTTACAATCACATTATTACGCAGAGTTCACAATGAATTACTTATTATTATTAAAGTAACATTGTTTATGTCTAAACTCTAAACTCAATGCACATATCTGAAAACACTTAACTTTAAATTATATAAAATAATGTTATAATCACATTGAAAGCAGCCTGTGACATTTTTTTATATTTCACTTATGTAAGACAACAATCTAACGCTAACACGTTCTAATAACAATGACAGAATCTGTACACAAGTTATACACAACATAACATTATACAGTACTGTAGTTTAAAAATATTCAGTATATGGTATTTTATTCCTTCTTTAATACTGATAACTACACTTACCTCCTTATGTAGTAGAACTTTCATTATGAAAAATTGCTAACTATAACAATGTCGAGTGACCTCACCTGACCTATCCTTTGTTCTGTTTGAAAATAATATTAACAAACTGATAAAAATGTAATTTGAAAGTGAATATTAAGTCATTAACTTTAGGTAAGGAAAAACAAAATCCAATTGTTAATATAGTGAGTTCGTTCCGTGCTTTTGAATTGAAATACTCTTTTTTATCAAACCAGTTTATAAGAGCAGATTATAAAACTTTATTAAAGAAATAAAAGTAAGGTCATTTAATTGATAAAATAGATCAACGACGTATTTAATTGAAGTTTAACAAAGTAACAAAAGCAATGCTGGACTCATTTTTATTAATAGAGATCTAGTTTTTTATATAAAATAGTTTTAAGTCATCAATTCCATTAAAGGAATAAGTGACTATCATGCTCTCATGTTAATATACGTCATCTCAGTGGAGGTTTTCATTATTACCATACAATTTCCTCAGTAGTCCTTTCATTTTAACCATCTAAACCTTAAATACATTATTACATGATTTTCATTCTTACAAATTACGGTACTAATAATACTACAAAAAATATATTAATTATATACTTGCACATTACTAAACATAATTAAACATACATAACATATAGTAATCTATCGATACATGCAAAATATAGTCATTAGGTAACGACACATATAAAATCAAATAAAAATAATTTATTATACAAATTGGATATTAATAATAATGAATCAAGATTATCTTTTAGAAACATCTTTCTAAGTGATTCCTAATTGAATTAATCTCTTGAGAATGTGCTTTCTTATTGTCTAGTACATATTTATTTTCAATGTAACACCAATATTTTTATATAATCTTTTTTTTTTTTATATAAGAGGAGGGCAAACGAGCCGGCGGGTCACGTATGGACGTGATCACCGCCGCCCATGAACTCTTGCAACATCCGAGGATTTATAAGAGTGTTGCCGGCCTTGTAGGTAGAAATAAACGCCTTTTTTGAAGGTACCCACGTCGTACTGATCTGGAAATACCGCCGAAGGGAGTTCGTTCCACATTCGAGTGGTACGTGGAAAAAATGTCCTTGAGAACCGCACAGTGGAGAATCGCCACGCATCCAGGTGGTAAGGATGGTATTGGAGGCGATGGCGCGCTGTGCGGTGATGAAATTCGGCGGCAGGCATCAGATTGAATAGTTCTTCGGAACACTCCCCGTTGTAAATGCGGTAGAAGACGCACAAAGAAGCCACATCTCTACGCAGTGCCAAAGAGTCCAGCCGTTCGCAGAACACCGGGTCCCCGACAATTCGAACGGCTCTCCGTTGTACGTGGTCAAATGGTAGAAGCTGATATTGGGGTGATCCGGACCAGAGATGAGAACAGTACTCCATGTGTGGCCGGACCTGCGCCTTATAGAGCGCAAGTCTTTGGCCAGGTTTGAAGTACTGCCTCGCTCTATTGATCACTCCCAATTTCATCGAGGCCAACTTGGCCTTGCTCTCCAGATGACCACGAAACTGACAGTCGCTCGAAATGTCGAGACCCAGTATTCTGATACTTGGCGAGGCAATGAGGGGAGTGCTCTCGAAGAGCGGTGATACGACAAATGGGGTTTTCTTAGTGGTGAACGCGCAAACCTGTGTCTTTAGGGGATTGAACTGAACGTGGTTCAGTTCACCCCACTCAGAGACCATCCCCAGGGAGGTCTCTATTGAAGACACAAGTTTCTTTCGGCACTCGTCGACGTTTTCCTGAGTGAGACCTGCACGGCCGGAATATACCGCATCCCCAGTACTGTCATCCGCATAACAATGTATGTTGGAGATATCCAACATATCATTGATGTGCAGGAGGAACAGAGTTGGGGATAGCACGCAGCCTTGGGGTACACCAGCGTTCACGGGCTTGGGGTCCGAGCAAAAACCGTCGAGAACGACCTGTATGCTCCGCCCAGTGAGGAAGCTGGTGATCCACTTGCATAAACTCTCGGGAAGCCCATAGGAAGGTAGCTTCGAAAGAAGCCCCTTGTGCCATACACGATCGAAGGCTTTCGCCATATCCAGACTAACTGCCAGACCCTCTCCCTTGCTTTCAATAACAGCTGCCCAACGGTGTGTAAGATACAACAGAAGATCACCAGCCGATCGGCCATGGCGAAAGCCATATTGCCGGTCATTGACCAACTGGTGATCCTCGAGGTAGGTTAGGAGCTGTTTATTGATAATGCTCTCCATTACTTTGGAGAGCAGAGAGGTAATGGCGATAGGTCTGTAGTTAGCTGGTTCCGAGCTATCACCTTTTTTAGGGATCGGATGGACAAGGGCAAGCTTCCATGTGACCGGGACTACGCCTTTAAGGTAGGAGTACCGAAATAGACGCGTTAGCACTGGAGTCAACTCAGGGGCACACGTTCATAGCACCAATGGAGAAATGCCATCCGGCCCACTCGACTTATGAACGTCCAAGGAAAATAGAGACTGCCTAATAGTTTTCTGCCGAAAAACTATTTCCGGCATTGAGCTCTGACACCACGGGATGATAGGCGGTGTCTTCCCCTGGTCGTCCAAAGTCGAGTTGGAGGCGAAAAGAGTGCCCAAGAGATCGGCTTTCTCTTTTGCCGTGTGGGCCAGAGAGTCATTCCCCATGTGCAACGGCGGTAGGGATGGCTGGCTAAAGTTTCCCAGAGTGGCCTTTGAAAGCGCCCAGAATTTGCGCGTGCCAGGCGGGTACTTTGCCAGCTGATCCCCAATTTTGACGACATGCTTGAACTTTGCTCTAGCGATTTGCCGTTTGAAGAATCTGGAGGCACGATTATATTTCCTCTTCAGAACTCTAGAGTTCGGATCCTTAGTGACTAAAGCATTGACCCAAGCTTGATAAGCCTGCCGTTTGCCAGCTGCTGCAACCCTGACAGACGCATCAAACCAAGGCCGCGATCTGCCACCAAGTGGTACCACAGGGCTTGGTACAAATAGTTCCATGCCCTGTAGTATCACATCAGCTACAGCCGCAGCGCAGTCACTAGGATCATTGGAAGGGAAACAAATCGGCCCCCATGGGTAGGATGCAAAAAAGGATCGCATTCCATCCCACGACTTCGGCGGAGGGAGTCTGTGAAAGCAGATCGTCAATCTTCGCCTGAACATGGCCCAAGAGTTGATCCGTTTCTGCATTACCACTATGGGACCTGTAGAGGCACGCGTAGACTGACATGGTCGTCCATGTCCACGCGTAGCCAGAGTATAGACAGGTTCCGACCTTCAAAAACCTGAAGGCGACGGTAGCAGATATCCTCCCTTACGAACACAGATACCCCGGCGTGTGGTATAAAATGGTGTTCTAGTTTATACCCGGGGTATGACAGGTACGCTGTGTCGCTAGGTTGAGATATCTGCATTTCCGTCAGAAACAACAAGGCCGGCTGCGCCGTCTCTAGATGATAATGGACGGCGTTCAAGTTGGAATGAAGTTCCCGGATGTTGCAAAAGTCCACATTTAGAGTGGGTCGGGGTGCCGCTGCGTTGACTCGTCGTTTGCCCTCATAAAACACAAAAGGCGATACTTTGCCCGCCCCAGATACGACGGGCAGCCCGAGCAAAATCTGAGAATCATTTCCCCGATTTTGCTCGGGGAGGGGGTCCCCGGCTTCATCAAAGCCGGTACCCTCCTGGGGTATTTTTCTTCTAGGCATCGCTTTCATGTTTGGCGCGGGGAGGAGGTTGGGCTTCCGGATTCTCTCACTCACCGACGGAACATAACCAAATGCATTTGGTTACTACACGTCGGTCTTCTGTGAGAGGGTGGTCCTTCCCCGGTCGAGCCAGCCCAATACGAGCTGTAGTCGGATAACTACAGCTAGGCTCTACCACCTACATCTCTATAATATCTAGACGTTTAGAATACTGTGTACTGACATAATTAGGTATTGATCTGATAATAATACATTTGTAATCAGTAGCTATTTTAGTAATGACTGAACTGACCTCATACATATTGTATCGAAGCTCGCTTCACACATTGTATAAAAGAGTCGGTCCTCTGAGGTACAGAGTATATTGAGAACATTTGTTACGAGAAACTGTCGTTTGTGTAAAAACGATTTCGTGAAGTAGTACTCTATGAATAATAAAGAAATACAATATACAGAGTAGGGTGATTCAAAAAATCCTAGGTTTAAATTTTTATAGGGTACCCCTATAAAAATTATCTTATATGGTTTCAATATGAAAAAAAATATACCAATTTTTTTTTTTTATTTAAGTCAACTTTAGGGGTCGCTACCATCCATTAAAGTTTTTGAAAAATGCGTTACATATGGTAATGGGGTTGCACCCCTTGGGAACCAAAATGGCGATGCCTTTGTGTATTTTTGTACCTGAGTGTAAACAAGGTACGTTAGGTACCTGGTACATATCCTCTATCCACGGTTTTTAACCTCTTCAGTCTTCAGGTTATTAAGCTACAAGGGTTTAAAGATTAAAGTTGTAATTTCGCAATAGAGTGTGAGCTAGTTTTTAAGTAAGTAGTAATATAGCCAACCTTTCTTAATGTCGTCGTCTTCGACCTCTTTAGACAGTCGGCCGGCTACTCTATTGTCAGGACCGTCTACCTCGAAGCCACAGCGAAAACAAGGGAGGAAAGAATTAATCGATGACCGTTTGGCTGTAAGTCTTGATGTTGCTAAGTTAAGCGATCGAAAAGCTGCTGTGGTATTAACATCGACTCTCAAGAGCGCTAGCTGTGATGCTGAGAAGTATAACGTAAGCTTTTCTTCTATTCGGTGTCAGCGAATCCAGCGACGAAAAAAAATCGCACAATCTCTAAAAAGCGAGTTTAAGCCAGAGATGCCGCTTACCGTTCATTGGGATGGTAAAATGCTCGAGGACATAACGGGACATGAGGTTGTGGATCGCTTGCCTATTATAGTATCAGGACAGGGAGTGGAACAGCTTTTGGGTGTTCCAAAACTTCCGAATTGAAGAGGGCAGGCGATGGCCTCAGCTGTTTATGAATTGTTATTGTCCTGGGGCTTGGATGAAAAAGTAAAATCGATGTGTTCTGATACCAAATCATCAAACACAGGTCGGTTCAATGGAGCTTGTACCTTACTAGAGCAAAAGCTGGAGAAAAAATTATTATAGCTTCCATGCAGGCATCACATTTTGGAGATTGTGCTTGAAGTCATCGTAGTTTCAGGAACTAATGTTTCTACTTTGCCAGATATACAAATCTTCAAAAGACTGCAAAAACGTTGACCTAAAATACTAAAAGAGGACTTTAGGGCAGCTACAGAGGACCCTGAAATTCTAAAACAAGTAGCAGATGTTACTGAAAAGATGACATTATTTGCTGAAAGCCAGCTTAACGAGTTTCAACCACGAGACGATTATAAGAAACTACTTAACCTGATAATCATATTTTTGGGAGGAACACCTGGGAAAGGTGTATCTTTTCGAGCAACCTGCTGGTCTCTACCGGGCAAGGTGGATGGCAAAGGCATCCTGGATCAAAACCTTATTGCAACAAAAACCTGGAGGACTTCGTATCTTCTCACACATTAACGTTATTTAAAAGTATCTCCATCTTATGCGATTTTTTAAAAAAGGACGTGCAGACCGGGAAGGACGATTGTGAGTTTAAAAAATGTGTAACTGTTGTAAAGGGTCTAAAAGTTAACAACGATACAGCTGAGAGGGGAGTATCGTTGATTGAAGAGTACAAAAGCCTTCATACGACAGACGAAGACCAGAAACAGTACCTATTGTTAGCGGTCAAAGACTTTACGCGAAAATTCCCCGATTGTAACAAATCTACATTAACATGTTAAGTTACTAGTCTCAGTTATAATAGTACTTATCCTTAAATTTTTATTGTAGTTATTTAATAAAATAGGTTATTACTTATTTTTTACCCGTTCATAAAACCCAACACTTTTCATCCTTGGTAGCGACCCCTAAAACCTATTTTAAAAATCTAAAAAAAATTTGGTGGAAGTTTTTTAACCAATAGAACAAAATGACAGGGTGCCCCCATAAAAAAAAATTGCACATGAATTTTTGAATCACCCTAATACAGAGTGTATACATTTATTGTAATATTTTAATTTTCTACATTTTAATTTGTTTTATTTTAAATGATCTGTCTAAAATATATTTTACTCCATATTTTTCCTTTAGCATTCCTTTAGCCATGCATATAACAACTGAAAACGATCGTACAACACAACGCAACGTAGATTTAAAATAATATTTGAAGTTATTAATAAGGTTTAGTTGTTTTAATCCAGCTAATATTAGTACAGTCCGTTTAAATAAAATGATCTTTGCTCAACTTTCTTATCCTAGAGATAAATCCGACTTAATTAAAATAATGAAATAACGAAGAACTTCCAACTAAACTCATTGCGATATTAAATATACTATTAAATATAATATTTTACACTTTTTTACATACTTACATATAATATAAATATTGATTTTTTTTTATTAGTAAGGCTTGTTCATTTCTTGCTTACTATCACGTTACATATGCAAACGATTATACATTCCTCTTGCTTTCATTTCTTATGTTTCACTGAATCATCTACGTCTCGAACAAACCCGTGGGTCTGGAAAACTGAAATATTACATTTAAATTCTCTTGTTGGTGTGAAATAAAATTTATTATTTTCAATCACTCACACCAGGTCAATACAGATACAATTTCAGTATAATTTTTAACAAAATTAAACTAATAATGATTACAGGACTCGATAAAATACAAAGCTAAACGCAATCTCTATTATTAGATTTTACACACTATACTTGACCTGAATGTGAAAAACTAAATCCATTATACCTTTAAAGAAATATGTAATGAAAAAACCGTGACCAGGAGTGAGTTTTGGCATTACAACCTGTGATCTTTGGAATCCCTCAGAAGAGACAGCTTGGAGACCCGCCAATAGTGACCAATTTGTTTTTTTATTTGTATTTAAGATTAAATAATTAAATGTGTTTTATAGACATCTTGAAACTTAGTAGTATTCACACTGAAAGTAATTTAACAAGTACAAATATAGTAAGACTATTACATTTTTTTTACAAATAATTGTAAAATATCACTAAAGTGCTTTGATATTTCTAATCAATGGTTTTTCTTTAAACATTTAATATTGTCACAGAAAAAATACTCCAATCTTAACATTATTTTTTTTTTAAACAATTTAAAATATAATTATTTTCCTCGTTATATTCCGTCCAGAATATTGGAATCTTGGCTCTGCTCTTTAAATCGTTCACAGGTTTAGAGCTTAGCTTTAGAAATTAGTTTTAAGTTTAATATTTAATGTTTAACAGCTTAGATATCTAGTAAGTTAAGGTATTATTTCTACATGAGTACTTTTAAATGCGTAGTTAACAGTCTAGCGTTTAATCCCTTTATGATGTAAGCCGAGTGGTATTGATCATACCGTGTGCTAACAATTCAGTCGTAACAAAATAATTTGATTTGTGAAGAGTTAGTTGCTTAGCTTATGGTTTTCTGTTAGACACAATGTTATATTTTATTGAGGTTTACATAATAAAATATGATCCTAGTTTCCGATCCTCCTGTTGTATTTTTAAAACATTTCAACATGGTTTTTAAAGTTAATGAAATTATATATTTCTTGTATAATCATTGATATACCAATATAATGTGCTCATGAATACATTTACATACAAGTCATATAATTCATTGACTCGTGAAAGGCTCGTAATATATTTTATAGTTACAATATTGACTTGTTTTATGTTTTATGGAGCTGCCGTAAGGGAGGACTGTAGGGAAATTCAATCTTATGATGAAAATGTTCAAAAAGTTATATACACTTTTGAAGTTATGAAATGTTGTTTTATTAACACTATAATATTGCATTTTTAAACATATAATGCACGTGTGATAAGAGACGTGATATTTTATACGTTTGGAGAATTATCAAGATCAATATTGAATGAATGAAGATTGAGCGAGTTTCACGAACGCTGTACACGTTTATAAATGTTGATAACTAATAAAATATATTCAAATAATTAAATTCAAATTTTAGTTTTGGTCTAGTATAAATACTGCCACAATATACAAGTTATCTTTTAAAAATATATAGATTTAAAAGTAAAATAATAACGGGTACTGTCGTCAGATATAAAACAAAAGAGCGGAAGGGACAAATCACACAAGCGAACCTCCTCACAATGGGGTTTTTGACATCGTTCTTCATCATAACTCAAATCTTTCAGTTATTCCATATGTAAAAAAATACATACATATATACACACACACACATGAAATACGTGTGTATAATAATACTACACATTTTTAATATTTGTAAATAGAATTACTTTTTGATTATCATAATATTAAACATTATATCAGCCTTTTAACTTGTCTCTACTAGAATACATACAACTTAAGACGTACTTTTATCAAATTAACAAAATAGTGCGATGCTCAAATTCCTACACTTTCCCTTGGTTTGTTTCACCAAGTCGCCTTCATCCCTTTCTATTCTTCAATGCATTAGTCCTCGGTAGTTAAAAATAAGGTGATGAGTGAAATTTATTTTAATTAAAATCAAAACATATGAAACGTCGAAATGTGTTTCAAATATTTATTATTTGAGACATGTTTATATTTTCTTTTAAAATATTTTCCGTTTATGCATCATATCATGCAATATTTTGCCAGCAAATTAAAATATAACAGTAAAAATTTGAATATTATTAAAAAAAACAATGTCACTGTTGTAATTTATTTGATGTTTCTCAGCTTTAGGAAACATCCTTATTCAGTTTTAAATTTCAATACTGAAGTCAGGCTTAAAGCCCTACAATTTAAACAAAGTTCTTTCTTGCTGTTGTTGTTGCGGAAAGGAACAGCTCTTTTTTTCTGAATACAATGTTTTAGGTGAAGAAGGCAAATACCAAAATAAAACCACTTCAAACACAAATTCGTGAATAGGAAAAAAATAAATTATAAAACACACTTCAAGAATTTTCAAGATTTAATTGTTATTAGAAATTAAGTAAGAAAAACTTTTTTTTCCAACATTTTCCATCAAGTATATTTTATTGTTAAAGCTACTCTTTACAATGCTTATCATGTATTAAATTTTTCTTTAATATATTATTTTAGTTGCACAGTATTATAACATAAATGTTATTACTTTTTTTATTGCTGAAGCACTCGAGTACATAAATCGTAAAACACGCCAATAAATTATAGATATTGAAGAACTCAACCCTATACATGTGTCCATTTCTATATAAAAATTCAATATTTTACATTATATACATTTTATATTTTATATTATGACTTACACAGTAGATAAGGTAAAATATAAAAAAAAAAACAAATATATGTGTTTTAAATATTAATGTATTAAACTATTAAATGAAGTGTTGTTATTAATTCCTAATACGGTAAGCACTTGGTACTGGCACTTGCTTGATAAAATAGCGTTTGCAAATTGTATATAATTACTCAAACCTATTCGTAAAAGACATGTTAGACCTTGAATAATGGTTAGCAGCAAAACACTTATGGTTATAAAGCTTGTACACAACAAAAAGAGCTAAAGATTACACGAACATTAAAACGGTCGTTATGTGGACAATTTGCATTTAAAGTGTTGTAATTTGAGGTAATGTGTGTTTGTTTTATCCAGCGCCGTGTTCGCTGCCTCAGTGTTATTTTAATCGGTCTCGTCCTATTCAAACCCGTCGTTTTGGTTAAAGTTTTTTAATTAAATACAACAGGTTGATATTAAGAGCTCACTAAATTATTCTGATAAACGAAAGGGAAAAAATTAAAATACTTGAAATGAAATTATAAAAAAAATAAAATAAATATGTGATAGCAAAAATCGGAAATGGTTGCAGATTTCCGATTTTTGCTATCACATTATTATGGAGAGTTCACCGTGAATTAATTATTATTATTTAGGTTACATTGTTTGTGTCTAAACCCTAAACTCTAAACACATATCTTAAAACACTTAAATTTAAACTATATAAAATAATGTTACAAAACATTGAATATAACCATTTTTGTGACATTTTTTAATATTATAATTATATAAGATAAAAATCTAACACATTCTAATAACAATAACAGAATCTGTACACAAGTTATACATACACTAGTAACTATTGTTTACAAATATTCAGTATATGGTTTTTTTTCCTTCTTGATTGTTGATAACTATACTTACGTCCTGATGTGGTAGAATTTTGATTATGAAAAATTGCTAGCTATAACAATATCGAGTGACCTCACCTGACCTATCCTTTGTTCTGTTTGAAAATAATAATAATAAACTGATAAAAATTTTATTTGGAAGGGAATATTAAGTCATTAACTTTAGGAAGAGAAAAACAAAATCCAAATCATCAATTCCGTGAAAGGAATAAGCAACTATCATACTCCCATGCTCCTATACGTCATCTCATTGGAAATTTTCTTTATTAACATATAATTTTCACGCCCTCCAAGTCGTCCTTAGTGACCCTTTTCTTTTAGTCCATCAAAATTTGCAACTCATAGTCTTCTTGTTACATGATTTTCAATCTTACGCATAAAACTACTATACCATCACAAGTGATTTTTCATTGTGCTACTTTCCATCTACCTATCAATACTACGAAAGATATATTAATTATATGTCTAAACATATAAAATATAATATCAAAGCATATTTAACAACATATCGTAATCAAACGAAAGAAAATAAAAATATTTTTATTACTTTGATTTTAATACCATTAAATCAAATTTATCTTTTATATAAAACTTCCTAAATGATTAATGATTGAATTCATCTCTTCAGAATTTGATCTTTTTTTGTCCATCACATATATATTTTTAATGTAATACCAATATTTAGTATTTATAGTATCTAGACTTTTAGAATACTATGTACTGATATTATTAGGTATTGATCTGACAATAATACATTTAAAACAGTAGTTATAATAGTAATGACTCAACTGACCTCATACATATTGTATCGAAGCTCGCTTCACATATTGTATAAAGAGTCGGTCCTCTGAAGTACAGAGTATATTGAGAACATTTATTACGAGAAACTGTCGTTGATGTAAAAACAATTTCATAAAGTAGTAAAATAATAATAGATAAATACAATATACAAAGTGTAGACATATTTTGTAATAACCTAATTATGTACATTTTAATATGTTTTATTTTAAATCATGTTTTTTCGTTTCTGCTATACTATTTCATATTTTGTCTTCAGTTTATCACGTTAATTAAAATTTATTTAATATTTTCATTAACGTGATAAACAGATTTAAAATAATATTTAAAGTTATTAATAGGGTTTTGTTGTTTTTAATCCTGCTAATATTAGTACAGTCCGTTTAATTAAAATGATCTTTGCTCAACTTTCTTATCCTAGGGATAAATCTGTCTTAATTAAAATAATGAAATAATATAGAATTTCCAATTTATATTTTTTCATTAATAAGGTTAATGTTCATTTCTTGCTTAGACATTGCTCTAACTTTCATTTCTTATGTGTCACTAAATCATCCACACCCGAACAAACCCATGGTCTGAAAAGCTGAAATATTGCATTTAAATTCTCTTGTTGGTGTGAAATAAAGCCGTATTTCTTAATCTAGAATTATATTTTTATAAAACCTAAAGTGGAAACTGTTCATGTTAAAGTTTTTAAGCTTAAAAAAAGCTTTTCAATGCATTATATCGTTGATAGAATTAAGACATAGCTTTGAACACTGCAGTAGGTTTACATTTTACTACTAACTAATTCATAAATCTATTATTATTTAACGTGAACAATATTAATAAAATACTTAACAACATTCTCTCTTACTTACTTCTTACTTACTTATAGTGAAAGCAGAATTCATTATTATATCATTTTGTACCAATATTACGCAAAAGTATGTTTATGACATAATAAAAATTAAAGTGTCTAAAATAATAACTATTTATAATAATAATAATAAAGATATAGATTAATTATTTATTAGAATAAATTATTCTTTAATGTTTCAAATTTACCTCTCTTTTAAGTTTTATTACAAACTATTACAGAAATTAAAATATTTAAAACCTTACTTTTGAATAGAAAATG
Organism: Melinaea menophilus ssp. n. AW-2005; assembly: GCA_918358695.1. Classification (NCBI taxonomy): domain Eukaryota; kingdom Metazoa; phylum Arthropoda; class Insecta; order Lepidoptera; family Nymphalidae; genus Melinaea; species Melinaea menophilus. Next base: position 16,897,978 of record OU911052.1, read on the forward strand.
CAGTTCAAATTTAAGTTAAATAATATTTTAAAATTGTATTCAAATATGAATATAAAATGTAAACTTTTTAAATATATTTAATTTCTTACGTCTTTGACAGTTTCAGGTCATAGCCTATGAAATCTTTAATTCATATTAGGTGTTGTAATATTTTTAATTCTACAGATATATACAAAGGCTTCATCTCTCGATTACTTATATATCTATATATATATAGATAAAATTTAAGTGTCTGTTTGTAATTTCAAATAAATAGCTTTTACTAAATGCATATAAAAGTATATGTGGTAGGTACTTACATAAAAAAACCGAGTTAAATATTTACGAGTATAAATAATATGAAACTTTAACTTATACCTATCGAAACAATAAGGAACCTTAAAAAGTGTATTAATTGACTTAATATGTAATTATTAACAACTTTAATAACTTGTATACTAACCTAGCCTTTCTAAATTATACAACACTTTAAGATCCAATCTATAATTCAAGTGAATCCTTCAACAATTCGAAGTATGTCGAAGATCAATCTGAATACTGAAAAAGACTTAAAAGTAACTGTTTCAGATAAAAGCAAGATAAACTCTCAGCTTAGTTTTTTGTTTACAAATAACATATTTTCTTCTCGAAATAAATATATTTTCTAAACAAATTTGAATCAGTATACCTATTATTAATTTATATATTTATATTATTAATAATTTATAACTTTGACATAAGTAGGTATACTTGTATTTAGTAATTTAGTTGTATTTTCAATCACTCACACAAGCTAATCATAATTCTACTGATTACAGACAAGATACAATTTCAGTATAATTTTTAACAAAATTGAAATAATAATGATTACAGGACTCGATAAAATACAATGTTAAACGCAATGTCTGTTATTAGATTATACAGACTATAATTGACCTGAATGTGAAAACTAAATCCATTATAACTACAGAAATATGCAATGAATAAACCATGACCAGGGATGAGTTTTTGTATTACAACCTGTGATTTTTTTGTGTGAATTCCACAGAAGACACAGTTTTGGAGTCCTGCCAATATTGACCAATTTGTTTTTTTTATTTATATTTAAAATTGAATAAAGCTGAACACTTTTAAACTTGTTTATACTAACTTATTAACTTGAAATGTAGTATTCATTTAAAACACCAAATATAATTTAGCAAATACCAACATAGTAAGAAAATTATATTCTATTTTTACAATTAGTTGTATTACTTATGTGTTTTGATATTTCTAAGTAATGTTTTTTTTCTTTGCACATTCTTTGCACAATTCTTTGCACATTCAATACTGCCACAGAAAAACACACCATTCTTAACATTTATTTTTCTAATAACTTCGGATTGTTCTTCATACCTTGAGGAATTGAAATTAAAAATTTAACAGCTCATGTATTTTTTCCGGCAAAGATACATTGTTATATTAATATGTAACAAATGTTAAGTGAATCTCAGAATCTTATGAATTTCGTGTTTATAATTAAATTATGTTTTATGTTTTATTTAACCAAATATTGAAACCTTTCATATCTTTATGCTCATAGTTACCATGATACACATCTCATAAACGACGATACAAAGTACAAAGTCAATCCAACGTTCAAAATCCATAAGCCTAAGTCAATACAAAGACATTCTATGAAAAGCTAAGCTCTTTATACGACTGTAAGGATGTTTTATGAATAAAAATACATACTTTTTAATCATACCCAAATGTGAGGAGCCACACTGAAAAAATAATAAGAACTCAAACATAAAATTCAAAAGTCTAAAAATTATTTTAACCCAGTTAAAAAATATTAGTTGAATACTTTCTGTATAAGTTTAAGAAAAACCTTCATTCAATTCTTATTCTCAAAGTTTTTGGTTTTTATGTATCCTGTGTTGTACAATCTATTATATTTAAAAAATCATTATTTAATAAAAGTTTTACAATGCTTCTCATGTTTTAACTTTATCTTTAATATATTATTGTAGTTGGACAGTAATATAACACGAGCCTTATTGCTTTTTTTATTGCTGAAGCAAACAAGTACGTAGCTCGTAAAATGCCAAATAAGTTATGGATATAAAACTCAACCCTAAAAATATTTCCATTTCTAAAAACTTATTCAAAATTCTTATTTCCCTGTAATAAATTCAAAATATACTGCAAAGAAAGAAACAGATATTATTCTAATAAAATATTTAAAGTGTTTTTATTTATTCTTAATATCAAAGCACATGTTATATTTCATCTTGCTAAAAATAAATGTATACAAGGCTTAATAAATTACGTACAATTATTTAAAGTACATTCGTCAAAGATATATTAGACCTAGAGTAATGATTAATCGAAACACTAATGAAAATGGTAAGCACATCGTAATAGAGCTAACCATTACACGCACATAATAATAATTATATATTATCGTGATTGAATATTTTTATCTTCCAAGTTGATTTTCCCAATGACTTTGCTGAGGTGACAGCCAACATATGACTTGGATTTATCTCTTAAGAACGTGCTCTCTTTCTTTGTCTATCACGTATTTATTTTTGTTGCAATACCTATATTTATTATCCGTATAATATCCAGATGTTATTATGTATCGATATTATTATTATATCATTATTATGTATCGATATTATTAGGTATTGATCTGATAATAATACATTTAAAAACAGTAGTTATGTTAGTAATGACTCAACTGACCTCATACATATTGTAACGAAGCTCGCTTCACATATTGTATAAAGAGTCGGTCCTCTGAGGTACAAAGTATATTGAGAACATTTATTATGAGAAACTGTCGTTTGTGTAGAAACGATTTCGTGAAGTAGTACTCTATGAATAATAGAGAAATACAATATACAGAGTGTATATATATATTGTAATATTTTTAATTTTGTATATTTTAACATTCGATATATTTCCCCATATTTTGCTTTTTTTTGAAACATGGACATGCACATAACAACTGAATCTGAATCGTACAACGATGTATCCTCACAGTTCACAATGCTCCTATGTAAAGCTAATCACCAATCGATATATTCATTATAAATTCAGTCACACATGTTATATTTATGTCATCACCTCAAAACAAATATTGGTATTACAACTTTATACGTATAAAGTATTTTTATGTTATTACTTATTATTTTATTATATATGTCGGCGCGTTGAATATTATTGAGATGTCAAATTAATTGATTTACATACTTATAACTATTTTAACAATCATTGTAAATGCAACTCATCAATGTCTCTTATAATAATCGATTCCACATTTATTATTTACACATCCGGAATGGTTTATTAAGATGGCCGACGTAAGATTTAAGAAGTTGTGATTTTGACTATGTTGAATTGTTTATTAAGATGGCCGACGTAGAATTTAAGAAGTTGTGATTTTGACTATGTTTAATTGTCTATTAAGATGGCCGACATAGGATTTAAGAAGTTGTGATTTTGACTATGTTAAATTGATGGATTGTTAAATTTAATGTTGTTTCTTTGTAAACAACTTCTTAAATAATTATTCCTTCTTTATAACATTATTTTATGAATTGTAATACTTAAAGCCGTCCGAATAAAAGTTACTTGAATAGCGTGTTTGATAGTATTATGAAAAAAAAGTATTGTGACTGACTAGCAACGATTCACTTGAAGAGAGAGAATCTTTGTACAAAGGTTTTTTATGAGCAGAGCTCAGTTTACTGGTGATTTTCGAGGAATACACATTGTGAGTAGAATCCATGTCAGTTTGTCTAATTTAATTTAATTTAATTTAATTTAAATGTTATTTATTTTTAATAATAAATGATAATTAACTTGTTTCATTTTGTTAATATTCTCCTACCTGTAAGTATTATTTCACTATGATAATTGTGACTCACTTAACTAATATAAAATCATAGAACTATAGTTGGTATATCTTATTATAGTTATAGTTACAATAGAATCGATGACTACTATACAGTCAGCGATTCTATCTTTTTTTTAAAAAGGAATAATAGTTCAATAAATTTCCGATATCAGAAGTGGGATTGCTACCTTTCTGTCCGTTTAATTTTATGTTTCAGGTTTCATCCTACTAAAGCCGCAGAAATTTTGTGTCTTAAGATGGATATAAGACAACAAAATAAATTGCCGGAAACCGGTTAGTCTACGCACACTACGAGTGAAAAAGATTCCGAAGACCCTGGACAAGCTACATCGTTCATTAATACTCCGCTACAACATCAGAGCGGTAACGTACTCCCTAATTTTTACATTCAGTCATGGATTTTGTGAAAACGGATTACTAAAGATAAACTTGACCAAAATAACGCTGTAGAAGCGGTGATAGGTACTATTAGTGACGAACGCCTTCGTATTAAACTGATGAATGCCAGAGCCACCTCGGTACCTGAATTAATTTTTGTAGCTTATCGATTCGCGTAAAACGTTCTAATTATCAAAATGGTCATCAACCACCCTCAAAACGTTTTAAATATTCTCTTGATAATCGAAATACCGCGTATTGCAGTTTTTGTAAACAACCGGGCCATTCTATTCGTAATTTTTTTTTTATAATAAAAATAATACGTCAGCAGTGATAAAAAATCTAAGTAAAGAATTTACTCCTAGTGCTTCAGTAACGACTCCTAAACCAAGCGAAAATAGGCTCTAATCGTTTTGTTTGAAACCAGGTCATACTCATGAGGCGTGTTTTTGAAGAGAAAGACTGATTGTAAAAAAAAAAAAAAAAAATATAATAATAAATAAATAAACAAAGTCTAAATACTATGCGTATTCAGGTAGGTGACGTAGTTATTAATAGAGTATTTGATAGTCGCGCCGAGTGTTCTATTATGCGCGAATCAGTTGCGAATAAATTGCCAGGATAACGACAAAGATCGGTTAAATATTTCAGTGGAATAAGACCATTTCCTGTAGTTTCTACATGTATGTTAACACTTGGATCGTGTAAGCTCGGGCCGACTGTAACTGCGTATTACCAAATATTTGTTTGTTTGCGGTTCACAAAGATACCTACCTGCGTATGCGAACCGTTCCATACCCCTTGGGGTAATAGGTATCATAAAAATCCCTCGAAAAGTAGAGAACACTTTATGGCACTGGTCGAGTACAATACCGTTAGGTTACCAATGTATTGTTTTCTTTTTTAACCGATATCCCTGGTTATCTCACCATACAAAGAGAATAGTTATTGAGAAATACTTCTTGTGTCCGGACGTCTTTAGTTTTGAGTTTTGTGAATATTATTACGTGTACATTTAAATGTATTTTCAAATAATATTTTTGACGACTAATTTAGGACGCCCTAAACGGCAAATTTATATTTTTGGAAATAGTTTTAAGGAATTTGTAAACCAAAAATATTACCAAATAAAAATGAATATGAATATATTGTGATAAAGACAATCATATAGAATTTTTTAACCAAATAAAATAAAATCGTTCCGCAAAGTGTTCGCATAATAATATTTTTTTTATAGTAGATATCTATCGGAATATCGCTATTTTGAGTTATTATTATTTTCATTTACTTTAACATAAAATGTCGCAGCATTCAGACTATAGTAATGCTGAGTTTTGTGCAGACAATTTGTCCAATTATTCTTGTGTTAGCGATCTTGAAAATGCGAGTACAAGTGATGAAGATTCTAGTGATGATGAAGTAATGGTGCGTCCTAGGACAGACTCTGACTTAGAGTCAGATATAGAAGGCGGGAGAGAAGAATTTTTGGGTTTTTCGTATTTAGTTTATATATATCGAATTATTTATGTACTGAAGAGATAAAAAAAAAAAGTCTGTGATTGAATAAAAGGTATAGGCATTTTAAACTAACTCTGATTTTACGCGGGCAACTTAAATAATTGCCCGCGCCATCTTTTATTTTGACGGGAAATTCACCCGACACCGCAGTGTTAAAAACTGTGTGCATTATCAACGATATAAACGTGGAGATTGAATTTTATATTTTATCAGATTATGAATTGACATCGGATGTATTGATAGGCGCGAATATCTTCAATGGAACTAGATTTACGGTAATAGTAACCCAAATCGAAGCGACTTTATGTTCTCAACCACGAGTTATGCACTTGCGATCGTCAGCCGTTTTTTTTTTTTTTTGCGGATATTGACCACGATTTAAGGAATGTAATTGAGATTAAACAACTTTTATTTTTACTTAATAAATACTTTGCTATCTTCACGTGGGGTTTTTCTGAAACTCGAGTCACAACGGGACAATTATAAATTCATTTTAAAACTCCTGATAAGATTGTAGAAAGGATACCTTATAAATTAGGTTCAGTCGAAAGAGAAAAAGTCAAGGAATTTGTCAAAGAACTACTAGAGAATAATATTATTCAAGAAAGTAAGTCCCCGTATTCTAGTCACATTATTTTAGCGAAAAGGAATGGCGACAATCGCATGTTTCTATTATCGAGAATTGAATTTGAATACTGTGCTCAATCATTACCCTCATCCATTAATTGAGGATCAAATTGATCGTTTAGCTGGTGATCGGTACTACACAGTATTAGATATGGCATCTGCATTTTATCAAACCCCGGATGCACCAGATTCAATAGAAAAAACGGCCTTTATACTTACTATACGAGTTCAAAACCATGCCTTTCGGTTTAAAAAAATGCGCTTTTGTTGTACCAAAGGTGTATTAATCACGCTTTTGGGTACTCTATTGGACCAGGGTAGTGCTAACAATAAATATAACGATAGCGTAGCTCAGGTTTATATCGAGGATGTCATACGTAAATGCCGCGACTTTTCATCCGGTCTCCAATACTTGGAACGAATTTATGTAGCATTGCGAGACTCTTGTTTTTCTATTAATATAGAAAAATGTTTTTTAAACTGTCATTAGAATATTTAGGTATTTAGGTAATGTAGTAGAAAACGGCCAGGTTCGCCCCAGTCAAAAAAAAAAAGTTAAAGCTTTACTCAAAGCTCCAGTACCGACTAATGTGAAACAAATGCGCCAATTTAACGGTCGCGCTGGATACTTTCATCGCTTTATACCAAGTTTTGCTTTAAGTATGGCTCTACTTTACTGATTAACGAAACAGGATAGACGAACGGACGCAACATGCAGATAATTTGAGTAGAAATCCGGATCCCGTGACTGTCAACGTAATAACTAATAATCTGGATTGGGTAATTACTGAACAAAAAAAGCGCTCTTAAACATCCAGGCTGGGAAAAGACAGTACATCATTTCGACAAGATAAGCAATATTGTTCGTGATTTCGTAGACAATTGCATTATATGTCGAACCTCAAAACAATTATCCGGAGCTACTCAGGTACGACTACATCCTATTATGCTAAACCATTTGAAGTCACACATATGGATATCACTGGAAAATTAGGAACTTCGAACGAACGTGAGTATGTAATGGTAACAGTAGATGCTTTCACTAAATATGTGTTATAACGATATTCAAACGATAAAAGCCACAATAGTACCCTGACTGCCTTAAAACAAGTCGTCTATCTCCTTGGAGCCCCGAGGCAGATCGTCGTAGACGGCGATCGTGAATTTCTAGGCGAATTTAAAGACTATTGCAACATGTTCAATAAAGACATTCACTCTATAGCACCGGGTGCTAATAGGACTAACGACAAGTTAAAAGGGTGATGACAAAGTTGAAGAATAGTCTCGTCATGATAAGAAATTATGAAACGCAAGACATACAGCACTTGAGCGTCTTCAAAGGGCTGGTGGCACGGGTGCAGCTCAACTGACATTATTAACTCGACGAGACGCAATTTCGTCTTGATAAAAAATAATCCTAGATACCAAACATCTTTAATTTAGTGACTTTAAATTAAGTATATCTTACGAAGTTCACAGGGTTCCTGAAAACGACCGCGATCTCGTAAAAAAAAAAAAAAGGGTAATAGGACACCGTGGGCGACCTCACAAAGTCGCACACGTTCAACTACGGCGAGCTCCTCATCCTGGGGCGCAGGCAGTCGTGTCGCCTCCAGACGATGAGCAATCTGGACCCTCTAGTGTCGTAAGTAACTCACCACACTTAGCCACATCAATAATCTGCACGACTACAGAGGAATAAAGTCGCAGTTACGGTGAGAACCTTTTATTATAATTCTTGTATGAGAATACAAGTTACAATAATATGTGAAAAAAAAAACATAATAAAAAAAAAAATATAAAAAAAAAAAATATTTAAAAAAAAAATATAAAAAAAAATATAGATATAAAAAAAGATAAAAAAAATAATAATACTAAATGATATTATTATAATTATTATAAAAAGATGCTATTGGCGTGTGGAGCCGTCCAATAAGCCACTTGTTTCCTCTCCTAAAAGAATTATAATCCCCTGTGTACCACGGCGTACAAGACCGCCCAGATCACAGCATCGACCATTCCCACTATCCTTAGAGCCTCTGCTTTTCGCAGCATCGACCCTTCATCAACCTATCCATTCCTTTTACATAACTAATATTAAATAACTGTTGTCATGTGGAATGAGCAGTAATACTATAACATAAGGTTATAACTAATATTAAATAACTGTTGTCATGTGGAATGAGCAGTAATACTATAACATAAGGTTATAATTAATATTAAATAACTGTTGTCATGTGGAATGAGCAGTAATACTATAACATAAGGTTATAACTAATATTAAATAACTGTTGTCATGTGGAATGAGCAGTAATACTATAACATAAGGTTATAATTAATATTGAATAACTGTTGTCATGTGGAATGAGCAGTAATACTTATAACATAAGGTTTAATTTTCTATTTGATATTTGGGTCAAGTACTGTGGAAGTGCCTGGCTTTACAATGTTAATTTACTTAGTACAGGACAGACACCAGGAGCGATGCAGAGCACGCATCGCATTTCAGAATGGCCGTGTCGGCGCGTTGAATATTATTGAGATGTCAAATTAATTGATTTACATACTTATAACTATTTTAACAATCATTGTAAATGCAACTCATCAATGTCTCTTATAATAATCGATTCCACATTTATTATTTACACATCCGGAATGGTTTATTAAGATGGCCGACGTAAGATTTAAGAAGTTGTGATTTTGACTATGTTGAATTGTTTATTAAGATGGCCGACGTAGAATTTAAGAAGTTGTGATTTTGACTATGTTTAATTGTCTATTAAGATGGCCGACATAGGATTTAAGAAGTTGTGATTTTGACTATGTTAAATTGATGGATTGTTAAATTTAATGTTGTTTCTTTGTAAACAACTTCTTAAATAATTATTCCTTCTTTATAACATTATTTTATGAATTGTAATACTTAAAGCCGTCCGAATAAAAGTTACTTGAATAGCGTGTTTGATAGTATTATGAAAAAAAAGTATTGTGACTGACTAGCAACGATTCACTTGAAGAGAGAGAATCTTTGTACAAAGGTTTTTTATGAGCAGAGCTCAGTTTACTGGTGATTTTCGAGGAATACACATTGTGAGTAGAATCCATGTCAGTTTGTCTAATTTAATTTAATTTAATTTAAATGTTATTTATTTTTAATAATAAATGATAATTAACTTGTTTCATTTTGTTAATATTCTCCTACCTGTAAGTATTATTTCACTATGATAATTGTGACTCACTTAACTAATATAAAATCATAGAACTATAGTTGGTATATCTTATTATAGTTATAGTTACAATAGAATCGATGACTACTATACAGTCAGCGATTCTATCTTTTTTTTAAAAAGGAATAATAGTTCAATAAATTTCCGATATATATAGTATTACAAATAAATTATAATTTCACACCATATAATGAAAAAAATCGGTGCCCGCGTGGGTAGACCTCGTGTGTAACTCGTTTAAAATATAACTCACTAACTAAGAATAACACATGATGCCGTTGTTTACTTTAAAAATTTTCAAGCAAAAAGCGGTTTTTATTTTTTTTCGCGGAAAATGTTTTTTTTTTGGAAATACTTAAATTTAGACTATAAATTACCTTTCTATTAAAAATATTTGCGAAAAGGGAATGTTTACCACAAAAAAAATTGCCGTGGTTTTACCTACCTTAAATTTTCAAGCTAAAAGTGGTTTTTATTTTTTTTTCTCGGAAACGGTACCTTTTACGGAAAAATTTTTGGTACTTAAATTTAGAGTAAAAAATAACCTTTCTATTAAAAATACTTGTGATGTAAGATTGTGTTTCCAGTAATAAAGTCCCGATATAATTATAAATTAAATAAGAAGTTCCAGAGAAATAAATATTTGTTTCCAAACCATGAGTTAGTCTTCATGTACTATAAAATTACAATATCTTATATAAACAATAACACTTTGTGACATACTAAAACTACAACCTATATAATGTTGAAATAAGTTTAGATAAACTAGATTCATAAAATCAATATCTTCAGTTATTACATCTATATATGACTAATACATATATAATATCCTATCTATATATAAGTACATTATTTATATATGTATATTTATAAAATGGCCCCTTCATTACATTGTTCATAAAAGTACACGTTACGAGATATCGAGCCAGCAGTCTTTTTATAGTTATATACAAACACACATAGCTACTGATGTAATGAAATTTTTCACTTCTTTATAAATACAAAAAGGAACTCTATATATACTATATACCGATATACTGTGTTATAATTGTCAATATAACATATTTGAGTGTATTAAAAGATTGAGACTTTATATAAGTTCTACTATCATTTATTTAATGTTGCTTCAACAATGTTATTTAATACTATATACAAATTTTATTTATCAACTTATCAAACATTTATGATTATGTTTTACAAATTTAACATTACATAACTTTCTATAAAATTTTAGAAATATTTTTTCTTATATTGTTGTTTAAAAATGACGTAATTTTATTTCCAAATATAATTAATATTTTAATTAACGTATAAGCAGCTTTAAAACAATATTTAAAGTTATTAATAGGGTTTAGTTGTTTTAATCCATCTAATATTAGTACAGTCCGTTTAATTAAAATGATCTTTGCTCAACTTTCTTATCCTAGAGATAAATCCGACTTAATTGAAATAATGAAATAATGAAGAATTTCCAACTAACTTCAATACTATTTTACACTTTTTACATACAAACATACATATGTTATTTTGTATAGTTGAAAATCAATAATCCTTTAAAGGTGCTATTGAGGTTGAATCTTTTAATGCAATATATTGCAATAAAAAAGTAGAATATAATAATATTTTTTTTATTTTATTTATTAAGACTTGTTCACTTGAAATCCTTAATCAACAGTATTAAAGTTTCGATATTCATTTAAATAAAGATATTTATATAAAGTTACTCTAATAATGAAACAGTATATTAACTATGGGCACTCTTTTCGCCTCCAACTCGACTTTGGACGACCAAGGGAAGACACCGCCTACCATCCCGCGGTGTCAGAGTTCAATGCCGGAAATAGTTTTTCGCCAAAAAACTATCAGGCAGTCTCTATTTTCCTTGGACGTTCATAAGTCGAGTTGGCCGGATGGCATTTCTCCATTAGTGCTACGAACGTGTGCCCCTGAGTTGACTCCAGTGCTAACGCGTCTATTTCGGTACTCCTACCTTAGAGGCGTAGTCCCGGTCTCATGGAAGCGTGCCCTTGTCCATCCGATCCCTAAAAAAGGTGATAGCTCGGACCCAGCTAACTACAGACCTATCGCCATTACCTCCCTTCTCTCCAAAATAATGGAGATTATCATAAACCGACAGCTCCTAACGTACCTAGAGGATCACCAGTTGATCAATGACCGGCAGTATGGCTTTCGCCATGGTCGATCAGCTGGTGATCTTCTGTTATACCTTACGCACCGTTGGGCAGCGGTTATTGAAAGCAAGGGAGAAGGTCTGGCAGTTAGTCTGGATATGGCAAAAGCCTTTGATCGTGTATGGCACAAGGGGCTTCTTTCGAAGCTACTTTCCTATGGGCTTCTCGAGGGTTTATGCAAGTGGATCACCAGTTTTCTCACTGGGCGGAGCATACAAGTCGTTCTCGACGGTTTTTGCTCGGACCCCAAGCCCGTGAATGCTGGTGTACCCCAAGGCTGCGTGCTATCCCCAACTCTGTTCCTCCTGCATATCAATGATATGTTGGATATTTCCAACATACATTGTTATGCAGATGACAGCACTGGGGATGCAGTATATTCCGGTCGTGCAGGTCTCTCTCGGGAAAACGTCGACGGGTGCCGAAAGAAACTTGTGTCTTCAATAGAGACCTCCCTGGGGATGGTCTCTGAGTGGGGTGAACTGAACCACGTTCAGTTCAATCCCCTAAAGACACAGGTTTGCGCGTTTACCACTAAGAAAACCCCATTTGTCGTATCACCGCTCTTCGAGAGCACTCCTCTTATTGCCTCGCCAAGTATCAGAATACTGGGTCTCGACATTTCGAGCGATTGTCAGTTTCGTGGTCATCTGGAGAGCAAGGCCAAGTTGGCCTCGATGAAATTGGGAGTGATCAATAGAGCGAGGCAGTATTTCAAACCTGGCCAAAGACTTGCGCTCTATAAGGCGCAGGTCCGGCCTCACATGGAGTACTGTTCTCATCTCTGGTCCGGATCACCCCAATATCAGCTTCTACCATTTGACCGCGTACAACGGAGAGCCGTTCGGATTGTCGGGAACCCAGTGCTCTGTGAACGGCTGGACTCTTTGGCATTGCGTAGAGACGTGGCTTCTTTGTGCGTCTTCTACCGCATTTACAACGGGGAGTGTTCCGAAGAACTATTCGATCTGATGCCTACCGCCGAATTTCACTACCGCACAGCTCGCCATCGCCTCCTTTATCATCCATACCACCTGGACGCGTGGCGATCTTCAACTGTGCGGTTTTCAAGGACTTTTTTCCCACGTACCACTCAAATGTGGAACGAACTTCCTTCGGCGGTATTTCCAGATCGATACGACATGGGTACCTTCAAAAAAGGCATATATTCCTTTCTCCAAGGCCGGCAACGCTCTTGTGTATCCTCGGATGTTGCAAGAGTTCATGGGCGACGGTGATCACATACCAACGGTGACCCGCAAGCTCGTTTGCCCTCCTCTAACATAAAAAAAAAAAAAAAAAATATTTGTTAATTATGAGAGATTTCTCATTATATAAATCCTGTCGAAATAAAAAAGTGAACTGAAGAATAGTGCTTATATACAACAGATATTAAAACACGCCCGAACGACTGTCTTTACATATTAAAATAGTTTTAAAAATCTTCATTTTGCTCAAAAATATTGTTTAAGTTGTATGTTTTTTTTGAGTCACCAATTCTTATATATATACACAAGTAATAAAAGTAACAATACTAATTGTGTTATATATTTAGTTTTTAGTTTAGAGTTTTTAACTCAACCTTCTTTATATAACGAAAAACATAATAAATGTTATTAAAACCGAAATTCACTTTATTAGGTTTTTAAAACTTTTTATGTAATGTACAGAAATACATAACGTTAACATAAGTTTATTATCAGATATATATAAGGGACGTTAACTTGAACCCAAATGAAGTCAAAGAGAAGGCTCGTTTGTCTGTAATTTCACCATAAAAAAGAGTTCGTTGATAATATTAGAGAAACCTTTGAATATCACCCGACGTTTGTTTTATGTTAATTATTAAACAGATTGTTAAGAAAACATATATGTCTTTACATCATAAGGTAGATTTTATATGTAGGCTACGGACAGATCATTATTACAAAATTTACTACAACTATGTAAATCATATCATTAACTTCTATGTGCCTATTTGGTATATCGGGAGTCGAAACTTAAAAAATTTTTACAAACAAAATTTCATTATAATATTATACCTTATATCATAAAGAAAATATCATTCTGCATCTCAGATCTCTGTTCAATTGATGATCAAATATTCGTGGAGATTAGATATGGCTTTCATTTTTGATGTTCCACTCAATCATTCATTCTCGATTAAACCTTTAGGTCTGGAAAGATGAAATATTACATTTCTCTTTTTGGTCAAGAAACGAAACCGCATTTTTTATTCTAGTATTAGAATATTGTTATTATACCTAAAATGGATACTCTGCCATCCTTTTGATGCATTACAACGTTGACAGAATTAAAAAATAGCTTTGAATTTTGCAGTATTTTTTTCTAAAAACTGTTGAGTAATTCGAAGACCTAGTATTATTTATATATGCATAATATTAAAAATATACCTAACAAAATTACCTTGCCTAATCTTCTTATAATGTAAGCAGAATTCATAATTATATTATTTTGTAACAATTCTAGCCAAAAGTAACAATGTCTGAAATAATAACTATTGCAGTCATAGCTAGATATTAATCATTTATTAAAGTTGAAAGTTTTATTAAAATTATTTCATCATTCTTTTCATGTTCCAAATTTATAAAAGAAAAACGAATACAGCTCTCTTTTAAGTTTTATTAAAATCTATTAAAGAAATTAAAATATTTAATAACTTGCTTTTAAACAGAAAATATTACTACAAATAAAAATTCAAGACATTTAAAAATATCATTACAATATATATAAAAGCTGTAAACTGTGTCAAATTCTTTAAGATCGGACTTCGTTGACAGTTTTAGGTCTATGAAAGACAGAATTAATACTAGCTGTGGTTTAATTTTCAATTGTTCAGACATCTTCAAAGGCTTTACTGCTCGAAATTACATATAAATTATTATTACACAAATTAACAAGGCTTTCTGATTGTTTGATGTCCTGACAGCTAATCACAACTCTTGACAGTTCTGACAAATCATTTTGACTGTAATCATGCCTCCAGAAACTGACCGTAACTAGAATTATATATTCATTGTCTCTGTTAAATACATAGTTTATAGTTGAACGAAGGATAAATGATGAGCGTAGCGAAGCGTTTGTCCGAAAGCGTTTCCACGATATAGGCTCATTCTGCTATTTTTCGTATGTATTTTAGTATGTTTGTTCCGGCGTTGCTGGGTATTTTTCATCCTATCGTCACGAAAATCGGCAGGCGTATTCTTTTAATTATTTGATTTTTTATGTCGAGCCGTTTTTTTGATTGGGCGAAAAATTTAAAAATGGCGGCGTTTTTTAGTTTTGTTTTGAGCGTGGCAGGAGCAATTTTCATCCGATCGCCACAAAAATTGGTGATCATATTCTTTGAGTTTTTTTTTCTTCGGCCATTTTATTTACTGGGAGGAAAAATCCAAAATTGCGGTGATTTAAGTTTTTGTTTTGGCGTAGCAGACGTATTTTTTATGCAATCGTCACGAAAATTGGTAGATGTGTTCTTTGAATTATTTAATTTTTTGTGTAGAGCCGATTTTTTGCTTCGGCGAAAAATTGCAAAATGTCGGATTTCTGATCCACAAAAACGGACTCTGCGGCAGCTAACAGGCTGAAATTTTGTCTAAGTATTCTTGCCGAAATCTAAGGTGTTTTTTTGTTATTTCAAAATAACAAATGGCGGCCATAGCGAATTATCAAAAATTTTAATGTAGAATAACTCCGTTGTTATTTGGTAGACTCAAATTTCGTTCGGTAGTTATGTACCTACATACATATATAGGTATACTTATTCGTTTTTGGAAAAGGCACTTAAAAAGTTTCCCAACATTGTCTCATCTCTAACGTACTGAGGTCTACCGTTCACAGAACGACTAGTACATAAATATTGTGACAAATGTGCACCTAGTAATACACAGCTGACCACAGCTTAGCACTTAGATTCATCTTATAGGTTCTAAATTAAATACTTTCCAATTTTTTTAAACGTTCAATAATTTGCAGGATGTTAAAGCTTAATTTGAATATCAAATGCAACAAGTATTTTTTGTGAAAAATACTTTAAAACGATACAAATACGAGTCAAACAAACAAAAATTGTGGAATATCATGAAGATAAAAAAAAATATATATATATTATGTTTATTTTACAAATTTAAATAAAATTGCATATTAATTAGTTTTTATTCAATATGTTCAATAAAGTGTACAAGTAAATGTAGAAGACCCCTGGTGTTTTATACGATTATAATTAATATAAATAAAATAAACTTTTACAAATAACTAGCAAATAAACACTTTTTAAAGATATTAAATTTCTAAACTAATTTAAATATGTTAATAATTTCACACAAGTCTGTATATGTGATCATATATAAGTACGTTATACAACACAACATTACATTACAACTCCAGTGTCCTTTTAACAAAATTGGACTATAGTAATTACAGGACACGAAGAAATACAAAGCTAAATCTCTATTATTAGATTTTACAGACTATAGTTGACCTAAATATAAAAAAACTAAATCTATTATCACTTTGAAAAAATATAGAATAACAAGTTTGGGTGTTGTAAACCAATTCTTGGATCTGGGACCTCTGGGATCCTCGAGAAGGAGCAGGTTGATATTCTAACAATATTGACCAACTTAATATTACATTTTTATTTTAAATTCGAGAAAGTTTAACACTCCTAAACATGTTTATAGACTATATGAAACTTATTTAGTTTTATTAATTTTAAATACCGCAAGTGATTTGTATTTTATTATTACAAATGGTTACAATTAATATTGCTACAGAAAAATACTTCAATCTTACCATTTATTTTTCTAATAACTTCGGAAATGAGGAAGTCAAATGAATAATGTAACAGCTCATGTATTTTGCCGGGAAAGATACATTTTATGTTAATATGTAACAAGCTTTAATTACAAGAAATGTATAATTTTTATGGTTGAAATTAAATTATATTTAATAAATGTAATAATTATAATTGATTTTGGGGTATTATCATTAATTACATAATTGAAAAACAATATTTTAACAAAGAGGTCTCGATGTCTTTTAAATTAAACCCAATTACTTGAAATTTAAACGTTTGTTTGTTAGTCACAAATAAATGATTAAAAATTACACTTGGTGAAGGAAAGAAATATTAACAGCTTTCAAATTTATATTTCATAATATAATACAACTAACATTCAAAGACTAAAAACAAGATATATTAATATTGATAATAAAATATTGTTCATCTTGATATTTGGTACTAATAAGGTTATAAGTCTTGTCATAAATTATTCATTCAATTAAAGTATAATAATGTTGAGTTACTTACGGTATTCCAAATTGAAGTAATGTAAAATGTGTTTACAAAATTTTATAAGAAACAGAGTTGTTTTTTTAATAAAAACTTTATTAAAGCAATGATGAAGACGCTATAATGTTAGAATATCATTAACTTAGATGTTATACGATATTGTCTCTTCTGTTATATAGTATAAAAGAAATAATAACATATAATTATTATACAATTTGTCCAGTAGAATTAAACATAAATAAGAATCGTTGAGAGATTTCAACAGAAAATATACGAGTAAATACTTCTTAAACAATTGTTAACGCCCTTAACAATGTCGCCTAATAACAATTTGATTGCATAATAACGATAACTAATAAATAATACTTCTAACTAGTTACAATATAAACACGCCACAAAAAGACCAAAGCGGAAAAAAATCCATTAGTAAAATAACAAAGTTAATGAGTTTTCATTTTCTCTGAACTTAACACAAGTCACTTCACGTACAAAATGAGAAAAGTATCCGAACTCGTTAAAGAAAATTAATAACATCTAACTACTCTTAAAAGTATTCTTTTTAAACTGTTATATTATTTATATTTAAGTTTTGTTTAATCAACCCCTTGTATTGTTACTTAGCAATTTACTAAGGAACTTAAAGATATGTATACACGAATTTACTTTATATATATCGTGGATGGGTTTATGTTGATTTTATAAAGAATGTACAGACAATAACGCATGTTTTTCAATTTCAAAGCATTACGAATGTATCACTACAGAGACTAGCCGTTTGAAATTAATTTGATAGTTATTAAAAAACATTTATAGTAGTATTTGTATCAAACATTATAGTAAGAGTGTACTAAAGTTATCTCGTCTATCACTTATAAGATAATCAGATTAAAATGCTCATAATAATGACTGTAATTAAAATGAAAGATAGATGATATCAGTTCAGATGGTAGTTTGGCGTAGAGGTTTTCTTTTTATCATATACCATATACTATAAAATAATTATGTAATATTCATAAGAAAAGTTTTCGAAATAAAACACTTCATAAAATCACTATCCAATAATTTATAGAAGTTATTTGTTTGAAACCAAATATCTGTTTAGCTTTCAAAGTATAAAATCCTTGGCTCAGTTGGAAAGCTCAAATAGTATGCAATTTTAGGTGCAGGTACCATACCCATGACTATGTGCTAGGTTTACGCAAATTGCTTGTGACTTTTTTTAGTGCTATTTGACAAAATTTTTCATGAATAATAAATAAAATTAAATAACAATTCATAAAGTTTCTTGTATAAAATATAACGTTGTTTTAAATGATTATATAAAAGAATATAATATATATATCATTGAATCTAATTTTTTTTTTAATAAATAAATATAATTATTAATATAATCTCCTTAATCATATCCTAAATCACTTTGGTACGTAACATCAAAGAATGATCTCTCATACATCAGTCACTCGTAATGTCAGTTAGAACATACCAAGTCTAATCATAACAACATTACTTACGTAGTCTATTCATATATAATTCGGTCCTATAGTCCTTTATATTTGTGCCTTTCCTCTAACGTTCTCATCTTCCTCATTAATTCACACATATCCAATGTCCATACCATGCAGGAAATATCTACGCAAGTTGTCTAACACTTTCGTACTAATAAGCTTATTAAATAAACCTATATTAATATAACATATTATAATAAAATAATATAAAAATATTATAAAAATGGAACAAGGTTATATCAATTTAAATTAAAATAACAGATACGATCGATACATGTACTCGTATATTATTCAAATCTCTGTGTGTATGAAGATAAAACCATACAATTACATACTTTATTATCATTCTTGTGTCCCTAGCACAGTTCAAGCAAGACTTTATTTAAGAAATCCACTAAGTTGGTTACCATTCTTGTTAATTTTTAAGAAATATAATATTTTCTTATATTTAAATTGATGGCAACTTCATCCTCAATAACTGTGATGTTTCTAAATAATACTTTTAATACTAAATGAACTAGTGACCCTTACAGATTATTTTTATAGTGTTAAAGCTTGCAGCGTTGCTAAAATACCACTGACTACAATTTAATACTTAGTATTAATACTAAATATATACTAAATACTGAGTTATATATATTTTCAAATAATTTTCCCTATAGAATATTTAAAACTTACATGAAATATTCAACAACCCGCAGTACGTGAAAGTTATATCTGAGTATCAATAGCAACAAGTATGTGTTGTGAAAAATACATAAAAAGAACTGTTTCACACAAAATCAAGATAAGCTTTGCTCTTTTTTTGTTTTCTAGTGTACTGGTATTTTAAATTATAACGATACAAATATACATATATATATATATATATGATGGGAAATATTTCAGTTTTTCAATAACAATATAAATTATATAATATAAAAAAATATATGTATTATTAATAAATAAATTATTAAATACCAATAGAATATACCAATTAAATATGTTATAACAAAATGAATATGAGTAAACTAAACATTTATTTATATCGTCCAATATTTAGGACGTCGTAAAGTAGTAGTAGTCGTATATCATTAAACCTGAATGCAGCCACAGGCCGGCTAAAAGCTAGTCGAAATATTAAACCAAATCTAGTTGGTAAGCTTTGAAAAGTTCACATAAGCATTTATAATTTACAGACAAGTAAAAACAAAGTCATGTTACAACAAGTTACAAAACGAAGAAGCCATATACTCATAAAGTTCCGCTATAGAAATACAACAATTACCGTATTTAATTTATCAAAGTTGTCATCTGTCATCTTTATTTTTGATAAGATTCCAGCTCTATTTACCACAAATAATATAATCTGTTGCTGAGAAATAAAGAATAGCGAGTCCAATATTTTAAGTAAATGTTCATACATTTTTCATTCACTATTTTAATAACTATTTCACATGAAAGCAAGATAAGCTCTACACTAGGTTTTTTATTTTCAAAGAACTAGTGGGTTTAGAACCAGCATTGTGTGAAACGATACAAATATGAGTAAAACAAACAAAAATGGTGGAATATCGTGTACATTTCTATTCAAATTTTCAAGAAATAAACGTTTATTTCAGACATTTAACTGACAGACAATATTTTTAATAAAGTGTACAAGTAAATGAACAAGACCCCTGCTGTGTTATGATAATATAATTAATATAAATAAAATATACTTTACATATAACTACCAACTCTATACTTTTAAAAGATATCAAATTTCTAAACTAATTTAAATCTGTTTAATAATAATTTATGACCTTCACACAAGTATGTATGAATGTACATATGTTCATCATTAGTCATATATAAACAGTAACTAAAGTAGCCTTCACAATTGTTCTAATTACAGAGGAGATACCATTCCAGTGTCCTTTTGACAAAATTGGATTTTAGTGATTACATCACACGATAAAATACAGAGCTGAATGCAGTCTCTATTATTAAATTTTATACACTATAATTGACCTGTATGTGAAAAAATTTTTGACCAATTAGTTTAATTTTATTTATTTAATAAAGCTCAGTATTTCTAAATATATTTATACAGAATTAGAAACTTCTTTCATCCTTCGTCCTTAAAAGTTTGCCACAATAACAGTAACTTGTTAATGAAATTTCAAACTAGTTACAATATAACACGCCATAAAAGAGACTAAAACGGAAAAAAAATAATTAGTAAAATAACAAAGTTAATGAGTTTTCATTCTCTCTGAACTTAACACAAGTCACTTCACGTACAAAATGAGAAAAATATCTGAACTCCTTAAAAACATTTATTAATAACATATAACTACTTTGAAAAGTATTCTTTAAGTGTTATAATATTTATATTTAAGTTTTGTATAATCAACCACTTATAGTATTAGAAAGTATTTTAAAGATATGTATATAAAGATTTGCTTTATTACCTATTATATATCTCACGCTTACGCATCGCGGATGGGTTTGTATTGTGGTACGGTACCCTTTAATATAAAATTCTGATAGATTATACCTCTATTTGTCAGTGTTTATTTTTGTAATAAGATAACGTAAGTTAGTTATAAGTAAAGCACAAACAAAGACTTTACTCGTATGTGCGAGTAAAGTCTTTGTCATTATATTTTTCTTATCAAGAGTGAAAAAATAAATAAAATCACATAAAAATGCACCTCTTACTCGTAACCACCAATATTGTCTCCTCCTTCATCTTCTTCTTCAAATCCTGTATTCGCGCCTTTCATTCATAAACATCCGACTGCTTGTACTATTTCAAATGAGTTCTTAAAAGAAAGTTGTATTAAACTTATCTGACAGTTATTAAAAAAAATATTTATTATACTCTTTAAAATCATTGTGGGTTATCAAAGTGCATAATTTGTAAAGAAGATTTGAGTAAATCTGTACTAAAGTTATTTCATCTATCTCTTATTAGATAACCAGATAAAAAATGTTGATACTTATAATTAAAAGGAAAATTAGATAAAATCGGTTCAGGTGGTAATTTAGCATTGAAAGGTTGTCTTTTTATTTTCTTTTATGAATTTATAAAATGATTGTGTTATGTTCATGAAGTAGTAAAGAGTAAATGGCGTTATATATTTTGTTTTTGTAATAAAATCCTTTATAAAATCACTAACCAGTTATTTGTAAATGTTACTTGTTTGAAACCAAATATCTATTTAGCTTTTAACACACAAATCCCTCAGCTCAGCAGCGGCTCAATTGGAAAGCTCAAATAGTATGACTTTAATTTTATTTGCTGGTAACATACCCACGACTATGTACTAGGATTACACAAATTGCTAGTGACTTTTTTTTTAGGAATCTTACTAAATTCTTTATAAATAATAAATAAAAATAAAATAACGATTCATAAAGTTTCTTCTATAAAATAAAACGTTGTTTTAAAGGATTATTTACAAGAAAATAATACATATTTTATTTTATTAAATCTTTTATTGAATAAATAAATACTAGTCGTTCTGTGAACAGTAGACCTCAGTACGTTAGGGGAAGAGACAATGTTTTAAGTATCTTTTCCAAAAAGGAATACCTTTACCTATGTATGTATGTAGGTACATAACTACCGATCGAAATTTGGTTCTACCAAATAACAATAGAGTTATTCAACTTTAAAATTTTTGATAATTCGCTATGGACACCATTTTTGATTTTGAAATAACAAAAAAACACCTTAGATTTCGGCAAAGAATACTTAGAAAAATTTCAGCCCGCTAGCTACCGCAAAGTCCGTTTTTGTGTTAAGGATCAGAAATCCTCCATTTTGATATTTTTCGCCCAAGCAAAAACGGCTCGACATAAAAATTTTAATAATTCAAATAACACACCTACCAATTTTCGTGACGATTGCATAAAAAATACGCCTGCTACGCCAAAAACAAAACTAAAAAACGCCACCATTTTGGATTTTTTCGCTCAATAAAAAAAACTGGTTGACATAAAAATTCAAATAATTCAAAAAACACGCCTGCCAATTTTCGTGACTATAGGATGAAAAATACGCCGACTACGACGGAACAAACATGCTGACATGCGTACGGAAAAATAGCAAAATGGACCTAACTACGGGGAACGCAGTCCTTAGTCAATTATTACTCACATAATATCCTTATTCATGTCCCAAATCACTTTGGTACGTAACATCAAAGAATGATCTTCATACATCTGTCACTCGTAATGTTAGGACATACTAAGTCTACTCATAATTGTTTACGTCATCATCATTATTTACGTACTCTGTTCATATATTGTTCGGTACTATATATACTATATATTTGTATATTTGCAACTTTCCTATAACGCTCTCATCTTCCTCATTAATTCACATATATCCAATGTCCATGCAAGAAATATCTACGCAAGTTGTCTAACACTCCCGGACTAATAAGCATTTATTAATATACACCTATTAATATAACATTAAGGCTTTTGTAAATATTATAAAAATGGAACAAGAACTGTGATATTTCAATATTATGCTTTTAATACTAAATTAACTCGTGTATTTTTATAGTGTTAAAGTTTGCTGCGTTGGTAAAACACAACTGACAGTTTAATACTTAGTATTAATACTAAATATATACTAAATACCAAGATATACCTATATTTTCTAAATTATTCTCCCTAATATATAGAATTTATATGAAATATTCAACAACCTTCAGTACGTGAAAGTTATGTCTGAGTATCAATAGCAACAAGTATGTGTTATGAAAAATACTTTAAATGAAATGTTTTAGATAAAAGCAAGATAAGCTTCACTCAATTTCTTGTATTCTAGTGTACTAGTATTTTAAATTACAATATATATAAAACAAACAAACATGATGCTAAATATTTTCAATTAGTCAGTAACGCTATAAATAATATAACTATATATATAAATATATAAATATATTAATAAAAACTTTTTTAAATCAAACATTGAATATTTTCATTAAATATGTTATAACAAAATGAATATAAGTAAACTAAACATTTATTTAGGTATAATATATAAAAAAACTAGAGTCAGTTATTCTTTTTAAAATATATCTATTTCATATATTAAAAATAAGTTACTTCACACAAGTATGTATAAACGTATGTGTGTGTAATTTAGTTGTACTTTCAATCACTCACACAAGCTCATCGGTAATCATATATAAACAGCAACAAGTCACCGGCGTCACAGTTCAACTAATTGCAGCAGAGATACAGTTTCAGTGTCTTTTTAACAAGATTGGACTAACAATGATTATAGGACTCGATAAAATACAAAGTTTATCTCTCATTCGATTT
Source organism: Melinaea menophilus ssp. n. AW-2005 (assembly GCA_918358695.1). Classification (NCBI taxonomy): domain Eukaryota; kingdom Metazoa; phylum Arthropoda; class Insecta; order Lepidoptera; family Nymphalidae; genus Melinaea; species Melinaea menophilus. The sequence goes on from OU911052.1 coordinate 16,921,938, forward strand.
TACAGACTATAGTTGACCTGAATATAAAAAAAACGTGCAATATAATTTAAAATAAATAAAGAATGGAAATAAATAGTTTGAACTTAAATTTCCAAAGAAAAAAAATAATGTATATATATTAAATGCATAAATACCTATTTTTTGTTTGCATCGTTCCCACGTCAGTTTTGTTAAGAATACTGATTTGACTGATTATGCAATATGATTTTTATATGAGTTTATTATGCATTTATATGATTATATAATGATCTGATCGCAAGAACACAAACTGTTGATAAACATACACAACATTATTATTTTTATCTTGATTGATCTATGATTTTGATCACTGTGAATTATTAATCCTTCATCAACCATTATCTGATGGGTCATCGTTCCCTGCCTTAATGTATTACCTAATATTAAATTTACATTTATTACCAAAAATAATCTACATTTTTATCATTTATTTTGTTCCCACTGAGACACTATTAGCGGAGGTTCTAGTCCCGGCCTTGTCTATATTTCCATTATAATTTTGTGTTAAACAAACTAACACTTTATATAAAGTTAGCATGTTTAAAGACAATTTTAAATATTTATCCCATGTCAAGTTATAATAATAATGGTCCAGTTCAGGACGTACACACATACCACAAACCATAAAACGCCTTATTGTCTGTATAAACACCGGTGACAAAATCTTAATACCGTGATCTACATTTTCAATAATTTGATAAGTGCCATCTATTATCATCTTTCTGAAACTAACTGTCATAAAATATTATAAAACTTGCCTTGCACATGCAGCGGCGGTGCTCTCCTGTCCTCAGCTCGTCTCTCCATCGCACAATTAATACCACATCCACTTTTAGTTACATTGATTCATTCATGTCCACAATTATTATTTACACTGTATTTATAATCCTATGTGCTAACCAAAACGTATTATTGAAAAATTATTTCAGTTAATCTCTATAACTGATTTATTACTAAGATTCAAAGAAAGTGTGTTCAAAGCCTTATTTATTAACAATGTATACCAATTATTTTAAAATACGAAAAAAAAAACAGTAATTACAATACAAAATAAATTAGTCAAAGTTAATAACTGCCCGTAGCCTCGTATTCATAGCACTCCTGATTACAGTAGCTACGGAATTCGTAGCCATTGCTACGCGACAACCGCACGCAATCCCGCCATCGCAAGTGCTACGAACGTTAAATTAGTAAAGTCATAAATCATATCGAGTATTATCAAAGGACCGCAATGTATTAGTTTTGTATGAATGGTTAATTGTTAATCAATAATTAACCTGTAGACTTAATTACTTTAATACAACTTTTTCTATATTTTAATAGCCATTAAAAATATTATTAAGTAATATCGAATATCAAAATTATAAATAATATTGGATATTTTTATTAACAAATATATCGTATATTTAAAATTTTAGTTAAGATTTAATTACAAAAATATAAAATAGGTATATTTTATTGAACTAAATCTTTATTTATATACTCTTCTTATCCGTATCCTGAATCATTTCAGTTGACAAGTGAGATAAAATATTCATTGTATTATTATTTACGTTGTCTATCCATCTATCAATTGGTCCCATAGCCCTTTAGTAACATATTAGTAACATTTCTCTAACTATCTCACGTTCCTCATTAATCTACAAGCATCCCGTGTCCCTGCAGGAAATATCTACCCAAATTTCTACCACTTTCGTGCTAAAAAACTATTGTTAATATAAAAAGTAATCTGATAATATAAGGCTTTTATTTTGTATTATTGAAATAGAACAACGTACTATCAATTAAAATTATAATAAGAGCTAACACCAATACAAGTATATTATTCAAATGTGTGTGTGCAGACAACATCGATAAAAACACACAATTACATACTTTATTAGTTTTTTGTATTGAATGCTTCGTTTCCCTTATTTACAGGATTCACTACGTTTGTTGTCTTTTAAGAAATTCAATCCTTTCTTCCATTTACATTAATGACATCTGTTCATCCTCAATAACCTACTACTACTAGACTAGACGATAGACGATATCTCGAATTCCACAAATTATTTTAACATATCGACGGATTTTATAATAATTGAAAATGGCTTGACAGATCTTGATCTACGTATATCAGTAGCATAAACCGGAATAAAGCCACAGGCTGGCTAAAAGCTAGTCGAAATATTAAACCAATTCTAGTTCGTAAGCTTTGAAAGTTCACATAAACATTTATAATTTACAGACAAGTAAAACAAAGTTATGTTACAACAAGTTTATGCAAATATTAAAGTAAACTTGAAGTGCTTAGTCAAATAATAAAACTAGGAAGCTATATAAAGTTTCGTTAAGGAAATACAACAATTACCATGTGTGATTTATCAAAGTCGTTGTCATCTCTCATCTTTATTTTTGACAACATACCAGCTCCATTTACCACAAATACTATCCAAATTATTTTTATTTGTTTAATATTATTTATTTGATAATATAATTCTGTTGCTGAGAAATAAAGGGTAATGAGTCTTATTTTTTAAGTAAATGTTCATACATTTTTATAGTATTTTAATAACTATTTCACATGAAAGCAAGATAAGCTCTACACTAGGTATTTTATTTTCAAACAACTAATGGGCTTAGAACCAGCATTATGTGAAACGATGCAAATATGAGTAAAACAAACAAAAATGGTGGAATATCGTGTACATTTCTATACAAATTTTCAAATACTAATCGTTTATTTCAGACATTTAACTGACAGACATTATTTTCAATAAAGTGTACAAGTAAATGAACAAGACCCCTGGTGTGTTATGATAATATAATTAATATAAATAAAATATACTTTTACATATAACTACCAACTCTATACTTTTAAAAGATATCAAATTTCTAAACTAATTTAAATCTGTTTATTAATAATTTATGACCTTCACACAAGTATGTATGAATGTACATATGTTCATCATTAGTCATATATAAACAGTAACTAAAGTAGCCTTCACAATTGTTCTAATCACGGAGGAGATACCATTCCAGTTTCCTTTTAACAAAATTGGATTTTAGTGATTACATCACACGATAAAATACAGAGCTGAACGCAATCTCTGTTATTAAATTTTATAGACTATAATTGACCTGTATGTGAAAAAATTGTAAAATTAGTTTAATTTTATTTATTAAATAAAGCTCAATATTTCTAAATATATTTATACAGAATTAGAAACTTCCTTCATCCTTAAAAGTTTGGCATAATAACAGTAACTTATTAATGAAATTTCCAACTAGTTACAATATAACACGCCATAAAAAAGACTAAAGCGGAAAAAAATTCATTATTTAAATAACAAAGTTAATGAGTTTTCATTTTCTCTGAACTTAACACAAGTCACTTTAGAAGAGAAAAGTATCAGAACTCGTTAAGGACATTTATTAATAACATCTAACTACGTTTAAAATTATTCTTTTTAAAGTATTATATTATTTATGTTTATAATCTTACTTAGCAAATTAGTAAGGAATTTAAAGATATGTATACACGAATTTACTTTATTACCTACTATATATCTCGCGCTTATGCATCACGGAGGGTTTTATATTACAATGTCGATACTCTCTAATACGAAATTCTTCTAAATTATACCTCCACTTGCCCATTTTTACTTTTGTAACGAGATAACGTAAGTCAGTTATAAGTAAAGTATGATTCTTTACTCGTATGTACGAGTAAAGTCTTTGTCATTATATATTTCTTATCAAGAGTGAAAAAATAAATGAAATCACATAAAAATGCACCCCTTAACCACCAAAATTGTCTCCTCCTCCATCTTCTTCTTCAAATCATGTATTCGCGCCTTTCATTCATAAACATCCGACTACTTGTACTATTTCAAATGAGTTCTTAAAAGAAAGTTGTATTAAACTTATCTGACAGTTATTAAAAAAAATATTTATTATACTCTTTAAAATCATTGTGGGTTATCAAAGTGCGTAATTTGTAAAGAAGATTTGAGTAAATGTGTACTAAATTTATTCCGTCTATCTCTTATTACATAACCAGATAAAAGTTTATATTGATACTTATAATTAAAAGGAGAATTAGATAAAATCGGTTCAGGTGGTAATTTAGCATTGAAAGGTTGTCTTTTTATTTTCTTTTATGAATTTATAAAATGATTGTGTTATGTTCATGAAGTAGTAAAGAGTAAATGGCATTATATATTTTGTTTTTGCAATAAAATCCTTTATAAAATCACTAACCAGTTATTTGTAAATGTTACTTGTTTGAAATCAAATATCTATTTACCTTTTAACACACAAATCCCTGGCTCGGTTGGAAAGCTCAAATAGTATGCCTTTAATTTTATTTGGTGGTAACATACCCACGACTATGTACTAGGATTACACAAATTGCTAGTGACATTTTTTTAGAGCTCTAACTAAATTCTTCATAAATAATAAATAAAATTAAAATAATAATTCATAAAGTGTCGCCTATAAAATTTAAAGTTATTTTAAATAATTATTTACAAGAATATAATATATATTTTATTTCATTAAATGTGTTGTGAAAAATACTTGAAAAGAACAGTTTCAGATAAGCTTCACTCAACTTTGTTGTTGTTTTCTAATGTACTGGTATTTTAAATTAAAACGATACATATATATGAATAAAACAAACAAACATGATGAGAAATATTTCAGTTTTTCAGTAACAATATAAATAACATAATATAAAACATATATGTATTATAATAAATATATTATTAAATACCAATTGAATACTTTAAATAAATACATTATAATAAAATGAATAAAAGTAAACTAAACATTTATTTACCTATCATTTATATCTATTTCATATATTTAAAATAAATTACTTCACACAAGTATGTATATACGTATGTGTGTGTAATTTAGTTGTATTTTCAATCACTCACACAAGATCATCGTTAATCATATGATTAACGATGAGTTTGTATGAGTGATTGAAAATATTTATATATATAAACATTAACTGAAGTCACCGAAACCACACTTCTACAAATTGCAGCAGAGATACAGTTTCAGGGTCCTTTGTAACAAGATTGGACTCATAATGATTACAGGATTACTGGATAAAATACAAAGTTAAACGCAATCTGTTATTAGGTTTTACAGACTATAGTAGACCTGAAAGTGAAAAACAACATACAATATACCTTTAAATGAATATAGAATGAAAATAAATAGTTTGATCTGAAATTTCCCAAACAAAATATATATATATATATATATAGCACATAGGAATATATATGTATATATATTAAGTGCAAAAATACCTATTTTTTGTTTGAATCGGACCCACGTCAGTTTTGTTAAGAATACTGATATGACTGATTATGCAATATGATTTAAATATAAATTTATATATGCATTTATATGATTATATAATGATCGGATCGCAATAACACAAACTGTTGATAAACATACAAACACATTATTTTTATTACATTGATTGATCTATATTTAGGAGTTCAAAAACATACAGATGTTTCATATAAGTATACGATTATTAAGCATAACAGATGCGATTTATTTATAAAATATTTCACAAAAATAATTTTGTATAAACATATATTAGCATTGGTACTAACTATTTTAACTGTTAAAAAACTATTTGTTTTAAGCGTTGGTATTATTTAAACTATTTAACATAATTATATAATTGTAACACTATATATACGAGTGACTTTGGAGGTGTTATAAGTGACTGGTAGATAATTGTCTGTTTAGTATGGTTATTGGACGTTTAAGCTTAATAATAAATAATGAATAAATAATTGAATAAATAAATATATAAATAAATTAATTGTTTAGTTATTTTTGCGTTCTTTAGGTCCTAGACGCTTGTCAATCTCAGTAAGTAATTAAGTCGTATTTATATAGAGTTATCCACTCTGAATCATTAATCCTTCATCAACCATTATGTGATGGGTCATCGTTCCCTCCGTTAATGTATTACATAATATTCAATTTACATTTATCATCAAAAATAATCTAAATTTTTTTTCATTTATATTCATCCCACTGAGACACTATTAGCGGAGGTTCTAGTCCCGGCCTTGTCTATATTTTCAATGTTATTTTGTGTCAAACAAACTAACACTTTATATAAACTTAGCATGTTTAAAGACAATTTTAAATATTTATCCCATGTCAAGTTATAATAATAATGGTCCAGGTTATGTAAGTAAAGTATAATATAAACATTTATAAATACATGACACACAAAGTCTTGATATTTATATACCGTGATCTACATTTTCAATAATTTGATAAGCGCTAACTATTATCATCCTTCTGAAAGTATTTGTCATAATATATTCTAAAACTTGCCTTGCACATACAGCGGCGGTGCTCTCCTGTCCTCAGCTCGTCTCTCCATCGCACAATTAATACCACATCCACTTTTAGTTATATTCATTCATTCATGTCCACAAATTGTTTACACTGTATTTATAATGCTATGTGTTAACTAAAACGTATTATTGAAAAAAATGTCAGTTAATCTCTATAACAGATTTATTAATAAGATTCAAAGAAAGTGTATTCAAAGCCTTATTTATTAAAAATACGAGTATATACCAATTATTTTAAAATACGAAAAAAAAAACAGTAATTACAATACAAAATAAATTAGTCAAAGTTAATAACTGCCCGTAGCCTCGTATTCGTAGCACTCCTGATTACAATAGCTACGGAATTCGTAGCCATTGCTACGCGACAACCGCACGCAATCCCGCCATCGCAAGTGCTACGAACGTTAAATTAGCAAAGTCATAAATCATATCGAGTGTTATCAAAGGACCGCAATGTATTAATTTTGTATGAATGGTTAATTGTTAATCAATAATGAACGCGCCAACTTAATTACTTTTTTAATAATTTAATGGCCATGAAAAATAATATTAAGTAATTTCGAATATCTAAAATATTACTAATATTTCTTTTTTTTTTTGTAGACTAATATTTTTTTATAAACGTAATATAATTAATATTAAACTCACTTTTTGATACAAATAACAAAATATAACCATACACTTATTCTTTCAAACAATGTGCGATTACTTGAAAATAAAAACTATTTAATTAAATTCGCGCGTCGAGAAAGATTAAAAACTTTTTGCATTTCACGAAACCATAAACCGTTATTAAAAAATATATATTTTTAAATTTGGAACTGATTTATAATATTGTTTATTCGTTTTTCATTTTATTTAAGTTTCGCTCACTGATCACACGTTCACTCGGGATGAACTCGCAAAGCGACTGACCGTGGCAACTCAGTACACGCTCTGAAGACTTATGTAAGCACTTCTTGCTATCGACTGCCTTATTAAACTTTAAATAATTTAAAGACAAATTTAATATAATATAATTTTATTATTATATATTATTATATATTTAACATTGTGAGTTATATTTATTTTCGAGTGTACACAAAAAGTTTTTTTGTTTGCGAAATTATTATGTACTTCTTTCTGTATGTTATCAAATAGATTTTATATTTTCTGAAATATACCTAATGTTAGATTTGTTAGTGAAATAGTAATATGACAATTCTGAAATAAATTTATGTGAGAAAAATATGTATTATTCAATTTAAATTTAATTGTTTTTTTTGTTTTGTTTCTTTTTTTTACCCAAAATTAACGGAGATTAACATCAAGCAGCCTACTCCTGTGTATGTATGTATGTATATACCAAAAAACCAAGGCCACAAAACCTTTGTCTAACAACAAGTAGTCATTAGTTGTAGAATTTAAGTATTCTATTCTTCATTTTAATCATGTCTACAGAGCTCCATCGTACTGAGATATTAAAAAATAAAGAAAGTTCTTTGTCTGTACGTCATTGTTAAAAGCACTCCACTTCTGTTTGCTATAATTTATATTTGCCCCGTGGCTTTCATAGTATTAAATATATTAATTTAAATAACATAATTTATATATATAGATATATATATATATATATATATATATATATATATATATATAATTGTACTGTCTGTTTGTCATTCCATATTAACAGCTTTTCAATAAGTGCATATGAAAGTGTTAACAGGACTTTTTTATTTATTTTTTTTTATTTTTTTATTCTATCTCTGTCTGTTTGGTCAAATTAATCTCTGGAACGGCTGGACCGATTTTAACAGAACCTTCACTGGTGCATAGATAATGTTATAAGAAATAACTTGAGCTTTATTTTAAAAAATATTCAGCGCGAGCGAATTCCTGTGCACATCCAGTTATTAAATTATATTTTTATCTGCGCCGTAACTTCAAATATCTGTTTTTCACCCTTAAAGTATTATCAGATCATGGCCAATTTACCAAATTAACAAACAACTCCCCACCCCCCTGAACATCCCCACTTTGTCAAGTTGGTAAACAATATTTCGTAATCCGCCTATTCGTATACATACCTACATATAATACATATAATAAAAGACTACGAATAATTTTAATACTTTTATAATTGACAAAAAGATATCGAAAAGTGTACATCTGAAAAAACCAACCGTTTTAAATAGCGAATCTTTAATTATCTTTAATCTTTAATAGTGAATTATCTTTTAATGAGTAACCTTCAATTTCGATTATAAGACATCGCTCTGAGAGAGATTACCCGATAATCTTCTTAAAAATATTACGTAAATGTAAATTATTTCTAAAATTGTGACTTTTCCTAGTCTTATATATCGTATGACTTTGCCTCATTTTATATTTTATATACTTATAAAAAATATAAGATAGGCAAAGTAAATAACTTATATTTAAGAATGCCCTAGATTGATAGCAGAAAATATGCCATGACTGTACTGACACATTATTCCTGTTGCATTTTAGTTTAGTTGTTACTGGTAGCATCATCATAAAAAATTCATTTTGTCGGTAAAATGTTGAAATATTTCGTGTATTTTATTTGAATTCACATAAATATTTTATAGCAGACACGTATTTATTATACAGAGGGAAGCGAGGATGGGGCAGGGCGGGGTGAAGGGGGAACTTCGGTGGCTTTCATTCATAGTACGGATTTAGCTGTTATAGCTATAACACTTATTGCATTTGAAGCCGATTTTGGGACAGTTCTTAATTGATGAGAACTGAAGTGGCTTGAAAATAAAACATTAAGTTAATTATTAATTGAATTATTACACTTAATGTCAATTATTACATTTATTTTATTTTTTGTTTAAAAATACGCGGTGCTGAATCAGTGTGGCATCAACAATCTTAGTTATGTAATACGTTGTTGTACGTCTACCTCGTCACCGATTTCTTAATCATGTTAGCCTTATTTAGATAGAGATATTAAAACTATTTAATGATTTATTTTACGCAAAATATGCACTACACTATACTTCTACTAACACTTGATTAAATGTTAAATATTTATTGATATGTTGAGTATTTTTTCAGTCTTAATTTAAATATAGTAAGTCCCGTAGCAGCACGAACAGAAAAGGATTTACGATAAGAACTTCTATTTTACTTTGGCACTTCGAGAAATTTCAGTGCAACACAAGAGCACTCACTAGATGAACTTCATTCAAAGTTTTCCTGAAGTAAATCGGACCATAATTATTCAGCAATTTAACATCAACAACTTATAAAAGGGTTAACAATTGCGTATTTCGACAAAAAGTGAATGGGAAGCTGATTAAATCACGGTGGTATTCGAAATGATTAAATTTACTCAAGTCGAGGATAAAACGAATGCACAAATTGTGATCTCATTTATCAACTGGCGAGCATCAGTTTTCAGCATTGAAATAGCAAACGACAGCAAATTAGAGGAGTAACGGGAGATTGTGCAAGTAAAATTTAAATTGAGGAGGAAGATTTTGCAGTCGCTTAATGGATTGTAAGGAATGATGAAGCCGCTAATTTCTTACATTGTCTAGGTACGATAATGGAGTTTCATTATCGACAAGACTGTCCAAAAATTTATTTTGTTATGCAGTTGTCTGCTACCAACCATCACAGCCTGCGATTTAATAATGCTACGTCACGGGCTATAGTCTTCCTTGCACGAACATATAATTCGAAGTAGCACATGAATAGCCCTTTCTATCCCAGATAAGATGGCAAGTCTATAAAGCTGTATCCTTTTAATAAACCTTTTTAAATAAGGACTTTTCTTTCAGGGATAAAAAATTAAACATCCTCATTTCACTTTGAGTTCATTTAAGCATTTGGGATACTTCTCAAATTATTTATTTATTATTTAACCCCTATATATTATTTATATATTGGGGTATATATTATTTAACCCTTAAAACCCAATTTAATAAAGTATCTTATTTATATAAGTCTGAATGTATCTATATGTTTATTTATATATTTTCGACTTGACTGGCTGGTAGAGAATGCTCTGTAACATTAAGCCCATTGTAACATTTATTGTACAAAAAAGAAATAAATAAAAAGTCTTTACTACTAGGGTCTCTCACAAAGAATTGTCAAATCTGGAATTCAAAGTTGAAACCTCGTGGCCAACAGGCTAACAGCATTTGCGATCTGCCAAGTCAAACGATTATGTATTCAAGAGATCAAGTGGATGGGAGCCAAATAAAAACCTATAATCTAACTTTTAATTAATGAATATTAAAAGGCTTAAGTAATGGTCCAAATAATAAGCTTTTAAACACTTGTCTTAAATAATATATTATTATATACAATACAAATTTATGTTGAATATGCCGCTTCGAGAGGCTCCCTAGCTTCTGTCAGATTACCAAACGATAAGTTATATTTATTACTGGTAAACAAAATTATTAAAGATATCATAAGAATGGATTTCAGTATTTTAAAAATAAAGGGAAACATAAAAATTTGACCCATTAATTAATAATAATAATATTACTGTTAAAAAAAATAAATAACGTAAACGTTTAGATTATTTTTACCTTTTTGTAAAATTCACTTTTTTTGCGCCGTTAAAGACTAACATAGAGCTTTCTTAATATACAATGATCATTTTATTTAAGTAATGTAGAATGAGAAATTATCCATCTCTGGGATATCCCAGATCTCTATCGCTTTCATCTTACCTATAGTATGATGTACCGTAATGCGTTTTTAAACGTAACAATCCACCTCAAATACCCACCGCTACAGGCTCGAATTCCGCGAATTCCGTCCGTGTTGATGAGTCCCCTATTCTACGTATATTATTTTTAAAAAATATTGCTAAAAGGAGTACTAAGAATATTGTAATTCTTCTTATTAGGAGTAATATAATCCATTGTAAGTATTTTATAGGGGCAAGTATTTTATTTTAAAAAGAAAACTAAATGGAGAAAAAAAAGAGATACTGCAGTAAAAATATATTGGGCATCCTGATAATTAACTGCATTACTAGTTACTGGAGTACTGATAATAGTATTAAAAATATAAATTTAACTACATACATACAAAATATTATATTAGGAATATTTAAAAACACATTACAACTATGTTATTTTAAATACTGAAATGGCAATACTTGCAGATTCACGTTGTCAATAACATTCTTGTCTTCTACACATACACACAGCTTGACTTTGATATTATACTTTTTATGCTTAAACTAAACTAAAATAATTAACTCTGAAACTAGAATGCATTTAAAAAAATTAGTCACATTACATAGACTATTTATTTATTTATTTATTTAGCTTCACGCCATATCCCTTGCGGGGAAGCCAGAGACGACGGAGCACCAAACGCTACTGTCCCTGCATACCTCTTTCGCCTCGGCCACAGACATCAACCTCTTCATACATGCCCTCCGGGGGGTCCTCATGCTCTTCATGCTTTACATAGACTAATTAATCACATTATTAAAACTTGAATAATTTGTTAAGATAATTAAAAACTTTTTACATGAACCTATTTCCCTTTGGACTAATATGTCTGATTTAAAATGCACTTTTTTTTATGTAATAATATTTATAATAAAAACTTTCATTTCAAATTAACATTGAATTATTATAACAACATTTATATGACTAATAAGCTAAGGTAAGTTATTTAGAAACAACTAAAATTGTTATATTATTTAACATCCACATCAATAGAAAAGCAGTAATTATCTAAATTAGATAGAAATAATATAATCTCATTTAAATATTCATTTAATCAAATAAACCTTTATATTTATATAGTTTCTCATAGTAATGTATGTTTTAAAACAAAGTACTACTACTTACTCAAATCAATACTTACTCAACCATCAAAAAATACCTTCTATCTTACAATTACAGTAGAAAGTAATGATATTTTAAAAACTTTTTATGATTAAAACATATCCAAAGTTTTGTATTTTAGAAGTAATTTTTACTTTAATAAATCATTAACAGTATATATTAGAATAAAAATGATACATAACTTAATGATCAATATATATAATGTATTATTCTTTACTACTACTTGAATTCGGTACACCGTCAGATTGCAACAGTTCAATGGATGCCGATAATTGCTCCAAACTTTGAACCAGCTGAACCATTTTATCATTAGAAGTATTCTCGATATCTTCTGTTGGTTTTTCAGCATCCCCATATAATCGGAAATGAAGTCTCGCTAAATTTTCTTGTTGGTCACGTATGTTGATCATTTGCTCCATACTACATCCAGTACCAAATGCACTTAACTTCCCTGTGTGGAAATCATCAAGTAATTCGAGTAATGCCTTCTCCATATGCTTCACATCTGGAGTTTCTTTAGGAAAGTTTTTAGGTTTGTTGTTAGAGCGCATAAAATCACGATGTAATCTCTTCTCATTGACATAGGACACTTTTGCAGAATCATTTATGCTATTGTTGCCTGTACTAGTAAATGCTTGAGGGTTTTTTGAAGTCATACTCGCTGCTCCACTAGAGACTTTGTTGCTTGTGACTGGTGACATTGGAGGCTGAATTTTTTGTTCCTCTTCTTCCCCTTCATTGTGCATTAGCTGTTGGGTTTCGTTTGCTTCTTCTATATCTAAACTCATGTAGGTAGATTAAATATAACAGTTATTACTTAATCACTCCATTTCTAACACTTCGATAAAATTGGTATTAAATAAATTTATTCTAATTTATGTTCGATTGATCCTTTTTAAAATGTTTTATAAGACCGATTATAATCAAAAGATGGATGTACTCTGTTATATATATTGTATCTTAGTTATACTGGTATATTCTGTAAAATTAACTGGATAAAATAATTTAATAATTATAAAATGTTTACTGTTCAACAATCAAGGTCAACTTGTCAATTGTCAGCACTCAGCTGTCAGTATTTATGAACTTAACATAGCGTATATCAAAGTTATATTATTTAAAAATATCTCACATCTACATAATTGTCAATCGTTTACAGATTGGGTGCTTCAAACTTTTATTTATATTTTTTAAATCCTATCTAATACATTCTTATGACCTTTTCATAAACCAATATTCTTATCTAATAATAATAAACATTATTACAAAATTTTTGAAATTGTAATAGTTGTACTGTTTTAAAGACATAAATTTTTCTTCATTTCTATAGTCTTCACACTGTTTGTAGTTTAATATAACATAAAAATAAAATTAGGATTGAAGTCATTATTTTATACGTCAATTTTCGTTTATAGCAACTTTTTTCAGGTAAATACTTAGATTTAAGAGTTTAGTTGTCAAATTAAAAACTGGATTTGAGTGTCGATTGAACGAAGTACGAACGTTTACCGATTTGTTGTTTTCGGTAAGTAATCCTAATTTCTTATATTTTTTTAGGATATATAAAATTAAGAACTTCAAGAATTAATCTACATGAATTACTATTGATATAAAAGATTTTGATTTCTTTGTGTGTCAGTCTCCATTGTCCGTTTTTTTCTGGCCACATCCTCAATAATTGTGGCACATGTTTCGCTCGAGTACCGACAAAAAATTATAAATCATTCTTCCATTACTTCTAGCTCAATGCTATTTTCTTTTTGCTGTAGGTGAACGTCCTACACGTATTGAGTTTTCGAACACTATATTTGGACGATACGACACTGCTACTTGTATGTTCGTATTTTGTATATATTGACTGCATCGCCAACAAAATTAATTGTGTCGGTGACCAAGAAATTGTAATAAAATGACGGCATCGTCAAATCTCGATCCGAAACTCCGAAACCGACTAAAACGTTATTTGCATACTGGGAATGAGGTTCCAAAATACTATCCTGGTTGTTGGAGCTCTCATAAATACTTTGAAGTTGATAAACTAAAGGCGATTGATGAAGCTCTGCAAGCATCGCCTAATAATGTGGAAGTTGTGAATATAATTTTACAGGTAAGCTATTAAATTTACCTAAAAGTTATCCAATAATAATTAATCAAAATACTTATTTAGTATTACCAAATAAATCTATAGTTTCAATTCCTTTGACATTTTCTATCCTTAGTTTTTTTGCAAGTTATAAATTTAAAGTGGTTTTATTTAGGCTTACAAAGATGGCTGGTATACAAGATTTGAAACAATTGCTTTTGCTTTGACGAAATGTCTACTTGTTGGTTCTAATGCTGTTAAAGAAGCGACATACAAAGCTGCTACCGAGATATGTAACACTCCAGAGGAAATGATGATGTTCAATAAATTTACCAGGCTTTTACAAACAGGTATAATTGAAATGGAAATTATAATTTATGAAGATTTTATCGTTTTGGAGACGCCTGTAATAACAGTGATATAGATGTTAAATGTGGATAGATCTTCAAAACCCAATGCCGTCTAAATATATTTTTCAATAACATTAGCATCAAATTATGAAAAATAGTTATTCATTACTAATATTATATTATGTGTATTATACAAAAAAGGGAATGGTCGTGGTTGGTGCAAGAATGTCAAGGAGTGGTACACAAAGAAAGATCCGATGGAATTAGCAAAGGAGATAAGTAGAGTGCGAGCAAGGCACGGTCGCTCTCACAAAACATTGCTTCGGAAGTCTCATATGAAGGTTGCCGAAAATGATACTGGTATGTTGATACTTGTAATGGTACACATTATTTATTTCTGTATATTAATGTTGTTAATACTAAGAGAATTTAAATTGATATTGTTTAATATACCAAAATACCTTATCCATTTCTTCACTTACTAAAATAAATCTAGATGTCTATTGATTTGTTTGAAGAAGGCAGCCTTTTTCTAACATTAATTAGCTTTTGTCATATCATTACCTATATAAACATAATAAGGTCTAGTTGTAATTAGGTTTTATTCTCTCAAAGAATGAATATAGATATAGAAATATATGCTTTTAGTGAGAGATGCAGTGATAAAATATGCTATATTCGGTCTTAAACGAGCAAAGCAACTCGTGGGCACCGTTGAGGGCACAAAAGATATATTTGACTATCTCCAAAAAGTTGAAGACATGCGCCACTGCGAGGATCCAGTTGCAGCTGCTGATATTGCCACACAAAATCATTTTACTCTTGATCATGTACCAGGACATCTGCTGACTGCACAGGAAGTAAGAGATATATCTTAAATTTTTGTGTTTATAACGTGCCTTTCACCTATTATTTTACTACGATTGGCTGAGCTGAGGATATATTATTTATTCATAATCAGTGTCTGTCATTACTTGCTACCAAGCTCAATATAATGATCAATTAAATAATGTTGTTCTGTGTTTTATTAAATATAATATAAATATACATAAAGTTAAAAAGTTTGTCTTTGACACCCCTAACAGTTATAATACAATTTAATATTTCAGGTTTGGAATGCCATCCTGCCGCAATTCTCATTGAAGGATCTGCTATACAATATCCAGCGCATCCATAACATGGGATTCCTAGCGAGCGACTCCACTACCACAGCTGTTCTCATCTCTCTCCTCAACAACCAGGAAGTTATAAAGAAGTCGAAAATTACACCAATAGAAGTATACATCACCTTGTGCAATTACAAGAAAAAGACAAGGTGAAAATCTTTATATAATTTTAGTATTAGGAAAAAGAAATAATTTATATTGTCAAGTATACAATATGACTATCAGAGCAGAAAAAGTAGGTTATTAATTAAGCTGTAACAAATGTTAGTTATCATTGTGTTATTGGTTTTGTAATTGTATTCTTACTTATTTATATTCTTATTTGTGTATTTCAGGCCATTAAAATTTGAAAAAGCTAAAGTGGCACTGGAGAAGCAGACCCGTCGTCGTACCCGTCAGATCTTTGATACTCAGACGGAGTTGTGGGAATGGACGGTCACTAGACGACATCCAAAGGAAGTCAAGCATTGGGGTTAGTATGTTTGACATATGTGTGACAGTGATCATAATACAGAAATACCTAGCTGAGTTTGTTGTGTGGTTCTTCTCAGATCAGGATGCACAGGAACCCTCATGATAAATATGATATCCAAATAGGCTCTCCCGACACTCCCATATAATGCACAGAAGTGATCACTGTCATTGTGTCTAAGTGGAAAAGATATAAAGAAATAAATATTATCTCATATAGTATTATCATTAAATATAACATCCAAGGTTTTTCTATAATTAGACACACATTACACTTCCGATTTATGCAATTAATTTTATTCCAATAAAAAAAAATACATAAAAATTGAAAAACTGGGTTTAAAAAGAAATAAACTCTAAACTATGAATATTCTATATATAGATTAATTAATTACAACAGGCATCGACCAGCCTCCAAATCCCTCAGTGCTGGCCGCTCTGAACAAGCTGATGGATCAATCTTGGCTACTCACTCCGCCAACTAAAAAGCGTTATCTCATCACCTTGGACATGAGACACCACATGTTTAAAGGTAACTTTATATTTTATTTTTAGTTTCTTATTATACAATTAATGTCAAGTTTAAGGGGCGGCAAGTTTTTTTCTCTTATAGAGGTTTCTCATTAACCCGAGTTTCTAGCTTACAGAATTACAGGAAGGGTTAGTATCACTTATAGCTTTAGTATTAGTTCAACAGAATATAATTTGAGTCCCTCAAATTACATATAATAAAACAATAACTGGTCATTTGAACGCAATGTATTATTTATACCTCAAAACAATAACAAAAATCATTTGGTAATTTGAATAGAATATGACTTTTCCAAAGTTATAAATGTTATCTGCTATTTATTATTTAACTGTCGCCTATAGTTATAGTTATAGGACTTAGGTACATTGAAATCTTACTTAAAGAGGTTCAAGTGAAAAATAGTCATTTATACTCTCATTAACATAGTTTTCTCTTTTACCCAGTCTGACTTAAACCTTGACTTCTACTTCTACTTCTTATATAAAATAAAATTAAATTGTAAACACTTTTCCAGGTCGTCATTTTTGCAAAACCTATGCAGTAGTACCCAAAAAGGGTAAGAAGACTACTAACAAGAGCACTCCGGGAGGCGGCGGTGATGCTGATACTGAAAAGAAAGAGAGCAAGAAACACTTGTATGCTGAATGCTTTTATAACAAGCATGTCACTCCTGGTCATGTTGGTACGTTATAAAAATACACCCATCTCTATACTTAATTATAATTTTACTAATTTTATAATACTATAACTATTTCTAGCAATAATCCTGGCTCTCCAACTGTTGAAACGAGAAAAGAACGCAAAGCTAGCAGTGTTTACTGAAGACGGGATACAGTTAGTGTCCATTGAGCGCAACTTTAGCAACATTGAGGAGGCAGAGTTCGTTTTACGGGTAACAAACATATAATAATATTATTTTTATTTTACGAAACAAATGATAAATAATTATTACATGTAAGCTGTCTTCACAAATATTATTGTAAAAATCCTTCAACAGAAAGCCAATCTCGGCCGAGTCCAGCAGGATGCTCCAATAGAATGGGCGAATAAGACCAAGCAGAAATTTGATATCTTCATCAACATGGTTGACCGAACCACTCGATACATGGAGCTAGATCTCACAGCGCGTGGGGGGCGCGGCCCCGGGGGACGCTACGGCCCTCCCCCGTCACCTACCAAGGAGATAGCTGATCACTGTCCCCTAAGAGCCCTAGAGGAGTATAGGGCAAATAACGTGAAGGACGCCAAGTAAGTTGAGGCTATATCAAGGTTGCCGAAAAGATTGCTACTGACAGTGTTAGCAAATTTTTTCATGTTTTTTCTTATGTAGTTATCTGAAATATCTATTATTTATTTATTTATTTATTTACCTTCACGCCATATCCCTTGCGGGGTAGCCAGAGACGACGGAGCGCCAAACGCTACGGTCTCTGCATATTTCTTTCGCCTCGGCCACGGACATCAACCTCTTCATACATGCCCTCCGAGGGGTCCTCATGCTTTTTACGTGATCTTCCTCCAGTAACATTGATACTGTGTTTTCGAAGGTCACTCGAGGCCTCCCCTGTCTCTCTTACCGCTCACTTTTCCTATATAAATCTTTTTTACCATTCTTTCATCACTCATTCGTTCGACGTGCCCAAACCACCTGAGCACGTTCTTCTTCATTCTCACCGTGACATCTTCGCTAGTACCTGCCATTCTGTGGATCTCTTCATTGCAGATTCGATCAGCTAGACTGACTCCGCATATTCTGCGAAGAGATCGCATCTCCACATTCATTCTCCGCATTCATCTTTCTTAAATATCTATTAACATATCAATAAAACATATACATATATCTTGTGATGATTACAGGTTGATCGTGATGTCCCTGGCCTCACACCGTGTGGCGACTACCGATGGAAACCACGAAGGAGTTCTGGATATCATTGGCATTGATGAACACGTCCCCAAACTCATGGATGCATTCACACTCGGACAGTTTCTGTAAAATGTTGATTATATTAAAGTAAAGTAACTAGATCTAATATTGTCAATCAAATCAAGATTCAAACAAAAAAAACAAATTTGAAGTATTTATTTAAATCTTTAACTCTATTTCTTAACTTATTGTTAGTAATTAACTTATTAATTCCAAGTACAATGCATTCATGGCATAATTTTACATACATTATTTAATTTACTTAAGTGTATTAGATCTAGTTACTTTTAATTAACAATTCAATATCGGTTGTCTGCAATCTTTCAATCTTACCTCAGTATTCAGTCTGTTTATCAAACACCATAATGTGTTCCGGAACCTACATGAAATTTCTGAAGTGTGTTTTTGTAATGGAACTTGCTTTTGCGTTTTTTTTTCAATAAAATTACTCCTTATAAGATCAGTTATTCACTTGTAAAAGTCCTATTTAAATGGATCCAGCTGTTTCAGAGATTAGCTGCATCACATTTTGTTTTTAGTATTAAAAAATATACTTAAGTGCCCTATATTCTCTCATTTGCATTTAGTGAAAAACTGTTAATTTGGAATTACAAACAGACACTTCAATATTATTTATATATATAGATTTGGCCTAAGCAATGAACACACTATGTGATTACATACATATACATATTTATATAAGATAATTATCAAAAAAACACAACATGGTGCTTCTTTTCACTCTCAATTCTATAATTGAGAGTGAAAAGGTTGTATTGTGAACATTGTAAATTGTTTAATAAAATAATGTTTTTGTTATATGAATGTTAACGGACCATACATTTTAATATGATATTTTTGTTTCCGTAGTGAACATTGGATCTCTCGTTATTATTGTAATTTGTAAGGTAGTACTGAAAATTCTTCATAGTCAAGTTTAACTAAGTAGTTCAAACTAACATCATGAATCGTCTTCGTTTTATTATTATTATTATTATTATATCTCTTTGGTATGCTTTATATAAACTAGATAAGTGTAATATTTATAGATGTAATAGAAATCCTAACCTTAGATTAGTGATGTGTTTTTTAGTGTTTTAATATTAACAGCTGAGGTTAGGATTTTGTGTAAGCTTAACTACGGCTTCTTTTAACAGGGTCTCTTTGGTATTGAAAAATTTGGCACCCAAAAAAATTTATAACAAATATGTGTTCAATGTGTGAAAATAGTTAAATTATTTCCATATTACGAGCCCTTTAAAGATTTTGTAAAATAATTGTCTGCCAGTACTTGGTTATTGTTTAAAATTTTATTTGTTACTGTTTAATCATGTTGGTGCGGTTGTGGTTTATACTTTCCTATTTGCCAAAGTAAATAATGCATTTTTAATATTATTGATAAAAGTACTGGCACTCAATACTAATTAGCTATTATTATATATCTCTGTAGATAGATTGAAATTGGAGACATGCTCATTAAAAGGATTCACGTTTTTAAATATGCCAAATAACGGATATCTCACTAAAATATTTTTAATAGTAAATACATATTTATTACCTTAAGAATGGGCATGTATCAATTTTGTTAACACTAAGTAATAAGAGAATCCGTTTCGGGTAATTGGTTACTTTTGTACCGATGCGAGCGGTGTCTTCGTAATCTGTGATCACTTGGTACTCTCTCGGGTTTAAGTATTTTATATCTGTGTGTTGAAAGTTGGTTAAATAAAACACGAAATTGATAGGTTTGTGCTTTTTTTTTGTATGTAATTGTTTTGTTTTGTTGTTTTATATAACATACTTAATTAAAGTGGCCGATGTGTTAATTTATTTGGACAGTTGTCGGTTTCAATATTGTTGATGTTGGTCACTTGATATTAACACTAAACCTACCGACAATTCTTGTATACCTGTTCTTACCGCACGCGGTCAAATTGACCGGTAATTAAAAGTTATTTTATTATATAACGCAGGTAATAATGGAAATAACTCAAAAGTAAAAAGTGAAGAAAATATTATATGCATATTCTAAGAATTGTCATATAGTTGGATAACGATATAACGTTTAAAAATGTGTTAGTTTTACAAAAGTTTAAAATCGGTCAATTTGACCGGTACTTGGTAGGTTTAGTGTTAATACCTGTTGAAAGCTTGTTTCAAAAATAGCATTCTGTGATGTAAAGATGCCTTGGCAACTCCACTTTGGTGATATAAATTAGGCTGGTTTTTCTTTTACTAAATTTAGTATCAAAAGAGAAACGGCCAATTCTAGAGTGTAGGATAGATAATACAAAAAGTTACATATTTTGTTTGAATGTGGATTCCACACGGGTTTTTTACTTGGAATTATAATAGCATCATATCAAAACGCTTCAATTTTAATTTATTATAAAATATTTGCAGTTTTTTTTAATAGTAATGTTTTTATATTTTGAAGTAAATGTCAAATTAATGATTATAATGAAAATTTGTTGCGTTTTTTTATGAATGTTGTTTTTTTTGATGAACCAAATCCGTCCCATTCGATAACGTGTTGCTTTCAATGCATACTCCTAGGTTTACAAATATAATAATTTGTTGTTTAACAATTCACAG
The DNA here is from genome assembly GCA_918358695.1 of Melinaea menophilus ssp. n. AW-2005. Taxonomy (NCBI): domain Eukaryota; kingdom Metazoa; phylum Arthropoda; class Insecta; order Lepidoptera; family Nymphalidae; genus Melinaea; species Melinaea menophilus. The sequence continues at coordinate 16,943,297 of OU911052.1, forward strand.
CGGCATATCAGTGGCACCTTATATATAAGTAACAAAATGTAGAAACATTTAAAAAATGTACTTGCATGTTTGTTCTCACATTAAACTTAAACTTCTAAATTAAATGTGTTTTATTTATTTTTGGTACAACCATACTTTGAGTTTTGAAGATTATAAGAAGAAAAGAGCTGTCTTCAAATTAGTATTTATTGTGCTTTCTTAATAAATAGATTTTGTAATTCTATAAGAGAAACAAACTGATAGTTTTATAATCTGAAATTACTTTTTATACTTATGAGTAATATCCCATTACTAAATAGTCATTCTACAGTTTTAAAGTTTATAAAACTGTTTGTTGTTTGATAAGATTTTTATTTACCTACATGGACATAAAACTTTTAAGGACACGAAACGTCAAATGTCATCCATTTCATATGAGACAAGTTATTAGATGCCTGTTTATTTTAGAAAAAGTAAAAACAAAAACAGTATAACGGTAACTTAACCGCGATAACGCTATAAGGCCATTTTAGGTTACAACGATTTTTGAGATTGTATTAATAGCATCTCATTCAGATATTTTTAATTAATTATATTTTTAAGATAAATAAGAATACCTTCATATGGGCTTCCCGGGAGATTTTGTAAGAGAACTACCATCTTTGCCACTGGGTGTAACTTACAGGTTCTTTTTTGACGGATTTTGCTCAGACCCTAAGTTCGTGAACGCTGGTGTTCCCCAAGGTTGTGTGCTATCCTTCTCAATATTTCTTCTAAATATAAATGATATGTTGGTTATTTCCAACATTCATTGTTATGTAGATGACAGCAGTGGAGGATGCGGTATATTCCAGCTGTTCAAGACTTTAGGGAATGCATGAAGAAAGTTTCTATTATCGAGATTTTATCTCGTTCAGTTCAATCGAAGGAAGAAACCAGTTTGCACGTTTACCATGAAAAAGAAAATTACCAATTGACCACGTATAGTGTTGAACAATTCGTATAGTCAGGTAACCTGTGCACTGTGTAGGACTACATCCCTTGACAATGCGTGGGAACGTAAATCTGAGTGTCGTCTACCGCATTTATTACGGAGAGTGTACCAAAGAGCTATTTGATCTGATTCCTGTCGCCGACTTCCATTACCGCATTGCACCTCGTCATTGCAATACCATCTCTACCACCTGGATGCATATAGGTCCGCCGTAAGCAGCCGTGCTAGGCGTGTACTGCAGGAGGGTGGCACGTCCAAGGGGGCGGAAAATCAAGCGAGTCATTACGTAATACTCAAAATTATTTTCATATTAAATAGCCTCCTCATTTAACATTGAGCATAAAAATTGCATCCCATGAACAAAAACTTGACTTCCAAGTAATAATAGTTGGACTCTATGAAAGGCAGGAAAGGCTAAGCCTTAGCCTTAAACCTAAGTTAGGGTAATCCCCTCTCAGCTCATTTCTCAACTAACAGGGTAGATAGGTACTCGTATTTGAACTCAATCGCGTGGTGGATAAACAGCAACGTTTGCACAGCAAACTGTTATGATATTGCTAATAGTTCTTCTGCGGTAGGTCTGGAAATAATAATTGATATTTAAACATTGTGTGATTTTGTTCAAATAGATGATGATAATTATGAAACATCTCACAGTGCGAAACAGGAGTGCAACGAAATTGTAATTATGGTAAATACTTACTTACTTACTTTACCAGAACTAGAAACATTGTTCTATCACCAAAAGGGAGAAAAGGAAATTGATTTAGAAAAAAACAGCTTTTCCTCGATTTACTGCAAACAAACTTACCGCTATCGATTGTGATATTTAAAACTCCCCTCCATATTTTTATGGTATTTTGGCGACGAACTTCTGGAGCAAATTGTAGAGAAAATTAAAAATAAAATATATATTTAAAACATCTTCAAAATCATTCAAAATTATACTTGATGAATTGAAAAAGTTTTTAGGTTGCAGTTGCTAGGATTTCAACGATAATACCATGCAATCAATGTCAGGGTCTTCGGGATATGACCGTTTACACAAAATCAGGCCAATATTGGCAACTTTGAAAAAAAACTTCCTACAAGAGAATCACTACCTGTTGGCGAGCAAATGTCTGTTTTCAAAAGTTTCAAATATTCTGCACAAATACCATCCAAGTAACCCACATACATTGCTGGTACTTTGTGATAATAGCGGGTTTGTGTATATTATTGAAATTTATTCCGGAATGGAAAACAATCAACAAATAAGACATACAAGTTAGCCTGAGCGAGTTCAAATAACGTCGTGCGCTATTGGGTAATAAATGTTGGTTTACTTTGATATTTAATACGTATCTCATAAACTGATCTCGTAATTGATGGGTACTGTGAACAATGGGCGTTTGTGTTTAAGAGTCAATACAATCACTAAAGAGGTACTGCAATAAACAGAAAAAATATCCAAAGGTGGGCTATCAAATTAAAAAAAATATATAACCAGCATATTGATAAGCTGTATTCCTGGAAAAAAAGTAACAAAACATAACGGTTGCAAAGGAATAAAATATTTATATAGTGTGAAAAAAGTCGAGTTGAACTCTGCCTCAATAAATATAGTAATTGTTTCCAAAATTTTCACAATAAGATTTTAATTATATTAAACTTATTCTTATATTATATTGTTCTAGTTTATCAACAAAAAAGTATAGTTAGGGTTCAGTGTACCACATATGGAACAGACAAATGATTTTGCAATTAACTATTTGAACTTTCTGGTACGTACCAACAAGATATGGAACGTACTTGCTGTAAAAAGCGAACTTACTGGCTGCTCAAAGGCTGGCAACGCTGTTAAATAATAACTTTTCACCGCCCTATTTTATGTTACAAGCCAAATTATATATGCATGATTACTTCGTAGATAGGGCAGTCTATACCATATATAATACTCTGTGGTACTACTATAGGATTATAAATCAATGCTAAATAAAAACGGTTTCACATTCCAACAATAAATACTCTGTGGTACCCACTGACATTTAACAAAAGGTTACATCTTACAGGCACAGAGTATAGTAAATATAATAAAAATGTATTTACAGCATTTATAGCCTAATTTATGTAGCAGTTTCATGAAAATTCATATTTATTCAATCAGTCTAGTTGTTTTTAAATTTCTCCCACAGAAGTCTTAGCAAGGTAATATTATAAATATTTTAAAGAGGTATGTATTATAAAAATATTAGAAGCGTCCCTATCGCCAGGGTACATTTGCTTCGATTCGCAGATAATATGTTTCCGGGCTTATCATAACGATCCTCACACTGTAATCATCCTACGACATGTAAAGAAAACTCACATCACGACTCATGTCAACGTTGGCGAATGCCGAACAACGTTATTCGTTCAACTTTTTACGATTGTTCGTTAAATTCTTTTAATTGAATTCAGGGATGTATTTCTAATCTTCTCTGTAGAAAAGTCTTTATTGCAGTTTGGTATCGCTTCCAAAATATTTAGTAACTATGACGGGTGATGTAGATAAATGGATAGAGATTGCAAAGAAGTGTAAATATCTACCAGAGGATGATCTAAGAGAGCTTTGTAATATAGTATGTGATTTATTACTAGAAGAACCGAACGTTCAGCCTGTACAAACGCCGGTAACAGTATGTGGAGATATTCATGGCCAGGTAATTAAATTAAATATTTAGTATCATTAATTGTAATCTGAAAAATGCAAGCTAAGTTGTGGTTAAAAAAAAAACACTTTATATTCATGATTCTTTACTCTCTATAGTAAAATTTATCAATATATTTTAGGCTTTCCTAAGTGTGCTAAAAGTATAAATAAAAACATTGATCTATTTTCATTCCAGTTTTATGATCTTGAAAAGCTTTTTCATATAGGTGGGCAAGTTCCTAGCACACAGTATATATTTATGGGAGATTATGTAGACCGAGGGTATTATAGTCTTGAGACTTTGACTCTCTTGTTGGCACTTAAAGCAAGGTATCCCGACAGGTATGAGCTTATTTAATAAGAAATAACAGTTTTAATTGTCGTTTGAAAAAGATCCAAAAATAATGTACAAATTGTGTAAATTTTCTTAATTGATATCCCATTTACAAATATTTTCAGGATAGTATTATTACGAGGAAACCATGAAACATGTCAAATAACAAGAGTTTATGGTTTTTATGATGAATGTCTAAATAAATATGGAAATGCAAATGCATGGAAAGACTGTTGTAGAGTTTTTGATCTTCTAACAGTTGCTGCAGTAAGTATATATTCTATAGTTGTGTAGTACCATGTAGACTTTTAATGGTAATGTCATGATTAATTTAAAATTTTAATTGTATATATATTTATTACAGTTAATAGATGAAACAGTATTGTGTGTCCATGGAGGATTATCTCCAGAAATAGCAATGGTGGATCAAATTAGATGTATTGATAGAAATCAGCAGATACCTCACAAAGGTGCCTTATGCGACTTACTGTGGTCAGACCCAGCCGACGTTAAAACATGGTAACTGGTTATTTTAATTATATAAGAATATTACAATATGGGATTAGTATGTAACAATATTACAAAAAATATAATTTGCAAATCAATTTTAATATAATTTTTAAATATAGTTAGAATTATAATTTTCTTGTCTTCTATTTATTAAAAACCAATATATGTTAAAACTTATTTCTAAACATTTATTTGTTGACGGCAATTATAGATCGCACCTGTATATACATATTTTTTATTTTAAGGGCTCTAAGTCCCAGAGGGGCCGGATGGCTATTTGGCAGCTATATTACAGACTTGTTCATGAACTACAACAATTTAGATTTAATATGCCGGGCACATCAACTTGTAAATGATGGTATGTCTGTTATTATAACAAAATATGTAACCATAAATACTATTAATTTGAATCAAACAATCAATCAATTGTAGTTTTAAGTATGTTAGCCAGTTTTTATGATACTAATGAAATAATTGTACTTGCTATACTCTATTAAACGTAACTTATTACATTTTTTAGGCTTCAAATACATGTTTGATGGAAAGTTAGTGACTGTTTGGTCAGCACCTAACTATTGCTACCGTTGTGGTAATGTGGCCTCAATATTGGAGTTCAAGACAGTGAGCAAACGAAGTTTCAAGATCTTCCAAGCCGTCCCTGATAATGAAAGAGAAGTCCCACCTCAACATACTACACCATATTTTCTGTAACTTCTGGGCTCAATGTATTATATTTAACATTAATTTCTATAATAAATTGTTATATATTGAAACGTGCTTCTATTGCAGTTTTTGTTGTTATTAAATAAAGAGTATTTCAATGAGATAATACTGAATATATTTCCTAAAAGTACCACCGATGATCAAAATAAAAATACCAATTTAAAAAAAGTTTATTTATTTTGTGAAAAATTACAGTCAGATTTTTATAAATCAACAGTTTTTTTGTATTGTTTATTGTTTGGAATTCTTGATAAAGTGGTTTAAATTTCAAAATTAATCACAAATTCTGAAATGTACAAATCTTTTAAATACTGATTAAGTTATTTTAGTCCCTGTTGTAATCAAAGGTATAATCAAAATAAGATTGATCAAAGTTTTGTACACGTATATAACCATCTTCACCACCGGATGCAAAACTCTTGCCATCGGGATGGAATGACAAACTGTTGATAGGTCCAAAGTGACCCTTAACACGCCCAAATTCCTCTTCAAAGACAAGGTGGAAGAAACGAGCATCGAACTTGCCCTGTCTTGTTGAAGTTGTAGTTACTTCCATAGCATCTTGACCACCACCGAGAACTACATGGTCTAGAATAGGACTGAGCGCTGCAGAATTGACGGGTCGTTCAGTTTTGTATTCCTTTAGAAGTTCAAGTGATGAAGTGTCAAATAGTTTAGCAGTTTGATCCTTAGACGCAGTTATGAACATGGTACCATCACGAGATAACTGCATGTCGTTAACTTGATGTGTGTGCTCTTTAATGGAGTGTAATTTTTTTCCAGTCTGGAAGCAAATTTACAAAATATTTATATCATTGAAAAAGTAACAAAACTATGTGTAACTGGTTATAATTTTGGTCACTTAAATTCTTTAGTTACTATATTTTGATGTCTATCAAGATACAAACTAATAGTTTACATTTTAGCAAAAGTCTATTATTTTAACACATTCGCAACCACTGACCTGAATTCACATCATTCCAAATTCTATTCCTGGTTGCCACTGACGTGAATTTACGTCAATTAAAATTATATAATATTTTTTATCCACCCCCTGACAACACAAGTTTGCAACAACCAGTTTCAGAATTTCATTATATTACCCATCAAATTAGAAACATAGAAAATTAGCAGGGCTCGAATGTGTTAATATGGTATATTTGTAAATAAAATAAAAGTATTCTTAATTTAAGCATACCCTTAAATCCCACTGGATGATGTCACCAGCTTCATGGCCTGTAATAATGGTTTCATCCAAAGTGCCCCAGACCATTGAAGTAACTTTTGAGTCGGTAATTTCCCATTTTAGTATTGGAGCTTGGGTTGAAAGAGAATCATCAATAGTTCTTGTGTCTATAACAAATACCTAAAAAAAACAAGTTTCACAAATTATTGAGATATTTGCTTTTTTTGTAAAATAAATAGATATTTCTAGCTCATTGTTCAGTACATGTATACATACAAAAACACAACTTTATCCATAGTCAAAATATTTTATTGCACTGGAAATCAAACCCATTATTTATTAAAAAAATTCAGTGCCTTTCTGGCACATAGTCATCATTAGTGAAATATTTACAGGACTTTCAATTATATAGAAGATTAAACAATTTTTCTACATTATTTGTTTCAAATAAAAAGTAGTTTATTTTAAATTATTAATCTTACTTCACAAGGGTGACCCATGGCTTTATCAGTAGTGTAAGCAGCCTGGTAGGCACTGAAGCTGAAGTTACATGTTCTCACAGAAGAGTTTGTTTTTATTGTTGCTATGTTCTTTCCAGTCTCCAAATCCCAAAGCCTAAAATATTGTAAAAAAATTTGTTACTATTCATTTAACATTGTTTTAAATACATGTATGTTATGAATTAAGTTTAAAAATATAAACTGTTTTCATGATATTTATAACAATAGCTGTAACAGTTGCATATATTAAGTTTAATATAAGCAGCTGTTACAGCTACAAGTGTTGACCAAATGTTTAACCAGATAAAAATTTAGGTAAAAGCATACCTGCAGGAACTGTCACCACCACCAGTAATGAGGTTAATAGTCTGCCAATCGACGTCAAGACACCAAACTACGCCTCCATGTCCATTGAATGTGCCTAGCCTCTCTCCATTTAAAGACCACCACACATTGGGTTTGGAATCCTTGGCTGCAGAGAATAATAGGTCTCCTTCACGATTATACTTGATTTGCGTGATGGCACGCTCGTGCCCTTGCAACATCAGAGGTTTCTGTGAAGCATTAGATTCATATTGTAAACAGTTTTTAAATTTAAACGTCGTGAACAATATAATAAATTTAAAGGATAAATTATATACATATTTTCTATTTCTTACCATGTTTTAGGTTTTATGAGTGATTCTATAAGAATTTACAATCTGACATGTGGCGTACCGCTAATATGACAGACCTCTCTTAAAGAGCGAGAAAATAAATTGTCAAACTGAAGTGTTATCTGTCAGTATAGTCATATATGACTACAGATATTGTACTACACAGGAAAAATAAAAAGAGAAATAATGTTGATGATTTTATTTTAATCTTACGATATTTTTTATAATATATATTTTGTTAGTTTTTCCCCGTTTCTTAAAATGCTAAATGAACAAATTATTCGTTCCGGGTTGTTTGTCGAACTGAATAATCAAATCTTATTATTCTGATTTGTCATATAATTTTACAAATCAGTTCATATATCTTTTGGGTTACTTTTTCAGAAGTCACCTTTTAAGCATCTCACTGGTTTGTTTCAAAGCTCAACCAAGCTCTTCGGTTTCGTTGTATTAGTATAGATTACGTAAAATAGAAAAAATGTTTTGGCTAAGACCCAGTGAAGCCCAGGTTATTAACTTTCTTCTTTCAATGTAATAAGAGAATTATAAACATAACAATGGCAGCTCCTGGGAAGCTTGAAGGATCACCAGTTGACAAAAGGCTTGCATTTGGCTTCCATGGTCAGGTGGTCATTTTCCATGGTCAGGTGGTCTTTTTCTCATTTTTTCCCACACCGAAAGGCAGAAGCTATTAAAAGTAAGGGGCGGACTTGAAAGTTACTTTAGATATGGCTAAAGCCTTAGATCGTTTATGGCTCAAGACTTTTTAAAATCAATCTTGTTAGAACGAGTGATTGGCAGTTTCGATTTCAAAGCGAAGTTGTCTGCAAGGAACAGAGCTAAGCAGTGCTTCACACCATACCAATAGCTATGGATATCTTAATTAAGTGTCTATCGACTTGTCAAAGGATGACAAAGATCTTGTTATTGCTTTGGTGTTGCAAGAGATCGTGATTGCGACGTTTTCACTTGCTACCAACTGACCTGAATGCCCTTTTGCTCTGGTATAATATTAAAAAACTTATAATTAAGGTTGCCTGGTAGAGATCGCTTGTTAGCGATAAGGCCGCCTTTTTGTATAACCAAATTATTCTATTGACTATTTGTAACGTGTAAATTAAAAATATTTGTTTTTCTGGTGTGCAATAAAGTATATTTATTATTATTATTATTATTATTTTATTTATAGGATACAAGCTTCTAGACATCTCTCTGGTGTAATAGGTAGGTTAGCCTCTTTCAGCCAAACTGATTAAGCTCTAATATTAAAAAAAATTCTAAACCAGCTAACCAATTATATTTTATGCGGTGTCGATTACAAATGGAACTCTTATTAAGGGATAAATATTATTATCTTTTACGGTAGCCCCTGTGAAACATTAAAAAAAAGAAATTCAGTAAGCATGCTGGCCATTGTTTCACTTAGACTTAAAGATTTATGTTTTTTTTCTATATATTAGCGGAAACGTGTCATATTAATTAGACAATATTTAAATACCGCACACAAACAAATATTTGTATGTAGTTGATTAGGTATTTATTTACAATTATGACTACATCAAAGTTGTATGTATAGATGTGTATGTGGCAAGGATAAGCTGTTACCGAGGAGAGTTGTGTCAGTCGACTTAAAAGTTAACTTGATAGCAATTATAAACCAGTGAAGATGCAAATACCCAGGGTATTACCCGAACGAACTTTGACGAAATTATAAATGTTAATAAAAAAAACCAATTGATTTTTAAGTAAAATGATTATAAAAATAAATGTTTAAAAGTAAGAATTAAAGATAACATAGACTACACATATATAATAATTTATAAAAAATTTTACATGAATTTTTATACACACTAATTAAAAAAAGAAAATTTTACAAAAAATTCAAAATATTTTTTTTTATTAAACTCAGCAAGACCCAATAGATGTTTAACGATTATACTAGGATCCATCAACCGTGCGCGGCGGGTGTTGAGCTGAGCCGCTCTCCTTTCATCTGAATAGCTACAGGAAATATCGATTTATTAGTACTACAGTTACGAAACCGCACTGACTCATTAATGTTAAAATGGAAAGATAACTTTATTTAAAGATAATAATAATGACGTAAAAGTTTGCCTTAATTTGTTGATTAAACACACATTTGGGGGAATTCTTAAATAGATTATCTGTTATAAGTGAAAGTGGAACTTGTATAACAGTTAAAAATAACCGTTGAAGTTATTAGAATTACGAGTAGCAGTCCAACACGTCACTAACATTTACAAAAGAATGCCCTTGTGAGTGGTCCTGTGCAATATCTATTTATCATATTTTGACTCCTGTCACAATTATTATAGCAAAGTTATGTTATAAAGAATTGCTAAGTTAAAAAAATATATATTGATCTATGGGACACTTTTTGACCATTTAATCAAAATATACAATCGAACTGCCAAACGAGTGAGACATTTCCTTGAATGCATATGCAAAATTTTAAAGCTCTAACTCAAAATGGCTTAGGATGAGAAGGCGAACATCGAATCACACTTTTGACCAGTAAAAAATAAAATCCCTTCAAATTTTCAGGACTTTTTTCCTGTCCACGGACATCCATGCATCCATCCGAGAAAAGTGAAAACAATACAGAACGAACGAAGTTCGTTCTTGAAGATTCTTTTTTATTGAATATAGAACGTACCAATGGCCCAAGGTATGACCGTATGCATGCATGCATGCATAGGCATAAAACGCGAAACTATTTCACCCAAATTTTGATTGTACATTAAGTATCAATTTTTTTTCTATGCCTTATTTTCAAGTTTCATATCATTCTGTTGTTTTCTGACTGGTTGACTATTTTAACAACGAGAAAAGTTGTGGCATCTAATTACAAATAACATATTTTTATTTATGTACATGTTATAAGCAAGACATGTTGATACAGATATCTTTGGACACCCTAACTTTGCTGTTAGTCAAGCCACTGGTCATATTTTACCCAATCCAAAATCGGATTTAGAAAATATTCTATAAATTAAGAAACATCCAAAATACTTCTTAGTATTATTTACTCATTTATTTCTAATCTTTTCTTACAAAAATCAATTATTCATTGCCTATATCTCAGCCAAAGTAAGAAACTTACTGAATAGGTACAAGACAACTCTGCTGCGCTTAATAACAGACATACAGAGTACGAAATCGTTGTCTCAAAAGCCGGTAAAAAATGCTTTAAGCGTGAAAAGGAAAAGCCCGAAGTAATAATAAAAAGATTAAAAAACTTAAGTTGTCCGGAAAGTCGAAGAAGATATGAAAAGTAATTTACCAGGTGGTAGAGCCTAGCTGCAGTTAACTGACTGCAGCTCGTATTGGGCTGGCTCGACCGGGGAAGGACCACCCTCTCACAGAAGACCGACGTGTAGTAATCAAACTCATTTGGTTATGTTCTGTCTCCGCCTGTATGTATGTATGTATGTATGTATGAATGTATGTATGTATGTATCGCCTTTTGTGTTTTTTGAGGGCAAACGACGAGTCAACGCAGCGGCACCCCGACCCACTCTAAATGTGGACTTTTGCAACATCCGGGGACTTCATTCCAACTTGAACGCCGTTCACTATCACCTAGAGACGGCGCAGCCGGCCTTGTTGTTTCTGACGGAGACGCAGATATCTCAACCTAGCGACACAGCGTACCTGTCATACCCCGGGTATAAACTAGAACACCATTTTATACCACACGCCGGGGTATCTGTGTTCGTAAGGGAGGATATCTGCTACCGTCGCCTTCAGGTTTTTGAAGGTCGGGACCTGTCTGTACTCTGGCTGCGCGTGGACATGGACGACCATGTCAGAGTCTACGCGTGCCTCTACAGGTCCCATAGTGGTAATGCAGAAACGGTTCAACTCTTGGGCCATGTTCAGGCGAAGATTGACGATCTGCTTTCACAGATTCCCTCCGCCGAAGTCGTAGTCCTCGGGGACTTCACTGCGCACCATGCCGATTGGCTAGGGTCACGTGCCACCGACTACGCGGGGAGATCTGTGTTAGACTGTGCTCTGGCAAATGGTCTGTCCCAGCTGGTAAAGACGCACACTCGTCTACCGGACGTGGACAGCCATATGCCCTCTTTGTTGGATCTTCTGCTGACTCCACATCCCGGAAAGTACCAAGTCACTGTCGAGGCTCCCTTAGGGTCCTCTGATCATTGCTTGGTACGGAGTGTAGTGCCCATTGAACGCCCAGCTCGCACAAGACCTGCGACTCGACGCGTTTGGCACTACAAGTCAGCGGATTGGGATGGAATGCGGTCCTTTTTTGCATCCTACCCATGGGGGCCGATTTGTTTCTCTTCCAATGATCCTAGTGACTGCGCTGCTGCTGTAGCTGATGTGATACTTCAGGACATGGAACTATTTGTACCAAGCTCTGTGGTACCACTTGGTGGCAGATCGCGGCCTTGGTTTGATGCGTCTGTCAGGGCTGCAGCAGCTGGCAAACGGCAGGCTTATCAAGCTTGGGCTAATGCGTTAGTCAATAAGGATCCGAACTCTAGAGTTCTGAAGAGGAAATATAATCGTGCCTCCAGATTCTTCAAACGGAAAATTGCTAGAACAAAGTTCAAGCATGTCGTCAAAATTGTGGATCAGCTGGCAAAGTACCCGCCTGGCACGCGCAAGTTCTGGGCGCTGTCTAAAGCCACGCTGGGAAACTTTTGTCAGCCATCCCTACCGCCATTGCACACTGGGAACGACTCTCTGGCCTACACGGCAAAAGAGAAAGCCGATCTCTTGGGCACTCTTTTTGCCTCAAACTCGATTTTGGACGACCAGGGGAAGACACCGCCTATCATCCCGCGGTGCCCGAGCTTAATGTCGGAAATAGTTTTTCGACAAAAACTCATCCGAAAAGCCCTCCTTTTCTTGGAAGTTCATAAGTCGAGTGGGCCAGATGGTATCTCTTCAGTTGTGCTACGAACATGTGCCCCTGAATTGACACCAGTGCTAACGCGTCTATTTCGGTACTCCTACCTCAAAGGCGTAGTCCCGGTCTCATGGAAGCGTGCCCTTGTCCATCCGATCCCTAAAAAAGGTGATAACTCGGACCCAGCTAACTACAGACCTATCGCCATTACCTCTCTTCTCTCCAAAGTAATGGAGAGTATCATCAATAAGCAGCTCCTAACCTTCCTCGAGGATCACCAGTTGGTCAATGACCGGCAATATGGCTTTCGCCATGGTCGATCGGCTGGTGATCTTCTTTTATATCTTACGCACCGTTGGGCAGCTGTTATTGAAAGCAAGGGAGAGGGTCTGGCAGTTAGTCTGGATATGGCGAAAGCCTTCGATCGTGTATGGCACAAGGGGCTTCTTTCGAAGCTACCTTCCTATGGGCTTCCCGTGAATTTATGCAAGTGGATCACCAGCTTCCTCACTGGGTGGAGCATACAGGTCGTTCTCGACGGTTTTTGCTCGGACCCCAAGCCCGTGAACGCTGGTGTACCCCAAGGCTGCGTGCTATCCCCAACTCTGTTCCTCCTGCACATCAATGATATGTTGGATATCTCCAACATACATTGTTATGCGGATGACAGTACTGGGGATGCGGTATATTCCGGCCGTGCAGGTCTCTCTCGGGAAAACGTCGACGAGTGCCGAAAGAAACTTGTGTCTTCTATAGAGACTTCCTTAGGGATAGTTTCTGAGTGTGGGGAACTGAACCACGTTCAGTTCAATCCCCAGAAGACACAGGTTTGCGCGTTTACCACTAAAAAAACCCCATTTGTCGTATCACCGCTCTTCGAGAGCACTCCCCTTATTGTCTCGCCAAGTATCAGATTACTGGGTCTCGACATTTCGAGTGACTGTCGGTTTCGTGGTCATCTGGAGAGCAAGGCCAAGTTGGCCTCGATGAAATTGGGCGTGATCAATAGAGCAAGGCAGTACTTCAATCCTGGCCAAAGACTTGCGCTCTACAAAGCGCAAGTCCGGCCACACATGGAGTACTGTTCTCATCTCTGGTCCGGATCACCCCAATATCAGCTTCTACCATTTGACCGCGTACAACGGAGAGCCGTTCGGATTGTCGGGGACCCGGTGCTCTGTGAAAGGCTGGATTCTTTGGCATTGCGCAGAGACGTTGCATCTCTGTGCGTCTTCTACCGCATTTACCACGGGGAGTGTTCCGAAGAGCTATTCGATCTGATGCCTACCGCCGAATTCCATCACCGCACAGCGCGGCATCGCCTCCAATACCATCCCTACCACCTGGATGCGTGGCGATCCACCACTGTGCGGTTCTCAAGTACATTTTTTCCTCGTACCACTCGAATGTGGAACGAACTCCCTTCGGCGGTATTTCCAGATCGGTACGACATGGGTACCTTCAAAAAAGGCGTTTACTCCCACCTTCAAGGCCGGCAACGCTCCTGTAAATCCTCGGATGTTGCAAGAGTTCATGGGCGGCGGTGATCACAAATCATCTGTGACCCGCCAGCTCGTTTGCCCCCCTATTCCATAAAAAAAAATAATAATAATAATTACTTAATTAAAACAATTGTTTTCGCTGGTATTTTCTTTAGTCCTTTGCGATTCGCAAACAAAGGGAGAAGAGAGTTCAATGAGGAAAAGAGAACTCAATGACTCAAATAGCAATTTTGATCCCATTGAAAACAAGCTTCGACGATACAATTGTTCTCATAAACAGGTGTTGACGTTATGTATTTAACACTAAACCTACCAAGTACCGGTCAAATTGACCGTTCTTAAACTTTTGTAAAACTTACACATTTTCAAACGTTATAATATCGTTATCAAACTACATGACAATTCTTAGAATATGCATATAATATTTTCTACACTCTTTACTTTTAGTTATTTCCATTATTACCTGCGTTATATAATAGAATAACTTTTAATTACCGGTCAATTTGACAGCGTGCGGTAGGAACAGGTATACAAGAATTGTCGGTAGGTTTAGTGTTAAATTCGTACAAACATCGCAATATAGTACTGGTATAAAAAAAATATTTCGTAATCAATTTATCATTAGAATAAGCCTATTCATATTTACCAAAAAGTCAAGTTACTTCCGTTTCTGTCATAACATACCCCGGTATCTTTCACTTGTTTCAGATACAGAGCTTTGAGACATGGTAAGTAGTTTTATATTTTTGTAGATTTTTTCAGAACACTCAATACTTAATTTGAAAATCATTAATTTTGGTGATTGTTTTTATTTGAAAAAGTTGCTATATTATACTATTTCCATTTCTTTAAGCTCTCGATGACAGCTCCATGTGAAAACTTGAAGGATCATCTTTCTTAAACTAGGATCCGCCCATCGTGCGTGGTGGGAATAGAACTGAGCGCAGGAAAATGCATTAGAAACGAATAAAAAGAAATAAATATTTAATAACAATAATAAACAATTAATTGAAAAAGTTTGTTGCCATGAAAGTTAGACTACGAGCGACACAATCACGAGTCTCTTGGTTTTTTTATAACTTTTGATTTAATCAAGCTATTTTCATTCTGTTTTTTTCAGTAGATGCTTATTTAGTAGTTCTTCATTCGTGCCAAATTTGACTAAAATTGCTGCAGTAGTTTTCATGTGATGAAGCGACTCAGCTCATTTTGAGGAAGACGATCGGCAAGCGCGCGCGAGAACTGTTAAGCTTAAGTCTATGAGGATTCAGTTTTTCGACCATAACTTTTGATCAAATCAAGATTTTATTAATCAGTTTTTTCTGTAGAAGCCTTTCAACAAGAGCTACAATAATGCCAGTTTTTATGAAGATCGACTGAGTAGTTTTTATGTGATGTGGCGACATAAATAGTACAGTTGGAAAAATCATAAATGTATAATGTTTCTTGATTGAGCCACATCACTACCCTACAAGAAAAAAAATCAGAATCTAAGATAATTCTTCTTATCGGAATTTAAAACGTTTACACAAAATCAATGGTGGCATTGCGTTTTGTCTGTATTTTTTGCAACGTGGTTCCTTAACGCAGTTACGGGTAGTGCGATTTATTAGAAATCGTCACGTAACGAAATGCCGTATCCTGTGTGTGTGCGTGCGTGTATCGAGCATACTACAAGCAAATGAGCAAACGAGCAGACGGAAGTGCAGTTGGGTATACAACTCTCTTCACAAACCGATTCCTTGGAAAAACAAGGCTAAGTACCTAGGCGTGACGCTGGACAAACAGCTAGTATTCACTTCACATATCGAGGACGTTCGCAACAGAGCGGCCTTTATCCTAGGGCGATTATATCCCCTGTTAGGCAAGCGGAGTAAAATGTCCCTTAGAAATAAGGTCACACTTTACAAACCCTGCATATACTCCGTCATGTCCTGCAAGCGTTGCCTTCGCTCACGCAAACCTGAAACCCCTTCAGGTGCTTCAGAACAGATTCATGCGGTTCGCCACTGGGGCACCGTGGTTTATGCGTAATATTGACTTGCACCTCTGTGCAGAGAGTGCACTAAGTAGAGACTTAGACCTACCGACGATGGCACAGTATTTTAAGGAGCTCTTCAAAAGTTACTTTGACAATGCTGTGGGACACCCAAACCCGCTGGTTGTTAAGGCCACAGGATACACGGCCCATAAGACTCCTAAAGTCAGAAAGAGAAGACCCAAGTCGGTACTTTTCGATCCGGACGACGCGATTACGTTAGGGAACGCTACGTAAAAGCGGCAAAGCGAACATAAATACTACACATACACACACACACAGCGTCTTCGCCGGCGAAGACGAGTCCTCCACCCAAGCACCTTGCTCCGGTGTTCTGCCGTCGGAGGACGTTAGTGTCAAATCCTAACCCACATCCAACCCTCGCTTCCCACCTAACGGCGTCCTGAGCCATGGTCCGAGCTTCACAGGAGGCGCCCTCAGGACGCGCGTTCCCCTGAGCCCTTCAGGCCCCCCTTTTTCAAGGGCGGGTCTCCGCACCCGTCCATTCCACCCTTGACGCTGTCATGGCCAGTAGGGCTAACAGCAGACAAACAAAAAAAAAAAAAAAAAAAAAAAAAAATCATATACTCTCTCTGTGTGTGTGTGTGTGTGTCTCTGTCTCTTTTTATCGTATACCCTCAACACAGCATTATAGAGGAATGTGTGAAATTGAAATGTGAAAAAGCATTTGTTATTAGAATTTGTGTTGATCGTACGTGAATATTTTATTATTATCATAGCCAATAATTTCTATGATAGTACATAACGATGAAATTTAAAAATATTTTTAATTTATTATATATCTTCATATAATGTATAAGTAACTGTTTTTATATATATTTTTTATGAATAAATATATTTCCTGATCTAATTCCTTCCTTCAAATTATTTGCGTTGAAAAAGTAATAATATAAGATAAGAATAATATAAGAATTAATAGATTTCATTTTAAATTACTTTCGAAATTTAAAAAACGTAAGAAACTTCGTTCCTGTTGAGAGTCCGCCGACGGCTTTTTTTTTTCATTAATTATATAATAATATTATAAAACAATATCGCTTATAACGACGAAAAAGGGTAGACAGAATAAAAATAATAGACATAATATTTCACATACATTTTATTTTCTTAAGTTATTAACCATTGATTTCCAAGAGTACAACTAAAAAACAAATTAAAGTACAAACACGTTATGTATAGCTAAACAAACAACTGCAGGTAACTTCTCTTGGCAAATCAAATCATACATTGACTAACCCGGCGCACCACTACGAGTAAATCATCAGTAACAGTCATTGTCTCATCTTGGTCAAATAGCAACAGCCGTACCAGACACTATGTGATCGACTACGTGTTCACTACCTAGTAGCTTAAATATATGCTAATTCTGAAAACGATAAGTCTTGATATTGAGCGTACCCAATGAATACATCACTCAATCACTCTTGAACTCTTTTAGGAGGCACTTTCGAGACTGCGTGGTAATATGGCGTTATTATAAAATCAACTTTGAATTGATAAAAGCGCACGTGTTTGTGAAATGTGAATTAGAAATATTCCAGTCTGTTATTCAGGGTTTATAATATTAATGTTTAATTTAGTTTTTATTTAACATAAAAAATGAAATAGCAGTAACTTGTAGAATATATATATAAAGTATAAATTTTATATACATAAGAGTTCAAATATTCATCTGACATGTAATTACATACAACAAACACTCATTAACGTTTCCAAATATATATTCTCTTACTGATTTACACACGATTTACTTGATACTATTATAATTACAATGTCTAATTTACACCCTCCATTAAAACGTACATGAAACCCTAGTTTTTACACAACAAATCTTAAACTAAGAATGTGAAAATATGACATCACAATAGATAGATATCTTATGAACTGTAAAGAAAGTGTGAAATGCATTAAGTTGTTACACACTAACAAATATATTAACATCATAGTTTATATTACTATAACATATCAGTCAAAATATTACCGCGATGTTTAGCACGACGACTCCGGAAACACTTGTATTGTATGATAATTCATCAATGAATGATTAGTATTTTAATATAATCAGTTCTTTTAGTGATAACATAAGTTTAGTTAAATTCCCAAGTATCCAAAGTCGACACTAATAAACGCGGCTAGAACGTTTAGAACGATATTATATTTAAATCAGTACAAGCATAAACAATTTTGCGTCTCTGTCAGATAACACCATAGACACTAGAGACGTGAAAGTGCGGAAAGGCAAAGGAATAATCGATAAGTAAATTAGCTTTGAAATTGGGAGCAACGATAGGGAATGGCTATTTTACAATTTTATTTTTATATACAAATATATGTATAGCCTCTGTGGGCGTTCCGTGTACTAGTCTAATTAGGTACTCGCCAGCAATGCGCCAATCGTTATAACAATACTCCTTTGTACAACGCCATTAACATCTTAAAAACTATTTTCCTTTGATAATCTGCCGTTATTTTTCGCCTTAACGCTATGCTATTAACAAAATAAGTGTCATATTATTTACATAACTGTTAACACGTTACTCGAAAGATGCACGTTTCGCTTTTATATTAACTTACGACCTCTGATTACTATTAAAAATCTATAAAGGCATCTTTACCTCAGACTTTAGATTTAACACCTTCATTTAGATGTTTATATCAACTAATACATTATCATTTAAGTTAGATAAAACAATAAATAAATATATATAATAACCAATTGTCAATAAGTTCAGCGAATGGGGCGAGCGCGCTTACTTATGAACTAATTTAAAACAGTGCAGTATAGTGACGCGACACGCAATTTTTCAAATTAAACTATCACTGTTCGTTTATCACAATTAACTAATAATTTCACGAATGTCATTAAATTAATAAACATACATATAACAAAACTATTTTAATATCTATTTAGGCATTTGATGGCAGTGTTGTAAATGGTTATTTTCAAACTAATTATAATTTACAAAACGCTTTATCCACTAATACTTAGCTAATGGTAACACGATGAGGAACAGACGGGTGTCTCTCAATCAGGTAACAGGATTTTCTAATTACGAAATATTATTTATAAATCTTTTGTCGATTTTAAATATGGAACCTGTATGCGATGGTGTTGCTAGAATCATTTTTCAGTTTTTTTCAGTTGCAAACGTCCTTTATTTCATGTTTACTTATTTTTTAATTTCATTAAACAAATGTTACATTGCTTTTAGAAATTTAAAAAATAAATAATAAATTTAAAATTATTATATTGAGATATTGTACAGAAAATATGAAAAAGAGATACAAAAGTCACAAGCTACCCTTCCAATATTAAGTCACTGGAGAAATATTAAGTAGTATAATAATGGGTGGTTGAAATTTTAATAAATCTTATAGAAATAATTAACCTTCTCTGATCTATCTACGGCGTGTATAATTATTATCTAAAACCTAAGTCCTTAAAACGAACTTTTTGGTTGTAATTACTTAATTTTTTAATGTGACACCACAGACTTATAAAAGCCTGTGTGACGTATGTCATCCCTAAACTAATGGTAACTGTTCACCGTTGCTGGAACGTTTATTACATAACATTAACGGGTAAAGGCTTATATAAACTTCTCAAATTTCTACTTCATAACAAAAAAAATTCGCCATGAAAAGACCAAAGTTAGTTCACAGTTAATACGAATATTTCGTCATACACTAATTTAAAAAAGGAACAAAATTTACATTATGATAGTACACAAATATATAATTCAAAAAGAGAACGTTATTTATGAAACATTCCAGAAATTTCGTGTTGTAAAGTTGCGTTATAATACATTGCTATCAACGATAATTGCAAATAACATTAAATTGGGCAGTGATTATTGACAGTGTCGGTAGAAAATCGGTTTATTTTAATAACAACATCTAACTAGTGCTATTTAATACTAAATTAAGCTACGTTTGCAGCTAAAAGTTCGTGTAATGTGATGAATGAATGAGAATGATAAAGTTTGGTCTAGACTATATAAAGTCAACGATAAGTGAAAATAAATAAGATATTAATGTCAGAAAGATAAAATGAAATTGTTCAAGGACATGGTCGGTATGTTTTTTTTATTTGATAAAAAGTCTGTATATCTGTGGCACATGGTTTGAATGCGAGAGATTATTTTTTAATTTGACTTTTGACGTTTCAATTAAAAATCGCCACGCAGTCTGTTAAGGAGAATAGTCATGTTTATTTTTTATTATTTAAATAGTGCCTTAAACGATGCTAAATTATGAATGTCTGATGATAATGATATTGAGCATAAATTACTTGAACACAGTAAAGGAAGCAAAGTATAACTGATAAGTAAATCATTAAGTGACCAGGTGTTGCAGGTTATGCTTCAAGAACTCACAACCAGAAGTCAAGGTGAGGTTGACGTTTGGTTACTTAAATCTAGTTAGACCAGAGTAAAGTAAATTTAGAATAAATGTGCACAGTATTGTGCATTATTGGCAGTAAAATGCATAAGTTGTGACTACAGAAACAGCGCGGCGGCGCCATGTTAGAATAAACAGTACAGTATACAAGCAGTCTTGGTATAACACTGAGAGTAGATACTTAGTGCTACTTAAAATACTAACAAGTCATAGAAAATAAAAAAAAGAAAGTTCTCCACATCTCACCCAGCGATAAATCTACCGGTTAAACCCTAGACAATATAAAATGCAAACTAAAACAGCAATATTCCATTTACAAGAAACAATTCTGTCTATAAACAACACTTAAACATAGTTGTATATACTAATTATATTCTATATTTACATAAATAATATATTATGCGATTCTCCGATTTTAAGAATTTAAATATTAACATAATTATATATTTTATTCTATTTAAAACTAAGTAGTATACACTACCACGCATAAAACACGCATCCGAGTCCCGGTACTTAAATAAAAGCATCATAATCATAAATCAGTCTGTCGTTTGGGACGTTTTAATTCCTCTACTAAACAATAAGCCATCAAAGGTACACACGCACTACGGTCACTTGGATAAGTCTGTCTGCAGAGTCCACGCGCACTGCGGGTCTTTAGACCGCCTCGAGATCATTTTCTCATTCATGCTCAGTTATTGTCGATGTCCGATTGAACCACGATTTCTAGGATGAACACAGATGTGGTGGGTGTCACACTATGACGGTGCGTCGGGGCGGGAGATGGCTCGCGTAGAGCGAGAACTACACGCCCTGCTGCGCCATATACTATCTGATCTCAGCCGAGTTCAGCACGAACGGTACATAGAACATCTTACTCTCTAGTAAAAGATTTGCTGCGGCTTGGATCTGGAAAATCAATATGCTTTTTTATTTATATATATATCTATTTTCTATATGTGGTTAACCAAGAGAGTCCAGGTAAGTTTAGATAACTGTTAGTCGAATAAAAAAAAAACATACCTCTGGTATCCGAGCGAACAACTCTTGCAGTCTTCCGGGATGATGAGGTGCGGCGTGTTCCAAGTAGCTGCGTAGAACTTGCACGTACCTATCTTGAATGCTTTCTAGCTCCACTTCTGTAAAACAAAAAAAAATTGTTTAGAAACTACAAGTGTAAAGTTCCTCTACTTGATACTAGATGGCGTTGTAAGGCCACGTTCGAGCAATGCCACCGCGCGCGTTGCGGCGGTGACGTCACCCGCTCAGTAGGTCACTCCGATAGCGGGGCAACGACCGCGGCTAGCCGTTGACCTCCGCTCGAGCGAGCTCGCGTCCTCAAGCATTATTGCCATCTCGCTCGCACGCGCCGAACGATATTGTACGCATTACGTGTAGTGTTCATTCTAGTCATAAGTATCTTTACGTTCTTGGCAATAGCATACAATATAATTATAGAAGTTTATAATTAATATTAATATAGAAGAAGCCGTTCTTTATTCAATATACATAAATACAAAATGTATATTATATATTATAATTAAATAATATGATATATAACACGAGTTACGTAAGAGAACAAGTTAGCCGCTAATCCGCGTCTTTACGCCGAGCGCGTGGTAAAAGAGAAAGTTAGCTTCCGCCTCGCTTTTCGCTGAGAGTGAAATGCTGTCCCGTTTGAACTGACGTAACGCTATTATATTGTATTTCTCTCTGTTACGCCGATAAATCACTGTTAACCACGCACTTTGTTCTTATATCTGACAGGCCTAGCGGCTGTGCTGTCTGTAGGTACTATCCGATTTAATCCTCAAAGCATTTAAATATTAAACATATTAAAGATTCAATAATAACATATGTATCGATAAAATTAAAAACTACCTTCACGAAATATGATTTATATATAAACATTACGAATTCAAAATTCGAATCCATAGACAGATTTAATAACGCCTGTTGTCTACACACACACACACACACACACACACATGTAACCTCACACACACAGATCCGAGCGCGGAACAGTTGCGCAAGCGCTTTCCATTTCACTGCGATCGCTTACAGCTATCTCACTTGTCTATACAACTTTCGTTATATCTATTATGTATTAGTATAGAAAACGAGATTTTCTTTATAATAATAACACTCTTATCAAATGTATGTATAATACGATTATGGAGCGTGAACGGTGAAAAATTATTTTCATATAATGCGTGTGCGCCTGACCTACTTACACTGTCGATAAGATGTTTTTCCTGCAAAGCCACGCTTTATGCGGTTCATTTTCTTACATTTTACGTCTCTTATTATTGTATTTTACTTACTATTGTGCAATATATATATATATATATATAATAAAAGTTATTTGTATGTTAGTTATTCCTAATTAACGGCGTTTCTTTAAATACATATGTAAGTATATATGGTATTTATAAAAAAATATATTTTTTTTTCTGTCTGTCTGTTTGTTCCCTCTAATCTCTGTAACGGCTGGACCGATTTTAGGAGAACTTTCACGTGCGACTGATGTTATCAAGAGTAGCTTAGGTTATTTTTATAAAAAAAAACATTCCGCTCGAACGAAGTCATGGGTAGAGCTAGTATATAATACTAATAGAGATATTTTTTTCGATAATTTGTTAATGAACGTAAAGATAAAAGAAGGTATTTTTAAATGTGTTTCATTTATCAATACTTCTATATATTATATGTTATATATATGTTATGTTAAATTAAATTAAATGTCATAATTGAGTTACATGTATAGTAATCGTATTAACTTGAGTTTCAATATGACGAGTGAATAAAAATGTTTATAGGAATTTATATTTAATTAATTATCTATATATATATATATATATATATATATATATATATATATATATATATTGTTATTATTATTATTCATTTATTTGTATTAAATTTTAAAACAATATTGGAGATTAAAAAAATCAGTATATTAAAAATTATAAGTTTCTCACACTTCTACAACGTATGTAGTTTTTGAATTTCAATTCTACTGAATAATAAAAGACGACTAAATAAAATGTGTCTCACTTACACCAAACAATATAATAATAATAAGTTTTATGTGTACTTGAATAATTTTATGTGAAATAACCGGTTGGGAGACGGGATTATGTAATTATAAGTAAGTGACCTACATACGGTGGTGCGATGCACCCTCTATAAGTGGATTTAAGCCTCGTTGTCATGCTGAATCAATCGAATCGATCCTACTATTTATACTTTATAACGAATGAACACTATTGTATTTGATATAGGTTTATTTTGTTTTAGTATGTTAGTATTTAGTTGAAATAAGTTCTTACCCTGGTTAAGGAGTATGTAGACCTTCAAGCACACGTATTCCTCCATCCGGAGTTGGATGCGACGGAACACGCAGGTTATCTGGGTCATCTTCTCGACAACCAGACCCACGTCTAGTCTCAGCTGTTCCAGGGTGATGGGTCTACCCATTAGTGACGTCAGACAGCTCTGAAGCGTCCTCAGGTTCGCGTTCACCTAGACCATAAAATTATCATATTTTTAATATTTATCCAGAGTAATAATTTGTGTGTTTATATAACAGACAATAAATGTTCTGTACTAGAGTTATGAACGGTACAATATAAATATATATTTGCGTAATAATGCAATGCGTTCTCGTGTAAGAAGGAAATGCACTAGACAATGAAAAACACTTTTTGTGCAACTGCCGGCATTACTGTCCTTATGTAACGGTACTTGTTTGAAAAGTTCTAATTCAATTATGATTCCGAGTGTGATGACGTCATTGAAATTTGCAATAATATTCTATTCCGTGTGTTCGAACCTTAGTATATAAAATTTAGTGTGCATTATTATTCATCATATCATCTAGGTAATAGAAACCATTGCATTTTACGATTCTAACAGAGCTGGCTGTAATGCAAACGTCCGAGTGCAGTTTGAGGCGACTTTCTATTGGTTACGCAACGATGCAGATCACGTAACTGCGCCCGCGCATGCGGCGGAAGTCTCTGGAGCGAATGTGATCATTTATACCTATAGTTTGGACCGCTTTGCCTAATAGGTATCAAGTTTGAAATAGGTAGAAATATTATGTATAATGTTTGTTTACCTCTTGCATAAAATCGTGCTCGTGGTCCGAAGATGGCGGCGCATGGGCAAGCTTCCCGTGCATCGCCTGATACGCTGCCGTTGTTAAAACTGAGATCTCGTGCCATTTTTCCATTAACAGTTTCGAATGGATCTCCATAGGTATTTCCATTATGAAAGGTAACTTCTTGGTCCAAGCCACCATTTTATGTACAATGGAGTCTCCGATTTTACAAAGCTTGTCGCCGATTTCAGACGTGTCATGGAGGAGATCAGGTAAATGTCGGACGGTTGCAATGTCCTCCATAGCATCACAGTCTATGAGAGCCCGGATCATGTGTAACGCTCTCTCTAATGGAACTGCACGATCTCGAGACGATGATACGGCGCTTTCTAGCCTTGCTCTTAAGTGAACCACCTAAAAGTAAAGATAATTTATTAACTAATATATTTATGACAGAAACATAATTACAAAAGAAAGTTTGTTTATATTTACCTCACTGGGATTTGTTAAGGCAGTCTTCAGTATGGTCCCATTAACGAGATGCGGTGGTAGGGGTGGTAAGGGCTCTTTAGGTTTCTCTGGTGGTGATGCTCGACTCGTGGTCGTCGCCGCTTTTGTATTTGCTTTCTTGTGTTTCTTGTACTTTACTTTATATAGATTGTAAACTGCGCCGCTATTCCGACCACCCGGCATACGATCCTCTCTTACAGCTGATGAAGAAAAAAATCATAAAAACATAAAACATATCTGGTATAATGTAAAACATATTTGAATTGAGTACGTACCTTGTAATACCATCCCTTGCTCTATACACTTTTTAAATCGACAGTATTGACATCTATTGCGTTGTGCTTTTGTGATTTCACAGCCACCATCAGCTACACATGTATAAACTCGTCGATTTTGGACAGTTCGTTTAAAGAAACCTTTACAACCTTCACATGTTATTATGCCATAGTGCAATCCCGTCGCTTTGTCTTCGCATATCATACATATCATTGGCTGTTCGTCTTCATCTCTTTCTGTTTCGGGAGCATAGGCCCTGAGTTCAGGCCTTGGCACTAAAGAGCTAGCACTAGGGACACCGGTTATACCTGACACGCTTCCTGCTGCTGCACTTAAATTTAAAGCATGAATCTGTTGATGTGCAGGTAGTTGGGATACATCTCCTGCCCATAAAAGTTCCATATTTAATGGTGGTCCTTTGGGTCGTCTTAGTTCACCTCCAAGATTTAGCAACAATCGAGCAGCGGATTCTTCGCTACATGTGCTAGGATCGGGTGTAGGCGGAGTAGGTGTGTGGGACGCACTAGCTGCTGGTTCACTACCAGACGTTGGCGCCGGCAATGTCCAAAACATTGTTCTTACTCCCCCAGATTCTCCCATTATAACGGCTGGTGCTCCTCGCCACTGGGTTGAACCTCGCATTCCCGCTTTTTGGTCCAGTGGTTGTGGTGGAAAGTGTCCACCAATAAGTTCTGGTTTTACACCATTAATGCAAGCTGCCGGTGGCCAATGTCCCGGTGAAAGAGCAGGGTGGGAACTTTGTTGAGGTGGTGCAATAGCACGAGGTCTATACGGCTGAGGCTCTGGTGGGGTAGATTCCAGCTTCACGGAGGAGAGCTGTGGTGAAGGTGTTGATTCATGCTTGTTGGCCGTAGAATTTTCTGATTTAACTGAAGAGGGTCCTTCAAATTTAATGACTGAATACGGTGGTGCCGAACGAATAACGGTGGGGTGGCATGAGGGCGAAGGTGAGGGTGATCCGCCACCATCGAACACGGGCGGCGGATGTGGCGGCGTGCTGCACCCTGCTTCTGCCATGCGCGGTGATGGCGGGCCCGGGTCCGGCGAAGACGTACTAGTATCGGCTGCCGATTCGCCTGTGAAACACACAAAAACACGATTATTAGCGGCGATAGACTTCCGCCTCCTCGCGAAAGAATAGGCGGGATTTTAATAAGTCACAAATAGAAACTAGGTGAAATGTCAACGACCGAGCCGCGTGGTCGCAGTTAGAAGTGCGGGGTGCGACGCAGGGACAGGGACACTGCACTTCCCGCCGCCGCCGACTAGATTAGCCGGTTGCGTCACAATGTGAGCGCGGCCCCGACCACATAGAAAAGTTATTTAATTCACGGAAGTAATATTATTTATAAGAACCTTTTACAACCGAGGCGCCCACGTCGTTGCAAATATAATGCGCATTATCAATTGAATATATATAATAAAGATATTGCAGATCGTATTAATGAAAAACGAATGGAAAATATAGGAAGTGTTAGCGCAAAGTAAAGTGAACGCGAGATGCAGCGCGGCGAGCGAGGAGAAAGTGAAAGCGGCGCAAGCGCAGATGCGGCGCCCGGAAGCGTTGCGCTTGTGCTCGTGCGTTGCAGCGAACTACATCACAAAGGGCTCTACGAACAATTTATATATATTTAAATATAATTTAACTTTGATTATATCATTATGAAAACTTTGATTATAAATAGGCGTCACCTCCTCGTCTATATTATTTATTAGATTGTTGTATACATATGGATGTACTCCTACACGATTATTAACACTTAATGCACTTGTAACTGTTTTAATAGAATTACGAATATACGAATCAAATATTGAAGTTTAGAACATTTATAATATTAGAAACTTTACCGACTTTTTATTACTAAATCCATATGCGTAGGTTACCCGCTTCAATGTCGGATTATCCGAAATCACTTGGTTCATTTAAATTATAAACTTTACCACATAACATGCACAGATTTATAACTTAATTTATGGATAGATTGTTAAAATGGGGTGTGATAATTTGATGTGAGCGAGTGAAAATTGTTTTCGCGGTTTTGTTTACGCGGGGAAAAGTCGCGAAGAAAGTTTTCCACTAGTCGTCGGGCGGCGGGCGGTAGGCGCGCGCAGTGAGCCCGACCTACCGCACGAGCGGCGGCGCGGGCGGCTCCCCGCGCGGGTCCCGGTCCCTCCCTCCAGCCACTATTAGGTCACTCAGACGGCCGTGCGTGCGAACTGCAACCACACAATGACTATTGCAACGCGTGCACCGCTCTCGCTTCGAGGACGATCTCTATTTCACTCGGCGTCCTTTACCACATCGCTGGTGGGGACCGATCTTTCTAGCCGCGTGATGCAATCCACCGAGGTCCTAGACTCGTTCAGATAACTCCCAATTGAACGCCGCTCATTACTTTGATTGATCGGTGTATTACAATTAAGTGCAATATCTAATTCGCAATTTTATTGAAATAGTAAATGAATTGAGTGTCGGCTCCAAACTTAGACGCGGAAGCGTAAATAGACAACAATAAAAACCGATGACGCAATTTGCTGTTTCTATAGCGGTTATTTTCGATCGGTGCAAGCGAAGGTCGAATGCGGTCACTGACCGAGAAAAACTGGGTCAACCCCTACCCCGGTACGACCCCACCTGCCCCCGGGGCGCCGCGACGCCACGTGTCAATGCGCTGCCCCTCAAATACATAATAGTATACTATCCACGGTGTCTTCATAACCTTAAGGGGATGGAAATAGACAATATCGATTATGTTTATTACATAAGATTAAATATACTTTATATTAATATAATACTATGTGATTTCTTGTTTTAGGTATAAGATAATTTTAGTTTCGATCTCATGTTACCTGATGCTTTGAATTTGATTTTGTCTTTATCTTTTTGTCTTAAGAATTGTCTTTTAATGAGAAAATATACTACCTAGTTTCTAGAAGATTCTTGTCCACGAAACCGTGCAATGAGAATCTGATTCTTCATAAGCGAAATGTCTACTAGAAAATGTTTTTTTAATCTATCTAGTTGTTTATATTTAAAAGTAATCAATTAACTGAAAGTACCTATATTTATAACAATATAAGACCTGTGTACAACTACAGTGAAAACAAAGAGTGGTCAAGTGGTATAGAGCACGTTTTTCTTATCTCGTGCACATGTAACCCAACGTCACGTCACACCGGCGTCACACCGGCGTCACGGAGCGTCACTCCACAACAGACGTCTTAACGTCACGGAACGTTTATCAAGATACACGCAAATCTATAAATAATTTATAGCAATCTTTTTAGTGTCTGCTTTCATCTTGATTGTAAAATTTTGTTAGTTATACAGATGCCATTATTGCGATTTCTCTCCGCCAGATAATTAATAGTATATCTTATTTGTACACTATACATTTTAACGCCATATTTTCAGGTTGAATTTGGTAAAATCCGTTCTTTGTAGTTTTTAATAAGCCAAAAAGAATATTCTTGCCAAATTGCGACCTAAAAGAGTTATACTTTGAAAATCTGTTTTTTTAATTGACGCCCCCATTCGTAAAATCCGTTTTTAGAATCTCTATTCGACGAAAAGAATATTCTTACCGAATTTTAAGTTCCTGGTGGAAATCTCTCATAAATTTTTCTTAAAATGGTAATTATACTCCTGCCTAGGTAGTAGGTTGTGTATAATCTCTGGTAGACTGAAGTTAATAAGATAGGATGTAATATATTCACGATATATTTTTAATTTGACATTGATTTTAACTGGAATGAAACTAAAATAATATTTATTCTTTCGTAGGATTCATTTTATGATAATTTATGAAATATTAGAAATATTACGTGATTTGCATATTATTAATTATTATCACTAAAAGCGTGTGATCTTTTTTTTGTTCAAAAAGAAATTATATAACAGATTATAAAAACTTTCGACTGGCATTAAGATAATCAACCAAAGATTTAAAACAGATTAAAAAACTTTTACTAAATAAAAAAAAATAAACAAGTGGAAAGTGACAGTTACATAGCACTACTAACCTTTAAGAATTTAGTTAACAATATTTTAGTTATTAATAAATGACATTGGTTCTGAACCGGAATTTGGCTCCGAGTGAAAGTGCCTATCGGCGAATTTTTAACATTGAATTATGAAACTTTCGATTGATGACGTTTATATAAAAATAATTTTTGTATACGATATATTGTGTAATATTTTATATGAAAACAAATTATATATAAAATCTATATTTTTGTATCTTTTGAGTAAATTTCGTATAATATTATGGAGTATTTGAATTGATTGTTGAATATTTATATAATATATATAAAATTTATAATAAACTACATTTCTCTTAAATTGAAACTCAATTACCGAGTCGAATTCACTATCGCATTCGAAAGTGACAAGCGCTCCGTGACCCGAGTGCTAAAGTGTAGGTACCTACTCCGTCGGAATAATAACCGATCCTGACCTTACACTGAACCGCCGTGGGTTATGTTAGACAATTTGGACTCGTTTACCTTTGCAGCTTAAAAAAAACGTTTATTTCTGTATAAATAACGTTATTGTTAGGTCTTGATGAAAAAAAAATCAAAAAAGGAATTTCCCAATTTAACCGTTGTCTTTCAAATTCGTTATATGAAATGTTTGTTTACAAAAGGTTCTTATAAATATATTTTAATATAATTTGTTATGTTAAACACTCACCATCGCTGCTACATCGGGAGTCAACTTTCCGCCTCTTTAGTTTGAGGTCTTGGAACAGGCTCATGTTGTCGAGGTCACACGGGCCGCGGCTGAGTGTCATTATTCCTGCAGACAAACAAAAAACATTATTATATTTATATAATATATATATATATTTTTTTTAAAAGGTGACCGTACTGTTACGAGTTTAATTTTTTTTTTATTTATAACTTACGACTTTGCGGCGACATATCTGGTCGTTGTATATAAAATGGTCCAGAAATTTTAGGTTCTTCATACATTTTTTATATTATATAGTTTATTTAATATGAATATTGTTAAAATGTTCATCACGGAGTAGCGTATTCAATGGAATATGGAAATCATTGCGTGAAAGCATGTTTTATTCCCTCCATAGTATCGTATACGTAATTTTACGACAATTACGATTGAATTTAGCTGAACCATGAACCTCATGCGTCCGTCACTTGTACGTGACACCTCCGTGACGTAAGACGTACGTAAAAGTTACGTATCGTTCGAGAATTTTGATTGGTCTCGGCCAATTAGTTCACGACCGGCTAATTATATTGTTAGTATCGCTGCCAAAGGACCGCATGAATACAATGTTAAGAATAAATATATCCGTTATAAATATTTTAGTTTTCTTTATCACATAGTTACATAGTTATAGTATCAAATGTATCGCAAAGATCCTTTGGTAAAGCCAGTCAAAGCGCGATAAGAGAGACGTCCTTGTTATCCCTACAGGACATATTCTGGCTGATTTCTAAAAAAATACAATTACGATGTTATGAAAATTCACGATTACACCGTTCAGACCACTACTAACATATGTTTAAAATTTCGTGAGTCTAGCTCAAATAGTGTAGAAGTAGTTCGCGGTCCAATTTTGACGAGTTGACCGGTGTCAGGCTCCGCTTCGCTCAGCTCAATAACTAGCAAAAATATATAACAGAGAATAAAAAATTCAATTACGTCTAAAACTGCTAAAAAATTATCAAATTGAATTAGAATTACATATAATAAATAAACGAAGTACCTACCATTATAAGAATATATATATATAAATAAAATTAATACTTTATCCGCACATTATTGTTATTCTCACAATAATGGCGACCAATGGTTTTCTACAAGAAGTTTTTATATGATTTACAATGACGTTTGGTATTTTAAATATTTCACTTGTGATATATGTTCTGCGATAGGCACTCCACCATTGCGTATATATTTAATACGTTTGATACAAATACCGTACGTTATTATTAATCACTCGAATGTTTCCGTCATAACGACCACAATTACGGGTCCTTGACCTTGGCTGTTTTGTTTTCTCGTATATTTATATGTATGTAATTGTGAACTTGAGATATTTATAAATTTATCCAACGTATTAAAATGCTACGATTTATTTTATTAAGTGCTAAATGTTATTTCGTCTGACTTTATATTGCACAAACAAACCAAGTAATATTTTTTTTATATTGTAAATGATATCATTATCTAAACATATAAATAAAATTTAAATGTCTGTTCGTAATTCTGAATTAATAGCTTTTTACTAAATGCATGTGAAAGTGTATAAAAGTGTATAAAAAAAATCTCTGTCTGTCTGTTTTGTCCGGCGAATCTTTGAAATTACTAAACCAATTTTAACAGAACTTTTACTAGTGATTAGCGCTTATAAGGAGTAACATAGACTTGTTTAAAAAAACTTTCCGCACGAACAAGGTCGTGGCCACAGCCAATTAATAATAAAACTTCAAATATTAAAAAATATTTTGATAATTACTAATGGAGTAATGGTTCAACAGTTAGAAGAATAACCCTAGTACGGGTTCGAGTCCCCACGACAATTAAATGCCTACATAGTATATGTAATTATCATAATCGCATTACTGGTAGAGACATAAACACAAAAATTGTGTCGTATTAATAAAATTTTGCCTTATCATATATTTGTTGCTATGCTATTAAATGTGGCATTCTTTAATAAAAATACTACGTGAAGCGATGACGCAAATTTTATCTTTTATCAGTGCAATAAAAACACTACGTACATTCGATAAAGGATTGATTCATCGCGAAAATATACACTACATTAAATGATTTATGCTACACTGTAGTTGAGCTGAGCGTAAGCGAAGCTCTTAACCCTTTGGAGACCTTTTTTGTGTTTAGTTGTCTCCAGACTGCGACGAGATAATTAGCTAAAAATTTTCTCATGTATGTCTGAGCCGAACGCGGATGTTATAGCGAAAACAGATTGAAAAAATGTTTAGTCATTCAAAAGTTATAAAGAAAAGAAGAAAGGAGAGGGGCTCAGCGTAACACTCGCCGGGCATAGTTGGCGGATCCTAGTTTAAAATACATATAATAATTAAATGGTAATAATAAAAAACTAATTTCTCAGTAAAAATGCAATACACTATTGGTGTTTTAATAAAATTAAATTTGATAAATCTTGATAATAGTACATGAAACTAAATCGCAGCATCTTTTGCGTCTCAAGATTGTGCGAGGTCACGTATTAGACTTCCTCAATAAGTCTGCAGGAAATATCTAAAATTAAAATATCTTAATAAATAAACAAAACTTTAATAGTCTTATCATTTCCTTATCATATAATAAAAGTTATTGTTATTTTATTCTTATTATATCTAAAATTTCAACTCTGTCATTTTATTAACAAAACTTTGACATTAAAACGGATTCTATCCGTGATTAATTGACCTTAAGGATGACGAATATACTAAGGATAAAGTACTACGTGATTGAACTTGAATTTCATTTACTAGAAAGTTTACTAAGATTATATTAAAAAAAACATTACTAAAGTTAAATTTGTGTGAATGTATATTAATATATTGGATGAGTCAATTAAGGAGGTGTATACAATGAAATATTTATTTCTCTCCATGCACACAGCGAGTACGTGGTGGCCTTTGGCATGGTCGCCAGCTTATCTCACGGATAAGTTCCGCCCATTGGTTGTGTCTGCTTGTTTAGCATTGATTTTGTTTGGACATTCATAGATTAATTTATATATGATAAAATCTCATATGTTGTTATTAAAAAAAGACGGTAAAATATGTTATGTATATCTGATGATGTTTAATATTTATTAATAATATGGTTTCCGTTATGACTAAATATAAGTGCATATATGTATATACACATACACACATATATACATATATATATCGCAGGAAGTGTAAACGGTTCCGGGTGCAATGTCAGTGTCGCTGCGAGGTCGACTGCCTGCTTCGAGACCGTCTGCCAGCTGACTCTGAGGTCCACATGATACACAAATAAACCCTTTCATTATTGTTTTCAAGTTATATTTAATTATTGTTATAAAGGTTTTAATTTAATAATGATTTTATATTATTTTTTGGTGTATTGTTGTTGTTTTGTCTGAATATTTTTTCCTTAACGATAACAATTTGTCTGATAAAAATATATTTTACGTTTTATACATTCATATTAATATTATATGTAAGAGTATTTTTTTTATTTCAAGTTAAGAAAGTTTTAGTTAAAAAATTATATAGATTCAGATTATAATTCATGAATAAAAAAATATAGTTAAACCAGTTAGAAATTGGATTAATACATATATATTTTGGTGTCTTGAGCAATATTTCGGCTGTTGCGACTTAGCCTTCGATTAAACGCCTTGACATTCAACAAGCACGAACACACAGCCGTTCATTTTTATATATATATTCACTTCCGATCTATTCACTTCCTATTTCATATCATATACTGATATAGTTAAAATATATGCTATTAAGAAACTCAATAATATCTTCCGGATAACAGGAAAAACTCATATTACAATTTTCCTAAAAAAGTTTAATAAAGCATCAAAACAATAATCTAACATCAAAACGGTTAATATGGAATTGTTATATCTTTTTTGGTAAAATGATCAATTTATAAAAGACTCCATTTTACCAAACAATACTTTAAACGACCTAGAAATTGGCAGCGATCTGTTATACGAACACAACAACCTCCCACTACATTGTTTTGAAAGGAAGCAATGACATTTAGTACCTTTTCGCTTTCACCGCATTGGAAAGTGAGTGTACAAAAAAAAAACGTATTTTGGCAACGACAAAATGGCGCGAGTTCAACGACCCGACTCATAGACCATAAACAAAGGGCAAAAGTGAACACGAAAGTAAAAGTATTCAATTATATATTATTAAATATGTAGCAATGGAATATCAATTTTATTGCTATATATGTATATATATAGCTGCGTCTGCGCAGACCCAAAGTCACGAATGTGATTCACGAGATGATTTGGGAATGTCATGGTTAAAGCTGAACCGTGCTGGCTTTGTGTTGCAATGTATGCGGTATTAATATTGAAATTATTTCAGAATGTAACTTAACTGTTTGCACAACAAGACATTGAGTGTGTTGCCTAACAAGCCATCACCAACTCATTAATATATAGGTACATATAAAGAAAGATATATATATAGAATTTACCTATATATAATTAGAATCTGAGACCTTATTTACTTAAAAATACATTTATATTTTTTTATTATAAAAGTCCAATAACATTTAAGTATAATATAATAAAATGTTGAATTAATTACCTCCAAAATGTTGATATCGAAAATATTTTACAAAATTATTTTTTAATTATAAAGAAAAATATCAGTAAAGTAAAAGATAATACACAATATATTGTAATTTTAAATCAGGTTCGTTTATGAATCAGACTTGTATTACAAATATATAATTAAATTGTTGCATTTCTAGAGTATTAATAATAGTATTATATTCAAAGTTAAATGTGAGAAAATAAAAAATAAGTATTAAAAGAGTATAATTGTAATAAAAGGATTTTAAAATTTAACAAGGTTTGCGGCGACGTAGCGCGTAGCTAATTGCTACGAAGAGATCTACATTAATAGTATTACACGTCATATGAGTTGAATTAAAATGCAGTAGATTTTTTTTGTTTAAATTTAAATATTTGTATGTATTTATTTTGCAATAAATTTGTAGGTAATTTAGGCGTGTTATTGCTATTCAAATATTTACCCATCGTGGAGGTCATCGTCTGTAGTTGAAGAGCATGTGCTGAGGCGTCCAGCGCCTCGGACCCCAGCTTGTCGCCAGCCGACAGCTTGTCTAGCGCTGCAGCTTGCACATCACATAAAGTTCCGGGGATTTAAAAATTCACCGTTTCACTATTTTAATTTACGTCTTCGAAAATTTTTTGCAACACCGACTACTCTCAGCATGCTTTTCCGTCTTAGCACTTGTCACGTTCAGCACGCGGGGTACGGCGCACTTCCTGCGGAACGAACACATAAGGATTGCGAGGGCGCAGGTCTGTACGGCTGCGGCGCGCGCGCGGGCTCCGAACCTCTAGATTCGGCAAAATCACGATAACGACTGCGCGCGAATGTCGTCATGTCGAAATTCGAAACACTTTCACCTAAATATTCCGCCTCCGTTTCGGCAGACGCGGGCGACGCTCTCGGCGCTCACGCACACACCGCCGCCTCTGTCGGCGCTCAATTACGTACGTCGAAAAAATTGCGTCAGTGTATTTCGTTGCCGACCTCACGTTCGTACAGTGCACAGCCGAAATATAGTTATCTCTGTCTCGTACTCATTCACGGTTACGCTCGATATTTTTTGTTTCGTTTTTTTTTATCTGACAGCTCGGTTCGAGGACGCGCGTGTGAGTGTGCGGATTTCGATAGCGGGTTCGTTGAACTGCCGAAAGGGATTTTGTTAAAAGCAGAAATGTTTTCAGTGTTAGGATGGGTTGCAGTAATGGTTCTGGGAGTATAGTAGTTGCGTGTGTGGTCCGATGGAGGGGAACGCGGGCGCAAAAGTGGGTCAGCCACATGCGCACGCGCTGCTCTTCATGACCGCGCAACGACCGCTACACACATATATATGTACGAGTAATTTTTCAAATGAACCTAATGACACCACTCACTAATTAGATACCGTACTTTCTACTTCTAAATGTTTACATTTTCGTATGATTAAATTCATAGTATAATTAATTTATTTCATTATAATATTATGTATACTCCACACAACCTAGATAAGCGATCCGTCGTTTTTTGTCTAAAAGGTTAGTCGGGCCGATGGCACAGTTCGGTGTTGGATTACATTAAAACAGAGTTCATTCGCATCGGCCTCTATTTGTTAAAATCTAGATTACTGATTCATTGCTAACAAAGAACAGTCAATATTCAACAGGTGTGGATGAAAACAGCTTTTTTATGCTTAATTTTCATGAATGTTATAAAAATAAACAAATATATGTTGTTTAATTTACTCAATATTGAGTACGAATATCACTGAATGTAATACAAGCTGTATGGGATGTTTTTATAAATAACAAAGACCACGCACGGCTCTTAGTCACAAGCAGGTAGTCCGGGGTATATTTAGCCGGGAACGGACCGAGAAACTGGGTTAACTATTCCTCTGTACAGAACACTGTTCGTGTTGGCTCAAATCGCGACCCGTTTGTGAAAGCGAACCTACATAACCCCTTTCAGAAATATTCCCACCAGGAAGCGACGCTCACCGTTTTATATATCAATTTAAGAATTCTTCTTCATTACTTTAATGTGTTTGTATACGTTCCCAATAACTTTAATGTTTTATATATTTTTTTGGACCATTTTTTGTTCGATAAACATATGGTTATTTAATGGTTTTTGACTTATTAATTAATAATTTTTCATTTGAAGGCAAAATTTTAATATAGATAAATGAATAAATGATTTTTTGTATATTATTAGGATCTTCTTGTTATTACAAAATTTAAAATGAAATATTGAAATGAGTACTTTTCTTTTCAATTTTTATACAAACTTTCTATATTTATCACATAATTAGACTTAGAGATTGAAAAAATATTAAATTTGGCACCAAAATGTCCCTAATCAAAAATTCATTAATATATATTATGCGGCTCTGTTGTCGGTCTGATACGGATAAATTCATTGGCTATGATGAAGTCACTGCTCGTACATCAACACAAACAGAGTTAGATATCCTTATCAGCAGACAATTGTTTAATATCAAGCGATTGATAAGCGTATATTTTAGCATTTAGCCGAATCTTTCAGTAACTAAGTTGAACGACCCATCTCACGCACAAAATTCACACAAATATCAAAGTCGGGGCGTTGTCTGATAAAAAAATATTCGACAATTTCATATTATTTGTGCACTGATTCATTTGTTTTTATATAATTTATAAATTAAATATCTTTGTAATATTTTTAATGATTTAGTTTTATTTTTATAATAACTTAATGAATTCGTCTATTGAAAGTTGTTTATAAATAGATAATATATGGTAATATTTACATTTCAATCCCATTATTTTTAAGGTCTTTGAGTCAGAGAAGGTCGCTTTAAGGTCAGGTTTGTGACATCATATATTGATACGATTAATCTTGTTTTGAAATTTAATAATAATAATCTTAAAATATATTTTTGTACCTTTGTCGCGACGCCTCCTAGTGATAATCCGAATTTGGTGATAAAAGAGTTAACGACCTCACAAATTACAAATAGATTGATATTATTCATATAAGAATGAATGGTTTAGAAATGTATCCAACATTAATGTACAAATTGTCATGCAATTGCAACACTAGCTTTTGTCCGTGGCTTCGCTCACACTAAATTCTATATGGGGTGGTATGATCCAAGATAGCTTATATGTTATTTGTTTTTTTTATATATTTTTCACTTTTAATCATGTTCAGTGATGTATACGTAAATTAGGAGTGAGAGAAGGGTCTTTTTTGATACTATACTAATGGAAATAATTCCTGTAAAGACACTTAAATTAAGGCTACGAGTCTTACAAACGCCACCAACAAACTCAGCAGGATGCTTCTTTATTGTGATCACTGTTTCGCAAATAGATGTATATCGAAATCTGTTCAGTAACAAACATACATACATTAATAATAGTGGGATAGTAATTGAGTAAGGTGAATTTGTAATATCTAACGGAAGTGGTGATTTAATCCATTGTGTCACTTGGAAAGTTAAAGAATGCCCAATCAGTTACAACAATAAACAATAGTTTGATGTCAATGACGCGCATTAACCGCTATTGTGATATTGACAGTGTTGAGATAATAAATGGATAAAATATCACATTATATACATATTATGCAGCCCTCCAGTACGCGCTAGGTCAGCTGGCACACTAACATCGCATACTGAAAATGCTTTAGCTGTTAGCGAGCTTGGGATTTGACTCGCTATTTTTGGGATAAAATTGTAAGCACACTAGCTTAAAATTGGATAATATATACCGAGGCATCAGTAATTAGTTTTAAATTTAGAATTACTAACAGTTTACTAATTAAACAGTGTATATATTAACCAAAAAGAAATGATGCTTTAAAATATAATAATTTATAAAACTCAATTAAATGTATTTAATGTACATATTGTTATGAATGCATTGCATTATGTGTGAAGTGACCGTATGTATTATGTTCGAGACACGTTTTCTATTATATAACAAGCAACCGAGGCGGTAAAGTGTTCCAACAGCGGCGAAAATCGCGTCACTCGCCTAGTTTCACAATGCTCATCTACCACCGCCGTTTTCACTTTTTGGCTGTCAAGAACGCGCTAACGATAAACAAACTCACATTTTGACCGTCACTGCTGGGTCATTTTGAGATCATAGGACGTAAAAACTGCATTCCATCAATTGATTGTGACACCTATGTCTATGGATCTAAGTTCAAATTGCATTAACATCTACACCTGACCTACGATTCGGTCTGTGTCTATGCAATCTATAGCTACGATCGAGTCGGAAGGTTGTCTACTCGCAGACGCTTTAATGCATTGTGAACCGTATTCAATGGTAATAACCATGCAATTATAATATATATCGGACGGTGTTAAAGCCGTTATCGCTCGCCGGGCGGCCGTAGAAACGCCGAGGCTGGTCGTTGACCTTTTTTTGGCATATACGTTAACGAAACAAAAGACTTTATTTTAATAAAGACATTAGAAGAACCTTGGATTGCAATTGTTATATATTGCAAATCGTAAGATTACAATATTGCTTATTATTTTCCTTCATACGAGGTACCAACCAACCAACGGATTTTTATTAACTTTATTAATTGCAAATTTATATATGCTATGATATATAAGCTGCAATTTTTGAAAATTAAACTACAGAATTAATTAAGTCTATAACCCTCTTAACCGAGATTAATATGAAAGTATTTAAGCCGTACATAAAATATCTAAGCTATTGTTTCGAGCTCAAGTGGTGATTGCAAAGCTGACATTACCTCTCACTGGCACGTAACACATAGTTACGCAAAAGGTCTTTACCCTTGTTTATTTGGGACAAATTTATTAAGATGTTTTAATTTTCTGGTAGGTACTAGAGATTGGGTAATGACACAATAAGATCCAATCTGTCAACATGTATCTGATAATCATTAGTTTGAGTAATATTACGGAGCTTTTAGCGTGAATTCACAGTTTGTCTTGTTATTTCGAAAGTGTTATCTCTCGTCTATAAATAGTATTAGTTAATGTTTCTTTGAAAAGTTTTTAAATATGACGGTTCAAAATAAGATCTCTCTATCGATAAATGAATTCCAAAAGTATTAAGATATAGAAAAGGAGGCTTCTTAGGCCCCTCCTCTTTTCGCCTCTCTTTTAATTTAAAATTTAGCTATCACAGCCATTCTAAATCAATCTTCTTTGAGAGGGTTGTACGACCTTTCTCGGACCAGTTCGTATATGAGTTTCAAGACTACATGTAGATTCTACCACCGATAAGTATTACAAGTTACCCAAAGTTCGTGCAGTGGAAACTTTTGTGAAGAGTCGATGTATCTTTGCGTAATAGTGGCAATGTCACTGTTACGTAAAACGGACTTTGACTGTTAAAGCACGAGTTATCGTCTGCAATGTATTTTTTTTTTGCAAAAACATGTTTTTGATAATTATTATTACAAAAAAAAATATAATGATGGAGTATTAGAAAGGTTTTAATAAATTATTATACTATAAAAAAATAAATCCTTAATCGTAATAAATCAAACTTATACGAAAGATTAAACACTACAAAAACTATTTTGAATTAAAATTGGTATTATAATAATTGGTTATATGTTATGATGGTACGTAACTCGGTCATTCAGTCAACGGTTGCACGCAAACAAACGCGATATATAAATATAATTATATAAAAACTTTCATTAACGAAAATTAGATAAATTATAAGAACCGTCCAATCAAATTGAAGCAATTCCGTTAAATGCTATAATAATTTAATAATATTATTGGTGTGAAAATTGTGTCAAACGCCTCCAGAACAGTGTTAATTGTACGTGTTGTTATGAAGTGAGTATCACGCGATACAGTAACAGTAACACAGTAAAGTAAAACTAAGGAAAATACTTTCCGGGGTTAATGCACTCGTTGCGTAAAGAGTGAAACATGTGAGGTGTGCCCCACCACTATCTTTGGTGGGGGGGCTATTTTGGGCTCAACAGGTAGAAATTGGGTTAGGGTTAACAAAAAAAAAATATTTAAAAAAATGGCTACTATTTTTTTTTATATTATGTCTTTTTTTTTTATCTCGAATTTTTCTATAATAAAAATATTGTAACAAACAATTTATAAAACAATTTTCGTTTTGACTCAATAAATTTAAACTGCAAATTTTATCCCATTCGTCTCTCCGCATTGGAAAATCGCCAATAATGTGCACTTAATAAAGATAATAAATAAGATAGCAGCAAAACCGAAGTGACGAAACGAAATTTAATTCCTAGGTCAAGGTTTCACTTCTCATCGAAATGGGAAAATTGCTACATATAACCGACCTTAACTTGTGGTGTCGCAAGAATTTGGACTTTAGGAATACATTCAGAACACGTTTCACACATAATATACTAATCTTGTGACTCAAACTATTGAAACCTGATTACGGGACGTATTTGGGAATTTATAAGTTAATTGTAATGGAATTCCCGATAATAATTATTTTTTTTATAATAATACATACACGAAACTGTTGAAGAAAATGGAAAGTTTGTTATACAACCTGACAGTCGTGAAAGGTAGGCTGTTAATGTCAGACACCGTGGTCAAGGTTTTAGTTTTGACTTCTTGCTTCAGAACATGATTTTATTACAATGAATCCTTTAACCTCAAACTTTATTACAATATATCCTTACATTTAAAATATAAATTAAATTTAAACTACAAAGCATTTCAAATTATATGTGAAATTTTCGATATTAGTTTTTTGCAAATTTATAAAAGGAAAGTAGAAATTTCAAAAGATAAAATAACAAAATATCAAGCAATCTCGAAAGTGGTGTGTCATTGAAAGAAAAGTACAGTAAGTGTAACGCTTTAAAGATAAAAAGCTTTCAATGGAAAGCGAAAGTAATTACAGTTGGAGCTGCGCGAGCGCAGGTGTGCGAGCGAGACGGGGAGCCGCAGCGGTACTCTGCGTAGGCGTACGGTACTTCTTGTATCTGAGCACTGGTACTGTGTTATTACCATACTACACTATACTAAGTTAAAAATATGATAATAATTAAAATTATATATACTCATGGCGATATTTGATTATAGACAGCTATTTACGAATATTATTGACAAATTTCAAAACTTTTTTTTTGACAACAAATCTTTTTTTTTTTGACAGCAAATATTTTTAAATATATATTATATATATAAAATAATATTGACAATAACAAAGGTATTATTAATATGAACCACGCATAAACAATATATAAACAAACACGTAATAGCTTCCATGCATTAAACA
This sequence comes from Melinaea menophilus ssp. n. AW-2005, assembly GCA_918358695.1. Taxonomy (NCBI): domain Eukaryota; kingdom Metazoa; phylum Arthropoda; class Insecta; order Lepidoptera; family Nymphalidae; genus Melinaea; species Melinaea menophilus. The sequence goes on from OU911052.1 coordinate 16,985,177, forward strand.
AAGTTGTGTGTGTGCGGTGCATAAATAAAATTCTTACTGCATTCCATAAAGAGGGATAGTAATAGACTCGTAACGGTGCCTTGAGTGAGTGTTTACGGCGCAGTGTGTAATTCCCGCGGGAATTAATACACTTATATATAGTGATGTTAGTTATATCGATAGAAATTTTATATTTATATTATTAATATATCGATATTTAATGTATTTTTTTTTTCAATTGTGTCGTTTATTGAATGTTTCATAAAATTGAATTTAAGTAATATTTTGATTTGTTTATCAAAACACAGTTTTTACCTAAATTCAGTTGATTTTTATTATAGGATTCTATGAACGAGATTACAGCTTGGTTGTTATTGTGATAGAGAATTTTTAAGCCGAATAACTTAAAAAATGCATATATTTATAAGATTTGATTACGGGATGAAGTCATGAGCAAAAGCGAGCCAAATTTTTTTGATTGTTCAAAATTATAACCGTAATTCAAACCTTGAAATTGTAAAAAACATTACTTAGCTTTGATAATAGTGCTTACAATTTACCATGTAATATATAATATGTATCGTTACGTAAAATATCGATAGATAGATTACTAGATAGTACATCACTACCGGTCAGGCAAAATAGACCTCCACTTTCTCTTTCGATTGACGCTGATTGTAGCTGTAACATGCACACATGCACAGTACTTTATACTGTATGTATGTATGTGTGTGTGTGTGTATGGTTACATCACATTTGGCTGACGCATACATGAGCGAAAGGTCTATTCATTGTTGTTTTATACCATAAGAATATATGTATTATATTTGAAGATCATTAACCTCAAACAATCGAACCTCAAATATAATAAGTGATGTATCTTTCGATTAAATGATAATCTTATTAATATAATTAATGTTATATCCTTGTAAACGAGAGGAAAATGAGTTATAGCGTCCATGACTTGGGTCGTAGTCGTAAAGGTTCGGTTGCAAGGTCGACGTTGCCGTGAGAAACCCATTGCCCTTACAGACACGAATAAATATTTGAATATTTCTAGAAATCTAGTGTAGATTACAGAATATAAATACTAATATTGAGTGTGGTATAATCAAACTATACTAGAATAGCTCGCGGCTTTGTTTATTTGGAAGGTAGAAAGTAAATAAATTAATAACTAAAAATTTATATTTCTGATAAAAAGTATCTTATATATTTCATCAGGTAATTAATATATATATATTCTAAAGTAATCCACTCATATTGTTTACATTATTGACTCAACATACAGACATACACATTTAATAATAGTTAAAGTATTTTATATGTAGTAGACATAAATTGGACTTATAAAACTTCACTTGCTGCACGGTTTAGAACCTGAGACCTGATCTAGAGTCCGGGGAAGAGCCGACAAGAATCTCACTACATTCTTTCAATTGACTTAATTTACAATCTATAGTATTTACTATTGTTATAATATTGATTGATAACTTTTGAATTAAGTAATAATTACAAACAAACATTATTATTTATTGACAGTGTATTAACCTCACCCGTCACTCAAGAAAGAGGAAATTCAACTCGGAGGTTAATATTAATGTCTTACGTTAATTACTTCTGAATTAATTTAATTTACTCCTACTTATTGTATATGCGTTTGTGGGGTTGTATGTTTGTTATTCCAAACAAAACCACTGAACAAATTTCGATGAACAAATGAACAAATTTCGATATATCAGAATAACATGTAAAATAAAATTTTGGAACATATTTTTTTATAATTGAAGATGAGTGGAGCCACGGGTTAAAACTAGTGTATGTGATATCTAATGTCAGTTATTATCATGATATTTTATGTTTGGCGATGACGTTATCATCATTAACCCTAATTTATATTAATAAAATATATTACAAGAATTTTATTTTTTTTATTTATTGATTTTCCTGTTACAATATACTTGATACTTGATAAAAAAAGTGAAAATACAAAAATATAACCATATCAGAAATAATTCAAAAGTTTTATAAAAAAATTTAAATGTTTAAAAAAGTTAACAGCAAATTCATCTCATCATATATCAAATAATTGCAACTATGTTCAAGTAAAAACATACATATATGCAGGGACGTATCTAGGAGGGGGAGGCAATCAGGGCCTCCACCGAAGATAAGGGGACCCCATAATAAAGATTAAAAAATATCCAAATTATGATCGGTCAACAATTTTTACGTTTTTCCCACCATTTTTACTAAGAATAATTGCACGAATATAATATATAATATTGTAATTGTTTTTAATGAATTGTATTTGACTGATTTGTATTTGACATTCTTTGTTGAAATAAATTTATATATATACACACACACATATATATATATATGTATATATATATGTGTGTATATATATGTATCTTGAAACTGGGACAGACAGTCATCCCGTTTCAACTTGTTATATAATCAATTTGCAAGCTTCTAACATTTGACTATTTTAGGATTTTCTACATGATACCAGTACATACCAACGGACGCACATATTAATGTATATTTAATTAATATTAACTTACATAATATTAATATTTTATATATATATATATATATATACATTATATTTAGAAAGATTTATTGATAGAAAATTTTATAAATATATTATGTATCAGTCCTTGTGTGAATTGATAACAAAAATAACAACAAAAATAAATAAATTGTTTATTATATTGAATAAATAATTATTACAAATCGTTATGTTATCTGTTACGTTTATGAATAAAATGTATTTTCCAACGCACTGTTGTAACACACGCATGTAACACAAATGACATTAGAATAACACATTCCTAGCGACAATGCGTCACCTTGCAAGCGTACGTTGACGCATCTACGTTTAGTATGAGTGACCTTATACCGGCTAATAACAACACAAATACACCCGTCCCTCTCGCACTCGTACCACCCTAGCCGAGTGTGATAGAGATAGATGATGTATAAACATTGCCTGTGTGTTCACCTTCGTAAAGGTAGAGTTAGGTGGTAACAAAAATGTACGTTCGAAGGTAAAGCGGTAAGTACTAATTACTACCAAAATATTGTGTCAATTGAAGTTATACTCTATATACCTTGTAAATAGTATAATGCAGGAGGGGGGGGGGGGGTGTATTAAATCATTCTCTACCCGTAGAGTGCAATACGAGCGTGCTGGTGACGTCACCTGCTTTGCATACCCTTTCTCTAACTTTCACTGTCCTTGAGACTGTTACAGCTAGGTATTGTTGTAAAAAATGTTAATTTTCCTCATAAATATTATATCTGTAATAACTTTTATTATATAAACGTTATTTATGGAACATATATTTTATGTTTTTTTTGCAATATTTTTTAATTCTTTTTTTTTATTATATGGTCAGATAAAAAAATGTAAAAATAAAATAAATTTATTAAAAAAAAAAATATTTAAACATTTAATGGAATTTTTAGAAATGTTTATTTTTTTAATAATTCAGATAAAAATAAAAAAAATAAAATAAAATTTAAGTAATATGTATATACTTTTTAAAATTTTTGCGTTTTTTTTTTATATTTTTTTTATATATATAATACTCTTAAATAATAATGTATGTATGAACATACAATTGTATGATATAAATGAATCTTATTCCATACAATTGTTTAAGATCATTCGTATCAATTGATTTTATTGATAACTCGACGCGTGGAGTCGTGAGAGTTACGAGTGACCTCATTTTATATTACCTTAAAATTTTTTTAAAGATAAATATATACTAGCTCTTGCCCGGCTTCGCTCGCCATATAATCTACGGATGGGTGGTTCCAAAATTTTAGTTTTTTCTGATGGTTAAACTATATTGTACTGTATTGTAAAGTTTCATCAAAATCTGTTTAGTTTTTAAGTGAAAGAATTACATATATATATATATCGTTTCTAACTAAGTAACTAACAAAGTTTCGCATTTATAATATTAATAGTATATGATAAGTATAAAAATGTTATATTGTTTTAATAATTATTTTGGTATAATATATTTTTAGTATTATCAACAAATAACGCGGGAGACAGGTTGCCCCAATGATAACCTAAACTAAAATGCGAACACTGATATGATAACAGCAAGCCGTACGGACGGACCGTTGCTACAATCATTAGATAAACATATGGGTCACTGAACCGACCCAGTTTACTACCACGCTACCACACTACCACATACCCGCGAGCGCGTTTACTCAAAAATCCACGAAAACAACACTTCTATACACACACATGCATACATACGCACACGTTCATCTTTTGTTCTATTAATGGTACTGCTGAAATATTTTGAAAAGTTTCCATATATGATAAAAATGTTTGATTTTTTTTTAATGATAATGAGCAGAGAAAAGGTTTAAATATGTCGGATAATAGTCGCAAATCGATATTTCGAAACTTCTCGATTAACTGTGAATCGTGTTTAAATAAAGGGATATCATTTATTAACTTGATTGGCGTATTTAGGTTGGCTAACCCTGGAAAGGATTTGAAAAACTATTAAATTAATTGTACCCTGTAGGTTGGCTAACCCTGGAACGGATTTGAAAAATTTGTAAATTGTATGTACCTTTAAGGTTGGCTAAACCTGGAACAGATTTGAAAAACTTTTAAATTGTATATTTTATTTAAGTTGACTAACAATAGAACAGATTTGAAAAAATAAATTGTATATTTTATTTAAGTTGACTAACCCTGGAGCAGATTTGAAAAAATAAATTGTATATTTTATTTAAGTTGACTAACCCTGGAACGGATTTGAAAATCGACTAAATTGTACACAAATCTAAAATTTATTATGAATAAAATGTATTTAAGTGGGAATAGTTAAAATATAACCATGAGGTCATCGTTCAACTTCGTAAATAGTCCATCCACATGTCGCCATCTTATCTTAGAACTTATTTAACTGACGGTTTAATTAAAACTACAGTTAACTACATACAGTTTTTAATTCATAATTATATGATAAGTTAAAATCATTTGTAATATGTTTCTATTTATTAGATCCTATCTTAGTGTCTTTACCAAACAGTGACATCAGATGGCGCCACCGGATCACGATTTCAATATGGCCGCCGATTTTATATTGCCGCGTATTTTATAATTATTATTGCGTATTTAGTTATTTATCTTAAATTCAATTACAAATTGATTTTTAAATAATTATATTATATTCTTATAATTAATTAGTATACATTTAAATGCGATTAAATTAAAAAAAATAGTATTAAATTGAATAGTAAATTATAACTTACTATTGTTATATATTTATGATCGGTTTTTTATATAAATAAATAGTAATTACCAACTTATTTTAGTGACATTTATTTATTTATGGATCCGGTAAAATTAATTACAATAATTATTATTAAAATAATAATGAATAAGTGTGTGTGTGGCGCCTTACGACGGATATCAAAGAAAATAAAAACAAGTGCATGCCGACGTGAACAATAAACAAAAAGCTTAATTTGTACACAACATCTCACCGTAAAACATTTTGGTAAGCCCCAGTCGGTGGTATTAATACAGTCCATTCAGAGATTGTGTTGTTTCATTAAAAAGTCTATCGCACATACGGTGTTCCTACCGCGGGAGTAACAGTTGGCGCCCGCACGGAAGTAGGTTAGTAACTAAAGTTTTGTTTGCGTGAGGCTGCGGCGCGGTGCACTTGGGTAGCTAGCTGTGTCGCCCGGCTTCGTCCGTCCCTTCCCTTCCCTCCCCTTACCTCGCGCGGGCGCATCTTTTTAATTCTTATACCCTTTTGACCCTTGCAATTTTTAATACTATCGTCTAATTGAAGGTTTTTAACTCTAGACTATTTATATATTTTGGAAATATGATTCCACATTTGCATAGGCGGGTCACGTTTCTGTTTATATATAAATATTTATTAGTCTAGGTCAGGTTTTAGGATTAGGTTGTATGTGAATCAAACACATCGATTTAAATCATCTACGTAAATCGTTTAAATCGTCTGCAAATGATATAAAATAATATCCCACTGTATTTTAGTTACATTGAAATGTCAAAATTAATGATCAGAGTAATAGTAAAACTCGTGAATGGTATTGCTTCATGATTCGATGTAATTTTGATACAGTTATAGTTCCAGATATCACAGATGGTGTGTGATTCTTATATTGTGCTCTTGGCTTGGCTTCATCACACATTTGCTGTGTTCATTGTCGATGGTTATGTAAGGAGGAGGCCGTCGATGCCGTGCTTGGAGTCAACGTACGGCATTGACACGCGGCCGTACCCCCCCCCCCCGTCTGCCCCCCCTCCGCCCCCCCGCGGCTTCCCGCGCGCTGCTGAAACCAGCAGCTGTGAAATTGGGTCACGAGCTACGCCGCCACGTCTTTACCAACCATTCGTTGTAGACCTCGCGGTTCAAATTCGTTGTATAACCATCAGTTTCGGGCACCACAAGTGACCGGGTCAAGTGAAAATGGTCGGTTATAAGACGAAATAACCTGCTCGTTTTCTATGTGTACTAATTTATTATATTGTTTTATAAGAACCTTATTTATATAATAAAAATATATATTAATAATTAAAGAAATATATGTATATATTTTTAATAAATAGATTAAAATTTTAATTTTATATTATATTTAATATTATTTTATAATATATATAATATGTTTTATTATAATATTATTTATTAAACAGAGTCAATAGTTTCTAATATCAATGCATGAAAACGGAGAAGGAAAACAGCAATGCGCCGGCATAGAACGCCAAGTCAACGAACGTCATTGAAGTCCCATACAACCTTAAATAGACCTTATCCTGTTGGTATAGAGTTTAAATTTGATAGCTACAATAGTATAGAATAGCCTTGGCTCCTACTGGCCCGGCTGACTTAGACATTCTATCTACTTTTACGAGTACACGGACGAAGGCTTAGTACTTAGAACCCAGTACATCGATACAACTAAAATGTTGCACAGTATGTGCTTACGTAATAATATAATTTGCACAAACATTACTATATTGTATACTAAGAAACACCATTATAACAAGACAGACAGAATAATTATATATATATATATATATATATATTTAATATAATTAAATTTAGATATCAATTTATTGATATATTTTGGATGTTGATATTCCATACATATTTTGGAACAAACAGACGATTATACTGATATCTATAATAAAATATTCAAGTAGTGATATAAATAGACTATTGATTTGGAAAGTTCTACGACCCAACACTCGAAATAAGGACATTATATAGCTAAAACATAATTTCAAAATTTATTTAAATTAATATTTTATAATTATTATATAAGTTATATTATGTAAGTATATTTTTTTAATTAAAATTAAAAATTAATAATCAAGTATCAAAACTAATTAGTCTCACAGCGCTATTATAAAAAAAATCGTTAAACTTTGAACTCTTAAAACACCCTCAAAGCTAAGGAATGATAAAAGCTTTGAATAGTGACTAGAGGGTGTTAGCGTCCCAGTTCCAGGGTGCACGGGGTGAACAAACGGTATTGACCTACATACCTGATAAATAAAACGAACGGGAATATGGCATTGAAAAGAACTGAATATCACTTCGTTTTAATATATAATAACGTTATCGGATATGATTACTGAAATAATATTATCAATTATATATGTATATATTACTGAGATAAAAAATCACATCAGCCTTCCTAGGGGTGGGGGGGGGTGAGCACGTGCCTGCTGCAGTGTGAACGATCGTCTTTGACCCACCTCCTTGAGGCCTATATGATAACAACCCCAAGATAACGCTTCAATGTTTGTGTTCTAATAATATTATTGTATTGTTTTTTTATTATTTTTTTTAGTCAAAAAAAAATTCCCAATTTAATTGATACGATATCATGTGGTAATGATTTCAGACCTTGGTCTAACATTTAAAAGATTTTCCTTCTAGTCTAGTATTTTATGTCAATGTCAAGTGTAACTGGATTGTTGTAATTAATTACTTGAATTCAATTACATCAAAAAGTGTATAGCAACTTTTGTAAACCTTAAATAACACATGCATAATGCAACTAACTCAATAATTGAAGCTTCAGCGTTAACCAAAATATATATTTGCATACCTCTCGACCTCACTAAGAGCACAGAAACCATAGTAATATATAAAATGCAAAAATATATTTGATAAGTGATACACCTAGCTGCACTAGTTCCCTTAAACGATCAATACAACCCGGGGAATGAACCCGTGACCTCGGAGCAGAAGTGGGACGCCGCGCAAGCGCCTCGTTCAGTGCATTCGTTGCCATTTTGAATTGCTAATATTCAGTCATTAATGATGAAATTAAATTTAGAATACACCATCATGATTGTCATGTCATGACTTACGTCATTTCATTCATGACTCGCCCATAGTAATAAATACGCATGAAATATATTTCATTGTGGTAACACATTGTCGTATTCTCGGAACATGATATTTAGTTTTAAGAGCGATTAATTTTATTTTATATCTCCAATTGTCGTAAAACTGAAGTAATTTTAAATTCGTACCTCCTTTATTTATTTACAAATACTTTGGTGATTTCTTTTTTACGTTAACCGACAATGAAATATTGTTATTGATCCAGAGCTATCACAAATTACTTTATATTTGCAAAAAAACAATTGTAAAAATAAACGTTGAAGACATTAAAGCGAAGGTAAAGGTCATATGAGTGTAATCACGCGGTATATATAATAAGTACACATATATATAGATATATATATATATATAAAAGTAATGCGCGGCGACTGCCAAAAGATTTGTATATCCAATAATTGGGACCTAAGGGTTTGGTGATTTATATATAAATATAAAATTTATTCTAGAACTACATCTAGATATAGATTTAGATATAGATTAGTTATGTAGCTTGTGAGATATAATGAATTGAAATTGGATATACGCAAAGTATGGTGGCAGTGACAACGGCCGACCCCCTTTTGACCTATTTTCCAGACCCATCTGAGGGATCGGGAGTCGTGACGCACGAGTGTACAGATATATATATATATATATATATATATATATATATATATATATATATATATATATATATATATAAATATTGAATATGTTATGACCAATTTTTATTTTAAATATTTTTAAGTTAAATTTAACTTTTAAATGTCCTTTTAGGAATGTCATCGTTTCCGTTTAAACATGTTTTGGCGATATATATATATATGTAACATCGCGTTACTGTCTGTCTGACAATGACCAAGAGTATGCTACAGAAGATTCGTTAGCTCTAAGAGAGCCAGATGGCCGGTCCCCTCAATCTCCGTTGGTCCTAATTTCCTGTACATCACAACATTCCTAAAGAAGTAGTAATAGTGATTCATTTGCATCTTATATTATCTGTTCTCCATGGTCAGTGGCACAAAACGATGGATCATCGGCTTTTTATTACTGAATTCCAAAAAAAGATTAATAGTCCAAAAAACAAACACCTGTGTCTTTATTTTTTGTGTGTCCCACCTGTGTCCTATCAGGCCTGTGTCTTGTCCTGTTGATTTAATTAACAGTTGTGAAGTAAGTAACTTTATTATTCAAAAAGCATTAACGAACACATGAATCTTGTTAGCAATTTGAGCAATGTCAGAACGGTAAGAACTAGCTTTCGAAGCTGTTGAAATCTTTCTAAACGATCGTTATGAAGTACTAAAAAATAATTCTATATTCAAATATTAAATACAATTAAAAGTTATAAGACAGAAAGTTCTCGAACCTTATCATAACACGCCGCCATGTTAGAAGCGTCTGGGGCGCGTTGTCATGGCAACGCTGCATTTGACGCACCGACCTAGTTCCGCCCGCCCAAATGTTAATGACCTCCAAAACCCAGGTCGAAGTTCACGTTACACGAGTAAGAGATTATCTTCAACATGTACCCCTATAGATGACTTCACGGGTCGCCCGCTATTGATCCAGGGTAGGACTGGAAAGGTTTCTGGGTTACACCGGCTCTTGGCTGGTCAATTGTCCTTGGATTTTATCAATAAATACATTTATTCTATTTGTTTAAATTAATTTTTTTTATTAACAATACATTATTTAAGATATTAAAATATTTACATTCGTTTGACGTTTTGTGGAATAAAAGAAACGAAATTATTGTGTGCTTTTATTATAATGCTAAACCTTATTAAGTTATAAATTTAAAAAAAATTGAAACAGCTTTTTATGGTATATAAAAAATATATATCTATAATATTTTATATATTAATATGATGCTAACATATAATAGTCAATTTATACATTAAAATATGTACATCTTACTTCTAACTCTAGTCAATAGTTTACGTTAGAAAAAAACTTTCACCGCGCGACCTCAACGTTAGTCATATTACGTATTTTTAACACAATATTTCAAACTTCAAATGATATTTCAAATAGAAACTGGGACGTTATAACAGAACCAAAAACATAAATGCAATAAAAAGAAAACAATGCGCTTGCGCATCTCATCTCGATCATTATCTTTTATGTAAAACATTAAATTGCATTTACGTTTACGTACATACATACAACATAATGCAACAAAAACTGAAATTAAAATATTTTTAGCATTGCGTCGAGGCGCAGTGAGTTGTTGTTCTGCGCTAACACACTGAGTTATCTAGACGCACACATATACGCGTGTAATTGAAGGACTGCCTCGTCGCCGTCCGTAGCACTAGAATATTGAAATAAAATATTATTTTCAAATGTATTACCCGTCCAAGTCATGATGTTCATATAATAATGATGTTTATACGTGAATTTAATACATTTATAACTTATATAATATTACGTATTTGGGAATTGTCGTAAAGGGAATATATAATGAATTGTGTTAACTTTAACCCAGGTCAGTGACAAAAATCGATAAATACTAACCTATTTTATCTATTTATAAGTTGTAATATTATTTTCGGTTAGGTACATTATAGTGTTCTCTTTGTATGAAGTTACTAAAATAATCGTATGACCTTGATCTAACACAAGATGGCGGTCAGACGTCAAACTTAATATAATTCAATTGAATTTCACAACGGATAACGGTAGACGTCGCTTATTTTATTATAACAATAAATATATTAAACTATTATTAGTTTATGAAAAGACGAACACGTTTTATATATTAGGCTGTTAAAATAAGGAACCAGTGAAAGTCTGAATAAGGTTTAATTGCTCCTAAAAATACGTGCGTTCCAAAATGGCGGCAAAATGGTTAAAGAAATAGTTTTTGTTGGTAATAACTCTTATGAATTTAGTATAATTATTTATTTTGGGGATTAGTTTTGGTTTTAAAAAGTTTTGAAATGAAAACTTAGTCATGTAGAATATATATTTTTCTTACTCTTGAAGAACTAAAAAATATATATTGTTTAAAAAACTTTAGTTTAGTTTTTTTTTTAATATTTTTTTTCCAGAAATTATAATTGATTTATAAATTATTTAATCAGTCAAATTTGTTTGTTTGTTTTGGATGGAAACAGAAAATGTAAATTATTAACAAATTGTAATGCCCAAAAAAAAATTGTTTTTTTTTTTTAAACTTTACAGATACTCTAAATTTTCGTCCTAAATAACATTTGATATCTGACATTTTATATAAATAATAAGGTAATCAAATTTTCATTAATGAATATAATATCACTAAAAAGTTAAGTAAAACAATTAAATAATTTCATATACTCTGAAAACATAGAATAGATTTGAATATGCTCGTGCTCATACAGAAATGCTCATCCATGAGCGAGTGGGGGACATTTCAAAGGGTTCGCATGTTTGTGGGCGCGTGTGTGTGTGTGCGTGTGCGTGTGTGCGTGTGTGTGTGTGTGTGTGTGTGCGTGTCCTTTAGCACGACGGTTCGTGCAGGGCGCGCGGGGAGCGGCGCCTATTCCTAGAGCGAAACTAGGCCGGCCGCCGACACCGACCGCTGCCTTAATGTAGAAGCGACAAGCGATTATACCATACATACATAATATAATAATTATCAGCACATTACCTAAGTATGTTTATTTAAGAAATGAAAGTAAAACAATGTTTTCTTTAAAAGTTTCAATAGTGGTTTAAAGCTTAGATTTGAGGAGTTATCGAGTTGAAAGATCATTCAAATATAAGTTTCTTGTTGGAAAATAATAGACATTAAAAAATATGTTGACAAACACTTAGAATGGATAATATTAAAAGGCATTTAAGCTTATTTTGTGAGCAAATATAATTATTTGATTATTTTTTTTCAATTAATATTTTAATGAAAAATTAATTGACGATTTTTTTTTGTACCACCCAATTTCTTTTACTCCGGACGCATGGCCGTGCCAAAGAAAAATTGCTTCTCAGAACAAAGGTTCAGATGTACCTACTTACACGGTTTTGTGTTTCACCTTTTAATGTGTTACCAAATGTTTTTTACATCTGGTTTCATTAAGAAAAAGTTTATAAACTCTGGATGATAAAAGTATTAATAAATAAATATGTCCGTTGCAGGTATTAAAAACTGTCTTAGAATTAAGTTGCATAATATATCATATATACTAGGATCCACCCGAGCGCGGTGGGTGTTGAGCTGAGCCCCTCTCCTTTCTTTTTTTCTTGATAACTTTTTAATGGCTAAACATTTTTTCAATCTGTTTTCGCTATAACATCCTTATTCGGCTCAAACATACATGAGAAAATTTTTAGCTAATTATCTCGTCGCATTCTGGAGACAACTAAACACAAAAAAGGTCTCCAAACGGTTAAGAGCTTCGTTTACGCTCAGCTCAATATGCATAAGAAATTACTAAGCACTTATAATAAATGAAAGTGATTATTATTAGAAGTATCGCGTCTCATCTCGTGTCTTCGATCCGTTGCGCAATATCCGCATTCATTATTCAATCTCGATCCGCCGCCGCGATCCCATTTCACTTGCACTTTAGAAAGCGAACCATTGTTTTCACTTCATAGCGGTAATTTTAATAATGAGGAGAGATTGTACTCAGTTTTTTTGAATTGCTCAACTAATAGCCATATTTGTATTGATTGCAAGTTTAATATAAGTCTAATTGACTAAGTTGAGAGGTTTATTTACGCATCAATTCTGTGGCAATCAGTTGAGTGCAGGTGTTAGAGCCTTGGCTATGTAGAATGCACTTTCACTTAGAGGCAGTACCTATATATACGACTAGCTGTTGCCCGCTACTCCGCGTTGACGTATACGTTTAACGGCATTTTTAATGTCTCCATAAAAAGACTGTATATTGTAATATGTTAAGTGCTTTTTTCCCCGATGTACCTACACCGGTTTCCGCAGGACAATTTGAAAAAATTTAAAGAATGGATAAAATATTATACTCATAGTTTTTGAGATTATCTATTACATATAAACGTACGTATAATTATACGTGAGTAGGAAATTGTTTGTCACATTTTTGTGTCACGTTATCATTAAAAATCCTTCAAATTTTTATGTCAATGTGTATCACAAACGGAGTCACGGTCGGTTGTCGATCTCCTAAAACTATGATCACCTTATCACCGTTGTTATATACGGTATCGCGATAATTCATATAACTACGCCGGCAAAACAATTTAGAGGACAACGTAATAAATAATCAGGGAAAATTACTCAGAACACATTAAGTGTCATCGACGGTTTACTCCATGGAATTAAAAGTCGCCGAATTCGCTCAGGCCACGGTCTAGAGTGCGAACTTGATTTTTATTTAGTTTAAAGAAGCGAGCGAACTTGTCCCAGTGACCACGTCATATAAATATAATGGGTTATCACTTATAGATACTATGATTCAATTTATACCTCGTCTTGATATACAATAAACCTGTATTATAAAGAAAATATTATTATGAAATATCTGTAAACTTTAAAAGTATGGAGCGAATTCGAGACATCGTTTCTGGAAGGAAGTATTCATCGCTCCTATTAACCTATTTCTGTGCATTCTGAAGAGTGCATTTGACATTTTCTTGTTGAAAACTGCACGGATCGTAGAGGGACTGCTGTAACCTAGATAACGGTCAACACTCCGACTCAGTCAACACTCGCTACAGGGGCATTGGGAGCGTTTACACCGAGTACAGTACTCGACCAAGTACTGGATTGTCAAGTCTCATATAATAACATCGAGGTAACTTAATAAGAACATATTAAACATCTTACCTCCATATAAAATCCTTTAAGTAACAAATCACTCACCTGAAACAAAAGATATTTTAATATTATTTTTTTCACAGATTTAAAAATATCATTTGCGTAAACGTTAACTTCGCGTCGTGAATTAGAACATTTCTGTCTCTGTTAAATTTGTTAATTAATTCCGTGTTAATTGTGGAGGAAATATGTTGAATATTTCATCTGTTCAAACATTTCATATCTATAACATCCCAACCATATTCTGACCTAGAAAACTCATATTAATATAAATATTGGCCAAGTGCGAGTTGAACTGGTACAAATAGTATCTGTACTTGTTATAAATTTATCAAATTCTGCTGTCAGATATTAAAATAACTGTTCCATATTTTATTTTTTTTTAACTTTTGTTTACTCTACCCTACATTTATTTTTAATTTATATATCAGTATTTTGGTTAGAGTTTACATATTTGTAATTATGGTTTTAATTAATATTTAAGGATAAGTTGTCGTTCTACTTACTTGAAATAAATGTTGAGTGTAAACAGACTAACGCCAGCATTAGATGCAACTAGACAAGGCCACAGCTATCAGTGAAATGTCGAGTAGGAAAGAGAGGGATACATAAACCATTTATTGCACACACATAATAACAACACAAGAGCAATTCACGCACACATGTACATTTTCTATTTCTATTACCCAGCCTAGGGTTACGACTAGTGTTAATAAGCAAGCATAAAATATTATTAAGAAGGGTACACACGGTACAAATTTTATATTATATTTATAAATCAAATTATTAAATAAAGCTTAGCACACAATCCGATTCTTATCAAGACTATCTAGAGACAATTTAGGTAATCAGGAAAAGACTTGTCTGAGCTGATTAGGTGTACCGAAAGTGGGTGAGCATAAAATGCGCACTTGATAAGAACCAACGAACTTGCGTCCTAGAACTTGTTGAACTTAAGTACCCTAAATAAATTGTTAATCAATTTATAATATACATTTCTATGTAAAATATATTTTTTAATATTAAACGAATGTAAAAAAATATATAAATGATTTATTATGATTAAATTATGATAATTTTATGATTTGACGAAAGAATAGTTGATTATTTCATCACTCTAATTCTTCACTTTGTTTTAAAATAATTATTTATATTTAAGAGGATCTTGAGAAATGTTTGCTCTGTCATATTCCCCACATTTCCCATAAAAATTGGGTTATCTTGATGTATCACTTGCAACACCTTGGGAACTCTGATAAGGAAGGCATCAGGTGCAACACCTTACGGAGTGTAGAATAGAAACATTGTAGTAGTAACTGAAATGTTTTATTATGATATTAATAATTATTAAGATTTAATTAAAATTATTATTTGTATGTTGTTTAAAGATTATTGATAATTAATTATTAAATGGGTGGTTATAAACAAAATCTTAGAAACGGTTTTATAGTTTTTCCCTCCTTGGTACCCTATTTTACCGCTGACTGGCACATTGCCCAGATAATTAGTCATCTTCCTTTGAGTTGTAAATCTAGGATATACTTTAAAACTACTAAACCAACGCTTGCATTCCAAATAATCACCAAATATTACGTAAACACCGTTCATTTTTATGTAAATTTAATATTTTTAAGCTCTTATTATATCATTGTAAATACGTACACTGGAATATTTATAGACAAGCATCAGTGTGTCAAGTACACATCACGTCACAATGGAGCAATTAATCGAAAAGCAAAATAATAACCACTTAATTATGATTTAAATAATGACATTTTATTGTTTTAAGAAAATTATTCGTTATGCACTTCGTGTACAGCCATCTGTTAACGGAAAGGAGAAAATAAAGTTTCATCCGCTCGCCGCTAGAGGTCGTATATTATTAAATATTTATCGTTCAATGGAACGGCAAGTAATTGAAATAAAAAAAATATTTATGGAACATATTTGTTTCATAGATATATTTTTTAAAAATACTTTAGATTAGTTAATCTAAAAATATTATATTAATTGTGTAAAATTATTGATCTTTATTTGAGAATGAAGCGAAAAATAATATTTTATACGAATTATGTTGCATTACAAAAATGTAGTTGCATTTCTTGGAATATACACATTTAAAATACTTAATATAATTGTTTTATAATAGATCAAACCAACACTGAGACTACAAATCTACCTGTCTCTTTTACACACAATTATGCGAATAATTAAATTAGGAAAAATAATAATTCTTTTTATTGACAAAAAGTCTTTTTTATTTAGATATTTATACCATATTAAATACTGTAAGACAATCTATTGTTTATTTAAAATAAGGCAATTAAATATATATAAATATTAAAAGTAGTAAGGTGAAATATTTATAAACAAGTTATGATTTCAATCTGACCCCACGTCCCGGCGCTATGTAAAAATATTGTTATGTACACATCCGTCTGAACCTAACGAATCTATCAATATATCCCTCCGATACGAAAAGCTCCACCCCTTAGCATAATAATTGAACTGCAGCGCGCCTGTGTGTGTGTGAGTTAGTGCCTGTGAATGCACTAACACACGCCTAGGAGTGCAACGCTCGGGACCATTGGGGTAGGTCGTGTACAGGTGACTATTAAACGATTTAGCTGTATTTTATTCAATAATTTGAAAAAATATTAAAAATAAAATATGAAAATACAACTACAATATACATTATTTTAATTTTGGTTGGTTGGTTGGGAATGGGATGTTTTTGGGAACAATATTTTTTGCAAATAAACCAATTGTAATATTATTTATATATAATGATTGTTATTCATTGATTGTTTGATTTGAAATATTTTATGAAATATTCAATACGAGCTCATCCACGCACACATGGACGGGGATGTGTGCGTGCGTGCGCCGGTGTGGCCAGACGTCTAGATAGACGTCTATCTAGATATCTAGATATAGATGGGGTGCATTGGTGCAGTGTTGGCGTAGGTCGCGGGGGGTAGGTCGGTGCTTCATCCCTCTGGTAGCCAGCACGTAATCAACTCGATTTGTTTTATGTTTTCAATGCTTTGTTTACTTTATTTACTTTAAAAAATATGATTATTGATGATTTAATTAAAAATGAATGTAGTTTATTTTACTTTTAACAGTGTTATCTTATATTATATAAGTATTTGATATATTTAATGAAGACTGATACTCAATCCTCTTGTTTCTGTAAAATGCATTTCTTGGAATAACTAGAACTAAGATGAAGTCACTCCTAGTGTCAAGTGTCAAGTGTCATCTTATGCATTGTTCTTAACGCCACTAGCGACCTTTGTTTCATACTCTTTTAAAAATTATATACATGTATATATATATATATATATATATATATATATATATATATAATTTAAGTATTAAACTATAAAAACATGTACAGACATGTTAAAGTTATTTTAGTTGTAAATTAATATATAAAGTTACGAACCTCCGACCGCCGGAAATCGTTTGGTCGCGCTGCGATTTGAGCTACCGTGTCACTAATCTTTTAGGGATTAAATAATCATTTTTATTATATAGAATAATCTTGAAAGATATCCAAAATTGTTGAATTTGTCTGCAGACATGTTTAACCATGTTCGTTTGTTTGAGACGTGTTTGTTTGGGTTATTTAATTTGAAATAAATATTTAATTAAAATTATGTACTAACTAACTATCAAGTTTTTTTTTATCGCTATATGGAACTGAACCATCCTAACTTTATTTGAATTTTCTTAAAATGTATAATTTTTTGTAAATTTTTTTGATTAATTTAATATTTATTGATTAAATCGTTTATAGTTATATAGTAATTTAATTAATGTTTTATATTTTTTTCTAATTATTTTATATTTAATTTTCTAACAAAGCTTTCTTATGAAAATATTATTTCTATTATAAATATAATTATTTAGAAACGTATTAATTAATTAGTTCAATAACAAAAGCTATTTTAATTCATTTGAATGTAAATTTATCCAAATAGTTATATATTTAGTTTGTGATCGGAACTAACTAAAATAAATTCCTATCTCATACAAATCTATAGACTAATTTTTGATTAAATAATATAAAATTGGTAACTTTTCTAAAAGCTTTGATTTATTGTAGATAGAGATAAGGATAAGGGATTGATTTCGATCTCCAGACGGCTGTAACCGGGAAAAACATTCGATTATGTAATACATATATCAATGTTTATTTACTAATACGTATGTCGTCCCGGTCGTCGACCCCGGCTCACGATCGTTGAAATTCGACATTGTCCGCACTTTAGAGAGGGATAGCGTTATACGGAAGCCTTGAGGGAAGAGCGAGTGGAAACGGAGGGTAGAGACCTTGAGCAGGCAAAATCAAGGGTAAGGCTGTTCGATTGTGTGCGTACATTCAATAATGATTTGTATGTGTGCGTACTAACAGCTGTGTGTGTTGATGTAATATGAGAATTTTTTGCTTTAAAAGTAAGCCGATACCCAAGTAAAAGTTGCGTACGATCTTTCCTAATATAACTATTCCCGAAAATCAAATTAAAACGAATAATAAAGTCAAAGCGGTAATCTATCTGTCGATATCCGCTGCATGCAAGTTTAATACAAAACAAACTATTGCGTAATGCAATTAAATCTCCGCGCCGCCATATAAATAAAAACGCGTGTCAACAAGCACCGACCACGTGCTACACCCAAAATAGACACGCACGCACACACGCACGCGCCATCACTCACACATACAACGGCCACGCGGTCGCGAGGCCCGCGGAAAAATCAATATTTTGAGCAAAACTGCTTCCCTTAACGCCGCAGTGTGCGTTAGAGACCTCCACCTTAAACTAAAAGATCTTATAAACATTTTAACTGCAAGCAAAATCACACGCTATTTATAACATGATAAGGTTCTATATTCCCCATTCAATAGAGGGGTGGTTAATCCGTAAGGGTTACGAAGCGTATATCCGTCTCGCTCCAATCAATAGGATGTCTCGGTCGCGCGGCCGCGTGGCGCCGGCCGACGACCCCGGGCCGGTCGTTACCCCGTAGTTGCACCCTGCTACCCCGTGCCCGAACTCACCCTTGTTCCGAATCTTGGACCCGAGTCTCACCGCGCTGACATTGACTCAGCGCTAGGGGTCAATGACCGAACGCTTCCGTTTTCCGGTCCGACTTATCGTATACTATATAACACTATTATAATTAATAACTGATTTATTTTAATACGATAATAAACTAAGACTTCAATCACGATCACCTTTTATAGATGAATAGCACTAAAGTATCTATAGATACAATTGGTATCAATATAAATGGATCGGACAATGTTTACAAATTAGACAAAAATTAGTTAATTTCTAACTATGTAACCCCAAATTCGTAAATGCGTCACGTATGAGCCCCTCAATTAAAAAGTGACTAAGTGTACTCGGAGCACACTTAAAACCCCTTTCGTGTAAAACGAAAATAATTATTCTCTTAGCACTTTCAAGGAACCATTAAAGATAAGTACGGAGGATATAAAAATAATACAACAATAATTTAAAACGACACTAATACTTTTAAAATGAAACAATAAAAGGTTTATAACTAACTTTTACAATAAAATATATATATATATATATATATATATTATTAACTCTTCAACCACATTATAATAATAAAATATTTGAAAAGTACATCAAAATCTGTAAATAAAACAAAATGTCCGACATTATGAAACTTCAAAGTCTAATTATTGTTTTGGCGCTAAAATAATTCCGTCATATTACGCATCCGTCGCCATTTTGTTATACGGAACATCGTTGACCTATTTAAAAATTTCATTGAAAGATTAATTTTATTAAATAAAATGTATAAAAATATATCTGTCGTATTCATTTTATCTTTTAAGATATAAATGATTTCCCGGATACGATTATATGACAATATCTCAATATAACTATTTTTGTAACAATTATTTTGCTGCGTCTTACCTGAAATTATATGTAAGTAAATAAGTTTAATTTTCTTTATTATGTAAAAGAACAAAGAGGTTTTATAAAAATTAAAAAATCAAAATAGGTATACGCTTTTTTCGAAATCAATTTTTTTTAACAGAATATAAATAATTTACAGTTAAAAAGTTCATAATCGAAAATTATTATAATATAAATAATGTAATAATACACTTTTAAAAGAGGTCTTAATGTCAGTTATGATGTCTTAAAATTTTTAAGCGAAATAAGCACTCGCGAGTTTTTAACAGGGAAATGTATCTTTCAAGTAAAGCAATTTAGCGCTTGAAAAACACCTGACAGGGATGCAGATGTCGTCTGCAGTCTCTTAACAACGTTAACATTATTTAGTCATAAATGACTCTGATTTTTAAATTTAGAATGAAAATTATTTCATTGATTCTAAATGTTTCTAAATTTAAATATTTGTCTATACGTTTAACAAGTCCTTAGAAGCTTTGTAGTAAATAAAAGAAATAAACTGAAGACATATAAATAAATATTGAAATATTAAGAGGGTGTGTTTATTGATCCATATAAAAGTGCATTAAAATGAACGCGTATGCTCCTCTAGATTCAGGACCAGCTGTACGTTCAGGCGGTCTAACCGCTCGGGGTTAATGTCCCACCGTATTTTCAACATGTGCCGACGTTTTCCGCGTTCCACGGAAAGCACCGCCTTGTCATCCCTTCGGGAATCTTCGGGGGTATTCGCCTTTCTTCGGAATCCTGCAGACTTGTAATGTATGCTATGGATTTATTTTTAGATTATACTATGAAGTGCTCGTAGACGCTTTCATTATAACAATTCGGAGTTTGTCTTTGATGTGAACTTCTGAGTGCTTGCTTTATTTATATATAGAGTTTACATGTCTTATTATGTTCTCGATACTTGGTTCTTCAGTAATATATATATATATATATAAATATATATATTGTTCGTTGGTATAACTGTTTTTTTTTGTTTGCATGTCTTTATGTCAACTTCGTCCTTAGTTTTAATAGTGATATATATCAAATGTTGAAACCATCTTCAAAGCTAAATAAGATTACAATCTCACTTTGTGGTACATTTTGGTGGCATTGAAGACAGAACCTTGGATGGTATAGATCTGTATCACGCCGGTGTCAGTTTCGTGTCATAAATGTGACTCCATGGATTTGGCATTGAATTATTGTAGATATCAGGTATAATCCATCCATCCATCAAAACCTAGGGATTGTCCAAAAATTCGTCAAAAAAAAAAAACTTATTTTTCCAACTAATATTATATAAAATTTTATTAATTATAAATAAATATCGTTTATATCATGAAATATATTTTTTAAATAACGCCTGTGTTTCACAGTCTCCATTATTTATCATTAAACTGGAAATGAGTGTGCATTTGAAGTGTTTAGTGTCTCGGGGACTCGTTATTTTGGGTCCGTCATCAGATAAATATTTAACTACAGTTATTTAATATTATTAAAAATTCAACAGTTATACCTACACGTAATCTCAGTGTTGCTATCAACGGACATCATAATCAACTATAATAAAAACAACAATTTGTTACTTTTAAGTACATGAAATTCAATCTTGATGTTGCCATGTTGTATGCATAAAATGTTTTTTTTTTTATTTTGTTTTTATGATCTGTATAAAGATCTGCGGTCGAAATAATAATAAAAAAATTATGATATTAGAATTGCATCATAAATAAGTAATGATTAATTATTAATTGGAGAAAATTATTATTATTTTTTAATTAAAACACCTTTTCTCTATACTGAATCTATAAAATTATTTCAACATACATATTATATATTATAAAATATATTAAACAGTGTTGGAGATATAATTAAAATTGACCGAATAAAATTAAATTTGATTGTAATTTCCGAACGCTGCTGAGATTTTTTTTTTGTTTCTCAGTCACTGTCAATGTGTCAAATGGCGGTATTTGACAGGTGTCAGAGTGACGTCACGCGGACCGTTAGCGGGTGCAGCGGGTTGCGGCGGGCAGCGGGTTGCAGATGCACTGTTTATGGTTTCGTAACGCGATGGTATGTGTGAGTCATTCAGTCAGGGCCGGCCAAGTTCATTGTCGCCGGTCCGAACTTGAACTCGACTTGAGCGGTAATTACACCACGCAAGGATACGCTATGCATTCAACATTTATATTTATTTAACTTTATTATCTATATATATTATTTATTTATTTATTATTATCATGAAACTTGATTTCATTTTTTTTTATTTTAGTATTGTCTTGTAATTGAAGTATAGCTTAGTATAGTAATATTATATCTTTGGGTGGTGGAGTGTCTCGTTGATAATATGTAAACACTGTGTGCCGGACAATGCTCCACAGTTAACAGATAACCGTCCGATCACATTGTTTACTTGTTAATGGACTTTATTTATTGTGTTACATACTATTTTATTATCTGTGTGTTATATTGTTAAATTAACGTTACTATGTTATGATAGTGGAATTTTTTACTAAAAAATATATGTTTTTTGAAATTATCGCCAAAAGTTATCAATATGAGAATTCGAACCCGCTACCTCTGTTTGAAAATATATATTGAAATTATGAATACGCAAAACTGAACTATAAATACATCATCGAACTATGTATAAACGACTTTAAAATAGCACGGGTTAAAATTAAGGCGTGAACACACGAGTGACATCACGCTGACGTCAGCAGTTCAAAGACCCCTGATATGTACCTTGATATTGAAAATTTATATCAATTGTTGTATTAAGCGCTCTGTTAATTCATAACACATTGTTAGTCACAAATGTAAAGCGATGAAGCTGCTTTATTGTTTAATTGTGGAATTTTATAAGTTTAATTTTAATTAAATATAAAAACTTGTTACGTTTACGATAACATTTCATTTGAATATTTTATAATAATACACATAACTTAATAAGTTGACACATGTAAATAATATTAAATTAAATATGGCCGCTGGCGTGGCCGCCTAAAAAGAATTCGTGAATAAATATTTGCGATCACGAAATTCTAGTAACGCGTATCTTACATGTAGGTAATAATAACCGAAGAATCACCAAAAATAGATTATAATTTAATAATTATATTAATTATAATGATATATGTAAAATAAATAAAACATACCCATTGATGTTGAATAAAAATCACGGAAGTAATCAATTATTAATCTTCAAAACATTGCGGAGTACAGAAGCAAACAGTAAATAAACGCATACAATGTATTTCGAGTTCACCGGCGGCCGCGGGGCAACGACCGTCCTTACCGCCGCGGAGCCGACACACCTATACCCGTCTCCCTCTAACTGACGTTTCACTCCGTTATTCATTCCAAATTCAAATTCGTCATAATATATTCCATTTACGCCGTATCGTATTTTATGTTAGATATTCTAGAGTGTCAATAATAATTATTATTTATTTGTTTTAATATTTCCCTGCTTTCATTTTCGCGTGAATGCGTTTAGTTGATGCATTCTGTGATTATTGGATTGCGAAATTTAATTTGTCCGTCGTAAATCAATACGCGGGAAAACGAATGGAGTGTATGATTTTAGCAATAACGCCTCTATATGATTGTTTACAGAAAATAAATTAAAATGACTGTACGAATTTATTTATGCCAAACCGGAAACAATATGTATTTGCCAAATCGAATACCAGGAAAACATAAAGTTAAAGAACAATTTAAACGTCATCTAATTACTTTTTAGGAATCGAGCCGAAAAAAATCGGAAGGTGTAGGAAGTGTGCACCTGGCGAGGCGTTGAACTCCCGTGACGTCACGAGTCACAGTCTAAACGCTCTGCACTACAAACTGAATATATATATTTATTATCGGTACAGATTACGCTAGGCTGTTGCGGACTATTTTTGTTTATAACATTATTATGAATTCAAATCGTTAAGTGATGTTTTAAAGATACGTATCTTTGTTATGTTATACTGTCCGTCTGTGTGTTTCTTTGTTACGATGTAAAACAATAACTGCTACTCTGCGAAGTATTTTCATTTGTATTGTAAAAATGTAATATATAAAAACTATAATTGAAAATGATTTATTTTTCATAATTTTTTTTTTAAACGAGCTAATTCACCTGACTTCGTCTGTCTGTGTCTATATTAGGTAAGAATAAAATAATATATTATATTATGTTATATATAAACTAATAGTAAACTTGAAACCTCGGCCCCAAGGTCCCAAGTAGTACGTGTGATGCATTTTTATATGAAAGGAAACTATCTGAGGTCGAGACGCCCTTTATATAATATTAGTTCAAAACTACCACAGAATAAATACTGAAATCCATTGAAATCACGATTTGAAGTATTGTATATAATATACATATACAGTTTGTATAATTAGATAATGCATTATATATATATAGATTGGTATTTTATATCATATATAGTTAATGTTTGTCTGTCCTATATGGTGTGTCCAAGGAAGTGTTGTGTCCGCATATTTCTCTGTATTTATGTTTGTTTCATTACAGGAAATTCATATATATATATATATATATATATATATTTTTTTTATTTAAATATATATTTTAAATTAAGATCACGCCCTATTTGTCATCTATCATTAGTTTGGAATAGGAATTCGAAATTCAAATTTTCAATAATGTTATATTTTTCCTTATATTGGATTACGAATGTATTCTAAATTCAAATTTTGTATTATAACTAAAAAGGACACAATAATGAATTTTTCGTTCCATATTTAAAAATAAGAACGTTATTTTGAAGCAAAATAAATGTACTTATTCTATTTTCAAATGATTAGAACAAAAATATGGTAAGTTGAAATAACCTTGAGTGACCTTTTAGTTTATTATATAAGTTTCAACTTCAGCGAGCAGGAGAAAGTGCAACGTGGTACGGAAACATCAGATGGATCATTTACTAGCAAACTACTGCTATACAGTGGGTTTGCTTATTAAGATTAAAATTAAAACAAAATTAAAGAACACCAACACGCCTTGAAACTAATGACGTTCCAAGGTTTTTCCTAAACCTTGGTGTAACCATAAACCTTTTTAGGACAAAGATTATGGTAAATTTTACCATTGTTATTCAGTTATACATATAATAAAACATTTTAAATCTCTTTACCACTTATGATCAAAATTTTCAGTCTTTAATAAATATAAAGGGAACAATAATTATATATAAATTATTAATTATAAATATAAATTATACTAAATACTACCTCTCCAGTATTTTATTAGTATATAATACTATTAAATATATAATAGATGTGTCCATCTCACGATAGTTAACTGAGTTGAACTTCAGTTAACTCTTGTCAACAACGTCAGTATGCGATTTTGTTTAAAGCATAATATGCAACCTTTATAAAACTTGAATTTAATAATACACATATTAAAAGATAATACAAAAAATATGGGGAGTGGTAAAAACCAGGGGGTGGGAGGAATTAAACATTTTTTCTGTACGAGGGAGTGGTAACCGTCACCAGGTAGAGGGGATAAAAAGTTGCCAAAATCATCACGTTTCATTGACTCCTAACACATGTCAGCTAGATACAGAAAAGAGATAGACATATATCTGTCTCTCTCTATTTCTAATTTTAATTTCAGAATGTGTATTCATAATTCGAATTAAGACAGCGGTATTGCAAGTGCGGCAGAGCGAATGGCGGGAAAACACGCCTCGTCTAAGTACCAACTAATGGCTTCCGCGTGTGAGCAGGAAGTACACTTTCCCTTTTGCCCGTGCGCAGCAGCCGCATAACCCGACTAGATCAAGACGACCCCCACTCACACACACACACACACACACACACGCACACACACACACACACAAACACTACACGGTGTTAAACGTATGCGTGTGTTAATGGGGTTAAGTATTCGCTACACGATGCGTTTAGAATGAGGATATCTTGAAGGAAGTTGAATGTATGAAGGAGTCTTTATTGTTATTATCAAAATCAAATATAATTTAACAATGATTTTAATTTTAAACCTTTTATATATAAAGTATAACTGGTTTTAATAATAATGGTCAGTTTTTTTCAAATAGTAACAATGCAGACGGAAAGGCGCCTCCATTGACCCATATACTACAACAGTGCATTGACATCGCGGTATGAACTGTTACAAGCAAATAGTCCTTCAATGAATTGCAAGAATACCACGGCAAGGATGAAAGACCCTTGTCAACCTCTATTACGGTCATTCTGACCTTTATAATAGGGTTTCGAAGTATTTTTACTATTTTCTATACATATAGAACGTGTTTAGACACTTCCTGGTTTGTGGTAAGTTTAAATAAAATTATTTTTAATGGTCACACATCGTTCAGGTGACCCCTAAAACTGGGCAAAAATTATTCTTCTCTATTCCGTTAACATCTACCAGAATTTAATCAGACTCGTATAAAATATGGTGATACATTTCTTTAATAACACGAAACGTATGAGGTCAAGCTTTAGAAGCGTATGAAGTCAAGCTTTAGAAGCGTATGAAGTCAAGCTTTAGAGAAGCGAATGAAGTGATTTACGCTTCTCCTTTTCCAACACAAGAATACTATTAATAATAAGGTAGAACATGAAAGGCGTTAAATTGAAATAAGTTACGATAACACTACAATGAGTGTTGTGTTATTGAGGTCGCGAGACCTTACAGATTGCTAGGAAACAGTTAACCTACTAATAATTTAACTACTTCGTTAGTTACATTTTAGTTTATTTTTAAAATAACTGAAATAATTTCCTGTATACACTGCGTTCTCTTTCGTACCCTGTGATGTTGGAACTTTATATTTATTATATGCAATTATTTGTATCATCGAAACATGGTTTTATCAATCTTTGCGTCAAACTTATATCATATTTACGTCAGAAATATGATCCGAGTGAAAAATTTTAAAACCCTTATAACATAGTTACAGCAAATTGACGTTAAAAATATGACTCCAATCGAAAATTTAACATTCCTTATATCAAATTTACGTCAGAATTATGACCCGAATGAAAAAATTTTCATTCCTTATATCAAATTTACGTCAGAATTATGATGACCCGAGTGAAAAACTTTACACTCCCTATATCATATTTAGATCAAATTTAGGTCCTAAATATGACCTAAGTGAAATTTTCCCGTAATTTATTTGACTTGTGAACGTTGCTAATCTAACTGACCCATATACCGTGGGTGAAAGACCTCGTAAACTACAGTGCACTTCCACCACTGGGACTTCACGGGATAATAACCCTTAATATATATATAGAGGGGCCACAATAGCCTGAAATAGTATTAAATGCATTTCACTGAATAATTTCTTTATAGCTTAAACAACGTTTGAGTTACATCACTCTAATACTTTTACTTTATAAAAATACAGTATTTTATTAATATTTGATTGATAAATTAATTAAAACTGTTGTATTGTTTATAATTAGAATAAAAAAAGTTTATTTATTTATATTTTTTTCATTTTGTATCAATAGCAATGATTAAATGACTGTCAGGACTATGATACCATATTGAAATAAGTCCTGTAAAGACTTTCCAACTTAATACTAAACCTACAAGTACCGGTCAAATTGACCGTTCTTAAATTTTTGTAAAACTTACACATTTTTAAATGTTATAATATTGTTATCAAACTACATGACAATTCTTAGAATATGCATATAATATTTTCTTCACTCTTTACTTTTAGTTATTTCCATTATTACTTGCGTTATATAATAAAATAACTTTTAATTACCGGTCAATTTGACGGCGTGCGGTAGGAACAGGTATACAAGAATTGTCGGTAGGTTTAGTGTTAAATAAAGGCCATGAGTGTTCCAAAGGATCCCTGAAGAAGCTGAAGAGACTCCGGGTAATTGACATATCATGACATGACATCACACGACCATGACAAGCGTCAATAAAATCTCATTCAAAGTTTCTCTAATTGGCAATCTTTCAGGGAATGCTATAATTAATGTTATATATTTTGAAGTTGCAGCTGAGTGTACACAGACTTTTCTATTTTAAATAGTATAATGAGTTCGTTCAGGGTAACGGCCGGTTCACAATGAGGGGGCGGGTGTCAATATACTTGGTACATATATATTGGATATATAACACTAGCTGTGCTCACGACTTCGCGCGGGATATGTGAAAAAAATACATAAAATTACTCTATAAAATCTATCCGGCGAAATTAGTTTCAGGTATTAGCCAGAATAGACAAACAGAGAATATATATTATTTAACACTAAACCTACCGACAATTCTTGTATAGGTACCTGTTCCTACCGCACGCCGTCAAATTGACCGGTAATTAAAAGTTATTTTATTATATAACGCAGGTAATAATGGATATAACTAAAAGTAAAGAGTGTAGACAATATTATATGCATATTCTAAGAATTGTGATGTAGTTTGATAACGATATAACGTTTAAAAATGTGTAAGTTTTACAAAAGTTTAAGAACGGTCAATTTGATCGGTACTTGGTAGGTTTAGTGTTAAATACCGTATAAACATTCATGTGTTTAGTGGAAAGCTATTAATTTGCAAACAGACACTTCAATTTTATATATATATATATAGTGTAACTTACATTTTTATTCGTAGTCGCCTCCGTTCAGCCCTTTTCCTTCATGTCTGTGAGGACGCGGAGATGAGACGGCCTTGGTACTGTTGAGATAAACACTTACATCAACATTTTGTCATATTATCGATTAATTGTAATATGTCACACGATTTATAATATGATTAATGATTTATAAACAAAAATGTGATATATATATATATATATATATATATATATATATATGTCATATTAGCTGTGAAATGAAACTGAAAATTTTAAAAGGAGTACGTTAAAATTTCTTTTTTAGTTCCAAAGTCAGAAATATAATATTTTTTTGTCCGTAATTCTAGTATTTTAAGTTAATATTGTCGAGTAATATTTCTGAGTGTATCGCGGGACGTTGAACGATATTTAACTTTCTTTGCATAATTTATTTATATCTTTATCTTTATCTTTTATAAAAGATACGGTTTGGAACTAATATTCAAGGTATCCTAAAAGTAAGCAAAATTATATACTTACACACAAATATAAGAATCCTAATTTTAAGATTACTTATAAATTTTATTTAAGAATAAAAAGAACTTAATACAAATTATACTGCAGTTAATTAATAAATAAACATTTTAAATAAAAAGTAGATCTTTTTAATTTTTTACCTTTTTTTTAAATAATAATAGTAATAAATGAACTAATTATTTAATTAAGTTACTGTATAAGTCGTATAATAATTAAAAAAGGTTTTAAGTTTGCAAACATAAAAAAAAATAAGTTGTAAATTATTTTTTTACTTAAAAATCATTTAAATATTTATTAAACAGTGTCCAAACAGTAGACAAAATTAAATCTAATAAATATACTTTAAAAAAATGGTTTCTCATATATATATATACATATATATATATATGTGTGTGTGTATGTGTGTGTGTGCGTATGTGTATATTGTGTACCTGCAGTGTAGATACATTAGCTTTTGACTGCAAAATTACATAACTTGCAAACTTGCACTCGTGCACTATTGATTCATTTTTTTATGAAACATATTAGCTAGTATTGTTATTGAGTACTAGCTGTGCCTACGGGTTTGGTTAATATTATTTTTTTTAATAAATTACCCTAAATTACTCCTTGTAACACCAGCTATGAGTGAAAGTCCTGCCAAAATCGGTTCAGCCGTTTCAGAAACAAAAGAGAAAAATTTTAAACAATGCTTTTTTATGTATCGTATATATTTTGATATGCATTTAGTGAAAACTTGTTAATTTGGAATTACAAACAGACAGTTTTATTTTATTTATATATAGATGTTTGTTAACTTTTCTTTCAGTGGTGCAGATTTTCCGTCCGTTTTATTTTCAAGTGTTTCTTTGTTATTTATTTTAAAATCTATTAAAATAACGTATAACATTTATTATTATTATTATTTTTACTAAAATTTAAGCAAAAACATTTCTTTCTTATTAACTTCATTTTTTTTCTTTTTCTAAAAAATTATGATCACTAAATTTAGCAATTATATAATTATATATATTTGTGTTTATAATTGTATTTCACTATAAGAGCCATCTTAACTGAAAACTGGAAAATGTATTTCAGATATCAACAAAAGATTGTCTTGTCAAACGATCTTATTTTTCTGGAAAATATAAAACATATCTCATTAAAGCAAAAATATATAATGCTCCTTAGTCCTCAGTTATTGTTTAATTATTTAAAGTTAAAGGACGAACTAATAAAACTAAACTGAATATATTAATATTAATTAACCTTTGACCTTGACAATTTAAGGATCCGAAGCAATCCCCTGCAGCATCACCGTGTGTATCCTCAAAAACAATCCTCAATAAGTCACCCAACACCAGCACATTCACAAACAAATCACACTGATAGAGTTACTCGGGTGCACCCGGATGTACGGACACGGACAGACACGGGCAGACACGACCGCACGACGCGCCGGCACAGCGGTGACTGACCCACTGCCGCTCCACCCCCCAGGACCGGGACCGGACCGGGACTGGACCCTATCCTGACACGTGCTCATGACTCATTCCAACAGGTCCTCCTTGGACCAAAATAGGTGTAAAGAGTACATTTTTTTAAATTTATATCCCTATATAAATTTAAATGTAGAAATTTTGATTCATTTAATTTACCAATCCTCTATTTATATTATGATTTATTTGTGAAATTCTATTTATAATATTTTAATATTTTTCCTGTTTTTCCCTTCACATTTACCCTATAAATATAGATTTAATAAATGAATTTTAAAAAAATTACTTAATTAATTTATTAATTTATTTATTTCATACATGTTAACGGTAATATGAAATTCAATTAAATTAATTCAAATTCAATTATTTCTTGATTTATAATAAATATATTATTATAATCATATTAATTTATTACATTAATTGAATAAAATGTTATTTTTCTGTTTATATTTAATATTCCTTATTTTTCTAGTTTTTTCTATTATTATTAAATAGTTTAAGTAAAAAAATATAAAAAAAAGAAAATGATTTTCAATTTTATTAAAAATATATATATATATATATATATTTAATGATTTAATGTTATAGAGTTACAAATCCTTAGACATGGATATTGTATTCATCTCGCTTCATTAAAATACTATCAAACACCTTAATAATCAATACTACCTGTGCTATCGAGTTCTTTCGCGGAATTTAAATAATAATAGCCTATAACATCAGCTATCTCCCAGTGAAAGTCCTGTCAAAATCGGTTCAGCCGTTTCAGAGATTTGCTGACATGGACAGGAAGAAAAAAAATTTAGTGTTTTTTATGTAGCTACATATATACTTTCATATACATTTATTGAAAAAATATTAATTTGTAATTACAAACAGATACTTCAATTGTATATATTATAATATTAAAAATGTTTTGATAGTATCACAATAAATAAAATAAAATTATTATTAAGAGGGTTTTATTATTAATTCTAACGATCTCTTAACTAAAGTCTTAATTAGTAAAATATAGTGAATTAAAGAAATATTACAAAATTCTTAAAAAAAAATTATTTTAAATAAAATAACCTTAAGAAATAAAACTGTAATAATTATAAAATATGTTTATTAAATAATCAATAACGGAATAAATTAAATATTTTTTGTCTGTTGGTATTGTTCAAAATGTAATCAAAATCAGCTCAGCACTTTAGCTGTTAAAGATATATTTGTACAAGGATATTAATAAAGTATCAAGACTACTTCCACATTCCATTATAGTGGAAGGAAGATTGACTGATTGGTGTATTGTGCGTGTGTGTGTGTGTGTGTGTGCGTGTGTGTGTGCGTGTGTGTGTGTGTGTGTGTGTGTGTGTGTGTGTGTGTGTGTGTGTGTGAGGTGAATGTGTTGTACGCAGGAGAGATTACGCAAACCACGGAGCTTCCCCGAGGAGCGAGGTCGTTGGCAATGGACTCAGTTCAATGTCACAAAATATATCACCGACCTGTTAACCACGATTGGGCGATCTTGATACTTTTATACAGATTTATTTTGTATCATTTATATTTTGTCTTAATATATCTGGAATTTGAGATATTATTAAAATATTTACGAATAGTAAGCTACTAACTTATATTATTCTTATAGATAAATTATATTTCTACGCGTATATACAAACAACGTAAAATATTACAATAAATGTAAAAATACACTTATATTTAAAGTAAATTTAAGAATCTAATAAATTAAAAACACAAAAATCCATGTTAAAAATAAAAAAAAACCTTGAAACAAAATCCGTTAGACATATTATCAAAGTAGTCGAGCGCGCTACACGGCCGCCTCCTGACCGGGTCGATGAACTCAGTTTTCGGCAGGCGCCCCCAGTTTCAGCTGTAACACGATCCTGTACACACACACACACACACAATCACGCACACATACAAGTGATAAAGCATTGTCAAAATTGTTCATATAAATATATAATTAAATAAAAACATTACCAATTGTATTAAATCAGAATATTATGACAGTACTTGATAGTCCAGTGGTTAGTAATGCTTAACTGTGAAGGGTCCAAGGTTCGAATTTGAATGTTTAATAATATACCTTTTAAATTATCTCGTAATCTCAATGTTTTTATACAGATATATATATATATATATATATATATATATATATATATATATATATATATATATATATATATATATATATATATATATATATATATATATATATATATATATATATATATGAAACGTTTGTCTTCACGTGTCACCATTATACTTAATGAATTAAAAAATAAATAATAATTAAATTAAATAAAACAAATGCTAACATTTTAATAAAACTGTAAATTTTATCCTAATTTCTAAATATATTTTTATTCCAGTATATTTGACTCTTCTATTATTAATAACCGATTAACTGTATATAAAAATTATATTGTTTCTTTTAATAATAATAATATATTATTTAGAGGGAGAGAGGGAGAGGGTAAGAGAGATGGAGTATTATCATCAAATAAATTAACTCGTGTGTTTTCAATAAAGTTAATTTAATATGTAATTATAAATGTAAAGTGAACTTAATTATCATGTTTTAGAACTTCGAAGATTGTAGCATGAGGGAAAAAAAATACTGTAAATTAGTTCTGATATGAAAAAACGAAAGAAAAATAATTATTTAATTAAATAGTTTAAGATATAATGCATTGATTTGATTGATATTATCAAATTTGGTAAGATGTTAGTTTCCTCAGACAGATATCAGATATAAGGTTATCTGGAGTTTGAACAAAAAATGTATCCAAAGAGTACGGCAAGGCTAGGCATTGACCTTCATCGATCGCAGGTTCAAGGCCAAGTGCCAAATTTACCTAAGCACTACCAGCCGTGACCTTTGAACTTGGAGTTAACGTACCCTTGACTGGAGCAGCGGGGTCGCTGACCTCTAATTAGCTGATAATGATGATGTATGTGGAATGTAAATGTTTACAAAACTCTCGTCACCAAATTATATATTTATCGCCAAAAATGTTAGCGGACTATCAATTATTTTATTCTAACGGGTGTTTTGGTAAGACATACAGTTTTTCAAAAAAAGTTCTTCTTTTAAACTCCTTTATTTATATCAATTGTCTATGGTTTTAGTTATTTTTTTATGATAGAAACAAAAAAAAGGAAATTATAAATAATTTTCTTATACTTTAATAAATTTTTATCTATAAGCTATTTCAAATTGGAAGGTGGAAATTTTTGTATGGTTATGTGTCAATAGTCATGGCAATTTATTTGTTATAAATTTCTTCCCTTTTTTGGAGGTTTTCTATAATGTAAAAAAAATATAGAAAATGGCAACACCGTGTCGGTGATATGTTAATAAAAATTAAATTATTATGATAGAAAATATGTATAAGTATATAATGGCAACACCATGGTGGTATATGTTCAACATGGCGGCGTAATGATGCGGCGGTGTTGTCACTATGACAGCGGCAGCGGCGCTCCTGACCTTCAACATACAGACAACATGCATTGTTTTAACCATTATCAGTTTCCTTGTGTTTATTTTTCAATAACACTACGTTTTTTCCATTACTCCGTCCGCGTTCATTAAAGCGTTCTTAACTGCATTTCTTATTGGTGTCTATGAAAACCCTTTTTATTTTACGGGGGGGTAATTTGTATGTATTTTTCCTTAAACACGGGTTTCGTTCTTGACCCCGTGAAAATAATGGGATAAAAAAGATAAAAACCGTAGTGTCCATTAATTTTTTATTGTTATTACAAACAAACAACAAATATTATCTTCATAATATTAGTAGATAATGTTTGTGAATGCAATACTTCTTGGAGATTACGTATTTCCGTCTGCGTGTACGTTTCAAAACTATAATATGGTACTAAGAGATGACGGCACCCTTTGCTTACAGTATTAATTGATTTTGAGGTGAGGTGAGGTCACTACCTCATAAATTTGACAATCATTCAGATATTATTAAACTTAATTCATCGCTATACATAATTACTCAGAAAATAACAGAAATGAATCTGAACCATACCTTCCTTGTATACACAATATTATTTATAGACAAAATAAAATTATTAATTTCAAAAGTTGATGAAATTATTTTAATGATATATTAGATTTAATTGTAGTTATATATTTGAAAATAAATTCAAAACTACAGTGTATTTTTATAACAAGGGGCAGTCGGATATTCGGCGTTCTCTTAAAGATCAAGGGGAGAGGTTAGAATCATAAATTTTCATTGTATTAATAAAAGATTTATTGTATTTGACATTACTTCATTTAGGACGATAACCTATCACTAGCTGTGCACTCGGCTTCACTCGCGTTCATGATTATGTTATTCCTTATAACAGCTATTTGAAAGTCCTGTTAAAAATCCAGTTGTTTCAGAGATTAGCCGGAACAGACAGACAGAGAGAAAGGGAGAAATGGAAAAAATATTTTTTATATAAGTACGTAAGTAAAGCTTTTAATTTGGAATTACAAACACACACTTCAATTTATTTATATGTATAGATTTAAAACTAATACTGTAATGAGTATTAAATGAAGATGGATTAAAAATAATCTTAGATTAAATATTATTATTTTATATAAAGTTAAGATTAGAAGTATCCTTTAACAGACGTCCCTAAGACATAAGGAAGCCCAAATATGGGGTGAATGACCTCTTAATGCTTAGAGGAGACATTTTATTTTTAAAATATAACGAACTTTGAAATACTTCTGGCATTTGATAGAACCATTCCACTTCCATACTCTCTACATCAACTATATAAAGTAATGTTATAAATCAATATTGTAATACTAAATATATGTTTATAAGTTTGTGTTTGTTTGTCTATCATAAAATTTCGCATGTCAGAAAAGGATATTAAAACTTTCAAACAAAAAACAGACAGCCGACAATTTTGAGTTTTACTTTAACGAGCGAAGCCACAGCAAAAGCTAGTATTGGTAAAGTAAAAAAATATTATTAATTATAATTTAAAAGTGCATTTAGTTTTCAAAACGCATTATTACATTACGACTTTAGAAAACTAGTAATAAATATCAGCAATATATTATGTGGAAAGTCCGTCAGAGAATACTCTCGAGTTGTGAAAGTTTATATCTATAATACAAAGTTGCGAGTATTATAATACTCGCAACATCACATTATATTATACTGAAATGTGTTTAAAATGTAGAGATGTTCACATTTTAGGGATTTACAGCGGACTAATAGATAATACACAAATAACTATAAAAATAAATAAAATATAGTTTAAAATCAAATATTTATATTAAATTTAAGTAATATTTGTTAGGTTTATTATTTAACATTATTCCGTTTAACAATCTCTCGCCAAATAAATAACAATTATTTTTACCCTTTTTATTGATAAATTATAATATTAATTCCACATTTTGTAATAATTATATCCAATTTTGAACCTACAAGGGATAATTTTGCTGAAAATCTGAGATCCAATTAAAATATAATTATATATAATAAAGTTTCATCATATTTAACGTAGGAGGAAGATATTGTGTTATATAGTGATTAAATATTACCTAACCACGCTTTTGCTATAAATATACATTTTTGATATTCCCCTTGATATGATTATCCGCTGAGAGTTGCATAATAATGTTAGTTTACGTTTGTATTTATGTACATACATAATAGACGCGGGCGCAGCACGCACACATGCACACACGCACGCAGCACGTGCACGCACACACGTACAGTAGATAAGAGTCCGGTCATCGACCCCGGGGAAATGGCGCCTGAAATCGCTCTATGAAAACAATCACTGAAAGCGGTAACGTAACACCGAGTAATAGATACCGAGTGCATCTCTTTAATCGAATAAATCAAATTATAAATTTAAAATACGTTAAGTTCATATCAAATATTATTTGTATCAAGTTAAAGTATCTAAAATATCGGTCGGTTATAAGATGTTATGAGAGTGGATGTGAACAATGGTGTAATTATTGTTAACCGCCGCAGTTGGAGCTGATCTTGAATGAGTGAAAGTGCAGATACTTCCTGATACGTGGAAAGTGAAGGTTCCATGCACTGGTTAGGTTGTTGGTTGGGTGCCTAGACATAGACTGTTCAATATAAAACCAAGAAAGTAGGGTTCAATGAACCCTAATTATTTATAATATACGTAATATCGTTTCTATATAATATTAGCTTGGTGTTATTAGCGATATGTTTTGTAAATTACAAAAGATTGTTACATAATGTAAGATGTTTCCTCGTCTTTATGTAATCACTTTGAAACATTTAATATTTCATTTGTAAAGAATAATGTTATATATAACAAATATATCATTTAAAAGAGGCTTTATCTCTTTTTAGAAAAATTGAAACAAAAACATGGAATGTGTAAAAAAATTAAGAATATTATTGGTCCATCCAATTTGTCCATACAACCTCACGATCAGTAAACTATTACTTTTGTGAAAGTTGGGAATAATGATGTCACTGAAATCATCAGATCATTTATTACCAACAAATGGAACATGTACGAATAGCATTGCCAAATATCCGCTGAGAAGAGGTTCCGCATCGTATCTTCATTCGTCAAATGTTATGTTTGTACGTTGATTGATGGTTTCCGGGGATGTATGGAACTTAAATATTGTGATGAATTCGCCAGCTTATGAATGAGGTGAGGAATTATTCAGGTGGATGGGACGTTGACCCGAGGGTCGGGGACCGGCCGAGTTTCATACAGCTGATCGTCCGCGTCATCCCGACCCATGTAAGATGTATGATTAATTTCGTGGACACTACCCGTTACTCATTAATATATGTATGTATGTATGTATGCAGTTGTTTTAACATTAATGAATATAAAATAATGGTTTATTCGGCGGTCGATTGTAAATTAAAATGCGGATGTTATTGTCACGTTTTTGTGATGCTTTTCATTATGTGTTTTTGGATAAATAATGTATTGTGTTTTAATGATTTTTAACGTTAAATATAGCAAAAGATTTTAATATGCAACTAACAGTTGCAGTTCCGACAGTTGGCAAAAGGTTATAAAATTAAAACTTTACTACAGCGCCACCTCACGTCTCC
This sequence comes from Melinaea menophilus ssp. n. AW-2005, assembly GCA_918358695.1. NCBI lineage: Eukaryota > Metazoa > Arthropoda > Insecta > Lepidoptera > Nymphalidae > Melinaea > Melinaea menophilus. The sequence goes on from OU911052.1 coordinate 17,023,024, forward strand.
AGGTCTTTAATTTTATAGCGCATTTTACTTATTATATATTAAAAAATATTCTTTATATCCTACATCATTGTTCAAGTTCCTGATATGAAAAATATGGCTTTCCATTCAATCTTTCATCCCCTTTATTTGTGTGGCAAAAGATAGATTGCTTTTCTCGAAATTTTTTATAAATACACCTGAATTTATATTGGTTTTGGAAAAACGTAATAAACAAAGAAACAAATTATGCCCATTAATGATATGGGTGTAGATTAATTATTTATTTGTTTATAACCCATTTATTATAACCTTATTTGAGGTTTATATAAATAAATAACTCGAATTGATATTAAGTATAAGTAATATGATTAAAATTAATGAAGTTTGGAGCATGTTATAAGAGTGCGTTTTCTCTGTGAGGTTCCGCCACTTGACAACAGATGGCAGATTTAAAAATGATGTTAATAATTTATTGAAATAGTTTATATATTACACATTTATATTTTGTGTTGTATTTATTATTTATTAATTATAACATTGATGTCGTTTCTTAATTTTTGAAACAAAATATACTGTTGCTTTTTATTTTATATTTCTTGGTCGTCCATGATGTCATTTAAAATAAAGTAAAAAAAAAAGAAAAAAAAAATGTCATATTTTGTATATTTTCTTTATTGTAGTTGTATTATGTTTATATTTTAATATTTTTCAAAATTGCTGTCTTCGATCGTTATAACGATATTGGATATTTATACATTTGAAGAACTACGGGAATATCAACGGAAGATATTTGTAATTTACTAAGCTAAAATGGTAAATAAATATGGCCCTGAAACGAGTTATGAAGACCGAGCGCAGCGCCGTCTCCAAGTGGTGTACGCGAGACAAACTCGAGAACGACAAATATTTATGCAAGATCTCAAGGAGCTTCGTAGGAGGAAGCAAAAACAAACGATGAAAACTATAAAGGATCTCATAGGTCCAATCTGGCTCCAAGCCCTCAGTGTGCCTCAGAGAAATGCTCTCGATACTTTAGAATTCTCAATATATCAAGATCTACTCGAAGGTCTCCCCGTTAGAACAGCTAACATCATGAGGCAGCTCGGTCTGTATCCCCGACCAAATAACGACGATCTCATGAATTGCGTGTACCTTGGACGTAATGATCCTAAAGAAATGCTGGCACAATTATTCTTAATGAGCTACGGGCACCCGATCGAGGCGAAACGATCTTCATATTGTCTCAATGCGAGACTAATGTTGTCTGGATTACTTTATTTAGGTTTGAACAATTTATTGGATCTTTTGAAATTAAAATTTGCCCCCGATGTCGTAAATAAACCTCAAGAATCCAAGCCCAAACCGAAACCACCTCCGCCATTAAAGTCACCGTATCTACAGGATATGATTGCTGTTTTGTATCTGCCACCTAAACGAAAACCTTTTGTACCGGCACCATTACCAAACTTAGACGACCTCAACGAGCCGTACGAAGAAGATCCCCCCGTGCCCAAGCCGCCACCGCCACCTCCTCCACCTCCGCCACCAAAAAAGAGATTACCGCGGTCTTATTGCGACAAATTAGCTGGAATAATGAATATAGAACCGCACACATCGGTCTCTGCACTCGCCGTAAAAACGATAACTCGAAGAAGCCAGCTTAATAAAAACAGAGGCTCTAAAATGTGTGTTGAAGTGAAGAAAACTTACGGTATCAGTATGAGTCGGCCAAATAAAGGGACCAGAAGAAGAAAGCTCGTATCTCCAAACACGGGTATCTGGAATGCGCAATATACGATAAACGGTGTTTATAAAATACACGGAAAAACGGTATTCGTACTCGGCGCCGTGACCATCCTACCACCACACGGCGATTTAATAAACGGAGGGTACAGATTCATAAATGGAGTAAATATTAATATTCATTGCGGTTTCCGCGGCCGACCGCCGCCTCCGAAACCCGACCCTTGCGATTGCGTCAAGAAATGGCAGGAGGCAGCATTCAAGTACGCGAAAGAAACTAAATGTACATGCGGTCATCACTACGACTACGGCAACGAAGGCACGTTTCCACCGGAAGAACTACCATATTTTCTAAAACCAACAAAATTTATGCCGCTTCAATTTAATTATCAAACAATATATAACATAGATCAGAAACACCTCTTTGTCGAAAAGGAATTTAAGAGAATCTGGGATACGGATAGCGCACTGCACGTAGGTGACAGTGCAGCCTTGGAGAAAAAGGATAAGAAAAAGAAGAAGACTAAAAGATCCTCAAAAACATGTCTAGGAGATAATCCCAAACCCGAAGATTACCTCAAGTGCGCTCTCAGACACATGCGACGAGTGAACATTGCGGCCAAGCTGCCCGACATTCATCTAGTGCCAGAACTGCGGGAGTGGATGAGATGGAGAATTTACGGACCGTATTCGAGATTTGAAAAGAAGGAGATGTTACGAAGGAGCATCGCATTTTGGCAAACGTTCTTGACTCTATCGCAGACGGGGTACGGCCACGTCTCGCCCAAGAAAGACCCGACATACGCCGGGCACACCAACTGGGTTCACAAACAGACTCTAAACGACAAGTTTAGGAAATTTACGCAACAATACAAGCTAGAGCTGTACCGGTCGTACGCGCACGTCACCAACATGCTGTGGCCCACGATGTGCCAGGCGGAGTTCCCGGATAAGAAGTTTCGTGAAATATACTTTTCGTATCTCTTTGGACGTATTGAAGAGCTGCAGCTGATGCACCCGTACAGCACGCGGGAGACGATGGAGAGGAAATTTGTTATTGCCAAAAAACGGTACTGTTGCATTCCGGACGGTATTGAACCGGACGAATGAATTATCAGAATGCGGAATTTTAATATTTTTGTCTGGGAAATATATATTTTTTTATGATGTAGTATTGCATATTTAATTTGACATTTCTATTATTTCTACTGAAATTTCATATATATGTTTAATATTTTTAAAGCTGCAATTAATTCTAAAACGATTATATTAATGGAAAAAAAATCGATACAAAAAAAGAATTTTCAAATTGTTAACCATTAACATTGTTATTTCTTGCAAAGGTCTGAAGTCTCGACTTCATTTAGTTAGTAAATAAATTTTGAAAGATAATTTCTTCTTGATACTTTTTGCTAATAAATAAACTACACTACTTTGTACTAAATGCAAAAAAAAACTATTCTCTGTTTTTAAACTGAAAAACTCGTCCAGTATCATATTTTTTAACTATATACTAGTCCTTTTGTGAACATTAGACCTCAGTACATTAGGGGATGTGACAATGTTTATGGCCGCCATTTAGAATTTTGAAATAACAAAAAACACCGTAGATTTCGGCAAAGAATACTTAGACGAAATTTCAGCCCGCGAGCTGCCGCAAAGTCCGTTTTTGTGGTACGGATCAGAAATCCGCCATTTTGAAATTTTACGCCCAAGCAAAAAAACGGCTCGACATAAAAATTTAAATAATTCAAAGAAGACACCTACCAATTTTCGTAATACATACGGAAAAATAGCAGAATGGGCCTCTATCTAGTGGAAACGTAGTCCTTCGGACAAACGCTTCGCTACGCTCAGCATTCGTCCTTCGGTCAACTACTATATTAACTATGGGTGATGGGTGAATCAAGTGATAAATAAAATACTGTTGTACGTAATCCATAATTTAATGTGACAAGTATATTATAATAATATACCAATTAATTTTACAATGTTATTATGGCTTAAAAATAAACATGTCACTGAAAAACAACTAAGTTGCGCAACTAATTTTAAACCGAGAAATATAACTGATGTTAAATGTCCAAAGCATTTCCAAAATGCACGCGCGGCGACCCGACCACTTCACTTTACACCAATACTCGTAGGTATTAAAATATCTTTTTACTCGTTACCACTAAATATTATACAAGTCTTACATTATTATAAAATCTATAACACTTTAAAATACAACACTGGTTTCATAGAGGGCGCTCGTGCTTCTCCGTGATTCCAGCCAGCGATTAGGATACTAGCCCGGGTAGTGCACACCTAAGACTCGGGGGTCTCGAGAGCTGGTCAATATTCCAGTTAAGCCACCCGGCCTAGTACCCGCACCGTCCATGGATATTCAACGTCTTTGGTATCATTGTTACATAAAAAAACAAAACAACAATTGTCATTTGAAAAACCAGAATTAATTACAGAATACTGATACAGAAATGTTAATCCTTTAAAGCATTTTACATTAAAACTAAAGAACAACATTCAACAAACTGATGAGAGCATTCACCTCACCTCACCTCACCTCACCTCACCTCAAACTACAAACATTAAACTTACAAATCAAACAAATATATTGAAATACACATTAGTTAATTCAAAAAATTTTGTGCATAAAGTTAATTTAATCTGAAAAAATATTAAATTTAATTAATTAAAGAGTTTTATGATATATGCAGCGCCGGATTTGGGAGTCTGGAGCTTATTTGGCAAATAAAAGACAAAAATAAAAAAGATTCATACCAATTACACATTAAAAATGCCCTCCCCTAAGTCCGGCCCTGAATATATGTATAGAATCAAAATATTATACACACTGTCATCGATAAAATATATAAAAGAGAGTTAAATAGAGTTAAGATGGACTCAGGTATAGACGACACTCGGAACAAATCATACGAGTCACTGGATCTCTTCTTCACCTCACGACTCACTTTAGATAACATTCAAACAAATGCAAAAGATCTCTTTACGATATTCAGTGTCGTGTCGTACGCTTAAAGGGAGATTTTCATTAACCGCATTGACGAGTCTATATTTGTAATTCCTGGTGCGAGTGTTGCGAGTGGGGGGAGTGGGGAGAGTGGGGGGCTCTCTGCTGAAGGTGCACTAACGCCGATAGCAGCCTCGTGTTCGCTTCGTCGAGAGCGGCGATACGGTGTTCCTGAGCTTCTATGACCCGTTGCTTGTGAGACAGCGCGGCCGCCATCTTGCGCTGCTCGCGACGGAGCTCCTCCTCCACGCAGATTAATCTGAGGAGAAAAACATTATTACTCAGTTATTTTCTAACACTTATATATAAACATAAAAAACGTGATCCGTTACCTGGATATGATAGCCTTCATTTTGGCGTCGGTGTGATCTTGACCGGAGTCCGTCGGACCCAAGCGACCTCTCAGCAGCTCCACCGAGCACTTTAGCCTCTCTATTTCACGTTCGTACTGAAATACAAATCAAACAACTCAATTAAACTTATTTATACATATATTTAACATGTTTAAGTATGTTTAATATAACGTTAAGTAACCTGTTCGATAGTTCTGTGATGTTTGTTCGCTCGTTTCCTGCCGGTTGTACTGTAGAAGGTGTCGTCCACTTCGCTTGAGCTGTCGGTTAGTTCTCTAGCGGATTCCAAGCTGAGTCTCCGCTGCAGCTTGTCCCTCACGGGCACCTCCCGGTCGCTCCTCGCGGGCACTCTCTCACTCGCCTCACTCGAGTGCGACTCCCGACTGAATACTCTAGAAGGTGATTCCCTCTTTTCCCTCACGCCGTAATACTCCTGGTGTCTTTCCAGGTCCTCGTTAACTCTGCTGCTCGATATCTTTGCTCCGGAGTACGTTCTATCCAGGGGATAATTCGTTTCCGCAGAATTCTCGGTGATGAACTTCTCGGGGGAGTTTTTCGAGTTTTCCATATTGTATAGCGCCTTCTGGCTCCGAGATATTTGCAATCTGTACATTTCCTTGTTGACCTCCTCCACGTTGGAGTCGGATCTGCTCATCGGATACCCGGAGTCCGAGGAGATGTGGTGGGGTTTGCTCTCGTACAGGGATTCCCCTCTCTGACCAAAATGTTTGTAATTGACTTGATTTTGGTTGGTCGAATACGAGAGCATGGGGTTCGTTCTGGGCATTCGCGTCTTGGCCTTCCTCAAGCTGGGGGAGTTACTGGACTCGTCGTCTCTCCCTCTTGCGTTGCCATGGTTACCGTTCCTCTGATACGCGTCCTCGTAGTTACAGTTATCTCTGGTGAGTTTTCGGTGGGTTGCGTTACGATTCTGCTTGTCGATACGTCTACCGTCCTCGTTGAAGTTGGTAGAACCCTCCTCGGAGTTGGTCTCCACGTTGTCCGTGCTCAAACCCTCCTCATCAATGGATGAACTGGATGAGCCACATGGACATTTGGAGTTTCTGTTCTCATTCTTCTTCACGTCCTGCGCCTGTCGGTCCTCCATGTTGTATACGGGGTTCGTGAACACGAGCGGCGCCACCTTGGTGTTGGCGTTGGTGTTTTGTGCGTTGTCGGCGGTCGTGAAGTTCTGAATGCCGTACTTTTGAATGTCGTACTCAATTTTCTGCTGTACCGGGCTCTTTGGGTAGAACTTTTCGTTTTTGTCGTAATACTGCTTGTCTCTCTGTTTCTGGTAGTTCATCTGCGAGTAGCGACTCATCGGTTGTCCCCCGTTCTCGTAGGGCTGATGTAGGTGTGCCGTGTTCTCTATGGGGCTGGAGCTCTGGCTGTAGGTGGCGATGCTCTGGTATCCCGAACTCGCCACATTTGACAACCCACTGATGGACACGTTTGATCCGTTGTTTGTGTACGTCTTGTTGTTTATAATATTGTTGTTGGTTTTGGACTGCGATATATTCTTTTTGTTCATCATCTTCTCGTCCACAATATCTGAATCGTCGGCGTATTTCAACAGATCTGACAACTCATCCAGGGTCGCCGTCTCCTTCATGATGTTTTGCATGTCAGTGGAGCTGTAGTTGTGGTTGATGCTGTCGCTGCTCGGAGACCTCTCAGTGTTATAGTTGGTATTGTAGTGCGTCTGGTTGTAGTTGTGTTTGTACCGCTCCTGCAGCCTCCTCTCCGTGCTGTCGTTTACTCCGTTGATGCCTTTGGGATACTGATCGGATCCGAAGCCGATTTGTATGACTTTAAGATTAACGCAGTGCTCCTGGTTGTTGTACTGTGAGCTGTATCTGTCCGGGTTGACGTTTTGATTGACTTGGTTGGTCCCGTAGCCGTTCCTCGGTAGTGTCGCCGACCGTAAGTTGAAGCTCGGTGATTTGGCCACCGTCGCGAAAGATCCTTTGTATTTGGAGTCCTCCGCGTTGGACTTGGAGGGGCTGATGTTGAATTGAACGCCGTTTTTGTTCATTATCGGTGAGCTGTGAGCGAAGTTGTTTGTGAGCTGACTATTTGCTGGTGTCTCGACGTTTTGTTTTGACGAAGTATTGCATGTGGGATCATTAAACCTGCAATTAAAACAGACAAATTAGATTTTTAGACTTATCTTATATCTAGAGAGGAGATTTTGAGAAATATAAAATTATGAGAGAAGATATTTTGGTAAATTTTGGGTTTTGCGGGAGGAGATTTGAAATTAGGAGTCATTTTGAGATTTGAGAAAATTTCACGTATATTACCTGAAGATATTGTCACCAATTTGTGATGCTGGTCCGTTATCGTTGCTCAATAGCCTCTTGCTGAGTTCATCCAAAATATCGGTTAGTGGATCCAACTCCTGGAACGAAAGTAACGGTATACAATTTTATACTGTTTATTACATTATATAAATTAATAATTACCCTTATTAAAGATATACTGAGATCAAAAGTAAGGTGAAATTGTCTTTTAGGGCCCGGCCATTAGAAAAACTGGTAATTTTTTTTCCTAGGTTGGTAACACTGTATTTAACAATTGTACAACAAGTAAAAGTAACAACAAGTAAAAGTATTTTTTAGATTTTTACAGTGGATGCTTTTATTAAAAAAAAAACATGTGCGGACACGTTGGAAATGTTGCGGAAGGTCTTCGGTACTCAAACTATTGCATCAAAAAATCTTTATAAGTGGTACAAAGAGTTCAAAGCGGGTCGAGAACACTCTCTGGACGACCATCAACGTCTACCGACGAGGACCGCGTCCAAAAATCAAAAGTACTTGAAAATAGTCGACTGATAATTAAAAATCATTTGGTTCAGCCCAAACCATTTTGAAGGTTGATTTGTATCTCAAACGTTGGAAAAAAGCGTCGCGTCGGTGCGTGTGAAACTTTGCTTTCTGCCTATCAGGACCACTTGAAATGCATCATTACTGGAGACGAGAAAGTCGATCGAAAATCAAGGTTATTTTGACTGTTTTCTTTGATTATCGTGGCATGGTGCGTGGATTCCTTCCGCCGGACAAAACTGGCAACAAGGAGTATTATATGAGCGTTGAGTCGTTTGCGTGAAGCTATTCGTCTGAAACGACTTGGTTCCTTCATCACGATTATGCACCACATCAAACTGCAGTGGTTCTTGAGGAGATAAAAACCGAATCTTCTTGAAAGATCTTGGAGGCTGTACTGGAGAAAGACTCTTCCGACTGTTTCGAGGATTGGAAAAAGCGTTGTCAAAAGTGCGTTTTATCGGACAAGGATTACTGAAGGGGATGGAATTGATTTGGAAGAACAAATAAAGAATTTACATTTTGTAAATAAATTCACCTTACTCTTGGATCACAGTAATATATTTAAAAATTAACAGTCAAGTATACAGTAAGAGAGCGAGGAGACAGTAAGGAGAGCAGAATACTACCTATAATTTGCATCTATGTAATTACTGGTCAATATATATTTTATGACTAATGCAATACACAGCACAGGGTGCTGATCAGCTTGCTGAAGAGTTACCTGTATCTTGGTGGAGCACAGCTTGGGGAGGCTGTCTACGAGCAGCGCGTGCAGTGTGGCGAGCTGCTTTCCGAGGTCCACGTGCGGCGCCCACTCGGGGTCTGCGTCCACGTCACCGGGCTCCGCCCCCGACGACTGCGACGTGGATGAGTTGCGCTTGCTGTCGGATGTAGCGGCGGGCTGCTGGTGGTGGGTGGGTTGCTGCTGTTGTTGTTGGTGGTGGGAGGGTTGCTGTTGCTGGTGGTGGGTGGATTGCTGTTGCTGGTGGTGGGTGGGTTGCTGCTGCTGTTGCTGGTGATGGGTGGGTTGCTGCTGATCTTGCGGTCGAGTCTGTAATTATTAAACAATATTAATTACGTTAATTTTACAGATATACATTTCATTTGTGTTATCTTAGACATGTATCTAAGTGATACATTATTTACTAAACCATACTGAAATGGTATTATTGAAGGCTTACCGAAATAGCCCTTAGAAAAGCTTTCATATTGGGCGCCTCCTGCTCCAGGAAATCGTTGAGGAACTCCATGAAGGCCTCCTTGCCCTGGAACCTCGTGAAGTTGGCCAGCGTCTGCAGCGTCTTGGCCACCAGCGTCAGGTTACGCGCCGCCCGCTCGTTGGGATACTCTGGAGATTTACAGGTATATTACTTTAATAATAGATTACTTGTTGTTAATTTATACGATAAGAATATAGACTCACCGTGAATTATTCCAAAGAGACTGGGGGAGAGGATAGCGGGGCAGAGGAAACGAAGGAAAATTGACGCACTAATTAAGTTATCCGAGATGTCCTCACGACCCATCGACGTCAACCTGGAATGTATATATATATATATAAGATTATTAAGAATACAAACAAACATAAGCATACTTTGATAAAAAATGTTTTTATGAAGAGAGAAACGTAGTGTAAAGTATTTCCGTCACCTTTCTCTAAAGGTAGCGAAGCAGTCCCTGAGCGGCGGCGGGAAGCGAGGCGCGGAGGCGGCGATGGCGCCCCAGGCGAGCCCCACGGCGTCCCGGAGCGCGGCCTGCTGTCTCCGGAGGGCGGCGCCGCTGCCGGCCCGCAGCGGGTCCACCTCGCACTCCGCCCCCGGACCCGACACGCACGACACCGCATCGCCCAGGGTATCCTGGGGTAATACAATGATAATACCGGATTTTTAAAAAGTTTTTTATTATAATGACAATCTTCTGATTAATTATTTGAGGATGTGAACAATTTAGTATACAATTAAGAATAAAGCGTACAAAATAGGAGATAATTTAAAGAAATTGTGAAGTATTTAATTTCTTTATTTTAAGACTACATCATATATGAAATATATTTCATACTTTGTGCTATAGGTGGTACTACATTAGACTTCAAGAATCCGCCAATGGCGACACGTACAAAAACTAGTCGAGTTATAAATACAACATGTGTGACAAACCTGTAGGTACTGGTCTCCGACCAGCTTGAGGTAGGCCTCCATGCTCTTTGTGGCGAGGGAGTTCCCCCTAAAGGTGAGGGAGTGGTCCCCCGTGCGCCTCACGTCCAGCGCCACCACGTCAGCCAAGTACCGCGGGGCCAGACCCGCGCCCGCCATGCACAGCACCAGCGCACACCCGATGTCCTCTTTCGCTTTTACACCTGGGGGAGGGGGTTATTGGTAAGGTCAAGTAAGTGGCACGGCACCAAGAGATAAGTTTGGAAAAGTCCTAATAAATTTATAATAACAATTTGGGAACTAAATAAATAATATCAAAATAATATATATAATAATTATATCAACATTCTGTGATACCATCGTAATTGTATAGAAATCCCTTAATGGCCAAGTCCTTTGTGTATATTATCTCACCGATGACGGGCTCGAGGTACTCGCACAGCCTGCGGTAGTTCTTCTTAAGGTAGTCGAGGAACCGCACGTAGTGCTGCAGCGGCAGCACGTCCACGCACTGGTAGCGGCACTTGATGCGCAGCGCGGGGGGCGGCGCCGGGGACTGCGGCTTGTCCTCGCTCACGGGGTACCAGCGCTCGTTGGGGTACCGGGACGACACCTCGTCCACGGGGATGCGGACGGTACCTGGAGGGAATAGGGGAGGGAGGGTTATATTATGAAATGTAGTATAATCATTTTTAATAAGTTTCTATTTTCCGACCATGTTTAATTTAAGCGGTAGGTTTCATGTTATAGATACAGGCGAGGAGGGAGGGGGGGGAATTTATGTTTTTAAAATCTAGTATAACCATTTTTAATACGTTACCATTTTTTGAAATTGGTTAATTTAAGCGATTAACTAAGAATTTCTTTTCCTCGTAGAAGTTATTTCAAATCGCATGATAAGTGTGTACTGGTACTGACCGACTAGTGCGTGCTTGTCCCTCTTGCGCGCGCGGCGCTCGGGCTCGCGGTACACGTTGACGTGTATGCACCGCACGGGGGGGAGCGAGCTGAACTCGTACACCTCCCCCCAGAAACACAGCTCCGTCTTCAGCTTCGATGATGACCTGGATACAATTATACCAATTTTTACTTTTTTATCCTATCCTAATAGATACAAAATCATAAACGGTATTGGATATAACAGACTTACAAAAGGACAATCATGTAATTAACGTTCATTATATAAATTACTGAGAATGACAGGATTGTAGTTCAATCATTCAATATTAAAATTCTACTGAGCAAATTAACATATGTATTCTAACCGTAATAATTCTTTAAACGTAACAAAATGTCATTGTTGTGACGTAACTCTGACATTACATTTTTGTCCCACATTAAGGACTTGTAACGACAGCTGTGCAATTTTAGATATTATAATTTTCCGCCATTTGGTTTTTTATTGTTAACATTATCAAGGACAAGTATAACTTATTATTTAACAAATTATATAAAGGTATTTCCTTTAAAGTGACATCAGCAACGAATTATAAACAAAATGCAACTATTACGATTTCTTATATGTAGTGTGTAATTATACACACACACACACACACACACACACACACACGCACACTGACCTCGCGTGTAAGGTGTCGTCCAGCAGTATCTCGCAGTAGTATCTCTTCTTGGGGGGGATGGCCTTCCCCTCTAACAGCCACAGCTTCACGGTGCGCTCGCACCGCCGCGTGCGCATCTCCTCCGGGCGGGCCGCTTGGCGCAAACTATGATCATAGTAATTATACATTATACAGAAATATAGCCTAAGCTGTAAGTAAGAATATATCCATTAAAAAAATATTAATATACAATTATTGTATATGTAAACCCGAAAGGTATTTTTAAAGATGTTTCAGGCTTATAATGATCATAGTAGTACCTATAAATCCATCTGTCCCTTTCTTTCCTGGAGGCGCACGCGAAGTACCTCGGCGCCCGATTTTCGGCACTCAATGCAAAACAATGCGGCCGACCCAGTACTGAGGAGTGGAGAGCGCGGATCTCCACCTGATAATATATAATTCTTGTATTATTTTTTGATACATCATTATATATATAGCTTTCAATATTCAGAATAAAATTGAGTTTCTATATATCATAACAACCTTACAATTTAACAATATTTTTTAAGTCAAAATTATCTTTACGTCAAAGTATCGAAATACAGTTATACATATTGAGAATTAGCTCAGAGCTGAGTTATTCAGAGCTCTACAACAGTTATTTAACTTACAATATCTTAATGCATTTGTTGTGAAATTATACCATACATATAATACAGATAGATAAATAAAATTCAAGTGTCTGTTTGTAATAACAAATTAACATCTAAACTAAATTCATATTAAAATATATACGATACTTGCATAAACAAATATCTGTGTATAAAAATATCTAAAACGGCTGGATCGATTTTAACAATTTTTTCACATAGTGTTTCTATTTTAAAAAATATTCTTAAATGAGATGTACCTGATTGGGAGGTCCGAGGTCCATCGTCGACACAGCTGGCGACTGCGCCGATAAAAGACTCTCATGAGATCTGAAAACAAATTAAATGATATCAAGTATGTATAATAAACATAATCTTGAATATCCTTACTTTTACTATTGAAACTGAAATTTAAAAATATATATCAAATGCTTTTGAATTTGTCCGGAGTCCTTATTGAGTTAACAAAACTATTATTTTTTACAAACTCCTGTGATAACATTATTAATATAGTTATTTGTATGTATATATATATATATATATATATAAATATATATATATATATATATATATATATATATATATATATATCATATTACATAATACAAACAGAATAACATATAAACGAGTCACAAATACACCATATCTGCCTTCATTATTTTATTGACATCACATAGTTATATCGTGTTTGTTGTGAGGCAAATCAGTCGTACACACACACTCCCAACAGTGTCTAACGATATGAACTCACGACATATACATTAATTGTTTAATTAAACACTGTTGGTGACCCCACCTTATATGACATTGTTATTAAAAAGAAAACCGTGATAGACTTCAAATGTTTAACACGTACTTAAGATATCAATATAAATAATATAAAAGAATAATTGTTAATAAAATAATAAAAATTGTTACTAACAACTCAAAGTCCTCTTACATACAATTTTTCATATTATAGATTGTATGAACGAAGTAATATTTGCTTTATATATATATATATATATATATATATATATATATATATATATATGTATATACAATTGTAGTCTCACCTGGAGGTCCGTAACACATGCGGCGCCGGATGGGTCGGTACAGTTGCAAGTACTTGCTTGCTCTCTATTTTCGCTGCGGATTTGGTCCGCTTGAGAGGATTGCTCCTGAAGGATCGTTTGGCGAAGAATGAGACCAGTCGGGATGGACTGTGCTGCGCCTGAGTACCGGGTATCGGTGTGCTCGGAGCTGACCCACGGCGACATGACGTCTCGTATGAAGTGTCTGTAACATACAATATTTTATATTAACGATACATTTTTTAAAGGCATATACACATAGTATATAGTAAAAAGTTTATTCATTATAGTTGTAGGGACGGCTATTAAATAATACATTATATATTTGCATATTGAATTACAGACTAAGGTCTAGTGCACACTGATGCATTTTATACATTGTAAGCGACGCACACACGTCGCTGGCGAGTAAACACATTCATCATTACTAAGAGAGGGGACCTTTAAATTAATATCTATAAGGACAATAAATCAAAATAGATATATCCTCGTTACCACCCGTATTGATATAAATCAATTTACGTAAATTTAATTCATTTACTATTAAAATTCATTTATACATATTATATATTAAATATTCAAATCAATAAAATATAAAGTCGTCTACCCACAGACAGCGAAAGAGTGACAGCAGAAAAATACTATTTCATACTAACTCCATCGGAAACTAAACAACAACTGATTTACACATAACCTTGAAGAAAACCAGCGACAATCAGATATCCAATTGAGTACGTCAACAGACTTCGATGTTAATAAAAATTCTTTGCACAAACCTTTGTCTAATACAAAATATATTAACTCAATTAAATTATATAGCTTATATAGCTTTGCTTTTGGTGTGATGTGTGTCGTGTTGTTGTCAACGAATTCTAATCGCTGGCGAGGCGATTAGTTGCAGCGTGGTTTCCGCCGGATGTTGGGAATACTCTGCCCATGACCGCTGCGCTGCCAGTGTACTAGCTGACTAAATACTTTTATAAAAATCAACTATTAGAGCCAAGGTCGTAATTGTCTTGGGTCTTGTAAAATATGCATTTCATATAAATTATCGCCGAGTCTATAGTAAGTACCAAAAAAAGTATCAATGCAGTTTCTTATAAAGCCTTTGCAACCGTACAACTAAAGTACGTTAAATAAGTGCTTTTATTTGAAATAACAACATATAATGGTACATTTAACAGCGACCAACCGAACGACATAACAAAGAAATGCATTAGTCCCTTTGCCTCATTACTTGAATCAAGCACCGGGTACTAGATACACCTTACTATTAACTTATTTATTGATTATAACCCTACTTTTATTAAAGTCCTTTGTTTGTAAGTATCCTGTTTATATATGTACTTAAAATTTCAATACACATACATATTGATCCATCAGTGTAACAGTGAATTGTGGTATAGTGTAAATGTTATCAACAAAGTGCTACCACTTTTACACCCTTGGAAAGGTGAATGACCTTAAACTAATATACCTGGCCTATGGCCTGGCTCCGGTGACTCATAACATTATTGCACTTCACTGCATTATATGGAACCTTTAACTATGAAATACCAAATATATAATAAACAAAGTGCCTACGATTTGTCAATTCGTTTATTGGGTAGATAAATAAATTGCATAATTAAAGTTAAATCATAACAAACAAGCGAGATAAATTTATTAATTAAGGATACAATTAATTATTTCGTTTGTTTTAAACAATAATATCCTGCTACCATAAACAAGTCTGACTAAACCATAACTGTAACACTTACCTACTGATAACGGAGATAAGGAGGAACCACAAACATAACAATGGCGTCCAAAATGTATATGGGTTAACGAAGTTTCATTATTTATATACAAACATACATACAAACAAATTTCTAGTATAAACTTATAATTTATTATACCAATATATTTGATGTCACTGCCAGTTCAAAACTACCATCTTGACTTTATGTCTTTTGAAAGTATTGGAACGTTCAATACACGTACTGAATACTAAAGTCGGTAACGGTCTGCATTTAGGAGCCATTTAGGTGTCATATTTAAACACGTAAACGCTATTTAATACACAATAATGAGTGTATACAAATAATTAATAATATATATATCAATTCTTCGTATTTTACCAACAGTGGTCACTTCTTTAAGTGGTGATTAAACGAAATATGAATAGAATATTAAAACAAAAATGTATATACCTTACTTTATTGTTTAATAATTGTACCAAAGATGAAATCATAAACAAACACGAGAAACGCAAGATCAAACACTAGTTTTATATATGACTTCAAAGTTCAATTATGTAAAAGGTCGTTTCTATTTAGCAGAACAATTACGTAATTATGAATTATATAACAATATCCTAATAATGTAAATGAAAAAGCAAAGTCACTCATTAGATAACATCTCAGGATGATTTTCGTTTTGTATTGTTATTATAATTATTATTCAGAATGAAAAATAACGAGGTCCAAGTTAAAACGTGTCGGGACAGCTATTAAAGAGTGCTGTCAATTTAACGAGTTATATGAGGAAGCGGGACAATATTACAAATTGATGACACTATTATTTGCATTGTTGAAATGTTCTTAATAAAACTATTCTGTGGTTTTCCTTTGATATTTGTAACATTTCTCGGATATAAATTCCTGAAATATGACGCATTAAATAACTGAAAGATAATTACGTCTTTCCGTGAAAACCATTGCAAAGTTTTCGATATGGTTAATACAATATTTATATGTATATATAATTATGTAATACTTGTTAGCATATGTTGTTTGTAAACCTTACCGGAGTGCACGGCCAGCTCGTCATCAACGTCCAGGTACGTTCGTCTGTCACTTATCGGACTACTTGTAACTTGTTCTTCATTTTTCTTTATTAACGCACAAATAACTTCTTTTTCACCGCCGTTGTTGTCAACGAACTTGTCATAATTGTCTTTTAAGTCCGTTATAACGGCGACGTTGTCTTCAAGGCCTTCTTCAATATATCTGGCAGTTATGCTCCGTAGTAGGGAGTTGCTTCTTGATAATTTTGTACTCCTAGACCGTCTAATAAAGTTAAGTCCCGACATTTTCCCTGGACTTTTATGTGGACTGTCAGGCGTTACAGTTATTTTGGGTGTTTTAAATATAGACGTGGAACTGCTACTGCCTCTTATTGGTGACGGTGTGTTTAAATTTTGGGGGAGTGTTTTAGATTTTTCCTTGGCTGGTGAAATAAGCTTCGGAGAGTCGGGTATTAAAGACAAATTTGAATTGCGTATGGCGTTCTTTGATGGCAACCTTGTTATTATACTTGATGTGGAGGTGTTGAGTTTGTTGGATGAGATCGATGTTCCTATGGGAGGATATATTCTATCGTAGCGCGGTTCACATGAGGTTGTGGTTCGTAATCGTGGTTTCTGATGCCTCATGACGTAGCTCTCGGCGACGAGCCTCGGGCTCGTGAGATCGCGCTGACCTTCTCTCGTCAGTGCTTCGTTGGAGCTCATTCTCGATGACAGAGGTCGTGGATATCGTCTCACAGGGCCGAAGTCGCTTTCACTGTCAATTGAAGACGTGTCTGCTCGCGGCTGCATTTGTAATCTCCCAAAATCTCCTGTGTTTTTTCGCCTAGTTTTCGTTGGGGTTTCATTGAGATTTTGTCCGCATATAATAGCCTCTTTCTCTTCGGGCGACAATGGCAAGTAATTTTCAAAACTTTCAAACAATGGCACGTAGAACACGGAGCGGCGCCTACCTTGCTCGTCGCAGGTGGCCGAGGAGTTCGGAGATATTGCTCCAGACATCGCAGCCATCATGAGACGGAAACACGCGTTAAGGCTTATAGCCCTTCTCAACTCACCGCATCGATGAAGCCATTAGTTTCACTTTAGTTATTCTCTTAATTTACACCTTTAATTGATTTCACACTTTCCAAACACTAATCATAATCCTTCTTAGTCATGTTTAAATCTTATTATGAAACATTGGTAAATTAAAATTAACGTTGGAATATTAAACGACCGTGGAATTAGTATAGTATAAGAGCAGACGATAGTTTAAGGTTGATTTATTGATCAGTGTAGAACGAGTACTGGTGATGTTTTCACTTTATCACGAGGCGATAAGATTATGTTGAAATAATAACCAATGAAATAATCAAACTGAATCGAGGAAGGAGGTCATTACTCATAAACATACTTTTGCAATATTACATGTTTCTTTAACGTTTTTCAGCAAATAATTAAATGTTTGTTCGTATATTTATTCATTTGGGACCTGTTTTAATTATTTTCATTATACTTTAACACGTCATGTCACGTCAGAATTACGTATTTTATTAGTTACAATTTTAATTAATATACTTTTGAATGAAATATTTATTTCATTTATTTATTAACTTAGGCAATAAATCGATTCCTATAAACTCATATTAAACTCATCTATTCAAAAATTAAGTTAACTTAAAATAATCCTACCATAAAATATTATATACAGAATGAAAAATAGCATTTTAATTAAACTAACATTTATAGACAATAAGGAACCTACAATAATCTGATTATAGTTTATTTTTAATCGATATCTATAGATAATGACACAATGACAGAGTCAATGACACTGAGAATTGGAAAATAGTTTTATTTAACGTAAACATACCTTTAGCAAGGAATTTTTGACAATTCCACCCCCAAGGAGGTTTAATTGGAGGCATTTGTATGAGCTTTAAATTATAATAGAATATGTGCTTGTGAGAGAAAATTGAGGAATTCCACACAAAAGAATTCAGGGCAGAGCAACAGTTTTTAACAGAAATGTAATTAAAAGTTAATATTACTTGAAACTAATTACATTAGCACTTTGCGTGTCCACTTTACGACTTTTAAACTATTTATATAGACAAGCAAATGTAAATGTAATTCATTTAAATGGATTAAATTTCATGACAGATATATGCACAATTTGCATTTATTAATATAAAATAAATATAATTAAAAAACATTAAAAATATAAATCAAAGACAGCATTCAGAATGCTATAGTCAGCTAAAAATGGCGGCCATTTTATCTTTTGTATATTAAAATAAATGGTATAAAGCACCGGATGTCGTGATATTCAAGCTATTACGGAGCGCAAGACGAAACGAGCTGAACAACATCGCGGAACGAACGAGATTAACACAGCCTCTGTTTGAACTTAACTAACACTACACGAAGCGAACACTCTATTAATATGTGTTTTTAATGATTACTACCAATACTATATCGCGGCTGCCAATTCTGATCTTAACAAATTGTTCATTTATGATATCTTGAAGTGTGTGTGTGTATGTGAGAGAGAGAGATAGAGAGATAATTGATTAACTTCCAATAAGTTATAGTCATTTTGATTGAACTTTTATTATTATTAACATAACTAAAATAAACATCAAGAAACAGATAATGTACAACAGTTTAAAAAATTAAAATGCCTCAATTATCTTTCACAATAATCGGCTTCTATGAAGTATTTGATAAAAAATATATTATAAATACTTAATTGTTATATAGCATGCTTAATATATATGTCTATATAAAATGGTATATATATATATATATATATATATATATAAAATTTTCGTGTCTGTTTGTTTCGACTAATCTTTGCAGCTATCGATTTTAAGAGAACTTTCACTGGTTGACAGCTGATGTTATAAGGAGTAACTCAGACTACTTTTATTAAAAAAAGAGCAATTTCGCGCGAATGAAGTCGTGGGCAAAGCTAGTTAAAAATAAAATAAGAGGAGAGAAACTCGATTCCTTGCATTGTTCGTTGACGGCGCGGCGTCACTAACACGAACAATCATGACCCGAGGCAACACACGCGCATACTGCGGATATACCTGGCTCTTTAACTCATTTTATTTTAATACAATACTAAACTAACACTATTTTAATATTAACTTTGGATTTTTACAGTACTTCATCATTCTTTTTTATATCAGAAAAAATTTTATTTACGGCCTGAGTTCTACGCGGTATGTACCAAAATTGTAGCCTATATTACTGTAAATTTTTATCGAAATCTGTTTAGTGATTTTTGGCATGAGTAACAAACATACTCACAAACTTTCATTTATAATTAGTCGCATGATGCTTATAAGCTTTATTTCGCACCCCTTATACAATTTATACCATATGGTAATCGTATCAAGTATTCAAAATAAACTAAATAGAGGCAGAGCTTAGATATTCACACGCAATTCTAGCAAATTATTACAGAGAATTATCAATCGCTATCCGCGTTTCTGGATCGGATAAAAACGCGATCCCTTGCATAACCCCTGGTGGTTTTTATAATGATACTCATTTTTATCCTGGATATATATATTATTATAATATGTTGTTTTCTGTACTATACATCTCTCTAATACTATCTAATCTATCTAATCTAATCCAAGTAACTTTTATAACATTAATACTGCATGTTACATACATATAATAAGCATACGGATTCGTCACCGCGTTGGTGCCAGATGTGTACAAAACAGAGTATCAAAAGTTTTGTTGGAGCTTACATTTTCAATTTATAAAGTGTTGAATATAAAAACGAATAGTAACAAAATAAATTTTATATGTTATAAATATAAACAATTATGTTTCCTTTAATAAATAAGAGACAAGTGAAAATTATAAAGACTATAGCACACTGGAACAAGTTTACAGATTCCTCCTAACCACAGCTATGTTATAACAAAGGACTGCCTTTGTTATAACATATGCGCTCTGGTATCTCTGTGACAAAGCAAAATATAATATAAATTCCTTTATGAATATAAACTGATCTTTAAGCTTTAGTTAATTATTAACTAAAGTCTAACTATAACTACACCTTCTAAGAAACATTAAATATTGAATACTATAACTGAGAAATAAAACGAGCGCAGTATTAGATACAGTGATGTTATGTTGGCAATAAATAGCAGACGGATGTGACCAAGACTTCCTCTGTTACTTTGTTACAGGTAAAACCGGACCCGCATGTAGTTTTGTAGATACATGTGTGTACAACATACATATATAAAGATATACATTCAAACGTAATGATATGGCATGTGTTAAACTAAAACAAAAGTAACATGTAAGTTCATTTGGTACTAATGATTAAGTTTCAGAACAAGATCAAGAGAAATCAAATTAAGATCTACTCAAATGGAAACCCTTTAATTAATATGGCATTTTGATTTTGCTATTACATTAATAATAATTTGTTATTTACTCTTATATATACATAAAAAAGTGTCTGTTTGTAAATACAAATTAACAGATAAATGCATATGATAATATTGACTTTACTTACATAAAAAAATTCTGTCTGTTTGGTCCACATAATCTCTGAAACGGCTGAACCGATTTTAATAGGACTTTCACTGGCGGATAGCTGATTTTATAAGGAGTAACTTAGCCTTTTTTATTAAAAAAAAACATATACCACGAACGAAGTCGAGAGCAAAGCTAGTAATATTATTAATTACATAAGCATAACAAAACGTTACTTACATATATTATATTATAATTAATTCTGTATAACCTCAAGGTATTTAAAATCAACAACTCTCAATATAATTGTGATAGGTAACGAGATGAAAAGCGCCGGGTCCCGTTAAGACGAGCGACCTCTTTTGAACCATTACACAATGCAGCCTATAAAAACTACAGAATAAACAATATATATAATACTGAGAAATACAAACAGACAGAGAAAATCACTATATAATAGTAACTTTAACTATAATAAAAAGTAAATATATAAAGTTTGTTAATGTGTGTAAAAAGTAAACAAAAATCGGCGACTCTACTATGAATTATGAATTGAAAAAGATTGTAAAAAAGATATTGATGATGGGTTTTTTTATCCATGAATCATCCCTGTTATTAGGGAATATGTGTCATCAGTCTACACCCCTAGGGCGAAGGGTAGATTTTTGGGTTCATTACCTACAGGGACTAAACTTGACTCGTACAATACAATATGGACGATTTCCTAGAGGTCTCAGGTTCGAATTCCTTCCGATACATTCTTTATTCCATATCCATTTAACCTTAACATGGTCGAACATGTTCAAAGACATTACAAATAATTCCAATTGAATTTTTTTTACGTATATGCAATAACACTTATTTTTCTTATAAGAGAAAATCTCATCTAAAAATAGAAAAGTAACAATCTGATTTGACGTCAAAAGGTTTTTATAAACGTTTAGTTCAAAGGCGAAGAAAGCTTGGATATTATGTATATCCTATTACTTGAAGACTGTCTAAGGTCGGATAAGTGAGGCATGAATTTTAAACAAAGTATTGCTGGCCGCTGCGAGACCGCGGGACTGTTGAGAAATAACAATTTCTAACTGAGGTACCATTATACACAAACTAGAGGCTGGCGTTCACTTTAACACAGTGAGTAGCCATTTTGTTCATTATTTTGTAATAGTTGTATGAAATGATATATATATCTCGTATAAAGTAAGTTTTATATCTATTTTCCGATATTAGTTGATTAAAATACTAATTTATTAATTTTTATCATCATCATCCGTTAATTATAATCATCGTTCATTAATTTTGATCACCATCACATTTCATTAATACATAAATTCTTGAAGTAAATGACTGTATGTATTTAATGAAGGTGTGTGAATGCCCTTAGTATATCTGGTTATATTAATAACAGTATACAGTTTCCAAACATAATTATTCAAATTACATATTTATGTATGTATTTGATTAAAACACCTGCTCATACAATTATTGTGTGTATTTATAACGGTGGTTTGATTGACAAATTTTGTGTGAGCAATAAAAATAGTTGATTAACGACTTGACTCCAAAGTCAATAAGTAAATTAAAAGTGAATCCATCTTCTTGCAATATTGATATTATATAAACATTGTTAAATTATTAAAAATAGCAACTATTGAGCTTCTGGCTGGCTGTTAGAGTATTTCGGTGGTACCTCAGTCCATGGACTGACTACACTGACTTTTTATTACAATAGTTGTTACAAATATGCCCACTTGAATAAATCATTGTATTATATATATATATATATATATATATATATATATATATATATTTATTAATCTATGTTGTTACATAGTTAAGCTGCAGGCAACATCGTGATATACATACATTCACTTCTACAAGGTTACTACTGGGTGTTATGTACTATTAATTAAAGGTCACTTTCGTATCAAATTGATGATGTAACGTGATCTGAGAATTATAATATTATACTAGCTGTGCACCCGACGTTGCGCGGATTGTTTTTTTAAATAAAAGTAATTTAAGTTATTTCTTAAAACATCAGCTATCAGTGAGTTCTGTTATAATCGGTCGAGCCGTTTCAGAGATTACTTGGACCAAACAGACAGACAGATTTTTTTAAATTGGTTTTATATAAGTATATACTTTCATATGAATTTTGTGTAAAACTGTTAATATAAAATTACAAACGGACACTTCTATTTTATTTATATGTATATTTTGCTTCGTCTGTGTGTTTGTAATCATTGGTTTAACATATTTCTTGATGAATAGGAGTATATATAAATATACTATTGTGATGTTACAGTGAATGTTTTGAAATTTATGAATACTCAATAGAATTTCTTTACGACGTAACTTTAAACAACATATATATTAAATCAATAAAAAATAATTTTATTAAAACGATCTAAATTACAAAAATATGAATAATTAAAAAACTAAATCAATTAACTAAGTGAACTAATTAACTAAATTCACTTATTAACTAATCTGATGTTAAACTGTTGAGAGATTAACAAATTATTAAAAATATTTTCAAGAATTTTTTTGTTTATTACTTTTAATAAATTAATTTTTAATATATAAAAAAGTCTACATAATAACAAACAAACGGGTTATTATTTTATATTAGTAATTTCTCTAAGACTACATTGTTGCAAAGGTAAGTAAGTAAGTAAGTTCTTATCGCGCCGTTTTGAAGCGTAGTAATAATTTCTTGTTACATACTAATTATATTAAAATATTATAGATGTTTTTCGTTCATATCATTTCTTGTGAGTTACAGAATAACTTCTGATATATAACCAAAATTTTTTTTTTATCTACAATAGTTACTTTGACCTCGTTACAGTAATGTTTCCTGTATTATTAAACTTGAATTATACTATGAAAAAAATATTGCAAATTAAATATAAATAAATTTTTAAAAGTATAAGTTTGTTTTGGATTTTAATAAACGTAACAAAAAATGTCTAGACTGAATGGGGTCTGTGACTAAGATATCTTCGCAGAGGGATCGAATGACTCACTTAGTATTACACACACACACGCACACACACACGCACACACACACATACACGTACAATCGACAGTAGCACTACTTAGAACCTTATTAAGATTATTAATTCGATAAGATCTATAACAACCATCTATTTATATGAGCTACTTCGCTATCTATTGACTGATGTTACAATTAAAATACGTAATCATACACATAATTGACTTCAATAATCAAAATTAATCAGGAATATACAAATTATATTAATTTAAAAACATTTAAAGGAAACGAACGACACATTGACTTTGAGATAAACACATTTCCGGACAAACAACAAACAAATATTTAGTAACCAGATAACGGTTTTAATTAACATTGTTATTAGAGATCGAAAATAATATATATATATATATATATATATATATATGGTAAATCATTGTTTAATACATAACATATAACTATCCCCTATGGTGATACCAAATGGGGCGTAAGATAAAGAAAGATAAAGACAATAGACAATAATTCAGATGTCACACGCTTCAATGGACATTGATTCCAACGTATTAGAAAACCTCTATACTACAAAATCACACAACTTGCACCAAAATAGTAATTTAGTTACTCTATAAATGTTTTATATATACATATAAATAAAATTGTAGTGTCTGTTTGTAATTCCAAATTAACAGCTTTTCAATAGATACATATAAAAGTGTATGCGGTACATAAATAAAAAAATATATATAATTTTTTTTCTCTGTCCATATGTTTGTTCCAGCTTATCTCTGAAATTTCTGGACCGATTTTAACAGGACTTTCAATGGCGAATAGCTGACGTAACAAGGAGTAACTTTGGTAACTTTTATAAATGCACCCGAGCGCAAAGTTAATATGAAGCATATATATATATAATAAAGATATAATATTAAATTGTCGTTAACATAAACAGGACAAAAGTTGCATCTGGATCAGTGACCTGTATCCTGTACCTACTCTTATCGTAATATTGTTGACTTTTCCTTCTTTGACTGCATTTACATGACCTCTATAGAATCATTTAACGCCACTCAAATTATAAAGTGCCTACGACTAACGAGATTACACGGACCAAAGAGGCAGACAAAGAAAAAATAATATTTTTTTATATGCAAGTAACATATGCATTTAGTTAAATGCTGTTTATTAGGTATAACAAACAGACACTTCAATTTTATTTATATGTATTTTATAAAACTATACTAATAAGAAAAAATATTATTCTATGATAATAAAATTCAATATTAAAATGCCCATGGGAACATTATGTCGCAATGTTGGCAATAAAAATAAAATAAAAAAAATATATAATAAATTGAGATCACCTGCTTTGTATGTAAACGACACCTGCGGACCGACAGATGGTAAACAAAAAATAAATGACCCCCCCCCCCCCTGACTCTCCGGAAACTGACATGTGAGAAGCGAAACTTACAACCCTGTGTGAGTATGATTACAAAATTCGCTTCAATACTTCATAATGAGCATAATTACGGACATTAACTTAAGGACAGAAGACTTAATTGTTCCTGTAACCGTGTCATTATCAATACAATTTCTCATCCAATAAAACTAGAAGCAATTAAAAAACCAAACATTACACGACATACCGGTACTTTAAAGATACAGAGTGAATAAAAAAAAACGCGACCCGCAGTGCTAGGTCCGGTTTGTCCGGACGAGACAGGAATGTGACACACCACGGCCACCACGGCCAGCATGGGACCCGGGCGCTGCACTGACTCACTCCGAATTACATTTTTACACTCAATGCATTTAGAAAGTCCAAACCGCGTGGGTGCGAGGGATTACTATTGTTTTTAAACCCACACGTATTATGACGATCTACAAATTATTAGTATTTTATCCTTGGGAATAAAGTAAATCCCACGCTATCAAAGGTCCTTTAGAGGGATGAGGAATTCTTGTCCGCCTCTTACATACAAAATTCCATTCCAGATGAAATATGTTTGTGGAATTTTAAATTCTTTATACGTTTTACAATTCATTGTTAGTTTATTTTATTGCTGCATCATAAGTATTGTCAAAGTTGTATTCAACGAATGACATGTGTTGTGAAAGATATATAAAAAAATGGTAGTGACTGTCAGTGCGTTAGTTACTCGAGCAACAAGTTTCAACACGTGCAAGGGTTACTATACAAGTTCACTCTCTTTAACTCAATTCCTTGAATATTCTATTAATTTCAATAAATATTTGTAGTAAGTCTTATCTCGGATTAAGCTAATTTATATTGAACTTGTATTAAAATAAATATTTTTATATAATCCATATAACTAACACTTATTATTGTTAGTTAATATGAAGAAATAAGTAATAATTGTATTTTATTAAATTCATTTCAACGTCGCTTTGGTCTGGAGCAAATCATTCCCATAATAAGATAAGTTTTAAAGTTGTGCAAGAGATTGTACGTTTCCGGCTAAGATTTGATTACAAACAAATAATATTATAGTAACGCATATGATTATGTTAAGTAATTGTTTATTACTGAATTATAAACAAAGTTAGACTTAAGAAGATTGTGTAATAAATATTATAATTAAAGATGTTACTGAGTATCCACGGCCAGTTAACATTCCAACATTAAAGCGCACTTAAATGAAACCACAAAGCTTCATATCACAACACTCACTCTCACAATACAAACAGTATTTACGTAAATGATAAATCTTTTAAATATTATATTTAATATGACCACATCGACGTGTGGTTCGCGGTACGGTCGGAGTGAACTTAACTTTGTTGACAAGCGGTGCTCCCGCCATGTTTGAAAGCTTCGGCTTTCCTCGGTTTATTTCGGAACCGTTCGGACGCTACTGCAGTGCATGATAGAGTTGAGATAGTGGAGTAAAACTTCATTACTTTACGAAGCCTTCCTAAGTTTTGTTTTCAAGTTGTATATCTTACGTTTTATACGTAATAGGTAATAACTTTTTAAATGCAACCAGTTGATAAATAATTTATAAGCGTATTATATTTTTATGTTACCAGTAAGTTACTAAATATATATTTTTGAGTTAAAATTAATGTGAATATGCCAAAATTAAGATCATAAATGTGGCATATATCACACATCCCTGTCCCTATCCTGAACAGTTCTTGTATAGTTTGCATTACTCTATGTACGCTTTTGAAAATTTTTGCTAAACCATTTAAAAAAAAAATAACAATTCCTTTATATCATAATATCCTAATTAAAACTAAATTGAAGACTTTATAGAATATAAATAACAAAATAACGTATTCACACAACGGAGCTGCTGGTAATGAAAGGCATTTGGCATACATTTACTAATTACTCGTTCCCGGTAACGCCAATTTCAGCTTTAGTACAATTAATAAACTAAAAACCATTTCGTAAGACAGTTGTGAAAATAAAATGTAATACTTTGTACTTTGTCTCAACGTCCAGTAAGAATATTTGTTGGTTCAAATTGAGGCCAACTCAGATCTTCGTAGCTTATAGGCGTGAAATGTAATCAAGGAAATTTCATCCTTATATTTAACGAGAAAGGGTCGAAAATATGAAATGATTTGATATTAAAATAAATCACGACCAAGGCTCGGCGTCACGATCGGTCGTGAACTTACTAAACTGGTTCTGATATTGTTCTGAACTTTAACTAAAAGTTACAAGGGCTCGTAACCTATTACGAACTAACTGTATATTATAATAATTTATAGTAACAATTAATATTTTAAAATTTATCAACTATTTTATTTAACAAATACTACGATCAAATAATATATGTTTATTTTTTTAAACAATAGTTATATATTAAGAATTTACACACATAACTACTTATAATATATTTATAATTGCATACAGAAACAAAGAAAAAGAAAAATTATGATGCTAGCGACCTCTCGTATCGAGTAGTGGTACTGTATGAACGATGCAGTTCCCGTAACAACCAAAAGAGGGCGCGTTAATTAAGATTGCATAATTAAAACTGATTTCTAACCATTTATCCAAAGTTAACACCAAATGAATATTCAATATCAGTATAATATAGCTTATAATTACTTAATATATAATGTATTCGTATTTAACACATTCGAATGCTAATTATCGCTTCCCGTACACGGCACAGTTTTCACGAACGATAACATTGCCTCCGCTATTACACTTTCCGGTTCTTTAACGAAATAATATCAACACATGACCTGATTATTACAATTTTTTATTTAATATATTTAGCGGGTGAATGGTGTGTCGTTGGCGGCAATGATTGCCAACGACGTGTCAGAGTTATTGATATAAATAGATGCAAGAGTGCAATGTACTGGAGACTTCAAACATCAAACATCGACTGAAACAAACATCATTGCTAAATCGTAATTAAGGAAAAGATATTTTATCTTACGTATTAATAAGATTAAACTACTTATTGGTGAACTTCTAAAGACTTCATCTACTCACACGATAATAAATTAACAATTATGCTAATATTCATCCGAAATACGAGTTAATTTCCTGTCTTGGTCATTCATCTCTAAGTATACAATTTGACACAAAATGAATATTTCAATATGAAAATATCTTTTTACTTCTTGATATTGAATCTTAGTGCAAGTTAATATTTAAATAAAAATATATATACTAATAAGGATAATTCAAAACAAAGTGATGAGATCAACGCTGACCTCACCGTGTCAGTGAGGACAGCGTTAGTATTAAATACTTTATTACATCAAGTGTGGAATTGTTAATATATATTAGTGTAAAATTATTAAAGACTCGGCGGTTTTATCGGATGTCGAGTGACGTATCGGATCGTTCGATCAAAAAATCACAAGACGTTTCCTGGCTCTCAATATTTCATTCACCCGGTTAACAATGGCGGAACACAATATGCCACTCTAAGCTCTCGGGCTTCCGCTCGGGATGCTGCATAGAAAACCTTGAGGTACCCTCCAAAAAATATTTTACGTTAAAATACAAAATCATAATATATTAACCCTTCGCACTCGAGTGGTAGCTTGTGACTGTTTCTATTTTCTTATCTGGTGATATTTAATTATTTGATCTTGTTCGGAAAGTATTCGTCTAAATACGAGCTGCATAACATTTTAACAGTACATACTGTTTAGTAGACGCGGAAAAGACCTCGAGTGCAAAGGGTTAAACTAGAAGAAAACTAAAACAAAATCATACCGAAACCACAGCTTTATAAGCGTATAGATCAATTACGAATAGATATAACCTTGGGTTGGATTTTGAATTTCATCACAATGCGGAACGGAGGCACGAAGTGGAACCAAAAAGGGTGGCGACAGACAATACGGGAAGCGGATGTGAGCACGGGACACCTACTGAATGGTTAAAATACAGGTAAACAGACACTTTATAATACGTGACTATAATTAAGTTATACTCAAAACGCCTCAATTATAAAATAGCAAACGCCTAATTAATAAATTAGTAAAAATAATATATGTATTATTTGATAAATTAAGTATACAATATCGTGTAGCGCATTAGTTTAACCGACTACAGAGAGGAGGTATGATGTATGTATGTATCCGGCGACGTGACTCACTGTGAGTTGACGTGTTTAATCTTATCTCGTCTTCAATTGTTGAGTTCTGTATTAGCACTAAATTATCAGATGAATTATAAAATTAAAACACCATTTTTGGACAACACTTACTACGTAACTAAAAATAACATTTTCGTCACCAACTCTTGAAACAGCGTTCATAGTTTTAGATTTACGTGGTTATGTCGATCTAAAATTCGCAATCATAGCAAACTTAATCTAGATCGGTTATCGGCACCGGTCAATTAAGAAATGGATAACAGTTTTAACATTTAGTATCAAAATCTGAAACACTCACGGAAAAATTGACAAATCGAACAATTTGTAATCAGTAAAAAATCCTACAAACTTAATCCAGATCGGTTATTGGCATCGATATTTCGAGAACTGGATTCCAATATCAAACTTTAATAGACTATTATGAAGGTGAAATTAGAGTAAAAACTTATAGTTTTCTACCAACTTTAGTAGATATATAATTAAATGTTAATAATATACAGACATACAGACATGTGGGTAAACTGCTAAATTATGGTAATAAGTAATGTATTTACTTCATAATTGCTCTCATTATAATAAATAAATTATTGCTGTATCGTTTTTGAGATATAATCGACTTAACATTATAAATACATACATATATAATTCTTAACAGATGCCTTACAGATTTATACATGATAAATAAGAAATAACATATAAATATAATATAAAATATATAATATAGTCAAAATGAGGAAAATATATTTATATAATCTCTATCTATATACGTATATATATCAAATTGAAGTGTCTGTTTGTTATTCCAAGTTAATAGCATTTCACTAAATGCATATTAAAGTAAAAAAAAAACAAATTTCAATTTTTTCAGTCTATCTTTTTTTAACCGCTGGACCGATTTTAACAGGACCTTCACTGGCAGATAACAGATGATAAGGAGTATTTAGGCAAATTTTAATTTTAGAAACTTTCGCGCAAACAAAGTCGTGGGCACAGCTAGTATTATTAAAACAACTGCAATAATAACAGATATTCTAAGAACCGGTATCTGAGAATCCTATCGAGGATATGAAATAATGGTATAATAAAATAAGTCTCAATTAATTAAATTAAAATAAATATAGACTTGATAAGTTGTCTCTCTAATACATTAATAGATATTCTACCTAGCACACTATAATAAGTACTAAACCCTATCTGAAACTGTTCAGGTTTATTATACAACGATCAAGATTCAAGATGTATTCGACTCGTTTTTACTTTGTATTTAATAGTGTTCTAACATAGTAGTGAGATTATTCAATACTTGCTACCCGGTATCCAACTAGTTTTAGAACAACCTTGGCTTGGAGATACAATGATGTGCATCTGCCTTTATATATATATAAAACACATATACGCTACACGCGTTTGTAGATTTGGTTCAGTAAAAACAGACACATAATACAAGAAAAACGTTAAATTCATAACAATTATACAATATCAATATTCATATCATAATGTAATAACAATTAATTAATTCTAGAGAAATTTATTAATTACATACGAGGAGACACGAGACGAGATGCGTGACGCCATGTACTCACTGTCAGCGATCACCGATCATACTAATTAATATCATAACTTTAATTAAATATTTTATATACAAATGACTAACGCTATCTGAAGTACACTTCAGTAACTACTTTATTGTTACAAACAAACAAACAAAACATATATTTAATAATAATAAATAATACACACCATCGATGTCGTCTTGTGAATTTTCAAAATCCGCCAAAGTTAAGTTTGACAAGTCTTCTACGTACACCTGGGGGTGTCTGCTGAGGGTGTGGCGACCCCCCAGCGAGTGGTAGCAGCTCTCCTCCTCGTCCGCCGCCTCCTCCGTCGAGGATCCCTTCAGACACGAGTGGAAACTCCGTGATAGTCGTCTCTCCGTACTCATCCTCGCTCATGTCATGAAATATCCAGTTTTAAAACACTTTCGTTTTCCTCTATCACTTACGATCACGTATCACATCACTCGTACTCGTACACTGATTCACTCGTTAATCAAATTTATATTTATTTTCACTCTTTTATTTTTTTATCACTATACACGTGACTTAACAGTTAATTTTGCGATAAGTTATCATCGAAGACCTATATAAGATATACATTAGTCAATTGCGTACTCCATAAGGGGCATTGTTATGTACTAAGTAATCGGACATATAAAGAAATCAATGTTGGAATCACAAAGGAACCTGTTGATTGTAGCGAGAAGAAAGTAATTAAATTGCAAGATTTCTGGATACACAAAAACGCAAAACACAACTCGTATAACAAGTTGGTACAGAGGTCTGGAGATATGACAGCGCGGGGTCGATGACCTCCCGAAGAATGGGGTCTACCAATGTGACATTCGACTAATGAATGGTACTCGAACAAAAGGCAACATCTTTGTTAGGAGTACGCTAGCGAGTACCCGGTAATGTACCCGCCGTGGGGTTCAAACCACAATCCTTCTAATGTCCAACGAAGAGCTGCTCCACTTTGTGTAAATAAAACTCTGCCTGGAACCATCGTACCTTGTACCTACTATTAAATCTATTCTTATTCGGTTTATTCTTTTATGTTGTGATCTATTTAAAATATTTTGTATCACTAGAACCTTGGCATTATTAGCGTTCCTCGGTGAGTTAAGAAGTTTTTCTTGCGACAATAACTCAATGAACCTTGAAAGGAATTTTCAATGCTATTTCATTTGAAAAATTTAATATTAAACCTTTAACAAATAATGCAATTTATAACACGCCGGATTAAATGATATCAAAATATTAGATTACACTAATAGATAGTTGATTATTCTCTAGGAAGAGGAACACTTAGTTTTTTTATATTTAATGAATCTGCTTGCCTCATTCGTTGACAAAAAAGTGAAACTCACAAAGTCATTGTTTTATGGAAAGTTAAGTGTGGGAATACGAGGTAGTTACGGAGAAAATTGCGGAAGACGACAAATGAAATAACACAAAGACATATTAAGAGACTGCACGATATGAAAAAAACAATCTTGTGTTAAATACTACCTAATAAGAAACAATTTTACTTGGATAGCAAGAAGTTAGGAAATATTTTTTTAACCGGGATATGAACCTCAAGCAGTCCGGTGTCGCACGCACTAATAGCAACACCGGGCCTGGCGCGCCGCCAACTCCCAAGATAAGCAAGTCCACTCGCTCCGCGAGCGTACCACTGCCCGTGGAATTATAAACACGCGATATATGAATAACATTATTAGTGCTATTGTTAGTTTACGACCTTGCTGTTAAATCATGATAAAAAAATATTTATTTGATTATAAGTGGGTCAGTATTATTAAAACAAAAACTAAAACATTTTGTGATTTGTAAGAGAAATATAGCAAGGATAGGTAGATTTTGAAACCTTTTGTACGAAGACGGTAAATCTGAGGACGCGAATAAAAGCATCCGTCTGTCAGTTGACATAAATTAACGACGTGGCAGGTATATAAATGATGTAGGAGCGAAGAGACCATCGAAGGAAACAGACTATTTGCGACGGATACGACGACGACCATCGGGATAGAGCCGCGAGGAATCGAGTTATTACTCATTAGACGAGTTTAACTGGATCTACAGATGGATCGGTTTTGATCACGAACGTCAACAGTAGCAGAAAGTGAAGTTAACACAATACATGTTATAATAATCAATTATCGTTGACATTTATGTCTTAATTAGAAGTGACGCTTGAGTTCTATTATAAATGAAGACGTCCTCAAAAAAGTAGTTAATTGTCGTATTATACAACTCATTAATTAATAGTTTTATAATATAATTAGTGCTTCAAAAGATAAACAAGTAATTCAACCGAAAAATTAACATCATATTTCAGACAGATAGACACTATAAACAATAATAAAGTACGAATAGCAGACGCAATTAGTACGAGACTTACTGTAACACCAATAAACCTCACGCACACAACCACAATTAACACACACACCACAATAAAGACTTCAACATGTTTATAATGATTTTTGTAATATAAAACTGGGTCATCACGGCCTCATATATAATAAAAAATACATCCGCATGACCGTCTTCATTCAGAGACACTGACACACTGAAGTTGGTTGACGGGCTGCGCGCGCGCACGCCTCATGGTGTATTTACTTACGTTTAAAATGTGATCTAATAATTCGATCGTAACTATAATATATCACACAACTTTTAACGTTCATTAAGTTATAATGTTATTAATATACATACATGTTTTCATCATATTATATACATATATTAAGAGATAGTAGAATTGCCCATAATATGATACTTATTTTAATTAATTCAATTTATAATCAGACAATATTAATAACTTTATTGTATTGTAAGTAATGAAAGTGAAAGCGGTTGTAACAAATAATATTAATAAACCTGTAAGTGACTTTTACTCAAAAGCTAAAACAGGCAGGTAAGTGAGGTGAGTGAAGGGGAGAAACAACGAACTGTGGAGGGTTGACTTCAGGACACTTGTGTAATTATTTTAAGACTAGACGAGACGAACAAACAGTGCCGGAATGTCGACTGATATATGTATTTACATTGTTAATATATATATATATATATATATATATATATATATATATATTACTTTTAATTTATATTTTATATATTCTTTGTTATTTTATATAGTAAATCAATTTTAATAGGATTTTAAATTTTAAAACAGATAAAAAAGAATTTAAAGTTTCAGTAACTTAATAATTATATATATATATATATATATATATATATATATATATATATATATATATAATATGAAGTAATCCGTTAATCTTAACAGTATCCGTACTCTGCGGTTATAACACTATAGTCCTGAGAATACAAACAAAACTACCAAAACCGAAACGTACCTACACAAGTCAGTTCAATCACAATATAAATATATGTCTATTAATTTATATAAACAGTATAAAATCCCGTGACTTCTTCTATTATCTGATTTCACCTTGTCCTTGTGAGTTAATCTAATTTGTAGCGAAATGAGATCTGCCATTGCATTTATTTTTTTTCTTTTTTATACACATAAATATTATTTGAAATACAGATTAAAAGTACTTTAAATTTAATTTATAATATCACAAACTTTCAGTTATTTTTTAATACAATGATGA
Source organism: Melinaea menophilus ssp. n. AW-2005 (assembly GCA_918358695.1). NCBI lineage: Eukaryota > Metazoa > Arthropoda > Insecta > Lepidoptera > Nymphalidae > Melinaea > Melinaea menophilus. Next base: position 17,057,470 of record OU911052.1, read on the forward strand.
AACGTAAGAGTCGTTTCACTGTTCCAAAGGGTCCATGGAAACGAACGGACAAGACACTTGATAAGTAATAATTGTACATAAAAACCTAATATTTTGAATGCAAAAGTATATATTAGTAATACTATGTAGGTGTTGGTTGGTTGGTTGGTTGGTAGGCGGAGGGTGGGCGATCTTGGCACGTAGAACGCTTTACGCAAGCTATCCCTTCTATTTCATGTATTGATATCTGATCAGTGATCATCAATGTCATAAACAATGATTTAATAATCAAAAATATACATAGCATATGCTCTGGCTTTACCTTCAATGTATGTTACTCAATAAATGTGTTAAAATGTTTCTTTCTTAAAATGGCAAAGAGAATCAAATGTATATATCATAATATATTTTTTTAAACTGATAAAAAATGTATGCACAAAAAGACATACATTTTCTCTATTAATAATATATATTAATAACTCCAATTCAATAATACTATATAGTTGAGACCAACACTATATGCAACTTTCGTTGGTCGGTATACCGCCAGTAGTACAGTATGGAATTAAGTCGAATAACTGCAAGTAACCGGTACCGGTGCTAGTGAAACCGATTGATTGAATGTTCTCATTTTTTTTATGGATAACCGTAATCTTCATACATACATGGATTTAAATAAAACATGTGTATGAATGTCTTTCTTCATTGTGTCAAACAGTTTTGAGACTAATTTGTATGTAACCATCATTATAAAAGTATTTTTTTTAACTTAATGATACGAAGATATATGATTTACTATTAGTGTGTTATAAGAATAATAAATGAGTAAGTGGTTCAGTAGTTAACAAATGGTTCATAGTAAGATTAAGCACGTTGCACAGCGGTCCACTCCAACCCACACGCTGACATACTTTCCGGCTTCAATGTAATGAGATCATGCCTCGCTAAGGAGATCTGCGCGATCCGGTCAGAGGAAGTGTTACATCCTGACTCCGTCCATATCTATGTAAAAGGAAACTATCCTAGAAAGCCAGCCGATAAAACGCGTAACACGATTTCTTATCACGGCTTTTAAAGCCATAAAATAAACTGGTATCTATGCGTATGAAAGAACATATCACGAAGTTCGTTTCACAATCTGAACTTTTTCTATGGGTCATACTTTTTCATCTTCCTTATAATAAAACAATGAGACACTTATACCATATCTAGCTCGAGTTATATTGGAAGTATGAATTCGTCTACAAATAAGTATATAGAGAGCAATGCAAACTTAAGGTTAACCAGAGCATTTCTAAATGCCATACATACTGCAGAGGCATATTTCTGATGTGGTGGTTCAGTAAATTGTGCTATAAAGCGTTGGAAGGACGCCAGCGAACCAGATCACAGCTTCCAGCGCGATTCTAGAGAATCGTTATCGGTGCGCGATGTACGTACAACGTTTAATTGTAAATATATAGGAAATAGTCGTTTTGAAATTTACGCAGAAATAGTTTATATCGTGCGAAGTTATCATTAATATCTAAACAATGATTTATGTAAACCTACGTGGAAATTAATTCATGAAGCCAGACAGGATTCGAACCTACGATCTTTGGGGACGTCTCGTGTCCTGTGGGACACAGGATTAAAGAAAAATCAGCTTAACATGGCTAAACATGTTTATAGGGACGTTCAAACATAAGTATACACTAATTAGGGTTTAATTACTGTATCAGTCCATTTAGTTAAAAAAAAAGTTAAACTTCAAATGTCTCACCCGAATATCCCGGTTCCAATTGAGAACTAATTATACACCTATTTATTTTTACAAAATCAAACATAATAAAGAAGAATTATCTACAAAGATTCAATTCTTAAACATGAATTTATAAATAAATTCACTTTTCACTACATTCAGGCAACATTCTTAATATTATTAGCAGCGACGACAAAAACAATATCAAAATGTAATTTAATATCGATTTAATATAATTTATAGAACGTTCATTATAACTTGTTGCCTATTAATATATAATATCGCATCGGAGATGACAAACTCTCGCAAAAATCAAGTTAAGTGAAAGCTGATTACATAAGTACCAGACTGAGGTCCCACCGTTCAAGAGTAAGGATTACCGAAATGACTTTATTCAACTTACTTCATTATTTCAAACATATTTAAGATTAACTTCAAATATGTTGTCCAGATCCATTTGTCACTTATTTATTACTAACTGACTTTACAATTTGAGTATTTTTAATTATTTTCATTTAGGTATTTTGTTTATTTTATAACGATAAGATAATTATTTATTATTCTAAGATTATTTTTAGTATAACGTTTCATTCATTAGTTTTTTTTATTAATTTCGTTTGTTTACTTATTGGTTGACTTATATATAATTAGCCTTAGCATTAATTCCGCCATTTGCAAAAATTTTATAATGAAATTTTAATAAATAAATAAATATATATTTATTTCTTGTCAAATAAATAGAAATTTAAAAGACATTATTCCGCAGAATTTAATAGTGGATTATCATAAGAATTAGTCTTAAGTAAACTTCTTACAGCTAAGCCACTTGGAGAGTTTCTTCTTGGTTATAACGAGCACAAAAACTTGAGGGTACTGTTATTTTAATAGTTTATCTATTGCGTAAACTTACCTACGACTTGGAACCTGTTTTATACTGGAATATGGTGATTAATACTGACAGGACATTGGCAATGGACAGGCGACGAACTACGCTATAATATTATATATATTATAAAAAGGAAGTTTGTATGTTTGTAAAACAATAATATTATGAAGATTAAATCTAATTAGAGACAGGACTCAAATATGCGAACATTTAAAAATTGTCTGACTAAATTTTAATTAGCTAAATATGGTCAAACATGTTTATAGGCAATTTGATCACAGTTGACAGTTCAATAGCTAGCAAGTTATTTAGGAATTTTGGTCTTATAAAAAAAAGGAATATAGATGCAAGAAAATCCAGAGTATATAGGTAGTTAATAAGTTATCTAGAAATGTAACCAAGTTAATCTTTAAATTTTGTTATAATTATAACTACATATATTTATAAATCTACATTTCCACGTTTCTACATTTTAAATAATAAAGCGAATATGCAAATATTCTACGGTAAATGAAGTATAGAAAAAGGGGAAATAAATGACAACGGAAATAGGAGGGGATAACCGCAGTTCCGTCGGCTTTTACCGACTATATTACAAACATTACAAACATACATACTTATTTATCAAAATAACATTAATACACCTAGAAAGGTTTATAACAAATGATTTATTATTTACGTCTTTCATTTTATTGCCTTCTTCGTTTCCTATTGTAAGAGGTTAATTTTTTAAGAATTTATATTATTATAAGTATTCTAACAATTTCATTATAATATTTAGACACACTTATTCTTTACACTTCGGTTGACAAATTATTTTTATAAAAACATGAACAATAAATTAAGGTATTCGAGGACGCGACGCTACTCAACTGTGAAGACCACCTCTCCAAGTGGATCAAGTAACGTTTAATGGTAAATACTACTTATAATATATATATATACATATATATATATATATATATATATATAGGTAGGTATAGGTAGTTCAGTTTGGATCACATACACATGCACACGCACACACACACACACTATTACATAATCTCGATATCAATTTCTCTAAAATGTAAAACAGCTGTAATAAGGGTCACCCTTTTTATAACTTACATAATATTATTAGAAAGTTTAATATTTCGTAATAATCTCAATACTATCTTTATATTTCTTATATTTCTGTAACCGGAGTATCCCTTATTCTCACGGGTCCTTATCACCCGCTGAAGGAATTTCTATACGATAACTACACTTATCTGTCTCCGACCAACGATTTATATGTTTATTCAGTACAAGACTGTGAGAAGGAACACCTTATACATTGTCATAAAGTTTCCTAGATTATTGCGTGTTGAAAATAAATAAATAAATACTTCTTATTACCGATAATCAAAGAAAGGAACTAAACTATATAGCTTAAAACGCGAAACGTACATATATAAATAAGTACCCACTGTAGTTTAATACAAGTGGTTCATAAAGTAATTTTGGTTCATACAACAACAGTATGGTCTCCCTTCGCGTAACGGTGATTAAAATTCCAGACTATGGGGCTATTGAAATTAAATTCTCATCGCATCCAGTGATGCATGGTGTGCCGGGGACGTGGACGGATTTACTAATTTTGAACCACAGTAGCGTACATGTTATGAAGTGTAAAATATATAAAACAAAAGCTTTTATTTTATAAGTGGTGCAATTCGAAAACAATTACCACTCGCTCACCGACTTAATGATCTCGAGTTGGGAGGTTCAAGTATTTTTGTATTTCGTTGAACAAAGCAGGGTAAGTCTATTGTATTAAGAAATAGCAACAGAGCAGGTAGCGAGATGCGGGTCTAAGACGCTCCATATGCGATCTCTTGCTCGCCACCCGGTATGGCAGATGTTCGTTATTCAGTACGTACGTCTGTTAAGTAATTTATTATATACACTTTAATACCAAATTTGCACCACATTAACTCTTTAATTTTATATAGAAAGCGTTTTATATACGTAAAATTTAGTTCACAGCCAATTAGGCCAGTGGAAGTTGACAGCTGCTGATCCGTGCAGCTTTAAAAGGTGAAACTGAACACATAACTGAACGTATAACTGGTATAATGTTGGTATAACGCTTATCAGTTGCATGATAACTGTAAAAGTGGGTAAAAACGTTACAAATACTTATCGTGAAAAGATAAATCGGTTGCAACTTCGTTCAATCAGAATGGAAATTTAAATGAGTGATTATGAGATGTTTTTATTGAGTTATATGAGATTTATCTCGTTTATGTTTTGAGTTGTCATCTCTTAGGGTGGTCGATCACGCCTTGAAGCTATATTTAGGCCCCTGCAGCGGTCCAGTGATGTGTGCTTACAAAGGCCACGTCAATATAATATAAAAAAATACCAATCCACCATCCATTAAAATGAAATCTGATCAAGATATCCAGCAAAAATGACTATAAATCCAACATTAATTTCATTAAATATCGACAAAGTTAAAATCACAAACTTCGTACACAACAATATCCAATGAATAATACTTGTACTAATTTTCATCACATTCACTAACAATAGTTTACACTTCACATAACTTAAAAATGTCACTAGAAAACTTTAAGCGAACGAGGAGACGACACGCGCGCGTGACGATCGCGGACCGACTGTTTACAAACTACTATATACCACTCGCTCCACCGTTACACCTCGAGTGCCTTATGCACATTACAATAAAGAACAATTTAAAACTATGAAACTTGTTTCTAACAAAAAATACACTGTATGAATAAAAACAAAATATTAAAAAATATATTGTCAAGAAAAAAATTATGTATTCATTTAAAACTAACACGAATAAGAATAATTTTTCAAATTAACATTGACTTGCAAAATTAGAGCACGCGATAATATCACGTTACGTACGTTTACAATACAAGAATACAAGTAGCTTGCATCGAATACAAATAATATAAGAATACAAGAATACAAGTAGCTTGCATCGAATACAAATAATATAAGAATACAAGAATACAAATAGCTTGCATAGAATACAAATAATATAAGGATACAAGAATACAAGTAGCTTGCATCGAATACAAAAAATATATGAATGCAAGAATACAAGTAGCTTGCATCGAATACATATAATATATGAATACAAGAATACGAGTAGCTTGCATAGAATACAAATAATATATGAATACAAGAATACAAGTAGCTTGCATCGAATACAAATAATATAAGAATACAAGAAGCTTGTATCGAATACAAATAATTGAGCTGAGCGTAAGCGAAGCTCTTAACCGTTTGGAAGACCTTTTTTTGTGTTTAGTTGTCTCCAGAATGCAACGAGATAATTAGTTAAAAATTTTCTCACGTATGTTTGAGCCGAACGCGGATGTTATAGCGAAAACAGATTGAAAAAATGTTCAGCCACTCAAAAGTTATCAAGAAAAGAAGAAAGGAGAAGGGCTCAGCTCAACACCCACCGCGCACGGTTCGCGGATCCTAGTATAAGAATACAAGTAACCTACACCGAATACAAATAATATAAGTATACAAGTAACCTACATCGAATACAAATAATATAAGAATACAAGTAGCTTGCATCGAATACAAATAATATAAAAACAGAATATCTTTTCCCATCTCACAGTGTATCAAAGTTAGTATCAATGTATTTATTAGTATTGTTTCTCACAGCCTGTTATTATAAATCAGGTACGGCAGTTAATATTGGCTTGACTAAATAAAAATCTGTGACTAAAGTGACCCATAATTTATAAACATACTAGTTTGTACCCACGTCTTCACATAGTTATTATCGTAATAATGGATTAATAAGTAATTAATTTTACGGCTTTCAATATTATTGAAATAGTTCTTGATAATATTTTATTTTATTGCCCGATATTTAATTTATCAGCATTAAAAATAATAGGCTTCGTTTCAAACACGAAATAAAGTTAATAAACAATTATTATAAATATATATCTATTATATAAAATGTTATATATCTTAATAAATAATAATATTAAGAAGGCTATAATACCGAAGTTGAACAGTCGAAATGTAGATGTACGAAGACTGTTTACACCTCACGAGATTTATCGCAGCGCGAGCCGGAAGAGAGAAATAAACAGAACTATAATTAACAGAGTCGAGTCGTTGAATGTAAAAAGGTTACAGTCCACACGAGTGTCACCTCAAGCAGTGAACACGTGGAGTCTGGAGATAAGACTGATAACACACACGATACGATAATACGATACTGTAAATAAATATAGCCGGAGATAAACGGTTATCATACACACAGAAATAGCAACATTTATATTTATATATATATATATATATATATATATATATATATATATATATATATATATATATATACCATTATATATATATATATATATATATATATATATATATATATATATATATATATAATGGTATAATATAATAACATTATGGTATTAAATTAATTAATTAATCCATAAAAACACACCATGTATATGATCCAATTCAAACCTCGGTTTGATTTGATTCTTACACAACACCCAAAGAAGCGTTCTCAAACCCGTCCCAATTAAAAGGCGTGAAACGAAACATCTGCATTGCTGTTGTGTACAGAAATAATATTTAATTTGAGTTTATATTTTTTGGCAGTCGTATAAGACCTCTCGCAATCAGGAATCAGGAACCACTCTATAATGTATTTACTTGTCCTATTTATTTATTGTGAATTAAGAATAACTTTTAAACTTTAATAATAATAGTTGAAATTACAATAGAACTTACTTTTGCCCGCGGCTTCGCATACCAGAGCAGTATTTTTCGCTTGTTATTTATCATATGGTCAAAGTACAGAAAATCTATACTGTGTAGTTTCATCTAAATCCGTTGAGTAGTTTTTGCGTGACAGAGGAACAAACGTACATACATCTTCACAAACTTTCGCAATTAATATCAGTAGGATGAAATGAGAATTAGAATTACTCTTAGAAGGATAAAATAAAATATTTAAATTACAAAGAATAGAATGTATTTTCTGATGATATATCATATTTAGCATAACAAGAATATATATATTGTGTCACACACACACATTTTTACTTTTACACACACATTGACCGTCATATTTTTAGCCACAAGGTGCTTTGAAGTATAAACTTAAACATTGTAATAAGTTAGGTATATAATTCTTTTAAGCTTAAACCTAACACTTACTTAATATCCTAAGTAAATGTGTGTGTGTGTGTGTTCCTAATTGATTGTCTAACACCAAAAGCGTGAAGTATCGGCACCAGAGAAAAAAAAATCTCGGAACGAAAACATCGTTTTCAAAATAACTTTATAAACAAACATGGTGTTCACGTTTGGAAAAGGTCTTTTAAAGGGCTGTCTACGTTTAAATATATTTTTATATTTTATAGTAATTTAGATTTACTTTTACTATATATTATAAATGTTATATATTATATATCTACATACTTCTTACTTCGTTTTTAAACATTTTTATTATAACACCATTTTTGTTAAATAAGTTCAATTAAATTTATAAATAAGATAAAATAAACTTGTCAATTTTTTATAAATATTATAATATTACAATGTGACAGCCCTGTTTGAAACGGATGCTGTGTAACGGAGCCAGCATCCACACGAATGCAACATCCGGCCGGCGGACGATACGGGATTAGGACAATCATTAACTCACCGCTCTCATTAGAACACCTCGCATCTATATTCTCTTTCACCATCATTACATACTGAATAATGATTGTATTTATTAGAAATTTTCCAAATAGTTGATCTTGAAATTAAAAATTGGTAATGAAAATTAAAAATAGAAAGTATTTTTCAGAACAATAACTGTATTTTTTTCAAATAGTTGAGCTTGAAATTAAAAATGGAATGTAAAATATATTTAAATTTATAAATTTCGCTAGATATGTATCAAATGGAAAGTGTTCACACCATATAATTTAAACACAATTAACATACAACTGTCCTATATTTAACATATTTAGCATACACTCAGATAATTAATATAACATTTGCTTTCGAGAGCGTAACTGAGACATAATACATACTTACTGTAAGTTACTTCTTAAAGACTGACTTACCTGCAACAGAAATATATTATTAACAAAAGGATTCATTACATTACCATAGTGGGTATGAGAATTAATTACAAAAGTGGGATGTGTATCTTCAATGTAATCCGCGGTGAGTGAGTGAGTGAGTGAGTGAGTCACTCGCTAACAAGCACTCCGCTGAGTCATTGTTTTCATCGTGTAATGAATATCTATATTCATATTGACATGTGTGGGTTGTCTTAGTTTATACACCATATATAATTAGTGCCCACGACTTCGACCGGAATAAATTACGCCTTGTAACATCAGCTATTAGCTAAAAGTACTGTTAAAATCGATCCAGCCGTTTCAGAGATTAACAGGACCAAACAGACAAAAAATGTTTTTGTATATATTTTTATAAACATTTAGTGAAATGCTGTTAATTTGTGATTACAAACAGACACTTTAATTCTATTTATATGTATAGATTAAGAATAAAAGGCAAGTAGTTCCTTCCTTACAAATTACTTCTCAGAGGTAAATATAAAAACATTGAAGAATTCTGTAATGATACTCGTAAGCTTCTCGCTACTTGTATTTGTAAAAACATGTACGGCTCCCATCCCATCCCATCCCTACGACGGATAGGACTAGAACACTATGTTAAGATACACCTACATTTATTTCCTATCCCGACACAATAAAAATCATAATATAAAACTCTTTGAATATTGACTTTAGAGGGGATTAAGTTCCTGACGACGCAGGCTTCCTGGAAAAATATATCATCGTCGGGACAAGAAGTGCAGTTAATTCCAGACACGTTCCCGCGGATATGGAGATGTTATGCAAAGTGCTGCAAGTGAATTACGAATTTTATTCAAATTGTATTAGTCTTTTTAATTAAATAGTTTAATTAAACAATTTCTTTATACAAAATATATCACAATCTTTAATTCCTTGTATCTTAATGAAAACAAGGACTTAGGTATTAAAATTTCCAAGAAGCAAGACACAATTGGATCAATTGTCTGGAATTTCCTTATTAGTCAGATCGTCAAAGTTTTCTTTGTTATTTTTTATATAAAGTTTAGACACAGTGAGGTCAAAGTGAAACATTCAGTTGTAACATATGTAAAACGAGTTTACCTCAAAACAACAATAAAATACACACAATAACACGCACACAGTGTAGGTATGTATTCTTGGAAATGTTTTCGAGTTACGGAGATGTAATGAATAAATTATTTGTGTTAACACAAACATGATCACACATCGGCAATACTGTTGGTCTTTAGAGTAAATAATTAATAGACAATTTATTGTATACAACTTTAAGCGTCCTAATTGTCCCCTAAAATATCAACCAAGTTCTAATAATAACAACTTTTACACTGTTCGATGTAGTGCGCTAATTGACCTAGCGTTTGATAGATTGGATAATATTATTTATTTATTATTATTATTTAGCTTCACGCCATATCCCATGCGGGGTAGCCTGAGACGACGAAGCGCCAAACGCTACGGTCCCTGCATACCTCTTTCGCCTCAGCCACTTGGATAATGCTGGATTGGATAATTGCTTGACTATTGTCTAGATGTCTGAAGGAAGTATTTTCTAAGTACGTAATAATAATTAAGTTGATAAAATTTAAACATCAAGTTTCATACAATGTTTATGTCTACCGACAATTCAGGTGAGAAAATGTATTATTATTTTTCATATTGTTTACTATTGTCTGGTCGGAGATCTCTCGAGTTGAGTAAATGTTGGTAATTAGCTGATTTACGTAAACCCGTGTAAACCGTGTCATGGCGTTGGTATTGTGTAGCTCCTGTGGAGTTATGTACTCAGGTTAGTACAAATGTTATAATAAGGAAAAATTAAGAGTCTGAACGCACACGGATTGATACAAAAATAATAAACATATGCATCATTGAATTATTTATAATTAAGGATAAAATAAATGCACAAAATGTAATTTAATTAAAATTCAATTTTGAGTAACTCTTCTAAACTGCTTGAGCAATTTTTGTTTTTATACATCGAGTTCTTAGCTTTATTTGTAACGGATAGATGGCGCTGTCCTTAAATACTGACCAAGTTTAATTAAGTCTTTCAACCTCCAGGTACTTATCAATATATGTAATTGGTATAATTAAATAATGATAGTTTTATTAAAAAAAAAAATCTGCCTATAAGTTCATTTTCAAACTTACAGATATGAATCTTTTAAATTTGTTTTGTTTCTATAGAAGATACACGTTGTAAAAAATAATGTTTCATACACTAGTTGGTGTGAGCGCTGCGGTGGTCAGTCAGTCGGTACAACTCTTTATATACACATATATATTTATATAGATGCGTGTTTGTTCTCGCCTCTTATATGGCACCTCATTGTTCACTACTTACATAGGGTACATTGCCAAGTGGTGTCCTTTCACGCTACTTGCTTTAGACAAAAGGTTTTGTAATTCTATAAGTTTACTATATATACTATACTATACATATATACTATAAATTGTTAAAATAATCTTATTTTCATGGCATTTTTGGAGCAACGTCGTATTGTATAATAGGTATAAATTTTCACGCTTTCATAAATTCCTAAAGGTTGTGAAGGTAGCAACGGAAATGTCACGAAAATAAACCTTACAGACGGAGTACCGTTTGAGGTCGCTACAAATACAATGGTTGAATCATATTTTTTAGGTGAACTCAATCATTGCTAAAAGTGTTTCTTTAATCTCTAAATACTTATAACTATATAAATATACATACAAAAAGATTTTTTATTTACAGAATGAAAATGTCTCATTTGCCTCCCAAACAATTAGTAGGCATTTTATTAAAATTACTTACTAAAAGATTTAGACAAATATTTATGTTTGTTGGCTACTTTATATAATATAATCAAAATAACATTTCATGTTATTAGCTTCAGTTAATTTAAAAACATTTATTTGTAAATAAATAATAAATAAATACAAACAGCATTGCGTGAAATACAACTATTAGTATTGTTGTAAATATAATTAATAACATAATATTATTAAAAAATAAAAGTTGTTTTTCTCACATTTTCTGTACCACTAACCAGACACAAATACCTGAATGGCATGAGATAAATATATATTTATTAATAAAACAGTGGTACGTGCTTATGAAGTTTGAGGAAGTCAACCGTTTAAACCATCAATCCGGCAAAACTAACAGAAATCAGAAACATTCGACATAAATACTTGTCTTTTTAATAAAAATGAAAAAAAATAATAAATTTATAATGAACCGGCTAGAATCTTAATCTTAATTATAAACAACGTTGATTTTATAATAAATATTTAACAGAGCCCTCTGTTGACATCGTATGTTTTTTCTGTAAATTTTTGAAACACCAATATTTTTTTCATAAGACTGAATATATATAAAAAGGATAAAGTCCAAACGAAGAGTTTTATATGATATTACTTTTATATGACATAAATCTTTACAACGCCATCTAGCGTGGAATAGCGACAATACTTACATGCTCGTAACGCATCCAGAGATGGCGGTAGCGTTGCCGCATTACCTCCCTTCATCGCCGACAGAGCGGCATACGCATCCGTGTCACACGGAAGATCATCACTATACTTTCTTTTCTTGCTCATTATAGCCTTCCACATTTTAAATTTTGTCCCTTTGGGCCTTTGTAAACTCATTTATATTAAAAACTTTAAATCACTCACATAATCACAATACTGTAGATGTAAAGACGAATCAGATATCAACTGGCAATGATAAGTTACACTTAAATTGATACCGCATTATTGAAAGAACCGCGTAAGTGCGTTACTTGTTACGCACAATTGACAGTTAAATCAGTGGTCAGGAGTGCAACCGGGCGTAACAATACTAAATGAATAGGGGCACTGCCCTTGCGATATTTTGCACACACTTCCTTATATGCATCGACCCGTTATTTAGATATTTATTTAAATTAACCGTATATATAATTATAAATATATTAGTACACTACACGCGATATCGTTCTATTTTATTTTACATATACGGAGGGTTATCCATATAGAGCTGTGAAATTGGAGTACAGGAAACCGTTCGTGACAATTATAAAAATAAGCCACAGGTGTTTGTTCTAATACTATTGCGATATTAATATAATATCATTTATTATAATACTGATTTATTTACAGAGTAATAAAAACACAGAAGAATCACAGATTAGAAACTACCTTTCACTGAAAACCAAGGTGAAATGATAAAATCATATTCTCATGAGACAAGTAAGTATAGTTTTGTTTGGTGACTTCGCACAGATAATTAGGTATGTGCTTAAGTAATGTATGTGATTTGGTTATTGTTATCGGAACAATGATGTGAATTCGTTAATTCGTCAAGTATTTCGAGACATCCTGTAATTGTTATAGAGATATAATGTGCTATATTATAATTTTTTGGAAAACTTAAACCTGTGACCATTTTTGATACCATCGCGTCACTAACATTTGAGCTACCGTGTCCGTGTACATAAAATGTATGTATAACATTATTATTATAGTTTTTATGATATTTTCTTTTAAATATGATAACAAACAGTAATGGCACAATTTCATTAAACTATCACATAATGAGACAATTGAGCAACTAACACATTTAATGACTATATAAGCGGTATATTAATAGAAGTGATTGTGTGTGTGTGTGTGTGTGTGTGTGTGTGTGTGTGTGTGTGTGTGTGTGTGTGTGTGTGTGTGTGTGTGTTAGAGGATGTTACCAAATGCAGTTAATAAATACCATAAATGATAAACGTTGTCAATGTTTTGTTTTACACATTGTGAGGTAAATTATATTATTATGAAGTTAATATATTGTTAATAATAATTTAACTCTTATTAAGAAGAGGGCTGTAGTAAATATGAAATCAGGATGATGACCTGCAAGTGACCTTGCAGTGATGTTCATTCTTAGATGATTTGATTATTGATGAATACTTTTATTGATATTATAAAGAGTAAAATTGCTGTATATTATAAATATACAAGTGAAAGTTATTTATTTACCATTATCGATCAGTATTATTAAATTAATCCGCGGACACCGTCGCGGAGAACAACTAGTATATATAACTTAAACTGTTATAGTCCCAATTTTTGGTATGTTTATGATAACCACACGGGTACCATCACATAATTGGGATACCCATATACTGAATACAATATCGATATGATTCACTGTCTCATCTTTATTTTACTCATTGTATTTATCTTATGTACTTCCTTATATACTATCCTTATGTACTTCCCTTATATATAGTATTTAAGGCTAGTCTTGAGAGTCTTTCGTATGAAGCGGACAGGAAAAAGTGATATTTGTAAATTTGTTGATTTATTGTAATGTCTAGTAATTATGAAAGTTAATGTGAATATATTACTCAGCGATGTTTTTTTACGATACGAGCCTTTAAGGAATTATAATAATTGAGTTTCACATATTTTCAAAGAAAATTTTCAAATAAAATAAATACATACACTGAAATTTACCAATTCGTATAGATTTCTTGCGTCTGCCAATAAAAAAAAAACAAAATTAAAGAAAAAATAGATATACTTGTAAAAGAGAAGGTAAAATTTTAAAGTTTTTCAAAAACTTTGACATTTTTTTTTTAATTAAAATGTAGGCTAAGTGTAACAAATATAAATTAATTATGAAATATTATAAGGGATCTTCATTAATTATTATTAATGTGGGGCTTGGTATTGGTTTATTGGTGAGAAAATAAGAATGTTGAGTTTTTATACCACGTACTAGTGATGCAACGAATGCGAATTGCGAATATTAAAAAAAAAAACTTTCTTATGTTTGTTAATAAAAGTAATTTAACCATAATTGGTCTTCGCTGTGTCATTTGATATTATTTAATACTGAAGCGACTTTAATTGTTTTTCTTTTACTATTAACATTCAAATGTCTCATCTATGAAGATGACCGAGTAATACTTGCGTCATTAAGTGACGTTTTACAGATTGCCACCAACACATAATGCGTCAAATGTATACTAAATATTCGCATTCCTATTCGCGAATGTTGTAGACATTCGCGTTCGCGTTGAATGTTGGTAGCAGTTTCGCGTTCGCGTTCGCGTTCGAATATTGGTGCCAAATATTCGTGTTCACATGTTGGTAGCAGATATTCGCGTTCGCGTTGAATTTTCGTAGCAGATGTTCGCTTTCTTTACAATATTCGTAGTAGATCTTAGCGTTCGCGGTCGAATGTTCGTAACAAATATTCGCGTTCGCGTTCGAATATTAGTAGCAGAGATTCGCGTTCGCTTTCAAATGTTAGTAACAGATATTCGGGTTCGCGTTCGCGAATGTTCAAATGTGACTTTCTTTATATCACTAGTACATACAATCGATGAACAGGATACAATGACATACAATAATACAATATTAATATTATTTTAATTGGATTGGATTTTATCATTTAATTCAATCGTTGCGTAATTAATTAACTGTATAAAGTATTCATAGTGACATCGAGCGAACCTTCGAATAACTAATAAAACCTATATGCAAAATAAAAAAAATAGTATTAAAATATATATTAAAAATCAAATTATTTATTTAGTTTAAGTTTTAGTGAAAATATTTTAAAAATCGATGTTCTATTAGGTTTTTCCTATCCACCATGGAGAAACGGCAAAACCCATAGAATATTAATTGTATCATTGACATTGAGTCACAGTATTGTCATATTTATTAATGACGTAATGTGACACTAATAATATATACATATAAATAAAATTAAAGCGTCTGTTTGTAAATACTAATTAATAGCTTTTCGATACATGCGGTACTTGCATAAAAATCATTTATTTTTGTTCTCTGTCTGTTTGGTTCGGTTAATCTCTGAAACGACTGAATCGATTTCAACTATACTTTCACTGTCGGGTAGCTGATGTTATGAGTGACTCAGGCTACTAATTTAAAAAACATTCTGCGCAAGCAAAGTCGTGTGTATAGCTAGTATCTATATAAATGAGTATCGAGTTATAAATAACGCACACCAGTTAAAGGCGCTCATGAATAGAAGATGTCGAATTACTCCGCTCGCGTAGAAATATATATTAAATGTAATTATATTAACTGAGTTTATTTTAAAATAAATGTGTAAAGACTATATACTAATATTATAAAAAGATTTGTAGGTTTGTATGTATCGGCTAATCTCATGTACTATTGGACGGATTTTAAGAATACTGTCAATCTTGAAAAGTACAATATCAGCGATTATAGGTTTCTTTTACTGATATTAAAATTTCGGGACCTACTCGTGTAGTCCTTAACCCTCAATACTGAACCACAAGGATAATATTTTAACAAGTAAATGTGATAAATGACAAATGGAAGAAATCAGTTAGTCTTATATAAAATACTAGCTCTGCACACGACTTCGTTTCTCGCAGAATGTTTTACAGTCAAGTTACTTTATAACATCAGCTATCTGAAAGAGAAACTATTGAAATCGGTCCAGCCGTTTCGGAGATTAGTTGAACCAAACGGACACACAGAAACAGAGAAAATAAAAAAAAAATTAAGTATCATATACCTATACCTTCATATACATTTAATTTTTTTTTTTAAATTGAAATTACAAACAGACATTTTCATTTCATTTATTATATATATATATATATTGAACACCTTTACAAATAATAATTAATACACTTATTTGTACAATCTGATTAATGAACAACCTTGCCTGATGAGTAACGTAATATAAAGACAGCGAGGTGGGTGGCAGCCGGCCAGCTCCATTGTATACACTATACAAATTTAATAGCATCTATATATAAGAACATTGTAAGGAAAATTTACACCGGATGTGAATTGACGTAATCCCTATTTTATAGGAAATTTATCGACGAATATGTTGGGAATGTGTTTTAATATAGAAGTAGTTTAGTCTCTCATAAAACCCGCTACTTGTTAGTGAAAGTTCTATGAAAATCGATCCAGCCGTTTCAGAGATCAGTCGGAACAAACAAACACTTAAATTTTATTTATATGTATAATTTTTTCCGTCTGGCATTTTGTAAATTTGATTTTGATATCTATTAAAGCGGTTATCCTTAACAATGATCATTTTCGGTTCAGTCGTCGTAAGATAAGAGTTGAGTAGTTATACGTCAATATAAATACCGAAGACAGACACACCCGTCATTCTTTTATGGACGTAAAAGGTTTATGGTGATACATTTTAAAGTAACCACAGATTTATGTAACACTAGCTTTGACCACGACTTCGTTTGAGTTGAATATGTTTTTAAAAATTAAAGTAGACTATATTACTCCTTGTAACGTCAGTGAGAGTTATGTTAAAATCGGTCCAGTCGTTTTAAAGATTAGCCCGAACAAATAGACAGACAGAAACAAAAATAGAATTATTATTTTTTATGTAAGGAACGTATATAGTTTTTCAGTGGAAACTTAATTGATTTATTTTAAATATTTAGTAATTTTTATTGTGTAGGTGCTATTATAATTGTATGTTTCCCAAACATAAATAAATAAAATATATATAGTGATTACTATTAATTTCGAATTACAAACAGACACTTAAATTTTGATATATAAATATAATTAAACAGATTCGTATGATTTAGACGTAATATGAGGAGGTGACCTTGAAATTATGAACAAAATATCTCAAAGATATCGAATGTTTGAGATTGAATATTGATATCTGATTAGGAACCTTCGGTTATGAAATAGGATCACACGATTTTATTTACAATATAATATATAATTATAAATTAATACATGCAATAATAGAATTATTTTAGGGAAGGGGGAGGGGGGGAAGTGTTGGAAATAATATGTTACTTATTGTCTCATTACAAACCTACATATAACAAATATTTAATCTTCCACACAGGTATATAAGAATTAGTGTGCAAGACACGTGTTTTACACACACACACACACACAATCTTAAATACATACATGTTTTTTCACACTAATAGACCTATTAAAATTTTATAGTCTAATATTGTTATTCGTTTCAAAATATTTTCCTAACATTATTATATATAGAATATTTGGTCGAAACGGTTATTTTAATATGTACAGCGTTTGGTATGCCAGAGGTCACAGGTTCGAATCCTACACGCATATATTTTTTTAATCAAGTGATACTCGTGTCCACATAAAAAAACTCTTCCTCTTCATACATTGTTCCTAGATACACTTATTTCCTGAAGGCTCTTGAAACTAACAAGCTGACCCAGCAAGACTTTTGGATGAGTCAGGAATTACCAAGGATACGTGTAAGATGCACTCCAATCTTGGGAGCCTTTTATGGAATCTTGTTTTCTTTCATATCTGTTGTCTGTCCGTCCGTTACGACCTTGGCATCATTATCTCACAAGTGTTTATTAATATTGTTACCATTCGACATTAACTACTGAACTCTAAGGTTAAATGGATGTTTAGAACTACATTTAACCGATATAATATATATACACACATATATATATATATATATATATATATATAAAAGGAGTTGTATACAATAAAAAATATTTCTGTTAAAAATATATATATATATTTTAGTATAAATATATATTTTTTTATTTACTTTTGTTTCTAGAAGTTATGTTATAAAAAGTGTATATTATATACCTATAACAACCTACTTTTAGATACATGTGTCTTAAATTCAACGAAGCGTTAATGAATGAATACATTCATACATAAATAGAAACTTAGATACGATTTATCTACAAGTGTATGTAAATATTTGTATGTATGTATGTATGTGGTTGTATGCAGTCGCCTCGTCTGGTATTTCACATACATGTGACTAAGTGTTTACTGCTTGGGTGTTATTTTACACTATATTTCGCATACACTATATACAGTAGCATATATTATGTCTAATTATTACATATTGAATATATAATTTTAGATTTTTAATTTTAAAAGTTATAAAATTTATGTAAAGAAAAAAATAAATAAAAAAAGTTTCGTTTTTAAGTAAAAATATATTAAAAACAAAAACGATTTTAAGTGAAAATATATAAAAAACTAAAAAATCTTAATAATGGTTATGCAGGTATTGAATAACAGACTCCTCACTCTTCACGCTATTCACAAATAAACGCAGGGCCCTTAATGCTCATCTCACCCTGCACTTTAATGTATTCAGAAAGGCCCCCTTCACGAAAGGGGAGCCTAGGACGCCCCTCAGGCGTTGTGGATAGAGCCTAATGAATTCGGGGGACAGAGGGGTCGAATGCGCTAAGTCTGCAATTTAAACGTTTAAGCGCAGCATTCATCACGCCCCCGTTTAATTACCCAAAATCACGTAAGCGCTTTAGAGCGATTAAAGATCGTGGGATGCTGACTAATTATATTCGATCATCGCTTTATATTTAATTCAAGTACAAATCAGGGTCACGTCAAAGACATGAAGACGATAATCGATTAACATATAAAAACAACAATATTTATATTAAAATGTAACAATAATGTAATACACATAACAATACCAGTGAATACTCCAACCCTTGCGTCTTAACCCTGTCTCTTAAATCTTTTTGACAGCGCCCGACTCAACCCCCGCTAACACCCCCTGCTTTTTTTGTGCAATATTTTACCAAATTCGTATATAAAACACGTACACATAGCATTTGTTATTAGATTTCTTTCCTTTCATTTTCATAATTTTCATACATGTAAGTGGCACTTGTTCCACTTATATTGAATCAAATATATATGAATAAATTAATATATGATATAATTAATATTGATAGTGTGCTATCAAATTTAATATATCTTATTCACACAGCTTTAACTATTATATTAGTCATCATACATACATAATACACATACAGACATACATACATATTCAATTTGGAAGTTTTGTTTCTAAATCAGAACTACGACATTTCAGGAAAGACATTTACCATATATTTAAAACAGGAGAAACTCGGGATAACTTTTAAATTAGTCTTATTTTTTGATCAATTAAACACGGTCACCTCTCCCATGGCATTCCATTACAAGAAAGTTAAATCAAAGCGAGCGGGTAAAAGAAAACAGGAAAAGCAATCACGACGGGACGCCAAGGAATGCTACGGAAGGAGCAAAACTATTTAGCTGCTATCTGTGATATAAGCATTGATGACTTCGATTCTCTTCACTTTGTTGAAGAAATCTTAAACTCATGTTTACAAAACACGCAACTGTTGTGTGTTGTCAAGAATTTTAGTGCAAATATCATTTTAGTTTTTAGAAAAAATATTTAATGTTTGCTTATTTAAGACACAACTGTTGTGTCCTGAAATGAAAAATATTTTTTTTACAAAACAATTGTAATTTTGTAGATAAAATTAAATAAACTTTTTATAAAGTCAATCTTATATTACAGTTTAGATTGCTATCAAGACCCTGTCGAATCGAGATCGCAAGGACGTAAGACATCTGATTGACTTGTCGTTACTTGATAAATAATTACCTAATTTAACAATAATATATTCGTATTTTTAATTTATTTAAAAATAGATTATATTGTCAATTATTGTATTTGAAAGAATTGATAATTAGAAATGGAAAAAAAATTGTTAAAATTTTATGTAGTGCTAACATTAAAGTTATCAAAAAAAATTATAAAATATTTACCTTTGTTTATAAATCCTAATAAAATTTTTATAAAATTTTCCATAAAAATTCGCCTTCACAACAATGTATACACATCTGACAAAATATTTATGATTATTATCAACAATATATATTGACAAATAATAATAATTAAGAAATATTATTAAATTATTGAATATAAGTCCAATGACATCACTAATTATTGAGCTGAGCGTAAACGAAGCTCTTAACCGTTTGGGAGACCTTTTTTTGTGTGTAGTTGTCTCCAGAATGCGACGAGGTAATTAGCTAAAAATTTTCTCATGTATGTTTGAGCGGAACGCGGATGTTATAGCGAAAATAGATTGAAAAAATGTTTAGCCATTCAAAAGTTATCAAGAAAAGAAGAAAGGAGAGGGACTCAGCTCAACACCCGCCGCGCACGGTTGGCGGATCCTAGTATTCTAATTAGTGATGTAATTTCCATCGTTCCCTCGTACATCGGCTATTTTCACCAGTGAATCCCACCCGGTGACCGTCACTGACCGTCACATCGCTATCCGTTACATCACTCAGGAAATCATTCTTTATCAATAATCTATATTTAAAGTTAACACGAAACTATAACTTTATGCAACACGAAAGTTATCTTTTACATAATTCAAGTATGAAATCAATAATTACATAGATAGATAGATATATAGATAGGAATGTATCTATCTATCTATCTACAAATTTAGCAACAACTAACGGATAGATCCCGTAACCGTGATTGATTGTTGCAAAAAATTTAAACGTAAACTGATTTAAATTGATTTTTTTTTATTATTTAATAAAATAAATCTTTTTGTCTCTTATCTCTGTTATATCTCTCTCTCCCTCTTTCTATCTTGCAGTAACTATGAACTGATATCACATAAAGTCTCCTAGTGCAACTAAACGGTGAGTTTAACCCAGAGTGTAATAAAGGCTTAATTATTATATTATATTAACCGCAATATGATTTATCTAATGTTTACATATCACGGTGATGTCATTTATTATTATTATTATTATTATTATATGTATCATAATAGACCAAGTGTTGTCGGTATTAAACAAATCCATACATATAAATTAAATTGAAGTGTCTGTTTGTATTTACAAATTAATCGCTTTCATTAAATGCATATGAAAACATATATAGCATTAACATAAAAAAAATATATATATTCAATCTGTCCGTTTGTTCCGACCAATCTCTGATACTGGACCGATTTTGGCAAAACTTTCATTGATGGTTAACTGATCTTAAGGAGCACTTGGCTAATTTTATAAAAAAAAACACATTCTACGCGAATGAAGTCGCAGACACAGCTTGTACACATCACATATGTAACTTATAATTGCCAGATTAACAAAATTACAAAACCTGTGTGACAATAAATATTTATCCAAAATAATCCACACAACACTAACAACACAGCACCATTGTTATAATAATACGCACAGCGAATTAACTTTATTAAAAAGCAACGCGTGCGTGTTCGATACCGAGTGAGAACACCGCTGTGCGTCGAGTCGGAAGCGACACAGCGGACTGACGACTGACGCGAACTCTACTGTCACGGAGAAATGCAGGGGTGTCAAAACAGTCATGTATGATTTATATTAATCTATGATTTACATATATTATAAATTAATATACATAGTTTTCATTAATTAAAATCAATATAAATATTTATAAAAAAATTAATAAAAATTTATCACCAACCCTGGTATGACAATGACAGTCTCGGTTCCGTCTGATATGAACCGTAGTCAGTTCATATCCTATATTGAAGAGTCGCACTCCTTTATCTCGGTTTCAACTGCATTGCGGGATTTTGAATTTACGTTTAAAATAGAAATTATATACAAAACGGATTTTACAAATTTAACACTAAACCTACCAAGTACCGGTCAAATTGACCGTTCTTAAACTTTTGTAAAACTTACACATTTTTAAACGTTATATCGTTATCATACTACATGACAATTCTTATAATATGCATATAATATTTTCTACACTCTTTACTTTTAGTTATTTCAATTGTTACCTGCGTCATATAATAAAATAATTTTTATTTACCGGTCAATTTGACGGCGTGCGGTAATAACAGAGGTATACAAGAATTGTCGGTAGGTTTAGTGTTAACTAATATTTATAATAATATCCTTTAAATAAATATTGAAATGTAATTTTAGTTACCGAGTGCAGAGCAAACTATAAATGTTAACTGTAAACCAATTCAAAGGCTTCACTTTCCCGAATATTTACAGACAACGAAATTTATTAAAAATATAATTTGACTACAGTTTTGGTCACCTTTAAACTGCCATTTCCAGTAATGCGGCATTTATGTGACATTTTAAAACTTCAATTTTTAAACTTTAAAAAACGATATGACATTTTGGGAAGATTAAATTATACATTTACATACTAGCTCAGCCCGCGTCTTCGTCCGCGCGAATATGTTTTATAATATAAAAGTAACCTAAGATACTCTTTATAACATCAATTTAAAGCCAATGAAAGTTCTTTTAAAATATGTCTAGACGTTTCTGAGATTAGCGGAAACAAACAGACCGACAAAGAAAAAAATACTAAATTTATTTTTATGGAAGTACCGTATATATTATCAAATGCATTTAATGTCAATTTGGTACTACAGACAGACAGTTCAATTTTATTTATATGTATATATATTATCATTTATTCGATGACATAAGACATTGTTGTATGTTTTGTAAACAATACTAATTAACAATAAATACTTAGCGTTAGTTGATACACAACAGGAATATTGTTTTGTTATCTGTACCTATGTATATATATATATAGCTTTGATTTTCCTTGTTAAAGTGAACTATTGTTAACTAGACTATGTAATGAAGATACATTTTCTTCTAACTAGGTTCCGCCAAACGTGCGCGGCGGTTGTTACGCTGAGCCCCCCCTCCTTTATTCTTTTCTTGATAATTTTTGAATGGCTAAACATTTTTTCAATCTGTTTTCGCTATAACATCCGCGTTCGGCTCAGACATACATGAGAAAATTTTTAGCTAATTATGTCGTCGCATTCTTGAGACAACTGAACACAAAAAAAAGTCTCCCAAACGGTGAAGAGCTTCGTTTACGCTCAGCTCAATTAATTGTATAATATAGTCTATGTTAGATCAAATATATAACAAATATATATCATTAAACAAAATTAATATAAACTAACATAATGATATTCATAAACTAATATGAATGCTAAATATTAAAAAAAAATATTCATCCTTACCGCAATACCATTGTTAAAACACAGCGTGTGTGTTATTGTGAAATATACTTTATAGTGTATAAAATACAAGCCATGTGTGTTTCTTTGTTTTATTTGTATATTAATATTCAAGTCGTAGCCGTCCATAGAAACCGTGATGTGTAAACCATTGAATTAATTTGACCACATCGCCATGACTCAGTTTATCCACACTTTTAAGTGTTACAACTATACTTATAGATAAAAGTGTCTGTTTGTCTGTTTAGTCCGACTAATCTCTGAAACGGCTGGACCGATTTTAACAGGACTTGCACCTGCAGATAGCTGATGTTATATGGCGTAACTTAGGTTACCTTTATTTAAAAAATATATATTTCATGCAAAGTCGTGGACACAGCTAGTATAATATAAAACTCAACAACGCCTGTCGGTCTGTGCTTATAATATGAACACTAATAACGAGTTAATTTATTATATTATATGTATTACACATTGTTAATATACACTTACTAATAGACAGCGTAATGTAGGTTAACGCAGGCGAAACCACAATAACATCCTAGTATGATAATTATATATATACATATTTCTAGGATTAACTTGAGTTACAAAGCCGACTTTAACTCAAAAATTAACACCTAAAAAAAGTAATTTAACTCGTTAGTAATTTAAAAACGTTGTTTCCGTCTCTTCTATTTTAATCTCGTCGATTGATTCCCCGTCTTCTTTCCTCTCGATTTGTCGATACTTATTACAATACAAACATCTATCAAGTAACTTGTTAATTTAAAAATTATATAATAAGAATAAATTATATTTTTTATTAAAGAAAATGTAACTTTAATAGTAATTTTTAATCAAAAATAACTATCAATAATTTAAAAGCTAATAAACTGATTATGTATGTATGTATGTATAATTTCACTGTGTTGGAAATATTTCAAAGAAGCGGTGTCAATTAAAAACTGTCAAACGTTATTGTTCATTTGACTTGATTGAACCAGGCGAGAAAGAGACAGCTATCTAGATAGATAGTCTTTTTAAAGTAGTTTTAGTAGATACATAATTGTCTGTCCGTTTAGCATCGGTTAAATCACTTTAACTCAAATTAGCTTAATATATTTAATAACCATTAGTTAATTGATAATTGGTGATGATATTAACTAGTTAATTGGTTAATGGAGAGTGATAAAATAACTCATTCATAAAGTAGAGATT
This sequence comes from Melinaea menophilus ssp. n. AW-2005, assembly GCA_918358695.1. NCBI lineage: Eukaryota > Metazoa > Arthropoda > Insecta > Lepidoptera > Nymphalidae > Melinaea > Melinaea menophilus. The sequence goes on from OU911052.1 coordinate 17,082,286, forward strand.
CTGTGTAGAGATTTTTGATCTTATCCCGTTTCCGAAGACTGGATAGGAATTTCAAATAAATCTCGGGTGAACATTCACGAGCATGCTGAAGCATGAAGCCGGGTAATCGATTGGTACCGGATGGGTGCGCGCGCGTCACATCAGAACCATTATCATTCAACATAGGGTTGACACATCACTATAAATTAATTATTACACTTAATATTTAATATCAATCCTTAAATATAATTTCAAAATAAGGTATAATATTTATCATATTTAAGATAATATATTTTTAAATTTATATATATTTTAATTGATGAATACCAACCCTAGGTCACACTAATGAGTATTAAAAAACGTCACCAGTAGTTACAAATGGAGACTAATTGGAGTGCCGTCACTAACGATGCTTTTAGTGTGGATGAAGGATTAAATAATAAAAACATTGATATTACTACAAATTAATAATCATAACATTAATAAATAATGAGTACTTAACAAATAATTGTAATCGCTTTCTTATACTAATATGTTTAACCGCCATCTAGCGTCAAGTAGAAACATAATCATATAGCGTCATCTTGCGGTGAACAAAGTAAACTTGCTTTAATTCCGTAATATAGATGGCAATAATTAGTTCTTAAAATCGGTACTAGATGGCGTTACTATTAATAATATTAATTGTAAAAAAATATATCTAACCTTGTGATGGTAATGCCCGCAGAGATACAGCATCTTCTTCAATTTCATCCTCTGCTTCCTCTTCGGTAATTGACGGAGGTGCAGCCCAGCATCGCAACCTGACTCCATTACCAACAGTACTACCGCCATCTATCCTCACACGGGGTAAGCTACGCGTCGCGTATTCTCCGTTATTATTTGGTGCCTGGAAACAAATATATTGAACATTTAAAATGTAATTAGTCATATAATAACTTAAAATCTGTATAGTATATAAAAATAGACGATGAATGATGGTAGTAGTAAAGAGAACAAAAATCTAAAGAACACATATTTGTCTATATAATTTTTATATTATAATTTTTTAGCGTTAATAATCACCGGGAACAGTGATGGTATGTTTGTTTCATTATTTCAGCGTCCACGCTACATATGTGGTAGTGCCTGTGTGGGTGTATGTATGAAATATCTGAAGCATAACGCGCAGTAGTAATGTCATCTGATATAATAACCGTAATTACAGTATTTGTTCCCACGTCCTTCTCCTTTCCAATGTGCCCTGATTCACTTCAATAGTAATGTTTGTTTGAATGTTATCTGGCAGAGCGATATCAATGGAGTTTCTTGTATTGGTATTTCAGACATTTAGCAATACTTAGTAGGGGATTAAGGACTGGTGGACATTTTAATCTCAATTACTATCGAGATACCTGTATAAATTGTATTTTACGACGCTAACTATCAAATATATAAAAAAATTAAGTACTATTCTCGATAACTTCGTCTTAACGTCAAAGCGTCCCTTAAGGGTCTATTCTTGGTTAAATATATGAATAAATTCCAATCAAACAGCGTAATGGGAGTCCCAAATAATAAAATAAAATAAAAAAACATTTATAGGATTACAAATAAAACAATCAACAATAAAACATCATGCAAACTTATAAAAGTTGAAACGAGAGCGTGTTAAGTGAATGACGTCATAAAACGAATCCAAACGAGCGCGACCCGATTACTTGATAGCTTCAACGAAACACACGGACGGACAAACGAACCCGCTAACATCTATTAATAGGTCAGTGAAAACAGACTTCAACTGTCTATTATGTTTTGTTATTAGTTTTCAAAACAATCAAAATTCCTAAGTAATTACTTAAATGGTTTCTTTGTGTTTTATAAACATGTAATTTATAGATCTTATAATATATTACCGCTCCAATATTTTGTTATATATATATATATTTATATATAGTAGCATTTAACAATGAAAATGTATGAAGTCACTATTTAATCTAATTGAGGTCACATAATTAATTGTTCGCAAATCGGACATGGGCCGTCTACTTACTAATACTTTAGTTTGAATCATTTTAATTGGACCAGAGAGAGGGAGAGAGAAAGAGAGAGAGGGAGAGAGATGGCACTAAAACAGTCTAAAATTAGCTCGGGTTTGAAATTAAATGTTTATTTATTATTAAGATCTCTTTGAACTTACAACTATATTAAATCCTAAGGACCTATATATATGTATATTTATTTTTTCTCGTAAATTGTATAATTACGGAAACAGCTTTATAGTTATTGCAATATAACGAATTAAATGTAAATGTTAGTCAAGACTCGTGATTGTGAACGATTAACAGTTTAATGGCGACTGAACTTAATATGTCTTAAATAAATCTGATCATAAGATAACATACAAATGAAATTTAATATTAAAACACGGGAGCTTTTCGATAGTATTGTGGAGTTTCTTACTTTTAATACATTTTAAATCTGAATATAATATAATTTTTTTTATAAGATGATATTGTTATAGATATACGAAGAAACAGAATAATCTATAAATATATAACTCTATAATATTTATTTTGTTCCACTCTATACACTCCGAAGTCTATTCTCTATAACAAATAACGACTAAGTTGCGAGGCGCCAGTGATCATTGTTAGTGTTATTTCTATGGAGACGTTTGAAATTAACAATAATTTGGTAGAACAAACACACAAATAAATTGTCTATATATGTATATAGTTAAAATATCTAAAATAATATAATAAAGTATGCGAGATGCATTATAAAAAACATTGCGGGGTTGTTTATATGGTATCGTAATAACCACTTGCAGTAAACCTGTCCGCTAACCGGGTAGTGCAATCTAACATCGAATTACAATGTTATAACATTGATAATCTTTACGTAAATATTGTATTTGACGTAAAGCTAGTATAAAACCTGAACGTATCACAAAAGGACATTCAAACACGTTAAGTTCACCGACACTCAGTGACTCAGAACACTGAACGATTTGAGAATATTCGCCTAATAATGTGTGCGAGCCTTTAATGTTATAATATCTGTTGTTTTAGATAACGTTACTTTGTTTAGGTTAATATAAGCGATACAAAAGCTTACATGGAAAGGGAGAAGAGAGAGAGAGAGAGAGAGAGATACATTATTCGGTTAGGTTAATATTTTGTTACAAATTCATAGAGAGAGAGAGAGAGAAAGAGAGAGAGGGATAAATTGAGAGAGAAGGAGAAAGAAAGAGAATAGATTACTTTCAGGGTAGTGTTTTGTATCAAAATCATAGAGAGTGAAAGGGATACATAAAGTGAGAGCGATATATACAGAGAGAGAGAAAAATTTATTCAGATGTGGTCTACAATAAATATATAGAAATAATTTTATAGTTTATTCGATTATAATAAATAAAATTTCTTTTGTTTTAGATGACATACAAGATTTATTAATCAGATATAAGTCTTATAAAATGTATGTATGTATGTATGTATGTATATATGTGTGTATGTATATAGCAGTGACATCAGGCAATGTGGTTCCAGTTAGGACACATGGCGGGCACTTTAAAAATCTGTCTACCGTTTAAGAAATCTATCTTTGTTACACTAATATAAATCCGGTCATTGAACTTTGCCGTTAATATTATTAATATGACAGACAGTTATTATATATTGTTAGTTTATATACCGGTCCTTGTATTTAAAGTAAATAGTTCATATTCATGTGTGTGTGTTTGTGAAATTATAATATTTGGTTTAAAATTTATATTATGTGTTATTTTTCCTACCTACTCTAGTTGTTCGTATAAGTCCCGATTCCTTGGAAATAGGGATAAAGAGTCCACGTTACTCGTTGATAATGCAGATTTTAATAAGTTAAAGAATATATATATATATATATACACAAAAAAAAGACAAAAGTTTACTCTTCACAATAATGTTATAAACAAAATGTTACAATTGAAAGTTAATAAATCTGTAACAAACAAACAAATTACAAAAACGATTTATATATATTATTCGCTACTGAATAATGTTCAAGGGAACCCGATTAGGAAATTTGTTATATTGGAGAAATAGCAGGTGAAGTATGAAGTTAACTAAAACACCACTGAGATTTATGTGAGGGGACAAAATTGATTCACAATGACTGATTTCTACAATTAGAACACAAAAGATCAATGCACTACACACACACACACACACACACACACACACACACACACACACACACACACACACACACACACACATATATGATGATATCTTACCTTGTAGTCCAAATAGAACCCCGGGAAAGACTGTAGCGTGCAAAATAAAATATAATTAATTTAGGTATAATGGTTATATACATATACATATAAATAACTTTTGATAGATTGTATAGATGCCTTCCTCTTATTCTAAGCAAGCTAATAGCATATAAAATTTATATAAAGTTCTTAAGTTTATTTATTGTTTAATAAGTAACAAAATTATTTGTAATTTTTATAGAAATTGAGAAAATTTTACGTAATTAAAAGTAAAAATAAAATACTAAAAAAAAAAATAAGTTACCACAAACGAACAGATAAACAATAAAGCAAATATTTAATAACTTTTAATAATCACTATGCACTTAGTTTATTATATGATAAAGATAAAGATATAATTTCGAGACATGTTAAAATTAAATATAACCATTCTCAAATATATTTCTCATGGCGTGCAGATAAAAGTTAGTATTAAATAATGATTATTCTGAGAATCATCGTAACATCTTCCGTGCATGTAACACTCTGCTTTGAGAAATGGGTTGATCGACTAAAAATATTATTCTTTTGTTTTAAGACAATCGATACACGCGGATATCGAGTACACGCATTACATTGTTGAAGACTTGAACCTGAGACTCTTGTGAAGTCGTCCCGTCGCTCTGACAACTGAGCTACAGTGTCATTGCTTCAATGAATGCTTCAGGGGGCCGAAGTCTTTAAGGGTTTTTTTTACAAAATTCTAATAAATTTTTTAACTTAAGTTAACCGAAATTTATGTCTATTTGATATAAACTATTAATAATAATAATATATATATATAAAATTAGTCAAATATACAATATTATAGGAACATTAACAATACATTAAAGCAAAATACTGGAAACAATCATTATATTTTAAAGTGCAATATACATTTATATTTACGATATTACATATATTAATAGTCTCGTTTTACATATAAATAGGAGGACTTGATAGTTTGTTTATTTATCTATAACTATGCATATAAAGAAAGTTTAAGTGTCTGTTTGTCATTTTAAATTAACAGATTTACACTAAATGGATATAAGTATATAGGATACTTACATTAAAAAAACATGTTTATAATTTTTTCTTCGTCTGTCTGTTTGTTCCGGCTAATAACAAAAACGGCTGGACCTATTTTAACAAAACTTTCACTGGTGGATAGCCGATGTTATAAGGAGTAACTTAAGCTTATTTCATTGATAAACATATTTCAAACGAAGTCTTGACCACAGATAATAAAAAAATGTAGTATTTACTGCAAAATTAAAATAACTTTATATATAATATAATCGCAAAAAGCGAGTGTTTGATAGAGTTGATAGAGATGATTTATGCAACAAACCGGCGCGTACGCCTACGTAGGCGCGGAGCGGTGCCGGGGTCCTCGGCTCTTAGAGGTGCAATTCATTTTGATAGCATGAGCTCTACATCTATATATATATATATAAATTTAAGTGTCTGTTTGTAATTCTAAATCAACAGCTTTTTCTAAATGCATATGATTATATAAAAAAAACCATTTTTTTTTGTTTTTTGTTTAGTCCGGTTAATCTCTGAAACGGCTGAACCGATTTTAACACGACTTTCATTGGCGGATAGCTAATGTTACAAGGTTAAGCTACTTTCATTTTAAAAAAATATGCCGCGCAAAGTCGTGTGAACAGCTAGTATTAACATAACTTGTATAAGTATATTTAATATATCAAACGATGACTAAACAATTTATTATAATTATTATAACTATATATTTAATGTATGTATCTTTAAAGATAACGGAATTAATTAAATGTTATTCACTTATCTATATCTTTTGTATTAAAAAGGTTTTGGAAAGTAACCAAGTTACGTGTAACCGCTACAGATTTATATATATAAATAAAATTGAAGTGTCTGTTGGTCACATTAACAACACTTCACTTAATACATATGAGGTACTAACAAATAAACAAAAAAAAATATTTTTCTGTCCTGTTGGGTCCGACTAATCTCTGTAACGGCTGGACCTATTTTGAGTACATTTTTTTATTTTATAAGTAGTAACTTGGCTACTTTTACTTTAAAAAACGATAACGACCGAAGTCGTATGCACAGCTTGTATATAAGTACTTTAAAATGAACGGAACGGCTTTTATCTAATAGTAATTTTAATATAATTATATTAATGATATAACATAACACAAGCACGCACTCCCAATGTAACGAAATAACTTTCACATTCATAATATTGTGACAAGTTAATTGCAATTATTTATAATATATAGCGTAATAGTCGTTTGTCAGTTCGTCCGTCCACATCGTCACATCGCCGATTGGAGATACTGAATCGTTTGGTCGCAAGTTCGATTCTTGTATATGTCAAATAATTTTTGATAGACCAATCGAAGGTACCGAATGATTTCTTATAGGTCTTAAGTTCGAGTCTTTTGTATGTCAAATAATTTTTCAAAAAAAATTATATAAAAATTTTCAATATATAAAACTAAAAAATGAGTTTGCGGGTTCAGTCTTGCGTCAAGTGACAAAAAAAAACTAAACTAAACTTTCAAGAAATGACAGATTACCTTAAAAACTAGGAAAGCGAAACTATCGACCTCATAATATTATAGATTAGAGAGACACTAAATAAGCTTACTTATGAGGTCAATGACCTCATTGAAATATTGCAGACGTGTGTATTAACAAATCGTATTAAAAAAAATCGTATATTTACGTATCGAAATACTTGTACCAAATATTGTATGTTACGCTCTATTGATGTCAGGTGTAATTACAGCGGTCGTCCGGTTTGAGTGTGTTACAAAATATTAAGGAATGCGCACATTATTTATTGATTTACTTAATAATATCATTCATTCTATCTACTTATACATATTCTAATAGTAATTCTAATATAAAGTCTTCAAATATATTCTATACACACTTCATTCATTCATTCATTCATTCGATATAATATAACTTATTAATAATAAAATAGTATAAATCTTAAAGTTAATGTAACAAGTACCAGGATATCATAAGTAGTATACTCACAGCCAGTTCCTCGCTGATGTAGGCGGTGAGTGTCCGCCGGTCCTGCTGCAGCACACAGTAGAAGGGCTCCCATGAGAGAGGCACACCAGTTGCCGCTCCACTGACCGCGCTGTTTGCTGCATCTGCAAAAGACAATTCATATTAACTCAATACTCATACTATAAAAGGAAAAATTTTGATTATTTTTGTTTGTTTGTATGTATTGGTAGATAATCTCAAAAACTACTGGACCGATTGTTTAAATTTTTCAAATGTCGAAAGCTATATTATCAGTGAAAATATCAGCCTTCGGACACAACAAACTTTTTATACCTATACGACACGGGCGGAGAAGGTGGCAAAAGCTAGTTCATTTAAGGCCATTTATATAATATCTTAAAGACCAATCTAGTATAGTATTATTACTGAGTATAATTATAATTATATAAAGTTTATAGTATAATTGATTATAAATTAATATTTGAGGCGAAGTAACAGGCGTTCTAACTGTTCATAATAGGTCGGTACCAGCAAGAAACATGAGCATTATATTCCATAATAACTATCGCACTATAATATAGACAAACGGATTTATTAACCTGGATAATATAAAAAAATGAATTGCAAAATAATTATAATTGCAATTAAACAATACGAATATTTTAAGTAAATGCAATTATTGTTAAGTCATAAAAGGAACACAATTGTTTTCTGTCATTCGAATGCGTCTGTTCGTTTGTTATATATTTTTATATATATCAAAAGATATTTAAATAGACTTCAAAGTTAAGTTCAAATTAGGTGTCATTTCAATAGATAATAATTTATACCAAATGATATTCCAATAGATTTGAAATAAGTTCCAATTACGTGTCATTTCAATGGACATATATCACAAGATATTTCAATGGATTTGAAATTTAAGTTCCAATTACGTGTCATTAAAATATACAACTAGGGGCGCCAACAGACCCTCAACTTCGACTCGCTGCGCTCGCGAAATCTCGATTGCCGTTTGCATATTGAGTGAAGCGAGCCCAGTGTAATGACTCATCGATTAAAACCATCACCTAACGTGTGTCTTTTTGATTGCAAAATTTCACAATTTTCCGTCAAGTAGTTTTCGAGTCTATTCGTGACAAAGAATGTGAAAAAGTCTCCAGTAGAAAGAACGCTTCGCTCACTACGCTCGCTTCGCTCAATAATACATACATATCAAAAGATATTCCTAATACAATATAAATATAAGTTCCAATTACGTGTCATTACAATTACAATTGATACCGGTTAGAGTAACTTAGTATATTATTTGTTTTAAAATAGCCTGTGGTTAACTCAAGGCTGCGTCGAAATAAAACACGACCGAATATAAACAACGATTGCATTACACTATTACACTATTACAACCTGTCAATAGGATATTGGTGTAATAAACACTAAAACAAAGTTGTAATAACGCCCTTTGAATTTAAAACGATTTTTTATCAATACAGATTATGTAATATTTCAAAGTACTAACAACTTAGTTTAGTTAAAATTATTGTAATTTCAAGTGTTCTTTAATTTTGGGTAAAAATGTTGTTAAAAATAACATCGACATGGCCAGGACTTTCCTTCTTGTATATATGTAATACAGCAATTTTATTACCCAATGTACCAAGTGCTAAGTCAACTAGTGTGCTAAATCAATCCAAGAACAGACAGCAAGTCAAGAGCAGCAGCATGCAGCAGCAAACTTAACATGGAGTCATACAGAGACACAAATAAACAACAATAGTGTCAATTGGAGCACTTACTCAGCTAATAAAAGTACTTGATGCTATATACCCTGTTAATGCATTTACGTGTTCCATTTAATCTATTAAACTTAATGTACCGTCAACAAAGAAAATCAATTATATAAAGTTTTTTTTTATATATACTTATTATAGTAAATTATTAGTGTATCATATTTTTTTTCACTCATAATGTAATAAATAAGCTCTTTGTAAAATATTCCCTATAAAATTGACATTTTGTTATGTCAACCGTACAAAGTATGACGTTGTAACGGATATGTAAATTAAAATTTATCTTTAAACTTTATGAACCTCCTTTGTTCATACACGGATGACATAATTAATAAAACCTTTGAGTTATGTTGTTACTTTTAGTATACGTAGGACAATGAAGGTTTTGTAAAAAAAGTTTTCAAGTATGGAACACTGGCAAGTTGTAATTTATTTTGTAAATTCGGTTATTTAAAAGTAAATAAACATTTATTCCAAATTTAATATTTTTATTGCCATTATGAATGTCTACTTTCATAGATAAATGTATCTGCGTTGGAAACACTTTCGTGCACGCTGCAATGATATTTTCCTACTTGGAACCTGATGAATCGTATAATCGACTTCAATTAGCTTTTATAGACGAGACTTCTAAAGCGTTTGTGTCTGTGGAGTAAACAGTGTAAGTACAATTAAGTTTGAATGTTGCAGAAAGTAAACCCTAGATTATTGACAGGTCAGAAAACGTGCTAAATGTAAGAAAAAAAAAACTAAATTAGCGTATCCCATCTGCATACTCTGCAATTTGAATTGTGAAATAATGACAATCATATCCACTCTTGCGTAAAGACTACTAGCGCTGTTTATTGTACATATTGGTCTTTCTTCGAGTCCAGGTCTTCCCGCTTCTTAATTTATGATTGACATCTTTTTTGATTGATTAATCAATTTGATTTAAGGCTACCAACAGTATTTTCTAAAATGTACCAACTTAAAAAGAGAAACGATCGAAAAAGCTATAGAAATTTTTTTATCGACAATTTTTTTCATAAAAGTATTAATTCCCTTAAGAAAGCAAAATCTCAATATAGATAGGATATACTACCAAATGCTTATAGGAATTTTTTGCTACCTCGAGCAAAGACCGAACACGGAACTCAGTTTTTGCTCCGCTATGACAATGCGGCCGCGCACCGTGATTATAACGAGGTACCTACTTTTAAAACACCTCACTCGTAAAATTTTCGAGTAATCAATTTCAGCTCTAATTTGGCACCATGTGTCTTCTTGTTACCTAAAATTATAAACCAGAGAAATAATATACAGTGTACATCACTAAAAAATAGGCTTAATGCCTTGGAGAAGACCGTTGAGAGAGAATCTGTTGCAGTCTGAAAAACGTGCTCTAAATATTGGTTCTGAAGTACGTAGTTTTGTATAGACTTTGAAGAATTATTTTAAAAGATTTCAAATTATATATAATGTACTTAATATAATACTTTTAAATATTACCGATTATGTTATAAAATAATGCATTTATCTTAAGTATTTTCCTTTAAAGATTAAATACATATAATTTAAGGAATGCGTAAAAGAGGCAAAAATGATGAATTACGCGTAACATTCCTATATGTGCAACGATGACATGTTATTATTGTATGAACAGCCTTATTTACATTCCTACGTAAATCTTTAATAAATACATAAAATAAATTAATGGGGTATATTGTAATATAATTTAATTCTAATAATAAACTAAATTTCAACAATTATTGAGTCGATTAAAAAAAAATCATTCACCTGTCTGTATTATCAATTAACATAGAATAATTTTTATCCCTCTATTCCCACGGGATGGAATAAGAATAGAAAACTTTGTTGGGGCTATATAACAATAACACTATGAATGTAAGAATATTGTATAAACTTAAAAATGATAAATGGCTTAGTACTTAGAGGGGAACAAACGGATAAAGTCGCTGGCAACAGCTGAAAATAACGATATAGAAAGTCATTTTATAATCATTTGAACTAAAGAGGACTGTCATTAGGTCCTCTGAAACCTAACATTAAACCTTTCGATAAAAAACCGTTTAGAAGCTAAGATACCACCGACAGACATAAATATAAAAACACTCATACAAACATACATTTTAAACTACAACACCCGTTATTTTTCAGTCGGTAAATAAACAAATAAACAATTCAATAACGTAATATAGTGAATGTTGCAATTTATAATAAAATCTATCGAGTATAATATAATACGCTTAAAAAAAGTAAAAACAGGATTAAGGTTACAATTTAAGAGCATTTAACAATGCGTGCACTTTATTATCGGACATTATGGGGTATAAAATGAAATCACCAGCCGATCGGCCTCAGGCGTTGAGTCCATCACCGACTCACGTAAACCGTGTAGGATAGCTTATATTGAGACTATTTAAAAAAAATTTATTAAAATAAGGTTTATAAAGATATATATATATATATATTTTCTCTCGTTTAGTTTCTCGCTTTACCCGCAGTTATTTTAATTCTACTACTAATATATGGATCATATCTTATACTATAGTAGCTGTAAACACGATTTTGTGCTGTTTTTTTCTGTTTTGCTTGTTTGTTTGTTTGTTCGATTTTTAAAATAAGATTAGCTCAAGTTACTTTTTATAAAATGAACTATCCGCCAGTGAAAGTTTTGTTTAAATAGGCCCAGTCTTTCAGAGATTACCCGAACCAAACAGACAGACAGACAGAAAAAATGTTTTTTATGCAAGTAACTTATACTTTCATATGATTTAGTTTACAAACAGACATTTCAATTAGTTATATGTATAGATATAACATAATGAGATAGATAGAGAGATGGAAAGAGAGAGAGAGACTAAGAGATTTATTCACGACCTACATAATATATAACGTTACAAACACACATGATAGGAACAAGAAATACTTGTCCGTGTACTATCACAATTATATATATATATATATAGGGATATGTTAGGTTAAAGATAAGGAGATATGAAATTATCTTTAATATAATCCAGTATTAAGTATTAAACCTAATATTATTCACAAGCTGTTGTAATAACTGGTTTATTTTGTAATACAGGTTGATCAATATCAAGGTTTGATTCACTTAAATATTGGTATGATTCACATAATATACTTTTAAAAGAAAGTATGACTACAACATAATATACTTAAATTATATTATATAATTGAATAGTTTTTGGACTTCACTGATGCTTAACATCAGACAGAGTGGAGTCACATATATATATATACATATATATATATGTATATATTTGAAGGGGTCAAATGGCTTAAAAAACTTTATTAGTTATTCAAGGAAAATATTAAACGACAAACAGTCACATAAATATAATAATAACATACAAATATTTTAAAAATAATCAATTAATTGTCAATAGAGCGACCCTTATTTAAATGTTATCACTTAATATCAGTGGATATCACTTGATATAATTATGATAACAACCGCTCATGAAGGTTTATAAACGTTGCAATTGACATCAAGTGGCAGCTGGGCAGCAATTAATTAGTTTATATTTATAGATATATGGAGTAATAACATTAATTAAGGACAAACACACAACTTATTTTTATCATAAGGGCACAATGCAATGCACAGTTAACAAGGAGACTTATTTGGTCATTATATTATACAATTATTAGCGCACTATTTGACCTTAAAAATGGCACGTAAAAGTCCAACAATTATAAGGTCGCTAAAAAGGTTTTCACTAATCGATGTTAGTGTGCTAGATGACTAGTGCACGGTAGATTGGATAGTGTTATTAAGGATTGTATACATTATCAAATTTTAGCGCGCTATTTGACCTTAAGAATGGCGAGTTAAAATCCACCAATCACAAGCTCGCTAAAAGCTTTCACACCATGATGTTAATAGACTACTTGACTTAGAGTACGGTAGATTGAATGATGAAATGACTGCACTACTATGTACTACTAAGTTATTGCTTCTAGAACTTTATATGGTTATATATGTTAATTATTGTAATTATGTAGTATTAAAAATAATACTATAATAAACAGTGCCCTTATTTTATACAAATTAACAGAGTGGAGTTGATATTTACAAATATTAAAAATGTCAAACAAGTTTATGTAATTGTAATAACAATCCTTTTACTTTAAATCAGAATTGCTTTTAAAAACAATTAAGTCGCGGCCATGATATTACAGGTTTTAGTTCCAGGAAGTTTATCATGTTTTATTTGAAGTAATGAAATTTAAAAAGCAATAAAAATAACAATTGTTTTAACTGGAGAACTAAACTACAAAATTGTGTATCGGAAATATTGTATTTAACTTACTACTGATAAAAACTAACATGATAATAAAGAAATTCAATATCAAACATCAAAAATTAAAAGACAAAATGTACGAAGTTTTCATATAGATATTACTTTTTAGTTGAAGAAAGCAAAATTTTAAACAAGAACTTTTATAACTACGCCTCTAGATAAACAAATAAGAGGTAGTTTTTGTTAGTTTACAACATTGATAGAATCATGACCACATATAGCAATATCACAAATACATGTAAAAATATAAATTAATCTTATAAAAAAATATTAACAATACACTGTTCCATTGTTTCTTATATTTTTTTGTTGTCAATTTACATGTGTGTACTACAAAAACGTAACCTATCCATTAGTTTATTACCACTTCCAGTTATAGTATACAAACTAGTATTCCCGTGTTCCCTAGACCGAGTGTAGCTAAAGGTCACCCGTCGACCAACTACAAAGGGCGTCGACATATACTACATATTATGAATACCTTGAGGGTTTTCAAACATACATTGTTTTACACACATATACATATATATATACCGTAAATGACTGTAACAAAAAGTTAGCAACATAGTTTAGGTAGGTCAATAAAAATGTGGAAAGATAAAAGAAAACAAAAATATAAAAAGAAAAAGAAAAAGAAAAAGAAAGGAAAGTAAAAACATTATAAATAGAATATTCAACAACACAATTATAAGTCTTATCAAACAAAATATAACGACATGAGTTACCTACACATTAAATCCAATCCAATCCAATCCAATCTGAGATAGATATAATATAGTATTAATCATAACATTGAACCAGTTGAGTTAACGTCGTGAGAAAATAACTCTACATTAATATCAGTGTTAAGACGCGTCCGGAATTCATTCATACAATTACTGTGTTTAAATTAAACTAGTATTTGTAACTCTTTCATTATTGTTGTTAACAATATTCAAGACGTGTATTGTGGCTTCCTGTGGAGTTATTGCTGCGTGGGCGCTCCCAGTACCTACTCGTAACAGCTCGCGCCTTGAGAATTACTTGGGATAAACCTCCGAGGTGGATCATAAGTGGCCATTATTTTATGACCCTAGTATATATATATATATATATATATATATATGTTTCGAAAATTTTAGATTTGTGGTCGATAAGTGGTCATGATCGTATGACCGTAATATATTTTTATGTTCAATATATTTAGAGGTTGGTTAAACAGGAACTAACAATTAGCTCCATTAGTATTTCTCTTAAGATACATTTTGCTCTCACAGCAGATAAATGCTTACATATTTTTGCCTTTTTTATATAAAAAAAAAATTAATGTATGCGCAGGCATTCAATTATAAACAAAGTATGTGTAGAACTTGATTATGTACTTACATAGAAGAAATAGTTTCTAATAAGAATAAATATCTCATTAAATATCAACAGTGACAGCTTCTATTAAACATTCACACAACGTATGTGTCATAAATATTTCAAACAATACGAGCTATTTAATAAATGTTATATCTAATGTCTTTTAAAAGAATTCATACAATAATTCTCACAGTTCCTACGAAAAAAACTAAAGATTAGTCAAGGAATTTATGTAAATACAATGTTAATAATTATATAATAAATAAAGCTTCTTTTAACTTTATAACCAAGTTAATATAAAAATACTACACGTGTGAACATATCATTATTCTATTCACATAAGCCAGCTTTAGACCATCAATTTAAAATCATCACAGTATCAATACCGTAGGTGTAACATCCCGCACGACAATGATGATTGAAGAGAAAGGCATCAATTTGACACAATCAACTAAACCAACAGTGTAGGTACGGCACACTTGAGTGAATTAGTTAATAATATTAACTATAAATTAGATAAATTGCAACACATCTGTGAATAAAGAATACAATTTGAACAATCTATTTTCGGCAGTCGATAAATCAATTTAATAAATCATGAGGTCAATTGAGTCAACAACATCGATAAATTTAGTCACATGGGATTAAAATAAAGTCAACACTAAATACCTTATAAATGGGCATATTTTTATATCCAATTTTAAGAGTACTATTTGACTATAAAAATAGTGAGTGAACAGTGACTAACAATCAGCTCATAGTCTTTCAAAATCCGATCTTAGTATGCTAGTTGACTTAGCACTCGGTAAATTGGATAATGGTAGTGCTTAAAAATTTACTTTCGTAATTTCTTTATTATAAATAAATTAAATACATAATTTTAAGTACAAAATCAAATGTAAGCTTTAAGTCAATAAATACTTCTAACATAGTATGTTAATCAATAAATGACTATGTAATATAAAGACAATCCACTCCACCCGACTCACTACGCGAGATAATAACCATTGAAAGTGTATGAATCACGTGCTTGCTTCAATGAAATGAACTCAACAGCCGTGCTGTTATTATTATTACCTACAACTAGTAAGTTCTCACAATCACTTGACATAACAAACACTCTTGTATAATAACACTATTTATAAACGGAAACTTTAAGCTTAGTTCTATTGTAATATAAGTCTTTAGTGAATAATACATTATATATTAGCGCTTTACCAGTCACTGACTCATCACGAAATCTCCGAAATTATCTGTCCGATTAACTTTAAATTTTACATAATTACTTCTTTTGTGACGGAGACGTCCACAAGAACGGACTTTACGGAATTCCTATCCCAACGGATTTAATTTTTTTGCATTTCGCCAAGTTTTAAACCTGTAGTAGCTATAATACACTTAATGCGGAAGTAAGAGTTACTATAGCAACGGTTACCATAACAACGGTTACGATGACAACCTCAGTTCACATCCAAATTAATAGTGTACCCAGCAAAGCGGGAGGGACTAAGCTAGTATATATCTTGTAAAAAATATAATAAGCTATATATATTTTCTTGTTGTTTCTATTTCTATTTTTGTAACCAAGCAATTTAGTTATCTTAACTAATTGAGTTTAAATTCATTAAATTCAACAATCATACTAAATCCTATCTCTTTTAAGACATTAGTCATAACAATGACTAATTTAACTACAGTGAAGTTAAAAATAATAGATATGTATTACCAATAAAAACTTCATCTAGTTCTCCTGTTTCGTCACGTAAGCCTTATCCGATATAAGGTAAGAAAAGTACAAAACTTTCTCCATTGATGTTAGCGACGGGAGCACCGGATATCCGACTGACTGAGCTCACGGAGGTACTATGCTTTTCTAAGAAGATAAAACAACTTCCTCTGATATGTAATACATATTTCAATCACTTCATTACACATATAACAATTTTAGTATCAATTATATAATAAATTCTATATGCATATGAATATAATTCAATAACTTAATCCTATAGAATGAACTCAATGGTATTAAATGTATGAATAGATTCTCATTTCGAGTCACGAATTCCCTGACTTGATACAGCTTAAATCTTTTGTATCAAAAGCAGTAGCCGTAATTCGACGTCCATTATTAATACTCAGGAACTTTTACTACATACAATAGACCGGTCATGCTTTAACGGTTCCATTGGAATTAACTCTAAACTTTAACTACTCCTTGCTATTAGTATAATCAATATTCATGGTTTAACTGTTCGGAATTAATATTGGAATTTTAAGTGAGCGTAAAATCTTATAGGTGCTTCAAGTAAATGGTAGTAACTTAATTATCTATGAAATAATTCTTCGCTTTGTGCATAATATACTTCTTCGCTTTTTGCTTTGTCGATTTAATCATACATTTTTTTTATATTTGAATTCCAATTTTTTTCAATGACGTAACAAAATTTTAATTTGTATATATTTTGAAAAAACAATACTCAGATAAGTACTTTTTTTTATTTAAGACTGAAAAATATATTTCAAATGAATATTCTATAGTCAATGACTTTACGAGTGACCCTAATTTCTTAACGTCTTAAATTATTTTGTAATATGAAGTAACTTCTGACCTGACACTTTAATTATATGCAAATATCACCATTTCTATTCAAAGGCCATGTCACACACAAATATATATATATATATATATATATATATATATAAATAATCAAGCAATTACATTATCTGTATGTTTACAAGTTACTAGTCTCTAAACAGATACATTTCTTTCTGAGAAACTACATTTACTAATTTAATAATTAATTTCACTAAGACGATCTTAAATTTTAATAATTCATAGTTTATTTCAGTTATTATATTTGTAATAATCCGTTCAGTAGTTTGTGTTTTGTATGTCTGCGTGTTGATATACACATTATATCATCATCATCATCATCATCATCATCATCATCATCTTCTTCTTTTCCTTGTTCCAATTTTAGTGTGGACGCAGTATTTTTTTCGTTCAATGCTCCCCTGTTACTCATCAACTCTACACATTCCTTTCTTCTTCTATCATCTTTGACGGAATCCATCCATCTTATTTTCGGCCATCTTCTTTGAATCCTCCACATTCATACCTAAAACTCTCTTGATTTCAACCCTCATAATATGCCTATACCATGACAAACGAATTAAATTTTCCATCACTGGCGCTACTTCCAAGCTTCCCTTAATATATTCATTTCTTATCATATCCTTTGCATCCAGACGCTTTTCATCCATTACTCCATCCCCAGCACAGCTTACAACTTACATAATACATATCTTACATGTAAGTGAAATCTATTCGTTAAAATAGTAAATATATCACTTATGCACATATTTAAGCACATAAATATAAGACTTAAAAATTACCTAATCAATATTTTCTATTTCAAAATACTAAGAGTTACTATGTTTTAAATTTACTTGTACGTTATCGAAATCAACATTCTAAACCAGTTTTGTATCTTGGATTTATGCACTAATATATTAATGACCAATAATATTTGTCAGTTTGTTGAAAAGAATTTCAGGGATTTTTGTTCCAGAACATAAGAAAATCAAAACAATTTCGGTTTTGAATACTTTGCAATTAAAAAAAATAATTTTAAGAAATACAACTATGCGAGTATAGTTGGATGTGTAAACTAGTTAATTAATTTGACAAGAATATGCAGCAGAAACATGTTTTAATAATGACAAATTATTTTTTCAAGTTTCAAAGTCACAAAAACCGGTAGATATATTTGTAGCCAAAGTGACGTCACAAGTTACTCTAACCGGGAACCGAACCAGTCCAGCGAGTGGTACAGGTGCAAAACGCGTGCCACCGTCAAACCACATTCGACTCCAAGTTTTTATTCGGCTGCAGCAACACCAGATGTTTTTTCTGCCTTTGTTTCGCCATATTTGACGCGAATCATTGAAATAACTCTTATATAAATTCTTAACTCGTTTAATGCGCTTAGTGATAAAAGGACTAAAAAAAAGTCACTTTAAAATCTAAAACATAAATTGTATTAACAAAGAAATACCTCAAAATACGTATTTTTTGCAGACGTTACAAAAATTAGACTCTAAAATCATCGAGTGGAAACTTTCCCACGCGAGATCACATATTATTGGAACCTTGAGTTCTTACAACACCAGTACCAACATTATAAACCATAAATGTTATAGAATCATAATTGTACAATCCTCACTTACACATACACATTACTAGTATTATAATGTACTGAGATGAGAGCTTTGAGATATACCATAATTTTAATAATATAATAACTTCACAGCAGAGGTATATATGAATCCATTTTTACTCTTTTTTAGTCATATAAATAAATTCTAATAATAATTATAATATATGTATATAAGAGTATTTATATGTTGATCACTTCTCTCATGTATCCCACACATAAGTATATAATATATCAATTAGAATAAAGAACTTACTTTGTGTGTTTTTTTGTATCTAGAATTAAATTGAATTCAAAAAAATCTATTATACTAAGACTTTTATTAAAATTAAAAATAATGTAGGCATATTATTTAAGTACAAAATTAGAAACCTTTTAATAATAATCCAATACAAAGCTTTCTTTCCTGGCTTCGATTACTAGTTACATTCAGAGTGCAATGCCCTTATTGCGGACGGACGGAGTCACGGGAAGTATGTACTATATAACTATATAATATAGCAGTAACTAATAAATAACTATTTTGAATTATTTAGACATACACATTAAAATTTAACCTATCAAGCGTTGATAAACAAACATTTGTGTATATATATATCTGTAGGCCGCTGACCATTCAAATTTTTTTTTTTTTTTTTTTTTTGTCTCTGCTGTTAGCCCTACTGGCCATGACAGCGTCACCGGTGGAATGGACGGGTGCAGAGACCCGTCCTTGAAAAAGGGGGGCCTGAAGGGCCCCAGGGGAACGCTCGTCCTGAGGGCGCCTCCTGTGAGGCTCGGACCACGTCTCAGGACGCCGTTAGGTGGGAAGCGAGGGTTGGATGTGGGTTAGGATTTAACACTAACGTTCTCCGACGGCAGAACGCCGGAGCAACGTGCTTGGATGGGGGCCTCGTCTTCGCCGGCAAAGACGCTGCGTGTGTGTGTATGTGTAGTATTTATGTTCGCTTTGCCGCTTTTACGTAGCGTTCCCTAACGTAATCGCGTCGTCCGGATCGAAAAGTACCGACTTGGGTCTTCTCTTTCTGACTTTAGGAGTCTTACGAGCCGTGTATCCTGTGGCCTTAACCACCAGCGGGTTTGGGTGTCCCACAGCATTGTCAAAGTAGCATTTGGAGAGCCCCTTGAAATACTGTGCGATCGTCGGTAGGTCTAAGTCTCTGTGCAAGTCGATATTACGCATAAACCACGGTGCCCCAGTGGCGAGCCGCCTGAATCTGTTCTGAAACACCTGAAGGGGCTTCAGGTTCGCGTGAGCGAAGGGAACGCTTGCATAGGACATGACGGAGCGTATGCAGGCTTTGTAAAGTGTGACCTTATTTCTAAGGGACATTTTACTCCGCTTGCCTAACAGGGGATAAAGTCGCCCTAGGATAGAGGCCGCTCTGTTGCTAACGTCCTCGATATGTGAAGTGAATATTAGCTGTTTGTCCAGCGTCACTCCTAGGTACTTACTTGGTCTTGTTTTTCCAAGGAATCGGTTTGTCAAAGAGGCATTCAAATGTAAAACCTAACGCTCAATACATTGCGATATCCGAATACAAATAAGTTATAAGAGTGACTGCTAATTACAAGTGACATTTACGAGAAGGTCTCTTTATAATTGTAATAATACTACGTTGAAATAGCTTGTCTGTACATTTGTATTTTTGTAATAAATAATCGTCTTATAAGGATTTGATTTGTATTAATTTTATTTTATATTTTGACTGTCTGTCTGTCTGTCTATCTAAATAGCAATCTTTATAATAATATGTGTATAGTAAAAAAAGATAAACAGCATAGTATTTTGTAGAAATACATTTTAAATCGGTTATTCTCAAGGCGATCGGGTGCATTGAGAGCTGGCTTAAAAAAATATATGACGATAAAGTTGCGCATAAAGTTTGAAATTCCCGACCGTCGAACAAACGCGAGCGAAGCCGAGGGCAAAAGATTGTTAATTATATGAATTAAAAATATTATGTAAGTCAACAATTTCAACAAGGCCAACAGGTTTGACAACTGCTTAACAAATCGTAAAATAACAAAAAAAAAAAATTAAATAAATATTATAATTATATGAATTGTTTGTAGTGTGACTTCAACTACTTTTCATATGGGTCAGTCATAGTCAAAGTGGTCAAACACCGCTATGATTGTGGTCACTTGTCACCCAGTACAACTCTCTCCGGTGTAATTACAAGTGGTGACCTTGTTTCACGTCGGTACTATATGGACGTGTCATGTTCAATAATTTATATTAATTAGGAATAAATATATATATTTTATAAATATTAAATAATTAATTCTTGTATACTTTATATAATATGGTTTAAATACTTAATTAATATAGTAATATCGGTTTTCGTAAAAAAATCTGAGCATTTTTTCTCGATATATTTCAATCATAACTTTATAACTATAATAATCCAATGTCCTTCTGTTTGTCAAACACTAAACGTCAAATTTCACTTACACTGATCACGTTTCTATTTATTTTCTATTGAACAGAGGTCAATGACCGCTGCATTCGACAAAGGGAATACTCATGGAATCAAAATGAACTATAATCTATTAAAAGAACAGACTGATAATAAGGAATATTAACAAACATACAAAATTACTTGTGATATATATTTTATTAAAGGTATTTTAAGACGCTTTTAATATCTTCCGTATGTTTGTATGTAACGTACTTTAAACACTATTGAAGTTCAAGATGTCGGATTAATTTGAAACTGCACAGGAACGGTGACAATGCAATAATATGAAAAAAGAAAAAAATACTTTTATAAAATCCAAACTACAAAAGAGTGTCAATAATTAATTTAACGTTTTTATAAAATACAATACTTTTTTTTATTAACACTATTCTTAATTTATATTATATTTTTTATTCTGTATTTTATGCAAGCAAGTTTTCTTAGTTGTTTTTTTAAACTAATATTTATTCAAACTCCGAACCAATGTTTTAAATCCTGCCATTTCAATTTACATTCACATATACTAAAGTGTATATTATATTTAATTAGTACAGTTACACGTTCACCTTGAACTTATCAAGAACCCCGTAGCCGTAATCTTATCTCAGTTGACTATGCCTACAGTTCCCTTCTATCTTTATACAATTTATTTAATATTTACTTAGCTACGATATTTACTGAACAAACATTGTTTATTAAACTTAGCAATATATATTTAACCATCGGTCAGGAAAAATAAATTAAAATTGATTTTAAAATAAGAGGTCCATAAAACTTACTTGGTATTAAATAAGAAAGAAATACCATTTTTATTTGAGATATTAGAAAATACCAAAAATAATAATAAAATCGATTAAAACGAGAGATAAGAATAAATTAACAAAGTCATTAAAAATAAATTAGGAGTTACAAAAATAATGGTAAGAAAATATAAATAGCATTTAACAAAAAAATATATATTTTGTACGATTGTGGTACTTTTAGATTTAATACTTTAAAAATTATTAAAAAAAAAATAAAAAAAAAAAAAAACAATTTTTAGCAAAGTTCTCTTTAATATTTTCAACACAATTTTCCGGTATTAATTAAAACACAGAATCATCTCGGTCTTATTATATATACCGTAGCTCCATGTCGTATTGTTTCCCACACAAATTGGCCGCCATTAAACGAAATGGCGACCACCGCAATAATTCTCCTCAGTTGGTTTTATGATGTTATTTGTCCTCACTCGGTGTGTAAGTACATTTTTCTATTATTGTAACAGTATTATAATAGCTTGCGACTAAAAAACAACATTCCACTGCTGTAGCATTTCATGTAATTGTGTGTGTGATTGTCTTTATCGAATAGATATTAAACGATAGGGAACCAATGAAAAAAATGTTATATAAAATATTATATATATTTAAATAGGTGTTAATTAATTTAAAGATTTGTTGTTTAACAAAAATATCATTGAGCGCAGCGTCCTACTGGGGAGTTTTTCACATTCTTTCAATTTCAATAGGCTCGAAAACTACTTGACGGAAAATTATGAAATTTTGCAATCGAAAAGACACACATAAGATGGTGATGGTTTAAAAAAAAATTGGAAAAAGTCATGCTGTTGAGGAATAATCGTCAAAAAAAATGATATCCCATAGAAGTCAATGAGTAACGATGAGTCGTTATACTGGGTTCGCTTCGCTCAATATGCAAATGGCACCCGAGATTTCGCGAGCGCAGCGAGTCGAAATTGAGGGTCTGTTGGCGCCCTTAGTTTTAATATCTTAATATTTTTTCTTATATTATATTTATGTTATGTAAAATATTTACCGAATTTAAGATTAACTATAATTAACTTCGCCTACATTATTTAATAATTTATTATTTATACTTTGATATTAAAGTCATTTTTTTTTAATAATTTACCGCTTTTCCATTATTATTATTGTGTATATTAACTTATCTTAAAGAAAAGTACAAAGAATGTGATTGTAATGAAGAGGAAACATATAAAAAATATTAATCAATTAGTCCGTATAACTAGAAGAGACAAGTAAAGTAACATTCTGAACAGTTAACAGTTATAAGGAATGTCCATTGACTACAAACAGGAAGATCGCCATTTCTAGTAGATCGTCTTTATATGTTTGTTAACGTTTTGTTACCTAATACACGTTAAATGTAGGTTACTCGAGATATTAAAGACAGATGTGGGACAATGAGATAAAGAGCAGATAAATTTTGTTAAGACCTTTATATTTACACTTTTTCTTTTACAGCAGAAAAAATATTAATAATTATAAGTTATGAGCTGCTACTAGGTATTACCCGCGACTTCATCTGAGTGGACAGTAAGAATTGATTGACGGAAAACTTAAATAGTAATTGTTAATAGTCATTAATCTAAATGTAGGAGTATAAACTCCTTGACTCCTCAACTCCTCCTTTATTCCTTAAAACGTGACTATATTCACTCTGCGTGATTCGTAACTTTTGTTCAATGATTAGGTTTTTTTCCGCGAATTTAAATAGCTTTATTTCGATATATAGACTATATATTGTAGTGACATTATATTGTTTACCTTCTACATCTAAGCATACATAGTTTATCATGAAATCAGTTATGTATGTATGTATATTATGAACTAGCTTAATCCCTCCCGCTTCGCTGGGCACACTATTAATTTGGATGTGAACTTAGGTTGCTATGGTTACCGTGGTTATAGTATCCGTTGTCATTGTAACCGTTGCTATGATAACTAAGCGTTAAGTGTATCGCTCCTACAGGTTTAAAACTTGGCGAAATGCAAATGTTGAAATTCATTGGGATAGGAATTCCGTAAAATCCGTTCTTACGTCTACGTCTACGTTCTACGTTCTGAACGTCTATGTCACAAAAAAAGTAACTATGTAAAATTTTAAGATAATCGGACTTATAGTTTCGGCGATTTCGGTATGAGTCAGTGAGTGGCATTCGGACACATATATTATATTATTTAAAGTTAAATAACAAAATCATAATAACAATATGTTTCACATTGACCCTGAAACTTTCTCGGCGAGTAGGTAACATTACACGGTCGGCCACTCGTAATTCTTTTTTAACAATGAGGCGTGAGCACAAACACACGTACAATCATTGTTCCGGAATATAAATATTGTCACAATGCAAAATGTATGTACAATATTATACAGACCGTTTGAACTTAGTCATTCATATTCGGTGTACTTTTGGGATTTTAACTTTGAAGTTAGAGGTACGAGTATATTAGGAACCGCGAACCGTTGAGATGAGCCAATTTCTTTCCTTTTTTTTCTTTATAACTTTTGAATGGCTAAACATTTTTTCAATCTGTTTTCGCTATAACATCCGCGTTCGGCACAAACATACATGAGAACATTTTTATCTAATTATCTCGTCGCATTCTGGAGACAACTAAACACAAAGAACGGTCTAACCGAACGGTTAAGAGCTTCGCTTACGCTCAGCTCAATTAGTTTTAGGTCTAATTGTCATAATCGCTTGTGCAAAACCAGTCTCAGATATTCGCAGTATCTAATCTTTATCTCTATCTTTAAGGTCACAGTATTTTGAATTGTAATTTTAGCATTTTACATTGCACTTATCAAATGTGAGATTTTAATTAAAATCTCAGTACTTAATAGGCTGAGATACTCACATAAGTACCTACTTCCTAAATACGAATCATTATGCAAATTAAAGTCGAGCTATCATCATCAAAACACCGCAATCGTGTTTAGTGTGCGGTTTATAAATTCATTTTAACAAATCATTTTTAATAATAAGTCTTTGAACATAATGGCACGAATAAACCTGTTATTCAAAATATGAAAGTGTATTTAGTGAATATTTCAACAATACCTCATACGAAATAATAATTGAAAGGTTAGTATCACTATGTCCAATAGATAATTAATTGAATTAACGCATTCGATTGAGCAAACCCAGTAACCGTTACATGTACATCGCGATGCAAATACGTAGCTGTACAAGACATGCAAGAACATTTTGTATTCGTTTATCTGGTCCAAAATCTATCGGATTTGCATGCGAGCCAACAATCGCTCTCTATCTTCACCGGTAATTAGAAACTTACGAGCTGGTAACGGTACGCGAACTGTATTACTACTAGCTGCTATCTTTACATTTATTTAATAGCCTAAAACATAGATATATAACTAATCCTTACAGCAGATATATTGATAATGTAGAAAGAATTCATTCCATTATGCATATATTTGTAATAACCTAAAATATCCTCGTTATTGCTCTAAGACAACTGACTGAATATGATTGATGAGTTAGTAATTTTGCTCACACCGTTGTTTGTATCAGATACGAACTGAAGATGACCAGACCACACGACTGTCGAGAACCGTTAAACAGTTCTCTGCGTATCACAATAGACTATTAAGTAAAATTAATTAAATCTTAAAACCAAGGCTATTAATTATATTTATTATAATTATGTTATGCGGACTCACCATTGTCTGAATACGGTAGCGAGTGCAATACTCCACAGAGAGTTGCCGCAACGGACATCGAATTCCGGTCTAGAAAATCATCTCCACATTCATTAGAATCAGTCTGCGCTGGTTCGAATAAAGCTAAATCCAGACCGTCCATATCGCTCCTCGCTGACACGCGGTCTTCATCCACGGCTCGATCACTGAAGTGGTCGGGGGAGTCGACGTCTTTAGGGCTCCGAGTACACACACCATCGCTGAGGGGATCACAACAACACGTGTCCGAAAACGGTTCAAAATCCCTACAGTCGAATTCGCATCTTTCAAAACTGTCGCAAGTGCACGACGATAGAGCATCCGAATCCGATTCCTCAACTGAAAATATGTTATTTTCTTGCAAAACTTTATCGGATTCTGATTTTGCCGCTACATAGAATACTCCGGATGTGTATGGTATTTTTTGAACCTGAACTTTTACGCTTCCATCCGTTTTGTCTGGATCTTTCAGTATTAAGGGATTTTCCAATTGTGAGCGACAGTCTTCATATCTTGCAAAGCTGGAGGTATCGGTGAGATTGGAGGATCGGTCCACGGAGTACGCATCGTACGGGTCATTCTCACTTTGCTGCGGGGTCAGGCGATAGGGTACGTTTGTGCGTGTTCCGATAAAGATGGTGGTGTATGGACAAGTGTGGGGTGGTCTGGTGCGGTCAGTGCGTCGTGGGTAACTCGCCGCAAACGGATCCCGAGGAAGACCTCCATCTGCGTCCAAATACGCCTCGCTCGTCGACAGGACATTGTACCGCCAGTCCGGCATCGCAAATAAACAACATCACTAAACTAAATCAGAAATACTTATACTCGTTTTGTTCACTGTTATGTTTAATAAACACATTTCACTGCGGTCGACACCTAAACCTGAGTTATATTCATTTTAATGTTAGTGGTTAGGTTTTTTTAATCAAAAATCAGAGAGATCAATTACTACACTAGGAGGAGAATGTTCTTTTTATTCTTATCCTTTGGACACTAAAACTAACTACATCGATATGAAACCAGTAAAGTTTGAGACTAAAATTTGTCTTGAAGAGAACTCTTGTGTTAATCTTAAATTATTGTTTTGGGCGAAGCTAAGGCCACAGTTTTTTTGCTTTATTTACTTGCGTGAACGAATAAAGGGTCATTGCCTGGGAGTCGTGCTTAGGAAACGCAATTATTTTGTAAGTACTCTGAAATTGTTATAGCGGCGTAATAATAACAGATGCGGGATCGTGACGGCGGGAGTACAATATATAGGAAGCGGAACGTATTCAATACACTTACTACACACTATTTAAAACATTCAACGACCAAAAATTGCAAGATTAATCTAAATATTATTATGAAATGTCCGCCATTATAATGCTATTTATAGTTTTATAATATCGTTCAGAGGTTTGATAATAAAAAAAAAAATAAGCAATTTAACACTATAATAAAAATCTTGATCGTTTTTTTTTTGTTTACATATCAGAGACTGTGTCGAATTAATAAAATTAACAAAGGTGCTAAAACTAATTTCAAGAAGCGTTGAGCGCAAAGGTCGCTCTACAATAAAAAAACAATGGCCAATGTTCGAAAATGACTAACATATTTGGTATTATTTATATTTTTTTATTAAAGAATCTTCACGTAACCTACAAGTACAGTGACCGAGTACTTATTTATTGCTAAGGTTCAAAATGCAATTTGAATAGTAATTTGTGAACACTATCAGAAAGTTGGCCTCTGAGATAGACATTAAGGAAATATTCCCGAGAGGTTTAAGTCGAAAGTGCCTTGGGCATTGTAAGTACTTGGTTCGAATGGTCTATTGACTATTATGAACCAGGTTCATGGTACACAAACTAGAATCCTACATTGACTGTCCTATGTTTTTTTGCATATTCCGCGTTACCTAGGAGAATTGTAAACAATAAATTATATATACAATTTTTTAATAAATTTCTATAATTTTAATATATATATTATTGATTGCTCAGAAAACAGGAAACCTCATTTGAATACCAGTTAATATTTATTCACATAAACTATATAAGTTAATATAATCCGAGATCAGGACGACCGAATCACAAAAACAGCACTAAATATTAATTACACAACTATATCACTTTTGTCGTATTTAATTTATCTAACCGTGAAGTACAGACGTGCGCGTGCCGGGTCGCGCCGGGACCGACTGGTGTGCTTGCACTGAGCAGTCGACTGCTAAGTATGACTCGCATCTCACATCTATACATGACCGTTAAAAGTCGCGATATTGTCATTTGAATTTGAAATATGCCTTTCATTATAATATCTATCAAACTCTAGATCAATTCTAACTACCCACAATGATAAGTCTGTTAGCGAGTTGTTAGCGAGCTTGTGATTGGACAATTTAACTCGCTATTTATAAGGACAAATGTACGCTTATAAGAGATGGGCCCATTAGTTCTTATTTTTATTTAAGTATACAACATGTATACGAATTTTGTTTGGGTGCGTAATCATTACTAGATATTAATAATTTTATCATATATGACATTAATAATAAAGTCAACAAAAGTAAATACAGACAGCTGTCATCAAAAAATTATAAAAAAATGATACCTTTGGGGTTAACTTTGTCCGAGCATTAACAAAACAGATGGTACATCATAAATGTGATTGTTGATTTACTACCAGTAGCTTTTGGTCGGGGGAGCACTTTTTATCGTTTTAACTTTATTATCATGGGGTACATGGTACCAGACTACCCCATAACAATCAAATCATGAAGATTGTATCTACGAATATCGCCTTATCGTTTAAAGCAGGACCGGTTCAATTCATTGTATTTGCATTTCTCAAAGCTCCAACTAGTCAGCCATTTTGAGTATTGGCGTCCATTGAGTATTATTTATGTAATTTTGTTATTAAGTTTCAATAATAAATTAATATTGTAAAATGAAATTTGTATAGCCTAATTTAATTAACTAATATATATTCGTTTATCAAATACCAATTTACGTGAATTTATTGGTCCATAATTTAAATTTTTTAATATTTAATTAAAATATTTCTAAATATAAATGTTTGAAATTTGATTAGATTTTTTTTATTATTAATAATAAAAATAAAATATTGCAGAGTAATACATATTATTAAAATAAAATTAAAGATTGTCACACTTATGTGTGTTTGTGTGTGTATATGTGTGTGTAGACTTTTTAAATAGATATATTTTAACATATACGTCAACAGATATTGTTTCACACGGGAAGCCACTGTTTGTAAAACCCAAAACCCTTACTATGGATATCAGTAAATATTGAATACGAATACCTAAATAATAACCAAAATTATTAACTTATCCTACACACAGCAGCAGCAATATCAAGACTAAAAAGAGTTATAATGAACTATTTTGTAACCCTATTTAGAAACACTAAATATAGTCTATTTAGGACATTAATTAGTGATCAAGTCAAAATAGCGTACCATGTCCAGCCATGGCTTGCTGTTTCGTCTTACCAACATGTACATCGTTCAAGGTGACCAACTTACCGTACACTGGAGTATAAATCTTTAACATGTGTCCAGTATCAAGAATTAAATAATTAATTTTGCAATCAATCACCACAAATAGACTCCATGGTTTTCAACGCTACTTTACTACTTTTATGTTTCAATGAAAGTAATTGTGCTATTTACGAAATTTAATAAATTAATTAATATATTTAATATATATTTGTATGTTAAATTATTATATATAATATAAAATATAGTTCAATATTCCGATTATGGCTCCAATATGGCAACGTTTTAACGACATTACAAAATAACCACGCTTCGATCGATTTATAGCCACAGGCTGTGATCGCATCAATAAAATTAAAATCTACGAAGTAATTATAAACTATTTTAAACAGACGATACGGTGTAGGAGTTTGCTAATTTTTAAATGCAAATAAAGTTCCTTAACCCTGCGATCTGGTAACAATGACTCCCACACGCCAACCTTTGGTATTCTCAGCTGTTCTCAGCTATCGACACTTATGTTGAATTATAATTTAATATAAGTATGTTTTTATAAAAGAAACATCAACTTGAACGTAGCGGTAAGGTGGTAAAAAAATTGTTCAGAGAATCCATGTAACTATAATCAAAAAGTATTTATCTAAGCGGATTATTACACTTTGAATAGTTGCTTCTTATTAGATTTTACGTTTTCAGGATTTTTTTTTTTTTTTTTTTTTTTTTTTTTGTGTGCAGAGACCCGCCCTTGAAAAGGGGGGCCTGAAGGGCCCCAGGGGAACGCGCGTCCTGAGGGCGCCTCCTGTGAGGCTCGGACCACGGCTCAGGACGCCGTTAGGTGGGAAGCGAGGGTTGGATGTGGGTTAGAATTTGACACTAACGTCCTCCTACGGCAGAACGCCGGAGCAACGTGCTTGGATGGGGGCCTCGTCTTCGCCGGCGAAGACGCTGTGTGTGTGTATGTGTAGTATTTATGTTCGCTTTGCCGCTTTTACGTAGCGTTCCCTAACGTAATCGCGTCGTCCGGGTCGAAAAGTACCGACTTGGGTCTTCTCTTTCTGACTTTAGGAGTCTTACGGGCCGTGTATCCTGTGGCCTTAACCACCAGCGGGTTTGGGTGTCCCACAGCATTGTCAAAGTAGCTTTTGGAGAGCCCCTTGAAATACTGTGCGATCGTCGGTAGATTAGTTTTCAGGATAATATTGTATCATTCAAACAAATACATATATAGCAAAAAAACGTTAAGTTCAAATTGAAAATAGTAGTTTACACAGCGCCATCTAGTATCGTACAGCCACTTTTGTTATTAAAAGATTATAACGGCGCTAGCGATGGGATTCTAGTATATCTATGAACAATTGTCTCGATTCTCGACCAATTAATATATTCTAATACGATCTCAACCTATCTTTTATAAGAATTGCACTATTTCACCGAAACATCATTTAACATGTATATATATATATAAATTTAAAAACTGCACTATTGTAAATAGTAAATTCGTAACAGTGACATCTAGCGTCGAATAGAAAAAGTTTAAGCTTACAGAACTTGTTGCTTATTTTCTTTATAATAGTAGTAGCATTCGATAATAGATGGCGTTGTACAAACTACTATTCAATATTTTATTGTTTATATACCAGTTTTTAATATAAAAATCTAGAATACATTTGCAGAAAATTGCAGACCCCATATAAGAAAAAACTTAGCCTATAAGTCGCCCAATATACTAATAATAATAATAGTGAAGTATCGGTTCATTAGATATATTTAAATAAAACTATGTATTAAGTAGTATATGAAGTAGAACTATAAAACAAGTTTTAGCAATATTTGTCTATTTGTCTGTTTATATATTTGTGCAAAAACTATCAATGTGTTAGCTTATTTAAGTTTACATATAGGAAACCTTTCATTTGGCATAACTTTAAAGAAGAAAACAAAAATAGTTTTGGGCTATAATTAAAATAAAAGTAAAAAGTTTGGTTCAATTCTAATTGGCTTAACATTTGAGCAGAGAGAGTAGACGGAGTTGCAAGCAACAGCTAGCACGTAATGACTCAGAGTGGAACATTACGACAAATTTCGAGAAACGGTTATTTAAATTGGTTATAATTGTGGCTTTCGTCACTCTTCAATCTACTGCTGATTCATATCTAACTTAATCTTTGACAATGATTTAAAACACAAGGACGAACACTCAACGAATATTAAAATATTATCATGAAATAATAACTTTAAAATATTTATAACGTATCAAACTTTATGAAATCAATGCTTATGGGTCCATTTCATTATCTAATTGTAAGCGAACTATTTGACCTCAAAAATAGTGAGTAATCACAAACGTACTAGCAACTCACTAACAACCTTTTCACTGTGCGAAGTTAGTGTGCTAATTGACCTAGCTTGATATATTGTATAATGAAATGCATTCCGCTTGCGAGCTGTCAATAACGATACCCAAATTAGTATGCACGTTGATTCTGGTGAGATCATTTTGGTGAAGGTCCTCGTCGGACAGGACGGGAGCCGTCCTTCCTCACCCATCCGGTACACTCGTATATCAGTTCCACGCCGAAACTACCGTTATCATTTGCACTTCATGACTATAGTTTTTAGAACGACATTCGATTTCCAGTTTAGAATAACAGTCCATTGAACTTACGATACTATTGTTACTGAGTACTGCTATTTTGTTGGTAATATTAATTTAAGAAATAAAAATTCAACAGTATTTGCATATTTTTCTTGTATGTATATATTTTTTTCTGTATTATAATGTAATTAAATACATATATATATATATATATATACGTGTGGTTATAATGAATACTTGTAATTTCGTAATAATAGAGAGTTACACTCATAGTGTGGGTTGATTGCTTCTGTAATTAGATTGATTACAAAACATTTGTAATCAGTGTCTAACACCATTTCTACTACACCCACGGTTTTGCCAAATATCACCAACAGATCATGATATAAATATCAAAGCTTACATACTGTCCTAAAATACTAAAAATATCGTTAAAGTTATCATAAAAGACTGCATAGTAACTTTATAACTTTTCCCCGTGACTCCGCCCTCGTAGACAGAACGTTATATATACGAATATAGTTGAAAACTATTCAAACCCAGGTAAATTATTCCTGTATTATATGTATTAATCATACTTTTGGTAAAGTTATTTCCAATACTTTGTTACTTATTTTTAGAAATCACTTTATAAGACTGAAAATGAGAAGTATATTATCAAATACATTTTTTTTTCTTTCCCATTGAAAAATAACGCGGATGCACAGAAATAAAGTTTTTTTATTAATATATATTAAATTCTAAAACAAAGAGCATGTAACACACAAAACACGATATAACATACTTAATATAAGATACATAACACATATAATGTGTATATAAAAGTAAACTCTTTGCATAAATACAGACATTTGAAGGTAATTTAATAAAATTCCAATTGGCAGTATAGCGCTAGGGGTGAGATATTCAATTACGGGGGCGGCGCATCTGCCTCCTAGGCGTCCACGCCGCAGCCTCCTCTGATCTGACGCTATCGGAGATTTGCATCGGATTTAAATTATATTCATCTATACTGTAACTTATATTACATTTAAAATATCACTTATATAAAGTTTAATTAATATAACATAAGGCACACATATTGTACATAAATATGTAGGTTTAGAAGTGGTTACAGGTTGTCAAGGTCGAGCTGACACATTCTATATAATTATTACGCAATAATATTTTTATGAGTTCCGTACTGAAATAACTTATAAATATCAGGCTTTATACAATCCTCCCGTGCCGTTTTAATTATTATTGTAATGTCACGGTGTACAGTTGTTTGTATTGGATATTGGAGGTCGTTTTGCCGCCATATTTGGTGACAAGGCACTGCAGCGGCTATTTTTGTTATGTCTACTTAAATTACGAGATTTATTTTGTGTCAAGGTCTCTCTTGTGCACATATTACATTTCCGGTAATTTAAATAAATGTCATACACTTAATACATATGTAAATTAATATTTTTGATGTTTCCTGTGTTAATGAAATCTGATGATAACATTAGATTAATGATATCTATATCAGTATATTCTACCTTTCATATATACTTTTTAAACTTCTAAAAAGGAAAATCTTTTCTATTCGTCACTTTTTGTATGTGTGGTACGTGATTTACCGCCTTTTTGAACATTATTATAAGCCATACTATTCTGAACATTATTTTCAAGTTTAGTACAGCTTCATGGTGGTCTCATTTAAATATCATTCCTTCTTGCGATTTCCAAAATAAAGATAGGAGTTTGTCCTTTTTTCTTTTCTAAAAAATTGGTTGTAAATTTTCATATTCTTTTTTTAAACATATTTTATATTTAGGAATACAAGTGTAAGGAAAATGTAGTCTATATAAATGGTTTATAGTCTGTCGGCCTTAATTACTCTCAAACAAAGATAAACGGTCCTCAATCCTCGTTTGGTCAGATTGCCGTAACCGATTTGATTAATAAATGGTTACTTGCTATTATCCTATCCCATCAGAAACAATTTTAGAGTTATATTTATACATACAATTTACAATTCAGCCTCGTTACTAGTACAACGAGTCTGAATATGTTTTTCAAATATTTTTTTATTTTTGTTAAGTTGACTGACACTGAAGTTTTTAAATTGTTTTTTGTTTTCTTCATTTTTGGCACACCTAATATTCAGAACGGATTTTGATAAAATTTTACGTGATGATTTTCTTATCTGATGAAAAATACTTTTCAGTTATGATGTCAGTTTTTCGTACATTTGTAAAGAACAAAATGTTTCGTCGTTTTAAAAAAGTATAGTTACTGACTGACCTGAAATTTAGTTGGGATTCAATCATGCAAGCAGGAAGTAACTCAATCCCAGAACGCGGAACTAGTGTTGCTTTGTGAGGAATTTAGTACAGATATAAAAATCAATTGTTTCGTGATTGTTTCTCTATTATTATTTTATTTTTTATTCACATTTAATGAAATAGTATTCAGCCATTTTTATTGTCTGTCATATTTGACAGATACAATATTTGACACTTGAAAGGTGACACGGGAGTTAAAATATATACGCCTTTGTATATTTTTATTCATATAAGAAAAAATATATAGAAAGCATGAACTATTTTTATTGGAGGACATAAAATAAAACATACTCGTCGCACTTTAACTGATAGAATCAATCCCAATCTATCCAATAACATTGTCGCAACACTAACCGTAACCCCAAATTAGTATATACTCAGAGTCATAAAATTTAACTTAATAAAAAATGATTAAATAAATTCTTACTACACAAACATCTGAGTCATTTATTGATTTATTGTGTATCTTAACAATAAATTGTTTGGTATCCTTAAATGTATATGGCATTGTCTTATACATTGAGAACAATATTAAAAATATTCATACTCTTCCTTACATGTACGCTGCATACTCAGTGGAATGTTATACCATTCTTCTTTATAGTATATTTTATAGCAATAAATTTGGATATAATAAATTATCTTATTATCTCAGAAGCAGTAACTTATCGGCTATTATGAGGATATTATTGGGGAGGGGATTAATTGTTAAAATATATCGCGATAGCGCGTCGGGAGGTAAGGGTTGCTTCCCCGTCTGGACCGTCGTCCTGTCAATATTTTCGCGGGAACAGGCGTTGTCATGGCAACGAGGGTGCACTCTTGTCACGGTCGCTGCCCCCCGCGTATAATGCATCGAAAAGGGAGGGCTTTAAGTAAAAGAGGCCTCTGTTGTCTAGGGTTTTGTGCAAGGGAGCCGAGTAGAT
Organism: Melinaea menophilus ssp. n. AW-2005; assembly: GCA_918358695.1. Lineage (NCBI taxonomy): Eukaryota > Metazoa > Arthropoda > Insecta > Lepidoptera > Nymphalidae > Melinaea > Melinaea menophilus. Next base: position 17,117,541 of record OU911052.1, read on the forward strand.
TGCACTGCATTGTACCTTAATGTTCTATAAATATAAAACGCAGGCAAATGAAAGTGCGATGTCGTTTATAGTTTAAGAATTACATGTTAACAAGTAAGTAATTATAAAAGTTAAATATTATAGTGCTAAAAATTAAGCAAACCAAACTTTATTAATGACCACAATCTGAATCATAATTAATCAGAATTAAAACAATTAATCTTTAAATAATTTTAACAAAGAAGCATAATTTAAATAATTAATCGATGCAATTTTTAATCTGTTTGTATTGTAAAAAATATGAATATATTTAATCTGTGTTACATAAAGGTCTGTCAAATGATTGGCGGTAGAACAAATTCAAATTATGACTTCTGTCACGAAATAATGACGTGTTGTCATGTTGTGGGAACGGAACCACTGAGTATTAAGTATTAAAAATTCTAAGCGTGTTGTTTGATTTACATTTAGATAAATGTGACTTCAGTATACTTTTATGAAACTACCTAATTAGTTTTGCAGTTAATTGAACATGTTTTTATGATTACTTGAATTTTGACCGTTACTGCACTTGCAATAAAGTTTATAGTTGTATATACTTGAGTTTGAACCTTTGAGTATTTTTTATTAAAGTACATAATGTCTGTGAACGCTGAGACCACACACACACATACAGGTATAATAATATAATATTTTCTCACAGTAATGTGAGAAGTATCATCGGTCCGGGAGTGGTCTCGCTGTAGTGACTTTTCATCTGTGAGACACTTGTCACAGCATAATTTTTCACGGCTACTGTTTCCAAGATCTAAATAATATTTTGTTACAAGTAACGATAAACTTAGAAAATATAATAATTCCTATACACTAAATTCTGAATGTTTATTTATTCTGTCATTTATCAAATTTCCCATTTATCAAAATCGATCAAGAGGAACTGTCCTTAAAAATATGTTAATACATTTCTATAAACATACATGTACAAGTCAATTTGGATTAAAAAAATCTATTAAATATAATAAATTTCCTATTTTATTAAGTTCCACGTAAAACAAAAAAAACGCTATGGTTTTGGTATAACTTATACAATGATGGTATTATATTACATGTATAAAATAAAGAAAAATTTATTCATATGTCATTATATAAAATAGCATGGTGCCAAGGGCACATATCTTTAAATTCAGATTTTGATTTAAAGTCCTCACTATAACAATTGAAATAAAATAATAAAGGCAAATAATATAGTAATGTCGGTTAAGTATTTGTTGAATAACTAATTACTACGTGTTCAGTACAGAACTAACAACTGATTTGCAAGGTTTTGCTTATTTGTTAAAGGATCACAGGAAAACTACTAGACAGATTTGGATAAAATTCAATAGTGTTAAACGTTATTTTCTTGGTCAACTTAAACTCTTTTTATTGCAATAATGTCAAAGTTATAGCCTTCTATTTGAGTGAGTGAGGAGAGCAGGGAAAGTAGCTGACAACAGCTAGTTAGTATAATACATATACAATGGAATGTAACATTTCATCGCATCCATGTTCTCTACGTGACATGAGGCGAATATTTTTGCAATACACATATATATATATATATATATATGTCATGTTTGAAATTGTCTCTGAACATATTTAGCCATGTTCAGCTATTTAAAGGAAATATAGAACAAAAAATTCATTTTACGAACGGGATTGGAACCTGCGACCTTTGGACTTTGCTGCTTCCAGGAACTACCCCATATTTCATAATATACCTACATATTAAAATGTATATGCAATCTTTGATTAACATTTCTTTTGACGTTAATAATAAATGTTAATAACAATAATAATGTTTTATGAAACTGTTTCAAGAGACATGTCGTGTTTTTAATACAACTGGAATAAAATAATGATGACCGCTCTTTACAAAGTTCTCTACAATATCTTATAAGACTCGTAACTAAACTTATCTTTCTTTTAAGATGATTGCAGTGGAAATTTATTTATTTATAGTCTTGAACATGAAGCTTATCCTATATTGATATAAAACAAAAATGCAGTGTATATAGTTCAACAATCATAAATGTTAATAATTAATACCTAAACTATTACAATCAGCTTATTTGAATATCATTAAGCCTTGTACACATTACACAATGCTAATGACGTAGTCATTATATAAAAATAATAGAATTTCAACGAACAGAAAATAATTAAATATATAATTATATATATGAATTAATTAGTACTAATAAAAAAATTGTTTTATTAATTTAAAAATATACGTTATACAATTTGTAAATTGTAAATTATTCAATTTATTTTTTTATGTTATTAGCTTAGTGTTTAAACAAATTTATTTATTAATATTTTGTTTTGCACCGGCAAGCGAAGTCACGAGCGAAAGGTAGTTTTAAAAATATATATCTGAAAGTATTAGATATCTAGTAAATAACAATATCCATACAATTAGTTACATAACGGAAGTAAATCATTTGTTTGTATTTATTCTGTTATTACAATTTGATAAGGTTTATTAAACATACTTTCTAAATGATTGTTGCATGAGAATTATTTAATTTATGTTATAATTATAATAATTATGTGCAGTTTGTTTATCTGTATGTATTATTCTTGTAAACTAGTTTTATATAGGTGACAATGTCGATGTTTTTCCTGTATTTTTTAGCATTTATTCATTAGTTCATGGAAGTTTTACCATAGTAGGTATGTCGTATTATAATTTTTATTTTGAATAGTCATAGGCACTTGTGGAACATCAGGTGAATGTTTCGGAAGGATAACTCAATAGAAGAGAACCGACAAGAAACTTATGAATACAAAGTGAGCGGTAAGAGAGACAGGGAGGCCTCGAATGACCTTCGAAAAAACAGTATCTATGATACTGGAGGAAGGTCACGTAAAAAGCAGGAGGACCCCCCGGAGGGCATGTATGAAGAGGTTGATGTCTGTGGCCGAGACGAAAGAGGTATGCAGGGACCGTAGCGTTTGGCGCTCCGTCGTCTCTGGCTACCCCGCAAGGGATATGGCGTGAAGGTAAGTAAGTAAGTAAGTAAGTAAATTGTAGTATTCATTATTGAGGCTGTCATAATTGATATGTGAAAACAAATTCAAGTAAGATTTAATACCTAGAGGATACAAGACTAAGCACACCATACTAAAAACTCCAACAGAACATAAAAAGTAATAGTGATTATATAATGAATGATTTTGAAGTATCCTTTTAGGAGTGGTTAGAATGAAGGAGTAGAGATAAAAGGTAAATATTACATACACGGAACATACAGACATTATACCTACTTAATAGTAAAAGTTAATTTTTATTAACGTCATAACTCTCATAATAACTGTGTACAAAAGCTTATTGAAATATTTTAATAGTATTACGCTCATACATTTATTGCATAATATCACAGTATTTTCCATTCAAAAACTATAATTGGGAGAGAAATTGATAAAATTATTTATATACATTATAAAGTATTGAGAATTACGAGCACTTTCATATTTATTTTTTAATTTTAATTACCATTGCAATATTCAATACTTATGTTTTATTGTATTATGAAAAGTATGGGCTTACTGTCAGGGTTTATTAAAATTTATAATAAACATAATACCAGCTATTTTCAGGTGAAAAGAGATAACTTTTCGAGCTGGAGCTGAATAAAGTTTTGTATGGAACTGACTTTCAATAGTTTAATTTTTGATTCCCTGTCTGATACAGTTAATACTTTTTGTACGAAGTATTGTACCTTTTTGGACAATAACTGAGAATTATAACGTTAAAATATAATGAAAAATGTTAAAATAGTTTCGCGTCCATTGTTACAAAAACGAGTACAATAACGGTCAGAGTATGCGGGACCCGTCCCAGTTGAGATACCCGCTGACCGTGGGAGGAATGCTTCCCTGAACTCACTTCTAATTGAATGATGAACCACTAAATATATGTACCGTACATATATACATACTACAAACAGACAATGTCTACGACCCGACTCGTACTTTCATTGCATTACAAAATACTGCTAATATCTGGTATTACAAGTTTGGGAGAAATCTACTCTCTCTATTTATCTCTAAGCAAATAGCTATTACATGCATATCATGACCTATGCCTTCAAACTTTTACTATTCAAATAATAATGTATATGTAAAAAACTATTTAATACAATAATATAATTATTTATTATCAGTTGAAATCTGAAGTGAGGACAATTGTTGTTTTTAAATTCTAAAAATATTATCCAACACTAGCATTTGCTTGCGACTTCTTCTGTTCCCTTTTACTCTAATATAAGTCACCTATCATTCAAATGTAGCGACAGCAGAGCAGCAAACGCTGCTAACGCTGCAAACCTGGTAATAATTATTAATTTAGTGAAGTTACATAACACCTAACTGTATATTTATTTATAAAATTCTGGTACACCGTGCAACACAGGTGCTGTAACACATGTATCAATACAATGTTTCCTAAACGCTTCTGTAACGGCAATTGTATTATGTGTACAGATTATAATTTATTATGTGATTCATAAGTTATATGATTTACGTGCTTTATTATCTTTGAACATCTTTTTTAGGTAAGATATATAACATTTATATAAGTTTATTTAATATAAAACCTTTTTACAATATATTTCAATGATATTTGGAATATAGATCAGAGAAGTTCAAAGTCATTTATGTAATGTTACAGATAATATCGTATGCATATAATTTTTATTTAGGGAACAGTTGTATTTTCAAAGGTTTTGCTTAGAATAAGAATTTTTACTTTAACGTATAATTTACCTTACATTTAAGAGATACATGTCATATAAAAATGACATCATTCTCGTTAAAATAACATTTTAATACAGAATTATAGTTAAGCTCACAAAAAAGCTCCTAGACATATAAAGGTATATGATATTAATGCACATAGAAATCGTAATTACACGTGTTAACTATAGTTATAGGGACGTAATATGTCCAAATACAAATATATATATATATATATATATATATATATATATTATTTGGGCATTATATTAAAAATGAAAAATATATATGTATAATGCCCACGAAAAATAGCAAACAAATGTCCACCAAGCTCACAATGTAATATCAATATGTTAGTTGACCTGGCACTTGATAGATTGGATCATAAAATCTCTGCATTAGATATGTAGCTTCGCTAAATATCTACGGCGACAGTTTTCCTGATTTATTACTAGCCGTCTGGGCCCTAATGGAGTGGCTCTTCTAATTCATCCCCCGGAGGCAAATAATTATGTGCTTAAAGTCCGAGGGACGATCTAAACTGTCGCTGGAGCCATTTAGCTTCCTCCCATTCTACATTAATATATAAACATTAATATTATCAAAATCAGGAAGCGTTAATAAAAATTGTAACGGTATAAATTGATGTTAACGGATTTAGTTTGCTTTCTATTGTGTTTTATTTACAGGCTGTCCACGTGCTCACTCTGAATAACAATTTGTATACCACCTGTTGTACCGAATGAGATATAGATCAGATAGGTATTCAATGTAAAGGAAACTGAACGTATTTGTGTAATTTAAGATCCAAATATATTTCATATTATTATTGTTTATTACATGATATAGTTATGATGTTGAAATGACCTACCAGAGACCGTGCTTGCGTCATGGCAAGGTCATGAATCCTAAACAAAAATAACTCGTTTATGGCGACAACGCATTTGCGTATAAATATATATAGATATATATAGTGATAATACAAGAATGAATGAACTTTTAAATAAAGATTAAAGATAAGATCAGTTTTTTAAACATTCTTTCAAGTAAGTGGTACAAATCTGAGACGCATATAGAATTATTTAATTTGTTTATCCTTATTTAACTTGTTGAGCATCACGCGACGTGCTCAAAAACCTAAACTAAACATCCACCTGTCAAGTCGAATGACATCACTCCTCCAAGAAAGTTGTGTTATTTATTCAGAGGTGCGTCAGTGTGTTTGTTAATATCGTCGTCGATAGCTTTTGGATGTTTAAATGGTTTTTGAGTATTTCAGTGTTAGGTGTGTCTGGGTGGGTTGTAATTACACTGACAATTATCCGTTGCTATTGTTCTGTTGTCAGAATCATTGGAGCGTGATCTGGGCCTTGATCGTAAATATGTCGAGATGTCTCTTTAATTAAAGAAAACATATCTCTGATTAACTACTGTAATATGAAAAAAATGGGATTTTTTGTTAAATTATTCTAAAAACGTATATAGTGACATAAATAGCATAAAGCTGGCAACATTTCTAGTAACAAACATTGTATTTAAAATACTGTACGAATGCATAGAAAATGCAACAATGTCCCGCTTGATTAGTCACGCCGTGTCTAGATATTCAGTGGACTACAACACATGACCGCCGCCGCTGTGGGAGATACGTGAAAAAAGATAATTGGTAAAAGCTACGTTTCCCTGCACCTTCATCTCCTATTTAGAAAGCATGTCGAAGCCAGCTCTGATGAACCGAAACTTGATAAACCACAACAAACTATAGTTTTCACTCTATCTAGGTCATACGCCAACCTGTTCATTACTATACTTATTTAAAATTGCATTTTTAAACCTATTCTGTAGTCAAACAAAGTAAATCGTGATATTATACTAACTTTTGCCCTTTTTGATAAAAAAATGCAACTAAAATTCCTTAAAGGATACCGCTGGAGGAATAACAAACTGGAGTTGTGTAGGAGTTGCAGCAGTGCAGACATGGTTTAAAATCTACGAGGCTTATAAACCACCTTGACAAAGTTCTTAAGAATAAAATCTTTAAAAAAAACGATTCTTTCTCAATCTCTATACAAATATGATATAATATTTCAGCTTTTAATGTCCAAAAGTTTAGGACCGAACGTTAAAATTAAATATAAAGGTAACTTCAAACTTTTAACAATAACTCATTATAATTACTCAGAAGTCAAATTTAAATAAGGTAACTGTACTCAACCAGGTTTAAAAATTGTACAAAACTAAAACGTAAAACACGAATTTTATTTGTCAAAAAACGTAAATTAAAACATTCAACATTTTCGAGCTCCAAAGTTTTTATGGCACAGAAAAAGAATTGTTAAAAATATGGTTCAGTTATTCCGACGGAATTGTCGAGATTTAAAAAGTTTTGAAAACTACCATTTCAAGTATTTAGTCAATATACCAACTGCAGGTTATTAATTAGTTTGTGAATAATTTCTCTTAAGATACTTATTTTGTGATACATACATATTAATAGAATTATAACGATCCCATTTTCACCGTTTGAAATATCGCATTTTTCTTATAATTGTATACATACATACATACTTGTGTAATTTTCAATCATTACCATTTAATGATGTGTTTAAAAAATTATTAACATTAAACAACTTTCACACAAAATTTGAAAGGTGGTAAAATATTTCACCCTGTAAATATATATATATATATATATAATATTTTAATAAAAACCTTAATAAAACATTAAGATATTACTGCCAATAAGCTTTAGGGTGAGTGCAGCAATTATATATAGTGGTATGTATTTAAAAAAAAAAAATAATTTTTATAAATACAATAGTATCTCAGATTGTAATATTTAAAGAACGTATCTAGCGCTCTCGTAGCACTTGGTGAAATACTTATAAAATAGCTTTTCTACTTAGAGAAAGCCGATAATAAAAGTCGCGCAGTTGCAAATAGAATAAATAAAGGGGAAAATCGTTAAAGATATATCCAAGATAATTCCTCGTTATTCGGATTTATCTTTAGAGATAAGGGATTTATGAGGGATTTCTCCCCTCATTTAGGGAGGGTGCCTTGCACGCAGTACTCTGTACGGTTTCTTTTAGCGCCCTCCAGATTGCATCTTACGTTTTGCAATAATGATACCCTATTATTAATAATTTTAAATTATTATTTAAATTATAATCATATTATTAATATTTTATTACTATTTTTCGTAACATTATATAGTTATGCAGTAATTTATGTATTAGCTAATAATAACTTTACTTGCAATAAGTGAAAGGTTGTTTATATTTGACGAATAACATGTTAATTTCTTTTCTATAGGTCAATCATGCATATTGACTTGATGTATTAAAGTGCCCATGAAAAAACATTTAATAGCAATCATTTATATTTAAAAATTACCATCGGATTTATGTGAAAGTTTGAGCTTTATTTGTTTTAACCAAGTACATACATTAAATGTTAATTATACATTAACAACCATAGAAAATACGCTTAAAATACAATAGTAATAGAATCAGCGTTTATTCAGAAGCTTCGTCAATGGTGCATCCTCTATATATTTATCATTATATACATCAGTAGGACCAAAGTCATTTTTACTACTCAGCACTAAAAAAAAGTCCCTGAATCTATTTTAAAATAGTTCAGGAAAATAAATCATTATTACCATGATAATTGCATTAGCAATTAAACGCACGAATGAAACAAATGTAGTATCATTTATAACATAAATATTAATGTTTGAATTGTTTAAAACATTCCGCGATAATTAATAAATGTTAAAAATTTCACATATCAACCGTTCGTACCGCGTAATAGTAGGTATAATTGTTCTCGGTCCCAGCATTTTTGCATCATTGCATATTCACACTTACGTAAAGCGCCCCAAATAGCTCGCAAATGTAAGCATATAAATAGAAAATAAGAGTAACAATATTGGGATAACATTGTCCACGTATTGTGATTACAGACTTTTATAATTAAAACACAATACTTACCACATCTATCCAGCCACCCTTCAGCGCGGCAAGGGAAGGGGATCCCAATAGGAATTTCATGATACATCTTGCACACAAATCACAAAAAAAATAATCACTGCTAAAAGTTTCGCGCCAACGCCATTATTATAATTCACTAACACGCGCACTGACTGCAACTAATCAGCCGAACAGTTGAGCACTTCACAATGTGACTCCCAAATCACCGCACCTCACTTTCACCTACTGATTTAAAAAAAAAAAAATAACTAAGTTACCAGCATTAAAACAATGCGAAAAGCGCATTGCATTTGCGCATTTAACAATTATCTACATTTTTATCTAAACTAATTAATGGATCGCATATGACAATTAATAAAATAGATGATAGTTGATTAAGTTATATTAATTAATATATCTATCTTAGTTATTGCGAAATGCCATATAAATTATTTAATGTTACTAGAGAATTTTTAAGAGTAAGAGATTACTGGGCACCCTCCAAAAACTTTTTTGAAGGTATATCAAAATATCATTTATAATTTGACCATAAAATTTATGTTTTTTTAAATTAAGTTATATATATTATATTTTATTATTTATTTAAATGTTGTATACTTTTTATGGTATTTTATTATAATTATTTTTAAACTTATTATTGTTGTATGCATAATTACCGATTAAATTTAAATGTTATAAACATGAAGTTAAAATATTTATTTTTATACATATTAAAGAAATTTAATAGCGATAAATGTTTTGTTTACGTGATTAGAACACTACGCAAAGCTAATTACACATCCGTCACGAACACTAGCACAGAAAAAACTGATTCGTTGAACGGTATCCGCTAAGGCGCCGAATCACTAATGTCAAAAACTCTGTTTTGCTCAGAGAGGAGTGAAACCAAGTCCAGAGTCCAGACAATATCCTTTTGAACTCGGCTTTTTTCGTGTAATTAAAAAAGGATAGCAAATTATGTCTCTATCATGCCTTATCGATCGAAAACGTATAATTGCGCGCGCATTTCAATAAAACGTTATGTGTACCCACAATTCACTTACTTTAATCATGAAACTTTTTAATATATGTCATTTAAAGAACTTCCTCACTGTTTAATTTTAGAGATTCAATGTATAATTATATCTGAATACTACTTTATATTTACCTAAGGTAAATATTTTTAAATGTAATGAAAACCAGAGACAACTCTTTTTTTTTATTCATAGTCATAGTTAATAAGGGTACTACAAAAAACATAAGGATTAAAAAAAAACAGTTAATTCCTTTATTTTACTAAGTAATAAATACACTTATAAAAATATTTTTAATTTTTTTATGTATATACTGTACCTTATTTCATTTTGACAAGTGACAAGGCACTCTTATTGAGGATTGCACAAAAGTCAAAGCGACAAAGTTAAAATAGTCTATGCTTCAAGATGGCTCTGAAAGCACTTGTCGGGCAGAGTAAGTGAAAAATATTATTTTTTATATTGAAAACGTTAATTTATTAAGATTTTTATAATTAATTACTATTATAGTGTACTAATCATTTTGTGTACTATTAGTTTGGCACCTCCTAATCAGCCAATTCATATTCATGGATGAAACCTTATCAATGACTAATATTTCTTTAATAATGTTTTAAATTGGATATGTAATCATTATAAACATGGTGAAATTGTTGTTTGTAAATATTTACTATATAAGTTTTTTTTAGTGAAATGTCACTAATATTTTGCAGATTTTACATTTCATTATTTTTAGTTTTTCTTTAGTAAAATTGAAAGCCGTGAATGTTATCGTAATATTGATTGAGACATCGTTACCATTAGTCATTGTGTGTAACTCTAGACTTAACTATTAACGTATGTCGCTAGCTGACCTAGGTGTTTATTATTGATTTTCTTATGTCACTTTGGGGGTGGGTAGCCTAAATACGTCATACTTTGTACTTACGAAATAGTGACACAGAACATATTTATGTAATTAGATTATATTATAACTGTAAACAAACAGAATTGTATGAATAGATATCATTTTCAGCTCAACAAATTGTTGGTATCTATTTCTATAAATTGTTATATTCATGAATGTTCATCATATGTAATAATAAATTACAGAATGTTCTTTTAGAAAAATAATGATGTTTAAATTTATATATTTTACTACACTGTAGTAGTATAAACTTGGAATTTTTAGTTATATTTTCCATTACTAATTCCGTTTAGATATTCCTTGAACTTCCTCAAATATTTTAAGATCAAAATTAGCCAAATTAGTGCAGTTAGTCACGAGTTTTAGCACCACAAATATATGTATATAATATATAATATATATATATATATATATATATATATATATATATATATATATAGACAATGATATGTAATATCCAATTAACATATGTAATATGTATTAATTTCATTAGTATTATAGAAACAAGATCAAAACACACATAAATGTGTTAAGTCGATACATTGAATGTGTAACATTTCTATCACGTTTATATTTATAATGTTTGCTTATCATTTTGTTATGTAATAGCAAAGGACATGAGAAAGGAGTAAATTGAAGTATCTGAAGACATTTCCAGATTAGAATACCCTTATCAAAGTTTGTAAATTTTGACAGAATTACTACTAATGTAAATAATTATGTTACATCAAGATTTTAGACGAAATTCTCGATTATTAACCATGAAATAGTATAAATCTTTATGAACCTTAATTCATTTCCTCTCCATAATATAACATTGGCATAAAAATATCCTACTTTAGTAAAGTAGGATATTTTTGTGCTAGTACTCGACTTTAATGTCAGTGAGGAGAGGATTTTAACATGCAATATCTAAGCAGACAATATAATGGAAAAGTAAAAGACATAGGCAAAACATTCAGATTTAATAATAACATAGATTTTTTAAATATTAACAACTTTAAGTAATTTGAAACTACATTAAATTAAAGGGCTATTTCATATAAAAAAAATAAGAATAATCCCAAAGCTGTAAATAAATTATTAAATAATTGGAACTATATATATTTTTACAGAGATTATGAACGAGGTGATCCGCTATCGCGGAAAAGGCAAGGAGCGTATAGAATGGCGGATCCTTATAGTGGACCAGCTCTCCATGCGTATGGTGTCAGCTTGCTGCAAAATGCACGACATCTCCGCAGAGGGGATTACATGTAAGATAATGCTACCTTATTGATTTTTTATGGGTGTCTGTGTGTGTGGTGTGTGTATGTGTGTGTGTATCTTAATATGTATGAATTACATTTAACTTTACTCAATACATGATATTAAATTACAACAATATATTAGCTGCTACAAATTATACATGGCATATTAAACTTAATTTCATTTAATATGAACCTGTTTTTTTTTTATAAAAACTTGCATATAATATTAACACAATACTTGATTTTGTTAAAATTTTACTTGAAAAAGTTAGTGTTATTTATAATTTTGAAATGACTATTTTTCAACATAATAATTTTACAAACAATATGTTCCAGTGGTGGAAGACATCCACAAGAAGAGGGAGCCGCTGTACACTATGGACGGGATTTACCTCATCACTCCGTCAGAGAAGTCAGTGCATGCACTAATTAATGATTTTTCTGTCGGCAACCGCATAATGTACAAGGCTGCACATGTCTTCTTCACTGAAGGTAATATTTAATTTATTATTATGGTAATACAATTTGCTAGTTTTTTTTTTTGCTTTTCTGTTTAGTTGCGGTTGCAATATTTTTTTTTATTTTATTTTGCAGCCTGTCCCGATGTTCTGTTTGATACATTGTCACGTAGTCACGTAGCTAAATATATCAAAACATTAAAGGAAATCAACATAGCATTTGTACCGTATGAACAACAGGTTTGTTTCATGTTATTATTACATTTTATTTGAGCTGTATCTAACAAAAAGTATGTTTTAAACAAATATATATCAAAACTAAATTATTATAGATAGATAGAGTATACATATTGTACACCAAACTAAAAAAATTAAAACATAGGGATTGAAAAGAACAAATCATAAGAGGTAGGGTACAAATAAGGGTCTTATCGCTAAGTGGTGATTTCTTCAAGACAAGAGTGATCACAATAGAATGCTTTTTAATGCTTTGGTGTCTTGTAGTTTTGTAGACTTGCTTGCTAGAATCTTATCTAATACTTACAAACTAATTTAAGTATAACTATACTTAATAATGTTGTATGATCACAGGATTGATAACCAATTTCTACTTCAATTGCTTATTTCATGTGTATGTAATATCAAGATTATATTTGTTTAGAATTGAATACTTAAAAATCATTATAATATACACATTTTTAAAAGTGACTATGAAGTTTAAATAATAATTATTTCTCCTACATTAATCTTGGAATTTAATCACACAATGCAATGTAACATTAGTTGTAAATAAGTTTTATATCTGAAAAGAATTTGTTTTCATACACTGTTCATTATTCCTGTGGTATTTTGTAAATTTTGTATATACATATATAAGTATATATATATATTGTTAATTGTCTAAGTCATACAATTATTTTGCACGCTGCCATGATTAGTGTGTCCCGAGGAATTGTTCAATGAACTGTGCAAATCATCGGCGGCTAGGAAAATCAAAACTCTCAAGGAAATCAACATTGCCTTCTTACCTTACGAGAGTCAGGTAACTTTTAGTGATGAAATATGAAACAACAAAACTGTTTGTAGAAATCACTTTCTTTTTTTGATATAGATTAAGGAAACCACATGTAAATAACTTTATATGTGAGTAATGTAAATAGGAATGTTTTAAAACAATTTTTTTTAGCCAGTTAAAAAATAATTATAATGTATGTGTTACACAGGTGTTCTCCCTGGACTCCCCGGACACGTTCCAGTGCATGTACAACCCGGAGCTGACCCAGACCCGCAACGCCAACATGGAGCGCATCGCGGAGCAGATAGCCACCCTCTGCGCCACCCTCGGGGAGTACCCCTCTGTGCGGTATCGCAGGTAATTATTAAATGTATAAATATAATTAAAATGTCTGTTTGTAATTACAAATTAACCGATTTTTAACCGACTTAATAAAAACTTGTTTTAAAATGTTCTCTGTCTGTCTGTCTGTCTGTTGTTTGATCCAGTTAATCTTTAAAACTGCTGGACCGATCTTAGTAAGACTTTGGCTGGCAGATAGTTAATGTTATAAGTAGCAATTTAGATTTTTTTATTTAAATAAATATATATTCTAACTAACACAGCAGTTAGTCATAAAATATTTAACTCTAGTTGCACAGTTTCAAATAGAAGTACTTTTTTTAGTTTTTTATAATCTCCACACTTTATACCTTTGTAACATGTACTTATTATTTATATTCTAGTGACTGGGAGCGCAATGTAGAACTTGCACAGCTTATTCAACAGAAGCTGGACGCTTACAAGGTAATTTTAACATATACACTTCTATATGTATGTATATATATATATATATTTAAACATTAGAACAGCTAAAGTAGAGTATTTGTTATGGTTAAATTGACTTATCACCCATATATAATTACAAGTAACTCAATGTTAGTTGTATTAAGATTTTAAGTGTTATATAAAAAATAGGAAAAATAAATGCAAGTAATATTATATAATATTTATATGTGACATTAACATTTATCAGGCGGACGAGCCGACGATGGGCGAGGGTCCGGAGAAGGCGCGCTCTCAGCTGCTGGTGCTGGACCGGGGCTTCGACTGCGTGTCGCCGCTCCTTCACGAGCTCACCCTGCAGGCCATGGCCTACGACCTGCTGCCCATCGAGAACGACGTCTACAAGTTAGTATTACTTACACATGAGCATTTAGTGTTGCCAGTGTTACTATTAGAAAACATTTTTGCACATTTGGAGATACTTATTCATCATACTACCAAGATGGGGAACGGTCTCTGTTTTCGAGAGCACTTCTCTCAATGCCTCGCCAAGTATCAGAATACTGGGTATCGACATTTCGAGTGACTGTCGGTTTCGTGATCATCTGGAGAGCAAGGCCAAATTGACTTTGATGAGAATGGGTGTGAACAATAGAGCGAGGCAGTACTTTAAGCCTGGCCAAATACTTGCGCTATATAAGACGCAGGTACACATGGAGTAATGTTCCCAATATCAGCTTCTATTTTTTAACCGTGTACAACCGTTTGCCCGTGTGTGGAATAGCAGTTCGGATTGTTGGGCACCCGGTGCTCTGCGAATTGCTGGACTCTGGCATTGCGTATAGATGTGGTCAGTTTGTGCGTCTTCATTCGCTTCATTTGTAAGACCTGGATGCGGGGCGATCCTCTACTGTGCGGTTTTTTAGGACCATTTTTCCACATACCACCAATATGTGGAAGGAACTCCCTTACGCGGTATTTTCGGATCGATACAACATGGGCACCTTCAATACAAGCTACTCCCTCCTCTAAGGGCGGCAACGCTCTTGCAATTTCCCGGATGTTGTAAAGTTTGCTGGCGGCGGTGATCACGCACGCTGGTTTGCCCACTTCTTACATAAAAAAAAAATATGTCTAGAATACAAATTTGAAATTTAACCATAATTATTTACAGGTACGAAGCATCTCAAGGTCACATGAAGGAAGTGCTTCTGGACGAGAACGACGAGTTGTGGGTGGAGCTGCGTCACCAGCACATCGCAGTGGTCTCCACGTCCGTCACCAAGAACCTTAAGAAGTTCACAGAGTCCAAGCGTATGGGAGGAGGTTAGTTTTATTTTAAAGTATACATCTAATTTAATCGTTGTTAAATTTCTTTTAAAAAGAGCAAATCTTGAGTTTCTGGCCGAATCTTCAGCAGAGCAGCATTCCGAGTGATGGTGGCTTACTCACGGACTGACTACACTGAGTTATATTTAATAGTTGACACTTCAAAAGTGCCTATAAATAAATTCATTAAGAAAGATAATTTGAATTGAGATTCAAAATTTATATTTTAAAATTCTTTTTAAAGAACCCAACTATCTTGTATCTTAAATAGAAAATATAAACACCACAGGTGATAAGCAATCCATGCGTGATCTGTCTCAAATGATCAAGAAAATGCCGCAGTACCAGAAGGAGTTGTCGAAGTACGCAACACATTTGCGTCTCGCCGAAGACTGCATGAAGACTTACCAGGGTTACATCGACAAGCTGTGTAAGGTTGAACAGGTACTATATAAATATAAATAACTATATAATATAAATAATATTAAACAAATTCTTCTAATCACTTGTCTATGTTGTCAGGATCTTGCTATGGGCACCGATGCCGAGGGTGAGAAAATCAAAGATCACATGAGGGGAATCGTTCCCGTCCTTCTGGATCAGGTAATTTGGACTATTTTAATATATTTCTAATATGGAATGATACAAAAATGTTAACCTTGAGAGAACCTTTATACAAACTACAGTGCAATGACGACTAAACTACAAATCTAATTCCAGTCCATCAAGAACGGCGACAAGATGCGTATAATAGCGCTGTACATAATGTCCAAGAACGGCATCTCGGAGGAGAACCTGAACCGCCTGGTGACGCACGCGCAGCTGGACCCCTCCGACAAGCAGGCGCTGCTCAACCTCGCCAACCTGGGACTCAACGTGGTCGTCGACGTACGTACTGCAGCAACACTGTCACCTGCACTTGACTGACGACACTCGGGGATCTATTGTAGATTGATTGATGAATTGTTGATTGATTCAATAATTTGATTGATTGATTTGATGTATTGTGGATTGATTGTGATGGAAGGATAACCAACAGATTATACTTTAATGCAGGAATTGTTTAAGAAGTCTAATAGTTCAGTATATAGAGAAACTAATAACGAAATATGTTTCGAAAGAACAAACTGTACCAATATGAATATTTACGAATTTGATAGTGTTCCTGGCCACCTTGCATTTTCGATCACAAAGTATATCCATAGAGATATGAGACTATTAACTATATCTTAATATATAAAGCACAAAGACACTCACTCACTGACTCATTCATCGCTCTACAGCCCAAGCCGTAATACCTAGAAAGCTGAAATTTAGACACAAGACTCCTGACATATTGAATAGGTGCAATAAGAAAGGATTTTGCAAAGGTCCAAACCGCTCCAAAGTTACAGCTAAAAAACTGCAAAGTTTACCCCCCACTCCCTCTCTTCTTCCATTGCATTGCAGTAGAAATTAAAATTATTTGGCCAGTCACTTTATTTATTCTCAACACGCTGCGATGTGAGAAACAAGAGTGTACCTACAACCCGATAGGAATGAAACTCTGTATTTATCAAACTCAAGGCTTTCCTGCACTGATAGCGAGTCATGATGGGTTGGAGGATAGAGCGTGTATGTGGGAAGGGTAGGGTCATGGGTTCAATACTCACGAAAGTCAGTTTTTTTTGTTTATTCCCGTCGCGAAGCACGGGTAACCTGCTAGTATGTTATAAATATATCTTTTGTAGTGTGAATAATAATATAAAATTGCGTATCGTCCTTCCAGGGTAACCGTAAGAAGCAGTACCAGGTGCCGCGCAAGGAGAGGATCACCGAGCAGACGTACCAGATGTCACGGTGGACGCCCGTCCTCAAGGTAGGTGTTATCCAAGCTGCTGAACCGATTGTGATGAAATTTTGTACTATGAGTCCTGAGGAAGGACAAATAATTTCAACAAAAAATTTATTTCGCTCTAAAATTTGTTTTTATTCGTTTTGCATAATTTTTATAACTTTGAAATATGTGAAATAACGCGTGTTAAGTTTATATTGATCAAAATGAAACATTTGGGGATTTACTTGTTAATACATGTACATTAAATATGAAAATAACGTAATTTATAGCCGATTTGTGGCAGAATTTTCTTTCTATGCGGGTGAAGACACGAGCAACACCTAGTCTATTAAACTGTCATATAAAGTATTAGTATTAATATATTATATAATTTCAAATTGATGGTAGTTTTGAAACTCGAAGCCAAACATAGTGATAATAAATGTGTATTACATGTAACATATGTGCAGGATATAATGGAGGACTCCATCGAGGACAAGCTGGACCAGCGACACTTCCCATTCCTGGCGGGACGCGCGCAGACGTCGGGCTACCAGGCTCCTACCAGGTATTCAATATATATAATTTGGTATAATCTATATATGTAACAAAATTCCTGGGCACAGCTAGTTTAATATAAAAAAAACTCATTTAAAATAAATTATTTTTTCTGTTACAGCGTGCGCTACGGTCACTGGCACAAGGACAAGGCGCAGCAGACTATTAAGAACGTTCCTCGTCTGATCGTCTTCGTGGTCGGAGGTGAGCTTAATCGATATAAAGACATACATACATAGGTTAATACTTTATACCTTTTAATGAACGTTATCAGGAGTATGAAATTTGGATTACTAGACTTAATATGCAGGAGGGGTGCAAAAGCGAATATATTGAAAATAATTATACATGAAATTGTAAAAAATACTACCCATACACATACTGCGTTTGGCACACACATACACATATAAATAAAAATATTTTTATTTACATTGCTACAGCCAAGTATATAATTTTACGCAGACTAAATTGAAATAATAAAAATAAAAAGATAAAATAATTAAAGAAGGCTGCCTTTTTTTTTAAACTATCGATATTATTCAACCGTTGTTTTAATTTCGACCACAAGTATTAAATGCGTTAAATATTTAAAACAGACTATTTAATAATAATATTATTTGCAGTGGAGTTGTGACACAAACAACATCACGATAAATAACCACATGACTGTGATAGTATCAATTGTGTACATAATACACACTGCATACACGTGATACAGTATATATAAAAACATTATATTAAACAAATATTAGATTATGTATTATATAAAAATAACAGATTTTAAGTGATAAAATTGTGTATATATATATATACACATATATATATATACACAATTTTATCACGTATATATACACATACATAACATATTTAAAATTTGATATTTTTATGTAATACAAAATTTATTAATCATACAATAATACACACATATATATATATATATATATATATATATATAATTTTGTTATAATGTTATTTTTACAGGTGTCTGTTTCTCTGAGATCCGTTGTGCGTACGAAGTGACAGCTGCTCTTAAGAACTGGGAAGTCATAATCGGCTCGTCCCACATCCTCAACCCGGAGAGCTTCCTCGCAGACCTGTGCTCTCTCACCCCCTGAATTACAACCATAATTACTGTTAATTTATTAGTTTTAACCGATTATATACATTTAGTAGTAATACTATATTTATTTGACCTAATCTGTGTTTTGCTTATAACTAACTTGGATTGTGTCCTTACTATATGTGATATTATTTGCTATCACAATCATATATTGTTGTATTTTACCAGAGTGTTTATATTAATGTTTTATTAACGTTGACATATATTTTAGTTGTTTCCTCTAGTATTATATAATTATTAACGTAGCTCGTACTAAATTATTGTTTAATAAATCTGTTAATTTGATAATGATTTTATTAGATATGTACTGTTTATGCTTAAGTTATATCTGCTAACGCCAAAAGTTAGATCTTAATTCAATGGACATCAGAATAACACCAAGGACTCTGTATAGAAATTGTACCATTGAAAGTTAACAACTTCAGAAAGAAAGTATACAATATAATAAAGTGAAGTGTTTTTTAATTTGGTACTCATAATTAGAAAATATAATGTATTAGAAATTCTTAGTACAATATATATTGAATTGTTGTAGTTAACTTTTACATTCCATAGTTAACATAATGGTATATCTTCAAGTGTAGCAACTCTCTTAAACTTCGCTTCAATAATATATTAACTTAATTTTAATACATTATGTAGTATTAAATATTTAAACTAACATATCGAAAGCGATTGTTAGAAAGTTAAATTCGGATTGACCTGTGAGATAAATGTAATTAGTATAGTTATTGTTCGTGCAATTATAGAAATATGCATTTTATTGATCGGTAAGCGTGCATTATCTGTGTTTAATGTTATAATAAACATTTTTCGTCACTGCTGTTTTATTTATACCGTAAGTATTATTATATTTAGTTTATAAATAATGATTGCTTGTTTTTATTTTGTTTTTTTTTTCTGTCAACGCTATCAGACATTTTGTTTTAATAGAATGATACTAATATTTGTTGTATCTTAATGTCGGGAGAGTGACCTCGGAGGTTATCTTTTAAGATTCAGTGAAACAAAAGAGAGTCAGTCGTGAGGTTATTTCGCGTTTGAACGTACCTCTCTAACTAGAGTAAAGATGAGTAAGGATCTCGTTATTTTAGCGTACTCCGGTGGCTTGGATACGAGCTGCATTTTGAAATGGTAAGAATTTATTTTTGCTTCAATTATGTTCTATTTTTTTTCTTTTTTAAGTAATAATTTTTATAAAAATATCTTTGATGTAACATTATTATGAAACGGATATTTATTTCTTTGTATTTGTATGTAAAAAAGTTATTTTAAATTAGTTTATAATAGGGCAAAACGAAGATAGCAACAAATTAAGATTTTTAGAACACGTAGATTTTAATATATTTAAGCACTTACATACGAAATATTTTAGGATTTGAATTACGGAGTACTAACTAGATATTGCAAAGTTATAATACAGTTATAAAAATAAAATAGTTAACCGATTCAGTGCGGAAGACACCATAGTGGCGCCATGGATATCTTTTGCGTATGGCGGGTGGCACCCGAGGGGAGCCAAAATTTGAACCCCTAAAACTCAATTTTTTGACGTTTAAGAAAGATGTTTTGTAAACAAAAGTGTCTTTATTTGTCACGCAGATCCTACCTAGAGTGTCAGTTTTAGCAGATCACGTGATTTTACATACTTCAGGGATTGTAAACCTTTTCTATAAAAAAATATTATACTGTTTTGCAAATTTATTATAATAGTTCAAATCTGTGTTGTACGTATTTACTTACACATCCACTACATACATTACATAACCATCACCAGTAATATCAAATTTACCTGGACTGCCATAAAATTAAGGCCAGGTCAATATAGTTCATTTTTTGATAAACTGTAACTTTGTACAACAAAAACTATTTTTTTAAAAAGTTCTTTCAATTGTTATCTAATCTGTTGTTGTTTGTTGTGGTCATCACAAAGTCAGGCTAAGTAATATTTTTAACTAATTAGTTTAAAGAAATTATACCATAAATAAACATCTCGCACTGATTGATTCAGGAATATATTTTCTTTTTTTTGGCAATTCTAAAATAATATATAATATAATATCAAATATCTATCATAAATATAATCGGTCATAAAACTAGCGTTCAAAAAGAGTCGCGATACTTTACATCTCCAAATATCTAATTACTATAGTTGTTTTACTATAACAGTCCCTTTCGTAAACAGTAAGTTAGTAGAAACTGGATTAAGATATTCGTACTTTGGTTTTTATCTTTATCTGAATAAATCGCGTAATCAATTTTGATATTCTGTTAGAAACTTATCATTAATTTAAATTTTGATTTCAAACAACACACCAGAAAAGAACGCTCTACATGTCTCGAATGTTCATATTTAATTCTGTTACCATAGAAACAATAGATCTATCAAAAAACTTACAAAATGTTTACAACACCTGATAGAAATAAGAAACTTACCTTCCATTTCCGTTATATCACGTAGATAATCACTTCTATAAACACTAATCGAAAATATAAACCATACACTTTCGGTTTTGGGGGGCTACTAAACTTAAAACACGTGGAAACAGTTAAAAAAAACGATAAGTTACAATTCATGGCGGAGAACGCCTAAATGGTGCCATCAAAGTCCCTGGCGTTAGGCACCATAGTGGAGCCGCGAAATATTTGTTCGCCGCCAGGAGCAAAAGTTTGTCCAAAAGACCGCCGCATTGAATCGGTTAACAAGTTATTAGTTGCCATAGAATTGTGTGTCGTTGACAGCCCTCCGATAATAATTTAAGTCAAAGGGTATCTCATGATCTAAATATAGGGCTCAACATACTTATTACAGAAAAAATAAATATAACACTGAAGACTAAAGCAATAATCAAAGTTGAAGCAAGTCGTCAACAGACAAGGCAACGTACCAGCCATCACGATCAAGTTCTGGGCGGTTTCTAAAGCTACTTTTTACTATTTTTGCCAACCGTTCCTACCGCTATTTTGCACGGAGACTAACCGTAGTCATATCCCATACGGCAAAATCCGATCTCTAGGCCACTCTTTTTGCATCCAACTCGTTTTTGGACAGCCAATGGAAGACATCATAAATCAAATAGACTGGATGGCATGTCCCCTATAATCCTACGAAAATGGTACTTTGATTTGACTCCAGTATTAACGTGTCTACTTCGGCTCTTCTACCCTACCGTAGTCCCTGTCTCATGAAGGCGTGTTTACCACTCCCCTCAACACGTACCAATTATCGAAATACTGCACCTCGACATTTAGAGCAACTGTCGACCTCCAACCTTGATGAAATAGTGAGAGATCAATAGATTGGGGCAGTAATGCAAGCCTTACTAAAGACTTGCGCTCTATCAGACGTAGGTTTAGTCACACACGGAGACTTCTCATCTCTGGATCAACCCAATATCAGCAAGCCAGGATTGGATTGTCGACGACCCAATGTTCTGCGAACATGTGGACTCTTTGCATTGCGTAGAGACGTAGCTTCTTTGTGCGTTGTCTGTCGCATGTACAACGAGTGCTCCTATGAGCTATTTGATCTGGTACCAGCAGCCTATTTATATCATCCACCCCACAGCAAGTCACCGCCTGCAATACCATCCGTACCACCTGGGTGCGAACCTCTTCCACGTACCACAGAGACGTGGAATGAACTTCTTTTGACGGGGTTTCTGGATCGATACGACATGGGTACTTTCATATGGGATATATACTCCCACCTTCAAGGAAAGTTCCTCGGATGTTGTAAGTGCTCGTGGGCGGCGGTGATAACTTATCATTAGCCACTGGCTCGCTCTTTTGCCCTCCTCTCACATATAAGTTAAACTATTTTCACTGTATGGACATTTATATATTTAAAATCCACACACTTGCAGGAAATTATTCTGGGAGCTGTGCCTTCAACCATTTATTTTTATTTTATTTCTTTTGGATTCAGCCCAAAAAACACTGAACAAGTACACTTGGTACAGTTAGGGTATACTCAAAGTAGGTTTTTACATCTAAGCAGTGTACAATTAATAGGGAAATAATCTAAGCAGTTCTAAAAATATATCGATATATCTTAACAAATAGTCCAAAAGTTCGTGGAATGGAGAGGATGGAGCGGCGGTAGGGGCGCTCGCTTGGTGTCATACGAATCGGAGACTCATCATTAGTATAAATACCGAGTTTCAACCCGATTGCGTCCCTGGGTATGACAAAAGTCAGTGCAAGATGGGTACCGAGAATGCTCACGCCGTTTCAGAAAGAGCAGCGCGTCGATGCGTCAAAGCATTTTTTGGAGTTGTGTGGAGATAAACCTGCAGAGATTTTGCACCGAATTGTTACGGGAGGTGAAACATGGGTTCATCACTTTGAGTCTGAGTCCAAACAAGAGTCCATGCATTGGCATAACAAGGGGACACAACCGCCAAAGAAATTCAAGGTGACGGAGTCAGCTGGCAAGATGATGGCTACTGTTTTTTGGGATTGTGAGGGGATAATCTTGATTGATTACAAAGAAAAGGGAAGGACTATAACCGGAGAATACTACGCAACGAAATTAAAGGATTAAAAAAATTAAAGGATGCCATCAAGGAAAAGCAGCGAGGAAAATTGACAAAGGATGTGTTGCTCTTGCAAGAGAACGCGCCGGTTCACAAGAGCAGAATTGCAATGGCTGCTCTGCACACGCATGGGTTCGAATCCCTAGTTCACCTACCCTACAGTCCAGACCTGGCCCCAAGTGACTTTTTTTTATTCCCCAATTTAAAAAAAGACTTAGGGGAAAGAAATTTTCCGACGACAATGAGATAAGGAAGGCAATTTCGGCTCATTTTGATGGAAAAGATAAAACATATTTTTATAGTGGTTTAGAAAAAATAATTCATAGGTCTAATAAATGTATTGAGCTTAAGGATGGTTATATTGAAAAGGAAAAATAGTTTTGTTGTTTTATTTTATTAAGATCCCTTTCATTCCACGAACTTTTGGACCTCCCCTCGTAGATATTAATTCTAAAGACTAACTACTAACTAAGATGTATTGTAAGTTCAATATAAGTACATGGCAATAGATTTTTTCTTGTAGATATTTATTCTGATGTACCTACCTATTTCAGGTGCACCTATGATATATATGATATGTTACATCTATCTATTAAGTCCATCTGTTACCTATGTTTGTTTCTTGCACCTTAAAGTCAACGAAAAGTAATTATATATTTTTAAGGTTTATTCACAAGAACTATGACGTTGTATGCTATATGGCCGACATCGGTCAAGATGAAGATTTTGAAAAGGCTCGCCAGAAAGCTAAACTCATTGGTGCTAAAGACGTAAGTGAATTACAATTTTGTTAACACATTTTTTTTATGTAGTTGCTATTATTTATTAATTGTTGCTATTATTAATATACACACCACGTACATTCAACTAATGCCTAATAATACATTTGTATGATAAATTGTTTATAATATAATTGCCATCCTTATCGGTGTTTGTATTATAAAGGCATCGTTCGACTGCTAGAAAGTAATAATTATTAATTAATTAATAAAAACCTTACCTCACTACTGCGTGGTTTCAGCTAAAGTATCAGACGAGAACCCGGACGACATACAAAAAAACTATACTTTCTTTAAATGTACATCAAAATAAATAGTGTTAACTTATGCCGCTGTATTAGATATAGGTTTCCATAAAATATAATATATTAGTGTCGTCTCCGTGAATGGTTCAAGGGCAAACAAGAAGAGAGAAATGTTGAGCACTTAAAAAAAAATTCAAGCACTTCAATAATGTACCTTTCATTGTAACCATAATTAACTGAAAAACACAAAGACAATCTTGAGCTTAAAACTATAGAGGCTATAAGCTTTGATCACCTGAAAACAGAATTCCACCATCAACCATGAAACTTCATACAATTTTACATTTATATTACTCAATACCCTAATACAATAATATTCTTTGCTTCTATAAACGTAAAGGTCATAGTAGAAGATTTGCGACATGAGTTTGTTTCAAACTACATGCTGCCAGCGGTCCAGATGGGATTAGTCTATGAGAGTCGATACTACCTAGGAACCTCTGTAGCACGACCTTGCATCTCCGTGGGAATTGTAAATGCTGCTAAAAAATTAGGCGCTAAGTATGAATCATCTTATCTTATATTGTAAATAAATGTAATATTTAATTTGTTGCATATAATCATCATTCGTTGCCTCGTGACTAACTTGTAAATATTGATATTTTCATAATGATAAATACAGACAACTTAAGCCGATCATTACAAAGTATAACCTGTTTATTATGTATTATTTAATAACTTTTTATTTCAGATATATTTCTCATGGTGCAACTGGAAAGGGAAATGACCAAGTCCGCCTTGAATTAAGCGTTTATTCGTTATGGCCGGAAGGCAAGGTGTAATTAAAATTAAACTTTTAAATTAAAAAACTAATTATAGTTAGTAAATAATTTATTTAATGTCCAATTATATTACAGATTGCAATTTGCTTAAATAAAGGCTTTTAGATTTATTTCTGACTAGTAAAACATATCACAACACTAATAAAAATATATTAATGTAGGTACATTGAATGTGCTTTAAATTTTAATATCTCGTGTCGTCTAGATTATAGTACAGAATGTATTTGTACAATTGTTGAATGATTTGTTTGTTTCTCTGTGCTAAGCTGGTCTGGCTTACATAGAAAGTTAGGTAGCAGACGAAATCGCTGGGAAATCGAAATAGCTAGTTATATTATATATTTTTTTCATAATTATTTGCAGGTGATCGCACCATGGCGTTTGCCAGAATTTTTTAACAGATTTCAAGGAAGAAAAGATCTCATCGACTTTGCGAAACAAGAAAATATACCAGTTGCCGCCACACCAAAGGCTCCATGGTCTACCGATGAAAACATTATGCACATCAGGTACACATGGACAAGTTGATTCATGCTAATCATTCTCGTCGTACTTATAAATATCATATTCCTTTACTCTCTTTTTACTAACTAGAGTAAGTGTACAAAAACACTAATTTGTACAGTTTAATGGCAAACATCTTCAGTAAACATTATAAACTTTGGGCTTTCTGTTACAGATAAAAAATGTACATTTAAAACAAAAAAATAATACCTTATAGTTTAATTTACCTACCTATCTTGTAATGTAGATATGTGTTAATTTCCTATTTTTAACAACGATAGTTTTGTTTTTATATAACTTAGTTATTTATTTGACAGTTATGAGTCCGGTGTCCTTGAAGACCCATCGGCGGAACCTCCAAGTGGAATATACAAGATGACTCGCGATATACAGCAAACTGATGATTACCCCAGCACCATCGATATAACATTCGAAAAAGGTTTTCATTATTTAACTAACTATAAATAATAATAGTAATAAAAATACATATGTTACAAATTATATATTTTGTCCCTAAAGGTAGATAACCAGAAGTGCTCTCGCTCTGTTATTTTCGTTTATTTCAATTTCACATTATTAATCATAGGGTTACCAGTGTCTGCTACAATTCCTAGTGGACAAGAGAAAGCTCTTATTGTAACCGACCCGCTTACTTTAGTAAGCACACTGAACAAACTTGGCGGCCAGCATGGCGTTGGTCGCATTGATATTGTGGAAAACCGTTTCCTTGGACTTAAGGTACTTTCTACTTAAACGTAATTAAACTAGGGGCGCCAACAATCCCTCAATTTCGACTCGCTGCTCTCGCGAAATCTCGAGTGCCGTTTGCTTATTGAGCGAAGCGAGCCCGGTGTATTGACTCATCGTATCCCATTGACTTCAATGGGATATCAGTTTTTTTACATGATATAAATTTTTTTTTTTTGAGGACATTCTTCAAAAATTTTTCGTCAATTCGTGACAAATAATGTAAAAAGTCTCCAGTAAAACGCTCCGCTTACTTCGTTCGCTTCGCTCAAATAAAAATATATTTTCAATATAACAGTAATCACTATATTACAAAAAATATGATTTTAGTCTCGGGGACTTTACGAGACGCCGGCTGGAACAATACTTCACGTTGCCCATTTAGACTTGGAAGCTTATGCTCTTGATAAGGAAGTTTTAAGGTAATTATTCATTCTAGGCTTTCACTATAATTTAAACGTTATTGAATAGTATAAAATATATCCTTTTAAAATCATTCCAGGCTTAAAAAATACCTTCAGGATAAGATGTCTGACTTTGTTTACAACGGCTTTTGGTTTTCACCAGAAGCTACGTATACCAGGAAATGTCTGGAGATGTCCCAAGAATCCGTCTCTGGAACTGTAACAGTCCAAATTTTCAAAGGAAACGGTAAGAATAAAAATTGCAGATTTTACAAATATATTACAAACCCTTATTTTTTTTAATTTATTAATTATGTTACAAACATGTTGTGTTATATTATATCTATTTTACAGTAATTGTCTTGGCAAGGAAAAGTGCAAAGAGCTTGTACAACAAAGATTTAGTCTCCATGGATATCGCCGGAGGCTTTTCTCCTGAAGACAGCACTGGCTTTATTAATATCAACGCCGTGAGACTTAAAGAATACGCACGTTTCTCCGCTGCTACGAAATTTTAAAAATGTTATAAATAAATAAACAACGATATTAACGAATTGCTTTTCTTCTGTTAATTATAAAATTAAATATTAAACCTATATTTTGTATACATGTAGCTTAGGAACAAAATTGTATTCAAAACAAATAAGGTACTATAAAGTTTATTTCCAAGGAAACCTTTTGATTTTACTACAAATAAGATAAAAAAAATATTACCACTTGACGTATAGGTACTATATAATTAATGCATTCTATATAAACCATTCAACTGTTAGTGAAGAACTTTAGTGGCTACTCGCCCACTGAAGATTTTTAATGAATACAACTAACAATTAAACCGCTAAATAAAATGAAGCTTAAGATTACGATAATATAATATATATATATATATATATATATAAGGTATTAACAGGCAAAGGCCCTTGACATGAAATAGATTAAATTCATAGTTTGATTTTACTGAAAAGTGCCGTTTGCATAACACTCAATGTCCTGGTTATTTAAATTATAATTAAGCAACCATTCAACTTATATTCAGTATTCGTACGCTTATGAATAAACTTTGTTTTTCCTAAACCTATCGCTGAACATCGATATCATTTATTATTTTACTTAATATTAAAATTATGTAATAAAAATCTTGCTTATGTATAATGGAACGATTTTGGGATTTTCCTATTTTGTTCCCCGTTTTAATTTTAAAACTACTAAACTTCTTTCGTTAAATCCTAATACAAAATTCGAGTGGTGTGTATGTACTTAAAAAAATTGTAGCTAAAGTAAAAAAAATGCCTAAAACAGAATATTATTTCAGGATAAAGGAAATAATTGGTGCAGCTCACAACAAATTAGCATATTAGATCCTTATCTTACTATTTATGTGAACATATGAAAGTCTTATAAAAAAAATCTATCTATATTTGCATACATGAAATGGCAATTATAAATTTGAACGCTCCTATTCGAGCGTTATTGACGGCTGTCAGTTAGCTATGATCACTGTCATTCTAAATCGAATATTTATAATTTTATTGTGATTTGGGTAATTTTTAAACAGTTGTTAATAAATTTTTAATGCGATTTACATTTAAAATTATAGTTTATGTAATTTTTACCGCAGTGTTGTTTAAATTAACAAAATAATTACCTAGGTTTCAGTAATAAATGCGATCTCTATCCACTTGAACAGCATTAGTTTATTTAATATTTTTGTGTAGGTAATTTTCGTAGACTCAAAAGTAAAATGCATCGAAATTTGCCGCAAAATAAAGAAGCATTGTTAAAATCATACACCACTCGTCTTAAAGAAGACGTTAAAAGTATGTTAGAAAACTTTGAAGGTATGTTTATGATAAAGAAGTTTTGGTTTATGTTAAAAAAATATCAATAATTACTATTGCAATATTCAATTCTAGAAATAATAAAGTTAGCCAAGGGAGAAAATGAGTCACAGTTGAACAGAATGACACAAATTGAACAAGACACATTTGAAATGCAAGTCCGAGCAGCAAATATTGGTGAAATATTGATACTTTAGCCTTCAGTAATAAATATTACTTACACTTATTATAATACCTTTTGTTGCAGTGAGAGCAGGGGAATCACTCATGAAATTAGTATCAGATATTAAACAATATTTAATTTTAAATGATTTTCCATCTGTCAATGAAGCAATTACACAAAATTCTAAATTGTTTCGCACAAAGCAACAGGAGTGCGACCAAAAACTTATGTCCTTAAGAGATGATATTGCAGCGGATCTTTATGATTTGGAAGATGAATATTTTACAAGTATATATAAGTGAAAACAATAGGAAAACAATACTTAATAAGGAATGTTTGTACTTTTTCTATGTTAGTTAACTTTAGAAAAAGTTGAAATATTAAAAAAAATTGAATTCATGTTATCCTATAAATTGCTCTAATAAGTTGTAGAACCAAAAAATATATGTTATTTGAGGTTTCCTTTATTTAATAATTCAATACAAATAGAAACTCACTTGTATTAATAATATAAAAGTATATGTACACTTTTGAAATAAAATGTAGACATTTCAATTAATTACAAATGTGGGTACAAAATAAATATATTAATATAGATATGGATATACTTTTGAATCGCACTTTGACACTATGTAACACATGAAATTATATTTTATAACAGCTAAAAGGATCCTGTTCAAATATAAATAAGTGGACGCAATGAACTCAAATAATATTTTTATTCAATCACATTGACACTACATATCACCCATCATGTGTACATCTATTTAGCATTTAGAAGCAAACAGATAATGTGGCCCATCTTGTGGGTATTGTTTTGCAACGACTGGTCTGCCAAATTTGTGATCCTCCAAATAAAAATATAAGGCGTAACTTCCAATCATTGTTCCCAAAAACCAAATCCATTGTTGGGACAATGGAATTCTGTGCTTTACTCCTAGATTATAACGATCTTCACCAATGATTTCAGATGTTGCATGAAACTGCAATACACAAAATAATTATTATAGTATAATGATTTGTTTGTTCAGATGAAACTGAATTTTTATTATAAATAAATATGTAGCTTACAGGTTCATTAAAATTTCTCTTCAAATACGGCAAATCGTAAGGGTAGTGCGGGTCTTTAGAGTCTGCACCAATGTCAGGTAATTTGGGGTAATCGCCATAACCCATTTCTTCAGGATAAGGTTGGTACTCTTCAATAGTCATCCCATATTTTTTAGCTGCAGCCTGTCGCTCAGCCATAGTCGTAGGGTATGGGCCAGGTTTGTATTGATAATTCCAGTCTAAAACGTTATGACGTAACGATCACAACAAGGTATATTTCATTAACTTTATATGGTATTCAATAAACTTACGGTTTCTTGCGGCATTGCAAAATATTCCAACTGTTTTACGTAATGAATAAGGATTAGTTAATATGGCCTTTTTCACCACAGTCAAAGCCATTTTTCACAAAAATAAGAATTGAGAATTGTAAATTCTATTGCAGTCTGATAGACATTTGATAATGTCATTTTGAAGTTGACATTAAAATTTTTTCATCAAAACTGATACAGATAGTATTTATTTATACATTCTTTTCTTCTTGTTCTTATCCCATTTTGGGTTCGGGCAGTATGTTTTTTCTTCCATACCTTGCTGTTACTCGTCATCTCTGTACACACTCTTTTCTTCTCCATATCGTCTTTCACTCAACCCATCCATCTTTTCTTCGGTCGTTCTCTACCTGTACTATATACTCTCTCTATATCCTTTAACCCAATATTGAAAAATTCAATAATGTCTTTAATCATACATATTATTTATATTTTTGCTAAAATTTGTCTTTAAACATATTAGGAACGTTAATTTTATACATTTTTAAATGAATATAGACGAATGATTTATTGCGAACCTGAGACTATTAGGATGTTGTGCACTCTGCCAAGTGATCAATCGTAATATGCTGATTGCCCCGATTTTATGTAACTAACACTCTATTTATAATCTTCTATCAGAAAAAATATCTTTAAGGCGTCTTTCGACGAATGGTTTTAATTAAGCCATTAAATATTTAAATATTGAATTGAAAACCATCAATATAGTAGACTCGGACTTGCGACTTTTAGGATACCAATAATTAATCATATGGCATGTACCAATAACAATGAATAATGTGTCAATTAGCAAGACAGAATGTCAAATGGGCAATGACTTACGTGTTGTTTTCTGTCAACTGTCAATTGTCAGTCAATGAACATTGTTTTATTAATAATTATTATTATCTTTATGTGTACGTGCATAAATTTTCTTAAGAAATGATCAAACACTCGTGTAGATAAGTACATAATATTTTATTCTCTATGATGGGCAACGAGAACTCCCAATTAAACGGCTTGGAAATAGAAGATAAAGCTACAGAAGTTACAGATTTCTGGACACATTACCAGGCTACTATTAAAGATAGTTGCAGATATTTCAGCTTCAAAGGCGATGGATCGGTATCAGTATTCAAAGGAGAAATTGTTTTAGGACCATTGTGGAATATATCAACACCATTGGAAAAGTTTTCTAATGTATGTACATGTTGTCTGTTGTAACATTATAACCAAAAGTTTTAAAGTTTACTTGTACTTCAATATTATAATAAAGAAATATTTTTCAGAATCTCTTGAAATATCGTCACCCTTGTATTGTAAGATACATTTCATCGTGGCAACAGCGATCTACATTCCACCTTGCTACTGAATATGTTCAACCACTCTCACATGTTTTAGACCTGCAGACTCCTCTTCAAATCTGTATAGGTCTAAATAATATCCTTCGGGCTTTGGTATTCCTTCATGACCAGGTAAGGTTTAATTAATTATATGTATCATAAAAAGCTCTTCAGTTCTAATGATAATTTTTATATATATTGAACTTGGTTTTCTTCAAAGATGATTAATTTATCAAAGTCACTAATGCTTAAGTATTTTTTTTAAATGCAATACAACAGAAATTTCATTGTCTTCATTTGTGCTTTTATAGAATATCTGTGTCTAAAGTCAATCAGAAATCAATGTACTACTTTTAATAACAAGATTTTTTTTTTTATAAAATAATTTTACTAATTGAGAATATAGAATGGTAGGGTTAATAAAAAAACCCCTGTTTACTGTAAAAACTATTTAGGAATGCATTAAAACACATGTAAGCATAATTTTAAATATATATAAATGACTGATATATTCTTTTTTATATTTCCAGGCCGGTATGTCACACAATAATGTGAGTGTTTCATCAATTTATGTATCTGGAGATGGACAATGGAAGTTGGCCGGTTTACAGTATTTATGCCCATTTAATGAACTCAATGCTGCATATTTGAAGCACGCCAGGATATACAGGTTCAAAAATAACTTAAGATATTTGGCTTTAGTATAATAAATGTTTTGTTTGTGTTTCTTTTATCTGAGATGTTTATCCCTCATTTGTAGATATGATAAAGCAGTTGACCCGAATGAAGATTCAAAGGAGAGGAATTCTAAAGTTGATCAATATGCTTTTGCGGTTTTAGTTGATGATGTGTTTAAAAAGTGTAGCGACGGTAAAATCTTATATTAATTAATAATATCAGAGATATCTGAAAATTAATTTAAACTATGTATTGCTTTATTTTTTATTTATTAATTTTTATTTGACAGGAGAAGTACCACATCTAAAGGAGTTCAAAAGTTATTGTAAACAATATCTTCAAAGTCCGGATAGTGAGAAACGTCCCAAACTATCAGAATTATTTAAGGATAACTTTTTCAATCATGAATTCATATCTATTTATAAGTTTCTTAATTTTCTACCAATAAAATCAGATGAGGAGAAAAGTGAATTCTTTGCAAATGTATTAGATAATCTTAAATGTTATGACGAAGAAACTGTGGCAAAGCAACTTGGAGGATTATTACTATCAAGACTTACACTCCTGGATCAAACAGCTAGAAGAGATGTGTTACCATTTATTTTAAAGCCAAAAGATGGTAATAAATTTTACTTTTGTTTTCTGATGCTTATAATAATGAACATGTTTGTTAGTTACACATATATTCCAAATAATTGAAATATATTTGTTTAATTACAGATAGAATACATAATGATGAACACAGTGGTTTCTTTTGTGTGAATGTGTTTAAAGAACACGTGAAACCTAGACTCCTGCAATTGTTTGGAGTTCGAGATAGTCAAATAAGAATGTTACTTTTGTCACATTTTAACAAATTTATTCATGTATTTACTCATGAAGAATTATCTCATCAAATTTTACCCGAGGTTAGTAATTATTAAAATTGTATTAGTGTTGATTTTTAATTACCTTATTAATGATATATTTATACCATTTCAGTTACTTCTCGGTATCAAAGACACAGATGACAGCTTAGTGGCTTCAACTCTAATATGTTTAAGTGAATTAGTGCCAATATTAGGAGCAGATACAGTAGTGGGTGGCAAGAGATCGAAATTCTTCTCAGATGGAAGACCTAACTCAAAATCGAATAGTTTAAAACCAGAAAACGATTTATATTTGGCAAATAAAACCCTCAGAGACTTTCATTGTTCCGAAGCTATATACCCTGACGCTGTAAGAGAAACTGAAACTTTTGAAGAAAATATCACATTAAATGAGAGACCTACTCCGGTCGGGGGAGAGAGTCTAGAAAATGAAAGTATATCCAAGCCTGAACGCAATATTAAAATGGATTCCGAAGATGATTGGGACGACTGGGACAACTCGAATAGGCAATTAGTAATGGGGGACATATCAACAGAGAAATACCTTTCTGAAGACAATTTAGCGACAGAAAATTTTTTGGAAACAAGAATATCCAATAGTAATTTAGTTTCTGATAATGAAAAGCCATCCGGTCATACAGCGTTATTACAAAAAGCTGCTCTAGAAGCGAAAAAGAATATTGTCGATATATCAGAGTTAGATATAAAAAATCAAAAGGATGACTTCAGTAAAAAAAGTGATGAATTTGACTATTTTGCTGACATGATGCCCGTCATTGAAAAGCAAAAAGTTGTTACTATTGTTGAAAATTTTACAGATATCAGTAATAAACTTAATTTTGTACCTGATGTTGGGGATGATAATGAAGATTGGGGAGAAAATTGGAATGAGTAAGTTTGTATAGAGTAGCTTTGAAAATTATGTATGAAAAAAAATCGAAAAATGGCGTGGCACGTGGCGCCATTTTGCGACATTGGCTTCACATTTCCGTGAGTCTAATTTATATAATAGAATATTTTCAAATGTATATAGTGATTTATCAAATAGGACCAATAATATATTTAAGATTATTTATTAAATATTATATATTTGTTATATAATGGTTGTCAATATCCTTCAAACTATCTTATAAGACAAAAAAGCAAAGGATATATAAATATTGAGGTAAAGCCGTAATTAAACACTTGATCTTTAATAATGATTTTATTATTTTTAAATGTATGGAGTACTTCTTAAATATCTAAGGAATATTATTAAATAACAGATAGAAGGAAATAGTATTATCTACTTGACTAGCAATAAAAATGATTGAACAGTGGAGTGTTTTGTAACGTAACAAATATAACAATACAATATGACTAGAAAATAATATGCTAAATTTATTTAAAGCACATGTACACTTAACAATAATTAATATCTTTGGCAAACTCACTAGGTAGGTAACGAATGTGGTGAATCTATATATATAGCAAATCATGTTCTTAAATTAATTCTCTGTGTTCAAATAATCTATATTGCTATCTTCTTCTGCTTGACTAGATCCTTTGAGCTTTCATTGAACACTTCTATCATTTGATGGCGAGCCATATCAGAGAGACTCTCTAGATCATTTCGAGTCAATCCTTTAGTAGGTATAGGTGGCAGAGTTGTGATTACCACTTTTCCTGTAAATTATAGCAATAAGATATGTTTAATAAAATTTATATTAATAAGGCTGTGTAATTTTATTTTATTACCTGGTTCAAATGTTTTTGATTCACTATCCAGGAAGTAATATTGACTAAAAACCACTGGCATAATTGGAATTTGAGCATCTATTGCTAAATAAAATGCACCTTTCTTGAATGGCTGTATGCTACCTTTATTATAACGTGCACCTTCAGCAAATATCCACAGCTTGGTCTACGAAACAAAACAATATGAGTATCAAATATTTTTTCGCAACTGAATAAAAATAGTATTTAATAACCTTTTCATTAATGACCCTTGCGGTAGCTGCTTTCATCAATTGTCGAGCTTTTTCTGTTCTGAGTCTATCAATAAAAACTAGTCCAGAGAGCCAAGCGCCGAAGCCGAAGGCTCCAGCAAACATTAAAGGTCTTTTAGCGACAACGGTACAACGTTTCATGCGCGGCCACATATCAAACATCCCTTAAATCAATAAAAAAAATAATCCAAATATGTACTTAAAAATATATATTTAAAATATTACTATATTTTTAATAAATTTCGCTGTGAAATATTAAATAAGCAAACCTAGAATATCCAACGAACTCTGATGATTGGATATTACGATACAACATTGTTCATTATCCCAATGCTCTAAACCTCGCAATTCCCATTCGATTCCGACAATATGGGATGCATAGCGACAAAACCTGGATGCTACTCTGTAATATACGAAATAGATTTATTTTTACAAGACATATTAATGCAGCAAAAAAATAATCAATAACTTACATTAGGTTCGTAACGTCGCGAGGGTATAATAAGACTACTGGTAATAAAATAGTACAAGTTATTAATACATAAGCATAATATAAGAAAAACTTTAAGTAATATCGAAAGACATTACTTTTTTCGTACAAAAAGGGCAAGGTAAATATAAAACCCGCCAAAAATAATTCAGGATATGAATAAGAGGAAGCCATAACGAACCACAGACAAAAGTCAAAAAGAAAATGAACTATAACAATGTTACCTTATACAACTCAATAATGGTCAACCACAAATTACTAACTAATAACTCTGATTTTATCACAGATTATTTGGGATTCCTTCAATTGAAATGATATGAACTAATTTTACTATGTTTTAATGAAAAGAGATTCTATTTATCTAAAAACCCTTCATTTCACGGGAAATTAATTTTACGTCGCCTAATCCAAGTATTCCACAAATGACAATGCTTACTTATTTTTTATCCAATTTTTCATTTTAAGTTTAATTATATATTTTTTACGTTAAAAGTTTTGCTAGAGATACAGATACACTATATTACTAGGGGTGCCAAAAGACCCTCAATTTCGACAAAAATTTCGATTGCAAAATTTCATAATTTTCCGTGAAGTAGTTTTCAAGCCTATTCGTGACAAAGTATGTAAAAAAGTCTCCAGTAGAGTGCTCCGCTTGCTTCGCTCAATAAGGAATTTGTGACAATGACTCTATTAACATTGTGTGTGTATTAGTTTATTTGTATTCACATTAGAATGAAAATTCGCCTTTTTTGGTCTTACTGGAGTTATGTATCCTTCAACTCTGATAAGTTTCAGTGACCCTGTCTAAAAAATAAAAAAGCAAAAACAAGCAGCTTTAAGATTTTTTGTTAGTCGCAGATGTTTGAAATTACACTCACTCTGGTTGCGTTTTTATTGTTAATGTGCTCATTTTTGTACTAAGCACTTAAGAAGTACTCAAGTATCTAATAATCCTTTTTTTCGCGGTAAAACTAGTGAAATAGGAATAAAATAAATTCTATAATTTACATCGAAGTTAATAAAGGAATATTTATGAGTTTCTTTCTCATACGAGTAATAAGATCTTATTTAAAGTTATTTATAACAAAGTGGATAAAATGAAGTATCTAAATCGGACTGTCTAAATCGGTCCTTATATTTGTCCACAGAGTCTTTTTAAGAATGTCAAAGTTAAGTGTCAAATAAATAATTTTTAGTCTGTTTACTCTCTAAGAATTCCTTTTACTCGGTTACGGTCTCCGAAGTAACCGAAGTGTAGGATACTTTTATTCTAAAAATGGTGAGATACGACATTTAAATAAAAGATACAGTGAATTATATATAGCATCTTATTTGTTATTTAATGCATATTTTTTTCAAAATTGTTAAGATCCTTGTGATAAGTGTTGATTTAATATAAGTGGCACGTCGTTCACCCTTTCGTTTGAAGATTGTAATAATATTATTCTATATAATTAATATATATTTTAATAATTCTTTAAGGTATACATTATTAGTCTTTATAATTGAATAGTCCCTAAACTTGCTGAACTTTCTACAAGTTTTATGTTATAACCTAAATGATGAAAAACCGACACATGCGCGTCATCTGATGTTGCCTATGATACAATTATGATGGGCATTAACCATGTTTTATGGTCAATGCTTAATCGTTTTGTTTTCAGAAGCAATAATCTTGATTATAAAGTGTCTCTGATCTTACTTATTAGTATACCAGAGCATAACAAGTTTATTTACAGATTTTTATGTTACCTTGTGCTTTTTGTAGGCTTTCGTGAAGGTGGTGAAGAACAAGCAATACTTTAAGCGATACCAAGTTAAATTTAAGAGGCGTCGTCAAGGTAAAACTGATTACTATGCCCGCAAACGACTTATTGTTCAGGTATTTATTATAACTAAATTAATTAATTTATTTTATTGATTATTAAATATCATTTATGTGAATTTCAAATTGTTTGCAGGACAAGAATAAATACAACACCCCCAAGTACCGTATTATTGTCCGTCTCTCAAACAAGGATGTAACCTGCCAAATTGCTTATTCACGCATCGAGGGTGACCACATTGTATGTGCAGCCTACTCACACGAGTTACCTCGTTACGGTATCAAGGTATTTTGAACACTTTATTATCAGGAAATTTCATAATTAGTCTAACATGATGATTTTGAACGGGCGGTCTGAAGCAAGGGACAATTGCAATTTTCATGTTGTATTATGTTCAATTCTGATCACACAGTTATTATAAACATTATTTAAAAAATAGTATCAGTGTTTGAATATTTGTAATATTATAGGTGGGTTTAACCAACTATGCTGCCGCATACTGCACTGGGCTGTTGGTGGCTAGACGTCTCCTTCAAAGGCTGGGCCTTGACTCCCTCTATGCGGGTGCCACTGAAGTGACCGGTGATGAATTTAACGTAGAACCCGTAGACAATGGTCCCGGTGCATTCAGGTAATTAACATAATTATATGTTATAGATATCCTTAATTAAATTGAATGATGACATATTACGGGCGGACAGAGAGCACACCAAAAGGGACTCGTGTATAATGTTGCATTGTAATTAACTGACAATCTATCTTTAGTCTCAAACGCAGGTATAATGTAATACAAAACTTAATATTATTATCATATCTTTTAGATGTTATTTGGATGTTGGTCTCGCAAGAACCACCACCGGTGCCCGTGTATTCGGAGCCATGAAGGGAGCAGTAGACGGTGGTCTCAATGTTCCTCACTCCATCAAGAGATTCCCCGGTTATGACGCTGAATCAAAGAAATTCAATGCTGAGGTTCACAGGTATTGAACTTGTAAGCTTGTTAAACTTGTGATTTATAGTCAAGTAAAATTAAATTTGTCAATAGCTTTCTATTTTGTTGCAAGTATAAGAAGTATATTCCCCATTTTGTTTTATCTGATACATGGCTCCTATCATCCTTCGGTAAATAGAACATCTATTAATCGAACAGCTGTTGTGGAGCAAAATAAAATGTCAAGATATTTGGTTGTCACAAAGAATTGATTTATATTTTTTTAAACCGATCTTGGTAACATTTTTAACTTTGACATTTTATCATTAAATATATTAATTTTATAATTTTTTTTTATTTAATTATTATTGTCGTCTTTAGGGCACACATCTTTGGTCTCCATGTGTCAGAATACATGAAAAATCTGGAACAGGAAGATGAAGATTCCTACAAAAGACAATTTGGCAAATATATCAAACTCGGAGTCGCTGCCGATGCCGTAAGTAATATAAATATATTCTCTACGTCCAACCAAATTACTGCATAATTACAATATTACAGCGGTGTCGAAGTTGGACTAAATTAGTTGCTGGTTTGTATCATTTTTTAATACGTTTTGTTTAACAAATACAATCAAGTCGGCAAACAATATTTTTAACAAGTTTCTAGTTACCGACCACGTAATATAATACTTTATTGAATTATTCTGCAGATTGAAAGCCTGTACAAGAAAGCCCATGAAGCAATCCGCTCAGATCCATCTCACAAGAAGAAGGAAGCCAAGAAGGATCCCGCCAAGCAGAAGCGCTGGAACAAACGCAAGCTGACACTGGCCGAGACTAAGAATAGAATCAAACAGAAGAAAGCATCTTTCATCAAGAAGCTGCAAGCTGAAGCATAAGAGCTCTCAATAAAATCCATGAGCATATAAGACTGTATATTATTTTACCATAAATATAATATTATTAATTTATTTGCCACACTATCATTACATCCTTTCAAAGTCTTTGTAAGTAAAGATATATATTACATGAGACAAAACAAAATAATAATGCGTTTTAAAGACCAAAATAATTATTTTTTGAATTAATATTTAGATTCGTGGAATGGAGTCCAGACTCCGTGTATTTAATGTTTTACCAGGATATAATTTAGTTCTTCAATATGTAGTTTCCGAATTTCCATGCAGAAATGTTTAGTTTTGGAGATAAACCGATTTTAGTTTTGCAGAAATAACAAAATTTAAGGATAGGACTTCTATGACATCTTCGGCGCTTCGGGAAGGGCAAACCCTAAATCCCCTAACTTATGACATGCCCCCTTGCTTAGATAATAAAAACTGATTTAAAAGTTTTTAATTTATTTCCGGACGTATTGTATTTGGGTTTCCTTTATGTATTGTTTATTTAGCTATAAATAATCGTTAAGTTAATTAAACATAACGTAAAATACTCATTCGATTTTTTTTTACATAATTTGACTCTTCGAGGCACTGTGTAACACTAATAGTCAGCCCCAATTAACATATTTTTGTACTTTTTCAACATATTAAAAGAAAATTTTGCGAAAATGGTCTTTAGGGTAAGAAAGATACGTTCAAAAGAAGAAAAAATGAAAAAATTACCAACAGGCCATGTTCCGAGAGATGGAGGACAGAACTACAAAAAGCTACGTGGAATGTAAGAGGAGGAATGGAACAGAAGATGAATGAATTATTAGATGTGATGGATGACAAAGATCTGGATGTTATTTGTGTGTCTGAGACCAAGCGAAAAGGCAATGATACGACCGATTTGCCTGGCAACCGGGTCGCTTTCTGGGGTGGGGTTCCAGAGGGTGAGTTAGGTTGCCAAGGTGTGATGATTATAACTTTTTGTTGGTGTTTTTGATTCTCAGTGGTTTTGTTTCGGTGTTTTGTTCTGTTGTTTCCTTCGGTGTTTCAAAAGGCCCTTTTCAGGGCCCCGATGGTTGTTTTTGTTTTAAGTTTTTCGGTAGTTTTGTTGTAATTTTTGTGGTTTTCTTTTCTTACGTGTGTGTCTTTTCTTTTAGTGTTTTGTAGCCCTTTTTAAGGCTTGTGTGCTTTCGCGTAGACCTCTGTGGCTCGGACATCATGTCCGACCACGAGGTCACAGGCACGCGCAAGCGTCCCCTAACGGGGTCGTGGAATCTCAAAGCGACACGACCGATAGCGACTTTGAGCTGGGTGTTGCATTAGGTAAATGCAACACCGCTCGTCGCGGTCGCTCTGCTGCGAGCGTACGCGGGACCGGTCTTGCTCGGGCGAAGGCCGACTTACGGGCCCTTGCCCTCGAAGCTGAGGTCGAGGAGCTAGAGAGGGCCTCTTGGTTCGCGGGCCTTCCGAAAGGCTGCTTCATCCTCCGAAACATTAGTGTGTTCGGAGGAAGAAACTGCTCGGGATGTTGCTCCGAGGTCTGACCCAGAGGTGCTGGGGCCC
Source organism: Melinaea menophilus ssp. n. AW-2005 (assembly GCA_918358695.1). NCBI lineage: Eukaryota > Metazoa > Arthropoda > Insecta > Lepidoptera > Nymphalidae > Melinaea > Melinaea menophilus. Next base: position 17,158,526 of record OU911052.1, read on the forward strand.
GAGGAGCTTCGGGCACTGGCAGGAAAGTGTGCTGCTTCCATTTTGGAGGTAAGCCGGAAGTCGGGTAACCGCAAGGTTACAATCATAAAGGCCCTTAAAGAGGCATCGAGGGATCTCCTTGAGGTTGTGGACACCCTCCTAAGCCGCACCGAGGCGGATGAGACCCGTCGTTTGAGGGCCGCTAATGCGCGTGAGGTCGAGGGACTTAAAGCGGAGGTGAAGGCTCACCGACGCGAATTTGTGGAGCTGAAGTCGGCAGCGGCTAAGTCCGCCCCCGAAGCTCCCTCTCGCGACGCGGATTTTGTGGAGGAACTTAGGCGCTCCATTGTCTCCTCTGTTGGCAATATGGTCAATGCCAGATTTGCCAACATCGAGGAGCGCCTCCTCTCCGAGAGGATGATGCGCCCTCCGCTGGCGGCTGATCGCAGGGCGAGTGCGGCAGCTGCTGTTGCCTGCAGTTACAACGCCGGCGCCTGCTCCCGTCTGCACTGAGGCTTGGCCCACTGTGGTGCGGCGGGGTCCTAAGAGGTGCCCTAGGGCCTTGCTCCGGTGGCCCAGTCATCCGCGGTTCAACGAACTGTCCAGCCGGCACAGGTTGGCCCCCGACGGGAAAGGGTAAAAAAGGAGGGAGAGGAAAGGGTACTAAGGCCAGCCAGCCCGTGCAGGGCCTAAAGCCCCCTCCGAAGCTGCCATCCTCTCGGTCGCCGGCTGTAATTATCACGCTGCAGACCGGGGCTGCAGCTAAGGGGGTGACCTACGCCCAGGTCATCGAGTGCGCCGCCGAGAAATTAGATCTCGGCGAGATCGGGCTCGAAACTGGGCTGAAATTTTGTAGGTCTGCCACGGGGGTCAGGCTTCTGGAGTTGCCTAAGGCGGCTCCAGAAAAAGCCGAGAAACTGGCCCGCTCCCTTCGCTCGGCACTAGACGGAGTGGCGGACGTCGTCCAGCCCATCAAACGGGTCAGTATGAGGGGTGGGGGCCTGGACGATTCCGCCACTTCCGATAAGGTGAATGTGGCGATCTGCCGCGCTGCCAACTGCCCTAGCGAATCGGTCCATGTGGGCGAGATTCGCTGGGGCTACGGGGCCACGGGATCAGTTGTTACCCGTTGCCCCGTCGAAGTAGCAAAGTCGATTTTGGATACGGGCAGACTCCTGGTGGGTTGGAGCTCGGCCAGGGTCGAGCTCCTAGAAGAGCGTCCGATGAGGTGCTTCCGGTGCCAAGAACCGGGGCACACTCGGGCGCTCTGCTCATCGGGAGGCGACAGGAGCGACGTTTGTTTCCGGTGCGGCTTGTCGGGGCATACCCGCGACAGCTGCACCGGTGTCCTGCGATGTGCTGTCTGTGCAGACCTCGGTCTCCAGGCAGGACATGAGTTGGGGAGTCGCGCTTGCAAGGCTCCCCGTAAAAGAGGAATGGCAGCTGGTTCCTCCCCAGCTGCAAGAGGTGCGCGTCAGCAAACGCCTGTGGAAGCCATGTCGTCATGAATAGACAACGACATGGCTTCCTACAGTCGAATCTGAACCACTCCGCCAGGGCCCAGGATCTCTTCATCCAGGCCATGGCGGAGTGGGACATAAGTGTTGCGGTGGCCTGTGAGCCCTACTATGTCCCCCCTTATTCCAACTGGGCGGGGGACACTAGCGGTTCCGTGGCTGTGGTTGTGGGTTCTGGTCCCGGTCCCCCTTTCTCCACCTTGGAGACTGGCCCGGGTTTGGTTGTGGCGCGGTGGGGGGAGTACGTCGTCATCGGCGCGTACTTCTCCCCCAATTGTCGACTGGCGGAGTTCGAGACTTTCCTCGACTCCGTCAGTGCGGCGATTGGCAGACAGGCGTCGGGGAAGCTCATCTTCCTCGGCGACCTGAACGCCAAATCCGCGGCCTGGGGGAACCACGCCACAGACGCTAGGGGTAGGGCCGTCCAGGTCTGGTCGCTCCTCTCCGGTCTGTCCCTCCTCAATAGAGGGACTGATGCGACCTGCGTGCGACAGCAAGGGAGTTCCGTGGTGGACGTTTCGTTCGCCACCCAGGCTGTCTCTCGCACGGTCGTCGACTAGAGAGTCGAGACGGAGGTGGAGACTCTATCGGACCATCTTTACGTCCGATTTGAGATCTCTGCCTCCCGGCCAGACCAGGCCGGGCCACCGCGGGAGGGGAGTCGCTTTCCTCGTTAGGCAATTAAGCGTTTGGATCGGGAAATGGCCAGAGAGGCAGCCATCGTTCAGGGTTGGGCCTTTCCCGATCCGCCAAATGAGGAAACCGACGTGGAGGTGCTGGCTGGCCGCATGCGCGAGGCCCTCGAAGTCCGAGGGGTCTCGGCCCCGGCGCAGATCATAGCACCCGAAATAGCCGAACTTCGGACGGCCTGTTGCAGGGCTCGGAGGGCCTTCGTCCGGTGTCGCCGTCGTCACGGCTTCGACCCGGACCTGGAGGCCCAGCTGCGGAGTTGTTATCGTGAAGCGAAGTCGACTCTGCGGCTGGCGATTCGGAAGGCGAAGGACCTGGCTCGGGAGGAGATCCTGGCAGGTCTCGATAGGGACCCATGGGGGCACCGTATCGGGTGGCGCGGAACAAACTCCGCGTCGCTTGCGCCCCGGTCATGGAGTCCCTTCAGCCGGATCTCCTCGAGCGGCTAGTGGGGGACCTATTCCCGGAATCCACCGGCCACTCGCCTCCTGTGATGGCCCCCCCTTCTTCCAGTGGGGGGGTGGGTTCTGTCCCAGACATCACAGAGGCCGAGCTGGAGGTCGCTTTGAGTCGTCTTCGAGCCCGCAGTACTGCGCCGGGGCCGGACGGTATTCCGGGGCGAGTTCTATTCCTCGCCCTGGAATACTTGGGGGGCAGACTTCGGGAGCTGTTCAACCTTTGTTTGCGCACTGGACAGTTCCCGAAAGCCTGGAAAGAGGGCAGGTTGTGCCTGTTGCGGAAGGAGGGTCGTTCTGCCGACTCCCCTTTCGGATATAGGCCAATCGTGCTGCTGGACGAGACGGGCAAACTCTTCGAGAGAATTCTCTCTGCCCGTCTCGTCCAACACCTCGAGGAGGTGGGGCAGGGTCTCTCGGATGCCCAGTTCGGCTTCAGGGCGGGTCGATCGACGATCGGCGCCCTGAGGGCTCTGAGAGACCTGACCCAAGAGGCAACTCGCGAGGCGGACGTGGTCCTGGCGGTGTCGCTGGACGTTGCCAATGCCCTCTACAGTCTTCCGTTTGAGACTTTGGTTGAGGCACTCCGGTTCCGTGGAGTGCCTCCCTATCTTCGGAGACTGTTGGAGGGCTACCTGCGGGACAGAGAGGTCCTGTGGGTTGGCGGCGACCAGCGGATACACCGGCGTAGCGTATCCCGGGGTTCCACAGGGGTCTGTCTTGGGACCGGTCTTGTGGAACCTCGGGTACGACTCGCTGCTCCGCTGTCCTCCGCAGCTGCCTTGGGAAGGCTTCTGCCCAACGTCGGTGGGCCGCAGGCTCCGTGCCGGTGACTCTACGCTGGCATCGTGAGAAGTATGGCGCTGTACGGTGCCCCCATATGGTCGGGGTCCCTCACCGCCGATTCCAAGACCCTACTGCGAAGGACGCAGAGGGTCTTAGCGGTGAGGATGATCAGGGGGTATCGTACAGTGTCGTACACTGCGGCCACACTCCTGGCGAGCGCTCCGCCTTGGGAGCTGCAGGCGGAAGTGCTCGCTAGGGTGTATTGGCACCGGGCGGAAGCCAGGACCACGGGGGTAAGGTCCGAGGCGGCGTCCTCTATGCCGCCGGGTAGTCCCACATAACCCTTCGGCCATCACCGTCCTGGCCGGCGGGTATCCGTAACGGATTTTTCCAACGCAAAAAAAGAAAAAAAAAAGGTTGCCAAGGTGTAGGCGTGTTGTTGTCCTCTCGAATGGTTAATGCAATGGTAGAATACAAGACCGTCAACCCAAGGCTTCTTTGGGTTCGGTTTAAGCTGGAGATAACAAGAGTATTCTTGTTGGCCATTTATGCGCCAGTATCCTCAACTCCAGTGACCAAGCTCGAGGAGTTTTGGGGGAGTGTCAGGGATGTTATAAGTATTGTCAGAGGTAATGAAAAGTTGACAGTATGTGGAGATATTAATGGATGGGTTGGGACCGCGCGAAGTGGTTACGAAAGCGTGCTAAGCAAGTACGGTGATAAGAGATAAAGAGTAAATGTGGCTGGAAAGCTTATTTTGGAATCTTGTAAGGAGAGAAATTTGTTTGTGGCAAACACGATATTTGATCACAAACAACCCGTTTTTTGATCACAAACAAGGCGTTTACTCCCACCTTCAAGGCCGGCAACGCTCCTGTAAATCCTCGGATGTTGCAAGAGTTCATGTGGAGTTAAAGAAGAAAGAATGGCTGGGTTATAAAGCCTCGGGTAAGGATAATAGTATGAGAGAGATAAGAAAAAGAGAGTACAAGCTGCAAAAGCACAAAACGAAAACACTTATAAAGATGAAGCGTGAAAATTCTGAGAGAGAAAGGGATGAAAGGTTGATGAACAACTTCCGGGAAAACACGAAGCTTTTCTGGCGAGAAGTTAGTGATTCCTGGGGTTGTTCGGTAACCTGTAAAATGAAAGGGATGCTTTCGAAGAGCGGTGAAATTTAACAGAGCAAGCACACGTTTTGAAGCGGTGGGCGGAATTCTTCAAGGAGACGTATGAATGTGAGGACGCCTCGGCCTTGAGTACCAGCAAAATGCTGAGTCCGGATGTAGCCGATAGTCAAATTAGTTTGGAAGAAGTGGAGAGCGCGATTCGAAGTCTGAAATGTGGTAAGGCTGCGGGAGCAGATGAAGTTACTGCCGAGATGATCAAATATGGTGGGCCACACGTCGTGGATTTGTTCTGGTTTTTGTGCAGTTTATGTTGGAAATCAGGAGAGGTCCCAGACGATTGGCGAGGTGCAGTCATCGTAGCTTTGTATAAAGGCAAAGATTCACAGATAGACTGTGCAAGCTATAGGGCTATCAGTTTGATTAGCTGGGGCGGTAAAGTTTATGCTAAAATATTAGCGGGAAGAATGGAAGAGAGATCTGAAAGGCTGTTATGGAATGCCAGATCAGATCTTTTTCCTCCGCACGACCACGGAAAAGTTTTTGGGCCCTATTGTGGATTTGGAAAAGGCGTTTGACAGGGTTTTGAGAAAGAAACTATGGGAGATACTGCCCCGATACAATGTTGGCGGACCCTTGCTACAGGCTGTAAAGTCTCTTTACAGAGATCACTCAGCCTGTGTGCGAGTAAGAGCTGGCATGTCGCCCTGGTTTGACATCCAATCGGGTGTTAAGCAAAGTTGCGTTATGTCAGCTTGGTTGTTCAATTTGTATTTGGATAGTTGCCTCCGAGGCGTGAAAGACAGTGACATGGAAGTGAAAGTAGGTGACCTTAAGGTCAATTACTTGCTATATGCAGATGATGCAATGCTCATTCCATCATCAGAATGCGATTTGCCACTTTGAAAGATGGGTGTGAAAATTATGGTCTAAACCTGAAGATATGACGAAGGTTTGATTTTTGAAAGAAATGAAGAAAGAACAGAATGTAAGATCAACGTGATCATTCACGTTGATCTTACATTCTAGATAGATAGATAATAGAACAAGTGAATGAAGTGGTATATTTGGGAAGTATGTTTAGCAGAGACGGAAGATACGAAATGGATGTGGAAAGACGTATTGCTGCCGGTAACAGAGTTAACGGTGCTTTGGCTGCATTGTTGAGACGGCGAAACGTCAGCATAGCTACACGTTTGGCTGTACACAATGCAGTTTTGCTACCGACGCTGTTATACGACATCCAAACATGGGTAACGCAGAAGAAGAATGTAAGAAAGATTAATGCTGTGGAGATGCGATCTCTTCGCAGAATATGCGGAGTCAGTTTAGCTGACCGAATCCGCAATGAAGAGATCCACAGACTGGCAGGTACTAGCGAAGATGTCACGGTGAGAATGAAAAAGAACGTGCTCAGGTGGTTTGGGCACGTTGAACGAATGAGTGATGAAAGAATGGTAAAAAAGATTTATACACTAAAAGTGAGCAGTAAGAGAGAAAGGGGGAGGCCTCGAGTGACCTTCGAAAACACAGTATCAATGTTACTGGAGGAAGGTCACGTAAAAAGCATGAGGACCCCCCAGAGGGTATGTATGAAGAGGTTGATGTCTGTGGCCGAGGCGAAAGAGGTATGCAGAGACCGTACCGTAGTTAAATAAATAAATAATGCCAATAGAATCATATTCAGTATCGATCAAGAAAACGCGTTGCAGGAATATTTAGAAAAATATAGACAATTATTACATAAATATGCTAATTGAAATTACAAATCGGCCTCTCAAAGACCCTTCCAATGCTCCTGGTCCACATAAGCCTTTTTAATGTTATGAAGCTTCTTCTTCTTATGCTTCTAATTACTTCTACTACTACACTACTACAAATTCAGCGGGTGATGTTACCGATTCAGGACTCTTCGATAGTCTAGATGGCAGCTTTTCTCGATCTTCCAGTGGGTGAATAGACTTTCTGAATCCATGACCACTAATTTGGCAACTCAACTTGCGGAAGCACCATCCGTAACAACTAAAGAAAATTCTTCAGTCACAACTTTTCCATCTAATGAAAATAAAACACTAGACTCTAGCATATCGAGCTTCTCCAAGAACACAACCGAGATTGTTACAATCAAACCGTGGCAGAAAGAGAGGAAGAAGCAGCATCCCAACTGATACACCAATTAAGAATAAAATTGAAAGAGATTCTTCGGAAAGAGAACGCAAAAAAAAAATGATACCAAAAAAAAATCCTTACATTAAAAGAGTTCTATTTAATGATGATGAAAGTGATGTATTGATATAGGTATATACCGGTAGTTTAACATCTAAGTATGTGAATCGTGAATCGGAAGAAGAATAATTTTATAGTCGTTCAAATTGTTGGAAAAAAAATTGTCAAACAGTATCTTGGAATATTAATGAAAAATATTTAAGATAATATGACGTTAACTACTCACGTAGAGTTGGCAACCTTGACAATCATTATTACTTTGTTTTTTAACCCGAATATAGCAACGATATCGTTAAAATTCTACTTCTTATTGTAAATGTTGCCGAAAGAAAGACACCACGTCCGACAGATGTCTATACGTTCCCAAAGAAATATAATATTTATAAGAAGTTATTCACTTTTTCTCATATCTTGTGTAAGATTTTCTATTATTTTATGTTCTAACATTTTTGTAACATTGTACCCCATCTTTAGGTCCGCCACCTTTTGTTCCTAGTACCACTAAGTACTTTAGATGTACTTCGTGTCAAAATAAAGTTTTTTTTATACTTATGTTCAAAAAAAGGGTCTATGTAAATGCAAGGCAGGTAACGTGTTGTTTCATTACAATATATGTAACTATATTAAAGACACAAATCTTTAATATTTTATTAAAATATATTTTGTTAAAAAATAATGGTATTACTAAATTATTTTATTATTATTTTATATTATCCATTCCTCTGTATAGCCACTATAGCTAGCCGCCACTTGGGCTCCGGCATTTAAGGCACTCGTACAGTTGTAATTGGTGTCGCGACACTAAACGAAATTAAAAAATATCAACTATAGTTATTAAGAGCACTCCTAATACGGTGACATTGTTGATTTTGTCAGCTTTTGCAGATATCCTTTTTCATCTTTAATGTTGTAGCGGCTATTCACGATCAGACCGACTCCCACCGCGAAAAACGATATATATATATATATATATATATATATACAAACACATACAAATTAAGTCGATCCGGCAGACAAGTTTAAAAAAAACCCGAAATTCTTAGAATAACTTTATTAAAATTTAATAAAAATTACAAACTATTTAATTATAATTAATAAGACGACAATCGTGTTCGATGTGAGAACAGAAAGTGAAGTAAAAAAGGAGTAAGTGAGGTCTTGAATGCGATGCCGCTGTTTGTCGCAACCGCGTTGAGCTGACCCGAGGTGTCGAATTTGACGCCGTTGTTTGTTCCAACTCTGGGTAACGTTGAGCAAATTCAGCGTTCCCACACTCGTTACTAGGCTGATGCAATCATTATTGGTATTGAGGTACTTTAGCTATCTTGCGAATTCCATGGAGTCTTAATACTTAACACACACACATATATATATATATGTGTTTTATTACTAGTTTATCTTTTAACCGAGGCATATCAATAGAATACAAGTGAAAGTGATATATATTTTAAAATAAATAAATTCACCGTCATATATTTATAATAAAAGCCGAAACTGTTACATTAAGTTCGCGGAACTGATACAGGACATTCTGAGTAATAGGAAATTTATATCAAAAATGTTTTAGTGTTCGTTTATTAAATTTGTTTAAATATATAACTTTTTGAACGTCTTCTCGGAACCTACTCGAATTACTAGTGTTTCCGCGACTTGTATTGATAATGTGTTCTGTCACTGTAACGTATATGAAGAGAGGATAATATCGAATTTAAGTTCAGACCACTGTGGTCAACAATTTTCTCTCTTAATTAATCATGAAATTTAAAGACCCCAAAAATTTACGTGCAGACCGATTACAAAAAAAAATGTTAACGAAATACTTTAAAATTAAATGTAGTGATTCGGCTACCGTAGGAATATATAGAAGCAGAGAAAAATTATATGATTTATATGGTGAAAGGCAATGGAATCATGATCCGGTGTTCTTGAATAGAGTAAGGAATATCTCTAATATATTTAAGAACGTTAGCGTAGAAGCTAAGTCCATTTATATTAAAAGAAAATTTTAAATTCAGAAGATAAAATAAAGGCAACTTGGGATGTTTTATCTAATTGTAGTGGGAAATCTAGGGCTGCCAACGGACCTATAAAGTTAAAAATTGATAATACTGAAATAATAAAGATACAAAGGTGGGGGCTGTTTTTGAGACCTTTTTTACTGAAATCCCAATTACAGCCACGGGTAATTTAAATTCTTTATCATCTGATGCAATAGCCGAATTGAACAAAAATGTTAAAGTCAATAATAAATGTTTTACTTTTAAACCTGTTTCATGAGATGAAATAGTTAAAACATTTAGAACCTTAAATTCGAAGAAAACCGGTGATCTCTAGGGTATGTCAGTTAAATTGCTTAGCACTATTATAAATGATATTGCCCCTCAATTATCTCTTGTTTTTAACAAATGTATCGAAACCAGTATATTGCCAGATTTGATGAAAAACAGTAAAATAGTTCCTTTGTTTAAAAGTGGCGATAGATTGGATCCCGAAAATTATAGGTCTATCTCGGTTTTACCGACCTTAAGTAAGATCTTCGAGAAAATTATTTTAAATCAGATGTCAGAGTTTGTGTATAGAAGTGGGATCGTGAACAATATGGTTTCACCAAAGGCCAATCAACGACTGATGCGGGTGCCGCGGTTCTTAAGCACATTTACGACGCATGGTAGAAGTCGTAAAATGCAATTGGGGTGTTTTGCGATTTGTCCAAAGCCTTTGATTGCGTGGACCATCAGACGTTGCTATGCAAACTTAACCACTACGGTGTACGTAGCTCTGCGTTTGATCTTATCGCCTCTTACCTGAATCAAAGAGTCCAGACAGTTTACGTAATTAATTCTAAATCATCTGGTTCTCACCTAAAGGTGAATGTTCCACAAGGATCTATTCTGGACTCCTTTTTGTTTTTACTTTATATTAATTACTTGCTCTTTTTTATTGAGGGTCTGTGTGACATTGTTCTTTGTGCTGATGATACCTCGCTTATTTTTAAAGTTGAGCGTGGTAGGATTAATTATGACGAAGTAAACAGTACTTTGTCACGAGTCCTTCATTGGTTCGAAATTAATAATTTAGTCTTAAATGCTAAGAAAACTAAATTCATAGAGTTTACACTTCCTAATGTAAAAAGTAAAAATGTTTACTTGCTCCTTAACAATGAAGTGTTAGAATTAATCGACTCAACAAATTTCCTAGGTATAACTTTAGATAAAAAGCTCCAGTGGAACCCTCATCTTTCAACACACGCAGCCAAACTCAGCTACGCCGTCTTTGCAATTAGAAAAGTTAGACAATTAACGGACGTTAATACGACTTGACTTCTTCTTCTTCATTTTAGTTATTTTCATAGTATTTTATATGATGGTATTTTATTATGGGGCAGTGCTGCCGAAATTAATTCTATAGTTATTTTACAAAAAAGAGCTGTGCGGGCTATTTATAACTTAAAAGCTAGAGATTCTCTAAGAGATCTTTTTAAAGAAATAGGTACTATATAATACATATTTAATAACATATTATATATACGCCAAAATTTAAACAGTCATATAAAAATCAGTGACAGACACGCGATAAATACGAGAAATAAAGACATACTCGTAAAAAAAAAACTCGTCAAATAGGTAATAAATCCGTCATGGATTTGAGTATACGCATATATAATAAAATTTATTATTAAATAAATCTTACTACAGCGTTCAAGAGTTTTTAGTGGATCAAAATATGTGGAACTTAAGTTGTTGAATCGTTTGCAGGATTTATATTATAATGTACATCAAGATTGTTATATTTGTTTTGAAAAGAGCAACTATTGAGTTTCTGGCCGGCTCTTCTCAACAGAGCAGCATTCCGAGACGGTGGTAGTTTACTTACGGACTGACTACACTGACCTTTTTTTGTATTGTAATAATTGACGATTCAAAAGTGCCTGTAGCATTTACAGGCTACTTGAATAAAGATATTTTGAATTTGAATTTGAATGAATCAACAACTTAAGTTAGACACATTTCGATCCACTACAAACTGTTAAATATTATAATATGATTTATTTAATAATACACTTTAGATTTTGGATTTAAAACTAAGAAAAGAAAGGTCTAATATATTTTGTGGAACTTTTATTAACTTTTGGATTGGTTAACTTGTTGAAGACGAAATTTAGGCGTTAGGAATTAATTTTTATTTCTTGTATTTATTGATTGTGACTTTTACACCCTTGTACACTTTGTCCTGTATTTATTTAAAAAATAAAGTTTTGCCGTATAACTATTATGTTACTAGAATTATATATATTGAGAAGTAACCGTAAGAATACCAATTTGTTTAAAAACATCCTTCAGTGAATCTCTAGCTTTTAAGTTATAAATAATCCGCAAACTTATATATTGTTAAATAAATATGGGATGAATTTCGGCAGCACTGCCCCATAGTAAAATTCCGTAAGACAAAATAATATGAAAAAAAACTTTATTAACGTTTTTCTAATTTCAAAGACGCCTGAGCTGAATTTGCTTGCGAGTGATGGGGGTTACTAAGAGATGGGGGTCCGATTGGAGCTTTTTATCTAAAGTTATACCTAAGAAATTTGTTGAATCAGTTAATCCTAACACTTCATTGTTAAGGAGCAAGCTATAATTTTGACTTTTTACCTTAGTAAGTATAATAAACCAATAAAGAACACGTATTTCACGCTCAACTTTAATAATGAGCGAAGTGTCATTAGCAAAAAGTATAATAGATCTTTTACGGAGAAAGGGGCAAATCTTTAATAAAAAGTATAAATAAAAAGAGGCCCAGAATAGATCCTTGTGAAACACCCATCCTTAGGTGAAAACCAGCTGATTTAGAATTATTTACGCAAACCGTATGGACTCTTTGATTCAGTAGAGGCAATAAGATCAAGCACAGCGCAACGTACCACTATGGTAGTGGTTATAAATCTTGGAATATATAGGTTTCAATACATTTATTGAAAATAAAGAATAATTGTGGGGCAATATAACTTATAATAGTGCTAAGTGTGTCTAACTGACTTACGTCAAAGAGTACTGTTTTTTTTTTATTTAAGGTTTTTCATCTGATGAAACAGGTTTAAAAGTTCCATGACCTGTAGTGATATTTACCGGATGCTCTCACTCACCGAAACTTCCGCAAATTTTGATAGGTTTCAGGAAATTGTGGTATAGTCCCAACTTATTAAAATTAAATAAATGTTTTCATGTAAGTATATTTCCTCTCGGTATATCTAACTTCTCTATCAATAATAATTATATATTATAAAATGGAGGAACCAAACGGCTGTGGATTGCACACAGTGATTTGTTATTTAACGCTTTATAATCTCCCCACTTTTTAGATTATTTCTTACTTTTAAATGCAGTCTTGTAGTTAGAAAGGGGCCTATTAAGTAATCAAAATATCATCTATATGCATTGCTAGTTGATGTTCAGTTCAGTTCAAATAATGTAATTACTCTGTGGTCAACTCGCTTTATCTGCGGTCAGTATCAATAATAAAAGTTGACGTTACTACAAAATACGAATTTGTTTTGTAAATAATCACAAAACTGAGTTATTGATTTACTGACTGAGTGCAATATATTTTATTGTAATTTTCATTAGTAATATTATAGTTATATGTAATCCCCTAAAGTCTTGTTCGAAAGTTTTGAAGTATGTAAATAATATATTGAAATTCGATAGCATTTAAAGATAAATAATTAGTCAGTAATATGGATTTTAGTTTAACTAGCAAATTTCAGTCTGAAGTACAAAATATGTGCAGAATATGTCTACACAAAGTTAATAAAACTAAAGATTCAATATCAGAGATCAACATTAAAGAACTGTTGAATAAAATCTTCTTGTGTTTTCAAATTAACTTAACATTAGATAAGTGTTTACCGTCAGTTATTTGTGAAACCTGTGTTGGAGAATTGAATATTGCTTATAAATTTCGTCAAAAATGTATAACATTTGACGACATGTTTTATAATTTTTATCAGAACATATTAATTACTGATAAAAACTTGAAAAATGACACCATTATCATTGAAGAAAGTAATGAGCTAAAGAAAGTTAAAGAACTTAAAGAGGATGTTAACGAAGACATTATTAATTCTTTGGGTATTACACTGCTAATATTGAAAATACTATTGACTAGGATAATTTATTTTCTTGTTATTCAAAATAGTCATTTAAACTAGTCTTGGCAAGGATAAATAGCTGTATGAATTTACCATAACAATGAGGAAAATTATTCATTACATACCTGATATTAACACTTTCTCTTTATAAATTTCTAGAATTAAATACTAAAGCAAGTACTTATTTTATTTGTATATAATTGTGCCTAAAGATGTCTTTTTTTCAGATATTGATGTTAAAGATTTTAATAAAGTTAATGCTGATAGAATATTCTCCTGTTCCCACTGTAATAAAATACTAAAGAATGAATCTTCATTTATTAAGCATCAAAATTCAGTGCACAAGAATAAAAAGTCTGCAGGAAAAGTAACAGGGGTAGGATCTAACCGTCGTTATTATTGTACTGAATGTTCCTACAGCACTCCACATAGTCAGACTTTGGTAAATCATATGAGAAGGCACAACGGAGATCGTCCTTATCTTTGCCACTGTGGAAAAAGTTTCACGCAATCATCTAGCTTGTCTGCACATCTCAAAACACACAGTAATACTACATACTTCACTTGTCCCACATGCGGTAAACAATTCAAACATGCCTATTCACTTAAAAAGCACCTGAACGTTCATAAGTTGGGTCAATTTTCTTGTGAAATTTGTTGTAAACAGCTAAAGTCTAGGCAATCTCTACAAGACCATACATATCGGCATTATAATATAAGAAACTACAACTGCGAAGATTGTGGAGACACATTTATTACATGCTCGGAATTACTGAATCATAAAAAAAAGCATATAGGAGTGAGTAAAGTGGAGTGTCACGTATGTGGTTATAAAACACGCCATAAAAGAAATTTAATAATTCATTTAAAAAGGTAAAAAATATCTACAATTTTTGAGATTATTTGTTTAATTGAAATTATAATTTATTTATTTTATTACAGACATGCTGGAGAGAAACCTTTTAAGTGTCTGTCATGTGTTGCATCTTTTTATACTAGTGGCGACCTGCAGCGTCACACGCGTGTACACACCCGGGACAAGCCGTTCCCGTGCCCCACTTGCAAACAAAAATTTGCCCACAGCACAAGTCTTAACAAACACATGCAAACTGCGCACGGCATTGAGTACAAATGGGCAGATATCAAATTAAAGGAGTCGAGACGAGAAAAAAAAACTTTATCAACTTAATTAGATCAATAAAAAAAGATTTATCAATATTTTTTATTTACCTTACCAATTCTACAGTCCATTAATAATATTAATTATATGTCTAATATTAAAAACAGAGTTATACCATATTAATTTGAGAAACATAATCTTGTAGAATAATATTACTTTCATTATATAACCGAGTAAATAAGTGCAATGCAATTGAAATTACCAAATGAATTATGTCGCTTTACTTAATACTAATGTATTAAACACAATTCAGATTAAGTTATATATTATAATATTAAATTAAATCTAAATACAATGCTATGTCGGAGAGATAAAATATATATTTTAGCATCCAGAATAACTTATCAAATAATATATCAAAATTTTAAGATCTGTCGTCAATTTTTTTAATTTTATTTGGACAAATGTTTTTTTTTTCACAAAAATTCTGGCTCATTCACTTACAGTAAAATTTCTCTCGAAGTCCGAGGGGTCTCGGCCCCGGCGCAGATCATAGCACCCGAAATAGCCGAACTTCGGACGGCCTGTTGCAGGGCTCGGAGGGCCTTCGTCCGGTGTCGCCGTCGTCACGGCTTCGACCCGGACCTGGAGGCCCAGCTGCGGAGTTGTTATCGTGAAGCGAAGTCGACTCTGCGGCTGGCGATTCGGAAGGCGAAGGACCTGGCTCGGGAGGAGATCCTGGCAGGTCTCGATAGGGACCCATGGGGGCACCGTATCGGGTGGCGCGGAACAAACTCCGCGTCGCTTGCGCCCCGGTCATGGAGTCCCTTCAGCCGGATCTCCTCGAGCGGCTAGTGGGGGACCTATTCCCGGAATCCACCGGCCACTCGCCTCCTGTGATGGCCCCCCCTTCTTCCAGTGGGGGGGTGGGTTCTGTCCCAGACATCACAGAGGCCGAGCTGGAGGTCGCTTTGAGTCGTCTTCGAGCCCGCAGTACTGCGCCGGGGCCGGACGGTATTCCGGGGCGAGTTCTATTCCTCGCCCTGGAATACTTGGGGGGCAGGCTTCGGGAGCTGTTCAACCTTTGTTTGCGCACTGGACAGTTCCCGAAAGCCTGGAAAGAGGGCAGGTTGTGCCTGTTGCGGAAGGAGGGTCGTTCTGCCGACTCCCCTTTCGGATATAGGCCAATCGTGCTGCTGGACGAGACGGGCAAACTCTTCGAGAGAATTCTCTCTGCCCGTCTCGTCCAACACCTCGAGGAGGTGGGGCAGGGTCTCTCGGATGCCCAGTTCGGCTTCAGGGCGGGTCGATCGACGATCGGCGCCCTGAGGGCTCTGAGAGACCTGACCCAAGAGGCAACTCGCGAGGCGGACGTGGTCCTGGCGGTGTCGCTGGACGTTGCCAATGCCCTCTACAGTCTTCCGTTTGAGACTTTGGTTGAGGCACTCCGGTTCCGTGGAGTGCCTCCCTATCTTCGGAGACTGTTGGAGGGCTACCTGCGGGACAGAGAGGTCCTGTGGGTTGGCGGCGACCAGCGGATACACCGGCGTAGCGTATCCCGGGGTTCCACAGGGGTCTGTCTTGGGACCGGTCTTGTGGAACCTCGGGTACGACTCGCTGCTCCGCTGTCCTCCGCAGCTGCCTTGGGAAGGCTTCTGCCCAACGTCGGTGGGCCGCAGGCTCCGTGCCGGTGACTCTACGCTGGCATCGTGAGAAGTATGGCGCTGTACGGTGCCCCCATATGGTCGGGGTCCCTCACCGCCGATTCCAAGACCCTACTGCGAAGGACGCAGAGGGTCTTAGCGGTGAGGATGATCAGGGGGTATCGTACAGTGTCGTACACTGCGGCCACACTCCTGGCGAGCGCTCCGCCTTGGGAGCTGCAGGCGGAAGTGCTCGCTAGGGTGTATTGGCACCGGGCGGAAGCCAGGACCACGGGGGTAAGGTCCGAGGCGGCGTCCTCTATGCCGCCGGGTAGTCCCACATAACCCTTCGGCCATCACCGTCCTGGCCGGCGGGTATCCGTAACGGATTTTTCCAACGCAAAAAAAGAAAAAAAAAAGGTTGCCAAGGTGTAGGCGTGTTGTTGTCCTCTCGAATGGTTAATGCAATGGTAGAATACAAGACCGTCAACCCAAGGCTTCTTTGGGTTCGGTTTAAGCTGGAGATAACAAGAGTATTCTTGTTGGCCATTTATGCGCCAGTATCCTCAACTCCAGTGACCAAGCTCGAGGAGTTTTGGGGGAGTGTCAGGGATGTTATAAGTATTGTCAGAGGTAATGAAAAGTTGACAGTATGTGGAGATATTAATGGATGGGTTGGGACCGCGCGAAGTGGTTACGAAAGCGTGCTAAGCAAGTACGGTGATAAGAGATAAAGAGTAAATGTGGCTGGAAAGCTTATTTTGGAATCTTGTAAGGAGAGAAATTTGTTTGTGGCAAACACGATATTTGATCACAAACAACCCGTTTTTTGATCACAAACAAGGCGTTTACTCCCACCTTCAAGGCCGGCAACGCTCCTGTAAATCCTCGGATGTTGCAAGAGTTCATGTGGAGTTAAAGAAGAAAGAATGGCTGGGTTATAAAGCCTCGGGTAAGGATAATAGTATGAGAGAGATAAGAAAAAGAGAGTACAAGCTGCAAAAGCACAAAACGAAAACACTTATAAAGATGAAGCGTGAAAATTCTGAGAGAGAAAGGGATGAAAGGTTGATGAACAACTTCCGGGAAAACACGAAGCTTTTCTGGCGAGAAGTTAGTGATTCCTGGGGTTGTTCGGTAACCTGTAAAATGAAAGGGATGCTTTCGAAGAGCGGTGAAATTTAACAGAGCAAGCACACGTTTTGAAGCGGTGGGCGGAATTCTTCAAGGAGACGTATGAATGTGAGGACGCCTCGGCCTTGAGTACCAGCAAAATGCTGAGTCCGGATGTAGCCGATAGTCAAATTAGTTTGGAAGAAGTGGAGAGCGCGATTCGAAGTCTGAAATGTGGTAAGGCTGCGGGAGCAGATGAAGTTACTGCCGAGATGATCAAATATGGTGGGCCACACGTCGTGGATTTGTTCTGGTTTTTGTGCAGTTTATGTTGGAAATCAGGAGAGGTCCCAGACGATTGGCGAGGTGCAGTCATCGTAGCTTTGTATAAAGGCAAAGATTCACAGATAGACTGTGCAAGCTATAGGGCTATCAGTTTGATTAGCTGGGGCGGTAAAGTTTATGCTAAAATATTAGCGGGAAGAATGGAAGAGAGATCTGAAAGGCTGTTATGGAATGCCAGATCAGATCTTTTTCCTCCGCACGACCACGGAAAAGTTTTTGGGCCCTATTGTGGATTTGGAAAAGGCGTTTGACAGGGTTTTGAGAAAGAAACTATGGGAGATACTGCCCCGATACAATGTTGGCGGACCCTTGCTACAGGCTGTAAAGTCTCTTTACAGAGATCACTCAGCCTGTGTGCGAGTAAGAGCTGGCATGTCGCCCTGGTTTGACATCCAATCGGGTGTTAAGCAAAGTTGCGTTATGTCAGCTTGGTTGTTCAATTTGTATTTGGATAGTTGCCTCCGAGGCGTGAAAGACAGTGACATGGAAGTGAAAGTAGGTGACCTTAAGGTCAATTACTTGCTATATGCAGATGATGCAATGCTCATTCCATCATCAGAATGCGATTTGCCACTTTGAAAGATGGGTGTGAAAATTATGGTCTAAACCTGAAGATATGACGAAGGTTTGATTTTTGAAAGAAATGAAGAAAGAACAGAATGTAAGATCAACGTGATCATTCACGTTGATCTTACATTCTAGATAGATAGATAATAGAACAAGTGAATGAAGTGGTATATTTGGGAAGTATGTTTAGCAGAGACGGAAGATACGAAATGGATGTGGAAAGACGTATTGCTGCCGGTAACAGAGTTAACGGTGCTTTGGCTGCATTGTTGAGACGGCGAAACGTCAGCATAGCTACACGTTTGGCTGTACACAATGCAGTTTTGCTACCGACGCTGTTATACGACATCCAAACATGGGTAACGCAGAAGAAGAATGTAAGAAAGATTAATGCTGTGGAGATGCGATCTCTTCGCAGAATATGCGGAGTCAGTTTAGCTGACCGAATCCGCAATGAAGAGATCCACAGACTGGCAGGTACTAGCGAAGATGTCACGGTGAGAATGAAAAAGAACGTGCTCAGGTGGTTTGGGCACGTTGAACGAATGAGTGATGAAAGAATGGTAAAAAAGATTTATACACTAAAAGTGAGCAGTAAGAGAGAAAGGGGGAGGCCTCGAGTGACCTTCGAAAACACAGTATCAATGTTACTGGAGGAAGGTCACGTAAAAAGCATGAGGACCCCCCAGAGGGTATGTATGAAGAGGTTGATGTCTGTGGCCGAGGCGAAAGAGGTATGCAGAGACCGTACCGTAGTTAAATAAATAAATAATGCCAATAGAATCATATTCAGTATCGATCAAGAAAACGCGTTGCAGGAATATTTAGAAAAATATAGACAATTATTACATAAATATGCTAATTGAAATTACAAATCGGCCTCTCAAAGACCCTTCCAATGCTCCTGGTCCACATAAGCCTTTTTAATGTTATGAAGCTTCTTCTTCTTATGCTTCTAATTACTTCTACTACTACACTACTACAAATTCAGCGGGTGATGTTACCGATTCAGGACTCTTCGATAGTCTAGATGGCAGCTTTTCTCGATCTTCCAGTGGGTGAATAGACTTTCTGAATCCATGACCACTAATTTGGCAACTCAACTTGCGGAAGCACCATCCGTAACAACTAAAGAAAATTCTTCAGTCACAACTTTTCCATCTAATGAAAATAAAACACTAGACTCTAGCATATCGAGCTTCTCCAAGAACACAACCGAGATTGTTACAATCAAACCGTGGCAGAAAGAGAGGAAGAAGCAGCATCCCAACTGATACACCAATTAAGAATAAAATTGAAAGAGATTCTTCGGAAAGAGAACGCAAAAAAAAAATGATACCAAAAAAAAATCCTTACATTAAAAGAGTTCTATTTAATGATGATGAAAGTGATGTATTGATATAGGTATATACCGGTAGTTTAACATCTAAGTATGTGAATCGTGAATCGGAAGAAGAATAATTTTATAGTCGTTCAAATTGTTGGAAAAAAAATTGTCAAACAGTATCTTGGAATATTAATGAAAAATATTTAAGATAATATGACGTTAACTACTCACGTAGAGTTGGCAACCTTGACAATCATTATTACTTTGTTTTTTAACCCGAATATAGCAACGATATCGTTAAAATTCTACTTCTTATTGTAAATGTTGCCGAAAGAAAGACACCACGTCCGACAGATGTCTATACGTTCCCAAAGAAATATAATATTTATAAGAAGTTATTCACTTTTTCTCATATCTTGTGTAAGATTTTCTATTATTTTATGTTCTAACATTTTTGTAACATTGTACCCCATCTTTAGGTCCGCCACCTTTTGTTCCTAGTACCACTAAGTACTTTAGATGTACTTCGTGTCAAAATAAAGTTTTTTTTATACTTATGTTCAAAAAAAGGGTCTATGTAAATGCAAGGCAGGTAACGTGTTGTTTCATTACAATATATGTAACTATATTAAAGACACAAATCTTTAATATTTTATTAAAATATATTTTGTTAAAAAATAATGGTATTACTAAATTATTTTATTATTATTTTATATTATCCATTCCTCTGTATAGCCACTATAGCTAGCCGCCACTTGGGCTCCGGCATTTAAGGCACTCGTACAGTTGTAATTGGTGTCGCGACACTAAACGAAATTAAAAAATATCAACTATAGTTATTAAGAGCACTCCTAATACGGTGACATTGTTGATTTTGTCAGCTTTTGCAGATATCCTTTTTCATCTTTAATGTTGTAGCGGCTATTCACGATCAGACCGACTCCCACCGCGAAAAACGATATATATATATATATATATATATATATATATATATATATATATATATATATATATATATATATATATATACAAACACATACAAATTAAGTCGATCCGGCAGACAAGTTTAAAAAAAACCCGAAATTCTTAGAATAACTTTATTAAAATTTAATAAAAATTACAAACTATTTAATTATAATTAATAAGACGACAATCGTGTTCGATGTGAGAACAGAAAGTGAAGTAAAAAAGGAGTAAGTGAGGTCTTGAATGCGATGCCGCTGTTTGTCGCAACCGCGTTGAGCTGACCCGAGGTGTCGAATTTGACGCCGTTGTTTGTTCCAACTCTGGGTAACGTTGAGCAAATTCAGCGTTCCCACACTCGTTACTAGGCTGATGCAATCATTATTGGTATTGAGGTACTTTAGCTATCTTGCGAATTCCATGGAGTCTTAATACTTAACACACACACATATATATATATATGTGTTTTATTACTAGTTTATCTTTTAACCGAGGCATATCAATAGAATACAAGTGAAAGTGATATATATTTTAAAATAAATAAATTCACCGTCATATATTTATAATAAAAGCCGAAACTGTTACATTAAGTTCGCGGAACTGATACAGGACATTCTGAGTAATAGGAAATTTATATCAAAAATGTTTTAGTGTTCGTTTATTAAATTTGTTTAAATATATAACTTTTTGAACGTCTTCTCGGAACCTACTCGAATTACTAGTGTTTCCGCGACTTGTATTGATAATGTGTTCTGTCACTGTAACGTATATGAAGAGAGGATAATATCGAATTTAAGTTCAGACCACTGTGGTCAACAATTTTCTCTCTTAATTAATCATGAAATTTAAAGACCCCAAAAATTTACGTGCAGACCGATTACAAAAAAAAATGTTAACGAAATACTTTAAAATTAAATGTAGTGATTCGGCTACCGTAGGAATATATAGAAGCAGAGAAAAATTATATGATTTATATGGTGAAAGGCAATGGAATCATGATCCGGTGTTCTTGAATAGAGTAAGGAATATCTCTAATATATTTAAGAACGTTAGCGTAGAAGCTAAGTCCATTTATATTAAAAGAAAATTTTAAATTCAGAAGATAAAATAAAGGCAACTTGGGATGTTTTATCTAATTGTAGTGGGAAATCTAGGGCTGCCAACGGACCTATAAAGTTAAAAATTGATAATACTGAAATAATAAAGATACAAAGGTGGGGGCTGTTTTTGAGACCTTTTTTACTGAAATCCCAATTACAGCCACGGGTAATTTAAATTCTTTATCATCTGATGCAATAGCCGAATTGAACAAAAATGTTAAAGTCAATAATAAATGTTTTACTTTTAAACCTGTTTCATGAGATGAAATAGTTAAAACATTTAGAACCTTAAATTCGAAGAAAACCGGTGATCTCTAGGGTATGTCAGTTAAATTGCTTAGCACTATTATAAATGATATTGCCCCTCAATTATCTCTTGTTTTTAACAAATGTATCGAAACCAGTATATTGCCAGATTTGATGAAAAACAGTAAAATAGTTCCTTTGTTTAAAAGTGGCGATAGATTGGATCCCGAAAATTATAGGTCTATCTCGGTTTTACCGACCTTAAGTAAGATCTTCGAGAAAATTATTTTAAATCAGATGTCAGAGTTTGTGTATAGAAGTGGGATCGTGAACAATATGGTTTCACCAAAGGCCAATCAACGACTGATGCGGGTGCCGCGGTTCTTAAGCACATTTACGACGCATGGTAGAAGTCGTAAAATGCAATTGGGGTGTTTTGCGATTTGTCCAAAGCCTTTGATTGCGTGGACCATCAGACGTTGCTATGCAAACTTAACCACTACGGTGTACGTAGCTCTGCGTTTGATCTTATCGCCTCTTACCTGAATCAAAGAGTCCAGACAGTTTACGTAATTAATTCTAAATCATCTGGTTCTCACCTAAAGGTGAATGTTCCACAAGGATCTATTCTGGACTCCTTTTTGTTTTTACTTTATATTAATTACTTGCTCTTTTTTATTGAGGGTCTGTGTGACATTGTTCTTTGTGCTGATGATACCTCGCTTATTTTTAAAGTTGAGCGTGGTAGGATTAATTATGACGAAGTAAACAGTACTTTGTCACGAGTCCTTCATTGGTTCGAAATTAATAATTTAGTCTTAAATGCTAAGAAAACTAAATTCATAGAGTTTACACTTCCTAATGTAAAAAGTAAAAATGTTTACTTGCTCCTTAACAATGAAGTGTTAGAATTAATCGACTCAACAAATTTCCTAGGTATAACTTTAGATAAAAAGCTCCAGTGGAACCCTCATCTTTCAACACACGCAGCCAAACTCAGCTACGCCGTCTTTGCAATTAGAAAAGTTAGACAATTAACGGACGTTAATACGACTTGACTTCTTCTTCTTCATTTTAGTTATTTTCATAGTATTTTATATGATGGTATTTTATTATGGGGCAGTGCTGCCGAAATTAATTCTATAGTTATTTTACAAAAAAGAGCTGTGCGGGCTATTTATAACTTAAAAGCTAGAGATTCTCTAAGAGATCTTTTTAAAGAAATAGGTACTATATAATACATATTTAATAACATATTATATATACGCCAAAATTTAAACAGTCATATAAAAATCAGTGACAGACACGCGATAAATACGAGAAATAAAGACATACTCGTAAAAAAAAAACTCGTCAAATAGGTAATAAATCCGTCATGGATTTGAGTATACGCATATATAATAAAATTTATTATTAAATAAATCTTACTACAGCGTTCAAGAGTTTTTAGTGGATCAAAATATGTGGAACTTAAGTTGTTGAATCGTTTGCAGGATTTATATTATAATGTACATCAAGATTGTTATATTTGTTTTGAAAAGAGCAACTATTGAGTTTCTGGCCGGCTCTTCTCAACAGAGCAGCATTCCGAGACGGTGGTAGTTTACTTACGGACTGACTACACTGACCTTTTTTTGTATTGTAATAATTGACGATTCAAAAGTGCCTGTAGCATTTACAGGCTACTTGAATAAAGATATTTTGAATTTGAATTTGAATGAATCAACAACTTAAGTTAGACACATTTCGATCCACTACAAACTGTTAAATATTATAATATGATTTATTTAATAATACACTTTAGATTTTGGATTTAAAACTAAGAAAAGAAAGGTCTAATATATTTTGTGGAACTTTTATTAACTTTTGGATTGGTTAACTTGTTGAAGACGAAATTTAGGCGTTAGGAATTAATTTTTATTTCTTGTATTTATTGATTGTGACTTTTACACCCTTGTACACTTTGTCCTGTATTTATTTAAAAAATAAAGTTTTGCCGTATAACTATTATGTTACTAGAATTATATATATTGAGAAGTAACCGTAAGAATACCAATTTGTTTAAAAACATCCTTCAGTGAATCTCTAGCTTTTAAGTTATAAATAATCCGCAAACTTATATATTGTTAAATAAATATGGGATGAATTTCGGCAGCACTGCCCCATAGTAAAATTCCGTAAGACAAAATAATATGAAAAAAAACTTTATTAACGTTTTTCTAATTTCAAAGACGCCTGAGCTGAATTTGCTTGCGAGTGATGGGGGTTACTAAGAGATGGGGGTCCGATTGGAGCTTTTTATCTAAAGTTATACCTAAGAAATTTGTTGAATCAGTTAATCCTAACACTTCATTGTTAAGGAGCAAGCTATAATTTTGACTTTTTACCTTAGTAAGTATAATAAACCAATAAAGAACACGTATTTCACGCTCAACTTTAATAATGAGCGAAGTGTCATTAGCAAAAAGTATAATAGATCTTTTACGGAGAAAGGGGCAAATCTTTAATAAAAAGTATAAATAAAAAGAGGCCCAGAATAGATCCTTGTGAAACACCCATCCTTAGGTGAAAACCAGCTGATTTAGAATTATTTACGCAAACCGTATGGACTCTTTGATTCAGTAGAGGCAATAAGATCAAGCACAGCGCAACGTACCACTATGGTAGTGGTTATAAATCTTGGAATATATAGGTTTCAATACATTTATTGAAAATAAAGAATAATTGTGGGGCAATATAACTTATAATAGTGCTAAGTGTGTCTAACTGACTTACGTCAAAGAGTACTGTTTTTTTTTTATTTAAGGTTTTTCATCTGATGAAACAGGTTTAAAAGTTCCATGACCTGTAGTGATATTTACCGGATGCTCTCACTCACCGAAACTTCCGCAAATTTTGATAGGTTTCAGGAAATTGTGGTATAGTCCCAACTTATTAAAATTAAATAAATGTTTTCATGTAAGTATATTTCCTCTCGGTATATCTAACTTCTCTATCAATAATAATTATATATTATAAAATGGAGGAACCAAACGGCTGTGGATTGCACACAGTGATTTGTTATTTAACGCTTTATAATCTCCCCACTTTTTAGATTATTTCTTACTTTTAAATGCAGTCTTGTAGTTAGAAAGGGGCCTATTAAGTAATCAAAATATCATCTATATGCATTGCTAGTTGATGTTCAGTTCAGTTCAAATAATGTAATTACTCTGTGGTCAACTCGCTTTATCTGCGGTCAGTATCAATAATAAAAGTTGACGTTACTACAAAATACGAATTTGTTTTGTAAATAATCACAAAACTGAGTTATTGATTTACTGACTGAGTGCAATATATTTTATTGTAATTTTCATTAGTAATATTATAGTTATATGTAATCCCCTAAAGTCTTGTTCGAAAGTTTTGAAGTATGTAAATAATATATTGAAATTCGATAGCATTTAAAGATAAATAATTAGTCAGTAATATGGATTTTAGTTTAACTAGCAAATTTCAGTCTGAAGTACAAAATATGTGCAGAATATGTCTACACAAAGTTAATAAAACTAAAGATTCAATATCAGAGATCAACATTAAAGAACTGTTGAATAAAATCTTCTTGTGTTTTCAAATTAACTTAACATTAGATAAGTGTTTACCGTCAGTTATTTGTGAAACCTGTGTTGGAGAATTGAATATTGCTTATAAATTTCGTCAAAAATGTATAACATTTGACGACATGTTTTATAATTTTTATCAGAACATATTAATTACTGATAAAAACTTGAAAAATGACACCATTATCATTGAAGAAAGTAATGAGCTAAAGAAAGTTAAAGAACTTAAAGAGGATGTTAACGAAGACATTATTAATTCTTTGGGTATTACACTGCTAATATTGAAAATACTATTGACTAGGATAATTTATTTTCTTGTTATTCAAAATAGTCATTTAAACTAGTCTTGGCAAGGATAAATAGCTGTATGAATTTACCATAACAATGAGGAAAATTATTCATTACATACCTGATATTAACACTTTCTCTTTATAAATTTCTAGAATTAAATACTAAAGCAAGTACTTATTTTATTTGTATATAATTGTGCCTAAAGATGTCTTTTTTTCAGATATTGATGTTAAAGATTTTAATAAAGTTAATGCTGATAGAATATTCTCCTGTTCCCACTGTAATAAAATACTAAAGAATGAATCTTCATTTATTAAGCATCAAAATTCAGTGCACAAGAATAAAAAGTCTGCAGGAAAAGTAACAGGGGTAGGATCTAACCGTCGTTATTATTGTACTGAATGTTCCTACAGCACTCCACATAGTCAGACTTTGGTAAATCATATGAGAAGGCACAACGGAGATCGTCCTTATCTTTGCCACTGTGGAAAAAGTTTCACGCAATCATCTAGCTTGTCTGCACATCTCAAAACACACAGTAATACTACATACTTCACTTGTCCCACATGCGGTAAACAATTCAAACATGCCTATTCACTTAAAAAGCACCTGAACGTTCATAAGTTGGGTCAATTTTCTTGTGAAATTTGTTGTAAACAGCTAAAGTCTAGGCAATCTCTACAAGACCATACATATCGGCATTATAATATAAGAAACTACAACTGCGAAGATTGTGGAGACACATTTATTACATGCTCGGAATTACTGAATCATAAAAAAAAGCATATAGGAGTGAGTAAAGTGGAGTGTCACGTATGTGGTTATAAAACACGCCATAAAAGAAATTTAATAATTCATTTAAAAAGGTAAAAAATATCTACAATTTTTGAGATTATTTGTTTAATTGAAATTATAATTTATTTATTTTATTACAGACATGCTGGAGAGAAACCTTTTAAGTGTCTGTCATGTGTTGCATCTTTTTATACTAGTGGCGACCTGCAGCGTCACACGCGTGTACACACCCGGGACAAGCCGTTCCCGTGCCCCACTTGCAAACAAAAATTTGCCCACAGCACAAGTCTTAACAAACACATGCAAACTGCGCACGGCATTGAGTACAAATGGGCAGATATCAAATTAAAGGAGTCGAGACGAGAAAAAAAAACTTTATCAACTTAATTAGATCAATAAAAAAAGATTTATCAATATTTTTTATTTACCTTACCAATTCTACAGTCCATTAATAATATTAATTATATGTCTAATATTAAAAACAGAGTTATACCATATTAATTTGAGAAACATAATCTTGTAGAATAATATTACTTTCATTATATAACCGAGTAAATAAGTGCAATGCAATTGAAATTACCAAATGAATTATGTCGCTTTACTTAATACTAATGTATTAAACACAATTCAGATTAAGTTATATATTATAATATTAAATTAAATCTAAATACAATGCTATGTCGGAGAGATAAAATATATATTTTAGCATCCAGAATAACTTATCAAATAATATATCAAAATTTTAAGATCTGTCGTCAATTTTTTTAATTTTATTTGGACAAATGTTTTTTTTTTCACAAAAATTCTGGCTCATTCACTTACAGTAAAATTTTAACTACATGTATTTCTAAAAAAATGCCTAGAAGTTCTAAACTATCCTACAAGTGTATTTAAACCGACATCAAATTACATTTAACCTAGTCGTCCTCGTACTCCTCGTCGTCTGATATACACTTTTTGGGTCTTCGTTTGCGAGGCGTGCTCTTGGATTTGTTCTTTAGTTTAATTTTCATTTTCACCGAGCGGGTGGACTCGCCATCGGAATCGTCATCGTCTGTTGAATTGTATTAATATACATGAAATAAAATTTCATTTCAAATAGTATAAATTGTGTTTATTGTTTACCTTTATCATCATCAGAGTCGTCGGAGTTGGGACCGCTCTCGTACCGGCGTCTTATTTCAACAAATGCGTTGCGAAGTCTCACGGAGTCCTCGTAGATCAGAGATTGTTCCTCGTTGTAAGTTTGAGCGTTTGCGCACAGGGTAAAGAAGTCACGCTCTAGATCCGATATGTCGGAGTACTGAAACAGATTTTATATATATATATATATATATATATATATATATATATATATATATATATATATATATATATATATATATATATATATAAATATATTTATTGATTCTAGGATTACCACCTTTCATTCGAGGTGAACAAAATTTTTAAACAACTAAATTTTTTTGAGGAATTCCGATGCGCATGATTACTATTTTTATTTTCTTGTTTGGTGATATTTGTGTATGTTTTATCTAAATGGAGATGAATAAAATTTTAATAGTACACCCTTCGAGTTGCTGTTTAGTCGACAGCCGACCTCGAGTGCAGTGTTAATGATTATTTTATATAAGTTACCTTCCCGTCTTCAATCCTGT
Organism: Melinaea menophilus ssp. n. AW-2005; assembly: GCA_918358695.1. Classification (NCBI taxonomy): domain Eukaryota; kingdom Metazoa; phylum Arthropoda; class Insecta; order Lepidoptera; family Nymphalidae; genus Melinaea; species Melinaea menophilus. Next base: position 17,186,218 of record OU911052.1, read on the forward strand.
TCATAATTTTCTTGATATCGAGTGGCTTCTTGATGATATCGTAGTAATCGGGAAGTTCTCGTCGCGAAGGTAACTTCATGAATGGCTTTGACAGGACACGATCATTCCTAGTAAAATAAAAGATACGAATTATCATCTCTGAATAACCGCCACATTTAATTGAGACAAGTATCTAAATACTTACGCATCGGAGTAGTCAATCACTTTTTTCATTATATTTTTAAGTCGTTTCTTGAGTTGGTTAATTTCCGTTTTGCTTTTTTTCTTCGAGGAACACGGTATTTCATCTTCATCAGAATCGTCTTGGTTGCGTCTGGAAAGTCAAAGTTGTTTTTTTTTACTTACTTTCAAACTTTAACATTAAAATACAATAGTATGTGTTCTTTTCCAACTAAGAATATTAATAGACATCTTGGAAATGATAACAATTGTCGTAAATTAATACAACTAATACTTAAAAAACAAGCACATTTATTTTCTATGGTTATACTTTGTTCCTTATTACTTTCTGATTATAAGTTATACATTATACTACTACTGTGCTATTTGTAACTACACTGCACATTAAAACAAATAATCTATATATGTATATAAACTAGTACCGTACCGTCGCTTGCGTCCCCGTTTCCGCTTCTTATCCAGCACCTCGTCGTCATCGTCGTCGTCGTCGTCCTCGTCCACGTCCTCGTCTATCGCCTTCAGCCAGTCCTTCTCTGTGAGCGAGTCCGTGTAGTCCACCTCCTTGCGCTGTCTGGACCCGCGCCCTAGGGCTTCATCCTCGTCCAAATAGTTCCAGCCTTGGCCCTGTTTGGATATATATTATTTGTTAAATTGTTTTTTTATATAAAAAGAGGGCAGACGAGTCACATGGTACGTGATCACCGTCACCCACGAACTCCTGCAACGTCCGGGAAATCGCAAAAGCCTTGCCGCCCTTGAAGGTGGGATTATATAAAAATTGTTAACTTGCGTTATATTACCTTGTTGCAAACGACCTCGTCGTCATTCTTGACGAGCCAGTCCGGCAGCTCGGACTCGTCGATGAGTCTGGTCTGCGTCTCCACCTTCTTCCGCTCGAGGTCGATCTGCTTGAATATCTCCAGCTCTTCCTCGGAGCGCGCTATCATTTCGTTGATCAGATCGTCGTCCGGAACTTCGTTCTCTTCCTGTTACAAAATAATCAATCTTGAATACATTTTTTATTACTTACACTATACTTAATATAAAATTAATTTTTATTTTTAGTCTGGATTTTATGAAAGGATGTTTTTTTATTATTGCATTGATAAATTTCAAATAAACTCGTCGTCTTGAACCTCACAATCGTGTTCAAAGTACATACAAACAAACGACCAACTAATAAAAGCGTGTTAAAATTAATATGACATGACAATCATGAGACATACGAACCTCTTCATCATCTCCGTCCTGATGTAAAATACTCTGTAGGAACTGCTGACGTTCAGATCCAGTTGATTTTTGATCGAACATCCCCGCTTGAATAACTTTCTCGTCCATGTTCAATTTGTATCTGAAATTAATTTGAGTTAAAAAAAAAGAAATAGTTTAATATTATGGAACTCTTATTGTCCTTACCTGGCGGCGGCTAAAATTCTCTCTTCAACGGAGTTGACTGTCATGAGACGCAGCACCCGCACTTCATTGCGCTGGCCGATACGATGAGCTCGATCTTGGGCTTGCAGATCCTGAAATGAGAAAGTAACTGTTATTTTTTTTTATGCTCTTTTAATATTGCAACATGCGGAGATCGCAAGAGCATTGTCGGTCTTGGAGGAGGGAGTAGCCTTTTTTGGAGGTGCCCAGGTCGAATCAATCCGGCAATACGACCGAAAGGAATCCGTTCCTCACCTATTATTTCAATTCATAATTCCTTCCATTCCATCTTGGTTGTACGTGGAAGAAAGGTCTTTGAAAACCGTACATTAACTACGAATGATTCGGTTGCACACACCAGTTGGTAAGGATGCTGGATGGTGCTACCACTGAGTCTTCCGGCTATGAATGACTTGTTGACTTGTGTACCTGATGAGGATTCCAGTCCGAGTCGAAGATGATGACGGTGTCCGCACTCTGCAGATTCAGTCCAAGTCCCCCGGCTCGCGTCGACAGTAGGAATATAAAGAACTCCGACCCAACGTCGTTGAACTTCTTCAGCAGCTCCCCGCGGTCCTCCGCCTTGGTCATGCCGTCCAATCTACGGATACAAAGGTTGCGTTACTATTGTACAAATTAAAAAAGATAAAAAAGGTGACGTCTTTGACCCTCAAAAACGAAGATTCTAAGTTTTTTTTCAACTCAGTGCTGTAATACGAAATGAAATCTTATTTTGTATTATTTTTTAATATCGAGGATATTACATTACTTATTTATCGACCGCTGTTAGAGTACAGTGAAGGAGGTACTAGATTACTTATACAAAGATATCACACCCAAAAATAGTATTCACATAGGGATCTAACAGAAAACACAAACAACAAATGCGTTTTTACAAAAGTTCCATGTGTCTGTACAGTCCTGGGTTGAGGTTATAAAATAGAAAGAGACAGGGACACACAGAAAGAGAGAGGGACACAGAGAGATACGCGCATACGGGATTTCGTGACTATTTCTACTTAATCGCACATTCTCAAACCGCGTAGAGTAACCTCATTCCAATAACAGCTATTTCTATCCACTTACCTTAAATACTGAAAAGCTCTCCAGGAGAGATAGTCTTCAATGATGGTCATACACTGGGTCATCTGACAGAACACGAGCACCCTGTGGCCGGTCTGCTTCAGTTTGGGCAGAATGCGGTCGAGGAGCTCGAATTTTCCAGACACTCGATACAAGTCAGGCCTATTGACGTATACAAATATCATTACAATAGATAGTCAACATAAAAAAATTATAACTGGTATGCTATATATATACCCGGTAACAATTCCACCGCCTGTGCCGATGTGATCGCAGAACTTCTCCTCGATGTGTTGGAACATGAAGGGATGGTTGCAGAGCTTCCGGAGCTGCACGATGGTGTTCATTAGGGCCTTCGCCCCGCCCTTGCCCTTGTTACCCTTTTCCGACCCGTCGGTCAGCAGCACGCCCTTAGACTGCATGTGTCTGGGGAACACAAACTCTATGGTACACTGATAATATTTAAGGCACGTTTTAATTGATTATGTATCGATTCATACTTGTACAGCACCCGCTGCAGGCCGCTCATCTCGCACTTGATGATGTATTCCACCTTATCCGGCAACTGGCTCTCCACCTCCTTCTTGAGACGTCTCAGCAGGAACGGACGTAACACTTTATGCAGACGACGGATGATAAGGATCGTTTCTTCCTCGTTCAGCTCCACCTGGTTATCAATGGTGATGTATAGACAGTTTAATTACGGTCGTAATATTTTAAGCAGACGACAGATTATCCCATAATGTTGTATAGACCTAGTTTAATTAACAAATAAAATATAAACGCACCTTCTCCCCGGTGGTAGCAAAGGGAGCGTTGAACCACTGCTCGAAAGTGGAGCAGCTCTTGAATATGGAGGGCAGTAAAAAGTTGAGGAGGGCCCACAGCTCGGGCAGCTTGTTCTGTAGGGGGGTGCCGGTTAGCAGAAGACGGTGAGGGGCCAGGTAGTGCGTGTTCAGCACCTGGGTCAGCTTACAGTGGTGGTTCTTCATACGGTGACCCTCGTCTATTATCATGTATTTCCACGGCAACTGGAGATAATATTAAATTGTTATAGTTTTCTTATATTAACTATTTATTTCTATCAAAATATAATTTGTTCATATTAAGCATATATTTTAACTGTTAGAAATCAAATCAAAACGGACTTATTTTAAATAACATAACACGCAGTTGGAAATCCATTTAATGAATTAACAAAAAACCTACACAATTCTACGCTTGAAATTAACATATCCTAGACAATTATTTTAACCGGTAAACTAAAGCGATCCCAACGACACGACAGAAACAATTTTACCGACAAAAATATTACGATCGTACAATGTACGGCTTAAATACCATTCCTCCCTCCACTACACAATTTTTTTACTAATTCATACTAAATATATATTTAACCTCTAGTGTCAATGCTGTAACATCCAGTCCGTTACCTTGGCCAGCGTGCCCTTGTCCTTGATGACGTACTCGTAGGTGGTGAGCAGCACGTTGAACTTGGAGGCTCGCATCTGCGTCTGCGAGATGCGTCTGGTCTGCGGGGAGCCCTTGTACGACACCACCTGCACCGTGGGGGCCCACTTCTCGAACTCCAATACCCAGTTTGAAAGAGTACTGAAACACAGATGTTACTATTAATATTATACATAAAGGTCTTAATAGCACGAATTGTTATAATTGTTATGGTGGTAATTTGTTCTTCTAGTAAATATTTGTTCTTCTCTTGTTATTATTTCTCAACCGCTTTTTTACTCATTTTACATATAATATATTGTTATGCTTTCTTTTATTATACATTTCCTTTGTGATCTATATACAAGTGAATACTTTGTCGTTTGTTGTTTCTGTATTATTGCTTTGTAATAATAATAGACTAGTGTACAGGTAATTAATAGTTAATTTTTTTTTACTTTTCCACTTTAAATGAACACCAGTGATTACTTGTTTATATAATGATAGTGTCAGGACTTTGATATCATATGGAAATAAGTCCTTCTGTAAAGACACTCTCCAACTTAACTAGGTCTACAAGTATTCCAAGTGCCGGAGCTCTGTGAAGAAACACACAACAAACTCAGAGGGTATTTCTTTTATTATAATTACTGTTTCATAAACGATGATACTCAGTGAACAAATCAAATTTATTTTCTACTCTCTATTCTCCTCCGAATATATTTAAATTCGGTAAAACCGTATTGATAAGGGCGGTGGCGGTGATGCCATTATCACATATAATTGTAGCCATCTCGAATTTGCTCTGTCCTCCTTCAACTTTCTTACCTGAAATCAACTCTTAAAAGCCTAACAGTTTGCTTCAATTATTTATAGTAAAATTTATAAAGTTTAGGAATTTATAATTAACTAATATTTAAGTTACTACTCAGCAAGTAGTATGTTTTTACTTTATACATTTTTCTTTAGTTTTTTTTTGAGTTGAGTGCATATGTATTTTTTTTATAATAAAAAACATTTACCTGAGCGGTACAATGATAAGGAATGGTCCATTAACTTTCTTCTTCTCCATCAGGTAGGTGACCAGGGCAATGGTCTGGATGGTCTTCCCCAGACCCATCTCATCGGCCAAGATACCATTGAGGTTGTTGTTGAACAGAGACACCAGCCACTCCAGGCCCTAGGTAAATTATTCCATATTAATATAAATACACAATCTGTCAATAATATACACAATCAATATATAATCTGTGGCATTTCACGTCAATTGGACAGACAAAAAGATTTTTTTTTTATTAATGGGTAATTTTTGACTTCGCATATTTTAATATTATTTCTTTATTAGAAACTACAATTTAATTAGTTTCTAATAAAGAAATATTGCGTAGAAAAAATGAGAGTGGTATCTCGATACGTTTTGGAGATACATTAATTAAAGTGCAAAGATGGGTAAAAATAAAGATTTTTTATTATTCTCATTTAACATATGAAAAAGTATTTGTCTAATGTTAGCCAAATTCTTAAGAAAACTCATTAATACTTGTAAATAATCACTATTGAGGTATTATTAAATCCATTTAATTGAGTCCAAAAAATTATTGTTCAAAAATCTATTTCATAAATTTTGACAAATTTTTGAACATGCATAATCCACAAACTTTAAAAGAATATAAAAAATAATGAATTAGCCATATTATGAACGAAATCTATAGCCTCACATCGTTTGTCTGCTCGCTTGACGTGTAAAGTGTGAGTCAGTGATATATTTGTTACCTTAATTTGGTACTCCTTGAGGTTTCCGTTCACCAGGATACTCGCTTGCTCAGTGACGGACTCGTGGACCGTGTGCGCGATGCTGTCAAACAAAATAGATTACTTCTATTTCATAATTAATGAATACAAAAGCACAACGAATTTCATTCATTCATTGATTCCATTCAAAATTATGAGTTCAAAAGTTAAATTAATTTCATTCATTTTGAACGAAATGTGTTACATAAAATAGAATATTGAAAAAAAATCCACCAATGTAATGTCTACATGTATTAGACCATCAGTAAAAGGTAGAGATTCTCAGATACATCTATACATATAAAATCTATACATAAAATTAGTGTCTGTACCAAATTAACAACTTTTCACTAAATGCATATCACACTGTATATGGTACTTACATAAAAAAAATCATGTTTAAAATTGTGTCTGTCTGTTTGTTCTGGCTAATTTCTGGATTAATTGTCGTATAGATATATCACCTGTAGTATGTCTGTTCTTCCGTCTTGTACTCGTCGTCCTCCACTTTGGCCTTCTTGAGCATTTCGCGAGTTTTCTCTTCGTCTGTCTTCTCTTTGTTTTCAGTTCTGTGACCTCCTTTCCTACCTATAGGCATTTATTTATTAGAATCACCAGTTGAATTTCTTGTATTTATTTCTCTCATGACAAATAAATTTATACAGTATAATATATTAGAATCTTAGATATGTAATAATTTACTGTTTTACACTTTTCTATGTTTTTATTTTGTACTTATAAAATAATTAGAGTAATTCCTTCATATGAGTCATAAATTAATTCTTATGTAACTAGAGTTAGTTGTGATTACCGTATTCATCCTGGCTGTCGTCCCCGGAATCCTCAGAGTCAGAGAGCACTTCCCAGCCCTGGTGCGTCTCCATCCAGTCCTTCAGTTGAGACAACAGGGGAGCCTCTTCTCCTTTTAGCACCTGGTACATAGCATTCAATATTATTTACTTTCTTATCACACACTATTATTATTCAACAAAAAATTATATGACTAACAATAAGTTACGCTTCATTTGAAATAATTAACATACCTCTCCAGTTTTGGGGTCCATGACGCTGACACGAGAGTCTGATGTCTGAGAGCTGTCATCCAAAGCGTCTATCTCACCGCCTTCCAGAACCTTCCTCTTACGAGATTTCTACAAAACAAATATTACACCAAGTTAGTTGGCCACTTTAATATTAACAGCAAGTATGGGAAACTACAAGAGTCTAGAAATAAGACGCGTACCCTCTTCCGTCTCTCCTCCTCCTGCTGCTTCTTGCGCTGCTCCTGCTTGTGCTGCTTCACCATCTCGGTGAGGTTGGCGATGTACTCGTCGGTCTGTGACAACAGGAACGCCAGACGCTTGTCCTTCTTCTGATCAATCAACTTCCTATAGCCCTCCTCGTCCTCCGCCATTAGACTGGAATATGGATGTAGTAATAAGTACAATACCTTTAGAATATAATCTATATATAATATTAATAAATATTTATGATATTACAGTAGTATATCTAAATAATTTCATCATATTACAATTAGTAATGGGATATTGTGAATTTATGTAAAGGGATTAATTCCGTACCGTCTCATACGCTCCTTCTCTATGCGCTCCTGCTCCTTCTTCTGCTCCTTCTCCGCGTTGGCGTGGTGCGTCATGATGGCCTTGTTCAGGCGGGACAGTTTCGCGATATTGTTGCGATGGTAGTCCTTGAAGTCCTTGGCTGTAATATACAACTTTTAAATTAATTTCTTTACATCTTTTCTACTTACAATGAATACCAGTTATCACTTCTGTTCAAATGGTAGTGTCAGGACTCTGATACCTTACTTATCGAAATAAACCCTACTGTAAAGACACTCCAGTTTTCACTATATTTTAACAATAAAATTATAATCCTGATTTCCCAAGAACTCAGTTAATATTAAAAATAACTATTTCTCCTAGAGTCACTACTTTAGTAAGAAAACGGAATCGAGATATAGTATCATAATGACCGTGTTGCAAGACAGTTTGCAGGAACTCCTGGTGCTTCTGTCTTCGTTTCCTCTCAGCCTCCAACTTCTGTTGCTTCTCGAGCTTCTCCGTAGCGCGTGCCTCGCGCAGACCCTGTCTCTTGGTACGTTTGTATGCTTTAATGTTCACCGCTGTCTCTAAAGTTGTATCGCGACGGACCTGTCCCAATATCTGAGAGAACAAATCGTTGTAGTTATTTATTAAAATATATTATAACACTTTAAATATAATAATAGTTACCTCAGCTCGCAATTGTTTCTGGAAATTAAGTACTCTGAGTGCTCGTAGTTCGATTTGAGCTTGCAAACGGAGATCATCTGATATGTTAGCCGGCAAGTTGGACAATACTTCCATACGGTGAGCAATTCTGGCAGCAATTCTGAATTAAAAAAATATTACTTTATGAATACAAAATAATAATAATAAACATATTCGTTCCCGGCTAATATTCTATGTTTCTAATTCTGAGTACCGGCTAATATAATTAAATTCTGTAGCCGGTTGTCGCAAACTTGTATTGTAACTTGGAGGATTAAAAGTATATAATTTGTTTACGGCAATCAGGTATAGAATATGAAATGACTTGAATTCACGTCAGCAGCAACGAGGAATAGAATTTGAAATGACGTGAATTCAAAGATTCCATTATATACAAACATACAATCAAAACTAATAAAAGCGTCTTACAAATCCATGATTATTTTAATATATGTAATGTTACCTGTTTTCTCTTTCGTTGAGTATCTGCAGAGGGTCGACGCCGGCGGGCTTGGGTATAGCTGTTATACGATTCTGCTTAGCTCCCGGAGTAGGCACACCCCCCTGAAACACAATATATATTTAGTTATATTAACATAGTATTTCTTTATAAACAAAAGTTATTTTCCATAAAAATTAAAGCACATGAAATAAGAGTGGTAAGGAAAATTACTATATGCAATACACCTAACGCCTAATATATACATATATATTTTCCTCAAATATTATAAACCTTATTGAATAAAATACCTACTAGATATGTAAAAATAGTCAAAGATTAGTCATTAAATTCTGCCTAGAATCGTTGTAGGAATGGATGTTTTTTTGTATATGTATATATTGGTTAATGAATAGTATTACCTGTTGCTGTGTGTGTTGGGCGGGGGCGGGTGCGCGGGGCGCAGGGCCGCGGGGACCCACCACTCCCCCCACGATGGGCTGTGGAGGGGGATGAGTTAATCAACGGGCAAATTAATGTCTAACAACCGAATTTTTAATCAGAGCACTGTCTATTATTCGATAAGAATTTTTATACAAATGACATCAACTTAACCCCCAAGTGTCTGAGACTTACAAAATTGATTGTAATAATGAAAGGAATTATGCTATAATTAGCATTATATACTAGATAATACAATTATTTATTTTCAGGAAAGATGGACAAGTCTTCATTATACTTAAATTAGAATACATAAAAAAAAAATACAACAATTTTTTTCAGCGAGGGCTAATCTAATAAAAATGCATAATGGTAAGTAAAAACTCAAGCGAAATATATATATTTTTTAAATATTAATAATTACCGGGTTGACTAATGGTGGAGTGGGTTGCGTGGGTGGCGCCATCTGCCCCGTCATTGGCAACGGAGTGGGGGGCGCGCCTCCCCCACCGCGGGCCGCGTCACCCGAGGCGCCCTTGCCGCCCGAGTTGGTCTGTGACCCACTCTGACCCACTCTGTATGGACAGAATTGTATGTAGGGATTTTTATAAGCCACTCAGAAAGTTTAGAAAAAAAAATGTTTTAAGCCCTGGCAAGTAATCATTTCTTTTAACATTTCATTCATTTAAAAAGAGCAACCGTTGAGTAATGGGCGGCTCTTCTCAGCAGAGCTGTATTCTGAACTGGTAACTTACTCACGGACTCACTACACTGATCTTTTTGTAATAATTGACGATTCAAAAGTGCGTGTAAATTGCCTACTTGAATCAAGATATATTGAATTTAAAATAATTCTATTATTTAAAAAATATATAATAATCGTTCCAAATATAAATTGCCCTCTAATTTTTATTACCGGCGTTATGAAACTAGTGTTATAGAAAATTTATGAATCGTATATACTTTACCCTTAAATTTTTGTTACCAAAACAATAGTATTAGTTTTTGTATACAATTATTTGACGCCTCTAACTATTGAGGATACCAGTAGTAAAAAGCCGACTCGATACTTTGGTGACATTAATCCTTACTGAAGGCTCCTCTTACTTTAGTGCTCTTGATAATCTCAAGTTCCTTCATAGTTGCCCATATTCCGACACCAAGTCATATTTGCTTATTATTAAGTATTGATTAATGGATGTGGAAGGTGTTTAAAACAATATTTGTTACAATTACCCCTGGCTGTAGGGTGAGGGCGGCTGTGCGGGTGGCGTGGGACACTCGGGTGGCGAATCACCACTTCGCTTGCCGGCCGCCATCATTGCAATCTGTTGCGTAATCGGCTGGTTGCGGGCTAAATTCCTATATGCCGCTATTTGAGCCCTGATAAATAAATAAGTTATAGTATTGTGATAATCAAAATGGAGTATGTATTATACAAAAAGTTACTTGTATTGACTTACTTCAACTGGCTGAGTTGCGTGTTCGAGAAGAGACCCTTGTTCGGGTCCTGGGAGTTGGAACGTGCTCGTATAGCTAGCAGTTGAGAATACCGCGGATCCTCTTGTAGGCCTTTCTCTTCCATGGAGTCGATGGCGCGTTGAAGGGCATTAAGGTTGTCGGGTCCGGAGGCGGCCAGGGTCGCTTGCATTGGAGATGAGGAAGGTGCGCCGTTCGCAGACCCAGCGGGAGGAGGTGCTGAGCCGTGGGGAGGTGTCTGAGCGGTCGGAGGTTGTTGCGGGCCGGAAGGTTGGCTGCCCGAAGCTCCAGGTGGAGTTGGAGTTCCAGGTGAAGAGGCGTGGGAGTAACCCTGCGATGACATCATGTGGTGTGGTGGCATCGGGGGCATGCCTTGTGGATGAGCCCCATGTGGAGGAGGTCCCCCTAACGGAAGTGGTCCTCCAGGCCCCGGTGGCCCCTGAGGTCCGTTTCCGGGAGGCGGTGGACCTCCGCCCATTGCCATTGGACCCTGTAATTAAATCTTGTTTTGAATAAAAAATTCACATAACAAAAAGTTTTCATAACAACAAAATTTATCAACAACTTGACAACCTGTAAATTAAACCATCCTGATTTTTTATTTACAAACACGAAATATGTTTTGTGTCTTGTTCAGTCTTATTCTTTATCCCCTATTTTCTGCCGACTATGTACTCTATGAAGTTACAGCATTCAATCCACACGAGAGAGAAATTCTTTATTATTTACATATAAAAAAAAAAATGATAACATTTATGAATAGCGTATCAAATGAAGCCGCCATCCCTATGGATGTTATAGTTGAAAGAGATGCTGCAGCAATGTTTGAGATCAAACTCAAGTCCTTCGACATTCAGTACATATTTGTGACAGAAATAACAATGTATGTACAACATTCACGTCTATACATATAAACAAAATTTATGTGTCTGTTTGCTTAATTTAAACATATATAAAGTATTCTGTCTGTCTGTTTGTTCTGGTTCATATTTGAAACGGCTGAACCAATTTTAACAGAACTTTCACTAGCAGATATCTGATGTTATAAGTAGTAACTTGGCTACTTTTATTTTATAAAACATTCAGAGCTAACCAAGTCTAATATATGTAATTAACACAATCAAAAATTCAAATATACATATATTTTACAGGCAGCAATTAAAGGGAATACAGGCTAAGACTTATGATATTAACATTTCAAATGAATTTTATGATTGGGAGAGCATCCAGTACTGGGTTGATAATAACAAGAAAAATAATGTTGACTTTAATAAAATTGTTATAGGAAAGACATTCGAAAACAGAGATATATTCATTTTGAAAATAAGTACAGATCCAAAGAAGCCTATTGTGTTCATTGTCGGTGGAGAGGACGGCAGGGATTGGCTATCATCAGCTATTATCTTAAATTTACTCAGTGAATTATTAGATGGATCGAGTGAATTGAACAATCTTCTAAATATATATGATTTTTATCTGTTGCCTTTATTAAATCCCGACGGATTTGTCTATAGCAAAGATAAGGTTTTAATTTTATGAGTGTTGAGAATTATATGAATAATGGAAATTTAATTAATACAAAAGTTGTATTAATCTTTAGAATAGATTGTGGGCCAAAAATCGTCAAGTTGATCAACAAACAACATGCAACGGGTCCTTTGCTGTTGGTGTTAATATTGCAAGGAATTGGTTTACACAAAAGTCTTCAAAAGGTAAATACACAATAATTGAGTGAAGCAAACGAAGTGAGCGGAGCGTTCTACTGGAGACTTTTTCACATTCTTTGTCACGAATTGGCTCGAAAACTACTTGACGGAAAATTATGAAATTTTGCAATCATAAAGACACACATTATTAGGTATCGTAAAAAAAATGATATCCCATTGAAGTCAATAGGAAACGATGAGCCATTACACTGGGCTCGCTTCGCTCAATATGCAAATGGCACCCGAGATTTCGAGAGGGCAGCGAGTCGAAATTGAGGATCTGTTGGCGCCCCTAGTATATAATATATTTAAAGATACATACAAATAATGTAAACATTATTAAGATAAAGAAATTAGATATTTTAAGATAAATTATTGCAGTGGTTGATAAGGAGTGTCAGTCCATCTATCTAGGACACAAAGGTCTATCGGAGGAGGAAACACAAATTCTATCATATGTTCTCAATAGTGTTTCTCTAAATATGCTCGCATTTATTAATATTAGAGGTTTTGGAAGATATGTAACAGTACCATATGCAAAGTCAATGGAAAAAGCTAATAACCATGATATTGTTGTAAGTGTAATCCTATAAGTATGTTTTATATAAAATAACCTAATGTAATTATAACTAGACAATATCTCCCTTATTATTTACGTTTTGCACCATTTGAAACTTATATGGGTATTTCAAGATCAAAATTACCTAAATCAGTCTAGCAATTCTCAGCAAGACAAACAAACAGCAATTGATTTTCATATATATTGATTGTTAAAATTAATTTGGATTTTCAGATGGAAATAATAAAGTCGGCATGTTCTAAAGTTCTCAAACAATACAATGCAACATTTTATTATGACACAACAGAAAAATTCTTTTGTAAGCAGTTTTTAATTTATAAAGAGTATATAAAAAAATATATATTTTTATATTAAAATATTTTTAGATAATTTTTCTGGAAACATGGCAGATTGGGTCAAAAGTAAATTAAATACACCTGTGGTCTTCACTGTTTATTTAGAGGATGTGGACACTGTTTTTCCAATGAACAAGCACATTTTACCGCTTAGCAAAGAGTTTTATACTATCTTATATGATTCACTTACAATATCTAAACAAATGTATGGACCCTTGTTTAATGGACAACTTTCAGATTATTACTTTCACATTGAAATAAAAGAACTAACTAATATATATATTCTCAAAATTATTTTGTGTATATTATATTTTCTGTTCATAATGTGAGAAAAATAAATGTTATTAATTAAAAAGAATTTTGAATGCTCAATGTTTTTAGATTAAAATAATAAATAATTTACCTGATTTGGTGGCATGTGTCCAATTTGATGTTGCATATATCCATGAGGGGGTCCTTGTCCAGGCATGCTTGGATGTTGAGGATTACTGGGCATGTTAGAATGGCCATTTGGACCAGGTGGATGTGAGCCGGAAGCACCCATTGGGTGGCCTGGGGGTCCAGACATATGTGGTCCTACCATATGAGGTGGCATTTGATGCCCTCCTGGTGGCATATTAGGATGCTGCTGACTTACTCCTGGAGGACCGTTAGTATTTGATGCTATTGTGTGTGGTGGACCAGGAGGCATGTGATTTTGCATTGGTGGTTGCCCGGAGCCAGGAGGATGGGCTGAGGGTGGTGGACCATTTACGTGTTGTTGGTTATATGGGCTATGAGGAGACTGTGGTGGTACAGGGCTCTGCGTTGGCGGACCCATTGGGCTAGGCGCTTGAGGCGGAGGCATAGGGCTACTTTGTGGTGATGGACTAGCCATCTTAACAAAGACTATTACTCATATATAAATCTAACGAAATAGAATACAGTCACAACTTTATCTATGGCGGTAAGCACTCGCGTCCCCTAGTAATCTTCGTTGTCGCACTTTTTACATAATTCTTTTTTTTTTCACTCAACTAAGAAGCTAAATCTAATGTCGTATAATAATAATATTTAATTCACAAGTCACAAATAATCGGATAATGTATACTTATTAGTTAATACGGCAAGAGTCAAAAATCATTAAAAATACAAAAAGTAGCACAGTCAATACAAAAAGTAGGATCGTAAAATGCTATGTTGAAACTTGTAATATTATATATTTCTATACTCTATGGAGCATGGTCAATGCCCAATAATAGTTACCACAGAGTAGGTATTAAATATAAATGTAATGTCATCAGAAGTAGCTAGACTAACTAATAAAATATAATATTATACAATAAAATAACAACAAACCAATTATTACTTCTAGAAGAGTACACAGTGAACGTGGTCACACCTAAAGATTAATTACGTTATCCCATTCTCAGTACACTACTTTATTCTAAACTAGCGAGTTAAAGTGCGTTCACCAATCACAAACAGTTTTTTCATAATGTGATATTAGAATTCTAGTTATAACAGTAAATAATGAAATGGAAGCTTAAAGCACTACATCGTTGCACTAATGTTCTAATTAAGCAGAATCTGTCTAGAGAAATATATCGTTTTATATAACAAAACACTAGAGATTATTAATAAAACGATCTGGATATGATCGTTTTATTACACCATACTTTGTCGATAATTATCAAACTATAAAATCCGGCATCAGCGTCGAAGATTACATTTTTTTATTTAACTTTAAATTTGAATCCTTCTTTGCAACAACACTGCTGTTTATAAGTTGCTAGATTTAAAGTATGGAGGTTTAAGGTTTTTGATCAAAAGATGACTTATAATATGTTGTCAAAACAATCAACGTTAAGCGTTAAGGCAAAAAGAGCATAAGCTTCAGAAGCCGAGACAGTACGTTTTACAATTTCAATATAGATAGATATGGTGGTAGAGCCTAGCTGTAGTTATTTGACTACAGCTCGTATTGGACTGGCTAGACCGGGGAAGGACCACCCTCTCACAGAAGGTCGACCAAAGATAAGATAGTAACCAAATTCATTTGTTTGGCCTCCTCTAACATAAAAAAATATATAATAATATATAAATATAATGAAACCCAAAAAATTATGGATAATGGATCTTTATTAATATTAATTGTTATAATAATTAAAGATTAACATCTTGATACCAAAATAGATTGTTAATTAAATATGATTTGATAAAACATTGTATTAGGTCGAAAATGACGATTTCGTTCGATTTTTCTCTATATTGGTAATAATTGATATATAATAATACTAATTAACGAATGTCTTATAGGCAATATAAGTGTTAGAAGTTACAACAATTCAAACTGTTAGAGCCCAATTTCAAGGGTTGGATTTAGGGGAGGACACGCGGGACCACTGCCCCGGTTTCTCCACAATAAAAATAATAAAATATCCAACTTCTAACAAGTCAGCAACTTTTAGATTTTTCTTTTTAAATTAATAATCTTGTTTACGAAATCGAAGACTGCCCTAAAACGATGCAAACATCCCTATAAGTCATAACTAATAATTATTTGTCATATGTCAAATATAAATATTTAAGCATACCGAGTATTGTAATGTGAGATAAATCGAATATGATTTTCTAAATACATACAATAATAAATATATGTATGAAAATGGGAAGTTACAGCATAAAGACTTTAAACCTACATTAGCATCAAGAGATTCATGTTAACCGACGACCGGTAATCTACAATAAAAGTGCTTACCTATGGTGCTCGCTTACTTTGCCGGTGCACATGTTTCAATTTAAAAAATGGACGAAGACGATGAGTATATCGAAAATACTTGGACCTATATTACACTATGCGGCGAACCGACTATCTACGAAGGACTTCGATTTGCAAAGGATTTAATCTTACCAAATCTTTGTTTACGATTGCTTATACAGTATATTCCTATGCCTCATAATGTCAGACATAGTTTGTCCCTGCTCTTTGGAGGTTTTCTTTTGTATTACAATACTGGATCTGCCTTTATTTGGACCATAGGATTAACTATTGGTTCATATATTTTAATTATTTGTATATCAATTTTTACAAAAAAATTTAGAGGAGTGTTTATTTCAGTTTGTGTAATTTTATTTCTATTATTGTGTGAGATATATGTAGTTAATCCTAAAATGTGGCAGCAAATTAGGGGAATACAGATGATAGCAGCTATGAAGATAATTTCTGTTGCCATTGAGCTGGATAGAGATCTGTTTAAACAAATGTTAAATCCAGTTGAATTTGGTGGTTACATACTATGCCCGGCAAATTGTATTTTGGGGCCATGGATTTCATTTTGTACTTATAATCTGTATCTTGATGTGAAATTTTTGTCCAGAAGATGGATAAAAATTATTGTAATTAATTTAACCATGTCCATGTTTTTTTTAGTACTATCCAATTGTATAGTGCCTTGGTATATAGATGACGGTATTTCAAAATGGCTGGTTGCTTACCGTGATGCCCAATCTTTTAGAATGTCTCATTATTTTGTTTCTAGCATGTCAGTTGTCTCTATGACCAGTGCTGGGTTTGGATTAACAAATGATTGTCATTCTGAATTACAAGTCACAAAGCCGTTATTTATTGAATTACCGAGGTCTCTAGTTCAAGTTGTTATATTTTGGAATATTCCAATGCATCAGTGGTTAAAGAATTATGTATTCAAAACTACCCAACCATATGGACAGTTCATTGCTATTTTAACAACTTATACTGTATCTTCTTTGCTGCATGGTTTAAATTTTCAATTTTCTGCTGTTCTTTTAAGTATTGGATCATTTTCGTATGTTGAATATAATTTCAGATATAAAGTTGCATCAGCTTTGGAAGTATGTTGTCTTGCAAATCCTTGTGTCAAGCAGTGTGAACATAAGTTCAAAAAGAATAGTTTTCTGGCAGTGTTTGTAAATACATTTTTCTCTATAGTAACTATAGTACACCTAGCATACCTTGGAGTGATGTTTGAGGCTTCTTTTGCAGTACAAGAATCAGGTTACTCTTATTTTCATACAATTAAGAAATGGGAACATCTAAATTTCTTTAGTCACGGTCTAGCTGGTTTTACGTATATTATATATGGAATGATGTGATAATACATGTAATGAAAGAATCTCTCAAATCTATTTTAGTCTCGAATGACTGATCTCATTGTAACCAGTAGTATATTGTAAGTTACATAATAACCTTGTGTGTGAAGGCTTGATGTAATTTTCTGTTACTGTGATAAGTTTAGTAGTGATATTTTTGCAAATTGTTTATTCAAGAGACAAACTATTTTTTTAAATAATTGTTATGGCAATGTATTTTTTTATGAATTCAATGAAAAAAGGTTGTATTCTTTTCTTTTTTGCAATGTTGAATATGAAATCTAGTTTTTGTAACTATTCACTTATTTTTGGACTATTTTTCATTATTATTCAATATATTTATATTTAATTATTCTTTTAAAGTAAAAATAATTAAGTACACTTTATTATAGTTTTGTATTAGAAGACTTAGTCTAAAAATAACTAATTGGACCACATTAGTTTATTAATTAAGAATTTTTTATCTACACTATGCACAATTAGTATTTTCTATTAAGTAGTTTCAATCTTAATTATTCTTATTACTGCCAAAATAAAAGTAATATAAAAAAAACTTTTTTTTTAATACCACCCTTTTTTTCTGTACATGTTAAGGTTGGCGAGTAAATAATGCCTTTCTAGCATTAACTTCAACTTTTGTAAATTTGTGCAGTAAAGTGATAACATAAAATAAACAAAATACATCTCATTCATAAACTTTTATTGCAACCAACATATCTCATCATTAATTAATTTAAAGTGTTTTTTAAATAGCCTATTATGTGTTCTAACATTAATATAGTTAAGATGAGGAAGATCATTGTATACAATTTGTATTCTATAGTTTAACTGTTCCTCTTTTAGGTGTTCACAACATGCTTCTAAATTTTCTATAGGCTCTTTACTACTGCTAAAGTTTTCTGGTCTACTGTAAAGAACTACAACTTCAGAGTCTTTGATAACTTTTTGGATAACTTGAATTACCTTCTTGATATACAAATCCATTTTAGTAATTTTAAATGTTTGCTCGCACCAGTAAAATGCTGTCAGTGTATCAAAAACAATCATAGATATATTTGGATTACTCAATAATAGGTTTTCTAATTTATGTATGCTAATATAAAATTGGGTTTCATCATAAATATTAAAGATATAAATATTTTTGATAATAGACATAAGTTGTGTGTCTACATCAAATGAACTACAAGTATTCTTTTTTTTATGTTTCAGTATTAGTTTGTTTTTAGTTAAATTAATAATTTCATCAAAGTCCAGATTTCCATCAGTATTAAATAAAACTGTACCAGTTCCTGGTCCATCTAATTCTAAAGGAATTAATGATTCAGATATTAATTCTGCAAGTAAACACTTTGTGCTGTATTCACTATATATTTCTATAAAATCGCCACTTTTCGGTCCCTCTCCGAATATAAGAGAATAAAATTTTTCTAACCGAGGCCTTTTGGTTAATCGAGAGAGCAATTGTAATCCGGACTCCACTTTTATAGACATAGTTAAAAATATTACACAAGTTAATTAATAAGCCCTGAAATTATTACGAATCCAATTTACTTTTCGTTTTAACATTACCCTGATTTTTAATTAAAGTTCGTGTTGTTTAATGATCGACTGTTTATTGATATAATTTGATTGAGTCAGATAGAAAGAAGACATGATAGCATACATATTTATAGCACTTTGCACAGAGTACAATAAATATATAATGGTACTCGGTGACTATAACCCTTCGAGCATCCACATACTACAGATATATATTTTTTTAATGTATTTGCAGAGATTTGGAGCCCTAGTGGTTGTTACTTCGTTACCGGGGGGTTGTGTGGCCGCAATTTAATTTTCAGCTCTGAGGAACTGGGAAACGTCATGCTAAAGACAACAGCACAGATCACATGCATTCAATATTAATATTGTTTTGTCTGAACATGACGTCACAATTCAAACAAAAAGACGGCATACCGTATGTATATATTATTTTATAATGTATATATTATAATATAATAAATGGTCAACTCTGTACAAAATAGTTTTTTTCTATTCAAATTCAGTAACTAAATAATTAAATTATTTATGATACATAAAATCTATTTATTTATTTACTCAAAGATCGAATTGTTATTTTTATGCCTGAATGGGACATAACAAACGGTAATGTATGTTGGTTTCAACTTATTTTTGTTATAGCGACTCTAGTATATTGACGTTGGAAGGTTTCAACAAAAGAGTTGTTCAGTAGTCTGTAGTATGTGTATGCTCGAAGCTATAGACAGATATGACAAGTGTCAATATCAATACCTAGCCAATTAGAAGCAAAATAAAAAAAGGTTGGGAGACCGCTTCTATCTAAGAATGTAACTCTTTATATCGACCCAAACAGTTAACAGACAGCTCAATTTTCATTTAGAGAAGATTAAATTTTTTCTGTCAACCAATATGAGTTTCTATCTTGTCTCTCGACATTTATCAAGCTTATAAACTACGTAACCTTGACAATATTATATATATTAAACGACTTCTTAAAGTCGTTGCCATTTAATTAAAAATTCGTGGAAGACAACTTATTTAAGGATTTCGAAACTACAAGTACAAAAGAAAAGGAAACAGATCATAGATCACTAAAAAGTTGATACTCGAACACAGACAAAATGTTGTTGTAATTATTAGCACTCAACATTTATATCAACTAATTAAGTAGTGGGGCATGTCATTTCAAATTAGAAACATTTCAGATTGAAACTTAACAATAAGTTTTCATCGAAATTGTAATGGGGGCCTGGTGACACTGTGACACTGGTTTATTCTATACCAGTCTCCCACAAACAAATGTTTTTTTTCTCTCCTTATTTATTATAATTTCCTATCCTGCACATATTTATTTGTAGTAAGAGGAACAAAAAAATAATAAGCTATACATTGTGCACTACAAGACATTTGCGTATATAATAGAAAGAAAAAGAGAAAATCGCATGAAAGGAGCATAAAACGCTTTTTCCATACATGACCGTTGCTACTTGGCAGCTAATTGAAAAACAGATTTTGAACAACATTTTGAACAGCTTTATTTTTTGAACAGCTATTTGAACAGCTTGGTAATGAGTTAGCGTTGCTATTACGTTGTTATGGACTGTTACTCAGATAGTGACACTAGTTAGCGTAATGTAATTGGTTAGTCCTTTTTTAGGTCAAATAGTGCGTATAAAATTTAATGAGTGAGTCAACAAGGTTCCATAAATGCACTCGTGGCGCGATACTGAAAAAAAGGGTTATTATTTAGAGCATTCACATATTGATTTTTGATAACTCATAAATGTAAAATTGTTCAAGTGCTTTTATTATAGACATATTTCATATTTAATTAAATTTATATTTTTAAAGTAATTATTATTTAAAATTATTATTTTTATTAAAAATACGTGAACATATGACCCCTCATTAGAATCTATCAAATCGCTCAAAAACTGTCATCAGTTACAGCTAACAACTATTGCCTATTACAAATAAAAATGTGACATTTGTTAACCGCAAAATATTTCAATACATTCATCATCAAATCAATGTGATTGAAGATTGAAGACAAATAATTATATCAAAATAAGTTTCAATTTTATAATCTTTTAAGTGTAAACAAAATAAGATTTTGCGAAAAATAAGGATTTAGGATTATTATGTACACACATATTTGAAAATTAAAGAATTATTAATTCTTTATAATTTAATATATAATTTTTAAGAACATAAAACTTAAAAATGAAGTTAAAAAGTTGTGGGTATTTCTTTGTTATTTTTATATTTCTTACAAATAAAGCACAATCCGAAGTTATATCATCTCTAATATTAGGTGGCACAGTTATAAGTAGTTATTTTGGCTGGGAATTTTTCAAATGTAAATACTCTGAATGTTGTAATGATAATTATATTAATTTTGATATGAAAAGTAAGTAATTTTTATTATTATGCGATCTACTCTTATTTTTATATATACTAAGATTATTACTTATGATTTCAGAGCTCGAAGAATCTTTTAAGGAAAAGATGTTTGGGCAACCTTTAGTCAATGAAATCACTAATATATTAAAGGCTCACAAGGAAGGTTTAAAAGATCCCTCAAAAAAGAATAAAAAAGCCCTTGTATTAAGTTTACACGGTTGGTCAGGTGTGGGCAAAAATTTTGCTACTAGTTTAATAGCGGAAGCAATTTTTAAAAATGGTATGCAGAGCAGTTTTGTAAAAGTGTTTATGGGTAAAAAGGATTTCGATTGTTCCGATTTAGAAAATTCTCAGGTAATTCTAGGTACATATTGAATAATTTTTATTATAATATTCATTAACTAATTATAAATTAATATATTTTTACAGAGAGCTTTACTTACAAAAATAAATGAGTTTGTAAAGAAATGTCCGATATCGTTGATTGTGTTTGATGAAATTCATGAAATGTGTCCGTCAATATTGGATTCAATTAAACCAATGCTAGATCATCATCATGCAGTAGATGGAGTGGATTACAGGTAAAAGTTTGAAGTCGAAGGTGCCAATATTCATTATTCGGGACCATATATTGTGTGAAGAAAAAGAATAATTAAAATTGGCCCATAATTAATTATTTATTGTAGTTGGTTGCATTTGGTATCATTTAAAATTGATTAATTATTACATACAGTATACATATAAAACTAGGATCTGCTGCCATGCATGTGGAAGTTGAGCTGAGCCCTGCCCTTTTTGAATGCTATGGGAGAAACATTTTTTGATGATCATTTCTGAACGGAATGAGATATTTTAATTCTGTTTTCTTTAAAACATGCCCATTCCTAAGCTCTACAGCTGTGCCAAATTTCATTCAAATCGGTTCAGTAATTTTTATGTGATGTTCCTTTGAAATGAAGTTTCCCAAACAGTTAAGAGCTTCACTTACACTCAGCTCAGTCATAAAGGTATTTAACATATAACATTTATATGTTTTAATGAAATATTATTTATTTATTACTTACAGGAATGCTATTTTTGTATTTATATCCAACATTGGTGGTAAAGAAATTGCAGCAAAGCTTTTGGAGTTGTACAGCCAAGGTGTTATGAGGAATGATGTAGAATTTCATAACTTTGAACCAATTTTAAGAAGAACTGCTTATAACACAGGTATTGAATATATAATTATATTAATTTATGTAGCAACTAATACTACCTATAACTATTAGACAACTCATTACAGTGGGATATTTTTAATAATATATTGGGTCCATTATGTTATGTAACTAATTTAGGGTAGAAAAAAATTATAAGATTTGGTGTGGTTAAAGCAGCCCTTGATAGACCTGATTTATAATTAAAAATAGTTTTTAAAAACATAATATTCAATATACATTTGTTATATGATTTTAGGTAGAAAGTTATAGAATATATGATTTCTTATTATATTATGTGATACATATTATACATTTTATGTTTAAATTTTAAAGATAACCATTTTCATTATGTATAGTAAGCAATATAATATATATTTTAGGAGGATTTAAAAATTCAATGACTATAGCCCATCATTTAATTGATCATTACATTCCCTTTTTACCATTGGAGCAACATCATGTACAGATGTGTGCGTCTGCGGAGTTCAGGGTTCACGGAATAGACAATCCAACTGAAAAAATGATGTCGTAAGTTTAAAATTATTCAGTTTTTCCCAAATTGTTTGTTTAATCCAGTATGCCAGTAAAATGTAAATTAATTTTGAATGTTAGTCAATTATATGAAGATGCATGTTTTAAGATAGCAGTTTAAATTTATCATATATTGAGTAACATGTTTGCTATATTTATAAGTAACAGATAGTTACACTAATATTGATGTTACTGCATAAATAGTTTTCTGGAGAAAACAAAATTTTTCATCTTTTAAATTTACCCAAAAATCTATCTTTTTATATAAGAATCACATTATTTGAAAAAAAGGATTAAAAAAATTAGACACTTCTTAGAGACCTGTAATAGATGTGAATCATTATATTATAATTTTTTGACTTTGACCTTTAACAATGCAAAAAGGTTTTATAAAGAACTTACTATTTAATTGTAACTTTAATAAATTGTTTTTTCAGAGACGCCCTGTCTGTAATTACATACGGACCAACTGAGGAGCAACCCATATTTGCCAATAATGGTTGCAAAAGGTTTACTAAACAAATCCCCTATATTATACAAAAGTATAAACATAAAAGTGAACTGTAAATTTAATTATATGTGTATAATATTTTAAATGTAATGGTTTTTTGTAAATAATATTAAAGCTATAAGCTTTTAAGAAACTCATTGTTCCAGTCTCTGATGTACCTGTACTTTAGATGTACTGCCCTTATTTTTAACGGTCTGTTGATTCTCTCTATATTTGATCTTGTAATTAAAGTCTGAAAAGGAATGTAGCATTTTATTGAGACAGTAGCGAGCTTACAATAAATATAATATTATGCCATTCCAGAATATTTCTTAACATTTTAATATTCAGCACAAGCAAATGTGTAAAAAGTTGTCTGGGTAACTCATGTGTTCGGAAAGCCACTGAAGAGGTGCGTCCGATGGCAACACTATTCCATGCGTCCGCAGTTTAACTGTAAAATATTGATTAATATGTCAAATAATTGTGATAACGTGATAATTAGGATAATATTGCACATTGTGATATATACCATCAGTCTTATCGGGATAGATTTCTGATATTAATTGTTGAATAATTTTTCGACTTCCATCATTATTTCTTGGACTGATCAGCCGCTGTCTATAAATACCGTCATCAGAATATATTCTTATTGGAATGTGTTTGAAACCTTCGTTATCCCCGTGTGATTCCATTAACCTTCTATTTATTGCCCAAAACTGATCAAACTTATCTGCAAAATGGTTTTTATTAATGAATTTAACAGATTTTTATGTATTTAACTTTTACCTGTACTTTTACATATTGCAGCTAATAAAGTGTTGTGAAATTAATCTATTTTTTATTGATTATTTCTGATCATAAACTTATTTACTGCTTATCATAAAATTAATTGCTGATCAAACTTTAACTACTATATATAAATAAAAAAGTTATTTGTCCTCTAACTTGTGATGGTACTGTTAAAGAGAACAGAATAATGAAGATCAATAAAAAAATAAAACATACATGATTTTTTTAACAGTTCCTAGTAAATAAATAATAAATAAAAATTTGTGGCTTAAATAATGGAATGTGTTTAATATTTGATTTATACAATTTTAAAGCATTCACTTCACATAAAACAGACAATATAGGTTTATAAAGCTAAATATAAACAATTGAACAAGTTATATTCTTAATTATATACTAATAGAAATATATTTTATAGATTTTAGAAAAATTGATGTAATATTTTACAGAGATTAACTAATTAGTATCACTTTCATAGTACTTGTTATCACAAGTACTATGAAAGTGATTTAGTGCATTGTGTAGTGTTTTAGATGATACATAAGTGAGTTAAGGAGGTACCATTTTGTAAACCTAACCACAGTTGGTTGTGATCTTTCTTTTGCATTGTTGACATCACTTGTCCTCTGTGTTTAAGAACATCTGCCTCTTTCACTGTAGACATAAAGTGTGCTTCAACAATATCCCTGAAATGCAATTATATCAGAAATTCAATTATATGACACACCAGCTTTTTAATAATTTAATTCGTAAGCAATGTAACATCAAAGTAAAAATACTAATATAATTAATAATTTAGAACCAATAAATTAAATATTAAATAAATAACCCAAGGCTTTTAGCATTTTTTTAAATGAATAAATACAAACTGTGCATCTCATAAGCACCATTCATATATTGTGGTAATTGTTATAACTTCAACATAAAGTAAAAATATTAAAATAACTTACTTGTTAGAGCAGCGAAGTAAAATATTTTCTGGAAACTTTGTAAAATGCACTGTTAAGTTCCATGGTAATTGAGGGTCATTTCCACAAAAGAGATCATAAAGGAAACCAATGGGGTAATGCCACTTCAGAGGTTGTCCGTTATAGTCCAGCCACATTTCATTATCAGCATTTTCTTGAGATATAAAACGGAGAAAATGTCTTTTCATCTACAAAAATATAATATTGAACAAAGTTTTATTAATTTGGGATTTTTATGACTATGGTGTATATTTTATGTAATACCTTATCAATCACAAGAGGAAAATAACTTAGCCGCGGTACCATGACATAGAAAGGATCAGGCTGTTGTATTTCCATGATTTCTTCTTGGTCTAATTGAAAGCAAATGGGCAATTTTCCATCCCATATTTCGCGCAATACTTCCCTGTCGTTTGCCATCCTTATTGATTTTATATTATAAAACTACTAATTCTTAGCACATTATTGAATAGACATGAAACTAAAGCAATAATATCTAACTAAAATTATGGTCAATAAATCTTTTTCAAGTAATGTTTATATGTTCTTGATTTGACAGGATTTTATAGTTAGTTCAATTCTGAATTACTATGAAAATGCCCAATGTCATTACTTTTCAATGTCATTGTCGTAATAAAAATAAATTGTTGTCTGTTATGTCAAAATATAAATAAATATCTAATGTCTATGATAACTTAGATCTCAAATACACTATGCGATGTACTCTAAGTAATTCTTCAGTATAGTAATTTCTGAACGAATAAATGTCAATTTGACAATTGTCAAATTGACTTAAAAGTTGTGTTTACTTTTTTTGGAACACACGTGGTTGTGAAATAGAATTATAAATTAATACAAGACAGTAATAAAGAAAATATAGTTTATTTTTTAAAACAATATATATTATTCACACTAAAGTTATGGGTAAAAAACGGAAACTTGGAGCAAATAATGACGATTTCGAGTTCGATCCGATTCCTAGACATTTGGTAACTTCTCACATTAAGAAACAAGAAAAACGTTTGATAGTGATACTGGAAAATGCGCACTTAGAAACTGTAAAAGTAAGTTACTGTTAATCTATTATCTTTAATGGCCTTTATTCAATAATTATTATTTGTTATTTATTTATGCTGACTTAAATATTTTTTATTGTTACTGATCACTGTAAATGATGTAATTTTAGATGTTACTTTGGTTTTCAAGGAATTAACAAACTTTCTTTAATTTTTCAGAGTGGAAATAGCTTTGAACTACTGAACTGCGATGATCATGGACATATATTAAGAAAAAATGACAGAGATCCTGGATCATGTAGACCAGATATCACCCATCAGTCTTTACTCATGCTTATGGACTCTCCTTTAAATCGGGCTGGTTTGCTGCAAGTGTACATTCATACAGAAAAAAATGTGTTAATAGAGATTAATCCACAAACAAGAATACCAAGAACCTTTAAAAGATTTGCTGGTTTAATGGGTATTTATTTTTCAATACTAATTTATATCTATATTTTTTTATATGAGGGCTCATTGGCACAGTGGTACAATGACTCTGACATGTAACCCAAAGTTTGCAGGATTTATTTTTCTCAGTTGTCTTTCATAACAATTTAATAGAATTTATTATATTTTTAATATTAAATTTATTTATTTATTTTAATTTGTTATAAATATTTTCCACTTTGAATCAATCAAATTTGATCACTTCTGTAAGTCAAGTGGCAATAAGTGGCAGGAGGGCTTATTTTTAAACCACTTATACCACATCTTTATACCACTCTTATAAAAATAAGCCCTTCTGTACAGACACTTTCCAATAAAAAATTGAGGCTGGGGTACCAAATGGCCAGGGTTCCAAATTCACCCTGCTCTGAGAAGGACCACACAACAAATTCAGCCGGCTATTTCTTTATTATGATCACTGTTTCCCAAACATCAATAAATATATTTAAAATATATTTTGTGGTTTTTCAGTGCAACTACTTCACAAATTTGCAATCAGGGCATCAGATGGGCCGATGAAACTTCTAAAAGTTATCAAGAACCCCATAACATCCCACTTGCCTGTGGGAGTGAAGAAAATTACCATGTCCTTTAGTTCAAAGATGGTGAAAACTTGTAGGGAGTTGGTACCACAGGATGAGCCCATAGTTATTATAGTTGGAGCGATGGCTCATGGAAAGGTGGAGGTGGACTATTCAGAAGATGTTATATCTATCAGCAACTATCCCCTTTCCGCCGCCTTAACTTGTGCTAAGCTGTGTTCCGCATTTGAAGAAGTGTGGGGTGTGGTTTAATATAGTATGTAAATAAATTAATACACATTATTAAATATAATTGTTTGTTTCATTTTTTTGTTAAGATACATATAATTAAATGTAATTATAGGTATTTTTATGAAATAATAATGACATGATAATCATTTATTTGCTCGTAAAATGTAAGAATGGAATTCTGATATTTTAGTCGTAACTAAATGGTAAAAAACTTTTACTAAAGTTCATAGAATATTCTGTTGCTCTGCTGTTGCATTCAATGTTCATTGATGATATAATATTTATAAATAAGATTCTAAATATAAGTCCTGTTAGAAGTAATTTGGATGTTATATAAAAGTTTATCTTACAAGATTTAAAAGGTTCAGAAGCAGAAAAAAGATATACATACATAATTATTTAATATAAACCGTAAATGGTTCTCAGTTTCAAAATCAAATTGATCAATCAACTTGGTGAGTTACTGATTAGTACAAGAACGAAGGTGTTCACAGTTTTGGTAAGTACATTCTCTTAGTTTCAGTAAACCTCAGAGATGAGATATTCTTGCCAGGAAGATATTTGAAAATACAAAAAATATATTTATAAATAATAAAAATAATAAATTATTTATAATAGAATAAATTATTTAGAATGAAGGAGAACGTGGTGGAGAGGTGGTGGTGGTGGAGAAGTGGTTTGGGCACGTCGAACGAATGAGTGATGAAAGATTGATAAAAAAGATTTATACAGGAAAAGTGAGCGGTAAAAGAAATTGGGGGAGGCCTCGAGTGACCTTCGAAAACATAGTTTCTATGATACTAGAGGAAGACACGTAAGAGCATTAGGAACCCCCGGAGGGCATGCATAAAGAGGTTGATGTCTGTGGCCGAGGCGAAAGAGATATGCCGGGACCGTAGCGTTTAGCGCTCCGTCGCTTCTGGCTACCCCGCAATGGATATGGCATGAAGCTAAAGAAATAAATAATAAATATATGCATAGGAATTACGAAGATAAAAGGAAGTAGAAAGAATCGATATACTACGCCGATCCCAAATAATTGGGATGAATGGACAAGTGAATTATGATGTTAAATACCTACATATAAAGAAATACAAAATACGTTATCACTCGTTTTTAAGGATGACAATTAATTTTTAAAATATTTACCTGTCTCTCGTTAAATTAAATTGTGTAATAATTATTAATTAAAAAAACTAAAGGTCTAAATTTGAAACAGTTCTATTATAAATCTTCATAAAAGTTGTTTTTTTTTTAATATTTAACGTACCTACGAGTTGGTTGATTTTATTTTATTTACTAGCATCTGCGAGCGGTTTCCTTTGTGTGGGTAAAAAAAGTTTTGTTATGTCGAACGGTCGTTTAAAGCTCATTTTTCTATTCCACGGGGATAGTGCTTTTTTCGGGATGAAAGGTAGGAACCGTAGTAACGGTTGAGTAGTAGCGTCACAAAAATCGAATTCTTATATATATATTTAAGATATTTAGATTTCACTAGTTGATTAAGTTAAATTCTGGAAATTAGTAAATCATTCTACAATAAATTCTTATGCTTTCAAGGTTGACCTAGTCTTCTAGATCTTAGATTTTAGAGTTTTATTCATGATTTTTATGTTAAATACCGTTTATCGTTATAAAAATCGCTTTTTTTTAGAAGGTCCTAACCTAGTCTTCTAGATCTTAGATTCTAAAATTTTATTCATGATTTTAATGTTAAATACTGTTTATCATTATAAAAATCGCTTTTTTTAAGTAAAATATTTAATCTATTGTTATGATAAACCTTCTAACATAGACTAAAATTGGTCATTTTATTGAAAGCAAAAAATATACGATCTTTTATTTATTATAATGTGTTGCTTCTGTTACATTAATTAAATTGTTTACTCTCTTATCTGAGACTAAAATGATATAAAGTTTAAAAATTTAAATGCATATATAAAGCTATCTGAAGTTATTTAAAGAGAATATTAAGTAGCGTTTAAAAAAAACAGTGCGACTGAAATATTCAAAAACTCGTTAGGATTAAGATACGGCGGCACGATCTTTTAAGTCAAGTTAGTGAAATGAAAAAAAAAACTCATTCCCCTCGGCCGGCGGAAGCCTCGCGACATCCGCCAAATTAGTACCAGCCGTCAACTAAACGATACACAGCTTCACAATACAAATGTCCAATTAGTATACGTTCATCGTCTGAGTGTATTTTAACACGTGTAGTTATTACAGGCGATACGAAAATTAAAGTGTAAATTTTAAATGTCCTTATAAAATTTTGCTAGTACTAAAATATGTTTATATAAATGAGGATATTTTAATTCCTATTGGTATTTTTGTATCTGCAATTTAAGCATTCAACATTTTTTATATAAAAATTTATCAACAGTGATTTGATTTTACAGCTGAGTTATAGTGTTAGTGTTTATTTAAAATAAACAGTACTTAACGCGTATAAGATTTAAATAAGTATATATTTATTTGGGTTGTTATTGCTTTTCCAAAATATTCTGAATATAAATGATATTAGCAATACCGAAGGAATCAAAATTTGTAAAGAGGATACTATAAATCTACTATTACATGGACGAGAAGAATATTTCAGAAGAAGCAGATTCTCGTCATGGTAATAAAGGCTTTATTAGCTGATTATTAACAATAAATAAAATAATAGTAAAGACTATTGCAGTCCCTGTCCTATGAAATTAATTGGTGTTTAAAACTATTACTAACAGTACCAACTACTAAATTACTACTACTACTGCTGCTCTGAATTAAAAATAATATATATATATATATTATTTTAATTTACTTCCTACAAAACACAATGAGTAGAGTTTGGTAGCGGTTGTTGTTGGTTGTTGCTGTTGTTGTAGTTAAAAAAGATTCTATGGAGGTTCTATCAGTTGCTTAATATTGTTATAATTTGAAACTTCCAGTAATCCTGATACACTCAGAAATTATCAATACCACTACAAAATATTTGTTACGCAACAATAGGACTTTTGGTCATGATAGGTTAGTTGGGTAGACCTCACAAAATTCGGTCTGCCTATTCAGGAGTACCCGACTTTCGAATTTTGGAAAAATTTCTTTACAGGAGGTCTTCTTATGACCCCGAGTCCAAAATGACCATTGGTCAAAAAGTTAAAGTTATATATATACGAGTATATATAATATATATGCGTGCGTGCGTCCAGATTCGACTTTTGTCAGCACGATAGCGGCCGCAGTTTAGCTCGGATCACTTTCAAACTTTGCACAAAAATCAACCATCCAAAAATGAAGGTCAAGTTCGTTAACCAGAAAAATCCGGCCACGGGGGGCGCTAGGGCCTCACTTTTTCTGATTTCAGTTTTTCGACCATAACTTTTTCCCTATACAAAGTAGATCAATATAACTCATGTAGATAAACCGAAAACCTAACTTCAATAACTTAGGGGTGGGGGTAAAAAAATCCAAAATTTTTGGAAAAAAATTCATAACTTTTTGCTGGTAAACATTCTTACATCACAAGTATTTTTAATAGAAAGATTATTTTGTTACTCTAAATTTAAGTACCAAAAGATGTCTACCCACGCGTGTCCTCCTGCGGGCACGGATTTTTTTTCGTTAATATGAAACAAAGTCATACAAGAAAACTATCACAAGTCCGAAGAGATTATCCTCCTTGAAATATGTCTTTCTCTGTTGGTATGTCATTATTTTTTATTATGTTTTTTATGTACATAACATATGTGGAACAATTTACAATATGTTATATTTGATCCCAATCTGCTCGCTCGTAAGTATTTTGCTCAGTGAATGTTATTAACTAATAAGATTGTATTATAAGATAGTTATTTTT
The DNA here is from genome assembly GCA_918358695.1 of Melinaea menophilus ssp. n. AW-2005. Taxonomy (NCBI): domain Eukaryota; kingdom Metazoa; phylum Arthropoda; class Insecta; order Lepidoptera; family Nymphalidae; genus Melinaea; species Melinaea menophilus. Next base: position 17,217,538 of record OU911052.1, read on the forward strand.
CTCGTGTAACATAACAATATACTTTTTTTATTTATTGTAATAAATGTTGTATTGTTATAGAATCAGTAAATTCTAATAACTTACCTACTCTTTCGTTATTAAGCAAATTTTGCTCAACTTTTCTACAACTGGTAAGTTGTAGTATATAGTGTTTTTACTTTGTTTTCTTTATGCGGTCCTAATTATTTACATGTGTTTGTCATTAGAAATTCTGTTGTATTTTCCCTTATACTTATTAAACCTTAGTTACTTGAATTGATTTCGTCAATTACTTACTACTATAATAATTATTAGTACACTAGTTGTCCCCCGTCTTGACGTAAAGTACATGCCAAGAAAGAGAAGTAGTAAATTTTGTTATCTAACTACTTATTAATTTTAACCTTTTTACCTTTCCCTTTGTAGGTGGATTATCATAAAATCTGTTTTTATTATTTTTTTACTTTCCAATAAGGATACTCTGGCCGTAACATCAATATGAAACATGTAATAATTAAATTAATTGTCGTGTAAGCGTTGGTATGTGTGATCCGTTATACACATTAATTTTGCACGCAATACATGTCATAGATTTAACTGTTAAATTCCCCTGTCGAGAATTGTCAATTGTCAATGTCAATCAAGAATCAGAGAAGTTTTGGTACGTCGAAATGACGTTACAAAATATATACAATAAATAATAATAAATGAATGAAGCCATAATAAAAAAAAATATAATAAAAATGCCACAAATGGACTACGGATCCTGGAGTTAGAACCTTATTTTACGTGTATAAATAATTAGTAAAAATTTAAACAGTCTAAATTATAACTAATATAAATTTCTTATAATTCATTTTCTAAATGTTTTATAAGACAAATATTTCAAATGAAATGTGTAATTAGTTTCATGAGACAGATAACATTAAAAAGAATAACTTAAATGGTTTGACTGAAAGCCGATGTCAGCTGCCGGCCGCTCGTGGGTATTGCTAGATCTGGTCTCGCCAACTTGCCATAAATGGATTATAGTTTTACTTTACAAACCAATTAGGTTGGCAATAACTCAGACATAATAATCATGTATTTATTTAAAATATTATTTAAATATACTTATTTTTTATACTATTGTCACAATAAATTCCTTATATTTTTATAAGTAGTCAGATATCAAACAAATTTGGTTCATCTATAATAATATAGATGGAGCCATTAGGACAAGATATAGGTAAGGCCGTTCTTTCCACGATCCGTCATTAATCAATTAAAATATTTAACTATATCTATTAATCGTGCATCGATATAAAAATAAACATACGCACATAACATCTGTTAAATTTTCATGTGATTTCATTTGTTTTTTATAACTAGAGTCCTAAAAGAAGTTCGAAAATTTTCGATAATAATGTAATAATGAGTAATGTGAGTTAGGAGTTCATTTACACCCAGGAGACAATTTTACCCTAGATTTCCTACGCTATTTAAAACACGAAATATTTTGTAAAGTTCGTACTGTTCGTAAACAACTTTTAAAATCTAACTGGTAGTTTAAAAGTTTATTACGTTAAAACAAACAAACGCTTTACTACAAATTTGTATATATTTACCTACTTCACTACATATTTACTCGTCACAAATTAGCGACGACGAAACTCAACCAACTCGCACGGTGTTGCTAGAGTTTGTCATAAATATATTTTACACTTTTACGGGTAAAATAAAGTTATGATTATTATATGAACAATGTATTTAATAAGAATTTATTTATGTACTAAATATGGAAGTAAAAAAAACTGTATATTCTCATTATATTTTCTACATGTTTTAAAATATACGATTCAAAGAATCATATCATAAAGCCGGTCGCTATTTATCTGCGAAATATTGGTTATATACGTTTTTCAAATGATTTTGAACGCACTTTTATTAGTAAAAATGTAGATTTTTTTATACATGATATCTATCTTATGCCAAAATACTTTTCCCAAATATATTAGTAGGTTTTCTGTCCTAAAATATATCTAATATGTAAATAAAGCAATTACTTTGGGATAACAGTCACTATTCATTCAAGAAGATGTCATATGAAGCCCAAATTTGCCACATATATGATTATAAATTTGTATACAAATTTAACTACGTGTTTGTGGAGACCAATAAAACAATATATATAACCTAACCTAAGCCTCTAATACTGTTCTATTAAACAAAAAATAGGCCCTTAAAATTTCTTTAACACTAAAAACCTCTGTGAAAAGAAACAGTATCAATACATGTTCTCGGGAATTTCTTCATATATGCTGGTAACATTACGCACACAACAACAATCTTATTAGTACGCTTGACTACCACACACACACATAAAGCTTCACTATTTAATCTATGCGTGTAGTATTATTATAGTCCGAAGTTATTGCGAATAAGTTTTTCTTATTAGCTTATGTATAAAAAATAAGTTATATTTTCCAGCAATCAATTGTCTTAATATCTATTATAAATTAATAATTAAAATTGAGATATAAAAGATTTAAAACATTGAATTTTATTTAGTTTATTGACTGTATTATCCGATTTTTTAAACTTTTATTAATTAATTATTTACAAAACGGTAATCAGTTGGCAATTAAAACTTTTTTTAGTAAATAATATAATATATAAGTGGTATAATACGTTTTCAATCATCTTTATACTATGTATTATAAGATATATGTACTTTTATGTCTGTCTATACGCGTCTCAATCAACAAGGTTACAAACCTTTGTTTCGAATTAGAAGTTAAAATAAAGTTTCAAACAGTTATTTTTCAGAATATACATTTATAATTTCCTTGCTTACGAATAAGGAGTTAAAAAAATATACACTAACAAATTAATTTATCAATATTTTTATATAAAGCCTAGAATGATCACCAGATAATAGGTGATTCATAATAAATTCTTTTCACAAAGCATAGTTACAACATAACCACTTGAACCAAAAAATATGACTACATCCTTATCTAGAGATAAAAGGAAAAATACTGGAATGTTATCTTTGTCACAACCGAGCACACACAATTATATTGAAACACCATCTTGGTTCTAATTAGTATGTTAATAAAATCTATTATTGCGTGAATCAATTTAACATTTATGTATTAAACTGTGTCGATATATAATGCGTATGCAGTCGGAGTGGCGTGATGTGTGACTTATGAGTAATAAGTGCAACTCGGCAATGGTTGTTTACTGGTTAAACATTTAACTGCCTTATGTTGTCCTAGTATCAATAACTTATATTGTGCATTTTTATCAATTTATCAATAATTTAACTTAGTTTTAAACGTTTCTTATATATATATAATTTGACAAAATTACTTAAACACTTTTTAAATTGCAAATAATGATTGCATGTAATAAAAAAGTAAGGAGGAGGAGTATTCGATAATTTCCTTCCTTAAGTTAAACTTGTTGCGTAAAGTAAAAGCCAAAACCATTTATAACAACAGTTAAGACGTTCACGTTAAACAGAAGTTTATAAATGGATCGCAATTTCATTGTGAGTTCCAGATTAATTTTGTAATCGTTTATCCTTATCCCGACGCAGGCGCCGGGCGGGATGCACGTCCAGTGTTGCACGTGTGAGTGCACTTACACACACATACACACTGGTGTGTGTTCTAAAATAAACCAGTGCATCGAGCATCATTAATACAACGTGCAGCCGATTTTCGTCTCTGTGTCAAATGCAATCGGCAGCGCCAGACCCGCCGGCGGCTCAGTCCGACGCGGCCAGACCGATCGGCGCCTGATCACAAAGGACTCATTGTGTTTCCATCATTTCTATGGAAGGGTCCCTAATTTTTTTTTCTAAAATTCCTGATACCAGAATCACATCAAACAATGGGTTTCCGTCCTTTTATTGGCACCTTATTTTTTGTGACTAAACGGACCTGCCTAAGTTTCAATAAACGTCAACCTGTTCTGATGGCGGCGATCTTGTACCATTCGAAGTACTTAACCCACTGGTGATAAAAAGTGCTATTGTAATCAAGTAAAATGAACACTTCCTCACGAAAGTAAAGAAATTGAGGCAACACTCTCTAACGTAATAATATGTATGTACGTATGTATGCATATTCCGATCCAAATATCACAATGATGTCATTATATAAAATGACAATATTGAATGGCCTTGTAATATCCGAGTATTTTGGGATAGTGCTTCAGTATATTGAGCAAGTCGGCGGTCAAACTGGTTCCCTCTCACCGACGCCATCGCGGAGCGGGTCGGTTGACCCAAACACGCGAGAAACGCACACAAATACACATTAAATATTAATTAATCAACTAACACATCACATGGATGACAACTAACAAATCAAGCAACATGTAACTCTAATACCGATTATCTATATTATAATCTTATTATATCTCCATATTAACAATAGTCGAAAATTTTACATCCTTTATAACATATTAAGATTCTCTTAATTATTAACTTTAACAAGAAACGTGAAAATAATAACAATTAATGGTTTTAATATAACAGTTAATATATAATATAGTTATTTTCACACGTTAGTTACGTTTGGTTTGGATTCGATTGGATTTACGTGGATGTAAACGTAACGTAATGTTATCTGCATCCTGGACGGTGGGGTCCTTGATGACTTATATTTTTGGAATCACCACGAATATGATATATCAAAAGATTAGATAGTGATAATGTTTTCACAAATGTTATCAAAGCGGCAAGTACATATTAATTTAATGTATTTATTTTCAAATGAATGGAAAGAAGTGAAACTCGAATATGTATTAAATAAGCCGTGGTCCGCTGGCGTGGCGCCACTGGCGTCAGTTACACAACTACATATCATATATATATAATATGTATGTAATTGGGGACAAAGAAAGTACGAACTCATATATGTAATTAATTAATAAATTATTATCAAATTCAAGAAAAAGCTATTCAATTAGCTAGTTTCGAGAACTAAATCTTATCAAATTGATAAAAATCAAACTTAACATTTAAATTTTAAAACTAATTCTATAAAAAAGCCGTGAATATAAACCATGACACGTTATATTTAAAGTCCACATTATAAAGTCTAGTAATAAATTAATTTAAAAAATACTTTAATAATTCATAAAATTAATGAAAAATATTATAATAATTATATTTTCTCAAAAACAAGATGAAATTGACAGATAAGTGTAGTATGTTGTCAACGCGCAAAACAGCACGTAGGCGCCTCACTCAATGTCCTCCACTCACTCGATATAAAACTGATATTGCATATATTATATTTGTGCAAGTGACTGTACATCCATATTGTTTATTCATGAATACACGTGCGATCAACGAACTGTGATATAACAACACGAACGCACAATACAAAGATGTAACACGAAATGAATTTGCGATTTAAATGTACATTGCTGTTTTAATACCGCTCGCGCATTATTATGTTTGACAAAACAAGCAATGAATAATTAATATTAATTTTTATCGTTTTTCATGTAACAAGTATTTACAATTAGTGTAGCAGCTCCATCTATATTGAATGATGATGCAACTTTACGGCCTCGATTTGTAAATATGCATTTCTATATGTAATGATATTCAAAACATCAAACTAATGTTTTGATAAATACCTATAGTATAGATTAAATAGTCCATATAATATTGTATAGTCTTAAAGTAGTTGATAATTAAATCGTCGTTAGTCCATTTTGTAACGGTTCCCGCGTCCGGCTGCGACCCACGTACTCAAGCGGTGTCTTGATATTGTAACTTATTATCCACTCATTAGAAACATTCTCCGTATTTTTAATATGAAATATTCTTTAAACTGTAATTACATTAGGTTAAATTATCGCAATACGTTACTACGAACCGTTTTCACGTTGTAGAAAGCTTAATATGTACTGTAATGAGGCGATATATTATTGAGAGAGATGACCACAAACCGGTCGTGCTTGAGACTCCACGTGGAAACTACATTTTTTTTTTATTTGTTACTAAAATTTTATTAAATTACAACAAGAAATAGACATTTGTTTTTAAACTAAAGCGTAATATGAAGGAATATAAAAATATTAATTAATAATTATATTCATTAAAGTTTTAACTTATTCGTTTTCACTCATAAGTGGACGTGAAAAGAAATATGCATATATTTAATTTCAATTTAATATCTAATAAGATTACAGACATGTTGTTTGTGTATCGTAATAATACGAAGCGAATTCGTAAATAACAAATAGTAAACACTCATAATAAACAACGATCTAGTTGTTTTATCTAATACTGAACTATCTTATAGATTGTTTATCTTTATTCCAGACTCATTATCACCCTGAATTTATAGTTTGAAAAGAAACGTAAGACAATTGGAATTTGATGCCGTTGAGGGCCTATCAGTGCCGAGATCTCGAGATATAAGACTCCAAACTGGTATCCATTTGGGTGACGTTTGAACACGTGTGCTTCACACTTGCCTCCATTGGCTCTCTAAAACGTATTTTAAACCATTTTAAACTTTAACCTAATGTAAATAGATTTAAAATCCAATAATTCATCTCATAAAACATTGTGTTTAGTTATTTTGAATCTTATCACATGGTATTAAGGTATTGTAATAGGTAAGTTGGTTTTAATGTCATTATGAACGTACAAATTCATCGGTAAGGCGATCGGACAGCGGCGTCAGTGTGTCTGTATAACATTTTACGAGGCGGCCTCTCGTCTGTCGACTACACTTATGAAGATATTTAAATATTAACAATTTCAATTAAATTAATAATATAATCAATTATTCTATAACAGGAAGGGATGTGTTAAAACAGGATCTAAAATAAATCTTTCAAATCGCGACAATTTCCAGCTATAGCATTGAGTTAGTTTCTTTGAATCTATAGTCTAATATATCTTTATAGTTATATATCTATTAGGTTTCTAGTTTCTACAAGGTTTGCGGACTATAGTAGCAACGTTCCAAGATACTTCGTCATATCAAATGATAGTCATGATACAAATATTTATACACAAACCATATAAAGAACTTTCTTTATATAGTCATTGGTGGACATACCACAGCACGGTACTGCCGGTATCGTACATACCTACTCCGTGTTGTAATCTTTAGGTATGCTGCAATATTATTATCAACTTGCATTTGTAAATACATATTTTTAAACGTTTTTTGTTTGTGTCATAATGTGATGATAAAAAAAAATACTGGAAGGATTTTGACATTTGACGAGGTTATATTTATAGATTATTCTTTGAATGATATTATCAACTTGCATTTGTAAATACATATTTTTTTACACTTTTTTGTTTGTGTTTTGAAACATTACTGGAACGATTTTGATGATATTGACGAGGTTGTAGATTATTGTTTGAATAAATATTTATTTTCTTGTCACTAAAACTAAAACTACAATAGTATTAGAGGACAGATAATAAAAAGTATAACAGATATTTATAATGCAATGTAAGGTGTATTTTACGTGATTTTCATATTATCTGTAATGGTCTTTAAAATATCTTGTTACAAGCAACGCATTGAACGGAACCATGGTTCGCTGTGACCTTGTGGTATCCAAACCATGATCATACCAGCAAAAAACTAGGAATATTTTTAATACACCATGATGTCATGGCGTATTAAATGACTGAGAACTATAACCTTGCTTGTCACTTGACCATATTTATACATGATTGATACAAACAATACAACCAGCTCGTTAGAGATAATGATTATGACTAAAAAAAACCATTCCATCATAAATGACGAAATTATTGACAAAGAAATACATTATTATATGATAATTATCATACATAGACAGGCATATTATTAAGTATCAAGATTTATTATATATACATGGTTTAGTTAATAAATATTATACAAATGTTTGAAGAGTTTGATTATTTTAACACTAAACCTACCAAGTACCGCTCAAATTGACCGTTCTTAAACTTTTGTAAAACTTACACATTTTTAAATGTTATAATATCGTTATCAAACTACATGAAAATTCTTAGAATATGCATATAATATTTTCTTCACTCTTTACTTTTAGTTATTTCCATTATTACCTGCGTTATATAATAAAATAACTTTTAATTACCGGTCAATATGACGGCGTGCGGTAGGAACAGGTATACAAAAAATTGTCAGTAGGTTTAGTGTTAATACCACACTATATATTTATATATATACTACTAACTTACATCATATACCTACATGTAAACATTCAAGACTCACATTACACTGTGGTTATAGCAAGGCTTTATTTAAAATATAATACCATGTATATATTAGAAATTGACTTATATTATATATTGCAGATGTTAGATGGAACCTGTTCGTGAGTAAGTTGGGCCCCAAATTAGCATGGATCATTTGAATGTACCAATTTAGTTGGTCGAATGCCGAATATATATATATATAATTTAAGTTATTATTTATGTTCTAAGTATTGCCAAATTGTGTAATCGATAATGTTCTATGTTTGGGAGCTTGGGAGACGGCCAAAGACGGGTGTGAAGCTAAAGTTAAACCTGGATGTGACCAAGTTAGTTTGTCAAGGTCAAATTAGTACATATTTGTAATTATATTTTAGATGACAAGGAATAAGAAAGTTTATAATTTATACTTATTATACAAAATATTAATTTAGCTTGAAAACTAAGGATATGTGTTAATAATAATTTAATGAAATATTAAAAGATTTTAATATAACACCAAACTTGTTCATAAAATATAAATATTAAATGCTATAAATATTAAATGTAATGTAAAATATTAAATGTTGTATTATATTTTTTTAGTAAAACTTTGAGTTCCAAAAAAATGTTGTGACATTTTAAAATATTTATATATTTCTTATATTTTTTCTTATACCATTGATGAATACAACGGACAAGGAAAATCTTTGTTGTTTCCTACAATAATGATTTGCAATATTCCAGTAGGTATATACTCGTATACGTAGTTGGTATATTTTAATTACGTAGTAAATCAAAACAAAATTTTCTTCAATAATGTGATTCATTTGTCACATAGGAAGGAAGTGTTATTAAGATTGTAGTCTCCCATTGTTCCAGCGCTGCATTGTCAATCGAAGAGCGTCTATTTGATTTAAAACTTGTGGATATTATGAATGTTATAAAATGTACGCGAGGGGGAGTCGGAACGCTATTTTCATGGTCGCCGGACGCGAAGCGGGCATAGCAGGCGGCCGTCGCTCACACAAAAAATAAACAACTTTCCACGAAACGGCGATGGCGCTAAGGCTACGTTTCCACAGAACGTCGCAACCGACGTATAAGAGTGTGCAAGTTAAGCTCTTTCGTGCATGTTAAAGCAGAGCCGAAATAACTTGTTGATGTTCGTTGTGTGGGTGCGCGGTGTGGAGGGGCCTAGCGCCGCTAAGCGACGGCCTGTCTACGCCGGCGAGCTGGCGACACCCTGTCTGCCGCGGACAGCGACGTTGCCGCTCCGTGCGCATTCTTGTCCGCCCGCGCCCCTGCCTCGCGTCCCACAACCTCGTGAACCGCCCGCGCGCTCGTATCGGCAACGTCGCATGCAAACTTGTTTCGTAAACGGATGTGGCAGCGACCGAGGCAGGGCACACTCTCTATCTCGCTTACTCTATATTTGACATGTGAATAGAAATAAGATAGCAATAGTGGCGCTACGTGCTATCGGCTCCCACTTGCGGCATTTTTTCACGCCGAGAATGAGGCGAGATTAATGCCTTAGGTTTTGTTCACAAGGAGTTCTCGCTATATAAAAAGTGTGTAGAGTTCAATGTAAGAACAAAAAAATCTTAAATAAGAATAAACGTTTCATAAAAATTATTTTCTCTCGTTTTGTATACTACAAGTCCCACTAATATTTGTGTAATAGTTACAATAAATAATAATTTCAAGAATTAAAAAAATTACCTCTACTATGCCTCAAACTTCGTAACTTTTAAAATCGCGTTAAGTAAAAAAAATAAATTATCATTATTACTATTTCATATAAAAATTATAACATTTAATATGTGTTGTGTGGTCGCGGATTTATAGATATACGCGGCTTGCGTCGCGCGCTCACGTCGGAGCGGTATGCGCTGCGGCAGCGAGCCGCCGAGCCGCCGCCGACATCCGCGCCGCGCGAGCGAGCGACAGTCAGTTCGGCGCCGACAGCCACCACGCGCAGACGTTTACATAAACCATGGCCACCGCCCACACGCACTCGGCCCCCGCGCCCTCAGACCGCCGCTCGGAGGGCCGCGCTGGCTCCCGTCGTATATTCCCACCGCAGTTCAAACTACAAGTCCTCGACGCGTATAGACGGGACACTCAATGTCGCGGCAATCAACGCGCCACGGCGAGGAAATTTGGTATCCATCGCCGTCAGATCCAGAAATGGCTACAAGCTGAACCGGCTCTTCGTGCGGCGCTTTTACGGAGAGCTCCCCAACCGGCTCCTTCGCCTCCACCGTACTCCGTCGGATCTCCGGAGAGCGCTAGACTGCCCTCTCCGCCACCCGCTTCCACTCAAGTGCCTACAATTACTACCACCGCTCAAGTGCCTACACCTTTAGCCGCGCCCGTGCCGGTAATGCCTTCCACGGAGCCCATAGACTTATCAGTGCGTCGCCTCTCCCCGGCACCCGTACCGATATGCTACCCACAGCCGACGGTGCCGGAACAGCCGCAGCCTCGCAAGCCTTTCAAACTCTTCAGGCCGTATCTTTTGGAGGACGACCAGGAAAAGCGACCTTCGCTAGCCTCTCTGCCCGTGTCGGACGGCGTGCACGTGTCCGCGTTCGTACCCGTGCAGAGCGCGGCGGGATGCTCGCTGGCCGCGTATTCCGATCCGCGCTGGTGTGCCCAGGCGCCTTCCTACTCGGCTCCGCTCAGATGAGACTCCGCCGGGGCTCCTCCCCTGTCCTGTGATCTAGTCGCCGACGCCCGCCCGGCGCCGCCCGGGGCGTAGCCTCCACCTCGTGCCTTACACGTCGCCATAGTGCATTATGCCGTCATTTTCAGATGACAATCTATTTTTGTGTATAATTATAGTTTACGAATAAGATTGTATTTTTATATGTGGGGTTTATAGAGCGTACCTACATTTATGCAGAGTATAATGATATAACTATTATTAATTATTATTATATTAATAAAGAGAGTTGTTTACTAAAGAGTATTTTGACTCCACGCTCCGCTCGCGGGTCCCGCAGGTAACGCCGGCGCCAGGGCCCTCCTACCTGTTTTTATCCCCATTACGTACAACGCACAACAACAATGTCCATTCATTTGCTTGCTTCCAAGAATTCAAAAAAAACATCCCCTTTATTTTATTCCAACCCTTATTTTTATGAGGGTAATTATTTATTAGTGTTTTTGTACTTTTAGAACCTGTTATTGAAAATGTTCTTAATATATAATTCTAAATATTATTAAGCTGTAAACAATAACAAAAACACAATTCATGTCATTTTGATAATTAGCTAAGCGAGTAGTATAAATAAAATTATCAGAATATGACGTAATTAAGCAAAACAGGTTACAAGATGTTTTTAAGTTTTACCTAGAGATATTGTTTTTCTCCTGATTGCACAAGTACATCATTATTTGGTAGGAAGAATTAGACAAATCCTGCTTAAAGGTTACAAATTCCCTATTTTACATAAACACGCAAAAAATATGTATATTATTAAATAAATTATATTCCAACCACAGCAAATTATGTGGTTTATAATGAAAAAAACTATTCTGAATAATATATTATACTTATAACCCCAAATTTTCAATTTTTCGATAAAATTATAAGAAAAGTTATAATAATAATAATAATAAAAAACATTATAAATACTTATAATTGACGTGTGTCTGTGACGCAGCGTTCAACACGTCCGAGGAAATGGGTTAACGTCAAACGCATTATTTAATTATCTGTTACAAAATAACAAGTGAACCAATATTAAAATGTGATTTGATTAGTACTCGTTTCCAAGATCACTGCTGCCAATATTGTGAAATTTTATCTGATAATTTGGCATCGCGATGCAGGTTATATAATGAAGTCGTACGTCAATAAAGAAAATAAAACGAACTTGGGACCTGTTATATGATATTACTTTAATATAATATATTATTGTTGCAATAGACAGACAATTTTATAGTTTATTAGGTATATTCTTATTAACAAACTCATTTACATAAATGAAATAATTAACAAACCAAAAAAAACAATTACTTAGTAAATAGTAAATAATATTTGTATCATAGACATGTCACAATACTCAAAACAACAATAGTATAAGTACACAATTGATAATAATTATAATAAATTGTTTTGCATATTGATTGTACATTCCAATAGAGCTCAATTGTAGTCGTGGGTCCGGAGAGTTAACTTCCATAATAAAATGCAATCTGTAACAACATTTAGTTAACAGATAAGTCCAAGTGCGATGGCGACGCGCAGTCTGGCGGGACGGCTCCGTCGACCGTCTACACGTTACAATATAACCACACTTTGTTTAACTTTGTATCACTTACACACTAAGCAAATATATTATATTACACTACAAATATTTAGATATTTAATATATATATTTTATAAAGATAATTGTTACATAGTTATATATAATTATTTTTATATGTAACATAAATGAAACTGTACTAATAATGAATACACACAAGATACCGGAGCACAGTAACTTTCTCTTCGTCTAAATGCATATAATCTAAATACGGACAGCGGACCTGCACCGGTTTTTAATCACTAAATGAATCGCGATAAACATAAATAATTTTATTTTACGATTTACACAATTATATACTAATGATCGTCTTATATTTAGGCTCACCTTGGCACTTATTACATTTGAATTATATTAATTACTGTTTAATAATTGACATGTGTATGTACTGTATTTATTATAAGATCAAAGAGTCTCATGTTCGGTCTCACCAGTGAAGATGCGGTAATGGTATATTCCAGACCTAGGACAATATATTAAATTGAGAGCTGTTCCCCGTACACTTGCAGATGGTTGCAATGATATTTACGACGTGCAGCCGGACGAATGGTACGGCTCATAAAATTCAAGCTGTAAGCAAAATGGAGATGATGTCAAAAGTATATTTGGCACTGCAGCGACAGTTCCTGCACGGGTCGTTAAATATCACACAAAAGATAGACCAGGTCGAGGGCTCGGTAAGCAATTTAGGATTATCTCAAAAAACTAGAATGAATGAACGACTAGTAAAATAAGATCCAAATAACAAAAGCCATTCATTGTGAGTGTACGTAAAAATCCGTTTCGGATTAAGTAAATATGAATTACAAGTTGTAAAAACGATTAAGCCTCCATTCCTCGGTTACCTGAGCTGAGTTGAGTCCTTAAGTGAGTTATTTCCTAAGTGTAAACAGAGTATAGTTACCGTGTCTTTGTTTGTCCATTCAAGATACCTTCAGTCATTTGTTTAGAACCGACAAAGACTACGATTAAATAACCATCTATTTGTATATGAACATATAAGATTGGGTTTCGTATGTGTTTAAATATTACATAACATTATTTGTACATACAAAACAAATGGTTTTTTTACATATTGGGTATTTAACGATCGTTATTTATCTACATATTTGATATATTTTTAAATGTTTTCCGTGTAAATTGCACATTTCTTCTAACATTGATTTGAAGCCATATATAACGTCATACGATGTTAAAGTATTTATTGCAAACAAGCTCATGTCACACTCGATTCAGTTTCTATATCTTCCAGAATAAACAGTTAAAGTTTATTCTTTCAAAGCAGTAATAATTATAATAAGCCATCAAGTGTAAATCACTTTCAAATGTATTCAATTAATGACATATGTACTTCAAGTATCGAAATAAATGCACTAATTGGTAGTGAAGTATTTATTTAGTCGCTGGGTTTTGTAAATAGCTCAAGTCGTGAGACAGACGAGGCGGCGCGGGCAATGGCGGCCGATAGCGAGGCCTCGCTTGGCGCCAACATCCACGTTATTTCCGACATCATTACTCATGCTGGCTTAGACTAATTATAATATGCAACGTCACTGACCGCTCGGAACCGAACAGAACCGAACGTGAAACGAACCGAACCGAATAATAATATGAATAATTTAATTGTTTGTGAAGGACCGTCGGCATTCCGAGTGTCATAAAGGAATGTCGGCTTGTTTTTTAATGCGTCGGCGAGATCAGAGGTGAAGCCGTGAAGCAGTCATTGTATACAGTCGGAGTAATCACAGCGCCCTCTGACATCGGCCACTCGCAGAAGCGATAAAGTTACTAATAGTGTATTATTTTGCTACATAATAATACAATTTACAATAAATTAATATGTATAAATATAAAATAAACACTCATTTAGATTTTATTTTATTATCAGTTATTTTTGTATATTATATTTTTTTATATTTTTAGAATCTAGTTATGTCAATAAAGATAAAGAAGAAAGAAAGAAAACGTAGATATAAAAAAGCGGTAATCTTTTCTCTTCGAAGTAAATCTTAACATATCCCATATTTTGTATTAATAGGATATATTAATAAAAAATCCATCAGATTTTTTATATATGGAAAAGTTTCTAAGGAAAGAATAAATGTATAAAATGTAGGTATATGATTGCTGTACTCTATTGGCCCGATAAATAATTGCAGCTATTAAAATAATTATAAATATATATTTATAACAAGAAATCAAATGTATTTGTAACATCCGTAATAAGTATTACCTTATGATATTCTCAAAATAAATCCTAAAAAACTTAATATATAGTTTAGGTTAATTTACATTTACAAAATGGAGGGAAATCTTAATTGTAACTGTCAAAGCTGTCACTTACCCTTTTAAAATATTAAAGATATGTCTAAGTCAATAAAACTTATAGATTTCCTCTTTGAAAACAAATTACAAGCACCTTGTTATGAAATTACACTAATTACCTGGGTCACTTTTAAATTTCAAGAACAACGACCGGCCGTGTCGTAAAAGTTGTTTCTGTTAAAATAAAAGACTGATTTACTCACTGTCCCTGACTAGAAATATGTCACCTTTATTTAATATCGGGAATATTCTGTTGCTAACTAAATGTTACAAGTGTGTGTGTGTGCGACTTCATCACGTGAGCTGTAAAGGTCTAATGACTCATGTATTTACGCACACATTTAAAATTGCTCTTAAATATGGCGAAAAAATTAAAAAATATACGAATATTAGAGTTAAATTTTACATTACTTGTAATATAAATATACCATATATATGTATACAAGTTTATATATATATATATATATTTATAAAAATACTTTTTCAAGTAAACTATTTCGTTAATGACAATAACATGACGTAAACAAATCCACTGCCAAGGTAAGTAGCAGTCACTCGACTAGTCTAGAGTGGTCATTATCAGGCACCTGACTATATTACTTGCCAATACAAAAATACACTTAGCGACATGCAACATCTAATACGTATAATATATCATGTTTCCATGTGGTTTTGGTTGATAAGCTGCATCAGGCCACCCGAGAGAGACCACCGGAGTACTTGAGTATAATGTAAACCAGTGGCGAAATGGGATCACGAAATATTAACCCGAGACAAAGCCTGGATACATAATCTGTTTAATTTTGGTAATCCCCTCATGTTGGTGACATCTTTGCTTAGATTAAGTATAGCTAATGAAATATCCTCTTTTATCACTTACAAACACACACAGGGCCGAATTTAGAAGTCTGGAGGCCTTGAAACATTGCAGGAAGGCCCTTAATTTTTTTTTTCCCATATAAAACACCGTTCTTGGTTTAGTTTTATTTTTTTAACTAACCCATAGGTATCAGTATTGAGATTGAAATGCTCGATCAAATCAAAAATTGATAATAATAATAACCTGTAATCAGGGATTTCTGATATATCGATTACAATATTATGTTTGTGCAACTATTCCTAGTAAAAATACAAAAAATGTTTGGGAGGAAAACCGTGAAATTTGTTGACCCGTCAAAGTTTGGATATTTTTATCTTTACTGCTTGCCCCTCTTCATTTGAGGGCCCGGGGGCATAACCCCAAACGCCCTCCCCTAAATCCGACCCTGCTTACATATAAGTATGATAGTTTTATCAATAGCAAAATACTTATAATGACCCACTTTGAAGACAAAGAGTGAGTCAATTGCATTGCGTATTCACTTTATAAATTAATAATAATAAACTAATATTTACCCGCGGCTTTGCTTCTAGCTTTCCATACGTTACTTCCATGATATACAATTGAATTAGTGCTATTTGTTATGTGCTTTCTAGTAAAATTAAGGGAATAGTGCAAAGAGTAAAAACAAACAATCATTCATATTTATATCATTAATAATTTCACAAACCTCACATTGTGACACAGTTTACATTTGATAACATACAGATGTTTATTATTAAAGGAAGATTTTATAATATTATGCTGTCATTTATAAACAAACGAGAAAAATAATTATATCATTATTATACAACTCTGCGATCATTTATGGGTACTTTTCCAATCGCAATATAGTTTATTATATGTCTATTTTAGTTTATAGTATTAAATAAAACATAAATATTTCAATATTAGAAAATTATCAGAAACATTACCATTCTAGAATATCTACTAACAAAATCGAATAATTACTTAGTGATTACGAGTTTTATTAATAATATACATGATACGTAGAGATTTAAATCATATTTGTTGATGATATTAACGTTAATACTAGTTTGTTTGCTGTGCTGTAGCAGGGATTTAGCGACAAGTTGTCTGGCGGGGACGGCGGCGCCCGGCTCCCCCCCCGAGATTATATTATGGGCTTGACGCCCCCCCCCCCACCCCCGGCGCCCGCGCCGCTTCTCAGAAAATGATACCGACTCGGCATCTACACATTGACGCACACTGATGCGTTCAACGAACAAATATGTCAATATCCTGAACGTCATTTAGATGATTATTTTTAATGCTGTAATTAATTATTTTGAAGCTATTATAGTGATTATACTAAATTGTATTTTAGAATATAAGCATCGTGTTTAAGGGTAAAGGGTACACCGTTTTGCGTCATAGCTCTAACATATTACAAATCTTTGATCATGATCTATGAACTATACATACCTAATTATACACGCACACTGGTATATATTATAAATCTATAGAATGAATAATCATCCACAAAGGAAATAAGCACTCATAGATCGTGAGCACACACGTGTGTGTGTGTGTGAGAGCGTGTGTGTTGTAATGGGTGTGAGGTCGTCAGTGCGTTAGTGTGTGTGGATAATTTATCGGAGTGCCACTTGGACGCTGACTCGTTGGGAAGGTGGGTCACACTTGATATGGAGACTTGTCTAATTTGTTGTATAAATCTTAGTTTCTAATGTATTAACATTTTGAATAACTTAACATAACAGATACATGTTTAAGCAACACGCTTTCCATAGAATGATTACATCTTCATTATCTCGTTATAGGTACCGTTCATTATTGATTATAATACATTAATTTTATTCAGTCAGTATTTTAGAAGTCAATAAAGCGATAGACAGACAACAGTTAACTTATAAATATAGATAACAACAACAGATTACCAAACTATAATAAATGAATAGTTTTGAAACATTATACCTAATTTCATTATAATTCTTATAATCAAAATTAAAAAAGTACAATTTAATGGAAAGAACCACAGACAATATATAAAATATAAATAAATAGTATTTGAACGTTATTGTTAATTCTAAAAGCAGAGTTATATCTGCAATGTAAACAGCTGACCTTGCCTCCTTAAGGGATAGGATGTACACGAGAATTCCTATCATAATTACATGTAGATACGTATGTTACACGCATTAATTGCATATGCAGTAGTTGCATATATAGGCATAGAACTATTTAATTAAATTACTGGAAAAAATATATAAAGACGGTACAGGATAATGGAGATATTGTATACTTGTATTCATTGAATCTTTTACCTCTTCAATTTCCATAAAAATATAGTCTATGGATGCGTTTTTATCTGTTTTTATTTGTTTTTGTTTAGTACTATTAAAAAAATAATGAATCTTATAAGTATATTATTTATAAAAATATTGTATTATATTTCATAATACATATATATTATAATTATAATACTGTTGTCTAATGGATTTCCCGCGGCAAGTGAATGGATACTCAAGGTGAACGGGGGCCCGCCGCTGTGTCTAGCGCTTCAAGCGCTGTATAATCAAATAAACGTTTTGTATCTATACTTATTTTATAATTATGGTTAGTATTAGTTGTGATGGTTTCTGAGTTTGTAAGATAGGATGTAGGAGGAAGTTCTAAACTATTAATTTCCTTTAAAATACTTTTACCTATACTTATAATAGATTGTATAAGCATGTTAGATCAAAGGGTTCTTTTGAAGGACTAATTCTGACCAAGATGATAAAAGGTAGAGACATCCGTTATTTTTTATATTTAAACGAATAAAAAAAAACGATATACATAGATCTTATTTTTCTAATTATTTATTTACATTTATTTTTTTCACTTGGAATCAATACCACGGATCACTTGTGTACGTCAAATTATATCAGTTTAATAGAAGTTATTTGTATAATTATTTAATTACACAAATTGTTGTTTTGCCAATTTATTTCAAGTCTAGAAAGTATATAATAATTCTGATCGACTCGTATACCGGTACTCCATTAATTGAAAATTGTTAAACTAGAAACAATCTAAAGAAAAATATGAATAAATAACAAAATTTAAAGGTTGTAACGTTATTTTGACGTATTTTTTGTTTTATCTATGCTGGCTGACAGCGTCAGGGGGTATTGATGTCAAAATCAGCTCATATCGACAAACCAGTCAAACCTACACAGTACACAGCCTACGTGCTGCTACGACTTAATGTCTACGCAATGTGAATCACAAAATGGAGAACCGACAGGTATCGAACAGTGGATGTTGAGACAAATAATATTCACCTATCATATCATATCATGGACCTGTTTTGTTTGTGGTTAGCTAATAATAAGTATTACAACATTGTAATTTGCATACAGCACTGAATATGTATTTTTTACAAGCTTTTTTTAAGTAACCATTGGTATTAATGTTTTCTACTGATATATTTTTAATATCATTAAAATACGAAATTCGAACTTAGTATGTCATATTTGTGTTTGTCAAATCACGTTGTAATGCTGTTAATACATATTTTTATGGTCGGTTTCTTTACTTCGGAGATAAATCATATTACCTTATCTATCTATATCTTTTCTTATTATATATTAATGTTCACGGGTTCCGTTTTTATAGTGATCATTAATAGTTTTATTATGCAAGACGAGTGATGCAATATCCTGAATAATCCTGCGAAATGGCAGTATCTGAGTACAATTAACATTTTCATATCCTTCGTTTATGAGGACTCGTGTGGAATGGATTATAAGTAGATGAAATATATAAGTTTATTTTAATGTTAATAACCATAGCTGATGAAATATAAATAAGGATTGCTATTAAAAAAAGGAAGGTGACTCAATGTTAGAACTGATTTGGAGATATTATTTATTGATAAGTATAACATTCTATATAAATCGACATTTTAAAGTTTTAAATGTTCGAAACAAAATATTTAAAAAAAAAGTTGACTTTCTTAAAAGTAAATTCTTTTTAAAGTAGGTAGAATTATCTGGTCTACGTACAAGTAAAGTGCGTTGTACGTAATCAAAGAAATCTTTACTTCAAAAACATATAAAGAAAGAAATGAACAACTAATATATTTCGTGCCCCACCTTCTTTCCAATTTAAAAAGTAAGGATGCAGAAGTTAAATTCTTTCCTGCGGCTTGGCTTATTATATATAATATAATTTCCCCTTAGATATGATAGCACCTAAAGATCACAGCTTTATTATAACTACAGAGTAAGTTTCGATTTAAGTGTTAGAACAAATCCCTGTGAAAGAAAGTAAGGAAAATGATATTCAAGTACATCTGTATAATACAAATAAACAAATGAATACTAACGGCTAAGGGTTTTTCAATAGAAACATAAAATGAGTCACACGAGCGAGATTATTTAAAATGCATGTCACGGTTTTAACTGTTTGTTTCCCTTACCAAGTACCCAGTTAATTTTATATGTATAGGTACTTGTAGTTAAATGTTACCGTTGTAGTTTTCTTGCATCTAAACTATTAATCGAACTATTGTTAAAAAGAATGGAGGAGAACAAGCAGGTGTTAACTGTGCTCCTGCTTCATGATTAAGAATCCCGAACGTTTTCGAAACTAGCCCGGTAAATTCATGTAATTAACATCCGTACAGCTGGGTTAATATGTATATATATATATATTATATATATACACTATTATATGTTTACTATTATATATATATATATATATATATATATATATATATATATATATATATATATATATATATATATATATATATATATAATAGTAAACGTCGATCACATCAGTTAAGGAGCGCATCTTTTCTCTTTAAAGACTTGTTCATCGTATGATCGTATGGAAATACGCCACAAAATCTTTAACAACAGAACTTTATTTGGTACTTTATAGGGTGATATATGCTACTAATAAAAAAGACTATCTGTTTATTTGTAGGAAAATGTACTTTCAAACTAATTATGTAAGAACTTGATTTATTTTTATAGGCCTAATATTATTATAGTAATTTTATGTTATCATTACATTGGTTCTCAGCGACAACATCATTTCAGCATAGTGGCCGGCAACGCTCTTGTGAATCCTCGGATGTTGCAAGATATCATGGGCGGTGATGATCACATATCAACGGTGACCCGCAAGCTCGTTTGCCCTCCTCTAAAATAAATATATATATATATATTAATGCTTCAAATTATTGGGGTTATCTTAAATTTGTTGTTTCTTCTCGATTTTCCTTCAGAATCGCTCCCCCAACATGGAAGTGCAGCGTGAATTCACGTCGTGAACTCGGTACTTGTCTGTGAATTCGAAAATCATCTTTTTGTACGTATTTGTATTATTATTGTTTGTAGTATGTATTTTACTTTTTGTACGTAGTATCTATTATTATTGTTTGTATGTAGTATTAAATGGACGAAACTACAGCGGTCGCGACTTTGATTATCAAGAAATACAATAGCTTATTACAATTATCTGTTACAAGATACATTAAAAGAGAACTGTAATAAAAACTTACATGCAAAGAAGATGGTTTATGACAAATACACATGAAACATAAAGATATTAGTAATTAATTGTTTAGAAATGTATTTTATATTGATAATTGGATATACGAATGTGGACATGTTCGCGAGTCGCGGCCGTGAACATGAACCAGGAACGTGAATCCAAAATACCTAATATATCTAATTATTTATATTAGAACATTAATATATCTGGACACATAGTTTGTGTTGGAAAATGTAATTATATATTAAAATACACATAAATCAGTAAATTTAATTAAACGATAAGAAATTTGAAGTTAGATCATTTCACGGATGTACTTTTACAATCATGACACTCGGAGTGTTATTATTATTGACATTGTGTAAGTAAAACGTAATTTAATGGCGGATTAATATTTTTTTTGTAATAATATTTATATTTCAGATGTGACAAAATCATTGAACTACGATGATGATACAGGTCTGACGTTCTTAAAACAACCAGAGGAAGGTAAAAGGCGAGTGTTTAAAATTATTAAAATATGATAATTAAAATTAAAAGTTACTTATATTTTACCTACATACTAGCTGTGCCCACGAGTTCGTTCGTGAGGAATATGTTTTTTAAATAAAAGTAGGCTAAGTTACTTCTTATATCAGCTATCCGCCAGTGACAGTTCCGTTAAAATCGGTCCATCAGCTTTATAAAATCGGTCCACCCGCTACGGAGACTAGCCGGACCAAACACACAGACAGAAAATCATATATATATTTTTTATGCAAATACATTATATACTTTCATATGCATTTATTGAAAACCTGTTAATTTGGAATAACAAGCAGACACCTAACTTTATTTATATCTATAGATACGTAATATTAAAAACAGGAAGATATATATTAAATAAATTTAAACAACTATGCAACTTACCCGTAAGATTGACCTGATTGATAAGAATTATAATTTTGTAATGTTAACCAAACTTTGAATGATAGGTGCGGTATCTGTCCCACGTACTTCCAGAAGCTTTGCGCGTTTGACTTCGAGACCAACCAGACGTACATATTCGATAACACTTGTATCATGGACCTGTATAACTGCATCCACGGCTCAGGTGATATATCATAAAAATAATATATATTAACATAAAATATCTTATTGTTAATTAATACTAGTTGTGCCCACGACTTCGTGCGCGAGGAAATTGTATTTATGGTGGGTTGACTTTCAATTATAATTTTATAGATCGTTATTGTATAGTTAGCTAAAATTTTAGCCCAATTCATCAAAATATACGTGTAATAAAATTTCATCGTCAAAATATTATAGTATGGCGATTTAAGGTTACCACTAAACCGTGAAAACCGTATATATCGAATAGGTCGTACATAAACGCACTTACAATTGGCCAAACATTCTAAAAACCATTGTTTTGGTATTCACTATTCGTTAATAAGGATCCCCCAGTAATGATTTTGTCCAAATATGTACAGACAGTAATCACATATAGATTTATTATATGTATAGATTGACAGTAACAATTATAATTTATGAATGGTTACTGACCATAGGCAATAGTATCAAAAAATGAAAGTACATACTCCATTCTTCTCCGTATCATCTTTCACGCAATCCATCCATCTTCTTCGGCCATCCTCTACCTGTCCATCTCTCCACTACCATACCCAGCGATTTTTTGGTTATATGCCTTTCATCTCTCATAACACGCTCATACTATGACAGATGGCTACTTCTTATTTTCTGTCGCTGGCAGTATTCCCAAGCTTCCCCTAATATACTCATTTTTTATTCTATCCGTTCTTGTCACCTCACACATCCATCATAACATTCTCATCTCCGTTACACGCAAACGCTTTTCATTTATCACCTTCATCGCCCAGCACTCAGATTCATACATAACGGCAGGTTTAATGATGTTTTTAGTTCAAATTAATAAGTAAATAACTTAAAAGAGCAAGAGAAAGAGAGAGAGTAGTCTGACGTTTCATAAGTAAAATATATACTTATTGTAATAAAAAAAAATATATAATGAAAGTAAACAAAAATATGTTTGACATTTGAGACAGTAATAGATCTTAAAATAGTAAGTTAAGTTTAACAATTCAATTAATTTTAGATTTCGTTAAAATGAACTATGAAAATTGCCTGTACTTCGGTAACTTTGCGTACGTCCATGGGTTGAAGCATGAGGACTACGACTATCTGGAAGATCATTTAACCATTTTAGAGTCAAAAAAGAATCCAGATTTCGCAAAATAATAAACACAACTTCGCAAAATAATCCATTTATTATTATTCTAAACTGGATACATTTAGTACATTTGTGAAATATATTGCCATATAAAAAAAACTAAATATACTGTATTAATAAAATAGCAACACTTAACACTGCACTGTATTAACTTAAATCACTGTTATTGTCTTTAAACTGTATGAAAACTCAATCTTATTCTTATTAAGCTGGCTTTACACGTACCTTAAAGTAAGTGTAGAGGCGGCTTAAGTAAGAAACATTGGTTAAGTGACTGCCATGTGCCCGAGTCGTTTGTAGTCGATTTTGTCCAACTGCACGAGGGGACGGAGCTGGTCTGCGAATGCCCTCATATCTTCACCGATTGCATCTTGACCTTGAGGTGCTAATACCTTCAATAAATACCAATATCAATAAATAACAAAATAATTTACTGCAGAAGTATTTGCTCTGAATCAGTGGATATCTTAGTTGAGATTTATAATTATGACAAACATAGTTTTTAATACAATTAAAGTATATAATGATGTCATACTAGAGAGATATAAACTATTTTTAGTGGGTAGTTTTGAAATAGCAGACTCCTATCCTCGGTAGTTCTCAATAACAGCTTCAGCCATCAGATATATACTTTATTTTAGCTCATGATTTGATTTTAGAATACTGTTTGGGTGACTTGTAATGCTTTTTTCTCTTCTTTCATCTTTATTTGTTACAAGCTGTTGCCTGCGACTTCATATTGATATAAGGCTGAATATAGAATATAGTTTTATTTCTCCTTTTTTCTTGCATTTAACTCTATCTCTTTATTTTGTTAGTATAAAAAAAATATTAGGCAATTATTTTTTTACTTAATTTTGATGGATTTTCAGACTGAGAAACAGCTAAAAGTTTGTGGTTGATAAAAAGATTTTGCTTTGCACTAGAAGCAGTCTACAATTATTAGCGATAAATTAAATTAAACTAATATTTACAGATAGTTCCACTAGATAGCTCTGTGATATTGGTTCTGGAGGCATCGAACTTTGGGATATCTTGAACACCTTTGCCACTGTTATCTTCATTCTTCCTTTTCTGAACATGTAGCCTGAAAAGCACAGAGAAAAGAGTTAATACTACAAATAAACATTGACTGACCATAAACAATAATAACAAAAGTTATAGATAAATTTAAATACTATATAAATGCAATAACCGCGTAGTAAAGATATTAATAATATATTTCATTCTTCATTTCGGTAAAAAAATTGTTTGTTTGTACAAATTCAAGATGTAGTAGGTATTTATAGAAGTGAACTTCTTTTTTTTAGTTTTATAACCAAATACCCAATAAAAAGCTGCATTATTTTGATTGATGTGAATTGTCATGTCTTAATTTTAGAAGCTCTGTTAATGCAATTGATACTTCTAATATTTGAGATATAATGAAGACATCACTTAACATTAATAATATATCAGTAACTTTTTTGAGGCCTAAGAATGTTATAATGATATTTAAGCATACATAGTCCCTTCTATTTAGTTATGCAGTTAATGTTTAACTAAGAGATATAATATGTAAAATGAATATTTACCTTTAACACTATATTCAAATTCAATTCTGCATCCTAATTCATTTAGAAACTCAATCAGCATCCCGCTGCACGCTATGTCAAGACTGGATCTCACCACGGTTGGTCTGTTCTTGTCTCCTAGATCTGGCTGTCCAATATATCTCAACTGGTATGGCATATCCCTAGCATCGAGAGCCTTACGGACCCGTAACATTAGGGGTGCTGCCTAAATGAAAAGTATATTATACAATCATTTATAAAATAATAATTATTCTCCAATTAAGTAATTAAAATAATTGGTACCTGTTGATTGGGATCTCGTAAACTGAAACAGACCTCTTGGTCATCGAAGGTTTCAGGACCGGCATCAACGTTGTCACAAAGACCACGCAGCCGGTGTAGAAGAACTTCCACCGCAGAGTCTAGTACTGAACCCTGAATATAAAATCTTTCGTTATTGAATGCATGCGTGATTAGACATATTTGGTCATTCATACCAACCTGTAACAGATACTCTTGATTTGGAATAATATTAGCTTTCAGTGCCTGTGATAGGCTGTCCGTAGCTGTAATAGGAGGTGCATTTGCGGACATTTTTTATGTTATAGAACCCTTTTTTTACTGGAGAAATTACGCTGTTATAAAAATAAGAGTTTTTAATCTATTTTAGTGATTGGTATGTACAAAATCTTGTTTAAAACAAGAAACTTTGAGATACATCATAAAAAATAAACAGTAAATATAAAATAATTAATTATTGACAACTGTCATTTGACAGTTTTAAAATTTTATAGTACATAACATTATGGTCTTTTCAACATTATGAGTGTCTACGTTTTTTTTATTTATGGTTTAATTCACATTTTTTTTTTAATATTAGAAAATTTTGTACTAAAAGCTGTTCTATATTTTTACTAGGCGATATTAGCATTTTAAATGATGGTAGTCTATGAAAAAGTAATCACATTCTGTGAGCAAGTTATCGTCTTGACAGTGTCAATTGTCATTTGTCAAGTTGACAGCTTGTAATATTTTGAATTATTGTTTACCTCACTGATTGTTCACAACATATCGTGTTATTATTTCCTATTGTTTCATCCGAAATTATTAATACTTGTGTTCTTATTTTCTAGCATTTTTAAGATGACGGGTCATGTTTCTATTAGATTGGCTTCGGAAAGGGTTAATCATTATGTACCTTCCACAAATGAATTACCAAGATTTTATACCCCGGGTGAGGTTATAACTGGCATGCAAGATTTTATGCGGTAAAGCATTTTTAAATTTTGAAAGATTTCCTATATATAGCTTGTTTATTTAAAAGGCTTATGTTATTTCCAGTGGCCATGGTACATACGCTGAAGACGATTCCCTTAAATCTTCGGTGGCAGGTGTTATGCAAAAAGTAAACAAATTAATATGTGTGCGACCACTCAAGAATAGGTATGTGGGAGAGATCGGAGACGTAGTGGTGGGACGAGTTTTAGAAGTGCAGCAGAAGAGGTGGAAGGTGGAGACTAACTCTCGTTTGGATTCAATTTTACAATTATCCTCTGTAAACTTACCAGGTGGAGAATTGGTAAGAATTGTCATCTCAATGTTTAATTCAAAATTATCTTTTTTATAGGGATTTTATCTAAGCAAAAAATTATTAAATGTGATTTTGTTCTTACTGAAAATCAATTAATATTTAATAGCTAAGAATATTTTGAACATTAAATTACAGCGTCGAAGATCAGCTGAGGATGAACAGATGATGAGGAAGCATTTACAAGAGGGTGATCTAATAAGTGCTGAGGTGCAAAGTGTTTTTTCTGATGGCTCCCTCGCTTTGCACACTAGAAGTTTAAAATATGGCAAAGTATAGTTCAATACATGAACCATTCATAATTAAGATAAATTATGTTTGTATAATCTTACCATAGATATCTCATTTTTCAGTTATCACAGGGAGTGCTAGTCAAAGTATTCCCATCTTTAATAAAGCGTCGGAAAAACCACTTCCACAACTTACCGTGTGGTATTTCAATAATATTGGGTAACAACGGCTACATATGGATCAGTCCTCACAAACAGGACATTATTGTTGAGGAGAACCAAGATGAAATAGAAAATTATGAACTCCAAGTGAGTTAACTTTTTATCGCTTCAAGAGATAAGACATCCCTAGCTCGGTTTTTATTTCTGTTATTCATCTGTCTTTCATCTTATACACAATTAATAAAACATTTTTTATTTCAGGCAATTAATAGATCGGATAGAGAAATAATAGCTAGGTTAAAGAATTGTATAACGGCTCTAGTCGCCTCCAAAATGATGCTCGATGACACGAGTATCATGTTTGCGTTTGAACAAAGTTTAAAATACACTAATGTTAGGGATCTTTTGGACCCCGAGGCCATGCTGGATATAGCGTTCCTCACACAGCATATGATGAATAACATGGAAGAATAAACATATTATATCGATTTTAATTTAGTTTGTAATAATTAAAAAAACAAAAAAAAATGTATTATTTAATTTTAATCGGCAATCCATTCTCAAATACACAAATTAATAGCAAGGGTATTGAATTTTTGTTGCAAATTATTATTCAGAATGCATTGTTTATTTTATTTCTTTATATCTTTTCCATGTTCTCTCAATACCAGTTATCTCTTGTGTTCAAATGAGTGTCAGGACTCTGATACCATACTTATTAAAATAAGTCCTCCTATAAAGACACTCTAACTCATTAAGTCTCCAAACACGCACTCTGAAGACCTACAAGAAACTTGGAGGTTAATTTATTATTGTGTTCAATAACTTTTTATCTTTTTACTTCGGTAATGGTACAATATTATTTATTTATTTATGCACCATAGAAAAAAAGACACTTATAAAAGACATATATAGGATGAACTTATCTCTAAAGAGATCTCTTCCGGCTAAATTAAATCAGTAACTATTCTGAAGTCATTATTTCTATGTCTGGTAAATGATTTATTTACACGTTTTTTTTGTTGTATATTTCGTACTTTTTTTTGTGATTCAGAAAAGTCAAACATGAACATAAGGACAGAAAAACAAACACATTTTGAAATATAATTTATATATATTATTCTGATTATTATTTTTATAAAAATGAGAAATTACAGAATAAGATTGGCACTCAGTTATTAATATAGGTAACATTCATATCACTCACATTATTATAAAATCTTAATAATAATAATAATAATTAAATCGTATAAAAAACATCTTACAAACTAGTTGTTACCCGCGGTTTCGTCTGCACGGTGACTACCAGTTATAAAATACAATACAATAATGTATCTATAAAAAGTTATCACAAATATTAATAAGAAAATTCAAAAAGTTTAATAAATAATTCCTCACAACACTTTAATTGATAAAGTAACACATGGGAAGCAATTTATTGCACCTTCTTGTTTCTCTTACCGAGAATTTTCATAAGACTCTTGGACATGAAATACGGTTTGTCCGGAGATCCGTCGTTTCTTTCGCAATCCTCGACTGAAATCGAAATATATTGTTTAATATTATCATTCACAGAGTTTGAATGAAAACAAAAGCGATGATGTTTTGTCACGAGATCAAATTCTCTCTTATTTATTTTTATTTATGTTTTTATAATAAAAACAAAGATTGAAATATCTTTTAAAAGAGATCTCTAACAGAAATCTTTAATTATTTAAGAAAATTTGCGTTAATAATGAATATGGAAAAATCAGAATCAGGAGTATATAAACATAACTTAAATTTACATAAATATATATATACCAAATACTCACGGAAACACAGGAACAAAGTGTCCACAGCCACGGAGTAGACGTTAAAGAAGACTGTGCAGATCAGGTAAGTGGCGAGCGCCAGCAGCACCGCCGGCACGTGGTGGTAGTGCAGCCGCGCCCCCCCGGCCTCATACAGCGCGCCCCACTCCAGCAGGTAGTACACCGCGAACCCCACCCCGACCGACATGAACACCTTGGACAGGAAGAATATCCACTCTGCCACCTGGAGATCATTCAGGAGTTAAAGAGTTTAGTTTGGACTATATGCCATTTGCAACGAATTTTATGTCACGAATGATGAATATATTAATAATTTATCATATCATAGAATTATACATATATAAAAATTAATAGGATTTTTCATTTGTTTAATAAAATCACCTTATCTACAACGACTAGTCGGACGACGTTCCTCATGAGCAACGAGAACGCATCGCCGGCGCTCTTGCAGAAGTTCTTTCCGTGTATAGCGCACATGATGTATGCATTCTTGTTAATAAACTTCAAGAAGCTCTCGAGACACCAGAAGAAGCACCGACAGCAACACAATATAGCTCTTGTAAACGCATTGTCGAACTTCTTCACTTTATGGTCTATGTATTCTATAATGACTCTGATGACGCGGACGATGGCTATTATAAGTGCACCGAATGCCACTGTTCCTAAATGATACCTAAAATCATTGTCATTTATTTTATCTGCTAAAAATAATACAAATTTACCGATCAATTAATTAATCGATAATAAAATCGATATGGTATTAAATATCAGTAAAAATTGTTACTATAACTGGATTAACGTCATCTTAAATAAAATGTTTATTATTATTAAGCAAGGCGGTCAAATATGAGAAATATCGTTCATAATAATAAATATGTGCTCACCGAAGTGTAGTATAAATTGCCGACGTGAGAGTGAAGAATGGAAGGTCTTTTTTACGGAAAGTCCAGTACCAGGTAGAGAATGTACTCGCTAGCGTCATGTCCGCGACGCCGCTTATGAAAAACATTGCCCAGAAGAATCCTAGTGCGTTGGCGACTGAAAAAAGATAATTAGAATGAATGAAAAAGATAGAGAAAGAAAGATAAAAAGATATACTTACGATGTAAGTATACGATGTGGTGCGGGCTGTCGACGCCGGTGTAGTGGCAGGTCGCGTTGGAGCACAGCAGGGACGTCGTGACGTCACGGCACCGGGACGTGAACGTACCGGGATCGCACACCTCACCGTCCTATTAACAATGATAATATTTAACACATTATTATTAATAATTAATAATGATTTTTAACTTTTTACTATCTAGTAAAAGATCAACTCAGGTCGTATTCAGTAATAACACAGAACAAGATTTAACTATTGTTTTATTATTCACTGTTCATAATTCACTTATTTACTCACTTTAATGTTTGTATTCACAATTCAACGATTCAATCCTTAATGACACTATATTTGTATATCAAATTTTACCAGACCACAAAACGTTTTTCCCCTTTCACAATGCACTCTCCAGTTGCCATATACAATAATTTACTCTATGGTGTGTATCAAAGTATTACAATAATAACATATTTGAATAATGTACTACAATAAAAATACTATAAATCATATCATCAAATAATTATCTTACACTAGTAAAATAAAATAACATCTTTTGCTTTCAAAATGTGTGGTTGTGTTTAAGAATACTATTATTTTAAGGCATTTAATTGAGTAGTAAATTGAATATTTGATAAATACTTCGGACAAGAAACGTATTATTCCGACTAGCCGTAGATTATTGGATATTATATTCTAGGACACTTGTACTAGTGTCCCGGGCTTCGTATTACATAAGCTGGATATTATTACCTCTTTATAAATATCGCCGCAGTCGCAGTTAGTATCGATCCGCTTGTTCACGACTTGGAATACCGAGTCCCCGATAGACAGTAGGTACATCAGAACTAAAACTCCATAGCCGATTATAGCGCACTGGAATATCCACGGGAATATTGGAAACAGTATTGTACTTTTATTAGCAGATACTGCCCTGAAATAATAAATATATATAGATAATATAATCCCATCGTTATCTTTATTATAATTAAAGTCAGATTACTATTTAACCATGCTTACTTGCTTCCCTCACGTATTAGTGCTATTGCAATTGATATACGCTTCCTCAAAAAAATCATAACCAGCAGTAATATCACAAAGACAACAGCCAGAAGAATGATCAGTCCGAGCCACGTCTGGTATTTACCGAAGATGGACTCCACGTAGCCTTTCAGGTTGGTCTGCTGATATATCAGCTTATTCTCCTTGTAATACACGTAGTTATTGTAACACAAGTACATGGCTGAAATACAATAAATATATTACATATATTACCGAGAAAATCACCAACCGATGGGACTTACCGAAGAGAATGAGAGCGAAGAGACCCGTGATGGAGATCCAGACGACTGGGGCTACCACCCATCTTAGTAGCAGTATATACAAGAAACACAACAGCACCACGCCACCGAGTGCAGCCACCAAGTACCAACGAGACTGCTGCAGGTCCTGCACTATCTGAGACGACATCTGCCCCAGAATAGCCATAATTAATTGTATTACCATTATTAGATATGTTACATTGTTAAGAAAACAGACTCAGGGAATTAGTAAATAGTTGATTATCGCGTTTTATAAAATGGTTATTACCTTAAGTATTTCGACCTCGAGTGTGGGACGTTATTTAACTTACCATTTAAGAGTTTTATGTGAAATAAAGTAGGGAAGATTGTGTGGAAGATTTGTCTTCGGTTAATATATATTTCTTGGACATTCGGCATCTTAATTCTAATATAAAGTTAGATGGTTTGTTTGTTACGCTTATTTACATTGTGATTAAATTTCCAATAATAAATTTAAAATACTCAGTAGTTGCAGTGAATGTCATTACTATATAATATTATGAAGAACGTGAACATTAACTAGCATGCAACAGATATGAAAAGGGGTGCTTAATTATACATCTAATAAGTTATGACATGGATGCTAAGTGCGAGGTGTACGCTACCTGATTGAATTTAATCAACTTGGAGAATTGTTCGGTCACCTGGCCTTCCTCCAAGTTAAGGTCAGATATCTCTCGTATGACTTCGACGGCTGCGGTGACGTTTACAAAGCACCGACCCAGCACTGTTAAAGGCATTGAGTTACTAAGCTCTAATAGTACTGCGCGTTAGATAAAAGGAGACATACTATTATTTAAAACGAATAAGGCGAAATTATTTACGATTCGTTCGTTATTGAGAAGCTCGTGCAAATTCATACAATAGGTTAAAATAGAACATATAATTAGTCATGTTGCTCATGCGGGTGAGTGCAGTCGTGCAGTCCAGCTTCTCCTGGCTACCTACAATTTTGGCATCATTCGCATCCTTCGTGAAGAAGGTGACGAAACTCGCGGTTATCCAGCCCAAGTATGAATCGAAGGCATTCACGAAGTCTTTCACCGACTTCTGTGTCTCTTTCGGGTTGCGGTCGCACGTTCCAGCGAAATTCCTCGAGCCGGTGCTGTTACAGGCCAGGACGGAGAGGTCTCCAACGCAACGGAACAACACTGAGGCGCGATAGGGCTGTTTTGCATTCAGTTATACGAAGCGACACAATTATCTTTTAAGATTATCATGCCACCAATTTTAGTACCAAAAATCACATCACTTTACTAATTCTCTTGACATGTACAAACATATGTAACCAAAAATAATTAATTAATTTACCCGGTTGACTCTGTAGCACGTAGCTGGCGCACTGCTCCTCCTTGATGTGTCTCCTCGCGTCTTCTGGAGTCATGGTCTGTATGCTGGTGACGTTGTCCGTGCATACCATATTTTGTTTTAGTTCCTCGAATGATGCTGGATTTTGGATAAATTCTTTTTCGAATATTATCGTTTTCTCTGGACATTTTGTAACACATACCTATAAAATAACATATTTTAGTGACAATGAAGCCATAATGATTGATTTCTTAATACCTTAATAGCATTGGCTTGTATTAGTTCATGACAATATATAAATTGTCTTTTCTTTGTGTCTCTTTATGAAGACACTAAGAAAAATATTGATAAAATAATAATAAGTAAATGTAGTAGATACGTCCATCTATAC
Source organism: Melinaea menophilus ssp. n. AW-2005 (assembly GCA_918358695.1). NCBI lineage: Eukaryota > Metazoa > Arthropoda > Insecta > Lepidoptera > Nymphalidae > Melinaea > Melinaea menophilus. Next base: position 17,250,509 of record OU911052.1, read on the forward strand.
CTACATATAAATAAAATTGAAGTGTCTGTTTGTAATTCCATATTAACAGATTTTCAATAAATGCATAAAAAAAATGTTTGCTCCGTTTGTCTGTCTATTTGGTCAAGCTAATCACTGAAACGTCTGGATTCATTTCAAACTTTCACTAGTGGATAACTGATGTTATAAGGAGTAACTACTTTTATTAAAAAAAACATTCCTCACGAACGAAGCCAGGGGCGCAGCTAGTTCATAACTAAATGTGATATGGTCACCAAAATTTTTAACGGTCGCAAATAAAACTATTTCAAATAAAACACAATAACATGTGTTTTAAATTTAAAATATATTGATTAAAGATTGTCCTGTTATGTTGTTAGAAGCCCAATTAAAAATTAAAATTCCAAAAACATTTACTTACATATATCTATTATTTTAGTGTAAACATGTTTTTTTGTTTTGGAAAAACCAAATTAACTAAATAATTAAGAGCAAATATTAATAGCTATCCTTAAATATAAATAATTTAATAAAATATTATTTTTATTCCTATGTAAAGGAAATAATATATTTTTTTTAGCATTTCTATCCAATAAATTGAACAGGATGTTATTTTACATTATAAGAATATATTTTATTAACAAGATACTTATATTCTAATAGTCAAATAAATTGTTATAATAAGTTGCTCATATGTTTACACTAAAAATATTACCTAATTATGTTTTTTTAGAATAATTTCTTTAAATGTTGGTGTGCTATATAATATATATTATAATAAACTTACTTGTGGTGTAGGACAGCCAGTTATTGGCGTGCCCGGCGTCAGACACTTGGCGATGTTAAAGAATAAGAGATATTTTTTATCTTCAAGGCCCGAATCCACTCCGCAACGGCGCCCTTTCGAATCGATTGGCGCTAAAAGTTTCTCCACGCTACCTCGAGTCATACCTAACGATTAAATTTGTAGTTTAATCAATGATTTATAAAGTATAGTGATATTAGTGTTAGTTATTTACCGTAATAGCCAATATATCCCCAACCTCCGAGAAAGACAATGAATATTATCAGCCATATGATATCCGTACACGATCTATTTCGTGTCGGTCCGTTGAAGTTCGGATCATATCGTATCGGCTCTCCTGAAATAGACAAAAAATTATTAAAATTATCATTATCATATTCTTTCTATCCTAAAATTTTTTTTCGGTATTTTCTCATTATACAAAATATGAATTTAATATATATATTGATTATTTTTTAATTTTATTTCTGTAACGCACTCGAAATTTGAGGATTCTTTTTTAATTTGATAGTCAATTTATTAAAAATAAACCTAAAAATCACATATATAAACATTGTATTCAGAGTTCTATCAGTATTTATTAACATGAAACGTAAAAACAGACGGAGTCAAAGACAAAAGTTTGTAGTTTCTGAACACATGACATTAACATACTATTACCATTTCACATGAGTCATTATTTTGAAAACTACTGTCTTTAACGACACATGATTTCTACATTTTCTTTGAAAATTTTTAAATACTTATTGCGGTAATTATTATAATGATTCCATTATATTCCACAATCTATATACATTACAATGTTAGAAACGCGACGTAAGTTTATATTTATGTATTAAATAAATATGTATTTGTATAATTATATATAATTAGTGTGGATAAACGCTTTGTCGATACGATACGGTATTGATCAGTCATTTTAAAACGTCCATATTCCATATGATACACTTGATATGAATAGGATATGATACACTTGAATGATACGGTGATACGATACGAGTGGGCTTTTAGCTTAAAAACAACTGCTTCAAAATAAATAAAGTAAAAATCCTTTTAAATTCCAAATATCTCATTTATATGTTAATGTGATTTATTGTTAATTGAAATCGTTAATAATACTTAAATAATATATATTAATATATATTAGTTATTTAAATTGGAATCCTGGTTTACGAAGGGAATAGATACGTGAGTGTATGCTTCTGTAATGGTAATATTGAGATGTATGGTAATGATAAAATAAGAAATATAAGTAAAATAAGAAAGTGGCAAAGGTAATAAAAACGTGAGAAGCAATCATGGTCTCATAATACGGTAGAATGGTAAATGTATGTAACGAGTATTAATTATTATCGATGGCTATGGAAGACGACCACAGAAGACTGGGATGGAGTGCCTCAAACGGAAGTTACCACTAGGATGACGTGTGATAGAGGATGGAAAAATTTCACAAATTCCCATCCCAAATAATTGGGATAAAGTCAAGGGGGTGTTGATATTAATTTGTAATACAGCTAACAAATTATCGTAAACCTACAGTATTTCAACATCAACAAAAATATTTCAGAGACATTTAAACAACTTTGGTAATGATTATATTTTTCTTAAACTTTACAGCGTTTTAGAAATAGTATTTAAAAAAATACTTATTTACGTAGTTTCTCCTATGGTATTCAGGTCAAGTTAGAACTATTTTATAAATTAGACCTCAAGATGGATGCTTCAGTTTAAAAATAAGGCAATTTACCAATATCTACTAGAAAAATAACTAATTTTAACAATCTTATTGATTATGAATTCAGAATAATTCAATTAAAAATTACTTATTATAATATATTTCTAAGGTTATGTTTATTTGTAAAATGTGTACTTACAATCACTTTGACCTAGATAACGTAAAAAAATATAAAGATAAGCAATGACAGTAAATTAATATAATCAACCGAATGAAGACAAAAACTCACTGGACTCTTTAGCTGGAACACAGCACTCATCACAGCACCCCATAGCAACACACTATCACATTTTAACACACATATCACAAAAATAACACTTAAATTTTCAGCTTTTAAATTTACACTGAATATTTTAAAGTGTTGCGTTCACCAGCTCTTATCTTGAATCTTGATATTTGATAAGTAAATACTAGGTACATTGCTAAATTATGATTGCTAAATATTATTTGTAGGAGAAAAGTATTTATAGACTTCACTTTATATTCATAGCCATCATGATTTTTTAATTTATGTAGTGTAATATATAATATGAGTTGTAACGAAGAGGAGTCTGTGCATATTTTATAAGTAATTGCTATATTAAGTAACTGAGAACAAAGTAAAATAAATATATATTTGTTTTTTTCGCGATTCAGACTACTAGACGGATTCTGATGAGATTTTGTATGGTTATAGGTTATTGCCTAATTGTTATTCCAGCAAAATCATTTATAAAGATTTCATTAAAAATATAGGAAGTTCTCATTTTCTCTATTTCAAACTAGAAGTTCTTTTTTCAATACACTTTTTAAATCATTTTTATTTAATGTTTCTTTCTTGCAACACCTAAAACAATGTTGGTAGTTTACAATATCAATACGTGGTCCTTATAAGAAATTCAAGTTATATAGTCCTGGAGGAAGTGAAGTAAAGTTCATTCCTGTCTTTTAGACAATTACTTGCGACAGTACAATATGTCTTCTTCCTCTCTGTGAGGACATCTTTCTTCATCTGAACTTCGCCTAATTGAACTTTAATTGTTTACACAATGCATCAGTGTTTTGATTTTTAAAAAGTAAACAATTGAATGCATATTCGGAGAGATCTTGAATTTAATGACAATTGCTAAAAACTACATTTAGTCAATGAACACCTTTGTTCCATAATGTCCTTGTTCTCTATGCTTCTAACAATTTAGGTAATTCAAATCAGAATCAAATAACTAATTCTATCAAATACAATCGTCAACAAAATACGTACATAACAATATGTCAAGTTGTAAATCTTTAAGACTTTTAAACTTGAAAGGGTTCTTAAGACATTTACCTAAATAGGTATATATTTTCATGTAATTAAATTAAGTCTTTGTATATAATCAGTACCAGTATTGAGCCATCTTGGAATGATAATTTTCAAATGTATAATTTAAATGTATAATTACATTTCAAAGCAGTTTTCGATTATAAACCGTAAGATGCCATATTCGAGGAAGGGGGAGGAAGAGGGGATTAAAAAAATGTACCTATGATATAGTAAAAAGTATTTATACGTTGCCCGAGATAGTTAACTATGAGTTATATCACATCCGACTTCAATACAATGTCCATTAGTTTGTGAGTCATGAATTTGGCTGTTTTGTTTGTTGGAAACCTTCAAAAACTATTTTTAGGTGTAGATTACATCAGGGACACAACGATTACGATTACTTTTAGACAATAAAAATACTATTTTATATGCAGGTATATATTTAAGGTTACAAGTTATAGAAAGACTTCCTTATTTAGAAAAAAAATTACGCAAGAGTGGGGGGGGGGGGTTACACATAGATATAAAGACTGTAAATATGAACCCGAGATCGTTGAGAAATTGAACCTGCTACCGTTGTCTCAGCAGACAGGACCACTAACAACTGCTCCAACGCTCCCTATAGAAAAATAACCAAATATTTTCATATGCTATGCTTATTAAAAATGTTCTTTTGCCACATTTTTGTATATACAAAGTTATGTATTATTTAACTCAACACCTATTATTTAATACGATTATCTACTAACCTACCTTTGACACATACATAAGTTATTAATATTAATAAATACAGAATTCAATATTGTATTTAATAGCAGCCATTAATATATATTTACTATTAAATACCTATAAGTCATTAATTATGTATCTACATATAATAAGAGTGGTATGAGGTTGAAATACCTACAGTATTATAGATAATTTCATTTTTTACATCCTCAGTATAACATGAAGTGGTTGTCATCAGTCGCGTCCTGATGGTTATAAAAATAGACCTCACTACCTCCGCTAAGTTTTAAATTATTAGACTCTTGCTAGCGTCTTTAACCCCCCCTCCCCCCTCCCTAACCTATCCGAGTCGAGTAATATCTTATGCAAAACATACTCTATTATTTTTATATTTAGTCACTTTCCTGTTAACAGTTTTTGTTAATAGATTACATGCAAAAAAATATTTACCTGAATTTTAAACTATCACAGAAATAATTTCGTCTCAAATATGGAATGTACAAATTTTATTTCGTTGTTATCTTATCTTTTGTCAATATTATGACTTTATTCTTTTATCTTTAATTATAGAAAAGTATTAAGATAGTAAACATAATGTATGTAGTTTATGGTATGTTAACGCCTCCGGCTCCGGCCTCAGTCCGAATTCTTGTCATGAAGAACTTTTAAACAAATAAACAGAATCCGGTACGCATTTTTAATGATTGTTTATTTTGGCATTACCATAGTACTAGCGTTTCTGATACAGAGAGGTGATAAACAGTATAGTTTTGTGTTGATTTCTAGCTGCAACTGTCTATAGTTGTCTAGTTTAGTTTGTACTACAATATGGTACAACATGGTACATCATGGCACATCTGTACTATGTTATACAGCAATTATATTCCTGTATATGTATAGGCTGAAGTATATTTGTGTTTTATAATGCAGATTAGGATTTCTTAAAAACAATCCCGGAGATAATAATCCAATTCCATGATATTTCCTGTATGTTATGTCGGTTGATTGGTATGTCATTAAGATTTTACCTTTATTATAAATCTAAAATGCAATAATAATTAATAAAATGTAACAGGATAAATGGTTATTATAAAGGCAATTAAAACGTGCGAGTTTTATAACTACAGTGAATGAACACTGAATGAACATTGAAAGTGACAAATGAAAATAAACTCTTATTTCAATAACATCACATATTTCTAGCATCTCGAGTCACCCATGACGTTAATAATCATTTAAACTGACGTAAAGTTATGACATTTTCACGAATACAACAAACACATTTGAACAAAACATTTTTATAACATAATTATGTAACATATTATAACAACAGGATAAATTAAACACTATATTGATTAAATTACATATAAATTATTTGTGTGTGTTTTTTTTTTGAAATCCACAAATAACTATTATTTGAGGTCACCGAGAAACACGTCGATATGCGCACGCGACGATTCATAAACTACATCTAATAGCACATCTTGTGATGTACAGACAACGAGACGATGATCAGTCATATAACCACGTAGGATGTCTTGTTAACTGACTTGTACTTGTATTCTTCGTACCTTTAAAAGATACCTTGAAAACTGTGTTATCTTGAATATATTTGTGAAATAGGGACAGTCTATTTTAGTACAAGCGAATTATTTCATAACCTTAATATATTTTTAATCAGTATATAATAAGTAATTCAGAAACTTGTGACTGGTGATACATTATTTGTTAGTAGTATGAAAATAATGCAAATCCAATTAGCGTTCTTATTACTAGCATGCAACTGGAACACTTGTTACTGAGACATTGTCAGTCATAGTGTAATCTACAGAGCTTCCCGTCCTCGGAACCATGTAATGTGTAACGTTATTTACGTCTGTGCGTCAGCCGTGGTCAGATTCACGTTTGAATTTTATTAATGTTTTGTTACTTTCTGGGCTAAACATATATATTTAATGTAAATAAATGAAACCTCTATGCACTAAATAGGTTAAATATCGATGTCTCTAGAATTAAAGATGGCGGAGTCTTCTAATTTTTTTATTTAATATAACACTTCGATATCACATTTTGTACAAGGTATATTTTGTACCTTTAAATAATTTATTAACTAAACTTAACATAATTTAGTTTGATATATGTATTTGAGATAAATAAATATATATAAGCGAGTATATTATATAAAAATAAATATAATTTAATAGAATGGCGCATTGTATTCCATTTGGTAAGTTAAAACTGACATGACTAAAATGTAATAACGAAAACGAAAGCCGAAACTATAACAAACACTAAGCAAGTAAACACAGGTTGATAACAAGTATATATAAAAATATGAATCATTTGAAAAATACGAAAAATAAATGCATTAATTGCGTAAATGTTTGAAGTGAAACTTTAGCCAGCCGTCCCTACCGCCGTTGCACATGGGGAATGACTCTCTGGCCCACACGGCAAAAGAGAAAGCCGATCTCTTGGGCACTCTTTTCGCCTCCAACTCGACTTTGGACGACCAGGGGAAGACACCGCCTATCATCCCGCGGTGTCAGAGCTCAATGCCGGAAATAGTTTTTCGGCAGAAAACTATTAGGCAGTCTCTATTTTCCTTGGACGTTCATAAGTCGAGTGGGCCGGATGGCATTTCTCCATTGGTGCTACGAACGTGTGCCCCTGAGTTGACTCCAGTGCTAACGCGTCTATTTCGGTACTCCTACCTTAAAGGCGTAGTCCCGGTCACATGGAAGCGTGCCCTTGTCCATCCGATCCCTAAAAAAGGTGATAGCTCGGAACCAGCTAACTACAGACCTATCGCCATTACCTCTCTGCTCTCCAAAGTAATGGAGAGCATAATCAATAAACAGCTCCTAACGTACCTCGAGGATCACCAGTTGGTCAATGACCGGCAATATGGCTTTCGCCATGGTCGATCGGCTGGTGATCTTCTGTTGTATCTTACACACCGTTGGGCAGCTGTTATTGAAAGCAAGGGAGAGGGTCTGGCAGTTAGTCTGGATATGGCGAAAGCCTTCGATCGTGTATGGCACAAGGGGCTTCTTTCGAAGCTACCTTCCTATGGGCTTCCCGAGAGTTTATGCAAGTGGATCACCAGCTTCCTCACTGGGCGGAGCATACAGGTCGTTCTCGACGGTTTTTGCTCGGACCCCAAGCCCGTGAACGCTGGTGTACCCCAAGGCTGCGTGCTATCCCCAACTCTGTTCCTCCTGCATATCAATGATATGTTGGATATCTCCAACATACATTGTTATGCGGATGACAGTACTGGGGATGCGGTATATTCCGGCCGTGCAGGTCTCACTCGGGAAAACGTCGACGAGTGCCGAATGAAACTTGTGTCTTCAATAGAGACCTCCCTGGGGATGGTCTCTGAGTGGGGTGAACTTAACCACGTTCAGTTCAATCCCCTAAAGACACAGGTTTGCGCGTTCACCACTAAGAAAACCCCATTTGTCGTATCACCGCTCTTCGAGAGCACTCCCCTCATTGCCTCGCCAAGTATCAGAATACTGGGTCTCGACATTTCGAGCGACTGTCAGTTTCGTGGTCATCTGGAGAGCAAGGCCAAGTTGGCCTCGATGAAATTGGGAGTGATCAATAGAGCGAGGCAGTACTTCAAACCTGGCCAAAGACTTGCGCTCTATAAGGCGCAGGTCCGGCCACACATGGAGTACTGTTCTCATCTCTGGTCCGGATCACCCCAATATCAGCTTCTACCATTTGACCGCGTACAACGGAGAGCCGTTCGAGTTGTCGGGGACCCGGTGTTCTGCGAACGGCTGGACTCTTTGGCATTGCGTAGAGACGTGGCTTCTTTGTGCGTCTTCTACCGCATTTACAACGGGGAGTGTTCCGAAGAACTATTCGATCTGATGCCTGCCGCCGAATTTCATCACCGCACAGCGCGCCATCGCCTCCGATACCATCTTTACCACCTGGATGCGTGGCGATCCTCCACTGTGCGGTTCTCAAGGACATTTTTTCCACGAACCACTCGAATGTGGAACGAACTCCCTTCGGCGGTATTTCCAGATCGGTACGACATGGGTACCTTCAAAAAAGGCGTTTATTCCTACCTACAAGGCCGGCAACACTCTTGTAAATCCTCGGATGTTGCAAGAGTTCATGGGCGGCGGTGATCACGTCCATCCGTGACCCGCCAGCTCGTTTGCCCTCCTCTTACATAAAAAAAAAAAAAAAAAAAAAAAAAAAAGTGATACGCTCGATGCACTTAACACTTAGTACTTGATTGATCCATGAATCATATGTTTCACAATAAATAAGTTATTAATAATGAAATTTCTCATGTAAAGGAAATATAAAAAATATAACCAATTAAAAAACAAAATGCAATTATTATTTATTATTAATTTTTGTTTGTATTTTTAATTTGGTATAAATATTTTTTTTATTATTAAATATTTGTTGTATTGTTGCTCCAGGTCAATGACCGTAAGTGATCTAAAGGTCGTCGGTTCGATTCCTACAGGACAATTCATTATGGTAACCACTGTTTGGAGTCTAGTTGATCTTTGTTATTTATATATTATACCCCTCCCTGACACGAACTATTATACTTGGAATGGTTTAAAATATACCAAAACTAATTAGAGTAATTATGAAGAGAAAGCTAATTATTTATATAATATTATATATTTTGTTAAATAAAATTAATTAATGTTTACAACAAATCATTTTAACTAGATGTAGCCAAACATAGAATTCGCTAATTTATCTTTTGACTTATCTTTATATAAATAAAAAACCCGTGTCACGATGCTTGTTTTTGATATCAATGTAATTTTGTACATATTTACTGTTTTTAATTTAAAAAATACGAGTTTTTATCTCAATTAATAATCTTATTTTTTTATTGCGAATTTTATTTCATTCATTTCATTTTTTAGTTCTATAGGATTCCAACAGATGGCGCTGTTAATAATAAAATTTTAATTGTTTTAAAGTACTTTATGAAGTGGCAGTCGAAGTTGCTGGCAACAGATTGTTTACCATTATAATTAATAATACCTATACAGATATTATTATGTTGTATGTCTGTCGAATTGATATTTATATTTTAAGATTTTTATGTAAATTTAAAAGAAAATTAATTAAAAGAATACTTCAATAGGTAGCAATGTCTAAATCTATGTATTAATGTGTATTTAAAAAGACTTTCCTAAGTCATACAAAAATAAAATAGTAAACCACTTCTAACAATAATCAATTAACGATCTCAAAGTATTATGACGTAATTTGTTAATTATTATACCCACATAATAGCCATAGTTAGATAAAAAAGGAAAAATAAGTCAAAAATCATAATAGTGAAACTTGTTTCTTCGTTATAATTATACTCTTTTGTCTTGAAAAGAAAACAAACATCACAATAAGTTAAATATTTACAATCATTGTGAAGATAACTTACCATAATCTTTACCCATTGTTTTATTTTATAATTTCACCAAAACCAATATTTATTTCACCAACAAATTAAATTCAATTAGTCACAGTCACACAAGAGAAAAACCCAAAATTACTAAAATAACAATATCACAGATATATAAATTGTATTAAAAACTTTTACTTTACACGGAAATAACCGACTTACAAAAGTTATACAATTATAACAAACTATTGTGATTTGTTTACAAGCGGCAGTGAAAGTTAACGTAATGTCGGCGGAGGCAAGAGCCGTCCTATCCCTTTCGCAGTGCAACGGTAACTGTTGAAATGATTGAGATTCACGCTTGTTTCCATTCTACAGACTATATCATATTTCACTTTTTCAGAACTATGTAAGTTTATTATATTATATAGTCTGTGGTAGTGACTGATCTGATTCATTTAATTTTCAGCCAACAATATAATGCAACCGAACAATGCTAAACACTACAAAAGTAAACAGCAACCGCGCCTTATCAGAAGAGGCCCAATTAAGATTAATCATACAAGGACTTAACTGGTTGTACTTTTATCATATTTAATTGTAACAGGCGACGGTTTTATTACTCTCAGCCTTTGCATCCTTTGTATATGACCAAAGAGTTCTTAATGTTTCATATGTAATATTTGTCACATAATCTCTATTTGTTAATATATTTTATAGCTGCTAATAAATATTATGGAACATGGATTATATAATATAGATCACTAGATACGGACGGTATTGTTGATAAAATACATATAATTTATTATATACCTTATCATTATTATGCATAAAAGTGTTGCAGCGAAAACCATTTAGTGGTAACCATGGTAAGCAGATTCGATTTCCGGTTGTGACAAAACATTTTACAAACAAATCAACATTCATTGATATATATAAATATCCTGTAAATAAATATATAAACAAATCTACATACGATATTCGTTTAACAACAAACTGTGTACTTTTTTATTAAATTAAAAAATGAAATCACATCAATATGACTGAATTTTTTTTTGACATATACGTATATATTATATAAAAAAGTCGATCTCCACATTGTCCTTGCGTTTGTCGGTTTGTCCGTTTAACCTTCCTTTAACGTCTAAACTATATAGTTCACTTGATATCATTTTTATTATAAATTAGGGAATTTCCGTTTGAAAACTTTTTATTATATTTATAAATTAAGTAAAAATAATGTCGCCTGGTTGATTTTAAATCTTTGTTATATTGAATTAATAGTACAGTACAAAGTTTCTGAAGGGATACTGTTTTAATATCAAGTCTTAATAGCACAAAAAGGTATTTGGAATGTTACGACGCGTTGTGTACTTGTATATACACTTATCCAATTAATTAATTATTTTATATTACTATAAACTATAGAATATATTTATTTTGTTTTCTTTTCACAATACAAAAACCGTTTAAGCATAATTGGGATTTAGAAATAAAGAGTCTTAAAAATATTTATGTACATGCTTAATAAATGTATTGATAATTAATCAATAAAACATTGTAATATTGTTGTTTATAATTATAATAATTGATAATTCATAGACCCTCAATTATTTATTTATATTTTTTAATAAAATTTTCAGATGAATATTATAAAATAAGTTTTTTTAATTACAAATACAGATGAAGGGATGTTCAAGTGCTTTATCGATTTTATTAAAATTATTATCATTAATTATAAATTGCACAAGAAACTTCCCCGTGATTGACATATTGACGCGTCGCATTCATTCGCTCTTCAATTTATAAACACTCGAGATAATATCGATAAACGATGATAAGAATGTTTATCGATTAAATTACTAACAAGAAATTATGTGTAATGTATTCATAAAATTATTTTTAATAATATATAAGCTTAACGTATATCAGGACATGGAATGCTCTTGGCGCTCAGAAATTTAAAATTAATTATTAATATCATTTTAAAGTATACATATTTTAAAGGCATTTATAAAAAGTTTTAAATATAAATCGTTCTACCAGGAATCAATAAAATATCAAAATTTTAAATTTACTAAAATTACTAAGTTACAATACTCACAAGTTACAATACTAAGTTACAATACTATTATTCTCAGTAAATTGAGATTCCTGTGTTTTATATGCATTTATACTTTGTCACAGCAATTTCACGTTTGATATGTGTTCAGATTGCAAAACATTGTTGACAATAGAACATTGCAAGAAGATAAGTTTGAATAAGGCAATTGTTGACATATTTTTTTATGAACGTGAAACACTAGATTAGCAATAGATAAATAAACATTATGAATATATAATAAAACTATAAATTCCAGACAGGAAGATCCTACGTCATATTGATACGTAGATGGAGCAAACTCATTGATAGCCTAAAATGGTAGACTTTAATATTTGGCGGCAATATAACAATATATCTAGGCCCTAAGGATGCACCATACTTCAATACTATTCATGAAAGATGAACAATTCTATTCATAACTTTTAATTAATTGTTTGATGTTCCTTCACCACAAATATATTCCCTTTACTTATTAATTTGCCATACATACCCTAGTGCAGGTAATGTCAAGGGCAACAATTAGTCTAATAACCCAATTTCCAATAGGTACTAAAGAAATATTAATATTGAATTTCTTCAATATCGCCAGATGGGCCAAAAGAATTCATTCAACGAGTCGTTTAAGATCTTTTATTCAGGAAGTGAATTAAATACCCGCTTAGAAATTTTATAATCATACATAAATATGTTTTTAATTAATTTATTATATTTATATTTATTAAAGTAACATAAGATATAAGAATATATAAGACAGATTAAATTATTAAAAGGAATTAGGTTATTGTGAATAAAACGCAATATTAAGAAGCGATGCACGCACAGAACAATGAGTTACGTGTCAAGGTCGCCGCAACCAACATGGCCACCGGAGAAAACACATGCAGGTATACTCACACTTCAACATTAAACCAAATAACCGCAAACAATTACTTATAACTAGATAACGATACTCATTATCTTTATCTGCACGGAAAATCCTAATTTATACTTAACTAATGAGTAATGTTTCTTTAAAGTGCTTGTAATGGAAAGGGTTTGTTCTCTTTTACAATTTTTACTGTATATTGATGTAAAATACAATCACGGATCTCGTTTTCCTTGACTGTACCTGCGGCAATTTGAATGATTACTCTGTCATCTGAACCAATTATAGTATTTAAAATGTTATTAAATTGTAATAACTAAGTAATATCCTAATATAGTGTATTAAACATAAAAGGCGCCAACGATAGCAGGTAAAGATTGTATATTAAGTAGTTACGACAATATCTTTTATGCAGGAGATGACTTTCTTTGTCATCTGGATTATATATATCTAGATTTAAATAACGTGGAAGTTGATCTGATAAACCATCAATGGGGTAAACGGCCCTGGATGGCGCGCCACGCCAAGGAACAAAGCAAAGCCCGTCTGGCTGTTGACCCACGCCATTTCAACGAGTACCTGTCTAAAACAGTTTAATTTACAACTCGCAAAATATTCAATTACCTTATAAGTGTATTACTTATAATTTACAATTTGTTTAAAATATCAAGACAATATTTATTAGAATGTATAAAAAAAACTTCTAATATTGTTATTAACAAAAATATTATCTTTGTTTATAATATATAAATAAAAGACAAAAAAGATGATCAACTAAGGCCCCGACGAGATTCGAACTCGTGATCTCCTGTTTACTAGACAGGCGCTTTAACCAACTAAGCCACGGCGCCGATGTTTAAATGTGTGAAATAATAAAACGTGTTCTAAAATAGTTATTTTATTATTGATAACTTATTTACAAAATATTGATGTATTAAAAGATAATATTATCTTTACTGATATTAATATTTGTTTGTAAATAATATTGATTTACTATAATGTCTCTATTTGTATAAACCAATATGTAACGTTGCTCCACATTCATATTCATTAATTTATGTTTTTAGAAACTTGTTATATAATATATTCATTCAATGTACCCCGGATGTAAAAATGTCTTCACAACTGCAATACCAGAAATAAGACCAAAATTTATTCATAATAATACTAATAATTATACATTAATTATTAATTTTGGACCTTATTATCCGTGTCATGTGTAATTAGTCATCACAATTTATTTTCTGTACATGTTACTGTAACTTTTTAGTATGTTATATGTATATATATATATATATATATATAAATAGTGTTATACAAATAACTCCTTATAAAGTAAGTAGTGTTATTTATACCCAACCCGTTTTTTCCCTGTACTCTCAAAATACCACCGGAGTGAGTCATTTGGGTTCAGACTAGTTTTTATGTGACTCTTTTTTATCTATTATTGATCATTCACTTGTAACACTCTTGTTAAGGCAATTATTATAATATTTCCATCTTCTCTACTGTACTCTTTTTCTATAAATAATAATGTATTTCTTTTTAATAAATTGATATTATTAACTATTTAGTATCAAACAAGGTTTCGAAGCAATTTATTAATTGACTTCATTAAACATTCTGATAATAATTATAGTAATAATAGAAATAATTGTTTAACCTTGACTTAGTTATAGATAAATCCTTTTTTTAATATAATTTCATTTCATTGTTATCGACTGTCGCCTCCGGGCGGCGAGTTCGGCGACTCATTGTTGAAATCAGAGCTGAGACAAACTATCATATCTGAATCTGTACGCGGGGTTGATACGATAAAAAATATAAATATTTTTAATAATGTAAATATATGTGTAACGATACGCTTGTATTGTTACACATATAGTATTTTATATTGTTTTCATGGTTGGTAGTTATACAATATATATAATTCAAAGTAGATTTCATAACTATAGGGCACTTGTCGTTTTCCGTGTAACAAGACAATATATTCAAAACTGTATTGAATGTGATTAATAAAAAAAAAAAGAAAAATAAAGAAATGATTTTTTTGTTACAAATTTTAGTTAAATAAAAAAAAATCATTTAACTTCCAATTCAAATGCACATCGTCCATTGAGATTTATTTTAGCTAAATTAAAAATTATTAATTTCGTAAGTAATGGTCTAATAGACAAATAGATACATAATTGTTGCATGTTTAAAAGAACTAGAACTCTCACATCAAATTGGTAATTTTTATTCTTTTACTTTTCAATCGGTTTCTTATCTTAGTACTAGATTACTGAGTTTCGTACACATAATTTACCTAATATTGTATGTAACATACCTAATACATATTTTGTTAGTAGTCTGTCTGTGTGTCTTAAAAAATACGTTTCAACTGTACAACATTTAGGATTTTTATGTGAATTAAGTAAGGAATCATTTAAAATGATTTAAACAATAGACGTAAATAACAATTATGTGATTATATATTATTATTATTTTATAGGGCTATCCTTACTAGTTATTCCTGTTCATAAACTTGTGTTTATTTTTATAAAACAGTACGTGTAGGGCGTGTTTACTATTACGGTCTACTTTGGCGGGATGCCAAATAAGCCACCCCTGGGGTTTGAAGATTGGAACGACGCACTGGCGCCAAACAACTTTGTTATACAATTTAACAATACTATAGATTAATAACAGTAAGTGAGTTATTTATTTAGTCAGTTATAATTCGAACTATAAAATTTTATACCTATACCTCTAACCTTAATTGTTGTTAGCATTGAATTAAGTAAAATTATTGATCAATCATGGACATGTAAAATGATTCTTTTGCTTGTGAACAATAATCTCTGAAACTAATAAAAAGCTATATTATTCCTAATAATAATAAGGTATTTCTTTCGAATTCAAATTAAAAATATCTTTATTAAAATAGGCATTTACACTTTGCACTTTGGAATCGTCAATTATTCAATACAAAAAAAGGTCAGTGTAGTCAGTCCGTAAGTAAGCTACCACCGACTCGGAATGCTGCTCTGTTGAGAAGAGCCGGCCAGAAACTCGACAGTTACTCTTTTCAAAAGATATATAACAATCTTAGATGATGTACCTACATTGTAATATAAATCCTGCAAATGATTCAATAACTTAAGTTCCACATATTTCGATCCACTAAAAGCTCTTGAACGTTATAATAAGATTTATTTATTAATAAACTTTTGATTTTAGATTTAAAATCAAGAAAAGGAAGGTCTAAGATATCTTGTGGAACTTTATTATATATGCGTATACTCAAACACATGAAGCATTTATCAACTTTTTGAAGACGAAATTTTGGCGTTACGAGTTTGTTTTTATTTCTCGTATTTATCGCGTGTCTGTCACTGCAAAGCGACTGTAAGAATACAGAGAATCTCTAGCTTTTAAGTTATAAATAGCCCGCACTGCCCCATAATAAAAAACCGCAAGATAAAATACTATGAAAATAACTAAAATAAACAAGTCGAGTCGTATTAACGTCCGTTAATTGTCTAACTTTTCTAATTGCAAAGACGGCGGAGCTGAGTTTGGCTGCGAGTGTTGAGAAATGGGGGTTCCACTGGAGCTTTTTATCTAAAGTTATTCATAGGAAATTTGTTGAGTCAAACAATTCTAACACTTCATTGCTAAGAAGCAAGTTAAAATATTTACTTTTTACATTAGGAAGTGTAAACTCTATGCATTTAGTTTTCTTAGCATTTACGACTAAATTATTAATTTCCGAACTAATAAAGGACTCGTGGCAAAGTACTGTTTACTTCGTTATAATTAATCCTATCACGCTCAACTTTAAAAATAAGCGAGGTATATATTGTTAAGTTTAAGCTTCAGTTCTAAATCTCTTAAATAGTGCCGCTAACTCCTTAGCCATTTTATAGCTAACCGGTCAGAACAAATAGAATGCTGAAACTGGTACTTGTAATCTGATTGGTAGCGCTCTAGTAGATATACTATATTCATAGCTATAATTTAAAGATATATCCAACGGTCAGTACAATGCTTAAATAAATTATGATTATCTCTTTCATGTTTTGACAATGTACAACCAAGAGGCGTTAGAATTGTCGGGGACATATTTGGAATTTTGATGTAAGGAGTGCTCTGAAGACCTGATCTAATTCCTTTTCACTGAATGCCACTGGTTACATTGTTCATACAATCAGGAAATTAAGTCCCCTCGATAGTATCCAGAAGCCAGTCCCTCTTCGAAGGCCAGATTTTCGTAATTATTTAATGTTTTAAATTATCCAATAGTAAAACACTTCGTTTTTGTGTTATACTTACACACATTTATGTTAAATTTTATTGCTTTAACTTAATTTACAATACCCGATTGATCTTCAGCAAAGCTGAATCATAAATATACTACCATAAAACAAGTTTTTTTTTTCACCCAATTTCACCCAATGGAAAATAAGAGTATAAAGCATTCTGGTAGGTCGTTATAACAGTATGATGCATTTTGGTATGTCGTTATAACAATATGATGCATTTTGGTAGGTCGTTATAACAGTATGATGTATTTCGTTGTCGTTATAACAGTATGATGCCTTTTGGTATGTCGTTATAACAGTGTGATGCAATTTGGTATGTCGTTATAACAATGTGATGCATTTTGGTATGTCGTTATAACAATGTGATGCATTTTGGTATGTCGTTATAACAGTGTGATGCATTTTGGTAAATCGTTATAACAGTATGATGCCTTCTGGTATGTCGTTATAACAGTATGATGCCTTCTGGTATGTCGTTATAACAGTGTGATACATTTTGGTAAGTCGTTATAACAATGTGATGCATTTTGGTATGTCGTTAAAATAGTATGATGCATTTTGGTATGTCGTTATAACATTGTGATGCATTTTGGTATGTCGTTATAACAATGTGATTCATTTTGGTATGTCGTTAAAATAGTATGATGCATTTTGGTATGTCGTTATAACAATGTTATTCATTTTGGTATGTCGTTATAACGGTATGATGCATTTTGGTATGTCGTTAAAATGGTATGATGCATTTTGGTATGTCGTTAAAATAGTATGATGCATTTTGGTATGTCGTTATAACGGTATGATGCATTTTGGTATGTCGCTATAACAGTGTGATGCATTTTGGTAGGTCGTTATAACAGTATGATGCATTTTGGTATGTCGTTATATTTATAATTTGTTTGTTCTAAAATAATCGTATTTTAACAGTAACTGTTTAAGTATCTAAAATCTCTTAAATATATAAAAGAAAACTGATAGGGAATCGAAATAAAATAAATAAAGTCGGTCATAATAATTTTATTCGCATATAATTATTGATTATGATACATGGGGCGTCAAGGCGCTCCGGTCAGCAGACGCCGTCACGCGGACGTCTTGGCTCAAATTACATTAATTATTCATACTGCATCAACATTCGTTATGCAAAAACCGTGGCTACATATTTCACTAGTGAGAGGTCTCGAGGCGGCGCTGTTGGACGCACGGTCCCCGCAGTGCGTCGGTCGCTTTTTACAAATATACTTAAAATATAACAGTCAATTAGACAGCCGGATATCAGTCCGATCGATATATTTACATACGAAACAAACGAAACACCATTACGCTCTCAGACGGCTCGAGGCGGCGACGGATAGATCCCTACGAATCTTAAATAACATTTAATCACTTCCATAATTTACGACTTAAAAATACCGAGAACCTAAATCGGGCGACGTCGACGTCGGCGGAGCGGCGACGCGGCCGCCGAGGGGCGAGGGCCTAGGGCGCCGCCCGCCTCACTCGGCCTTCACCTCGGACGAGGGCGCCTCCACCGAGGGCACGTTGTCACCCACCTCCTCCACATTGGACGCCGCCTCGCCGACGTCGGTCACTCGCTCCGAACCGCCTCCGCCATCTGGGTAACACATCAGGTGTCGATTGTTAAGGTGTAAACAGGGAAGAAAAACAATAGATTACTGATGAAATTACTTGTAATATTGTAAATCATAACAAAAAAGTAATTGATAACTTCCATCCCACTGTCACAAAAGAATTAGACGAGTAATAAGAAAAAAGTTATAAAAAGATCCGTCCCCTCATGAAGGAGTCCTATAGTGGTAACAAACAAATAAGCTACCATTAAAAAAAAGCGGTAGTAATCGTGTGAGCTACGTACTGCGCTGGTGGTGGTGGTAGTAGAGGTTGTGTCGCGGCAGGTGCGCGGCGTGGTGGGGGCGCGGCGGCTGGGTGGGGGGCGCGCGGTACAGCGGCAGTGCGGGCGCGTGCGGGCGCTGGATAGGCGCAGGGTAGCGCGGCGCGACCATGCCACCGCGGTTCATCGCGTTGCCGCTGCCACCGTTCCCTCCGCGGCCGTTGTTTCCGCCGCCGACCATTTGCTAAAAGCGAAATATCTATGAGATCGGGTCGCACTCTGGTGCTTCCTGAACGCCGTGCCGACGATGTACCTGCTGATGTTGCTGGTGCTGCTGGTGGTGCTGGTGCGGGGTGTGGGCGGGCGGGGGGTGCGGCGGGTGCTGCTGGTGCTGCGGCGGCGGCGCGTGGTACTTGTGCTGCGGCGGGGAGTGCGGCGGCTTCTGAGGCTTGGAGGCGCCCTTGGGGGTCGGCGACGCCGAGTCGCACAGTTGAGCGAAACCGTTCGCGTGCTCGTGCAGGGGACTCTTGAGTTGCTGCTGCGGCGGCGGTCTTGGCTGCGGTGGCGCATATTGCTGTTGCAGAGGAGGCGCCCGATATTGTTGCTAAAAAATTTTAGATAAGGTAAGTGATTGATTATAAATATTTCTATTCTCTGGGCTATTTTATTTTATAGCAGTTTAGAACTAACCTGCATCTGTTGAACGGCCGCGGCAACGTGTAGTTGAGAAGAGAGGAACTGAGAGCTGAAGGCGCTAGACTGCGCCGGTGGAGTAAACTGGAGCGGGTAGTTGGGCGCGGGCGCGTTGGGCGGCTGGTAGGGCGAGTAGTACGAAGTGGAGGGCGGGGCGGGCCGGGGCAGCAGCCCGGGCAGTGAGTACGGGGACTCCCCCACCGGTCCCGAGTAGCCCAGGTACTGCTGCTGGAACGTGTTGACGCCGCCGACGCCACCCACTCCTCCTACTCCTCCGCCTTTGCTGCCTACAATCATATTTAGTTTGGTTATGCAATATGAAATATAAATTTACACCTCCATTTCACGGTATCGTGACTTACTAACCAATAGCTCCAATTTGCTGTGTGGAAGGCTTGACCGTTGCCGACATGAGCGAGTTGGAAGTACTTGAAATAAGAACTGTGCTTGGGCTATTTCCTAGTTGACCTGATTGGCCAAAGGCTGCGCCGGCTCCCGCTGCAGCAGCCTGCAAATAATAAAATATATGATTGCACGGTATGAATAAAGTTTTTTTGTCATATTATCTATTATATTATATTTTAAGAAGTAAATAAAATAACAAAAAAAATAAACAAAGTTCAACTTACCATGCGATATTGACTGGGCAGGCTCTGGAACATATCTGGTGGCGGTTGATAATTGTATGGAGTGGCGGAACCGGCACCGTATGGTGTTCCGGGAAATCCGCCGAACTGCCCGCGTGTCTGATCCAAAAAGGCCCCATATAGCCCACCTTGCTGTTGTAATTGCTGCGACGAACCCAATAATTGTTGGGTCGAGTTATACAGCACGGCAGGTGGTGAGGGAACCGACAGACCGCCGTATCCGCCTTGGTATGTCACGTGATTGTAATGCTGGGGCGGTGGGGATTGCAGCTGCTGTGTCGGCTTAACTTTACACACATTGGGAGGCGCACCAGTCTCAGTGTTGCTCTCCTCAAAGGTTGTTGTGAACTGCAATTCCTCGCTACCTTCTGCCACTGCGTGCATCTCCCATACTTTTTTAACACTGGCGATTTTTAGATTGAGATCAGCTGCGAGCGGAGATATTGTATTGGACGTGCTCATATGTGTGCCACGAGGTAGTCCTAGAGCCTTAGCTGATTTATCATCAGTAAGTTGCCCAAGATCGGAATCAAATGCGAAATCGAGCTTCATGTCGGAAGAATCTTCAGTTTTCTGTGATGTATCAAAGGCCATCTGAAGACCGAGCGATCCTTCTGCCTCCGATACAGGTCTACCGGTGTCCGCCATAAGTTCTTGTATGGACCTCGGACGCGATCTAACATCTCCATTAAACGGTAGAGACCTAGAATCAATTTCAGCTTGAACATCATCTCCCTGAGGTTTAGCAGTTGCCGCACTAGGTTGGTATTTTTGTTTTAATGCCTCTGCGGGTGGCGCAGTCTTATAATTTGTATTCTCGAAGATAATAGTCTCTACGGGTGGTGTAGTGCCATCTAAAACACCTGTTTTATCAGCAACAATAGCACATGCTGTTGAAGCAGTCTTATTATTGTCGATAGGCGTATCTCCGGGTGTACTACGTTGACTTGATTGGTTGGATTTAATTTCGACAACTTCTGATGGTTCTTCGACATTACCACGTAATGTTTGTGCAATAGGTTTATCCCACGCGTTCACTGGCGGGGGAGGTGGAGCGGCTCCAGTGTCGGGTCCAAAATTGGGTACCAGACCCATCTGTTGTTTCTGTCTTTGCTTTACAAAACGCGGTGCCAAGTTAGCCTGACGAGGCCTGATATCGTATGGAGCGCTCGATTTACCAGGAACAGGAGCAGATCCTCTCGAGTTTGATTTGTCATTTGAGTTTCTTGTAGAAGAACCATTTCTGCCACCGCCTTGGTTTGAACGAGATCTAGGCTGCTTTTCTTCTTTTACGTTTAGAGGACCTCTAATCTCCTTTGAATTTTTTTTATTACGCACCTCTTGGAACCCGTCGTCGATAGTTTCCTCATCTTTCTTAGCAGCCGAAATTTTAAGGTCACCAATAGCCTCTAGTGCGTCAGTACTTTTATTTTCTCCTTCCTTTTTAATACCCTGCTGATTTCGACCGTTATTCTGCCGATTGCTAGAATTATGACTACGATTATTCCCTTGACCCTTTTGAGACTGAGTTAACTGTCTACCTCCTGAACGGCGGTGACCTCCAACGCCACCGCTTTCAGAATGTTCAGAGGTAGTTTCCCAGTTTTCGTCTTCTCCACTTAGACCTCCCTTGGAACGGCGATCACGACCCTTACCCGCTGATGAACCAGTACGTGGTCTATTAGTTTTGTCTTTATCACCCTGAATGTTGTCTTTGCAATCTTCATGGTCCTTAGTTGCCCTATTGGCTTGACTGAAAGGACTCTTTGTGTTTGGTGGTCCATAGCCAGTTACTCTCTTGGCGGGGGCTGGAGGCCTACTTGTACCGTGGAAACCACCACGACCTCTCCGCGAAGGTTGTCCACGAGGCGCAAATGGTTCCCTATTTTCTAAGCCATCTGCAAATTGTGATCCTTGATCTATAGCCTGATTTACGTCTTCTGGTCTTTCCTGCTTTTTAGGTCCACGCGGACTACGGGGCGCCCTGCGTCGTTCCTTACGGTCAATATTAGTACCGTCCGTTGAACCATCAGATTCGCTTGCCCTGTTATTTGAACGAGAGCTTCTATGTGAACGTCTACCGCGTGATTCTCTGGAGCCCCACCCCCTTCCATACACGTTGTATCCTCCAACACCATATCCCCTCCCTTTTTTTTCAGACCCCGATCCACTAGACTTACGTTCGATAGGCTCCTTAGGGGGTATTTTGTTCCCTTGTTCGTTGGCATATCGTTCGACTTTCTTGTCATCTAGCGATCGCTTTTGAGAATCTTGAATATGTTCAATAGAATTTGAATCAATTATTTTATTGCCTATTATTACAGTCAGTGGGTCAGTGCTGGATTTAGAACCAATTGATTCAGATTCAGACAGATCTTTTTCGGATTTCAATGATATTGTCTGTTTTGTAACATTTGTTGTTATACTTGCTTGCTCCGGAATAAATTGTTTTGTTACTTGTGAAGAATTAGATAATACTACATCACTTGAATTAATAGTTTTTGGAAGTACTTGATTAGAAGAAGACTTAGAAGTAAATTGAGAATCTGTAATAGTGGGAGTTTGAGATTGAATAGCAGTTGGCATTATTGGAGTTTGCATATTTCCTGCAATATTCATATTAGTCTGTTGGTTTATGGAAATTATAGGTGCATTATTTAAAGATTGAGGATTAGAAATGTTATTATAATTGTTGCTATGGGAGTGTATGTTAGAACTAATAGTATTTGAATCAGTTGTATCTTGTATTGTCTTTGTAGATTCTATATTTTGAGTGGTGACAGATTCGTTTGTGTTTTGATCGAATAATTTAGGTGGATTTTTATCGCTGGGGTTAAGACATACACTGTTTTGTTCCTCTTGGGTAACTTCAGCCCAAGAGGTTTCAATAAGATCTTTTTCCATATCTCTTTGCGAGATATTTGTCGGTGGAGAGGCTCGTTTCTCGAGTGCTTGTGCCTGTTGTAAAGAAGATTCTGTGGAGGCAAATGGTTCAGCTACTCCTATACTCTTTCTTTCAAAAACTTCAGTTAACTTATCAGCCGCAGTTCTGCTGCTGTGCTCAATTGAATCTAATGGTTTCCGCTCGGAGTCAGATCGTCTATCTTTATAATCATTAAATTCTTTGTAGGAGTCTTTTGAGTTAGATCTATCCAACTCTCGACCAGATCTATCGTAATCTTGCATTTCACTTCGCCACTGCGGTCCATCTTTGTCTCTTCGTACTTCATCTTCTCGGTCTGAATAATCTCTGAAAATTAAGTAATTACTTGTAATACAAAAATATTTTGAAATATGAAATTTATCTTCTATGGTTAAAAAACGGAAGCGAGTTCGAAAGTTCTCGGAATGTCCGGATTTCTATAGAATTAGCTAACAATTAATGCTAGGTATAAACATAAATTAAGGGTTAACTGCATTAGTTATTGATTTTGTGTTGAATTACTTTACTGATTTACTTCCTAAATATAATGTCAGAAACAATTTCGTCGGATTAAACTCAAAAGGGCTTCAATTAGCGAGTTAAATCCGTAAAAAAGGTTTGTATGAGTTACCTGGAGTATGAACGACGACCATTATTAGGGGTGTGTCGCGGCGCGTTGTATGATTGAGGTTCTTGACGCCTCGGTGCCGGTTTCCCAGCAAACGCCCATCCCTTATGTTGGTCTTCCTGTTGCCTATTCTGTTGTTGCTTCAAAAATCGAGGAGGTATATTGGCTTGAAAGGTTTTCGAGAAAGGATTTGATTGGTCACGGTCGCGTTCGCGTGCAAAGTCTCTCTCTCTGAAGTCACGGTCACGATCTGTTCTCTCTCTATCTGCTCGGTCGCGGTCGCGGTCACCGCGATCTCTCTCTCTGTCGAATCTCTCACGTTCCATACGATTGTCATTACGATCGCGATTGTCATTCCGCTCCCGAGTTTCGTTACGATCCCTATCTCTCAAGTCCCTTTCCTTGTTATTATCGTTACGGTCCCTGTTATCTTGTCTTACTCTGTCCTTATTGTCTATTAGTCTATCTCTTTCACGGTCACGGTCGCGGTCCCTGTCGCGAGTATCGAAACGATCTCTGTTATCGATGCGATCACGATCTCTATTGTCTAATCGATCCTTGTCTCGGTCACGGAGATCACTTCTATCCCTATCTTTATTGTCAGACCTTTCCTTTTCTTTACTCTCAGACCTATCTTTGTCCCGGTGGTCATAATCTCTCTCTCTATCATTGCGATCCCGATCAATTCTATCAACCTTATCACGGTTATCTTTAGAGGATTGCTGAGATGCCGGCGAATCGCGCATTTGACGTCGTTGTTCCTCCTCTTTACGTTGCCGAGCACGGGCTACGGCTTGGGCGACTTCGTTACTTTGCTTCTGTCGCCGCTCAGCCCATAGCTGATCTTCGTCGCCGGGATCCTGCATCTTCGAATCCAGACGTTCATTATCAATACTGGTCCGGTTATTATTACTTTTGTTACTGACTTTCACAGTAGGAGTTGATGTCTCACCATCTGAGAAGTCTAACTTTTGGCTGAAATTGAAACAGTTTTATAGATAAGGGAGAAAACAATATAAACAACATATTAACTAACCAATACATTAAGATTGCTTACTCATAGTCTATATCGTCGTGTTGCGCCCAACCAGCGTCACGAGAAATATCATCCAGCGAAGATATTTGATCTTCGCGAAGAATTGGGCGAGTCGTTAAAACCTCCACGGCTCGAGTTGTAGCGGGCGGTCTCTGCGATTGCCTCGGACCCGCCATGCTGCTATTATTGGAATTATTGTTCCCGGCGCCGCTGTTTCTATTATCACGAAGTGAGCTCAATGTTCCCAGACCAAGCCCAGTGCCACTGCTACCTTTCATCAGCTGTAATAATATAAAAAATAATAATAATATATATATTTCTTACCTTTGTATGTCTCAAATGTATTTATTAAATTAACGTACGAAGGGTGGCAGAATAGCACGGAAAGCGGGTGTTTGCTGTGAGACGGGCGTGGAGGCGGGCGCGGCGCCGGTGGACGATGTAGTTTCTTGCCGAACGCCGGCCGTGCCACCGCACGTCCAACTGCCTTCCGCTGAAATTAGGTTTAGGACCACAGATTAATAATACAAAATTAATAAAATTAGTTGAATCAGAATAACAACAACAATTCTCAAAGTTTTTAATGTTTAAATAAATATATAAGAACTCACTTTGTGGTCTGAGCTGGGTTTGGGGCACAGTGTGATCTGTAGAACGGTGTGATGGTTGTGCAGCGGCTTCTAGTGAAGGGAATTCTGTGCGAAAATGTGGTGAGGACGGCGGAGGAATGGCCGACCATCCCGCCCCTGCAACAGCACTGCTGCTCGAAGTTGTAGTCTAAAAAAAATTTCATTCATTGAAAAACAGTGATTACACATATGTGTAATTTGTACATGTTATATTTAAAAAAATGGTTAGTTACTACAAAGGTGATGGTTATACTTACTATAGTCTGAGAAGTGCATGTTGCTTGAGTAGTTGTTGTAGCAGTTACAGTAGATACAGAACTGAAATCAAAATATATATCTATAAGATCTGAATGGAGTAAACACAAGCAAGCTGAACCAAAATGTATAAAATTGATAAAACAAATTCAAGTAAAACAATGAATAACTTGTTAAAGGAATGCAATTAAATATATATTAGTCTTTCTATAATAATATATTACACTACTCACTAAATACAAAGAATTTTCTAAAAGATAATCTAATCTTATAATAGTACATTTATTTCTGAGCTAGAGTAGCTCGACCAACTAGTCTATAACATTCAACAGATTTGAAAGTCATCACTCAAGTACAAAACAAAAATGTAATGGAAAAATATTTTATTTATTCATAATGTAATCTTGAATCTTACTTAGCGTTAGTATCTTGACCAGTTTCAGTTTTCAAAGATGGAAGATTTGCTGGTGGTCGTCTAGCTGAAGGTACTTTTCCAAGACTTTGCATTCCATGTTTACGGCTGAGTTGAGATTTCACTGATGATGGTTCAGAGCTTTCGTTCTGTGAGTGCAAATAATATTACATAAATTGTCATCATTATTAACAATCTACATTAAAAAATGTATATACATCAATATAATCACATGTTGTAATGTCTTACATATAAAATTATTTTTACAATATTTATGCAGACATAAAATAACATAATAAAGAAACATTATTACTTGAATATAAAATAATAAAGTACTTACTTTTGTACTTTTTTCAATAATTATCTAGAAAGTAAAACATGCACAAGGTTATTCTACAGGTCATTGACCTCAAATGGACAAAGAAACAATCACAATATTAAATTATGTTTTAAAGTTTTTCTTTATAATTATAGACTCTTAATTAACTCTAGGAAGTGAACAATGTTGAAGGAATCTAAATAGATACTTCAATATGGACAGTGAAGGTCGGTTGTCAATGCACTAAGCTAAAGCAGCTGTTTAATATATTTGTCATCATATTTCTTATGAAAATAATGAATGTGAATGGTTTTGATAACATATTTATTGATACTACAGCAAATTATATTTGATTAAGATTAATTTTATGCAATAATTAGTGCCATATTCACATATTCATCTTGGCATCAGTAAAATAAATATAATCGATTTTTTTATATTTAACACCATATAGCATACTATATAATATGTTCAAACTGTGCAAATGTTGGAGTTTCAAAAAAACATGAAGATATTAATGAAATGTGAAATAACTTACCCTGTTGGCGCAGTACAGACTATTGATGTCCAATTTCTGATATTTTTGCTTGCCGGACGTCGGCTTGCTCTGCGCCGTAGTGCCTCCGCCGCCCGGCGTCGAGAGTGCAGACATGCTGCGATGTACACACCATCAGGACACCCTCGCACCGACCACCAACTACAACCACCGTAACTTTTACAACACTACGAGAACAACTTAATTTTTCTAACTACACTGTCTTTCACAAAGACTTGTCCTTCAATGCGAAAGGACGCTATTAAATATTAAAGATCACTACACTATTCAGAATTACATTAACATGTAAGACTAGATCTAAATCACCACGGCGGAACACTTTCACAGCACTGTTAGAAAGATAATTATTTGCCCTGCCCTCCGAAAGTAAGTATATTGACGTGTTACATCCGTAGGCTGAACGGACGCTGGATCGATGACTCCCAATTTTTCTCAGTAAAACTATATGGTTTTTTTCACTTTTATCAAATAATACTATAGTGCACCAAAATAACTGTTCTAACAAAATAATAAGATAGAAACTGTAAATAACAATGTAAATTTAATAGTTTACAAAGAGAACAGAATTAAAATAGACTAGTACCTTGGTCCGTTACACCTGGTAATATTATAATAAAATTATCTAAGTTCAAATGCTAATATATAAAAGAAGATTACTTCAGATTTTTTCTAAATTCTATTCTACCAAAACTTATATCACTTTATTTTAAGATGGCGTCTCCAAAAGACGATCTCCTTTACAATCAATAGCGTGACGTCACAAAGACGCAACTTAGCGCTATCTGGAGGAAAACATTGACAAACTTATGTGGATGCGTTCAAAAAATATTTATATAAAACCCACCACACACGGGTAATAACAATACGCGACTTACAAAGTATCGTAATTGTTGAAAACATATTAATCTATCAAAGATTCAATAATACGCTAGCTGCAATTTCATTTTATTCAGCTTCACCGTAAAGGTCTATCAATATATACTTATGGCGCATATTAAGTATGTCTTGTTTTTAGTATTCTGTTAGAAAGGCACAATAATAGATTTTTGTTTCACTTATTTCAAGGGTTGTATCCACCTTTTAACTAAGTTCTACATAAAAATAAGTACAATAGAATACTGAAATGAGCATTGTATACCGCTCAAACTAAAAATTTTATAATTTTAAAGTCGTGGAATAATAAAACGTTATGGGTCTAGTGAGAGAGACCCAAAATACCTGAAATAAAAAACAACTTCAAACTTTGATTTATAACATGTAACTTCAAGCAGAAAACAAAACGAAACGGGGTGTTTAATCATATTGGACTTGGAAAAGAAAAATCATATCCTAAGTATGAACATTGAAGCTGGTTTACATAATTCCTTGTGAATATTATTATGATTAATCACTCTGTGGCGACTGTTGACCCCGAAATTTCTATGAATGTCGTTTCGTTCTACGTGATAAATGGATGTGTAAGAATGTTTATAAGTTTTTTTCGAAATGATGAAAAATTGTCGTATTAATTATACATGGTGTAGGTCTGTATATTAATACATTTTCGATTATAAAATTTAGCAATTTCTGTTATAATGGGTTACAATGTAAAGGATTAAGTTACATTATTAATAAAGTTGTTTTGGTTTTATAACTAATTCAAGCATTTCTAAATAGAGTTACTTTAGATTTTTTATACATCCTATTATAACAGCGTTTATTATATCTGGCTTGACGATAAGAATTCGAATAACGAACAGAACAAATATAAAATACATTTTACACAGATATTACGAAAACTATAAAATAAATATTAACGGGCTATATGAATATATCATATAACGTTAATAAACAACCAAGAACTTTACAGTTCTTGGAAATGCCAGAAATAAGTGATAATAAATTAAACTTGAATCAAAGAATGTATTAATTTTATATTCTACACATACAGATCGTTCTATTTGTTTTGTCCTCGTCTATTACTTATATATTAATCATCTTAGAAAAGAACAATACTTTTCAAATAATGTTTTTTGCATATAAATGTTTTTAGGTTCATAATGGAAAAAGACTTAAGCATCTCTCCGGAGTAGTATTTCATGGTCATGAATAGGATGTACATGTAGACTTATTCAATAATATTTCTACTTGAGACAGCTATATTCATATACTATATGCCTCGGTTTATTTACGCTTGCGCAGTTGGAATTCGTTCTATATCGATGAAAGAAAATCAGTAAGCGACGATCCACAGAGAACTCCATATAACGAGAGGTGTTAGAGAAAACCGGCAGCCATGTCGGGCAATATGGGAATGGAACAATTGATCCCAATTGTGAACAAGCTTCAAGATGCTTTTACACAATTGGGGGTGCATATGCAGCTAGATCTACCACAGATAGCAGTCGTGGGTGGACAGTCTGCAGGCAAAAGTTCTGTTCTGGAAAATTTTGTGGGCAGGTGAGTGCAATTCCAACGCAATATTATATAATAGTAACGTTTAAATGGTACATTACTAATATATAATTCATAAAAATATACGTCCTCAATAATAAATATTTCGATGACGTACTTTCTTCCTTAAAGTTATGTAATTCCAATGTATTTCTAGGTTTTTGAAATTGTTGACCGTAATGTCAATTTTTAGTCTTGAAAAATATATTTTGATGTTGTTCGGTATTATGGTTCATTTACTTATTATATTTATCGTGACCAGGATATTGCAAATATAAATATGGAAATGTTATAATATAAAATAATAGTATTTTATGTCATAATAATATCGTATAAGTGTCCTATATTTAGTGCGCATGTCACGCGGTATTGATCTGAAAATATTTAATAGTTGTTTTTATTTGTATGAAAACTAATTAAGAATATTATTGAGGAATTAAAGGAGTTTCAAAATGAGGGATGTAAAATTAAGTAAAAAAAAGGGTGGATATTATTTTTTTCCGATCAAATATCACGAATCAAATGCAAGTCTGATTGATGACAGAGAAATGACAGTTTTTAATTTTATAAGGCTTGAACATTAATTGCGAGAAACGGAACGTAACGATACCATAACCACCCACCAACCACCATATTGAAAAATAAATTAGTTTATTGATGATGTGAAGTATAGACGATGAGCAATCAGTGATTTTTAGTGTTAAAATTTATGTATAATATAAAAAATGGCAGGAAATTTTGGAATGCAACAGTTAATCCCTATTGTAAACAAATTGCAAGATGCATTTGTGCAAATGGGCGTGCACATGTCTTTGGATCTCCCACAAATTGCAGTAGTGGGTGGTCAATCCGCTGGAAAAAGTTCTGTGCTAGAAAATTTTGTCGGCAGGTGAGCGTTTCGTTCAAAAGCAGACTTGTAATGCAAAAAACACGGTTATTTTTAGATAAATTGCTATGACAGATCTGAAACGTTTATCTTGCGTATATTGATTGAAAAATATATGTTGTCTTTGTTAGAAACATTTAAATTATTAGGTGTTTGTTTAATTGTAAATACGTTTATGTTTTAAATTTATCTAAATAAATGTAGGTAGATTAAATATAGACTAACAATAAAGTTTCGTTTGAAATATATTTGTTACCACAAAAATATCAATACAGATAGTTAAAGAATGTTACAGTTGTTTCTTTGTGTTTGTCTTATTAACCTTTAAAACTGTATGTACTAAATTGTACTGTTTGTATAATTTTATGAAGATGTGATGTGATTTGAATTATACAATATATTTACTACTATAATATTTTGTATGTTTACATTATGGTGTAAATTTAAATGAATGATAGTAAAAGGAAAAATATAAGATACTTCTCAAACTTGAATTTACTTAAATTTATTAGCATTTATCTTCAATAACTTACTATTGTTATTAAATGTGAAATAAAAACTCAATTGATAAAAAAGAAAAATATAGTTACGATATAAAAGATAAAATAAAAAAAAACATGTTAGTTTCTGATTTTTAAATACATTAATGTATTGTTACAGAGATTTCTTGCCCCGAGGATCTGGTATAGTTACTCGAAGACCACTTATCTTGCAGCTGATTAATAGCATTGCAGGTATACATTTATTTACAAAAAAATATGTTTTAAAAAAATTTGCTAACCGATTTTAAGTTATAATTCTGAGATAATCTTCCAAATTACGTTCATGAATTATGTTCATGTAAAAACAGTGATATATATTAATTAACAAATGTCATACCACAATTAAACATAAGTTACTTGTGTACTGTGTATTAAAAAGCTCCACCGAATAAAACCAGCGGTGAACGACTGTACCTTATCAAGAATGCAGTTAACCTTCCGTTGCTATTTAAATTAATTGTTTCTGGCCGTTAAAGTAATTACTATCATCCTCTGTTTTGGTTATTAACACAATTTATATTTTATTTTGGTATATTTAGTATAAAGTTTTACTTTTAAATTATTGGTCACGGACAAGTATATCAAATATAGATTTGACCAAGAACAGATAGTATTATATATAAATATATAGATATATATAACCACAAATATAAAGTATTTATACTTGTCAGTGGAGTCAATTCTACCTTTATTTATTGATCAATTACATTTAATATACAAAAAAAAACATATTGTACTGTATCTCTTAAATATCTTCAAAATTCTTCTCCTAATCTTCAATTGTGTTCAGTGTTCATATACATGACTAATGTATTGTTGTTATCAATAGAATATGCTGAATTCCTCCACTGCAAGGGTAAGAAGTTTACTGACTTCAATGAGGTGCGCTCTGAGATTGAGGCGGAGACAGATCGCATCACCGGCTCCAATAAGGGAATATCACCGGTACCCATTAACTTGAGGGTCTATTCACCAAATGGTAAGTACTACTCTTTGAGCATATAGTTGTTAACAACCTGTTCTATTGACTCGTATTATTATTATTATTATTGTTTGAGTTTGTAAAACAGATTACAATATAGGCTAAGTATGTAGTGTGGTTCTCAGAGCAGGGTGTGTTTGGAACACTCATAGACTCGTGGAGAGCACAGAAGGGCTTATTTCGATAAGTATGTTAACAGAATAGTCCTGACACCCCCATTCGATACACAAGTGATCACACATATTGATTCAAATTGGAAAAGATGTAAATAAATAAATATTAATTATTATTCATAGAGAAATATTTTTACTTAATTTTCAAATATATAAGTACATTTTGCTAAAGACGACCTCACATGATGGTATTGCTCGAAGGTCGCCACAGTTTGCAATACCACATTCTCTCTGTATACGATAATTGCTATGTGTTCTGACTTCAATGTTAAAGATATCACTATTTTCATATAATTAGACGGAATTCTTTTAAAATTGCATTTTCTATTACATAGATGTTCAAGTATGAATCAAATTGTTAATGATAAATGAATATTGTGATAAATAATTTAATGTGTATGTGTGCTTTTTGAATATCAGCTGTGCGTGTATGTATGTGTGTGTGTGTGTGCGTAATGTCCTGTCGAATTTCCTTCAATAAACCGGGTTACTGACTCATTGACATCTGCCCTTATATGATTAGATTGACATAATTGTTATATTAAATATCGAAGGAGGTTGTATATAGTATTAAATAAAATAAACTTATAATTGTATTTTTTTTTCTTGTCTAATAAGAAAATAATATCTTATAGTTGAGATAAAATTGCTATACGGTAAATTATATAAAAAATATGTTATCGTAATTGGAGACTTCGACTAATTACGATTTTCATTTAATTTATCTTTAACTAGCTTTGCCCACGACTGCGTTTACGCTGTATGTGATTTTTAAAATAAAAGTAGCCCAAGTTACTCTTCATAACACTAACTATCTGCCAGTGAAAGTACTGTTAAAATCGGTCCAGCCGTTTCAGACATTGACCGCAACAATCAGACAGACAAATATTTTAAAAATAGTTTTTTTATGTAAGTACCATATATCATTTACATTAATTGAAAAGTTATTAATTTGGTACAACAGACAGACACATAAATTTTATTTATATGTATAGATATTGGTTAATGATGATAAAAGGAAATTTTGAGGTAGAAATATAATTGCGGTGACTCTGACTGACTGCGTATGACGAGATGATGATATTAATAATGACTCACACTGATTACGTCTGGTAACTTATTATCTGTTAAATATTGCGTATGAGGAGTGTATTTATTTATTATTAAAGTGTTTAATTGTGGGGCTGATCGAGTGGTTCGTTTTAATGTCGATACCATTTTTCAAACATTTAGCTTTAAATGTATTTTTTATGAAAATATTACATTCATGATACATTTGAATGTCTTTTTTTAAAGACTTATATAACAATTATGATCTGATTTTGATAATACTTTTTGGGTTAATGTAATTGAAGAGTCAAGGAATATTATTTTTACATATTTATTATTCTAAACTATTCTATTACACACACATATATATATATATATATATATATATATATATAATAGCATACTTTATTGTTATTATAGGTACCCTACCAAAGATTAGTATTTATTATTATTATTCTAAAATAGAAACTGTTTGGGCTGTTAGTCTGTCATCATCTTCAACATTTAAATGCATTTTCCTAAGTGATTTTATTGTAAACCTGGCTCTGCGCACGACTTTGTTCGTGAAATATATATATATTTTTTTAATGAAAGTATCCTAAGTTAATCCTTATGACATCAGCTATCAGCCAGTGAGAGTTTTGTTAAAATCGGTCCAGCCGTTTTAGAGATTGGGCGGAAGAACCAAATAGACAGACAAAAAAAAAGATTTTTTTATATTTAAGTACCGTATATTTGTATTGATTGAACAGCTGTTAATTTGGAATTACAAACAGATACTTAAATTTTATTTATATATATAGATATATGGTATTTGATTCATTATCTAATAGATATAGAAACTAATTGAAGACCAGGATATTGTCTGATCTAAATAAAGACAAATTTTAATTGTTAAATTAAGCTATATGTTTAAAATATTTCACTATTAAATCGCTGGTGTAATTATCTATGTTTTAAAAAGGTGAGTCAGTAATTTGTTATCTTATCTAGACAATCTATCAGACTACTTGTGTTTTTTAATATTTCAACGCACTTCTAGTCTCAAGCAATGATTCATAATTGCAATATTGCAAATAAATAAATAAAATTTTGAAATTTTTTATATGTATTATTTAGGTGAGCGTAAGCGAAGCTCATAACCGTTTGGGAAACTGCCTTTTGAAGCAATTTCATATAAAAACTACTGAACCGATTTGAATGAAAATTGGCAGATCTGTAGAGCTTGGGAATGGGCATGTTTAAAAAAAAACAGTATTAAAATATCTCATTCCGTTCAGAAATGATGGTCAAAAAACTGTTTCTTCCATAGACTTCACGTTATCAGAACGAAAAATACTAAATAATAAAAAAATATATATTATATTAAATTTAAAAGGGGAGGGGGCTCAGCTCAAGACAATAATATGTCCAAATCAGCGCAAATCGTCGGATCCTAGTCTGTTCTTTTACGTTAGATTTAAATATTCTTTTTAATTAACTATTAAATTTATTATTATTTAGACTTATATTAAGTAAAAACAATAATATGTCGATGGGTTTTTTTACTGAGGTTCAAAATGACGTCCAAGCGGATATGTCTTAGTTTTTTTATCTAACATTGTTATCTTTGTCAACTTCGGTGTATGAGTGGGCTATCGTTTTGATATCAAATAGTAAAACCGTGATGAATCTTTCGCTAAAAAGTGTAAAGAAATTCGGGTCAGGGTCATTAACCTTTTGACTTGTTTGGAAAGGTTGTCACGTCCTGGTTTTAATTGTTTTGTATTTTTATATATATTTATATTATTATAGCTTATATTATGTATAATATTTATATTAAGGTCTACTGAGGTCTACATAATTAGTTAATAATACTACGCTATATTAGATAATAGGAAGAGACCAAACACTTCCACTTGGTATCAGATATACTTCGCTTCTTTTACTCCATAAGTCCCTCGACCTGTCCCTGTTTCAGAACATCCTCAATCTGATCTAGTAATGTCTATGTCTTCCCTCTCCATCCTGCTATCCGACTTGTCAATCTCCTTCATCCTCCACATGATAAAACCATCTAAGCATACCTCAATACTAGTTACTACATCTTATTTCTCATCACAAATCTCTCTTATATCATTATTCCTTATCATATCACTTAATATCACACCTATCGTTCTTTATTTATCTAAATTTCATCCTTCTGTCAAGTATCACTACCATACATCAATGTTGGATCCAACACCCCCCATTTAGAGCCATACGAGCCTCTTTTGATAATTCATTAGGGCGTGAATCCATCATATTACCTGTATTAGTGTTGATGTTTTATTGATATTATTGTTGTGATAAATGTAAATCGATTATTTTATTTATCCGCAAACGTATATAGTATCTTATCCATAACGTTATCTATGTGTTATAAAGATTGAAATGTTGTACAATGACTGATAACGCGTATAGGAATATTTTTCTATATTTATATAACAAGGATCTGTCGCCGTGCGCTGCGGGAGTTGGGCTGTGCCCCCTCAGTTTTTTGACCTTAATTTCTGAACGGATTGAGATATTTTTTTTTGTTTTTCAACATGCCCATTAAAAAGCTCTACAGTTCTACCAATTTTTATTCAAATCGGTTCAGTAGTTTTTATGTGATGTGGCTTCAAAAATAAGTTTCCCAAACGGTTAAGACAATAATCATATAAAGGTAGCTGTCCATTACGTAGGTGTTACTAGTAACAGCCGTAACACGCACTGTGTATTTACACCCTTAGATTAGATAGTCGGATGCCGCCACTTGTAATATTTATTTGCAGAGAAGATATCTTATCTAGTAAATATTTATTGATTATATTATTATTTACGCATTACTATACCAATCATCCGTATGTATAATTTCGCAGCTTTACTTAAATAATTACAGAAAAATATAATTTTATAGTTCTTAGTAATATTAGGATTTCTAAATAAACACCTTTTTTTTTAATAATACTGTAAACGATTAAATAATTTAATGATTAATTTATAAATATAAAGTAAAAAACGACATAAATGTAAATAATTCAAATAAATATTTGCTAAAAAAGCTTGTTCTTGGTATATTTGAGTTCGCGACAGTTCTAAGTACCTACTCGTCCGATAAATATTTTGGAAACAATACGTAGCGGTAGTTTCCTCTGAGTCACTCATTCATTGCCATCCGATCGTACCGAGATACTTTAAAGGTCATTACTTAATATATTAACATGTTTTATTACTTTATGTATAGTATTAATAAGTTATAATTAACGGAAGTTTGAAGATAATTCAATTTGTTAATATAAAATGTTCATAATGAAAAAAATATGATGTGAACTATTCAAACATCTTATATCAGATTAACTTTTGCCCGCAGCTTCGCTCGCTGTTAAATATATATTGGGTTTTGTTTACCACGATTGTAGTGTGATATTCTGATATACAAGCTATAGTACTATAAAGGTTCTTGACAAATGATAGTATATATATATATATATATATATATAAGCAGTCGTTGTATACTGGTATGGTTGTATTGTGGT
The DNA here is from genome assembly GCA_918358695.1 of Melinaea menophilus ssp. n. AW-2005. Classification (NCBI taxonomy): domain Eukaryota; kingdom Metazoa; phylum Arthropoda; class Insecta; order Lepidoptera; family Nymphalidae; genus Melinaea; species Melinaea menophilus. The sequence goes on from OU911052.1 coordinate 17,287,274, forward strand.
ATACAGCTCGCACGATATACAATAATTTGTATTGCAGTGCTGAACTTGACGTTGATCGACTTGCCCGGACTGACGAAGGTGCCCATCGGAGACCAGCCCGTGGATATCGAGCAACAGATTAAAGCCATGATCTTTCAGTTCATTAGGCGCGAGTCGTGCCTCATCCTAGCCGTCACCCCGGCCAATACAGACTTGGCGAACAGCGACGCCCTCAAACTTGCCAAAGAAGTCGACCCCCAGGGTTAGTTTGGATATTCTTCTTCTTCACAGCAGGGCCTTTGGAACCCTCGTAGATTCTTAGAAGGGCTTATTTCGATAAAAATAGTACTGACTTTAGCATTTGATACACAAGTGATCAAATTATGATCAAATTTTGATATACAAGTGATTATTATTTGATTAAAAATGGAGAAGATATAAAGAAACATTCCTTCATTTTACACTTACTTTACATTGTTTTAAATATATGTTTTTATGTGAAATAGGTCTCCGAACGATCGGTGTTATCACAAAGTTGGATCTGATGGACGAAGGTACCGATGCTCGTGATGTGCTCGAGAATAAATTACTGCCATTGAGGAGAGGTTACATCGGTGTCGTGAACCGATCCCAAAAGGACATCGACGGTCGTAAGGACATCTCTGCTGCGCTCGCCGCCGAGAGGAAGTTCTTTCTCAGGTGAGCGAGGAACGTAATCCCTGCCCTTAAGGTGGATGAATTCGATTCATATTTATCGTCAAAATTCCAGCCACCAATCCTACCGCCACATCGCGGATCGTCTCGGCACTCCGTACCTCCAGCGCGTCCTCAACCAGCAGCTCACGAACCACATCAGGGATACCCTACCGGGACTCAGGGACAAGTTACAGAAGCAACTGCTCACCCTGGAGAAAGACGTCGACCAATACAAGCACTTCAGACCCGACGACCCCTCCATCAAGACCAAGGCTATGTTGCAGTGCGTATTATATTATAATGCCAAAAGAGTTGCGTTGATATTAATGAAAAATTTTGATAACAGAATGATCCAGCAACTGCAGACGGATTTCGAGAGGACAATCGAAGGTTCTGGATCGGCTCAGATCAACACCAACGAGCTGTCGGGTGGTGCCAAGATCAATAGACTGTTTCACGAGAGATTCCCCTTCGAGATCGTCAAGATGGAGTTCGACGAGAAAGAACTGAGGCGGGAGATAGCATTCGCCATAAGGAACATCCATGGTATTAGGGTGAGTATTTTTTTTTGTTTTTTTTTCTACTGTGAAATGTGTATAATTATATTTTGTAATATTATTGTAGGTCGGTCTCTTCACACCCGACATGGCCTTCGAGGCTATAGTGAAAAAACAGATCGCACGACTAAAAGAACCGAGTCTCAAATGCGTCGACTTGGTAGTTCAGGAACTATCCAATGTAGTACGCTTTTGCACGGAAAGAGTAAGTATTTTAAAGAAAAATAAATGTTATTATTTTATTATAATTCTAAAAAAGATAACAGATCTTTAGGACCTAGCCCTGATCTATCTATTCTATTTATAACCTATCCCTTGTACTAAATCAAGTAGACCGATTTAAGATATCCGACTCTTTCACTTTTGATATTAATGGTTACTTGAGACCTAAGAAAAGGTGCTACATTTCAGGTCTCGGAATCATTATATTAATACGTGTAGAAAAACATACCATACACTTCACACATAGAAATCAATTTAAAAATCCAATCCGCTGCAAATTCACGAAGCAGCAATTAGTGTAGTCTCTCTCTCTGTGTGTGTATCAGATGTCCCGATACCCTGGTTTGAGCGAGGAGAAGGAGCGTATAATAATGTGTGTGTGTGTTATGTATCAGATATCCCGGTACTCTCGCCTGAGCGACGAGACGGAGCACCCCCATCCAAGCACGTTGCTCCGGCGTTCTGCCGTCGGAGGACGTTAGTGTCAAATCCTAACCCACATCCAACCCTCGCTTCCCATCTAACGGCGTCCTGAGCCGTGGTCCGAGCCTCACAGGAGGCGCCCTCAGGACGCGCGTTCCCCTGGTGCCCTTCAGGCCCCCCTTTTTCAAGGGCGGGTCTCTGCACCCGTCCATTCCACCGGTGACGCTGTCATGGCCAGTAGGGCTAACAGCAGAGACACACAAAAAAAAAAGAGACGGAGCGGATAATAATGTCTGTGTGTGTGTGTGTATCAGATGTCCCAGTACTCTCGCCTGAGCGAGGAGACGGAACGCATAGATATGTCTGTGTGTGTGTATCAGATGTCCCAGTACCCTCGCCGGAGGGAGGTGAAGGGGCGCACAATAATGTCTGTGTGTGTGTGTGTATCAGATGTCCCGGTACCCTCGCCGGAGGGAGGTGAAGGGGCGCACAATAATGTCTGTGTGTGTGTGTATCAGATGTCCCGGTACCCTCGCCGGAGAGAGGTGAAGGGGCGCACAATAATGTCTGTGTGTGTGTGTATCAGATGTCCCGGTACCCTCGCCTGAGGGAGGTGAAGGGGCGCACAATAATGTCTGTGTGTGTGTGTATCAGATGTCCCAGTACCCTCGCCGGAGGGAGGTGAAGGGGCGCACAATAATGTCTGTGTGTGTGTGTATCAGATGTCCCGGTACCCTCGCCGGAGGGAGGTGAAGGGGCGCACAATAATGTCTGTGTGTGTGTGTATCAGATGTCCCGGTACCCTCGTCTGCGCGAGGAGACGGAGCGCATAATAATGTCTCACGTGCGGTCCCGCGAGCAACAGTGCAAGGAACAGCTGGTGCTTCTCATCGACTGCGAGCTGGCCTACATGAACACCAACCACGAGGACTTTATAGGATTCGCTAAGTATGTGCACGCCTCTGATTATAAATTTCGCTGACGGTTGATACTTATGTGTAAGACTCTTGACTATTTTATTACATGAGGGCCAAGGATGAATGGTAATTACATTTGTGAAATAATATTATTATTATTATTGATATTCTCTCGCTCCGCGATGCCACGCTGTCGGTGTTCGAGTTGTCGGATACGATTAATTGTTATGTGTTCTAGTGCTCAAAATCAATCTGAAAATTCAGCCAAATCCGGTCACCGAGCCCTCGGCAACCAGGTCATAAGGAAAGGTTACATGTGCATACACAATCTGGGAATTATGAAAGGTTGGTCTTTTCATGCTTATTATATAACTTTATTCATAAGCGTGGGAGATAGAGAAAGAAAGAGGGAGAGAGAGAGACATATATTAAGGCATCAATAATAATGATCGTCAGGCGGTTCCCGGGACTATTGGTTCGTTCTGACGTCGGAGAGCATCTCGTGGTACAAGGATGAGGAGGAGCGCGAGAAGAAGTACATGCTGCCGCTAGATGGACTGAAGCTCAGGGACCTGGAGCAGGGCTTCATGTCGCGGAGACACATGTTCGCACTCTTCAACCCTGAGGGACGGAATGTGTATAAGGTAACCGTGTTTGGGGTTCGTTGACCTTATTTTATTTCTAAATATATTTAGTACTAATTTATAATTTTTCTGAAGATTTGGATATTTTGTTTTATAGTTTTAGATCATACAATTTAATCATGCGTTTGCGATCTTAAATAGTAATCCTAGGTTCGTAGAAACTGTTCGTACGATTGGTTCGAAGTTCTTTAAGAGCGGCCGTGTCGATAGAATAAATAAAATCTCAGAACCGATTTTTAAGCTATAATAGGAGCAATATGATTCTTCAATCATCACGTGATGCCTCTAACTGTAGACTGCCCAATAGACGGCTCTCGAAGTGTCTGACGCGCGGCATGCGTCAATTTAATACAATTTGTATTTAGGAGGCAATAGAGCGGAACAAAGGTGTTCACAAAAGATCTGTCTATTGGGCCGAGCCAGCTGATGAAACTAAAGACCGATGACGGTAGGATTGTATCGCCCAAACCCGAGGTGTTAGAAGAGGCTGAGAAGTGCAATGGGCAGTGTTACTTCTCGATACGTGAACCTGTCAATAATAAAAAAAAAACACCAGGAAGGTTGACTCGCCGCTGTATTAAAGATTTTCGAGACATCAGCAGGGTCGAGATTAATTTGACCCTCAAAAAGATCAATAACAAGGTGCTAGATTGAGATGGAATTACGGTTGAACTTCTGAAGGTAGGTAACCAGTCTTGAAATGCCTTCAGAAGCTATTTAATACCGTCCTTCACAAGATGCCACAGACATGAAATAGGAGTGTGGGGGTGCTGTTCTTCAAAAAAGGTGATAATACCTTGCTGAATAATTACTTACCAATAGCACTTCTGAACCATGTCTACAACCTTTTTCTCTAGATTCGGTACGATCCGTCTCTTCCAGCCTCCTCCCAAAACTCGTTTCCGTAAAGGCTTTAGCATCATAGACCACATACATACTCTGCGGCAGATTATAAACAGAGACTAAAGAGTATAATCGGCTACTAGTCTTGGAATTTGTGGATCATGTGAAAGCCTTCGATTCGGTCGAGACCTGGGCTGTATGTACTGCAGTCTCTCCATGCCAGATCGACTATCGATACATCCTAGTGTTGAAGTGCTTGTACGAAAATGCCATCATGTCAGTCCAGCTAAAGGGAAAGAGCTCAATATTTATACAGTTGCAGAAAGATGTTAGACAGGGAGACGTTAACTCTCTGAAACTGTTCACCGCTGCACTGGTAGATGTCTTCAAACTGCCATCACATTAAATAGCGAGTACATCACTCACCTTCGGTTTGCCGATGACATACCCATAATGGCGGAAACTATGGAGGACCTGAGTACAATGCTTGATAATCTCAGTAGAGCCTCCGAACAAGTAGGCCTTAAAATGAACAAGGACAAGACGAAGCTGAAGTTTAATGTCCATGTCATGTCAAGTAGTTTTCAAGATTACATATACTTGGGACAAACCGTCCAGCTAGGTAGGTCCAACTTCGAGAAACAGATCACTCGCTGACTCCAACTCTGATAAGCAGCGTTCGGGAAGCTCCGAAACATCTTCACGTCCAAAATACCGCAATGAGAGAAGACGACAGTCTTTTACCAATCTGTGTTGCCAGTGATGACTTATGGTTCGAGACGCGGTCGTTTACAACTGGACTCAAGGTCATCCAGAGAGCAATGGAAAGGATAGCCCGGAGTATCGCTGCGAGATCGAATAAGAAACGAGGATACCCGCAGAAGAACCACGATCACCGACATAGCTCTAGATATAGATGTAATTCTTATGCAGTATCTACATTAATACAATTCTTTTCTAGGATTACAAGCAGCTGGAATTGTCTTGCGAAAACCAAGATGACGTTGATTCTTGGAAAGCTTCCTTCCTGAGGGCGGGAGTCTATCCGGAGAAGACGTCAGAGGCGGCGAACGGTGACGAGGTATGTTTAATATTTGAATCCATGGTGTTGCCCGTTTTTTTACCTTCTTTACTCTTCTTTTTGTTTATTTTTTTTTTACTTTACAACTACAGCAGTGTATTGCTTTATAATAAATATTTAATATATAAAATTATTTATTATATATTTGTATAGATTCTTTGATACGAGATGTATCTGTTGAGTTTATCCGATAATTTATTGTTACAATGCCCTACAGAGCGAAGGAACAGAGGTTTGTCAATGGAGGCTTTTTGATTTAATATCATTTCATCACGTTCATCATTTAGTTGATTTCAAGAGGATATTTATTTGTTCAGTAACTAATTTAGTTAATTTCAAGAGGATATTCTACTTGTATTGTAACTAATTTAGTTAATTTCAAGAGGATATTTTACTTGTTTAGTAACTAATTTAGTTAAATTCAAGAGGATATTTTATTTGCATTGTAACTAATTTAGTTAATTTCAAGAGGATATTTTACTTGTTCAGCAACTAATTTAGTTAATTTCAAGAGGATATTTTACTTGTTCAGTAACTAATTAAGTTAATTACAAGAGGATATTTTACTTGTTCAGTAACTAATTTAGTTAATTTCAAGAGGATATTCTACTTGTATAGTAACTAATTTAGTTAATTTCAAGAGGATATTTTACTTGTTCAGTAACTAATTTAGTTAATTTCAAGAGGATATTCTACTTGTATTGTAACTAATTTAGTTAATTTCAAGAGGATATTGACTTGAAAATATATGATTTGAAATGTTTTCTTGAAATAATATAAATCTGGTGCAGCATGAGGCATGTATTTTACTAAAAGTGTCGCAATTGTAACACTAATGGGTATTGAATCACTTTTACACCTCACTTGTTATACAGAGTGTTGTTTTTTTAAATATTTTTTAATATCAGTGTTCATTTAAAACGCTTCTGTCACAGACGGACACGCTATTCGCTTTGAAAATCGATATTGTCCAATTACGCTTTGTAGTTATTTTTGGGGATTTTTTTTTATTTATTTAATATAATAAATTTTAAATTTAGAAGACATACTTTTGATGTGTTTTTTTAAAAGCGTTGTGTTTTTTTTTTATTTTTTAGTTTATTCTGCCTTTCCCGGGTTTGGGTGGAAATAAGAAAGTAAGTCAATAAAATTTCCAAGCTTGTGTGCTGGATTTTTAAAGATGTATATAGATGATTGATGGATTTTGGATTTTGGATTTTTGAACGTGAATACACGCATGTGGGATAAAATATAAAGCTTATATTTCAAAGCGAAATGTTCTAAAATTATCGTTTAAAAGAGCTCAATAGAATTAAAATGAAATGGGTTTAGTTTTAAAACTAATTGCATTATAGGAGTATTTTGCTAACATCCACTGTACCGGTAAAGGTTAGGTACTAACTGATGTAGGCTAAATCATGGGATGCATGTTAAAAATAAATATCAAAATCAATATGGCTGCTTCATTATATACATAATATCATTACGTTAGATACATTTAATAGGTAAAGTAGCGCTAAAATGCTTATAGATTGAAACTGATACTCGATTTACTCGATCATATTGACCATAATATATTATAGTTACATACACTTAGTAAATAACAATAATTTCTATTTAAATGTAAGGAACTGAAGATTAACGAAATTCCGATAATTGTTAATTTACTGCAACATATAACAAGTGCTATGCAAATTTAACTGATTTACAGGTTTTCTAATTGACGCATTCTTTAATAATATTGTCAATAATAATAAATGACACTACCCAAATTGACTACAAAACGACACTAAACATACGGACGATATACGGTAGTTTAATGATGTAATTCCGCGAGCGCCTTCCAGAGCTCGGACACGTCGGCGACCAGCAGCATGGACCCGCAGCTGGAGCGGCAGGTGGAAACCATCCGTAACCTCGTGGACTCGTACATGCGCATCGTCACGAAGACGACCCGCGACCTCGTGCCCAAGACCATCATGATGCTCATCATCAACAACGCCAAGGACTTCATCAACGGGGAGCTCCTCGCGCACCTCTACGCCTCCGGGGATCAGGTATGCCTTATCTGCACTTGTATTTACAAAGTTTTACTGTACAAAATATTACTAGTGTTGAAGTAAGCAGTCAATAGCGGACGACAGTCCTCTTAAATCTATGGCGTCACTGTTATGTCGACGTCTGCAAAGCAATAGTTATGTAAACTGTTCTTTACAGAACAAATACCTCGGCAGCTACGCATGTATAGACATAATATGTAATACTAATCGACTCGTCTCCAACAGTCCCAGATGATGGAGGAATCACCCGAGGAGGCCCTCAAGCGGGAGGAGATGCTGCGGATGTACCACGCCTGTAAGGAGGCGCTGCACATCATCGGGGACGTCTCCATGGCGACCGTCAGCACGCCGGTGCCGCCGCCCGTCAAGAACGACTGGCTCGAGAGCAGGCTGGACTCCAACCCTCGCCTCTCTCCGCCCTCCCCCGGAGGACCGAGACGAGCGGCGCCCGCGCAGCAAGGTACACAACTATACTGATAAGCGAGCATTACACTATGTATTACTGACTTCGAACTGTTAAGCGAGCATTACACTATGAAGTACCACTGACTTCGAACTGTTAAGCGAGCATTACACTATGAAGTACCACTGACTTCGAACTTTTAAGCGAGCATTACACTATGAAGTATCACTGACTTCGAACTGTTAAGCGAGCATTACACTATGAAGTACCACTGACTTCGAACTGTTAAGCGAGCATTACACTATAAAGTACCACTGACTTTGAACTGTTAAGCGGGTATTACACTATGAAGTAGTACCCAAATTTTTTTCCTTATTATATTCTCTCTTTCTCTCCAGGCTCGCTCGGCCAGCGCGGCGCCCCCCCGGTGCCTGGCGGCGGCGCGGGCCGACCTGCGCCACCGCTCCCCTCCCGCCCAGGCGGCGCCGCACCCCCACCCCCCGCCGGACGACCCGTCGCCTCGCAGGGCCTCCCCGCGCCACTCATACCCACGTGAGTACGCGCACACACACACAGACATACGCACTACTTTAAAGTGAGCTATACTAATCTGATTATAATGAAGATGGCTTTTAGTTGCCTCTAATTATAATGTTTAATATTTTTTATACACAAATATCTGCACTACGCTATTTACAATTATATAATAACATATTAGCTTCGCTTTGATATAAAATATGTAGGGTGATGTAACAGCCATAATAGCATTGTGTTGGATCGGTCTATACGTAGATATAATTATCTAACTAGGAATGTCTATTAACTGGACCTTTGCTGATATATATATATATAATAATGTATGTATAGTGTGTACTGTATGTATGTACGTATTCGCAAAGGTGTATGGTTGTGTGGTTGTTCGCAGACGGCGCTAAGCGAGCAGCCCCGGATACTAACATAGTTACGAACGCGGGGTACTAACTGAGGGGCATGTTAACTTGTGCGACTAACATACATAAACGAACAACACAGTTGTATTATTTTATTATATAATATAATAAATAATATATTTTTTATGTTTATTTTGGATAATTTATCGATGATTATTTAAACGACCAGTGATATTACATTCGTTAGTAGTAAGTTAGTAGTTCAGTAATAGTGATTATTTATACAGGATGTTATATAAAAATTAGTTATTTGAACCATATAATGTTGCTTCCAAAATAATATAATAATATTAGTGGAACTAATAATACTATTTGTGGAACTTAATAGTAATATTAGTGGAATTAATAATGCTATTGATGGAACTAATAGTAATATTAGTGGAACTAATAATACTATTTGTGGAACTAATAATACTATTGTTGGAATTAATTGTTTCTAGTGTTACGGAATTATTGATTCATAATTCTACAGGCGGTTGAAGGATATTTGTATATGATTTTTTTTTTTGTAATTATTTTTTTATTATAAGGTTGTGTATACATCGAAGGGCCTGTAGAATAATGACTATTATAATCATTACAATATACCATTCTAATAATGTTCTTATATTTATCGAAGATGTAAAATAGCTTTAGCTTTAAATTATTTTATTATTTTTACTTATTAGTTTAGGAATAAGCACTGCATGGTTAGTTGTAACTAATGTCTGTGTGTGGTCTTCTGTGGCTTGTGTTATTAAGAAATGTATATTTTTAAGCACTATTTCTTATATAAGCTATTTTCCTTTCCAAGTCTTCTGTTTTTCCGACATTTCAAATTGTAAATGGCTATACACTTACTTGTAAGTAATTATTAATATGTAAACTTTGTGTTATGGCGGTTACATTATCCAATAAAACCTTAGAGAATTTGTCTGATATTTAATTTTTGTTTGGTTGTCTGCTAGTTTATAGGGTTCCGTACCGAGATATCGTCCACAGAGTTCCGTATCGAGATCCATTAAATAGCTCTAAATGTCTGTCCGCCTCTTTCTCCATATCAAGACCACTTGTTAAAGTTTGTGCTATCGCCTCAATTTAATGTATACTCTATGCCACGGTACGGAACCCTCGGATCCGTGTCGCATTTGGCCCCCAAATAAACCCCAGATAATAACACTAGGCGTCCGGGACCGGGGTCGGGAGCGGCGGGGGTTGTGGGTCAGCTGCCGCCGCACGTCCGCCAGCAGATCAACCAAGCCGTCGGCCAGGCGGTAACCGGCGCCGCCATCAACGAACTCAGCTCAGCCTTCGCCAAGTTCAAGTAAACCACAGATTAAAAACGTGCCGCACAGATTATATAATGTCACAGATTATATAACCGGTAGCCGCAGATTATAAAAGTGCAAGTGCATAGTGGCGTGTTTCTTGTAACCTATAAATGTGCATAATGTAGTGCACAAATTAGACAATAATAATATGATGATGATGATGGTGATGACTCGTTTGTGATTGCTACATATCGATTTTTTGGTTTTTATGTTATGAGAAACATTCCCTTTATACGTGCACTTGTGTGAAGTCGCTTCGATCTGTCCGTTTATCATTAACAGTGCTGTGACGCAATTGAACTATTAATTTTGATGTACATAACCTAAAAATTAATATATTTTTTGTCCTTTTTTAACTATTAATTTTTTTCTCTGACCCTAATTAGCTATCATAGCAATACGATTGTAATTTTTAAATAAATTTGAGTTAGTTTATTATAGATAGAGGATTGAAATGATTTTATGTAATAATAAAAATGTATTAAAAAAATAATGTTACCATATTGATCGTGTTTTTAATATATATATATTTGTATTGAAGATCACACAGACAGTTTATAATGTCACCGCTAAGGTTTGAGACTCTTGGTGTTAAATTGGTCTATAGATGACGTCACTTTGAGATTAGTTATAGTTTGAGATTCTCTGACCTTTAACAAAAATATTTGAATTATGTTAAAACTAGTAGTTTTCAAAAACATTTCTCATAGAATTAAGCGTTGCAAAATTACAATGTTAATATTAGATCTTTTAATAGCGGATATGTATATCGATACCCGGTATCGAATCTAACGATTGAGAGAGTTATATAGAAATGTGAAAATTCAGTATTAACTGCTATCTATACTTATGCAGTGCTTTATTATATATAATATACGTACGTCGGTATATATGTAATGGTGTGAAATTGTTTTTGTGTTGATGTTGATATTTCAAGTGGCTTAAGGTTTGGTTAGTTTAGGTTAGGCTAACCTAACCTAACTTTTTTTATTTTTTTATTTAACGTTGAAAAAATCCGTTACGGATACCCACTGTACCCACGCCCACCGTAGGGAACGTGGGCTACCCGGTAGCGTAGAGAGAGCTGCCATTTTAAAGCTACCCAGTAAAATACCGATGGCTTAAAAACTAACCTAACCTAACCTAACCTAACCTAACCGTTAGGTGTATCGTACTCGCGTGGTTCCCGGATTGCATCGGATAAAGCATATCACGGTTATTTGTTCTTGTAAAGCTAGTGTTTATATTATAATTGTATTATACTCATATTGTATCGGTTGATGTGCGCACTGTATGTAGTGTAGATGCGTAGCGATACAACGTTCACTGTGTATAGGTGTTCCGTAGTTTAGGAAATTTAATAAATGATATTATGTCTCCCGCATCTCTTAGCTACGTTTAAACGCATTTAAATTATAATATTCCAGCTTGTCTGTACGTTACAGTTATATATATAATTGTATAACATTAAATAATCTGAATGTGTATGTTAAAATTATTTGTACTTACGATGGCGTAGACCAAAGTTATAGTAATATTATTGCTGACGGCAATATCTTTGGTCAATTACTAGTATCACAAATGTTGTTATAATATAAAATTTTAAATCTCGATATCTATAATCAGTAATAGTCGTCGGTTAGCTGCTACGCATTGATAATTTTGACTCTTCTAGCGGACATAGCCGGGCGGCGTCGTTGTTAACAGTTCCTACAGTTTAATCGCTCTAGCTAATTTATCTTATGACAAAATTATATGAAATAATCATAAAGTTTTGATCCACGTTAATAGCTATAGTACCATCGATAAAGGTATAGGAACAGATTGTTGGATTTGATATAGTTTATATTGTTAATCTTATGCTGTATAAATAGTTTAATTAAATGCTATACGTGTAACTGAGACTTTTGATTTATCCTAACAATATTATACCGGACGGAAATAGGTAAGAAATGTTCATATATTATGTTATATTTCAACAAGATAAAGATAACACAGTGTAAAATATTATTAAATTAATTTGTTATAATTCAGTAGTAGTTAAATTCAATCTTATTGAAGTATATTATGCTAGGTATGTTATGGAAATTATTAACGCATATATTGAGTGTTGCTTTCATTTATATCATTACCGCTTGCTTTTAAAAGTATCTGTTTTTTGTTGCTTTTAACTTTTATCTGTGCTTATTTATTTATATACATATAATGTACTTTGGCTTTGCATGCTCGTATTTTTTTTATTAGTTAGTTTTACATTTAAATATCATTTTCACGTACAATGTTTTTTTTTAATTTTTATATTAAAAATGTATATAATTAATAGAATATTATGTCATTAGCCGCCCCGTGCCTAACGTGCCGCCAAAGCTGCCTGAACGACCGCAGAACGGACGGCCATTTTGAGAGCGCACTCCGCCGACATTTTGACAAGCATTGTAAATATAACGATTACTATATCACAATATGTATTGTGATACGCGAAACGTTGCTAAATTATTTATGTTTATTTAAATAATAAATTTTAAGTTTAATATAAGTAGCTAACCTAACGAATTTTACTAATGAACGCAAAGTTTTAATATTTATACTTTGTTAACAGGATGTTATGTTGACTTTGTGTATATACTTATTTCATTCTTATGACGAAAAAACTAATTAGTCAAGATTTTTAGGAACAATAAGGCTTTAGCAAAGGTGCTTTAAATTGTTTTTAGAACTGACTTGTGCTCCGGGTCTAAATATATTGTGGCATTTAGTTTATTCTGTCGCGTGTTGACTGCAGTTCAACGCTTCATATGTTATAGTAATTTTAATGTTGCCTTCTATCTTTTATTCATATATAAATCTTATAATGATACCCCTTTATTCACATAAAAATCCAATAAATTCCAGCAACTATTAATATTTATAAATGGAACTTGTAATTTTTAAGTTTCTATTAAACATACAATATTATGAAACGAATTTTATTAATTGAAAGATTTTTATTTAAAATTGAAAACGCGGTGTAGCTTAAATTATTTATTAGGAAGAGATTAATCCATCGTTGAGATCAAACAAAATCTTATGAAGGTATTATTTTGTTTTATTGTGATATTTGATTTGTTTGAAAACTTTTTTTATTTAAAAATTAGGATTTATTTAAGTATATTCCTGGTACTGAATGGTAATGTATTCACTGATATAGTATTGTTATTTCGTTTTGTGTCAGTGTGATATGAAGTAAATAAAAGTGCTACTTCCTTCACGTATACCTCAACATTCCTTACTCTGACGGCCGCGCGGCAGCGAAGTACCTTTCATTATTGTATATACCTAGGTGTTAAAATATGGACCTGTACGTGTACTTGGTATACGAAATGTAATAAATGTGTATATAAACTATCATTATTGATTTTTATTTATCATTTTTTAATGTGAACATTCCCACCTTTGCCTTACCTTGTCAATTTATTAAAAATCGTTTCACTGATAACAGGAACGTACATTTTGAATGATTTGGTCTAAAGAAACAAAATGTATCACACTACACAGAATGCATTATTTACAATGAAAGTGAATATAAAATAAAATCTTTCGTACCAAAACTACTTTTTTAATCTGCAATTAATTTGAAGAAAAAATATTTTTTTTTACATTAACATAATACGACCATATCAATTTGATATTGGCGCGACGTTAAACTGTTAAATGGAAAATAATTTGACAGTTAATATTTACAAATCTGAATATGTCACCCAAGTGTCAACATCATTTGAAAGTTCTGAAATTTTAAAGGTTTAAAATTACTCTGTTTGTCTTTTCTTGTTTTAACTTTGAATTTTAAATTTAAACTTAAATAGTTTAAATATCAATGAAAATAAAATATTTGAGGGCCAATATATAAGTAAATGAAAGTAGTAGTAGAAACCAGTAGTTAGAAACTATAGAGTTACGGACAAAACTTACGGCCTGTGGACGGGAAAAGTGACTTAATTTGATCGTATAAAGAAACTAATACGTATCGGCGTACTAGTCACAATTTAAAGTTTTTTAAATGATTAGGTTTTCTCTTAAATAAAAAAAAAAGATTTTGCAAACATAACTTCATTACATACATGATGGATTCTTCAAATAATTCACATTAGATATACATTTGATGAAATATAATAATTACTTTAACGCAGCGGCGGTTTATATTAAATTGTTTTTGTAAAGTTGTATAAAGGAGCATTAAAACCACCACGCCCCGCACGGTGAAAGACAAAAAGTATCCATTATTACAATTTAATGAAGAGAGGAGGCTATTAGGTGGTTTTTGATTAAATCGTCTGTAGGCAATTGTGTTCGGGTCCTGTCGCATCGCAGGGGCCTAATCGCACTCGCACGAATCTTATTACACGTGATTGTTGTATCAATCAATTCTAATATTAAATTATTCAGTGGTCCGTTATTCTATCGCCTTCATATCTCTTCTTAATGGCCGTGCTCAAGATGAAAGGGTTCATGATTGTTTTGAACTTCTAATTTAACTCCGTTCTTTGATCGATTATAGTAGCTTTCCCATGTTAATTTAGAAAATTAAAAGTTCATTAAAATCTTTTTAGAGAGAGCGTTATCATTGTAATTGAAAATATGTATTAATATTTTTAATCAATTAGTTTTTGTGTCATTTCTTGCTATCTGATGTCGGTAGCTAGGTGCATACGGACCATGAAAAGAGTTATGTTCGAAATACCACTATATATCGACATCGGAAGTGAATCAGCAATGATGTCTGACAAAGATTACTGAAGTAACTGCTATAAGCAGAATTGAGGAAGAGTCAGGACACTGCACAGTGCTTGAGTACTACTTAAATAATAAGATAATCTTTTTGTTCATAATAGATCGTGTACGATTAATATATGCTATTTCAGAATTATGGCAACATTAATTATCATCACTTTGTTGTTCTTAGAAAGAGATACTCAATTGTGTATTTTATTTTCATAAATAAACAATATATATCTGATGTAGAATAAAAAGACATAAGAAAGAAAATTATTAACCACAGACTAAAAAAAGAAACTTTTTACGATTTTATTTGTAATACAGGCTTATAGTAATATGCTTGACCCTAATACAAGAAAAAAAAAATTAAAGTCAAAGAATGGCGCCGATTTAACTCAAAATAATTTTTGCTTCATAAATATAGTTGTGATATTCCAGACCGTGTTAAAATTGTTGTAAAATTGAAGCAGGTTTCCTATATTTCTAACAATCTACTTCCTGGTGTGAGGTTAATAAAGCTAATAGGTGTAATTTCGAATATAAATCATTGGGCACATTCCCCTATCGCGGCTTGTAAATGCTCTGATTAGTATGCAAATGTACAGCTTGCTTTCATAGGTTGTTACACTTATATAAAAAACATTAAGCACGTTGGCGCTTTTAATTTTATATGTCGCTTATTATCTCTTCCGTGAATAAAACTGACAGCGATCTTGTTTTAGTACACATCTATAAACAGTATCTGAGGTTTTACTGTTATCTTACTTTATATTTTACGACTAGCTCTTACCCGCGACTATCCTCGTGGTATAAAAGCGATGTATTTACATAAGAAGATAATTCGCTGAGACATTTTTTGTAACTTGTAAGCTGAATCGTCACAAAAATCTTATGATTTAAACAGAAAAAACTTCAAAAGTATACTTTACTTAAGACCAATTTAGGTAGAGGTAAGATTTTTTTATGTATTTATAGTAAAAATAAATACAAACTCATTAACTTACAAATCGATAATATTAGTACTATATGAATTCCAGAGATTCCAGGTGTGAGACGGGATTCCATGCTTATCTATTAAAAAACGATGTTTTATAATTTCATAAGAATTGAATTGAAGAATAATTTATAAGATTATCTTATAGTTAAAGATTTAAGTATCTATACTATAAAATATCTATAAAGTTGTTACAAATAAATATGTTAATAGAATAATACTGTAGCCATAAAAAGATTATATTTATTGGATAAAACAGTCTTGGACCTTATCTCATGCAAATAGAGCGAGAAACAAATCTTGATATTTAGTTAAGGAAATTTATATTAATAAATTAGAACTATAATAAAGTTATTTGTAAAGTACTTTCTAAATATGTCCCCAGTTTCAATAATCATACACTTATACTATTTTAAGTAAATCAGATCCATTATTACGAAGGAAATTACAAAAAATGATTTAAAATATTTAATTAGGTAATACTCGTGCGAGACTTGTATTACAGGAATAAGAATTGGTTTCGTGATATAATTAAACAGTTGTCTAAATTAATTAGCAATAGGCGAGTTCCCACAAGTCAAAATCACCCTCGCTTGTGGTGTTCGCTCCAAATTCTCCCAACAATTAACGCGCCAAGTTCACACACACACACGTACACGCACACAGACACCCACACATGTACAGGTAGTAACTAAAGGTGTTTCGGAAACGTGGTTAGATCACATCTAGCATAACGCTGATAATACGGATTTTATTAAAAAAACAAACATTTTCAATACATTTTTTTTCATAAACACGTTCCATTGCAGCGTTTATATTCTAAAACGACTGATTGAAAAACTTTACCACCGATAGTCATCGCTAGCTGAAACTTTTTCCTTGCATGTTTGCTTTGTTACAGATTCGTATCATTCCCATTCAAGCGTCAGCAATTCCAAGTTTTAATATTCAGAAGGCCCTGAAGTAACGTAATTACATATAATTTATAACATAATGACACCCAAAACTGTAATTTGAAAAGTTACAATGTGATTACATTGTAAATTGTGATTTAATGTTATTCCAAACTCGTATGTATCTGTATGACAATGTAAGAAATAATACGCACTGGTATCGAATCATCAATTACGATTTAAAATAAAGAATACAGGGCCGTTAATAAAATGACCAGAGAACACTTTAATATTCGAGAGCGTTTTAACTTTTTGTAAAGTGCAACACTTTCCCAGCCCCCACCGGGGCCCCTCGAAATGCTACTTCGTTTAGACAAATGAACAGCACCCTTCACGGCACACGCCATTTTACAATGATATACTGCGGCACAAAAAGTGAAAACTAATTGTAATTATGTTTAAATTTTTATTGTCTTCGTTGTTAGTTGTGGTAAATAGATATATATATATTTTATTTAAACAATTCACAATATAATGTCAATAAATTCATATATATACCTATATTTATGGTTTTACGGAATAGATTTGTCTTATTCTGCCAGAGTTAGGTCTAATTTGATTAATATGAATATTATTCGTGTATAAATAAATAAAGTTAAAACTATTAGTTAATAACCTTCTAGTAAATGGTAGTTTGATGTTAAATACAAAAGTTTTGCGCCACAAAAGGCCGTACACAATAAATCAATTGAAGTGGATGGTTGACTTTTCAGTCAAATGTGTGGTTAATTGTAACCGAAATGACTGTTGATCGACCACACTTAATTTGAGTGGTTCGTTGGGGGCCGCGGCCGGCGATGGGGTGGAAAGTAATGGTTCACTTGATTTTATGATTATTTGATATTTGTACATATCTTGTACACCGGAACTCGTAATTGGTGTACATTTTGTTAAAACATTTAAATTTTAATACGTCTGCTCTAATACGTTTTTTATTAATGTTTTGTCTATAATTATAGGTGACTTATAACGTCTATAGCACCTGTTTTAAATTAAATAAAAAAAATCCACATTATAGTATTTTTTAAATATAATATATTTAATTTTAAGGTACATTTTATGTAGTATAATAACAATTATAACAGTTTACTATTTATTTGAAAAAATAATCAAAATTCAAGTTCCTTTCCCCATCGTTTTGTTGTTAGGGAAAGTAATATAATTGTTCATTGGTCGTTTAACTCCGTGTAATATGTAACAATACAAATAATGACGACATTTCAATGTTTTTTGTTTGTTTTTTCGTTGCCAAGCTACCAACAAATCTTTTTTTTGATATTTTACATCTGCTGTTAAGCGAACTTTTATTACGCACAGGTATATATTATTGAAAGAATATTAAAGCTATATAACAATGTAATAATATATAAAATATTAAATATTATGATCAATATGTAATATGTATATTTAGATCTCTTCAGGCCAATATGTTTCGATCATCCTTTTAATCTTGTCGTCAACCTGCTTCCCTTGGGGCGGCTGCTTCCCCAATAAGAAGACGAATTTCTCGTGGCAGTCAATCATACCTAGATACTGACTTTCAATTATCTTTAAACGCATTGGGTAACGGTGGAACTCTGCTAAGTCTAACTTTGCTGAAAAAATACATATAAATTATGCCAAAATTTGTACAAAATCGAGTTCTAGATTACAAATTTTTACCTGAAGGCGATGGCATCTGTAGTGTCCTATAAGAACCGTTATTTTCCAATCTCTCCAAATAATAGTCTCTCGTTTTAGTACTGTTCACGCTCATACAAGGAATTTGCATTTTAAGTGTAATTGTTGCCCAATCGAGATTCTCAACGTATTTACCGATGCGTTCTTTCAAGTCATTTCTTTCCTTAAAATAAAATATATTGTAAAATAAAAGGCGAGGACATGAAATGGCAAACAGAAGCTTAATATTTGGGTGTAATGAATTCTCGGTAGCGATTAACTGTTTCGCTTTAAACATATTAAATACCTGTTCACCGACAGACGTAAACTCCACGCAATGAGGGTCACCAGAACCCTTGGTCTTCTCGGTTATGAAGTGTAACAAGTGCCAAGTACCAATCGCCTCTGAATCATTGAACGTGACTCCTTGGGAGAAGTTCTGACAGTTCGGTCCATTCGTGACTTTGTCGTGAGTTTTCGGAGTTATTACTTGTACGTGTAATAATGCTGTAATAATGTAATTAGATTAACAATTTAATAATACAAAAGCCGGTAATATGATATATATAAAGGTATTATAATATATAATTACCGAAAGTCAGTAGTATAAGTGGGGACATGGCGCGGTGCAGCATGAGCTGAAGTAATGAACTGAATGACTTGATTATCTGTGTCCAAAGGATAACAGCATTAACTGGTAATTTGTGAATTGTGACGGTCGGAGGAGGCACTTTTTATAATTTATATCTTAAATAAATTCGTAACTTTAAAGGAGTCTAAATGAGAAAATATAAGATTTTTTTATGTTTATTAGTAAAATTGTTATGCCAAAATTATGACCGCTTGCCACATGTACATATACCTACTACATTAACAAATCTCTACCCAGAGCATACTTGGTCGAAGTTTCTTATCGCTAATATTTTTTTGTATTATTATTTTTTCTTATTCTTATTGATTACCCTTATTTTGGTGTATATATTATTGTATCTAATAAAAGCATATCATTATTATTATTACAGTTGTAAGATCTTAAGAAATATACTGAAAATTACATTTAAGATAAAATATTATATTAAATTGATTAAAGTATTTCCTTGACCCATTTCGTCCTTATATATTATTGTTTAAATTTATTCAAATAACAACTATGTATATAAATGTTTTGATAGGAATTAAAGTTTAGGAATAAGTATTAACGTTTCGTCAGAGACTTGTTCAATAATATTTATTCTTAATATTATGAAATAAAAGAAGATCCATTCTTCTTAAATCGCTGGTACGTTTGAGAAGACGACATCGCGGTAAACTGAATAATATGTGACATCCTGTTGAATGTCCTTTGTAATTGACGAAATGACTTGCTTTATATTATTATAGGTATATTGTGTGTTTGTAAGTTTGTAACAAGTAGGCTCACTCTCTCTCCCTTTCTTTCTCTCTCTCATTCTCTCCTCTCTCACTCTATCACCTGTAAAGCGACTAGATATAGACTATCTATCTCGATGTTCTCAAATTATTTGGAGAGGGAAACCAAAATAAGTCAGAAAAGAGCGCACCGAATAAAAAAAAATACAAAAATCCTAAATATTAAGAGACACAAGATAATTTTATTACAAATAAAAATATTCCAATCGAGCAAATATCGAGCAAAAATCGAGCAATAAAACTCGAATATCTGATACAAAAAACTGTATCACTAGTTTAATTGTGTTTTATTTAAATATATTAATATATTTTTTGGTAACATTAAAAGATAATCTTCTTTTTATATGTATTAAGGTTTCGCGTTACGTCCGAACCACAACACAACTCACGTCCTGTGCGGTTTACACCGACCCCTTTGTCTTAAGACGTAAATGTGTTTAATTTTTATAACAATTACAATTTAAATGAAAGTGGACTCTATATTAACATTAATAAAGTTGTGTATACAATGATGGAGGTTCCGCGGGTGGCGACGCACGCGCTCCTTGTATTGATTGTCGTGTTTTATTGCTGGTTAAAGTTAAACACCTGTCCCTTTTTGATTTAAAACGTCCTTCCTCAATAAACATTACATTAAAAGTCAGTTTATTTCTTAATGATTGAAAGAAAAAGTAATTACGAACATATTATGTTGATTTTATATTGTATGTGTGTTAATAGGCTATACATTACAGAATGGAATATAATTTATTTGTTATTTATTATCTTTATCAATTAATGCGAACTTTAGAATAAATAATATATTATGTATAACAAGCTTTTTCTCGTGGATTTGCTTGTGAAACGGCTTGAAAGGTTGAAAAAAAAAGTAACAGATAGAAGCAGTGCCTTCTTTAAGTTTAAGTTTAACTTTAAGAATATATAAACTTTCATTTATTATATTAACATAATATTTTTGAAGATTATTTGGGCTTTTCTATTATATATTATATCTATTATTAATAACTATTATTTTATATAAGTGACACTTACACTTTATTTAGTTTGTTTGTTTAATTAAAACTAGTTAATTCCTTTATTTATTTATTTACGTAAGTATACTTACGGAACGAAAGGATTCTTTAGTAGGCATAATAAAAATATAAAAAAACAAAAAAGGGTTAATTTAAAGTCGTTGTGATATGGTTTTTTCTTCAAATTTGTTATATTTAAATATAAATAATTCAAATTTATTCTGTAAATACAAGAAGACATTCAAGAAATTCGTCAGAGTTTTGTGTTGCTTTATGCGCGAGAGTTATCTGTGAGATTAGAGTGTCCTATAGCTCACGTTGGACGCCCACAGCCGCAACATGCCTTGAGCCTAATATACCATTATATAAACAGATTCACAAACATTTTCCATGCTATAACTATTCATAGAAGACGGTCAATATTTTTAGTTTTTTATCCTTCAATAAGTTAATCTTTGACATTATTTTGACGTTGACTTTATTTTTTTTTAAATCTTATATTTGTCAAATGATTTAATTACGATATGCCATAGTCATATTTTTAAATACAAATTATTATCTGTTATTCCGTCTACATTAAAATACTTTTATAGTTGTCTAAATAATTATTAGGTATGAAGAGAGTTATTAATATTTTTATTTGTATTAAATTACAAGCAGGTGTATCTATTTTCATTATAACAGCTGATATAATTTAATTTCCACGATTGTTTCGTCCACCTGTATAGAATTTAGCGAAACTATACATCATGTAGCATCATTAGTGACTAATTTTAGACTAGCTTTGTTCTGAATTCGGGCACGGCGCAGGCATCCCGGTGTGTTTTTAATTATTACCGAATACATTAATGTAATCAAAGTTCGATACATCATACTCGCTATCGCCACGCCTCGGTTTGATTAATAATTCTAATGAGCGGCGGTGCCAAACGAGTTAATTAAGTATAGGTTTTTTATTCAATGCCACTGCGACCAGTAAACGACCCATCAATCACCGCTTTGAGTCCGCCGCCAAAACTTCTTAATGATTGAAACGACTGGACTCTGTGGAGTGAGACGTGTGGAACATTGACTTCAATGACTACTAATAAACGTTCAATATTTATATAAAACTATTTAACCAATAAGCGCGGGTTAATAACGAATAAATATAATATTAAAAAATTATGTTATGTCATCAAAGCCAAGTATTATAGAGTAGTTTTAAAAGGCGCTGGATCCCTTGATAATTATTTTAGCTGATCGTACATATAATAGAAAAATGTTAGACATTAGTAAGTATTCGAACAGTTTATTTTTTAAAATTAGTGGGAATGTCAAAGATTATCAATCACCGGCAGCGCCGCCGCGAGCGGGATTGCTTTAATTTGATAAAATGCAATTAGCTACCAAAAAAATCTAATCTCAAGAGGCGGTAAAACTTTTTTGGCACCTTCATTTATATGATGGAAGTTTCGAACAAAGTAAAACCTTCATCTGTACACAGTAAATGGATGGTAATAATCTAAGTTACTTGTTAATTGTTACCAACTAAGAAATATTATTTTATGTTACGCTTCAGACAATTGTATAATACTTTTAATTATTGAGGTGCGAAGTTAATTAATTATATTGAATACTCAATTGGTGTAATTTTTTAAATGTATAATTTTAGGCAAGTCATTCCGGTGGCAGTATCGAGTTGAACTCAGCGGGGTTCGGTGTCTAATTCACCGCGCTACCAACAGGTGGCAGCACAACCGCTTTTCAAATCTGACAGACGCCATTGCCTTTACGTCAGAAAGCCGCGAATAAAATTAATGATGTTCGCGCCTTAATGACGTCTCACGACGCCGCTCCATTGTATCCGTAATACAACAATTATTGAGATCATTTATTAAGTTTATTGATCTTTTAAGTTAATCTTTTATTTCGTAATTTAGCTCCGTGCGAGCGCGAACTCACCAAAAAAAATATCTCATATGCGGAGTCATTTTTTGGACTATTTTTGTCATTATACGGCGTGATGTGAGCGAGTCTTTGAATGTGGAGGCAATTACAGCTCCGCATGTGGTTTGATTATGTACGACGGTTCCATTCCATCTGAGGCTATAAAACGACGGTGAAAATATTACTAAACCTCTATAGATGGTTTGGCTTCCGTTGCCAAATTGATGATATTAAGAGCCATTGTTAGAATACCTTTGATCGACGTCTCCTAATATCTTCATGCAAGTTAGCTGTAACAAAGGTAATTTTTCAATTAATAATTTTATATTATGATAGAATGTAAAATGTGCGCCAAAACGTGTCTGACTATATCATAAAGCTTGTCATGTCACTAGAACTTATCCTGATGGCACTTTGGTAGTTCGTAGAAGCCGAGCGAATACTTAATTAGAAATGACGGTCTTGTCTCCTTTGACGCTCGGTAACTCGGCGCTTTGCATCGATAGCAATTACCGACTTCATATAACATCCTCTTATGAACTTGTAGTAGCTCATTTAGATAACAAAACAGACAACACGTCCACTAAAATAATATCTAACAACGCGATTATGATTTATACGTGATATAATTTACACAACATGGATCAGTACCACGATAATTGCATATTGTAATTTCAATCTAGAATTTTAGATAAAGATGAATCAGATCTGCTTTGTCTTCCACAATTATTGGAAATAAGCGCAATTAGATGCAATTGTGTCGGAATTATTGTAATAACTAAAAAGAATAGATCTAACGACCGATGATAGCCGGTCGGGGATTGGAGCAGACCTCACCAATGCGCGCGCGCACGACTCGCAGTCGTTAGGCGATCCGCAGACGATAAGCTAATTATACCGCAATGGCAAATATTGATTGCTTTAATATCTTTTTTTCAGATGTTAAGCTTTAAAGTTTTAAGTCGCATTTTAAAACTTCATGGCTGTCATTATGATATTATACTGAAAGCATCATCAAACCCTCTCTTAATATATGTTATAATAAACGAGTCTGTAAGAAACTTGTTCAAAATTTGATATAAATATAAAGTATATTTATATAGTTGTCTGCTTGTTTTGTACTATCTTTGTTGACTAGGATAGATGACGATTATACATCATTTTGGTTGGTGATGAAGTATTACGAAAGAAAATACTAAGCATGGACTATACTTATAATATAGTCCATACTCGATGTTCTTTGGACGTTGAATTCATCAAATGGACTAGAAATTATGACCATTAATGATAGGATAAATTTCAACAGTACAATATTTGTAACTTTCTTCATATTTAGTGATAATATAAGATGTAAATTTGAGGTGATAAGATGTCAGAACTTGACAAAAAATGTCGAAGGATGAGATTGTCAACATTTTTAACATTATCACAATAAAAACAATATATACATATTGTTTACCTGATCATGATATTTGCGTCACACGTTTATTCAATTCTATTGAAGATAAATCTAGAAATAATTGGTATCCTAGATTGCGAGGAGCGGGGACCGAAGTCACGTAGTGTCGATATTCCTGTATAGTTCGATTTGATTCATTTACTCGTACGTGTCTGTCCGTAAGTCGGTACTGTGCTATTAATGTACCATATGTTACAACACTCATTATTTTAATATACAATAAATATTCCGTCTGAATTACTATATAATGGTATGAACGTGAAATATTATTTTAACATGGCATTGTAAGGTTTATGTGGAGATGAAACGCAACTAGACATATTACATATATAAAAATTAAATAATTTTATTTAAAAAATTTGTTAATTTAGTATTTATGTTCGTTATTTTTTATTGTTTTACGAAAATTTTTAGTTATTATTATTATTTTATACTACAATATTATTTGTGAGAACATTTTATTAATAAAAATATAATTAGGTCAATAATTTTCGACTAAGGAAGGACATTATATTTATTATTTATAATTAATTCCGCTCCGCAAAATATTATTGAGGTATCCTTATTGTTATGAATGTCTTAAAACGGATATTTTTTTAGGGTTCCGTATTCCACTAGGAATCCTCATAGTTTCATCATGTTCGTCCCTCCGTCTCTCTCCAGCCTAGCTCAGACAGTTAGTACTAGAAACCTGTAATTTGGCATGAACATACATATTAGTCACACCTACAAAGTGGTAGAATCAAATTTTATGTATATTAAAAATGTTATTCTACCACTTTTTAGAGCAGCTCCTCTACACGTATAATATTGTATTTTTATTTCTGGAGTACCCCGTGATGACCCCTAAAAATATGCAACATATAAAAATCATTTTTCGATTAAATTAATTCGTTTTAGAAATATTCAACTTTAGAGTTCAAATTTTTGTTAGAGTCAAATCCTCCCCCCCCCCCTACATCATCGATTTTAAAGCTGTGAGAAAATTTACAACTTTATAGAAAATCTATCACAGCTAAATAAGCTTTACAAGTTTTCGAATAATAAAATTAACTTAAAATATATATACTTTGCGCTTATATTAAAAAAGCGCTCTAAATAGAAGATAAATAAATAGAAGATAAAAAAAATGTAATATATAATGCATATGTCTATCTATCTACTCGTATGTATGTGTATGTACATCATGGGCAACTACACAACCCTCCACTGCACGTGGCCTGGCACCCCCTTGCTCGGATGGTATAGTTTAGATGTAGTCATTTGAGGCAGTTCTTATACTGGCTGGCTTCACCGAAGTACTAGATAAAACCACCCTCAAATAGAAAATCTTCGGGAACTATTTATAGATTGAGTGTCCCGGATATCTGTCTCTCTCTCTTTGTATCCTAATCTCTTGAATCTCCTCCTCTCTGCTTAAGGATAAAGATTTTATGTTATGGTCTCTGAAAGCGCCGGCAATCCTTACCATCTACTTGCTCGTTTTTATAAAAAAAAAAAAGTATTTAAAACTGAAATAGCTGTATAATGTCTTATATATTAACATATTAATTTATTTAATTTCAGTTCATATTCAAAATTTTTTTTTCTTAGAACCTACTTTAATACCACAAAGTCATACCAATTTTCCAACCAGTTGTACTATAGGTTAACAGTGTAAGGCTCTTGTTCCATTGTTACAAGGATAGCGAATTCATGCGGCTTTGTCTGATTTAGTCGTTATTATTTTATTATATAGAATTTTGATTATTTTAAATATAATGAGTAAGATTCATTGTCTAGAAACATGTTAAGCCATGGTAAGTATGTATATTTTTACTCATTTTAAATCAATATAACAAGAAGAATCTATCGGTACCGCCAGCACTTAGTAAACTTGGAATAACTAAGAAACCTTTACAAATAGAGGGTGAGTTTTAC
Organism: Melinaea menophilus ssp. n. AW-2005; assembly: GCA_918358695.1. Lineage (NCBI taxonomy): Eukaryota > Metazoa > Arthropoda > Insecta > Lepidoptera > Nymphalidae > Melinaea > Melinaea menophilus. Next base: position 17,313,466 of record OU911052.1, read on the forward strand.
ATTCTATTTAAAAAAAAACATTTGGCAAAACTGTTCAAACCGCACGCAATTTTTTTTTCTCCATCAATAATAAGTAATCGCTTGCGGTTTGTTTTACACGTAATTGCGCAGCTATTCGACACACATCACAAACAATTCTAGCAAGGACCCAATTACGTGTAAGAAATATGTATTATTACCAAGTGTCATTTAATAATTTAAAGTTTCCTTGAATCCGTCTTCCGGAGCCGGAGGGCGTTTTGGACAAAGGTTGCTTAATTTAAGTAATTATATCGACTTAAATTCATCGCTTACAATGTTTATCGATGAGTTTAAATACATTTTGTGTGTACTCGAGAGAAATCTGTAAAACATTCACAAATTGAGATGGCAGCTGTTGGTTGATACTCGTATTTAAAAGTATAATATTATCTGTTAGCATCGGCGCGGGCGCGTGGGCGAGGACATGTACGACCCATTTGTTCAAGTGACGTCGGGGTTTATTATAATTCATTTACCATGTTCAGAGATACACGGCATTATATTATATACTAGAACACCTCTACCACCTCCCTGTTGATATTCGTACTCCTACTCCTTAAACTCCTACTCCAAAGTTACACTAAATATTCCAAACACATGACTTCTCTTGAAATTTATTGATTTACAATCACTATATATGAATAATATTTTATTATTAATAGAAATGTAGTATTTTAATATTGCGATCAGCTGTTAAGATAACGTACGTTGCATTTATGAAATATTAATATGAGCAAAATAGACAAACACACTCCCTAGCATATAACTATAATAACTCTCGAAAGAAAGTAAAAAAACTAAACTAATAATCAATAATCAATAATTTTATAAAAAATGTCTCTCTGTCTGTTTCTTTATGAGGTTGTTTTAGTATAATTATTGAACTTTTGACTTGAATTAATAAATATAATAATTAAATAATTCAAAACATATCATAATTATTGAAAAATAATATTAGTTCAATCTCTCTTCGTATCTACTATGATAAATATAGAAATATATTGTTAGTATATCATTTACGTAGAAATCTTTAATATACATATAATTTTAAAGAATATAATCTTATTTTAATATACAGAATCTCTATATAGGTAATTTGGTAAACCCACCTTCATATCGTATAAGTAAAATACTAATAGAAACTCGTAAAATTATTGTTATTATTTATATTTTTTATCTACATTATATATATATATATATATATATATACACTTGCATTATTATATGTAATTCAATAAAAAAATATCTGGCAATTGTAAGAGGAGAAGAGAAAAGAAAGAGGAGAGAGAAGAAGAGACATTCACAAACCTACTGAAATGTAACAAGATGAACAAATTTATTAGGTGCCGTTATGAGCCGCAACGTTTTAGGGTTCCTTAAATTGTTTTAAAATGAAGCCGCTAACGCTAAGTACGTCTTGTGCTCATCCACGGGAAATAATTGGCTTATAGAAAAATACAGGAAGTCATTAGTGGCGGAGCGGCTATCTATTTCATATTGTTGGAATTTTATTTCACCGCACTGGAAGCTGTCACACCGAAACGTAATTTATAAACACGACAAAATTACAAAAAAAATCATATATCATGAGAATATAAAAAAAAATATTAAATGAACAAGAATTCTCTTTAAAAATATAAAACATTACAATACAATTAATATTTTATTTTACTAGGATCCGCCAACCGTGAGCGGAGGGTGTTGAGCTGAACCCCTCTCCTTTCTTCTTTTCTTGATAACTTTTGAATGGCTAAACATTATTTCAATCTGTTTTCGCTATAACATCCGCGTTCGGCTCAAACATAAATGAGAAAATTTTTAGCCAATTATCTCGTCGCATTCTGGAGACAACTAAACACAAGAAAAGGTCTCCCAAATGGTGAAGAGCTTTGCTTACGCTTAGCTCAATTAAAAAAATTAAATACGTGTTATTTATAAAGTTCGCTTCGGTGTAACGGACAGCTGCAAATAGCCTCCGCTAATAAGCCATTTGTCCTCGCAATTTGACATTTTAGACATTTTAATATAGTTTTAATTCGACTTATGAATAGAGTTTACGCTGCTTGTGTCATTTTATACATTAATATCACCGCACGTGGGAGAGCCGTTAGCCGTTAGAGATCCATTGTTGAAAATGTTGGAATCATTTACTTCATTTGGAAATTTTGGTAATTTCATATCGATTTAGAGCGTATCTCGGTTGTTATACTAGCTCTGCCTACTTCTTTCGCGTTGAATATGATTTTTATAAATACTCTTTATAACATCAGCTATTCGCCATTGAAAGTCTTGTTAAAAATGCTTAGCTGTTTTTAAAACTTATAAGATTATTCTTTTATGTAAATATACTTTCATAAGCAACTATTAATTTGGAATTACATACAATTTTACTAAAATTAATCTATATACAAATTCATTAGATATTATAAATATACTTATACACGATATCATATCCAAAAAACAATTTAAAATCTTCAAAAACGTCACCCACAAAAACTTTATGATTACTCAAATCCTGGACGATTCATTATAAGCTATTACGGGCCGTGTTTATCTCCTTACTCTGTACAGCCAATAAAATAACGAACGACTCAGATAAGGGCCCAACGGACGACGGTCCTGTAATCTCCGGAACAAGGGACACTAATTCGATTGTGGTTTCGGTCGAAGATTTTTTATTTTTATCACAAATTGAAGTGTTAAAAAAACTACAAATTGTATTTTTCGTGGCCCATTCATTAGGCGAGTGTTGTGTCATTTTCGCTCAATTAGTTAAACGGAAATGATCCCACACAGCCTCTCTCGTCTCAAACTAACACTTGATGGCAAAACAAATTAATGTTAAAATGTTACTTAGTTATATTAATATATATATATATATATATATTAAATATGATTATATTTTAATTAGCTTTCTCCTTGACTGACGTTGACAGTTATATGTATATTTTATGTAATATAAATGATTAGTTAAGTCAAATTATATTTATATAGCATTAAGTTAAACTAAATTATAATATGTGAAAGTTAATTAATTATTAAATAAAATTACTTAGTTATCTATAAATAAATATTGATATATTTTAAAATAAATAATTAAATTTAAAAGCAGTCAGAGTCACGACATTTAGTGTTTATTTATATATATAATTTAGTTATTCTGATTGTATATGTAAAATTGCATTCTGTCAATATTCCTAAGCATTGCTATCTCCTAAATATGATATTGGTATGTCTTATACCGACGTTGTCTGTGTGTAGGCGATCCGGTTGTATTGACAGACAGAAATGTATAATTTTCTTGAATATAACTTTATTAAAAATGTAAAACCCACATTATAATATATATTTTGGAGAATCTAGTTCTTGTTAGTTCGATGGATCTTCGAATCTGAATATCATAATTTTTACGTAATAAAAAATATATACTTACCATGTCTAAACATGTTATAAATCTGAAATAAAAAAAACAGTCTTAAATGAATAATCGTTATAAAACACATTTAATCGTAAAATCCCACAATGAGGTGATTTTAAAGACATTTAACATATCGCCAGTATAGTTAAAAGCTGTATAATAGCGTTATCTGCGGGCCGGCACTAAATTGGGATGTCTCGGCGCGTCTTATCAGCTCCGTCGTGTTCATCTTGAGTTGTGTTAGGCTTTCAGGATATTTACGTCTGCCGTCGGGGTGGCGGGGCTATATGACAATGTACGGGAATTATTACCCACACTCGCCGTGGCTGGAATATCCCTTCAAACCTCTTTTAATATCGGATAACGAAATATCTTTGATCTATAGTCATTGGTGTATTCATTGCCTTAATTATTAAATATATATTTGCGTATTGTAAAGTATTAGGTATTATCGTAAGTGAATTCGACAACCCTTACCGGACGCGCTTGATGAAGCGCTTTTTTGATATTTTTGGTGTTTTTTGTCGTCTTGTGTCCGTCCATTGATAAACGGACAGGTATACGTACTCAGACAGGCGCCAACATTCCTCGCTTCGACCTCACACTTATTCGTGGCGTTATAAAAACTGTCTGACTTTTTATATCGCTTAAGCGTAAGCCTCCATTGTGGAAACGTGTTTGTTTTGGATATTATCGAGTGTGGAAGTGAAGGATAAACGTATTGTCCCTAATCGTTTTATTATACCAATACCAAATATCCGTTTCCATTACCGAAACGAAATCTCAGATCGGATAGATGGCTCCACGATATCGCCCTCCATTAGCACCTCACAGATAACATCTATTCTTACATAATAAATACAGTTTAACTAATTATAATATGTCAACTGACATTAAATGTCAGGTGCTAATTAGCGGTAATGAAAATCATTTGACAGTTATACGCCGCGAGCTATAAATTAAGCTAAAACAAATCCGGATATTATATTAACATTTTATGGATACTTTATAACTAATAAATATTTGAAAGTTCTGTCATCAAATGTTAAAAGTGACTGAATATTATATTACAGGTTGTGTGGAACGGAATTTATATTAAAACACTTTCTTATTTATTATTTTTATGTACAACGTTTAAAAAATAATAAAAACATTTAACATCATTCAGAGTATCGGATATCTTTTCGACCCGCAAAAGAACTTTTAGCTCAAGGACAGATTCATGAATGAATAGAATGTTTATTTTTAATTTGGGGTTTCCGCAAATTATCAAAAAAATGGGATATTAGGATAAAATTGGTCAAATGACGCAGCATCATTTAGTTTCCATTGTTTTCGGCGGTTCCTTTTCTGTTCGTGGGCGTTGGTCTAATGTGCAATTTTGATTTATTTAGCGATTAATTTCCGGTGCTAAGTTGTGGGTATTGCTTTTTTTATTACTAAAGAGTATTTATATATTTTTTGTCATTAATATATACGGATGTACGATTATATTTTAATGTTTTTTCTATAACGTTAGCTTATTGAAATACAAATTAGCATACTTACGTATTATGACATTTTTTTCAGAATTTTACCTTATATTGTAGTATTTTTCAAATATGTTTTGTTTAATTCAGCCATTATTTACATAGGTCGATACTTTTAGTCTTCGTAATCCATTCAAAGGTCAATATTGATAATTTGCTGATGTTTTATTGGCAAGGTTTACATTTATTCCGAACCTTTATACAATATTTGTCACATATACGTAATATTTGGGAGTAAACTGTTCTTTTTCATAGTTTCAAACACAAACTTGTCACCTTGTGTCTAATTCATTTCTCTTTCAGTTGTTAATTGGTTTCAAAACAAAAACAATACCAATACATAAAAGCTACAATAATAGTATATAAGGTATAGGTTGTATTCAACTAAATCGTAATATTAATGTCTTAAGATCAAAAACATTCCATCACGTAGGTATCATCAAAAAATTCTCACAGAATCGAACATTTAATAATCCGAATGGATTTAATTCGATACAAACGTTTCATTTCAGACATAAGCACGTCACGTACGATCTAAATACATCGAGATCAGTCCTATTATATCAGATTAGATCATTCGAAATGAAATCGATTCGAATTGGGTATAAATACTACAATCATGAAGGACTTGCAGCTGTTAGATATCAGATCTCAGTCATCCACTAAAATAATATGACACAGCCGTTTTCAAAACTCTCTGCTGCTCTGCTCTGGCTGTTTATATAGTCACAATTATTTTGTATGGACGGCATATTAATTCGAAATTTCAAATTTGTAATTCGAAATTATAAATTGATAATTCGAAATTTGGAATTAGTAATTCGAAAATTCTAAACTCGAAAGTCGAAAATCGTAAGTTAATTCCTTATATATTTAATCGATTCATACTATTTTTCGGTACTATTCTTAATGCTATTGTTGTAATGTTCACAATCTAAGTAAATATATAAAAAACACAATAAAATGTATACTTTTATAGGTGTATATAATCTAAATCTAATTCCCATGACATGCGGACGCTACAGGATCAATCGCGGCTTTGTGAGTGGTTACTCAGTCTTTCAGAGCCTATAATTTGACAATATTTTGTGTCATTTTGGACTTTATTATTACTTATGGCATTACAGGTCTGGATATACTTAATACAACCTCACCGCAGGGTCGATTTAGGGCGACGTAACCACAGGGTCCACTAATTCAATATTAAAAGCATCCTACGTCATGATCGACAACTAATAATACTCTATTTTAGGAAATGTCCCTGAGAAAACGGCGGACTGTCATCTTGTTTTGTTTTTCGTTATGTAATACACGTATGCGTGTGTGTAAGTGTGTGTGTGTGTGTGTGTGTGTGTTTTTTGTAAGGACGAAGCAGTTAGTCATTTAATGAGGTTTTATTACAGAGTTATAATTTAGTTTTTTATTTGTCTCTAATGTCTACTTCGTTACATGTTTTGAGTATTTTTTTTATTTATAATAGCATTAAAATTGCTATTAGTTTTTTGTCAAAGGATTTTTTTTCTTTGTTTCTTATGTATATTATAAGTTTGTAATAAATATAAATTGTAGCAACGATATTTTTGTTAGAAAGTAACTGTAATTATTATAGATTTTTTTCATATTTTATACAATTTATGAGTATAGGGTTTTTTGTACACATTAATAGAGTTAGAGAGTGCAAAAACATATTAAGTTTTTGAATTATTAGATTATTAAATTGTAGACATTTCTGGATTCAACACAAATCTAAAACATTATTTGAACCTAAAACATACTTTACAATTCAAATCTAGATTGCATTCTGTCTGTAAATCGAGCTGTTATATACAGTATAATCCTGGGCCGGTCCCAGTCCATGCATACTAAATCTACTGGTAATAAGCAGACTGATGCCATATTTATCATTTGTACTCTGGAGACTGGTATTACGGAGTGTTTCATTTGTAACTATGTTTACTTTATAAGCCTTCTTAACTACACAATCTTTTACAGAATCTAAGTAAATATTAGTACATATTTGTTTTCAAGGAACATTATTATTTGACTTCACTGACACGTGAATCTTAATGAAATCAAGATGGCGGAGCGACAGTGACGTTTCGCTAGTTACCAATATGGCGACTGCGATTTGTCAGCACGTTTAGAATTTAACAAACTCGACAATTAGAATTGTGTTGTCAACTCGAAATCTTTATTATTTTATATTTTATCTTTCAAGTAAGGTTTTGATCCAGACATTAACACATACATATTTCAAATTCAAACTTTCCTTAAAGTCTGTACAAAAGTACACAATAAATATATCGTAATTAATAATTTTTTACTTGTTATTATAAAGTGTTGTAAAATGTAATAATTAGAGTTAAACTAAATTATTTTTATTAAATATAAACTAATAAATATTTTATTATAAAATTATTGTTTTAAGAGAGGATAATTTTATAAAATATATTGTTTTGTTTATTTTGTTAATATAATGTATTTATTTTTGTATTAAATATTATTATTATTAAATTGTATTTTAATTATAATTGAGATATATTGAGAAGGTTTTTCTGTCTGTTGTGTTATCGGAAAATTTTCCGTGTAATTTCTCAGTGTATTGTTCTTGTGAATAATCATTTTAATTTGCTATTTCTTTATTTTCAAAGGTTTCATTCTTTGTGTTTGGATATTTAACCATTATTTTATTTAATAACTTGGTATATTTTTCAATACAAAAATCTTTTATACATTCGTGCAGGTAATATAAAAAAATATATAATAGGTCTTAAAATTTCCATTTCTAGTTCATTTGTAGTTCTCACCGATTTTCAATAACATGGAAATTAAGAAAAATGTGAATTTTATTTTTTTTTTTTTTTTTATGAGTTAAAATTTAAGAAATTTCAACTGATCTATACTTGTATTATGTTATATATTAACTGTATTAAGGGCATCCATATTTGAAAGTTGTATTAAATAAAGTGTATATGATAGAATTGAGCGGTAATACTCGTAGTGCGGGCAGCGTTGCGTAAAAAGCACGGAGTGGCGCTGCCGAGATAATGGATCCGTGATTGTTTACAAAAGTAAGTTTAATTAACGTAAAAAGCACGTTTACTCTAACAGTCGCCTTATCTCCGCCATCTCTCATAATGACTGCTTCGTTATTTAGTTGCGAGCTCGTTCGTGTCTGACAAGTTTCCGGTCATATTTTTGAATTTCAAATATTAATTGAATTACTCATTTTTGGACTCTTTGGTTGGACTTTTTATCAAGTTGCCAGTTATATATAATTACAAACTTTTTTAACAATGACAGTTTAAAAAAGTATGTAATAAAAATCTAATTTAATTAAATTAAAATTTATCCTCATCCAAAATGTTATATATATTTTGTTATCTATGTATATATCTTATATTTCGTGTCATACGGACTACTAGTACAGACATTAGATGTATATAATCTATATACCGCTCTTTTTAACTTTTATAATTAATATATTAATGAAAAACGTAATTGCTTTAATTATTATTAATTGAAAAAGGAAGGTAAGTATAAATATATTAACAAAACACGAATACTTTAAACATATACTTCATTAAAACCTCATTAAAATTATAATTGAATTAATTTTCAAAGTAACAATGGAGGTTTCGTAATTTTAAGAGATAAAATGCCACGTGTTTGCGCAACTTAAATATTATATTATATAATTGTGTTACACAATTTAGTGTGTGTGTGTTTGTGTTTGTGTGTGTGAAGCATTATTACAATTAGAATTAGCCATTATGATGTTTTTTAAATGTAAATTTAGATGAGAGTATTTACTGAATGGATTTCCCGTTGTAAAATTTTGAACAAAACAACATTATCGTATTTATTTTAATTAATAGTTCAAAAATTATTTTCCGTATAATTGTTTATTGAAACTCTAACGTGTTTTTCTATGCATGAATTAGAAATAACATTATTTTTTCCTAGTTATTATTAAACATACATCCTCATCAGCGCTCCCCCCTTCATCCCTCCCTAAATTACATGTGTATTGATGGAACCACAACGAGATTAGCACCACCGTCTCATTTGCAACCAAACCCAAGAAACCCAGTTATCACGCATTGTTGTGGAGGCGGACATTTTGTTTTCTTTTTTAATATGATATTAGGATATATATATTTTTTCAGTTATTACATTGTTTGTAAAAAAAAACAATACACAATTGAATAAAGATGTTTTATATTAAATATTTCAGTTGCCCTTTACATTCATATTCGTATTTATAATTGAGTTGAGCGTAAGCGAAACTCTTAACCGTTTGGGAGACCTTTTTTTGTGTTTAGTTGTCTCCAGAATGCAACGAGATAATTAGCTAAAAATTTTCTCACGTATGTTTGAGGCGAACGCGGATGTTATAGCGAAAACAGATTGAAAAAATGTTTAGCCATTCAGTTATCAGGAAAAGAAGAAGAGAGAGGGGCTCAGCCCAACGCCCGCCGCGCACGGTTGGCGGATCCTAGTATAAATTAATATTAAAATTGAAAGTAATTTTATTTATCAATATCATTATATTTTTAAGATGGTGTCACATTATATAATTTTAGTCGATTATAAAGATTCGAACGATTCTATAAAGTATTATAGACACAATAATTGAGATATAGTACTAGCTGTGCAAACGACAACATATTCCGTTTGCGCGGAATATATTTTTTAAAACAAAATAAGCCTTAGTTACTACTTATAACATCAGCTATCCAGCAAAAGTCCTGTTAAAATCGAACTAGCCTTTTCAGAAATTAGCCGTACCAAACAAAGATACAAATATTTTTTTTTTGTGCATATGCATTTAGTAATTATTATAAAGGTTATAAATATTACAAAGAGACAGTTAAATTATATTAATATGTATATATATAGTTTGTCTGTAGATACGAGCTAAACACGGTAAGTAGTCTAAATGAAAGCAATTACCGGTGCACGGTCTGCGGACGGTATGCACATTACACCGCGCCCATTATATTTTCACGGTCCGAGGCGCGCATTGCCCAACACTACAACACTATCTGAACTGTATTATTTAACTTGTCATATTTTATTGTAATAAAAACTGCTATTTAACAATGAATTGTTATATTATGCGTTTGTAGCTGTAATTTTTTATAATCGCATTAGTACGAGTACTATTTATTTCGAGGGTTCTGGATAGAGTTATGTATTATATAACCAAGGTACACCATTTCGTTTATTAAATTGAAAAAAATACATATAGAATATTAAATTTATTATAATAGATACACATGGTACATACATACATAGGTACACGCTAGCTCAGTTTCCAGAACAAGAGGTAACGCTTCAGAGATCACGGGTTCAGGTTCTTTGTGTTCATAGATTTATTAGTTCGTTACATTGAAGTAAAAAAATATTTTATGATATTTGTATAAAATTTACTTTACATATGTACATTAAAACAAATATAATTACTTATTGTGAAATTTGTTTGTTCTAAAAATAAATATTATTACTAAATTATGTTAGTAAAAGTCAAATTAATGTGAATATTACAATATACAATTCGTATGTTTATCCTTAATATGGTATTATATAAATATACCAGTTTTATTATCGAACTATTCAACCGAAGAAATGACTTTTCACTACCTTTTTTATTAGTTTATTAACAAATGAAATGGACGATGAAATTATCGGTAATATACCTACTACTTGAATTGCGAAAACCTTGTGTGTTTGAGTACGGGGAAATAAATGAATATTACCGTTAGAAATGATCTGAAGAGCGGACGATCTCTTTAAGATGGAGTGAAGGTAATTTTATATCCCTTTTTTGAATAAAAAAATTCAGAAAAAAGTTAATCATATTCCAAAATCTGTATAAGATCACAAAAACTAGTATACCAATTATTGGATATCAAAAATAAAGCCTTAAAACACAAAATAAGACGGTCAGCCAATCACAGACTGCAACAAAACTCAAAGCGGAGAGTTACATACAGATTGAGGCTTCGATTTCATCAACTTTGTTGCAATAACCATACAACCACGGTCTTTAAACAACGAGAAAATCTGATAAAACATCACGCACTCAGTTTCCCATCGCTACGTTTATTATACTTTTTATCTAAGAACATATTGTATGTGTGGAGCGAGTGAACAGTTCTGCACATTATCAAGTTACTAGCGCTAGTAATTTGCGGGAAGAGCATAATTTAATTGAACGAGGTTCAAACTGTCTGTACAGTTGCATCAAGAAGTCTAACAAAGACTAATTAAATAAGTATGTGTTAATTATAACGCTACTAAGTGATTGAAGTGAACAGTTCTGCACACTAACAAACTACTGGTACTAATAATTTGTTATAATCGAAACAAGATTCAAACTGTCTATACAGTTGCATCGAGAAGTCTAACAAAGAGGATCAATTAAATAAGTATATGTTAATTATAACGCAACTAAGTAATTAAAGTGAACAGTTTTGCATACTAATAAACTATTGGCGCTAGTAATTTGCTAGAATCGCAAAAGTTAATTGAACAATGTTCAAACTGTCTATACAGTTGCATCAAGAAGTCTAACAAAGACTAATTCAATAAATATATGTAAATTATAGCGCTACTAAGTGATTGAAGTGAACAGTTCTGCACACTAACAAACTACTGGTACTAATAATTTGTTATAATCGAAACAAGATTCAAACTGTCTATACAGTTGCATCGAGAAGTCTAACAAAGAGGATCAATTAAATAAGTATATGTTAATTATAACGCAACTAAGTAATTAAAGTGAACAGTTTTGCATACTAATAAACTATTGGCGCTAGTAATTTGCTGGAATCGCAAAAGTTAATTGAACAATGTTCAAACTGTCTATACAGTTGCATCAAGAAGTCTAACAAAGACTAATTCAATAAATATATGTAAATTATAGCGCTACTAAGTGATTGAAGTGAACAGTTTTGCACACTAACAAACTATTGGTGCTAATAACTTGCTAGAATCGCAAAAGTTAATTGTACAAGGATCAAATTGTCTATACACTTGCATCAAGAAGTCTAACAAAGTCTAACAGAGACTAATTAAATAAGTATGTGTAAATTATAACGCTACTAAGTGATCGAAGTGAACAGTTCTTCTCACTATCAAACTACTAATCACATAAGATTCAAAACTGTGTTGTTGCATCACCAAGTATAACAGAGACCAATTAAATAAGTATTTGTTAAGTTGTAACGCTACTAAATAATTGTGCTTCCTTATAATCAGTAATTATACCAATTAGAGTACAGTCCGACATCATCGTTCAATTTATTATTATTAATTGTGTTGTTGGTTTAACGGAATATGAATATAAAAAAGGTAACAGTGTAACTTACATAGATAAAACGTTATTATTATTCATTGGAATGAAGTCTTTACGTTCTAGAAGCGTCGGCCAAACTTTGTGCTATCTATATAATATAATTTTTATAATGATTGGTTAAGTCTTGTAAATCTTTATACAAACAACATCTCCCACGGTAAACCTATAGCAAAACTTTATATATATTATTATTTTGGTGTACCTATACACCAGGACCCTTATTCTGAATATCATATTTTAAAATTCAATTTATTGAAAACAGTGAACAAATTCTATCCAATTTTCCAACCGTTCTCTGCGGTTTAGTCAAAAATATTGGTTTTTATACGAATCGTATTTTACATTGTATTTTATAATTACGAGAACAACAAATAATTACATCTAAATCGCTCTAGATCGGTATCAAGAGTTTTCAAGTTACATAAAGCGGCAATTCATTACATATGAAGTAGATAGACAGATAGTAAGGAGAACAAAGATGTTTATAAAATAAAATAAATAATGTAGGTAACTGTTATGTATTGTATGCCTGGAGATATAACTCTCTAAAGAGTTTAGAAATGTTTGTCTGGTAATTTGTGTTTATGGATGACTCACAAACTACTGACCTCATTTTGATTTAACTTCGCATGTTTATAGCTTATTATTAGCTTATTGTCTTAATCAACATACACGATACTTTAATTTGAATTTATTTTTAAGAGTACAAATTTTGTCGAAATCGTATTATGATGCAGCAGACGAAGACGCGGGGAACATCTAGTTAATAATAGAACAAAAAATATACTATACAATAATCATTGAGAGTAAAATTATTCATGCAATTATATTGAAATTACAAATCGATACTGAAGACGATACGATTATTTTCTTTCCAAGAATTTATTTATTTTTCATCGATGAAATCAACTCTTAAGATGATAAGTAACTATATTTTAGTTTGGGTCTGTTTATGTAATTTATATAACTAATTATCCTCAAACATGTATTTGGGTATGTCGATTGTGGAAAAAACATCCTGGGGCAAAATCCCAGCGGATAAAGTTTGGGACCGACGAACGAACGACGGACGAACGTTCGATAAAAGCATATGTACACTTATATTAATTAAATTATTATTAAATATCCAATATAAGCACTTAATTATATTTTATTGCTAAATTTGTATGCTATTGTTCGAAACTATACTTCCCGTTGATTAGGTTTGTAACATTCTAAGAAGTTTTACCACAATTTGACAATAAATAACAACCGCGCCGGATAATACAGAAATATTACGATTGTAATTAATTTTTCTAGAAAACGATAGTAAAAAACGATACCGAGAACGGAAACGGTCGATAAACGTTCTACTTTACTAAGTACGAGGCGGATAATAATTTTATTACGATTCAAAATTATCATATTTGTAATATAAATGGGAATAGACGTCATTAAATAGGTATGATTAGAGTTTTTCAGTGAACAGCGGCGGCGGCGACCGTGAAATGACTGTCCGTGGAAAAGTAAGCGTTCGCGTTTTTATCAGCAAAAATGTTTATTTATTTGATCTTTGTATGTCCATCACGCTATCCCTCAGTGTCCGTGTTCCTGCAAACGGAGAATAAATATGACGTTGTAATTAATGTCGATTTAAAAACCACGGAAGCGTGAAATCGAACGGCTTTCTTGGATCTTGGACTTCCATGGCCTTCTTGACCTATGCTAGTTATTTGAACGGTTTTTTGTGATGAAACCATTAATTGTATGTATCCATATATAATACTTTCAAATACAAAGAGAGAAATGATAATATTATATTAAAGAGGTTGACGTTTTCCGAATAATAATAGTAAAACCGTATAACTTATTAATATTTCTTTACTGTTGGTAAAAGTCTGAATCTAGTTGTACCACGCACAAAATCTTTGAGAACAAATTAAATGATAATTATTTGATAACAGAATAAATTTCATTTCAAAGTCGTATTATCGACTTTACTCGAATACTTCACAGACAATATTTAGTCCAATGCTCTTCACCTTGCCAGCTGACCTTGACTATTGTGATAATTTCGTTTGACATTTGACCTCTAGCAATTATGATAAGATTTTTTTTATATATAATTTAATAATTCTTATTACATTAAGTCCATGAGAGTCTCTGTACTGTGACGTTATAATAATTGTAGTGCTCCATGCACTTTTTCTTCACCCATTAGCTCTGTTTACGAGCTTACTACGCATGGCCGACTCGGTGATAATAAGTTTCTCAATTTTAAATGTAAAAAATGCCAATTTTTATTATTTATATCAATAACCACGTTTATACGTTTGTGAATTATCAATGTACTTTTTTAATATAAATTGTGTCATTTAAATCTTATTTTAATGCAACCAATGTTTTACAATATCATTAAAGATATTAGGTCAATGTGTGACCATCGTTCAAGCACTTGCATAGTGTGTCACGAGCCGTCGCTTCTTCTGTCTGATCATCCAGATTCAGTGTCTTCTACACTTTTATGATATTATATCATGATCATTGTATAAGAAAGCCGTTTTAAAAAAAGAAACACTACAATATTAATTCCCTGTTCTAATATATGATATAAATCAATTAATCTAAAAATACAATCAATTAGTCTAAAATTAACGATAGATCAAAGTCTTCAAGTAACTTGTGTTTGTTGTGATTATGACTGATATTAATTTAATTGTTTATTACGTAATAACGAAAGTCAATTTTGCACCATAAGTTTCTTTTAGTTTATTTTATTTCTTTGTTTAACGCTTCGTCACCTGCGTTCCAACATAATGTATATATTACTTACCTAAAAGTAATTATAGTCTGAGTGTTTCCAGTTGACTGGTACCTATGGGGTAGTATCGAATCAGATTTGACTGGGAAAGATACAATTCTTTTTAGAAGATACAGTAAAAATATTGATATACATAAGTGTGTTTGATACATAAATTCTAACTCAGTTAAGACCCAGCGACTTTACCCCTCTACAAAGACCTTCATACTCCTTACAGAAAGGCAAAAAAGTATGAAATACGACCGCAATGCGTCTGCAACTATCCTTACTTTGCAGAAGTTCATTACCAAGTACCATTGGATATGGAACAGGATATTAACCCATAAGTATCAGACACTTATATATTTTCCAGAGAAAAATGTTTGTAAACGTCTAAAACGCTTCCATGATTAAAAAAAAAATCTGTATTTAGCAAGCGTGTAGCAAGCGAATAGTATCAGATTGATTTATCAAATTTATTTTAAATTACAAATAAAAAGTGATTAGCTTTCATAAAATATATAAAAATAAAGCTGTCCCTATCCTATACTACAATATATCACTAAAACATTCTTACAACTAACACTCTTTTCTAAATTTTTAGGAATAATCCAATAGATGTAATATTGTTTTATCTTTATATATCATATTCACAATACATTATAATTCAAAATATTTAATCTATCATCAACACCCAATATTATCGTGAGCACATATTAATAAGATTATTTTAAAGCAAACGCAGAAAAATACATTTTTTAAACTCAAAAAAATAGCTATTTTAAGAACAATAACTACTTATCACATCACCCCTGTCTTCCCTCTAGTACTCCCTAATTTGCCATGTATAGCTATAGCAATGGCGGGGAGTTCATTTTGAAAGGTTAATATTATAGAAAAAAAATCATTAACAGAAACCTACTCAATAATAAGGATTTTTAAACAATTTAGTTTATTACTTCACCCGTACCTACCTACTTGTACTTACTTATTTAAGTAAGACTTTTCCTCTGAGTTCTATGAAATAGGTATAGGAATTATTTTTTAATTACATTCTGCTTCAAATAAATGAAAAATATTATTTTAATCGTAAATAAACAAACAATACGAACTATTTTTTTATAACCAGGTCTTAGATTAGGTGATGCATATATTTTACACTTTTCTTAGATTAAGTGATTCAATTATTATTTCCTACCTACTACTACTACTACTATTATTTTTTAATAAATGCTCATTTCATAATTGATTAAAGCAAGAAAATGATATTTTTTAAGAGTAAAATTATATTTCTACATGTAGGTTTATAAATACCTGTATATTACTACCCAAACACATCTATAGAAGATAGCAAATATCTTAAAATGTAAGAAATACTCAATTGAGAATACCTATGGCAGGTTAATAGTATGTGGTTGCCATATATGGGGTTCAGCTGTAGGCTCTATATTAAGTAGCGTGCGAGATAAATAGAGATGTATCCGATATTGCAAAAGGTTTCCAGAGACTGTGTCGGGCTACTCATCAAATATACATAACATATTATTCCGCAGTTTTCAATAAAATTGAAAATGTCAATATCGAAGTAAAAAAATTATATATTTTTTTAATTAAGAATAATACACAATACCTACCAACCTACCTACAGTTTAGGTATGCTAGTAGATATTGTGTGTACGTTACCGCAATCATTAATAATAAATAATTTTAAAAATAAACTTAGATGTATTATCATTTATTCGAGGTTTTTATAATCTAAATCCTCACGAAATATAATTAACATTGCATTACGGTTTTGACAGAAACAAAAAGTTTACGAATGTATTATAAAGTGTTTCCAAATAATATGTGCGCTATAAATGTGTCCATTATCTCTAAATGTAAAAACTTTACCCATTCCGTAGAGTAGGTATGCGATACAGTAGGTCCGTACACGCCGCGTATCCTCTATTCGGCCAAAGCGAACCAATTACTGACGTATAGTGTCGCCAAGTTTCAGTAAAACGCATCGTAAAGCGCGATATCCCGCAGCGAGAAAGCTTTATTTTCCTATAAAAGCGTTTTATCCATATATAAAAGCTTAAATCCGCGCGGAGCTTTCTCCCGCGGCGAGTTCGCAAAAAGAGCATTAGCGCGGCCCCGAGCAACATGGCAGCGGCACGCCCCCCGCGTAGCGCCGCGCCGTTGGCCAGCCCGCCGCCCGCGCGGCGCCGCCTCCGGGCCCGCGGCCGCGCCCGCACCAGTCGCGCCTGACACCTCGCGCCGGACGCACGTGCACTCGGTCCGCCTTCCCTCTGACACGAGAACACCCGCGTACCGCGTACTTCGTTGAGTTATTTGTGTTGTGCAAACGTTCCGGACGCGAACAATACTCGCACCTGTGATCTAGTTCGGCGATGGTGAGACCGTCGGAGGCGTCGAGTTAAGCCGTCCGACGTGTGATGTGCCGAGTGCGGTGACGGGCGCCGTCGAGCTGGGGGCCGAGGTGGAGGTGGCGGTGGGCGGGCGGTGGCGCGCGGCGCTGGCGGCGGCGGGCGGCGCGGGCTCCGGCGCGGGCTCCGTGATGACGGTGCAGCGCGAGGAGCGGGACGCGCGAGCGCCGCGCACGAGGTTCATGATCACGGACATCCTGGACGCAGCGCCCAGGGACCTCAGCGCGCATCGGGACTCGGACTCCGACAGGTCCGCCACGGACTCACCAGGTCAGTACGCGATAGCCTTTGTACCGTTATTTAAAATAGTCTCTCTGATCAGAAAACCCAGATATCAGTGTTATAATCAACATGTAGGGTGTTTACAAGTGTTAAGTCTTTATGAAATATTTTTCAAATGAAATACAAATAGATAACTTGCAAAATTAAGAATAGTTTTAAAAGATATGGACCATCGTTGATGGCAATGATAGTGTTTTTCTTGTTGGGTTGCAGTTGAATACAGTTTACTTAGGTACAATAATTCTAAGTACGTTCATGCTGATGCAACATTGTAGGAAATAAAATTAAAGATAATTAATATAGAATCGTATTAAATTATTATATCTTTTACATGCTAATTAATAAATTGTACACACTTGTCACAAACGTAAGTGATAATTACAAAAATATCTAGAATGGTAAGCCAAGAGTGGTTGCCACTCTACCGTCTTAGAAAAGAGTTCAACGAGATTCGTCTACCTCATTTAGACTGTCCGATTTAAATACGTCCTAGACACAGATAGATCATAATATAATAATAAACAAATAAATATATAATTTATGTATTAATTGAAGCTATGAGCTGACAATAGCGGGAAGGGTGATAGCGATCAGTCACGCGAGTGGCGTCGCCTCGAGATTGCTTACAATTAACAAACAGCACGGCGCTGTTAACACAAACGATTTAACAGACCATATTCTTAATTCATTTTTTATTTCACCTTCAGGTGTATTGATAGTGTCCCGGTTTTTAATGTTTATAATATAATAATAGTGATAATAAAATGTCACATTCGTACTTTTAATATAAGCATCAGTTAAAAAAAAGGTTTAAAATAAAACTAATACCAAATCGACCTCGAAGCGTCGGGTGCAATCTGATCCGAGCACAGATTTGTCAAACCCGGGACCAAATCACTTCGGTGTAACAAATCTTGTTTGACTTGTTCATGGATTTTTAATTTAAAATTAACAGCTAATATTTTATTTGTAGTCGATTTTTATGTGTTTATTTAAATCAATATTGAATCATTAACATAGCATAGTAACATTTTTATTTATAATAATCATTTTGATATACAAATATAACTATTATAACTTATTTTTAGACACACACACACACACACACACACACACATCTATGTCAGTCTAATGTTAAATGTCATTCATAATTTAATTTATAGAACAAATACATTTAAATTATACATCTCATCTCATATCTGGGAACTTGTTTTATTGCCTTGACTGGTTTTGATTATAACAGTAGTGATTGGATCAAATTAATATGTACTGTGGTACAAAAAAATTTACTGTACTATATATAATATAGTACATAAATATTTAATAATTTCATCGTTAATTTTTTATAAAAATATTAAGTTTGAATTTTGTATCTTGTTATGTTTAAAAAAAACTATTAAAATGTATTGTTTCAAACCTCCATTATTGTTAAGTTAAGTTAAGTTTGCATAATCAGTGTATTAACGGTCGTTAATCTGACTTGTATATCTTAATTTAATCGCTCTTCAAACTAATTATCTTATCTCAGAATACCTTATCATTTATTTAAGCTAATTTTTGTTATACGTCTCTGGCACCGTGTATCTTTAATTATAAATAAAATTAACACTAAAATAAATGATGATAAATTGTATTAAACATTCGAGTGTTTAATTCCCAATCGAGTTACCCCGATAATAGACGAGCCGATAAAACCCGAAGCGTAAAATAAATTAAATAATAAAAGTAATAATGGCGGCGATAAATACTCGTTGGAAGACTCGGAGATAAGCCCTTATAGAACGAAATTAATCCCCGCTGAAAGGCCTCGTTTAGAAAAAGTGACGTCATAATCAGCTTTTTGTCAAATGTCAAGTTAGTTCGCTTTAAACTTTAAACGGGTCGTCCCATTCCGTGAATATTCACGGTTCGCACCCGGTACAGTCGCGCACGCAGCTCTAAAAAAATATATTTAATATTATTACATTAATATTTTCGACTTGATTTTTAAGTATTCAACCTCCGCACGTAACTATACAAAACTTTGTAATATTAAATATTTACATAGTATATAGTTTATGCCAATTCACATTCATAATGTAGACCCAACTGACAATCTATGAGGCAATTAATCTTCGCTAATAGTATCCCCGATCACATAATTAAACCTATTACTTAGTAAAACCTATTGAAAACAACTAATTACTTCGATTTACCTCCATAATGGTGTTTTTTACACACCGCTGTAATAGCTATTGTTAAACAACATTTCTGTACTGAACATACTTTTTATTGAAAACAAACCGTTCATAATACAATAATTATTTAACATATAACACTTCTGTACCTGTATACCCTTTGAGGCACTGGGTCGTTGAAACGTCAAACCTAACCTCAGATATTGCTAAGCTGCTTAGCATACCTCGTTTTAATTGACGCACACAATTTTAAACTTTAATTAACTCAATATAAGATTGATTTTCAATATAACAGTGTGGTGACATTTGCCATCTGAAGCGACAATTCTTTCGTCACATCAAATGATAAAATCAAAACTTTTTAGTATGACAATAAATAGATTAGGATTTATATAAATAGGGCCAGTCCTCTCATAATACGGCTTCTATTCGAGGCTTTGTGTCTCACTTGACAGCGATGTGAGCTGTGAAATTGAGTTCGATTTAATATCAAGGTACGTCTTAAGACTTTTGAGATTATATTTTTTTTTATACGGATCTATTTACAGTTTCATTTGTTATACTAATGTTGAAATTGTCGTGCCACTGGGTGATAACTGAACTTATTTTGATGATGTTTATACTTATTATATTTTTATTTAACTAGCTCTGCCCACGACTTGGTTTATAAGTAGCCTAATCATCATCATCACCCGCCAGTGACAGTAGTGTTAAAATCAGTGCAGCTTTTTTAGAGATCAGCCGACACAAACAGGCAGACAGACAAAGAAAAAAAAAATCATATGCATTTAGTGAAAAGCTGTTAATTTTGAATTACAAACGGACACTTCAATTTTATTTATATGTATATATAAAAAATGGTATTTGATTAACTTTTATTTTATTATTTTTTATTTTTGGTAAGTTTTTTACATGTTACTTTGAATTATAGTTTATAATACCAAGAAGAGGGAGTACATCAAACGGTAGGAGAGTGGGAGAGTGAAGGCACCGCGTAATGGACTCTGATATTTGAATGTCCACTTGACTTCTCTGAAACTAACGGAAAATACATAATTTTTCATACGATTTCACATTGAAATATACACAAAGTATACGATCTAACCAATCCGTGTCTTAAATAGAACCAGTTGACTCAGATATTTATGAGAAATAAATAAAAACAAAGTAACAGAAATACAACTTAACACAAAGTAATATAAATATAAATTTTATATATACATGTAGTTCATGATAAATTTATTTTTATTATTATATAATGATCACCACACTCATGCCTTGTAACAACGATCTAGAATACTAATCTTTAGTATATTAAAAATACAATTTAAAGTAAGAATTACATGTCAAAATATTAAATACAAGCTTTGAATACGTCTTCGTTTGTACATGTTTTTTAAAATAAAAGTAGCCTAAGTTACTCTTTATAACAGCTATTTGCCTGTGAAAGTCCTATCAAAATTGGTCCAGACGAGATTAGCCGAAACAGATAGGCAGGCGGAGAAAAATTAATATATATATATATATATATATATACATATATATATTCGTTTAGTGAAAATCTGTTAATTTGGAATTACAAACAGACACCTAAATATGATATATGTATATATATTTCATAATACAATTGTTTATTAAAAAGTAATGTAATAAAAATGTAATTAGAGTTTTCTAATTGGTATCGTGGTACACATCGGGACGTTGCACTATTGTTTGGTGATTATTAAAGCGATGCAGTCACTAATTGCGAGAAAACTAAGTTGAATAACACTAGTTGGGTGTAACTAGAGCAGTTTGCTACTCGTATCAGTGCTTGCGTAAGAGATGGTATCCTACTGTTGTGATACAAAATTGCTTTTAATTCATGAGATAATCAAAAAATTAGTTTTACATTTTACTTTCGTTTCGTTTTTGATTATTAATTAATTAATTGTAACTTTCTTTATTGTTTTGAGGTTTAATTTATGTTACGTTTGTGTAGTGGTCGAATGTGAATCGTTTTCTGAGATTGCATATTGCGCCGATCCCAAATATTTGAGATAGATATTAATGATCTACAAATTTGTGAGACCTTATTTACATAAACATTGCACACACATACAATATTATATATACAAATACATTACACACACATACAAAGCTTATTAAATTTGCTTTTATTCTATTGTTAAAGTAATTAATTAATTACAAGTATTACTGTAATTAAAAATATATTTCATATTATTTGTATAATTATATATTTATTTTAATTCCGGTTGGATGTCTTAGTTTTTAAACCAGTAAAAACAAGACTTATATTTAATAGACCTCATTTAATCAAGGACTTTTTTGTCCAATTGTTTAATACAGTATTTAAAAATAAACTGTAAAAGTTAACTTAAGTGTAAATAAGTTTATTTTAACTTAAATATTTAGCCCTTACAAGCGTTAATAATTTTTTTCTTACAAAATATCATTTGACCTATTTTTTACATTTCATTTGAAAAACCGTTTCTCTTTGATAGTAATCTTAAAAATTCAAGTAATTACGAGTTGAGTTTTGTTCCCACTCAGTGGCGTATTAATAATATAATATATGCAATAAATTATAATATATGTGTAAGGTTACCTTGTGGTTTGGTTTATTAAGTGTTGTTATATTTGGTTTATACGAAGGTCTTGTTTATTTGAACTGCAGGTAATATAATGAAATAGATACAGCCTGAAATATATATATTTTTATACATAATACATATATATATATATATATACCTATCACTACATTTAACAGAATCAACCTTTTAACTCTGTTTTTATCATAATACAGATAAGGATTTTTATTCAGACCTCAAACTTATAATATATAAGATTACATTATAAGTTTGAGGTCTAATAAAAATATATCATGTAATGAAAATATGTCTAAATTATGACAACATTAATTAATATTACATTTTTAGATATAGTTTCATTTGAGCTAAAATATATATAAATATTTCATATCAAAATATTATTGTGTTTAAATTTTGCTGTAATGTATATACAGACAGTCAGTCAGTCAGTTTGATACAACCAGCTCTCTCTGTCACCTTGCAATAATAAGTAAAGTGACCTTAATCCGTAGATTGATTCTTGTAACGATTGGAGTGTTTATAAATCAATTAAATATTCTCGGAACCAATGAAGCAAGCGACCAACTTAATATTCAATTAGCTTACCATATCTCGTACGTGGGATGTCCTTTGATATCCTAATGTACGGACAGACGTATTATAATTACATTAACGTGCACGTGTTGTTTGTATACTTGTTTGTTCTAGCGACTTTGCTCGCATAGCCATGATGGGAGAAAAATAAATGTATATATAATAAATCTGTAACTGATCGCTGTGCCAGAAAGACGTTTAGGTAAAATCATTACGGGTCTTTAGTAAGTAAAACAATATATTTTTGAATTTTTCTCTGTTTTTTTTTTGTGGGTTTTTGGGTTTTTGTGGTGGAAAGGGTTATTTGATTTTAATGTGGTTTCAACGGATGTATTTTAATAAACTTCACTTAACATTCAGTGTGTTTTATTTAATTTGATGAACAAATAAAAATATATTTCATTAAAAAAAAAATACATTTTTTTACGTTACATAAAAATATTATTAAGTAACAATTTTGTTGAATTTTCTAAAACTTTAACTATGTAACTACAATCTGTAAAACACATTCCTCGAGAACAAAGTCATGAGGAAAACTTGTTATAGATGTGTCAAAGAGTGTCCGATTTTGACATTTTGGTTTAGATTATGAATTGTCTATGATACGGGGATCTCCAACCATTGTCTGACGTTTCATAAGACGAATGAACAGGCAAGGTGTATTTTTATAGATTATGTTACAACTTTAAAATATTTAAAATATTATAAATATATAATAGCATTGAAGAAGGAATGATTGTGAAAAAATGTCAACCTTTATAAAAAAGTATTAGCAAAAGCCATTATTATATTATTTTATATTGTCCATATTAATTAGTTATTCTTTAACTAACTCCGGAATATTGTAATAATTATTTTTATAATTGTAATTAATAATGTCATGATTAAGTTATTAATGATATTAATGATAATATAATATTTTCTCAGTTTATTTTCTTAAAGGATAGGTTTAATATATTATATATTACGATATAATCTATAGTTTATACATTATATATGTAAATACTTCGTAGTTTTACATATTATTATTTTGTGAAAATTTTTAAATATTCATAGAGGATTGTATTAGAGAAACATAAAACAAAATATATTATTAATTTTCATTTATTTAAGTATTTTATTCTATTCTAGTTCGCTCGTACGGAATATGTTTTTTTTAAGTAAGAGTAGTTATAACATTAACTATCCGTCAGTGAAAGTCCTGTGTCGGTGAAAATCGGTCCTACCGTTTCAGATATTAGTCGGAAGAAATAAACAGACAGACAGCTAAAAATTTATAAAATATATTTTTTATGTAAGTACTGTATATATTTTCATATGCATTTAGTAAAAGACTGTTGATTTGCAATGACAAACAGACATGCTATTAAAATTTAAATAATAATAATTATAGGTCAGCAGTTTTTATTTACAAATATATTTAGATTTAAACCAAAAAGTAAGTTTCTCTTCAGTTTAAGTTATACATAAATATTATTTCTTTTATGTGAGTTTCGCATGACTGGTTCACGAGCTGGCGACATTTTGTTAATTAATTTAGCAAACATAAATTCTCACAGACTATGTTTTAAAATTACCTATTAGCAGCATATCAGCAAAATAACCAATATCTTCAATGCAGATCTTTATATCGTATTGATAAAGTTAATGGCACCTTGTCGTTTATAGTTACATTATTGCCACTAATGATAATAATTTTCACGGTCGAACGAACACAGTTGGCGGTTGGACCTTATTACAATAATTTAATGGGACCCTAATGGTCTTCGGTCTATCATAATTACACTAAATATAAGCTGGGGTGCCCGAAAATCGCCACTTCGTTGTAACGTTGTGAGGAATCGAGTAACGAGTGTTATGTATCATTGCGTAACTTCCTTAATGATCAGCTCCGCTTGTAATTTGACTCCTGTCATTTTTGAATAAACATACAAGAATACAAACATTTTCAGCATATCTATAAATTTTTACTATTACGAATAATGCTAATGATATTTTACTTTTGAGACCAGAACGGTTTTGTAAGAGATGTTTCTTAAGAAAACCTAAACTTAATCTTATGTATTGTCCTAAAATACCGTCAAATGTTATATTAAATGGTTGTGTGTAAGAATGTATAATTCGCGTGTCAGTAAATAGCAGACAGTAAGTAGGCTTAGTGCCTGGGTGGCAAACCGCAGCTCACACTTGGGTGGATAATGCACGTTATAGCTATAATCCCGTGTCGTATTTATAATATTGAATTTTTCATAAAATAACGACTTTTCAAAGCCTTTTTGTAAGTCTTTAACATCATAACATCACTTTATGTAGACAATATTTTCAGAATATTTCAAATAATTAAAATCTTATTTTATTATTACAAAATGATACAAAATAGTAAATTATATATAATGTTTACATATTTATATTATTTTTACATGGTATTAAACTATAAGATGACATATAATAAAAAATATTTCTTTAACAAAATGTCGCTTTAGTCTTAACTCCAGACATATCTTATCTAATTAAAGATTTATTAAATATAATAATACAAATAACATATTAGTAGTTTTTATTTTAAATAATGGTCGTTTATAACAAAGTCGGAGTGCGGTCTGTGAAGGAAGTGCGACCGCGAAGCCCTACGACGCGAGTCTCGAGACAAGTTGCTTTGGTTACAAAGCTTTGGATTACTACCTAAAATGCCCTTCTTATGGTCGACGTTTTATTTTTATATTTAATTTTACTATTATTATGAAATAAATAGCCTTTAGTAGGTACTTAACTAAAAATAATTTTAAAATTATACAAATACTGATAGGAAAAGGAACAGAGTTTATTTTTAACAATATTTTATTTGTTAGGTCATTTTTTAGAATTGAGAATAAGGTAAAAATGGAATCAGTATTTTTAAGATTTTATCTTTTGTATTTAAGAAGGTATTCTAGTTACTATTCTTCTCTGTTTCTAGTTTTCTCTTAAATTGTTTTCAATATATGTTAATGAAAAGGAAGAAAATATTAGGATCGAAATATTTATACAAGAAAATGTTACTTAATACAACTCCATTTAAAATTCCACAACAAAAATACAATACCAAATTTTATACAAATAATAACAGATATAGCTTAGTGTTTTTAATAATAAAAAACCATACACATTACACTTAAATATTCTTAAAGCGTCAATCATATCGTATATCAGTGTTATCGACATTTTAATGGTTAACTTAATATTCAATATTTAATTTTCGATTAACTGCCTCTTTTCCAACCTCTGTCCGATTATAACGAACTGATTAATTAATAATCTTAATTAATGAGAACTCTCTGTTTAATCAGATGTCATTATACCATTTAAATATGTGTATATATGTAATTATATCTATGACTTTTATTTGTAGGTGTGAAAGATGACTCTGATGATGTATCGAGTAAGTCGTGCAGCGACGCTTCAGCGCTGGCCAAGAAGCAGCGGAAAGCAAGAACCGCCTTCACGGATCACCAGCTTCAGACCCTGGAAAAATCCTTCGAGAGACAGAAGTACCTCAGCGTGCAAGATCGCATGGAACTTGCAGCGAAGTTAGGTCTCACCGACACGCAAGTGAAGACCTGGTACCAGAATAGACGGTGAGATTCTTTTAATATTAATAGGTTTAAATCACGTGAAATGCCATCCTTTATGCATTGTATTAAAAATAATAAGAATATTCAAAATATAAAACTCGAACCTGGACTTTTTCACATGCATAGCGCACTGTAAACTGAGCTATCGAGTTGCTACTTTACTTAACTTATTTAGTTAAAGAAATTGCAATAAGATCTTCATAATAACCTAAGTTAATTATATGTGATTAATATAATCTGTGCGTTATCATCAACTGTTTCAACTAACATCTTACGTCCTTTACGTAATTCCTAGAAGTAGTCTTGAGAAGCTGAGTTTATAAGAAAATCATGGGAAATGTTATTAAATGTTTTACCACCAGCAGTCATGGTTTTATAACACTAGCGACGTGTAAGAGGTCTCGACTGAAGAAAGCAATTATATCTTGCTACTAGATAACGTGGCAAGTGACAAGCGATAAGCGATATATATATTTATTATCCACTTATATTTATACCTTACCTGTATATATCTTAAAGATCATCGAAAATAACCCATGTTTTTGACATTTAGACAAAATATCGTGTTTACAGTCATATCTGGATGTAGTCACGTTAATGAAATCGGAATTTGCCTGACTAGTGTCAAATGCACTCAATAATGGCATTTCACGCTGCACCATGCACCGATCGTGATTGACCCCGGATGGATTTGAAATTAGTCGGGCAAATACCAATTTCATAAACGTGAGTACACTCGGGTAGATATGTATAGTTTTAAAAACGCTTTCATCGTTAAACTTAAACAGAATTTTTACCAACTTCGTGAGACAGTACGAGTACAGTCGAGTCATCGTACTGTAAACATGTTAAATATTACTTGTATACACATCTTAATTAAATATGTAAAAACTGTTTTTTTATTTAATATTTAATAAGAAATCTTAAAACAAGTATAAGTGCAGTGTCTAAGTTAAATCTAAAGTGTTATATCTTTAAAGCCTTCGTACAAAGGATTCAATATTCATTATAAATCACTTAACAAGTTTTTTGTCGCCTGTACCCGGGGCGGTTATTTCAAAAACAAACGTCGGTAATTAGACGTTTGAGGCTCCTCTGGAGATGTTATAAAAAACGGCAGTAGCTAAAAACTAAATGAAAAAATCTATAACGCTCAAAGCCTTTTTGATCCACTGTTTATTAAGTATACTTTTTATAATAATTAAGGTATGTATAATACTAATGAGTTTCAATATTTCTTTATATATCAGTAAAATACTGTTGTAGATACATCAGTTTCTTATTATGTACGTCTAAGGCAATTAAAATTATAAATAAACATAGAAATATAAATAAAGTTGCTATAGACATTGTAAGGATGGAATTCAATATAATTCTTTACATTCTAGTTCAAAATAATAATAATTATTAATAAATATTTATAACAGATGTTTCCCAAAACATGTTTCTAACGCCAAATGGTTTTTCTTTTGTATTAGTTTAAATAAAATCAATAGCCGTGTCCACCGCGAGGCGAGGCGAGGCGAGGCGAGGCGCCGCACAAGATGTCCTCCGCCCAGTCTACGATTTTTTCCTAAATTTTTTGTTTGGTTTTCAATAATTTCTACTAAACCAATGTTTGGGTTTCGATTATTTGGTTGTAAAGGGTGTGAAATTGAAGTTAATTGGTGAATTTAATAACTTTTGTGTGCGGTCAGTTTGTTTTGATTATTTAAGAAATTTGTTTCGGCTAAGTGTTACACATATACATAAGATATTTTATTATTTTAAAATCATATCATAAATATTACATTTCCTTGTGTTTTATAAATTTTATAAGTAATCCGAATATAGATTAAAGGGAGGCTTCAGGTGAAGTTAATATGACAAAGGCTTTGATATTAATACCGCGTTCACCGCCGGCTCTTGACCGGGAGCAAGTCATCCTCGGGCCGGCGCCACCGCACAAAGCCACCGACCAACAAATTGATGCCTCTCCACAATCACTCACCATTTTATTTACTTAATTGTTTTTTAAAATTATTTCTGATATCCATTTTGAAAGTAATAAAAAATGTTCGAATCAAACCTGAACGCATCCGGCCGATAATTGGTTATCTTGTTAATGTTTTATTACATGATTCAGGGATTTAAGAATCGTAAGGAGTAATGCGAAATGATTCTGTGATTGTTGATTCTTAGTGGTAATGGTCCGGGGCTGTCCGGGGGCTGTCCGGGGACCGTTTATCGTCGTTTACATCGCGACTTGTAATCCTCTACGATTATCTAATGACGCACTCTGTAATGACACACGGACATGTACGCTCGCGTCGATAACTTATTAGCGCTAAATTATATATATATTAAAATATTTATTTTATTTTTCTCCTAAAATTATATATTTTTTTAATATACATTGTTCTTTATTTCTAACACGAAAAAATATAAGTATAATTATATTATAGGCTTAAAATGTAAATAAATTACTGACATCTAACAGTTGGTTACATAGGTTCATATTATGATATAGTTTTTATTCAATAGTGTTTCTTTTTAACAAGAAATTAGTAAGTATTTACGATGGTATATAAATTTATTTACAGTATATGTAATTTCATGGGTAGTTAGTAAAAATATGTGTCTGTTACAAGTTTTGTGGCAAATTTTGATTTACATTAGGTTTGACAGAATTTTTTATATTAGAAAAAAATAATTCTTAGTGTTATCTATGGCTTACAAATCTTATTTTAAGTCATTGAAAATTGGTTAATAATTAAAATTAAAAAAAATAGATAGATTTTTTTATTTTAGCGGATTTGTTAATGGAATATAAATAATAAATCAAACAAGGTCATAATAACAAATGCAATATATTTCATAAAAAATATATAAATAAACAAACGCCGTGTACCACGCAACTGTACGTAAGGAAACAATAGATTTTTAACTAAAATGCCATACGTGTGACTGGAGGTCCCTAATGATATAATGCCAGGGTCCCAGGAGCTACCAAGAAGCAGCTAATCGCTTATGGCGAACCACTAAATTACACCTCCAGAGACACAGGATTCGAACCAAGGACGCTCGGGTCGCCTGCTTTATCATTTAGAAACTGATCATTATAGCGCTGATGCCATTTGAGTTCGTATTTTAATGGCGGATTTTGATTCCTCTTAATTCTAAGCGTATTATTATTCTACTTTTGGTATCCGTCTAGACCGTAAGACTAAATCTGTGACTAATATCGCAATTAATTTTTGATTTACGATTTGTCCTCAATCATTAGATGTTTGTGTAAATATATATTTTTGCAAATATAAAGATATTTTCATAACAATTATTTATAACCTATTTTATGAATATGGAATTTTTTTATCCTAAGTATTATATTATATTGTAATAAGGCTCAAAATTGTCTGACATATAAACATGTAGTTTTTATCGTTCTTTGTTTTGGGAACTGTAATTATTCCTAGGAGTCCTAAATAATCAAACTAGATTTCCTACACAATAATATTTTTAACGCTGAAATTACAGATATATAGATATATGTACCGTATATATTTAAACAATAAAATTCATCTTACTTGCATCGATCTTACAATTGCATAGTAAGAACCATTCTTAATCTCTTAACGAATAAAAAAGTATGTAATAACAAATAAAATATCTAAATAAACAAACACGCCCCAAGTCAATACAGAGTCGCTTAACTAAACAATTCCCACAAGAACACTAACACATATCTTGTACTTTATAAACAGCGTATAAGCCTCATTACTGTGTGAGAGCGGCTTAACAACACTCAAATTCAACCCAATACCATACAAACTAAGAAGCCTAAGTGCCAAGTGTGAACACAAACGTCGGATCGATGAAGTACTTCCACGAGCGGAATTCGCAGCACGTCTTCCAAAAACTTAAATCGAGATAAACAACCTCCTCCGCGGAGATGTCGTAAGCGGTGCCGTTTTAACGGACAATTTTAGTCTTTAACTCGACCCGTTAAGGTCCGTTTTGGGTCGGTCCGCGTGGGACACAATTGAATCAGTTCACGCAGCATCAAATCACTAAACCACTGGGCGGGGCGTAGCCAGACTCCACCGGGGAATGGGAAACAGAGATGGAGGAAACTCGTTCTTACGATGCGACGTCTGCGTCAGACAGAGAAGCACGTCGAGATGGCAGCCCGAATTTAAATGCGCTTCGAGCTTTTTGTCCGTCGCCCGAGGTTATAAAAAGAATAGTGTCATTGAGCAGATTGCCTCTCATTCAGCACTTGACAATTAAATAAGTGCTCTCGAGTGTTCCTCAGATACACCGGTCGTGTGTGTGTATGATTAATGTGGAGATACTTTCTATCAAACTCTGCCACTAATGTCCGTGTCAGCTACCGATGATTGGGGAGTATTCAAAACAAAACAGAGTCTATCTTTAAATTTTCATTTTATTCAATCACCAATTACGTGTATGTTCAATAATAAAAGATAATTTAATTTTAATTTTCATTTAAAATTATTAATTAAATTTAATATTTGATCTCGGAGTACTTTAATATGAATATATAACTAAAGGGTAGAGGACCCTCGTTAATACACATAATAGATCACAACAAAATTAACGACGTTACAATAATTTCATGAGAGACGAGCAACAAAACGTCTAAACTCCCCCTCATTTACATTTAATAAAATTAAATGATCCATTTATATAAATTAATTAACGAGGTAACCAGTGAAGCGTCTTCTAACCGCAGCGAACACAAAGGGCTCTTCCCTATCGAATAATAATGCACACAATAACTCGCCGCAAATTAATAAAAACCTCACTCGATAACAATAACCGCTTTCAAATCGACAACTGTACGGCGAAATTTAATTTTACGATTGGGGAAAAATTTTACTTTTTATTTTGACGGGTAAATTATTTTAATTTTTTCCGCGCATGAAATTTTAGTGACGTAACTAAACGTAATCGGAAACTATCGGTATTAAATAAAAATACCTAATAAACCCTTTAAATAATTTACCTAGATAGCGTACGAAAACCTAAATATAATTTTATATTTATCATATTTTTAATTGCTGGAGGTCATCAATTCTATTACATTTTATATCAAATAAGTATCTATTTAATTTAGTTCACTTACACCTAGGACATAAATAACAATGATTAAGTACATCTCTATTATTATTACAAGTTGGTACTTGGGACAGATGAAAATTACAGTTCCCCACAACGATATCTTGTAATTTATACCAATTCACCCTTTTCGGGAGAATCAAATAAATCAAATTAAACAACTCGACCACGCTCCGGTTAACACACGAGTGCCCAAGACGTTTTGTCAAATTTATTATATTATTTTTATTTTTTTATTACTTACACCATTGTGTCGTCTTCATTGTGCTCTCGAGTGGTCTGTGACAAATTTGATGACGATTGGGGTCACAATATTCTTTAGGGTTAGTGATCTATTGCTTTAGGGTTCGTAAACGACAGTTTCAAAAAATTTTTGAAGCAATTTAAGTTTGTAATGTGACATAAATGGTTTTAGTTGTTGGTTTTGCCAATAATCGACATCGATTTATTTGATTCATTGAACCATTAGGGATGAGGAACTGTTTGTACTTCCCATATAAAACCCGTGTCCTTTTCACATCGATTGGAATGCGAGGAGACCTTATAATGTTTTTATTTTGTTGATCAGAACGAAATGGAAACGTCAAACGGCCGTTGGTCTGGAGCTGCTAGCGGAGGCAGGCAACTACGCTGCCTTCCACCGATTGTGCGGAAGTTACTGGGCGGGGGTGCCAGCGTATCCCGCGCAGCCAGTTCCAAGTGCCGACATGTACTACCGCCAGGCTGCGGTGTCAGCTGCTGCAGCGGCCTCAGCGTCGGCTAACACTTTACAAAAACCTTTGCCTTATCGGTAAGTTGAAGTTATATAAATCTCGAATTATTAACATTTTCATTGATAACTCAGAAGAGCAATGTATATCGCCAAGTCCAAATTGATTTGGTTTTTAATAGAGAATTGTCTTCACAGGTTGTATCCAGGTGCTCCATTAGCTCCGGGTGTTCCTCCTCTAGGCCTGGGTCTACCGGGTCCGTCCGCGCACCTCGGCCCCCTGGGGGCGCCGGGCCTCGGAGCGCTGGGTTACTATGCACAAGCGAGACGCACCCCCTCTCCCGACGTGGACCCCGGAAGCCCAGCGCCACCCCCCCGATCTCCACGAGAACACTCTATAGAACGACGCTCCGACGACGAAGATGACGACGAAACCATACACGTGTAAATCCAGTGAATTGTGTAAAAAAATCTGATTCGAACTATAAAAACGGGTGCAATTTGTGGTACGAAATGACTTACAAGTGACTTCATCACGACGAAGACCCGCAAGTGCGTCAGTTAAAGTTATCCGGTGCAGTGAAAGTCACGAGAGTGAGCTATCTTCGTCGGAATCGGGGGACGGTACTTATTTATTTGTTGCATAAACCTTTAACGAACTTTACGTAATTATGACGTGCCGTTGATATAAATTGTTTTAAAGAACAAACATGGACTAGGGATGTCCGTAATTATGTGATATAAGATCGGATTAAAATAGAAGTAGATACTAATGTATTATATAAATAAATTTGATGTCATATAACTGATACTTGTAATTAACATAGCTTTGGAAGTTCAAAAATAGTACAAGCCGGTTACGATTCCACTGCGATTTATTTAAAAATAAATAATTCATATACATGATAAATCAGAATGTAAATTAAATATTGCTTCAGAATAACATTTAAATGCAGATGTACTTAAAATATTTTTATAAATGTTTCTTATTTTTAATATTAATTTGAAAGTAGAGACAGTTCAGAGCTATATATGACATGTAATTAGTTTACGAATACAACCGAAAATCCTTTGAAACAACGTGCAAATAAAATGTGTATAAAATGTATTAATAAATGTATGTACTTAGTATTAAATACACAAGTAAATAAGATAAGGTATTATGTATACCTGAACTATTATATACATATGGCAATGTACTTAAGCAATCCGAAATAAGACATTTCATGTCAAAATAGATTTTGTGGTGTTTTGTAATTAAAATGTTGTCAATTAACACGATGGATCTTTTATTATTTAATTATATCTTTACAACTTCCCGAGTGATAACAATATATAATAACAATTATATTTTTTTGGCCTAAAACTTTGTTATATAACGTGATGATTAAAATGTTTATACATTGGCGTCTATTAGTGTAAAAGTTAGTAGGAATACGCTCATTACAGCAGTTAGCATTGGTAATGGATACAACACGGCTTAACTTCTTACAGTCACGCCATCAAACTGACAGGATGGCTTTAAATTGTGTGTTTACCTTCATTCCACTTTCCGCAGACGCTGTCACTTACTTACAATGTGTTCGCTAATTGCAGTTATTATGATTTATACAATCGTCTTCTACTTAAACGTTTTTATCACTAATGACAGTTCGTAATCAGATAAAACGTACAAGTTATACGTAGATTTGAAACGAATAATAGATATTACACAAAATCCGTACCAAATACGGGGCGTATGTTTGCTCGTAATTACGCTATTAAATACTACGATTGCATGGTTATAATTGTTGAAAAGTAAACGGGAACAAGTGAATAATTATGACTGACATTAGCGAAACGAGGTTGCAAACAAAACGAAATTTATAACAGCTATACGACCGCTTCGCCTTTAATAAAACGAAATTTATAAACATAGTTCCCGCGTCACGGTCACTTGTGAATATTTCATTTGAATAACAAAAAATCGTATTTAGGAGCTTGATTACCTTTTGAACATTTTAGTGGGCATAAAACCTATTTAAAAAGCAATCAGTCAGCGGTTGCTGATTACTGGCGGAGCTCGAGTGGCGTGCCAGGCCACTGGCCGTGTTCACAAAACGGCGCAATTAACTACGCTGGTCCGTGCCCGCGATTCCGTGCTGATCTAATCATAAAACGACCGTTTTCTGGAATCGCCTGTACAAACTATTGCGTGTTACGTGGCGAGGGTGGCCCGGTCAAGCATCGCCGACAAGAAGGAATAATGTTTGGACTACTGATGTATTTTTATGTTATTTATTCAGGTATTTCGTGTTTGCACCTTCGGTGAGATTAGTTACGCTCAAATAAGCTCCTCTTATGGGAAACCTTAAATTTACGACGTCAGAACAAACATAAACTCAACCTTTTTGTGCGATTGTTTTATACGTTTATGTTAATTTTTTAATTAACAATAACTTGATATTAAGAGTCACGATAGTTCGTTTAATATCTCAATTAAAACCCGTGTATAATGATATGATGATAACGCAAATAGAATCGCGTTAAATATATAAGCCATTGTTTTATTACAACCATGAACGGAAAATGGACGATTAAAAAAATTTATAACATCTATATAGTCTATGCAAGTTTGAAGTGCTTATTTATAATATTATTATCATTATCTATACATATAAATAAAGTTTTAATTTATAATTACAAACAGACAGAAACAGACAGAAATATAAGTGTCTGTTTTTAATTCAAAATTAACATCTTTTCAATAAGTGCATATGTAACATGGTGCTTACATAAAAAAAAATCATTTTTCTGTCCGTCTGTTTGTTGCGACTACTCTCATAAATGGCTGGACCGATTTTAATAGGACTTTTACTGGGGGATAGCTGTTATTACAAGGAGTGACTTAGACCTTTATTTAAAAAACAATTTTTTCTATATCTTCATTGCAAAACAACTCAAATATCCATTTTTAATATTATCTATTTATTTGTTAGCACCTATAAAAATACTGGATCGATTTTGATGAAATTTTGTATGGTTATATACTATTATATATATTATAATTCTATTCAACTTATATAGTACAGATTTCACAACGATATATTAATTATAGACGAACGGACGGATATATTAAATTATATATAACGAAAAAAAATAATAATAGTCGAATACATAAGACAATATACATTATGTAATTCATTGATTAAATAGTAATTAATTTATATGTTCTATTGTATGATTTCCTTATTTACATACATATTATGCCCCGCTTATATTCTCATGGTTTTTATTATTTAATAACATGAGAATTAGGTTTAAGAATTATTATAATTATATTTCTTTGTCTTCTAACCGAGTTATTAAAGGTATTTTCTCATATTAAATCCAATACCAATGTACGGATACATTCAATTCCTTTTTAATTGTTCGTTTATTATTTGCATATATATAATATATATATTTTTAAGGGGTGTTTAGTAAATCAATGGACCCCTGTAGATGTATATCTGCGTCCGGTCGCCGGCGAGCTTCGTAATAACTCATTACTAGATATTTTAACCTTTTGTAATTAACAGATATATTCATTTTTGTTTTATTAATTGCTTTTAAAATGTTTATTTACATTGATAATATTCGTTGGTATTTATTCTTTTCGAATTAAAATGTGATTAATTTGTTAATTTTATATATTTTCAAAAACTAATTACAATAATAATTTGTTTTTTACATTAAATTAAACTCACACAAATATACAGTTATAAACGTATATATAACTATTAAGAATCTCGAAAACCCTAACAAAATACACACACACACACACACACATATATACATTGTGTATGTGTGTGTTAATAAAATATATTCATACAAAATAGAATTAAAAGCGAAACAGAATCACAATTGTTTGAGCAGTTAGTCTCGCCGCCATTGTAATTAACAGTCATTTGAATAGCAAAGCGGAATTATTTTTATTAAACGCGACCGCGATTATATCGCGTTATAACTGTACCGTTTAGTTTATTATTTATTAATATTTACATCAAATATACTGAAAATACACAAGATATATTAAAATCTGTAATATCAACCTTGAGGAGTTATTCTGATCTGAAAAATATTGGAAAAATCTTTGATGAAATTCATTGACAGCTAATTAAGTCTATCTGTATTTTTGGTGTTAGATCTTTTAGAATTTTACATAAATATTATTGAAAATCCTGTGAAAATCCGGTTATCATCACTAGTCTTAGTCTTAACTGCAAGGAAGCTGTAATTTAGATACGTTTGCGGAATCGTACTGATATTCGTTGTTTTGAAAATATAAAAGAAAAGTCACATTACGTTTTTGCAAATCCTTTGTAAAGGAAAAAATTATGAGAACTTTTTAAATTATTATTTTTAACAAATCTTACAATTTTAATATATTTTTCAATTATTGCGTAAACATTAAGTAAAATTGACTATTTTTGTCAATATAACTATAAATACATTTTCCTTCCCATACTTAATACTTGTTATATTTGTTAAAATAATAACAATTGTTACATTTGGTTGTTATGTTATTATGTTTCACAAAACACGATGAGTTATGTAAATTGTTATAATATTTTTTGCAAATAATTAACTTTAGCGCAAAACAAAACTGACTAAAAACCTCGTTATGACGCTCGTGTGAGTTTATTTGCCACTAATTACTAAAATAATTGGGGTAATTAAATAAAATGTACATTTAATTATCCGTACATAACGTGAGGGCGCTGTGACGACACATATATACATACATACATGTTTAGCTTCAAAATATTATATTAAAATAAATACTTCTACCTATGTTCTACCTTCTACCTTTAAACTTATGTTAAACTTTCTTTATTAAATATTTTCAGAGATAAAGAAAGGCGAGGAAGGAAAAGGTTTAGTTTGAATTATTTCCAAAAATCTAAAATGTATTATGTATACGATCTGTTGTTACTGAGAATAGCTGTGCAGAAAAAGCCGCGTATAAAATATAGTATGTCAATATTATTCACACATAACCTACTTATATTTTTCCATATATATATTAACAACATTACACATATTATACATATGTGGTTTAGGCATTTTTTTATGTATAATTTGGGATAATTTAAGTACTTTTTAATGTGAATTAACCATTCTTTGACGCAATTAGTAAAATGGCACACCCATACCTAATTACTTTTTACAATATTTATACAAATATTATAATAATAATAAATATAATAATTTAATCGCTGATATTTATATGTATTACAGACAGACACAAATATAAAATATAATGTATAATAATTACAAAGTACAAGCGAATCAAAACACACGCGCACACACACACACACACACACATTAGTGTTTCAATTTTATATACGTATATTATTTCAATCAAAATATTTATTGTACTGGTTCAAATAGAACCGTCCAGTATGTTTGGCTCTTCTATTATATAATTCCAGGTTGTAGTGGAGTTCAGGTTATTCTGGTCGCTTAGAACGTAACAGACAGATCGTATCGGTCAACAACTGATAATTAGTCGTTTCATTTTACGATAACACTGCACGCTGTGTGTGCTGTGTGTGCACTTTTTTGTAATTAATTCCTTTTCATCGATTTATTCGTTTTAATTGTGACTTTACATTGTTTTATGATATTTAGATATAATTTAACACTTGTAAATTCATTTCGTATGAAGATATACAATAATAATGCTGTATTTTGTTGTAGATTTAAGGTTCAAAATGAATGTAGAATTGGATTTAATTGTAACCATGACTTCGTTCGAAAATGTTCTTTAAAATATAAATAGCCTTTCTTTTATAACAGCTATCAGCCAGTGAAAGTCCTGTTAAAATCAGTCCAGCTTTTTCAAAGATTACCCGAAATATACAGAAAACAACTTTATATTTTTGTTTATGTAACTACCGTATCGTATGCATTTAATAAAAAGCTATTAATTTGTAATTACAATCAGACATTTAAATTATATTTATATGTATAGATATTAATAAATTAGCAATGGTGTATGACTATGCAGAGTAACGTATGAATTGAGGCCTTTTTCTCTGGGTGCGTCGTTTGAGTGCGCGCGCGCATTTTGACAAGCTAATTGAATAATGAGGGGAAAACTCATTGTTCTGAGAGAATTACTCGATTGTAATTCATTATGAAATTTAATTAACCGTTTTAAATTATTTATTTGACGGTCCGTGGTTTTTTGATATTCATTAATATTTAGAAAATTATTATAATAGTTTTTACCATAGAATTACTTATAAATAGCAATGTTATAGCAAATATCTTCGTATAGTGTTAATAAAGTGCTAAAGTTGAGTGATATGATCGTTTACAGAACTGTAAGTTGAACATTCATGATGGTTTGCATTGAGGTCGGAATGGTTACGTTTTGTATCTTGATGTTATCGGGTCAGCGAGCGCGTCCTGACGTGCATGCTCTAATATTAACTGGTAACAACTGAATAATATTTTAATAATATTAAATTATTTTTAAACACCAGCTAGCGAAGAAAATATCACAGAGAATATGTCTAGTCTATAGACATATAGTGAATTTTTTTTTCGTAATATCTATAAAAAATAACGCTATGAAATATGTTTACTGAGATGTAGGTGACTGTTACTTTATTTAACACAAACTTAAACTTTTAGTTCACTTAAAAAGTTAATGACTGATGATAATTGTCGCTAAACAAAAATAACATACAAACGTCCGCATTAACTTACTTAATTATCATATAAACTGGTTTTGTTTTGAGTCTGAACACATCAAAATTCTTTATGAATAATGAGGTTGAGTTTTAAGCTTCGTTACATCTTGTCAGTTGTGAGCTTTTATAAAAAATGCGTCTGTTAACTTAAATACAGACATAGGTGGTGCTAATTAACAATGGTGCGTGGGACCTTCATTCATTTATAACATAATTAATTAATATATATGTTCTATATGTTGTTTTAATATGTTAAATTTGAAAATCGTTTGTCATTTAAGATTTTAACAAAGATGTTGCGTTTTAAACAGTTAACATTATTTCAAGTTTTGGCACCTTTTTAATAATTTTCGAAATAAGCCTGTAGATGTCGCCTCCAAAAACTTTTATATATATATAGAATTCTAAATATCTCAAAGCTGGTAGACACTGTAGCTCAGTTTGTAGAGCGACGAGACGGTATCCCAGGTGTAGAAGGTTCAAATCATGTCATGTTACAATGTTGTAATAATTTAAAATGGCGTGTCCGATATGGAGCAATATTAAACAATCTAGCAGGAACAATAGCAACATTAACTTAGTAATTGTCGCAGTATGCGTGTGTGTGTGTGTGCGTCACTAATTGGCGCGTCCGGCGGAAGTGGCCGGTTCCGAGGCTGGTGTCAGGTGTTAGTACCATGTGTGTGTGTGTGCGTGTTTAGCTATGTGTGTGTATGTGTGTGTGTGTGTGACAACGGTTGACAAAAATGTACCAGAATGTGTTTATTCATTTCAGTAAGTAGAATTTTCTAGAATATTTAGCGGATTTCAACAAAATAAGTACTTATATATTTCATTAGGACTTGAAGCAGTACGTCTAGATAATTTTGATGCCATAAGTATGTCCGTTTGTCCGCCATTCAGTTAAAAATATAACTATCGACATAGAAACAAAAGGTACAAAAGCGTACAAAGGTATTTATATAATCACGTATATATATATATATATATATATATATATATATATATATATTGATTTGTCTATTGATTGATAACTCACGATTCAGTCAGATCGTTGTGAATTATCTAAATTACTTGTTACTAATAATTGTTTTATTATGATATACATAATATATATATGTATATATTATTTTTATAATCATTTAATTTATGTAAAAAAAAACAGTTTTTTTATTATCAATTTAATCATTTTTAAACGCTTGGATTATTTTGAAGGTCATGATACTTTTTTATATTATTCATTAATACCTAAAATTATATTTATGTTAATATTCCTTGCACGTAACATGTAATAACTAGTAATTATATTTCTAAGGTCCATTTGACCGCAAACAATGATTTTCCCAATAAACAATAGATATAAGAATCACTTCGAGTTCACCTCACATTGTATCATTGTTCATGATAAAATTACAATTACCTGTAAAATAATAAGACACATACTTTATATATTAAATATTACTACAAATTTACAACAAAAACCAAATGACAAGATTAGTTATTAAAAAAACACCCAACATTCAAATAGATAAAATAATTTTTTGACATTTGGAGTTATAAATATCATGTCATGAAAATAATACAAAAAATAATTTATAAAAAAAATACTAAGACTAAATAACTATAAATATACATTAATTGAAATATCTATTATAATACTTGATAATATATTTCGTAAATGTGCAGTGTGCATTTAATTTACAGAAAAAAAAATGACGATCAAGAAATACCTCGACCTAATGTGTCCCGGCGCCGGGAGTGTTCGCCATTTTATTTTTTCCTTCTCCCCCCATAATTACGTAATTAGTGAAGTTGAATTGAAAGTGCATTTGTGCTGTGGGTCCTTTTGTCCGGCGTTGCGCCCGCGCAGACTTACACATTATACGCAACAGATGTGTAAACTTTTGCTATATTATTTAATATTATCTAAGAATACTGTATACATTACCTTTATTCACTTGTCTACTATTAATTAATAGCGTTAATGAAGACGACAAATTATATTTACTATACATTATAATGTTACAAATAAAATATATCGTAAATTTCATTAGTATTTTTTTCGTATTAAGTGCAATGAATGCAAGACACGAAGGGTAGACATTTGGCGGTACGGGGTTCGTTTGCGGTCACAATTATATACCAATGCCATCAAATTGATTACTTACACTACAGAAATGGAACTAACTTTAAACCCGACATAATTACATAAAAATACAAGTTAAGATGTCCATATTTCGTTATCCCGTTCAAGATATATTGACACAAACACAATTAATATTTGAAGATGACAAAAATGATTCGAATCGCCCCACTTTATTAGATTTATGGGAGGACTCAATAATAATTTCTTTTCAATTAAACATCAATGTATATTGCGTGGAGCGGTGTCGATTCGTCGCGCCGTATCGATATCCATTCATCATTATTATAAATGTGCTACACTCACTTATTTACGGAAATCGATTTTTTTATATTCGATTCAACGGCTCGATAAACGTCACGGTATTGTTGGATGACCCCGGTATTGTTGACTACTGACTATTGACTGTTGACTGTTGACTGCCGCATGTTTTGTTACACATCTCCTAATCATCTATAAACTATTAGTTAATTTGTTCCATAATTTATTTT
The DNA here is from genome assembly GCA_918358695.1 of Melinaea menophilus ssp. n. AW-2005. Taxonomy (NCBI): domain Eukaryota; kingdom Metazoa; phylum Arthropoda; class Insecta; order Lepidoptera; family Nymphalidae; genus Melinaea; species Melinaea menophilus. The sequence goes on from OU911052.1 coordinate 17,355,452, forward strand.
ATTAATGATACAAATTTGTTATACTCTTTCTAATTTTGTTATTATATATTCCAGTTTAGTTCAGTTTATATTGTTTTACTGAACTATAATATCGATAAACGGCTATGGGCAATCAGTGCGGGCAATTTCAAGCAATCGTAAGTGGAAAGACTAGACGCAAATTGGATGAGAACTATTTGATAACACGGAACTCATATAGATTTATTATTTTATAATTATTATACCTTAAATTTAACTTAAAATATACTTATCCTTATATAATTCTTCTATATCCTTACATATAGGTAATGTTGAATATTGTTAAGCATATCCGACGGGTGAGGTGAGGTCACATATAGATCGAAACCCATTATGGAAGTAACCATTGCGTTAGAAATTGATACCGATATCAATTCAAGTCAATATACATTTCAAATATCGCAATCACGAAAACAAATTTGCGTTCATTTCCTTTCCCAAACGTACTTATAACGGTTTAAAGTAATATCTTTTGTACGGATACGTAATGGAAACCATTTCTCATCAATTTTCTAAATAAAGGCGCACAGAAGCCAACGGATAAAACAAAGCGCGAGCTCACGACATAGATTGAGCTGAATTATCGCCTTACCACAGAACACAATCTGCTCTCTGCAGCTATACGTGCTCGTGTATCGCCTATCTCCTATCGCCTATCGCCTATCGCCGTGCACTCCGCCGCTCAGATAACACGTGTGAATTATGTTAAATCTAGATAGTTTTTCTCTTTTATCAATTTACCTCACATCTGCAGCGTTTGGTTCTGATTAAATTCAAATCGCTAGCCATTTTCTTTGGAGCGTTTAAAGCTTGTGATGCTTATCGCAACCGAGTACTTACCACTTTCACGATCAACGTGTACACTTATCTCTTAAAACTTATCTATAAAATACGGAAAGAGGTTATATATATTATATATATAAATATTAATCCTATTTTGTATATTATATGGTATTTTTGTATATTATATGTAACGAAATAACAGCATTTCAAGGTGCAATCATCAAAGTGTCGCTCCGCAAACTACCACAAATTGGGTGAAAGTGTAACTCAAATAGGGACACATGACAAATGGCTGCCATCTTGGATCTGATGCGCCGCCAATAATGCGACAAATTGTAACCGTTGTAATTTACATGTCACAGGACGAAAAAAGTCAGAAATATCTTTTTAATTTGTATTATTATTATACAAATATATTTATTATTCATATTTCTGATTTATATAAAATATTTTTCTATGTACAATAACTCCAAATTCAGGTAGATATAAAGAAAATAGTAATTTTGGCGTTAATATTTTGTTAGTAATGGCGGCGTAGGCTTTAAATAGCAGAGTGCGTGTTAGCACATAACTGTCATTCCGTGTATTAGTCGTGATTTAGTGCCATTTACCAACACACCTTGTCGAGCAAAAACTAAAAGGCATATCAACACAACTCATTAGTAAATTACAACAGTGGCGTGCCAGGCACAGATTATTTGACGTGCTTTTCATTTTAACTCTACTTTTATTAGCAATAAGTGTGAATAAGTAATATTTTATCAATTATTACAATAGTGACATCTATTTCACATCAACATTACGACGATTTAAGTCCTATTATATAATTAAATCTTTCTTTCATAGACCTACCGTTTGGAATAAACCAAATAGGATTAACATTGTAAATTTACGACTTTCCTACAAGATTTCTTTTAATTCTAATAGAACTGATTTTTTTTGCTTTACTTATAAAACATTAGTTTATTAATTAATGTATATTGTAATTATATAATTATAGATAAGAATCCTCTAAAAATATTTTTGGACAAGCGAAAGAGATTTCGTTTATCTACTTTTATTTTATTTACAAGGAATTTTTACACATATAATATAAAAGAAAAAAATATATACATTAACGAAACATTACACATTTGGTAGAAGTGTGATATCTTTAATTAAAAGGGATTTTTCTCCTTTTCTATCAAAATAAGATAAGTACAGCATAAATTAAATAAATTAATCATAGTCAACGTACCAATCTTTAATATTCCCTTCCCTATAATATTATGGGAAGTAATTATTATATAATATTTAATATTATTCCAAGATATTCCAAACTGGAAACATGAAATTGTCTAAAAACATGATAAGCCATGTTAAAATTATTTATTATGTTTTTTTATAAATATAGACTAAAAATCCTTCAATATGAGCAGGATTCAAACTTACGATCTCTGGAATCTTATCACATTTGAGCTGATGTAATCATTTTTATCAGAACAGAGGCGACATCTATTGGGCTTGTTTGGAAATAATAACCAATATTTATAACTTAGTATGAAAGAATGTGGCAACCAAATTTAATATATAATTTCTATAAATATGTAACATGGTTACTAATTAAATTAAATTATAACCTGTATTTTTGTTGTTCATCGACTGCACTACATCCGACGGTGTTTGATGAGAACTTGAAAGATCTGCTAGAACTTTACATAATATATTTATATATTAAAAAATACATCATAAAATAAATATATATATATATTCCTTCAACATTTATTTTCTTGAAAATCATTTGACACTTGTTTATAAAATGAAACATAATCCTAGAATTGTCTGACCTTATGTCTTTTATTATTTATTTAACAGATTATTTCGGTTTCAAGTAAAAAAAAACTTATATAATATATAAGTTAATATTATTTAAATGGAAACATAAAATATAGTGAAGAAGGTATTTGATGAGTTCTTTGTAAGAACAAGGTATTTTTAAAGACACATTTTAGTAGAATTAAAATTTTAATATTATTAATATTGTCTATGTAAAACATAAAACAACATTAAACATTTCTCTTGCATATAAATAGTTACTTTAAATTGAATTAAAAGAATACATTATATTACACTATATTATTACTAGTGCCTAGTTTATTAATTTAATCGATTAAGGAGATAATCACACACACACACACACACACACATTATATAACGCTAACATTAAGTGCATGACCCTCTACCCGTCCATACCCGGTAGCGTGTCCAACGCGACACCTGCGCCTGCGCACCTAATGCTCCTAATGCCTCTGTCTTACTTCAACGCCATGACCGATCCATTGATGTCCACCGCACTTTCATACATACCTCATTACATTAACTTTCCATTATATATCTTTATCTTTAGAACAAATATATCATATAATTATATATTATTTTTGACACAATATAAAACTAAACCAAAATTAAAGTTCAATATCAAACACATATTCTAAAAAATTATAATATTGTAATCTTAAAACGAAGCAATCACGGTCCATATCTAAGTACAAGTTTATAGCGCGTTATCGTCCCCGTATAATGAGTTATGGAGCGCAGTGGTCGTTTTGTTTGTAACATCATCCATCATGGACGGAGACTAATTGCCTGCTACCTTGCTTCTCCTCTTATCCTTTTAATTCCTCCTCCGACGACCTCTGAGGCGTGTATAATTGCTTGAGTTGCGAACAACTCCCTTATTTGCCTGTCCATCTTGTAATGAACGCTCCAAAGGTTATAACGTCAGGTAATACGATTTTTAAATGTTTTTAATTAGTTTTTCAATTTCGGCATTAATATTAAGTTATAGTGATTTATTGTCATAACATAATTTTTAAACTTTTTATATATATATATATATATATATATAAAATAGATTTTAAAACATAAATGTAACAATAATTATCTTAAATACAATTATATACACACACACACACATATATATATATATATATATATATATATATATATATATATATATATATATATAATGTTAGCAATTTTCTGAATCGCGTAACAGCTTCAATACGAGTATCAAATAAAAATACGAGGACAAACTCCATCAAAGGGGTAGGTCGATTAAGTCGGTCTGAGTTTTATTTGAGGGCTAGGGAGGGGACGTGTGAGCGGCGCCGCATTAATCATTAATACCTAATGACACTCCGAAATGGTCCGTAGTGATGTAACCGTACTTATCGATGAACTGTAATCACTTACTGCGATACACACAATATAATTTTAACTTGATAGTCTGACAAAAAAATAATACCAAATTACATTTAATACTCAGTCATTTGATAGCTGGATATTATTTACAGCTACTGTTGCGTGATTATAATATAATATAAATGTACTTATATATATCTATATATATATTATCGTACACTTACATCACTAAAACCAATGAGATGTCGCTATTAGCTCCGCAAAATGTAATTAATCGAATAAGTTTATGATTGATATAACAGGTTTGAGGCGGTTAATTCACTTTCCAAATTCACAACAACTCCCTTTATAAAGTTATCCTTTGAATTTATTTATCATAATAACAGATTATATAATTAATACATTCAATTAATATAGCTTCAATGATCGAGGCGTCCGAGTACATTCACTTTAATTACTTGTAATTATGTAATTGTAATCAATACTCGATAATGAAGAGAAATCAAATAGTTTAATAGAGTCGCAGATTAAAGTATTCTGAATGACGGAAAACGTTGGAAAAAATTGTATTGAAAAACTGTAAATTGTTACTTTTTTATTGAACTGTAATGTTACTTAAATCTTATAATCTTTATAATAAATATATTAATAAGAATATCGTCATAATTTTCTTATAATCTTTATCATAATTTTAATAATCAGAATACCGTCATAATTTGAGAAAATTATATATATAATTATTAAATACCAGCTCTGCCTTCGACTTTACTCGTGCGAAATGTTTTTGAATAAAAGTAAGTTACTCATAACATCAGCTATCCGCCATTGAAAGTAGGCTAAAATCTGTTCAACCGTTTCATAGATAACAGAGAGACAGAAAAAATAAATTGACATTTATAATAAAAATAACTAAATTTTTCATGTAAGTACCATATACATTTAGCATTTAGTGAAAAGCTGTTAATTTGGAATAACAAACGGAACTTAAATTTTATTGATATGTATATATGTAATAAATGTTTTAGTTTGTGTAACATATATATATAAATACGAAAACACATTATACAATGCAAATATAATACGGATTTATAAACAAATTTGATACACACAAGAAATGATTTGAATACTCCAATCAAACGCTCGTATAGACACAGGCGTTCACTTAACACTTTGGGGAGATCCCTGATGAAGTGGCATGAAAAAGGCTGTGTAAAAAGTGGGAGAGGGAGGGGGGAGGAGGGGACGCAATTTGTAATATTTCACGAGCCAGTAGACGCTTATTAACTAGGCGTGCAAAAAATACCAGACGTTCGCAACCTTTGGTGACAATGATGGACGATCAATAAAATTATAATGACTTTAAAAATACATTTAAGATATAGACTTTACTTTTAATAAATGATGCTCTGATATTTTTGTCTTTTTGCACATCTTATATATTATATATCAATATTTTACGACTCATTTATTTATGGCTTATAATACTTGTTTTTTTTTTTTTATTTTATATATAAAATATAAATTAGTATTGTCATTATAATTAATAAAGTGTTTTTAAATGATAGCAAACAAGAAAAAACAGTGAGACACCCCTGACTAATGCAAAAAGTCATATCTACTCAGAGTACTTGCAGGATGGAAAAATCAGGGACGAATTAACATTGTTTATAATAATATTTATTTAAATTTTATTTATTTATTTTACAATTTTATTTATATATATATATATATATATATATATATATATATATATATATATATATATATATTAAGTTATCTTATAACATTTCAATCAAAACAAATATGGAGGGAATATTTGAAAATTTTGACAGCTTTTCAAAAATATTGAGTTATCATTTTGTGTACTGGCAACAATTTTTAAAATTTGAAAATAGAACGCAGTAAATTACAATGTAAATAAATGTATTACTCAATCCGCCCCACACTCAAACTTTAACAGAGAGGTTATTAATCGTCTCCCGGCGGTTACACTTAGCTGCCCCGGACATCGATTTCTTATCCTATATATTGTCTAGTTGTTTGTTATAACAATATTTTCGGGTTATTAAATTCGTTACATTGTTTTATATATATTATATACTCTATAATTATCAAAATAATTTCAAATAAGATATAATGATTTGTGTAAATATACAACATTAATATGTATGTAAATAGAGCCGTACAGGAATGTGACTGTTGTATCTGATATCTTTTATCTATTAATCTTTATCTTTTAAGGATTTATCAACCCAAAGTCATATTATATATTTAATGTATCAAAAGAAACGCCCTTCCACATAACCAAGATGTTTTACTTATATGTAGATATAAAACAAAAATATTACTTAGACATAGTCCCAAACGGAACCTTTACTATTATATAATCGCCTTTAAAATAATACGCATAGAATCTATATTGGTTTAACCATATACCTCAGAACGTTTATGTCGTTCCAGTGTACTTAGGGCGGGCCGCCCAAACGTTTAGCGACCGTTTAACTAAGTCTGGAGGTGGTTCTCGGGGCACACCCTCGGCATCGAATATTTAATATATATACCAACTTTCTCACTTATACAATATATTAATATATAATATTTATTTAATTATGTCAGTTTTTTTTGTGCAGGCAACACCAAGTACATTCCCGCTATTATTAATGTCAAAAGAAAAAAAAAGACGGTTATTTTTTTTTTATTTATTGTGTCATAATAGGTATGAATACTATAATAATATAAATATTAAAAATAGATAGATTTAGAGTCATCTCAATTGCGTATAATCCAATTGGACAGCAATGGCGTGGCTCGTAACTCGCTTTTGATATGTAAATACGGGTAATTCCCGTTTTTTTTTAGCTTTTATTAGCCGCCTTAATATGCACGTCGCCGCTCACTTTGTGTTTGATTCAGAAATGCATTACCACTTTGTATAACTGAATTGTACTTACTTTTGTATGTATTTAAAATTATGTTTAGAGACTATCTGTGTTGAAAGAGAGACAGTGAAATTAAAATTTTGTCAATGTGTTTTTTATATATATATATATATATATATTGCACTTCCATGTAAGTGAAAAAATAAGATATTGAAGAGAGTTTACGTTTGATTTTTTGGTATGATAGATCAAAATAAATTTAATAGAATAAAATTATTTTTTAAACAATCTCTTGTAAATTTTTAATCACCGCTTATCGTGTTCAGATACCACGTTTACCCATTTTACAAAAAAAATAACTTACATATATGTATTTATGAAAAAACTTTATACATATCTGAATAAAATACTTTTTATTTATGTAAATAAATATGAATATTTATAATATATTTAAAAACAATTTCATCTAGTAGTTGAAAGCAATTCGCGCCACTTCTCTCGCGATACAATAATCTCATTTTAATATTTAAAAGTGACAACATTTACCCGAGCTCGCTCTTCTCAGTTTTCATGTTCTGAATACGAAATCAGAACGGGAAGCGCGAAAAAGCAGCCATGTTGCTTTTAGCACCCTTTAATGGAACATTTTATAAATATTGATATTATGTTAAATATTTAAATTAATCATTATTTGACTTCATTCAGCGAGAAATATTTATATCTTATCGAAAACAAAACTATTGAGATGTTACGTTAATTTCTGTATATTTTTATCAACATATAAACTACATATAATATACGGACAGACACTCAAACATTAATATAAGCTTTTAATGGTGTATATTTAATAATATAATAAACACACTTCTTAGAATAGTAGATGTTTCTTCAAAGCAAATCCAACGACTCCGTGCTACAAATACCCAATTAGAAGCACACAGCTCAGTTTATACCAGCGTTTAAATTTGTTAGCGTAATGTTGTATGCGTTGTGGTTTATCAAAGAATACTTATCTGCAGATACTACAACACGCAGTATTCAATGAGAGATGCTTCATAGTTCATATAAGTTCATATTTTACATCTAGAGCAGAATAAGTATACAAAAATCGGACAAAAAAATGGAAATTAGTATTGCATAAATTTTAATCTATGCTCTATTATTATTATTTGACTATATTTATTTATTATATTCTTATTTGAATTAAACAAAATGTCCGTTTCACACGTAATAATCTATGAGGCAGCATCCATTGCGTATGTGAGCTGCGTATTCCGCTAAGTGGATCTCTATTTTAACTCCTGAAACAAGCCGGTTGAGGCTTTCAGTCGGATCTGGCATTTGCATGATTGGAATTACGCTGATTATCCCCCCTTCCTCCCCTATCTCAACACCTCGCTATCCCCTGGTATAAACGTATGCAAATCAACCTTTTAGAGTTTTATTGAGGCAGATTTAAAGATGGCTTTTAACTGGAAATTTTCTAATAATATTAAAATAAAACAAAAAATATGTTACATTTAAAATATTAAAATCATTATAATTGTATATAAAAAATATATAAATATTAATTGACATATAATTCTCATAAAAATAAATCAACGAAGAGGTCTATAATAAAGTAACAGCAAATAATTCTAATAATACTTAAAGTCCATTATGTGTCATAAAGTTATAATAACTGGGAGATAACAAGTTATCGGGTTTTAACAGCCTCCCTCAGACGGAGTGCTCCAAGTGTCGTTTATTTACTCAAAGCATATGCAAATAGGTGTTTTAAAATTTTAGGGAGAGAACGACGCTTTAGTCCCGAAACACTTGCGAATATCAAAATGTAAATTACCCCTTTTATGTTTACAAATCATGTAAATAAAAGACGCTTCATTGACTTTAACGTGCTTTAACAGACATCCTCTTAACATGCTTTTAGAGTAATTCTAATTGGAGATTGAATATTATAGTGATATTAGAACTATATATTATGATATAGTTTTAATATCAATTAATCATGTTGTTATATTCAACTTCGTATTATTTTGGGTGAATGTTAAATGTGTAACAAAATAGACCTGTTCCTTGCTCGACCTTCAATATTCTTGTTAGTATGGGCACGTTTAGGTATAGGTTATCCATACTAAATTCCATTGATGAAGTGTTAAGTATGATTAGGATTTAGTCAATGTTAGTTGCACGTAAAATGAGAAGTAGGAAGAGGGTGTCACTCGCTCGGGTGCGCCGGAGTCGATCGCTCTCAGCTGATCGGGTTACAGCGCGCCAACTATCTCTAATAGTAGGCAATGTTGTGAGAAAATCAAACGCTAAAATTTAGAAACTCTGCGGTCGAGTCGCGGGTGAATGATCAACTACTTACTACCTTAACTATCACAACAAATATAACTATTATTTGTTTGCCTGTTTGTGATTTTGTTTCTCTGCGTTTGAAAATCAATCATTTTAAAGTATTATTGAGTAAAATTATAATTTAATGGTATTGTAATTTGTGATTGAATTTTTATTTTTAATTTACTATTGGAGTAACGTTTGGCAATTGCATTTCGCTATCGAAGGTCAGCGTCAAAGCCAAATAATTCTTTAAATCTATTAAATTCAGAATAAAAGTTGGCAAGACAGTCTTTCCCTGTGCCAATATTCTATCGATATCCACAACATATAAGCGTATTTATTGAAAAGCCTTTGATATAAGTTAATTGTAATATAATATTAGTAATATATTAAAAGGGAGTCAGCTCAAGTTCGTGACCAACGTCCAAGTGTGTTATCATCAGAACATCTTCAACCAGATCAATGAGTTGAAAACCCCTGCTTACTGCAGCGGAGACGTGTTCACACACTCTATTACACAGACACACATACATATGGAATGTTTACCGAATATTATAATTCATTTGTTTTAACCGTCGTTATAAATTACTTGAAGTCTTTTTATGTTCACTGTTCATGTCACAATTTGTTAATATATTGTCATATACGTATATTGATGGCAATTACAGGCGTTATATATATAGATCTATACAGAAATAGTTTATCTTAGCTTAATCAGAAGAGTTTCATACAAGTAAATCCGTATTAAAGTACTTAGAAGTGCTACCTGAGCTACATTCATATATTGAATATAATGTTTCTCCGTTAATTAATATGCTTATTCCAATTTATTATTAAATACATATTTCATACGGGGAATGCAGATGTAATGTGATACTCTGTGGACAGATACCTATTAATGTGTGTGTGGATAGATATTATTCACGTGTATGTGTGTGTGAACATTGCGGTGACCGTGGTTTGGTTAAACGACTATAATCTCGACTAAACACCGCTGAACTGCTGCACCACGCACTCCTGGAATGGTAAAACTATTTCATTTTATCAGACAGGAGGTAGATTGCCAATACATATTGTACCATCATTCAGAATCGTTCTATCTTGTTAAATATATTTTGTTCACCAAATTTTTAAACTCAAACTTAAATATAATAAAATGAAAAATGCATCTACACGGAAGACCTCAAACCTGAGACCTCAAGAAATCCGCACTTACGCTCTAATAATTGAGCTATTGTGTCACACTCGTCTCGCATCTGTCATATAATTCATCGGAAATTCTAAACAATGTATCTAACGTCGCAGTAGAAATAAACATAATTAATAAAATATCTATACACATAAATAGAATTGAAGTGTCTGTTTGTCATTTCAAACTAACAGCTTTTCAATAAATAGGAAGGTATGTATGCACGTTACTGGGCAATTATAGTTTTATTTTTTCTCTGTCTGTTTGGTCCGGCTAATCTCTGAAACGACTGAACCGATTTTAACAGGATTCACTTTCAGGAGGTTATAATGAGTAACTTTTATTTTAAAAACATATTCAAATGAAGTCGTAGACACAGCTTGTATATAACAAAGTGTAAATCGATATATTAAAGTTAAACTATTGGTTAATATATCAGTGTCAAGAGTCGAGTAAGATGAGACAGAATGCGGCTACCTCACCTCACCTCACCTCACACTTGTACAAGTCATGCGATACCTCATAGTGTTGTCATTTCATAAAACTTATATCGTATTAAAAGGAAAAGTACGTCTTTCAATTTGACAGACTGTTGAGATGTTTTTTATTATATTTTTATAATGTTAATATGTTATATATAGGAAGGTAAAATATATTATTAATTTTATTAATCTCCATTTTATTTTGCATTTTTTATAATAGTTCTATTAAGACACTCTTAATACAGTTTCTTGAAAAATAATTCTAATATTCTTGAGATTTATTTATAATATGTTATGAGAAATGGACAAAAGTTATAAATTTGAGGTAAATTAGACTATTAATATTTTTTCAATAATAAATAATTCTTTCTTAAAATGTTTTTAATAAATGTATTCGTAATCTAAATTTATATTTAGTGTTAAATATACAAATTAAGCTGTAAACTGTATAATATACAAAATTATTCATATTTATTAGATCAATGATACGATTAAAAAAATATAAACAGCTTCAATTTGCAAAATAATTAATAGAAAAAATGTCAATGTCACCATTAATACAATGTAATGGTACCAATTGTTCTAAATACAGTAATAAATCACTGAAAAATTGTATCCATAATATCGTTAAATTATACAATTACCATCATCTCAATGACTTATCGATATTATTATCTAAATACTCTGTCCATAATAATATTACGATCATCCGACATTAATATTGATAAAGTTTAATCGTGTCATGGAATATCTTTAATGAGAATCATTATAAAAACTCGGTATAATTGAACATTAATTCAAAATGAATACTTATTGATTTAGATGTAGATTGAATAATTTGTATTTATACTAGGATCCGTCAACCGTGGTTGGCGGGTGTTGAGCTGAGCAATTCTCCTTTCTTCTTTTCTTGATAACTTTTGAATGGCTAAACATTTTCTCAATCTGTTTTCGCTATAACATCCGCGTTCCGCTCAAATATACATAAGAAAATTTTTAGCTAATTATCTCGTCGCATTCTGGAGACAACTAAACACAAAAAAGGTCTCCCAAACGGTTAAGAGCTTCGCTTACGTTCAGCTCAATTATTATATTAAATAGTGTAGAAAATACATATATATTAATATTTAATATAAGGATTCTTAAGAGACGTACTAGTAATCTATTTGTTTGCTCACAGTATAATAAATGTTCTTTAAAATAACACAGCTATTATAGAGTATTGAAGTTGTTTAAAATGAAAACACAAAAGTGTGGTACCAGCGTATGTCTCATATTAGTGTGGTGAGAATGAAAATAACACTTATAGATGGTTTATGAGTAGTAATGATAAAAAATATATAAAAAACTACTACTATTACCACCATTCAGTATATATTTCAATTGCTTGGTCCGTGCGACATCTTAGTAGATTATTTAGCTTATTTTTTTTACAAATTTCACGTCTTCTTCTCATTCCTCATTACACAACCGCACCCACGACAAGTGATTTCTATTTTTTTTCTATCACCAATATCACTTTGACACTTCCTCTATCTCTCCCGTCACCTGTCGCCATCTTGATTGATCCAAGGCACCAAAAGTCTGAGTTTATAACCGGGGCCGGATTTGGAAGTCTGGAGGCAACGAAGTCGTGGAGTCCTCCAATTATTTATTATTTTCCAATTGAAATAAATAATTTTATTTATATCAAAAATTTATAGTATGAAATTGCAATAATGACTTTTTCATATATCGATAACAACATGTTTGTGCAAGTACTCTTAGTAAAAATGTAGGAAAAATGTAAAACGTTGATTCGTCAAAATTTGTAATTTTTATATCTTTATTTTGTGGACCCCACTGCAATAGCCCCGCCTGCCCTCCCCTAAATCCGACCCTGCATTAACATAAATAGTAATTAACGCTAAAATATTGTTAAAAAATACATCTAATTCTTTACAAATAATATTCAGTATAATTCAAAATAAATGTAGAAACAATTATACGGTTAATTAAAATAATTATTATTATATTTTTGAATTAAAATAATTATTTCAAACAGTAGCATGGATGTTGTCGGTATCTAAACCGATGAACGTTTACGGAAATTCAATATTAATTGCATTAATTCGATTCGCGTTCCGCTCAAAGATGTATTTATTAATAAGTAAGCAATTACTTCTTCACACAGACAACTTTATTGTTCCCGTGATGTTTAATGTTCGTCTGTACGAGATCTCACCGTTAACTCATGAATAATAAGAAACGCTAGGACCATTAGCGTTGTGTTTTTATCCGACGCCATGATTATTTCTAGCAAAGTGGCCGCTTCTTGCTATTACCCACTGTTTTACAAAGCGATCGTAATGTTAACTTTTTCACTGTTCATCATCACCGCTTTCCACATCATTAGGTATGTCTGTTTGTTGTATTACCATGTAACCCGCGAACACTGGTACATGCTAAAAAAATGCCATATTTGTATAAAAGGGGGCGCCATTAACGGTCGATAATGACTCTTAATGATGGTATTAATTGAAAAACCCACTTATGTAACCATCGTATGTTTTATTATATTAGTTGCAGACGTAATCCAATTTCCTTTTAGAAACTAACAGTAATTAGTCATACATATTAACACAGTTTCAATGTTTCGCTAAAAACTACACAATGTATCCACCGCGTTACGATCATAATTGATAGCGTTTCTCATTCACTCAATTATATTAAATGGAGTGAATGGTAGCATTTTCCCGCTTTGAAACAATCATGATAATCAGCAGTCTCGAACAATGACACTGCCGTTATTGTGACCATCATTCTTTATGTGTAAAATAAAATTTGCATTTACATGTGTATATGTACATATGCTATACAATTTTTAGCGCACTATTTTAGCCTAGCGAAGCGAACTAAGTCTTTTTACCGATATTAGCGTACCAATAGACTTAGTTCTTAATAGATTTTCTGATTCTGATAATAAAACTCAAACTGATAATATATATATATATATATATTAATTTATCAATACGTATAATGCGTGGTTAATGTGTATTTTAACCGACTTCTCACGGAGCTGTTATACTGTTAACCTAACTACCGGTAAGCGGTTCATACATAACACTTAAAATTAAAAGTTATTGTTTAATGTAATGCGTGAGAATGTTTAATTAGATAAGTGGGATGAAAGGATATTAAACATCTGGGATGAAAGCGACACGATCAAATACTTTACCGCAGTGTTATAAATCGTATATATATTAATGTTAAAAATATATCACAAAAAAATTCACGGTAGTTTTAAAATATTTTTTATATTTTATAACTTAAAATATTACAGTAAAACAGAATAGCAAAGACCTGATATATAACACGTAAAACTCTTACGCTTAGATAAAATTAACACTAAAGATAAACAATAACAAATTAGCAAAAATTAAAATGATTAAAAACAGTAGCCACAAAAAATATCAATAAATACGATCGGGCAATCAAACAAAGATTGGTTCCATTCTGTTTAAAACATCCCGACTCATAGAAAATTAGTTTGGTACGGAGGCACTTCTGAAGGGTGCCCGGTATGAAGGCGGCCGGCAGCCATTAATGAGTTGTACGGCAAAAAACATACCTCCATACAATACCCATGACTCGACTCTCCTCTATCAATTATTAATAAAAAGCCGACCGCTTCATTGAAAGGGCGATTAGCTCAATATTTATATGGAATATTCAGTATCGAGGGCTCTTTGTGATCATAATTCGGTGGTTCATGACGAGGCGTTATACGAGTACCACCGCGCGGACCGACTGCCAACTGCTTCACACGTTATGTTATCATTTTAATAATAAATGTTTCTTTGTTATTTAAAATATTATAATAATACTTCGTGCATGGGCCTTGTGTTCAATTATAATATTCATTAAGTTCTTAAAAAAAATATATATTATATATTTTTATACAACTCGCGATTTTAAGTTTTTTAATATTTCGTGCAAGTAACGTATTCTTTTGTAAATATATTTTCCTATTTAAAATACTTTATAAAGTGCCTTATTTGTTAGTATTAATAACGTTCTACGTTTTACGTTCCATAGTACCAAATATATTTTTTTCTATCTAAATTATTTTTATCTAAAATGTAACTTCCAATGCGACAAACCGACGGACCTAACAGTAATTATCTAGTATATATGTATAATGATAAATACACCATATAAAGTTAGTTTAATTTAAATCTTATACGGAACTCTAAAAAATAACGTCTCTATCAAAAAAGGCCACCAAGGTCGATTATCCACTACTGAACTGAATTGAAAAGAATTCTAAGTGAAAGCATAAATTGTCTAACCTCAAACATTTTCACGTACATCAATCAAACAGCCGACTATGAAGAACTAAATTAATGTTTTCACTTTTATGTATTAACACTGTTATATTTAATTTACATTTATACAATTAATGCGTAATTACAAACACTTTTAATTATATAAACTTAGTTGCTTTCGTTTGTTAGAAAACTATTTTGTTTTTTTTTTAATAATAAACATGTATCAGATACCAGACTTTTGCAACAATTATTATTAAAAAAAAAACAAATTAAATTTATATATTCTGTGAAAAAAATCTCAACAATACATCAATTATTCCGATATACTTCATAGTTGAGTAATAATTTAAATAACATAAAAGAGGATTCGTTTTCCATAAGCGGTATCTGGCAACAATTTTTCAGTAACTGATGCTAATGAACGCCATTTTCACGAGCTTTGGCGCCGACCGACATGCAAATGTGCTGTTAAATCACGCGTCAAGCGACGCTACTACACTACAATATATTTTATATAACCACTATTATTTTTTTAGAATATTACTGTTTATCGTGTTTGTTGAATTGTAAATACTATTTACTTTTACCTACCTACCTAATTGTGATGTGAAATTAATTTGTTTTATAGAAATCGCGTATTTTTTGCTTAAAATTTATTTGATTGATTTCGCTTTTAATTGATTGAGAAGTTACAAACATGGGAGGCAATAGTCCTAGAACTATATATATGTTGAAAATATCTATTTAAAACCTTTATATATAAATAGTTTGTCCTGCGTAACTTATAATTAGCATAATCTACTAATTTATCTCCATCAAGTGATATCAAACTGTCACCGCAGCAGACTTAAAAGATTACACCATATAACCTCTTCACAATGGTCCTTTAATTTTTCATTATGAAGCAATAAAAACATCATAAAAGTCGAGACAAACAAAAACTCAAAGATGGGGAAAAATTCGCAAATCATCCCGTAATAATGATGGTCGCTTGAAAAAAAATTTAAATATCAAAAGGCCGGACGAGGCGCGGTAATGGTTTAAAATCATTTTTCATTCGAGTCACTCGCGAGTCGTGAGTCAGACGAGAACGGTAGCCGTCCACATTAATCTCGAGTTCCTCCCGCGCCTGGAATCTGGACGTCTCATTAGACGACCCTTTGACTTTTTTAAATAACACTCGCTTAATGTAAAATATATTTATTTATTTATATATAATTGTGTTATTTCCTCTTGCTCCTCGCGTAGGTGTCGACTGCGGGCAGTCCGCTGTCGAACTCGCTGGCCGTGTGCATCGAGCTCTGTTTGTTCACTATTTTATTTCCAAATACGCCCATTTTTGATTTTGGGAATCTATGAACATAGATAATAAATTAAACATTAATAATAGTACCATATTTTTTTTATATTTTCCACTTTGAATACCAGTGATCCTGTGTATCAAATGGGAGTGTCAGGACTATGATACCACATTTATCGAAATAATTCCTTCGCACTTCGTATCTATGAAAGCTACTCAATAAGTGGGTCAGAAAATAAAAGATTTTAAATCGTAGCAAGGGAAGTAAGATATAAGTACCTCGTTTATTTTCACATATATTTTTCTTCCCCTTTCATAATTCTTAATTACCCAAACTTTTTTCTTACTTATTTTGATAAATTTTTTATTTGTACTGAATGTTATCTGGATTGTTATCATCACACCCTTATGACTTATTGAAATCTCCCGGTAACTTTTCATATTGTTTAATTCAATATTTAACATTTCACTCATAACTGGCTATAGCTAATCATGTAAATTCAAAAAATAGTTTTGCATAGCAACATATATAAAGAGAGAGAGAGAACAACATATAAAAGATAGATAGAGAGAGAGAGAGAGAGAGAGAGAGAGAGCAACATATATATTTCTTTAAGGCACTCGGTACATACCCTGGTCGTTTCTTCTGCTCTTCATCGTGCACGGTCAGGCGGTTGTTAGGTTTGTCCTTAGAGCTGGGGTCCGCCTTGGCGCGGCGTGCGAGGGCGGCGGGCGTGTCCCTGAGGGCGAAGGCCTTGGCCGCGTGTCCCAGGTGCAGCTGGCGGCTGTCCAGCCACATCCGCACCTCGCGGGGGTACCCCGAGTAGAAACGCACCCACGAGGTAAACGCTACGAGATTTTATTATTATTGTCATTAATGAATATTAGTATTTATTATTAATGCGAGGCGAAGTCATCGCCACTACATCGTAATGATCTCCTTATATAACTTATATAAACAACATCTAGTCTTGTCTAGTGGTCTCATCCTCACCTCTGCTGGCGCGCGTCAGCCAGTCCTTATGTCCGTGAGCCACGTGTTCCAGCCTAGCCTGCAGAGCGATGGCGGCGCGCTGCACGGACTGCTCGGACGGAGCCACCGTGCGGAGCGCCTCGAGGGCCTGGGACTCGTCAGACTGACGCAGTCTAATTACGACAAAATTATAAAAAAATGAAACTTCATCAGCAATTGCTATTCAAAAAAAATTTATAAACAATAACGAAACAAAATTTTATTGCAGATAACTTAATAAACTACAATCGATTTTCTTGAACGTTTAAAATATTGACATATTTACCTAATTCTCTTTTGTTCAAGATGTCTCACAAACTCCGCCTCGCTGGGCAGCAGGAACATGATGGCGGCACCGACCTGGGCGGCGCGGCCCGTCCGTCCCACTCTATACATTATAATACACACAAATAAAATAAGTCTTGACACCAATAACATATAAATACGATATACCTGTGAACGTAATCGGTGGCCGACGCTGGAGCGCAGAACTGTAAGACCAAATCCACTCGAGGTACGTCCAGACCTCTCGCTGCTACGTCCTGTACGAAAAAACTGACTAAATTGTTTTGAAAAATGTTAAAATATCGTATAGTTGGGCTGATTTAAAATGATAAACAATGAAAGATGTAACATTACCAGAAAAATATTCCTTAATTCATGAATTAAAATTACTATTAACTGTTGAAAGAGAGCCAAATGCCCAAGCTTGCGGATCTTTTTTCTCAGAAATCTGAAGCCACATATTTTAAATTCAGTGGCAAATGTAATCACGTATCAGCAAAACAACCGATTTTTTCTTTATATGCGTTAATATTGTAATATACAGAGTAAAAAGACAAGTAGGCACAATCTGTAACGTGTTCAGTAGGACAAAACTAAACAGTCATTTTTATATTTACTTATTTGTTCGCATATCTCGAAAAAACTGCTGAATGAATTTTTCCTATGGTTATATGTTATTGCCCGGTCAACATACATATATATATATATATATATATATATATATCTTCTTATTCTATTCTATATCTTTTTTCGAAAAAATTCTCACATATTCGTGAAAAACACTAAACTGATTTCGACCATAATACGACAACTTTTGAACGGAATTGAATATTTATTAAAGCCCACAGGAAGAACTCCTTCTATCATGATATTTACAAAATTATTGCGGAAAAAAAAATTGTTTTGGGCAATGATAACAATAATTTAATATATAAAATGCTTGTGATTGAAGTAGACATATTTAGGATGAAGGGCATCCGAAGTTCTTGGTAAATGAACTGAACCCACCGTACAAAACAGTACTCCTCTCCTGGCTGCTCGGAACTGCTTGAAGACCTCTATCCTGTGCTCATGCGCCATGGACCCGTGCAGACTGAACACGTCCAGATCTAAAGCCACCAGGCCCGGCTCCGAATACTCCATCTCGAAGTCTGAATCCGATTCCTGTTTGAAGTTATATCATTAGTCTTCATTAAGATTTTTTCTAAAAATGTTTGGCTAAAATTTCAGTAATAATTTTCACCTCATCTTTCTTTCCTTTCTTGCTTTTCGTATTTTCTGTGTCATTTTTCTTTTTATTCACATCTTTTCCGGTTAAAACAGTTTCTATTAAGTCTGATAAATAGTCAACCATTTCTAGAGTTGCCATAAACACTATCATTTTACCGCTTTTCTTATTTAAGAAGCAGTGTTCAATGATAAGTGAGCAGAGAGTCACCAATCTCAATTTCATCGGTACGATGAGGAATGTCTGATTAACAGTTGCTGGTAAGACAAGTTCGTCTTCAACGATTGCAGTTTTGAGAGCGTCTGCGAATATGTTTCCAGTTTCCTGCGTTTCTTTCTCTATTTCTCCCTCATCTTCACTTTTAGGCTTTACAACTTCCAATTCTTTTTGTGCTTTAATGTACTCGTAATCTGAATCACTGTCACTATCCACGTCATTTGCTTTTGATGCCTTCGACTTTTTTTTATCAGCTTTATTAGTTTCATTTTGTTCACTGTCAAACAGATCCGGATGGTTTGCTCCGCTGAATTCTTTGAGACCTATTTTAACAATACTTATTTTTGTATAAGCGGAAAACCACTCAAACAAACATCAAATAACAATGATTTCAAAATTTTATCTCGATATTAATTTTAAAATGTAGGTAGTATAAAACATATTGCGAAAATCTGTCCTAAAAACGATATACATAATAACAAAAATAAAACATACTTGACTTACAAAAAAAAACATGAAATTATGTATACCTTGTTCCGTTTCATTGCAAATGAAAATAAGTCAACTATAGCATAGAAAAAACATAATAAAATATATTATCGAACGGAACTGGAGGCTGATAGGTAGTAATAAAAATATTATGCAAAATCCACAACAGAAAAAATAGAAACAAAAAATATATATTTTATAATTAACTTACCGGTCCTACTTAGACGGGGTGTTTCAGTTTCGTTTGATTCTTTTGCAGAATTTTCTTCTTTTTCAAATTTATCTTCAATTTTATCTATCTTATCTATCTTCTTTGCAGTTTCAGGAGTAACTTTATCTTCAACTTTTGCGTTCATTGGTTTATTTGGTTTTAAAGAATCAGCAACAACTTCTTTACCATCTGAGGTATCTACAAAAACAGGATCCTGCATAGTTATTCCCGCTAAATTTTCAACAGCCTAAAGACGAAAAAAATATTTAGGAACTGGTTGTTTTTTGAAACAATTCAATTCTGTTATTCTTTTACTATTTACCTTTGTAAGTGTGGCAGATAGCAGTATTGTCTGTCTGTCTTTGGACAGAAACACTTTAGTTAAAGGATGTTCCACACTAGATTCTACTTTTGTATCATCTTCAGTCTCTTGCATGTCTTCATCGTTGTCGGTAGTTTTATTTATTGTTTGTTTAACTAATGCCATGGGGTCGTACGTCGCCGCTTTTTTATGATCCTCTATAGCTTTAACTATAGCGGCGACGTCTTTCTCGTAACCCATATCTAATAAACGATCAGCTTCGTCTAATATTAAACATCTAAAACATATTTTTTTCATATACTCATACACAAATAAAGTAATCAAATTTTTAATATATTTATATATTAATATTGATTGATTCGTTTTATAAATAATGTCACTATAATTACCCAGTTTTGGCAAAATTCAATGAATGTGTGTGTCTCAAATGATCATTTATCCGACCCGGTGTACCGACTAATATACTTAGACCTTTTCTTAATCTAGCTTTTTCAGCTTTTCTCTTTTGGCCACCGCTCAGTAAACCAGGTACAATCCAAACAAATGGCTACAGAAAATAAATAATAATAATATTCTCAATTGCTCATTTTGTGCCAAAAAAATATGTTTTAAATAAATAAATATTCACTAAATATATGAATATTATATATATTACATATTTTAAATAAAAAAGAGTTTTATTAAAGATAAAACATTGAAGGCAAATTTAAAATATTCTTAAGTTTGTAAGAAAAAGAAATTTCATATCCTGTGAGTGACTGTTAGTGTTTTTTCTATACAATTTTTTACTTTTGAATCTGAGTACAATATTTACTTATATTTACAGAGATATATTGTACAGATAATACATAAATTTGGTTAATAATATATGTATTAAATAAGAAATATTTGTTAAAATAAACTGTAAATTTTTCATAAAAGGTTTAACTAATAAATATCCATAATCTACAAAGAAACTCAATATTCACTTACCTTAACAAGTTTAACAAATAACTCATAAGTCTGCACCGCCAGCTCTCTAGTGGGGACTACAACTATGACTTTAACACCATCATGTCGATTTATCTTAGGTCTGATAGCCTGCAAACCTTCAATAACAGGTAAAGCATATGCCAATGTTTTACCCGATCCTGTTTGTGATCTAAAACAATGTTTAATAAACTTATACATATGTACAAATTTTCTTAATAATGCAAATAATATTTTAAATATAAATAAAGAAAAGGTAGATAGATATTATGTACCTAATTAAGACATCTCGACCTTCTAATATAATTGGAATAGCTTTTTGTTGCACCGTCATCAACTCGGTTAAATTCAGATTCTGTTTTAAGTTTGCAACACTATGAGGATGTATGTTTAAGTCTGAGAATGTTTTGCCGGCAAATACCTTCTCTACCACAGGTTTTACGGCCTTTTGTCCTATTTTTGGAACTTCTGGGTTATTTTTGAATAGCGATGATATCCACGGTCCAGTTTTAAGCTTTTGTTTGAGATGTAGATCATCAGTGATACGTTGGTAATCTTTTCCCTGATATTTACCCTTGTTTTCACTAAGTTCTCGTAATCTTAACGCCAAATCGTCACTTTTTGAAGGAGCATCTCCAAGTTTAGTCACCTTGTTTGGTGGTTCTCCCACATTGTGATCTGGTAATTTTCTGTGTTCTGTATTTTGAGGCCTTTTTCGAGCCAGTATCTTCCCCGTAAAGTCAGGTTTTGATTTAAATTTGTAGCTAGGAGCATTTTTCTGGGTGAACTGTTTATTTTTTGGTTTATTTTGATTCTAAAACAACATGATTTATGCAGTTTTACATTCAAACTAAATTATTCGAACATGTGATGCATTAACACACTTACCTTTTTTGACACAGTGATATTTAATTGCATATCATCCATTTTAACAAAATGTTAAATACTAATACCAGCGCACATAACTTCAACTTTTTAGGTTATTCACACGTTGTGACATTTGTTGTCAAATATCAATGGAACGCAAAAGCGCATGACGTAAAGTTCTGTCATAATATGTCAGGGAGCAGAGAAAAATACGCAATATACTTGATATTGTATTTTAGATACATAATCATAAATCTAAATTTAACCTTAGTTTATATGATTGGGTAACTTATAGGGTATCTTATTGAATAGATGCCGAAAGGTAGCAAAAGGCCTCGTATGTCTGTCTGCTTGTCCGACTATCACATGCTTTATTATGTTTACCGTTAGATAAGATGTTATATATTTTCAAATATAATTATGGTTTATAAACCATATGGTATATGGCTTATATATATGGTAAATACTAAAAAAATAATAGTTGAGACTTTATGTGGTATACATCGTAGTGATCTAAGTAAAGCTGCAGTTTGCTGCTTAATTTTTGCGTGATATGAGCTGGCAAGTCAATTTAGAATCTAACATTAGGCCAAGATATTTTACTGCATCTCTTTGTCTTAACTCTTTGTTCAATCATCAAGAGATTAAAATTTAAAGTAAGCAGATTACATTGAAACCATTCATTTATTACATTTCATTCAGCTTGTGCAGCCGAAATAACTTCATGGATTGACTTTCTAAGTTAAAACAAACATGTGTCGTCGGTCAAACGCAAGTTGCTTATATCATTTATATAGATTAAGAATAACAAAAAGCCCAAAATAGACCTTTATGGTGCTCCACCGTGAACATCACATAGTTGGCATATAAATTTATCGATTTTTACTATTTTTTCCTTGGCATAAGGTAAGATTTAGAAATTTTAAGGACCAAACCAGATATACCAGTGCTATATATCTTATTTACCAAATTGGGATGAGAGATGTATCATACGTCTTTTTCATATCAATAAATACATACTACAGTCATTTTCTGATTAATATTAGTTTTTTTTTTTATTAGTAGTAGATTCATGACGAAATGCATACTAACCTTTAAGGCGACAACTTCTTTATTACTCTTAGATAACTTTTTAGACGTACACATATTTTGCTCCCAAAAACCATTGACAATATGGGTGAAACCGATATAGGGCGATAATCCCCTGGGTCAGACTTCATGAAAGCTTTGTAGATGGGGACTGACTGTTGCTATTTTTAGGAAATCAGGAAAAACACTATTTTCCATGAATTTGTTAAAGCAAACACTTTAATTCTCTCTTATTATGTATATTTAAGAATTTAATCATTATTTGCACATCGTCGCCTGTAGATAATTTAAATTTTGTTTTTTTTTTTAAGCCTGTTCGTATGAGGTTTGATATATGATATATCCATAAAAGATTGTTACCTTCATCATATTTTTCTTCAATTAGTGTTTATCCAAAATATTTGTGTATATAAACTGACACTCCTCCAATGCAGTTCTATAATTATAAACATGACAGTAATTCGTGATTTGTAAGCTATTTGTATCGAATTATAATTTTATAGAAGTTTTAGTAATATCAAATCTTAATATATAAAGCACAAACACACTCACTCACTGACTCATTCATCGCTCTACAGCCCAAACCGTAATACCTAGAAAGCTGAAATTTGGACACAAGACTCCTGACATATTGAATAGGTCCAATAAGAAAGGATTTTGCAATGGTCCAAACCGCTCCAAAGTTAAAGCTAAAAAACTGCAAAGTTTAGTCCCCACTTCCTCTCTTCTCCCATTGCATTGCAGTAGAAATTAAAATTATTTGGCCAGTCACTATGTTTATTCTCAACACGCTGCGATGTGAGAAACAAGAGTGTACCTATGACCCGATAGGAATGAAACTCTGTAGTTATCAAACTCAAGGTTTTCTCGCACCGATAGCGAGTCATGATGGGTTGGAGGATAGAGCGTGTATGTGTGAAGGGTAGGGTCATGGGTTCAATACTCACGAAAGTCAGTTTTTTTTTTTGTTTATTCCCGTTGCGAAGCACGGGTAACCTGCTAGTGTATAATATATATTATAATATATAGTATAATTAAAAGATTTAATAATACGTTTAGGTCGTCAGTTTTACCTGATTTTAATAAAGTTCTTACATTTGCATACAAGAGTTTTAACGAGGTAGAAGTCATTATAACGTTACCATAATCACGTGTTATTTGGTGAGTAATCGGATCACTTGTCGACGATTTTGATCTTACTTGACGTTTTTTTGGAAACGCTTTGTAAGTTTTGGAATTTCATGTGTATAAATATATAAATCTCTTTGTTGTTTAGTGTTTGCATCGGCGTTTGATGCCAAATATAATATTAGTGTTCACCAATGTTGAATGTACGGTTATGTTGTGTGCAGGGGCTTGAGAATCAAAACATACATTTTTACTTGGGTTAAGTTTACCTAAGCGGAAAATAAATTTTGACTTAGTTTTCATAAGTTTTTGTAATTATTTTCGTAACGTCCGTCATATTATGTCCTTGTTTTTAGCCTACGTATATTTTTTTTAGGTATATCTACGAGTATATTCCATATTAAAATAAAGTATATTCTTTTGACGGTTGCAGCAAACTTGTATTTCGAGTGATGTTATCATATTTAAGCGGCAATGGATTTGAAGACGAGAAAGGGATAGTATGCGTGTGAACATCATTCTCCAGTTGCATTTTTTTCTAATAAGGTGAGTCCTGGTTCCAAATAAGGTCCATCATTTCAAACTTCCCGCATTTAATATTTATATCAAAAGGGACGTCGTACGGGTCTCCCCCAGTAACCACACATTACAGCTTGCCTAGGTTCATTGCTTTCGTGATGGCCATTTTGTCAGTGGCTCTTTATATAAGCTCAAATGCGATCGACGAGTGTCAATTTGTGGTATAAAATATACTTATTGAATTTAGCATAGTTTTAGTAATAATACCCGTATATTCTGTACTAATACTGTTAAAATACTTTGAGAAAGTGCATTGAAGAGTGCTATTAACCGAAAATGTTGCTTTTTTTATATCGATTTTGTATGGTTTCCTCCAGCCATATCTAACTACCTACATATCTAGTTGACCTTGTCAACCCTGTTGTCTCCAAATAAGGACCTTGTTAGGACTGCCGTTGTTTATTTATATATTTACGCTCACTTTAATTAAATTTATGTTGATTACTTAACAGAATAATATAAATAAACTAAATAAACATTGCAAATATTAGTATATATTTATCTATTATTCTTTAGCTGCAATGGTTGCGGGGAAAACTAGGCCAAAGGAGCTATAAAGTAACAGATTGATAGTATTGAAATAAATACAAATACAAATGTGGCGGCTATTTTGTTTTTTTTTTTACGGAAATGCCGATAACAGTCACGCGTAATTTATATTCTTCTAATAAGTGAACTGATAACGTTAGAGTCAATAATAAAGGTTTTGATTTTAAAACTGTGTAAATCATATAAAATTGATCGTGTCAGTAATAATTATGATGAAGTAAACAGTACTCTGTCACGTGTTCTTCTTTAGTTTGAAATTAATAATTTAGTCTTAAATGCCAAGAAAACTAAATGCATTAATTTTAAACATCCCGATGTAAAAAGTCAAAATTGTACCTAGTTCCTTAACAGCGAATTGTTACAACTGACTTACTAAACAAATTTCGTAGGTGTAACATTAGATAAAAAGCTCCAGTGGAACTTCTATCTTGAGAGGTAGAGATACATACAAACTCGGCTCGGCCGTCTTTGCATTTGGAAAGGTTACACAATTAGCGGATACGACGCGATTTGTTTATTTCAGTTATTTTTTTAGTATTTTGTCTTACGGTATTTTATTATGGGGTAGTGCTGCCGAAATTAATTTTATGTTTATTTTACAAAAAAGAGTTGTGCGGTGCTATTTCTAACTTAAAAGCTAGAGATTACAAACACATCTCAATACATATTTAATAACAGAATATTTATACGCCGAAATTTATTTATTGTATAAAACAGTCACAGACACACGATAAATAGAAGAAATAAAATAAATTCGTAACGTAAATAAATACCTAAATTTCGCCTTCAATTATGGACCTTATTAAGAACCCTAGTGCCCAACAAGGACCGGAGAAGCAGTTTTCAATTTTTTTTTAATGAGATTTTTGGTACCTTGTTTTTGTACAATATTTTCTCTCTAAATATAAACAGTTAATCTGATTGTAATGTCTTATAAATTAACACATATCCCAAAATAAATTTATAAAGAATCACATCCCAAAATTCGGCCCTTTTTAGATGCCTTTACCAGTTGCTTTTTGCCGTCTTATATTTTCCAATTCACTTTTTATACTGTGCTGTTTAGTAACAATGCGTGGTTGCATTTTTCATTTCTTTTATTTCTTCCTTAATTTCTGACATTTCTTAGTACATTTTGTTATTGTTATATGACTTTGCGTACTTACTTGTACTTTTGAAAAAAGGACTGAATTTCTGTTCACAATTTATTTAATTATTCTATAAAAAAAACGCAGCAGGGTATTATAATGTTCTTTGTGTTATGTTTTCTTAAACTCTGGCAATACTACGCTTTTTAAGACAAGAATCTAACGCTTGTAGTTTTCAGGCTTTGCGTTGATATGTGAGAACCCCTTGTACGATATTGTAGATTAATCCTATCAGACGATAGCATCGATGAAGATGAACAGCACATAATTAAAATATTTTCCAGGATAAAGATTATCCGATATGAAGATTATCAGGGAAGAATAATCTTTGTATATAAGAAATATCATTAAAAGTCCAGTTGTTATTGCGTGATGCGCTACCAAAGAAACAGTAAAAAAAAATATATTGTTTTGGGTCATGTCGTGTTATCATTTACTGATACAAAAAAAAATGGTATAATAATTATTAAAACATATATTTACTTTAAAATTTCTGCCGTATTGCTATTATAGTATAGACATAGATTAAACGTTCTAAATATGATATATGACAATAGACATATTTTTAGTAAAAAAAATGAAAACGTTTCGGTAAACATATGTATAGTCAATACAAACAAATTCTTATTATTATTATTAAACATCCTTGTGGATACAATTAGTTATATTTGTTTTCAAACAGACTTAACACACAAAGAGTTAATCTACATGTCTAATAACATCTATTACATAGAAATGAATTAAAGATGTGAGGAGCACGCGCTGCGGATATCGAGGCACGGGACCGAGTGCTGACACGTGCCAACAAAACATAACTTCATGTCGTCTATGGGGTGGAATAAATATTTGTAATATGAACAGTGTTTACGCCATAAGAGCCCTCTTATTTATGAAGAGCGTCATTAACGAACTAAGGCTTGAATTATTCGATGTCATGGACCGGAAAGTCGATATCCGAACTATTTTATTTTTATTCACTTTTTAATGTTTATGTTTGTTGCGTTATGGATTATGAGATGCTTCAACTATGCAATATATTAAGTGTGTATTTTGGAGAGTTATTTATGTATTACCATCTAGTTAGCATTCAAAAACTTTTGAAGGCACTGGCTTCAACGATCCTGATGATGAGCTACTAGTATTAAAATAGCAACCTTTATAGGCTTGCAGGATGTGTACTGTTATATATATTCAAACCATATCTTAACTAATTAAGAAAGTCTTTTTCGAGAATGACGTAAGTTTTATTTTTATAGGTGTCTTTAGAGACCTTAACAATACTTCTAACATTGTAATACGTATTTTAAAATGTTTGTAAGTGTCGATAACTTAAAAAACTATGCTTCAAAGCATATATAACAGTATCCTATCACGAATACGGCATGATGATGATGATGGTAATCAACACTTGGTCATTTAATGGTGATTAGAGTCTTATACGTATAACCAAAAACCCATCAATCTATAGACAATTTTTCAGAATATTCTAAAATAATAATACCTAATATTAGTCCTCGTTGGAATTGTGCGTGTAAAGGCTTTTCTAGGTCGTATTTTTTTTATTTATGATAATTACTGATTATTTATTTACAGGTTACAAATAATCTCATGTTTTTATCATGCCTACAAACAGCTCATAAAAATGCTTACATTTAATAACAAAATCTGAACTTAAATCAATAACTTTTATATTTTTTTATCTGTTAATTATAGCTGAAAAAATTCGATACATTTATATTAAGGGTGACTTATTTCTGGGCGTCGTGGGTATCCCGGCCACAAATCCATGCACTTGAAATTCTGAGCAAATAGGAAGGGGAAGTGTTAGGCGGTGATTATCATCCAACTGGGACGACCCGACCCGGGGTGAGACCCGGGGTGAGGCTACTTCATTTTGGACCACTTATACAAATAACTTGAATCGTAAGACCTCAAGAACATTATTGTATCAATATTTTATACTGAATCAAGCTTGAAAAGCGGGATTTTTTTATCAATTTTGAAAATACAACGTCTGGGTAAATTTAAGTCAATATATAATTTGGTGGCTTTAAAATAGTGATTATATCCTCATTGGGTTTAATAAAAAAATATAAATGTCACTCACTGACAAAAAATTGTATAAACTAAACAAAATATCCTCGAGTATAAACATTAAATACCGGTAAATATATATGTAAATAATAATAAATAAAAAATCACTAATATGTGAAACTATTAATACAGAGTTATTAATAGTTTCACAATCCAATCTTTCTCCTTCATACCTACAGGCTATGTAGACTTGACGCCCTGAAGATCTATATAAAGATAGTCGTGTATTTATTTAAAATTATTCAAAGAGAAAAATTGTTCTTTAAAATCCTTTATCAAACCTTTGCTAATGAAAAGTTGTCTCTTACAGTTATTGTTTTTCTACAATAGCTTTTAAATTTCCTAATTTGTTTGATATAGTAATGGCAGTAAAACCAACGACTTGTAAGGAGGCAATCGCGAGATGGGAGAAGAGTAAAGAAGAGACAGCAGCCGACGCTAAAGTCATAGAGCTACAATTTCAATGGCCGCCGATAGAGAAGATGGACGGAGCTCTTTCAACTCTCGTCAATTGCGAGTAAGCTTAAAAGTATTTTTTAATTTCAATGAGGCATAAATAGTTCTAGTATTGTAATAAAATATTCAAGAATAATGAACACAAGACAAGTTGTTAATGACGATTTAAAGTCAGATACTGTAAATCAATCATATTTTATAGGAAACTTAGCTTATCTTCAAACATGATCGATAAAATAGCGGGAATAGCTGGTATGAGAAGCTTGAAAATATTGTCCTTAGGAAGAAATTACATAAAATCGTTAGCAGGAATAGTAAGAATTTACAACTTTATCTGTTCATGCTTCTAATTATAATAATGAGACTTTTATTCGTTGTATATTTTAGGAAACAGTAGCAGATACTCTTGAAGAACTCTGGATTAGTTACAACCCTATAGATAAATTAAAAGGTGTAGGAGCGTTAAAGAACCTCCGAGTGCTGTACATGTCCAACAACGTGGTGAAGGAATGGGTCGAGTTCAATAGATTACAGGAATGTCCAGCCCTGCGCGACCTTGTCTTCATTGGCAACCCCATCTGTGAGAACCAGCCTGACGTAGACACCTGGCGCACCCAAGCTTCTAACCGGCTTCAACAAATAAATAAGCTGGACGGCATACCCATAGTGCGAGATACGGAATAGCTTAACATATATATAAATAATTTTCAACTTCATATGAATGATTACTATCAATATTTCTACTACCAGCGAGTCAATTACGGAACGATTGCGGTTAAAACATCGCCATCATGGAATTTATAATTCAGAATGAGTTGTGATTGCGTGACCGCCATTACGAAGACCGATAGAAGACCACTTGTTTAGGATAGAATGTGAAATGACAATAATAATAGAAATAATAGCCTGGTAACATCGCCTTGCTTGACATTTATGACAGATTATGACTCTCCACTAATAATGGCCGCGCACGCCATCTGTCTATTAGCTGGTTCAATTTACGTGTGACGATTTTGATTGAATTTCATTAATCGAATCATGATTGTTGTAAATTGAAGACTGATTCGTATCTATCCTACTTGGAACGACGTTTTAATTTAAACATGTTATATTACTCAATAAATACTACACATATAGTGTTGTTTTTCATTTATAAGTTATTGAAACAAGGGAGGAGCACTTAGATAAAGCGACAAATCTTCTAAATCGCAGTGTATCCATCCCCATTGTGTCCGGTTTATGATTCGTCATACGTCTCGGAGACGATTTAATAGCCTGCTTAATTCTAGCCAAAGGAAATACGAATTGTCGAGGGTCGTATTTGATGGCGGAAAAGTCTCTCTACGGCCGCCCAACGGCATTCTCATTGTATCGCTAATAAAATTTAATGATGTAAACGGATAGCGCGAATATATCTAAGTTAGAAGCGCTCTGGGTGAGGGGCGCTGGGGGAAAATCAATTAAAGACAATATATCTGTAATAGATTGAGTTACAGCTGTAACGAGATACTGTTGTGAAAATTTATTCGATAATTTGTTCTTATTTCAAAATAAATACTAACATTTGAATAATCGATTATGATTCATTTCCATGTTAACCTAACAACTAAAAGCACTTTAGTTCCTATTTCATTTAAACTAATTGAATTCAGTAACGGTAAAGTATCGTGGCCGAAAACCAATAATAAATATTGGTTAGTGACATTTGAATAGTGTTCAATAATTAATGTGCAGTTATTGTGTGCTCACGGTAATGGACCGATAATTGTCCGTCCAAACAGAACTAACTCTCTTAATCACAAAGGCTCACACCTTCCCCATTCCCTTCATGTATGGCGGCCATTATTTAATTATTAACACTACAATCAACCTAATTTTGATTTCTATTTGACATTTCGATAATACAACGCCCCCGGCGCAGCCATTTTGTGACATCTGTCTTGAATGTGTTACCAACTATAAAATTCAATTTCCCCAATCGGGCAGCTCGGCACATTTATTATTCATAGATCGCTACATGGCCGCCCGGCCACTAACAGATGTCATCTTTTACGTGATGTAAAAAGATGTTATCATGAAATCATTGAATGCAAAGGATCAGGATTATATTTATTCATAGTCAATTTTACAAAAGATATTCTAAGCAATATTTGGGATAATCTCATATATAACTGTAAGTATATATACATATATATCAAAATGTATTTTTACAAAAACTATTGTTAATGTTAAATAAATTACCGCAACGACAATTACGTGAGTAATATAAAACAAAGGTAAAAAAATTCATAAATATTTGAATAGTTTTCAGAGTATGACGTAGAACGCAGGTAATCGCGGCAAGGCATCGCTGAACGCATTAAATAATGAAGCCCTATCGATGTCATTCCTGTAATGGCTATATCGCTGCAGCTGGTCGCCGATTTAAATGTATAATCGGTGTACGCGAGGCCAATAAATCAATCCATGTCGTCAGTAATGCACAATCCATTTGCTCGCATGTACCATAATTGTTGTTAGTACCGCCCAGTGGCTATATTACCCCGATCCAACCCCACGGTGACCCCCTCAGAGGCTGGGGCAGACTCGAATTAGCTTCTATTTTAATGGCTGATTTTCTAGCTCACGAAGCCGCGGCAAACGTCCACGCTTACGCCACTTAAAGGCGGAGAAAATGGCTTAAGTGCTTTCTCTATTATACTTAAGGTCGTTCGTGAAAAGGATAATTTTCAACTCTCAAGCGCCCCGCCCGCCTGAAAGACAGAATTGTATGGATGAGATTATATATTTTTTTTAATTAAAGTTAGTTAAAATACTAGCTTTCATAAAATTTTATTCATAGTTATATCCATACTATATTATTTGCTTTAATCAATTATTACGACTTCGTTTCATAAGAAATATAGTACAAGTATTATATAAAATTAATTTGTAAAATAATATTTTATTACCAACAGAACATTCCCAGTTTTCTGCCCCCGAGTGAGATAATTTATTTTTAAGTTGGGTAACCTATTGTAGTAGGAAGGGTCCAAATAAAGCTTTTTCAACAAACAATAGTTCCGGGCCTTTGTCGCGCTCAGAGTTGAGTAAACATTAGTAGTTGAGGCCTTTGTGGCCGCGGCTGAGAGGTTACGGACAGATAACTCCCACTTACTCTCATACTATTGTTCGTTTGATATATTTTTGTCTTTGTAAAATCTTTGCCATGTTAAATTTGTTTACTCGAATACTTGTTATGTAGATGAGAGTGAAGTTACTCAAAATAAATCCGTTATTTCTTTTCAGCTTAATAAAATACGGCTATTTTTTTACTAAACTTTGCAACATTCTACCTAATTAGTATTTATTGATAGTTTTGTTATTATATATATATTAACTATAGGTACTTAAGAGCTTCACTAAAACAAGGTCGTTCCACATAGACCGTAAAAGTTAATCTGAAACATGGAAGTCACGATCCCATAATAAATTACTATTTCAACATTAACACCTACTTTCCATAATAGCCGATAAACCAAATTTAGTTTTCATGTAACGCACCCTCGCTGCTACTTATATAATAAGCAATGATCAATGGAGTATAATCCCATTGTGTGACACGCAGACACAAAAACCATATCAGAATAATTCCGCCACGGTCTCTTAATATCTCCATTACACTGAGTATTGTCGGTCGCTAACTCCGGTCTAAAGGCTTACACGTCAAATGTTGACAGTTGTCATGAAACAAAGAACTGTGCATTCCACAGTACGAATAATAGTTTGTGTTTATTTAATTTAAGTCACTTGCAACAATGGTTACTTCGCCGCCGGCGCGCGGCGTCCCGACTTGAGCGGAGCGCCTCGGGGCAATAAAATTAATGAAGCGTGGAGATGGGACCATTTTACTTGTATTATTCGTCTCTTGCGGACTGAGACTGAAGCGAATGTCCATTAGTTCTGTTTTAACATGTTAGCGAGGTTGAAACGTTGTAAATGCGATTTACTTTACAGAGGGTGGAAAAGTAGCTTTGGGAGATTTGGGAACGATCAATATTCGATCCTATCCGATAAAGTTTAAAGCAGCACTTAGCGATCGCTTATTATATTTACAAATAAACTGGATAGTACGGATCAAAGTGCATGTTTCTGGAGTTTAAAAACTAAATGAACCCTTATATTCATTTTTAATTCGGGTTATGCAGGGATATATACTGTATAGTATAAATGATATAAGACAGAGAAACTGGAGATGAACAAAAGCAGTATTAACGTATTAGTGGTTAACTGATGATCAAAGTACGGAGCGAGACGACTGTCGCGAGATAACATCTAAACTATATCACAGGGGTCTATCCATGTGTTACACAACGAATTAAAGCTTTTAGTATTATTTTAGAATTAACGATTTTATCAGGGTGATATTAACATTTTACGAATTGCTTTAATATATGTATATTGGAAAAACATCCGTTATTCAATTACTAATTCATGTATTTTATTATTTAATATATTTCATCTATTCTGAAAGAAATAGAAAAATAATGTAAAATTAAATATTGCTTTTATTTTACAAAGTTTCAAGTATTTTAAAAAACTAAAATATATTTCAGAATAATACTTAGTAACATTCCATTTCTGTTGTCAGTTTCGTAGAAGCGTCGTAGCTATTTTCTCGTAGAAGTACTTTATTTTTAAAAGTTTTCAACTAAAATTTAATAATTCAAAACTATTTTTCACAGTTTATTAAAATAATAAGCTGGTTAAATCATATCTGAGTAACATTTTAAAAGAATAGTTTTTCATTTAACCATTTCTCCGTAATATTCCCTTGGGTTAAAGGTCAAGATTCAAATTACCTGATATTATCGCAATTTAAAACCAACCGTCGGCGCTAAACCATAACACGCTCGTTTGGTATAACTTATCTCTTTCTAATCTAACGAGCACACCCGACCAGACCCGAGACAATAACACGATTAGTGTTATATAACATTTTTGCATTGTTCCTTATCTATAAAGATACTATCTTTTAAACCCTATTTATCACCAGAGTGAATAAGGATTAGATGTGTATTGAATAGTGTACCATATTTGATATTTTGATAAATTTTACTTAATAATATCATATTAAACGGTCATTTGGTTGTTTTGTTAATATATGTATTATGATAACAGATATTGGTTTTGTAAGTATACTATACTAGCGGTCGCCCGCGACTCCGTCTGCATTGACGTTAAGAAGCGTTTGTAAGGAACGTATTTTTTTAATTTGTCTCCATGAAAGGTTTTCTTTATTTTATCTTATCTTTTTATTTTTTTTATAACATATACCTTGTTTTTTTTTCTCTTACATGCACCGCTTTTATTCCCACGGGTCCAAATCCCATGAAAATATTGGGATAAAAAATAACCTATGCTATTATTTATTTATCTTCACGCCATATCCCTTGATATTACTTGCTGAATTATCTTTTTAAAACGGTCCAATACTTTTTGTAATTACTCAATATGTACAAACATACGAGTATAAAACATGTCTTTATAATATTAGTGTATATTAAACGAGTAACATGCAGTGATATAAAATAAAAGTACCGACCAATGATAAAGTTTTATGGATCTATTACGTATCAACAATAGGCGGAGAACGCTCCAGAGGCTGGGAGGTTTAGTGCATCCGATTTCCATACAAAACTTCTATTTCCCGAACTAAATGGCACGAGAGGACATAAAAATACGACAAACTATATCTAATACGTGATAGTTTGTTTGTTTGTATGAATCAAACATTTTTAATATTATAACGTTTATCTTTTCAGCAAATTATATAACTTAAGATGTTTTTATAATAAATAAGATATTTAAGTTTTACCTTTTTAATCTTTATAGCTGAAATATATATTTTATTTACGTTTAAAACTTATATAATGTAAATATATCTTTAAGTGGACCTATTCTTATATAACAAAATGCAAATAATATTTTATTTTATAATGAAGAAACAATATTTAAATTATTTAAAGTAGCTTAATGAAACAAATAGATCTGGAACTCGATGTAATATCAAAACTTAAGTACGCATAAAACTATTTACTGTCTTCTTTGAAGTAATTCAACAAAGGATCATAAAAAGTGAGCGTGGATGTGGCCAGCGCACGTCAAACCGAGACGGGCCTACCAACTCGTGCCATCTCCTGAGGAAGTGATTTGTCAGCGACGCCCCCTCTCGATTGAATAATTCAAATAATCGAGGTATTTATATGTAAATAGCGGGCTACATCTCCATACGAAAGGGACTATCGGTACATAAATTTGGCAAGAAGTCGCGAAAACTGCGACGCACCACCGATCTGATTTATTCGCCAAGTTTTTGAAAAAGTGGATCGCGTCAGGAAATGTTTGTCTAATCGCGTTTATTGCCCTGACCCGGGATTTTTCACCCCGAAGCACAAGGGTGGGTCCTGCCCGTATTACATAGAATGAAAACAAGTTTACTTATACGAAAATTGTTTACTTTGATGCTTTCCTAAAATATAGTTTATGTAACTTCTGTACAGACTATGATAATTCATGATAATTATTAATAAAAATGATTACATATAAAATCAATTATTGTTAAGACTTAGAAACAATTCATGGAAACAATACCAAAGGTATTTGAGAACGGTTCTCCGTAACGAATATCATATGTTCATGGCACTCTATTAGTCATCGTGAGCGGCAAACTCATCAATCATACCAGCGCTAGGTAAAGTGTAAATAATTGTTACCACCACTATTGTTCTTTATAATCAACATAATTCACTGAAATAGATCGCTATTTAATATTTTATTATATCAATGTTAGACTAATATATAAACTTTTTGGAAGACGTAATAAAAAATATCGAACGTCAAATGTAATTTAAAAAAAATAGATTTGACGTTCGAAAAATAAGAGTTTATTTCAAATTAAATATAATTTAATAAATTGTATTATTAAATAAGGTATATAAAAAAACATTTCTAAATTACCACGTAAGGTTGAATAATTAAAAAAAAACACTGAACGATATTTTTGGAAACATTTAAAATATCATGCACATGTTATTGCTTATTGTGTACGTTCAGAAACCAATTACATTATGAAAAAAATAGGTTAAAAGCATCTAGATAATGAATTGTATAGAACATAGAGAAATAAGTAAGCGAGCAACAAAACGCACTTTATCAGGTGGCGGGCGCTTTATCCCGCTAATGACCAACCCCTCCAGAGTAATAAAAGTCGATATCAACCTCTCTCTGACCGCTTTCCAACCCTTCTTGATACTTTATACGATATTTAGATAATTTTACTGTTCTACTGAATAAAATAATTATTGATTACCATTGAAAATCACTATTTTAAATTTAACTTAAACTGTTATACTCAACAATTAAATCAAATTTATAGGATATGAAAAATACGTATTTAAAATAGAATAGAATTTAATACGTATAGAAAAATACGTATACTATTAAGAGGAAAAAAAAAATTATTTCTGGTCCACAAGATTAATCAAATGTCATAATATTAATAAATATCAGTCATATTACAATTTCTAAAACCCAATCCTTAAGACTTTAGATCACTAGAATTAATTAAAAGTGGATAAGTTATAAAAGATATATATAAAAATACTGATGTAATATTTGGCTAACTTTATAAACTGTCATTTTATTAAATAAATATATATATAAAATTAAAAATATAAAAATTAAATAAAATTTAAAAACAACAAAAACCGCAAGTATCAAAACACGTCAGTGCAGTCTGTGCTCACTGAAGCGCGGTTGAGAATTAGCGGCGGCGGGAAAGAAAAATGATTGTGACAGTCCGGCGAACACCGCTAATGGAGTCTGCGTCTGCGAAATGCTGCCACTTACAAACACTCAACTATCGCTGTGAGAATTACAATGCTTTATTTATAACAAAAAGTTTATTACAACTTATCGAATTATACGTCATTAAGTCATTGATTCCAAGATTGCGAAACATAATGTGCTAACATTTTATACGGCTTACAATATAGCTATAACAACTTTAATTTGATGTGACATTTCATGTATTGGTGGCATAGTGCAATTTATTTGTGTTAAAAACAGTGTTAAAATGTGTTCGTGCACATGTAAAAATATTAGCAAACATCTACATATTATTTTAAAAACTTTTAAAATATTTTTTATTTGATAAAGACTACACTAGTATCAATATCGCGATAATCATTGAATTAGACACTCAACACCAAGACCGGGTGGTGGTTTGATATTTATCTAGTCAAATTTAAATCACCAATACAATACGCGGAGGGCGATTTCGAAATAAGTTGAGAGCTCATAGTAATAATGTAGCCCCACCCCTACAATGCCGCGCTCCCCTCGCAAATTAAGTGTAAAACAAACCTAATGAAATTTAAATATCTCTTCGACGACGTATTAACAGCACAAATAAAATCATGTCGGGGGAGAGTAATCGCCTTCATTGTGTACACATTGTATGAAATTATTGCAGGGCCAAATTATAGAACTTTGTCGGAGTAAATGAGAGCATATCTCGCTGTGTACTCGTAAAGTTGTTAAGTGTGACAAGGTCTCACGAGGGTTAGAATAGCGTAAGAAGGGGCGGGCGTGTTCTTCAGACAGTAATAGGCTCTTGGGGTGATAGGCATACCTCTTATTGTTGGCTTGTTAGCTGATAATTCACAGTAATGTGTTTACGTCGTGTGTTGCAAGATAATGTAACAGGGTAAATTTAATTTACTTTAATGTATTTGATTTAACATTATTAAATATTTGGTAATGATATTTACTTAATAACCTACAGATAGAATGAGATTTATTTAAAAACAAGTTAAAAAATCTTATTAATTTTTCTACGAACTGATAGTAATATATTATTGAATTAAACAGGGAATACAAAAGAATTCTTTTCAACGTATTTGCATTCAAAATTAAAATAGTCGGAAATACCAGTAATTATTCTACCAGATTGCGGCAAACGCGAATTCAAATGAACTTCTTAAAAACACGTTTCCGCTTTCAAAGGGGAGGATACTAATTTTCTTTCAACTCTTAAAGAAGCTTCCTTTCAAGAAATGGAAAAAAAGTTACAATCGAAATGGAAATTTGCGTTTTAAATCCTCTAATGAAGCTGAGAAGTTTGTAATGGAGGGGCGAAAGGCTGCCAGCAAATTGAGGAAAAAACTTGAAAAGAATCCACCAACGTACCGACGGCAAAAACGATTTAGAATTTTAACAACAAATCCAAACCTAACCATGCCTAATGGTATTTTCAGATCCATTTATACTTTTAAAGGAATTCGGGTTCGATCAATTAATATAAACGACATTTTTGTAACAAAATTTATTGATATATTTTTAAATTAAAGAATATTGAATGTGTATTATGAAAAAATATAATTCAATTTACGAAATTTATAATTTACTAAAAAATGAATTATGTTCAAATACTGTTAATATATTAATAGGTTTAAATACTTTACTTACTATGAGAATTGTAAAGAAAAAATTTATATTTTATCAACAATATTCGAATTTTATCTGATAGCATTCGCCATTTTTACAATATATAAGAGACACAGGGACATATTTAATTGATTATTAACATGAAAAGTATTAAAATCTCGTTCACTGCTGCACGGCCGCGTTGGCGATGATGGAGGGAGAGTTGATCGTCTCCCCGAGGCTTTCCAGGAGTTCCTTCCGGTAGTCGTCGAAGTCGCCGTCCACCTGAGAAGATATTCATTATTATAATAGCTTTATTATCTAAACTAGTTGTTACGTCTGACTTTACGCGTTCACAAAGCATGCAAAAGAACTTAATTTTAGTTTTTCACGAACGAACTTTGTTCGTTCTGTATTGTTTTCACTTTTCTCGGATAGATGGATGGATGGATGGATGGATGGATGTATGGATGGATGGATGTATGTATGTATGTATGTATGGATGGATGGATGTATGTATGTATGTATGTATGTATGTATGTATGGATGGATGGATGGATGTATGTATGTATGTATGGATGGATGGATGTATATATGGATGGATGGATGTATGTATGGATGGATGTCTATGGACAGGAAATAGTTTCGTAAGTCATGAAAATTAGTAGGGATTTTTTTTATATAATTGAAAAACATCTATTGGGTCTTGCTGAGTTTAATAAAACACTTTTTTTTTATTTTTTGTATTTTTTTTTAATTAGTGGGTATAAAAATGTATGTATTTTTTTACAATTTACTTTTGTATGTAGTCTATGTTATCTTTAATGATTACTTTTAATCATTTATTTTCATAATAATTTTACTTAACAATCAATTGTTTTTATTAACTTTTATAATTTCGTCAAAGTTCGTTCGGGAAATACCCTGGGTATTTGCATCTTCATTGTTTTTTTTTTAAATTTCTCGGTTACCTACAAACATGCAATAAACCTTTCCTCCTTATAGTATAGATAAGTTTCACTAGTCAATAAAATAATAGAAACATTATAATTAAGTTTGGAATTAACAATTTTGACTAATTCAAAGCAATTTAAATAAAGAAAAAACACGAATTAAATTTGTATCGCAATTAAAAATATATTATATTTTTATAAAGTTGTCGATCTCATATTAACTATTAGTTTAATTTGTCTTTCATCATTTATTTAGGATTTGAAGAGTGCCTTCATTTATTAATAATATTGAACATAAACACAAATATATTATAAATATAATAATGTTTGGCAGAATATTCAAAATACTAGATGGAAACTCGGGTTCGCTTGGGTGAAATGTAAGTCGTAGTACACAATCTTTTACAATAGATATTCTTAGGGTTCTCAAGGAATGTTATTACTATTATTTGACTTCACTGATACGTGAATCTTAACGAATACAAGATAGCGGAGCGTCAGTGACGTTTTGCTAGTTACCAATATGACGACTGAGATTTTTCAGCACCATTTTGTCAAAATATTCGACAATCCGATTTTTTGTCGATATATGTTGTCGGCTCAAAATCATTATCTTCTACAGCACACGTTGAATTTAATATAGATATATTTTGCAACCAGGGATCGAACCCGGGACAAACAGTGCAATGACTATTTTAAGATTAGTATTTAACAAAATATTTGTCAACTAAAATTTTACGGGTATGTTATCAACTCGAAATCATTGTTTTTACTTCCTGACGAAATTATAAATATATATACATTTGACCGGGAATCGAACCCGTGACATGCAAACACGTACCTCGTTGATGGTCTGGTCCTCGATGACGTAGAGCGCGCAGTCCGTCTCCCGGATGAGCCGCTCGTCGTGAGACACGATCACCACCCCCCCCTTGTACGCGTTAATGGCGTCCGCCATCGCGTCTATACTCTCTATGTCCAGGTTGTTTGTTGGTTCATCCTGAGTTTTAATAGTATTAATATATATTATTTTTTTTAGTTTAATCAATGACAAAATAAATAGTATGAGAGCAGCGGGGACTCCGATTGTTATAGGGGTTCTTCAAGGTTCAATCTTAGGCCCATTTCTTTTCCTTGTTTATATAAATGAATCACAAGTAAGTGTGATACTTCTTACACATTTAAAATAAAATGGGATGAGGTAAAATAGGACGATGTAAACAAAATTATCTCTCAAATAGCTCATTGGTTTAGCGTTAACAACCTCTTACTCAACAATAAAGAGAAAAGATAAGATTCACAACTCCTGCTGTAATGTACTGTTAAGTGACAAAGCGATAGTTGAATCCAGTTTATCTTGGAATCATTGTACATATTATAATACAATTATATGAGGGCATATAGTTGGATTGATTAAGTTAGTTCTGCTGCATATGCTGTTCAAAAAGATCCCTTACTGATAAAACTACTGCTAAGTTAGTTTAGTTATTTTTATAGGTGTAATGTTATACGGTACACTGGGGTAACGCTTACATAAATATAATATTTAGGTTAAAAAGGATAGTCGCCCTCGCCTCCTTCGCCTACTTCTGCCCTAATGATTACGTTTATAGCATCTCAACCCCACCAACTCTCTGGTTATAAAGGTTGAGCCGCTATACATGTGGTCCAGGTTTACCCCGGTCACATGGATCCTTGTTACGGCAGATCTGACCCCCGAAGTCATCCGACAACGGCACTATTAAAGCCTAGTAAGCTCGCAAGGCTATCGGTCATAGACAAGTCCAATCGCGACCACCCTGCTACCTTTTCTCCATGAAAGGTTCCGGAGCTGTACGGCACGCTCACTTTCCTGTGTGATTTCTCACACTAGCAATAACTTGCTGAGATCGTCAGAGAGGCCAACTACCAGTTTCCTAGCTGGTGCCGGAGCTGTACGGCACGCTCACTTCCCGTGTGATTTCTCACACTAGCAATAACTTGCTGAGATCGTCAGAGAGGCTAACTACCAGTTTCCAGCTGGTGCCGGAGCTGTGGGCACGCTCACTTCCCGACAGGCGATCGGGCCGCAAGTCTACCCTATTCTACAGTCGGGTGACAGGATAGATGCTAGCTCCTCCATCTAACCTCTAAGCAGGAGGCTACCCGAACTGCAGGGACCCACGAAGGGCTCTCTGATTATGGACCGTTCCAAGCCCCGAAGTAAAAGACCGCAGCAGCCCTTCGCCTTAGGCTGGTCAATTACCTCTCGCTGCGCACGAGATCCGACGAGCCCCCGACAACTGTGGGAACCCAGACGAACAGCGCCGAACCTCTACAGCTAACCACATTACCACTACGAATCCAACACCAAAACCGGTAACCCGGCAGTTTACACTCGCAAGCGCATGCGTCGCTGCCGGAGAGCTTAGGTACCGGGGTCCCGTAGTACCCTGATCTTAGCAGCTGACCCGTAGTTCAGCTGCAAACTATCTACCGCCCGGTATCTCAGTAGTTAAAAAGGATAGCAGGAGAGTAAACTTCAAACCGAACCAATACTAAAACTTACCAAAATAATAACATCAGGCGCCATCAGCGTCAGCTCGGCCAACGCCACCCGGGCCTTCTGTCCTCCACTCAAATCCTTCATCTTGATAGTGTGAGCGTGGCTCTGGAGTCCGAAGGTACCCAGCGCCTTCCGCGCCTTCTCGTATTGAAGCCCGAACAGCCTCTGCAAGTACTCCACTGGGGACTCCTCCGCGGTGAGATGCTCACCGGAGTGCTGGTCGAATCTACCGATACGCTGTAGAGGAGATTTAGTATGAAATCTTTTTATTTTTCGCTCTCTTCTATACTCCAATCATTGATTTATTACTTCTCTTCTCGAATTAATTTTTGGGATAACTTCATTTTATTCTATACATACCAATCGATGATTTCTTATTAATTCTCCTTTTATCGGACTCAGGTCTCCAACTAGTAGTTTGAGGAATGTAGACTTTCCCACACCGTTGGGACCGACGATGGCGATACGGGAGTTCAGATCGATACCGAAATCAACTTGCTTGAATAACGGCTTTTGGCTCGGGAAGAAGAAATCCACATCTGGAATTAAAGATAGAAATTAAAAAGAGGCCTTTTGAAAAACAAGAATTGGACGCTTGCGTGTATATACGTATTTTTGTTCGCGAGTGTGCGTGCGTGTACGTACATATATACGTATATGCCCATGACTAAAATTTCGTGTGTGTAACTTTGAGAGCGTTTGCGTTACTGTTTTCTGTACGCTTGTATGTACGTCTATTTGCGAGCTCGTGGGTGTGTAAATATCAGTGTGCGCGTAGTTTTGTGCATATGTGTTTGTACTATTGTGAATGTACGTGTGTATTAGTAAATGTGTATAAACTGACTGAGCAAGTATGTGGACGTGTGTGCGTGCGTGTATGTGTATGTATATGTATACGTACATGTGCAGATGTCTATAGGTTCGTGTGTGTAACTTTGACGGCGAGTGCATTGTTATTGTTTTCTATATGGACGCCTAGCGCGTGCGTGCGCACATATATATATAAATGTCCGCGTAAGTCTATGCGTATGTGTGTGTACTGACTGTGCAAGCCCAGTATGGGCGGCTGCAGCGGCGGTGGGTCCGGGAAGGAGAACTTGACGAGGTACTCCTTGGGCCGTTGCAGGAGCGTGACGGGTGGCGCGCCGTCCTCCGCCTCCTCCCGCTGGGACTTGCTTCTGTTCTTCTCCTGTTTCCTTGTGAGCGCCTCCTTCTGCTTCTTTTCCTGTTATTACAATTAATTTATATAATCCCATCTTAACTTCAGAATGTTTTTTAACATTAAAGTAATCTATAACATCAGCTATCCGCTAGTGGAAGTCCTGTTAAAATCGGTTCAGCCGTTTCAGAGATTAGACGGACCGAACAGGCAGACAGATAGAACAATTTTAAAAATTGTTTTATTTTTCAAGTACCATTATTTTCATACGCATTTAGTGACAAGCTGTTAATTTGGATTTACAAACAGACACATGAATTTAATTTTTATATATAAATCAGTTACAATTAATCTCAGTTATACTAATACTAGCTGATTCCCGCCCGCTTTGCTGGGCAAATAATAACAAAGAGTCACAAATAGTATGTGGATAAATTGAAAATAATCACAAACTATGTGGGTAAATTAAAAATAATCACAAATAATCACCAAATGTCGGTGGGTAAATAAAAAATAATTACAAATAATCTTAAACTATATGTGGGTAAATTGAAAATAATCACAAACTATGTGGGTAAATTGAAAATAATCACAAATAATCACCAAATGTCGGTGGGTAAATAAAAAATAATTACAAATAATCTTAAACTATATGTGGGTAAATTGAAAATAATCACAAACTATGTGGGTAAATTGAAAATAATCACAAATAATCACCAAATGTCGGTGGGTAAAAAAAAAATTATTACAAATAAACTATATGTGGGTAAATTGAAAATAATCACAAACTATGTGGGTAAATTGAAAATAATCACAAACTGATAAAACACATTTACGAATAAACATAGCGAGAGGCCAAATAATTTTAATTTCTACTGCAATGCAATGAGAGAAAACGGTTTAGACCATTGCAAAATCCTTTCTTATTGCACCTATTCAATATGTCAGGAGTCCTGTGTCCAAATTTCAGCTGTCTAGGTATTACGGTTTGGGCTGTAGAGCGATGAATGAGTCAGTGAGTGTCTTTGTGTTTTATATATTAAGAATGTTAATACTTACAGCCGCCTTTTTGGAGGTTCCGTGTGCCTTCATATCCTTCAAACGTTTCTCCTGCTTCTCGTATTCCTTGATCATTTCCTTTCGTTTCTGTGCGTACATCTTCTTGAACATGGAGTAGTTACCCTTGTAGTAGAGCAGCTTCTGCTGGTCCAAGTGGATGATTTCGTTACAAACATTATCCAAGAATGACTGGTCGTGGGATACGACCAGTAATGTTTTTTTCCATCCCTGTAGATAGCTGAAAGTAAATTCTTATTATAAATGCGAAATCGATTATAATAATACGATTAATTTTTGTAAAATATATCGATTCTTACTTGTCCAACCAAATAACAGCGTTTAGGTCTAAATGATTGGTCGGTTCATCGAGCAACAGCAGCGTCGGTTCAATGTAAAGAGCTCTGAAAGAAGCAGAGGTTATTATATATATATAGCATTTTTGTATTGTTTCATATTACTACTACTACTCCCTTTAGGTCACACTCTTTCCTGT
This sequence comes from Melinaea menophilus ssp. n. AW-2005, assembly GCA_918358695.1. Classification (NCBI taxonomy): domain Eukaryota; kingdom Metazoa; phylum Arthropoda; class Insecta; order Lepidoptera; family Nymphalidae; genus Melinaea; species Melinaea menophilus. Next base: position 17,400,258 of record OU911052.1, read on the forward strand.
CTCCCATTCACTCACCTAGCGAGTGACACCCTCATACGCCAGCCCCCGGAGAAGTTCTTGGTGGCCCTGTCCTGCATGTCCCGACTGAACCCCAGACCGGCCAGGATGCGCCGCGCGCGGGGCTCCGCTGAGTCAGCACCTATCGCCTTCAGCTCGCCGTACACCTGTGGGAATGTAGTGCTCTTTACAATCCTTATTATATTATATATATATACATAATTTTTTTTTGTCTGCTGTCAACACTACCGGCCATATACAGCGTTATAAATAATCAATCGTTTTGACGGCTTTAAAAATATTATTAAACCGTTCTTTATTTTATGTCATCACTAAAATCGAAGAATGAAGCGAATCAGCCAGTTAGTTACTTTTTATTGATTTCACTTTATCTTATTTATATGTATACTTTACAAAAGAAACAAAAAGAATAAATATAGGAAACATACAAAAGGCGTTCTTATCGCCAAACGGCGATTTCTTCCAGACAATCATAGGGTTAGAAGAATTGTAGACAAAATCGGATGATATAGGTAGATGTAGTGCAATAACAATAGACATACATACACATAACTACACTCTAATACGTAAACCCAACACATATATTTACATACAATAAATTTTAATTTTATTAAAAATTCGTAACAATTATAAAAAATAAATTTGTAAAAATTTTGCTTATTCTTGTTACCTCATTTAATCTCTCCTGCTTCTTCAGGTCACCCTTCTCTATTTCAGTCTCCAAAGCTTTGCACTCCTTCAGTAATTCTACAAAAAAATGTTTTTTTCATTATCATAGTTTTAACTATTATATATATATATATTGTTAAATAAGTTATTTGTTACCTGTTCTCTTAACATCCGACTCGAGCAGCGTGTCCACGGCGCTCATGTCGCTGGCCGTGACCTCTTGCTCGCACAGCAGTATGTCTATATGGGGTGGGAGAGGGAAGGCGCGCTGCGCGAGATGTCTCAGCAGAGTGGTTTTACCGTGCCCGTTGGGTCCAACCAGACCGTACCTCCGGCCGTTCGCGATTAACAAAGTTGCGTTCACAAACAAATCCTGTCCTTTAGCACTTATTGAGAAGTTCTCTACCTTTATGTCTACCGCGTTTTCGAGAGCCGCCATTTGACCTTTAACAAATTTCAATTAATAATAAATTAACTCTTAACCTAAAGGTCATTATTTGTGTGTTACACTTACCGGCTGATTTCTGTGCTTGACTAACTGTAAAGTTAGCTTCCAGCTCACTGTGACCTTGCCCCCCCTTTTTGGTGAGCAACTCCATTTGCTTCTCGTACTCTTGCTGCTTCTTTAACTTCTTCTTCTCTTTGTGACTCAATTTCTTTTCTGGTTCTGTTTTGTCTTCTTGTGATTCAATCTAATAATGGATAAGATTCTTTAGTAAATGATATTATTATAGTTTTACAAAAAAAAAAAACAATTTCTGGAAATATGAATAGAGAATAATAGATTAAAAATATGTTATTTACATTATTAACAAAAATAAAGTAACATGAGCTTTCAGAGGAGTTCTATGTATTAATAATATTGTTCTGATCATTTGGTGTCTGATGTTTTTAATACACACAGAAATATAGTTTCTATTTACTTGTTTTTTAGCCGTACGGCGCTGATAAAGACACTCACAAATTAATAATATAATATTTATTGTGATATATAACTAACCTTTTCATCCTTTTGCTCTTCAGGCTCGTCTTCCTTAATCTCAAATTTCTTTAATTCTTCTTCTATGTCATCAATATTATTTTTTTTTCTGTGTTTACCTAAAAATAATAAAGAATATTTTTAAAATAATACTGAGAGCTTAACTGCATATATTATCACAAATGCAAAACTATTCTTTCTTCAAGAAATTATGACTTGTAAAAATAATAAAAAAATATTCAATCAGTATTATAATGTCTGGAACTCATTACGAGTACACGCATTCCGGAGAAAGGCATGTGGGGCTCCCGTTCACTAAACCAAATAATTGCCAATGCTTTCACAGTGTCACAAGAATAATAAATAGCTATTATTGATTATATATTTGTGAAAGAGTGATCACAATAGAGAAATACCCGCCAAGTTTCTTGTGTTGTTCTTCTCGGAGTAGGGTGTTAGGAACACTTGTAGACTTAGTTTAAGTTAGGGAGTGTCTTTACACAAGATCTTATTTTGATAAATATGGTTTCAAAATATGTACTCCTGACACCCCCGTTTGATACACAAGTAATCATTGGTATTGTGTACCATTAATATCATTCCCTCGGTAAAGCTGCCTTACATTTATTATAGAAGAAATAATAATATGAATCCAATATACCTTTACTTTTCACAATAGGTTTTAAAACATCCTCCTCTTCCTCTGATTCAATTTTCAGTTCCTTATCGCTTTCTTCATCCGGCCAATCATCTTTCTTACCTTTACCTATAATTATATATTTAATTTTAATATAATAATATATTTTATTATCTCTTCCAGACAACCTTATTCCGGTGAAATCAAAGTAAACATTACAGGTGGTGCATATTCTATAACTATATAAGAAATACATAATATATAAAAACATATTATCTTATATAAGAATAGATAAATCATATATAAGTTTACCTTTTTTACTTTTTGATTTAACGGGTTGTGCAGCGTTACTGGAAACATTGCTAACTACTGACTTAGAATCATCTTGATCTTCCTCATCTGATGACGGAGCTGCTACAGGTTTCTTCTTGTTCTTACCTAAAATATTAAATAACTAGGGGTGCCAACAGACCCTCAATTTCGACTTGCTGCTCTTGCGAAATCTCGGGTGCCGTTTGCATATTGAGCAAAGCGAGCCCAGTGTAATGACTCATCGTTTACCATTGACTTTAATGGGATATGTTTTTTGACAGGACATAAAAAAAAATATTTTTTTTTAAGGCCATTTTTAAAAAAAAAAAATTTTTTCAACCATCTCGTTATGAGTGTCTTTTTGATTGCAAAGTTTCATAATTTTCCGTCAAGTAGTTTTGGAGCCAATTCATGACAAAGAATGTAAAAAGTCTCCAGTAAAACACTCCGCTCACTTTGTTCGCTTATAAGTACATTTCCATATACTTTTATGGGGATATGATAATAAATATAGTGGTTCCAATTTATATCATCATTTAAATACAATAGTTTTGTTGCTAAAATCATTTTCTGCTGTCGTTACTAAAATATGTTGATAAAAATGTTACTGCAGTACAAGTAATTTAACAGATGAGTATCCGTGTCTATTGGCGACTATTATATTATATTTACATACCTTTTTTTTTGGTAACGGGTTTTGCCAATTCCTCGTCTTCTTGCTCCTGCTTGAGATCAGCATCACTGTTATCATCGGACCACTCATCTTTTTTGCCTTTACCTTAAATGAATATATATATAATTACACAATAAATGTTTGTACAAATGTAAAGATGGGGTTTTATATGATTTCATATCAATGTCAAACTTACTATTCTTTTGTATTCTACAAGCTACAATTATTACAATAATGGAACTATCTTACCTTTCTTTTTCTTTGTTTGTTTGCCCGACTTAGATACTGTGCTAGTAGCATTACTTATTATGGATTTGTCGTCTTGTTCGACGTCAGATATCTCTTCCACAATCTTTTTACCTACAAATGTATAAAACACTGATTAATCTGATCCATTTATACCAGCACCAACAATAAATTCATAACAGATAAAAAACTGTGTTATAAATTGAATATACCATACGAAAAACTTGTACCAAAATATGTTGTTTACGTCATCTGATTATAATTACTTTCTCACCTTTTTTCTTATCCTTTTTAACTGGTTTCGGTAAATCTTCTTCATCTGATATTGGAGTTTTTTTTATAATATCTTCATCTCCATCACTAAAGTCATTATTTGTTTTGCTCTTCTTTTTCCCTTTTCCCTTGCCTTTTGAGGTTATATCGTGAATTTCATTTGTGGACTTTTTCTCTGTAAAATCGTCGTCCAAGTCCACATTTTTCTTATTGCCTTTCTTTTTAGACATTTTTATTACTAATTTCTGAGATAAGGCAAATTTTTTAAGTAGGGAATAACTTTTGAATAAAGTTTTGAAAGGAAAAGGATCACAAAATTTAAATGACACGACTAGAACTTCAAACTGCACTTTCCAGTTTGTACTTGTGATTTGACAGTTCATCATTGTCAATTTGGAAATTTTTGACAAATGTCAACTTGACACTGAAGAATTCAATTAGAATTAAACTTAAAGTTACATAGAGATAAAGCTTACCCACGTATATGAGGCACACAAAATTATACTGCCTCAAAAAATACATACGAAATTGGTAGTTGTAGATCTCTATTCTGAGGTATCGAAAAAGAAAAGAAACAACAACAATATTTTTTATTTAATATGATAACTGTATTAATTAATCAAGGAGTTTATGAAAATTTCTAGTTCGGTTTAAAGGTTAAAAGTAAGAAGCTCCTTAGCATTTTGGCTGCGAGGGAGATATACAAAATAGACAATCTTTAAACGCGGATTAAGCATTTTTCTTTTTAGTTGCCATTGCTATTATACAATAGTGACCTTTTCTGGGATGTATATATGCCTCGTAACTTATAGGTACGTAAAATATAATCTAAAGTTGTTAAAACGTAAACATAAAATAGATTACTGCATATTTATTAAACAAGTCACAGATAACCTACTTTTCAATATTCCTTCACAAGAAATAAATTATTAACATTAAGCTAAAATAACGGGGATGAAACTACAAAACATTTAGAAGGGAATGTTGGCCATTTATGATAAAGTGTCCTGTTGAAAGCGTTAAACATACATATAAACAAAAACAACATTAAGATATATTTTTTACTTTGAGAACATAGACAATTTTAAATATTCATATTTCAAATAACATTAAAATTTTAAAAGATAATATTGAGACGATAAAATAAAAATACAATTATATTTTTTTAAATTAGCAGAGCTTGTCATCACGTGGACAACTGCTTCTCTGAGACTAGGCTTTTTTGGATAAATCTCTAAAGCTTCCAATCCTGGCTCAACGTTTTTCGCTATCTTTTCATCAAGCCAAGCCTTAAAAGAAAATGTTGGTAGAGCGTCTACCATACGCTTATTTAAAGCATAAGTTGGTAATATTTCCCCAGTACATGTAGGTTCACCTTTAGTTACTATACCCATGAGTTCGTTGTTAAATATTACTGGGCCTCCTTTGTCTCTAAAGCACGTAGGAATCTTGGTATCAATACAATCTATATATGCTGTTATTATGTCTTCAGATTTCTCTCTTGCTTCTAAGCCGACGAATTGTAATTTTTTTGTTTGTCCTACTTCAGCATTTAAACCAAATCCTAGAACTACAATGTCATTTAGAGTTTGATGAGATGTATAGTTACTAATAGTAATCTGCGAAGCTATTGTATTATTATGTTTTTCCGTATAAATAATTGCTACATCTTTTCCTGTATTTGGTCCAGTATATGATGGGAAATTCTCACTTTTGACAATATGCAAAGAAATACTGGTATCCTCTTTTTTATCACTAGTTGTGTTAATAAGTACGTAGCTTATCGATTCCGTGCATTGAGCTGCAGTAAGTATCATACCATTAGAAATGACAGATCCAGCACAAATGTATTCATGTTTAGGGGACATAATTGCAGCCATGAATGGAAATTGACTAGGAGTGGCCATTCTAATTTCATGCATTTGAGAACTCTTTTTTCTAGTACAACCTGTAACATTAGCCTCTGACTCCACGGGTTCAGCAATATTCAAGGTTTCTTCTTTCCCATCATCGTTATCCTCCTCTTCTCCTTGATTATCCAAGCTTCTTACTTTTTCTTTACCGTAAATTTCATCAAACTTAAATAATAATAATGTTAAAATTAAAAAACGAAATTTATTTGATTTGCCCTTCATTGTTTTAATTTTCTGCAACTTCCAAGTTTTCTTCTATTTTTATTTATTCTTCTTTCAGTTGCTGACACTAATGATAATTCTTACCTGCCAGAAATCATTCAATTAATAGGATACCACCTTCATCGACTCTTATTACAAATCTTGCTGCAATGCAACGTAATAGTAAATCGAATTATCCTATTCAATAAAATGCAATTAAAAACATTTTTAAAAAATACCAATTGAAGATATCCTGAACTAATGTTCAACATTATAAAACAAAACATGTTATCAATAACTAGCTGATGCCTATCTCTCCCATCCTTCTTCAGACTCATATTTTAAACTATATATCATTATTTAAAATCTATAATCATTACGTATGGATTGTTTTTGGTTTTTATTCTTTTTATAACATTAACAATTATTATTTTCTCGTAAGAATGAAATTATTTAGAGGGTCTATATTTTTAGAATGAAACTTAAACTGCAACTGGAATCAAGACTATTACTATACTATAGTATAGTATACAATAATTTATATGTTAAAATAGTAGCAATTAATAAGTATTTCTAGTGTGTAGTGTAATCTTAATAATACTTAAACAAACTTTCATTTAATTTGATGACCATAGACTAATAAAACTTATATACTAACATGTTACGACTGCTAATTACTTTTTACTTATTTCTTATTAGTCTATGGTTTCGACTTTTTATATTACAGTGAATAGTGATACAGATTACAGATGTGAGATTTGTCATATTTCTTTTGCCCTCATCGTGTTAAAAATCTATACATAAATAAATATAAGACTCAAACGTTCAACGTATTTTCTGCTAAGAGGTTAAAGTGTCGGTAGTTAATATTAATTTTTATTACATTGCAATTATTATAAATTAATTATACTATCAAAAAAAATAATAATGAACAAACAATATTAAGTTAAATATTAATATGAATAGCTATATAAAAGAGTCAGTATGTATATTATATTTTGCTTTCTATAAATACTCTATTTAAGAGTTTTGCATTTTTTCATTATTAAAATAACAATTATATATTTTAGAATAGTTGGCGTAACATACAACCATCGGCAAGAAAAAGCATTCACCACAACCGTGATAAATGTTCGAATCAAGAAACTATGGGGAGACATGGCCTTGGCAATAAAAGGGAACTTAACTTACAAACTCGGGGAGTTGATGAGGTTGACAATGTTATGAGGTGACAATTATAAACTTATTTCATATCAAATGTAAAAACTAAAAAAATATATATTTTTACGTGAGATGCTTTTTATGTTGAAAGATATAAAACTTATCTTTAAAAATTTACTTATAGAATTACTATAATAAATAAATATATTTACTTTCTCATAAGTAACTCTGTATTATATAAACATATTTAAAAAAATTAAATGTCTTTGTAATATACAATTAACAGCATTTCACTGACTACATATGAAAGGATATTCATTTCTTACATAAAAAAAAAAAGTTAAAAAATAGACATGTTCCTCACAAAAAAAAATACTTTTAGTAAGATGTCCCGTCCCAAGAGCCCTATTTTAATTCCACATCGCAATATACCACGCCGGCACTCCTGCGATAGTAGTGATGATCCAGATGATGACAGTGATGAGTAAGTATTAAATATTTTTGAGACTTTCTAAAAAACTACTTAACACAACATAACTTACATGTTTGTGTAAAGTCAAAACAATAGTTTAAGTAATAGTTAATGAAACTAAACAGAACACCAACCAATAAACAAGCTGCATTTAACTTCTTAAGTAACAGAGTAGTTGCAAATTGGAACAAACTGCCAAAGGAAATGGTTTAGGCCACTTCAATTAATGCCTTTAAAACTACTCAACAAGTGGTTGAAGTCAGAAAAGCTATCGCTTTTGTAAATGTGATTTCTCAACACAATTGACATAGACACATCAGCTCATAGCTGCTTGTCTATAAATAGATAATAATAATAATAATACTCTAATATATAATCATAATAATCTAAGAAAGTTATTTTCCTACATAAGTTGTCTTGCAAAAAATCTTTGTTTTTTTCTTACAAATTATTTTTTTTGTATTCACATATACTGTACCATGATCAATCATCCAACCATTTCAGTATTCACATACTTAAACCATTCAATCATTACCATCTAATATTCATTGATATATCATCCACGGTAAAAAATCTGAGCTGGTAATGTTTATCCTTGCAGAAATATTTTATCAAAATCCTCCCCTCCATCATTTCCACCTTACAGTGACCCATGTGTAACAGCGTCGGAGAGTATCTTGGAAAGAAGTGATCACGATCATTCTACTTCAAGTAACCACAATAATTTATCAAGAAGTTTATATGATTATGAAACCTCACACAGACTTAGGCAAGAAACAAAATCAAATAATTGTAATCTATTTGTACTTCTCGCCATCATTTTTGGTGCATTGGGTGTAATATACTACAATTACTCAAAGGACGAGTCTCAAGATGTTGATATTTATGATAAATTCAGCTTTTATAATGATGTCAAGGATATCGCAGAAAGGTATAGAGTACAGGATAACTCTATTTTAAAAGTAAAAACAGGTAAGTTTTTTATAACTAATATGTATGATCATTTTGAAGTGACATTGATAACAATAAAATTCTAGGTATTTCAACTATATTTGATAATCGGGATACAGGGTCATTTATTTTTACGTATGATAGCAAAGCCAGCAATTTTAATCCTTCAAAGCTTGATCAATTCTTTGAGGATATTTCTGAGAAATCGTCTAAATATCTTCGTAAGTATTCACACTTATTCACCTTAATCTTTTATTCATTAAATGATTTCCATAATTAAATATTTTTTCAGGTAATGACACTAAGCAAGTTCACCATGTAGTGGTCAATCCGTCAAACCTCATAGTGCATACTGAAAAGGAGTTTATGAACCAATACCAAAAAGAAGTTGATAAATGGGGTGTCATGCTCGTCAAAGATGTGGACAACATCCCTTCTCACCTTGCAATGGCCTTTCATTATTATTGTGATGAATACAATCCTCTAGTTAAGAAGAGTGCCATATTCTTTACTTTGAATTTGGCTAAGTGCTCCAATGGTTCAAGTGAGTTTAGTATTATATATAGAGCATTGAGTAATAAAATATTATTTAGATCAAAATAAGACTCCATAAAAAATTAGTGTATGATTTAATATATTTTTTTGTTTACAGCTCGCAAATCAACACATGAATATGTAGAAAAATGTCTAGCAAGAAAATGGAATTCAATAGAGAAAGATAAAATAGGACCATTGTTAACCAGGGTTGTGAATGTTATCATAGATGTCACTAGTATATGGTAGTCAAATACTTTAACAATAAGATCTTTCTTGTAAGCTCTGTGTGGAATATGAGCAGATGAATGGGTCAATTTGATGTTAAGAAACCAGTTTAGTAACAGTATTCTGACCCCAATGTAAGGTATTTAAGTTACATGTATAACCTCATGTGATAAATGGGTCAAAGTGACACCTGCAAAAGTATTTATAGTCTAAAATAATATTTCTTTGGTCCATTGTTTGTTAATTATTTAATAATACTGTTTAATTATGTTTATATTTTTGTGTTTTCTTATTTACTGCAAATAAATTTAAGTTTTGCATTCGTCAGTTGTGGTATCATGGTGTAGTCTGGCTCTAAACTAAATAAGGCAAGTGAAACAAGTACCTTTTGGATTCTAATACAAGCTATTGTTAATATAATGTTGGTATTCATAATGCACTTTAGATACACTGTCAATAAGCTATTTTTAAGTATCAACTTCATCAACCAAGTTATTTTATTTGACAATAATGATTTGTATTGATTACTTTTATATACAGAATTAATAGATTTTTTTATTGTCTTATATAAATTTTCAAATCAAAACAGAGTAAAAATTATACAAGGCCGAGACCCGGAATTTTGGAGATTCTTTATGGCCAGGAAAGTAGTTGGTCAACGTATTGAATTTACATTCTTTAGTTAAATTTTTAAGATATAATTTGTTCTGTATATATTATTTGGTTTAGCTACAAGTAAGATGAATAATTGCATGAATAAAAATTTTTTTTTAATATTAATAACTTATTCAAATACTTAATTTACTAACATAGAAATAGGGGTAGTTTGAAAGAATATTTATTTTATAATGAATCATTTCTATTATTTTGTGATTTTAATTGTTAGTTTGTTCAATAAAGTTGTTACATTTTATACTAACATTTAAATATATTTTTTTAATGGAAATTATACATTCCTTAGAAACATTTCCCAATCACATTCATATCAACTGACATACTAATATTGATTGTAATTAAGCTGTTAGTGAGTTTGCAATTGTTTAAACTTTAAACTTACTATTGGGTGTCAAATAGCTTATAATTGGATAAAAAACTGACTCATTTCTCTTCAATATTTTAACTTTCCTTAAATATAAATAATTAAAATTTAATATACAATAAAAACATTCAACACAATTCAGTTGTAGTATTTATTATCGCTTTGCTGAATATATAAAACACGCATAAACTTATTTTAAATTTACAAGAGACATTACATAGACTTCACTACTGAATAGGCCAGAACGCACTTTGGTCTGGTGTACTGACGTCTGGGGCTTCTGTGGGGTCTTCTAAGGAATCCGGCTCCAGTACGTTATTATTCCGCGGTGGAGAGTATGCCTGCAGTTCTTCTTCTTCATCCTCATCATTGGACTCTTCCGAATCATCGGATTCATTACCTTGGAACAAACCAACATATTAAAATGTAAAAATATATTAATTCATATACATATATGACTTATTTGTCATTGCGATTGAAACAAACACTACTTATTATATTTTAACAAATCTTTTATTACAATTTATATTAATAAATACCGTCTTCTTCATCGGAGTCGGCCTCTTCTTCCATCGGTTCCGCGTCCGCCTTTCCTAGCGGTCGGCGTTTCATATATTGATGTCCGACCGAGTTTAGCTAAATCAAAACAATAAATTAAGGAATTTTACAAATTATCATCTAAGATAATTCTAAATGCAAAAAACTTACCCATTGTTGATGGGCTTGTTCTAAACTAGTTAATTCAGCGTCTTCATCACACGGACTGTCGGCGTTAAACCAAGAAGGATCAACCAAACGTGGATACAACACTGGAAATGGTATGTTCATGATGGCTGTAATGTGTTTGCAAAGAAAAATATAAAAAATAACGGGTAGAAAAAGTATATGTTAAGCTATCGACTTTTTTGTTTTATGTTTATTTTGCGAAATGTCATTAATGATTAATTGATTAATAATCTGTTTTTTTCTGTAGTGACCGACAAAGCAGAGATCCTATAACAGACAGCCTAATTCTTAGATATCATTTCAAAAGTTTATTCTACATACTTATTATTAATTACTACAAAAAATCTCGAAAGAAATAATTTAGTATTACAATATTTATGAATTACAACAAGAATTTCATAACACATGAAACTTATCTTACAGAGATGACTGTTTTACATAGACATTTTCATTCTCTCTTCAAATCCTAAAAAAGTGGCGTTACTCAAAGCCTCAGAAAAACTTATTCCTTGTTATTTAATTAGCCAATGGCACAACAATTGTTATAGCACATAAAATAATTAGGTCTACAAATTACAAAACAAATATTACAAACCTTTCATCCTCCGATTACTCTTATCATTCATGATATTCGAACGATTCACATATCGCACGTCACATAATCTTTTATTGTGTGCATACACGTTACAAACGAACAGATATTTTTAGCTAATTGACAGTTATTGTTAAATTTCGATAAATTTAAGCATTTCGGTTTCATTTTCTGTTGATTCTGATGCATATAATTGTGAGGTTTTATGTAAATCTGTTCGAAACAAGTAAAATAATATAAATAGTATCTTTTCGTGTCGAATTACACAGATGGCATGATGTAGCTACAATGGCGTGTGCACTCGCAATAACAAATACATATATATGTTTTTATTATTATCACCAACCAGTATTTGCATAAAATTATAATTCCTTGTTAACTATTGCCAAATTATAAAATTTTTATAGATTGTCCATGTATTCAGAATCCTCATCTGTTTTCATCTATGGAAGCGGAGTATTCACCGTGTCTCTAAATTCTTGTAATGAAAAATAGCCAAAGAAAAGTCAGTAATGGGCACTTTCTAAAGTTGCTTTTTGCAGGGTAGAAAGACACCCTGGCTTAAGGGAGAAAAAAATACTTTTTTTACTGTTTCTTGGATTTTATATTTTGTAATTCCAATAATTAATTAGAACTGGACTAACGATCCTAAATATCATAACCAACTTGATTCTTCTATGGAAATTCCCTCAGGAACTTTCAATATAAGGCAAGTCTTAATTTAAATACGACTTTCATTTTGCTTACCTTATCGTTATCTGGATGCAAGTTCTTCTTGCACAGTACGGTTCTCAAGTAACTTACTTTCATGAAGCTTCATAATATAATGAGCTCAAAATAAACTCAAAATATTTTTCACATATTTTGTAAATAAAAAAATAAAAATTTTATACGATTTAAAAAACTTTTATACGTTATTGAAATCCAAGTTTTTTATGCAACAAGTATTGAGAAATAATTTGAAAATTAATTATTTTAGCGATAAAAAATATAAAATAATTTTATTCAGAAATAAAGAGAATACAGACGAAAATCAATCGAAGAGCACGGTTGCTCAATCTTATCGCAACCATAAACAGATTTAACGACCCTTTGTTAATTCCAAACTTGTAAACATTAAACGAGATAGATTTATACATTTACTTTAATAAAATTATCGGTAGTCGTCCATCCGTGCAATTAAATCAATCATATTTACAAACAGCAGCTACATTCAAAATATGGCTTTCTATATCCTTCATTTTATAGGCTTGATTTTGGTAAAGTTTTATTTAACAATATGGGTTTAATATTATAATGAAATTGTTCCATTTCTTTAATACTAAATATACAATTCTCAGATAAATAAAGGAAAATGTATCGATATTCAACGGCATTCATATTTATTTGACAACAGTCCCCCAGAAAACGGAATATCTGATTTCATATTTTCTAAGGGTTATCTGCCGAGAGAAAACGATTTACCAAAATCCTCGATAATTAGAAAAGTGGGTATGTATTTAATAGTTATAATTAGTTTTCTAATACCTTAGAATGCACATAATTAATCTCTGTTTAATTTTAGATAATGACGTAAACTACCTGTTGTCAAAATTATCTGACGAAGAATTAATAAAATTACTAAACGAGAAACCCAATAAAAATATTTACGATTTAAATGATATAATACAAATAGCGTTAAAACAGAATTCCAATAAAGATACAAAGATTCCTGTAAGTAAATATCAGCAACGAGGTTTACGTGAACAAAACTATAAAAGCTCTCAAGATATTACTGGATTGGATGATTCTCAGACAGCTTTCTACAAATTAAATCACATGCCAATTTCTCCTGAGAATCAAAATAACAAAGCAAACTATTTAGCTTTGAACAAATTAAATGATTTATTATTACCACGTCCCAGCGACCAATTACAGGAGGAAAATATAAACGATGACAAGAGAGAACTGTTATTTGATATCCTTGTAGCCCAGTTACGGGCACTATGTTGCAAGAGTACTTCGAAAAAGCTATCACAATCACCCCTGAAAAATATACGTAATGTAAAAAAGGCAAAGGAACCACAACTTAAAGACCAGAAATTAAACGAATTTATGTTTTTAATAGTTAACGACGAAATTAAAAATGAAAATCCTGATGATGACTTAATACTAGTGGACCCTGACACTTTGGAAAAGAATAGCAGTGTTTTATTGTTAGGGCCCATAACATCACCACTGACGGATGGCCAATTGAAAGTTGTTGTACGTAATCATTGAATGATATTTATTTATATATTATTATATTATGCTAATATTACTCTATTTTCAGATGAAGCGTATATCGAACGAACTGTCTAAACCGGAATATAATTCGTTATTGACGCAACTCTCAGATGGAAGAATTAGTGATAGTAATATAAATTTGATGAAAAACTTTATATTCGGTCCTGAAACTCGAAGATATATAAAAGCTCACAGATGTAATCATCAAGCAAAGCTTTCCAAGGTGTATGGTGGACCGAAATGGCTAATATGTACTGGCTACCTTAACATCAATACACCTAGCTTATATGATTAATTGTGCTATCATATTTTGTGATAGCAGATTTTTTCCTATAATGTTATATTATACCATTTATTATTTAATTTAATATAACATCCGTAATCAAACCGTAATATTTGAAAAAAAATAAGTTCAAACTATCACCCTAAGAATAATACGAATTTTAAATAAATAAAGAATGGAAAAATAATCAAAAAAGAAAATACTAAAACTTTAATTAAAAATTTAATAAGCCTAACATGATGAAAAACAATTTCAAGGAGTAATAAAAATTCACAAATTTAATTTAAAAATTTGCACTGTGGAAAGAAACCGGTTTATAGAGCCGAAGTTTTGCCTCGTAATTCGGTCAATATGACTGAATTGTATCAATGTTTTTTTTTCAAAAATATCAGTAATCATTAGCCTAGCCCTTTAAAAGAAAACATTTTTTTAATGATGTAAATATGAATATAAATACTTATTATTTATGAAGTAATGCATTGTAAGTAAGACTGAATGCTATCTATGATAATGGTTAACGCACTCTTAAATGACAGTTTGAAATTCATCATAGGATTATCAAACACCAACTAAATATAAATTTAAATCTAGAAAACGCAGATGTCTATATAATTACGGATGTTACTGAAATAAATCAAACAATGTGTATTATTATTTAGTATCTATAATCTGTGTTTGTGGAATTTGAATGGAATTAGAATAATAATTAATCCTTATTATGAACTCGCTTATAATAAATAATTCATACATATAAGTATATTGTTTTAATTCTTATATTATATGCTTATTTTAATCATATATTTTTAATTTATTAACAAATGAAGGTGAATTAAAAGATAGATGAAAGCTTACATTTTTATTTTTCAGATCTTTGATGAGATGTTATAAATTACATTTTGATATAATTATTTTTAGCAGATAACTGATTGTGAAGTGACCAAGACTCATAAAATATAGGAAAAGGAATATCCACGATGAGTAATGAAATAAGATGCTCTTGGTTGAACAAGGATCCCATTTATATAAACTATCATGACACAGAATGGGGTAGGCCAGAACATGACAGTCAACGTCTATTTGAACTGATTTGTCTAGAAGGTCAACAAGCTGGTCTCTCATGGATTACGATATTGAGAAAAAGGGATAGTTATCGTAAACTGTTTTGCAACTTTAATCCATATGAAATAGTCAAATTGAACCCCAGCTATGTTCAATCATTAATGAGTAATCCTGAAATAGTAAGACATAAAGGAAAAATTGAATCAATAGTAAATAATGCTCGATGCTACATAAAAATGGAAGAAAATGAAGAGGATTTTTCCAAATTTGTGTGGAGTTTTGTTGGTAACAAACCTATTATTAACCATTGGGAATGTCACACTGAAATTCCTACACAGATCAAAGAATCCATTGCACTGTCTACTGCTTTAAAGAAAAGAGGTTTTAAATTTGTCGGTTCAACTATTTGTTATGCATTCATGCAAGCTTGTGGTTTAGTTAATGATCATATTGTTCATTGTATTTGTAGAAAATAATATGAATATAATTTTTGTACCTCCGACAATTAGTATAACTTGATTCCCTTTATCCATGGACTACTGTAAATTAATTATATTTGTTATGTTATCAGTCCCTCTAAACAACTGCAATAGTATAAGTGTGTGTATATAACTTTAAGATATATTTCTATTATAAGTATGTTTATTATCTATGAATATTAATATGTATTATCATTTGCACTATCCCGTCTGATCTCTTATTGTTAATCATCTTCAAAGGTTGTCTGTAAGAGATCACTTTAAGCAGTAAGATTGCCTTTGCACGGTTAATATTTTTGTTTTATTGTCTATTCTTTGTTATACAGTGCAATAGTGTTAAAATAAATAAGTAAAATAAATGCAATATTCATAACAGACTAATTTAGGTAAAGGAATATGATGTACTTAGCGATATATGATAAACATAATGTAAAAAATATATATTTTTAATTAAGAATAATTGTATAACATTTTTGTCTCGTCTTGATTTATTCAGGTGCGTTTAATGAACTATTGAGTCAGGAGAGAGAAAACAATAGCTCCTTTCGTTCTCTTTTTCTCTCAGCGCATATTATTTTACCAGTGCTGTTAGTCAGTCAGATAAGATCAAAGTAACACCGCTTCAAATCTTCAAATATTCGCCTTAAAAGTTAAGAAAAAATTCTTTTTGGCAAATTTTTTCCTTACTATTGGTGACAAAACAGATCTTTGACGTACATATTTCCATATTGAATACGACCCCAAATGTGATATTTTCGAAGCACACAAACCTACATTGTCACATTATAAAGATTAAATTAATATTTGAGTAAGTGTGAAAATTAAATATAATATTAGACCTATAAATTGAATTTGAATCATCAACAGTGAATCCGATATCATTAACATGGTACCGTTACCATAGCTACTAACAACTTAAGAATTGTTCTAATCAAAGTTATTCGTAATATTTATCTTATTCCATTATTATTGCTTTATTAAAAATGTACTCAGAAAGAAAATAATTATTTCTGCAACTCTATTTAACCACATATTTTTATTTAAAATCTCTATATATATTTAAAAGATTTAGAACCCAAGGCAACCATTATTATAAAATAAAGACTAACAAATGTCACTAGTATGTATATTTTTGGTTGTTGTTCAAAGCAAAGATGATATTGTCTGTGGTAATTAATCGATATCACGAGCATATAACTCGGAATAATGATTACTCGATTAGTGGACAAAATATGTAATACAATCAGTAAAAATGTAAAAAATTATTTCTCTCTTTAAAATAAAACTGTTAAAGTCAAAAATACATTTAAGATAGAATTTAAAATATGCCCAAGCTATTAGAAAAAATTATATTAACAACTTGCAATCATTATTCCCTAATCACAGCATAAAATAAATTATTATATAACATTTTTAGTTTACGACTTTTATTTAGTGTATTTATTATATTTATTTATTCAAACCAATTCAAGTACTACTACTAGTACTAGTGATGTGCATATTGGGTGTTCATTTATGTGTAACGTAGTGCGTTAGTGTAATGAATATAAGAGAGATCTGCACCGATTACTCAGATCATCATTGTCATAACTTTGATTGTTATATTTTCTACACAAATTGTAAATTGTAATTAGTATTGGGTTCGGGATAGGGTCATACTAGTTTTATCATTATAATAATTATTTTTATAAAAATAACGTAAACATTACATCTTATTTACAATATAGCACCAATTAAGACTATATAACTTTAATTAGTGTTTTAGCATATTTGTCACAATGAATAGTGTCGCGCAATTGCGCCGCGTATCCCAGTGTTACTCATGTCTACTCGAGTGAGTCATCATACTACTTGAGTTTACTCGAGTGGTGCTTAACTCGAGTTGAGCCATCACTAGCCAATACTCGCTTAACCATTTCCTTTTCCACAACTCACATTCTTTTGACCGGCTCTAGGCGGAGTCGTCACCAGTCACCACTATTTAGTATTTATTCACATTTAGTTTTCCGTATAACCTCAACCCGAAGTACTATTTCTCAAAATGGCTGAACCACGCGAAAGAACTTTCCTCATGGTTAAACCAGACGGCGTACAACGTGGAATCGTCGGCACCATCATTGAAAGGTTCGAGAAGAAAGGATTTAAGCTCGTCGGTTTAAAGTTTGTGTGGCCATCTGAAGAACTTCTTCAGAAACATTACAGCGATCTGGCATCACGACCATTCTTCCCCGGTCTAGTTAAATACATGAGTTCCGGGCCCGTTGTACCTATGGTATGGGAAGGACTCAACGTAGTCAAGACCGGTCGTCAAATGCTCGGAGCTACCAACCCAGCTGACTCTCTACCTGGCACCATCCGAGGAGACCTCTGTATTGAAGTCGGCCGCAACATTATCCACGGCTCAGACAGTGTCGACTCTGCCAATAAAGAAATCGCTCTCTGGTTTACTGAAAAGGAACTCGTTGGATGGACCCCAGCTGCTGAAAAATGGGTTTATGAATAAAATTGTCAAATTTCCATTATAATTTAAGTATCAACAACAATAAAATAAATCTGTTACTGAACATTCTGGACTTTTAATTTGAAAATCTTTTACATAAGTCATCCTTATTTTCTGTTAATTTCTCCGTAATTTATCTGATTTCGGTTTTCATTAACTCTTAAATTTCTAATTAGTATGTATTGGTTTTTGATTTAACATGTTTTACTAAGTTGAACAATTCCTTGAAAGAACACAATTGAATGTACCTGTTTTTATTTTTCTTTGTTAGATTGATAAATGAATTCTGTAGTTATTATCTTAAGATTGGTAATGGTATAAATTTATTTTGATAATATATTTAGAATCAAAAAAAATTAATAACTGGGTTTAAAATGAAACAAAATATTGATAGTTTGCTATGTTCTTTAACTATGCAAATTGGTAATTATTGATTAAAAAATTAGAATCTAACTTAGTAGCATCACTTTGATGCATTCATTACTTTGTTTTGGATGAGCTGCACTTACCGTTACTTCTCTCAAAACACAAATTCAACTAAATTACATTAAAAATATTACAATAAAGTACAACCTAATGATCAAATAAGTACATCTCATCCTGTACAATTATAAATAGTTACGAGTCTCCTACGGTACTAACTGCTAAATCATATTCTATTTAATCTACTATCCACAGTAATGTCCAAACTATATTTACATGTGTGTGTGTGAGAACTGACAGACCGACAGTATTGATTTTTATTATATCATTAGAGCATATAGATTTCTCTAATTCCACAGCCAATAATAATCCTATTATATAATATATTACATCGGAAACAAACCGTCCCTCGTAAAGCGTGACTATACAAATGCATTTAATATACATAAAATACTAAATATACAAAAATAAATCTGTTTGTTTGTTTTATTCTCACACTCTTGTATTGGCAGTGTCCACAGCTGTTTTGGAAATAACATTTCATATTTACATCTCCAATCTTGAACAAAAATCTTCAATTCTAGAATATTCTTGTTTTAATGTATACAATTCTAGAACTTCATTATAAAATCTATTTAAATGTACAAATGGCTCATCTTAAAGTCAATTATAATCATTCAATAGATTAAGTCACAGATATTATAATTTATTAATTGGCATTATGATCTTCGATAACTTAATACGTAACCTTCTGCTTTATCAACGCTGACACAAAAAGGATAAATAAATATGTAAACTAAAATATCTCCTAAGCTCATAGAGTTTGTTCGGTGTGGTGCTCCACCTCCACTGCAGGCGTTGTCTGTTGTTCGTTACTTGTCTGTTGCTGGGACTGCTGCTCTTGCTGCGTCAGTTGTAATCTTGATGGCAAAGGTGCTGTTTGACCTACACATATACATTTATATAGATATAAAAATTATAATCTACAAAAGTATATAGTTTATATGTACCATAAATTCTAATACAAAATATATTTGAGGGAACCATTATATAATACTATACATAATTCATGTTTTAAATTTTAGTAAGATTAATAAGTTACCATATTTATCATGTATGCCTCTGTGTCGTTTTAAAGCGAACCGATCAGCAAAGGCAGCCGTGCAGATGTCACACTTGAAGGGCTTCTCCCCGGAATGAACTTTGGCGTGGTTCTTGAGATGTGCGGCTTGACTAAACGCTGATCCACATGTTTCACATCTGAAACAAATAAATATGTAAACAAACTTAATTCGAATTAATTGTAGTTTTCTATATAAAAATTATGTACAAGAAAATAATATATATTCCAATGTTTAAAATAACATTGAGGAGTAAAAGGTTAAATTAACTCACTTGTATGGCTTCTCTCCCGTGTGTATACGTCGATGATTCCACAAAGTCGCGTGTCTAGCAAACCCTTTATCGCACACCTGTTATCAGAACATTCAAAATATCTTTATTCAAGTAGGCATTTACTTTTGAATCATCAATTATTACAATACAAAAAAAGGTCAGTTAGTCAGTCTGTAAGTAAGCTACTACTGGCTCGGAATGCTGCTCTGTTGAGAAGAGCCGGCCAAAAACTCGACAGTTGCTCTTTTCAAAACAAATATAACAATCCTAGGTGATGTACATTATTATAATATAAATCCTGCAAATGATTCAACAACTTAAGTTCCACCATCACCACCATCCATTCGATCCAATAAAAACTCTTGAACGTTATAATAAGATTTATTTAATAATAAACTTTTGATTTTAGATTTAAAACCAAGAAAAGGATGGTCTAAGATATCTTGTGGAACTTTATTATATATAATTATTTATTATATTATTTTTATATTATTTAATAATATAATTTATTTGTATTCATAGTGGTAATTAAAGTATTTATTGTTTACTTTATTCTTAAAAATGAATTTAACACATAAAACTCACTTCACAAACATATGGTTTTTCTCCCGAATGTGTCCTTTCATGGTTTTTCAAGTGTGGAGACTGTGAGAACTGCATGCCGCATGTTTGACATCTGTTTCAAATGAAACGGTTGTTATTTGAAATATGAATTTAATGTATCAATATTATGTGAATATCATAAATTTTAAGAAATTTATATATATATTTTTTAATATATTAATAATATTTTTTATTGTTTTAATATACCTGTATGGTTTTTCTCCGGTATGTATTCTTGAATGATTTTTAAGGTAGACGGCCTTTGCAAACGCAATACCACATATGCCACATTTAAAGTTCTTTTCACCAGAATGTAGCTTTTTATGTGACCACAAGGACGAGTATCTTGAGAATGATCCTCCACATATATTGCAGTGGAACGGTTTGTCGGCTATGGCTTGGTTGTTTTTGCTTTTGTCTCTTCCTCCAACAAAAACTATACCAGAGCCGTTGCAGTTTTGACATTTTGTGACCGATGCTAAATTTCTTTTTTTCACAGGATAATGACCGGGTACTGAAAACAAAAAGATCATGAGACATTTTGTACTGTTAGCATATTGATAAAACATGGCAGTTTTCAGAAAACTGAAATATAAATAGTATTCTCCAAATTAATATTTATTTCTTTTTATTTATTTATATCTTTTATATTATATATATTATAGTTTATTATATATATTATATTATAGTTTTTATATTATATATATATTTTCCACTTTGACACTTTCACAAATTTCAATATATTTAGTGAGCAATGTACGAACAACTAGAACCGTCACAATCAATTCGAAAAGCCGGCTAATGATAATAAATAATAAGAAAATGAAATCCGTGGCTAGCACTACGACCAGCACTGCAAGCAGCACCGTTCACGAGCATAACGCAAGGGTCAGTCATCACCCCCTTCGCCATTATTGAGGGAGAGGGGCAAGCCGGCCCCCACTGTGACCGCAAGTAATGATATACATATACAAACAAAATTTATCATATTAATTTACCTAAAATCAAAATAACTTCCTCATTTTCTGTTATCTTCTCGTATTGTACATTAGTAATATTAGAAGTTGTATCATTTAAAGCCATTTATGACCAAATAAATAATATAAATAGAAAATAGTTGTCACAATAGAAAAATAAATGTTTTACATTGTATAAACAATTAAATATAGATATTTATAAACTGTCAGACACACAATATATCATTCACAATATATAATTAGCTTATATTTATAGCATATTTATTAATGATGGCTGGTATATTACAACACTATCATTTGCCACATTGACAATATATGGAAACCCTTAGAGAAATAAAAAATAAACACGTAATTCTTACAAGGTTTCTGTTGTTGTTGTTGTTGCTGTTGTTGGTTGGTGGGAGCATTTGTTAAGGGATCTCCTTGTGCTTGCACGGCACTAGCACCACCAACTTCAAACTTAACATGATTCTCTGCCGCTGCAAATATTTGAGCTGCCGCATTTACTGTAAACACAAAAATGTAAACATTTAATATTGAAGTAATGTAAATATAAAATAAAAATAATTTTAATATATTTCTGTTTATGATAATGAAAGCATAGGTTGGTCTATCTTCAATGACAATAAAAGTGAATGAGCAAGTTATATGTTTTGTCTCACTCTCACTGTATGTTATCATATATAGTTTTTTGCCTTTCATTGCTAACATTTATGTTGATACATACTCTCTTTTAAATCTATTATATATATAGGAAGAGTAAATCTAAGAATATATTATATTTACTATAATATACTTACACTGATTAGTTCTTTGTTCTACTGAGTCTTGTGCTATACAGTTTTCACATCTTATTAGTTTAGGACCTTTTCTTTTTGGATTATTAGCAATGGTACCTCCACATGTAATACACTTTTGGACTTTTTCTATAATTACTGGTTTGGCTGGAATTAAAACAAATTTTTTTTTATTAATTTGAGATATTTATGACTGAAATCATAATAAAATATATATTTGGTATTCATGGTTATTGGACATATTTATAAAAAAATATTTTTTTTGACATTCACAAATTAAAAGAACACATTTTACTCTTTGTTTGTGTCAATCAGAAATAAAGTGTCGGACATTGACAAAGTGTAAGAGCACACTTTTTTTTTGTCTGTGTCAATCAGAAATAAAGTGTCGGTCGGCAGATTCTATTATAGGGCAAAAGAAGTCCCAATCGGAAGATCTATTTATTAAATGAGATTGTTGTTTTTGTGACTATGAAAAATATATTGTTAAACATTTAAGAGCTGAAATCTCAGGCAACAGATATACAACAATACATTTACTCACTTTCTTGTAGTTGTACATGGTGTTGCTGAGTTTCATTGGGATCTGTTGATAGTATTTGAATATGGGGGGGCATGGTGACATCGTTGGCTGTACTCACACCAGTAGCCACCACTGTTATATTGCCATCTGAAAAAATTATACATTTTATTATTTTGAGAGAACCATAATTTACGGAATATTTAATATGTTAACATTTTAACAATTATAATAGTTATCTTTATTATATAGCAATTATGAGTAACGTATCTGGATACTTGTAAAGTATACTGTTTATAAAAAGACATAATTACCCGAGTCTTGTGTATGCATTCTCTTATGAGTATTAAGTAGCGTCAGATGACCAAACATCAGCCCGCAGACATCACATTTAAAACTAATATTTGATATGGTATTCTGAATTCCATTTGGTGCTATTTGCATTTGATTAACTAAAGCATAATTATATGAGAATGGCTGAGCTATATAACACGTTTTGTCATCACTAGTGGTCAGTTGAGCTATGTTGACACCACCAGTAACACCCCCTGTGCCAGCTGTTGCTCCAGTGCCAATTTTACCTATCATGTTGACATTGGTAGTGTAGCAAAAGGTTGGGAATTCCTAAAAAGTATTATTAGGTTTAGATCAAAAATATTATTTATGTATACAATAATATTATTAACAACACTTATAACAGGCTTCTAAATGTACATAATATGCTCTTACCTGTTGTGTCTGCTGAGTCTGTTGTGTTTTTTGTTGTACATTTTCTATGTTCTTTCCTTGTGATTTTTGAGGATGTTCTTGGTATTGCAGTGTAGGCACTGAGCCGCCTTGCACAGTATTTGTCGTGAACATTGTGTATTTGTTTTTATTTCATTCCACTTTTATAAATTAACTTAATTCCATTTACGCTGTTCTGTAAAAAAATCGTATTATTTCATAAATCCATGTCGATAATATATAAGAATTGGCAGGAAAAATTTAAAAGCGCGGCTAATTGTATACGCGAAAGAGAAACTCCCAAAACATACAGTGCGAAGGCAACGGGAAATATTTCTTATCAGTCTACTCTACTCGTGAAAAGATCATTCGTCCGATGAAAGCAGTGTCTCCGTGAATAGTGTCGATATAATGTAAGAAAAGGATGACGGACTATCTATAGACGCGCTTCAAGTAAACTAAGGACGCCATTGTTAGTTTCTCGTCAACTGTTTCATAAATGACCAGCCAAAACATAATACTTAGGCTCCGAAATTACATTAAAAGTATAAGCATATTCCATATCCTTACTTTATGCAGTTTTGTCAACTATA
This sequence comes from Melinaea menophilus ssp. n. AW-2005, assembly GCA_918358695.1. Taxonomy (NCBI): domain Eukaryota; kingdom Metazoa; phylum Arthropoda; class Insecta; order Lepidoptera; family Nymphalidae; genus Melinaea; species Melinaea menophilus. The sequence continues at coordinate 17,424,502 of OU911052.1, forward strand.
TCCTGAATAAAATTCACTGAAACAAGTGATGTGATTATATTATTTCTATCTCACTTTGAAATCTGAAATTCTCCATCTCACTGAATAAATGAAATGGCGATACAAATAAAATGGCGGCCAATCATGGTTACCACAGAATATATATTACAAATTGACAGATTTCAAATTAACACTAAAATATCATAATTAGGAAACATTATAATTAAGAAAAATAGCTGATTCACCTAAATGTTAAATACCATCTATATATGACATTTTCCTTATTAGTGAAAAATTCAAATAACCTAAAAATTCTGAACATGACACTATGTTCGTCATCTGTTCAAATGATCTTAAAGAGTGTAATATTTTAAAATTAATAAGTACTATTTTTTTACATTTTATCAAAAACTTAGAAAGGTTCTTTTATTATGACTTCGATTTTTTAGCTGTTGCTTCTCGCTCGCTTAAATCAACATGGAGTTACTGGAGGGTACTGAAGGGATACTATTTAAAAATTCCCGCCAATTAAAATGCTGTATTAAGCTTCTTTTAGAAATTAAACTCGTACATTTTTATAAAAATGTAATAAATGATAGTAGGTATTAAGCAAAGCAAAAAGGTAAAAAGTACTATTTATTTTTTGTATTTAAGAAGGCAAACTTTTTTAAAGCAATTTGTTTTTGTTAATATAAACAATTTAGTTCACAATTATAATGAATCGTTTTTTTTTAAAGATATTTAAAATTTTATCTTATGAAATTATGAAGTATAAAGAGTTTATTTTTATATAAATAGCAATCATTGTTTGTCTAGATTGAAGTAAATAAATTATCATTTTACAAGCCGGTGGAAAGTCTACATTTGTTAGAATCTCATGGAATAATGATATGAAAATTTCATTTTGATTTAAAGATTTTTTCATCTTTTTTAAATACATCATTTAAAAATGCATACGTTGGTACTGCACTTCCAATATTATTATATACTAAAGATTCTCACTAGACCTGATGTCTAAATCTTAAAAGGGGATTTACATTTTTATAACATTAATTCCTATGAAATCGACAAAGCGAATCACACTTTCATTACCTTTAGTTTTTACTTATTTGTTACATAATTGAGGAATACACTTAATGATATTTTATAATTTCAATTGTCACATTTTTTTATAGATTAAGTGAATAATAAAAAAACAAGGTACTGAAAAGTATGATTTTTTTTATATTCCATATAAAAAAATTGCCATAAGGAAGCCATGAGAAAGATACATGTTGAGGATAAATCACTTTGAACAAACTAATTGTTTAAACATAATTTAATAACATATGTTAATTTATGACATAATTTGTACAAATTTAAATAAAGTTTTAAATTTTTTGAGCGATTTGTTATTTGAAATGTTTCTCACAGTTTTGAACACTTGCAATTAGAAGTTTTTTTTATAAATATCTATAACTTTGAGCATCTATACTTTGTCAAGAAAATTCAAATCCAAAGTTATCCAAATTATGTGCTCTTCATAGTAATTATTCTTTTATTTTGTGTTCCCATTCATTTTTAAATTTCTCTAATGCTTCCGGAACACTGTTAAAGGTTGCTTGTTTTATGACATCCGTCTGAGGCTGGCTATCTGTTGTTTCACTTTGATTTTCTTGTCCTAATAAAAAAGTATATTATTTAATGTTACATAACTGTTACTTCTGTAGTATAAGATAAAATGAAATTCTAAAATATTAAAAACCCACCTTCAGTTTCCTCTTTTGGTGTAACATAAGCATGTTCTACCATGATAAGTTTTCTCGTTTTACACGTGTACTTTAAATTTTTTGCCGGCAACTTATCAAATAATGGGTCCGTACTTTGAACTGTTGGGTCCTCTTCAAAAAACATATATGTTCCTAGTGGGTTTTCATATTTACCTGATAAATATTAAGCATACCTGATATAAAATACTAATCTCAGTTCAAGGTAAGGTAATTCTAGATAACTAGTTTTCATATTTTACCTGTGAAAAAAGTGTCATCCAATTGAAAAACAGGATTTTTTGTATCTATGCCTAGTACATGAACAAAATTATATTTATTAAGATTTACGCTATCTTCAAACTCAGCATAAACCAAAATTTCTTCTTCAGTTTCTGATGGTGTATCAACATCCATTATGAATGAAATATATACAAATTTTATAAAAGCGCTATTAAAGATTTCAATTTAATATCTTATAGATACATTATCCTTAGTAAAAGTTAATGAACAACACGAGTAAGTTGTCTGTAATGTAAAATCTAATCATAACAAATAATAATATTTGATATTGTCTTTATCAATTAAGTGTCAAATAGTAAACTATACCGTGTTGCCATTTACAAGTACAATAGATATGGAAGAAATAATAATGGCCCAATTTAGACGATAAAATTATTGTCAATAATAATAATTGTAAACAGTATCCATTAGAAAATAATTATATCATAAACAACATCATGTTCGAATGTTCGTTATCAATATTTCTGAAATCATACTAACATTACTTGAATTTTGTTCCTCAATTGTTCAAAAATTACTTTTCAATAAAAAATATTTTAAATATCTCTACAGTAAAATTTTCTTAAACAGTTGTTATTAATGGATTTTATAAAAATTATCGATTAAATTGTTAAAAATGGAGTGAATAATGTAATTATATAGTTATGAAGTTTTCTAATCTTTGTAATTCTATGTAATTTTAAACTGTATTGCATTGTACTTTTATTATTTTGACTAAAGTATTTGAATACTCATGATTTAATAAAGGTAGAAATGATGTCAATATCTATCTGAATAAATTCTTGTTCGTATGGCGTAATTTTAGATTTTTTCTAATTAGCATCATCTATTTGTGATTAGAAATATATCATGTATCACATGGTAATATATTTTATAACTTGTATTTATGTATTTCGATGCAAAGTGACCGGCAGTTTTAGTGACATCTAACGTCTCATTTCGTACTTGACCTTTTGGTTTGTTTCTATTTTTCAACGTCTAATAATAACTATATTACTTTTTTACTGCGGTCTTCAAATGAATATATTAGAAAAAAAAGGTTTGTTTACATCATAACAATAGACAATTATAATTTTATGTTTGCGATTGCAATTTTATGTCTAAGATTTACATGTTGATTTAATATTAAATTTTATTTTTCATAAATATCATTTTCATAGTTTATTATTAATTCACTGGGCGTGAAAGAATTTGACTTGTAATGTATTGATGTTGTTGGTTGTTTGTATCGAGTGTTTAGAATTTATTTTCTTTTTATTTTACATCAGGTTCTCTTTTTTTCTTATTTATTCTGGATTTAGTCGCTTAGGGGTCCAGATTTCCTGAAAATATCGAGTCTCATGATACTGGCTGATAATAAAGCTTTTAACAGGTAAATGAATTTTAAAAATAAATAAAAACAAGTTTCCCCTTAATGTAAAACAATAAGAGAATGTATTACATAAAATGGCAATTTATCCTGAGTAGAAAATCTGTTTCCAGATGATTACATTACTAAAAATCATAATAAATTAATGAAATGCAAAGAGTAATAATAAATAAAACTATTTTTATTGCATATCACATCCATATTTTACAATCGCCGCAATTTATAAACATTTTCGCGATGGTAACATCACATTAGAGAACATTCCAGACATGACATATACAGAAAAAATAAATGCTTACGCTTTCCATCATTATAACGAATATTAAACTGTATTTTTACAAAAGAAAAACACCTTTAACAGCAAAAATGAGAAATATTATGCAATAAAAAATCCGGAGTTAAATCTTCGCCTCCTAGGGAATCCGTTATTCTTTCTTTCCTCCAGGAGGCTGTAGTGGTTGGCCACGTTCTTTTCCTCTTAGTTTTATTCCAATCGCCCTCTCTATTTTACCCAGAACAATATTGTTAGGAATACCGCGACCGGCTTCATAATCATTAACGATTTGAGGTTTCTCGCATATTTTTGTTGCCAAATCTTTTTGACTCATGCCTTTTGATTGTCTTCCTTGCATTATTAGTTTGCCTAGATCAAGGGGTACTTTTTCATGTCGCAGTTCTTCCGTTTCCCTGTCAAGTTTAGCAGTATTTTTTGTTGTAACATGTTGTTTATTAGTTCCTGCACCGTATTTTTGTTGAGTATCCACTGGTAAACCTTGACGACGTGCAGCATTTACAGCTTGTTCAGTCTTTAGTGCCGATGCCTTTGGGGGTTTTTTACGAAGAATTGTGACCGTATCCCAATCAGACATATTTGAGTTTATTAGTAAATGTGATGAAATAACCAAAATTTTCAGTGATGGCCACAGACCAGTATAATACGACGTGCAGTTTTATGATTTATCATAGACTATAAACAAAAAGTAAACGGTATGTCAAAAATTAACCACAGAGAAATAATTTTTTTCAATTATTTTCTCTATGACTAAAAACGATCGTATACAGACAAATAAAAAGAAATATTTATTGTATTATGAAAATTAATAAGTATGGTTTATGTATTGCATACAAATGTATTGCGTTCAAATGTATAAGAGTAAAAATGTTTTAATTAACATTCAATAGATTTGATTATTTAGAATTTTTGTGACGTTAAAAAACCGTTATTAAGAAATAGTTTAAAATTTACAAAATAATGGGACAGCGATGCCTCTATACGAATAAGAACCATTTTCTCATTTCCTTTTATGGTAACAAATATCAATGGTTCCATCTTTTATATTTTTAGATTGTTTAAAAACATTATTAAATTAGAGGGTTCATAGTTCTTATGTAGGTAAGACTAAGACACTATAAAAAGAAAACTTTTTTAATCTATGACGATTTTTAAGATATTACTGGGGGCCGGCCTGTTACTGTCAAAAATTCTGACATCCGTTGCTCTCATAAAGTTGAAACTTAGTTGTGACTTCTAAATGTATAAGTTATAATCGCATATATTTTTGTTTGAAATATAAATAATATATAATTACTCAAAGATTTAGATATAAGAATTAATTCATTTTGTGCAGTTTATGTTTATTTATTAGTCAAATTCTAAAATGTCATTTTCCTTTGGATCTAATACAACCTCACAAAACACTGGGTTTGGTTCTGCCTCAAAACGTACGTTTTAAAATTCTATATAAACATAATTTTTAATACCAATATCAATTTTATTAAATATTTTCACAGCTACTTTTTCGTTCGGAAGTACTAACACCGCTACTACAAGTACTGCAGGCTTTGGAGGTTTTGGTACAACAACTTCAGCTTCTGGGTTTGGTACATTTGGGGCCCAAACATCCACTACAGGTAAAATTATGGTCAAATATTGTATATGGTTATAATTTTATTAAAATTTAATAATATCGCAATTGTATATTTTCAGCAACTCCCTTTGGTGGTATAGGTACAGCTACCACCACTGCTCCGTCTATTTTTGGTGGTACTGGTTTTGGTGCAACTGCTGCTAAACCAGCAACCGGTAAATTAATCAATTCCTTACTAATACTTATGCTGTTTCCTGTATTTTTTTTTTGGTTCAAAATAATAATAGTTTATTTATTTAGTTGAAAGTGATGAAGACTTATTGCATTCCTATTTTTAGGTTTTGGTGCTGGGTTTGGAACAACATCCTTTGGTACAGGGACAGGCTTTGGCGCTGGGACTTCAACATTTGGTACCCCAGCACCAACATTTGGCACCAACACTCTAGGAAGCAATACTTTTGGGACTAGTTCAACATTTGGCACATCCTTTGGTGCCAAAACCAATACTGGTTTTGGAGGCTTTGGCACCCTTGGGACCAACACATTTGGACAGCAACAACAGGTGGGTATATAGAAACAATATTTTTATGCAATTTATTATAAACATAAAATAAGAATAAGAACCATTATTACTATATTTTCAACAAAATTAAATTACCCGATAGTTCTTTAAGTTCATTGTCTAGTTCTTTTTGCAAGCAAATTGCACCAGTACTAAAATTTATTTTAATATTATTGAGCAAAGCGAGTGTAGCGAGTGGAGCGTTCTACTGGAGACTTTTTCATATTCTTTGTCATGAATAGGCTCGAAAACTACTTAAAGGGAAATTATGAGATTGTGCAATCAAAAAGATACAAATTAGGCGATGGTTTTTAAAAAAAAATTTGGAAAAATGTCATGTTGTTGAGGAAAAATCGTCAAAAAACTGATATCCTATTGCAGTCAAGGGAGAAAAAAATTCGCGCGAAAAATTTGCTTTACAATGAAATCTCCTACATGAACGACATTGTCCACAACGTTGGCACCCCTAGTATAATAAACTTATAATTTTGCAGCAACCACAACAGCAGCAGCAACAGCAAGGACCCACAAATGCACACGAGGCTCTAATAGCTGCAGTGTTCAACTGTTGTGTCTTTGGAGACGAGAGGGACCAGGTGCTTGCTAAATGGAACCTCTTACAAGCACAGTGGGGCACTGGTATTAATATATATATATATATTTTTTATAATTGCTTATAGTTTTTTAATACCATACATGTAATATTTAAGTATAGAATTTTTTTGCATCACTCATTATTTATGCATCTTATTTGTTCATAGAAGTATTACTTATCAAGCCAAGTTCAATGAGCAGTATGTACTTAAATAATATTTATAAATTACTTTAATGTCTTGGTTATACTAGTATAGTAATAGTAGTAATTTAATTGGAAACAGTTCTATGTTAGTGCTTTGAAATCGGAAACTCAATTCCTCATCACATATACAAAGAATGTCTCATTATAATTCAATAAGTTAAGGCTGACTAATTATTTAATCTTGCTTTAAGTATTCATTAGATAACTATATATTTGCATATATATAATAATAATAATAATAATAATAGCCTTTATTTCTGATAACAATAACAATTTTTTTTTTTTTTTTTTTTTTTTTTTACATTTCTTCGTCATTATCAGATTGCCTTGCGGCATAGGCCTCCCCCAGCTTCTTCCATCTAGCTCTATCTAATGCTGTGCGCCTCCAGCTAACTCCTGCATGCTTTCTGATTTCATCTTCCCATCTTTTAATTTGCCTGCCCCTTCTTCTTACCCCGTCTCGAGGATACCAAACTGTTACCTTTTTTCCCCATTTCTCCTTATTATTTCTAATAAGGTGTCCAGTCCATCCCCATTTCAATTTCCGTACCGTGTAGGTAACATCAGTAACTTTTGTTTGATGCCTGATATCTTTTAATTTTACCTTATCCTTTAATTTAATGTTTAACATGCTTCTTTCCATACTATTCTGGCAAACTTTTAGTGCTTCTTTGTATCTTTGCGTTAGAGCCCAGGTTTGACAGCCATAGGTCATGCATGGAATAACACAAGTGTCAAAAAACTTTCTTTTTATCTTTTAGTGGTATCTGTGGATTTTTAAACACTTCTTTTAGTGACCAATATCTTTTCCAGGAATTGCTGATTCTGGTGTCAATTTCTTTTTGTGTTTGATCACTTGTTGATATTATCTGTCCTAGATATGTATAATGGTCCACATACTGTATGATGGAGTTATTTATTTCTATAGTGTACTTTTCACGATTAGTCATTATCTTCGTTTTCTCCATGTTCATAGTCAGACCCACTGCCATACTTTGGTCCCTGAGTTCTGTTAACATAATTTGTAAACTTGATGCAGATTTGCAGAGCAAGATTAAGTCGTCGGCAAAACGTAGATGATTTAGTTTTTCGCCATTAATATTAATTCCTTCCTTTTTCCAATCTAAGTTTCTGAATAGATGTTCTAACACGGCTGTAAAAATTTTTGGAGATAATGGGTCCCCTTGTCTAACACCTCTCGAAATTGGAAATTCTTTTCCCTCTATGTCTGTCATCACTCTCGCAGATGAGTTTTTATAAATTTCCTTAATTATTCGTATGTATTTAAAATCCACACCTTGTGACTTTAAAGCTTCCCATATGGCGTTGTGCTCCAAAGAGTCGAACGCCTTATTATAATCTATAAAGGCCAGATAATAAGGCTTTCCATATTCGTTGCATTTTTCGATTACTTGCTTTATGGTGTGAATGTGGTCAGTTGTGGAGTAATCTTTGCGGAAGCCCGCCTGTTCTATTGGCTGATTCTCTTCCAATACTTTATTTATTCGGTTTAAGATGACTTTTGAAAAAACTTTATATAGGTTCGACATTAGGTTAATCGGCCGGTAGTTATTTATTTCACCTCTGTCTCCCTTCCTATGGAGTAAAATTATTTTTGACTTAGTCCATTGATTAGGTATTTCCTCTTTCTTGATAATATCATTGAATAGATCCGTAAATGGAGTAATGATCAAGTCAGCGCTACCCTTAAGGAGTTCGTTTGAAATGTTGTCTTCTCCTGGTGACTTGAAGTTTTTTTGGGATTTTATCGCCTGTTCTACTTCCGCTTTAAGGATCACGGGAATTTCGTCGCGTTCAGTGGTGTTGTCTTCTAGCGCGGTTGTTGTGTAACTGCATGACTTGCTATACAGATTGCGAAAGAAGTTTGTTGCTAGCTCAGATATATAGGTCCTTTTAGTGGCTTTTTTTCCCGAACCTTTATCTTTTATATTTGTTATCAACTGTTTACCTGTTTCTGTTAGTTCTTTTAGCGCTCGTTTTATTCCGCCAGTGCTTTCTATATGTTTCTGGATCGTTTTTGTGCGTGCCGCTGTCCTGTGTTTTCTTATTTCTTTGTTAATTTCTTTACTAATACTCGCTATCTTTCCTCTGTTTTTTTTCCTGTCCTCGAGAAGTAATTTTCTTTCTTTTATCAGTTCTCTGGATCTGGTTCCTATTTTATCTTTTGTTATGTTGATTTTCAAAAGTCGGTTATTGAATTGTTTTAATTTCTCCTCCAACAGGTTATACTTTTCTTGGACTGTACTATTCCCATCATTTTTCCTCTGGAGGTCCTGTTCAAGTTGATGTAGCATATCTTTTGGGATAGGTAATGCTATATCTTTATTATGCATTGGGGTTCGTCTTCTTTTTTTTACTTTTTGTATGTATAGCTTCGCTCTCACCATTCGATGGTTCGTGTTAAAGTTTAAGCTGCTTACGGTATTTACATCTTGAAATAGTTTGGGTGTGGAGTTCAGTATGAAATCAATTTCATTCTTAACTTCCCCATTCGGTGATACCCAAGTCCATTTCTTTTTAATTTTTTTCTTGAAGAAGCTGTTCATTATTTTCAAACTGTAAGTGTTGGCTAAGTTAATAAGTCTCTGTCCATTGTCATTCCTCCTTCCTGTACTATATGGTCCTACTATTTGGTTTTCATTTGCTTTTCTTTCCCCTATTTGACTGTTAAAATCTCCTAGAATAATCATGTTTTTGTGTGACTTTTCAATTGTATCCTGCAAGTCATTATAGAAGGAATTCTTAATGTCTTTTGTAGCTGCTTCTGTGGGAGCGTATATTTGAATTATAGACATAGCATCTTGTTGAGGGAGTGTAATGTTTATTTTTATAATTCGATCCGAGACTGCGATGAATTCGTCGATGTATTTGTTGTAAGGCCTCTTCACCAAAAAACCAACTCCGTACAACCCTGAAATATTTCCTTTATAGTACAGTATATGATTCTCATACTGTTGTATTGTTTCACCAACTCTCCGTACTTCACTTTACCAACAATGTGCCATTTCACATGTACTAAGGCATTTTCCAACTCCATCATTGATTCATCGGTTCTTAAAGTTCTAGTGTTGAGTGTAGCAATATAAAAATCCTTTATATTTCTTTTTTCTTCTTCATCTTCATTTTGTATCCTTGTTACTGTCACTGCTTGTGGTTTTTGGCGCTTTAATAGTTCTGAGGGGTTGTGGTCATACTCCCCCACGGGGACCAGCCGGATTGGGGAAGGATTTTTTTTGTTTTTTGTTGTTGTTTCGTTTTTGTTTGTTCTTCCGGGGGCGCTTGTTTGTTGCTATTGTTTGTTAGGGTTGGGGAGTGAGTTGGTTCGTGTACGTTGCATGAAATCGAAAGCGTTTGTTTTATTTATTTTATGTGGTGCCTTTTGTATTATCGTTTCTTCATTTTGGTTTGATTTTGTTGGAGTTTCAGACGGAGACCTCTTTCTCTTTTCGTTTATGTTCGAGTCGGTTTGCCCTTCTATTATGAGTTTATCGTAACGAATCTTTGCCTTGTTTCCTTTTTTGATTTCCTCTTGTAACTTAATTTTTAAATCTCTTCTAATATTTAGGACATCTTTTGGGAAGGCTTCCGTTACGTAAATACCTGTAGGAATTTTTTTATTATTTTTTAGCATTTCTGTTCTTCTCCACGCCAATGTGAGTTTTATTAGTATAGGTCTGTGTTTCTTGTCTTGTTTTTTTCCTAATCTATAGGCGTCGCTGATTTCCCATTTATCAAATTTTTCCAATTCTGCAGTCGTGCAGACCGTATTAAATGTCTCCATAACTAGGTTCTGAAGATTGTAGCTGTTATTTTCATTTTCTTTGATTCCATGTAGTATAATATTATTCTTCTTTGTATCCCTTTCCAAACTTCGTAATTTCGTTTTCAGAACTGATATTTCCTCTTTCAGTAGATGATTCTCCTCTAGTAATGGTTTAAGCTTGTTGTCCATTGTTGAAGCTAATTCATTGGCAAGTTTTTCTGTTTGCGCATTCACTTGAAATTTAAAATCTTCTTTCATCTCATTCATCTTCATATCAATCTTATCCATTTTTTCAAGTAATAGCTCCATTTGTTTTTCTGTTGACATTTCCTTTCTATTTGGCTTTTTAATTTCCGGCAGCACTGGACTTTAAGGGTTGACACTTTATTTGTTTATGGTAATTATTAACTGTCATCAACTTTGTTGTTCACTATCTGTCATGAACTTAATGTGTCAATTTCCGGAAGTAGTTTTGATGTTAATCGTATGATGTGTAGATAGATATACGTTTACCTATATATTCCGTATTTATGTTCTTTCACTTTTTAAGTTTATTTTTCACTGTTTTCTACACGAATCACACGTAATTCCACTGCCACTGATGTTATCCACAGTTTTATGCCGAAATTAGAAGAAAACTTTTATTATTTCGCCTGGTTTCTTATTTAAAAGCTCGGGAGTTCTGATAACGCAAGTGTCGCTTGACAGGTCCCTGACAGGAAAAAAATATATTTGCATATATATATATATATATATATATATATATATATATCTGAAGGATAGATATTCTTCTTTTACATTTAACTTATACTTTTAACTTGTGACTTTTCTATTCTTATCACTATTAGTGATATATTTTAAGACAAAAGTCATCATTTGTATAAATCATATAATACAATGTTATTTATACTTTTTTCTGCTGACTAAAAAAACAAAAAAATCCTCAGATTAATTAAAATATATTTTATTTTATGGTATAGTATATTTAATCTATATAAGACAAAAATATCTGTGTTACTTTCAGGACAAGCGTACTACAGTCGTAATGCTCCACCATTGGAATTAAATGAACAGAATCCTCTCTGTCGCTTCAAAGCCGTCGGCTATTCCAAGATAGGAGGCAAGGAAGATAAGGACGGCCATGTGGCCTTATTGTTTAGTAAACCAGAGCAAGAAATCAAGTAAGAGAGAGATATTGAGAATTTATGATATTTGTAATGGTATTAAAAATGTTTAATTTATCTCTTATTTTGACAGAAACAATCAACAAGCACTCTCTACATCTCTAGCTGGTCTGTTGGGCAATAAACCAAACTTGGCTATCAATATTGATTCCACGAAGGCTGTTCTGGATAACAAAACCCAGGTAACATATTAACCTGATTTAATAGTAATATCTAATAATACTTTTGATTAACAGTTATATATAATTTTTTTCATTTAACGTGTTCTTATATATAGGTGATAATATATGTAGTTGACAAGGCTGCAAATGGAGTTCACATTAGTGCTACAGAGTTGGCTGCATTTTTGAACACGGGGCCGGCTAAGAACGCCTTGAACACAGCCGGCTGTTCCAGTATCACTGCCGTCACGAGACCAACTCCGCAAATGTTGGATCAATATTTGCAAACTCCTCCACCCGGTATGTGATTATATTAATACGGGGAAGGGTCAAAGGTCGTATATGAGGTCTGCACCCACTCTATTTTGTAGCCTGATCCAATAGCTTTTTTTTGATGTATTACACATTATTGTGTGATTTGTGGGTGATAAGTGATGCGCGTGCATACGGAGTCAATTAGCTCGTTATTATATAGTAAGGATGATATTATTTAAGGAACTGTATTATATTTTATTTAATTACCAGGTATGGACATGCGTCTTTGGAAGCAAGCCCAGGCAGATAATCCTGATCCAGAACACTATATTCCAGTTCCTATTATCGGATTTTCTGAGGTAAATTAATTGCATTTTTAAAATGTTGTAGTAATTGTGTTGCTGCATGTATCGTCTGTGACATGCACACTGACACACACCCACTCTTGTATAGTCATGAATTACTTTTTATTACATTGAATTAAGATTTGTGTCAAGTCTTAACCCTGCTATGGAGCATCCTGCGGTGTCAGAGTTCAATGCCGGAAATAGTTTTTCGACAATAAACCATCCGAAAGTTTTTATTTTCCTTAGACGTTCGTATGTCGAGTGGGCTGAATGACAAATCCCAATGGTGCTACGTACATCTGCTCTTGAGTTGACTCCAGTGCTAACGCGTATTTCGGTACTCCTATTTAAGTCCTAGTTCAGGTCTTATAGAACTTATGGTCCATCTGATTCCGAAAAGAGGTGATAGCTCGGACCCAGCTAACTACAGACCTATCGACATCACCTCTCTTCTCTCCAAAATCATGGACAGCGTCGCAGTTTCGCCGTGATCGATCGTCTGGTGATCTTCCCTCATATCACACCGTTGGCAACGGTTATTGAAAGCAAGGAAGAGGGTCAGGCAGTTGGTCTGGGTATGGCGAAAGCTTTCAAATGTGTATGGCACAAAGGGCTTCTTTCGAAGCTGCCTTCCTATGGGCTTCCAGAGAGTTTTTGCAGGCTGGGAATGGGATGAACTGAACTTCGTTTAGTTTAATCCCCAAGAGACACAAGTTTTCGCGTTTAACACTAAGAAAACCCCATTTGTCGTATCGCCATTCTTCGATTGCTTCGCAGGCACCCTTCTTAATGCCCCGCTAAGTATCAGAATTGTGTGCCTTGACATTTCGAGCGACTGTCAGTTTCGTGGTCATCCGGAGGGCAAGGTCAAGTTTGCCTCGGTCATATCCACCCATACACGAGCCGCAGTGAAATTACAAACCTTTACATTTGCAAAAGTATTGGAGCACAGGACATAATGAATAACAATTCCCGCCAGATAAAGTTCCGGTCCCTCTGCCAAGGGGAAGAAGCGGCGCTGCAGGCTCGTTGGTTGCGTCGTGCGCGGGACACGCTGTGCGAGCTGAGCACGCGCCGCGCCGCCGCCGCCGCCGCCAGAGCGCGCTCCGCCGCCGCACTGCACGCGCTCAAACACACACTGCTGCAAGTACGTACATTCAGCTCGTTGGTTGCGTCGTGTTCGGGACATGGTGTGAATGATGAATACCTTTGGTACTGGTAGGGTAGTGATAGTGTAGTAGGGTACTGATAAAATTAAAAAAAAAAAGTAACACACTGTAGCCTAAAAATGATAGTAACTAGGAGGATTATTAAATAATCTCTTCTGTTTGTAACATCAAATTCAAAAAGTCAATTTAGTTTTTTTATGTCAAGCAAGAATACATTTTACTTTTTTCTCATCTCTTAGAAAAGCCACAATACTTTTTGTCCGATAGAGTGCTTGAGTGATTCCATTGCTCAAAACATTTTAAAAATGTATTTTTAATCTAAAGATATCCCTAAAATTACGACCTCATTTATAGTTGTAGATACCTTGTCGTCAATAATAAAATTAATTCTCATTAGGAAACATAAGATAAAGAAAACTTCATATATTTTCATTTGTTGTTATAAAGTAAAACGACCTCAAACCTTTTGGCGTCTCCAATGCTTAAAGATAAAAAGTCCGTGTCTTTTCTATCTGTATTTATAATAAGCAAAGTATCATATAACATTGATCAGAATGCAATTTGCAGGCATTGGTCACCACTCTGAAAGATGGGTGTGAAAATAATGGTCTAAACCTGAATGTAGATAAGACGAAGGTTCTGATATTTGAAAGAAATGAATAAATAACAATGTAAGATCAACGTGAATGATAAGATAATAGAACAAGTGAATGAAGTGGTATATTTGGGAAGTATGTTTACGGAAGATACGAAATGGATGTGGAAAGGCGTATTGCTGCCGGTAACAGAGTCAACGGTGCTTTGGCTGCATTGTCGAGACGGCGAAACGTCAGCATAGCTACACGTTTAGCTGTACACAATGTGGTTTAGCTACCGACGCAGTTATACGGCAGCCAAACGTGGGTAAAACAGAAGAAGAATGTAAGAAAGATGAATATAATATTGCTCTATAACATGCTCAGCAACTTTCGGTTTAGAATCTCAATTGAAAAGAAAATCAGTTCATCATCAATAAAATTATAGCCATATATCTGTATTTTAAATGAATCTCAACTTTATTTAACTTTTTTTCTGGACTGAATTTTTTGTTCTGTTTTATGCAGAACCATCTTTAGTAAAAGATCTAGCCATGTGCCAAATTCTAAAAAAAATACTTCTATAGGTTTTTAAATTACGGATGGCGTAAAACAGCAAAATGAACGGTTAAGAGCTTCGCTAACGCTCAGCTCAATAATAATAATAATAATTGATCAATCATCACATAGTGGTCATTAATATAAGCTATAAACAAAAAAGGAACAAGAATAAAAACTTGATGAACGCCCATTTTTATTAATGCACACAAAGAACTTCGACTTACCTACTTACTTTCTACTGTTTTTATGATGAATACGAGCTTACAAAATCAAGTGCTGAGTCTCTAATTCCGTTATAGTAAGGTTAACCGATTAAAATATTATGGTCAATGTAATCAAAGGCCTCATAAAGATCACAAAAGATTTTAATTGGTTAATATCTCCCATGCGTCAAGAATTATAGATAGTATTTAAGTTATTAATAAAAACATATATTTTTTTAATGACATACTTAATAACTTTATCTGACTGCAGCTCGTATTGGGCTGGCTCGACCGGGGAAGGACCACCCTCTCACAAAAGACCGACGCGTAGTAACCAAATTTGGTTATGTTCCGTCGGTGAGTAAAAGAATGCGTTTGTCACTAAGGATCCAAACTCTAGAGTTCTGATGAGGAAATATAATCGTACCTCCAGATTTTTCAAACGGCAAATCGCTAGAGCAAAGTTCAAGCATGTCGTCAAAATTGGGGATCAGCTGGCAAAGTACCCGCCTGGCACGCGCTAATTATAGGCGCTTTCAAAGGCCACTCTGAGCAACTTTAGCCAGCCGTCCCTACCGCCGTTGCACATGGGGAATGAATCTCTGGCCCACACGGCAAAAGAGAAAGCCGATCTCTTGGGCACTCTTTTCGCCTCCGACTGGACTTTGGACGACCAGGGGAAGACAACGCCTATCATCCCGCGGTGTCAGAGCTCAATGCCGGAAATAGTTTTTCGGCAGAAAACTATTAGGCAGTCTCTATTTTCCTTGGACGTTCATAAGTTTAGTGGGCCAGATGGCATTTCTCCATTGGTGATACGATCGTGTGCCCCTGAATTGACTCCATTGCTAACGCATCTGTTTCGGCACTCCTACCTTAAAGGCGTAGTCCCGGTCTCATGGAAGCTTGCCCTTGTCCATCCGATCCTTAAAAAAGGTGATAGCTCGGACCCAGCTAACTACAGACCTATCGACATTACCTCTCTTCTCTCCAAAGTAATGGAGAGCATAATCAATAGACAGCTCCTAACGTACCTCGAGGATCACCAGTTGGTCAATGACCGGCAATATGGCTTTCGGCATGGTCGATCGGCTGGTGATCTTCTGTTATATCTTACGCACCGTTGGGCAGCTGTTATTGAAAGCAAGGGAGAGGGTCTGGCAGTTAGTCTGGATATGGCGAAAGCCTTCGATCGTGTATGGCACAAGGGCCTTCTTTCGAAGCTACCTTCCTATGGACTTCCCGAGAGTTTATGCAAGTTGATCACCAGCTTCCACACTGGGCGGAGCATACAGGTCGTTCTCGACGGTTTTTGCTCGGACCCCAAGCCCGTGAACGCTGGTGTACCCCAAGGCTGCGTGCTATCCCCAACTCTGTTCCTCCTGCACATCAATAATATGTTGGATATTCCCAACATACATTGTTATGCGGATGACAGCACTGGGTATGCGGTATATTCCGGTCGTGCAGGTCTCGGAAAAACGCCGTCGAAAATGAGTGTCGAAAGAAACTTGTGTCTTCAATAGCGACCTTCCTGGGGATGGTCTCCGAGTGGTAAAGACACAGGTTTGCGCGTTTATCACTAAGAAAACCCCATTTGCCGTATCACCGCTCTTCGAGAGCACTCTTTTTATTGCCTCGCCAAGTATCAGAATACTGGGTTTCGACATTTCGAGCGACTGTCAGTTTCGTGGTCATCTGGAGAGCAAGGCCAAGTTGGCCTCGACGAAATTGGGAGTGATCAATAGAGTGAGGCAGTATTTCAAACCTGGCCAAAGACTTGCGCTCTACAAGGCGCAGGTCCGGCCACACATGGAGTACTGTTCTCATCTCTGGTCCGGATCACCCCAATATCAGCTTCTACCATTTGACCGCGTACAACGGAGAGCAGTTCGGATTGTCGGGGACCCAGTGTTCTGCGAACGGCTGAACTATTCGATCTGATGCCTACCGCCGAATTTCACAACCGCACAACTCGCCATCGCCTCCTTTACCATCTATACCACCTGGATGCGTGGCGATCCTCCACTGTGCAGTTTTCAAGGACTTTTTTCCCACGTTCCACTCGAATGTGGAACGAACTTCCTTCGGCGGTATTTCCAGATCGAAACGACATGGGTACCTTCAAAAAAGTCATATATTTCTATTTCCAAGGCCGGCAACGCTCTTGTGAATCCTCGGATGTTGAAAGAGTTCATTGCGGTGATCACATACCAACGGTGACCCGCAAGCTCGTTTGCCCTCCTCTACCAAATAAAAAAAAAATACCTTCCATAGAATTATTTTGTAATCCTAGGGCTATAACATAACATAATATAATATTGATCTCAAAGTTAATACAAATATATAAACAACGCAGACGCTAGACAAACAAGTATCGGACGTTTCCTGAGATACCATTTTTAAGATATAAAGTGTTATATAATAAGATAAAAGATAGTGTCTCGTGCCTAATGTATTAATTATTTCATTCATTCATCATATATAACGAACACTATATATATATATATATATATATATATATATATATATATATATATATATATATATATATATATATATATATATATATATATATTGGATGAATCAGGATGAATCTTAGCTCCAGTTGGGAAAAGGTGGCTTTTTTTTTTTTTTTTTTATGTTGTAGGAGGGCAAACGAGCTTGCGGGTCACCGTTAATATGTGATCACCGCCGCCCATGAACTCTTGCAACATCCGAGGATTCACAAAAGCGTTGCCGACCTTGGAGAAAGGAATATATGGCCTTTTTGAAGGTACCCATGTCGTATCGATCTGGAAATACCGCCGAAGGAAGTTCGTTCCACATTTGAGTGGTACGTGGGAAGAAAGTCCTTGAAAACCGCACAGTTGAAGATCGCCACGCATCCAGGTGGTATGGATGGTAAAGGAGGCGATGGCGAGCTGCGCGGTGGTGAAATTCGGCGGTAGGCATCAGATCGAATAATTCTTCGGAACACTCCCCGTTGTAAATGCGGTAGAAGACGCACAAAGAAGCCACGTCTCTACGCAATGAAAAGAGTCCAGCCGTTCGCAGAGCACCGGGTCCCCGACAATCCGAACGGCTCTCCGTTGTACGCAGTCAAATGGTAGAAGCTGATATTGGGGTGATCCGGACCAGAGATGAGAACAGTACTCCATGTGTGGTCGGACCTGCGCCTTGTAGAGCGCAAGTCTTTGGCCAGGTTTGAAATACTGCCTCGCTCTATTGATCACTCCCAATTTCGTCGAGGCCAACTTGGCCTTGCTCTCCAGATGACCACGAAACTGACAGTCGCTCGAAATGTCGTGACCCAGTATTCTGATACTTGGCGAGGCAATAAGAGGAGTGCTCTCGAAGAGCGGTGATACGACAAATGGGGTTTTTTTTAGTGGTAAACGCGCAAACCTGTGTCTTTAGGGAATTGAACTGAACGTGGTTCAGTTCACCCCACTCCGAGACCATCCCCAGGGAAGTCTCTATTGAAGACAAGTTTCTTTCGGCACTCATCGACGTTTTCCCAAGAGAGACCTGCACGACCGGAATATACCGCATCCCCAGTGTTGTCATCCGCATAACAATGTATGTTGGCAATATCCAACATATCATTGATGTGCAGGAGGAACAGAGTTGGGGATAGCACGCAGCCTTGGGGTACACCAGCGTTCACGGGCTTGGGGTCCGAGCAAAAACCGTCGAGAACGACCTGTATGCTCCGCCCAGTGAGGAAGCTGGTTATCCACTTGCATAAACTCTCGGGAAAC
Source organism: Melinaea menophilus ssp. n. AW-2005 (assembly GCA_918358695.1). Taxonomy (NCBI): domain Eukaryota; kingdom Metazoa; phylum Arthropoda; class Insecta; order Lepidoptera; family Nymphalidae; genus Melinaea; species Melinaea menophilus. The sequence continues at coordinate 17,443,130 of OU911052.1, forward strand.
CCATAGGAAGGTAGCTTCGAAAGAAGCCCCTTGTGCCATACACGATCGAAGGCTTTTGCCATATCCAGACTAACTGCCAGACCCTCTCCCTTGCTTTCAATAATCTTTGCCCAACGGTGAGTGAGGTATAACAGAAGATCACCAGCTGATCGACCATGGCGAAAGCCATACTGCCGGTTATTGATCAACTGGTGATCCTCGAGGTACGTTAGGACCTGTCGGTTTATGATAATCTCCATTATTTTGGAGAGAAGGGAGGTAATGGCGATAGGTCTGTAGTTAGCTGGGTCCGAGCTATCACCTTTTTAGGGATCGGATGGACAAGGGCACACTTCCATGAGACCGGGACTACGCCTTTAAGGTAGGAGTACCGAAATAGACGCGTTAGCACTGGAGTCAACTCAGGGGCACACGTTCGTAGCACCAGTGGAGAAATGCCATCCGGCCCACTCGACTTATAAACGTCCAAGGAAAATAGAGTCTGCCTGATAGTTTTTTGTTGAAAAACTATTTCCGGCATTGAGCTCTGACACCGCGGGATGATAGGCGGTGTCTTCCCTTGGTCGTCCAAAGTCGAGTTGGAGGCGAAAAGAGTGCCCAAGAGATCGGCTTTCTCTTTTGCCGTGTGGGCCAGAGAGTCATTCCCCATGTGCAACGGCGGTAGGGACGGCTGGCTAAAGTTGCCCAGAGTGGCCTTTGAAAGCGCCCAGAATTTGCGCGTGCCAGGCGGGTACTTTTTCAGGCGGGTTCCAACAAAGAGGGCACTCGTCTACCGGATGTGGACAGCCACACGGCTGTCCACATCCGGTAGACGAGTGTGCGTCTTTACCAGCTGGGACAAACCATTTGCCAGAGCAAAGTTAAACACAGATCTCCCCGCGCAGTCGGTTGCACGTGACCCTAACCATTCGGTAATGTGCGCGTTGAAGTCCCCGGGGACTACGACTTCGGCGGAGGGAGTCTGAGAAAGCAGGTCGTCAATCTTCGCTTGAACGTGGCCCAACAGTTGATCTGTTTGTGCATTACCACTATGGGACCTGTAGAGGCACGCGTAGAATCTGACGTGATCGTCCATGTCCACGCGCAGCCAGAGCACGGACAGGTCCCGACCTTCAAAAATCTGAAGGCGACGGTAGCAGATATCCTCCCTTACGAACACAGATACCCCGGCGTGTGGTATAAAATGATGTTCTAGTTTATACCCGGGGTATGATAGGTACGCTGTGTCGCTAGGTTGAGATATCTGCGTCTCCGTCAAAAACAACAAGGCCGGCTGCGCCGTCTCAAGGTGGTAGTGGACGGCGTTTAGGTTCGAATGAAACCACCGGATGTTACAAAAGTCCACATCTAGAGTGGAGCGGGGTGCCGCTGTTTGCCGTCGTTTGCCCTCAGGAAACATAAAGTGCGATACTTTGCCCGCCCCAGATACGACGGGCAGCCCGAGCAAAATCCGAGGATCATTCCCCTGATTTTGCTCGGGGAGGGGGTCCCCGGTTTCATCAAAGCCGGTACCCTCCTGGGGTATTTTTCTTTTATGCATCGCGTTCATGTTTGGCGGGGGAGGGGGGGGGGGGCTTTGGGCTTCCGGATTCTCTCACTCACCGACGAAACATAACCAAATGAATTTGGTTACTACACGTCGGTCTTCTGTAAGAGGGTGGTCTTTCCCCGGTCGAGCCAGCCCAATACGAGCTGTAGTCAGATAACTACAGCTAGGCTCTACCACCTAATAAATGGCTGTTGTAAAAATGTAAAAATATATTTTTCGATCTTTTTTATTATATAATATATATTATTTTTATCTGTAATTGGTCATTTAAATGAAAAATAAATTTTAAAAACAATAAAGTAATATATGAAAAGACTAGAATAATTCTATTTCTTTAATTTTAATTTACCATTCACACTACTTTTGTTATTGTTTTAAAATTTTGCAACGTCATATAGTGATATAATTTTTTTTTGTGAAGACTGATACTTATCTGTTTGAATTTGGAATAAAAAGTTTTAAATGCAAAGATCTAAGAATTTTAATGAAAGAAAATCAATAAAAAATGTAATTTGATTAATCCTTTTTAACCTATTACTTTAAATTACACTTTTTAACGAAATTTAAGGTAAATAAAAATATGCACCCAAAAAAAATGGTAAAAATACCATGGCGGTGACAGCGGGGAGGGGGGGGCGTATTTATATAAAAATATAGTTAATAATAAATAAAAAAAAACATACAATCCAAAATAAAAATTAAACTATTCTTAATTTAATAAATTAATTTTAATATTTTTTAATTATAAATATTAATAAAGTTTTCCGTGTCAACAGGTGATAGCACGTCAGGAGGTGGTGGGTCGGGTGGGCATAGCGCTGAGTCCCGAAGAGGAGGCGTCCCGGGCGCGCCTGCAGGAACTGGCCTCGCAGCTGGCGGCGCCCCCGCTCTATAACGTGAGTTTAACTTTATAATTATAAAATATATGATTTAGGTAAATTTGCATGCACCTTATATGCATTATTTACTAACTTAAGCTATTACATTTTTGAGTTCGTGTTACTAGATATATTTTTCTATTCAAGAAGTATTTTTCTAAATAATCTAATGAAGTAATCCCCCCTATAACACGGTACTCTTATAACGCGATTTCACTCCCTCGTATAACGCGGATATTTCCTGCGTCACATTTCTATATTATGAAATTTATAATTATTTTTTACGGTTCATAATTAATTTCGTTTACCTTTGAACATTGTGTTATTAAAAAAATAAATAATATTAAGTAAAAAATAATTTTAATTAAGTACTTTCATAATATTCTATTTAAACCACCTTAAACGAGAAAAGTTAAACCTGAACTATTTGTCTAACATAACATAACTCATACGATCATATGAGCGCGTTATTCAAGAATATTCCCACAACGCGTTTTCTATAACACGGAACGAATCTACCTTGTAATAGGGGGGGGGATTACTATATTTATTTTCTGTTATATTTTCTTATCATAAATATATATATAAATTAAGAATTAAGGTATTATAAAAGTGCTTGTAACTGTACCCACAGGTTTAATCTCGAGTGCGTATTTATACAATCATACCTCTTTATATAATAATATTAAAGTGTCTTGGAACATACATAAACTATCCTCCACTCCATGAAGTGGTAGAATCACTTGTTTACACACGACTTTACAAAAAAAAAAAATTATTATATTATAGAAATAATAAAAATTAAAGGTAAAATATTGTCATCTTATTTGTAAGTAAACAGTTTGAAAATTCATGAGAAAAAAAAATAAACATTTTTGTTTTTTCGACCAAAATAAAGGTGAAGAGAAATTTGACTTTCGTCCAAATATTAAAAATAATATTTAATAAAAATTAGTCTATCACAAAAATAGCTGTATAAAGAATGAATCCACATTTTCTTAATATTTCTATTTTAACTAATTCGGTCAAATTGAGACTTGATTAAATAATATTTAGACACTCCGTTACCTCGTGTCCCTTATCAAGATTATAAAGCCCTTATCTCCAGACGCGTGTACAGACAATGTACGCTGGGGATATAACTGATAACTGATAACAGATAAATGATAACAGGTAACATTATTGAAATAATAATAATAATAATAAAATCTATTTTTATACAACTTTATATTATTATTTTTTTTAATACCTTTAATATATTTTTTTCCATTCAAATTGTTTGTTATATATTTAAGACGTAAAATCATTAAATATCCATTAACATATATATATATATATATATATATACATATACGAAGCTATGAAATATCGTTATCAGGTACAGGTCTGGTTGTAACCGGTGATAAGGCGGAGTCTCATAACTCCATGATTGACGAGTCAATATTATAAATACATTATAATGTATTTCCTTCATTATATCTAAATTTTTTCTTATCACGTATGTAACACCAGTGTTTGAGTAAACGTTACATTTTTGGGTTTATTTTATATTTACCTAGTTATTTACTTACATAGGAATTTAGATGTTACACAATATAAGATATTATTACTAAGAGTTATTATTTACAAGTTGATATATGAGGAGTATTTTTACAATTGTTATATAATTAGGGTCGTCTGAACGAACTGCTATGTGCCGTCCGCCTTCAGCGCAGCGCCAGTGCCGGAGCTCCCCATGAGAGATATCAGCTGGATCCAGGTGACAATATTATATTATTCAAAAAGTTACTTTACGTAAGGCTAAGGGTACTTTCCCTAATATATGAGGGAGAGTGTTACTTGATGTATGACTCTACTTAGAGTTAAGATTATTTCATTAATATAAGTGTTGGTATTTTTTGTTTTTGTTGAACATAAAAACTATTCACTTAACGAATATTTCCATTTCTAGCTATTGAATTCAGAATACTCAATGACAGTATTGAAGGTTCTTCTGCCAGAATACCTGCTATGCTCATGCTAATCTGAATAAAAGCTAATAATGTTGAATTATATTCAGGTGCTCAAGAGGACGTGAAGCAGTTCCTGTCCCTCCAGCAGAAAGGAATGGCCCACCTGCTGGAGACGGCTCGGGAGGACCTCGCAGCCCTCAACACCATCGCCGAAGGGATGGCGAGACTCGTGCGCGTGTAGCGACACACTCACACGCGCACGCACACGCACACGCACGCACACACGCACACGCACGTAACGTGGTGCAGGTGAGGATGTGTACGTGATGAGGACGATTTTGCGTTGACATCAAATGCTCCAAGTTATTAAGATAGTGTACGGACATTTGTCTGTTTGTAAAGAAATTTTGTATCACCTAATCCAACTTTGTGTGACCAAATAAAACGAAAATAAATATATATATATTTTTTATTAACTTTTAGTACTTAAATCTAGAGGTAAATCCGCATGTCTGACTAGTTCGGCGATGGGTTTGCATTCCAATCGCTTTGTTATTAAATTAAGAGGTACGTCTGCGTGTCTGTCGTCCACTCCGATCTCTACATCATCGTATACTTTGTCACTGACGTCGGAGTAGTTGATGTAGTAATTCCTGTAATGGTCTTCCCGTGTGTGCGTGTACTCTGAATACATAATATCGTGAGGAGGGACTCTCATGGGATATATATCTAAAGGTATGTATGGTTCCAGAGGTAAATATCCCAAGGGTGCTCCCAGAGCGGGGTTCGTGTATGATATTGAATACGTATCTCTGGATGGCATATTCGTGTATGTGTGTGGTAGTGGGCCATACATTTGGTTGTCCCGGAGTGGGGATGAGTTGTCAGTGGTTATTTCCATGGATTCGTGCTTCGTATCCCTCTCGCTGGTGAAGTGCCTGTAGGTTTTGACGTGCTTTCTTAAACTCGAAGGGTCCGTGTATCTCTTGTTGCAGCCCGGGACCTTACACCCGTACGGCTTGTCCACTGTGTGCGTCCGCGTGTGTTTGAAACGATCGCTCGAATTTGAATACGCCTTCCCGCAACCCTGGTGATAAGATTCATTAATTAATATATTTCAAATATCTAACAGTGTATTATTATTTAAGTTTATATTTACCTCGTAAGGACAGACGTAAGGTTTCTCTCCTGAATGTGATCGGAGATGTATTTTCAGATTCTCCGCTCTCGAGAAGCTCTTCAGGCATTGGTTGCACGTGTGCGGGCGCTCGTTCGTGTGGGTTCTGATGTGGACCAACATTTTATATCTGTAGACAAATTTAAAATTAGTAACGAATATATAAATTAATAAAAAATATATTAATGTAACAACAAACCTGGCGTTAAATCCTCTCTGCGGTCGAGAGCAGTCCCTCCAATTGCAATAGAACAGTCCGTCAGTGTGTGGGTGCGCGTGTGTGCGGGCGACGTGCGCGGACAGGCGGGACACGCTCGGGAACCGGGACGTGCACCCGCGCCACCCGCACGCGCCCTCGCACTGGACGGCGTCACCGCGCTCGGGGGAGGACCCGCCCGACAGGTCTTCATCCTCCTCCTGGAGAAAAAAAAACTATATAATTCTGGCCAGTTATGTTTACGTCAAAACAAACTTTAGCCCAATTTGATTTACGTCAAAAAAAAGAACTTCTGGCAACTTATATATACGTCAGAAAAAAAATCTGGAAACTGATATTTTCGTCAAGAAAAACTTTCCAGCCATTTATATATACGTCAAAAATAAAGATTCTGGCCACTGATGTTTACGTCAAGAAAGTATAATCATTCTGGCCACTGATATTTACGTAAAAAAAACCCAATGTGAAAACTTATATGTTAAAAAAAATTCTCTTCACTTATATATACGTATAAAAAATAAATAATAAACATAGAATGTCAGTTTCAATTTATGAAATCAAAACCACTCGAAATTCGCACCTGTGGGGGGAGACGCGCGAGTACGGTCGGTCTGGCAAAGTAAGGAGCGAATCTCTCTGCGGGCATCCACCGGGACGTCCTGCATCCCTCGCTCCGTATATCCGGTCGTGAATGCGGAAACACTAACATTTCAATAATATAAATAATATAACACCCCAACTAGTATCCGCCGCGCGGTCGCTGCGTGCAATGATGGCGGGCTGTATCGCTGTCTACTTATAAAACGTCTCAGTGAGACCGCGCCGATAACGACTCCCCCGCGAACGACGACACGATTACCAAAAACAGAATGATAACACTTCACGAACTTATATATTCTTATAATATGATGTACGTCCCCAATCGTAATTGCGAAAGTACCGCGTTCAAAGTAACTGGAGCGTTATCGGGAGCCGGCGGCTCAGTCCAGTTAACACCGGTGCGATAGGCCTGGGTTCAATAGGTTACTGATATCATACTGTTTATGCGGAGCGACCTCTGGTATTCATATATTATATATATATATATATAATATGAATAATATATACACGCAGAAAGAGAGAAAGAGAGATGAAAATATAGACAGATCTAAGATAATATTCTACACATCTTATTTTATTAATAATAACATAGTTAACGGTCCGTCTGTGTAGTTAAGTAAAATTGACGTTAACTATGAAGGTTTACTCTCTTTTGTCCTTCACTGGTACATACGGTTCAAGATTGTTTGAACACTGTATGATTTCATTACATGTTAATATATTTCTTTATTATGATATATTAATTCGGTCCTTAGACTTCGCACCGTATCATTATCGACTATCTTATCTATTTAAATCAATCTTTCGATGAATTAAACACTAAACCTACCGACAATTTTTGTATACCTATTCCTACCGCACGCCGTCAAATTAGCCGGTAATTAAAAGTTATTTTATTATATAACGCAGGTAATAATGGAAACAACTAAAAGTAAAGAGTGAAGACAATATTATATGCATATTCTAAGAGTTGTCATGTAGTTTGATAATAATATTATAACGTTTAAAAATGTGTAAGTTTTACAAAAGTTTAGGAACGGTCAATTTGACCCGTACTTATAGGTTTAGTGTTAACACTGTACTATAGGACAATACCGGGTGGTGTATTACTTAAAAATATATCTGAAAGTTTAGAATTTTTAAACAAATATCTAATATGATTCATTGTTATTCAAAATTTTAAATATTTAAAGTAAAATCAAGAAGTCTCATTTATCCCAACAAAGGCAATCAAATCACTTCAATGCATGGCTCCGTCACTATTTGTGAGCATTACATTAGTTTAAACGCGAGTCTTATCAGTGTCAGTGTCTGTGTGTGTGTGTGTGTGCGTGCGTGTGTGCGTCCTCGTCGTCGGCCCCCTGCGGCCGGCGCGTCGTGCGCGTGCGTCGGTTCCAACCGGATCGCTTATCAGCTGTCGGTCGGTGTCACCGGTACATACATAATATATAATACTCAAATAGTACATTAAATCGCGTGTGTGTTTACGTAATTATTGTGAAATATATATTTCTTCGAAATTTTCTTTTAACACCTGTATTATATGATAATATAATCACCTTATAATTTTGATTTATCGTTTCTTTGAATTGATATGTATTTAAAGTTGGTAAACAGATTATGAGTAATAAATTTAAGTTCTGGTTCTCCAGCAGGTATTTCCAGCACATTTGATAAGTTAAATTTATCTGCCAGTTGACCGGCTGAGGGTCGGATCGAACCGGTACAGTTATCTCGAGTAAACACCACTCAGACTGTGTTTCATCATAATAAATATACAACTTGTTAATTAAGTTAATATTTAGCTCGTGGACGTTGGTCAGACTGGAGTGTGCATAGGTCTAGATAACTGTTATGCAATATTTATACACATATGCATATATATAGTGATGCAAAAACTTACACTCAACGATAAACATCACGTTTTTTTTTGGTTTGGTTTTGGCTAATGTTATTACTGATCCATTTTACTTCGTTTACCTGATATGGCTAAATTTGATACGAAAAATAGAGTACGATGGATCGTAGACTAAAAAACCTAGGGTGATAACTTATACCGTTCAAGGAAAGCCTCAAAACTGATTCTAAGTACATTTTAGACCTCGTAGTATCCATTAGATTTAATATTTTTAATAAAAATATATTTATAATGAATTAGATAAGTCGTTCCGTCGCGTTCACAAACAGAAAAACAGATAAATTTCTAAGAATCATTGTTTTTAATTCATTTCCTTATTCTTATTTTTCCCAACATCTTCAATGATTATTTACAGATTTATAATATTATATTGAGCGCAGGAATGATTGATTATCCTTCTATCCCAATTAGTTGGAATGGGTTCACATCAATTCACATTCGTCTATCCCATTGGACACTTCCTTCAGCCATCACTCCATCCATGTCTATGGTGGCACCCTTCTTTATCACCATAGTGGTTCATCATCTACCATGCGTCATCTCCACGTGACAATTGCATATCCTATAAATAATTTATCATATTTTCAGCCAAACGGATTAGTGTTTGATAACTAAAGGTGACATTATTTTCAATATATTATATATATATAATATTGGCTTGATGACGTCCGTATTTTTGCAAATCATTTAAGAATTATTGATTATTGTATCGATGTCTGAGCGATGTCGATGTCGTGCGTCAGAGGAACCGACCTATGGTACTTTATATAATTATTTTGATTATTATTTAAAAAATAATCTTATATACATAAAATTGCAAGATTTTATTGTTATTGTTATTGATGTAAAACTGAAATATAATTATCTTTTAATAACTAGTAAATAATCAAAAAACCGTGACAGCTGTGTGGACCTCGCAGTTATTTGTGAGATGGGATTTTAAGTTTGTTTTTAATTTTAAGTCCCTTACCTACTCGACCCTTGAAGTTTATTAAGTGAAAATTAGTTCAGAAAAAAATAATATTTTGATCTGTTTTTGGAATCGATTGAAATTATGTTACGTTACGTTGAAGTTACGTTAAACAGTTAGTTTTTGTTATTTACAAAATATTAAAATAGCTATATTGATAAAAAAAACATAATTATAGGGTAATGCGAGCTGATAACAACTGATATCGTAGATTAGAATAGATAGATGGGACAAAGTATTATTTCCTCAAACTTACACTGAGACTCTTGATCAATAATATAAAATATATATATATATTATAGAACTTTATTTTCATTAATTAAATAAGCAATCGACTATTGGATCTTAAAGTAGACATATTGACATAAAAATTAATAACATTTTTCTTGGTCTAGTTCAAATGCAATGGTATGCGTCCACTATCTGGTGATGGGGTAGCAGTGTAAAATAATTACCATTATTACCCATATCTTTATGGGGTTTTAATGTCTCCTCCAATCACATGTTTAACATGTTTTAGACAACTTTCCATAAATTTCATACCAAATTCGAGAATATTTTTGGATACGCAAATTATTGAATAGGCAAAATACCTCAATATATTACACTGTAGGATCAAGTTGATACGTAAGTAGTACGATAAGTAGCAGGGCAGGTATTGTATGTGGATGGACTCAGAGATAAATGGTAAGAATTGTGAAGAAGAGCAGACAGCTGTGTAATGGTCATGAAAAAGAGGAAGAAGATGGAAGAGTTGGTTAAATACCACCAAAGAAATATGTGGCCCTTGGAAGACGCCCTTATTTGAAGGGACCCATAAAAAAACTTTTAATGTATTAGAATATATTAACGTAATAAAATATTTTAAAATTCAACTCTATGCTTATATTTTTACTATAATTATATAACAATTTTAATATTTTTAAATATTAATTCGTAATCTTCATATTTTTAAGATATTAGCATATTATACATTAAATAAAAATCTATATTTCATCTTCCAGTTAATGCGATCGCTTCAAAACATTTGAAACGTATAAAAAATTGTAACAAATATAAGAGTCAAATTCATAAAATGTTTTTTTTAATTAAATTTTCTTTGAGGAATAAGTTTTTCTAGCATTATTATTATTATAAAGTGTAATTTCAAGTAATCACGAAGTATCACGTGAGAGATCACGTGTATTGATCGCATTATAACAATTATATTTTTCGCCAGTCAGCGAGTCATCAGATAATATTTGAAGGACTTTGAATCGGTCACAATATTATTTTTTCGAGTCACATTGTCTGTTATCAACGTGATAATCGTCTTACGGAACCGTTATCACGTAGACGGCAGACAGATACCACGTAGATGTAGTGAGAGTTGTGATATCTGATAAGATGATAATGAACCGTCTGAATTGAATCACGCCGTAGAGTCGTGGCAGCCTCATGATTAATGGATTCATGATAAAATATCATAAAAAAATCAACATTTTTATTGAAAGTCATTTTTATATAAGATGTTTTCTAGCTTCGAAAGTTATTTTGCCAGATTTGAAAAGAGCTGGCGACAGACACTGCTTCCTTAGGATAGAATATTAAAATTTCTTTATTCTATGTGTTTGTTATTCTATACATTTAATAACATCCGAGTCGTTCATGAATGGAGGTTATGTCGTTATATTTTCACTATATATAATTTATTAATGTTTTTACCACTTTGGCTCTGGTTGCGATTAATAAAATTATAATCTTAAATTATAAAAAATCTCGCTTTCAAACTGTTCTTTTCATATTAATTACTACTTATATGTTAAATATAAAATCCTTAGAACTTAAAAAACAATAGATTATGTAAACAACTCTCTCATATCGCTGAAGTTAAAGCACCCTAAGACAAGTTAAAAGATAAAACCCTTAAAGCACAAAATAGCAACATGCACGACTTACCATTTTGCGTAAATCCTTCTTTAATTGAAATGTATTACGTCAACCTGCAGCAGCTGCGGCGGTTGCAGCAGTTGCAGCGGCGGCAACCGGTCGGTCACTGGTGACGTCTGCTTTCCCGCCAAAAGACGATACCAATAAAGCGATCGACCACACGCGAACTACGCCAAAATAAAAACTCAAAAATAGCCAACGCGATAATGCCGCGGCTAAATTAAAATAAACGCACAGCGACCTGTGTGTGACGTTTCCGAACCTTTCCCCCCAACAGAGTTTACACGAACGAACTATTTCTAATAAAGCATTTTAACTTCATAATGAGGACAATACTATTAAAGCGGTTGTGGCATCGCTTTATTCACTTTAATAACCGAGGGTTTAATAAAAAAGAAAATCGACTCATGTAATAAAAAAATTAAATGGCAGTAATAATAAAATATAACTACTTCAAGACAAGTAACTCCATCTATCAGATTTGATGGAAACGATACTGAAACATTTAATAATTTCTTTTAATTGTGTATTGTGGCTTGTCTTACTTGATTTAGTTAATTACAAATATAACATTATAAGTATATTTATTTAGTTATCTTCACGCCATATCCCTTTATACATGCCCTCCGGGGGGTGCTCATGCTTTTTACGTGACCTTCCTCCAGTATCATAGATACTGTGTTTTCTCTCTCTCTGTTCCCGCTCAATTTTCCTTTATAAATCTTTTTTACCATTCTTTCATCACTCATTCGTTAGACGTGCCCAAACCACCTGAGCACGTTCTTCTTCATTCTCACCGTGACATCTTCGCCAGTACCTGCCATTCTGTGGATCTCTTCATTGCGGATTCGATCAGCTAGACTGACTCCGCATATTCTGCGAAGAGATCGCATCTCCACAGCATTCTTCATCTGTGTATTTATTTTTTTGGTAAATCTAAATATATGATTTATATATTTGAAATTATTTTTGAAATATATCTTTTAATTAAGGCATCTTGCAAAAAACTGACAAATATTTCTAAAAGTTCCACAGCTACTTTTATTCATATAAATAGCTAATTTTTTAATTCAGTGTATAAATTTGTAAAACTTTTGATGATGGACGAAATATATTTTTATCTTTTCTTATCTGATAGAGGAAAAGTCCCGTCCTCGAATAGAAACATTTAATACAGACACATGGATTTGAAGAGTTTAAAAGAAACCAAATTTTTATTCAAGTCACTTTGAAAACTACTGAAACTGAAAGAAACACGTAATATTATAAATACCGGAAATCACAGAAAAACTACTGAACGAATATATAGAGTAGGTAATATTATTAGAATTGGCTAGACTACAATTGATAAAGATTTTGTGTAATTGTCCATTATATAAAGATAAGTATCAAGCAAGTTAAAAAAGCCTGCCTTCTCAAATCTTGAGATACACGAAGATGACTACTTAAATAGTTATAAGGAATTGAAATTTACCGAATGTCGATCTCAGAGCGAGCGAAGCCGCAATCAAAGCTAGTATGTTCTAGGTAAGGTACATATTTATAAACTAGAATTATGGTTTTATTATTTGAAGCAGTAGAGAGAGCAAATGAAATACTGCTATTTTATATTATTTTATACATTTGCAATCGTGTGATGTTATATACAGTATCTAATCCCCCGTATAACACGGTACTCCTATAACGCGTTTAAAGTCCCTCGTATAATACGTATTTTTCCCCCATATAACGCGGGCATTTCCCGTTATATTACTATACTATGAAAATTATATATATTTTTTACAGTTCATAATCAATTTCGCTTACCTTTGCACATTGTGTGGTTATAAAATGAAATAAAATTAAGTAAACATTAAATTTTATTAGGTTCTTTCTTAATATTCCATATAAACGGCCTTTAACGAGAAAAGTTAAACGTGAATTATATGTACATAACTCGTTATACGGTCATCTGAGCGCGTTATACAAGAATATTCCTACATCGCGTTTTCCTATAACACGGAGCGAATCTACCGTGTTGTAGGGGGATAACTGTAGTTTTGGGAATAGGTCGTTGAAGATTATAACTGAAATAATATGAAAATTCAAACTCGACGGATATTTGTAGGTTGAAGTTAAAGCAATTAAGGCGTTTATACACATCTGTTAACCTAATAGAAGTCCCTAGGACCTGGAATGGCGACAAGTTATTCCCCTAATAAGCGCATAGATTACAAAAGTCAGCTACATGTTCCAGATATAAGCTCAGATTTACTTCTTCGGCTGATGCTTCATAAACTATTTTATATCAATTAAAATGTTTTATTAACACCGCCATCTATTGGCAACCTATAGAACTTAGAAGTGAATTAATTTGTGTATAAAAACCTTAAACTCGTAATAAAAGTAATTGACGATTATTGATGAAGATAAAAACTGTCTTATCTTTTAATTTGGACAAAACAAAATAGAAATCTACAAAATTAGATTGGAACCGGTTCAGTTTCAGAGATTAGCGCAAACGAACATAGTGACAAGTTATATATACATATATATATATTAAAGGGGATTGTTCAGTTAGTATGATCAAATCTTAACATAAAGGTAATTAAAAAGGTTGCTGACCATTCATTATTAATTAGTTGAATTCTAAAACATCACAGTTATTATTGAGCTGAGCGTAACCAAAGCTCTTAACCGTTATGGAGACCTTTTTTGTGTTTAGTTGTCTCCAGGAAGCGACGTGATAATTAGCTAAAAATTTTCTCAATACATTACACTAGTGTCATAATTTTCAAGAAAACCCAATCCGTATTTTAAATAATACTTAATAGAAACCTTATGCAGTAAGTTATAAAGTCCTTTTCTCGTTGCAGTCGCTCGCACCACCTCACCAACAGCCATTACATTTAGTGATCATCAGATTGACTATTCATAGATTGGTTAGTGAAATATTATATATATATATATATAGCATACATATAACTACAGTCATCTCAGAGATGAATAAAACAAAATTGTTATGTTGTGAACGCATTATTTTGTAAAAAAAAATCCGTATTCCCCACCAGCTACGGTTCTCTCGCGAGTTCGTCAGTTCCTACAATTTGTCAGTCAGGATCGAAGCGTCCAGCTTTTCACTCGTCTTCCATATATTCGGGTGTTTCCATTTTTTATTAACACATCCAAAATGGCGATCGTTAAATATTACTTTAAAATAAGTGAAGAAAATGAAAAAGATAGTTGCGTCGCTCTCCTATTTATTAAGACACAATTTTTTAATGCTAATGATTTTAAATTGTCTAAAAATAATTAAATTTTTTAATAGTGAGACATAAAAAGAAGAAAAATCTAATTAAGTTCTTAAATCTATTTACTAACAGGTTAAATTAATTCTAATAATATATAATTCAAAATTAAATGAAGGTTGATAAATTAAACTAGCTTTTGCGTTTAAATGATTTATATTTGTCAATTACATTAAATAATTTTAACGGAACAAGAAACAGAGGTAATGTGTTTTATATTAAATTATATAAAATGCCTTTCGGTTTAATTAAAATGCGTTTAAAATAAAAAAAAACAATTATTAATTTGCACGATCAATGAAATTTTAGCTAAAATATATTCAAATTAAAAAATAATATTTCACTACTTATTACTATTCAAACATGTTGAGTCTTGTCATATAATTCCAAAATCATTACTTATTTACTGAACACATTTAGGAATATACAAAAAATATGTCAATACATGTCAAAAACATGTCAAAACATGGCAATACATTATATATTTTAAGTACAATATATAAAATACTGTTTACATCTGAATTTAAGTTAAGTACTAAATAATACATTCAAATTCACTGTCTCTTTAATTAAGTAATCTTTGACTCAAAATTTAACAGGAATTTTTAAATTTAGAATGTTGATATATTTTTTTTTTATAAAAATTGAGCTTAAGTTTATCACACAAAGAAAAAAGTATAAAACAAAATAAATATAATACGAAATCATTAAACTTATTATAAAATGCGTAATAAAAAAACACGAGAATAATGGAAATAATTAAGTATAAATAAGCAGACCGCTAATCGCTAAGTACTTAGTTAAGACGCTTCTTAAACGCGCATACGGACCGTCATGTTGGTCATAATAACATATATATTTATCTAAGTGAGAGATACTCAGGGGTTGAAAACATTTTTTGTTACATTTTTCAAAATGTCTGCTAGTGAGAAATATTCAGAGGTCGAAAACATTTTTGTGAATATTTTTCAAAATATCTGTTAGTGAGAGATATACTCAGGGTTCGAAAACATTTTTTGTTATTTTTTTTCAAAATATCTGCTAGTGAGATATACTCAGAGGTTGAAAACATTTTTTGTTAAGATTTTTCAAAATATCTGCTACTGAGAGATATTCAGAGGTTGAAAATATTTTTTGTTAATGTTTCTTAAAATATCTGCTAGTGAGAGATATACTCAGAGGTCGGAAACATTTTTTTTATATTATTTTTGCGATATATCTGCTAAATATATAAAAATAGTAAACACTAAAATGTTCTATATAATATCAAAGTCGTATAAAAGATAGTAATTAAGCTATTAGATATGTTGATAATAATAATATACTTATTCCATAGCGGGAAAGACTTCAGACGCACATACACACGTACTTACGAAATATAAGTATCAAAACTAGATCAACAACACGCCACCGAATTATAACTATAAAAACTGTTCATAACATGTCACTAAACATACATGTCAATACAGTTATAGAAACAAAGCATAAATAAGAAAATTCAGATACATAACACGTCAAATTTTTTGATATAATATTATAATCCTTAACCCTAATTGGTCAATACAAGAGTCAAGGGTGCAATAGCAACGGTACCTCACTGGATAGTTCTTTACATATAAAATACCCGCAGTGAGTCATATATACTCCATCCCTCTCTACATATAGCCGTCCCTTTCCAATCGATATTTAAAAATAGAATGTCAAGGCGCGTGTCGTCGACCCGTCTTGTTCCCACTATCCCGTACTAGTCACGCGTACGTTTCCCTGAAGCGCTTCTGTATGTGGTGAGCGGCGTTGAGGAGGCGGTGGTGGAGGGTGAGGTGGGGGGTGAAGGCCGGGGGCGCGGGCGCGGGGGAGGGGCGCGGCGCGAGGGGCGGCAGCACCGCCCCGTTGTCGGGGTGACAGAAGAAGGCGACGCAGTGCCGGCCGCGGGCGCGCGCGTACGTCCCGGACGGTACCACCACGCGGTGCATCTGGACAAACATATTTAGATATACTATAGTAGTGTTAGTTATAATAATGGGTGCTTTAAATAAATATATAATTAATAAATTGAAATGTATAATGAAGCTGGTCGTATGTACATATATTTAATAAATCTTTCTTGTCAAGAAATTTGTTGTCAGGTCAGTAACCATTAGTCCTAAACTAATTTACGAGAATGTAACTCTCAAGGTGCTTTATTCAAGATATAACCTTGTCGCAATGTATACTATCAATTATCTATATATAGTGCCACATTTTTGAATATATTTAATAGAGATATGCAATAGAGCATATTAAGATATTTTATACCACTCACCAGTGCGGGTAACAAGTTAGTAGTCCAAGAAGCTAGAAGTTCTCCAGTTTGAACGAGTATCGCTCCGGGGAGATGTCCCACGGACTGCCATTTCTCACTGCCATTCAACTTCACCTAAAATAAATATCTATTGTTAGCAATTATGGTTACACATTGTGTATCCACTTAGAAAGTATTGAATGTTTAAAATGTGCTCAAAGATTTTTTGGTAATATAAAATGGTGGATTGAATGAAAAAGATGGTAAATATGTCTTCTAAGAATTATAGAAAAGATAACTTTTGATTTATCTTTAATAAATAATTTGCATAACAAAAGAAACGCCGCATCAAATGTAACCAAAAAATTAATAACAAATTTCAGAGACGTCACTTGCTAGCAGCAGAAATGACGTCACCGCTGTCGTGAAACCAATCTCACCTCCAGCCCTCCCTCGGAGTCCTGTGCGACCAGTGTGAAGGTGCACCTGTCGGAGTGCGCCCCGCAGCGGGTGTATGCGACGCGTCCGTGCGTGGGCCCGTCCTCGGGCGGCACGGGCGGGTAGTACAGGATGCGCATGGTGGAGGCGTTGCTGCCGTCGCTTTGTAGCATGTGGGAGTGGCAGGACAGCAGGCTGGCCGGGGGGAGGCCTGGCAGTGATGGATCTTATTAGTACTTTTATATTCAACTTTAAATAAAATATGTTTTCAATATTATAAGTGTTTTTATTTTATTTTTTAATAAAAATTATGAATACTTTGGTTGTATAATCTATGTTGTGTAATGTATAGTATAAATTCCATACCAAAAGCGTATCCCAGCGCCTGCAGCAGTACACGAGAGAGGTTGGTGAGATCGTGTGCGAGAGGCACCGCGTGCTGATTGAACTCCGGCACCTCCTGGGCCGGCATGGAGGACGCAGACAGGGTTGTGATGTTGAACGAGTGACGGAGCTCCTGGAAAGAGAGATTGAGCATTTATTATATATTTATAAGGGCAGATAGCACGAAGTGACAACCCTAAGGTTTACCTTTGTATCTTCATAACATTAAAAGTATTAATGTTAAATACGGAATTATATAAACTAATATGCATGTTAGCCTCAATATATTATTTATTTTATCTGCTCTACTAACCTACATTCTCAATACATCAATCAATCGGATGAGTGCGGCCTCAAAATAATATGTAGTCAACATTTCAAAATGATCTCAAATTTAAAAAGGTAACCATTAGCGCTACTAGTCCTTCTTGGATTTAATGTTTAATATTCCCAATATTTGATAATAACAATATCTGAGGATTTATATTATTGGAAGGCTTTTTATATATTTCACCCACCTTCTTTGTCTCATCAAACTGTTCCATCCCGGGCTTCACATACCCATGGTTGCTGACCGGGTTGCGGAGGTACTGGTCCTGACAGCCCTCGGGGAGAGCACAGAAGTTGTCCAAGTCTGCGTACACTGCTTTTAGCTGAAAGTATATAGTAAATACTAATTATTAAAGTTATATTTGTTAGGTTGTTGTATTTCTTTAACATCAGAAATCAGAACCAAGATTGCTGTGCCATAAAGAAAGATTGGCGAAATAAAAAACATTATGAATTTTTAAGAGAGTTCAGTTTTATCTATTTGTTTTATTTATCATATAATATATGTTTCAACATACCTTCTCCTCAGCGATGCCATGGTTTACGAGCAGGGCCAACCCTTTCCCGTTGAGAGCAGTAAACAGTTGCTGACCGATGCGTCGTACTACGGATTTCATGGGACATACATCGGTACCTGTAAAATAAATATACTTTAATTGCCTATTTGTTAATTTTTAAGTGTTTTTGTAGTGATGTATCGTGTCTAAAATAACTTAAAAATCACTACCATATATGTAATTTCATTGGTTTCTATGTGAGAATAAAATATACGATGCGCTGAAGATCTGGCCCTGACATGGTTCAGATTGTGATATAAATGGTGACAAGGCGAATAAATTTAGACTATCCGAATAATCTTGAGCCATGTTAGAGAATTTGACGAAAAATCGTCTCATCATTTACTTATATTTCACTTTAAAACTTTATACGAAATAAAGTCTTTATATTTAAACACGTTAAATATCAAGTAAATAGCGATTGTTATCGGAGGCGTGGTTAGGGTTTTTTCATGTCAAAAGAATTGATAAGCGATTGTGATATTCATTAACATTTACCAACCTAATAACAATGCATAGTTTAGTATATCGCTATATATAAATAATTCATTTCGTATGGTGATTGGAAATGTTATCATTTCAGAAGATTGTAAGATTTATGTATACAAATTGTAATAGTATAAAAATGCGCGGTTAAAACTTTTTTAAATAAATACCTGTCAATTCAACTAACCTTAAAATTTTAAACGTTCAGAAATTTTAAATCTTATCTTTAAATCTTATTCACAAGATTAGTTTAAAGATGGTTTAAAAAGTTATGATGATAAATTGTTATTTTGACTTCCGTATGAAACATAAACCGGTAACTGGTAATTAGATTACACGATCTAGTACGAATGGTATATTAAAAATAGTTTATTGGCATTGCATGCATGCATTGCAATGTTACGATGTTTGTATTACACTTTATGACCATCTGATTCATAGAAATTCAAATCAACGAAAGTTTCATTCGTTATTATGACGAACTAACAAATAACTGTTAATCGATTCACTGCAATACATACAGTTATTTCTAGTTGTGGTTCTTAATTTAGTGGATATTTAACCTCACTGTGTAACCGTCGACACCAAAAAATGCTGAGCTCTTATATTAATAGACCGATTGCTAAAGACTGATGTAACGTGTTACATGTAACAGTATTAATTAAAAATATATTATGTTTGTATAAGAGGTGATAGTTTAATGGGTTTTTAGCGGCCAGGTTTAAAATTGTTGGTTTTTTATATGTACTTTCCCTGATTACATATATATTTAGTATTACAATTATCTATAAAATCTTATGAATATATAAAACCTTCTTGTATAATTTATCTTCGTATACTGTTAATCTGACGTATATCCCGTTATTAAGGACTGATCTGTTTCTATATTTAGATGTTAATTACGCGACCTATTTCCATGATTCTCCTCTCATACGTGTTTGCTTACATTCAAATCAAATAGTGAGTAATGGAAGGAAATATTTAGATATTTTTAACGTTTTTTCTTTAATTTAAGTTATAAATTAGATATAATCTCTTCTCCCGACACTTTAGCAATATGTCTGTCTTTACACGCGTAAGTTTTTATAATTATAATGACATCATCTCATGAAAATGTATAACTCTGAATAAGGTAATGCTTATAAAGTAATAGGTTTTTTTCTTAAGCTTTAATTTTTACAGGAAAAACTGGTTTGATGAGGAAAAAACATACGTGCATTTGTAAAAAAATCTTCATCATTATAAGTAACTTTAAACATAATTGCGGATGTAGGTAATTATTTCCCCCCTCCCCCCCACAACGATTACATCTAAAACATAATTTTAGTGTGTCATATCCATTGCTGGTATGATTGGTGTTTCCTTGCTTTATTTAATATATAACCACACATGGATCACCTGTTTGTTTTTACCATTATCCAAGTTCAGTATCACCTTCCAAGAAGCGTTGAACAGGTTTTGAGAAGAATTACTTCCTTGTTTAACAAATCTATCGGCTTATATGTTTCTTGCCTTATATGTATTTAAGTAGGTCTCTTTTCCTTGGCACAAACGATACGTCCACAGAATAGATAAAATTAAAATTGATTGGTTATATTTTCTGTATCTGTGCAAAATTCTATTCGTTTAGTTATCTATATCACTTCATAGACATTCATTTTGTATGGAATGTTTTTATTTTGTGACAAAAATAGCCTTTTTAAACGTAAAAAAAGACTTAATACAATATTCAAGCTAATGATAGAAAGCTCAGGTATACCTAGTATATTTATCAGTATGTATTTATGATTATAATTTATTACCAAGATATTGTTAAATGTAGGTAATCTTGTCAAAATAAGACACTTGATATCACAGAGTAAATAATCACTACGTTGTTATATTCATGAAACTAACATAGACAACGAATATATAAAAAAAAACTCGATATGAAACTTTTTTGTTCATTACTTGTTTTAGAATATATACTTTCAAAATCGTAACAGATTTATAAGGTAGTCTCTTTCTTATAAGGTAGTTTTTTACAAGTAGTAGGTAGGTAGTTCGCCTTATAAATATAATTCATGGTAGTTTTTATCTTTACAGCGTAATCGAACTTTGCATGTACACTGTCAACATTATTTTGCAGGTGCCAGCCATTATTGCAGATTGTATTATAATTACCATATTTTCTATCTATAACCTTGAATTACAGTTTCTTACATAATTATTGTTATATTGAAATGTAATTAACAAAATACCATTTGCAATATTAATGTGTGTGTAATATTAATAAAAAATAACGATTTGTATTTTAAATTTGTAATAGTTATGTAATAAAAATATAAGATATAAATTACTCAAGAGGTCTTACAAAATTCACTTGAAATGCATTCTATTTTTGCAATGTGTGTGTACGGTGCATTTATTCTCAACCTTTCCCTACTACTCTTTGGTCTGTTAGATCTACTACTACCTACTTTCATTTGTTTTTTGTACTTTTGCAGACACTATCAAATATTGTCTAAAACAAAAAAAAAACATCCACTATAACATGAAATTAATATGAATTCCTTTTTTTCTATTTTTTTTAAATTCTAAGTAAATAAAAAAAATACAGTTCATTTTACAACAATAAAAGTAATCCATTTATTATATGTATTTAAAATGTCTCCACACTTCGGTCCCACACACCGTGAGCGTGATATTTTATTACGGTACGGGTTAAACAAAAGTTGTGCTGTAGGCAAATTAAACTGCAAACCAACCGCTATTATATAAATCTACCATTACATAATAACTGTGTTATTCAACTCTTAAAATAGAATATAATTATTAGAATAAGAAGCAAAACATTTATTCTGTTATACCTTTTTTCTTATCCTACAATTTCTATAGATTATATATTATTTTTACTCTGTATTTTGGAAATATCAAATGACATTGACAGTTTATTTTCATAACAATAACAAACGGAAAGCTAAAAAGCACTTATAGTTTTATAGCGAGTACAGAAAAATCATATGTTTATTTGTACAAAATCATATGAACTGTTTTATCGCAATGGCAATTAAATCTACAAAGGAACAAGACAGAAAACTCAGTTTTTTTATCTTTTTTTAATCATAAAATTTTGTATTATTTTTGTTTTGTTAAAACTATCATACACCTACACAAACACGTAAAAGATTCATGTTCAAGATGTGTGTGTAATATGTATTGTAATGGGAGGAATAATTATGGCCATTGTAGGAAACATCAAACAGTCATCATTCGATTACCTAATAGTATCGATGCTTAATTAATAATAATAATTAGTGCTTGTGATGGCTGGATACGTTTTATAATAGTTTACAATAATAAAAATGACAAAGATATTTAAGTCCTTCCAGAAAGAAAGTCTCACCTCTACTTTCAAACAGTTAAACCATGTTCGTCTATTATACTCTTAACACTAAACCTACAAGTACCGGTCAAATTGACCGTTCCTAAACTTTTGTAAAACTTACACGTTTTTAAACGTTATAATATCATTATCAAACTACATGACAATTCTTAGAATATGCATATAATATTTTCTACTCTTTACTTTTAGTTATTTCCATTATTACCTGCTTTATATAATAAAATAACTTTTAATCAATCGATCAATTCGACGGCGTGCGGTAGGAACAAGTATACAAGAACTGTCGGTAGGTTTAGTGTTAAAATATAATAAATTTAATGTCTGAATAATATATTGAGTACACGGAAAAAATATCAGACGCCTTAAACGTATGTAAGATTTTCGAACAAAGGAGTGACAAAAACGAGAAGGCCAAATTGTTTTATTTGTTTAGATTGTCCTTTTTTATCATTGTTGTTTAAATACATTAACAAATATTTATATGGCGTCAATTCCTTGATAAATTATTTAGCAAACAGTAAAATCTCAAATCCTATATTATTAAAAATAATATTTACTTTATAAATATCTAATTTAAAATAATAGCTAAATAATTTCTATGATTCAGGTGTCAATAAGGTTGAAATATACATTATTATCAAATTAGTTACATTTACTTTAATATAAAATGAGATTTTATTTCAAGTTTAACATTCTATACATCAACAAAACATTATCTACCTATCCGTCTACAAACAATAAAAATATACTGGTATTTTCTAGTAAAACCAAGATACAGAAATGAAAATTTTATAAAAAATAAATAAACGGGTAAACACTTCAAACATCATAATAACTGATGATGTTCTTCAATAAATCAAAATATTTTCTACTAGATAACTTCCTGTTAAAACAATCATTAAAATTTAATTACCTGTCAATTGTAATGACATTATCATATTTATGACAGTGACAGCGTCACTTGTATATAAAAAATATCATGACAAACGGACATAAAACACAATGTTAATATATATAAAACCAAGTCATTCAAAGTTAATAAATAAGGAAAGAGGAAAATTGTGATTTCTCATTGGGAATTTTATATGTATGGTCATCATGAGTTGAGTTTTATCTTCATGGCTGCTTAATAATCAAGGTTTTTATAACACATTATAATTAATAAACTCTAATTGAATGTAGAGAGTCGTTAATAGAATACTACTTGCTGATAAGCCATAAGTAAAAACTAAATTTATAAAAAATTATAACTGTCAATTAATATAAAGTTAGTTGTACCATCTTTGAATTAAAATTCAATGCATTTCAAATGAGTCTAAGCACAGAAGTAGGTTATTAGATAATTATTTGAAGGCTGAACATCATTTGCAATATCTTTATAACCGTAAGGTTTACTTTTGTGACTATAAAATTATTATGAGTTGTCCTTATTTCTTGATATGTATTAATATTATTTATTTTTAATTATCTTTGTGTCAGTTCTAATTTTATTATAATTAAATAAGTTAAATGTTTCCCCCGTGGAAATATTTTTCTGTGAATACATCTATTTATGTGATGTGTGATTAAACAGATATTTAAACATATAAAAAATACAAAACTGTTGTCTGTTATGTGTTCCAGTAAAAATCTTAATATTTAACACAGATTCAAGTATTATATTTAATAATTGAGCTGAGCGTAAGCTAAGCTCTTAACCGTTTAGGAGACCTTTTGTGTTTAGTTGCCTCCATAATGCGACGAGATAATTAGCTAAAAATTTTCTCATGTATGTTTGAGTTGAACGCGGAAGTTATAGCGAAAACAGATTGAAAAAATGTTTAGCCATTCAAAAGTTATCAAGAAAAGAAGAAAGGAGAGGGGCTCAGCTCAACACTCACACAGCACGGTTGGCGGATCCTAGTAAATATATTTTTAGTCTTTATGAAGGTATTGTAATAATATATCATGATTGTGTCAAGCCAATGGTCATTAAAGTCACTGATGACGCAGTTTAAGTAAATTTAAACACCGATAAAAGATTTGAGTGAGATGAATCACGAAGGAAATCCGTGCTCTAATTACGTAACTGCTTCGATCATCATACCCCTGATATATCACATATTATATAAACACATATATATTTTATTTCAATATATATAGAAATCTTGATTGTCACAAATAATATCTTATCTATAATTTATTCAGATAATACCAAATATTGTCGACTTGCGACTGATTTCATAATATTTTTTTGGGTATTTTTTTATTGATACATATTAAAAATGTATGGTAATGTATGTTTGTTTAAATAAAGATATCCATGTTTAACATTCAGTCAAATTAACTATCGAACACGTGCGTTAACGTGATTTCTTATCGCTCTTTTTTATGTTTTTTTTCCACCTATTTGGTATGGCTTACAGAACGAATTTGTGTTTTTCCATTAACACTAAACCTACCAAATACCGGTCGAATATACCGTTGTTAAACTTTTGTAAAACTTACACATTTTTAAACGTTATAATATCGTTATCAAACTACATGACAATTCTTAGAATATGCATATAATATTTTCTACACTCTTTACTTTTAGTTATTTCCATTATTACCTGCGTTATATAATAAAATAACTTTTAATTACCGGTCAATTTGACGACGTGCGGTAGGAACGGGTATACAAGAATTGTCGGTAGATTTAGTGTTAAGCTATTATTTTGTATTCCAAATACTTATCATGACAGAAAGCTATACAACATCCTGTATTAATTATGAGATAATTATAATTATCAGCTGATATGGTGAGTGATGCGTTCAATTATATTTTTGGGGCGTATTTATTACATTTAATATTTTAAACAATATTTGTAATAAAAAATCTTTGGAGAACTGTAAATGGAATAACATTATTTTTAAGTCATCTAATAAACATTATATTTAATAAGTGTGTGTGTGTGCGTGTGTGTGTGTACAAGTAGGTACCTATACACATGTGTAGGAGTGCTATAAGCTAACTCATTCGTTAAACATATCCTAGTACCTGTGAATACTTATCACTTAGGCATTTCAAGGAACTCGAATGAGTAGGTACATTAACTTAACAAACCTTTTAAGCAAATCTTCACTTAATATGATTCACGGAAATTCATCTTTCCTTATTACAAGAAACAACATATTATCATTATTAGGAAATAAATCAAAAACATCATAATATGACTGTTATTGGGAAAACTTGTATAGGTATTTATTTGTTTAACATTTTTTGCCGAAGAGATCTAGTTTGGACGGATATTTAGAAAATTATATATAGTGTTGGTTTTCCATTAAAAAGGGTTAATATTGCAATTGGTTTAAGTTTCGAAACTAACAATTTTAAGTTATTCAATATTAGTTTTAAGCACGATTTGTCGTGTAGGTAATATTTATTTGTTAATATTTATTTATTATTTGTTATCTGGAAAATTACGAATTGGAAAAGCCATAATTCTAGAACCTAAATTTAAAACATGAGTAAATAAAGTCGATCGAAATGTCATCGAGTATAAATTGTAGGTACAAAAAAATTATAAAAAAATTATTCTTATACATTTAAGTTTTTTAGCCTGCGATTGCCGTGTTTGGGGATATTTGTGATATAATAGTTTTTAAGCAACACATATCTTGAATGGCCGTAATTGCCTGAAAATTAGAAATTTACTTACGTTTCATATACATATATTACTAGTAGTCTCCATCATTAATATATACCAGAACGATAACGCTCTAAAATAAGTTCATCAAACACATAATTTCACCTTGTACGAAATTAATATATCACTTTGAACAGCCATTTATAATGTTCTCGGTTTTCACAGACAACATAAATAAAACTTATGTAATGGTTTACATCATACAGCCAAGTTTGGTTAAATTATAAAATCTCTTTAGTTTGAACTCTTGTATTTTACGAGTCATTGACACTCAATTGAGTAGGTTGTTGTTTTAACCTTATTATTATTTAAAGTTTTAAAAGTGAGTGACTAAATCTATTTTAAATTTTCTTTAATCTTTTTATCATAAATATTTGTGAAATAACAGATACTGTTGTTGCGATTTCAAAAATTATTTATGGCTTATATCAAATGAAATATTATTTTATTGTAATTTAATTATTTTACAACATCCCACAAGATAACGTTCTGACAACTTTCTTGTCATTATAAATGATCAAACACAACCATAAAGAATACTTTGACATAAAACTACAAAAAAAAATATTTATGATCCTTACACGCATAAAACTTTATTTTAACTGACTATAAACAAAATACACGAAATGCTCTTAATAACTTTAAAATATACAATACTTGGATGTAAAACTACAATAAAAATTGTTTATGATCCTTACATGATATATTTTAACTGACTTTAACATGAAATACGTTACTCTTTTAAGATCCAGGAAGAATGAATCATTATGTAACAAGCGGTAATGGTTTTAGAAAGCATTCATTAACTAAAATAAAACCTACCAAGGTAACAAGCAACAAGGATGAAAAGTGAAATCTATTTTAGGAGTACCGTTCTCTTTTCTATTGCATTTCGGTTACGCTTAAGTCTTATAACGGCAATGACTTGATATTTTACAAACAACCAACAAAAAATTTAATCGATTTTGTATATATTATTAGAATTGACTTCTTCCTAAGAAGGGATCGAGGGGCGGGGCTAGCGATGACGAAGATTGTCGAAGGCACGCGAGTGGGGGAAACCGACGGATATGGATATCACGACCACCTCAGCTCACTTTCTCGCGGACACGCGCACCGTTCACTTGTTTAGCTTAATATTAACATTATTTTGTCGATTATTTATAAGTACCCACGGTTGTAATAATTAATTATTTGTGAAGTGATTACATTTTCTTTAGTTGGTGTTATTCTTTTAATTAAATTAAAAGGCCGTTGCTAAAATCAGAAGTGGGATAGGGCTTGTGCTCTATTCGCTTTTGGTTGTCCTGGCAATACAGTTTACTTTATAAATTATCTAATTAACAACAAAATGGCCGATAGACGAGTAACTAGAAGTAGGGTAGGAAGAAGTTCAGATGTGCCAGACGTTCGAGATCAATTAGAAATGATACTGGCGCGTTTAACTGCTTTGGAGAGCTCAAATGTGAACGATGCTCGTGGTTTGGACCTGTTAGGGACACACGTGGAACACGTTCGCCCATCGACTGCGGCCAGTAGTGGCGTCGGAGCTTTGGTGAATACGGGAATTACTTCACCACAGCTGCTGCCCGAGTCTCACGCTAGCAGCACTGGCACGGGGGCCACTAGTGCCTACGGATTTGACGCTACAGACAGGATCATCGGAGCATTAAGTGCAATATCCAAAGTAAGATCGAATCATTTTTATATTTCTAATTTTGATCCACGTGTTAACGACATCGATTCTTGGTGCGAGGAAGTAGACAAGGCGCGCGATATTAACGGGTGGGACGATAACGAATGTTTGTCTAGAATAGCCCATTGTTCGAAAGGTGATGCGAGGACCTGGCTACAAGAATGGGTCACTAGTGATCGCAGTTGGTCGAATTTTAAAATAGAATTTAAACCATTGTGTGCACGAAAAATCGATGTCGCTAATATTCTTTTTGATGTGATGTGTACGGATTCAAATCGCTACGCCACGTATGCAGATTATGCGCGACGGTCATTATTACGTTTGAGGATAGTTAAAGGATTAAGTGATGATCTCATTGTAGCCATTATTATACGTGGCATTTCCGACCCACAGATACCTGCTATTGCCGCTAACTCTAAATTACAACCTAAAGACTTAGTTGAATTTTTTCGAACTTTGTGAAGCCTTCGCGAACTGCCAATGATCCTGTGCGTAGCATTCGTAAGACTGACGATAATTTTATACGAAAGCGTCAGTTTAGTCAAACTAATATCGGTTCTAAGACGTTTAAATGTTTTTCGTGTGGCGAATTAGGTCATGTTCAGCGATCGTGCCCAAAACGTTCAAAATCAACATTGGGCAATACTGACCCCGTTTCGTCCGGTTAACAATCTAATATTCAAAACGTACTCAAAGTTACCTGTACCTTCTGTAAAAAGTCTGGTCATAACGTGAGTGAATGTTTTGCGAAAAGCCGTTCTGAATCTCGAAACAAATCTATAAATTTTTGTCGTGAATTTGAGGGTAGATCGGGCGACATTGACGTTGTTAGCGCGGTTATACAGAGTATTCCAACTGATGTTCTAATTGATAGTGGTTCACGAGTGTCAATAATTGCTGAGAATATTGTAAAGCATTTTAATTGCAACAAAATACCCACATATCAATTGTTGAGAGGTATAGGCAGTCAAATTATTGAGTCCACCAGTTATGTAACATTAATAATTGAATTTGATAATATTTCATTAGAAGTTGATTTCCTTGTTGTTCCATCAGTTTGTATGAATGTACCGGTTATAACGGTGGAATGGAACGGACGTATTAAACCGAGATGGTGTGGCCTATGTTCGCGTGAACGGACAACAACGTTTAACACGTCTTGATAATGTCAATGTGAGTGGTGTGTTCCATGTTCAGCATATTCACCAATCGCTGTTTATTAATACAAATTTAACGGGTTCTTATCGCGAAAGGTTAGTTACGATCGTTAACGAATTTAAAGATTATTTAATAATTGGCACAGCCCTAAGCACTGTCAATACGGGAAGTATGCACATAGAGCTAACGAGCAATACACCTATTCACTATCGGCCTTACAAACTTTCTCTTGACGAAAAACTCAGGGTTCGTGACATAATCAAAGACTTGTTGGAAAAGAACATTATCCGAGAATCAGAGTCACCCTACGCGTCCCCTATTATTCTTGTCAAGAAGAAAGACGGATCGGACCGTATGTGCGTAGATTTTTGTGCGTTAAATGCAATCACAGTAAAGAATCGTTATCCATTGCCACTTATTGAAGATCATATTGATCGACTTGGAAAGCATGAATATTTTAGCTGTCTCGATATGGCCACTGGTTTTCACCAGATAGGCTTAGATAACGATTCTATACCGAAAACAGGCTTTGTCACGCCCGAGGGTCATGCCCCCATTGTATATCAAAGAATTATATCTAAAACCTTGCGATCGCTTTTTAATTCCGGCAAAGTCTTAGTGTATGTTGATGACGTTCTCATATTGTCAAACACGAAAAGTTCTGCACTCGATGATTTACGGGACGTGAATCTAAATTTAACTAAAGCGGGGTTTTTGATTAATTTGAAAAAGAGCACATTTGTAGCAACAGAGATCAGTCAAGGTCAGGTTCGGCCAAGCGACAGAACTGCAAGCATTGCCTCAAGGACGCTACGAACTTCAGTTACTTGGAGTTTCCTATGGCAAGATCACGCAGGCGGCTGGTGAGCACATGGTGGCTTTGCGAGGAGAATTGTCTCCTGAGGCGTGTGAAGCCTTCTTCAACAGTAAGTTTACATGTTAACTGGGTCATGTAAGTTTAGAACATATGCAGGCATGTTAACTGGGTCATGTCTGAAGTGATGATGATCACTTGTAACTCATTTATGAGTGTTTACATGTTAACTGGGTCATGTAAGTTTAGAACATATGCAGGCATGTTAACTGGGTCATGTCTGAAGTGATGATGATCACTTGTAACTCATTTATGAGTGTTTACATGTTAACTGGGTCATGTAAGTTTAGAACATATGCAGGCATGTTAACTGGGTCATGTCTGAAGTGATGTTGATCACTTGTAACTCATTTATGAGTGTTTACATGTTAACTGGGTCATGTAAGTTTAGAACATATATAGACATGTTAACTGAGTCATGTCTGCTGTAATGATGATTACTTATAAATCATTACTGAATGTTTACATGTTAACTGGGTCATGTAAACATTGTGACGTGGTAACGTTGTTCACGTTATGAAAGCATTGGCTTGACATGTTAACTTGGCCATGTCAACCACACTTTACTTTTACACCATACTGGATATGTTAACAGAGCCATATCGTTTTGATTCACCTAACATAACTTAACAAGAGCCTACTATACACATACACATCGGAATGTAACACAAACGCTCACTCTACTAACTTTTTACTAATGATCCATTTTAAGTACAAATCTAGATTGTAATACAAACAACTAACTCTATTACAGCTACTGATGATAATGTTGAACATTCCGACGTAAACATCTTACAATCGGGAAGTTCGGTTTCATCAGGGAATGAAGACAATGGCGTCATCGCGGTGAACGTGGACGTTCACCAGTCAGGAGAGGCCGTATTAGAATTGACTTCTTCCTAAGAAGGGATCGAGGGGCGGGGCTAGCGATGACGAAGATTGTCGAAGGCACGCGAGTGGGGGAAACCGACGGATATGGATATCACGACCACCTCAGCTCACTTTCTCGCGGACACGCGCACCGTTCACTTGTTTAGCTTAATATTAACATTATTTTGTCGATTATTTATAAGTACCCACGGTTGTAATAATTAATTATTTGTGAAGTGATTACATTTTCTTTAGTTGGTGTTATTCTTTTAATTAAATTAAAAGGCCGTTGCTAAAAATATAGATTTTTTATTTCTTTAGATTTGGTATATTTTTAGTTGGTTTAAATGGATATTTTTATAAATAACTTATGAAAGGTTGTGAATTCTAATTAGAAATATCTATATTGTGAATTTTATAAAGATCATC
Source organism: Melinaea menophilus ssp. n. AW-2005 (assembly GCA_918358695.1). NCBI lineage: Eukaryota > Metazoa > Arthropoda > Insecta > Lepidoptera > Nymphalidae > Melinaea > Melinaea menophilus. The sequence goes on from OU911052.1 coordinate 17,474,163, forward strand.
TTTTTAACGGGAATTGTGAATAAAGCTTTCGTTAGCCATGGTTACTGTTATACATATATTATTGAAGCGTCGTTCCGCTCATGAGTAACCCCGCATGGGTTCGAAAATGGTCGGACAAATTCCGATTTAATTAACGTGAATATAATAAAGCCCTATTATGTTGGTGTAAAATATAAGAATTTGGAGTTCAATTCAAATTGAATTGAATTGAGTTCCAACGATCTTTGAAGATAATATCTGATATTACTTCTCGGAAGTATCATACTATTTATTTATTCTTAAAACAGATTAAGACTTGAAAGCCGAATCTTCTGTTACTAGAAGTTTTTTTTACTAAATTTTATTATTATAATAAATAACATCCATCGAAATTATTTAATTTAAAATAAATATACATCTATATATAAATTAAATGTCAAATTGACGTTTCATATAAATGTTAACAAGCGTCAAAATGATATGACATATCGTGATGTCATTTTGACATAACTGACTGTGTGAATAATATATTCCTGTTGTATTATAGTTATATTAATTAAGGAAGGATTGACGCCCACTTGATAGTAATCACGAATATTACATCGTAGGCACGCAGGCTGAGCGTGGACATGGTGCCGTTGTCTATGATAATAACCACGAGCAGTCACGTCTAACTACCATTATTATTGTAAGAACTGTGATAATACAGTAAAGGTTTCAAGATCTTTATTGTTTTAACTAATTTATTAGGTTTTTTAATAATTAAATAGAATTTGTGATTATTATACTTGAATTAATGAATTGCATTTAGGTTACCTTAATTCGTTGCGTCGTTTCAAACAAATAACCATACTGTTTTCATAATATTAGATAAGTTATAACTTACTATAACATCGGAGTCAAATCGATTGAATACATGCAATGCGTGATTAAATCAAATCAAATGAACATTAATGGAAAATAAATTATCTTAGTTGTGTGTTATTGTATATAATATATTTGGTGTACACACTACACAGGTGGTGGCACAATAGATCCACGTCAGCGCGTGTTTGTTTCAGGACAATGACAATGGTGACATGTTGGGTGTTCATGCTTTACAAATATGGAATGCGCAAATTGTCACACACACACATATTGTAATGTAACTTAAAATGATATTTACTAAGGTCAAAGTAAATGCATGGTTTTATATTTGGAATCTTACAAAAATCTGTAGTTTTTTCGTATTTGCAAAATAAAAAAGCCCGTCTTTGATAAAATTATATCTAAATAGTTAAGCAAACATTTACAAGTGAAATGTTATTTAATAATAAGATAATGAATATGTAATTTTAATATAACAATTGAAATTATATTTGTCATCGAAATTATTTCAATACAATGAGATATGTATAGATTTGAAGATATTTTTTGGCATGTAATATCGTGTTTCAATTTTAGCCCGGAACAAATTCGACCCACTGACCGAGTGGACATGATTCCAAAAGATAAAATTTAAAATAAACGGTATCGTTGATACCATTTCGCAGAAGCAGCGGGATTTTGAGTCACGACCTTTTACTGAAACACTCGTCACTGACGAGTAAATAGTCCTCTGTCTAAACGTTCATTAAAACAGACCGACAAAATACATGACGATTCAAACAAGGGAACCACTCATGAATCATCAATACACTGAAAACAAAGGGTTGCCAAAATAGATTATTCAGTTCACTGACATCTAAATAGATTAGATCACCTGTTACGACTTTAGTTTAATTAGATCATTATTAGTTGCCTATTTACCTATATAATTATAGGCTATTTGGAAACGTCAGTTTGAAGTCTGTCAATGTCAATAATTTTATTATTAAATTGAGTGAATGATTTTAAAACCTGAACAAACACTCGGTTTATAGTTTTGGCAAAAACGATGAAACAAGACAATTTGAAGGTCAATATTTTTTGTAGGTTTTTTTAGATAATTATTATTATAGAGTGAATAAATTTATTCCTTAGCCTATTATCTTGAGGCGTTTATTTGCAAGTGAAATGTATTACCTCCTTGCATATTCGGAGAAAGTCGTTACTTCGAGGAAGTATTAAACAACTTTTTCTTTTTGATAATTATTAAAGTGGTACTGATCATTTGATTTATTAAATATAAAATACGTATTCACAAACAAGATTTATATATAAGATGAATGAAATAATATAGGTCATTCGTCTCGAGACGCGCTGTGACTGTCCAATTAACACCAAATTGCTTTGAGGACGTAGTGGTTTCTTACTATTTTGTACCAAATTACTACAATACGAACGCCGTTATGTGGCTTGGTCTATTTATACTTACACTTTTACCGTACACATTTTGGTTTTTTAAAAAATGCCAATATTTGTTAATGTCTATTACATGTTATAAAATATTATTATTAATGCTCTCTATTTCAACAAAATATTTATTATACATAAGGATAAATGGTAAAACAGTAAAATTCAGAGTGAAAATATTCATTCGTATCGGAATTAGTTCAAATATTTTATTGAAATTATGTTTAAACAGTTAGGTTACTAAATAGATAAAAGTCGTCAGAATGCTTAAGTGCCTCTTAAATGTGTGAAACTTTAGCGCTAGATAAGGTTTTAAGCTTTTAAGTACTAGAAATCTTACTATAAAATCTCTGTTGCTAGTGACAGTGACGTATGAGAGAGGACAATTGAATCAACGAATGAATGGATTGGGATAAGGAATGAGTATATTATAAAAGATTATTTTCATCATAGATAAATATAATAATATATATATATGATTTAATAAATGTACAGATATTACAACGTGTCTAAATGGGACTTAATAAATCTTATATTTTTTTAGATTTGAGTTTTTTGTTTTTATGACGTAAGTCTTAATCATGTCATTTCGACCTCACGTTTCGATAGCGTTTTTTTTCAACACTTAGTTTAACTATCACCTATTTATCTGAAAACATAACCTTCAAATATAACAACGGCCAAATGTCAAAATGGTGAACGTCTTTAGCCTTATTAGTAATAAAATATTTCCTTGACTCGCGCTTAAATTAAGCGCTTTGTTGGTCTAGACGCCATTTTTTTTATTTCAATAATGAAGGTGCTTTGTGAGTGGTGGGACTAGTTCGATAGGTTTATTTAAATAGCAAATGATATCAGAATATTTAGATGTTAATGGCCAAAAAATAATGTGTATAAAAAACTAATAGGTTATGATTTCTGTGTAAAGTATCATTTATTTAAAAATATATAATTCGTGTGATTATACAAAATATTTTGATTAATTGTTTGCTGTTTGCCGATTTCAAGGTACTTTTTTATATTTTAAACAATAGAAACAGGTTTGTAGTGTGACGAGTCGGCTATGGAACATTAAGCCAAGGCTGGATGGAATTCTTGGACTAAGTAGTTAGTTGACGTAAGCAAATTAATCTGTAAAAATAATTTGCAATGTTAAAAATTGCGCAAATCCTAATCGATTATTATAAAATCTTTTGTTAATTATCATATTTTTAATCGTGGTCATAAATTTTATTTTATGTTAACAACTTTAGCATAAGCCTGTGATTGATGGAATTTTTGTTTTTGTTTGTCGTGTCTTATAATGCACCGTAATTTTGATTTCAAAATCTTGATATCCTGTCGTTAACTTTCCCGTTTCGCATCTATTTACCATTTTGTTTTTTATGTTGTGGTTATTTCCAACAGCAGTGGCAGATGGAGATTAAAGTGCTTGCGTGTTAAGGACCGGGGGTTACAAAAGCCCGCTCGGCCGTTGCACTCTCCACTCAACCTTTTTTCCGTCTGCTTCAGAATTATCTTCGTATTCCGATTAGACAGGTTAATATAACGATCTATAGCGTTGCCAACAAAAATATACTATTTCATCTCAGTTCTTAGTTTTATAATGTTTATCAGTTGATTTTTATCAACAAAAATATTTTATTTAAATGATCGAACGTTTCTTAAATCTGAAAGTAATAATCTTGGCATACGATAAATCATTTTCGAGTGTTAGAGATAAATTTCACATTTTTAAAAACGAGAGAACGTGCCGGGAGGGAATTTCTAGTTTTTCACAATAGTAACTATGTAACTGTCATAATTATGCAACCGTAACACTTTGTCGAAATATATATTCCTAAAATATGAACACTACGCCTCTGATCTGTCTAGTTTTAAAATAAATGTATTATCAAAAATAAGTAGGGGTATTCAACCTTTATAGTACTATGCCAAAACGTTACCAATTTGTTTTGATAATAAAACCAGGTTAAGAAGCATCCTAGTTTACGTTTGTTAGTGTAAGTCTTTATTATGGCTATCATAAACATAAGCTTCGCTCTACTTCCATTAATAATGCCGATTAGATTTGTTTGACTCAATGTTATGTTTTGATTTGAATAATGAAACGGGCGTTTTTCATAAATCATCAATTTATCTCATCTCTCAACGTTAATATTTGTAAAACGGGTCTTTGAACTTGATTCAAATTAGGTTTTAGAGAAAAAATAAAATCATGATTTCGTTACCCAGCTGTCGTCTCACGCCACCAGTTGGGGATGCGCACAGGTAAACTTTTTATTCTTTTGTGAACAAAAGTTCACTTTACAGTCGGATGATTTAGATCGACCGTTAGAATTTGGGGATTTATGGTCATACCTGAGTTTTGCCTTTGCCGATGTGTCTTATGCTATTATATAGACGTAAAAGAGTATATTATATATTTCTTACCTATATGCGCCAAATCAATGATAGGAATTTCGCAGCGTGAGAGCAGGGTTTCCTCTTGAGGGGCCGCCATCGTCGTCGCTCGCTGGTGACGATCTGCAGTCGTCGGACTCGTCCAACAATCTCGCGCCTTATCACTCGACTCCAGGTAATTAGCAATTAGCGATCGTGACACCGAACGATAATGAAGGATAGGAATACGATACAGATAAGCACTTAGTACGTAAGGAACCGAACGTTAAAGTTTATTAAAGTTGTGAATGGTCTTTTGATTACCCCTAGTGTAGAAACGTTCAGAACTCATTTGCATAACCTTGTAGTTCCTGCTCGAGGCGTTCAGCGATCTGACGTAGCAGCAATAAGCTATACTGACTTGACACATTAAAAATTGTTTTTTGTGGCTCTCTCACAGTAAGTATTTGTAGGAATCGTTGGTCCCGCGTGTGCGACCCGACGGCGTCGCGCGCCCCCCGTCCCTCGGCAAGTTTCGAATGTCTTGCTCTAACAAACTGGCTCACCGTGTGCGATGAGCGTTACCCTGGCGTCAATGAGCTCTCACTTGTATATCATCGCGCGGAATTTCGCAATCGAATGGCGTGTTGAAACAGTCTGCCTTGAACACACTGGGAGAAAGCGTCGATGTGGGAGCGACGTGCGAACCGTTCCACGACCGGAGTCAGACTGACGCGAACGCGTCGTACCTCGGACACTCACCGACTGACTCACTCGGTCACCCGTCGCTCACTTCACGTCACTATCTATACCAATAATAACCAGATACACTATACCACACTTTATTTGTATCGCTATGCGACAAATTCTCATGAGGATTTATAAAGCACAATAACTTGTTTAAATACATTTAACATCTGTAACGCCATTGTATTTCTACCATATGGTCGTTACACCATATGGCGTTCAGCGCCATCTATGTCGAGTATGGTAATAGAGATAACATCAAAGATAAAGTATTGTATAAAATGAAATGAGATTTATTTATTTATAGCGAATTAATTTACATTAGCGTGTGATCATTTGAGGCACCGTTCGAAATAGGAGGAGCCGACGTACCCGCCTCGCATGGCGCGCTGCACGTGCTGTTCGAACAATCGCCTGTTACTTTGGAGTTCATCAGCCGCTTCTTTGTTTAATGGATCTTCTGGATTTGGCTCCTACAATAAAAAACTAAATTATAAAGAATATAATACTTAAAACATATATATTGAGTAATATTCTTTTTTCCATCCGTCTGTTTTGTCTCTGCTGTGTTTTATATCAAATTAAAATCTAACAAATCATATTCATGTCAAATTTATTTTTATTTATAACTCCTAATAAAAAATCATAGCAATGATGGATGATTGGCTAAAAGGGTATAATAAAATGAAAACTAACAATAATCTTAATTTCTCAGATATAGATTATAAATATATCAGAAGTACACATAATATATTATTCATATTTTATTTTTTTACTGAACAAAGTTTCTCAAAAAACATTTTCTATTTTATTACTTATGTAGGAATATAAAAATTTGTAAATTTGGTAAAAAATTACTAAATATATTTTAATAAGATACTGTCATTTTCATTTTCTATATTTTGTATATAAATTATTCAGTATTTCGATCAAATTACAAGGTATTAGGTATCATATATACATTCAAAATGTGTATCTAGACTAGACTTTAATCTTATTATTGCTCAATAAGGACTATATAAGACTGTGGTAAATAAAGGAAATTATTTCATTGATATGTGATCAAAACTGTAGAAGAATTACATTTAGAATATATATTTTTGCCATTATTACTTACATATAAGTATAATTCTGTAAGCAATATACTAATACACCATGATGGTCCAAACCTCAAATTATAATATAAACAAATCTATAAAGCTATCTGGCAATTTCATATTATTAGTCATAAACAAAATAGGAATATGACATACCTACAATTAGTAATCAACAAAGAGGTATACTAACCAAGAATAAATACTGCAGGCCATAGACTATAGAGTTCACTGTGAGAACTGGTTTCCAGTCTTCTCGGAGTATGTTCAGACAAACGTTTCCCTCCAAATCAATATTGGGATGGTAGACAGCCGTTTCACATTTTACTTTAGGAGGTTCATGGGGATAGTTTGGTCCTACCTATAAATGATTAAAATACATTACTTCCAGTTTATCATAGTATTGAAATAGATAAAAATGTAAAGCATAATTTACCTTAAAGCTAAATATAAATCTTCCTCCTCTATAAAAACCTTCATCAGGACATATTATCAGTTTGAAATTAAGTAAATCGTCTTGGTCTGGAAATTCTGTGCTACATGTTTTGGGAAGATTGAGCTCATTTAAATCTATAAACAAGCACAAAGAAAAATACATAGATCATCTCTTACAACTTTGTTGATAAATTGATATATTGCATTAACAATTTTAACGAAAATAAATTATTATTTGAAAATAACTTTTTTTTAAAGATTTTAAATATCTTAGTTACCTTTTGTGATTCGCAATTGAGCTGCTGATGCTTTCTTTTGTGAACCTCCCGCTCTCGCTGAACCTTCTTCATCTTTTTTTTGTTGTTTTAGTGAAAACAGTTTAATCATTGTCCTAATTTGATGAAAATTAGAAATTGATTTGGATAAAACCTATTTTGACAGATAGCTGATGTCTGAACTTCAATCAACTAAAACTTCAACTTCAAAACAACAGATTAAAAACTAAAAACAATTACAGAATATATAACCTTGATGAACAATTCATATACTTTACTGCATATTTATTTTGCATTATTATACATTAGACGAAGAAATAAACGGATTTTTTTTTACTTTTGAAACTTTTCTTATTAGTTAAATGTAATATAAAATAAAAAAAATAACAATGAAATGATTATAAAATGTTTTTTAATATTGTGTTTTAAAATAATTAGGTAAATTATATTTTCTTGTTTCATTTGATATATTTTGAAGTATTCGTTAATTCAAAAGCTTAAGCATACATATACTATAACGAAAATATGTTAAAACAAACATAAAATGATGTTTTTGGCGTCATATTCAGGCAAAAAGGCAGAATAATAACTTTTTTAACACCAATTTTGTTGTAAGGTACAAGTATTGCAATACTTTATTAATAATTTTATGTGTAAAATGAAACAATCAGACAAAATCACAATAACATTTTACACAACAAATTCGGTGGTCTGCATTTTTATATTAGAAGCATTAGGCACTGTTCGATAAACTTGAGGAAAACATTACATTTACAATATTATTGAAAACAGAGTTACCCATTAACTATAATATCAATATGTGTTGTCGCATTCAGTAGACAATATCGATGTTGAATGGTGTTTTTAGTATGCGTATATTCGAAAATTGAAATGGGAAATAGGGTAATATTGTCTTATGTTGCTTTTTTTTTTTAAAGGCTCGTATTAAATTAAAGGGCCCTTTTTGTCATAATATTTTTAAAATGCTTCTTTTTAACCTTGGAATAATAAAAGGATTTACAATTTATTATTTATATTTCGTGTTTGAACTTACAATCCATAAGTTGAAGCGATATTCAGAGAATATAGCTTAGTACAAGTTTTAAATGAAGACTAATGAGAATTTGTATTCAATATGATTTTTATTTTATCAATTCGGATCTGATGCGTTACTAGTTATCTTACAAACATTTAAAATGGGTTTAGGTCTATCAATAAACAACGTAAAAAATCCGGAATATCAGTGACTTCAGGATTTTCAGTCTCGTTTCCTCACTAGTATTAATTAGTTATAGCTGCTGCAGTATTGAATTTATGGACAATTAAAATAAGACAACAAAAAGTCAAATAACGAGTTATTAATTTTAAAGATATATTTATTGTATCCTAATATTTTTCAAAAATTAATAATAGACACAACTTGTCATTTATATAATTATATTTGCATGGCCTTTAAATCACGACTTACATATTTTTTTGAAATAAATGATAATAGAAGTGAAAATTCGTATAGATATTGCCAAGTTATTACAAATTAAAAATAATTATCAATCTTGAATGTGCACAGAGTACAGGTATCAGTACAAAAAAATCACAGAATATAGATTTGCATTTTTTTGACAATTGCAAAACTACTGTCAACAGTGAAAGCGTTAATTGTCTGTGGTTAAATTGACAAAAACTTGCGGCTTGTTTCGCTTTTCGATAATAAAAGCAAACTCAAAACATTTATTAGAATGAATCTTCAACATGAGGTGAATTATTGATGATAGTGTAAGCCGTAAAGACTATAAATTTAAACACATTCATAATATTGATATTGAAATGGCTAGTGAAGATGTAATTGAGTTGGGTTCATCGGATGATGAAGCAGAACCAGCTCCGAAAAAGGTAATAAAAGGGTTCTTGTAAGGGAATTTCCTTATATAAATGCACTATTACGGTTGGCTTCACATTTCTCTCGTAGGATTTCGGGGTTTATGGGGGTCGCATTTAAAGGTTTTTTTAATGGCACGCTCAGCACGCAGAAACAAGTAGTTTTTTTATTAAAAGTTCTGCGCACGAGTAATTTAGTGTTATTAGAACAAATATAACAAAAATATGCTATTTTAGTGTATTAAGATATTTATGTAATATATTTAGTTAGAATAATTATTATTCTTAATTCTCTTTAAAAAATACATTATTAGTAATAAGTTATTTTTTGTATCATTTTAATTTCTGATTGTTGTGGATTCTGCCGGATACTTAACCTAACAATAAAATTTGTCACTAAACTATCTTTCATCCCTGACTTCACACAATCTTGTCACGAACTTATAATTCGTAAATAGTCAAAGAAACTGAGGCTTGTGAGAAACATCCTATACGTTTTGCCACAGACTTCACAGGTGCCATTCAAATTTGTATATCTAAATCTATATAATTCCATATAACATGAGGTGGCAGTCAGGAATTCTCTTTTCACCACAATCCTACCCCAAATTATGTAAGAGAGTTGTATAAACATTAACCTATTATTAGAGATAACAATTTTTTTATCTTATTCTTTAATTTACAGAAAAAACCGATGCCCAATGCTATGGTACATATACCAAATAAGCTTCCCGGAATTACTATAAAACCATCTAAACCACATCAGATTCGTAAACAAAAGGCTGTCTCTACCAAACCAATTGTTATTAATAAAGTATTTAACATAAATTCCAATGTTAATAAAAGTAAACAAAACAAACAGGTTGTTGGGGCTTTTCCAATACCCACAAAAAATGTTCCTAAAGGTTTAAAAGCTGAGGTATCGGTAACAAAAAAGTGTAGTATAAATCCATTTAATCTGAATAAGAATTTAATTCGACCACAATTATCAGTTCCACTTAAAAGTGTATTGAATCCAATAAAAGTAAAAGGTTCAAGCTTATTAAATAATTTGCCGCCGGGAATAACGATCAAGCTTGTACCAAATGCTGGTGGCTCTGAGACAGCTAAGAAGTGCAAAAGAAATGCTCCTCCAGATAATGCAGAAGTATTGACTGTGGACATAGATGACGAAGAAATGTCTGAAACCCCAGCTGTCACAACTGCAAGCCCTCAGTGGTATTTAAGACCAGAGGAACCGTCAGTTAAAAAGGAAGAAGAAGAAGAAACTAAAGGGGAAAATGAAAGTGAAACCGCAGATTCTATGGAAGAACAAAATAATAAAGAACCCGAAAGCACCAAATTTGTAGAAATCACAATAGAAGACAGTCCTTTGAAACCGTTACCCTCTAAAACTGATAGTGAAATTGGAAAGGAATTGGCAATAACAATTGATGATAGCCCAGCCAAGGTTATCACACACAATACAAACGACGAAGGGAGTGATAATGAAAATGTGAAGAAAATTCCACAAAGTAAAAAAAAGTTGGAATATCCAAAACAAATCGAAAGACAAGTCGTGGAAATAGAAATAGATCTCATGGACACCGGGTCCGTTCCTGTAGAGATTAACAATGATAAAGATACACAAAAGGATACTAAAACTGAAGATGAGAATATTAATATAAATAATGAGACGGTAAGTGATGATTCCAAACCAAATGCTGTGGAGGAAAGCGAACAAACCAAAGAGACCGTAAATAGTAGTATATCAACTAATGAGTTCCATCCGGTGTACCAGTACTTTATTGATACGTGTTTTATACTTGAAAATTCTGAAGATATGAGAAAGATTGTAGAGAAAAAAATTAAAGCCTATTACAAACAGTGTCCAAAAGAATATGTGGAATCCAAAGATTTTATTGAGATGGTATCGAGTAAGATAGTTTCGATGAAGACGGATCCAGACAAAATGTACTTATATATAAAAGACATTGTAGATGAACTGAACCTACAAAGAAAAATGGCTAAATCTACGATTATATCTAAGAAGGAAGAGTTAGCTGAAGGTAAAGTGGTTTTCTTATTTTTTTAACATAAATTTAAGTAGTTTCCTGAAGATTAATATTTTTCACGTCAAAGTATTATTAGATTGTGAATATTAAATATTATAATGTACTTATTTCCAGACTCACCCAAGACTCCAGAATATGATGAAAGCGTATATCACAGCAAGAAAAGAAAACAGATTCGCAAACTTGAGAAAACCATTAAAAAATTGCATAGAGCCATACAGAAACTTGAAACCCAGGAAGTCGATTTCGATGACGATGAGGATTCCGTTTACTTATTAACCGAACGGTAAATTAAAATATGTATATTTTTTCTAATATATAAAAACTAACTCATATTTATTTCAAGAAAATATATTTTCTAATATTTGAAAAGTAACTTACATTTATTTTCAGAAAATATACATTTTCTAATATATGAAAAGTAACTCATTTATTACCAGAAAATATATATTTTCTAATATATGTAAAGTAACTCATTTATTATCAGAAAATATACATTTTCTATTATATGTAAAGTAACTCATTTATTACCAGAAAATATATATTTTTTAATATATGAAAAGTAACTTACATTTATTTCAAGAAAATATATTTTCTAATATTTGAAAAGTAACTTACATTTATTTTCAGAAAATATATATTTTCTAATATATGTAAAGTAGCTCATTTATTTCCAGATATAAGGAGCGTATGGTACGCGTACATAGGAAGTTCTGCCAGCTCACCAACACGAAGATGCCGTCCGAGGCCCGCATCCACATAGAGACGAGGCCCGGCCGGCCCGCGGGCCCGGCGAGGCGACTCGAGAAGTGGATCAACAAGAAGGTGCCGGTTGGATCGCCGTTGCCCTTTCCAGATTTCCACGACGTCCTTCGATGTGTCAGGGATTCCAACGATGAGGATAAGTTGGGCTGGAATGAATATGATATTATGGAAGAAGGTTTGTGCCTAATATTTTATATAAAGATAATTGACTATAGTCATTTCTCATCAGAAAAACACTTATTATTATTGGAAAGTTGTTTTTAGGTAGCAAGTCCTCAAAACTTAATATAACATATTGTAGACCTTTTATATATTTAAAAGTCAAGATAAAATTGTTTATTATAGTTGTCTGTACGTACAATATATTTAATGACAATAATAATATGAAACTTCTTTAAATAGCAAAGGAAGCTGAAACACAAAATTATTATTTTGTTTGAGCATCACACAAAAATATTGTACCTAAACGGATGTGGTTTTCGCAATTATATTTGAGGACTTATAATTATTGGTGTATGATTAAACTTTGTACACCAGTAAGTTACTAATAAAACGATTGTCTGTTTACGTAAATATAATCTTATTATATGTTTTTGTTAATGAATTAGATTCCTTTCAGCTAATTACATTTTTATTCAGTATTTAATACAATGAGACACAAAAATATTTCATTTCTTTCATTTATTTTATTTATATTTATTTCATTAATATTATAATTTTCTAATAATCTCTGTAATGGCTGGATTTTAACAGGACATTCTTTGACTGATCTGATGTAATGAGTAACTTGGCTCCTTTTATTTTAAAAAATATTTTACGTGGGAACGCAGTCGTGAGCACAGCTGGTTGGAAATAAAGGTATTATACATGTAAAAAAATATTTTGCAGCACGAGATCTATTTACAAGATGCGGTAAAAAACTCCAACGTAGAAGACAGGAGAACGAGTGGAGACTGGCTGCCTCAAGAATTACACAAAATGTGGATCCTGCAGAAGAGAATGCTGATCTCAACAAACAGCTAAACGAAAACAGAGCGTTGGCGACCTCTAAAGAAGTAGAGTTACTGAATAAGTAAGGAAACTCGCATAATGTTATGTTTACAAAATAATTTCCTGATTAATACATATATTTTTCTCTCTAGATTTGCAGAAAAACAAAACCAATTGAAGCTTGAAGCTGTGGAAATTGGTGATAAAGAAGCTGAAGAATCGCCAGAAGAGAGCGACGAAGAAGAAGAAGAAACAGTTGTTGTATCAAATTCTTTAGAAGACAAACAAAAAAGAAAAGACAAACTTAAGAAATTGCTACAGGAGGAAAGTAAAGAGAATGTGGAAATAGTAAAGGACAATAAAAAAGAAACTGAAATTGTCGAAAAAGAGGAACAAGAGAAGGAAAATAACGAGAAAAATAAAACTGAGAACGCAGAACCTGATTCAGAAATTAATACTGTGAGTTCGGAGATTCCAACAGAGAGCATTGAAAATATCAAAGAGTTTTTGGAAAGCACTGAAATGGAGCAAATGGATAATGAAAATCAAAACGACAGTGACAAGGTGGAATCCGATATAGATGAATTACATTTATATCAAAAATCTCGAAAATCCTTCTCACCGGAACACGATGCAAACAGTTCTCTGGCGTCCTTCTATTCTGATACACTAGAATCTGATAGTGATGTGGAAACTGATATAAAACAGAGTGACATTATAAGTATTGAGAATTCCAGCTATTCGGAATCCGAAACAACCCATTTCGACGCATTTCCAAATTACACATCGAAGAATGTCGAAAATCTAGTGGACGCTACATTTGAAGTTGAATATTCTAAAGAGGAAAATGTAGATGTCGTTGATAACGTCCTCTTGGCTTCGTCGGATGAAGAGGATACGAGTAAAGGTGTGGATGTAGAAATTGGCGATACTTGTATAAATTTAAAAGACGACAACATTTCAATTTCAGAAACAATGGTGTTCGGCAACACTATTGAAGCAGATGGAGTTATTAGTGAAGAGCTGTTTTCACCAGATAATAACATTCCAACAACTCTTCAAGAGAGTCCTACCAATAGTGATAATAATATGATCCAAGAGTGCTTTGAGGATGAAAATGACAGCTTAAATGATACAGCTATAGAGCTAAGTAAGGATAATGAAGAGATAAATTCTAACGTTTTCACAAAAGAAATAGTGGATATTGGAAGTGTTTCAGATGGGACGTCCATTGCAAGTGTTGAAATGCAAACCGATATGGACAATAAAAGTTTAGAACAACCCGACAACCTGGATAATATCACACAAGATGGAGATATAAACGATAGCTCCTGTGATAGCAGAAAATCTGAAGTGGAGCCAATAAGTTGAACCATCAGGATTAAAGGATATTTAATAAGTTACATGAAGTGTATATAATACCAAATTAAAAGACTATTACTAATTTATGTCTATATACTTGGTAAATATAGATATACATAACTTATAAAGCATTTAATTATATTGTCAATGTATTTTAAGCTATGTAGTTATGTAATTATAATTGTTCACATTATTTATACCGAGTGAGAATCACTTAGTGTCTTCGGGAAGACTCGATCTCAAAAAAACTGTCGGCGTGCATTGATTTTGTTTATATTATGATTGTTTTGAAAATAAATTAGAACTGATTTTAGAGTAATTTTATAACACATTTTTTTCCAGCGGAGCTTATTAGCTCGCCTGTGTGCCTAGAGCAAGTTTTTCTACCAACTCGATCGCTTTAAAGTAAACTTCGATTTGTATGTAATAAGCATAATTTTGCATTTGTTACCCTAGATGGCAGTGTTTGTATGTTACATTCGTTACGTTAGATGGCGTTGTTCTTATTTTAAATTTGTTACGCTAGATGGCGTTGTTCTTATTTTACATTTGTTACTCTAGATGGCGTTTTTATTTCATACAAATCAAAGTCTATCGCGATCGAGTTTGTAAAAAAGGCGCACTTAGCACACTGAACCGAACAATTAACAGACGTATGTATTATCTCTTTGGTTTAATATATCTTCCTAGAACTCGTTTCTTATTAATAAAAAAGCGGTTTAGTCGTCACAACTTTTATTTACAATATTTACAAAGATCTTAAGCACGTAACTGTATAACATAATTAAGTGAAACATATCGGTCCGGTCGTGAATGAGAATTCATGTTCCGCGTCGAGATACGAGAGCGGCTGGAAGTCGCTGATCGGTAATTTGTCGCTTCGGGTTGTTCTAACTTCAAGCACTATCTGTCCAATGCCATCCTGAAATAATATATTACAATGTTATATAAGAACTGGTTGACTTCGTCTGCTGCTTCATGAGGTATTTTTCGTCACTTAAAATTTGATTATTAACATTGTCTTCAAAAAACTTCAATTCGCAATAACAAAAACTAAGAATTATTAATCCAGAAATCTATCCCATCTTTCTAGTTGGTCCAACTAGAAAGATGGGATATGATATGGGACAATAGATATCTACAAAACGTTATTGAAATCAGTATATAAAGATGTTAACTGTGCTTAAAAAATACTTTAAATACATTTGAGTGTACAGTATGAAAATTTTATCAATATTCATCAACACTGGTAAGTCTCGACAGAACCTGCTGTTAAAGAGGAACATGAAATACGACGGGGTACCGCCGATGGTAAAATTGGAGGAATGGACTCCCAGATAATGCAGATTCAAATCCTTTCCGTGCCAGTGAATATAACATTTGTATTTATTTAAAAATAATATGACACGTGGTTATAGCCAAGACTAGCGGTTCGTTCAAAGCTTACACTATCCTAAAAGGTTAAACAAATTTTTGCAGTCTATATCCCGTTTAAACTAATAAAGAGTAAGTAGGGGATGGTGGTAAAAGCTGTGCATTGTATAGAAATGAAAATATCCATAAAAAATTAAAAATAACGCAAAAAGTTAGAGTTCTAAAGTGCATGAATCCACAGCTGACTCCCAAATACATTCATCATGATTTGTGTTATTAATCTCTAGAAACTATTCCCTCACATGCCTATATATATTATGATTCAGCAGCAATTATTCTTTAGATGAAATAATTCGGTATTTAAAGTTTTCAATATACCTTGCATTCATCCTTTATTATTTGTGGATCCTTAAATTCGAAATTGTTCTGTCCGAATAATTTTATTTTGTTGTTCCTTATGAGATCAGCCGGGATGTCGGATCTGAAAATAACCATTTATTTCATGGATTTTAACGAAGACATTTATTGTAGCGAAATATCTTGAGGTTAAATAATAATGTCATATGTTAAAATGATTTTATTTAATGTTACCTTTGTGGTGCGACCGTGTTTACACAAGTGTATGTGAAGTTTTGACGCGCTCCAGTAGACAGCAATCGCAGGAAACGTAGTTGTATGAAGCCAGAACCTTCGTTATCGTAACTTATCTGAAATTTGAATTGAATTATACCATAACTATCATGAAAACATTTTTGAGCAATGTTTACTTACGCGATGTCCACCTTCCAGATGCGAAAATTTTTGTCCTAACGAATCCATGTAAACAGCTACAGAATCTATGTTGTCTGGGAACAAACAGGTACTTTGGCCCATGCAATACACGCGTACTGGGCGACCGGAACCCCCGCGAGCGTCTATCCAGTAGAATCCTGAATAAATATTACCACAATAAATAAAAAACAAACCTTAGCAGATGTACCGTTTTTGTAAAAAATAATCAGTACCGTCAGTTAAGTTAGCGTGCGCGCTTCGTAAGTCCCTGCAAGAGAGCGCGGGAGTGGCTCGTGTCCCGGGCGGACGGCGCGCCAGCTCCAGCGCTCCACGAGCCGATACGACACCGGACAACGCTTCGCGAGCCCACTCGCTTTCTTCGTCTTCAAATAATTTCAAATAAATTTTATACAAAATATTAAAGAAGATAATACTAGTCTTGTGCCATTTTGAAATGCAGTTTTTGCTTTATGTTAGAAATAAGCGAAATACAATCATACAAGGTCTTTTACAAAATGTTGATTTACCAAAAGATGACTAGCATAACTAACTACACCACTACTAGTTATGTGATGCTCCCACCTCAACGAGGAATTAAGGGATTTAAAACATTAAAGGAAATAGTACAATTTATAATTATATCATAGCTTATTTTTGACTAATAAGGCAATAAACTATTGTATATTTTAATTAAAATCTTCTAAAGCTATTAAGAAATCTAAGGGGAAATTTATTAAACCTTCATAGTTTTCTTCGGTAGCTGATTCCATAGAATCTGTTTCCATACTGCGTTTTCTTCTGCTAGACATAAACAAGTCAGAAGGCATCTGAGGAATTTGTGCAGGAGGGCCAGGGGGTCCGGGGCTGCCAGGAGGTCCTGGAAGACCAGGTCGACCTTCGGGTCCTGTTGAACCTTTCGGACCTATAGGCCCTTCCAACCCGGCTGCACCAGCTGGACCAATTTCACCTTTGATCCCTTGAGGTCCAATAGGTCCCTGAAATTAGCGTTCAGAGGTTTCTATATTTTCTATTTATACGTAAAGTTATTGGTATAAAATTTTATTTATATAAATAAATACGGCGTTATAGATAATTTCATAATGGGTGGATATTAAATAGGGTGTACAATAATTACTCACTATGTCCCCTTTAGGACCCATGGGTCCAATTGGCCCAATCGGTCCCTGTTTTCCAATTTCACCTTGGTCACCCTTAATTCCAAGAGCACCAGTATCACCAATATGTCCCTTGGGTCCACGGTTGCCTTTTTCGCCTTTAGGACCCTGACCTCCGGGTGGACCAATAGATCCTGCTACCCCCTCTGGCCCCATCACACCAGGAGCTCCAACGTCTCCCTGTATAGAAATTGAAATTAATAAAATATGGCGCTTTTCAACTAATACAAAAGAAACATTTACCTTAAATAACAAGGAGCTAACTGACATTATAATCAACATGGTCATATTCATAAATATTAAAGTTATATTTATTGTTTTCTTAATAAAAACAAAAGTATTCGATTTGAATGTCCTATTTTTGAATACTTAACCTTATTTTCAAATGTTATTTGTAAATAATAATTGGATGCAAGGAAATACCATCCCGATAATGTAAGAAATGATAATTGGCTTACTAAAAATTTTTGTAAACTAGTAAAAATCCCTTCAGATTATCAATATTACACCAAGCCAAGGCAATACACTAATTTTATACTTACAGACGGTCCAGGAAGTCCTCTCAAGCCACGTTGTCCTTCTGGTCCCATGGGGCCAATAGCTCCCGGGGGACCCGCTTCTCCTGGCACTCCTTTTAACCCCATATCGCCTTTTTCACCGGGGATGCCAGGACTTCCTTGGGCGCCGGGTTGGCCTTCAGTACCCTAGAAAATAGAAAGTAAAATCTTTTTTTGCAGCGATCTGACTTGAATTAAATTATTTATTTTAAATAACTTTGCCTGATCGGCCACAGTTGAAAGTGTGTGTGAATGGTATAAATAAATACTAAAAGATTTCCACTCAACATGTTAAAAAGTGTTAGAAAAAATATTTACAGGGCTTCCTGGAGGTCCATTGTCGCCTGGTTTTCCAATTGCTCCAAGACCGCCTGGTGGACCTGGTGGACCTATGCTTCCCTCTGGTCCATCAGAGCCTGGTTCACCCTTAATGCCCTGTGGACCAGGTTCCCCTCTGTCTCCAGGGAATCCAACTGGTCCAGAGTCCCCTTTAGGGCCCTCAGGACCAGGAAGCCCCTTAGAGCCTGGTTCACCTTGCAATCCTGGTAAGCCATCATCACCTTTAGGCCCCGCATGTCCCCTTGGACCCTATGGAAGTAAAGACAGCAATATTATACATAAGCAAAATATTAGGTATGTGTGACAAACATAATTTTGAAAACATACCACTTTTCCTTCTGGTCCTTGAGGTCCTGCTAGGCCAGTGAGGCCAGTGCTTCCTATTTCGCCACGTTCTCCTTCTGGACCTCTAGGACCTGTTTCACCTTGAGCTCCTTTTGGTCCCCGCCTACCAGTAGCTCCAATAGGTCCAGCGGGTCCAGGTGGTCCTATATAGTCAAATAATTTTGGTTCCAACTGCCACTTTTATCTTTAATTAAATCTTTTCTTTTGATATATATTTTATTGTATTTAATTACCTGTAGGCCCAACATCTCCACTATCTCCTTTAATTCCTTGATCGCCTTTAGGACCTTCCAGTCCCGATTTTCCTGGAGGTCCTGCAGGGCCACGTGCGCCATCACTTCCAGGAGCACCAGGAGGCCCAACGTTACCCTGAGGCCCTTTATCACCAGGGAGACCTACAGGTCCTGGTTCTCCTCGAAGCCCTTGAATCCCTGTAGCACCCGTAGGTCCCTACGTAGGTAAAAAGAAATCCAATGTAATGTTTCTTTTTTAAATAAGTAAAAAGAAGATTTTGTAAGTACGAAAAAACACAATATCACTATAATTTCCTTGAAATGATTGCTACATGATGAGGACCGTTCCTCTGAAGGTATTTAATATTTGTATGATGAATAACCATATTTCTTTGGGTGTAGTAGGTAATGCAAATGAACGGTCCTTTAATTAAAAATAATTAGTAATTCATAGTTTATAGTTGTTAAACTTACGGGCTGTCCCATTGCGCCTTTAAAGCCTTTTTCCCCAGGCGGTCCGGATTCACCTTTGTCACCATCTTCACCCGGAGTCCCAATAGGTCCAGGGACCCCAGACAGCCCTCTCGGTCCTGGGAGACCATCACGACCTACAGGACCTATTAAAACAAAGCAAAGATTATTAATAGATATCATTATTTCAAATATTCTTTAACAAAGCTCAAACATATCTCTTCTCTCCAATTTTTAATCCATTATATCTAATATAATATTTAAAATATACCTATGGGTCCTGGTTCACCAACTTCTCCTTTTTGACCTCCAGGCCCAGCAGAACCTCTTGGTCCATCGCGGCCTATAGGGCCTTGTAGACCTTCACGACCAGGTTCACCCTGTTCTCCTTTATCTCCTCTTACTCCAGCGGGCCCTGGTGGTCCCATATCGCCTTTAGATCCAGGAGCACCCTTCAATATAAAACAAAAATATTATGAATTATATAACTTTTCATATAATATTCTATTTTACTGTTATTTTGAAATATTGAAAGAATTAGTAAGTCTTAATTTAACGAGCAATTTATTAACCGTCGTCCCAGGCAATCCTTGTTCACCATTAGCTCCGGGTGGCCCTGGAGATCCGATAGGTCCCGGTTTTCCCTCAGGACCTGGCGGTCCCTGTTGTCCTTCCTTTCCTGTTTCTCCCGGCACTCCCATTTCGCCAGGTGTTCCTGGTAAACCCGATGGTCCTTGTATACCAGCCGGCCCAGGTTCACCGTTTGATCCTTGTTGTCCGGGTAAACCTGGTGCTCCAGTCAATCCTGGAAGTCCTGTTTCTCCCTACAGCAAAATTATTATGTTATATTATATATCATATATTTTTTTACAGTAAACAATATATGTTTTTATATCATTTAAATTTTGTTGCTTTATTATTTCTCTAAAACTGTAAGTTTGTACCGTGGGTCCTCTTTCTCCTGGCGTTCCAGGCAGCCCAGGTTTTCCATCGATTCCTGGTGGACCAATAGGTCCAGGATATCCTCTAGGCCCTTCTAATCCTTGTGGACCACGTTCACCACTGGAGCCCGGAGGTCCTGGTTGTCCTGTGTCACCTTTGGGACCCGGCGGGCCGTCGGACCCTCTGCGACCTCTTGGTCCTCTGTAACCCTGTTATAATTATATCATTTCATTACTACTTTATACGAAGTAAATAAAGAAGTAAGAATGTTATTCATTTATAACACATAGATAAAGATATAAGATATCGAAAAAGTAACCTTTTTTCAGAGATTAAAAGAAAGGGATAATAAAACTATGTATTTACCCTTGGTCCGCTTTCACCACGATCTCCTGGACTTCCAACTAAGCCCTAAAATAAAATATTAAGTAGTACATTAGAAACAACCCCATCATTTAATATCAGAATCGCATAAAACATATGTACCGCAATTCCTTTTGTTCCTCGCCTTCCTCTTCGTCCCGAAGCCCCTTTATCACCCTTTTCTCCTTGAGCTCCAGGATAACCAGACGGTCCTTGAGGCCCCGTGGCTCCTTTTTCACCCACAGGACCAATCGATCCAGTTTCACCTCTAGGTCCCTCTGTGCCCTATTATTTACAACGTGTATAGTAATTTTTACTCTAATGCCTTGTGTTAGTGAAGGCAAATAAAACATTACTTTTTGTCCCTCCGGTCCTTCAATACCAGTTGGACCCGTCTCGCCTGGTAAACCGCGTTCTCCCTTTTGTCCCATCTCACCCTTTTCTCCTTCAATTCCTTTAAAATAAACATTAATTGCAATAATATTCAATAAAGAGTAATCATCGAGACATCGCAGAATAATGGAATATCTACCTCTAATTCCTTTATCTCCTTTGTCACCAAGTGGTCCTCGAGGTCCATCATCTCCTTTTAGTCCACGTGGACCGGGGAAGCCTAACATGCCCTAAAATAAATGAATATATACATTATTAATTATTTCATTATAATTATTAATAAATTATTGTTATCCAGTATGACTTTATTCATACTTGTGGACCTGGTAATCCCACGTCACCAGATGAGCCTTGTTGTCCAGGAGTGCCTGGTGTACCCGGTGAGCCTTCAGGACCCGGAAGGCCTGATATTCCCTGTTTTCCTTGTGATCCCTGAAAAATTATGCCATAAAATTATAGTTAAAACATTAGTATTCTCTTGAACATAAAAAAGTATGTTCAAGAGAATCATAAATATGATAAAATTGTTTGTATAATAAGATAATAATATTAATATTTTGACACCTGTATTCCTGGGGCACCGATAGAACCTTGTGGTCCAGGGGAACCAGATGGTCCCATAGGGCCTGGTTGGCCTGGAGAACCTGGTGGCCCCGGCTGTCCAGAAGCACCTTTGATACCTTGTTGACCTTCGTTTCCCGGTATACCAGGGTATCCAATAAGGCCCGGAAAGCCTCTGGGGCCGGTAAAACCTCTTGGACCCTATAAAATTTGTAATTTTAAACTAGCGATGCGACCTGGCTTTATGGACAAAGAATTGCAGTTTAATAATATGAAAACATTTTGATTTAAACAGGATCATCCTTTATGTGTTTTATACCTTAATTTAGTTTAGATATCTTTGGTTTGCGTATTGATATTGATCTTATTAGTATATCTTAGTAAATACCTTAAGCTGTAAATTTAGATTAAGTGTATGTGGAATGTTTGTTTGGTGGGTCACCTTTTTGGCTAATTTTTTTATTAAATTTTATGAAATGTGCGTCTCATATTCATCATTATAAAATAAAATCACGATTGTATCAAGTATGTTAATGTTAAGTAATGTTATCAATAAGAAAATAAATTAAGTTGGTACGGTGGTATGGAATTGTATTGTGCAATAGATGTGGCTATAAGCAGTGGAGGTTTCGTACTGAAAGTGATATTTTATTATTCATTGCATTTTATCAGGAAACTATTTCAATTAATCAAGTCGTGTTTAGTTACCAATTCCCCAGGAAGTCCGTGGGAACCTGGAGGTCCATCATCACCGGGGGGTCCGTCTAAACCAGGAGCACCTGCTTCTCCCTGCTGTCCAGGTGTGCCTCTTTCTCCCTTATCGCCAGGCATTCCCAATTGACCTGGATAGCCCTGGTCTCCTTTCAGACCTTGAGGCCCTGGGGAACCCCGTTCTCCATCTCTTCCTGGATGTCCTCGACGCCCTAATCTTCCAGGCGGTCCCTGGTTACCCCTGGAGCCCGGAGGTCCCTATATTTTTTTTAATATTAATTATTGTAGTTAACTTTGTTGGTTTCATTGATAATAACAATCTCTTAATACTTATTGAAAAATAGTAACTGTTTGCTATTAATAGAAGTATAAAATATAAAACGTACAGGTTCACCCTGATCTCCTTGTTCTCCTTTAGTCCCATCGACTCCAGTTGGACCCTCAGGCCCCGGAGGTCCGGTCAGACCCATGGGTCCTTCTGCACCTCGCATTGCGGCCTGTCATTGTATGAAAATAAATTGTATAATGCAACATTTAGATAACTGTTTTTGATTAAACAAATAACGTCGTCTTACCATATGTTGGGTCAGCATTTGGCGCAAAGCTTCCGATTGTGCATCAGGTCCCTTATCATTTCCAGATTGTGGTAGCTAGAATATAATGTTAGTTATTATTACTTAGAAATTAAATATTGTTAAAATATTTATACTACTCACGGGTACTACAAAGACATGTCCCGGCGCCCCCTGAAATCCCTGTTGACCTTCAGCACCTGACTTCCCAGGTTCACCTTTAGGTCCTCTTGGACCCTGTCTACCTGGTGGTCCAGGATATCCACGTGGCCCCAAATATGTTCCGGCACTTCCATAGTCATAATAGCTATCTGAAGAATCGTAGCCCGTTGAAGAGTTACCCTATAACCAAAAGCATCGCCGCAGTGAAGTAACTGATTAGATTTTTATTTTCTTTACGATTAAAGTGGGAGATATTAATACTTTTGAGAAACAGATTATAAATGTAACTCGTACATATCATGAATATATAAAACTTTATATAAAGTATAATAACATTACCTAATATTCAATTCCATATATATGGAGAAGGCACTTTCTACTATTGGTTGTAAAAATAATATAACATAATTGCTTAAAGGGTCGTAACTTAGTATAAGACTATTAAATGATTCTAAAGGAAATAAATATTATGACTAATACTGAATAATGAAGTACTTAATATATGTATATATAATTACCGATATGTCTGGTGGATGTGTGAGATAGTCAGAATCCTCTGTAGTTATCCCGGTGTAGGACAGTTCAGTTGTGGTAAGAACAGAATCTGTATCAATTTCTCTTTTTGCCTGAAATACATTGAATTATGAGCTAAAGAATTTATTTTAAAACTAGCTTTGTTAACGACTTTGTTCACGCGGAATATGTTTTTCTAAAATCCTTATAACATCAACTATCCTGTTAAAATCGGCATAGCCGTTTTAGAGATTAGGTCTTCTACAAACAAACAAACAGACTAAGACAAACAGAGACAATTAATTAAAATTGTTTTTTATATATAAGTAACGCATGTACACTCATATGCATTTGATGAGTAACTGTTAATTTGGAATTACAAACAGAAATTTCAATTCTATTTATATGTATAGACTAGTTGCTGTCAGTGACTTGGTCTGCTTATTCCCTCTTCCCCTGCGATTAAATTCATTGTAATTACAGCCAGAATGTTTATCATAGCCGAAACCAATGTTTAATCTATTTCGTCGAAATGAAATAATTCGAGAATGTAAATTAATTTACATGTTGACTCAGATAGTACACATCACACGAAATGTTCATTAAAATAATTTAAGTCTGTCCAGCACCATAATTGTATTATAATTATAGCTTTAATTAGTGATGTCTTGACATAAAATATTAAAAATATCGTGGTATTAGGTATTCGTATGTTGATCGGGACAATAACTTACAACCATACCCAATTTCATCAAAATATGTCCAGTAAATTTTGCGTGATGAGCGAACAAACAAAACAACAAATACAGATACAAAGACAACAATTTGAATAAGTACTGTTTAGCGTTCTGTGTTACTTAATCTGAGTACTTATCATCGTTTCGAAAAATATATTAATGACAGTAACACTAATTAGGTTAGTCAATAAATATATATTTTTCAATAAAATATATGGTAAGGGTATATATGTATGTATACGATTATGTAGTATCATCCTTAATAGTATCTTTTAAAGCTGGATATCAAACATAGGCCCCGCGTAGAAAATTCCGGGTTGAAAACTAAACAAAATGTATAATTACTAATATGTTTACTAAACTTACCGTTATAGTAGTTACTTCTAAACTGCCGGGAGTGGTCGCCTGAATGTTACCAGAAGAAATAAATTCATTTGAGTCTGTAAATCTTCCGAAGATGCTGTTTTCATCTACAAAATTCTCTTAATTATTTGATTTTAATTTAAGGAGTAACAGTATGTATAAGTAGATAGATTAGTAATAAAACTGCCCCAGAATGGTTTAAGCAGAAGTAATGAAGAAAGTGGTAAACAAAGAAAAAAACATATTATGGCACTCACATTTACATAAATAACTTTTAATAGCAGTGATAGTTGAAATAATAGGGTCATATTTGGGTCGGATAACTTAAGTTGTAACTTACCATTGTCTGTTGCTAGCGGAGAAGGCGGAGTAAAGCCGTATGACTCCGAGACTTGCCAATACGGTCGAACTGTAGTCAGATCTCTACTCGCCACCGCCCACATGTTATCAGATTGATTTTGTCTATCAAAAAAACGATTTTGTTCATACTCGTCCCTCGGTCGTCTGGTACTCTCATCAAAATGTATCAATGATTCGGTTACATCTATGCCATCATTGTCTTTTTCATTATATTCAATATTATCCAATCTCAAATCTGATCCAGAAGTCCCGCAGTCCGGGGCGATGGATACACACATATCGTATGCAAGGTCCGGTTGATTAGCGAATTGGAGCAACTCAATATCGCCCTGAAACAATCAAGGCTAATAAATTAGATATCATCAGTTCATTGGAATTCTAATAGGAGCAATGATACTGATAGCGATCATTAGGAAAACGCCGTTCTCACTAAACAATGTTTTATAATCTAAACGTAATGAAAATTAATTTTATTTTAAAAGTTTTTTTTTTTTATTTTAAGGATATTTTACAAATTAAATGAGAACAACAATTTATAATACCCACCTCATAATACTGGTCAGGTGTCACTTGAGTGCCGACAACTAGAATTCCAGCCAAGTTGAACTTACTACCTGGATGTCTCCGTAAGGGGAGCGTGTCTTGTATCTCACAGTCCACAAGAAGTGTAACTGAATCACCTTTGATACTCAGAGCTATCCTGTGCCACCTATTAAATTAAGTTTTGTTAAATAATCATCAAATTAATGCTTATAAATTTATGTGATCAAGTGTTAGAACGATGTCAATGTCTTTATTATGACAATGCTAACGTGTTTACTAGCTTTGTTTATGGACATGCAAATATGGAAAGTTTATGTTAGTTAGTTAGTTTTATGGATTCAGTAATGTAGGAAAATTCTTACTAAGATACATGAAGAGAAAGAGAATGGTTTTGGTCATTAGGCTCTCTCATTTATCGTACGAAACATTGCGATTATTAAATACTGCGATTTTATGAACCGGTCGAGCCAGCCCGCATATGAGGACTACAGTTCTAACTGTACTCTAGACCTATAAATGTTAGCAATAAAGAGTTGGCATAGTTAATAGAAATAAATAAAATCGCACTTTTCATCAGCAACGTTAACTCGGAAGCTGAGAAGTTCGTGATCTTCAGGGTCTCCTCGTGTGTCTTCATAGTACAGTTCTATTAATTCTCCAACCACCACCTGGAGTTGTTCATCACCAGCATCCGAATACAAAACGAAAAGGGGATTTTGGTCAGCACCTGGGTGATTCAATTAAAATCAAGCATATTTTAAATAATAAGTTAAATAATTTGTAAAGTATATTACCTTTTAGTCGAACCACAGCCAATATGGAAAAGTCTTCAGGGAAGGTGTTGTAGAACATTCCTGCAGCGAGCTGATGCATTGTTGCGTTCTCGTTAAGGGAAAGGGCTGTGTAATCCTGCACGGAAGGATTTGTTTGGCATCGCCCTGGAGCCCGGGACACCCCCGCAGAGAGCTCTCCATCATTTACCACTGAGAGGACGTCAAATACCTCGAGCTTATCTGAAAATGGTTCAAACCTGTATAAATATATATTTTTTTTATTAGGCTTACGATCTCATTAACGATGTAATCAGCAAAATGAATAATTAAATAAGATCTTGTTTTAAATTACATATGTTTTATATATACAAAGTGTTATAATATTTTCTAAAGGAAAATCACACTATTTTAATCAGAACCTTTACTCACCCTCCCCTTTACCCCGGGCGAGAACGAAAAACAATATAAGAAGCACCCCTTTCATCTGAAGTGCCATCGCGCCCCAAATAAATATGTCACAGGGATAATATTTGCAGGAGGTCCCATCCCGGTAGTAAAGCTTTTTATTTATGCATCTGTATCTCCGACGACATGTCGTCTAAGAGACGACTGCCGTCCTACTGACTTCATCACGCAGCTTCCACATCATCACACTTCTCTATATTTATGAAAACGTGTCAAAACAATAAATATCAATTACTTCAGATCAACGCTCCCTATTTCTTGAGATGTTATAATTATTTACGAGTAAGTTATTCAGATTTATAGCGCCACCATTTGTACGAACGAAGGGAAATAATTGAATGTAGTATTATTTTGTACTATTCATAAATTTAACTACGAATAAGAGCTAAATGAAATACGAGTATGTTTATGTAAATGAAACCACTTACTGATTGTGTAAACGGTCATCCCTTGAGAACGTCTCGACCAATTTAGTAATTCTCTAAATTGGGAACGTAATTTGGTTTGTATAAAAAGTTTATGGAAATTCAGAGTAGATATAGTAGGAGCTTAGTGAGATATTTTTATGAAAACTCATTAAAGTATCGATTACTTGAAGAGATATGATAGATTTTAATATGTATTATTTATATAATAATATTACAAAATAAAGGTAATACATATAGGTTAAATTAGGTAGATCTTATCCAGATGAGTAAAAAAGTTTTCCAAGTTAATATTCGTTCTTAAGATTAAGAGGAAGATCAATATCCTACAAAGTTATATAAAATATTCGGCAGATAATTAAATATTATGTTCACAGTAAAGGAAAAAAAATATTTTTATCTAGAATTTATCAAGACAACTTTAGTTTATAGTTTGAAGATTAAAACACTAAATTAAACCCTCGGATAAATATTATTTAAATACTCATAAAAATTTCCATAATCTATATTTTTATTAATACATCGTATGAAAAGAACTCATTTATATTTTAAAAGAAATTTAATTTATATCAAAATAGTCAACCTCAACACTTTCGTTTAATTTCGTCACTTGTCAAAAACATTCCTTTGTACAAATAATAAGTTAACTGTGAATTAAAGAGACATTTTCGTGAATTAATTTTACCAGATATTTCATTTGGAAATATTATAAATAAAAAGAAATAATACTGATTTATAAATCATAATCATCATAAGTGTTATTTCTACATACATGTATATAAAATAAATTGTTTAAAACATTTTAAACGTCATTTAATTCTGAGAAGGTCGTCGACATCTCAGTCAAATTAATCTCAAAATTAAACAAACACTTGTGGTGAGACGATACCTTTGGAGAATATACTAATATTTACTTATTGCTTATAAAATCGATTTTGAAAACAAATCAAGGGATGGGGGGAGAGAGGGGAGCAGTTTATTGTATCATTATCGTGTTTTATCTAAGAACTCATTGAAATATTATGATTTAGGATATTAAATTAATTGAACTATTTTGTTCATTATTAATTATTTAATAAATATTTCTGATTGAGAATCAGCACATTAATATAATATTTATTATCATTATAAACAGGTATAAAAAGATATCACCTAATTTTCCTAAAATAATATATTTCTTTCTTATATTTTATTTGCTGATATCTTTATTAAGTATAAGAAACTTATACTGTTTTTGATAGTAATAGTAAAAAATGTATCAGACATTTTCGTATCGTTTAAACCAGTTTTTAAACATGTACGAGTAGATGGCTTAGGAATGGGAAATAAAGGTTTATTTTAAACACCGTAACGATATAACAATGTATTAAATATAAGGTATAATTATTATACCTCGTGTAATAAATTTATAAGTGTTGTTGATGCAAAACAAAGGGGTGACTTTTGTTAAAAATTTTAAACGTAAAATATAAAATTTATCTTCTTGTTTCACGGAAATAATAAAGTAAATTATTACCTAATATAAGAATTGTTAAAATTAATATTTTAATAATATATAAATAGTACATATTGTATTAACCTACTTTCAAAAATATTGTTGTTTCTATATTTTCTAAATAATTAGTATTCGCGGTTCGTCAGAAAATAAATAAGAAAGTGGACAAGTCTGAATATTTCATTACTTTAACTTTAATGGGTTCTTCGTGACCTTTACACAATTTGTGGACTTCATTACACCATATCAGAGTTAATGAACAATTTTTAAAGTCTCGCTAAAGTATTTTATATACAAATTTCGAAACTTTTATTATTTTAAGTTCGAGATAATATAATATATATACATATAAATAAAATTGAAGTGTTTGTTTGTAATTCCAAATTAACAGCATTTCACTTAATGCATATAAATGTATATACTGATGGAATGGTGCTTACATTAAAAAAAACATTTTTTATAATTTTCTGCGTTGTCTGTCTGCCTCTTTTTTGGCTCCTGCTAATCACTGAAACGGTTGGACCGATTTTAACAGGACTTTTACTGGATAGCTAATATTATAGGAGGGCAACATCCGGTGAATCGCAAGAGTGTTGCCGGCCCTGGAAGTGGGAGTATACGCTTTCTTTTTAGATATCCAAGTCATTTCGATCCGGAAATACCGCCGAAAGAAGTTCCTTCCTAATCTTAGTGGTATATGGAGTAAAAGTTCTTGAAAACAGCACAGTTGAAATCTGCCATGCATCCAGGTGGTACAAATGGTATTGCAGGCAATAACGTGATTTGCGGTGATACAAGTCGCCGGAAAGCTTCAGATCTAATAACTCTTCGGAACATTCCTCGTTGTAAATGGGGTAGAGCGTCCAGGACTTTCGCGTACCAAGCGGATAATTAATTTTGGCGACATGCTTGAACTTTACTCTAACGATTTGCCATTTGATGAATCTGGAGGCACGGTTATATTTTCTCTTCAGAACTCTAGAGTTCGGATCTTTAGTAAGAAACGCATTAACCCAAGTTTGATACGCTTGCCATTCGTCAGCTGCTGCAGCCAAGACAGACAACTAATTTAGGCCGCGATCTCCTACCAAGTGGAACCACAGAGCTGCTGCAAATAGTTCCATGTCCTGTAGTATTACACCAACTACGGTTGCAGCGCAGTCGCACAGTCCGCTGATTTGTGGTGCCAAACGCGTCGGATCGCAGGTCTTGTGCAAGCCGGACTTTAAATGGGCACTACATTCCCTATCAAACAATAATCAGAAAATCTTAGGGCATCTTCGAAAGCGATCTGGTACTTTCCTGGATGTGTAGTCATTAGAGTTTGTGAAAGCAGTCAAAGCCAAAGAGTTGATCTGTTTCTGTATTATCACTATGGGACCTGTATAGGCACGTGTAGATTCTGACATGATTGGTCATTTCCTAGCGTAGCTCGAGTACCGATTTATCCCGACCTTCAGATCGAAGGTGACGGTAGCAGATATCTGCCCTTGCGGACATAGATTTCCCAGCGTGTGCCTATAAAATGATGTTCAAGCTTATATCCAATCAAGCTACCGTGCTGCAGTCAGATGACTACAGCTAGACCTTCTGCGCGAACGAAGTCATGTGCACAGCTTGTATACAATATATTGAGGAATTATAGGATCTCCGTTTGGTTAATCCGTATAGATTACTATATTAGTTCATTATCCAATTAATATTGCACTCTGGACAGACACACTAAGCACATCATTAAATATATCTTCATTTGAGTAATCTGTAGGTAATTAATATGGTATATCTTAAGTAACACTTATCAAGGAGATTAAACATTTGCCTCAAAATTAGATATATATGAAAGTATATGTATATGTATGTTTAACTGTCTGTCCTTTAATAAATGGAGTCTACATCCCATTTGTATAAAAAGATTGACTTTCACTCGATGTAGGTATGTTTTAGTTGTGTAACTTCGAGCAAGGTATTGAAATAAAGAAATAATTCAGTAACTTTTGAAATAGTTTATTTCTTCAGTTTATCCTTTGCGTTTGATGTTCTCGGGGTGAGTTTCGCTGAAAGTTTTTTCTTTTAACAGGGCCTCGTATATGTTAGACACGGTCGGATACTCTTTGATGTTCACATCGTGTCTGTAACAAGACCTTATAATGTAGTGATATTAAAAATAATTGAACATATTCATATAAAAATGTTAGCAAATGTGTATTCTATTTGAAGAAATACAAATAAATAAATCAACTAATAAAGTTTTGACAAGCGTCTAATTGAAAAAGTAGGTCTCGCTGAATCGACATCAGACGATTTGATGACATCATCATATATTTATATACTAGCCGTGCCTATGACTTGGTTCATGTGGGATATTCTTTTATTGAAAGTATTCTAAGTTTCTCCTTATAACAGCAGCTATCCGAAAGTGACAGTGCCTTTAAAATCGATCCAGCCGTTTCAGAGATTAGCCGGAACAAACAGACAGACACACAGCGAAAAAAAAATACTAAAAAAATTTATTACATAAGTACCGTACATTCTTTCATTTATATACATTTAAATGCTGTTAATTTGGAATTACAAACAGACACTTCAATTTTATTTATACGTACGAGTATATATATATCGTAGGACTAAGGACTAATATTAACTAATGATGTTCCCTTAAATTTCCCAAAGGACCAGACATATATTGTAAATTGAATTGGATGGACATTTTTTATCTTATTGGTAATGAAACCTCGCAGCCATGTTTTATATTGATTTATATATATAACATTAATTAGTAGATGTCATACCTAACAATCGCGTTGTACACCTGAGGCACGAGGCAGATATCCGCCATAGTTATTTGGTCACCAACACAAAAGCGACCGGCAGATTTCTTCAGCAGATCTTCAAGACTTTCCAGACCACGTGTTGTAAAGTATTTGGTAAACTCTTTGTATTTTGGCTCAGAATCGAAACGTCTCTTCAAGCCGAAGTTTTGGAGGGGTTGAATTCCGCTAACTACAGTCTATAAGAGAGAGAGAGAGAGAGAGAGAGAGAGAGAGAGAGAGAGAGAGAGAGAGAGAGAGAGAGAGAGAGAGAGAGAGAGAGAGAGAGAGAGAGAGGGAGAGAGAGGGAGAGAGAGGGAGAGAGAGGGAGAGAGAGGGAGAGAGAGGGAGAGAGGGGAGAGAGAGAGGGAGAGAGAGGGAGAGAGAGAGGGAAGGAGAGAGATATAGGGAGAGAGAGAGAGAGAGAGGGAGGGAGGGAGGGAGAGAAACAGAGAGAGAGAAAGAAAAGAGTAATTGAAAATATTATGTTTTCGTTACATTATGTTCCTTTGAATTAATTAACAATGACTTGTTTTAAAAAACACAGAGACTTATGTCTGTTTTTTCT
Source organism: Melinaea menophilus ssp. n. AW-2005 (assembly GCA_918358695.1). Taxonomy (NCBI): domain Eukaryota; kingdom Metazoa; phylum Arthropoda; class Insecta; order Lepidoptera; family Nymphalidae; genus Melinaea; species Melinaea menophilus. The sequence continues at coordinate 17,506,452 of OU911052.1, forward strand.
TATACATATATATTAAGATTACCTCACATATTTCTCTCATACGAGCTCTTAGAAGCGGTGTGTTGGGTAGAAGACTTCTCTTCGGGTGAGTATCCTCCAGGTATTGCAGGATTGCCATAGACTCCACTATCGTCTCACCGTCTGGATCAAGATTTCAATTATTAAGAGTACTAATTACTTAGTAAGTGTTATTGTCGAGGTTGGTCTTAGTTCATCTTTCACATAACTTATAATAATTAAGATAATATAATGTTTAATTTAAATAAAAGCTGTTAATGGACTAAATATTCAATTTCAAGAAACAATATTCTACACTGTGCTTCTAGAATACCATCTATTGCAAGAATACAATTTCATGTTTCATTTCATATACGTACTAACTGAAACGTGTCAACGTGAATTAATTAAAATTCCGTCAACTCCACCGCAGGACACGACCGAACTGTTAGAGAGGGCATTCATTGATTAGTTCAGTTTGGAGAGCAACTTGAAGTCATGAGATGATTCCGACCATAATGGCGGTCAATTTAGCACGCGTCAACACTTCATTTACAATCAAAAGCTACAGTTACGTATAAATAAATCTAAAATCAACTTCACTTGTTATTAGAATAATAGAAATGTCAACCCCATTCCTTAAACCTTAATAGATAGCACTTAACCCAATTAAATGGTAGACCTATTACATGGCGACATTACAACTACATGCTTTTGATCTTAACGACTTAAAGGGATTAAGGAAATTGTACATGCCTTGTAATTTGTGTGCATGTAAATATATTAAGGTATAATGTGTTATACTATTTTGGTTTGTATTTACTTTTTTGCCGGAAGTTAAAATGTCAAAATTTGTTGTTTATAAAAAAGTGAAACAATATCTTTCTTGAAGAAACATTTTGACTAGATAAGCCTATTTTTATTTGCAGAAGTATAATAGTTTTATAGTAAAAGTAAATCCAGTTGAAAAAGCATTAAATGGTCCAAAAAAAACGTTTTTTTTAAGCTACATTAATAAATAACGAAATGGAGTATTTAAAAACCTATCACAAATAAGCTGATATAAATATTTTTATCTGCGACATATATATTATTTTTATTATATCAAAAAACTGTGAAAACTTTTTGCTATTATTAAAAATCTATTACAAATAATATATATTTCCATGAAATACGCCAAGAATATAATGATACACAATTTTTATGTTAGTTTTATCCAGACAATGTCTAACATGTTGTTTGATCGTCATTCCATCTCAAGTACGTCGGTTCATATAAGACCGATGGGAATACTCTGATTACTTGAGACTTGCTCCGAAAAAATCTCATTTGTTTTACGAAACATTTCCGTCCTGCTCCAACTGCGACCTGAATACCAATCAATAAAGATTTTTCCATTACATTTATCTACCAGGATGAATTGAGTTATTGACCTCCAATTTAGTGTTGGACAGACCTTATTTGTTGCAATAGATGTTATGATTTTAGTTCATTTATACTTTATACATTTGATCGTGTATTAGAGAGATAGATTTGTTTTGATAAGGTATTGAATAAACACGATTTCAATTCTCAACTTTAACAAAATTGGATAAATATTGAGTAAGTTAGAGTTATAAGTTTCTTCAAAGACAGAAAAACACGAGTCCCGTGCTAGGCCGGTGAAAGTTGTGAAAAGTTTAAAAACTTTCTATATTTGAAAGTCTATTGTATTTTTCGATTCAAAGAAAAATAATGATCATATAATATAATTGGAAAGTCATATTTAAGTAATTGAGCGAATCGAGCGTAGCGAGCAGAGTGTTCTACTGGAGACTTCACACTCTTTGACACGAATAGGCTTGAAAATTACTTGACGGAAAATTATGAAATTTTGCAATCAAAAAACTAGTTGACAGTTTAAAAAAAATAAATTTGAAAAATGTCGTCAAAAAAAAAAAAATTAAAATTGTCATGTTAAAAAACTGATATCCCATTGAAGTCAATGGGAAACGATGAGTCAACACTGGGATCGCTTCGCTCAATATGCAAACCCTCAATTTCGACTCGCTGCGCTCGTGAAATCGTCTGTTGGCGCCCCTAGTATTAAAGTCATAAAGACATCATTAAGGATATCAAGTGACTGAACTGAACTCACATCGATCTTGAACAGTCCACACTCACACGTGAAGTGCACTCATGATGAAGACCTGTACAATGGCGTTAATTTGATCTGAACACTCATTACCATCTCAATCATGTTTGTATAATCATTAATTAACCTTGAATGCTTGATTGATCCAATTAAGTACTCATAACAGATTAGCTATTAAGATTCATTAATAATTAGATATCATTACGAGTGACAACGTCATCACTTTACGTAATAAAAACAGATTACTGGATCAAATTGAGTGACGTTTTATTTGATTATATTTATAAATATCTTGTTAACTTATTGAGCTAAGCGTAAGTGAAGCTCTTAACCGTTTGGGAGACTTTTTTTATGTTTAGTTGTCTCCAGAATGCGACGAGATAATTAGCTAAAAATTTTCTCATGTATGTTTGAGTTGAACGCGGATGTTATAGCGAAAACAGATTGAAAAAATATTTAGCCATTCAAAAGTTATCAAGAAAAGAGAGGGGCTCAGGTTAACACCCGCCGCGCACGGTTGGTGGATCCTAGTATTTATATTAGCTGATTCCCGCCCGCTTCACTGGGCACACTATTAATTTGGATGTGAAATTAGACTTCTTGCATTGACTAAATGTTTAATTCTATTTTATAATATATAATATCAGTCAGTGAATACACAGATTTCCACATCACCTATGAGATATGGTGTATCCCCAATAGGTCTACACCACGAAAATGGTTGCCATGGTAACCGTTGTCTTAGTATCTGTTGTCATGGTAACTGTGGCTATGGTAAACATTGGTATGGTAACTGTTACTATAGTAACTCTTACTTCCATCTATGTACACACTCATAACGAAACCTTTGTAGCTATAAGGCCGATTGACTTGAAATTTGTTGAATTCCGTAAAATCCGTGCTTAGTGGAAGTCTACGTCACAAAAGAAGTAACTATGTAAAATTTTAAGTTAATCGGACAGTTTGGGAGATTTAGTGATGAGTAAATGAGTGGTAAATCGCTTATATATATATATATATATAAGCGATTTATGTAAGCGATTATATATATATATATATATATATACTTTTTAACTGTATAAAGCGTTCTTATTGTTAAAACAGGCTGTCTTGGTATACTAATTAATATATATAAGGAACATAATAAAAATAGAAAACAAAAGGTTTTTTTAATAACAATAGACACTAATTGAAGTTGAATACTTTTAATCTATGGCATTGAAATGTGTACAATGGAGGACATTGTCAGAGTACAATGGAAAATTACTTTTGCATCTTCAGATATTGTGAAAGTTGCGATCTTTTAAAAGAGAGTTTAGTTCTTTATCTTAATATAATAAAAGACTTTAAAAAAAAAAAAAAACTTCAACTTACCCTACATCTGATTCAAATGATATAATCTAACAAATATCTCTAAAGTAATATCGACATATGATATATTTAACCTTCATATAATAATATTAACGTATACTTTCATATATTTTTAATTATTTTTAATTATCGTCATTATATATACGGACTTTTTGTTTATAAAATATATTATCAAAAATATTTTTAATCACAATAATATACGTATAATATTGTACTAGTCTGTTGTCCACAACAGTGCTCAGTTATTCACACAGACAGAATTTATAATGTTACATTTAAAGTAACAAACAAAATATTATAAAATATTTGTACGTTTATATGACGATTAAATGATATAACGGAATCGACATCAATTATTTTATATTTAACTTCAACAGATCAGAAAATATTTTTTAGAATACTGTTTGTTATATTTGTTATAAAGAGCTGATTATTTGGTTTTACGCTTTTTCTCATGTTTTTTATTTTCCAGAAAAAACAGTAATAACAAAAAATTCCAGTAATTGTATCTATATAATGAACGCATCTATTCGTATAAATTATTATAAAATACATTACTGTAATATTATTAAAAATCCGAATCAAACTTGATAACATCACCAAATCTGAATTCCCAATCGGTTCCTTGCGCTATTTGGAACATGCTCCAAGTATAAACAAACAAAATTCTATTGTCAAGTTAACGCAATCAAAGGCGGGATACAGAACAAAGGGAAGTTAAAGCACAGTTCTGTTGGAAATTACCCTCGGGGTATAACTAAGTTCTAATTGTTCTCACCCATGACTATTGCTGGAACTTTCTGGGAAGGGTTGATAGCTCTATATTCATCGCTGAGCTGTTTCTGTTCTCTAACAATGTCTATGGATTTTTCTTCAAAAGCAATGCCTTTAAAGTGTAACGCGGCTCGCACTCGCCAGCTGCATGATGACGCCCAAAAACCGTAAAATACCTATAGACCATTTATTTTAATTATATTATTCATTTTATAAATAATAATTGTAAAATTAATAGATATTACCACACTTTTTTTTCGTATGGCAACTTTTAAGCAATAACTGTCATTAATATTGAGGTTAGAAACTTTTTTGTTGACTTATCTTATAACATTGTAGTCCAAACTTATTTGTTCGTATTTTGTTTTAAAGTCAATGTTCTAGTAGTATTTGTACTATGACAGCATTTTTTAATTTAATTTTATAATGAATAATTAACAAAATATTCAAAGAATGTAATATATGTAAGTACTCACCGCCATTGAAAGATATAATTGTTATAATATTATTGCAAGTTCAGAGTTATCATAAATATAATGTAAACAAAAGTTATCACTCGATCTTTAACTTAAACATGTAGTGTTGTAACTTTTTAGAGTACCAACGTTGACAAAACAATTTCGATGCGATGTCTTGATTATCATATTATACATATTGTTTTAGTTTTTCTTACCTAGATGGCGCTGTTTGTAGTAATGGCGGGCATCAAATTAAGTGATACATAATAAAACAAAGTTGATATTCATGGTGTTTATTTACATGTATGACTACTATCGCTAAGTTTGTTATATAATGTCATTATTATTATAAACTTCAATACATATTTAGAACAAGTTATTCACGATATAGTTTACTAGGAAAGCTTTATATTTTCGTTATATTATTAATAAAATATTATCATTCAGTAGCAAATAAATTATAAATATTAAGCTATAAGTGGATAAGAATACATAAAGTTAAATACATTTTGACAACTACTATTGCCTATATTGTTTAATTTATTATGCATATTGGTACGAGATATACATATAAAACTTTTACACCCACTTTTTTCATAATGGTTACATGTGCGGGTAATTTCCATATTTTATTATTAAATGGTGAATAAAATTATAAAAAGCAACATTTGAAATCAACACTTATAAATATTGGTCACATTATTGTTCTATTCAGCTTCTTACCGATGCCTACTTGTTAAAAATATATAACATAAATAATAAAAAAACAATTGTTACAATATTTTAACGACTACATATGATTATTGAGAAAGCTATGCAATCGTTATGTCAGTACGAGGTCAGAGTTTCAGTTATGTTATTCTTTTGGAATATGTTAACCATAGTGTGTTTTTTATCCCCATCGTAACGGTGAGCCGGGGGGTCGTAAGAATGTAGCTCTGGTTTCCGCAGTGAGAGCGCTGCCTCCATCTTCTGGAAGACCGTAAAAGGCGTACATATGTCTCCGATGTTGGAGCTCGTGGCCCCTGTGAGAAAGACTTTGCAGACGACTCCATAAAGAAAATATTCGTTTCTTGATGGATTTGTTTTCATTTGATGACTTTTCTGAAAGTAGGAATAAAGTTTATAGAATGAAGTGATAGTAATCTCCACAATTTACTTATTTGTGGGACACGTTTTAAAATTAAACACTTTTCGAGTACTATAAAGGTATTTATTTGTAGCTAGTATTATTGTTATTTTGTTCTTATCTATTAAAATCCATTCAAAGAATACCTAAATCTAATATTTTACATAGATAATGATTGTTTTTTTTTAAATGAACTACGGAATATGCTGACATACGTGTTTCTGTTACTTATTATAAATTACCTGTAAGTTGAGGCAGTTCTCTAGACTGTTCCTTCCTTTTCACTTTGACAATAGATGCAAGTTCGTTAGGATTAAATATTTGATTATCTCCCAAAATTTCAACGTCATCTTGTTTGCTGCCATCTAGATCTAGTGGTACATTGGTATTTAGATATTTGTTTAAATTTGCCTGGTTAATGTTATCCGTTAAGTAAGCTAAACGTATCTTAAAGATAAACAGAGGGCCGTCTATAATGCCCGAGTCGTATCCCTCCAGCACGTCGTCTCGAGTGTCCCGATTAAACCCACCTCTTGAACCCTTGTCCGTTATTTCTGAGTCTATCTTATCCAATAGATCTTTCTCGAACTGTTTATAATAAATGTTTTTATTAAGTCGATCGAGTTGTCTTGGATAATTGTGCCATTGTTCTTTACGAAAGCCTTCGCTGTTATAATCGTCATCAGCATCAAGATCCTCCAAAACCGCTCGGAGTTGATTATTATCATTGTCGAATATTTTCAGTCGCGATATTTGGGATTTTTTTGGCAAATTATCCTTTGGTGTTCCGATAAATACTTTATAAAAAATGTTCGGGTTGACTTTATGTTTGTTATTGAAAGTGTTGTCTGCTCTGGTGTTTTGGTCTTCTAGTAGCGGTTCTGTTTCCAATTTGTTTATCGTCAATATTGGAAGTACGTTGCTTGATGATAGACTAATTGTTGTAAGCAGAACTACTGGAACCAGAGAGGGACGCATCTGAAACAATTTAATTTTATTATATAAAAAATAAAAAAAGTCAGATTTCTGCTTAACCTATAAAAACTGTACTACAAAATTAAGCAGAAACTTGTATATAAGAAACGAAGCAAATATAAACAGTTTCCTCAAATAATGACAAAAGTTAAAGAAATTATAAAGTCGACTTCTTGAAGCCGCAAAAGCGACGGCTGAAAATGGGAACTCGCTGAAGATTATTGATGGATTGAAGGTTCATTACTGGTGGAGGTGTCTGTCACTCAAGATACCGGAATACAAATTCACAGAATGTAATTAAAGTTCACAGAATATGAAAAAATATTTACCACTTAATTACTATTAATTACTGAATTTCATTGTTATATTTTCAATTGTTTAAATTAAGATTAATTTAATTACTTTGTAATTATTACTTGGTGAAAGTAAATAATAGCTTTAGGTCGAAGCTTGATAAGCCTTTGAAAATATAACTGGTTATAATTTTTTTTCTTTTTAAAAGTTTGCTTATTTCCTTTTCAAATCTTTTATGTATGCCTGTAAGTATGTTTACAACAGCTAGGAATAATGCCTAAAAATAAGTTTTTATACATTGCCTAAAGGAACATTATATAATTATATAATATAAAATCTCACAATTATTATATAGGTGTTTAGTACAATGTTGCCGTTAAGTTTTAGAAGACATTTTAGTTTAAATTATGATAAGTCTGTTCATTTATTGCTTATACATAGAAATATATTTTATATTTTATAATATTGTATTATTCTGTACTATACTCCACTAAACTGTACTGTACTGTACTGTACTGTACTGTACTGTACTGTACTGTACTGTACTGTACTGTACTCTGCTGTACTGCTTCACTATATTGTACATTTTGGTGTAGTGGTTAATATACTTCGACTGAAAAGCTAAAGGTCGCGAGTTCGATGGTCCAGTTCGATAGCTATTTGTGTGCAGTGTTCTGTCTGTCTGTACTTTGTTGATCCAAATAAAGCTGATTCTCTAGTGTTTATTTTTTTTTATTTAAAAGAGCGTCCATTTTTGTGCAAAGTATTAAATTGCCCAGTAAGTAGGTAACTTCAGTCCTCTTCATCAAATTTGTGACGTCGCTGAAGTAAATGTCTTTTATCTCAGTTTATTACACTTAAAATGTCTTGACACTTTAAAAGACCGAACTCGATTTTAAAAGGTACAGAAATAATTTGTAAGAAATGTTTTCTGAAAATTCTTTACATTTTTATAATTATTCTGTTTTTAAAAGTATATCATGTTTACGTTGTTTTTATCGTATAAAAAAGTTCAATTGGAGGGCTACCAGTGTTTACTTCTCTCTTGAAAGAATCTATAATATGTTTCAACATGCTAATTTTAATATTAGAGTAACTTGTAATACCTATCTGAAATATCGAATATAAAGATATGGAGACCAGTTTTACTATTATTATTACTACTATTATTATTATTTTAAATATTGTGGATAAAATAATATGTATAATAGTGCCTGTTGTTCAGTTCACCTTCAAAACTTAAAAATTTACCTTCAGAATTCCTTTAAAGTAAATATTATTAATATTTTTAATAAAATACACTCATGTTATTGAAAATAGTAGAAAAATACACCCCATGTTCGTGTAATGAAATGAAATTACAGCGAAACAAAGAGACAAGTTTTACCAAAATAGTAATTCTTAATTAAATTACATTGTTATACAAAATACACCATTACCGGGCTTTGTAATTTTATTTGTAATATCATAACGATACTGAAAAGAATTACGAAATATTCGTTACAATGGGGTTTTGTTATATAGAGGTAAAGTTTCTTCATTCGTTCGTCCGTAATATTTTCTATTAATATTTTTCAAATTTGTTTACAGTTCTTAAAGATTAAAAAAAATTAAAGTTACATGTAATTTATATAACAATAGTTTCGCCGTAAATTTCTTTCTGTTTCAGTTTCTAAGAAACATTATCACGAACGGAGTCGGGGGAACATGTAGTTATATATTATGTTTAATTAAACTTATTTACCATTTCCAAAGTTGGAACGTCACAATTCAGCCAATGTTTAATCTTGGGGCTGTATAAGGTTGAGTAATTGACATTTTCTGTTTATTTTGGACGAAATGAGTATACTTTATGAACTGATATTGGGTTTGTGCTGAGATTAATCGCTTATTGACTAAACGGTCACTAATCTACCATTGAAAATACATATTTTACTGCAGTGACGTCTGCAATTTCGCATCTAATATCGATTTTCTACTTCGTATAATAATTTCCTACATTATATATTTTCACTACACAGGATGAACAAAGCAAGAAGCTAGATGAGATCGAATTTAGATTTTTAGACTGTTTAAAGTTTTCTTGGTCTTCAGAACAAAATATTTTATTTAATTACTTACTTAATAATTAAATAAAGTATGTTATATTGCAATAACATATTTTAGTTTATAATGTCACTAGATTATCTATTTTATTCACATTTTTTTAACTTTTGTATTATATAACTTCAGTTAAATCTCAAAAAATGACTTAAAGTACATTATTGATACAGTTTATGTTATACCTAAACCTAATTAAAATTAAATCATAACTTCTTTTATTCTTTCGTACTCGGTTAAAAACTGGTTACTTGTTTAAAGTTTTCGTTTCGTTTCGTTTGGTGCCAAGAAATGTGTTGGTTGTTAAAAGCAGGCGGTGTCGGTAATAAATGGCAGTCCTCGTAATTTTAAAAGAGTCCCAATAAAAAGAATCAATTTGTCTGCACCGTGACGGCGTCGCGCGAGTACGAGTACAATATGTTATATTTTAGACCCTCGTAAAGAAGGTTGTTCTGCTGATAGCCTTCTTGTGTTTTACAACCTTCAACGAACACTGGAGTTTTTGGTTTATTCTCTACAATTTTATCTACACGTATCGGAAATCAGGCAAAATCTTAACATTTTTTTACAAGATTTATACGGATTATATATTTCTGATTGTCTGTTTGATCGTAGAAAAAATATTATACAGATTCTGAAAACATTTTGTAAATTGTTAGCTTATTATCTATATCATAATATACGATGCTTCTTAATGCGGATAGATATTTGATTTTCAGAATAATTGGTTTGAGAAATAATTAAAATTATCTAAATAATGTGTACCAAATTTGTATGTAAGTGATAGCTTATTTGAAGACCAGGTGAAGTTGCTGGCAACAACTAGTATGAGACAAAAAGAAAACATTTATTCTGCTTCCGAAATATTTGCAACGCAGTAAAACATTTTTTATAGTATTTATGTTATATACAGAGAGGCTTCCTTTTATGTGACGACAATGGCGTGGAATAAATGCACTAGTTTTTAAAACTCACTGAACATTTATTATTTCTGAAAGGAAATAGTGAAGTTATATTTTATTAAAAATATAAATGTACTACATCTAGAACTTCAGTTATATTGATAATAATTTTAATGATAAATCATTTATTATATATAATTATTGTATATATATAATATAATAAGTTTTGGAATTATTATAAAGACGACATGGTATTGTCTTTAAAAATATATTCAAATTCACGTTTCCAATTTTACGTTTTGAGGCTGTTTAATATTTATTCAATGATTAAGAAAAGTTTAATTGAAAAATGAGAACTTAATTCTTATTCTTTAATAAGATAAAGAAAGTTATTGTACATAATGATAAAAGAAAGTGTAAGAATTTTTCAAATATTTGTTGAAATTAAATTTCAATAACATTTTCGGTACAATGCCTGAAAATGGTAATGTGTACTACACACATGTAGTGTAGTAATAGTATTGACAGACTTAAATCTCTCTGGTTATATATATATATAGCTGCTCAAGACTTCGTTCGAACGGAATATGTTTTTTTAAATAATTTAAATAAAAAGTATTCTAAGATATAACATTAGCTATCTACAAGTGAAAGTTTTGTTAAAATTAGTCTAGCCGTTTCAGAAATTAACCGGGACAAAGACAGGCAGCCAGACAGAGAAATATAAAAATATATATATATATATATATATAAATATATATATCGTAGGTACCATATATACATTTAATTCAAAACTACTAATTTGGAGTTATTTTTGAAAAAACACAAAACAATATTTTCCAATACTAGAATAAAGTAAATTATCCTTTGAAAATTTACACTGAAATTAAAAATATAAATACATATATAAATCCTTTTAAAGTGCTCGTGTTCATTATATATAAACGAAAAGTGTGTTCTGACGTCACAAGCACAAAGTAAAAATTGAATTCAATTTTCACACATCACATACATGAAAGAGATGGGTATTGTTATATCCTGCTCAAAAATCGGTCTGCTTCATAGTAGGTGTACGAATATTATTTTAAGAGTGAGAGATGAGTATATTTGGAAAGATTAGTATGAAATAAGTTTGATATTGTCTATAAACAGGTCGCATGTTCGAGGCCAGTCATGGTGATATTTTTTAATTTTATTGTGTTTTCAAATTAAATAAATTTTGTCTGTCGTGAAAAATGAAAAGGAATATGCAATATCAAATCTAAAAAAATCATTATCATTATAGGTAAATTATTAAAACTCTTAGAAACATTGTAAGCTTAAAACAAATACTATCAAAGTGTTTAAAAAGACAGAAAAATGGCGTATAATATTCGATGGTAATTTAATATTTCTAAATAGAGGTCGTTTAACCTCGGATGGCATCACCACATACAAAGGCTTCTTTTCATTATGGCTTAGGTTAGTAAACGAGCAGGTGATGGTAAGTGGTGCTTTCGCCCATATATAGATGCAAATCAGTCGCCACCCTTGAGAAATGGGCTAAGTGAAGTACATTAGGCTAGGTAGGGCGAGTATATGAGCTTCCGGCTGTTTCACTGACTATACGAAACCTAGCTACGACAGAGTGTTAAGTTATCAGCGAAATAAGCATATCTCCACTATTAGTCTATTTAAATTTATTTAAAAACCTACATATAAATAAAATTGAAGTGTCTGTTTGTAATTCCAATTTAATAGCTTTTCACTACAGGTCTATGAAAGTATATACAGTAATTACATAACAACATTTTTTTTTAAATTTTTATCCATCTGTCTTTCTGTTTGAACCGGCTAATCTGAAACTTTTGGACCGATTTAACTGGGCTTTCACTGGCGAATAGTTGATAATATAAGAAGTATCTTTTAATTTAAAAAATATATCCGTGCGGACAAACTCGTGGGCACAGCTAGTTTAATCATAAAAGTAGAGACACTAAACATCAACTGTAGTTTCCAGTAGTATTAATAAACGACAGAATTTTTACTTATACTGTGGTCCATCTCCCTTCGGACTACTTTATCGGATAATATTTCAGAATCATATTAAAAAATAATAAATTAATTCGTTGTCATATAACAAAATGTATGTCTTTTATAATATTATAATTAAGAAGGCACGCAGACCGGGCCTACATCCTCTAGAGTGAGTCAATGTTTATTTTACCTTCGCCTTCGGATTTAACATCACTGCAAATATTTATCTTCGTTAATTATATTATTAAACAAACACTAGCTTCATTCGACGGTTTTATTCGTCTCTGTATCAACATTAAAAAACGTATTAATTTAAATTTTTTACCTAAACATTTTTCTAAGATTTTCACCATTATAAACATACGTGAATTAAATCCCTAGAACAGTTTATTTACCATAGTTGTTGTAACATTTATTTCAAAAACTGATATATATTTTTTAATTTAAATATATATCAGTAATTAAAATCATTTTAGTTAAAACTATTATAATTCATGTATCATGTCAAGTTATAAGAAATAAAAAAAAATATAAAGAAGGCGCTTTGGTAATTTTTACAAAAAATCAATTTAGAAACAATATATTTTTTAAATCTATACTTATTATAAAATAGTAAAGAGGCAAAATATGTAAAAAATAAATAAAAAGCTATTTTTCTAAACGCACGATATACCAAAAAAGTTTGTGTATTCATTCGCAAATCAGACAAAAAAATACTTGACAGATTTTGATGATATTTTGTTATTGCTCTTTATTTTTTTTACGGAATTAAAGGAGTACGAGATTTTATTTATTATTTTGTCATCTAGGTCGGACTTACTCCTGTACTCAAAACAACTAAGGTGCGTTATACTTGTGGAGCTTACTTTACCCCGGGAAACAAACATACCCAAAGATCATACATTTAAGCTTAACATGTATTACGAACTGATCAGCATTAAATTTATAGTTAATTTGTATGCTGCAGAAGTAGAAATGAGAGGTATAGTAGCGAAATCTCTATACATACTTAAGGATCTCGGCTTTTCTGGAACTATTATCGGTTTATTTCTAGAACCTATTTCTAGTAGGTTCTTATGATATTTCGTTAGATAGGAAGAGGAGCGTAGATAGTGAAGGTGAGCGTGTATGCGCATAGTAAAGGGGCCCCTTAAGCCTACACCTACGTCGCAAGTCCCAGGCATTGTTTGCACTCCTTTCCTAGAAACGCTATGGATCCGGCACCCGCACGGTGAATCCATGGAGTGCTAAGAAGCTTCGTCTCTGTCTTATATAGTATATGTAGTTCTCGTTTTTTTTAAACGTAATTTATATATTTAATTGATAAAATTTTGGATTCAAAAAAGCTTTGTAAATACAAAATACTTATTACGCAAAGAATAAATATTTTTAGTGTGCGCTTTTTCATTCTTATATTTTATAAAGCATTCATTAAAATTATTATTAAAGGACAATTTTCTTTAACATTAAATGCCTAAATTCTACATATAAATCCATTGGTTTACTTCGCAATAACCATAGAATCAATAAAGTTAAATACCACATTAGGCAGGCTTTGGCTTTAACGCTTTTAGCTCAGCGTTAACGAATCACTGACTCAGAACATATCTTAATGGGTATGTTTTCATTTTCAATAATTTATATATTATAATATTTGATACATCATAATATCTCAAAATGTTGTCTAGTATCTGATTTTGAAGGTGGCAACTTTGGTTAAACATTCACTATATGTTTTTATATATGGATATAATATATATTATATATAGAGAGAAATATCAAACGATACTCACGTATGTTTATCCATCCTGAATAATTCGTTTTCCTGTAATAGTATATTTCCTTTATAGTGAGTAACGCACACGAGCGCGAAAGATATAATAAGCTATGGGATTTTATTCATGTGTGTGTAAACGTATGTGGAGTTATAACCACTATCAGAGTTAGTATTAAATGAAGCCCAAATTATAACACAGTGTAATACCACCCCTAGATGCATCTTGTAATATTAATACGTTTTTTACTGGTTAGTTGAAAGTATATCTTAATGTAATACTCTCTCTAGATGCTTTGTTATACTATATTTAAGAATGCTGTGTTTAAGTTTGCTTGTAAAGGTGTAGTATATATAAAGAAGGTAAGTCTGCTGATCATTATTTGACGTAAATAGAACGATAGTGAACACACACACACACACACACACACACACACAGTGTTTAAACGAGCGACTAACAGGTTAAGCACTGACCTGATTTTTATATACATAGCAATTTCTGTGAACCTATTGTTAAAGTAAATTTAATATTAGACACGTTTTATTAAAAATATAATACAAATGTAATTAAATACACCTTTGTATAAAGTAATGTAAGTAGGAACTTAAAATGACTTATTTTGTTACTGATTTAACAATTTATCCAAATAAGAATATTTTCGACTATTAAGACATTGCAAAATTCATTATATATATTGTTAAATTGTCAAAAATATATGTCCTACAATAAGTAAATATTTTTTTGTGCTTTGGAAGTATGTACATAAAGACGTGTAAAAACATTTAATACAACGAATTGAGTGTCATAAGCCACAGAACAAAACGTTGGTATGCTCTATTTACAACATGAACATATTTTTGTTACTGTGTCTTTATGAATAGTAACATAAGAACGAAATATAGTACGTGTGTTTGTAAAAGTCTCTTTACATTGGCACAGTTCCGACGTGCCATAATGCTTACTGGAGTGGAACGATTCAGATCTTAAGCATAAGCTATTTTTATAAGCATACAGACATATTACTTAAACCAACTTAGATAATATATATTCTACAACATTAAAATACACACAATTTTTGAAAGCCTCAAAACCACGTACACCAAAGAGATTCGATAGCTTTAAAGTGTTACGCATGAGATACTCTTAATCGTATAAGCCGAGTATAATCAAAGTATAAAACGACTTCACCCACACATCAATATAATAACACACAGACATGATTAATTAAATATAAAAAGAAATATAAATATGTTTTGAAACACATAAATCTTTTGTACCGAAATGTGACGTTTAGAACAGTTAATCTTTTGGACAAACAAGGTGTTGTTTACGAGTAAGGAACGACTGTGATCAATTACTTTGGACCATAGTGTCTGTACACTATTGTCCAAAGAAATGGAACTGTGTTCCTTTTATAACCTTGTTGGGTTAATTTACTAAAAATGTAAAACGTTCTTTATATACGACTTAGTTATGAATCTAGTAAACAGGTAAAAATAAAAAATATGTTTTACCTAGTATCATATAAGTGTTCAAAATAATATGACGATAATAAGTCGCAAATATATATATTTTTATGATAGAAGACGGCAACCGAGCTTGCGGGTTACCGATGATATGTAATCACCTCCGCCCATGAATTCTTGCAAAATCCGAGGATTCACAAAAGCGCTGCCGGCTTTGTCCGTAGGGTATACGCCTTTTTTGTAGGTACCCATGTCGTGTCGATTTGGAAATACCGCCTAAGGGAACTCGTTCCACATTCGAGTAGTACATGGAAGAAGACTCCTTGAAAACCCTATAGGGAAAGACGGCCACGCATCTATTGGAGGCGTTGACGTGCTGTGCGGTGATAAAATTCGGTGGCAGGCATTAGATCGAATAGCACTTGGGAATATTCCCCGTTGTAAATTCGGTAGAAGACACACAGAGAAGCCGCGTCTCTACGCAATACCAAAGAGTCCAGTCGTTAGCAGAGTATCGAGTCCCCGACAATCCGAACGGATCTTCATTATACTCGGTCAAAAGGTAGAAGCTGATATTGGGGTGATCCGGAACAGAAATGAGAACAGTACTTTAGGTGTGGCCGGACTTGAGGCTTATAGAGCGCAAGTTTTTGGCCAGGTCTGAAATACTGTATCGCTCTATTGATCACTCCCAATTTCATCGAGGCCAACTTGGCCTTCCACTCCAGATGACCACAAAACTGACAATCGCTCGAAATATCGAGGCCCAGTACTTGGCTAGACATTGTTTATTGTATATTGTAAGAGTACTCTCGAAGAGTGGTGATACGATAGTTTTCGGGTTTTCTTAGTGGTAAACGCGCAAAACTTGTATCTTTTGGGAATTAAACTGAATGCAGTTAAGTTTACCCCTTCCTTCCTGAGATCATCCGCAGGAAGGTTCTTATATAAGACACAAGTTTCTTTTGGTACTCGTCAACGTTTGCCTGAGATAGTCCTGCACGGCTGGAATATACCCCATCCCTGGTGTCCCTGGTGCTGTCATCCGCATAAGAATGTACATTGGAAATATCCAACATATCATTGATGTGCACGTGGACTAGACTTGAGGATAGCACGGAGCCTGGGATACACCAGCATTCACGGGCTAGAGATCAGATCAAAATCCGTCGGCAGCGACTTGTGTGCTCCCCTTGTGCCTTACATGATCGAAGGCTTTTGCCATATGCAGACAAACTACCAGACCCTCTCCCTTGCTTTCAATAACCGCTGTCCGAGGTGCATAAGATATAATAGAACCACCAGCCGATCTATCATAGCGAAAGCCAAATTGGTGTTCACCATTATTTTGGAGAGAAGAGAGGTAATGACCATAGGTCTGTAGTTAGCTGGGTCCAAGCTATCACCTTTTTTGGGGATCGGACTTTCAGACCTGGACTACGCCTTTAAAGTAAAAGTACCGAAATAGACGCGTTAGCACTGGAGTCAATTCCTGTTTATAGCACCCATGGAGAAATGCCATCCGGCTCACTGGACTTATGAACGTCCAAGGACAATAAACGAGAACATAAATAAAATAGAGACTGCCGGATATTTTCTTTTGGCGAAAAATTATTTCTGGCATTAAGCTCTGACACCAAGGAATGGTAGGCGGTACTTTCCCTTGGTCGGCCAAAGTCGAGATTAAGACAAAAAGAGTGCCCAAAAGATCGGCTTTTGCTTTCGTCGTGTGGGCCTGGGATTAATTCCCCACGTGCAATGGCGGTAAGGACAGCTGGCAAAAGTTTTCCAGAGTGGCTTTAAGCCTCCAAAATTTGCGAATTCCATGCCTGGCCAGGCCAGGGTGCCTTGCCAGTTGATCCCCAATTTAGACGACATGCATGAACGTTGTTCTAGTGATTTGCAGTTTGAAGAATCTGGAGGTACGGTTATGTTTTTTCTTCTGAACTTGAGAGTTCAGATCCTTAATTACTAACGCATTAACTGAAGTTTGATACGCCTGCCGTTTTCCAGCAGCTGCAGTTCTGATAGACGCATCGCAGCACAGTCACTGGGACCATTGGAAGGGAAATAAACCGGCCTCTATAGGTAGGATGCAATGATCCATCCCAATCCGCGGACTTATAGTGCCAAACGGGTCGGGTCATAGGTCTTGTGCGAGCCGGACGTTGAATGGGCACTTCATTCCGTACCAGATAGTTATAAGAAAATATAAAAAGCGATACTTTGCCCGCCCCAGATACAGATATAGAGAATTATTCCTCTGATTTTGCTCAGGAAGGGATTTTCCGGTTTCGCCAAAGCTGTTACCCTCTTGGGGTATGCTTTTTCGTGGCATTGCTACCATGTTTGGCGGCGGGGAAGAGTTGTGCTTCTGGATTCTCTCATTTACCGACGGAACATAACAAATAATTTGGTTATATTACGTCGATCTTCTGTAAGAGCGTAGTCCTTTCCCGGTCGAGCCAGCCCAATACGAGCTGCAGTCAAATAACTACAGCTGGGCTCTACCACCTAAAATTTTTATATTCAATAATTGTCATTTGCATAAGACGTTTTAAATAAACTATAATTATAATGTATTACTTATTCTTAGTAATTTATGAAGACTGATCAAAGAAATACACTTTTCATTTTGAAATGTTTCTATATTATAATTTTAATGAATTTTTTTTTACTTCATATATTTTAGAGATATCGACAGATTTAAGAGGGAATTCTATAACATGTAACATTTCGAGAAAAGCAGGGTGGTGTAGGTTAAGTAGCATATTTGAAAATAGGTCATCATCAACTTAACTGTAACACTTTTTTCAAACTCTCTAATGTAGAAAAACATTTTAAAACGATTAAATAACTCCCCGTGTTTGTAACAGATTGTAACAATACACATTGGATATAAACGTTTATTCCTGTCACGTTCGATGGAAATGATAAAATCCTTAATAGTGTTTTTGTTTGATTTTCACGATCTCTTAATTGATGCTGTAAAAGCTGTAACCACTTAGTACAGATTGAGAATGGGAATAATCAAAGGGAAATGTTATTTTACGGACCAACTGTGTTATAGGTATAACTGTTTTATTTTAGGACTTGTGGTTTGTTTAACTTTATTAATTTATATAATTCATATCATTTTTAAATAATAGTGCTAGAGATCAGACTATGAGACTAAAAGATTTAGGCACTAAAATAAATATTAACAAGTCAGTTAAAAAAACTGTTATCTATCTAATAATTAATATAATATTAAACCAAAATAACAGTCAGATTGAATTTTCTGTATATTTTACTTATTGGAAGCAGGAAGAAGATAACTAACAGCTAACTACTCATATTCCACTCATGTACAACTAACAAAAGATATAATGAGATATTACATTTGTCTAACTTAACGAGTACTTGGAACTTCGCTGCTCCTTCAACTAACTAACTTTGTACTGTATCCGACAAACAGATAAGCGTCCCTGAGTAATTATACGTAGGAGGCGACAATTATAGGCGCTAACTTAATGTACAATAGGTTACTTTGTTTGTTTAAGGTAACTAGTTCTTAAACTTCAAGTGTGTGTTTCTCTCAATTCAATTTCCAAGAACAAACCGCGCTAGCCAATCGAAACTTAATTTTAACCGAGTTATGATGTTAAACGGTTATCTTTACAAGAAGTCAAAAGAATTTAAGTTTTTATTCTTTCTTTTCCATTGTGATATTCTGAGGTAATTCAAAGTCATCAATCATGTCTAACATGTTCGTTTAATCGACACATTTTCCTGGATTCTGTGATAAAGACCACAATTCGAATTTCAGCTTTAATCAAAATTTCCCCACCACATGGTAACTAGTTTTAAAATGTGTTTCTAAAACGTTGTATAAAATATTTATTTAAGGCAATTTTTTTATTATATTAGATCTATAAAAAATGTTAGCATAAAAATAAAATAAAGATTTATTTGACAAATAAAAACCGGCCAAGTGAGTGTCGGGCTACAAGCTTTATATATCATGCTATATGTTTTATAGACTTATTTAACGATGTACGACATCATGGAGTACAAATACAACAATACTATACTTATAAAGAAGCTACCCTATGACAATTAGTTTTATTCTTCCACTGTCACGGTTTGGCTAATATGTTTATTCATGCCGAATTACAGCTCTCTGGCACTAAGAGTAAAAGAGGTAGGCTACAGACAGACGGACGGACATGACACATCTTTAACCTATATTGGTTTACGGAACCCTAAAAAGCTGGCACTTAAAGAAACAATTTTATTCAACCAAAACTTACCTGAAGTCATGCAAAGTTACGATAGAAAAAACAATGTGAATTACTATAAAAAATAATAATCAATAATATTTTTCTCACATAACAGTTCAAAAATATATGTTATAAATGTAAACCTAATGGAGAACCGTGTTAGGTTAGGTGTTATGTGATATCACTTCGGTGCTTTGAAGGATTGGGTGAGACCTTTTAGTTAAAATAATTCAATACACCACCCATTTGATCCCACATTCCACCATCAGGACCATTTCTGTTTTATATCATTATTGACTTTACTGTGGTTTTATCTATGTCATCTTTATAGAATAGTGAGGACTTAATAGAAGTTATTTTAGGTTGTATTTTAAAGATGTAATAAAATTAATCATCAGTAAACAGTCGGCCATATAAATTTACTACATTTACTGCAGATTTTTTTTTATAAATCTATAGAAAGCATTAGAATTATTCTACGTTAAAAGTTTAATTTGAGGATTAAAAAGCAACTAAAACGGAGAAGTATTCACAAAACTGCATGATTTTTAATACATTAGTTTAAAAGTCATATAGTATTAGAATTAACTTTAAAACAAAGTAAAGTTAGTTGAATGTGACATTTCATCTCCTGTAATATAATTCTACGCATAAATACCAAGGTATTTGCATAATTATGAATAAATTTTAATTTTCTACTAAGTATGAATATAAAATGTTTAATAAATAGATTTGGGTAACACAGTTTATAAGTCAACCCTTGTAATGGCTTCACACATACAAAGTCATTTCGCTGAAGAGATGAGATAAGTAATGTATTTACTGTACTGTGTTTGTGGATTATGTAAAGGAAAATAGCAGTTAATTTTAATACAAACTGTATTCGTAATAAGTTATTTACTAATAGTGTTATTTTAAGTGTCTGTTAAAAGAATTTGAAACACCAAAATAATTATTTTTTCAGTCGAATTCACTTAATAAATACGAGACAGATTTTTTTAGCGGTCCCTAAATATACTAAAAAGCTTCTGGGAAGAATGCTCAATATGTTTTCGCTCCGAAAAAGTATAAATAATACCACAATACAGCAACCACAATTACAATTTCCAACCCATGAATTTTATCAATAAAAATCACTTTAACGTAGAAATAGCTTCAATTTAACATTTCCAATATTATATTGTTATATTTTTACAAATAAATAAAGACTTCATTGAATACAAATTTTATTCTCTTTAGAAGTTTATTCAAGGTCTTTTTAGTTCGATAGATTTCAAATAGTTGATTTTTTAACATAATATTAGCTTTGATATCTCACACAGAAGAAAATGTTGCTATGCTTTTTGCATGGACATAAGTGTTGGTAGCACGTGGCTTAAAGAAAACAGGTATTATATTATATTTAAGAGGGTGTATGTATAAAATCAAAGATTAAAGAATTCTATAAATAAACATATTATTCTTTAAAGCAAATGTTATTTACAACTTTTAATTGTTTTAACGAAATTTTAGTTAACGAACTTTGCAAATTTAAAATTTGTAATTTTATGTTCCTTTCAAGCGTTATTGGAGTTTAACTCGACTCAACTTTAGTTTACTTTAGCGGTTGATTGATTTAACAAAGAACAATTAATAATAAATATTTATTGTGTCAAATTATTCCAAGTGTTTTATTATTTGCATTGCTTCGTGGTTTTTGATATCGCTTAGAAGTTAGTAGACGGCGTAAATCATAATTTTAATAAAGATTTACTATAAAATTATTACAAACGATTATATAGTATAGATAACTATTTAATCATCATCATATATCGATAGAAATTTAGGTAAACATACTTTTCTATACCTACATTAATTGAGCTGAGTGTAAGGGAAGCTCTTAACCGTTTGGGAGACATTGTTTTGTGTTTAGTTGTCTCCGGAATGCGACGAGATAATTAGCTAAAAAATTTCTCATGTATGTTTGAGCGGAACGCGGATGTTATAGCGATAACAGATTGAAAAAAATGTTAAGCCATTCAAAAAATATCAAGAAAAGAAGAAAGGAGAGGGGCTCAGCTCAACACCCGCCGCGCACGGCTGGCGGATCCTAGTATATTATTTATACAATAACTTTAACAATGCAAATTAAAAAGGTAGGAGTAGTGAAATATCATAGGAACAAAAAAAACGTCAATGTTTGTGAAGAACGTAGCGTTTCTTTTTGCTTATTTTTACATCATACAGTTAGATAATTCAGTCTTAATTCTTGTACTGTAAACACCTGCAAATATCGTAATATTGCATAATTTATGTAAACGTGATAAACTATTTTTAATAGAAAACGACGTGTTGTGTATGTTTTTATCCAGTTTTAGAACATTATTAAAAAATCATGAGATAGGATCATGTTATTAAGTTATGTCTGACGTTGACGCGGGTCAGGTAATGTCAGACCAATGTGGTACAGATGATATCACAACAATTGTCTGAAGAGTGACTCTTGAGAGTTAATTGTGTCTCTATATCCAAATATTACAGGTTTTTTAAGTTTTACGTATGCCATATACAACTATTATATTTATGATAACATCGTTAAAAATAGTGTAAATGCGAATACCGTCAGTATTTGACATCACCGAGAGGAATTGAAGACTGTAATAAAAAGAAAGCCAAACAACGTCACACCGTTCCTTTGATGTTAACTTAACGAAGTGTAAAGACAGACACCAAGTTTATAATAATGTAATAATGTACACAATATAATAATGTATACAAGAATTGATCAATTAAAGGTAAAATAAATTTTTATTAATGTGTTTTGAAACACATAAATCTTTTGTACCGAAATATGACGTTTGGAACAGTTAATCTTTTGGACAAACAAGGTGTTGTTTACGAGTAAGGAACGAGTGTGATCAATTACTTTGGACAATAGTGTTCAGTTGCTTTTATTACCTTGTTGGGTTAATTTACTGAAAATGTGAAACGTTCTTTATATACGATTTAGTTATGAATCTAGTACACAGGTAACAATAGTAAATACGTTATTCTTTGTGTCATATAATTGAGCTGAGCGTAAACGAAGCTCTTAACCGTTTGGGAAACTTCTTTTTGAAGCAACATCCCATAGAAACTACAGAAGAGATTTGAATGAAAATTGACATATTTGTAGAGCTTGAGAATGGGCATGTTTAAAAAAAAACAGAATTAAAATATCTCAGTCTTTTCAGAAATAATGGTCGACAAACTGTTTCTCCCATAGAATTAACGTTATCAGAACCTCCGCGCTTGCCGGTCGTCAACCTAGAAATACGCTTTTAAGCATCAACACATAAAAAGTACTAGATAATATTAAATGAGGATCATAAGTATTATATATGTACTTATCCTTGAGAATCGGAATAATCAAAGGGAAATGTTATTTTACGGACCAACTGTGTTATAGGTATAACTGTTTTATTTTAGGACTTGTGGTTTGTTTAACTTTATTAATTTATATAATTCATATCATTTTTAAATAATGGTGCTAGAGATCAGACTATGAGACTAAAAGATTTAGGCACTAAAATAAATATTAACAAGTCAGTTAAAAAAACTGTTATCTATCTAATAATTAATACAATATTAAACCAAAATAACAGTCTGATTGAATTTTCTGTATATTTTACTTATTGGAAGCAGGAAGAAGATAACTAACAGCTAACTACTCATATTCCACTCATGTACAACTAACAAAAGATATAATGAGATGTTACATTTGTCTAACTTAACGAGTACTTGGAACTTCGCTGCTCCTTCAACTCAGTAACTTTGTACTGTATCCGGCGAACAGATAAGCGTCCCTGAGTAATTATACGTAGGAGGCGACAATTATAGGCATTAACTTAATCTACAGTAGGTTACTTTGTTTGTTTAAGGAAACTAGTTCTTAAACTTCAAGTGTTTGTTTCTCTCAAACACAATTTCCAAGAACAAACCGCGGTAGCTAATCGAAACTTAATTTTAACAGAGATATGGTGTTTAACGGTTATCTTTACAAGAATTTAAGATAGTTTTTATTCTTTCTTTTCCGTTGTGATATTCTGAGGTAATTCAAAGTCATCAATCATGTCTAACATGTTCGGTTAATCGACACATTTTCCTGGATTCTGTGATAAAGACCACAATTCGAATTTCAGCTTTAATCAAAATTTTCCGTCCACATGGTAACTAGTTTGAAAATGTGTTTCTAAAACGTTGTATAAAATATTTATTTAATTCAATTTTTTTATTTTATTAGATTTATGAAAAATGTTAGCATAAAAATAAAATAAAGATTTATTTGACAAATAAAAAACGGTCAAGTGAGTGTCGGGCTACAAGCTTTATAGTTCATGCTATATCTTTTATAGACTTATTTATCGATGTACGACATCATGGAGTAGGAATACAACAATACTATACTTATGACAATTAGTTTTATTCTTCCAATGTCAGGTTTGGCTAATATGTTTATTCATGCCGAATTACAGCTCTCTGGCACTAAGAGTAAAAGAGGTAGGCTACAGACAGACGGACGGACTTGACACATCTTTAACCTATATTGGTTTACGGAACCCTTAAAAGTTGGCACTTAAATAAACAATTTTATTCAACCAAAACTTACCAGAACTCATGCAAATTTACGATAGAAAAAAGAATGTGAATTACTATAAAAATAATAATCAATAATATTTTTCTCACATAACATAAAAATATATGTTATAAATGTAAACCAAATAGAGAAAAGGTGTTATGTGATATCACTTGGGTGGTTTGAAGGATTGGGTCAGACCTTTTAGTTAAAATAATTCAATACACCACCCATTTGATCCCACATTACTTACTCCATCATGACCATTACTGTTTGCTTCCATTATTTACTTTACTATGATTTCATCTACTTCATCTTTTTTGATTAGTTGGGACTAAATAGAAGTTAGTTTAGGTTGTATTTTAAAGATGTAATAAAATTATTCATCAGTAAACGGTCGACCATATAAATTTACTACATTTACTGCAGATTTTTTTTTATAAATCTATAGAAAGCATTACAATTATTTCCCGTTAAAAGTTTAATTTGAGGATTAAAAAGCAACTTAAAAGGAGAAATATTCACAAAACTGCATGATTTTTAATAAATTAGTTTAAAAGTCATAAAATATTAGAATTAACTTTAAAACAAAGTAAAGTTAGTCGAATGTGACATTTCATCTCCTGTAATATAATTCGACTGATAAATACCAAGGTATTTGCATAATTATGAATTTTAAAATTTATAATTTTATGTTCCTTTCAAGCGTTATAGGAGTTTAACTCGACTCAACTTTAGTTTACTTTAGCGGTTGATTGATTTAACAAAGAAGGATATATATTTATTGTGTCAAATTATTCCAAGTGTTTTATTATTTGCATTGCTTCGTGGTTTTTGATATCGCTTAGAAGTTAGTAGAAGGTGTAAATCATAATTTTAATAAAGAATTACTATAAACACGATTTACTATAATTACTACTAACGATTATATAGTATAGATAAATATTTCATCATCATCATATATCGATAGAAATTTAGGTAAACATACTTTTATATACCAACATTAATTGAGCTGAGTGTAAGCGAAGCTCGTAACCTTTTTTTGTGTTTAGTTGTCTCCGGAATGCGACGAGATAATTAGCTAAAAATTTTCTCATGTATATTTGAGCCGAACGCGGATGTTATAGCGATAACAAATTGAAAAAATATTTAGCCATTCAAAAGTTATCAAGAAAAGAAGAAAGGAGAGAGGCTCAGCTCAACACCCGCCGCGCACGGCTGGCGGATCCTAGTTTATTATTTAGGTTAAATGTATCTAGGTAATAACAATAACTTTAACAATGCAAATTAAAAAGGCAGGAGTAGTGAAATATCATAGGAACAAAAAAAACGTCAATGTTTGTGAAGAACGTAGCGTTTCTTTTTGCTTATTTTTACATCATACAGTTAGATAATTCAGTCTTAATTTTTGTACTGTAAACACCTGCAAATATCGTAATATTGCATAATTAATGTAAACGTGATAAACTATTTTTTAATAAAAAACGACATCGTTTATGTTTTTATCCAGTTATAGAACATTATTAAAAAATCATGAGATAGGATCATGATATTAAGTTATATCTGACGCGGGTCAGGTAATGTCAGATCAGTGTGGTAAAGATTTGATTCGTGCGACGCCAGCTTTGGGCAAACTGATGCCAAACTAAAGAGGACCAAGTTCGTCTAACAGACATATATGCTGGTGTTGTGAGATCTATGGCTATGTATGGAGTGTGTGTGGTCCGAATCTCTGAGAAGCTGAAACATCGCCCTTTTACGCAAACCGCAGAGAATGATGGCTATCCGTTTGATACGTGGTTACCGTACAATCTCATACGAAGCCGCCTTTGTTTTGGCTGGCTTATTGCCCTGGGATCTCGACGCAAGAGTCCTCACGTTGATGTATCAGCAACGTGGGGAAACGTTGACAGAGTTATCGCGCTCTTCCATTATCGATCGCGCCCATATCATCTGGGAAGAAAGATTGGTTCAGCCTAGTGCGGGTGTCCGGACGATCGAGGCCATACGGCCCGTATTTAGGCAGTGGATAAATAGACGATATTGTACTCTGTCCTTCCGATTAACACAGGTCCTGTCAAGACATGGCTGTTTTGGGGGTTATTTGTGTAAGATTGCGGGTAGAGAGCCAACAGCGGCATGTCACCATTGTGACAATTGTCCTGACGAGTCAGCTCAGCACGTGCTCGAGACATGACCCGAATGGGGAGAGGAGAGAGTGCAAATGAAAGCGATAATCGGTTTGGACTTATCGTTACCAGCTGTCGTTAGAGCTATGACCCGAAACCAGAATTCATGGGAAGCTGTCCGTTTATTTTGTAAGCGGGTCATGCACTAAAAAGAGGAAGCGGAGAGAATGAGGGAGGCTTACAGCACCTCGCACATCCGTCGACGTAGAATGGGACGCCAGAGGGAGGCCTTTATTCGTCACCTTCCGCCATAACAGCAACTAGGGAGCAGTGGGCTCAGGAGAGTCTACTGACCACTGATTCTAGCCCGAGTAGGCGTGGGCGTGTCCCTGCACGCCACTCTAACCTGTTGTTTGTCAGGGGAAGGACGACCATCTGTCTTCCACTAAAACGAGTAGAGGTCTAAAAAGACCGCATCGTCGCAGGGGTTGCGGAAGATTGCCTGATGGAACCCCGGCATATGGCGACGAATAGGACACCGTGGGGTTTTAGCCGGTTAGAGACCGGCATAACCAGGTCGTCTCCCCCGAGGCGGCAGGGTATCCGTTCTGGATTTCCCCAAGTAAAAAAAAAAAAGTGTGGTAAAGATGATATCACAACAATTGTCTGAAGACTGACTCTAGAGAGTTAATTTTATCTCCATATCCAAATATTACAGGTTTTTTAAGTTTTACGTATGCCATAAACAACTATTAGTAAAGTAAAGTAAATGCGCATAGTAAAGGGGCCCCTTAAACCTACATCTGGGTCGTAAGTCCCAGGCATTGTTTGCACTCCTCTTCTTGCAACGCGATGGGCCCGGCACCCGCACGGTGAATCCATGGAATGCTAAGAAGCTTCGTCTCTGTCTCTTTATGATAAAATAGTTAAAAATAGCGTAAATGCGAATACCGATTACCGAGAGGAATTGAAAACTGTAATCAAAAGAAAGCCAAAATAACGTCACACCGTTCCTTTGATGTTAACTTAATGAAGTGTAAAGACAGACACCAAGTTTATAATAATGTAATAATGTACACAATATAATAATGTATACAAGACTTGATTAATTAAAGGTAAAATAATTTTTTATTAATTGGAAATACATAAATCTTTTGTACCGAAATGTGACGTTTCGAACAGTTAATCTTTTGGACAAACAAGGTGTTGTTTACGAATAAGGAACGAGTGTGATCAATTACTTTGGACAATAGTGTACAGTTGCTTTTATAACCTTGATGGGTTAATTTACTGTAAATGTGAGACGTTCTTTATATACGACTTAGTTATGAATCTAGTACCAGCTAACAATAGTAAATACGTTATACTTTGTGTTATATAATTAATATAACATGATGATGATAAGTATTATATTTCCATATATTTTAAACTAATTTTTTTTTTCAAACATCTTATTTATTATTTATTTATTAAGCTTCACGCCATATCCCTTACGGGGTAGCCAGAGATCACGGAGCGCCAAACGCTACGGTCCCTGCATACCTCTTTCGCCTCGGCCACAGACATGAACCTCTTCATACATGCCCTCCGAGGGGTCCTCTTGCTTTTTACGTGATCTTCCTCCAGTATCATAGATACTGTGTTTTCGAAGGTCACTCGAGGCCTCCCCCTGTCTCTCTTACCGCTCACTTTTCCTATATAAATCTTTTTTACCATTCTTTCATCAATCATTTGTTCCACATGCCCAAACCACCTGAGCACGTTTTTCTTCATTCTCACCATGACATCTTCGCTAGTACCTGCCATTCTTTGGATCTCTTCATTGCGGATTCGATCAGCTAGACTAAGTCCGCATATTCTGCGAAGAGATCGCATCTCCACAGCATTCATCTCTCTTACATTCTTCTTCTGTGTAACCCACGTTTGGCTGCCGTATAACAGCGTCCTGGCGCATACACGGCTAACAAGAATACTCTTCTTATCCTCAGCTTAAAGCGAACCCAAATAAGCCTCGGGATGATCGCCTTGTTTTCTACCATTGCATTAACCATTCGAGGGGACAATAATACGCCTATACCTTGGCAACCTCGCTCACTCTCGGGAACCCCAGCCCAGAAAGCGACCCGGTTGCCAGGCAAATTGGTCGTATCATTGCCTTTTCGCTTGGTCTCAGACACACAAATAACATCCAGATTCATCTTCTGTTCCATTCCTCCTCTTACATTCCATGTAGCTATTTGTAGCTTCGTCCTCCACCTTCCGCCATTCGGAACATGGCGTGTTGGTTGGCGATTCTCACCCCCGCAAACATCTTATATGAAACAAAATATTTTAAGGAAAACATTTTAGAGAGATTTCTATAACATGAAGAGAGAGAGAAAAGCAGGTTTAGTGAAGGTTAACTAGAGTATTGGAAAATAGATCATCGTATAAAACACACATAAACATGTAACTTAACTATAATACTTTTCACGCCGTCACTATAAAAACTCTCTAGTGTAGAAAAAAAACATTTTAAAACGATTAAATAACATCCTAACAACAGTAACAACAAACGTTGGATATAAAAGTTTATTCCTGTCACGTTCGATGGAAATTATAAAATCCTTAACAGTGTTTTTGTTTGATTTTCACGATCTCTTAATTGATGCTGTAAAAGCTGTAACCACTTAGTACAGATTGAGAATCGGAATAATCAAAGGGAAATGTTATTTTACGGACCAACTGTATTATAGGTATAACTGTTTTATTTTAGGACTTGTGGGTTGTTTAAGTTTATTTGTATATCACTTATTGATAATATACTCATAAATTTATAATATTAATATATTCTGCGATATAATTTATAACATACTTAAATTTGAAGTTAAGGTCTCAGAAATTAAACAATGACAATGTTAGATTGTGGCACGAAAATAAGTAGTAGATCTGTTATATATATAATAATAAATACAACACTAAATGAAACGTACAATCAGATTGTATTTTCTGTATATTTTACTTATTGGAAGCAGGAATCAGACAACTAACTACTAACTACTCATATTCCACTCATGTACAAGTAACAAAAGATATAATGAGATATTACATTTGTCTAACTTAACGAGTACTTGGAACTTCGCTGCTCCTTCAACTAACTAACTTTGTACTGTATCCGACGAACAGATAAGCGTCCCTGAGTAATTATACGTGAGAGGCGACAATTGTAGGCGCTAACTCCATCTACAATAGGTTACTTGGTTTGTTTAAGGAAACTAATTCTTGAACTTCAAGTGTGTGTTTCTCTCAAACACAATTGCCAAGAACCAACCGCGCTAGCCAATCGAAACTTAATTTTACCAGAGTTTTGGTATTAAACTGTCATTTTTACAAGACGTGAAGAGAATTTAGGTTAGTGTTTAGTCTTTCTTTTCCGTTGTTATATTCTGAGGTAATTCAAAGTCATCAATCACGTGTACCATGTTCGGTTAATCAACAGATTTTCCTGCATTCTGTGATAAAGATCCCATCTCGAATTTCAGCTTTAATCAAAATTTCCCGACCAAATGGAACTAGTTTAAAAATGTGTTCCTGAAACATGCTATAATATAGTTATTAAAGGCAAATAAAAATAAATAATTTGTGAATCTTAATGTGAAAGAGGTCGAATTTCTTCTTATTTGCTTTATAGGACTTTTTTTTTACTACCACAATGAGGAACTATTAATATAATTTGATATTATCAATTACAAAGAAAATATGAGAATAAGATGCATGCCATTTAAAGGGGGCACTTATAACAGTTTTACCCAAAAAAGTTACGAAAGAAAAACCATTTGAGTTACTAAAACAATAATTATAAATAATATTTGTGTCACATAAGACAGTTTAAGTATATGTGTTGTTGTCAACCTACTATTATTACCATTATTTACATTATTATGATTTCAACTACATTATCTTTTTGAATAGTTAGGACTAAATAGAAGATATCTTAGGTTGCATTTTAAAGATATAATACAATTTATCATCTATACAAAATGACAATCTGTTAGGGGGACCGGAAAGTAATGTTTTTCTTAAGTTAAATTTCACAACTACAGTTTTAATAACTTTTTGCAATCTGGTATACAAATTTTCAATGCCGGAGCGGTAAAAATCAGTCGGTTTTTTGTAAAATATGAGATTTTTTGTAAAATTGAGATAGCATTTTGGACATCACCAAATTTGTCAAATTTTGTGCCACTAAGATTTCAGTGATCGGAATCGAGTACGGTGGGTTAGGCAGTACTTCCCACCCCATACATTACATTACAGGTACGTTTTGTACAGTGCGGTCTTGCATTGTCATGTTGCAGAATTACTCCTTTTCTGTTGACAATTTCCGGCTAATTTTCAATCAAAGATTACTCGTTCCAGTTGTTCACAATAGACATCTGCATTAATAGTTTGTCCAGGTTTTAACACTTTAAAGTGAACATCTCTGGGTGTATTCCACCAAACATAGAGAAATGCCTTTTTTGGGGTGTATACCCGGCCTTGCAGTAGTTCGTGGTAAATCATTCCGGCTGAGCCACTACCTATTGCGATTCGGATTGTCACACAGGACCCATTTTTCGTCTCTAGTGATCGAGTGATCAAAAAACGGATCTGTACGGTGCCCTTGCAGCACCGGCACGTGATGGACCGTTTGGCTTTATTCTGTTTGGACAAATTATGGGGGAAACACCAGCTCTGCTTATATTTCCAACCTACGGCAAATATTCTTGGATGATTGATCAAGGTTGGCGAAAACTGTTTGAGAGTTCCTCAATTGTTTGACATAGAATTGCTTCCACTACTGCCCTTAGTACGTCATTATCTAATGTTGTTGGTCTTCCTGATCGATGTGCGTCCAAGAGATCGAAATTGCCTGATCCGAACTAGGAGAACCATCTTTGGTATTTTCGAACGTCCAATGCGCTTGGATAAACATCGCAAATGTTTCTAGTCTCAGCAGTTGCGGTATAACCTTCTGGTATTTGGCTGACCATTTCACCCCAAATTGCAAAAAAAGTGTCTAATACTTAATTATTCAGATGCAAATATGATACAATAACATCAAAACCTCTTTAAAACGCCTTCCAACGAACGAAAAACGACATTACTTTTCGGTGCCCCTATTACATATAATATGGTAATAAATTTCCATGTATTATATATTCATAAAGAACTATTAACTGCGGAAAATATTTTATCAATCTACAGAAAGCATTAAAATTACTCCCCGTTTAAAATTTTATCTCGGGATAAAAAAAAAAACCTTTGATGGCGAAGAATATTCTTATGAAAACTGAAATTATTGTTTAATTTTATTATAAAATAATATTTTATAGTAACTTTAAAACAAAATAAAGGCAGTCGAATGTGAGTTTTTCATCCGTCGTAATATAATTCTACGCATAAATACCAAGGTATTTGTATAATTGTAAATAAATTTGAATTTTCTACTAACTATGAATTTGAAATGTTTGGTAAATAGATTTGGGTAACACAGTTTATAAGTAAACCTTAGTAATGATTTCATACATACAAAGTCACTTCGCTAAAGAGATGAGATAATTATACATTAATGTATAATGTAATGTATCGTACTGTGTTTATGGATTTTGTACAGGAAATAGCAGTTAGATTTTACTTCAAAGTGTATTAATAAATACTTGGTAGTGTTGTTTTAAGTGCCTGTTAAAAGTATTTCCACTGAAACTTCTAACTAAGTACCTTACAAATTGTATTTGCCTATCAAATACGAGATAGATTTTTTTTTGTTATCGGTCCCTAAAAATAAAAGAAAGTTTTTGGAAATGGAATGGAATGGTTAATATTTTCCACTCCGAAAAATTATAAATAAATCAAAGCGGGCGTTAGCTAGCTCAGAGTGACGAAAGCACCCATAGTGCTGAAAGTCTAACTCTGTATATATACGCGCAATATCGATTTTTTTATACAGGAGACCTTCTGGTATGAGTGTGGTATTTTTAGAAAGCCCTTGGCCCATAGACCCAGAAAATGCATTTACACTTAGCAATGTACCTACCGCCTCACCTCTACGGCCGTTTGAAAAATGAGACTAAAATTTAGTTTTTGGCTCCGCACCAGTATAAAATCACTTATTTCCACCTTGAAAAAGATTTTCCTAAAGGTCCTCGTCGAGACCTTTTCAACAAGCCCACAAACGCCAAAATCCGACCACCGGTTGATGAGATATGACATTTTGAAAATTTTGACTGGCGCCGCCATCGATGATTACTTTGTCTGTGTGTGGGTATATTCGTAGTTTCAACTGATTTTGTTCAAACTTTCAGGGATTGAAGTACATCAAAAACTAAGACTTTTTTGTTCTACGACATTTCGATTTGGCCGCCATGTTGGCCGTGGCCAGCCCTCGAAAGGCCAAAAATGGCCATTTTTCGTACAGGGACTGTGGCCAAACCAGTTAACGTACATTGACAAATTGGGCATCATTGGAAAGGTATCTAGCTCATCTTTTGAATAATGTCCACTTTAATGGCAAAAACTTTTGTTGTCGTGACATTTTTGGTCAAAAGGCAAAAAATGGCCGACTGGTCGGGGACATATCGGCCATTTTCTCAAAAACAGCGCCAACGATTTTTTCCAAAATTTCCTCAATCGTAGCCCCAAATTAGAGCTAAAATTTGGTATATAGCACATATCTGGGAAAACTCGTAATTTTGAGATATAGCCCTGAGAAGTTCAAAAAATCATGAAAAATGACCAAAAATGGCCAAGAAATGACTTTTAAAGCCAGAATCGTACTCACAACACGGTTAAAATTCAATGCTAGTTGCACAGTAATAAACACATGATAACAACAATAAACAATGAATAAACTCACTAACGCATTGCCGTCTGTAACAATAAAACAAAATTTACAGAAAAAAATCCGAATACTGAAGAAATTCTGTTTTGAAGCAATGAATTAAAAAAATAAATGGAAACTGAAAAAATCTAATGAAAAAAAAATCGGGCACCTGTGGGAATCGAACTCGAGGTCTCGTCTTTGTCATTACAACGCTCATCCTCTGAGCCAAAATACTCTCATTTTGTCAGAGGCAACTATTCCAAATAATAATAATAATAATAATAATAAATCAATTTATTTCAGATAATTCATCCATAAGTGTTAGTAACATTTTAACTTAAGTAACTAATGTTATAATAGTACTCGTAGTTAGTATTCAACGTAACAATCTCAAATTATACAGAAAAATAAAATTAATAAAATGCACAAAATTCATAAAATTATTAAAATTAAATATAAATTCAATTCAAATAAATATAAATTAAATTCAAATCAAATATAATTAAAATCATACAATACTATTAAAGAAATTAAATAAAATAAAATTCATGGAAATCATCGTTCTAATTATTATTATTTTTTTTAATTCTACAAATAACTCAACGCTATACTCCTACAGTCAGTATACGCTATGCTTCGATGCTACGTGTACACTATCCCAGGACCTCCAGAGGGGAGCGTCTAGCTTTAACGCCAATATGCTGAGAAGACTGTTGGAGCTGTTCAGTAATCTTGTCATTGCGGACGCGGTCCGCTTTCGTATTATCGCATAGAAGTCGTCTACACGAGCCTCCGCAAACATTGCCGATGCACTGCAGTATCGAGGCTTCCTCAACAAAGCCCTCAGCACATTGTTGTACTGAACACGCAGTGCGCTATATGTCCGCCGCGTATAGTTCTCCCATAGGCTGCACGTGTAAAAGGACTGGCAATAGGCTTTAAATAATATTAATTTTACCTGTGTCGAACACCGTGCAAACCTACGGGCCAACATATTGTCTCTAACCGACAGAGCCCTGCGCTCCCTCTCGATATCACTATCATCACCCAGGCGTTCATTCACAATATGACCAAGGTATTTAAATTCAGATACTAGTTTCAGAGAAGTTCCACACAGATGTATTTTAGGAATGAAATTTAACTGTTTGTTTATTCCTCGAAAAATTAAAATTTCGCTCTTTTTAGCGTTATACCTCAGTCCATTCTCCTTTGCATATTCCTCACAGATTTTTATCGGTCTTCGAAGACCACTGACCGACGGGCTCAACAGAACCATATCGTCTGCGTAACTAAAATTGTTCATCATTACGCCATCTATCGAACAACCGACGCCTGTCCCGCTAAGCCTCTCTATGAGCCCGTTTATGTAAAGATTGAACAATCTGGGTGACGTCAGGCCCCCCCTGTCTTACTCCACACCCTAATTAATATGGTTCACTAAGTGCATCACCCCATCTTACCACATTACTTTGGGCATCATACCAGTACTTTAATAGTGATATCAACTCCGGTCTTAAACTGCTATCCTTTTCAAGCTTATGCCATAAAATTTTATAGGATACGAGGTCAAATGCCTTCGACAGATCCAAAAAACACGCAAACACATGGGTCTTTCTATCAATACTGCGCTCTCAGTTGACAGCTCTGATCTAAAACCGAACTGCGCATCGTGTATGTTAATTGTTCTGCTAAGTTGAGTATCAAGCAAGCCGTCAAGCACTTTGGCTATGATGGTAGCAAGAGATATCGGTCTGTAGTTGGTTCTGTCCGCCGCATCCCCCGCCCTATTCTTGATTATAGGCACGACTATTGTCCTTGTCATCGAGTCCGGCAGAAAGCCGTGGCTTATACAAATATTGTACAACAAAACTAGGACTCTAGGAAGGTGCACACCAGCGTGTCGCAGATGCTCAACACTCAGGCCATCATGTCCAGGCGACTTTCCACGCTTCATACCCATTATTGTATCTACTACTTCGCTAGACGTGACACGTACAAAGCTTTCCCTATTATTTATGATATCCCCCCTGCCAGCCTCAGCGAAATTGATCTCACAGGGATCCACTGTAAATTGTGTTTTAAACATATTTGCTATGTTACGGCAACCGCTCACTCCCCCTACTTCAGCCGGAATATTCGATCTTGTATTCAGTTTGTCTGTTTGTTGCCAGAATTTTTTCAAAATGTTTGTTTCTATATGACGTAGCCAGTATGTCCATTTTAATCTGTTCTGAATTGTCTTGGCACCATTTAAGTTTGTTTTTAAAGGCCCTACGAGAGTCCCTCATGTCATTATAGATAGTTTCATGTGTTGGTCAAATAAATGAGTATATATTTGCATGAAAAATAATCGCACAGCATTTTGTTTCCAATCCTTTTACAAAACTATTGATATCAAAACAAAAACTTCTCAACGAAGTAAATACCGAGTGACGAAAGCGAATCCACTGACAAAACTCCTGATATGAATTTTGCGACGAAAAAAACCACGAACATTTTTATTCACAAACGTAAACAAACACAAAAAATGTGAATGTGTTCGGAACGTTGCCAAACAAACAAACAAACAAAAAAACAAACAAAAAAAATACAAACAAAAAATGTGAATGTGTTACCAAATTGCCTTGATCAATCTAATAAAATAAAAACAAAAATGCAATTTGTGCAACGTTTCGAGCACATTCACATTTTTTGTGTTTGTTTACGTTTGTGAATAAAAATGTTCGTGGTTTTTTTCGTCGCAAAATTCATATCAGGAGTTTTGTCAGTGGATTCGCTTTCGTCACTCGGTATTTACTTCGTTGAGAAGTTTTTGTTTTGATACAACAGTACAACAACCACAATTTTCAACTCATGAATTTTATCTAAAATACACAGAACCAGAAACAATAACTTTAATTTCCCATTTCTACCGTTTTGTTTTATTTCTACAAACTAACAAACACATATATCTCGTTTGTATTATTAAAGTTTTCAATTGGGACATGTCTGTATTTATTACAATTTTATTTTCTCATAAAAAGTTTAATCAAAGTCTTTTCAGTTTGATAGATAGGTCTCAAATAGATATATAGATTTTTTACAACTCACCTGAAACTTTTTACTTCATTTCACTAATATTGTTCTTAATAAACCTTAGTATAATAATAGGCTTTAGGGTCCGACACAAAAGAAAATGATGCTACGCGTTTTGCACCGACCTAAGTATCTGTATAACACGGCTTGGAGAACAGGTATTATACTGTATAGTGTGTATGTACAAGATCAAAGAATTCTATAAATAAACATATTATTCTTAAAAACAAATGTTTTTCATTAGTTTTAATTGTTTTAACGAAAATTTTGTAAACTGAAGTGCTACTTTGCAAATTTTAAACTTATAATTTGGTGTTCCTTTCAAGCGTTATCGGAGTTTAAGTTCGATTCATCTTAAGTTTACTTTAGCTGTTGATTGATTTAACAAAGAACAATAATAATAAATATTTATTGTGTCAAATTATTCAAAGTGTTGTATTATTTGTATTGCGTCAGTGGTTTTTGATATGACTTAGTGAGTAGACGACGTAAATCTTAATTTTAATAAACATTTATTATAAAATGATTACAAAACAACATTTTAATATTATATAAATAAATAATTTATAATCATTATATATCAATAGAAATGTAGATGAACATGCTTTAATATACATTAATAAATTATTTGTGTTATGTGTGTCTTAAAGGTAATAACAATAACTTTAACAATGCAACTAAACAGGCTGGAGAGTAGTGAAATATCATACGAGTAGGAACAAAAAAATAATATATTTTTGAAGAGCGTAGTAGTGCCTACTCCTTTTTGTTTTTTTTTACGCCATACAGTTAGGTAATTCAGTTTGATTTCTTGTACTTTAAACACCTGCGAATATCAGAATTATGCATAATTTATTTGAACGTGATAAATTATTTCTAATAAAAACGACATCTTCTATATATCTTTATCCAGTTACAGAAAATCATGAGATAGGATCATGTTATTAAGTTATGTCTGACGTTGACGTGGGTCAGGTAATGTCAGACCAATGTGGTACAGATGATATCACAACAATTGTCTGAAGAGTGAATCTAGGAAGCTATTTGTGCCTCGATATCCAAATTAACACGAACAGTTTTTTATAGGTTCTTAAACCATAAACTTCAATTATATTTATGATAAAAATCGTTAAAAAATATCCTAAATGGTCGTTTAAACGTCTTGTTTATTTACTTGTTTATACTTTTATAAATAATTAATTATACTCAAAGTACTATTTAAATACCACCATGCGAGTTCTGAGTGTTTGTCATTACCGAGAGGAATTGAAAACTGTGTAATCAAAAGAAAGCCAAAATAACGTTACACCGTTCCTTTGATGTTAATTTAACGAAGTGTAAAGACAGACAGCAGTTTATTATAATATATAAACAATTCAATGTTATATAGTTGATGATACGAGTAGATAAGTTTAAATGTTCAGTGTATCGTGTAATATAATAGCTATTGGATAATCGTGTAATATAATATTATAGAATAGTGAATTTGAGACTTCCAGAGGCTCCAGCGCAGTCACAGCTTAATAATAGAAATATGATATACTTAATGGTTCCGTTTTGATATCAAATGTAAGGCTCACTTTGACAAGAAACAAATTACACCAAATACGAAATTTTTTGTGGGTTAATACATTGCAAAAATCATTATCTACATTATACTATATAACAAACTAAACATATATTTTCTAAAATAAAGTAATAGTTAGTTTTTGTACTTTGAATGTATCTGTATGAAGACAAGTGTAAAAACATTTAATAGATATTATTTAAAGTGTTATGTACCACAGAGCAAAACGTTGCTGTGCTCTACTTACATATTCTCGTTACTATGCCTTTATGAATAGTAGCTTAAGAACGAAATATAGTACGTGTATTTGAAAAAGCTCTTTGGCTCCCTCGTACCATAATGCTTACTGGAATGGAACGGGTCAGATCTTAAACATAAGCTATTTTTATAAAAATACAGAAATATTGCTAACACCAATGTAGATATTCCGAAAATATTCAAATATATATATTTTTTTAAAGTTTTGAAACCTCGCACACCAAAGAGATGATCGCTTTAAGGCTTTGCTATGAGACTATCTTAATCATATAAGCCCAGGCTCAAGTTTACAATCAAAATAAAAACGACTTCATCCATACATCAATATTACAATGTACACAAAACGTGATTAATTAAAGGTAAAATATTTGTATTTTGAAACACATAAATCTTTTGTACCGAAATGTGACGATTAGAACAGTTAATATTTTGGACAAACAAGGTTTACGAGTAAGGAACGAGTGTGATCAATTACTTTGGACAATAGTGTACAGTTGCTTTTATTACCTTGTTGGGTTAATTTACTGAACATGTGAAACGTTCTTTATATACGACTTAATTATGTATTTAGTAGACAGGTAACAATAGTAAATATATAATACTTACTTTACTTTAGCTTCACGTCATATCCCTTGCGGGGTAGCCAGAAACGACGGAGCGCCAAACGCTACGGTCCCTGCATACCTCTTTCGCCTCGACCACAGACATCAACCTCTTCATACATGCCCTCCGGGGAGTCCTCATGCTTTTTACGTGACCTTCCTCCAGTATCGTAGATACTGTGTTTTCTCACTCGAGGCCTCCCCCTGTCTCTCTTACCACTCACTTTTCCTGCATAAATCTTTTTTTACCATTCTTTCATCACTCATTCGTTCGACGTGCCTAAACCACCTGAGCAATTTCTTCTTCATTTTCACCGTGACATCTTCGCTA
Organism: Melinaea menophilus ssp. n. AW-2005; assembly: GCA_918358695.1. Classification (NCBI taxonomy): domain Eukaryota; kingdom Metazoa; phylum Arthropoda; class Insecta; order Lepidoptera; family Nymphalidae; genus Melinaea; species Melinaea menophilus. The sequence goes on from OU911052.1 coordinate 17,545,502, forward strand.
GTACCTGCCATTCTGTGGATCTTTTCATTGCGGATTCGATCAGCTAGACTGACTCCGCATATTCTGCGAAGAGATCGCATCTCCACAGCATTCATCTTTCTTACATTCTTCTTCTGTGTTACCCACGTTTGGCTGCCGTATAACAGCGTCGGTAGCAAAACCGCTTTGTGTACAGCCAAACGTGCAGCTATGCTGACGTTTCGCCGTCTCAACAATGCAGCCAGGGCACTGTTGACTCTGTTACCGGCAGCAATACGCCTTTCCACATCCATTTCGTATCTTCCGTCTCTGCTAAACATACTTCCCAAATATACCACTACATTCATTTGTTCTATTATCTTACTATTCAAGTTGATCTTACATTCTGTTCTTTCTTCATTTCTTTCAAATATTAGAACCTTCGTCTTATCTGCATTCAGATTTAGACCATCATTTTCACACCCATCTTTCTGAGTGGTGACCAATGCCTGCAGATCGCATTCTGATTATGCAATGAGCACTGCATCATCTGCGTATAGCAAGCAATTGACTTTAAGGTCACCTACTTTCACTCCCATGTCACTGTCTTTCACGCCTAGGAGACAACTATCCAAATACAAATTGAACAACCAAGCTGACATAGCGCAACCTTGTTTAACACCCGATTGGATGTCAAACCAGGGCGACATGCCAGCTCCGACTCGCACACAGGCTGAGTGATCTCTGTAAAGAGACTTTACAGCCTGTAGCAAGTGTCCGCTCACAATGTATCGGGGCAGTATCTCCCATAATTTCTTTCTCATAACCCTGTCAAACGCCTTTTCCAAATCCACAAAAGCATAGAAAACCTTTTGGTTTAGGGCCAAAAACTTTTCCGTGATCATGCGAAGGGAAAAGATAGATCAGATCTTTTACATACATCCTCTTCCAGGTCTAAAACCTCCTTGGGCCTCCCACAACAGTCTTACAGATCTCTCTTGCATTCTTCTCGCTAATATTTTAGCATAAACTTTACCGCCCAAGCTTATCAAACTGATAGCCCTATAGCTTGCACAGTCTATCTGTGAACCTTTGCCTTTATACAAAGGCACGATGACTGCACCTCGCCAATCGTCTGGGACCTCTCCTGATTTCCAGCATAAATTACACAAAAACCGGAACAAGTCCAAGACGCGCGGCCCACCATGTTTGATCATCTCGGCAGTAACTTCATCTGCTCCCGTAGCCTTACCACATTTCAGACTTCGAATCGCGCTCTCCACTTCTTCCAAACTGATTTCACCATCGGCTACATCCGATCTCAGCATTTTGCTGGTACTCAAGGCCGAGGCGTCCTCACATTCATATGTCTCCTTGTAGAATTCCGCCCACCGCTGCAAAACGTGTGTTTGCTGTTTGTGTGATTAAAATTTCACCGTTCTTCGAAAGCACCCCTTTTATCCTACAGGTTATCGAACAACCCCGGAAATTACTAACTTCTCGCCAGAAAAGCTTCGTGTTTTCCCGGAAGTTGTTCGTTAACCTTTCATCTCTTTCTCTCTCAGAATTTTTACGCTTCATCTTTATAAATACTTTCGTTATGTGCTTTTGCAGCTTGTACTCTCTTTTTCTTATCTCTCTTATACTTTTATCCTTACCCGAGGCTTTATAATCCAGCCATGCTTTCTTCTTTAACTCCACAGCGTCTTTCACTTCATCATCCCACCATTCATCGCGCTTTTTACTAAAACCTCTTTTCCTTTTACCACATACCTCTGTCGCTACTTTCATCATACCATTAGATCATACCAGATCAGCACCCCTAAACACTCGCGTATCCATAACTTGGCTTCGAATTCGCTGATCCACCAGGAATAAATCAATCATACTTCTTTCTTCCGCTCGCTCCCATATGTACATGTGAATTTGTTTATGATCAAACATCGTGTTTGCCACAAACAAATTTCTCTCCTTACAAAATTCTAAAATAAGCTTTCCAGCCTCATTTACTCTCTTATCACCGTACTTGCCTAGCACGCTTTCGTAACCACTTCGCGCGGTTCCAACCCATCCATTAATATCCCCACATACTATCAACTTTTCATTACTTCTGACACTACTTAGAACATCCCTGACATTCTCCCAAAACTCCTCGAGCTCGCTCATTTGAGCTGAGGATACTGGCGCATACACGGCTAACAAGAATACTCTGGTTATCCCCAGCTTAAAGTGAACCCAAAGAAGCCTCGGGTTGATCGCCTTGTATTCTGCCATAGCATTAACCATTCGAGAAGACAACAATACGCCAACACCTTGGCAACCTCGCTCACCCTCTGGAACCCCAGCCCAGAAAGCGACCCGGTTGCCAGGCAAATCGGTCGTATCATTGCCTTTTCGCTTGGTCTCAGACACACAAATAACATCCAGATCTTTGTCATCCATCACATCTAATAATTCATTCATCTTCTGTTCCATTCCTCCTCTTACATTTCATGTAGCTATTTGTAGCTCCGTTCTCCATCTCCCGCCGTTCGGAACATGGCGTGTAGGTTGGCGGTCCCCAACGCCGCATATATATATAATACCTTGTGTCATATAATTGATATTATATGATGATGATAAGTTTGTCTCCATATTTTCATAAGTATCTTTGGCATAATAGGGTTCAAATAATAATTTTAATAATTATAATGTATTGCTTATCTTAATAATTGGTGACGACTAGACATTTTTTATTTTAAATAGATTATAGAATTGTATTTTTTGCGAAATATGTGTGAATCAAAATATTTTAAGGACATCTATACATTTTAGAGGGATTTCTATGACAAGGAACACTTCGAGAAAAGCAGGGATAGTGAAGGTTAACTAGCATATTGGAAAATAGATCATCGTATAAAACACACATAAATATTTAACTTAACTATAATACTTGTTCTCGTCACGTCGTCACTATAAAAACTCTCTAGTGTAGAAAAACATTTTAAAACGATTAAATAAATCGCCGTATTTGTAACAGATTGTAACAATAAACATTGGATATAAACGTTTATTCACGTCACGTTCGATGGAAATGATAAAATCCTTAACAGTGTTTTTGTTTGATTTTCACGATCTCTTAATTGATGCTGTAAAAGCTGTAACCACTTAGTACAGATTGAGAATCGGAATAATCAAAGGGAAATGTTATTTTACGGACCAACTGTGTTATAGGTATAACTGTTTTATTTTAGGACTTGTGGTTTGTTTAACTTTATTTGTACTCATAAACTCATAATCGTAGTGGTTGCAGAAAAAAAATCTATCAACTACATTGATAGATTTTCGAAAGAAAATGGTCAAGAAAATATAAATAATGTTCATCTAAATATTTGATAGCAATCAGTCTTAATAAATATCTATCATCTATATATATCAGTCAGACGGTATTTTCTGTATATTTTACTAATTGGAAGCAGGAATTAGATAACAAAGAACTAACAACTCATATGCTATTAACAAAAGATATAATGAGATATTACATTTGTGTAACATAATGAGTACTTGGAACTTCGCTGCTCCTTCACCTTACTAACTTTGTAATGTATCTGACGAACAGATAAGCGTCCCTGAGTAATTATACGTAGGAGGCGACAATTATAGGCGTTAACTCAATCTACAGTAGGTTACTTTGTTTGTATAAGGTAACTCAAACATAATTTCCAAAACCAAACCGCGCTAGTAAATCGAAACTTAATTTTAACAGAGTTTTGGTGTTAAACGGTTATCTTTACAAGACGTTAAGAGAATTTAAGTTAATTTTAAGTCTTATATCTTTGTTGTTAATTCAAAGTCATCAATCACATAACATGTTCGGTTAATTGACAGATTTTCCTGCATTCTGTGATAAAGACTCCATCTCAAATTTTAGCTTTAATCAAAATATCCCGATCATATGGTAACTAATTTGAAAATGTGTTTCTTAAACCTTGTATAATATATTTATTACAGGCGAATTACTAGACTATTTTAGTAAATATTTCAAATTAGCATAAAACATATATAATTAATACCTTACAATCTAAATATGGGAAACGTCGAACTTTCTTTTCATTTGATAAACAGCTGTCACAAGAAAGGATTTTTTCTATTTTATTATATTTTTAAAATAGTTCGTATAAAAATAAAATAAAGATAATAAATCTGATAAGTGACTAATAAGTGAATATAATAAAAATCAGTCAAGGGAGTGTCGGGCCACAAGCTTTTAAATATCACGCTATAGCTTTTATAGACTTATTTATCGATGTACGACGTCATGGAGTACAAATACAACAATACTATACTTGTAGAGAAGCTACCCTGAGAAAAATAGTTTTATTCTTCCACTGTCACGGTTTGGCTAATATGTTTATTCATGCCGAATTACAGCTCTCTGGCACTAAGAGTAAAAGAGGTAGGCTACAGACAGACGGACGGACATGACACATCTTTAACTGTATTGGATTATGGAACCCTAAAAATTTAAAGAAATAAATTTCAACCAAAACTTACCTGAAGTCATGCAAAGTTACGATAGAAAAAACATGTGAATTACTATAAAAATAATAATCAATAATATTTTTCTCACATAACAGTTCAAAAATATATGTTATAAATGTAAACCAAATAGAGAAATAGTTAGTTTGCAAATTTAAAATTTATAAGTTTATGTTCCTTTCAAGCGTTATTGGAGTTTAACTCGACTCAACTTTAGTTTACTTTGGCGGTTGATTGATTTAACAAAGAACAATTAATAATAAATATTTATTGTGTCAAATTATTCAAAGTGTTTTATTATTTGTATTGTTTCGTGGTTTTTGATATCGCTTAGAAGTTAGTAGACGGCGTAAATCATAATTTTAATAAAGAATTGTTATAAAATTATTACAAACGATTATATAGTATAGATAAATAATTCATCATCATCATGTATCGATAGAAATTTAGGTAAACATACTTTTATACGCATTAATTGAGCTGAGCGTAAGCGAAGCTCTTAACCGTTTTGGAGACCTTTTTTGTGTTTAGCTGTCTGCAGAATGTGACGAGATAATTAACTAAAAAATATATCATGTATGTTTGAGCCGAACGCGGACATTATAGCGATAACAGATTGAAAAAATCTTTATCCATTCAAAAGTTATCAAGAAAAGAAGAAAGGAGAGGGGCTCAGCTCATCACCCGCCGCGCACGGTTGACAGATCCTAGTATATTATTTAGGTTAAATGTATCTTAAAGGTAATATGACAATAACTTTAACAATGCAAATTAAAAAGGCAAGAGTAGTGAAATATCATAGGAACAAAAAAAACGTCAATGTTTGTAAAGAACGTAGCACTTCTTTTTGCTTATTTTTACATCATATAGTTAGATAATTCAGTCTTAATTCTTGTACTGTAAACACCTGCAAATATCGTAATATTGCGTAATTTATGTAAACGTGATAAACTATTTTTAATAAAAAACGACGTGTCGAAATGTTTTTATCCACTTATAGAACATTTTTAAAAAATCATGAGATAGGATCATGTTATTAAGTTATGTCTGACGTTGACGCGGGTCAGGTAATGTCAGACCAATTTTGTAAAGATGACATCACAACAATTATCTGAAGAGTGAGTCTGGAGAGTTAATTGTGTCTCTATATCCAAATATTAAGAGTTTTTTAAGTTTTACGTGTGCCATAAACAACTATAATATCTATGATAAAATCGTTAAAAATATTGTAAATGATCGTTTAAACGTCTTGTTTATTAACGAGTATTAATTTAAAATTAAATATTTAAAAAACCCACCATGCGAGTACCGAAGTGAGTGTTCCTTTGATGTTAACTTAACGAAGTGTAAAGACATACACCAGTTTATAATAATGTACAAACAACCCGTTCACTACAATTTTTTTTATAAACATTTCAATATGGATAATCTTATAAAGTTGATGATAGAGAAGTTTAAATGTTCAGTGTATCGAGTAATTTAAGTGATAAATAATAGTAATACATTTTATATATATAATAGCTCTTTGATACAGAGCAGTGAACTAGAGACATCGACATTCTCCAGCGCCGTCACAGCTTAATAATAGAAATATGATATGCTTACTTAATAGGTCCGTTATGTAGTTATCCAATTTAAAGCCCACTATTTGACCTCAATAATTTTAACCAAATACTAATATTTTTATAGGTTAAGACGTTTAAAATCATTATCTACATAATAACATATAACAAACTAAATACATTTCTTATAAAATATATTAATAGTCAGTTTTTGTACTTTGAATGTAAATGTATAAAGACAAGTGTAAAAACATTTATTAAAATAATTTAAAGTGTTATGTTCCACAGAGCAATACGTTGCTGTGCTCTACTTGCATATTCACGTTACAATGCCTTTATGAATAGTAGCTTAACAACGAAATATAGTACGTGTATTTGTAAAAAGCTCTTTGGCTCCCTCGTACCGTAATGCTTACTGGAGTGGAACGAGGCAGATCTTAAGCATAAGTTATTTTTGTAGACATATGGACATACTGCTAAAACCAATGTAAACAATCTTATATAAGATAAACGTAGAAATAACTTTAATTACCCATTTCTAACATTTTGTTTTATTTCTACAAACTAACAAAGACATATATCTCGGTTATATCATATACACACAATACATATATATGTATTATATAACTTTTTAGGACATATCTTTATTGAATATACATATATTTTTTGAATATATATATATTACGAGTTATATTATTAAGCTTTGAAATTGGGTCATATCTTTATTGAATACTATATTTATTCTCTTTTATTCTCTTTACAAGTTCAATCAAGTTCTTTTCAGTCTGATAGATCTTAAATAGTTGATCTTTTACATTTGCTTAATACTTTTCATTATATTTCGGCAAATTTATATTTATTACTTAGTGTTATTTTGATGTACAAGCTATCATTAAAAAAGTTTGATTTAATTCCGTTTAGTAGTCTTTCGTTAAAGAGTTTATTCACTAACATCTCCTCACAAATCTTTGTTGACCGAAGGACGAATGCTGAGCGTAGCGAAGCGTTTGTTCAAAGGACTACGTTTCCACTTGAAAGGCATATTCTGCTATTTTTCCGTATGTATTTCAGTATGTTTGTTCCGTATTTTTTATCCTATAGTCACGAAAATTGGCAGGCGTTTTCTTTGAATTATTTTATTTTTTAGGTCGAGCCGTTTTTTTGTTTGGGCCAAAAAATCCAATTTGGCGGCGTTTTTTGGTTTTGTTTTTGGCGTAGCAGGAGCAATTTTCATCCGATCGCCACGAAAATTAATGATCATGTTCTTTGAGTTATTTAAATTTTTTTTTATCCGGCCATTTTTCTTACTAGGAGAAAAAATCCAAAATGGCGGTGATTTGAGTTTTTGTTTTGGCGTAGCAGGCGAATTTTTTATGCAATCGTAACGAAAATTGGTAGGTGTGTTCTTAGAATTATTAAAATTTTATGTCGAGCCGTGTTTTTGCTTGGGTGAAAAATTTTAAAAAGGCAGATTTCTGATCCGTACCACAAAAACGGATTTTGCGGCAGCTAGCGGGCTGGAATTTTGTCTAAGTATTCTTTGCCGAAATATAAGGTGTTTTTTTATTATTTCAAAATCCAAAATGGCGGCTGACTAGTATAATAGTAGACTTTAGGATCTCACACAAAAGAAACTATTACTACGTATTTTGCACCGACTTATGTATTGACAGCAAGTGGCTTTGAGAAAACAGGTATTATATTTAATAGTGTGTATGTACAAGATCAAAGAATAAAGAATTATATAAATAAACACATTATCCTTCGAACAAATGTTGTTCATAACTTTTAATTGTTTTAACGTAAATATAGAAAACATTGGTATTATTTCTTGTTTTAATAATTATAATTTGGTGTTTCTTTCAAAACGTTATCGGAGTTTAAATCGATTAAACTTTAGTTTACTTTAGCTATTTAATAAGAAATATTTATTGTGTTAAATTATTCAAAGTGTTTTATTATTTGTACTGCGTCAGTGGTTTTCGATACCGCTTAGAAGTTAGTAGACGACGTAAATCATAATTTTTAATAAACATTTCATTATTACAAACAATCATAAAGTAAATATAAATATTTACGTTATATCTATTTTTAAAGTTAATAATAATGTTAACAACATTAATAAAGGAAGACGTTAGAATCATAAAAACTGAAAACCGTAAATACTTGTGACAAACGTATTTATTTTGTTTATTTCACTTACACCATATACATTAGATAGGTAGATAATTCTGTTTGAATTCTTGTACTTTAAATATCTGCAAATATCGTAATATTGCATAATTTACGTAAACTAAACTATTTTTAATAAAAAACGATGTTTTATATGTTTTTATCCTGTTCTAGAACATTATTAAAAAATCATGAGATAGGATCATGTCATTAAGTTATGTCTGACGTTGACGCGGGTCAGGTAATGTCAGACCAATGTGGTAAAGATGATATCACAACAATAAGATGAAGAGTGATTCTAGAGAATTAATTGTGTCTCAATATCCAAATTTTAACAGTTTGTTATAGGTTCTTCATAACCCAACTATATTTATGATCAAAATCGTTAAAAAATATCGTGAATGGTCGTTTAAACATCTTGTTTATTTTATAATATACATACATTTGTATATAATTAATTATCCTCAAAATAATATTTAAAAAAACCCTCCATGTGAGTTCCGAAGTGAGTGTGTGACATTGCCGAGAGGAATTGAAAACTGTGTTATCAAAATAAAGCCAAAATAACGTCGCACCTTTCCTTTGATGTTAACTTAACGAAGTGTAAGACAGACACCAAGTTTATAATAATATATAATGTACACAGACGTGATTAATTAAAGATAAAAAATAACGTTATTAATGTCTTTTGAAATACGTAAATCTTTTGTACCCAAATGTGACGTTTAGAACACTTAATCTTTTGGACAAACAAGATGTTGTTTACGAGTAAGGAACAAGTGTGATCAATTACTTTGGACAATGCTTTTATTGTTTGGTTAATTTACTAATAAATGTTTAAATAAATCCCCGTGTTTGTTTAGTCAGATTGTAACAATAAACATTGGATATTAACGTTTACGTTTACATCACGTTTTGTCACGTTCGATTGAAATGATAAAATCCTTAACAGTGTTTTTGTTTGATTTTCACGATCTCTTAATTGATGCTGTAAAAGCTGTAACCACTTAGTACAGATTGAGAGTCGGAATAATCAAAGGCAAATGTTATTTTACGGACCAACTGTGTTATAGATATACTCGTAATTGTTTTATTTTTAGAACTTGTGGTTTGTTTAACTTTACTTGTATCTCATTTATTGATGAAACCTACTCATAAACTGACAATATTCATATTACCTTTGATGTAATTTATAACATATTTATGTTTAAAATTATTGTTGCAGAAAAAAATCTATCAATTACATAGATAGATTTTCGAAAGAAAATGGTCAAGAAAATATAAATAATGTTCATGTAAATATTCGATCGCAATCAGTCTTAATAAATATCTATCATTTATGTAATATTATTATTATTATTATTATTTAGCTTCACGCCATATCCCTTGCGGGGTACCAGAGACGACGGAGCGCCAAACGCTACGGTCTCTGCATACCTCTTTCGCCTCGGCCACAGACATCAACCTCTTCATACATGCCCTCCGGGGGGTCCTTGCTTTTTACGTGACCTTCCTCCAGTAATAATAAATACAACATTAATACAAACATACAATCAGACTGTATTTTCTGTATATTTTACTAATTGTAAGCAGGAAAAAGATAACTAACAACTCACATTCAATACATGTACAACTAACTAAATAAATAATGGGATATTACATTTGTCTAACTTAACGAGTACTTGGAACTTCGCTGCTCCTTCAACTAACTAACTTTGTACTGTATCCGACGAACAGATAAGCGTCTCTGAGTAATTATACGTAGGAGGCGACAATTGTAGGCGCTAACTCAATGTACAATAGGTTACTTTGTTTGTTTAAGGAAACTAGTTCTTAAACTTCAATTGTGTGTTTCTCTTAAATACAATTTCCACGAACAAACCGCGGTAGCTAATCAAAATTTAATTTTAACAAAATTTTGGTGTTAAACGGTTATCTTTACAAAACGTGAAGAGAATGGAAGTTAATTTTATTCTTTTGGCTTTGTTGTTAATTCAAAGTCATCAATCACGTGTACCATGTTCGGTTAATCGACATATTTTCCTGCATTCTGTGATAATCTTTATCACAGAATACAGGAACCAATCCCATCTTTAATTTCAGCTTTAATCAAAATTTCCCGACCACATGGAACTAGTTTGAAAATGTGTTGCTGACACATGCTATAATATAGTTATTATTGGAAAATTACTACACATTTTTAGTAAATATTTTTAATATTACCAATTAACATAATTAATTTGTAAATCATAGTGTGGTCAAACTTTCTTTTTATTTGTTTTATGATACTTTATTTGACTGCCGCAATAAAAACATATTAATATAATTAAATATTATTAATATTTTTTATTATATTATAATGATAATATATGAATGAGATACATGACATTAAAATATGGCACTTAAAAACAGTTTTACCCAAAATGTTACCCAAAGAAGTTGCAAAAAAAAACCATTTAAATTAATATAAAAATAATAATAAATAATATTTTTTTTTACATTATAGTTCAAAAATATATGTTATAAATGTAAACCTAATGGAGACCGTGTTAGGTGTTATGTGATGTCACTTGGGTGCAGCAGCGGCGTTAGGGCTACTGACACCCCGGGCAAAGATATTTAGGCGCCCACTTAAGGAAATCAATGTCGAGTATTTATTTTTTGCGGAACCAAATCATCTGACAGCTAAACATAGTTGTGAATACGGCACATAGAGCACAGTATTGAGGGTACACAGCGCGGAAGGCAGAAAGCCGAGGCCCCAGACCTCAGCGCCCCCCAAATTTGGCGCCCCGGGCCGTCACCCCATCGCGCGCCCCCCTAACGCCGGCACTGCTTGGGTGATTTGAAAGACTGGGTCAGACCTTTTAGTTAAAATAATTCAATACACCACCCATTTGATCCCACATTACTCTATCAGGACCATTTCTGTTTGATATCATTATTTACTTTACTATGATTTCATCTACCTTTCATCTTTATTGAATAGTTAGGAATAAATAGAAGATATTGTAGGTTGTACTTTAGAGATATAATAAAATTTATTATCTATACAAAATGACAATCTACATACAATATGGTAATATATATATATATATATATATATATATATATACATAGAGAACTATTAACTGCAGATAATCTTTTATCATATGACATTTTCATCTCCCGTAATATAATTTTACGCATAAATAACAAGGTATTTGCATAATTGTGAATAAATTTAAATTTTCTACTAAGTATGAATATAAATTGTTTGGTAAATAGATTTGGGTAACACAGATTATAAGTCAACCCTAGTAATGACTTCATACATACAAAGTCATTTTGCTGAAAAGTTGAGATAATTATTGTATTTTCCGTCCTGTGTTTGTGGATTAATCATATTTTAATACAGACTGTGTTCATAAATAACTTGGTAGTGTTGTTTTAAGAGCCTGTTATAGGTATTTGTACTAAAACACTAAACTTAGTATCCTACGAGTCGTATTCGAGTAATAAGTACGACATAATTTTTTGCGGTTCCTAAAAATAAATAAAAGTTTTTTTTGCTCCGAAAAAAAAAATACTACAGTACACCAACCACAATTTTCAACACATGAATCTTATCTGAAAAAAACTAATGTGTATAAAAAAAGCCTAATTTTCCATGTGTAATATTATGTTGTTAAATTTCTACAAACTAATAAAGACATGTTACTTATATTGTTAAACTCTCAAATTGTGACATATCTTTATTGAATATAAATTTTTATTCTCGTTAGAAGTTTAATCAATTTCTTTTTAGTCCAATTGATTTCAAATAGTTGATTTTTTACAGCTGACTTAAACTTTTCATTATTTTTTCGACAAATTTATATATATTACTCGTTATTCTTATGTATTACTATAATAAAGTTTAATGTCAATCCATTCAGTAGTTTTGCGTCAGAGAGTTCATTCACTAATATTTTTCCTCACAAACCTTAGCACAATACTAGGCTTTAGGATCCCACACAAAAGAAAATGTTGCTACGCGTTTTGCAGCGACGTAATTATTGGAAGCAAGCGGCTTGGAGAAAGCAGATAATATATTTAATAGTGTATGTACAAGATCAAAGAATAAAGAATACTATAAATAAACATATTATCATTAAAACAGACACCATTCATAAGTTTTCTAAAGCGTTATCGATGTTTAAATCGACTCAACTTTAGTTTACTTTAGCTATTGATTGGTGTAACAAAGAACAATAATAATAAATATTTATTGTGTTAAATTATTCAGTGTTGTAATATTTGTATTGCGTCAGTGGTTTTTGTTGTTGCTTTGAAGTTAGTGGACGGCATAAATCTTAATTTTAATAAACATTTATTGTAAATTGATTACAAACGACAATATAGTATAGATAAATATTTCATTTTAACGGGGCAAGCACACGTTTTGCAGAGGTGGGCGGAATTCAACAAGGAGACGTATGAATGTGAGGACGTATGGGCCTTGAGTACCAGCGTAATACCCGATGCGAGCGTCCCGATGTAGCCGATGGTGAAATCAGTTTGGAAGAAGTAAAGAGGGCGATTCGAAAACTGAAATGTGGTAAGACTGCGGGAGCAGATGAAGATACTGCCGAGATGATTAAATATGGTGGGCCACACGTTTTGGACTTGTTCTGGTTTTTGTACAATTTATGCTGGAGATCAGGGGAGGTCCCAGATGATTGGCGAGGAACAGTCGTCGTACCTTTGTATAAAGGCAAAGGCTGACAGATAGACTGTGCAAGCTATAGGGCTATCAGTTTGATCAGCTTGGGCCTTAAAGTTTATGCTAAAATATTAGCGAGAAGAATGCAAGAGAGATCTGAAACCAAAAGGTTTTCTGTGCTTTTGTGGATTTGGAAAAGGCGTTTGACAGCGTTGTGAGAAAGAAATTATGGGAGATACTGCCTCGATACAATATGAGCGGACCCTTGCTACAGGCTGTAAAGTCCCTTTACAGAGATCACTCAGCCTGCATGCGAGTAGGAGCTGGCATATCGTCCATTTGACATCCAATCGGGTGTTAAGCAAGGTTGCGCTATGTCAGCTTGGTTGTTCAATTTGTATTTGGATAGTTGTCTCCAAGGAGTGGAAGACAGTGACATGGGAGTGAAACTAGGTGACCTTAAGGTCAATTGCTTGCTATATGCAGATGATACAGTGCTCATTGCATCATTAGAATTTATTTGCAGGCATTGGTCACCACACTGAAAGATGGGTGTGAAAATAATGGTCTAAACCTGAATGCAGATAAGACGAAGGTTCTGAAATTTGAAAAAAAAGAAAAAAGTGGGTAACATAGAAGAAGAATGTAAGAAAGATGAATGCTGTGGAGATGCGATCTCTTCGCCGAATATGCGGAGTCAGTTTAACTGACCGAATTCGCAATGAAGAGATCCACAGAGTGGCAGGTACTAGCGAAGAAGTCACGGTGAGAATGAAGAAGAACGTGCTCAGGTGGTTTGGGCACGTCGAACGAATGACTGGTGAAATAATGGTAAAAAGCGTTATAAAGGAAAAGTCAGGGGGAGGCCTCGAGTGACCTTAGAAAACACAGTATCTATGATACTGGAGGAAGGTCACGTAATGTAAACTTAACGAAGTGTAAAGACAGACACCAAGTTTATAATAATATAATAATATACACAAGACGTGATTAATTAAAGGTAAAATATTTTTTTATAAATGGGTTTTGAAATACATAAATCTTTTGAAGTGAAATATGACGTTTAGAACACTTAATCTTTTGGTCAAACAAGGTGTTGTTTACAAGTAAGGAACAAGTGTGATCAAATACTTTGGACACTGCTTTTATTACCTTGTTTGGTTAATTTACTAATAAACGATTAAATAACTCCCTGTGTTTGTAACAGATTGTAACAATAAACATTGGATGTAAACGTTTATTCCTGTCACGATCGATGGAAATGATAAAATCCTTAATAGTGTTTTTGTTTGATTTTCACGATCTCTTAATTGATGCTGTAAAAGCTGTAACCACTTAGTACCGATTGAGAATCGGAATAATCAGAGGGAAATGTTATTTTACGGACCAACTGTGTGATAGGTATAACTGTTTTATTTTAAGACTTGTGGTTTGTTTAAATTTATTTCTATCCCATTTATTGATGAAACCTACTACTCATAACATTAATATTTTCTTTGATGTAATTTATAACATTATGTTTAAAATTATGGTTGCAGAAAAAAATCTATTTGTTACATTGATAGATTTTGGAAAGAAAATGGTCAAGAAAATATAAATAATGTTCATGTAAATATTCGATTCTGACCAGTCTTAATAAATATCTATCATCTATGTAATAATAAATATAACATTAATACAAACATACAATCAGACTGTATCTTCTGTATATTTTACTAATTGTAAGCAAGAATCAAATAACAAAGAACTAACAACTCATGTTCCACACATGTACAACTAACAAAATAAATAATGAGATATTACATTTGTCTAACTTAACGAGTACTTGGAACTTCGCTGCTCCTTCAACTAACTAACTTTGTACTGTATCCGACGAACAGATAAACGTCCCTGAGTAATTATACGTAGGAGGCGACAATTGTAGGCGCTAACTCAATCTACAATAGGTTACTTTGTTTGTTTAAGGAAACTAGTTCTTAAACTTCAAGTATGTGTTTCTCTCAATGTGTTTGAGAACAAGAACAAACCGCGCTAGCCAATCGAAACTTAATTTTATCTGAGTTTTGGTAAAGTGGTCATTGTACAAGACGTCAGGAGAATTTAAGTTAGTTTTTAGTCTTTCTTTTCCTTTGTACTATTCTGAGGTAATTCAAAGTCATTAATCACGTAACATGTTCTATTAATCGACAGATTTTCCTGCATTCTGTGATAAAGATCCTATTTAGAATTTTAGCTTTAATCAAAATTCCCGACCACATGGAACTAGTTTGAAAATGTGTTGCTGACACATGCTATAATATATTTATTGTTGTAAAATTATTACACATTTTAGTAAATATTTTTAATAGTACCAATTAACATAATTAATTTGTAAATCTTAATGTGGCAGAGGTCGAACTTCAAAGAAGTTGCAAAAGAAAAAGAATTTAAATTAATATAAAAATAATAATAAATAATATTTTTTTGACATTACCGTTCAAAAATATATGTCATAAATGTAAACTTAATGGAGAACCGTGTTAGGTTAGGTTATGTGATATCACTTGGGTGCTTTGAAGGATTGGGTCAGACCTTTTAGTTAAAATAATTTAATACACCACCCATTTGATCCCACATTACTCCATCAGGACCATTTCTGTTTGATATCATTATTTACTTTACTATGGTTTCATTTACGTCATCTTTTTGAATAGTTAGGAATAAATAGAAGATATTTTAGGTTGCACTTTAGAGATATAATAAAATTTAACATCTTTACAAAATGACAATTTACGTATAGTATGGTATACACATAGATAACTATTAAATGCAGATAATCTTTTATCAATCTAAAATCTAAAAAAAGATTAAAAAGCCTCTCTTAAAATGAAATTATTGTTACATTATAAAATAATATTTAACTTTAAAACAATTAAAGTTAGTCGAATGTGACATTTTCATCTCCCGTAATATAATTCTACGCATATATATAAAGGTATTTGCATAATTGTGAATAAATTTTAATTTTCTACTAAGTATGAATATAAAATGTTTGGTAAATAGATTTGGGCAACATTTTAAAACACACTCTGTTAATAAATAACTTGGTAGTGTCGTTTTAAGTACCTTTAAAAGTATTTGTACTGAAACACTAAACTAAGTATCCTACGAGTCGTATTCGAGTAATAAATACGAAACAGAATTTTTTAGCGGTTCCTAAGAATACATAAAAGTTTTTGGAAAGAATGCTGAACATTGTTTCGCTCCGAAAAAAAAAAATACTACAGTACACCAACCACAATTTTCAACCCATGAATCATGAGCCTAATTTTCCATGTGTATTATTATGTTGTTGAATTTCTACAAACTAATAAAGACATGTGTTAGTTATATTATTAAACTCTCAAATTGTGACATATCTTTATTAAATACATTTTTTTTTCTCTTCACAAGTTTAATCAAATTTTTTTGAGTTCGATAGACCTCAAATAGTTGATCTTTTCAAACTCATTTTATGTTTATTACGTGTTATTTTGTATAAGCTATACTATGATAAAATTTCATTTAAATCCATTTAGTAGTTTGGAGTCAGAGACTTCAATCTCTAACATCTTTCCCTACAAACCTTAGTATAAGAGTAGGCTTTAGGATCCCACAATAGAAAATGTTGCTACGCGTTTTGCAGCGACGTAAGTATTGGTAGCACGCGGCTTGAGGAAAACAGGTATATTTAATAGTATGTATGTACAAGATCAAAGAGTAAAGAATTCTATAAATAAACATATTAATCCTTAAAAAAATGTTATTCATAAGTTGTATTGCAAGATTTTAAATTTATAATTTGGTATTCCTTTCAAGCATTGTAGTAGTTTAAATCGATTCAACTTTAGTTTACTTTAGCTGTTGATTGATTTAACAAAGAACAATAATAATAAATATTTATTGTGTCAAATTATTCAGTGTTGTATTATTTGTATTGCGTCAGTGGTTTTTGATGTCACTTAGAAGTTAGTAGACGGCGTAAATCATAATTTTAATAAAGATTTATTATGAAATGGATTACAAACGATTATGTAGTGTAGATAAATAATTCATCATCATCATTAATTAGAGAAGTAAGAATTTAGATAAACGTACTTTTATACACATATAAAATATTTTTGTTAAATGTATCTTAAAGGTAATAACAATAACTTTTACAATGCAACTAAAAAGGCAGGAGTATTGAAATATCATAGGAACAAAAAAAACTTCAATGTTTGTGAAGAGCATAGTATTTGTTCTTGTTTAGTTTTACACCATACAGTTAGATAATTTTTGAGTTCTTGTACTTTAAACACCTGCGCCATAATGTTTGAGTTTAATCATCTGCATATATCAGAATGTTGATAATTTATTCAAATGTGATAAACTATTTAATAAAAACGAAATCTTCTATATGTCTTTATCCAGTTATAGAACATTATTAAAAAATCATGAGATAGGATCATGTTATTAAGTTATGTCTGACGTTGACGCGAGTCAGGTAATGTCAGACCAATGTGGTCAACAGATGATATCACGACAATTGTCTCAAGAGTGACTATAGAGAGTAATTATGTCCAAATATTAACAGTTATTTGAAGGTTCTTCTTATGCAATAAACATAAATTATGATTGTAATTAAAAAAATATCTCAAATGGTCGTTTAAGCATCTTGTTTATTTACGAACACACATACAGTTATATATAATTCATTATCTTCAAAATAATATTAAAAAAACCTACCATACGAGTACTGAAGTGAGTGTCTGACATTACCGAGAGGAATTGAAAACTGTAATCAAAATAAAGCCAAAATAACGTCACACCGTTCCTTTGATATTAACTTAACGAAGTGTATATGTAAACAAACCGTTCACTACAATTATTTTTATATACATTTCAGTATAGATAATGTTATATTGTTGATGATAGATAAGTTTAAATGTTCAGTGTATCGAGTAATTTAAGTGATATATAATAGTAATATATTATATATAATAGCTCTTTGATACAGAGCAGTGAACTTGAGACATCGATAGTCTCCAGCGTCGTCACAGCTTAATAATCGAAATATGATATGCTTACTTAATGGGTCCGTTTTGTTATCCAATTAAAAGCCCACTGTTTGACCTCAATAATTTTAACCAAATACTAATATTTTATGGGTTAAGACATTGAAAAATCATTATCTACATTATAATATATAACAAACTAAATATATATATTATAAAATAAAGTAATAGTCAGTTTTTGTACTTTGAATGTATATGTAAAGACAAGTGTAAAAACATTAAATACAAATAATTTAAAGTGTTATATCCCACAGAGCAATACGTTGCTGTGCTCTACTTGCATATTCACGTTACTATGCCTTTATGAATAGTAGCCTAAGAACGAAATATAGTAAGTGTATTTGTAAAAAACTCTTTGGCTCCCTCGTACTATAATGCTTACTGGAGTGGAACGAGGCAGATCTTAAGCATAAGTTATTTTTATGGACATATTGCTTAAGCCAATGTAGATTATACATATTTCAAAAACAATCTTATCTAAAATACGAAGATAAACGTAGAAATAACTTTAATTACCCATTTCTAACATTTTGTTTTATTTCTACAAACTAACAAAGACATATATCTCGGTTATATTATATAACTTTTTAGGACATATCTCTATTGAATATACATATATTTTTTTAAATATATATATTACGAGATATTATTAAATTTTGAAATTAGGTCATATCTTTATTGAATACTATATTTATTCTCTTTTATTCTCTTTATAAGTTCAATCAAGTTCTTTTCAGTCTGATAGATCTTAAATAGTTGATCTTTTACATTTGCTTAATACTTTTCATTATATTTCGGCAAATTTATATTTATTACTTAGTGTTATTTTGATGTACAAGCTATCATTAAAAAAGTTTGATTTAATTCCGTTTAGTAGTCTTTCGTTAAAGAGTTTATTCACTAACATCTCCTCACAAATCTTTGTTGACCGAAGGACGAATGCTGAGCGTAGCGAAGCGTTTGTTCAAAGGACTACGTTTCCACTTGAAAGGCATATTCTGCTATTTTTCCGTATGTATTTCAGTATGTTTGTTCCGTATTTTTTATCCTATAGTCACGAAAATTGGCAGGCGTTTTCTTTGAATTATTTTAATTTTTAGGTCGAGCCGTTATTTTGTTTGAGCCAAAAAATCCAAAATGGCCGCGTTTTTTAGTTTTGTTTTTGGCGTAGCAGGAGCAATTTTCATCCGATCGCCACAAAACTTAATGATCATCTTCTTTGAGTTATTCAATATTTTTTTTGTCCGGCCTGTTTTTACTAGGAGAAAAAATCCAAAATGGCGGTGATTTGAGTTTTTGTTTCGGCGTAGCAGGCGTGTTTTTTATGCAATCGTCACGAAAATTGGTAGGCGTGTTCTTTGAATTATTTAAATTTTTATGTCGAGCCGTGTTTTTGCTTGGGTGAAAAATTTCAAATTGGCAGATTTCTGATCCGTACCACAAAAGCGGACTTTGCGGCAGCGAGCGGACTGAAATTTTGTCTAAGTATTCTTAATCCAAAATGGCGGCTGAATAGTATAATAGTAGACTTTAGGATCTCACACAAAAGAAACTATTTCTTTGTATTTTGCACCGACTTATGTATTGACAGCAAGTGGCTTTGAGAAAACAGGTATTATATTTAATAGTATGTATGTACAAGATCAAAGAATAAAGAATTATATAAATAAACACATTATCCTTCGAACAAATGTTGTTCATAACTTTTAATTGTTTTAACGTAAATATAGAAAACATTGGTATTATTTCTTGTTTTAATAATTATAATTTGGTGTTTCTTTCAAAACGTTATCGGAGTTTAAATCGATTTAACTTTAGTTTACTTTAGCTATTTAATAAGAAACATTTATTGTGTTAAATTATTCAAAGTGTTTTATTATTTGTATTGCATCAGTGGTTTTCGATACCGCTTAGAAGTTAGTAGACGACGTAAATCATAATTTTTAATAAACATTTCATTATTACAAACGATCATAAAGTAAATATAAATATTTACGTTATATCTATTTTTAAAGTTAATAATAATGTTAACAACATTAATAAAGGAAGACGTTAGAATCATAAAAACTGAAAACCGTAAATACTTGTGACAAACGTATTTATTTTGTTTATTTCATTTCCACCATATACATTTGAAAGGGGGAAAATTCAGTTTGAATTCTTATACCTTAAACACCTGCAAATATCGTAATATTGGATAATTTACGTAAACGTTTTAAACTATTTTTAATAAAAAACGACGTTTAATATGTTTTTATCCTGTTCTAGAACATTATTAAAAAATCATGAGATAGGATCATGTTATTAAGTTATGTCTGACGTTGACGCGGGTCAGGTAATGTCAGACCAATGTGGTAAAGATGATATCGCAACAATAGGATGAAGAGTGACTCTAGAGAGTTATTTGTGAGTCAATATCCATATTTTAACATTTTTTTATAGGTTCTTCATAACCAAAATATATTTATGATCAGAATCGTTAAAAAATATCGTGAATGGTCGTTTAAACATCTTGTTTATTTTATAATATACTTACATTTATATATAATTAATTATTCTTAAAATAATATTTAAAAAAACCTTCCATGCGAGTACCGAAGTGAGTGTTTGTCATTACAGAGAGGAATTGAAAAATGTGTTATCAAAATAAAGCCAAAATATCGTCGCACCGTTTTTTCTTCACCGTCTTTTGATGTTAACTTAACGAAGTGTATAATAATATATAATATACACAAGAAGTGATTAATTAAAGATAAAAAAAACGTTATTAATGTGTTTTGAAAACACATGAATCTTTAGTACTGAATAGTGACGTTTAGAACAGTTAATCTTTTGGACAAATAAGGTGTTGTTTACGAGTAAGGAACGAGTGTGATCAATTACTTTGGACAATGCTTTTATTACCTTGTTGGGTTAATTTACTAATAAACGTTTAAATAACTCCCCGTGTTTGTAACAGATTGTAACAATAAACATTGGATATAAACGTTTATTCCTGTCACGTTCGATGGAAATGATAAAATCCTTAACAGTGTTTTTGTTTGATTTTCACGATCTCTTAATTGATGCTGTAAAAGCTATAACCACTTAGTACAGATTGAGAATCGGAATAATCAAAGGGAACTTTTATTTTACGGACCAACTGTATTATACGTGTAGATATAACTGTTTTATTTTAGGACTTGTTGGCCGTTTAATTTTATTTGCATCTCATTTACTGATAAAACCTGCTCATAAACTTATAATATTCATATTTCCTTTGATGTAATTTATAACATATTTATGTTTAAAATTATGGTTGCAGAAGAAAAATGTATCAATTACATTGATAGATTTTGGAAAGAAAATGGTCAAGAATATATAAATAATGTTCATGGAAATATTCGATTCTGATCAGTCTTAATAAATATCTATCATCTATGTAATAATAAATACAACATTAATACAAACATATAATCAGACTATATTTTCCGTATATTTTCTAATTGGAAGCAGGAAAAAGATAACTAACAACTCATATTCAACACATGTACTACTAACTAAATAAATAATGAGAAATTACATTTGTCTAACTTAATGAGTACTTGGAACTTCGCTGCTCCTTCAACTAACTAACTTTGTACTGTATCCGACGAACAGATAAGCGTCCCTGAGTAATTATACGGAGAAGGCGACAATTATAGGCGCTAACTCAATCTACAATAGGTTACTTGGTTTGTTTAAGGTAACTAGTTCTTAAATTTCAAGTGTGTGTTTCTCTCAAACACAATTTTCAAGAACAAACCGCACTAGGTAATCGAAACTTAATTTTATCAAAGTTTTGGTATTAAATGGTCATTTTACAAAACGTCAGGAGGATTTAAGTTAGTTTTTAGTCTTTCTTTTCCGTTGTCATATTCTGAGGTAATTCAAAGCCATCAATCACGTGTACCATTGTTTGGTTTATCAACAGATTTTCCTGCATTCTGTGATAAAGATCCCATGTCGAATTTCAGCTTTAATCAAAATTTCCCGACCACATGGAACTAGTTTGAAAATGTGTTCCTGATATATTCCATAGTATATTTATTATTGGAAAATAACTAAACATTTTTAGTAAATATTTTTAATATTAGCAATTAACATAATTAATTTGTAAATCTTAATGTGTAAAAGGTCGAATTTTCTTTTTATTTGCTTTATGATACTGTATTTAACTGCCACAATAAAGAATTATTAATATAATTAAATATTATTATTTTAAAGATAATATAAAAATGAGATACATGACATTAAAATATGGCACTTAAAAACACAGTTTTACAGTTTTATCCAAAATGTTACCCTAAGAAGTTGCAGAAGATAAACAATTAAAATTAATATAAAAATAATAACAAATAATATTTTTCTCACAGTACAGTTCAAAAATATATATTATATTAATATATAAACCTAATGGAGAACCGTGTTAGGTGTTATGTAATATCACTTAACTGCTTTGAAGAATTGGGTCAGGCCTTTTAGTTAAAATAATTCAATACGCCACCCATTTGACCCCATATTACTCCACCAGGATCATTTCTGTTTGCTACCATTATTTACTTTACTATGATTTCATCTACGTCATCTTTTTGAATAGTCAGGACTAAATAAAAGATATTTTAGGTTGCATTTTAGAAACATAATAAAATTTATCATCTGTAGAAAATGACAATCTGCATTCAAAACTATTAACTGCGGAAAATCATTTATAAATCTCGGGATTAAAAAGCAATCTTTAGTGGCGATGAATATTCTTTTAAAAACTGAAATTATTGTTACATTTTATAATAAAACAATATCTTATATTAACTTAAAAACAAAGAAAAAATTGTCGAATGTGACATTTCATCTCTCTTAATATAATTCTAAGCATAAATACCAAGGTATTTGCATAATTGTGAATAAATTTAAATTTTCTACTAAGTATGAATATAAATTGTTTGGTAAATAGATTTGGGTAACACAGATTATAAGTCAACCCTAGTAATGACTTCATACATACAAAGTCATTTTGCTGAAGAGATGAGATAATTAATGTATTTTCCGTACTGTGTTTGTGGATTAATCATATTTTATTACACACTGTGCTACTAAATAACTTGGTTTATTTATATTTATTTAGCTTCACGCCATATCCCTTACGGGGTAGCCAGAGACGACGGAGCGCCAAACGCTACGGTCCCTGCAAATCTGTTTCGCCTCGGCCACAGACATTAACCTCTTCATACATGCCCTCCTCACGCTTTTTACGTGACCTTTCTCCAGTATCATAGATACAGTGTTTTCGAAGGTCACTCGAGGCCTCCCCCTGTCTCTCTTACCGCTCACTTTTCTTATATAAATCTTTTTTACCATTCTTTCATCACTCATTCGTTCGACGTGCCCAAACCACCTGAGCACGTTCTTCTTCATTCTCACCGTGACATCTTCGCTAGTACCTGCCATTCTGTGGATCTTTTCATTGCGGATTCGATCAGCTAGACTGACTCCGCATATTCTGCGAAGAGATCGCACCTCCGCAGCATTCATCTTTCTTACATTCTTCTTCTGTGTTACCCACGTTTGGCTGCCGTATAACAACGTCGGTAGCAAAACCGCTTTGTGTACAGCCAAACGTGCAGCTATGCTGACGTTTCGCCGTCTCAACAATGCTGCCAGGGCACCGTTGACTCTGTTACCGGCAGTAATACGCCTTTCCACATTCATTTCGTATCTTCCGTCTCTGCTAAACATACTTCCCAAATATACCACTACATTCACTTGTTCTATTATCTTACCATTCACGTTGACCTTACATTCTGTTCTTTCTTCATTTCTTTCAAATATTAGAACCTTCGTCTTATCTGCATTCAGATTTAGACCATCATTTTCACACCCATCTTTCTGAGTGGTGACCAATGCCTTCAGATCGCATTCTGATTATGCAATGAGTACTGCATCATCTGCGTATAGCAAGCAATTGACTTTAAGGTCACCTACTTTCACTCCCATGTCACTGTCTTTCACGCCTTGGAGACAACTATCCAAATACAAATTGAACAACCAAGCTGACATAGCGCAACCTTGCTTAACACCCGATTGGATGTCAAACCAGGGTGACATGTCAGCTCCTACTCGCACACAGGCTGAGTGATCTCTGTAAAGAGACTTTACAGCCTGTAGCAAGGGTCCGTTCACGTTGTATCGGGGCAGTATCTCCCATAACTTCTTTCTCACAACCCTGTCAAACGCCTTTTCCAAATCCACAAAAGCACAGAAAACCTTTTGTTTTAGGGCCAAAAATTTTTCCGTGATCATGCGGAGGGAAAAGATCTGATCTATACACCCTCTTCCAGGTCTAAAACCTCCTTGGGCCTCCCACAACAGCCTTTCAGATCTCTCTTGCATTCTTCTAGCTAATATTTTAGCATAAACTTTACCGCCCAAGCTAATCAAACTGATAGCCCTATAGCTTGCACAGTCTATCTGTTAACCTTTGCCTTTATACAAAGGTACGATGACTGCACCTCGCCAATCGTCTGAGACCTCTCCTAATTTCCAGCATAAATTGCACAAAAACCAGAACAAGTCCAAGATGCGTGGCCCACCGTATTTGATCATCTCGGCAGTAACTTCATCTGCTCTCGCAGCCTTACCACATTTTAGACTTCGAATCGCGGTCTCCACTTCTTGCAAACTTATTTCACCATCGGCTACATCGGGACTCAGCATTTCGCTGATACTCGAGGCCGAGGCGTCCTCACATTCATACGTCTTCTTGTAGAATTCCGCCCACCGCTGCAAAACGTGTGCTTGCTCTGTTCAGATTTCACCGTTCTTCGAAAGCACCCCTTTCAATCTACAGGTTACCGAACAACCCCAGGAATAACTAATTTCTCGCCAGAAAAGCTTCGTGTTTTCCCGGAAGCTGTTTCTCAACCTTTCATCCCTTTCTTTCTTAGAATTTTAACGCTTCAATTATATAAGTGCTTTCGTTTTGTGCTTTTGCAGCTTGTACTCTCTTTTTCTTATCTCTCTAATACTTTTATCCTTACTCGAGGTCACTACTTTCACCATACCATTCCTAAGGTTCTGCCAGCATACTTCAGCACTTTCATTTCCAGAGTTACAGCTTTCAAGCTTCTTGGAAACTCTTTCTTGATATTCCTCTCTGATCGGTGGATCTTGAAGCTTCCAGCTTCTTATGCGATAATTCGACTCCAAGCTAGGGCACGTCGTGCGGCTGCGCAAACCTGCAAACAGACCTCTTATTCTAGCAACGACTAGATAATGGTCCATTCCCAGATCACCACCGCTAAACACTTTTGTGTCCATAACTTCGTAGTGTTGTTTAAAGTGTAAGTGTAAGTAATCCTTCCTCACAAACCTTAGTATAAGAGTAGGCTTTAGGATCCCACAAGAAAATGTTGCTACGCCTTTTACAGCGACTTAAGTATTGGTAGCACGTGCCTTGAGGAAAACAGGTATTTTATTTAATAGCGTATATGTAGAAGATCAAAGAATAAAGAATTCTGTAAATAAACAGATTATCCTTAAAAAAACTATTATTCATAAGTTGTAATTGTTTTGTATCGCAAAATTTAAAATTTATAATTTGGTGTTCCTTTCAGAACCTTATGGAAGTTTAAATCGACTCATCTTTAGTTTACTTTAGCTGTTGATTGATTTAACAAACAACAATTAATAATAAATATTTATTGTGTCACATTATTCAGTGTTGTATTATTTGTATTGCGTCAGTGGTTTTTGATATCACTTAGAAGTTAGTAGACGGCGTAAATCTTAATTTTAATAAAGAATTACTATAAAATGATTACAAACGAGTATATAGTATAGATAAATATTGAATCATCATCAGATATCAGTCGAAATTTAGGTAAATATACATTAATACACATGAATATATTATTTGTGTTCTATGTTTTATAAAGGTATAACTTAATAAACAATAACTTTAACAATGCAACTAAAAAGGCAGGAGTTGTGAAATTTCATAGGAGCAAAAAAAACAAAATGTTTGTGAAGAGCGTAGTACTTCTTGTTGCTTATTTTTACACCATACATACAGTTTGAGTTCTTGTACTTAAAAACTTCCAAATATCAGAATAATGCATAATTTAAGTGAACGTGAGAAATTATTTTAATGAAAAACGACATGTTATGTATGTTTTTTATTTCTTTTCCAGAACATTATTAAAAAATCATGAGATAGGATCATGTTATTAAGTTATGTCTGACGTTGACGCGGGTCAGGTAATGTCAGACCAATGTGGTAAAGATGATATCGCAACAATTGTCTGAAGAGTGACTCCAGACAGATAATTGTGTCTCGATTTCCAAATATTAACAGTTTTTTATAGGTTCTTCTTAAGCCATAAAAATCTATTATATTTATGGTCAAAAAAATATTTAAACGTCTCCTTTATTTTATAATATACATACATTTGTATACATATTTCATTATCCTCAAAATAATATTAAAATAACTTTCCATGCGCGTACCGACGTGAGTGTTTGTCATTACCAAGAGGAATTGAAAATTGTGTTATCAAAAGAAAGCCAAAATAACGTCGCACCGTTCCTTTGATGTTAATTTAACGAAGTGTAAAGACAGACACCAGTTTATTATAATATATAAACAAACCCTTCACTTAAATTATTTATATAAACAATTCAATATGGATAATTTGATATTGTTGATGATTAATAGGTTAAGATGAAGATATGCTAAAAGAAGAATGAGAAAAATATAATTATTAAAAAAATATAAGCCATATTCTTAGACGACGAAAGACATGTATTTTCATAGTCCATGAACAAATTAGTATTTGAATGTTTTAAATTTTCGGTGTATCGCTTAATTTAAGTGATATATATAATAACCATAAATTATATTTATAATATCTATTTATATAAAGTGGTGTACCGCGATGTCTCAAACATGGAAAGTAACCTGCCACAGCTTAGTAACCGAAATATGATATACTTGGGCCCGTTTCATTTTCCAATTTTTAGAGCACTATTTGACCTCAATAGTTAAAGGTTCACCAATCGCAAGCTCGCTAATGTCTCACTAACAGCCTTTTTACTATGCAATGTTAGTGTGTCACTTGACCTAGCTTTTCATAGATTAGTTGATTTTAATAGCCCTTTAAGGGATTGACAATTCTAATTCTTAAGGAAAATATTGTGGGTCCATCTTCACTTGTGACCCCTCGAATAAATATAAAATTCAAAATCTGAAATTAAATGACCCTAAACTTATGCATATTTTCTACCATGCCCAGATTTTTTAAATCAGATGAAACAATATCATGATTAATCCATAATTGATACGACGTCTTTCAATTTCATTTTACTAAGGTTTTAAAGTATTTATCAAACACTATTTATAATGAATACACCTGAATAGTATTTATATTTTCGGTCATATACAATTACGTGACCTCTGTCTAAGGATACTTGAATTTTATTACATCAAAGTCTACGATTATCATCGGATTTCAGTAATAATTTAATCAGGACCGTCAATGACTCTTGAACGCTCTCAAGGCTTGAGACATTTAGAGTCTTATACAGATTAATTTGCATCACCTTTGATTATTCAGCCATATTTCTTTATAAAGAAATAACAACATATTCGTTATATTTATCATTGTTGATGACTTTCTATGTTCATACGTTCAAATTATCTATAAATATGTTTAGCTATGAGAAAATTATTTAAATTGCAAATAAATACAAAATGAAAGATTCAATACGACCAGTATTCGAACTTGTGACAGTTGGGATACTCTCCAGTCATTCTGTAAATTGCGCCACTGCGTCGCTATCTCTCCCTCTTGATGAATAGCCTTATATATATATATATATATATATATTTATTTATAATCGTCATATTATTACTAACTTTTACTATCGGCTTCTCTCTACTTGTATTGATAAAAAAGAAT
Organism: Melinaea menophilus ssp. n. AW-2005; assembly: GCA_918358695.1. Taxonomy (NCBI): domain Eukaryota; kingdom Metazoa; phylum Arthropoda; class Insecta; order Lepidoptera; family Nymphalidae; genus Melinaea; species Melinaea menophilus. The sequence continues at coordinate 17,573,445 of OU911052.1, forward strand.
CTGTTATATCTGATTGATAAAATTAACTTTCTAAGTTCACATATTGTAACTAAAGTTAGTTAGGTGTGAAAATATATTATAGCAAAGAAACATTCGTACAAAGTTTTATATTACTTACTAATATACAAATATGGTTTATATATTATATATTACTTATTGAAGGAAGGACGAATGCTGAGCGTAGCGAAGCGTTTGTCCGAAGGACTACGTTTCCACTTGATAGGCCCATTCTGCTATTTTTCCGTATGTATTCTAGGATGTTTGTTCATCCTATCGTCCCGAAAAATTTGCAGGCGTATTTTTTAAATTATTTGAATTTTTATGTCGAGCCGTTTTTTCGATTAGGCGAAAAAATTCAAAATGGCGGCGTTTTTCAGTTTTGTTTTTGGCCTAGCAGGGGCAATTTTCAATCGATCGCCACAAAAATTTGTGATCATGTTCTTTGAGTTATTTATTATTTTTTGTTCGGCCATTTTTCTTACTGGTAGGAAAAATTCAAAATGGCGGTGATTTAATTTTTTGTTTTGGCGTAGCAGACGTGTTTTTTAAACAATCGTCACGAAAATTGGTAGGTGTGTTCTTTGAATTATTTAATTTTTTATGTCGAGCTGTTTTTTTGCTTGGCCGAAAAATTTCAAAATGGCGGATTTCTAGTCCGTACCACAAAAACGGACTTTGCGGCAGCTAACGACCTGAAATTTCGTTATTTCAAAATCTAAAATGGCGGCCAAATTTCGTCTAAGTATTCTTTTTTTTGTTTTGTTTTAGGGAGGTTACTGGGGTGGAGCTCATACTTGATTCACAGGTGAAATAACGTAACCACTGCACCTCGTGAAATCCACTATAAATGATTTCCCAATATTATCTCATCCCCTAACGTACTGAGGTCTACTGTTCACAGAATGACTAGTACATATATTATATTACTTATACAAATGTGGTTTGACTTATTTACTTATAAAAACAATCAGGGATTTATGTAAATCCTTCTCTATTAGGTTAAACCTTAGAACATTTCCATTACCTTTCCTTTAGGCTTTACGTCTCTTACGCAAGAATAGCAATTACTTTATATTTTGACAGTCTTGTATTTTGATTCATGTATATTCAAACCTCATAAAGTAAAGACAATAAAATAAATTCAACTATTTTCTATATAAACCGACGAATTATATATATATATATATTTACATATATATATATAATTATATATGTATAGCCTTTTTATAAGTATTACATGATAAGTTACAATAATAATTTGTGAAATATTATACCCCGTATCCAACTCCGGAGACTTCGTAAAAAGTTTTCTCGAGATGTTAAAAACAAAAATTCCTTTTATATTTTCCAAAAGACAACACAAACGACATTAAAACTTGAGTATACATTTCTTGTGGATTTCTATTTCATTATTATTATTATTTTAGTTTTATATCAATAACTTATTATTTATTTAAATTACAGATCTCTAAATTATAATCAACATTATTATGTTAGATAATATTATGCTTGTGAAAGAGTAATTGGCTAATAAAATAAAATATAAAATAAAAAAATAATTGGCTAAGTTTGTTGTGTGATTCTTCATAGACCAAGGCGCGCTTGGAATCCTCGTAGACTTATTTTGGCTTAGAGAGTCTTCATAGAAGGGCTTTTTTCGATAACTATAATATCAAAATAGATCCTCCTAACAGTCCCATTAGAACACTGATCACTATGTATACAAGTGGAAAAGATAAAAATAAATAAATAAATATAATTTAAACCAACCAGTATTGTACGAACACCTAAATAACGTGTTAACTAAAGGAATTGAATGTGGAATCAATAAAGGTGGCATGGCATGGCATGTCCAACCATCCGCTTGGTTGTAAAAATGTAATGTCCCACTTCACTATCGATCTCACTTCGACACATTAGGCTGTTTACACACTATTCACTATTTTTGAGTGAGTTAGTGAGTGGTTTAGTGTTTTTATTTAGTGTAAATAAATTTGATAGTGATTGCAACTAAAGTAGTTTAGTTCTATAGTCAGGTGTTAATTATCATTATAAATATATAAGTTTTGTAGAGATAAACTTTAGATTCAAAAATACTAATAATTGTCATGTTGGTTAAATGTAGAGACAATAAAAATATATATTCTTATAGAACCGCTGATACATATTATATTAGGATGGTACTTATATATTTATTAAGACCTTTACCTGTATAGCAAATTAATATAACATTTCTATTAAAGGTCACTCAGAAAATTTATTGTAATAAAACTGAATGAATGTAAGAAACTATTGAAAAAAATATATATACGTGTCCAGTACATATCACAGTTGAACCAAAACTCTATTATTATTATTCAAAATAAGTGTTTGTCCGTTAGTTTTGCTGGTATCACACATAAACTACTACACGGATTTTAGGTATAAATTATTGCTCAGCTTAACATATTTCACTCCGGATTTTTTTATCGTGTCAAACAAAATTACCTTTGAGTTATAATAATATTAGACTTAGCAAACGAAGTTGCTAACAACAAGTCTATTTATAAGTTAATAAATTTGATAGTAAATGAACTAAACATATATAATAATATCTTCGCACGAAGCTGTTTATATTAAAATTTTTACGGTACAAGATATAAAACGTCTAACGGCCTCAGTGATTTTATCAAACGTGAAGAAAATAAGCAAGGATTTGGGAAGCGTATCCGGAATGCCTTGATAGGGAAAGTTTTAATAGATTCTGTTCTGATATTTTGATACTTATATTAATATTTTAATGTAATTATAGAATATTTAGTCAGTACAAGTCAAAATTTATTTTAATTAGACATACATTTCACTTATCAAACTTCCGTTCAAACATTGGATCGCCGAGAACCCGCACGCAACTCCATTGACACTTTTAACTTATGATTTTATAGTATTGATTGATTGACTGACTCACCGTCATTATTGATATGAATGAATAATTTATAACTAACAAAGAGTTCGACCACAGGAATACTAGGAAATAAACCTGGTTATAAAATGATATTAAATTTAAAAGCGATCAATTTTTAAATTATAATATTAAAAATAATTATTTTTAAACTAAGATTTTTAAATTAAATACACAATATCTAGTAAGTGTTTACAGTGAGGCAACAAAAACAGAACTGTTCACTAGATTAATATTGCAATTAACTATTGACGGACTGAAAAAGATAAATATATTAATTAAATGATATCATTACACCAATCAATCAATCAAAAGATCAATGGAACAATATCTATAGCGAAAACAAAATATCGTTCCCAATAATTAATTCTAAAATACCTTAAATTTAGTTTCCATACTAAATGAACCCTTAATATGCTTGGGTATTAAATCTGCATAAGTGAGGTCGTCTGTTAGATGAACCATGAAATTAGGTCTGAGCTAGTCTGCGGGTGCTTTGCGCTTGATCTAGGTATTATATTTATGATAATATATACAGGTATTCAAATATTACTCATTTAAACTAAACGTTTTGTCATATTATTTCTATTACGTATGTTATATTTATGTTCCAATGTATTAAATGTATTTTAAAGGATGTACAATTGTCAAATAGCTCTTCAATATGAATGTAAAGGTTGCGCAGTGACAGATAGGTTATCGTGAACAAAATTCCACTCAACCCGACCCTCAATTTCGTCTGAATAAAGCTCTCGGGGCGGCCATTGACAAAATCTTTTCCCATTTTATAATCTTTAATAGAGGTAAATTCGTGAACATCGGATAAACGTTGACATAAATATAGGCAATAAAGTCATTTTAGCCAACATTTTAAGTCTCGGGGTTAATATTTATATTCGTATAGAGATGTTATTGTGGGGAACATGATTTTGGGGTTGCCCTTGGCCATTCTTCGTCGACCATAGGAATGGTATATATATTTGTATTTATATATGACTATAAGTGTGTTTATGTGTCAGTATGTGTCTGTGTGTATTTGTGTGTTATTGTGTGTGTGTGTGTGTGTGTTTCCGTGAGTGTGTTTTTCATGATACACGTGAATTATTTCAATTAATGGAAAACTAAAGACGAAATACGGTTTACGGAATATTTATTTCTTTGATTTACCTATTCATAAATACTTTTTATTTTCGTTTGCAAGCACTTGGAAATAAATTATTATTTGTTTATTATAATTTGTTTTTTTTACATAAACGTCATAAGACAAAAACAATCAGATGCTATTTGTTTAAAAAATATCTCTTGAGGATTTTTATAAAGATGAAATATAAAAAAATCAGAACTTAAATTAAGTATCTACTCAATACATCAATATCCCACCTAATAATATAAATTCTAAAGTATGTGTAACTTTGATAAGCATGACAAATAGATTAAAAAAACGGGCATGGGCTACCTAAAAATGTATTATTTTGTACTATTTTTTAAGTTAGGAATACATAAAAAAACTAATTGTTTTTTTGATATGATGTAAATTAAGATAAAACAAAGAAGTCCTAAAAATTAAGGTTTAGCTGGAAATTAGAAACAGGCGCCACCGATAATTACAAGAGACACCTGCTGATGAAATAACGCACGTTGTAATCAGACAAGACAATTAGATAATTATCGGGAGTGGCTTCACAAAGGTTGGGACCGCGGATGACGGGGTGCAAAAAGATGTCTTATTGGAAAAAATGATTTTGCAAACCCATCTATAAACCCATGATGACGTATGATAACAAAAATATGACCTTATTAAACGTGTAGAGGAGGTACACCAAAAAATATTTTACAATTTTATTCTATCACTTTGTCTGCATAGCTAATAAGTATATTCATGACGAATTATAGCTTTTAAGCACTAAAAGTCTGAGCTACGAGTAGTGCGGACACACGGACGAGCTGACGGATATGACGAAACTATAAGGATTCCAAGTGGACTACGGAATTGTACAAAGTAATTAACATTTAGTGATGTACCCTCGAATACATAGAGATTTGTTTGGATAAAGATTAATACTCAGGTAGGAATAACGTGTATTAGTTACTAGTATTGCATATTTTAACATGAAAATGTCGTTTTTGTGGCATATGTGTATTAGTTAGACATGGCATTGAGGAGTATTTATTGATATTGATGTTCTCTATAAAACTGTACATCACTTTGCTCTACGTTCAATAACTACCGCAGCGTACGATTTATTTTAGTATTTTTTTACATTATTGAAGTTTTTTTAAATCTCTAATATTTTTGAAAATATCTATCGCTTATATTCATCAGGTAAAAGAATTATCAAATTGGTGCGTAATAAATTTAAATCTTTCCTTAATATATTCATATAGATTAATTTAATAAAAAATATAAATATTAAATCTCACTTAAGCAAATATAAAATTTTATTTACTCGAAGTATATTTACGGAGTCGACTTAAAATGAAGCTAAAAGGTCCGTCCGTCTCATTACAGATGAAATGGAGTTAGATGCAATCTCAGCAACCTCTGATCAGATCTAGCCTATTTGTGATCACGGCGATACTTTTAAAACAAACCAATCTACAATAACTCAATATATCAAAAGATATTCAATGTTAAGTTCAAAAGTATTATTGATAATTAGGTCGACGAGACGAAGACTTAAAGTAATGGATTCAATTAACTGATAGATATCTTTTAAGCACTTAGCGTAAAGATTGCGAGTTAAATATATTTTTTATTAAATGATCTGAATATAAAAAAATCTCTGCAATTTTAAAAAAAATCACATGACGCGGATAACATTCGGGAAACTGAGTTATCTTTGGTACGGAGAAAAATTTTTCGCTAATGAAGAGTTCGTAGAGGGTGGTATTTATTTGTACAAATACAAATATAAAAGTATATTTTCTTTTCCTAGTGTATGTTCGTGTGTCGGGGAGCTCATTAGTAGTCACATAATTTTACTTTGAACAAATTTTTACACTTTTTCAGAGCAGGGCAGCCTGAAACTGCTGAAAAAATATCTTAATTGGTCACTGTTGGAGAAATTTTTGCAACATTTTAAATTCAATTACAGCAAAAAAGCTGACAAAGTTTGGTTGGTTTTTTATAACCTTTAATAGATAGTATATATAGATATATATATTTACTTTATGGATAAAAATATTGTTACAATTATTTGTCTTATGAAATTTTCATGAAACGAATTTTAATGTTTTTTATAATACATATACATCAAACAGTCTCATTTTAAGCATATTTATAAACTGATTTTAATAATTGATTATAACTTGTTACCTACATATTGTTCTAAATATATTATAATATATTATATACTAATTGTTGATACGTCTTCGTTGCGCGGAAAATATTTTTAAAAATAAAACTAGCTAAATTACTTCCTATAAGTTAAATGCTAGTGATCCTGTTAAAACAGGTCAGCCGTTTTAGAGATGAGAACAACAAACAAACAAACTTTATGTATATACAAAATTTCGTTAAAAAAACATATATCCGATTTTGTAGTATGATTTGATAAGTTCTATGTCATTTTAAGCGCTGTAAATCGCTTTAAAAGACGTGGTCTACTAATAATAGTACATGAGATCTAAACGCTTGTGCTCGCTTGAGCGTACGATTAAATTAAGAGTGCTCTGAGCACAGCGTCACTAACACGACATGTAAACATCATCAAAAGGAATAAATAACTCAAGATATATTAAATAAATTTTAAATATATATACAATACGAAATAAATTAAAGCAACGGAAATAATCATATGGTTATTTTTTTTATGTTTAAGAGGAGACGGGAGGAGAAGGATTGTTTTAAAGTAAAGGAAAAGATTTTTTTTTTTGCCTATGATGTATTTGATAATAATTTATGTAAGGATGTAAGTTTTATTTATGATTTTTATATATTTATATAATAATTCTATAACATATTAATTGGAATGAAATTACAATATATTATCTGAATTGTGATAAAAAATATTATCATTATCTCAACAAAAAAATCTATTAAAAATTAAATAGTACAAATTTATTAAATATATGTCTTTTAAAAAATATCGTTCAATTTATAAATTTATTAAATACTAGCTTTTGCCCGCGACTTCGTCCGCGTTTCCGTCGTTTTTCGAAAAAAAATTAGCAGATGTCCTCCCTCATAGTTTTGACGTAACAGGCAGATTCACTTTCGTATTTTAGAAGGGCAATAGTAATATAATATGCCAATCCACAAAACTGTTGAAAAATATAAGTAACCGCAGAATATTATAATATACCCACGCTATACCCACGACTCGGTCAGCGTGTAACTCCTTGTTTTTTATTAAGATAATATATTGCTAATATTTTTAGATCAAATTAAAATGTTTCAGCGCAAAGCTTCTGGGTAGACTATGTTAAGAGTCGACCCGTCCGGCACGTGAACGTAAAGATTCCTAGAATTGCTAACCCGGGAAAGAGCGACGTATAATTGACCATGCGAGAAACAGCTAACACCGAGATCTACTCCAGCAACACGAAAAGTCTGCCCTTGAGCTTTATTGATAGTCATGGCATAGCACACCGATACTGGGAATTGCGTTCTTTTAAATTGGAATGGAAAATTATTTGGTATTATGGGAATTCTGGGAATAAAGACAGTTTCTCCTGCACCGCAACCTGTTAAAATTTGAGCCTCGATTACATTTTGTTGCAACTGGGTTACTTTTAGCCGAGTTCCATTGCAAAGTTGAGGTGGTCTTAAATTTCGGAGCAGAATTATCGGTATGCCAATTTTTAAACAAATTATATGAGAAGGTAGTCCAGGCATACTTAAAGAATTTAAAAATTCTATCGGGTAATTAGTGGCTTCTTGTTCATCAACCATTCTATTTATTGAACTATAAACTTTGCTTTCTCCCTGTATATTAGACAGTATTTTATTATTAATTTCAGATGCCTGGTCATTGCGAGGAGTCAAAATGGACCTTTCGCAAAGCCAAGAATTGTCCCTATTTAATATAATTGTTATGTCACCGTAAACCGAAGATATAAGATGTTGTTGGGATTGCACTATACAACATAACTCAGGTGTCAGAATAAGTTTTCCTTGGTGTAGTTGTGGATAGGTACCTTCACCAATCTTCAATAATGTATCAGAAAATTCACGATTATCTGCGTTGTCTCCAGTTCTCACTCGCATATTTATAGTCAAATGCACCGATTGTATATCACGCCACAAATAAGAGCTTTTCAGGCAAGCCCTAATCTCATCAGCTCGGGTTCCCCGTGGTATTACCGGTAAGGTTTGTCGGAAATCACCACAAAATAAAACCGTAATACCGCCCATTGGTCGATCATTTTGTCTTATGTCCCTTAGAGTTCTGTCTACTGCTTCTACTCCTTTTCGATGGGCCATCGTACATTCATCCCATACGATTAAATTACACTCACGCAATACCTTAGCTTTGTCGCTATTTCTTGAAATACTACAGGTTGGACTTTCCGTGCGATCTAAATTAATTGGTATTTTAAACATAGTGTGAGCAGTCTTACCTCCTGGTAGCAATGTTGCAGCTATACCTGATGAAGGCACGGCAAGAGCGATTTTACGCTGATTTCGAACATAAGCTAATATTAATTTAGTCAAAAAAGTTTTCCCAGTTCCTCCAGGTGCATCTAAAAACCATATTGTTCCTAAATTATTCTGCACACTCTCGCACACGCGATCATAGACTAAGCGTTGTTCTGCAGTCATCATTGGGACACCGTTTTCTAATGTTACCAGCAGTTCCATTGGGTTGTAACCAATCTCTGCGGAATATTCCCTATTGGTAACCTCTCCGACTGAGGTTGGCGTTGGCAAACCATATTCACAAAGTGATTTACCGCCTACTGCTGTTAAGTCTTCCTGAAGAGCTAATAAGCACTGATTTATAGCCAGATCTCGAAAATTATCATTAGTTGCGCCTTCATTATTGTGAGATAAATTCCGAAGAAAGTCTTCTGCAAATTTTTCTTTATATTTTTCCCATAATTGGACAGGATCAGATAAATTACAAAATGTGAGTAATGTTACAAATAAATGGCGTAACCGTCGTGGATTATCACTAACACAGGATTCTGCTAAAGCGTCATCCCAATGTTGATCATTTTCAAGCAAATGACGCGCTTGGCAAGCTGCATGATAAGTTGGATAAACAACATCGTCTACTTTTCTCAAATCTATAAATGATGTTGGTCCTCGCACTGTATGTAATAATAATCTCAAATAAAAACACTCTGCGTTGTTAGGATGAACAGTATACACTCTACCAAGAACATGTTCTTTGAAAATACCTGTCTCGCCATCTACAGGCCTGCCTCGGCGTCTACGGTTAAAGACACCTCGTTGTTTATCGTAGGTATAATACGATGGAACTTCTTCATACAAAAGAGACTTTGCGAAATTATCAGTTTGGCAAAGTCGAAAGAATGCCAATAAAGTTGTTTGTCTAGGGTTCTCTAATGGTTCTGTAACATTTTCGGCGTTAAAATATATACGTTGACCGCCTTCCAGATGAACATCCAGATGGGTCACAGGTGGATATCTTTCGTGAATATTAAAACTTAAGATCCGCCACACAGCTTCTGAAGAGCTGATATATCTGCCTGACTGAAATCTAGTAACTTCATCATGTTCATTTCTTAACGCAAACGTAGCTTGGTCACTGCCCTTGTTAATGTACTTACAAATATATTTAATTGACTCTACACTATTACACATTTCTACATTTATGTGAGCTTGAAATGCTCTGGACAATACAGGCGAATACGGAACGACCCACCTATTATCTAAAGTAACCTGTTGTCCAGACATTCGCTTTTCAACAGTAAAACCACCATTGTCTCTTGAACGGCGACGATATAATGGGTATCCATCATGTCCTGTTACAGTTTCATCCACTAATGCTTTTGGATACCTTTTAGTGCAACGACCGTCTTGCATGCAAGGAGCATTTGCGTTAAATGCACCACATGGACCATGTATCATATGAGTTTTAACAATGTCGTATAACAGGGGATCTGCAGTCGGATCTGGAATTTCAGCACTGATTAATCTGTCTACATCATTAGGTCGAACCTTATCTTTTAACCAAAGCAAGATATGTGCGTGAGGTAAGCCGCGTTTTTGCCACTCAACACTATACATATAACACAATACTTCTCCAAAAATGTTATCTTTGGTAAGAAGATCTATCATTGATTTTAATTTTAAATGAAACACTCTTGCAATAATATCATGGCGGTCATGCGGTGCCTGACCCTCAAGAAGCTCCCGAGTGATTTCATCCCACTTGGGATTGGTAGTTACAGTAACAAATAAGTCGGGACGTCCATATTTTCTTACGTAACAAAAAGCGTCTTGAGTACGTTCATGCATGTAGCGTGGACCACCAGTAAAAGAAGAGGGTAAAATAACTAAACGACCCATATTCACAGTATCGTTATCTTGCTGCATGGCATCGCGAAGGTGCACGTATTCTTCAGCGCGCAGCTGCCTTTGATTAGATCGTATATAAACTAATCTTTCGGTTTCAATTTTTGCGTACATGTCAACAATAAACTGATTAAATAAGCCACGAAAACGTTGAAAGTATACCAATCTATTCCGTCTCACTTGCAGGTGGTAACAATAAAATTGAAGGCATGACACCTTTTTATTATAATTAGGTGCGCCTGTGCGCGGATCGGTTTGGTATACAGCGAAATTATAACCATCTTCCCCTCGACAGTATATCATAGGATATTGCAAACTGTCGTAAGCCCTGTGGGTTTCGAAAATACGTTGCAAACGATTGTCTCTGGAACGTATAACGATATCACGCCTATCACATTCCTGGTCGACCAGTACTACAGCAACTTCATTCGTGGATGGAACGTTATGACGCCCAGGGTGTTCCTGAGTTGGACGCTTATCGGCATTTATAACAATTTTATAATTGTTATTACCATCTTGAGAAAGGGCTTCTAATGCCGATTTAAAACTGCATACGTACGAATTAACCTGATGTAACATGTTCTGAAGTTGTGAAATGAGTTCAGTATTTAAATTCGGAAAATATTGATTTCTTATATTCGACTGTTCGTTGTAATCGGATACAAAATATATTTGAAGAAATTTAGGTTGTTCTTCAGGCAAAAGGGACCCTATCAAATGGTAAACCTGAGCTTGTACCTTAAAAGTAGGCATGAAAGGGCCTTCTGAGATTTGTTTAGCACCAAAGGATGTCATTTGGAATGCACTATTATAAGTGCGAATATTATCTAAAAACTGTTTGGATTGCAAATGTTCCCCTAAAAGTAGTGATTTTAAAGGTTCCGGTGGGTCTTCGAACGAAGGCAAATTTATTTTACCTCCAGAACAACAGAAACCAGCAGACTCCTTCCTCCACTTCGAAGCATTACAAAAGGAACATACTACGTTCATATCGCCTATTTCAGAAGATGATCTGTAATCAATTGTGAGGTTATAAGCAAACCCACTTTTATATTTATCGGACCACGCCACCGAATTTGTAGATTGATCTACCACGTGTATATCTAAGTCATTAAGACCATGTCGAAATCTATCTGCAGTAAGACGGGCCTCTCGCTGTTCTTCTGTTTCAAGCGACCGAATATTTTCAACTCTTAATCTTTCATTAGATAAAGTAATCAATTGTTCTTGTCTCAAAGAATTGTAATAATCGCGTCCCGACTCTAGTCGTTGTTCATGCTCATGTTCATCTTCAAGAGATCGAATCATGTTATGGTGCGCCCTAAAATTTGTCAAACGGTCTTGATATTGAGTAAAAGTTTCAGATTCTCGAGACAAAATATGACGTTCGCGATCAGCTGTAAGCCGTAATTCCCTCTCAGTGAAGGTTTCGGACTCGCGAGATAAAATATGACGTTCGCGGTCAGCTGTAAGCCGTAATTCCCTCTCAGTGAAGGTTTCAAACTCGCGAGATAATGTATGCCGTTCGCGGTCAGCTGTGAGTCGCAATTCTCGTTGTAAAGCAGTTTCAGCTTCTCGGGATAACGCATGTTGTTCCCGGTCAATGGAACGCCTTAGCTCTCGTTGAGAAGAGCTTTGAGAAGCCCGTGTTGTAGCTCGTCTCGCTCTTTCAGCTGCTAATCGCATCTCTCTTTCTGGAGAGCTTTCATTAGCTCGAGATGTTGAGGCACTAACTCTCATAGAGTTTAACCGATGTGCTCTTTCCTCTTCCGATTCTTGAGAACGCGTCATTCTCATTCTCCTAGCTTGACTCGAAGTTCGAGATAAAGATGGTCGTTTTTTAGGTGGCATCGTTTATTTTATTTTTAATCGGCGGTAACTTAAATTCTATTTAGTTACCCAACAAAAAACTTACGTCAGAGGTCCTAACTATAGCTAAGTATATAATAAATAGAATATAAATCTAAGTGCCTATTAAAACTAAAATAATATTCTAATCGAATTATAAATATGTACGTAGGTACCTACAAATTACAAAAGAATAAAAAATGAAAATAAAGCTATACTTAATGCGTGTGCAATACTATCTACACTTACCTACTTCACTTAAAAATGAATAATAAGAAATACCTACAACTACTGTAATTAATCAAAGTACCTATGCTAATACAAAAAAAACCTTAGATGTTCTAAGTACAGCTGCTATATAATAAAAAAATATAAATCTAAGTGCCTATTTAAACTTAAATACCTAATATTCTAATAGAATTAAACTAAGAAATATGTACCTACCTACCTACAACTTAGGTACAAAAAAAAAAGAAATGAAAATAAAGCTAAAACACGTGTGCAGTATAGGTAGATAGTAGGCAATATCTACCTATACCTACTTCACTTAAAAATAAATAAAAAATACCAATGAATACTATAATTAATAAAAGTACCTACCTACGCTTTTATCTACTCAATACAAAAAAAACTAAACATAAAATGCCCAAAACTAACCTATCAGTAACTAAAAATCTAACAATAATCTAATCTATCTATCTATTATCTAATCTAAAAATCGAATCTAAATCTACTTAAAAAGAAATAAAATAGGAACTATTAATAGTTAAGAATTTAAACAAAACTAAAACTAATTTAGAAAATAACAACAAAAGAAATTAAAATAAACTATTTAAAGACAAAAAGTCGCGCTGATAAGCACGGTTTATAAAATAACAATTATTGTCTGTCAATAAAGTTCAACACTCTGAACGCATCAACAGCCAAATATTGAATGACGCTTGCGCTCGCCTCCCGCCCCTTTTATACTCTGCCGCCGCGAGCCCCGTCGAGCGCGGCAACCGTTACGCAAAAATAATCCTTATAGCTTGATTCACTATTCACGCGCGATGTCTTGTTGGCGTATTTCATGTAAGTAAGTATAAGTTTGGTGTTTCTATACCGATTTCAATGATTCTTTTTTTATTGAATTGGTGCTAATGTTTATTTTTTTTTAAATTAGGAATGATGGTGAGCATTATTGGTTTTATAAACGTAAAAGTAAACAAATATAATAAGAAATCTCCGAACTGCTAAGCTATCGAGAGTTATGCGTGTTATTGTGAGTTAACTATAAAAGGTAGATATATGCTGTCTTGGAATATTTTTCGTGTATTTTTATGTAGAATATTTCCGTTATACATAGTTTCTATGTAGCTCTAACCATTAAGGCTGCACACGCGACGGAAGCTTAAAAAATCAAGCAACTTCTCCCATTTTCTCAACATTTCCTTTCACTGCTCTGCTCCTATTCATTGTAGTGTGATGAAAAGTATACTATTACCTGCCCAGGAGTATAAAGAATAATTGTACTAAGTTTCGTTAAAATCCGTCGAGTAGTTTTTTTTTCTATAAATAACATACAAACAGACAGACAGACAGACAGACAGACAAAAATTTTTTTAACTGCATTTTTGGCATCAGTATCGAACACTAATCACCCCCTGCTACTTATTTTGTAAATATATTTCATGTACAGAATTGACCTCTCTACAGATTTATTATAAATTTATTAAATATTATATTTTTTCGAGACGCTATTGTTTTAAAATTGCTCGTCCACTTTCACAAAATTATTATAGGTCAAGTAGTACCTTCTAATTGATTATTTAGATCATTATTTATTTGCTGTTTATCAAAAATATAAGAACCTTCTCAAGATGGTTCGCTGCTAAATTTATGAAATCAAATAAACGATTTTTCCAAATCGAAAATATATATTCGGTAAGTAAATATGAAGGAAAAATATCAAAATCGTGTCTAAATCGTAAAAATAGCCCAATTTTCAAAGTTGAATGAGTCGCTAGAAATGTTCCAAATGGAAATTAGATTTTTAGGATTGCAAATTGGAATTGCAAAGCTCATCTCGAAATTTTTGACGAAAAAAATATTTTTAATATACTGACGTGATTCAAAATATTATTTTGAGTATTTTATTATTACTGTACTATTATTCGAAGTATTTCTTAAGTATTATAAAGTGTCATTGTTTTTAGTCTATTTTTAAAGTGTTTTAGAAATATTTCTTGACGTTTTTACCTCTTGTAATATAGCAGTAACGATATTTCAGTAAAAAAAATCATATACTTTATTTAGCTTAGAGGCTTAGTATGCTGGTATGTGGGTGTATGTTTAATTATTTTGACGGTATAACACAAATGAAATGAAAAAAAGGTTAATAAACGTGTTCTCAAAAGATACAAATATCTCGTCGCAAGAAACATAAAGATGGCGGCGTGTTTCCAAAAGTAATTATCTCCCGGAATGCTTTTCAGGTACGGAGGGAGACGATAAAAACTAACGTGTCCCAAATTCTAAAGTTTCGGAGACATTTTTGAGGAATTTCATTAGAGACGAGCCTTTTCATATAACAATGTAACATCCATAATTTAGATCCCGAGTGCGTGAAAGCTCTCATCGTGCAAGTAATGATTACGTAAGGGGAGTATTTTGGGATAAATCTCTTAAATCTTCATAGCTATATTCCATGCCTTCCAGTGGTTCGCTTAAACAATGTGACCCTAACAATTGGGTCATGATCCGCCATTTTGTGCTTCTGTTATAATTATGTAATTGAAATATACACGTAAAGTAATATTATACAATCAAAACAAAAAAAGTATCTTTAAATATATTTTAAGGTAACAAAAACGAAGACAAGAATTGAAAAGTTTTATTAGTTTGTTACGTAACAAATCCCAAGTTATTATAACAATTCCAGAAGTTTATTTCTTGTCTGTTGAATAATAACTTCATTTAAGTTTATTTACGTAAGATCCTAAGAGTTTATATTTACTTGGATCATTGTGCCCCATGGAGTCCTCGGACAAAGTGTAATATGGTATACTTAAAACATATTCCGTGTCATGAGTCACACACATGTCAAACTCATGTCACACACACGTCACACACATATTAAACTCATGTTATATTTTGATGTTATATGTTGACTTAAATATATAAGCGGCTTTGAATTTGACATTTTGATGTAATATTTCCATAATAGTGTTTTAAATATTAGCATTTCATTTCAGACTTTATTATTATTTACATCACAATATTAATTATAATGTGTCTGTCTGTTTAAGAATAACCAGCATTCCGCTCATATGCCTTAATAATTATATTAAACATTCTTTTTAGAAAGATATCTTCTACCAGTATTCCTAATAATGCACCGTTATTTATTATTTTCTTAATAATTTTATTCAATCGTATAAGAAATAAATCGTCAAGTATTTACCCTTGAAAGTTTAGATTTTTTAAATAAGTTTTTACTTTTTTAATAACAAATTTAATTCATTCCCAACGTGAAGGAAAATATTTAAACCTTTACGCGTACAAAATTTAGCACAGCTAGTCAATGTCAAATTTTAATGTCAAACATAATTTGACGTAAGGATGTTGCCTGAACAGAATAAATAAAGATATTTACAATTAATATGGAGATTATTATCCGAAGGGTTATGAGGGCATAAACATTCTTTGAATTATGATTGAATTTCGGATATTTTTGACCACTTAAATCGAATACATTAACTGAAAAACTATTAAATGTTTTATTTATATAGTACAAATAAAACAATGCTTACAACATTGTTACATTTTAAACTACAAAATACACTCCGTAGCTATAAAGCTTTTATATCTGAGAGTGAACTACCATTTATATGGAGACACTCGTAAGTGACCCTTATAATCCCCATGTAACGTGATAAATATGTAAAAATATGTAATTGTGCCAACATAAAACGAATACAATGCTTTATTACTATAATAATCGTAACTTTGATAATATGTTAATGATTTAATATAAAACAATAGTGGTTCTTTGAAATGAGACAATAAAGATATTTAGGTTTAAATAAGTTAATAAACATTCATTTGCGATATCAAAATGGCTATCATATTCCGTAAAATGAAAGGCGCCGGAATAATTAGCAGCGTCTTAAATCACCATTTCGGCCATTCCTTTTATAATTTATTATAAGTCATTAGTGATTGCTAATTGCTGATCTTGGAATTTCTCATTGCTATAACTCAATTCTTAAGTTATTAATTGAAAATTCTATTACGTCTTCGTCGCTCTTATATTATTGTTAACTAGTTTTCAGGTGATCTGTCTTAATATAAATATAAATAGACTTGGATCCTCGTGATATTTGGCTTGCTTCGTTATCAGGATGCTCCGTAATGGCGTAATATTAGCAAAAATACTTAAAAAATTAAATTTATTTACAAAATTACTATTACTTACTAAGATGTATGCGGATTATAATTATATCCATGTGACCAACTTCCAGTATAGTAAGTAGTAGTAGTAAGTATAAGTAAGTAAGTAAGCAAGTAAGTATAAGATTCTGCGTCATGTATATTGATAAACGTTCAGGACAACATATCTGGTAAGTGTAAAAAGGTAAGATAAGGTACCTGTGAATGGCATTTATGATACTGTTGTGACCTCCCGGTACAAACACAATAGCCTTTTAGTGTGGGTTATCTTCTTTTTGTTACAAACTATTACTGTTATTATCTATAAATAGCAATCGTATTATTTAAAAAAGTAATATAAATATTACTTAAATAAAAAAGTTAAATGCGAAAATTAATGTCAAAAAAGCAGTATGGAGAAGACATATCTTTTACTCTAACTTATTTTCATGAAATGTCTTTTATTATACGTTTAAGACAGTAAAAGAAAAGAAAAATCACAAGTATTTAATACAAATACCTATATCTCCACGGCGACGTCAGTCAGTCGTTGTACAGACGTCTCTCACATTATTTTATTCACTTTCATGTTAGAAAATACATTTTCATTTCAAACTCACCTTTTATTTTTAATATAATAGAAATTTCTGAAACTTTTGTTTTATTTTCTCCGCTACTTGTCTTAATTATAACGTCTTTTCATATTATATATTACATTGATATATAAAAGAAAGATAACAGTATGTATAACACGTTTCTTTATTAATAAAAGATAAACGAGTCCTGTTTTTCCGTTTCATGTAATAAATAATCACATTTAACTTTGGTAAGAAATTATTATAATGCGATAAATTTATATTCTTTTTTGTATCAAAACAAGATACAAAAAAAAGAAAAAAAAAACACAAATCAAAAAGGTACAAAAACGGCTGTATTAATAAAGAGAAAACTCTTGCAACCTTTAGTTTACATGAGGAATGTAGGTACTGTACTAGATATTATGAATATATGTACATACATAATAAAAATAATATACAAGGCCGAATTATCACTAACATTTGATAGTACAGAAATTGGTACAACAGTAGCGTAAGAAAGACCTTGTACCATTGCCAAGTTTCATTAAATTAATAGACTTTAGACATAGACTAGCTTTACTAGCGGCTCCGTCTACACATTATAAGGTACCAAAATCTGTATCTAGAGTCACATCGGTCACATATATTGATTGTAAACTTTACAAACTTCATTAAATATTATATTTATTCAGTTTTATTTACTTTTATTCATTATGAAGTCTTCATTTAATATGTTTTATTGATATTGAAACTTAATATTTATATTGTAAGTTATAATATATAAATTAATTATTTCAGGAAACTTTTCAATATGAAATGTATCCCTCGACTTCGTTGGCGCGGAATATGATTTTAAGATAAAATCTGTCCAAATTACTCCCTATAACGTCACCTATCCGTCAGTGAAAGTACTGTTAAAATCGGTCCAACCATTTCAGGGATTACCTGTACTTAACAGACAGAATGTAAGTACCGTATATACTTTAATATGCATTTAGTGAAAAGTTGTCAATTTTGGAATTACAAACGGACACTTATTTTTATTTTTATGTATATATTCTTCCAACTCTCTTAAATTGTCAGAGAAAAACATTTCTTATCAAATTAAAGGTTTAAAATTATTTAACAAACTTATTTTATTGACGAAATGATAACAAACATATTTTTTATATTCTATACTAATAATATAGTATTTGAGTCGTCATAAATCGTAAGATCTATTTGATAAGAGTTACTATACTTTGTATAAAAATATTATTGTTGCTATATCCTATTACCAAGGGTCCGGACACGTGTGCAAATAGAGGGAAAATAGACCACAGGAAATGGGTTAAATTAATCTTAACAGATTCCCTTATATAGACAGAAAAATAAATTCAGGTGAAGTTAATATAAAAACACGTTTAAAAATACAATTTACAGCAAAATGGTAATGTAATGTTTTTGTAACGATATGTTCATGAGTTGAGACTCGGCAGCATTTATATAGTTAAATTTGTGGAAAAAAGCAAGGTTTTAAGCCAACAATCTATATTATATCATATATATAAAATTTCTTAAGGAATAAAACCTATATATATTGTCATACTTTATATAGAATTATCAAAACTATAGATGAAACCAAATGAATTAATGTTTAAAACAGAGTTGTAATTCCACCGGAACTCTCTCTTTGCTTAAGCGAGCAGAGATTAATGGATCATTAAATCTCAGTGCAGAGATCAATTGAGAGGAAGCTGGTAATATCGTGTGGTACAAATCATATGTAATGTTACACAAAAATATCTTTTTTGATCAACTTCTTTAAGATTTTGATTGATGAAAGTATATTACACACATGGAAAACCTACCTAACACACACACACACACACACACACATACAAACACGCAAATAAATTATGTATAAATATTTTTTGTAAATAATTGTATTTAAGAGTAATAGCATTTCTTTTATATGTGAATGTATCAAAGGCACTTAAGAAATTTTTCAGATAAGTCGACGTCAAAGAAAAATACATATAGTATGTGAAAAGAGAAATTAAAAATATTCAGACCAATAAATATATATGTAAATAAATCCCTATTTGTAGCTTTGGTAGGATTGTACTACTGGGTGTTTATAATATTTGAACACTAAACCAGACATGGTTTTACTTGTAAACGTACTTTGTGAATATGATTTAGTATATACATAACTATAAGAACTATATATACTAATTAAAAACATTATCCATTAAAATTGTTTTATTGTCAGCTTATATGTATAAATATATTTATTATTTGGTCTAAAACATTCTAGAATTTATTTATAATCTTTCAGATTTATAAAATACGTATTTATTTACGAAATTTCTTAATAATGTTATACCATAACTACTTATGAGAGGGACAAAAGATTATATTTCATCTGAAACCGGGTGAAAAGCCATAAACATATCCTGATAAGTATAGTAGTATATATTAGTTCTTCACGTGTAGTGCCAACACAATAGTAGTAGAAGATTTTCAATACTTCATTTTCATTCATGTATTTTATAATATTGTTTCTGAATCGTGATGTGATGTTATATCGTTTCATAATAAACTTAAATTATTTTTGTTTTACAGTAACTTAAATGTTCAAATAAAACAGATACTTTTATATTTACACAATTTTATAATAATTATTTAACATAATATAGTTCATAAGTTTTGGCTACTTTTGTTTTTAAGCGTCTAAAATTTAGATGTTTCAATAATAAAAACAATCTCTTCCAATAGCATAACATGTATTAAGAAAAAATAACTTAAATAATTCAATTGTTATTTTCATCAAACAACAATTATTATAAATTTTACTAAAACATCAGAAATAACAACAGTTTTTCTGTTTTGTATTCTTTCGAGTGTTACTTTATTATTGTTATGAAATATTATATTAAAATATAATAATATTAATAACTAACATATAAAAGAAAATATGTATTCCGCGGGAAAACTGGAAAATAATGTTACAATTCTCTTTAGAGATACCTAACTATCTACTGAAATAAAAATGTTTAAACACTGCACCTGACTCGGTTTGAGTAATTTTCTTTTTATTTTATTAATAAGATTTGTTCATTTACAAGATATATTGTAACATAGTAATACAAAAAGAGACCGTAATTGTAGGAGTTCGTTACACTGAGTTCTGAAAAGGCTTTGATACCTTTTTCAATCTTTTATCTTTTTGATGAGGGCTTTGAAATTGAAGAATAGATTAAAATGAACTGATTAAGAACCTAAAATTTATTCTTAATTTCAGAGTAAAATAAATAAAAAAAATCGATGTTTCATTTTATAAGATTAAATTATATCCTCTTAAATATAAATCTGAGAACCAAAACAAAAATGATATGTAAAGTATTTCTAATATTATTTTAGGCAATTATTATATAATAATAAATTATATCTTGTGTAACTTTGAAAGCGCGGGAAGGAAGGCTTGGAATCGTAAACATACTCTTCGAATAGTTTGGCGGAACTTTTCATTTAAATTATAAGTTATAAGCATAAATCCAAAAACTAAAACTCACCTTAAACAAGCAAGCACAGGAAACGAATCAAATTACAAAACTATTTAAAACTATAGAAGATATTGCTTTAGAGCCTCTGAGAGGTACAGTTTTAGTTTAGTTGCATCGCGGTTACTTTGCCTTGTCACATGGCGTGTGTCGACTGGTCGGAGGCGCGAAGCGATCTGCAGGCTTCGCGGCGCCCGCCCTAACTTGGCCTGCACTTGGCCGTAAGGAATTCAATTCGGCAAAGAACTTTCGAGACTTATATGAATTCCAATTCATATATTTATATATTATATTACTCTTACATGTCTTGTCGAAGAGTTGCCAAGTTAAAGAGTTTTTGTTAAAACTTGAAAATTACCATTAGTTTTTACATCTATTATTTATTACATATCTGTTATATGTCTTTACTTTGGGTTGAAGAAAGGTATAGAA
This sequence comes from Melinaea menophilus ssp. n. AW-2005, assembly GCA_918358695.1. Lineage (NCBI taxonomy): Eukaryota > Metazoa > Arthropoda > Insecta > Lepidoptera > Nymphalidae > Melinaea > Melinaea menophilus. The sequence goes on from OU911052.1 coordinate 17,594,685, forward strand.
ACTTGGATGAAATTTTATTTGATATTTAACCGATTCTTTACAAAGAAATATTAAGATAATAAAATTTAAAAAAAGATAAGGGAAAAAAGAATTTAACAATTTGTTTAATAAAATGTATTTAAAAAAATATATGTATTTTTATATGACTTGCGGATAATAAGCATACGGTTTATAATAAGAGGACATTTGGGACAACAACATGATGATGAGTGAATGAGGAATGATGCTATCTTTGAGGACCAAGGAAAATGGAAAGAAGGGAGGGATCCGTAAACCTATGAAGGATAGAAAAAACCTCCCAGAAAGTAACGGTAGAAAAATAGCAAAGAGAAGAGAGTTGTGTATCAAGCTCTGTACGAAAAAATAACATAAATATTGTAGTCCTGCTCTAGACGGATAAGAAATACCACAAACTGATTACAACATCCTTAATTTAGTTTAATTTATAAAGTGCACGAATTACTTATATATAAATTTGTTTTTTTTATAAGCTACAGGGCTCTATTTCTGTACTGCATATTAACCACGTAACTAAGATTTAATCCACAGAATTAGTAAAACAATCAGTTTACAATTCAATGGCGGATTAATTAACGCATTTCCAGAATCAATACATTTACAATTAATATTTGTTTAATTGACTCCGTGAAATTAATTACAAAGCCTTTGACATTTCTGTGTAGAGATTTTCGGAAATAGTTTCATAGGTATGTGTTCCTTATCTGTTTGTTTGTTCGTCCAACATTGATTATATGTAGTTTCAGTTTGATGAAGATGATGATGATGAAGAATGATGATGGTGATTTTCATTTTAATATATGATAAAGGGAGATAAATGTAAAAATCTTTTAATGAACTGAAAATCTTTCATAGATTTTGGATTTTGGATTTGAAACTAGTTACAATTTAGTATATATCATACTGTGAATAGTGATGATATTCTAAAAATAATAAAAAGGGACATAAAAAATATAGATAAATATAACTTTTTATAGCCAACTGTTGTTGAACATAAAGTAAGGAAAATAAAGTGAAGAAATAAAGTCAGGAAGCCAAGCGAGAGAAATTATCATATATTTCCGAAAAATGTTACTCTCTTATAACTTATGTTGTATGTATTTGTTACATGGTATGTATGTTTATTCGTAACTTCTTTATATTATTTTATATTGAATAATTTATTTATTTATTTATTTATTTATTTATTCATGTACCACAATGAGATATAAAAAATATCTCTACAAAAAGGTTTCTTCCAGCTATCCTTAGAGTATTGGACAGAAGGTTTTAGAGGACAGAGAAAGATACATAGATAGGTTTATAATATATTATATATATATATGTATATATTAAAAGGCTTTTAATAACTTGACCGCAGACCTGTTATTTGCGCTGTACACTACAGAAATGGCGACACCAAGTGACCCTTTACTACATCGATACATCTATATTTAATAGCATTATTAGATATAAATTGAAGGGCGGAAAACCCTGCCGCCATCTAAGGGCAAATAACTATATAAAAGAATATAAAAGATATTCTTGTGTAGAAAATAGTTTTTGATAATTTAAATATATTGAATTCCTACTTTTTTGTTAAATTTGTCAGACTTGAGTTAAAACAGATTTTTTTAAGACATACATAGAAAAAAACATCAAAGCGTATATTCTTAAAAAAATATAGTCTTTCGTTAATATGATAATTATATCATAATTAATATTAATAAATATTTAAAAATGTATGTGTAGTCAGCTTTACCACATACAATAGTACGTGTGGCTAAAAGCCGATAAGGATATATTTCTTTTGACCGTTCCAGTCTTTGATCAGTCGTCACCAAAGGATTAAAGAGGTCAATCAATCTTGGGTCACTGTGGCTTGTCTGATAAATTAAATGACCCTTTCATGGTTCGGGAGGTACATTGTTCTATGATTAAACAGATAACCCGAATCTTACCACGAGATTGATCACCAAATATGTAAAAATACTTCATTATTAAAGCTATCTTTTAGGATATTCTAAGATATGTCACTGATATAACTTATAGGTTGTTTCAATTTTAACTAAGAAACCCGATCTGCGGAATTAATTATCCATCGTAAATTTCACGTCAAATTTATCTCAGAGATTAAGGAAACATAAATTTTAAGTCGGCCGATAAAATATTAGACGAATAAATATTTTTAAAACTTTCAATGAAAAGAAATTAAAAATATTATTTGGTCGAGATTAAAATTTTATAACTTTTTAAAAATAATATGATATTTAATTATTTTATTAATATTATTTTTATTTATTCTAGTTTATTCCTAATTAAAGAAATTCTGTTCTTTAATTAGTGTCAGATTTATATATTATTCAGTAGACACAGTATCATTACGTATCCTACTATTATTAAGAAAGATGGAAAATAATGTTTTTTTGAAAAAAATAAATAAACCAAACAGAATAATTATATGAATAACTTATACCAAAACACAGGACACATTAAATGACATAGTACTTAGAGTGAGCCGCAGTTGTAAGAGTTGAAACATTACTTGTCCAATAAAAGCAATGATATCAGGACGCTTCAGTTTGTCCCCTTTATCCTGTCCTTTATAATTATTAAATCATTCATATTATAATATAATCCTGATTTTATTACATAATGGACAGATTTATGAAGTTAAACGACGTTTTACAAACATAAAAAAAACAATTCACAAAATATTTGATATTTTTTATTATTATCCTTATTAATCTATTCTTATCACGTTAAATAAATATATATATTTGTATTGTAAAATTAAATATACTTTTGTTATATTATTTATAAAGAAATCTTTAATAAAATATTAAAAAAACAATAAATCAGTTCGAATTCACATTTTATGTATTATAAAATATATTTAGTAACGTAAAAATTTTAATAATTTATAGAAAAAAAATTATATATATATTAAATTTCGATCTTATATTTACATATTGCTGATACAGGACACGTGTCTGTTTGTCATCAGTTATTTTAAATCTTGCGAATACTGTTACCATGAAAAACAAGAAGTTAAAATGCATAAAAATTTTTGTATACACATTATTAATTCGAGTCGTTGGCTCAAATAAGACACTATATATATAGAAATTTTAAAACCAACACATTATATACATTATTGGGTGATATTAATATGTTTAAGATTTTTAAGACACTCTTAATGCTATCAAAATATAAAATTATCCTTAAATTTACGATAAAATTAACATAGGGACATTTTGACATGACAGATTTTTAAACGTAACTTATAAATTGTATGCTCATATCAAATGACTATAAATGCTTTCGAATATCATGTATCAATAAGTTTTTGAGATAATTGTCGTCATGAGCAAAACACTCAACAATATCAAAGTGATCCAAATTATCCTTTATTTCGAGGTACATGTTTTGCATCAGACAAGTGTTGTGGAGGAGTTCGTAGAACTCTCTGGATTGCTTCTTGAATGTCGGACTGTCGTTTTGTCCCGCTAATATGTATACCCTGACTCCTCTCGCCTGAAGGTGAGTGAAGCAGTCGAATTGAGGAGAGAGTGGGACGGCCCATTCCCTCGGTAGTTGCACCGCCATGTTAACCGATGTGTGGATCAATTCCCGTAAATCGAAAACCCCCGATATTAGAAAGGCCCCCTGCAGTCTGTGTGATCCGGGGGTGTTTTCCAGGAAATCTGAGTTTGAGAGCAGCTTCGCAACCAGATGGGCCCCGGCTGAGTGTCCCGCGAAATACACCCCCCTGTATCAATTAAAACATTAATCATAATATATCACCTTCATTCATTGTATAACTATGTTAATTTGTATTCTTCGGTCCGATTATTTATTCACAGATAACTTTTTATCTAATATTTGTGATATTTAAAAGAACTGTCAAACCATATCCGTTTCCTTCTGACAGTTCAAGTTTTTGTTAAAGTATGATCGTTTTCTTTTAAAATATTTATCTGAATCTCTAAAGATCGGTTCTGAGATTGTATATAAAATAATAATAAATAAGTGACAATTGTAAATAATGACAATAATTATTTAAATTCGTTACAATTGTTGTCCTTTCAATAACCGCTCAAGGACAAGGTCGCGGTAAGGAATTTATAACAACTAATTAGTAGCAATTATCGTTGAAATTACTGTTCATATTAAGAAATAAAAGTTATCGTTATATATTTTGTTTTGTTCGACAACACGACAAATAAATATTCAATTCCTTGCCTTTTCGTCATTTAAATTAATGGAGACTTGCTAAATTGTATTGTCAGACTAGAGAGAAAGATAAGCTAGGGATTCTATTTTAATATTACATTACGGACAGATGGCAATATTGTAGATACATATATACATAGGTTTTTGTACTAATTTGATATTAAAAATATTATTTTATATTATTTATATCTGAAGTCTGCATTAAATATTCATTAAATTAATTATTCTGTATAAATTATATGGTAAAAATGGATAAAATAAATGTTTGTTCAACTTAACTTGTTTTGATGAAATCAGATATCATTAGGTCATCGATAATATATTTACGGTCAAAATATCTTATTTCTACATAAAAATTATATAAACTGGATAAAATATTTAAAATTATAATTGTATCAATGTAATGCCTCCTGCAAATATATAGCATAAGTGAACAAGGTGTTATTTCTTCAAAGATATGAAGTAATTTTAAACATGTGTTTAATATTCGCAGGTAAAGTCGCGGGTGACTCAAAGTACGGCATAATTTTGATTATATTTAAATTATTTACCTTGAGCCCATTTTTTCAGCATATTCAAATACAAATTTAGCGGCATTCTGTATCTGATTGACGATCTCCGGCAGTGTCGCGGCCGGGCACAAGTCGTATCCAGCGACTATTGTCTTTATCCTGAAACGGTACAGGGGCTGTGCGGGATACCGGGAGATTTCTCTCGATAACTCCTGCCAGTAACCGCCGTGGACGTACACCAGGATTGGGGAATCTGGAAACATTAATAATATCTACATAAATATATCTGATAACCGCCATTTTAATACTTTGACTGTTATTTTTTGTATTCTTTATTTATTACAAACTCGTGACAACATGTTTTTGCATTTTATTACGACTTAATTTAATATTATATCGATAACAAATATGACACATTTAATTACTTTAAACGACGGAATAATAACTTTTTAAAGTAACTTACTTAACTGTTTTTGTTATTTTGTAACATACTCATTTTATTAAAATAATGTCTACCCCTATTTCTTATTTTTATAAAAAAATCGTCAAAATTTCATCTCTTGGATTCAAAACATTTCTTAACAAAATATTGCAAATAAATACATTATGTTTTCTTCGAAAAGTATAAATGATTTCGGCTTCATTATAACCAAGTTTATATGTGACCTCTTTTATTTATATGTTAAGTACACAACAGTGAGGCAATCGAAATCACTTGACATAACCTGTATTAGAATCTGAAGGATACCCGGTTTCTTTTAAACTAAATATAAATCATTGCCTCGTAAATCTCTGTGCCAATAAATATTTGTTTACTGGGTTAAGGGTTACATAGAGTCTTCTCTAAAATGTTAACACCAAGAATGGTGACTCTACCAAATAATCAAGTCATAATAAGTCAATAGGTTTGAGAGATACATTTTATATTGTAGACGAAAAATCTCTCTATCTCTCTCACTCTATCTGTTATAAGACTTCGAGATTAGTTTCAAAAGTCTCATTAATAAATAAAAATGATGTACTAATGAGGATATTTACAATAAGGACGGACAGACAGTTATCTGAACAGTGACACAGTTATTATAGAACTGTTTCGTACTAACTCATTAATGTCACCAATTATAACATGTTATTGTGTTTCAGTAACGAAGGTAAGATTTGATTAGGGTTGTCTTCTTTTATTCTTGCAATTATTAAAGAATAAAAGAAAAATAAAGATATAAAAATATTTGTGCGAAACGAGCGGAGCGCTTTACTGGAGACTTTTTCACAAATAGGCTCGAAAATGACTTCACGAAAAATTATGAAATATTGCAATCAAAAAGATACACATTAGGTAAAAAAAAATTTTGAAAAATGTCATGTCGTTGAGGAATAATCGTCAAAAAACTGATATCCCATTGAAGTAAATGGGAAACGATGAGTAATTACACTGGGCTCGCTTCGCTCAATATGCAAACGGCACCCGAGATTTCGCGAGCGCAACGAGTCGAAATTGAGGGTTTGATGGCGCCCCTAGTCTGTTTTTATACTTTTAACAGCGGCACAGCATTTTTACGATCTACAATACATTTATATGTACATTAAATAGTTTACTACGTATTTTATCTTATCAAACGTACAATTAATTATAAAGTACGGGTGGCAACCCTGTGATATACCTACAACACCGGTTTCATATCCCATATTGGGAACACGATTAACAAATTAATATTAATCAATTAATATGTATCAATGAGTAACATGTAATTAATACTGTAATAAAATATACTTTTTAGTTCCAACTAATATAAATACTTATATTCTTAATATACTAATCGAATTTGACTTCTCGTCTTTTAGTCACGGGTTTCTTTTTCTCATTACTAACTAAACATTGGGCTTAACGAATCGATTGGTACGGTTGTATTTCACATAAATTGCTCACTGAATATGTTAGTTTGTAAAACTGATTACAATAAAGAAATATCCACTGAGTTTGTTGTGGCCCTTTTCTGGGCTCGTTTGGATTTCATAGCCTTATTTTTGGAGAGTGTCTTAAGGGCTTATTTCGATAAGTGTGGTATCACAGTCCTGTCACTCCCATTTGTGACAAGGGATCACTGGTATTGATTCAAAACATATAAGTGTATATTACCATCGGGTAGATCAGTTCCTAATATATCCAGCTTCTGTCCCGGAGTTCCTCCATACTCGATTTCTAGTTTATGTGGTACCGCGTTAATGGCTGCTTCACTGGCTGCAAACAAATTAATAATAATATTATTATCATTAACATATTTATAAAAGATTTACATTACACAAATTTAGTTATGTTTTCTGTGTATGAATGATGTAATAATTAAAGTTTCTAATGATTTTTAAATATTATATATTATAACTTTAATAATTAATAATATAAATGATAACAAAATTAATGTTCAATGTATTGTTTTTGGGTTTATATTTTCAGGGTTATGATTTATTTATATGTCTTACACCAAACGTGTCAGTTCGTTCACCTCAATCCCGTTTCGATAGTTGCTGAGTGTAAATGAGTACTGTTTATTTTTATCTCAAACCGATGGACATATTTGAATCATGTTTTGTATTCAAATACCAACAAATACATATATTAATTGTTTTATTCTGTAGGGGTACTGATAAAAATGGTGAGAATAACATTTTTAACAAGATATAATTAAAATCAAACGCATTAAAATTATATATTATTCATACGTTTTTTATTATTTACATAGGTGTTTAATCGTTAAAGTTATTAGTGACAAATCAAAAGGTCATTGAACTCTAATAAACACCGATAATTGTCCTATTAGTCCGTGTATAAAGGTGTATAAAATGTTCAATTACTTAATAAATTCGTCGAACAAAATATACAAATTCACTATTACTCAGTATCAGAATTTATAATTTCTAAGGACTGATTCATGCTATTTCAATTAAAATACAATAACACTAATTAATTTAAAGGTTTGTAGAAAATTACTTATGTATGAGTCAAAGTCAAACCATTTTAATTATAAATATCTTAAAAGTGGGGTAAATATAACCAAATCGGTATTGTGGCCGTGATTTTTGATGTCATCGCTTCTCAAAATAACATTTTGGTGAATATATGCGTGTTTTTTGTTTTAATTATGTGGTTGAGAAATATATATAATATTTTAGTTTTATAAACATATGGGTATATAAAGAATAATCGTTATTCATAGAATATTCATAAGTATAACACGTTATGCCTAACACTATGTATCTGAGTTTCATCGCCATATTGTATCTCGCCCTTGAATAAGTGGGACTTGTTGAATTAATTACACCACATATTTAAGTTATGCATTATTTCACATGAAACTTGGTAAAAGAAGGCCAAGTGTTTTTAATAAGTTTAAATTTGATATAATGTCTGCATTTTAAGATGATTAAAATGTTACCTGCACTGACAAATTCTACATGGTGCTGCATCACTTTCTGGGGTGATGTGAATCTTCTTGACCACTTGCTTGGAGAATATTCCTTCTCCAGATCCATGTCTTCTGTTATCAGCGCCATTTTAGGTGTGACCTAAATATAATAATTATATTAAATTAAATAAAAAACACTTAAAACAATTTCCAATTACATTTATTTTTACGTCATTTTTTCTGACACTTTTTGGTTTCGAAACAGAAAATTGTTTAAATATTTTTATTAATATTTTAAAAAGTGATTTTATTGACATTTGTTATGCGGAGCGTTACAAAGAGTGAAATACAAGTGATAACATTTGATAACACTTTTAAACTTATTCTAGAGATAGCGATAACGCGTTAGGTCGAAATATATTATTACCTATTTATTATAATTATTTTATATAACTGTTTTAATATATTAGTTATAAAAAATAACACCACGTTTTATTTATTGTTTTTAGCGTGACATTTATACGTCACAATTATTTGCAAATAATTCAGAATCTATTATTGAAACATCTGAATACACAACTATCAGAACAATGAAGATATGTGAATTCTTCTCTTTACATATTAATTATATATTTTATAAACTAAATTTCAGACATGATTGATTAGTGGCGGAGATAATAGTGATTAATATATTTGTTTAGATGTACTTGACACGAGTACTTGACATATATATTAAGTGTCATTAGGTGTGTTTGTTGTAACATTAATATTTATTTGATTATTAAATATTATTGATGGAAATTTATTTTGAGAAATTTTCCTGTTAATATCCCGTCTCAAACAAAATACATACTTAAGTAGTTTAGTCTCTTTATTCTCTTTATGCTCTGAAAAACTATTTGAATATTAAGAAGCTAATTAATATTTATTCTAATATACACAGTATTGAAGAGACATTCAGTAAAGTTTGTTTTATATAAAAATATTACATACATACATACATACATACATACTTGTTCTTTTGGAACTACTAGGCGTGACATTAGTTCATTATTATCTGATCCAAAGTAGTGTCTGAACGAATATTTTTAATAATTTAATAAATTCTATTTTTACATATATTTATATAAATAATAAATTATCTTCAAGTCTTATCTCAATACAATTAATCTTTGTAAAGACAAGGGAATATCAATTTGATGTTGTATTTATTATACATAATATAATTATACGTGTTTGAAACAATGCAGTATTATATTATGTGCAATATTGAACTAGACCACTGATATCATATTACTATTAACTATTTCATTGACCTTTTTAATAATGAAATTGGTAAGAAAATATAGTCATTGAATTATTTAAATGTATATAAAAATCTGTACCTGATCGTTGTTTGTACATAGAAGTTATTAGGAAATATTAAAGGTTTTAGTAACGAATGGAACCCAAAACAATGATTTTAAAAAGTTTTGTTTGCGTGCGTTCGCGTGCTACTCTCTGGAACAGCGTATCCGATCTAATAAGCTACGCTTAAAATTTATTTTATTGAAGACGATCGCAAAATTAAACAGTTGTCTTAATTTAAGAAAATACCGTTAGTTTTGTATTACTTTCGGTAAAAATATTAATAAAGTGTTTCTTTGCATTGCCTTAAACTTTAGCAGTTCTGTAGCTTGCTCATAAATTCCGTGGGAGCGGAATCCTGGGTACAGCTAGATTATATATATAAATAAAATTGAAGTGTCTGTTTGTAATTGCAAATTAACAGCTTTTCACTAAAAGTATATGAAATAATATATGTTATTTACATTAAAAAAAAAAAAAAAATTCTGTCTGTTGTTTATTCCGGCTAATCTCGTTAACAAGCTGCACCGATTTTAACAGAACTTTCACCGGCGGTTAAACCATGTAATAAGGAGTAGCTTAGGCTACTTTTATTTAAAAAAATAATCCGTGCCAACGAAGTCAAAGTCACAAATTAAATAATTATACGTATAAAATATGGTAAGACTGGTTATTTATCTCATCCCAAGACAGACATTTAAAATATCCAAGATGTAAAACACAAACAAATCCTTTATTAAATATAGTTATTGCTTTTCTTGTTTCGAAACTTAAAATATCATGTTACTTACCTATTTACATCGCTACGGAATGTCGACCGCAAAAGTAGTTGGAAAATACATTTTTTTTACTTAGTTACGTCAATATCTGCATAATATAAGCAAGTACCAAGATTAATACGGGTAATTAAAGCCAAATAATTTGTATGTAAACAGATTTTAGAATTAGATAGGTTAAGCGCCCAGAACGTCCGCTAAGAGCGATTTTGCGAAGGAGTAAATCGGAGAAAATTTACAAAATCTTGTAATTTTTTTCATTATATGAACAATAACAATGCATGCGATGCAAGTGTAAAATATATATATATAAATAAACTATGAGTGATAAAATTATAATTAGTAGTTATGTAATTCTTAACTGTACGATTATGAAACTCGACTCATATTTCTGAACTATATGATGTGCAAATGATGAACTAACAATATACTGTGGCTTTACTTTTAATCTTAAACTAATATCTTTTTGAATGACGTAGATAACAAAGATAATGAAGTTTCAAGTATTTTATATCTAAATAGCTGACAATATAAGACAATATCTTGTTATTTTCTTAATTCGTTTTCCGAGGACCTATTTAACAGTAATTTTAACATTTTAAGTTGTCTGCCAAAACTATAATACTTCCTAAATGGGATAATATTCTTAATTAGTATTCTTATGTAATAAAAATAAAAAGTTCAAAATGCTTGCCTACACCACCACTATAGAAAAACAAACATTATTGTTTTTATATATATAAAATATTGGTATCGAGCAACGACGGGAGTATTCACTAGTACATGATATAAGTATCTGCGTTTCATCTCTCGCGTCCTTTATCATAGTCAGTTGAACGCACAACCCTTCGGGGTTGAAGCGAATTATCAACAAGATTATCACGGGGTGATTAACTGGAAACCGTAATATGAAATAGTTTATTTATCACGGTATAAAGGTTTAAAATTTATAAAACCATTATTTAACTAAAGTAATGTTTAAGAGAAGAGGGTGGAGGAAGAAAAAATGGAGTACGTGAAAAATTTTTAGAGCAAGAAGCCTCCACTGAGTCGATGATGATGGAAGAACGTGGAATTTTACAAGGAGAAAAGCCTATATTATGCGAATATAAAATAAAGAATGAAGTATTGAATACTGTGACAGATCTATATACATATTAAAGATATAGCGAAAATATAAACTAATTTAAAACAATATTTATATGATATAAATTATTCCCAGAATTTCAACTATGTCTTCTCGGAGGCAACTGAGACCTTACTTCTGTACATAATCAAGTTGGTAAATTGAAGTCGTCTTCTTGGTAAAGTTTAATGAAGAGGTCCTCGATTAAACACGAAATCATCAATTATTCTATTTACCTTCGACTAAATGTAAAAGTACCAACCGTATTCATTTTCCGTCTCCCGACATTATAAATGTCAAAACACTGACATTGTTTATGATAAAAATAAGGTGCTATAAAAAGAAATTACGTAAAGTTTGAATTTATTATTATTATTATTATTATTTTATTTATGTTTATATTTTTTTAATTTGTTTTTATCATTTATTATTTAAATAGTATGATTTTTAAATTACAAATCTAATTATATATGTTTTAAAAGTTTATTGTACAATATTTTTATTTATATTTTATCAAGACGTTCTTGTTTGTTTGTGTTAATAACAGTTGAAATTATTGATGTGTTAATTTTTAAGTTTATATATAGTTTTTCAAATAAATAAACATTGGGCTGACCCCAACTGAGAGAAGGTTATATTAACAAATATTGTACAGGTAGCCTTGAAGCAGAGCCTTAGTTCGATCTAATAAAATATAAAGAGGAATAGATTACTAAACATTAAACTAAATTAAATATATGTAGATAACATAAGAAGGAACTAATATTATTGTGCATATTAATAAGAATCAAGTGTAGGTATGAATTTTTAGTTAATATTGAAGTCGTTTCATTCACACGATCGTTAAATGTTATAATAGATAAGAAAATTGACAACTAATGCTATCTATCTCGCCATTTTGTATAATAATAACATAAATAATGATACATACAGCTTGATATTAAATATATATTAATATTAATTTGATTATAAATATTTTATTTTGCCGCACGTCACGTTTGAACAAATCATAATTTATCGAACGAGAAATATGAGACAATCTTCTTAAACAAATGTCAATATATTATATCTGACTAATGTTTAATCTAAAATAATAACAATTATATAACCCGATAAGATAATATCTTATAGTCACATTAATATTGTCTAAATATTTGCAAAACTCTATTTGGTGTTCTATTTAAAACTATCAAATATATATAATATAAATACAGGCGGGGTATGTTTATAAATAAATTATTTTTATAATACAAGCTGTTCCCATCGACTTCATCTGTTGATCCACAAATATTTTACATCAAATAAATTTTTATTACTAACGCCATCTGTTGGACACATACAGAAGTTAGAAATAAATTAAACCTATGTATAGAAAGTCTCAAATTTGCTATAAAAATTTAAGATTATTATCGATATAAAAACTATCATATCTTTTAAATTGGATCAAGCAATATATATCTACAAAATTACATTGAAATCGGTTCAGTAGTTTAGATATAAGAACAAACGAACGTCGTCATCGAATTTATATATATATATATATAGAATAATATGTTTTAATATGAGTTAATATAACTAACTAAATTGTTTATATATTTAAATAATTATTTATAATGAAGATTAAATAATTATTATTTTATTATGTCATGTTTACATCCGATTGACATCAAGCATTACATAAGAATTTGTGACATATGATGTTATTATGATATAGATATGACATTAATAATGATATAAGAGTGTCGTAAAAGTGACATATTAAAGTTTACCAACACGTTTTTGATCAATTATAATAATATAACCTATTTGTATTTATTGTACATGGGTATAGTCACTAGCTTTGATGGATAATTTTTAAGTGAATTTTAAGTGTTAGGTCAGCTGTGTGTAAGAATATTACTTTGATATTACATTATGAATATTAGAGCAAAGTCATCACAATGATGTTAATGTGACATATAACGTATGAAGATATTTACGACTTGTATGGTGTATGTATTAAATGAAGTTCACGTCTTAATTCGACACGAGTTTTCATTTCATCATTAATTTTAACAGAATTTTTATTTCTTTCTTATTAAAATTTTACTATATTTTTATATGAATAATAAATATGATACAACTATATATTTTAAGAAAGCAAAGTCAGTAACATAATTAGTCTCGTTTATCTTATCAGATATAAATGATAGGTGTTATAATTTTAATTACAGTTACATAAATATTGCACGCTGTAGGTATGTTATAAGATGATTATTCAGTGTATCTTTATGAGTAAATAATCTCACGTGGTATAAATAATTAATAAACAATGAATATATTTAATATTAATTGAATTAACCTTGAATCTTAGAGGTGATAATAATACTTATTGCAGATAACACGTTATACTTTTCCAATATTAAATCATTATTACAAATCGATCATTATTTGTGTATAATTCAGTTGTATATCTAAGACTATTATTATATGACTATATAATTATATTTATTAGAAGTAATTGAATATTTTTGTTGATTTTCAAGAAGCTTTTAATGTTGATGATATACTAAGAAGTTTAGGTTTTTCGTGAGTAAAAATTTTAATATTATTTAAGATATATCCACAGATTGAACCTTCGGAATAGTACAGTGAGTTTAGTTAACATACATTTTATATATATTAACATAAAAATGTAAAAATAAATAAATTATAAACTGAAAAACGAGCCGCTCTAATAATTCTGAGCCACGTAAGAATATTCAAGTTTCCTTACATTTATGGATTTATTAACCAGTTATTTAATTTCGTCTGTTTTAAGGCATCGCAAAAACAATGAAGATAGAGAGACTTATAACAATTATAATAGTAACTATAAATCCAGTCTTCATTACGTCACAATAAAGCAGAGTTAAGTACATAAGTACAAGTCATTAGAGGTAACAGGTGTCCTGGACCTGGAACAACTCAATTTGTCGCTCAAATAAACCTTTAACGGATTATACTCTGTCACAACAGTGGTGTTTAATGATAATTTACTCTCCTTCCTCACAATACATATTCAGAATACATTAGCAACTTCACTAACAAAAGAATTAAATAAATATTATACTTATATTATTTACTTAATACTTTTGTTTTAATATTTAAAAGAATAGTTTATTTTATACTCTTGTCACTTTGAAATACAATTGTATTTAGTGACTTAAATGAAGATACTTTAAATTGGAGAAGTTAGTGGTTCCCGGGGTTGTTCGGTAACCTGTAGAATGAAAGGGGTGCTTTCGAAAAGCGGTGAAATTTTAACTGAGCAAGCACACGTTTTGCAGCGGTGGGCGGAATTCTATAAGGAGATGTATGAACGTGAGGACGCCTCGGTCTTGACTACCAGTGTAATGCTGAGTCAAGATGTAGCCGATGGTGAAATCAGTTTAGAAGAAGTAGAGAACGTGATTCGAAGTCTGAAATGTGGTAAGGCTGCGGGAGCAGATGAAGTTACTGCCGAGATGATCAAATGTGGTGGACCACGCGTCTGGGACTTTTTCTGGTTTTTATGCAATTTATGCTGGAAATCTGGGGAGGTCCCAGACGATTGGCGAAGTGCAGTCATCGTACCTTTGTATAAAGGCAAAGGTTCACAGATAGACTGTGCAAGCTATAGGGCCATCAGTTTGATTAGCTTGGGCGGTAAAGTTTATGCTAAAATTTTAGCGATAAGAATGCAAGAGAGATCTGAAAGGCTGTTGTGGGAGGCACAAGGAGGTTTTAGACCTGGAAGAGGGTGTATAGATCAGATCTTTTCCCTCCGCACGATCACGGAAAAGTTTTTGGCCCTAAACCAAAAGGTTTTCTGTGCTTTTGTGGATTTGGAAAAGGCGTTTGACAGGGTTGTGAGAAAGAAGTTATGGGAGATACTGCCCCGATACAATGTGAACGGGCCCTTGCTACAGGCTGTAAGGTCTCTTTACCGAGATCACTCAGCCTGTGTGCGAGTAGGAGCTGGCATGTCGCCCTGGTTTGACATCCAATCGGGTGTTAAGCAAGGTTGCGCTATGTCAGCTTGGTTGTTCAATTTGTATTTGGATAGTTGTCTCCAAGGAGTGAAAGATAGTGACATGGGAGTGAAAGTAGGTGACCTTAAGGTCAATTGCTTACTATATGCAGATGATGCAGTGCTCATTGCATCATCAGAATGCAATTTGCAGGCATTGGTCACCACTCTGAAAGATGGGTGTGAAATTAATGGTCTTAACCTGAATGTAGATAAGACGAAGGTTCTGATATTTGAAAGAAATGAAGAAAGAACAGAATGTAAGATCAACGTGAATGATAACATAATAGAACAAGTGAATGAAGTGGTATATTTGGGAAGTATGTTTAGCAGAGACGGAAGATACGAAATGGATGTGGAAAGGCGTATTGCTGCTGGTAACAGAGTCAATGGTGCTTTGACTGCATTGTTGAGACGGCAAAACGTCAGTATAGCTGCACGTTTGGCTGTACACAATGCAGTTTTGCTACCGACACTGTTATACGGCAGCCAAACGTGGGTAACACAGAAGAAGAATGTAAGAAAGATGAATGCTGTGGAGATGCGATCTCTTCGCAGAATATGCGGAGTCAGTCTAGCTGATCGAATCCGCAATGAAGAGATCCACAGAATGGCAGGTACTAGCGAAGATGTCACGGTGAGAATGAAGAAGAACGTGCTCAGGTGGTTTGGGCACGTTGAACGAATGAGTGATGAAAGAATGGTAAAAAAGATTTATATGGGAAAAGTGAGCGGTAAGAGATACAGGGGGAGGCCTCGAGTGACCTTCGAAAACACAGTAGCTACGATACTGGAGGAAGGTCACGTAAAAAGCATGAGGACCCCCCGGAGGGTATGTATGAAGAAGTTGATGTCTGTGGCCGAGGCGAAAGAGGTATGCAGAGACCGTAGCGTTTGACGCTCCGTCGTCTCTGGCTACCCCGCAAGGGATATGGCGTGAAGGTAAATAAATAAATAAATAAACAAGTAGTGACATTTATGTTTTTTTTATATTTATAGATTACTTGTAATTGTCTTTTTGTAATATAAAAGATACGTTTGTTTTCAATCTTCGGGTATTCCTATTTAGTTTTAGGAACTCCTCAGGGAATGACTTTTGTTATTCAGCGGAATCTAAGTGAAGGACCCTTTTTTAATTTTTTTTTTATTAAACTAATATATATATTTTCTTTTTTTTAGAACTCTGGTGCCTGCTTTATATACCTATATTTGTAAAGGTTGTACTTAATCTTCAATATATACGAATTGAATCCCATCACAGTTCCAGAAATGATGGTTTGAAGTAGCTGTAGTTTATGGAGTCGAAAATATTATGATAATTCTTCGGACTCAGATCGGATTCAAATAGAAAGCGGTGTGTAAGATCCCTGAGAGTTACATTTCTCTATAAGGTATCAATGTTATAAAGAAAACAAAAAACACAAGATATTTACACAATAACTTTCTTGTATGATTGATTGTTATCAGGGACGGTACACGGGTTTATATATCTTACATTAATCCTAATACCATGCAGTTTCAATATCTTATCTTTATCACAACTCATCAATCTGAAAGAATAAGGATATTTATTCCTCAAATCTAGATCTATAGGAAAATATTTTTGTTAGGTTATTATAAAGTAATTAAAAACAATTATAGAAATAGAAAAATATTACTGTATCATTCTTTTTTATTGATAATTTTCCATTACAATTAATTGTTTTGACCTCGACATTCTTTTACCGGAGACACATTTATAAAACCTATTGAATTTTTTGTGGTGACGAAGGTTCAGAGGCGGAAAATATATTTAACAAAAAATATATCAAAAGGGAATGCAATTCAAGAATGCTGTCAATTTTAACTCAACCAGTCACTCGGCGACTTGAGTTTTAAATAACTACCTTTTGTGTGTTTCAATGAAAATTATACAGTCCATTAAAAATCAATTAATACATGAATTAAAGATTAAATATTAAATTTATTATATCCGAGACGTGATTGATTGATTGATAATTTTTTTATAAAACTTTTTGTTTGCAATCAAAATTTAAGTTCACCAGCGCATTGTATAATATATGCGTGATATAATTATTCATATAAAAACGATCTCCGCATAAAATCACTGAATAAATGCTTTGTTAATTGACCTCCGGGCAAACAATAAATGATTATCTCGTTTCTTTTTAACACTATTTAGTACACAACATATAACAAACAGATATATAAACATCGGATGTATGTATGTACTACAATTGGGACACCACTTATGACCCCTTCCATAGCAAGCAAGAGTGATTTTATACTAACAGATACATACTCTGTTTTATTTTATAAAATATATAAATAAATAATACTAGTTACGTATTTTAATGATGCCGATAATAATCTTTATTAATATAATAAAAATATATCTATAAAATAGTTAATCATATTTATGTTTTAATCACATTACAACAAATTAACATAGTTGACAGTGGAAAAACACATTAACACCACACAAAATTAATAATGATAAGTAATACAAATAAAAATGTACTCACCGTTAAAAAGATCCTTGTACATTAAAGAGATACAATAAAATATACAATTTGTTGGTAAACAAAGCTGGTGTGCGCGCGCGCAGCGACACGTCCGGCCGAGCGAGACTCGCCTTGTTTAATAATAACTTCGATCTAGTACAACCGGTCCTAGCGCACCTATAATATACTTCATTATATTTAACTTTTACGTCCGTACGTACAAAATATGTTTAAGTTTCTACTTTCTATTCTCTTAAAGATAATTTAAGTGTTTTTTTAAGAAATATAAAAATAAAATATATTAAAAGAATTCATTATACATATAAATATATTAAAATGGAATCTTAAGTCTTATGTCGTGCTAAAGAAAGGTCTTAAATACAATGTTATTTAAAAACATGTTTGAGAACCCATAATATTAAATAAGTTATAAATAGATATTCAGTAAAAAACTTTTTTAAACCTATTTTTTGCATAGAAGCAATCATGTTTTTAAATTTTTTCTAATCTAAAAGTTTAAGAAAAGATAATAAAACATTAAAATACAGTCATCCTCAGAATTACGGAGTAAGAATTACGTAATTTTCACTTTTACTCGAAGGGTAAGACCTTTTCGAACTTTCCAAAATTTTTGGTAAACGTGACAGTGAATGTGCCGGCTGCGATGTCTTCTTGTGTCTTTTACTAGAACTTTTACATTCAAAAATATTTTAACAATTTAGTATTTTTATTAAAAAAAAATTCTTATCTGTCTTAAAATTCCTAAAACGTATGAAAGTTAAAATAATAACATAAAACTTATCAACTTTTAATATATATTATCTGAATTAAAAGTTAATTCAATAATTAAAAATAAATCCTAACCTTTAAATTAATAATTATTAGATAGCTAAATTTACCATATTTGGCAATACGATCAAATAAAAGCGAAGTTCTAATTAAAACCATTGTTTAAAATAATTTTGAAAAATAATCAATATGTAAACAATTGAATAACTTAGTAAGGTTTTTGTTATATTGTTTGTATATTTCATATTGTATTTCATTTTATGCAATTTGATACAGCAATGTTATTTAAACTATTCCTTTAACAATATCAATATATCCATATTTATCTGACAGTGGTTTAACTTAACGATTTCTTGTAATTGGAACTTAAAAGCTCCAAAAATTGTTATAAATAAAGTGCTTACCAATATTATTATTCAATTATTCTCTGATAGCGATGGTCGTGTTCAAATTGATACTAAGGTTTCTTTAAAGAAATGTTATAGCAATAATTGTGAAGGAACTGTTCTGCGCTCAACACTATTTTCGGGAATGTTCCTGGACTTAAAAATATTCTTATCAGTTATCACCTGACATCCCGCCGAAATAATCATTATCTTATTTTTTGCGTTTCAACCTTTGGCTCCGTTTAAATCGTGCTTCAAGAGGTTATCATATCTTAATTATACATTTTTTTTCATTCAATATTTCTTTAAAAAATCTTATTATTTCACGGGAATTACTATTTAAACATAATAAGTATACATTGCAGAAGGTGTTATAATATATGGTTCATATAGGACTTAACTTAGTATATTTTCTCTGTGATAAAAGTCATTCGCTAATTTGTAATTGTCACAGTTATAAATAGTTCAGAGATATACTAATCTAAAACGAATGTTAATTATGTGAATATATATGAATATAACATTAAATGTGTGTTGTCTGTCATTGCTGTACTATCTCATGATGGAGCAAGCTATATTATCAAGGTAAAATATGTTGATAGTAAGTGAAAATACTCTGGACTCTGAACCACAGGGTTGTTCATTACCAGTATTTATCAAGCTTTTAATTATACATACATACAACGTTTGATCTCTTCAATACGACCCCTTATCGCCAGTCCAAAGTGTCATAATAATTTTGCATGTTATGTACCCCCCGTAGTGATTACAGTACCCCAAGCCCGAATAACATAAAATGCCTTTTAGCCGGTACCCCAGCTTGTTGACATTTTAGTTTGCCTGCACTTCTTAGAGAATAAAATAAAAATGACATATAGTATTAACAGTGATATATCCATAGTTTAATTAGATTTTATTTCGGTTTTTATAGTATTTTTATAGTATTATATAAATATTATCATTGTTTTGATTTGCAATATATTTTAATTGGGTTCAATAACTTTTGGTAGAGGTTACATTGGATTGGAGAATACTTACAAACTCTATATTATATATATATATATATATATATATATATATATATATATATATATATATATATATAATGTAATTATATTTGTTGACAGGCTTATTACGTATTGAGCACACTGAAGTAGCTAGTTCTTTTGAAAGTCTTTATACGACGACTATTTGATATGAAATTACAAATGATTTTCCATAACCATATATATTTTCTGTATGAAAGATAATAGAGTGTGTGACTGTATTTTGTATAGGAGTCAATTTTGTAGCAATCACAAGTGAAGTGTAATGAGGACTTGAGAATGATGTGTTTTTTGGTTCATGAGGTGGATTTTGAGAAAATAGATTGTTTTTAAACGATTTAACGTATAATTTCCTGCAATAAACAAGACTGTATTGATCTATTCATATAATAGATGTGTAGGTTTTACATTATTTTCTGTGTTGATTGATTTATGGATCACGGTACAAATGCACTAAAGCTAATTTTATATATACGGTTATAAATTTTTGCGATACGTTTTTTTTAAGTTGATATTTCCGGTCTAGTATAAAATTATATATATTAATTTTATACAATACCCTGTATTTAAGTTCGTTAATCAGCCTTCGCTATATTTGTAATGTATCGTGGAGAGCATTGACCTCTTATCGCTGACACTGTAAGATTTTAATACATTAATTATATTGCAGTCAAAACGGACCTGTAAAGCGAATTTATGTGCTGCTTATATTAAATATCTTAGGAGTCGCTGCCTCCGTCTTCACAACCATCTTGCTGTCGCTGTGGGCCTTGAGTAAGTAAAAATGCGTATTACTAAAAAAATATTCAAATAACAAATACAATATTATATACATTTTATTCCTTAATAATTGGAAATATCATTTAATAGGTGAGATAAGTTGTAACATTTTTCAAAACCCATGACCGTAATGCTATAAGTGTGAAGGGTCTTAGATTTCAAAGAACGACATCTGCAAACAAATTGAATTTTTTAGTTCTTTCTTGTCTTGTCTTGTCAAGTTTTATAGATTGTTAGAATCTTGTTTAAAAATTAAGAAGTAAATATCGTTCTGAATGACGGTTTTTTAGAACTAAGCGAATTGTCGCAAGTTTTCATTCTTATTATTTTGCAAACAAAGTCTATATAGATATTAGGAGAAACCATTTTCTTTCCCTCAAGCCAGTCTACGTTAAAAGTACGTTTAACGTAGAAAGTATTCTTGAAATTACGTCGTAATATTTAAATATAATATTGCTCTCAATAAATATAATATTGAAACAAGATCTCTTACTCCAAATATATCTGAACACAACATATTCCTGCAGTTTATATAATCTGTACTGACGTGTCAGAGTTCATTGCCTCTACGTCTGCAGCTCGTATTTCTGCGTGCCATTACTCTTATGCTTTTCGTTCCTGTTCCTGGATATTAGGCAGTTTATAATACGGTTTAGTTTTTGATTATTTTAAAATTGGCGGATAGGGGATAACCAAAACAAAATTTGTCATTTCGAAAAGTTTTAAATATGTCACATAATTTTTTTTATTATTCCTTCCGTTTTCCTTTTTTTCATCCGATAAATTTAAACGGATTAAAGTTGAGAAGGGGTGGGCCATAATGAAATTGACGCAAATTGCCGTGACACTAAAAGCACTAGTATAAACATAGATATACCTTACCTCAGTTTCTTACACAACTTACCTTCAATGGTACAATTGTGAGTCGAGTCTGGGAGAACTTATTGTTTTTGTACCTTTTCTTCTCAAAAACCGTAACATTTGTAAGCCAAACTCCGGTTTCTCAGTCTACACTACTATATATAGATTTTGTATCGCTTAACTTCTAATATAAATATATGATAAATTTGGAATCGAAATCAAATATTAAAAAGATTAATTAAGTATAAGTATACTTACACAAAATATAACGCCTTCATTTCTTTGTTTCAGATTTAATCTTCCCGGAACCAAATACCGCTCCAATAATACAAAGGTATCTCCAAGATATGCGAAAGTATCCTAATAATGCGATAAGGATATCTGAATACGATTTACTTCTATAAGAGTTTTATTTAATATTACTTCTAAGTCATTATTAACTATTTATAAGCCTCAATATAATTTCGAAAGTAATTCCCTCTTATATCTATTTTTTACTTTAATGTATAATTCCTATTGATTGAGAAAATGCTATACTATAGTTTTAGATGTTAGAATTTTGCCATGGCCCATATGCTGACTTTAAATGGTGTTGGAAATATGTTAATATCGTCTTAAGCTGTACGTTTTGCTGTTAGATTTGTATTGTAAGTTAAGATATAATATTTTTGTGTGTTTATAATCGTAGCCTATAACTTTCTACAATTCATGGATGATCATTAAAAAAATATACTTTTAAAACGTACTTTTAGAGTGTAAAGATTAAATAGTTGATTCAATAAAATCATAACCCTCCAGATATCTAATATAATAAATATATTAGCAGAGATAACATATTATAATGTCTCTTTGATGCGAGTGCTCCCGAGCTAACTGAAGTATGTTAACACGTTGAGTCCGGCGTCAATATTGCTGTACTTTCCGTTTAGCCGGCAATGAGCGAGAAATCGGGAAGATTCAAGCCTGCTAACATGAGTCGCTCAGAAGCCAATGCGGTTAAGTCCATTTTCTGATATTGTCTGATTTTTGTAAATTTTGAAGAAATAAAAGCTTTTTCATCAAAATTTACAACAATCAGACAATATCAAAAAATGGACTTAACCGCATTGGCTTCTGAGCGACTCATATAATAAACGAGATCAACTCATATAATAAACAAAAATTCAACGTTATTTGGACGCAAGAAAGCCAGAAATGTGACTAAAAAAGTCATCATGTATTGTAATAGATGTAAAAACAAATAATACTTTTGCTTAGTGTTTCAATGAACTTCATTAAAATTACTATACATTTATTTTTTAACTGTCAATCCCTAGAGACCGACGCCGGCTAAACGGATAGTTCACTGTCGGTCCCCAGGGACCGACAGCGGGCTCAACGTGTTGATAAACTGTGAATTTATTTATGGCCATAGGTAATTTGTGACAATAATTTGTTCTTAAAGTTTCCATCTCGATATCCTAACATTGCCTTTAAGCATCGACATGACATCGACTAGAGACGGCAACGAGAACATTCAAATTAACATTTATTTTGTATTGCCTGAATGTGTCGTCAGAGTTCAAGCAAAAAGAACTCAATACCTCGTAAACACATTACATCAAATTGTAAATTACTCTCTATTAATATAAATAGTTTATTCTATTCTAGATCTGTAAATAAATTAACAAGTCCCATATTATTATTTGCCTGAATGTGACGTCACAAACGTAACGTATGTTGATTTCAACGTATTTTCGTTCAACTAACTGTAATGTGTTGATGCTTACATCCCTTATTTATGTTCTGTGGGAATGTATATATTAACAGACAATTTCCGTGCCACTGTAAAGGTTGGGGTAAAATAAAACAAATAATCAGTCTGAACTTACGATTTATAACTTTATTAACATCAAATAAAAATAATGTATGCCGTTATAACGCTGCCCGTGACGTAGTCTACGTAAAAATCAACGCTCCTCACCGTACCACCGTCTCTTACTCTAATAAGGCTACCCTTAATGCTACCACCCTTCTAATTACGTAACGTGGCCCGATACATAGCTCTCCGTACCCGATACTAATTATTAAAAAAAATGAAACAAAATAAGTTCCTCACTAGTCTTATAAGCTTAAGCAATTATCATATAAACTAAATTAACTAAATAGTTTATCTTATGATATGGTAGTGATATGATAAAAAATCTAAACTGGTACCAGCCAGCGGGGCTCCGGGGCTCCGGGCTCTGGGGCTCTGGTCATAAAAACAACAGGTTAACAATATTAGTGCATTATTTATAAGCATTTCATATAAATTGTTACTTACAACTGAATCAAAGTAATCTTCAAACATTCCTGTATTGCTATAAATTAGATGAATAAAATAAATTTCAGAGATATTCAATACTTACGGCTATCGATGAATAATTCCTCGTTAACTGTATACTAATTTAAATACTATATATATATATATATATATATATATATATATATACATAAAAATTGTGCGTACGTATGTCTCAACTGTGATTTTTATGAGACAGAGCCGTTGTTTATATATAATATATTATGTTATATATTCACATGCGTCTTACACTAACAATATATTTAGGGCGTAATATTGTCAGATCTATCAGGAAGCATGTTTCTTAATTAATAATTAATAATTGATGGCTTATTGACTTCATGTGTACACGCTTTTATATTAGTATTTGCAATGTGTTCCTACCCTTATAATATATAGAGTATTTAATATAGAATCGACGAAGTGTACGCTACGCTTAAAGCTCTTTGTTCGAATATTTATAAAGTATTATTTCATTGAAGTCATGGTAAGTATAAATAATATCAATAATATTGAAATAAGCACAAACGTCCCGCTATTTGTAATATTCTACAATGTAACTACAATTTGGAAGAAACAGTTTAAATTATGACACGTCCGTACAATAAAAATGCAATTAATTCTTATATTAATAAAATGGAAAAAATTTAATATATAACCTTTTCAATCTTAATCTAACACGTAAACGAAAAACAAGAGAAAAATAATAATGACGACATCAAAATTACAACTTGTATATGTTTAAATTTGAAAGATTCGTCCTGTAATTAATAATTATAAATAATCACATTTCACGACTAATGTGTCAGTAATTGAAGCTGAATTAATTTTTATTCACTAAAATGTTGCGTTGCGTAATTATTCATTCGTATTTCACGCATTCTTACCTCAAACGAGTATTACCTAATGTCTACGCACGCTCCTATATCACTTCTATCATCTAAATTTTATCAAATCCATCTAATTACCGCCTTATTATCAAGTGCACTTATGATCTCACTACTTCATAGTTCCGTTTGTTCATATTTATTAGCGTCCTTAAATATAATGAATTTGTATAAGTCAAATTTTTCTAATATTGCGAGTTACGTATACGCGTATAGGCGTCGAGATATGAAACTGAGCATAGTATGAGTAGGACTAATATCAGAAATAAATGTCAAATGTCAAGATATTTTTAACTAATTTGGCGCCAAAACTTTTTTAACCGTCAATGTCTAATCTGTTGCTGTTTTTTTTTTAATTTTTGAAAGGCAAAGACCTTTAGATCATACAGCCTCGACCTGTAGACGCTAAGTGACATTTTATTTATTTATTTTTTTCAATGGGGCTTAGGTTTGGGGATTTACAATACAAGAGAATAGTATAGATTAGTTTTTCAGACATAGACAAATTATTTTTTTTTTAATTTTAACCGTTATTGCTTAGATACTTACGTTTTATTTGTTATTTGTCTCTTAGTAACTTTTCCATATGGACGGAGATTACATATTAAACCCCTTCCTTGTATAGTAATAGATATAAACTACTACATTTATTAGGAAACCTCGTTGCGGACGCGCAAGCTAATACAACAGATACTCGTTAATACATAAATTGAATTATTGTAAATGATTTTTCATTGTATGGCCGGCAATATTAAAGCTTGCGCATTATATTTTTGTATACTTTAGGTGTTTACCGCAATCCTCCATGATATGATGATGTCTCATTAAAGCCTCAATTCACGTGTGCTAAAGCGATATTTTTTTTTAATCAACATAGTAAAATTTCAACCGGACGACGTTACGCAAGAATTCAATAGACAAATAATGTACTTCTGCTTATAAAATATGTATAATTTATCTAAACTCTTGAATAACGTCATCCATATCACATTATCAGTATATATATAACAGCGGTTGTGTTACGGACCTCCCTACTACATCCTATATAGTGACTAGTATGGAAGCATCGAGAAACATTCAATTCCATGAGTGCAAATTTAACAAATACACAATCAACTTAACAATTAATTAAGGGTCAAAATTGTTTGAACCCCGTTAACACACCGTTCAGTACGGATACATCTACCAACCGAGAGTTCGAGCAACTTTGACCTTTATACAACTGGTCCATCTTTTACATCTTGATATAAAACACACCTAGCTCACAACTTGATACAATCAAAATAAGTGCACTATATTAAACAAATTATTGCATCTTAATTAATAATTAAATCAAAAATATATATAAAAAAATGTGTTTGTCCGAGGTAAATAATACAAAATAAACAACCAAAAACCGTATCCAACACTAGTTAAATAAAAAAAATAAAATGAACTCTGATTACACTTATCAAGTAACATAAAAAATAATAATATAAAACTAATATTATAATAATAATAATATTCAATTTTAAATACTTATGATGAGTAGCGGAGCTTTTCATATAATACTGCTCTGAGAAGCCGTTTATTCAAATATTATTTTCATAATTAAATAATAATTTTCACTGTATATTGCAGCATCACCTGAAATAAAAATGTTATCACTGAGTAAATATAATCTCATGGCCATGAGAACTTAAAACCAGTAAATGGTTTTAAACCAAAATTTATAAGAAATTAATTATTATATAAGTAAATTTGAAATATTTCAATTCGGTACAACAGTTTCAAGAAAAAATTACATACACATTAAAAATAAAAAGTCTATTAGTTCATTAAATATGTAACAGAAGTGCGAGTTATTTGAGAATCAAAACTTACCATAAACTGTGTTAACTCAATGAGTAGCAAATGTGAGTTAACTCAATGGGTACTGAAAGTGAGTTAACTCAATGAGTTACAAAAGTGAGTTAATTATTCATTATTTGAGAAACAAAACCTACCATAAAATAAACCACATGTGTTAACTGAGCGAGTAACAAAAGTGAGTCAACTGGTTGGTTCATTGCTTGAGAGAGTATTCGTCTATTGGGTTAAAGTCTTTGCTTGTCATGTGCGTTGAGTTTTGAGCCAAGTGATATCCCCACAGGTCCATTGCCTCTTTGCAGGTCATCTGGAATTATATACAACAATCATTATTATACAAACATAATATTTATTATTATTAAATAGAGGGCTCAATATTTCAAAATCGTTGTCACTTAGTCAAAAAAAAAAGAAAATTAACGCGCCAAAATTACTTTATACTTTTTGACAAAGAGTAAACAAAAAAACGAGAGTAAAAATGATATTTTTAACTTCGTTTTAAAATATATATTTTTCAAACTAAAATACGCTACTCGTGTTAAATATAGAAAGTTTTTAAAACATCAAACCGGTGATATGCATTTGATAAAGCGACCTACATTCACTTCCCAGACGAAAAATTGTATTTTACATTAACACACAGACAGACGATGTCTGTATACGTGTGACATATATCACAGTATGCATGCACGCATGACTTGGACCATGTTATTATGCATGTAGTTTCTAATACTTTTTTCTTCATGACGGATAAAGAGAAATCGGTGGCGTGTTCTATATCGTAAAAGATTTTCTCTTAAAATACTTTTAATATTTAATATTTTTTGTTTTGATATTATTTAGCAATTCACATATCCTGGGACGGACGGACGGACGGCTTTCATGGTCATGTTTATTAGCTATGTAGGTCAGATTTCGTCTAATTATATATATTTATTAAATTAATTAAATGCAACACATAAAACTAATTATGAAACACTAATTAAATAGTTTTTTTTTTCATTTTATATTTTCATTTATCATCTTGTATCAGTGAACACTTGGTATCAGATGGAAGTGCCAGGACTCTTGATACGATAATTATCAAAAGCCCTTCTGTGAAGACACTCCAACTTTTATTCCTTATCAAACATGCTCTTTAGATTTATAGTCATCAATTAGTAAATATAAAGTAAATGATACCCACTTTAGGGCGGATATATAAATTAAGTAACAAATTGTTTTACTTTTTTCCAAGTCATCTAATAAAATGCATAACTTAAGTTCGATACTTTCACGCCAAGTAGGGTAGTTTCATTTCTGTTATCGTACCATCTTAAGAATATTATCAACACCTTTTATATAGATAACAATTAAGTAATTTCCGTGTGTGCTGTGCTGTGCTGTGCCCACGACTTTGCTCATAGGACACATGTTTTTTTTATTAAAAGTACTTATAACATCAGCTATATCACATGAAAATCCTGTTAAAATCTTTACAGCAGATTATGAGATTAGCCGGAACAAACCGACAAACAGACAGAGATTTTTTTTTATATAACATATGTAATTCCATATTCATTTAGTGGAGAGCTGTTAAATTACAAACAGACACTTCAATTTTTTTATATGTATAGATATTACCTTATCATAATGATATATTATATATCAAAAAAACAGATTTTTATCAACAAATGACTCTATTCCGGTATCATGATATACGATACATAATTACTTAGCCGACTTTGCTTTGTTAATATACAACACATGTTTTTTTGTTTCGTTTTCAAACTACGCTCTGCCGAGTGTTCTAGATTCATCTATAGATAGACTATAGATAGATAAATTAGATCAAGAGTCCTTAGAAAGTTGAGTTCACTCGAACACCGGCACGACCTTGTTTGAGTTGCACATAATAGAAGGTGGACAGACGGCTGGTCAAGCTTATTTTACTATGTATATTTCTCAACAAAATATTTTAAAATATATACATAAATAGTCCAATATTTATATATATATAACTTTGTCTGTTAGAGAAGGCTATTTTTTATAGTACAATGTACAGACAGATATAATTAATATCTATTTCATTAGTAATCAAATAAAATAAATGTTATAATAATATGAATTTGTATATACTACCTAAAATATTGTGTACCTTTTAACAGACTAGCTGTTCATCAGACTTCATCCCCCCTCCTTCCCACCCAATTTAATAATCCATTATGTCACAAAAAAAAAACAATTGTTCATTATAATTTAAGCATGTTTCAAAATGTTTGTATTATTGTGAAAATTATTAAAATATAGATATCAAACAGTTGCAGACAGTGGTCTATAATCACACAAAGTTTCATCAAAATCAGTTTAGTTTTAAATAAATAAATATTAAAAATATTTCAGATTTACATTAACGTTATAACATATATCTTATAAACTATGTTAGTATTCAAAAATATAATAACCTAATGTTAAAATATCTTCTATTTGTGTTATTTTTAGTAGTTTAATTTGTCAGGAAGTTTGTTTAAATTGTGAAGGTCAATCAAAAACAACCAACATAAATTTTAATGAGCAAAAAATTTAAATTATTTAATTAAAGACTGTAATTGTTAAAAATCCAGTAAACCATATAAGAAATTCTCATTTTAAAATTTGTTAATTAAGAAGCATTTTTGCTGTGAAATCAATCCAATTAGTAAAGTAGTATCAGCTCACCTGTATCTCGTCGACATAATTAAAATCTAGAACATTCTTCCACCTGAAAGGCACAGCTCTCGAGACCCTGAATGTGGAACTGACCCCCGCCACCTCCACGTTGGTGTGTAGATGAAGAAACTCATCTATAGATGCGGTCACACCGAGCCCCAAGAACTTTAGAAGGCTGTATGATGTTGTGTTGGGGCTTAGCGCTAACTCTTCATAACGTAATGCCCTATAACATAAGAAATAAAGTTAGTCAGTTAGTCCATTCTGTGATATCACATTCATTTCTGTAACATTAAGTTGTGATATCTTGACTGTCAAGAAAATATATGATTATATTATGATGTATATGTATACAACTAATACTTTTATACAAATAATATATATATATACAAGCAATATATACACTTATAAAAAAGAAAATATATTACTTTACAATAGAACAATGACTGATGATTGTCACTAAGCATTTATTTCAATTTACACATGTATACAGCATGAGTGTATGTATATATACATATTTGTATTTATGTAAGTATAAATATCTAAAGTATTTCTCGGCATAAAACCAATATCTAAAGTAGTTCTTGGTATAAAATCAAGAAATACTTTCCACAAATCATTTTTATCTACATACACACCTAATCAAAAAATAAATAATAGTCACAGACAAGCAAAACATAAATAATATGTATTTTCTTTCAGTACATTTGAAACTGTTTATTTTTCTTAATACAGAATGCTGTATTTCTGGTTTTAATAAGTACAAGTATATACTGGGCTGAATCGTAAAATGATCTTGGATCAAAGCCAAAACATACTTGAAACATTTCAAACACCGACCACAAACAGTAATATTATTTTATATTAACTGTTACATATGATGATGTAATAATCTTCACCTTTATAATAAAAGAAAATCTGTATTTAAAAGTACATACATAAATCTATTAGGATACTCCTCGATGAGTCTCGCGGCAGCCACATAGTCACTTATCATATCAGCACATAATAACTCCGGCTTCCAGCAGTCTGGGGCCGGTTGACAGAAGTTACGGTGTTGCCGGGATTGCATCACACCACGAGGGTCTCGAATTAATAGTATTACTTTCAGATTAAGCCTGAAATTTAGTGTTATTTTTTATATCATGTAATTATTAGTATTTTTATAACTATAATACTTACTATACTTTAAAGATTTAGATGTAATGAGATATAAAATGCAATGTAAGTTGATTCAATTATAATTTGATTGATTACACAAAAGAAGCAACAAAAGTACTTACTCTTTATCTTGTAAAAGTTGCTTAATAAGACGTAACCTAACACGCACAACCTTCATGCTTTGAAATGGAAATAGCCTACAAAACCTTGAAGTAAAATCTGCATCAACACACAGTTCCTTCTTATATTTACAGTGGTCCCATAGTCTTGTGTTATGGCTGAACTGGTGCCAGTGACTTTTGCCATACTCAAAATAATCCTCCATGCCGTCATATTGGCACTGAAACATCTTTTTAATAGTCTTCAGAGCTTTGTCAGCCTCGGGGGTACCCCTTATTTGAACAATTCCATAGTTTAAAAATGGTTCATAATGATAAAAATTACCTGGCACAGCATTAAGCACCTCTCCAAGAAAAGTTGTTCCTGAACGCCAAGTGGATATGATTAAACTCCTTAAGGGCTGTCCTTTTGATTCCATTAGCAAATCTTCTAACTTCTTTACCCCGGAGTGGGTAAAATTGTAGGTTAGTAATTCATGTTGTACTTTAATTCTAGTTTTCTCTATAATCTTCTCGATGTCAGGTGAACCATCATAGGGATTGGTTGGAATTGGTTGTATAAAATTTTCATCGACATCTTCGACTTTCAAAAAATTTTTTATATTTCTTCGACTCTCGGAGGATGGACGGTAATTAGTGTTATCTGTATATCGACTTCCAGCAAATATTAAAAGAACACTGAGACCGAACGCAATGCATATTGAATAAAAATTAATTCGCCGCAACATTACTAATTAAATATACGAATAAAACTTATCACCAAAACTCACAGAGATACAATAGGTATTATTTGAAAACAAACACTTATAAATACACAATCACTATCATTTTTTAAAAGGTTTTTGATGTTTTTCAATCATGATTCTCGCTTTCGCGTTTCCGCGGAAACACCGCATTGCACCTTCAACGCCATTTTGAAAGATTATTTGTCAAACTTTAGTACGTATTAGTTGTCAAAAACTTTTCAAAAAGTTGTCACAACATCTACATATATTTATACATACATATATGTGAAGTAGTTCGTCATAGGTTATTTACCATAAGCCTTTTATTGAAATAGATTTTAATCTAAGAGAGTTTGGACTTTCACAAAATATTGTTAATTTAACTCCGTTAGTTGCTCACGTCCTATGCTACTAACATACTGTTAGTAAATGCACTTCACTAAGCTAAATGAACAATTATTAAAAAGCCCAGTCTAGCAAGTTTACCGTAATAAAAACATTCTATTGCTCTCACCCTTTTTATTATTGACACTCGATCTCTTCATTAATTTTACTAATTAATTTATTTAATTAAAAAAATAAAATGAAAAATCATTTAATTTATTTATTTGCGTCTAGCATCTTAAAATAGAGTCAGACTTGGTATCCTACGATATGGAATTTGCCAATTGTTTCTCCTAAAAAAAACCATAGGCCCACCTCCAATCCTACCAGGAAGAGTAACCAGGCTTGCTTTACAGTGATGTGCTTAAAGCAATTCGTAAGAATAAAATCCTTCACTAATGCAAGATCCTCTTGAAGTTTCTAAAATACGAAAATTTTTACTAATTGAAAACTATCATAATTTATAAAATAAAATGTTAAATTTAAGCGTAAGTCTTAATTGTGTCATTTAATTTATTGCTAAAAAGTTATTTATTTATATATAATATGATTATAACATTACTTATTATCCTACTTATTCTGCCAGTTTTTGTGCATTTCTTCGAAATTGCTGTATCATCCGTTTTATGGTGATTAAAACTTTTTTTTCCATCAATCAAAATGTCTTAAAGAATGTTTTTGGCAATCGTCTATTCTTTTATGTTTATAGATAAAAAACCTATCCTGAATTTTAAGTTCCATCCATGTTAAGATTATAATATTTCAACAAAAACCTTCATTTCATCAATTCCCGGTGGAGACATTTCCAATCTATAAAATCCTTTGGCAGTTTGAATTTTATCGTAAAGTCCTGATCGTAATGCTTTTGAGTATTTTTCTTTAATTTTTTCTATTACTTCCTCTTTTTGTCGTCTTATGGCTGGTCGGTATATGTTAGTTACTTCCGTAAATAATGATCTATAACCTTTATCAACGTGAATTTCGAATTAAATGATATCCATTAATATTAAATGATTGATTTATTATTACACCACTTAAGTGGGGAGGTCACTTACGTGTAAAGTGGCTTCCAAATTTAGCAACATTAGTTCCACTCATGTTGTATCTTTAAAAGATAAATTTAATGTGCACTAGAAAATATACGTCCGATAAATATATGTCCAGTTTATTGCATTTTTTATGTCATCAGTGACACATAAACGCCAAAAAGGTTTCATAAAGTGAATGTGTTACTAAATTAAACCGATCTAACTATTAAAATTCTAACATTTATATTATTTTACTTCTAGCACATTAATGATTTAAAATAATAAAATATCGACACAGAATATCGGTATAAATAACCTTAAACCTAATTGTGTTACGAATGAGAGATCGATTATACTTGTGATACAATCACACAAAAGTCAAGACGATCACGTATTTAGAAATATCTTAATAGATCACGAACATTCATCAACAATAAGTCATTTCATCCACTTTATGCAATTATAGATTGGGTAATTACTTCATTAAGCAATATTGTTGGTGAAGATTATAACAGATAGTTCATTTGTATTCAAGTGTATAGTACTACGATAAGATAGAATATAGGATTTCTTAGCAACAAGGTATTTGTTTGTGTGTGTGTGTATGTGTGCGAATATGTAAATATTGAATTATTGACAAGCATACAATTACAATTCGTGATACATAGAGTTTACAGCTTAAATTAACGTGAAGAAAATTAATGATTTTGTTTGATATTTCTAAGTACCTAGTAATAGCGATTGCTTCCATCTTTAATTGTACCTATTCTTGTGTCTTACTGGTTGCTTGGAGCACGTCCTCGGGAAGTGATTGTTGATACTATTTATGATTAATAATCGATAATAATCGATGCATAAGCTTTTCTAAGATAAAAACCACTCTTGATGTGACTCAAAGTTAATAGATTTGTAAATGTTACGTCTGTTGTATTATGTACTTGAAACTATTGCATGACTTACAACCATGAGTACTATAAATATTACTTTTGGAAATCTGTTATTTAGTTTCTTTTCAACCCTGACTGTAGGTTAATTTTTTATTAAAGAAAAAATGGAATAAAAGTTTTTTACGTTACATTTTTTCAGTTTATTGGAACCGAACTTATTTAGATTTTTTAGGTGCATCGGATTTTTTAGGTGGAGGCTTTTTAGGTGCTTCAGTTTTTTTTGAAGATTGTGTGGATTTTGCTTTACTTTCCACAGCTGCTGCTTTTTCAGGTTTCTTTTCTGCTTGAGCCTTCTTAGCCGTTTCAGTTTTTTGTTTAGCTTTTGCTTCCTTTGCTAACTTTTCAGCTTCTTTCTTTTTCGCTTCTTCAGCCTTTCTTTTTGCTTCGGCTTTAATTTTCTCTGCTGCAGCTTTAGCTAGAGCTTCTTTACGCTTAATTTCTCTTTGTTTTTCTTCTTCTATTTCTTTTATTCTGTTTTGTATATTTGCTATTAAACCATCGGCGGCCTTGCTCACAGTATCTTCTAACTTTTTTCCTTTGGGACCGTGGAAGAAATTATATGTCATAGGCGGAATTGCTTCAGTTTTAACATATTGCCACGCAACACCCAGTACTGGTTTTAACGTTTTACTTGTTGCTAAAAACAAATTTTTAGACATAATTTAGGTGACCGTTTCTAAAGACACGTTACTAATTTTATAATTAACAATTTTAACAAGAATCTCCTCCCTTTGATATTCTATCTTTTACTTTCTGTAATTCCTTTTCAAGATATGTCAGTTCTTTTGGGAGCTGACGATCACGAAGAGCAGTCAATGTTGATATTAAAATATTCGTCATTTTATCGAGGGCTATTTCGGCGGTATTCACTAATGGATTACATACTAAGGGTCTGGCCTTTGTTTTCTCTACCATGCTCTTCGCGGACGTCCACCATTGTGAAACCACCGGTCCAACTGTTCTCAGAGAAACTGCAAAACAAATGCATATTATTAAAGATATATTACTAATTTCTCCACAGTTTAAGTTTATTTATAAATGCTATTTGTTTTGCACTATTTCTTTGAGAATCTGTTTATATTAGTTAAGTATACACACCTAGCGCCAAGTCCAGGGCTATCCTTGTAGCTCTCGCCATATCTTTAAAGTTTTATCAAATATATTTATTTACAATATCTATTGATATTTAAAACTATGAGTGAATATATAATGTGAATTCAATAAAATAACAATGTTTTATAAATTTGGCTACTATAATTTGATCCCACAATACATAACATTACGTTTGTCGCTTGTATGTCATATTTGACACATGACTACACTTGCCTACATGTTTTGTAACATTAGAAAGAGTTTTTATATTAAACTTTAATGAATAATGGATAATAATCAATCATTATATGTTAAATTATATATTTAACACTTTTATACAGAAAATATATAAAACAAAGTTATATAAAAAGATTGGTACAATGGCACTGCTTATTTAAAAATAAAAACAGTGAAAGTGAATGAAAAAAAAATATATAAGGTTATTACAAGTACATAATATTAAAAGTCACATTAAACTATTATATGTAAAATAAAAAAACGGGAATAAATAAATACCAATCAATATATCAATTTTAATATACTTACATCTATATGGAGAGGTAGATCTAGATCTTAAGGTCAATTGCAAATACATCATCTGCATACAGCAAGTATCATGCATCATCAGTATGCAATTTGCAGTGGTGACCAATACCACTCTGAAAGATGGGTGTGAAAATAATGGTCTAAACCTGAATGTAGATAAGACGAAGGTTCCGATATCTGAAAGAAATGAAGAAAGAATAGAATGTAAGATCAACGTGAATGATAAGATAATAGAACAAGTGAAT
This sequence comes from Melinaea menophilus ssp. n. AW-2005, assembly GCA_918358695.1. Taxonomy (NCBI): domain Eukaryota; kingdom Metazoa; phylum Arthropoda; class Insecta; order Lepidoptera; family Nymphalidae; genus Melinaea; species Melinaea menophilus. The sequence continues at coordinate 17,630,469 of OU911052.1, forward strand.
GAAGTGGTATATTTGGGAAGTATTATATGTTTAGCAGAGACGGAAGATACGAAATGGATGTGGAAAGGCGTATTGATGCCGGTAACAGAGTCAACGGTGCTTTGGCTGCATTGTTGAGACGGCGAAACGTCAGCATAGCTGCACATTTGGCTGTACACAATGCAGTTTTGCTACCAACGCTGTTATACGGCAGCCAAACGTGGGTAACACAGAAGAAAAATATAAGAAAGATGAATGCTGTGGAGATGCGATCTCTTCGCAGAATATGGGGAGTCGGACTAGCTGATCGTATTCACAATGAAGAGATCCACAGAATGTCAGGTACTAGCGAAGATATCACGGTGAGGACGAAGAAAAACTTGCTCGGGTGGTTTGGGCACGTCGAACGAATGAGTGATGAAAGAATGGTAAAAAAGATTTATATAGGAAAACTGAGCGGTAAGAGAGACAGAGGGAGGCCTCGAGTGGCCTTCGAAAACGCAGTATCTAAGATACTGGAGGCAGGTAACGTAAAAAGCATGAGGACCTCCCGGAGGGCATGTATGAAGAGGTTGATGTCTGTGGTCGAGGCGAAAGAGGTATGCAGGGACCGTAGCGTTTGGCGCTCCGTCGGCTCTGGCTACCCCGTAAGGGATATGGCGTGAAGATAAATAAATAAATAAATATATGGAGAGGTAATATTCTATGATATGTATTTTTATTGTATTACATTTACCCTTATGTTATAAGGTATTCAGTTTCATAACTGCACTCCCGAAACAAAGAAAATAAATTTTACTTTTATATGTCGGAACTTTGAGGTTCGTTCTAAGATGCGAAGATTAAGGGAGATTCAAAATTATGTACATAAGAGAAGCGATCGCCTAAATAACGTATAGAAGTTGGATTATAAAGAATTTAGTCGGGTTTTAAAGATGACATAAAATGCAAGCAATTTTTGTGACAGCGAATTAGGAGCCATTTAAAGTTTCAACGAAAGTTGGAAACGTGGTCGAATTACTCTAATCCAACAGTAAATCTGTTAGGGAGAATTTGCAAAAACGTTCAAATTCTGTAATAACATGGCATATACTAAGGTATCCAAGCAGCAGTCAAAGATGGGCTCGATGAGGGGTAAGTAAGTGTGTGTGTCCAACCCACAAACGGCAGAATTGAAACTACAGAAAAGTAGCCAACAAGAGATTGAGATAAATGTAAGGTTTATTGAGCGAAGCGAACGAAGTGAGCGGAGCGTTTTACTGGAGACTTTTTACATTCTTTGTCACGAATTGGCTCGAAGACTACTTGACGGAAAATTATGAAACTTTGCAATCAAAAAGACACAATTTAGGTGATGGTCAAAAAAAATTTTTTTTTAATATCCTGTCAAAAAACTGATATCCCATTCAAGTCAATGAGAAACGATGAAACATTACACTGGGCTCGCTTCGCTCAATATGCAAACGGCAACCGAGATTTCGCAAGCGGAGCGAGTCGAAATTGAGGGTCTGTTGGCGCCCCTAATTATTTTTTTACCAACCTTAAATTTTACAAAAGTATTAATGTATTGTATGTTCTGAATAATGAAATCTTCAATATATGCCTCATTTTAGTTTAAAGATTTAACAATAGATGGCACCATAACAGTGATGGATAGTTTTGAAATTTTGAAGCTTTCATTGCAATATTATTTCATTTCCATGGTGAAATAATAACTAGTTTGCTCTATGGTTACAATAACATAGGTTACATTTTATTTGACAATAAACCGCTTTTTATTTGAATTTGACCTGAGCCTAGTAACCTAAAGACCTGATCATGGTGTTGCAGTTTAAGGTAGCCATCTCTTCGTAACCTGTTCGGTTTTATTATTCACAATACAATGTTGCTTATCGGCCTGTGCTTCGCTAATCTGAATTTTGGGGCTTTTTTCATTTATCTGTTAAGGTTTGATTTTAGATCTGATTACTCAGATAAGATATATTTTGATTAAATCAAATTCGAATTTCTAATGACATTAAATATTAATTAAACAATAATACGTAACATGTCCTTTATTAAAATAGATATGAAATATATTTGATTAAACTTACACATGATGTCATTGAAATGTATGTACTACGCTTATCAACTGTTACTATTTGACACTTTTTAATAATTACTTATTATAATGTATCGTTAAAATAAAATAATTAATGGATAGTCATATATTACTTAATAAATTCTTCTGTAAACTTATATGAATAAGCGCTTTGAGTGAATTTTTTGGATTAATGCTGCTTTATAAGTTTGCATTTCACAAAATTCATTTAAATTCATAAATCCTGACAAATACAACTTAAAGATATCATAATCTCTTCAAAGCCTTTTCGCCATAGATTAAGTAGTATTTAAGATGTTTGAATAAAGGCTTTACATAGTATAGACATAACCAGAATAAACCTCTTCATCCACCTCCCTTTATTATTTAATTATTTGGGGTGAATAATAATAATTAATATAATCTTCTATCATGTTATGTCAGTAGATACTTGCTTCTTCCTATAATTTTTCATGCACTTCATCAATGTCTTCTCCGGTCGCTCTTTCCTAATTAAAACAATTCATACATGTTTTCATTCTTGCCCATTGTCACCATACCGTCACAACCGACAGCTCCTTTTATTGACTATACATAATACCTCTCGCCTACTAAAAAAAATTCTTTTACTATAAAAATACATTCTCAAATATTTATTTATACAAAAGTTGATTTATGAAGTTATTAGACTAATATTAGACAGAAAATTTAAATATTACCTTTGCCCTTTCAACAGTTGTAACTACGTAATTTAAAATTAGTTTATAAAATGATCACCATCGTCCAACTCTTGCAAGACATCGTCCATGTCCATGTCCATCCATCGTCCAACTCTTGCAATAGGCCAAACAGATCAGAAATAACGTGTCTTGGAAAATAACTCCATAAGCCGTTGCCAATACGATAGATTTGTTTGGCGAATATGGAGACAACAGTGACTCAACCAATTAGAATAAGACGTTTTTAATTGTAAGTCCAATACAGTTCACTTCACGTACTTATTCTGTTAATTTATTTGTTAGTGACCCCGAGTGATGTGCCAAAGGTCAATTAATTCCCACTGTTCATCTTTTTGTGTGGTCCACAAATAGTTTTGAGTCTAACAAATACACAGAAACTAATGATGTATTTGTACATTTAATCAATGGTTTCGTTAGGAATCTTTCAGTGAATCTGAAATACAATAAACTATATAGTTATTATTCTTCTAGTAATGGTAATAAAAGTTTATCACCACATAATCTTTGGTATTACCAACGGACAGACGGTAAAATCAATTTATTTTGACGTTCTGATTAATGGGCAGTGCAGTTGCATATTTTTTAATAACTCATTTTACCATAATTAAATCGTTTTTTATATACATTAAAAGTTTAAATTAACAGTTCGTTACAATTTGGAATGATGCTATTGCTAATGGATTTTTTATGACAATCTTTTAGCAACTGTACCGGTCATTGAACTCAACAATTTAAAACGCAATTATAATGAGCTTATAAGAATGCTGACTAAGCGGCCTAATAATTTTATTTAAATTTAATTTTAATTTTATTAGATTGATTTAAAATTAAATAATAATACAAAGGTTTTCTATTATTATATATTTTTTATTGTTATATTACTTCATATAATATGCATGTATAGTTAGTAAGCATTTGTTAATTCTTCTAAAATTAAATATATTCTTCCCACGTCCGTCAATTATGGTGTTATTATATATTTTTATAAGACTTTTATCTCGAGTTTTTTAGACAGAATGACAAAGAATTGTTTGTCCTGATTCATTTAACTTTTTATTGATTTTTTACTCGAACATTGCATTTGCAATTGCACCTTTGTATATTGGTATACAGGGTGGGTGAGTTGGGTGGGGTAAAGGGTAGGTAAAATTGGTATAAAGGTAATGCTAATGCAATTTCTACCAGTCAACCCCAAACCTGTAAGAAACTTCTTGTAACGAAGAGTGCAAAAGTATAGATACATACAATTCAATACATAAATGTGTTTAAATATTAATAAAAATCATTATATAATGACACAAACGTACTGAAATACTCCATACAAAATTCATACAAAATTTTGCTATAGAATTTTTAACATGACGCCCAATAGTATAAAAGTAAAATTAAATTTATTTCCCGAAGAAGCTAATAAAAAATTGTAATACGTTGTGGATAATAATAATAAAGCAATAATAAACTAATAATTTATTACACTTTTTGGGAAGGAGGTCCATGACTCCCCTCCCTTTCGATCGTGATCGGAAGATAATTTATCCGCAGCTACTAAGATATTAAGTTTCCAAGTATATCTTAAAAGTTTCGTGATGCTGTTTATCGAATTGTTTCAGGCAGTTGGTTCCAGTCTGACAATGACCTACGAGAAGGAACACCATCTCTCTAACTTCATATCTTATTAGATATGAACGGTCACTCAAAAGTTCGTGGCGCCTAGTGGACTTTCATAAGCATGGCTTGGAAGTAGGAAATTATTTTAAAGATATTTGGGATAAAACCCCGAGTGTATATTCAAAAGCAGGCGTTCCAACTGTTCCACACACTGAGGATTTTGGATTGCATTTCTTTTAGTGGCATTTAGAGGTGAAAAATTACTTTAGTATACAAAACTATTTTTCTGTTAAATATTCATTTTATAAACACATTGCAAATGCCTCTTCCTGGACCAAAATTCCACATTATATATCAAACGATGTATTAGAGTAACTTCAAGATAGGAAGAACAGGATTCGTTTAGCGTTTAGGTAATCCTTCCTCAAAGGCTGACCACATTCTTGCAACTTCTTTGGTCCTCTTCGGTGTTGCAAGAGGTCGTCGGAGGCGGTGAGTGAGTAGGTACCTACTTTGCATTAATTACTAATACGCTCATTTACTTTATTTATCCATAAATTAAACAATCTAAAACAAACATTTTGCAAAATTTCGAACGGTATAAATCTTTATATTGATTATATATTTACAGTCCACCACCTTGACTTAAATTGAATTCAAATATCTAGATCTCCTTCACTTTATTTAGCTTGGCTTGATTAACGTCGCAATGTTGGTGATAAACAATTATGGAAGAAGTCAGAGCAAATACATAGTAAATATTTAACTCCGTTATGCTATTTGCATAGATCGATTTCAATACTAATTGTTATGTACTTTAATTTATCCACAAATATATTTATTTAAGAAAATTTGTTAATAAGATAATAAAGAGTTATATAATACGCATATTAATGCGTGTATATGTAATTTAAGTCTGAAATGAAAATATGTAAATCTTCATTCGTTTATTTGCAAACATTCTTTACGAATCAATGCTCTTTTTTGTACTTTATGGCCGGTAAGGTCATTGCCGAAATTAAACGAAAATAAACGACAACGACGACGACGGTACCGGATAAAGGATAAAAACTTTTTTCTTTTATCTCTTTTGAGACGTACTCAAATGTAGATTGTAATGTTACAAAACTTAGATTATGATATTGCAACACGCATGTTCCACAATGTCATAAGACACAAGTTCTAATTGTTGAGTCACACATCGTGTCTTTGCCACTTTCGCTTCACCAGTTACCGCCCGCTAAATACATCTAAGTGTCTTAAAATTGTGTTACATGTTTTCATCTTTACGTAATTCCCAAAATGTTCTAACGACTAGTACGTTAGTATATAGTTTAGTAACATTCAATCAATTATGACAAATTTATAAAGAGTAATGGTTTGTAAAATCAGGTTGATATCAAATACTTTAAGTAGAGTATACAATTACATAAGTTAGTTTAGTCTTAATAAAAGTTTAGTTAAATGACATTACAGACAAAAAATACCTCTCAATACTAAATGATGAGGCAAACAGTGTTGAGGGACAGCACATTTGACATTTTATAGTGTATTAGTATACAAGTGTAAATGAACAATACGCGCACCGAGTACACAATGGGACATCACACTGAAGGTGAATTGATAGCCGTGACTTGCCTTGTTTAGATTAATCAATTATGTCTCGTTTGCATTAATCAGTCGATATACATATCAAAGGAAGCCTCACCATCTCTTAACACAATTACTACAATTTCGTACCATTACATACACAAAACAATATATCATAATGTGTGTGTGAAAGAGATGTAGCCATACGAGCTATAATTGTTGCCTCTTTTCCTTTGTTTTGCAAGAAATAGGCACAAAAAAAAATATTATTTAATATCGAATTGAAATTTAAGCTATGATAGTTTCTTAGTTCTTAGGGGGTGGTGGTAAGGTCCCAGAATGGTGGTATGTTATATGGTCCAATGGTCAAATGTTATGATATCTTTTGGTAAATTGTAATCGTGTGCTAAAGTGGAAGAAGTTTTATTGTTTGTCTGTTAATTATTTTGATATTCGTTGATAAATGTCTCATAAGACTGAATATTCTGTGTCTGTTATCTGTATTCGGTAGCAAACAGCAAAGTAACATTGCTTCGTTTTGCATATATATCAATATTGCACACATGCACACATCCCTTATGTAACATGTTGAATGATGTCAGTATGTATATCATTAACATCTCGTTTTAAGATAAAAAGATATGGACCGTTATAAGTAACTATTAGTATTAATATAAGTTATAATTGTATATGAATGAAATTAAAAAATTCTAAATTAATTGAGCTGAGCGTAAGCGAAGCTCTTAACCGTTTGGGAGACCTTTTTTTGTGTTTAGTTGTCTCCAGAATGCGACGGGATAATTAGCTAAAAATTTTCTCATGTATGTTTGAGCCGAACGCGGATGTTGTAGGAAAACAGATTGAAAAAATGTTTACCCATTCAAAAGTTATCAAGAAAAGAAGAAAGGAGAGGGACTCAGCTCAACACCCGCCGCGCACTGCTGGCGGATCCTAGTAGGAAATATATCTTTATTTAAGAAAATGCGAACAGAAAAAAATACCGGATAAGTGCGAATTGAATTGGACACGGACACGGCGGGTTCTGTACATTTTATAGGTTACAAATAGGTCTCGAATTATCTATAATTATTTCAGTCTTTTCCCTGTACCGACTTCGGGGAAAAAAAATAAATTAATTACATTACAAGTTCTCTCAAAAGATATCTCACTTGAACTAGAAGCTGCAACATTCAATTTCGACCAACTTTATGACTTAATTTTTCCTGGAACTCGTACTAGAACGATAGTATATCTATAAATTTTATTTCCCTCGGGAGTGTCTAATAATCGATTTCTTGTGTCATAAATGGTCGTCTTTTTTTAAGTAAACTTAGAAGTTTTATTTTTTCACAGCCTCAAGAGTCTGTAGCATGGGCTTTCATTTTAACTCGATATATTCTTTCCTGAAATTATTGGCTTTATCGGACAGACAGACGAAAGGACAACAAAGTTACCGTTTCTTTCCATTTTAAGTACGGATCCCTAAAAATAACTATCTGAATTTTTTTTTTACTTTTATTTAAATTTATTTTTTTATTCTATTTATGTGACGCTCCCATAACTTTAATAAAGTTCAAAGAACTTTATAATTTATTCTTCCACGAGAAGATAGACAAATATATTATAATGTAACCTAAAATATTTTAACAGGTTAATATAATAATATACATATTTTTATTTAAAAACAAAAGGCTATAAAAACACTTTAAGTGTTTTTTTTATTGTTTTAAAATAATTGTGTTTGCCCGAGTGCTTATAGCTATTAAGTCTTTTGAAAATGTTGTCTGTGTGTCTTTCTGTCTGTTCGTATATTTGGAACGTCTTAAACAATCTTGATATTGTCAGCGGAAGATAAAAGAGTTTGTCCATCCTGTATATAAATGCGCCAAGCATTTTTTCTTCAAAGGAAAGCAGACAAAGTCACTAGAAATAGCTTGTACTAAACATTAATACCTAAAGCCACTTCATACCAAAATTATTTACATTGTCTACATATTGCCACCATACCGACCTCCACGGAGTTATATATTTATTATTATAATTATATCTATTAACATTTCAAGTATCTAATATACAAAAACGAAGACGGAGCACACTTTAATGTTGACTCCCAAATGTTTTTGTGGTCTGCCCCCATTTACCAGTTCGTTGGCTCCGCTTCTAACTGGACAAATTTTTTTGCTGCTCAAAAACATCGAGTACGTAATGGGTGCGCCGGCTTGATGTGTACATGCATTATATATATATAATTTTGTCTGTATTATTATCATGTCCGCAATCCGAAGATTACCTGACAGGTTAAAATGGAAATCACAAGCCATTATGTTAATTCATTCATGTTGAAACATAGACATTACACAAGATGAATCTTCTATTTGAAAGACTTTTAAATAATTAATCGAAAACTTCCCAAAACTAAACTATTCTTTATAAATTTTATAACCAAGTTCATTTTTTTTATTTTAATCGTTAAATAATTGTTTACGTTCAAGAATTACAAGCCTTAAGGAAGTAGGGATCAAATTTCACCTTGAATGATCAAATAACACCTTCAAATTGTATATAAACTTGATTAGTTATGCAAGATTGGATTACACGTGTCTATGTTCTTATAAACACTGTAATTTTAATATTTATAAACCTTAGTAGCGCTTATTATACGCATTGGTTCTTGCAAATTTATAGGAATATTTATTTAGTAAGACTAAACATGTGTGAGTTGGTATAATTGTATACTGGTCGTCTTGTATGTGTGTGTGGAGTCACAGATAATTAATTTTAAATAGTTCGTCGTGTCGCGAATTGATAACTTAAATTGAGAAATTATTTAAACTTAGTCCAACGTCCAAAAAGTCTTAACTCTTCAAAAATTGGCCTCTGCCACCCCAAATATCTGTGATTCATTCGTTTTAAAAAACATCGCGGAAGCTGATATTAAAAAGAGCATCTTGTCTATTTCTACAAAGGCAGTTGGTCGTGATAACATCAGTTGTGACATGCTTATTCCTATCATTGATATCATAATTCCCTTTATTACTCACATTCTAAATTTCTCACTCCTAACCAACCACTTCTCCAGTGCTTGGAAGTCTGCGCACGTCATACCACTGCCCAAAACTTCTAATCCAAAATCCGTTTCTAATTTTCGTCCCATCTCAATTTTACCTATTCTTTCTAAAGTTTTAGAAGATGCCGTCTACAAGCAACTTACCTCCTACTTATCTGTTAATAACTTCCTTAACCCTCTACAATCTGGTTTTCGTCCGTTACATAGTACCACGACGGCCTTACTTAAAGTGACGGAAGATATTCGATATGCTATGGACAATAAAAAATTGACAATCCTAGTTTTATTCGCACTTTAGTAATGCCTTTAACTCAGTTAATTTTGATATTATGCTAGGTATTCTTCGCTCTTTTAATGTTTCAGCTCCAGTAATCATTTGGTTTAACTCCTACCTTCATGGACGTCGGCAGAGAATCTGTGTGGATGAGGTCTACTCAGACTGGGCAGAAACCTCTGCTCCTATCTCCTCTTCTATTCTCTTTATTTATTAATGAAATCTCTAAAGTCATTTCTTGTCACTACCATCTCTATGCAGACGATTTGCAGCTGTACCGACATACATCCCTAGCCGACCTTAATGCTACAATTGATTCAGTTAACGATGACCTTAGGAAGATTAAGCAGTGGGCCGAAGAATACGGCCTCGTTGTAAACCCGCTAAAATCACAAGCCTTAATTATAGGCAGTCGGCATTTGCGTAATAAAATTAATAATACACTTTCATCCCCTATTATCTATGATACTATATCCATAACTTTAACAGAGCAATCAAAAAATCTTGGCATCATTTTTGACTGTCATCTCTCTTGGGCACCGCAAATTGATGAAATAAGTAGAAAACTTCATTATTCTCTTCACTCTCTCAGACGGTTGCAGAATTTCCTTCCTTTACAAACTAAAAAAATGCTAGCACAAACTCTTCTCCTTCCACTTCTCGACTACGCTGACGTTTGCTATCTAGATGCATCCGAGGAGCTACTTGATAAGCTTGAACGACTTCAAAATTTGTGCATTCGTTTTATTTACGGATTGCGCAAATTTGACCATGTATCCGAATATCGATCACAATTAAAGTGGCTCCCTATTCGCCTTCGCCGGAATGTGCACATTCTATCACTTCTTTTTAATATTTTAAATAATGCTTCCCCCGTTTACTTGTATGAGAATTTTCATGTGACGCCACCAATGACGAGACCATCTCGTGAAAGCGTTGCTTCAAAACCCTAGTAGTGCCTATTTACAATTTAATTTTAGTCAAAAAATCTTTCTTGGTTATTGCAGCTCGGCTATGAAACTCTCTTCCCCAGAGTATTTTGGATGGTAATCCTTTCCTCAGCTCTTTTAAGTTAAGAGTTAAGCAGCACTACCTATCTTCAGAAACATAACTAGTACGAGTATTTCCGTTTATTTTATTATTTTCTGCAATTGTATTTATTAACTTTACTTATATACATATATATATATATATATATATATATATATATATATATATATATATATATATATATATATATATATATATATATATATATATATATATATGTGTGTGTGTATATAAGTATGTATATGTCTAAGTATTTTATATGCTATATTATACAGATAATTTGTTTAATAACCCTTAAAAAAATAATCTATTTTCAATATCAGTTCTTTGTTCTTGTTTATTTGTATTTAGTATAAGTGTACCGCACTGTCTGGTACACCCTGTCTCACTAAAGTCAGAAAGAGAAGACCCAAGTCGGTACTTTTCGATCCGGACGACGCGATTACGTTAGGGAACGCTACGTAAAAGGGGCAAAGCGAACATAAATACTACACATACACACACACACAGCGTCTTCGCCGGCGAAGACGAGGCCCCCATCCAAGCACGTTGCTCCGGCGTTCTACCGTCGGAGGACGTTAGTGTCAAATCCTAACCCACATCCAACCCTCGCTTCCCACCTAACGGCGTCCTGAGCCGTGGTCCGAGCCTCACAGGAGGCGCCCTCAGGACGCGCGTTCCTCTGGGGCCCTTCAGGCCCCCCTTTTTTCAAGGGCGGGTCTCTGCACCCGTCCATTCCACCGGTGACGCTGTCATGGCCAGTAGGGCTAACAGCAGAGACACACACAAAAAAAAAAAAAACCCTGTCTCACATCAAAGAGCAACTGGGAGAAATCTCTAAAAACGATAAGTAATCCTTTGTACTACATTGTTTTCTGTTTTTTTTTGTGTTTGTGATTTTTATTGGTACATAAATAAATAAAACAAAAAAATATATAAATATATATCTTCATTACAAAAATATTAATATTTAGATTTATGCCTTTACATCTATTTGATTTAAAATTATATAGACATTACTTAAATAAAATAATGACGCATAGTTTGAAAACAAAAATATTGAAAACGTTAAATATATATTTATATATAAATATTTATTGTGAATACAAACACAAATAATGATAATTAAACATGAAGTAATAACATGTGAGGAGTCAGCAGTCGTGATATGGAAGGCCTAGCGCCGGTCACGCAACCTATCAAAGAAATAACAAAGATGATCTCACGGCTTTTATGAATATACTTTTTGTCAGCCAAATATATAATTGGCTGTATATAAATGAAAATATAGTTAGTGTTGTCATAAATCATCTTCAGTGCCGCCATTATCACATAGAAATATGTCAATTGTATATTTGACAGATCAAATGTCACAAGGACAAATGTGTCAAAATATAACCTTTTTAAATATGTTAAGACTTTGATTCTTAGTATTATGACATGACGATTAATTTTATTATTTAAATAGATTGTAAAGTTTCCTTTAGATTATAAGTTTTCCGAAGGTATAAAATAATTTTCCTTATTTAACAGTTTAATGTAAAATCATGTCTGATAATCCGATGAGAGTCGTGACATGTGAGGAGAGAAAAAATAAACTGTCAAAATTATAACAATAATTATTAATATTCAATATCTCATAAGGAAACAAATTAATTATTTATTACAAACACATTGTTTCCAATATGCGTCATATTTTTCATATTTAAAATTCTACACTGCATCTTTTTTATGTTTTCTAATTTAATGGCTACATGACTAAGACGGTCAATGGAATTAAAATAATTGCCTCATCACTGTTCAGTAAACGTTTTTATCCTGGCCAACGGAGATAACATGACGTCACTCCAACCATTGTTATTTTTTTGATGTAAAATAGTGAATTAAAATTGTAATAGAAGTTGGTCATTTGAACCGACTTAAAAAGGAAAACTTTTAGCTAAGTAAAACGGCTACGCGGACGAAGTCACGGACAGAAGCTAGTTAAATTATTGAGCGAAGCGAACGAAGTGAGCGGAGCGCTTTACTGGAGACTTTTTACATTCTTTGTCACGAATTGGCTCGAAAACTATTGACAGAATATTATGAAACTTTGCAATCAAAAAAACACACATTAGGTAACGGTTTAAAAAAAATTTTTTTTTTTAAATGTCATGTCAAAAAACTGATATCCCATTGAAGTCAATAGGAAATGATGAGTCATTACACTGGGCTCGCTTCGCTCAATATGCAAACGGCATTCGAGATTTCGCGAGCGCAGCGAGTCGATATTGAGGGTCTGCTGGCGCCCCTAGTTATTAACAAAATAATCATTTTATTTAATATAAACTCATACTTCTTTATAAACATTAATTTCGGACATAAAACTTTATATGTACATACTTCATTATACTGAATGCGTTTGTATCTTCAACGTTCATTATAATTTAAGTATTAATAACAGCATAGTATGATAACCAATCAGCAGTGTACCTAAACTTAACGTACGCTGTAAACTATTTAATTGTTATAGCAAATTAGTTATTTATCTTAACTTAACCGGATGAAGTTTTATGGTATAATAAAAGATTTAATGAAGAATATATAGCACTGATATTCCAGAGAGCATATTATTTCTGAAGATTTAGAGTGCTATAAAAATTAAATGAAAATTTCCCTATGGTCAACTCGAATCTGTGACTTGTCATGTCATTCTGCCAAATGAGCTATCGGGTCGCAACTTTTTCAGTAATAGTATTGAAAAAATGCCACTGAAATATATGACTCATCTATAAACATGTTAAGCTATAAATCTAAGACAATTTCCCAACTCTAAATTTACTAAGGGAATCAGTGAAACAAGTTTAGTTTATAGGCCATACTATAATAGAATTTATCTTATCTATAAGTCCTAAGAAACAACAGCGAAGTAGTCCATGATAGGGACCTATTATGATGATGTCATTGGTGTTATAAGAAACAATTGAAACTAAATCGATCGTTATGTTTGGATTAGAAATAGTTTATTTTAATAAATAATATTAATTCAAAAACATGTATCGATAACTTGATAACGAAATCCACAAAGCATTTACATTTAAATGCAATGTAATATTATTTAAAGTATATTAAATAATAAATTTATTTAACACCATGCGTCAGATATAAAGGAAGTTATGTCTCTATTATTGTCTAATTTATGTCCTAGACCTCACCCACGTGGGATTGGGATGAAAGTATCCTGTGGGATAATATATATGATTTAAATGAGTTGGATCTGAATATATGTTAGACAATTGTGTTGCATACATTTATTTTACGGTCATTTTGTCTCAATCTATTGAGTTACACATATATAGTTATTATTTTGTCTCAAACAATCAAGGCCGTATTTGGAAGTATGTAGGCCCTAATTAACATCAATTAAAAATATTACCACTGATATGCCCGTTCAAATTAAAAATTGATGGTTAATAGAAACTTGTAATCAGGACTTTCTGATATATATATAAAAATATTATTATACTAAGCAAGTATTCTTAGTAAAAATCAAATGTTTAGGAGGAAAAGTGTAATCTGTATTGCGAAAGGCCCGGGGCAGTGGCCGTCCTGCTCTCCCCTACATCCAGATGATAACCATGTTAAATTTCCATTCCGTAACCCAGAAGTCGCAGGATCAAATCCTGGGTTGTGGAAGATTCATTATATATTTATTAAAAATAACTCACCCTTATTCTAAGATTTGAGTTTGCCGCAATACGTCTAGCATGAGTAAGATACTTGAAAAACACTACACAGATAAAAAAAAAAATCAAATCGATAATACTAAGTGGAAATGTAAGTATTCTATAATCTGACAGATAATTAAATAACTATACCTATAGATCATTACCTATAAGTATAGTTATTTCATTTGTCATTCCAAATTTTGTAGAAACCAGTTACATCAGGTTTTTTTTACCGAACTATTGGGTTTTTCTTGATAATATTCTTCTCAATCTGACCACACTTATAACAAATAGACCTCCTTATTGACTCGATGCTGATATATCATTAAGGACAAATAAAATAAGACTTAGATCATTAAATTAATTCTTTAATAGATATTTTTTTGTACTTGTATGGTGTAATAACTTAATATTTAGCAAATTTGAATTTAAAACTAGGTTTTAAACTAAATTTTCTAAACTAATTTATACTAGACTAAAGTTTATTTTGTGGAGATTTGAAAAAACAGATAATTAGAAGCCGATTTTTAGCTTAATTTAATTGCAATTATCATTTGTTCTTCTAATACTGCGCTCGTCCACTCTTACAATATTCATTCTTTGACCATTCATTTGTAGAAACTAAATATTATATTTAAAACTGGATCATATAATAATATAGATCCGATAATATATTGATTTTTCTTAAATTATCGATGTAAGACCATTAAAAGAGAAGATATTGGTACCGTATGGAAATGTGTGAATTTCAAAGTCAATATGAGAGGGAGATAGAAAAATATAAAATTATTTATAAATTAATATCTGATAGAGGTAGAGAAATTAGTACATTATTCGATGTGTGAGGGTCTGAGGGTATAAAGTCTACCCCATTAAGAATGTCTTGGAAAGGTGAAGCCAAACTTAATGAATCTTTTAAGAGTATAAAGTGTAAGATAAAACTGAAGAAGAAACGCGCAAAAACAAGTTACATTTCGTTATTTTTTTTTGTCTTTTACCAAAGCTAAGGTAAGAATGCTTAGCGCTGTATTAAATGCTTGGCGAGTACTTTGTTCAGTTGGTTTGCATTATCCGTAATTACTGAACTAAGGATATTAGACAGTAAAATGATCCTATAAAATTATGCTAGAACTGATGAAACGCTCTTGTAATATCCAGATATATTTTCCTTGTAATCCCAGTAATGCCAACATCATAATTTGGATTTTCCGAATACATATACGAGTATATATTTAATGTTAGGACTGGGCTCCAATTATCTTATATTATAATTTTTTGATGTCACAAGTGTTTTTACTCCAATCTTATCCAAACCAATCCAATGTCCCCGTCCTTCTCTCGCAGTAAAGATACTCGTAAGTTAAGGATAATATAAACATTTTCCTCATGTAATTTATTTTTACTTTTAGTAGGAAAATAATTACAAAATGTTATAAATATAACTGTTGGAAAGGATGTTTCCAGGCATATTTTGGAACGAATTTACCAGTTATCTGGTTCAAGGAAAGACGAGAAACGAAAAATTAACTACTAATATTATATGGTATTCCCAATCTTTCTTTACGCGGCAGAGACGTGGACAGTACGTGAATTGGAAAAGGGGAAGATAGATGCCCTAGAGATGAGGTGCTGGAGAAAGATGCTGGGCATATCGTGGACAGAGTTCCGCACCAATGTGTCCATACTTCAGGAACTCGGCGTCACAAAGCGTCTATCGGCCATAGTACAGACACGTATACTGCAGTACTTTGGCCATGTCTCTAGACGTGATAATAACTCCATAGAACGGCTGGTAGTTCAAGGAAAAGTAGAAGGAACCAGAGCACGTGGCAGACCACCTATGCGCTGGACGGATCAAATTAAACTGTGTGTCAGACTGCACCAGACAGTCTGCAAACAGGGAGAGATGGCGGGAAATCGTGAAGAAAGCTGTGTCCACGTCTGACACTGGCAGGGACGCCTCAACGTGACCACGACCGTTCTGTCAAGAGCGAAACGACTAAGAAGAAGAATTATATACAGAAAGAAATTCAAAATCAAAGAATCATTCCAAATATGTCACATAAGATCTGTCAGACTAGACTAGACTAGACTAGACTAGACTAGTTGCATGGTTCTAAAAAAATAGGTCCATTTAGAATCGACAAGAAACTACATAGTACCATTTTAATTAAAATTAATTAAAATTAATTAAAATAAGCAAGGATGCAAGTAAAGGACGGTACGAAAAGAAAACTAAGTTAACTGCATGATTTGAAATTTATTAAAGAATTATAACTTTTAAGTAGTATTGTTATTGTTTTATTCTTAAACTACAAATCCTAGTAGTATGATACGAGTACACCTTACAAGTTACAGTGACCAACATGTGCCGAATTGTAATCAAACACCAGAGCTACCTATCATCATACGAAAAAGTTTAAATAGATGGATAGGATAGATTTTGATCATTCACAATAAAAGCCTTAACACCATATTTACTTCGCAAAACGTTATGACGTGTATCAAATAGGTTTTTAAACTTTTAAATCATTCATTGATATCATCATGTTATTAATTTATAATTATTCTAGGAATGAGTGTATCCGTTTCCTCTGGCATGTATACATGACTGACTCATGCTTCTACTAAAATATGTACGTCTTCCAGGCAGAGGATTGTTAATAGTCATTTTTGAATGTTTTTTCTTATAAATAGTAATTTTTGAGTATTTTTTGATACATACAGTAATTTTTTGTGTAATTTTTGTTATTCCTCTCCCAGACCAAGTATTTTTGAGATTATGATTATATTATTATAACATATATATACATATGTATATATATTATATAATATTTTTTGTTACCATAAATCCTATCGATTAATTATTATGTTTCCACCAATTATAACCGAGGACAGCCAATTAGTTGTGTGTTTATTAAAACCACGATATCTCAAATTATTATCGCTTTTAATAATAACTATTGTGTTAACTGATTAAAAATCATTACGTTAAGGATATGTACATTATAATAATTAGTTCATAGTTATCGATAAAAAGGCCAAAAATAATATTATACATTAATATCTACATATAATATTTCAATTATCAAAGTCTTTAGTAATGTGTCTGACATTTTAAATGTCGCCAAATGTGTATATGGAAGGTAGAAGTGGTGATATTTAATTAGTTAATCTCTCAGTTAATATCTAGAATTTCCTAAATAGGCATAGATTTCAGGATGCATATATGTATAAAAATAGTATAGAAAGATATCCATCCATTACCATCTCTGGTGCCTAACAGTTCCATCCTTACCATACGCTACAGGAGGCCCGGGGCCCTACAGTCACAGGGGCCTCGAATGGCTGACAAAATATATTTTAAATCTGTGTGTTCTTTTTTATTTGAGCAAAAAAAAGAAACAGATATAATATTGTACTTTTAAGCTAAGCTTTCTATGGTTTTAAGTCATGGAGTCCCATCACCTGATGTGCGCTGGCCTCTAATAGTTCAAAGATGGCTCTGCTAAACGCTTAAAGCTCGTGTACTAGAATGTCAAACATGTCCTAGAAAAAGCATTCTGCTTGGTGTAGCTTATATTGCAGAGAGCAGAATAAACCAACCATGGATCAGCTCACACCATTACCACATTTAAAAGTAGCTGCTAATAATCTTGTAATTTTCCAGATTACATAGGATTCAATCAATCCTTGGGACGTTACGAAGCATTCCTTGTCAATGTAATTGATGGTTAGTGTTGTTGGTTGTATTGAACCTAGATTTTATTTTGATTTACAAAAAAAGCAAGCAATAAATGAATCATGCTAGCGTCTTATTAATTACTTTACATTCCACAGATCGCATTATGTTCTAAAGAGAAAAAACTATTTTTTTTAAACGTTTAGCGAGAGTAATGTAGTATAAAAACACATTCAAACTTCAATAGTATCCTGGAACAAATAAAATATAAAATCCGACAATCAATGTAATACCTCAAAAATATCGTTGCATAGTGGAACTTTTGTAAGATAAATATCCCATAGTGCTTTATAATAGGTCCGATTATCTTCTCAATCGTTTTATCGGTCAGGAAATTGTGCAATTCGTCTTTTATTACACACATTACGTCGCTTGCTTGTGCAAACAGACTCCCGGAAGTCTGCCAGCCGAGTGCCGACCCTCCAAATATTAATACAGATCCTTGATTGTTACCACTTCTGAACAATGTTGTTTTCAATTTGAATTTAGAATTTTTGTTAAAACAAAAAATACTAAGGTCAGAAACAAACGGTTTTTAAAGTTATAGTAATTACAAAATAAAATTTAACGGCAATGACTTATGAGAGAAAAAAAAAAGTTCATACTCTTGATGATTCACAAATAAACGATACACATTTCTCCACCAACGTACATCTAGTGGATTAATTTTAAAATAATTTCAAAACGTTCGTTTGTTTGTTTATAAAACACAAATTAAAAAGATAGCGCATTCGAAAAAAGAACAAAGCAGTGTTGCAAAGAGCTTTTTCTATAAACAAATAAATTGTTAAAATTCTGTTATCGGTTTTACTTTCATCCGCTCAATATTATATATTCGACTTTGGCTGCTCGGCAACAAAGTATAATTCAGTCCCTTCTCAGAAGTAAGCCAGACGGGTGTTATTGCTAATATTAGATGGGACAAAAAACGGCGTCGGGTTGTGGCCCTTCTTTCACGGTCCCGGCCGCGTGCTTCCACCGATCGGAGTCTATAGCACTGGCAGCGCCAGTCCACCGCGCGCCGCCACCCGGTGTGCATGTGTCTCTCGTGTCACGGATACTTGCAACCTCGCAACTACAAGTGCATAATTGTAGCGTTATTTTTGGAGTGTCACTATTTATAACGTGCAACACGATATAAGCATCCTGGCTCGACCCCGTCAGTGTGTGTTTGGATCCGCAGAAGGAAAAATAAACATAGCAATCCGGTAAGTATCCGTTGGATGTTTCAATATTATCATTCTTCAATTCCATCATTCATGGTACAATACACATTCGTAGAAGTATTGAGGTGTTTTTACTGAGAGTGGATGTGCAATTTTAACGTGTTATGCTAATTGGCATCGGTAATAGTGTTTGAAATGAAATCACCAAACAATCCAGCGAAAGCGAAATTTGTTAGACACCATTTCATTCGCGATTTTTAGGAATTTAAACAGAAAATACATTTATAAGTTGTTTATGATACCAAGGGACTAGGTATTCCTGTTTTTCATCCTGTCGGTACATCCATATATTATTTTGTAATGTATCTGTATTGAATTATTTATTAATGTTTTTATAAAATGTCAACCCTTATTGTTTATTCATCAAAACATTTCTAATGCCTTAAAGCAAATCTCTTCAACATAAGCCCCTAAGAGAAGTGTGAAGTACTTACCAATTTTGACATATAGCATTACTTCTACTATTGTTAATAAAATAAATACAAATATTCTGAAATTAAAGCTTTTCTGAAATCAATGGTTCTTTAAACGTCTTTTTAAATACAATTCTACTTTAAACATCAGTTAAGTCGTTAAGATAAGTCATAATAGTTAAATCAGTCTAATCAGATTCTCTAGATTGATGAAACGCGTAATCTTTGTGAGGCATCAAATACCATCCATAGCTGACCCGCTCGCTACATTGTTTGCGTAATGTTAGCACATAGATTGGCAAACAAATATTAAATAATTATGTGGCTCCCAAATTATAATACAAATGTAGTAGTATAATAAAATATTTCGCCATAGGTTGGTATTGTTGTGGACGAATCACGCCCCCTGTCGCTGTTTGAAATCAATAGACCGACATACTTGGACCAGACGGACTTCATATAAATACCGGCGATACTTATATAAGGAGCGATGGCTGGAAAGAATTCAAATTGTTTACATTTACGAGTTAATTATTTCACTTTGTCTTCTTACTTCTTAAATGTATGTAATTTATAATGTTATAAGTATTATTTTTATTAGAATTGGGACCAGAAATAAGGAAGAAACTAATTCATTAAATGCATCTCCTGATATCCGAGCGGGATATATTAATAACTTTATATAAATGTGAGTTTCATTCCAAATTAAAAAAATATTTGATTTATTGGGCAAGTGTTGAGGTCACGTTAGACTGGTCCCTAAACCCTTCCCTCGGGAACATAACTATCCCTCGGCTATTATACAAGTATTGTATGCATATACCATTGTACGTTTACAAAACCCTTTAAAAAAACCATCTCAATGGATCTTATAAAACCGTCACAGGCTCAAGAGGGATTATATTCCAGTGAGTAAGGCTATTAGCTCGCGTAAGAGTGAATTATCTAATAATATACCGTAAAGGATAATGTCAGTCTCACTCTACATAAATACGTTCTATTGAATAACTCTTGGGAAATATATACATATAAATAAAATTTTAATGTCTGTTTGTTATTCCAAATTAACAGCTGGTCACTCAAGAAAAAACTTTTTTTTCTCTGTCTGTCTGTTTGGTCCGACTAATCTCTGAAACGGCTGGACTGATTTTAACGTGACTTTCACTGTAGTTGTTATAAGGAGTAACTTGGCTACTTTTAACTTAAAACTTAAAACATTCGGCGCGAACGAATTCGGGGGCACAGCTAGTATAAAGTATAAGACACATGGACTGTCATAACGTCAATTTAATACATATATAATATATATGTATATATATATATATTTACGTAACTGGACAAAACAATACACCACATTCCAGTGAACAGTAAAACTGGGAATTAGCCACAACTCATTTTAAAACTTACTGACATTTGCAGGGGAATTTTAACGTAGGTCCCTCTAGTGGCTAATTGTACTCATATAACGAAAAAAAGTCAGTTTGATTATTAATGGATAGATGTAGATTAGAATGCCACTAAGAAGTAATATCAATCAGAGTTTGGTAACAATATAAAGAGTCAATTAATTTGTTGATACACTGATAGCCTTATCACTATTGCAGGTATAAAACTCATCGCTACCACTATTTGTACTCAATCTATATCTATATCTATGTGTTGTATAAATTATTCTAAGTATCTAGTGTTGTTATTAACTATTTCATAATGCTATAAATTTATTTGAGTACTATTTGTGGGCGGATTTTTTTTTTATAAAAGTTACTCTATAATGTCATCTATAAGAGACAGTAGTGTTAAAATCGGTTCAGCCGTTTCAGAGATTAGCCTGACCATACAAACGGACAAAAAGAAAAAATGTAAAAATTATTTTCTTATGTAAGCACCGTATATATTTTCATATGCATTTAGTGAAAAGTTGTTAATTTGAAATCACAAACAGACACTTTATTTTTTTTATATATAAATTAACTAAACGCCCCGACCTTGTCTACACAACTAAACTAAACCTCTGATTAACCTTCAGTTCTGTTACGTTAGATTTGCTTGATAATTTTAACTTTTTTTTAGCATTTTTTCCTTCAAGCCAAGTTTATGAAGGCTAGGGGTGGGGTAACATGACGCAAGAGGCACTCCTCCAATTAATTACTTCGATATAAGTGTTAACAACTTTATTAATTAAAATTTAACACCATTATTGTTATTATTTAATACTTGTCACACGTGGAATGTTATTTAAAGTGAAATAAGACAAGGCAAGTTCAACGCACCGGCATCGCTTTGGGCGCTGCAACTGGTAATTATGTTTGAGATGGCAATACTGACAATCCTTTTTATTGCATTTTCGAAGTGATAGTTAAGAGTAACGGGACGCGAGTAGTTATACCAGTAGGCTTTTACCACTTGCATGTGTGACAATGGCAGCCACTAGCACAATGCAATACATGCAATACTAAATTAATACTTCATGTTGTTAATACAATTCTTTATTGGAATTTTTATATGAATTTTAAATTAAGGTTCCTTATATATCGAAAATCGTTTCAAAATCTTAATCTAGGATCTGTCAACCGTGCGCGGCGGGTGTTGAGCTGAGCCCATCTCCTTTCTTCTTTTCTTGATAACTTTTGAATAGCCAAACATTTTCTCAATCTGTTTTCTCTATAACATCAGCGTTCGGCTCAAACATACATGAGAAAATTTTTAGCTAATTATCTCGTCGCATTTTGGAGACAACTAAACATAAAAAAAGGTCTCCCAAACGGTTAAGAGCTTCCCTTACGCTTGCAAATAATTTTATTTAATTGCAAAATTAATTTTGTTTTATTGTCAATTTTTCTTCCACCATTTTATGTTGATAAATATAACGTTTGAGATTGAATTATCTAGATTTTTCTATCCTCAGAAGACTGATATAATTAACATACTTACATATCCTTACATGGTCTTAATGTTAATTACAAGTAAGTAGTCCTGCGTGACAATCACGTAATCATAGAAGAATGTTTGTCATATTAATAAAATCATTTGCAATTCTTTTAAATAGGGTTGTCATTAAAATAGGAAACTCATTTCCCAGTACCAACGGGTGCTTCAATGTATTTATATATGTGAATTAAATTGATTACATTTGCACCTTGACGTGGGAATCCTTTATAGCTCAACTTACACTGGTCTATAATAAGGTAATTCGACAAATACAAGACAAATACGCTTATAATATACTAATTGTAAATCAAACATTCAATACGAGATCTGTTAAAAATAAAAATTACCGCGGATTAAGTAGTTTTTGGTGGATTTAAGATTGTTTTGTGACTTATGTCAGTGCTTCACACCTGTCAAAAGTTCGGCCATTTTGAATTTGCAGTTAATTTTTCACTGTTGTTTTGATTGTATGTATTGTGGCTCATCTTCGGTTTTTAATTATTTTAAAAATGGATGGACCATAATCCATCTATCCATCCATCCATCCATCCTTCCATGATTCGTTACTAGTTATAACTCGTCAAATTTGGTTCATCGCGAACAGAATAGCCATTATTAAGTTTTTGTTCGAAATTGAGCAATTTTGGTACAAATATGTATAAATTGAGGTATAAAGTACTTTATATCTTGTTAAAGTTTGTCCTTGTATGATTGTCTGTCCAATGATGTTAGAATCCCTTATCTAAAGCCACAGTTTCATATTTAGTGATCAAAAATAAAACAATGACTTCATACAAAATTATTTAAATCAAGAGTCGTGAATTAAATCGGTATAATCTATCCAAAATCTTTCAAACTATCTTAAAATAGTAATCAATATATTCAGTATTGTACCCATCTCGGATTGGTCATATTTTCTCTGTTTATTCGGCCATTTATAAACTAAACTAACTAATATAAATAATACACGATAAAATTAATAGCTCTTGCACTAATCATTTGTAACATACATCTCTTTTTAACATAAAAAAAATATATAATAAAATATTTTGGTATTGAATAGTAATTAATAATGTTCGTGCGATATCTAGTTTAGATCATAAATTTAGTATTTTACGCAACACCACCCACGCTGAAGATAACTCGGACGGTCAGTTTCCTGTAACACATTACAAATACGATATACAATTGAAACATTACAAATTATAACACATTTATAATATATTTTACGTTCCATAAAGTTCCTTTTGTGACAAACGAGTACGAAGTACGTAGGCCACATTGAAAAAAGTTTTTATATATGGAATGCTGGCGAGTTATAATTTACTTTCACGAGTCGATTATTAAAAAGTAAAAATATATTTGCTCCAATTTCAAAATGGCCGCTTTATTTTTATTCCGTCAGAACAATTACAGTGGAAGGATGTATTTCGTGTTGTCAAGTCAGAACTTAGGAGATTGCGAAGCAGACGTAGCTAATATACTTTATTATTTAATTGTTGTGCCAAAAACCACTTAAATAAATAAGAAGCTAATGATTAAACAAGATTTACTCGGGACTTAAATTTAACAACAGTCGTGGGAATACCCAGGACTTTAAAAGGGTAAAAGTATGAGTCATATATCATATAGTTTCACGTATGCGTCATTGGAGGAGCATTGTTGGTATCAAACAGCACCTGTTAAACAAACTACATTCATAGGGCTATTTATATTGGACTGCGAGCTTCAGTTAGTGTATTCAGACTTAAACAGTATATATTACAATGTGCTCACAATCTTACCGAATTGATTGCGATAGTTCTAGTTCTTACTAAATATTCACGTTTCTGATACAGGGATCACAATAAAGAAATACCCGCTGAGTGTGTTCTTAGGGCAGTGCGTTTGGAACACGTAGACTCGAGGAGTACCTATGTCTTATGAGATTTCTGTAAGTATAGTGACATTGCTATTTGAACAATAATATATGTTTTGTCAATTGCTTTACAAGGGAATTAAATTAAAAAAACAATGTCATTAATACTATGTACGTGAATTATTTTACAAGTTCAATATTATAAATACATACATTGCTTCAGCAACATGTGTTCCATTCGACTTTATCACATTACGCTCTGTCTTATATTTTATTGCGCAGACGAGATAATTTCATAAATTGCCGAGTTGTTAGCACCGAGATATGAAACAAGGTTTTTACGTTACATTAAGAGAATGTTTACACCATCATTGAAACATGAAGTGCATCATGACCAAGATTGATACTCGTCACTGCGACATCGTTCTGTAACCTATATGTTTATATATACATAGTAATAAAATTGTCTGTTTGTAACTCCAAATTAACTTTTCACTGCATTTGAAAGCGTTACAGGTAATTAAAAATCAAAGTTTAAAAAATTTTCTGTCTTTCTGTTTGGTCCGGCTAATTTCTGAAACGACTGGACCTATTTTAACAAGACTTTCGCTGGCGAATAGATGATTTTATAGAGAGTAATTTGGCTACTGTTATTTTCAACATCTTATTAATTATTTAATTCTTTATTGCGCAATACACAATAATGTACGAAAGGCGGGCAAAACTTCACGCGAACAGAGTCGCGGGCTGAGCTAGTGTATAATATAATGATTTTAAATGTCTTTAATGTTGCTTTCTAACCTCTACATGATGCGGGTCATATGTGTAGTAATGAGGTCACACATGTAGGCTGTTATTCAAATTAATATTTGGTACAATACACTGCAGGTGAAACAGCTCTGGCCTTCAGCCAACACCTATTTTGTGAAACGGTTCTTTTGCATCTGATTTCTTTAAGAATTAAATTTACTTCTAAACCAGTGTACGAAAGCGGGTCTCGATCTCTCGATACCAAAGTGTTTTACCGTTCTTTAAACCTCATAAGTAACTTATGTACTAAGTTATATGTAATTCGTATATTAAAGAATTAACCGTGGTTAATTCTAGTATTTTTGTAGGTTTTACTTGAATCCTATTTCTTATGGACATATCTTTGGGAATAAGATGCAAGGCTTGATTGAAATAAGTCTTTGATATTGGCTCTAATGAATAGTGCAGTTAGCAATTCATTTGTAAGCAGTTCAACCGCGATGAATGTATGTACCACTTCGTGTCCTTGCCAACGTTGCACGGATTTTGTACCAATTGACACAATTGCCTGCTAAATTTTGCAATGGGCTTTATTTTATTAAGTTTAAAAACAATAACTCTATCATATATTATTAGATTCTATTCATTGTTGTACTACACATAAGGAATGCGAATTTATTTTCTCAAGACAAATTACCAATACATTTTTAAGTCTCCTTCCGAGAATTTTGAAACTAACAGCCACAAATGAGTCAGTAATGAAGGTCGACGGCCTGCGTCCGTTCTGAAGCGATGCCGCGGCAAATTGATGCTTTTTACAGGAAGTGTCAAGAAATAAAAAAAAGATAACAAAAAGAAACATCTCAACATCACGATTTCAATTACAATACTAAGTGTATTTCATGTGAACCTATTTATTATACATAACAGAATAGATAAGATAAGATACGATAGTGTTAAGTAAAGAAGAAACTAATTAATAATTATATTATAAACTACTTTTGCTCGCGACCTCGTTTGCGCGGAATAGCTTTTTTAAAACAATAGTAGTCTTAGTTAATCCTTATGATATCAGCTATTCGCTAGTGAAAGCATTGTTAAAATCGGTCCAGCCGTTTCAGAAAACCGGAACAGTCAGAAAAAAATAAAGAAAATGTTTTTTTATGCAAATACCGTATATGCTTCCATATGCATTCAGTGAAATGTTGTTAATTTGAAGTTACAAACAGACACTTTATATATATATATATACATTGCCAATTGAGTTAAACAGGTAAATAGTGAAGGTAATTTATAAAAACCTTAATATTATCCCTAAGATGTCATTGGTGGAACCGACCGCAGCATTGCGTGGAGCAGATTACGACCTTTGTTGCAGGCGCTCTCTCTTTCCACAGCATCCTAGATTCAGACAATTCTTGTACTTGACATCTCTGTTGCGGTTGTGTCGCAACTTTATAATTCATAATTAAGAATAATTACAAATTAAGGTTTCATTTTATTTTACATGATTTATTTATAAATACAATTTAATTTGATGTTATTACAACAGTTAATTATTACTAATCGATGCTATTAAGTAGATATTTAGGTTAATCCTACCGTGTAATGACCCGCATCCAATTATACAGAAAACAAAAATGTTAACCACAAATTATCTTCAAATATACATAATATTAAAGACAGTGTTGTCTTCAAAGAACAATGTTGTACCGCGGTTGCGGTGAGGAGTGCAATTTTGAAGGGAATTAGTTTTGCAAAAGGCTGTGTGTTTGCCAAATTAAATGACGTTCAACGTTAGTTCAAGCCACTTACCAGAGGCTATAAACATTATCAGACACTTCATATAATCTAAACATCCCAGGTTCGAATCCTGCTTGTGTTAATTAATTGTTCATTCTGATATGCTGACGCTCAATAAAAATGCAGACTTGGTATATTTATAGATACTCAGACGACGTCCTGTGAATGTTATCTTTCAGTATAACAGTCGGAAGTGATAATGGAGTGTATTATTTTGATCATGACTTCATGATTGATTTGTCTCAATAATATCATGAGACTCATGACATTAAGATGTCATATGATTAAATAAATCAACTTGTTTGTAAAAATGCAACGAGCTATCCTCAACAAGCGATGCCCTCGTGAATGCGAATACAATACATAGAATGAAGTTAAATTATGAAATGTATCCACTTAGTGTAATGGCTCTATTTGTTAGTTACCTTTCCATACAATTCATACATTGAAGAATAATTGTATGTATGGAAATGTAGGTTGATTGTTGCATTTAACATCCAACAGATTAAGGCCTCGTAAATGTCAATTTTACACTCGCTGATTATGACATGAAATTCTTCAAAGCCATTTATTTACCTTACCTTCGAAACACGCAGTTTTTGACTGTTTACATTGCAACATATCCGACACTGTTTCCGGTAAACGATAACACGTTTATCGATAATTATCCTTAATTATAAATGGGAAAGTTTGTACGTATGTTACTCTTTAACGTTAAAACTAATAAACGGATTACGATTAAACATTACAATATTATATTTTACACATCAGGAAATTTACAAGCCGTATATTGGGACATACCCGCTCAAAAGTACGCCATTTAAATTATTCCTTTTAAAAATCTTTTAGTAAATAATCAAAATGTACGAGAGCTATCAACCTTGACTGTCCAAATAGTTGACGAAATGCTTTTAAAACTATTACGGGCGGCATTTTAACAGTCGTATAATGGAGCCGGTGCCCACGATTTCCTATGCGTGTCGTGTGCCTCGCTTCCTGTTAATGGACTGGCCCGTGGCCGGTCTAGTCGAACTCTGACCAAATCAAGCACTCGGCCGCCAGAAATAAATTATATTAATTACGATACTATTGAGCTGAGCGTAAGCGAAGCTCTTAACTGTTTTGGAGACCTTTTTTTGTTTTTAGTTGCCTCCAGAATGCGATGATATAATTAGATAAAAATTTTCTCATGTGCCGAACGCGGATGTTATAGCGAAAACAGATTGAAGAAATGTTTAGCCATTCAAAAGTTATCAAGCAAAGAAGAAATGAGAGGGGCTCAGCTCAACACCCGCACGGTTGGCGGATCCTAGTATTATTACTATTACGAAATTAAAATTACATATATTTATATGTTTATGTTATGCAATGTTATGTTTTGTTTTTAATACTTTACATTGCGAGATTTTTTATACAATTTTATTTCTTACATTTTAAATTAAATGAATGCAACTTCAAATAATAAACTAATTGCAAATAATGACTGCTCCTATTTACAGTCGTTCGTGACTTACTTGATGTAGTTTAATATTAACCAACTTTCAAATTACATAACCTGTTATTTTATTATTAAAAACAATATATAATACAAATTAAATATATTTCATTATAAATATTTTCGGAGCAGCTCCCGTTTGGAACCCTCACCATAATTTAAGAGTCTTTACAAGAGCCTATTTTGTTAAATAGTTATCAAAGACACTCCCATTTGATACATAAATCACTGATATTAATAAATAAATTAATAATGTAAGAGGTAAAGAGCACGTTTGTCTGTTCATACAAAAACGTCTTGATACATCCAGGTTGTCTAGTTCAGAGCGGTAATGGACTTTTTACATACCTTTAAATAGAATGTCACGCGAATAATCTAATACAGGTTTTTGCGTGTCTATAACACACTTATTTAAGTTACTTCTATACTATTTCTAAGCATCCTGATCTTTATATTTAAATTGTTTATTATTTTTAAAGCGAAACATATGTACGCACGGACACGTCCTTCTTACTAGGAATTCCTGGCATATCCGTCCGTTTAATAAGACATTTAGAATTATAAAACTAGCCGTGCCTACGACTTTGTTCGCGCGATATTTGTTTTTTTTTTTTAAATAAAAGTAGCCTAAAATACGTTTTATAACCTCAGCTATCCGTCAGTGAGAGTCCAGTTACAATCGGTCCAGCCGGTTCAGAGATTAGTTGTACCAAAGAGACAGAATAATTAGAAAAATATATTTTTATGTAAGTACCATATATACTTTCATATGCACTTAGTGATACGCTTTTAACTTGGATTTACAAACAGACACTTCAATTATTTATATGTATAGATGTATGAATATGTCCTCAACGTGACTCAGACAATGAGGTAGTACATTATTAAAATGAAGTAGTTAACTCTTATCTGTTTTCACTAACATTTATCCAACTGAGAGATAATTATGCTTTTAAGTGATAAAACCAAGTATTAGTATTATAAAATACAGTATCAGTATAACCGGGTACACACGGTTAACTATTAACGGATTATATCAACGGATTCTCAATAACGACAAAAATGTGTACACAATACAATGAACCATGAGTGTGGTAACAGTGATGTTGCTCAAAATGGATCTGGGAACAGCAACACTATCATAATAACCGTAATCTGATTTAAGTGAACACTTTCGCTCCTGAAGGTCGCCTCTGCCGAGTCATTATGAGATGTACACATACATCATATAATTATATATATAACTTCACCTCTATATTATGTTAACTGAAAGTTTAGTCACCACAAGTGTTAAGGGAAGCCATAAGACCACCATCCTAGATACGTTTCGCTTGAAAACTGAATAGTTAAATCCATAAGCGAATACCCGCGGCTTACGATCCATTGTACAACAAAGTAGGGACCCACGCGCCTTAATGTGACGGCCTCTAAACTACCGATTGTGGTCGCGAATTGTGGCAATGAACCCAGATGTCACAACTTGAAAATATAATAAAATACACATAAGCTTTTAAAGTATCATCTATATATAATAAAACCGAAGTCTATGTCTGTAATACCGAATTAACATTCAATACATGCGTATGAAAGTGTATATGTCACTTTTTTTTTTTTGTCTGTCTGTGTTGTCCGGCTAATCTCTGGAACGGCTGGACTTTTAACAGGACTTTCCGCGCGAGCGAAGCCGTGGGCACAGCACATAGTATATTGAAGTTGAAAAGCGAGCGATATTTAAGTGATTCGTAGATCAGGACCGACACACAGAGTAGTAACTAGAATTAGAATCCATGTCAGAGACACACTTAATTAAAATGATAGTATCATAATCAATTTATGAGAATAGTTTGATGTCTATCTTTGAACGTAACATTAATTACTGTTTTAAAGTTTTCTACATTGGACTTTATAATCAGAATATATAATTTATATTTATTTTATTACATTTTCATTCAATTTTATAATATCCTAAATTATTTTTGTCCACTCCTTTTGTATTTCCAAAAATGTTGTCATAATAAGTTAGAATTAAACAAAAGAAGTTAGCAATGTATTATATAATAAATAGTATTTCTTTATAATATTATAAATTATGAAATAATACAAACAATACAAAAGTTCCTCCACGCGAGACGGCTCCGCCAAGGTCGCTCGTTGCGTCTCATTACGACCATTTGATGTTACATAAACTATTTATTTATTACTAAATGTTAATATCATTATAATATTATTAAAGTAAAATACTTAGAAATCGAGTACCTCTTATAAAGATGTCTAGAGAATTACTGCCTGTGGCTTGCGGTCAGTTGAGATATCATATTGTCTCAGTAGCGAGTCATTACCACTGGTCAAGGCTGAATTCTGTCTGTTCTGTATCTAGTTACAAACGTAACATTTGTTCAGATTAGTTCTGTGGGTAGAATCATAAAAATTTGCCACATAAAAATGCCTTCGAATGATGTCAAAATTGTGAAATATTCGATAATTAATATTAATTGCATTTGTAATAATAGAAATGAAGTAAAAAGTTTTTAGAACCAATTTTTTAATCAAAACATTAATATATAAAGGGAAAAATCATTTTTTATTACAATACTATTTAAATTTGCTTTTGATACAAGGAAATCATAGTTAAGATTTGTAACTGGGTTTCCCCGTTAATGTCAGCCACTACATTTGTACTAATAAGTACAATCTTTATTTAGATTAATATAGTAGTATTTGTAGTAGTAGGTATAACCAGAACTACTAATTACTACTAATACTAACATTATAACCTCGACTTATGGATAATTAATAATAGTTAAAGGGGGGCGTTATATATTTCGATAATGTATCACTTTTATAGAAGTTTAATCCGATCTAATCGTTTTATAATCTAGGTGATGATCACTCATCATCTTCGAAAACCTCTTGAAAGAGTGATGAATTAACTCAGTGCCATGTTGAATTTTAATATTGCCTTAGAAGTAAAATTGAAAGAAAATTTAGTCTTAATCATTAATATGTATGAATTAGATTGAAGACTTGAAAGTAACGTATTTATTGACAAAATATATATGCGATACAATAAACTAATGTATTTGTTCCAGGTGTGAACAGTGTAAGTGGCGCTGGGTCGGCACTCACCTCCGCACGCCTGCAGATGACACAATAAATTGTAATGCTGACACGAACAGGTCCCTATAGAAAACTGCGTCCTAGAGGACGACGAAGGACGTTCTAACGGACGAATATTTTTTTAATAACAAGTGCCTAATTCGCTATAATAATGCTGAATAATCGACGTAATTTTGTCTTTAGAGTGAGTATCGTGATTAACATCGCCGTACTATTGTACGCCGCGATGCATTTATCTAGTAGCAGCAACCCGGGGGTCGAGTGGATGCCCTTGACGGTGGACGGCTCCGAGAGAAGCGCCGAGTTCCGGTACCTTAACAGGGAGGAGGTCCGGAACGAGACGGACACGAGGCCGCCGGACTCGAGCGTTAGAAATTTTGAAGAATCTACCTCACCAAAGACTCCATCTACCATGCCAACTACTAATAAAACGACATCGAGCACCGCGTCGGTGCCGGAACTGGAGAAGAAGAATAGCGCGCCCGAACCTGACTCGTCGAATGGTACACTGGATATAGATGACGAAGATGCCTTAAATCCGGCAACGTTGTCGTACCTTCGGACGCTGTTGGCCTGCAATGACAGAGACATGCTGCCGCAGACTCTGCAACGAGGAGACTATTGGGTGCTAAAGAACTTTGTGCGTGGTGACCACGGTTTCATCCAGTGCCACGAGTCCATCACTTACACAACACACGCCGGATTCGAATTCCTGGATAACGTCCAGCCTCTCGTCGAAAGGTCAGTTAAAGTACTTTTAATTATCTATTCAATGTTTTTAACGCAATCTTTGCTCCAGATACACCATAAAGCAAGCACACCTAATAGGCGGTATTATACTTTAATGACTGGTTTTAAAGTTTCACTGCCAACTGGTTTACCTTCGCAGATTTATTCAGTTTCGCTCGACGGACTCCCGAATAGACGATCAATTAATATTGATTGTATCTTTTTATTGATTTTCTAGTCCATCTGCTGCGGTCACGCTTCTTTATAGCGTCGATCAATGTTACCGAAGATCAAGGCAAGGTTACTATTAAATAGTGTAATGTTTTCAAATGTTCAACTTTCTTTAAATGTTGACAGACAACTTCTTATGTTAAACGTTGGTTGTCG
This sequence comes from Melinaea menophilus ssp. n. AW-2005, assembly GCA_918358695.1. Taxonomy (NCBI): domain Eukaryota; kingdom Metazoa; phylum Arthropoda; class Insecta; order Lepidoptera; family Nymphalidae; genus Melinaea; species Melinaea menophilus. The sequence continues at coordinate 17,663,012 of OU911052.1, forward strand.
TTTTCACTTCCACGCTTTTTAGTCAACCCGTTGTTGATGTATATTTATCAAAACATAAATCGTACTCAAATGGGTTTTTTTTTGTAATTTTGCATTTTTCTCAAACATAACCTTTCTGTATTCAGTTGTTATATATAAAATAAGAGTATATAGTCACTGAAGCATAAATGTTAGCTAAAATGTAACCTGAAGCCGGCTGTAGTCAGCTGTAGTGTAACTCGCAGTGTTGCGTAATGCCGGTGTCAATGCATGTATAACTTGCAGTAATTAAACAGGATAAACTGGTCATCTATTACACAAGATTTCATTTTTTTTCTTTTCTTTTCTTTTGCAAAATGTATATACAAAACAATGGATATTAAACCATTTACATGTTTTATATTTTTTCCTTATTACTAGATATTATATTATTGTTTCAATATATTAAGCAACATAACCTATCCTTCTTGGGTGTCACAGATATTTAAAGTAAACTAGAGAATGTAAAGTTAGGTAGAGTAAAATAGAGTGGAGTATAGTAACCATTGAGGTAAAAGGGGAAATCTCAGTTAAAAGATGAGCATTAATTGTTTCACTAATGAACTTTGCCCATCCGTACCTCATGATGGGAAGACAAAAAACAAAGATTTTCCATTAACTTTTAAAGTAATGAAACCAGCGGCGCTTGACCGTAGTGGCCATTTTTTACTTCAACTTGTATGCTGTTGGTTTAAGAATTAAGTGTTCTAAAGAATACAAGGTACATACATGTTCCACCTTGACTGTACAAGTCTTAAGTATTAAGAAAGTCATTCATAAAAAATAATTAAATTTTATTCTTTGGTCAAGGTTTGAGTTAATTTCTTTGTATTTTATACAACAATGTACTTTGCCAAATAATCACTAGTTAGGATAAAACTATTTCAAAATCGGTCCATTCCCGTATAAATAAAAAGTAATAACGTGAAATCTCACTGATTCTTGCAATCTTTCGTTAGACACGGAACTTCTGATGTTAAATCGTACCTCGGTAAGGAAAATTATGTTCTGCCTCTCACGGATTGACCTCACCGCCATTTTGTGCCAACAAGATGTCGTCTGGTTCAGCACGAGATGTGTACTAAGCTTTATGTACGATTGATACGTTATGTAACTGAGATTTGAGATCAAATGATTTAGATACAAACAATGACACGATATTTCCTTTGTAACCATTTCGTAATGATGGCTGTCGTGTTTTAAATTATAAGATAATTTTTATTAGATTGTGATTACTTGTGGTAATATAATAAAAAAATGTTATTTTTATTACCTTTTTCTTATTTAAAGTTTTATCAAACTCTGTTTATCTTTTCAATTACTAATATTACCCATTATCCACACAACCTGAAAGATGTGTCCGTAATGATGGGTTGTACCATTTAATCGTATCATTTTCCATCATTGAATGGAACCTGCTTAATTAGTATGTATGGATCATTAAGATATCTGCGGTCTATCATTATCAGGGATAGAAGAAGTCCACCTCTAACTACCGGGTACTACAGGTACACCAACAGAGTAAGATGTAATTCTCTGCAATGGTGCGCTAAAAACATACTAATGTTTTCAATAAAATGTATGAATGTGAGAAAAAATGTAAACGTTCTAACAATTACGACCTCGGAGAAAGGTCACATTACTTACCACAGCACTGGTAGCGTTTTATATATATATATATATATATATATATATATAAAATTGAATGTCTGTTTGTAATTCCAAATTAACTTACATTAAAAAAATCTGTCTGTCTGTTTGTTCCAGTTAATTTCTGTACCGACAGGACATTCACTTGCGGATTTTATAACTTAGCCTATTTTAGTTTTAAAATCATTTCACGAAAACAAAGCCGTGAGCACAGCTATATCACACTTAGAAATATATATATATATATTCTTTTTATTGTAGTAACTTTATCAGGAGCCTTGAACGTAATTAGAATTATTAATTATAATAAAACAAATCCATGATCATAAGTATGTGAAGTAACTAAGTATTTGGTGACAACCCTGTTAAGATGCTGTTAATTGTAAAAGCCCCGCAGTGGTATTCAAGAACGGAACTTGCCAAAAATAGCCTCATGACATTTTATTATATAAAATACTTAAATTCACCGATTAAAATGCCAAAAAAATTTACAAGGTTCAGAAAGAAACACTCACTATGAAACATGTATAACTCAATATATATATATGTATGTCTTCCTCTCTGTTTGTAAGCTTTTTCTCATAACGCATATGTTTTTCGATATATGCGTATGTAGTTTTATATTTAAATAGAATATTATAATTCAATACATTTTAGTCATAACTTAAAATATATGAAAGTAACCAAAAAACATTCTTCGCATAGACACAAGGATATTATTAAAACCCTAAGGTTATTGACACGTTACAATCGACTTTCGAAACTTTATAATTTGGGAGTGGAAATAAAGTTTTTTATTATCAATTATATATATAAAAAGTATAACAATTACACGCCGCTGTCCGTCCGTCAATCATTGGATTATAGTGTTCATCTGATAAGTTCATTGCGAGCAATAAACGCCCCTTCAGGGCACAGACACACGGACACGACAATATTTATATATAAAAAATATTACTATAACAAATGTTTTAACATTAATAAAAAATTTAACTATAAATAATTACACAACATATTACATTTATAAATTAACGACTTTTAACCTTCAAGTAAGAAATGAAAGTTATTATATATATATATGTATGTATTTATGTATGTATGTATATGGTATTGTTCAAATGAGAGTACCCGCTCGCGTGTTCCCCTTCCAATGTTATATTAACGTCGTCTGGTACAACGGATCTGCGCATCATTGACTTTGATGTCAGACTATATTTTGTAAATTTAGAATATTTATAACAACAACGCTACTCTTACTGCTTCATATATTATATTAATCATGTAGTATAACTATATTGAGTAATTAGAAACTTGATATTATGATAAAGATCGAAAAATAAAAAGCTAAGATTTTCTCGTGAGAAACCATCTTGTTACCGATGTAAACAGGGTTACTGCTTTAATATCTAATGGTTATAAATATAGCGAGAATATTAAACTGCAGTTAAATATAATTGCTTTCTCGGAGGTATTATTTAATATTATACTGAATAACAAAATAAAGGCTGACGAAACAGTATATTAAAACGAACTAAACGAACCGCCGGCGAGGTATTATTACGGAATAATTTAATTAATATTTAACGGAGAGCATTAAATATGAAATAACCGTATCGAAAGTGTTGAATTATGAAACGCGTTCAAAACAGTTAGTTATAAAGAATCGGCTCTTTCAAATTATGTACAAAAAAGTGAAACTGCAACATAAAGGCCTGAGCTATTGACACATATAGATAGACAACGGATCGTCGTTTTAAAATATTCTCACTTTCCGTCCGTCCGTGGGTTCTGTGATGTTTGAAATTAGTTACAAATTTTGCGTCTTACATAGTTAAAATCTATTCTAGATTTAGGTTAGACTTGTTTATTTTAACATAACCGGATTTATTTAACTTAGTAATTATAGTTTTTGGTCAACTGTTGTAATATAAGTGTCGCAATAGAGAAAGTACTCTATAACAAAGGTTATATGGTTCAAATTACTCATTGAATTAATCTCAAAGTTAACAATCGCTTTTATAAATTGTGACTATCAGTTCGTGTATTGTCGTACGTACAAAATGGCACGCGTTGCTCACCGTACTATCGATTTGGCTTCTTTCATAATGTCTTTGTATACTCACTTACGTAACACCAAATGCCAAATGCAATCCCATCCAATGCATCACTCTCATTGATGTCTTACAATTCGATAAAGAAGATGTAAATAGTGATTTTTGCTTTTACGTGTAATGTCTCAATCTTAGCGATTTAAATCATATAATAGTTTGATTTAAATCATATAAACTAATTGTCTAATAGCAGAACCAGTCTGGTCCAAGACAGCACGCGCCGAGGCAGTTTGTTCAATCACTTTAATAACCATGAAGTGATTTTAAATGCATTGTATTATACCTTATATTATAATTTGTGCCTTATATTATAACCTTAGAGGCGATTTATATCAAGTAAATACGTAAAAGTAATAGTACCTACATTATCTTAGACATGTTTAAGATAGTATAGCTACTAAATTCATAAAAACCCTACAAAACGAGTTAATTATCGCCATTACGGACACCAAAGCCATGAATTACCATAAAACTGGACTTAATGATAATAGTACATACAAAGTAAGGCGTGAAAAATGGAATTGGAGCAAAAGAAATAGATGAATCGAAATCTGACCGCGATAAAGCTAAGGAGCGGTTCGCGTGTTCGTTTATACTTTGAGTAATGAGTCGCTGCGAGATGGCACGGAATTGAATTTTATTTAATGATTCAGATGTGGGACGACCGTTGTACGGCTGTACGGCATTCATGACGAAATGTACCTCTAATGATTGATTTTAGAATGCAGGAAGTCATGCATCCGATTTTATTACACTCTCAGACGTTCAGACATTATATATATATATTATTGGTGCTGCGAAAGTGCCTAGTAACGAATTATGTATAACATTTGAATTGATTGACTGCGGTTTGTTATCTCATATGAACGTACTTAAAATACTGAAGTATTATATCTACTATATACATATATATATAAAATTAAAATGTTCGTTTGTAATTTCAAATTAACAGCTTCTCACTAAACGCATATGAAAGTATATATGGTAGTTACATAAAAGAAATTGTTTTTGTGTCTGTCTGTCTCTCTGTTTGTTCCGGTTAATCTCTGGATCGTTAGGACCGATCTTAACGATCTTTGACAGACAGTTAAGTCACATTACAAAGAGTAACTTGGCAACTTTAATTTAATATTCAACATGAACGAAGTCATGAACAGAGCTAGTGTTATAAATTAAAATTACACACAAAAAAAGTAGGACCCAAGTATAAGAACAGTTAGACAAGGAAGCTAATAAATAAAGCCATCAAAACAGATCCATCAGCGCTGGAAATGAATTCCAATACATATTCAGACACATGAACAGGTGCAGGGCGAAGGCCTTGCGGTGAACCCAGCGCTGCAGTGCGGGCTCCCATTACGGCATCACCATCTGTATACAGTTATGCACGCGGTCGTACAACTAGGTCGAACTTAACGTTGGATATATTTATTTTTGTAAAAATATCACTATAAACCTTTATTCCGTCTTTGCGCGTGGACCAAACGTGCTCGTGAAAAAATTAATTTGATTACTTTAAAACATCGACCAAAATAGAATAGATTTCATAACTATTAATAATGAATTGTTAATCTATGTCTATATCTATAGATACGCATCATTGTGTACTGTCTGGGGTGAACCCCATCCATCATTCATGGCTAATCCATTTTTACTATCGATTCGTGAACACTTGTTACTAGATACTCTGCAACATATTAATTTGAAATTTGAACAAATGTTTTATAGTTTTGAAACATACAAATGGCCAGCTGTATATTATATATATATAATTAAAATACTTCCGTATAAGGTGTGTTTAATGCAAATATTACAAGAATCTCGTGAACATATTTTTAAATACCATTTCCTCGTACGTTATCTAATCAAATGTACACAGCTAAGAGGCAAGCTGTGTTGATACGAGTAACATGTGTCGTGTTTAATTGTGATCGTGTGTCTGATTAATTGTTATAATTATCATTTAATAAAGCAAATGGGAAATTGTGATAATTATCAAATGTAAAATATTATCTATACATAACATTTAAGAGTTTTTTGTAATTCCAAATTTAGTGAATCGATTTCAACATCACTTAGCGAATAGCCGATGTTATAAGAAGTAATGGCTACTTTTATTAAAAAAAAAATTTACGCGACCAAAGTCATGGGCGTAGCTAGTATTAATAAGAAATATATTTGTATTAATGTTATTTCAGTGTCTCCACATAACAAATGTATAGATGTCCCGGTTACATTTAAATATGCAATGAGTTATTAAATTTTGTAACAGTTATACAAACAGACTGCTTTCAACAATATTAAATATTATACACAATTGTTTAAATATTGAAGCGGCGGCGCCGTGCCGCGGGTCGGGCTGCGGGCCGCGGAAAGTGGCTTCTGGGGTAACAGTTACGTGATTCTATTGTCAATAACCTATACTTTGATTGCTATGTTAATTTATATGCTGAATTGAATAATAAATTATATATATATAGAATCAGCACTTTCGTCTTCGTGTATACGTAAGCACTGTCTATGAATACTTTTGAAATATTCATAAAAAGTTATTTATTATCCTATTAAAGTATTACATATCAGAAAGAGTTTGTGCGTCTGTCTGACCTAATCTGGAATTTCATATATATTTTTAACATAATATATATATATATATATATATATATATATATATATATATATATATATATATAAAGTTTTGAAATTCTGAAGTCAGTGTTAATCGGTAGTATGAAGTCAATATACCATGAATAAATTTATCGTTTTTATATATATATATATATAAGTTATGAAGTGTAATTACCGCTAGCTATCGGTTATATCTTAAAACAATTCTCAAATCTTTACAAACAGCTCTGTTTACTTTTCAATCGCTCCCACGAGAGCAGCTCGACTGCTAACAGGGCTCGTGTGAACTCATAATAAGAACTGGTTATATTTCTTGCCCTTCTTCAAACTATTTATATTTTTCACATTATACAAAAAAATAATGTTTCCGATTGTATCTTAATCGATGAAACATGTCCGATATCGGCACCGAGAGCTTTCAGCGCTATCTGATTGTGTCAATTAGTGTTGTGTTTAATGAAATAACACGTAAAATTGTAATCTTATAAGCTATACGCGATCATTACTTTATTATATAAATAGCGTGTTTATAATGCAAATGCTGAGTGCGCAGCAGTCAAAATACTGCCGGTGAAACGTAAAATATTACCAATGTGAAGATTGTAGCTTATCTAAATATTCCCAGCTTGCAAAACATTTTAAAGATTTCTCATGCCAGAGTTCGAAAAATAGCAATTAAAAATCTTCGACGTCGCATTTTTTTTATGTAAATAAAAAGAAATCGCATGGAACTAAAGCTGAGCTACGTACAGACCAGCTGATGTGTACAAGATATCGAATAGTAGATATATCTTTATAAGTAAATAATATCATCGTAAATATTAAATATATTATGAAGTTAATACATAAAACTAGTATGCGTTAGGCGAGTGTTAACAAGGTGCCAGGTATTGATCTAACGACTAGACGTCGACCACTCCACCATAGCTACGCCAGTCTGCCCTCACCCCTGATGAGTTGTTAATTTAGCTGCCTTTTCATTTGGCTATAAATCACGCGTTTTCATTAAAAACGCTACTCTTATATTTTATATTTACACTACATTTTGAACATGCTATTATGTTAATATATTATATATTTATAATGAGCCAACAGGATATAATTAACATTTGTCTTATATGGTTATGAGATGAAATGATATAAGTGTGTTCAAGATTATGGAATTGCAATTAAATAAATTAAAATATTACCGCTTATTATTCTTTGATTGATTGGACATGTCTGATAAATTACGAATTGCGCATTTGTGTATCATTACATACATATATATCAAAGCCAGCTCAAATCCTACAAGATATAATTTTTGTTTATAAATGGGACAATTTTTTTTGGATATTTCGTCCATAACATAAAATAAAACATGAATATCAGTTATGTCTACACACATATATATATATATATATATATATATATATATATATATATATATATATATATATATATATATATGTATATATATATACATATATATATATATATATATATATATATGTATATATCTCTTTCTGGTTATAAATAAAGACATGTTAAAACAAGTAATGCCGCGTGAAACGAGTAGAAGAAACACCATTAAGTAATTACTTGTTCCAAGAATTTTATCCCCTCGGGAAATTTCTATTTGGTCGTAAATAAAAGTATGTATGACTTTCTTTCTGTTTGAACATAACATTATCTAATAGACCGGCCGTGGGTGAAACTGCTTACGTGTGCGTGGATTACCTTATTTAAGATTTCACATTAAATATAATTATCTTTAAGTAAACAGGTAGACCTTAATATCTTTAGTCTCAGCACTTAGGTCACTAATAATTAATTATCTCTCTTTAGACAATGATTCATTGTATACCTACAGTTTGTGTAAAGTTGACGGTTCTTTAGAGTTCATGACCGAAAAGAATGTTAAGGTGGATTTTATTTTATTCAGTTTCGATTTAAATTCGAAGTAAGCTCGCTTTTTTACCATAAATCTCGGTCAATTTATTTTACATTGGTTTAAGACTTAATTTCAAGATACAGACAAACGGATAAGTGATTGAGTGTATATAATTGTTATATATAAACATGTCTTAATAGACATTGGTAGCCAAGTAACAAATCAGTTAGACTCGTTGGTTTATTTGTGTGTTCACGGAACCGCGACCGGTGTAAATGTCTCGACACACGCAACCTCCACCAGACGACCATCTACCATCCACCTATTGATTATACTTAAAAAATCTTAATTACCTTAATTATACTTTTATATATATAAAAGTAATATTCTAATATCAATTTTTGTTATATAAATATCAACGTTATTTCAATATCAATAAATAATAATAAAATATGTACATTGAAAATAGAATAAATTAAACATTTTTTTATTTATTTAAATACCTTTTTGTTATATATTATATTTGTGTATATAAAGTTATGTCATGAGCATTCCTTGACCTCAAGTGACCTCGTTAATATTTAGTTGTAATTATTTCCAGATGGATGGCCCCAGTGAGTCTAGCTATTCACACACCCGGCACCGACATGGCTCCCACGGTGAATAGCATAAGATACTTGCGAGACTGTCTCGGCAACCAGCTCATCAAACAATACGTCACCTTCCACTTGTTCTTCTCCTACAAGAACGTTCCCAGCAGCGTAAGTACCTGTAACTATTTACAATAACTAATATTATTAAGAGATTCCCGTTTGTGATTGATTCAGATTATTATTTAATATTTTCTTCTGGTTCAACTTGAATCAAAATATCGAATGATTTTCACATTGTAAACATATATTGTATATTTCCAGATACCAAACCCGGAGACGTTCCTCCAAACTCCCTACAACTGCACAGACAGGCCGCCCTACAACGTGAATGCCAACTCGACATACATGAAGGCGAAGAGTCTCCTGTATCCAGTGAACGTGGCTCGTAACATTGCCAGAGAGGCTGCCGTCACTCACTACATATTGCCATCAGACATAGAGCTGTATCCTAGTCCTAATTTAGTTCCTAGGTTCCTAAACATGATAGCCAGGAACGCTAAGCCGCTCAGCACTTCCACTAAGCCTAGGGTCTTTCCTATAAGCATATTTGAAGTCGGTGCCAAAGTACAAGTAAGTTATCCAATTCTCTGAACTAAACTCGTTCTTTTGTAAACAGGTTATATTATAATCATAATAATAATATAAATATACCAATCGACCTTGACTAATCTGCGAATTTTTACCGCTTTACATTTCAAGCGTGTGTTTTTCAATCCATTACATAATAGCATATATACTTAAAGAATAGCTTCACTCGATAGATAGATTTATTGAACAAGATAAGGATGAAGTCAATTATCCAGGTGCCATCGACAAAAACGGAGCTCCGGGCCATGTTATCTAACAAGACGGCCATCCCGTTCCATAAGTTCGTCTGTCCCAACTGCCACAACATACCCGAGGGACAGAAGTGGATGAATGCACCTGAAACTCATCGTACGTATCGTAAAAATATATACCAACACACGTTTAGTATAGTTTGTTAGTGATGAATACTTTTGTTAAATGCAATATGGATCATTTGCTAACGAGATGTCCAGTTTTCGAGTCTAATTACGGCGCATCGGCAATTAATCTTGGTATGTCAGTCGTGAGCTGTTTATGCCGTAAGTATGGTCGTATGGGGCATTCTAATTGCGTGGGTCAATGACCTTTGGCCGCCACGCTCATGATACGTTATGCCAATTTGCGAAATCATAATCTTCTTTAATAATTATGTAAATCAATTCGATAATAATAAAACAAATACAAAAATAGCTGCTATATATATACATATATTGAGGTTTGTAAAACAGTAATAATAATAAAAAAACCGACTGAGTTTGTTGTCTGGTTTTTCTCAGAGCGCGATCGAAATTCGTAGACTTATTTTAAGTTAGTATCTTTATGACGGCTTATTTCGATAATTATTTTATCAAAGACCTCACTACCGTTTGATACACGTTAGAATTGATTCAAAGTGGGAAAGATATAAATAAATAAATATGTTTGTTTAGAAATGGATGTGTTCCACGTGGGCAAGAGGCGCGGTAAGTTTGTTCACTGGGAACCCATCTTCATCGGAACGCACCAAGACCCGTACTACGACGAGAGACTCAGCTGGGAGGGAAAGAAAGATAAGATGACACAGGTAACACATGCTTATAATCCCAATCAGTTTTTTATGTTTTTCTAAGAATGTATCAATTTTATTTAAATAATTGTGTGTCTGTCGTAGGGCTACGTTCTCTGCGTCAAGGACTACGACTTCATGATACTAAACGATGCGTTTCTGATCCACAAACCCGGGATCAAGCACTACGTGAAGAACCCAAAGAGGGACGCGATCGCCGGCCGTCAGTCCTCGCTCATCAAGAACATGATAATGCCACAGCTGAAGACCCTCTTCGGCTCCAGGCCCGGCTGTGCTCTGTGACCTATATGTAATAAACGTTACAGGGTGTCTGTCCGCCTCGATTTTATATACATTTACATATAAATATTCTAAAATAAACATATCATATTAATTTAATTAATTCAGTGAGTTCCAGTCCGTCGCGAGTGTGAAGTAACAGTAAGTAACAGTGCCTGATATTATAATGTATGTCCACTCATGACTCCAGTTTGTGGTTAAACCGAATTTTATAGACTTTATGACGAGGCCTACGATTATTTTAATGTAAATATTAGTTTTTGAATTGATTTCTTTAATTTGATTTCAGTAAAGAGGACACTTGACTGTAACTTAAGTGCTTCTTTACTGATTTGATTTAGATTTTTATTTTTTAAGCTTTTATATCTATAACGCTCTTAGCTAAGTTATATTCAATGTATAATCGAACTAAATAAGATTTAATTAAGGTGACTTTTATTTTATTACATTTACAAGTCCGTGTAAACTGAATGTGAATGATTCCTGAGATGCATTTTATTTTAATCATGTTATGACTATGTATTGTACAAAATTTGCTTGAAGGAGCTTGAAGTCAGCTTGAAAGAGCTTGAAGTCAGCATGAAGATATTCGACAAATCTAAGAAACTTTGAAATGTATACTATCCTAAGGTATTTACCTATTATACTGCAGGTGACTTTGATAAAAATATTCAGTTTATATACAGCCTAAATAGTTTTAATAAGGTCTTGTGGTTAAGTAAGTCAGTGATAAACTCACCACGTCCGATTTAGTTTTATAAGTTAGTGAGTAGTGTTGTACTGTGCGGATGTCTACTTATCGATTGAGTTGTAAATGGTATTCTTCTTTCATAATTATAGGGGGTTTTGGTTTTGGTACAGCATGTGGTGAGTTTTCACTGGGGCCGAGCGCCTCGTAGAGTAACGCAGTAAGTAGTCTACGAACAGTCTCTCATTGTGATCATTTATTGAAATGTATTTATCGACATGTACTAGTGTTAAGTAGCAGATAAGAAATTTACGTGAAAAAGTTCATAAAAATCTACAGGTAACTTGTAATTGGTAATAAAGAATTTTAAAATTCAATTATACTTTTTTATTTAATCAATTCTAATACCAACTGAAAATAACTTACACAAATACAACTATTATTTATTTACAAATAAAACACGTAATAAGTTGAATCATATATTCAATTGCAAAGACAAAAGGAAGTCTGATTGGTTAAAATAAAACTTACTCAGACAACCTTAGTATTATCTGTCCTATAAAGTATTAGCACTTCAATTAATTCGTAGTCGATGTAATTATTTATTCCGTGCACGCTCCTCAGCCGCACGCCCTCTTAATGAAGACATACTTCTTAACCATAACATTTTCTTTCCACTCCATCACATTAAAGGTTGCTTTTATCCTATCAAAGTTCACTCAACCCTTCTATCCCTATTGTATTACGTCCCACGAAAACAATTACTTCCCAGTATCGAAAATACCTCATACTCATTGCAAGGACGAAGGTCCTAATAACAATATACAATTTAATTATAATAGCCTGAATGTCTATAACATAATCGTAACATACCAACAAGCAGATAAAACAAATGATGGTAAAAGACAATGTTTTAATATCCTTTAAGTGGGAAGACAAAAAGAACTTCGGCGAAGAGAAGACAAAGGACAGTAACTCACTATAGTTATATAAGTAGCCAATTCCGAGCCAATTCCTCTAGACTGCAGAGTCTAGAGGAATTGGCTACTTATAAAACTACTTTTAAAAATATCTGTATATATATATATATATATATAGTATATCGATATATCATTTACCAATGTTTTTTTAAACATGTTCGTAATATAATTTTTAAATTTTAAGATGGAAATGAAACATGCAATATTTATTTTAGAGGCATTTTCTATTTCACTGATAAAAAGTAAAAAAGGCCACAAGTTATTTGAATATATTATTTTTTTCAATCTTACCAATATCTTAAAAATATATAAATAGGAAAGGAGTGGAATGAAAGAGAAGTGCCTTAAAGCTCTTACGAAAAGCAAATGTAAGCTACTTTACGCTAATCTGTACATAACATAGTGGAGACTGGAGACAGTCACATGTACGAGCTTCATATAGCTACAATCTATCATAGCTTTACAAATACTTCATCCCTCTAATTTTTTATATGTAATATGTTTTGACTAATGTTCTCAGTTTCAAGTCATAGTCAAAGTATGTTTCAGTTGGACTTAGTAAAATCATTGTAACGAACGTTATTTGGGTGTAAAAATATCTATAATATCTGTGCCTGTGATCTGCAGATATATCTTGGCTCTCTTGTAGATCACATAATCTGCAGAAGAGCCAGGCTATTTCGGCCGACGTACTATCCATATAAAAAGTTTATCCGACCGAAATATATAATCAGAAAGATCCATATAATATGATAATTATAAAAATAAATCCTGATAACCGCATTGGGAAATCTAACGTGCAAAGACGTTTTTGACAACATTTTATGCATCATAATTATAAATAGAAACACTAAATTATAACGCTTAATAACAAATTCATTAAAACTAGTAAAACTATAGTATTTTTGCAGTGTATACCATTGCTTTGGCTTCTATATCCTGGACCTGGACCCAGGGGATAGTGGCTGTCTGGAGCCCGGCTTGAATTTCTAAAACGAGCGAATTCATCATACGTCTCTATTCTACTTCTAGGTCTAGGTGTAGGTGCAACTTCATCAACTTGGGTTTTGTTAGTTTGATTATCTTCAGGGTTTTTGGGACTTTCTTCAGCTACGTCTTCTTTTTGACTATCCTGATTATCATTAGTTTTGGATGAGTTTGATTCTAATTGAGGTTCAGTCTGACTTGTCGTGGTGTTTGAATCTTTAGTTTTATCGTCGTCACTTCCATTGGCCATAACAAACGGAGATGTAATGCTATTTTGACAAACCTTTTCATATGTATTTTCCAAATTCTCAAAATAGTATAACATTAAGTTATCCGATCTTGTGTTCCGTATAAAGGGATGTACCACTTTTTGATACAACATGAATATTCTATAATTAGGATACAAATATACACACATTAATATTAAATATAATAAAAATGTATTTGACATTCTGAATGATCGTTGAGAGGTAAACAGATTGACACACCGAGGGTCATTCAAATTAATTATAATAGACTATATATACACATATGTATATTTTTCCATAAATAAATTCCTTATAAGTCTTGAATAAAACATGAAACGGAATTCCAATTCTTAAATTCTATATAAATCGCCTCACAGTTAGGTACTTGAACCCAAGTTAAACTTAAATAAAGCAAATTTTATAAGTAACAAATCAACAGATACAAAATCCGAAATTACGCGTACATTCCAGACGGATGTCGCCATGAATACAAACGAGGCAGCTATGAGCTGAGTGAGATAAGGAAGTCGATCCGTACGCTAGGTGTACGTGCATCGCAGTCCTGGAGATACGGTTATACCCATTTAGACCTAATTTATGACTGATCTCACAGAACTAACGAAGACTTGCTGTAATACTTAATTAGTTGACTTTTATATATTTTATTAGGTCAAAAATAATATTATAATTTTTAATTTACATTCGTGATGAGCAAAGGTCAGCCTTTAAACTTGACATTTAATTATTTGACACCAATAGGTAAATATTTTATGATAATTAGTGTTAGAGAAGAATATACTCCATTTTTATCATAATATATATATTACTATTTTGATAGATAAATCAAAGCTCATTTGAAAAATAGCAAAAATCTAAATAAAAAGAGACCAACTGCGCATTAAATATTACTACCTAAGAATGACACGATGAATTGGCTTTTCTTCGTCTCTCAGGACCAGCAGTATCAATATTTTATATAACCCACGAGAAAGGCAGTATTTATATTTTTGTAATATCATATTAAAATAAGGAATTCAACAGTTTGTTTGTCTACATCCCTTACTTGTCATCAAAGTTAATATCTACACCTAAGGTACAGGACGACTACATATAATACAATAAGAAATAAAATGTTCTTTGTTTTTAAAAATACTTGCATTATAATATGTTATATATTAAGATTCATTTAAGGTATCTCATATATACATATATATTTCCTATATACATATCTATATATATGTATATCTATATAAGCGATTTACCACTCACTGACTCATCACGAAATCTCCGAAATTTTGCGTAGTTACTTCTTTTGTGACGTAGACGTCCACTAAGAACGAATTTTACGAATTTCGAAGTAAGAGTTACTATAGCAACAGTTACGATGACAACGGATATTATCATATCCAAATTATTAGTGTGCCTATGTGTGAATTATGCATAAACAAATATGTATGTAAATATATATCATGTTTTACATCAAAGTAAAGTCTTATATATACATATATATGAATATATTCATAAACATATACGTATATATGTATATATCATGTTTTACACAATACCATGGTGATAATTAACACAAATTATAATGTATCTTCGGGTGTCAAAGTTCAAGGAGGTGTTCTTAATTATATTTGAATTATTACATTATATTTTAAATATATTAATAATAAATATCACAATTCCAGTTTATAAACACATTGGAGTTAATCACGCATGCTTGTATATACCTTGTACTTATATGCTTCTTATAACAATGTAGTATTCTCTTCACGTAAAATCGATTTCCTTTAATTCCAATCCTGACAGATTACTTCTTTGTACTAACCTAAGACCGGGTCGCGTAAAATAATAACTGAACTTAACCTATACAAATTTTCCCCAAAATTCGAAAAGCATCCTATATAAGCTTTACTGAAATAATTATTAATTATTTGTGCCATATTTGGAATAATAATATTACTTTACTTATGGAACTTTAATATTATATCTAGAATCTACAGTGCTTTGAAAACTGATCTAATTGATCAGGACATCGACATTCAAGACTTCGCACACCGACTATTATCTAAGTATTAGTTGAGGATAAAAATGTAAAGTTAAAAAGCAACTAAGAGGTTAACTGCTTTGTGAAATGTTATGTAACACTTCGATTGAAAGTTTTTATTAATTTTTTGTGTATACAAAGCACAAGTAACCACATTATATAGTAAATATTATTTGTGAACAAAGTAATCTATCTTTAAAATTTAATATTTTGTACAAATATTTAATATTTAATTTAACCCCTGATTAAATTCTAATAATAATTGCGTATAAATAGTTTTATATAATGAACTATGAGGACATACATATTTTTTGTAAATTGAAAGGCAAAATACGTAATGTAAAGATAAACAAACATACAATACTTTTGCAACTATTGCGAGATACCGCGACATCACACATGTATCATAACGAGATTTATGAATGTACATTATCAAAGGGGCTGTATGTATGTACATGGATGATAAAAATAAATCTTCTTTGAACTTTTTATATATATACATATATAAATATATAGTGTGATTTTATTAATATCTTTAAGACAATTTAGGATACAGCAAAAGGAATTATTATTAATGTTTAATTGATTTAATGCTAGATCAAGCCGTAAATACCAATATAAATATTTTCGGCAGCGATATCCGTAGGATTCTCTTGTATATTCATGACCCGGTCGCGAAAAAGACGACCGGAGTCCTTGTAACGCAAGGCGTGGTGAGACCAAGTTACTCAACGGTCTGTCCCCAAGGCCACCAGCTCATCTCTGCTCCACCGTTCATTGGAAGTGTGAACCTCGTGCTGACGGGTTGTGTCCAACATGAAGTACCTAGTGATATTGGCTTGTATATGCGCTGTCGGTGAGTATCGAAATATATCATCTTCATACAAATAATACATCAATTCTTCATACAGCCTTCACCAAATATCTTAAATAGATACTTTTCAGTACTTTCTAGCAATCTACTTATGATATTTAAAATTATAAGAAATTTGATTTATTAGCAGACAGTAAAAATGGCAGTATTAGTACAGGTTCTCATATAACATAATTAATGAAATAAGGTTTGATTAGATAATTGGTTAATTTGTTAATTTCCTGGTCCCGCATCGTCTGCTCCGAACAATGAAATCAATGTTTATTTCCTACGGTATTAGTTAACGTCTTATTGTTTAAAAATAATGTAATGTATCCATTAACAACATACACCCGCCAGATACAATCAGTAGCCAATTAACAAGGTTTTATTTCATTTGAATCTTATGTATGATATGTCATAATCTCTCACCTCAATACGCTCTTAAGAGTGTTAGAAGAACTTAATTCATGAAATTATAATTAATTACAATATATTTATAATCATCATGTATAGAATTATATGGTATGGTATATGTGGTAATTGTGTGATATGGTATGGTATGGTATGAATGTGGATTGCTATGAAGATGACCTAAGAACACATGGATGGTGCGTAAAATGATATGAAGAAGGAAGTCTTCACTGTGATGATGAGCATGGAAGATAACATTAGAAACCCCAAATGATATGAAAAATGAAGAAGAATATCATAAAATAATAATAAGTACAAATATGTAGCTATAATATATTGTTTTAAATGTTCTCGGTTGTGCAGACAAGTTAGGTTTCAAACACGTTTAAACTTATTTATCTTATTTTACCTTTTACTACAAAACAAATGCATCACACAACGACCTCCAAATTAAAGGACAACCGGACTAAATCATGTATCGTCTCGTTTGTATCTCGTCTTATTAATATTCAGTGACCTATCCATCGTCTAACATCCACAAACAATCATTTAAAACACTCATTAAAATACAACATTACGTAGACAATATTTAAATTATTTTACTTCAAACTTATAAATGTACAAATTGAAAACTAAATGTTTTTTTAGCCTACGGACGGGCCCAGCAGAAAAATGAAAATTCTGAGTCCGACAGTGAATCAGTTTCATCAGAACGTAAAGGAAAGTACCAAGCCTTCCCAGACCAATACAATGAAGAATCATCTCCAGTGGCCGTCAACAGCAGGACCTGCAAGGAGAAAAACGAAAGATACTCAGTACCCGGTAGCTGCGACAAATACATTGAATGTCTAGTATGTGTTTTCTCTATTTATGTATCTTTAAAAGAATAAATTTAAATTCAAAATATCTTTATTGAGGTAGACATTTACATGCACATTTAAATCGTCAATTATTACAATAAAAATAGGTCAGTGTAGTCAATCCGTGAGTAAGCTACCACCGGCTCGGAACACTGATCTGTTGAGAAGAGCCGGCCAGACACTTAGCAGTTGCTCTTTTCAAAAGAAATTTAACAATCTTAGATGATTTACATTATAATATCAACCCTGACTCAAATGAGTCAGTCAACTTAAATTTCACACATTTCGATCCTCTAAAAACTTTTGAGCGTGATAATAAGATTTATTTATTAATACCCTTTTGATTTTACATTAAAACTAAGGAAAGGAAAGTCTAAGATATCTTGTGGAATATTATATAAACGTATACTCAAGCCCATGAAAGATTTGTTAACTTTTTGCAGACGAAATTTTGGCGTTACGAGTTTGTTTTAATTTCTCGTATTTATCGCGTGTCTGTTTTAGATAGATATTTTAAACTTAATCGTCAATATATGTTTTTAATTTGTTTTACAATAGCTGTTCTTAACATAATCTTCTTACAGAACGGAACGGCCACAGAAAAGCTATGTCCTGATGGCTTACGCTACAACCCCAATGTGAACTACAATGTCTACCCTTGCCAGTACCCCATCGACGTACCCTGTCTTGAGAGATCCAGTGGACTGCGTATGTATTAACTTACTTAAATTGTAATAGCAATAGGAAATACCTAAAGTATTATTGGTTGAAAACTAATACAGTTCTATTAATTTGAGAAAGGTCAAGTATTTAATATTTATAGATAATTCTGTTTAAAATAATACAACAGGACCCGGATCTAATTAATAAGTCTTCAAAGACATAAAGAAATTTATTTTAATACACGCACAAAATTCTTGCAAAATTCTAGTTTCGCCATGTCTTAGTTTCTGTGAAGCAAATAATTTTATGATGCATAAATAAGTGTGAAAAACTAAAGGTCATGATTTTATGAATAATTCAACGAGAAATTTATACAAAATGTCATTTGTAACGTCTGCGTGTGTTAAAATATCAGTTTGATGTTTTCCATTCTAAGGATTAAATATGTTCTTTCAGAACCAGCACAGCCGACTGATGCCTGCCCTCACCAGTTCGGGTACTTCAAGACTGGAGACCCAAAGAACTGCAGTAGCTTCAGAAACTGCGTGAACGGCGTGGGGTACGACTTCACCTGTCCAGACGGACTCGCCTTTAGCTCCTTGACCTATCGCTGCGAATGGCCGGATGAGTCTCAAGACTGCGATGCTGAAGGTCAGTGAATAAATAAAAACATACTATACTCTTATAAATAGTTGCCGTCTCTTCCCCTTAGGAGTACCAACCAAACCAAACTACCCTTTAGAGATTTGGTTTAGAAGCGCAATGTGTAAATAACACTAAATAAAAACATTACTTCAATTTCAACCAATTTATATTATCTACATTATATTTGAAACATATTAAGGTGCAAAAATTGCACTTAATTTTGAACTTATTGTTTTTACATCACTATTTTAGACAGCACTTATATATTATAATTTAAAATCAATAAAAATTATGTAATGTTATATCTGGTTTAGTAATTCGATCTTTTACGATATGCTAATTATAAACCACTAATATACCACTTATATGATTATAACTGAATATAACAATAAATAACACACATTATTAATATACTATGCAATAGAAATATTTCAATATGACTGGTATTGGAAACATATTACAAATATCCTTAAGCACTTCTTGATTCAATTAAAGCATAAATAATTATGTAGTTAAGTAGTAAGTAGTCTTCACTTCACTATAATTATAATTCTTGTTATGATATAATGATATATATTTAATATTACTTATGTGTGTGTGTGTGTATATGTGTAATATAGTATATGTTGATTTTTCAGCCTTCCTGGGCTTCAAATGCCCCGCAGTGCCCGTCTCAAAGGAACTCGGTTCTCCAGCCGGCTTCAGATTTTACAGGTAACCACAACCTTATCAAACAATAATTAACTTGTCATTATAAAAAGTGATAGATTATCTTTATTCATTATTGATATGATAGTTATACTAATTAGATTATTTTAATGTTTATAATGACTATTTAATTAATACTTGTAATCTAAATTGATAATTACTTAGAGAAAGTTGAATTTAACTCATATTTTTTATATATTTACACGAATTACCTTAAGAAAGAGCATATATATATATATATATATTTTTCATTACAAGTTATGATATCAGTAAGATGAGCTAGGTAACCTTTAACACGAAATTTCTTAAGTTAAAAACAAGTGAAGGAAATAATTATGTAATAAACTGGCGTTAAACAGACAAACAGAACAGGTTACCTAGCACACACACACACACACACACGGGCGGACAGGTCAAGCCTAAATGTCAGATGCTCAGTAACCTTCAACTTATTAATACAGCATCACCAAATCAAAATGATATTATCACTAATTTAACAATTTATATCTCAATATTGATTTCGTTTAGGAAGAAATTATTTCGATGACATATTAAGTTGTAAATCGTCGAGGGCTGGGTGGCTTGAATATGAAAAATTAAGGAATTTAGCAGAAAAACAGTGCTGAAGATTTGGAAAAAGGAATGAAATTTTTGTCTATAAAAAACCATTGTATTATACATATCAATACTATTGAAGTGTCTGTTGGTATTGACAAATTGATAGCTAAATACATCGCTGGGTATCTGTTTGGTCCGGCTCTACTCTGAAGCGGCTGGACCGATGTTAACAGTACTTTCACCAGGATACAGCTGATGTTATAAGTAACTTAGGGTACTTTTATTTAAAAAAAACATATACGAACGAAGTCGTGTATACAGCTAGTATATATTTATATATGAACTGATAAGCAAGCATATAAAATAAGTACTAAATTATCAATAGATTTCACCCTATACAATATTGATTCATCATTTATAACCCTTAACCTAATATTTTGCGTGATTACGTCCTATTTAAATTATATAACAAATCTCCACCTTAATATACTTAAGCTGATCAAAAGTTAAAATTGGAAATTACAAACATATATTTTCTAATAATATTTTAGCAATGTATGAACCATCCATAGCATCATCTTATAACACGTTTTAACGAGTTACGAGTAGTTTTGTAACACGTTGAATAGTTTAGTTATTAAGTTATTAAAACTAATTATCTTTAGTCTAAACTTTACATGATATTAAAAGGAATCCGAATACCTTACTTAAACTACCAGTGTGATCTGGCGTCGCTCATTACATTATTTATTATATTTTTTATGTAATTTCTTGTAAAAGTCGGTGAAAAAAGTCATACATGATAATTAAAATGAATTCTTCGCATTTGTATTTATATTTTTAATAACTTAAATAATATTATAATTAAATTCTTATTAAATAAATAATAAATAAATAAATATATATATATATATATATTGATATGAAACAAGGCGGACATAACGATATTCATGATATTGGTAACCGGTTTTAATTGTTGTTTGTCTCATGTAGAGCAAAATTAGAATAATAATATATTTCAAACAAAACTTTATCCTTCCCAGATCTTCTGGCGACTGTCAGATATACTTTATTTGTATAAATGGCAAGCCCCGTCGTTTAAGCTGTGGAGGATATTCCGGGTTTGATGAGAACACTGAATCTTGTGTGGCCGCTGACCAGATCGCCGAGTGCTCGACCGAGCTGAGAGCTCTCGCAACCCGACACCGACAAGAAGAAGAAGAACGTAACGCAGCTGAAGGTGCCTTCGAGAAACTCAAACATGGCCGAAATAAAGCTTTCGCAGAAGAAGTAGCAGCGATATTAGAACCACTTGAAAATGTAGTAAATTGAACATTTCGAAGACACAATAGAATTTTTTAACTATATACATATGTATATATACGATTTAGTAAGATATTAATAAAAAATATTACTGTATTACATTTACATTACAAATATATTTCATTTAGTTTATTATAATTACTATTAATAGTGCCATTTATATAATAAATAAATATTTGAACAAAATTTTTGTTTATTGTATCTGATTCAGTTATTTGTGATTATGGTAACGACATAAGCGATTCCTAGCCACAAGATATTTGATTACACTTTTTATATGGTTACTGATTAAAAAGAAATTAGTAATTTTAGTATTTATTGACATTTTGATGGAACATCAGCATCATTCGGTACCTGTCTTCGCACTTGGTAGATACACTTCCCTTTGTAATTCAGAGTACAAGAAGGAATATCGAAATGTATATCTTTGTTTGTCTTGTCGGGTTGTTTGTGGCATTATGTAAGTTTTATTTGGAATATGTTATTTTATATTTAATAGGTTTAAAACTACCAAGTTACAATGTGTCTTTACAGGCAGCGGTAGTGCTCCATCTGGCCAGGATCCTATTTGTACTTATCGTAACGAATATCTGGTAGTCGACGGTAACTGCGATGCCTACGTCGAATGCAGGGTAAGTTAAAATATATTATTCCTAATTGATTTCGTATCATTAATAATTAACTCCCTTTCAAGGGTTATCATGCCAGAAACAGGGTGTGCCCAGACGGTCTTCACTTCAACCCTGATGCGAAATGGCCCGACTACCCTTGTGGATTTCCATCGGACGTACCTTGCAAGGGAAGAAGCATTACTCGTATGTTTCATTTTATTTAACCACTTAAAGAAGGGTTGATGCTGACTTGAAGTCTGTAGTAGTAATTATCAGATAGGCTACTAGTAAGTCTAAGAGCTATAAAAATTCTTATTTTTGCAGAGCCAGCCCAATCCACCCTCGAATGCCCCCATCAATTCGGTTTCTACTCGTCCCCAAGAATGACCCCCACCGACTGTGGACACTATATCATGTGTTCTGCTGGCAAGGCTGGGGAAATGCAATGTCCAATAGGTCTTGCATACAATGACGCGATTTCCAGGTGCGACTGGCCAGAAAATGTTCCATTCTGTAAAGCATCCGGTGAGTTTAACAATTATAAATTGTACATATATAGCAGGTCATTGTAAAGCAATTTATATTAATTATCTACGTAAATCTAAAACGTATTGTGGTGATCTTTTCTTTAGTTTATATATTATTTTCAGATTTCCTTGGGTTCGAGTGTCCCCCTCCTAGTTACGATGAGTCAGGATACCCAATCATTACCAACCACAAGTAAGTGATTATTAACTTTAGTTTTAATTTAATAAATATGTAGAGAACTTAGATGTCATTTTTCACAGATCCCCGGAAAATTGCTATGAGTTTTTCATGTGTCTGAATGGTAATGCTCGCCTTCTCTCCTGTGACCCTGGGTTAGCTTTTGATGAGGTGGGCGAACACTGCGTCGATGAAGATTTAGTGCCTTGTGGAAGGGAACAGCCGATGATTGCACTCCAACAAAATGCTTAAAAAATAAAATATCTCAATTATTATAAAATAACTCAATTATTCCGTTTATTTGAAATTAAATCATAAAATTAGACGAAATTACATTTGCACTAGTAGTTATTAAATAATCACTATTTGAAACGTTATCATGAGTTTAATTAAATTTAACAAACCCTTGCCTCTATCCTGACCTGAAACAGAAAGTAAAACGACTTTATATATTATTCATTTATTTACAAACAGTAAACATTATAAATACCTCAAATCATGTTCTTTATCTTGGTAAATTATATTATAATAAAAACAACAGTTAGTACATTGCTATTGATAATAAACAAGTAACTATCTTAGCACTCCTTGATTTTTCCAACGCTTTCAACACAGTTGATTTTGAAATTCTCTTAGCTATCCTAGATTCCATTAATATCTCATCAGCTGCTATTCATTGGTTCCGGTCTTACTTGTTTGATCGTATGCAATGTACCCGAATCAAAGAAAAGACATCGTCGTATTGTCGTCTCAGAGCTGGTGTTCCCCAGGTGGGGTCTTATCTCCTCTTCTTTTTTCGATCTTCATAAATACTCTTACTAGCCTACTCTCTATACCTTACCATTTATATGCTGATGACCTCCAACTTTATGTTTCCACTCCTGTTGAACATGTTTCTGAAGCAATCAAGTGCCTAAATCATAACCTCAATGTCGTATGTAATTGGAGTAATTCCCATGGTTTACTGATAAACTGTAATAAGTCGCAAGTTATTATTATTGGTAACTCCCGACAAACTTCCAAACTAAATTATTCCTTATTCCCTCCTATTGTTTTTAATTCTACTATTCTGCCCTATTGTCAAACTGTTAAAAACCTTGGAATTATCTTGGACAGCAACCTGTCATGGAATCCACAGGTATCAGCCCTTAGTAGGAAAGTTTTTCTGGCTTTTGGATCGCTGAAAAGGTGGAAAAATCTTTTGCCTGTTAAGACGAAAACCCTACTTGCTAATGCTCTCCTTATGCCAATTTTAGATTATGCTGACGTTTGCTACCTCGATATAAATGAAGATCTTTTAAACAAGCTGGAGCGTCTGCAAAATCTCTGCATTCGTTTCATCTTTGGCGTAAGGAAATTTGATCACATCTCTCAATACCGCAAAAAACTCAACTGGCTTCCTATCAGACATCGTCGAAACTTACATATCCTTTCTTTACTTTTTGCTATTCTCTTCCATCCTTGGTCTCCATCCTATCTCAAGGATCGCTTCAATTTCATTAGCTCCTTTAAGCACGATTGCACCTTGCGTCCCTCTAGACACTACGTACTACGCATGACTGCGTGTAATTCTAAAAAATACATGGATTCCTTCACTGTAAAAGCCGCTACGCTGTGGAACGCACTGCCTATTGAGATAAGACAATCTCAATCCATAGCAGTTTTTAAAGACCGGGTAAAAAAACACTATTTGTCATTATAATATATTTACTTATCTGAAGTTTAGTTCTATTACTTATATTTATGTATTATATACACTTTCGTAGGAGATATTGTTATATATTATGTATGTATGTATGGTGTTATAGATATATATATGTTTGTAAGTTTATTTGTTATTTGTATGTATATATATATATATGTATACATAAATATATTTATGTATTAGTATTTTTATTGCAATAGCCCGTCTATTAGTGCTTAAGTTCGTAAGTATGGGTTGCCTGGAAGAAATCACTTTAGTGATAAGGTCGCCCTTTGCTGGTATTATTTTAAATCTATTTTTTTTACTGTTTGTTATCTTATGTATGCAATAAAGTTATTTAAATAAAAATAAATAAATACATTGCTTTTTTTAAGCCTGTTCAGGTGTTTAATTTTAAATAATTGTACGAGTAATAAAATATTAAACTGTGTTCAGAATTACATTAAAATTTATACATTACGTCATATAATTAACTAAAAAAATGTAAGATTCTGATCTAGTTAATAATTTTAAGATTTAAAATAATTTGCCTTCATAAGACAGTAATCGATATGTCTAAAAATCACATAGATGTTATTTTTACCTGTTAATCTTTGTTGCAATACCTTTAAAAAGTAATAGAAGGGAAGTATTGAAATAACTCAAACAAAATACTGGACTTTCTTACTTTGAGTATCTAAATTACTCAACGTTCTTCACAATAGTTATGTAGTCATACTCTTTGTCGGGAATAGCTGAATGCACAACTGTGTCCATCAATGAATTGAATACACGGAATAAAATATATTAAAACATACTTCAAAATTTTGCAGTATCTTTTAATATATTTACAAATAAAAGTGAAAGTTTAAAAAGTTGCCCGATCTTTAAATAGTCGATCTCCTTACTCTAGACGACAAAAGTATGAAATGAACACGTCATGTAAGTATTTTTTGAAATATTATTAACGTATCTATTATTGAATTTCTAACGATAAGCCCTCCACACTATCTATCCAAATCTATCAATAGAACTTCCAAACGAAGTTATCTTCGAAATTAATCCCTAAAAGCCGTCCCCGGCGTCAAGGTCACTAAATGTCAAGGTGATGTTCTCTTGCCTCTGGTTTTGCTTGGCTCTCAATCCTCTCTCGAAAATGTTAAGATCTTCCCAATTCGCATCCGTATTCCGCGGCACTTACACATCATGTACATGGACGATATCAAATTATATTATATTAAATATAAACTATACAAATATTTAGGTCCTCATCAAGAAATTAATCAAAAAAATACAAAACTGACCTAATAATAAAATATAAATACAAACTAAACATTATTCTTCGATCTAAACTCAATGCGCGCAATCTAGTTACAGCCAACACCTTTGCTGTATCAATTAAAAAATATTCATTACACATTCGACTGGACTTAAACCAATCTTAAAAAACTATAGACTTTGATAAAAACATAAATGACATCACACAAAAACAAAAAATATGTAACAAACTTGCACAACAAACCAATCATCTTCTTAAGAAAATAATTTTACAGTCGATCAGACCATTTAAAATCTTTATATATTAATTTAATTTGCAGATAAACGTATCACACCATTATATTGACCCATCATGATCACTAAACAAACCAAAAAAAAATAGAAAAGATTAAAGATAATAAGCAGAATCTACATAAACCACATGTCGTCAACGAAGCATCGAAAACATTGTTGCAGAAGTGCGAGTTATTTCCCGAAACCGAAGCTTTTATGTTAGCAATCCAAGACCAAACAATAGAGATAAAAAAACATCAACATTCGACAGCCAAATTTTCAGATAAATGTCGCTAAAAACTATACAACATATTACTAATGCTTACAGATCTATAGTCCAAACCGACTACAAACATTGCCACGATCAGCATTGGCTATCATACCTCAGTGCTTTCTGTACAATGGTCTCTGGGTTAGAGGAGAACGTGAACGTGAACGAACGTGAACGTTCTCTTTTCCTTTTTTCACGGCTTACATGTATTGGTGTTTTTACTACCACCTATTTGTCTCGAATGTAGGCAAAACTGCCTTTATTCTTTTATTCATCCACGTTGGGTTGTAAAGATTTTATATAATTCTTAATTTTCAAAAAAACACATATAAACAACAATAATAAAAAATCAGATGCTAGTTTTGATTCTCCAGTTTCAGAATGCAGAAAAAGATGTACATGAAACAGATTAGTTTAGTGCTAAAATATCGGACCAATAACTTTTGCCCGCATGATCATTTATAATAACAAAGATATAGAGTTATAATATTATATATGGTACATATATGCTGAATACTATAGTCTGCTTTTGTAGCAAGCTATCAATATTGACAAAATGGTTAGATAGCTGCTTCCATAGAGGGATATATTGAGTTAACTGACTTGGTTTGGATTGAATTTCATAACTTCTAATGGCCTTCCGAAACTTGATAATTTTTTTACATGTAAATTTTTTCAAGTCAAGGATTTCATCTTTTTTCGGGGGTAGTCTGCCTAAGTCTAGAACTAAGAAATAAGTCTATTCGACAAATCACATATATGAGGGTTGCCATTTGCATTGTCTATTGCAATTTTGAATCCAATGCCCAAAAAAACAGCAGAATTAATTTAATCCAATTCCTCATTTTTAATTGTACATTGGTTTTGGACTTTTTTCACATTAGGAAAGGTAAACTTAATACATTTTGTTTTTTTTCGTTCGGTAAGAGATTATTGGCGTTAAACCATTGTACATCATCAGAGAGAGCATTGTCTGTAAATCTTTTTCTTGGGTTTAGTTAGTGTAACTGTGAGACCAGTTATCTTTCCTCACTGCCAGTTCTTTTAGAGATACAATAAGTAGCTGTTAATTTTCGTTGTGACATATGCCAATTTCTTGCAACTTCAATAGCTGTTGTTGAAAACGACGACATATTTTATTGGTAGTTTCCATTAGATAAAGTCTAATTATAAAATAAACTTAAATTTAAAGACAAGATATTCTACAGTCCTAATAAGACCCGAGCCATCCATTGAATCCGTGTGGTGGCCACCACTTCATAGGAACTTACTTATGATCAATAAGTTAGTCAGTGAATCAGCGACAGAATAAAGGAACTTTGACTTTCAATAATTCGAAAGCGAATAGTATAAATAAACTTATTTTTTAAATATATTTCTAGCTATATAATATCGTCTTGGACACTGAAAGTTGCAACTTTCTAGAATTTATGCAAATAAGTTACAGAGGTTTGAAAATGGCTCGTATCACTACGAGAATAAGATTAACTTTATTTATTCACGTTTAATATAATACAGGACATCAATAAAGTATATTATGAAAAATTTACCCAAATCCCAGAATGAGAATTTGATTTGTATACAGTTTTATTAAAACAGAATAGTATGAATTGAAAGCCGCAATTTATAAGAAAATAGGAGACAATGTAAATATAAACATTTGTTAGTATTTTACTGCTTACCGTATTCAACATTATACCTACATGCTGTTACTATGAGATGAAAAGCAACAATAAATTTACTCTATTAGCCCTGTTGTTGTCTCCCATTCTTCAATAAAAATTACTTTGAATTCTAAGACTTTAATAGCTTCAAATGAAATACGTTTTGGGAATAGAAACTATATTAAAAACATACACTATATAAATTTATATAAAAAATATATGCAGCAATTTTCTATATTTTAAATATTTGTATATTTCTCCGTGCTCACGATTTGACCATATTTTTTATCTTCGAAAGAATAATTATACACACATCGCAGCTTGAATAGCTAATAGTATTTTAAATTATTATGCTTTTATTTAATTATCGTTTTTTAATATGGTGCATCCAACCGATACGAGCGATTCCTAGCCACAAGATATTTGATTACACTTTTAATATTGCTGATTAAAAAGAAATTAGTAATTTTAGTATTTATTGACATTTTGATGGAACATCAGCATCATTCGGTACCTGTCTTCGCACTTGGCAGATACACTTCACTGGAAAAACGATATGTATATCTTCGTTTGTCTTGTCGGGTTGTTTGTGGCATTATGTAAGTTTTATTTGGAATATATTATTTTATATTTAATAGTTATAAGGCTACTAAGTTACAATGTGTCTTTACAGGCAGTGGTAGTGCTCCATCTGGCCAGGATCCTATTTGTACTTATCGTAACGAATATTTGGGAGTAGATGGTAACTGCGATGCCTACGTCGAATGCAGAGTAAGTTTCTATTTCTATTTTTCTCTATTCCTAATTGATTTTGTATCATTAATAATGAATTCTCTTTCAAGGGTTATCATGCCAGGAACAGGGTGTGCCCAGACGGTCTTCACTTCAACCCTGATGTGAAATGGCCCGACTACCCTTGTGGATTTCCATCAGACGTACCTTGCAAGGGAAGAAGCATTACTCGTATGTTTCCTTTTATTTAAACACTTAAAGAAGCATCAACCCGATGCTGACTTGATGTCTGAATTGTCTGACTTGATTATCAGATAGGCTACTAGTAAGTCTAAATGCTATAAAAATTCTTATTTTTGCAGAGCCAGCCCAATCTACCCTGGAATGCCCACATCAATTCGGTTTCTACTCGTCCCCAAAAATGACCCCCACCGATTGTGGACACTATATCATGTGTTCTGCTGGCAAGGCTGGGGAAATGCAATGTCCATTAGGTCTTGCATACAATGACGCGATTTCCAGGTGCGACTGGCCAGAAAATGTTCCATTCTGCAAAGCATCCGGTGAGTTTAACAATTATAAATTGTATATATATAGCAGGTCATTGTAAAGCAATTTAAATTAATTATCTACATAAATCTAAAACGTAATGTGGTGATCTTTTTTTTATCTTTTATTATTTTCAGATTTCCTCGGGTTCGAGTGCCCTCTTCCTAGTTACGATGAGTCAGGAAACCCAATCATTACCAACCACAAGTAAGTGATAATTTATTTTAGTTTTAACAAAAAAATCCATAAATTAGTTTCGTTCTTAACAAACGAGAAGACATTTGATCAGTAAATAACTTTAATAAATATAAAGAGAACTTAAATGGTATTTTTCACAGATCCCCGGAATCTTGCTATGAGTTTTTCATGTGTCTGAATGGTAATGCTCGCCTTCTCTCCTGTGACCCTGGGTTAGCTTTTGATGAGGTGGGGGAACACTGCGTCGATGAAGATTTAGTGCCTTGTGCCAGGGGACAGTCAATGATGGCACTCCAATAGGCATTAAGATTGTCTCATTTTATGAAATATGTCGTTTTTTGCATTGATTTGAAATTAAATCATAAATATTAATAAAATAAGACAAAATAATATTGACACTAGTAGTCAGTTTATTTGAATTTAACAAACCCTTGCCTCTGTCCTGACCTGTAGCAAAAAGTAAAACGACTTTGTCATAATAATAACATCTCGAATCATGTTATTCCTCTTGGTAAATTATATTAATAACAACAATTGAAATACATTGCTTTTTAAAGCCTATTCAGTTGTTTAATTTAAATAATTGTATGTGTAATAAAATATTGAACTGTATGTAGAGGTACATGAGTAAGTAGAGTCAAGCTCCTCACTCTAGATGAACAAAGCATGAAATGGTCGTTTCCTAAATATTTAATAAAATATTATTATCATAATAATTAGTCATTTGTAACGATAATTTTATCGCACTTAATTTTTAATTAATATCTGACGATAACTTATCAAAGGGCCGTGGATTGTCTACTTTTTGATACACTGTCTTTATCGTTGTTAAGAAAATAATTTCTTAATAACATCAACTTAGTGGACTTTATAAAAACTCTGATAAATAAGCTTTGTGAAAGCCTGGTCGAGGACCTTTTAAATATATTATAATGACAGCTGTATATAAATAGTATGATATTTTCATATTTTTTGTATTCCATTAACAGTCCACATCTGATATTAAATTAATCTTGTGTATTTATTGGGTAAGTGGGACGGAGATAGATAGTGAAATTGGTTGTATATGTATTCAAACAAACAATAGTAATCTGTTATTAAAAATTTATATTAATATTAACATTTTAATAATGTTCAATTCTCGCAATGCCGTAAGAAGTTATGAAATCCACTCCATACAAAGTTGTCAAGAAAACAAGCAAGCGCACCTGGCAACATAATTTAATATGAGTATTCTTATGATACTCTAACTAAGATATATACTTGTAGATTTCACTTATTATTTCCACCTGAACGTCCGAAGAGTAACTCCCAACTCAACCTGTTAAACACTATTCTATAAAATATTACATAAGGATAATGTTATTAACTTCGGTTTATATATAATTCTAGTAATACTTTGAACATAATTCTTATATTTACATATGCAATTTATCTATTAAGTGTTAGTGTATCAATTACCAGCTGAGTCAAACGATCAATATAATATAATACATTTATTACATTGATAATTGTCTATTACAATAATCTCATATAATTTAGGTATTCATTTAATAACAATTCTCCTACGTGTTTTAATAATATCCAAATTATATTTTTGTATATTACAATTGTGACAAATTACAATCTATTCAAATCACTGTTTAACTAAATTTAATGTCAGGCTAATACTTACAAATTTAAGTTGTCTTAAGTCTCTTATAATAATCATTTAGTATTCTTATCTTTATTTTAAACATAATTCTGATAAATACATGTTATATTTACATATATTCTATCATGAGCTGCAAGTTCTGGACAGGTATGTCTGGCTACTCGAGCCAGGCACTGCGCGGGTGTTGAACCGATGTTGCCACAGGCTACTCCTGATGTGCCCTTAAACTAAGTTCTGATATGTTTGAGTATATTTTTTTTTTTTCATTTTAGTTGATTATTTTGTTAGTTTTTTAGCAGTTAATAAATTGAATTCGATAACTACCCTATAATAAAAGCTACACAAGAACAATTTGTAAGAATACGGAACTCAAAACGAAATTAGTTATAGATAATTTTTCGTCATATGAATATGAATATCAGGTGAAGTTTTGCATTTCTGATTACTTGGAATATAATCTTACATTATCACCTTTGTATGCTCAGAATAATGGAAAAAGTAAACGAAATGTTCGTACAGACAAAAATATGATGAAAAAATGTATCGATCCGGAAAAGGGCTCTTATATAGAATTATTGAATTTAAGAAGTACACCAAGAGAAAATAATGATTTACCCACACAAATACGCAATATGGATAGGAGACTAAATACGCTGTTGCTTACATATCGTTAACCATTAGGTGAACCGGTGGATCAAAAAAGTAACTATACTGCGATACTAAATACTAAAACAACAAGAACAAAAAATATGGTAAGTACAAGAAAATGCTTCCTCTTCAAAGTACTAAAGATAAATTTCACAACGTAATAGACGCTCGCATAAGTGGTTCAGCAGACTGCGGAACCCAAGTCTTTTGTTGTACAGGATCGTAGAGGGAGTAGATATCGTCGTCATCTAGTACATAGACTGTGCAAGCGATGGTGGGTGGTAGAGGGGTCCGAGCAAGATGAGGTAAAGGAGACTGAAACTGATACGAATGATGGTCTTGCTACAGTGGGTAAAATGCCAGGTAGTGACTTAGCTAAAAATACTAAATATATCTTGTATACCAGTATAGTAGCAGGTAGTTAAAGTATAAATAAGTCATACGTAAAACGTCTTACTTTCATTATAGTCGCCCAGCAGCCGTAATTAAGGCAATATGGAGTGTTATAATAATTAAAAGAAATGTATTTACTACAAACATTTAAAAACTTAGTATTTACCAAGTAGAGTAATATATTCGCTACACGTCATTATATTGTTTTATTTTATGTTATTAATGAAAATGTTTTTCCGTTTCTCCGATAGTTTGACTGAACTCTAGAGTTCCACTTCAAGTACTCTACACCTTCGATTTTCAAAGCTGTTGTTGTGACAGTTTTTCCTTTTTTGTACACAAAATTTCAGCACCTTAGTTAAGTCCACGGAAAACCATTTTTATATTTATGATCGGAATCGAATCAGTGACAAAATACAGGAACTTTGACTTGAAATAAGGTTCAAATTCAATCTATTTTGGAAATATGTATCTCGCTATGTTCAAACTGTCTATATTTAATATCACAATTTTAACGAAAATAACTCGTAAAGTATACAAAGTACCTAGATTTGTTGGGAAAACACTGTTACTCTTCTTTTCAACACGTTTTACATGTCTTATGTTTGTTTGTCTAAGGATTTACCAATGTTATTCACTTACATCTAATAATACAGGAAATCAATAAGGTACCTTATGACAAATTTACCCAAATCCCAGACTGAGAATTTGATTTATGCAGTTTTATGGAAACAGAATGGTATAAATTGAAAGCGACATTTTACAACTCACACGGCAGCTACTTAAATGACGTTCAATTCAAAACAAGGAAGTAGGAGACATTGCAAATATAAACATATGTTAGTCTTTTACTACTTAGACTATTCAACATTATACATGCTGTTACTATGAGATTGAGCAGACAGCTCTTATAATGTTCTATTCTTCAATAAAAATTACTTTGAATTCTAAGACTTTAATAGCTTCAAATATAATTTTTGAAAATAGGAACTATATATTAAAGACATACATTATATAATTTTATATTAAAATATATGAAACAATTTTATATATTTTTTAATTTTAATATTCCTCCGTGCTAGGAAGCTCACGATTTGACCATATTTTCTATCGTCGAAAGAATACTTGTATACACATTTAGTATAAATTTTAAAATTATTACGCTTTTAATTTAGTACCGTGGTTTAGGGGCCTAGTTGTTCGAGAGAAGCAGAGAGAGAGCCAGTCGCCCCAAACTGGTCTAATAAGGTGCATCACTCAGATGGAACTGTTAAGATTTTAGATAATAGTTCGATAGTGTTAAAATATGACTAAAAACAGACACAACTACCACATCCTTAAGGAAGCATAACATATTTACAACAAATCTTTTTTTAGCAATATAAGTCATATACGTAGGTTTCAATATATAGAATATTTTACACTTATTTTAAAATTTAAAAATAACAAAATAATAAGACGTGCTAATGTGATCTTATTGCTTAGAACGATCTTATACAGACATTCTTTGTTGAAGATTAACGATAATAAATCAAAACGGGTCTTGCAAAATGGAAATAATTATATTCCTACTTTGGGATATGTTATATTTAAAAAAAGATATTTCACAGACGTTGCGCCCTGCAAATAGATAGTAGTGTGAACGAATGGTTAGAAAAAATCATACTTATTTTTAACAGTACTTTACATATATTAATCTCTTTTAAATGTTATTTTTATTGTATTTCGTGATATGGAATGTGCAATTGTTGACATAACGGGTATTTTTATTGGAATGTGTCAAAACGATATTAAACATACTTTTACCCACAAAAATAATTTGGTGTACTTACAACTGTACACCTCATTAGAAATTAATTAGCAGGTCAAGTATATAATAGACTTGGAATGCAATAAAAGTATCATTCGACATCTCTCTTCATACAAGGCTTTAGTTTACAATATATTTTAATATTATAGAATAAATAAAACAAATAAAAATGTATTTCTTTGTTTGTATTGCTGCATTGCTCGTGGTTACCTGTAAGTATTATTTTATTGTATAAATATTAATTATATAAATTACATCATAAGTAATATGTTTTCTATAATTACAGGTAATGGTATGAAGCCTCAGATAGATCCGATAAAGATTCAACCTGACTCCATCTGCACCCGTCGCAATCAGTACATTAACATTGATGGAAACTGTGATTCATATATAGAGTGTAGAGTGAGTATATACAATTATGATTTTTTTTTTATACGTTGATAAAGGAAGGGACTGTTCCTCTGGTGAGATGTGTCGCCTCTGGCAAGACGCCTAACGTTTTTCCTGCTGCTTCATTGTGCAGTAAAAAACGTCAGGTAACAGATGAGTTAACATTCTTAATAAATAAGAATAAGGATAAGGAAGAGGGAAGTAGGAATTAGAGGGGAAGTTATTGAGTATCCAACTATCTTTATGCCATAGATAAAGAACTATAATACTTTACGCCGATCTTCTTTAAGAGGGTAGTACCACACCTCAAATAAGAGCTGCAGTCGATTGACTACAGTTAGATTTAAAATCTTATATATATATTATTAACTTATAAATTTCACCGTCTAAAATGTTTCTCAAATTAAATTATTAAATTCTTTTGTCCACTGAGACGTATGATAGAAAAGCGTGGGATGAATTGACATATTATGCGTAACCCAAATTGGGATATGGACCGGCGGATGATGACTTAAATAACATCTTGCAGGATTACCATGCTATGAACAAAGACTGTCCTGACGGTATGCACTACAATGACGAGGCGAAATGGCCCGAATATCCCTGCGGCTATCCCTCCGATGTATCGTGCAAAGGAAGAAATATTATGAGTAAGTATTAAGAGCAATAACTAATAAAATATTTAAAGCCTTCCTCATACTAAACCAAACAACTCTTTCACTCTCAGGGGCCGCTGACCCAACCGCAGACTGTCCGCACCAATTTGGTTTCTTCCCGTCTCCCCTGGCGGCACCCGGGGACTGCGGACGCTACCGTGTGTGTGCGGCTGGACGTGCTGTTGAACTGGATTGTCCTATCGGTCTCGCATTCAATCCTGACAGCGGCCGCTGCGACTATCCTGAAAATGTTCCATCTTGCAAATCGTCCGGTCAGTTAACTATTCTTTATTTATTGGTTTACTATTATAGAAATATTTTACTTATTAATTTACGTGTTCCAGTGTTCTTTGGTTTCGATTGTCCTCCGGCCACATACGACGAGGATGGATACCCGATCATCACTAATCACAAGTACGGACTTATTTTATTTGCTATTTAGTTTGGACAACTGTTTAAATTATATTATTTTTATAACGTCATTAAATGCAATTATAGATATCAAGATAACTGCTTCGGTTTCTACATGTGTCTGTCTGGTAACGCTCGTCTTCTCTCTTGTGATCCTGGATTCGCCTTTGATGATGTCAGCGGTCGCTGCGTTGACGAGGACCTTGTCCCTTGCGCTAACAAAGATCAAGAAGAAATACTAAAGAAATATAATGCCTAAGTTATTATAATAAAGTTTATATTAATCGATTAGCTTTAATAGTGCATAACACTTTTTTTTAATTCTTAATGTGTATTTTCAATTGTTTGAATTTAAATTATATTTATTTTATAATATAAAAATAAATAAAGAATGTACTGTAATAAAACACGTTTTTAATTCGACATATATCCAAATATCTATTATTGTTTGTTGTTAACATAGCATCAAGTAATATTATTATTAGTCTATTATCAATTTGATATTTATACAGCACAATATTTATATATTTTAGTATAATAATTATTTACACAGTTATGCTGATATTTAATAGATAGTCTAAGTTCACAAATTTATTTAATTAAAACACTAATTATGATTGCTACTATTATATATGAAAGTAATTCCCAAAATCAAATCATAATAAAACAATTACAATAATTAAGTATTATTCTATTCTACCTTGATTTATAAAATCATTTCTCTAACAAAGTGTCTCTAATGTGAACTATTAAGAACCTATTATGTAACAACAAGTCCCATTAAGAATAAAAGAATTT
This sequence comes from Melinaea menophilus ssp. n. AW-2005, assembly GCA_918358695.1. Taxonomy (NCBI): domain Eukaryota; kingdom Metazoa; phylum Arthropoda; class Insecta; order Lepidoptera; family Nymphalidae; genus Melinaea; species Melinaea menophilus. Next base: position 17,699,559 of record OU911052.1, read on the forward strand.
AATAACATTATTTTAATAGAATATTATCATAATATGAAAGTTATTCCATAGATAACTGACGACTAAACAATCTATAGTCAAAACTTAGATTCATTTTATAAGATAAATTAAATAACATCTATCCATAAATTAGAAGTGAAATATCCTAAATAAAATTACATAGGATATGTTAAAACTAGATTGTATTGGGGTTTTAGGTCACTTGTTCAAACCCTATTGACCTATAGACCTTAAATCGATAAAATAGAATAAAAAAATCGAATTATGTTTGTTAACTACCATGATAACAATTTAATATTTACTTTAAAACATCAAGTATTTAATTATCAGTTAAATGGTTATTTACCATTTAACCATTTAAATTAATAGTTCATTGTGTAAACAGTCAATTCAAATAGCAATATAAAGTTATCACAGTGTCTTACGAGGGGAGGTCCAAAAGTTCGTGGAATGGAGAAGATGGAGCGGGGGTAGGGGCGCTCGCTTGGTGTCATACGAATTGGAGACTCATCATTAGTATAAGTTTCAACCCGATTGCGTCATTCGTTTACGAACAGTCGCCTGCTGAACAAGTCAATCCGGAAGAAAACTGAAACTATGGAGAAAATTGAACACCGCGCTGTGATAAAATTCCTTACCAAGCAAGGAAAACGCTCAAACCATTTTGAATGAAATGGGAGTCGTTTATAGGGAACAGTGCCCTAGTAAATCAATGATTTACAAGTGCCATGGTCTTTATAAACATGGTCGAGAGTCAATTGAAGACGACCCTCGCTCAGGAAGGCCAGTTGAGGCCACCACATCGGACATCGTCAAAAAAGTGCAGAAAATTGTACTAGAGGATGCCCGTTTGAAGAAAAAACAATTATCTGCATTAGTTGGAGTATCAGATACCACCATTTTGCGAATCCTACATGATCGCCTGGGTATGACAAAAGTCAGTGCAAGATGGGTACCGAGAATGCTCATGCCGTGTTGCCATGCCGTGCCGAGTTGTGTGCACAGATTTTGGACCGAATTGTTACGGGAGAAGAAATATTGGTTCATCACTTTGAGCCTAAGTCCAAACAAGAGTCCATGCAATGGCATAAAAAGGGGACACAACCGACAAAGAAATTCAAGGTGACGGAGTCGGCTGGAAAGATGATGGCTACTGTTTCTTGGCATTGTGAGGGGATAATCTTGATTGATTACAAAGAAAAGGGAAGGACTATAACCGGAGAATACTACGCCATGATATTAAAAAAATTAAAGGATGCCATCAAGGAAAAGCGGCGAGGAAATTGTCAAAGGGTGTGTTGCTCTTGCAAGACAAAGCGCCGGTTCACAAAAGCAGAATTGCAATGGCTGCTCTGCACACGCATAGGTTCGAATCCCTAGTTCACCCACCCTACAGTCCAGACCTGGCTCCAAGTGACTTTTTTATTCCCCAATTTAAAAAAAGACTTAAGGGAAAGGAAATTTTCCGACGACAATGAGGTAAGGGAGGCAAATTCGGCTAATTTTGACGGAAAAGATAAAACATATTTTTATAGTGGTTTAGAAAAATTAATTCATAGGTCTAATAAATGGTTTGAGATTAAGGGTGATTATATTGAAAAGGAAAAATAGTTTTGTTGTTTTATTTTATTTAGATCCCTTTCATTCCACGATCTTTTACACCTCCCCTCGTAGATATTTTGCACTTTTGCACTTGTCGCGAAGAGTAAGTGTTGAATATCATTTTTGGTTTAACATTAATATTTAATCTTTAAATATATCTTTGGTTATAACCAGGCAAATATTATTTTTATAACTAATTATACAGTTATATATAGTTATACAGTTCTATAACTGTATTATATTCTTATAAAAGGGATTATTTGTGTATGTATTAAAATAACATAATTTATTTCAGTGTATGTTAATGTATTATTGTATGTTAAAATAAAAAAATGTTATAACATGAACAAATGTGGCGTTGGGAACCGCCAACCGAGACGCCATGTTCCGAACGGCGGGAGGCGGAGGATGAAGCTTCAAATAGCTACGTGAAATGTAAGAGGAGGAATGGAACAGAAGATGAATGAATTATTAGATGTGATGGATGGCAAAGATCTGGATGTTATTTGTGTGTCTGAGACCAAGCGAAAAGGCAATGATACGACCAATATGCCTGGCAACCGGGTCTTTTTTTGGGCTGGGGTTCCAGCGAAGTTGCCAAAGTGTAGGCGAGTTGTTATCCTCTCGAATGGTTAATGCAATGGTAGAATACAATGCTATCAACCCGAGGCTTCTTTGGGATCGCTTTAAGCTGGGGATAACAATAGTATTCTTGTTAGCCGTTTATGCGCTCGTATCCTCAGCTCCAGTGAGCGTGCTCGAGGAGTTTTGGGAGAGTATCAAAGATGTTCTAAGTAGTGTCAGAGGAAATAAAAAGTTGATAATATGTGGAGATATTAATGGATGTAAATTTTATAAGCAGAGAAATTTGTTTGCTGCCAACACGATGTTTGATCACAAACAAATTCACATGTACACATGGGAGCGAGCGGAAGAAAGAAGTATGATTGTTTATTTCTAGTGGATCAGCGTATTCGAAGCCAAGTTATGGACACGAGAGTGTTTAGGGGTGCTAATCTGGGAATGGACCATTATCTAGTCATTGCTAGAATAAGAGGTCTATTAGCAGGTTGAAGAAAGGTTGGCAAGAAAGCATGGATAATTAAGCAAGCATTGGATTATAAAGCCTCGGATAAGGATAAAAATATGAGAGAGATAAGAAAAAAAGAGTACAAGCTGGAAAATCACAAAACGAAAGCACTTACAAAGATGAAGCGTGAAAATTCTGAGAGAGAAAGGGATAAAAGTTTGACGAACAACTTCCGGGAAAACACGAAGCTTTTCTGGCGAGAAGTTAGTGATTCCCGGGGTTTTTCAGTAACCTGTAGAATGAAAGAGGTGCTTTCGAAGAGCAAGGGAATTTTAACACAGCAAGCACACGTTTTGCAGTTGTGGGCGGAATTCTACAAGGAGACGTATGAATGTGAGGAGGCCTCGGCCTTGAGGACCAACGAAATGCTGAATACCGATGTCGCCGATTGTGAAATCAGTTTGGAAGAAGTGGAGAGCGTGATTCGAAGTTTGAAATGTGGTAAGGCAGTGGGAGCAGATGAAGTTACTGCAGAGATGATCCAATACGGTCGGCCACACATCTTGGACTTGGTCTGGTTTTTGTGCAATTTATACTGGAAATCGGGGGAGGTCCCAGACGATTGGCGAGGAGCAGTCGTCGTACCTTTATATAATGGCAAAGGTTCACAGATAGACTGTGCAAGCTATAGGTCTATCAGTTATATTAGCTTGGGCGGTAAAGTTTATGCTATAATATTAGCGAGAAGAATACAAGAGAGATATGAAAGACAGTCGTGGGAGGCCCAAGGAGGTTATAGACCTGGAAGAGGGTGTATAGATCAGATCTTTTCCCTCCGAATGATAACTGAAAAGTTTTTGGCCCTAAACTAAAAGGTTTTCTGTGCTTTTGTGGATTTGGAAAAGGCGTTTGACAGGTTTGTGAGAAATAAATTGAATGGAGATACTGCCTCGATACAATTTGAGTGGACCCTTGCTACAGGCTGTAAAGTCTCTTTACAGAGAGATTTGCGAGTAGGAGCTGACATGTCGCCCTGGTTTGACATCCAATCGGGTGTTAAACAAGTTAGCGCTATGTCAGCTTGGTTGTTTAATTTGTATTTAGATAGTTGGGTCCAAGGTGTGAAAGACAGTGAAATGGGAGTGAAAGTAGGTGACCTTAGGGTCAATTGCTAGCTATATGCAGGTGATGCAGTGCTCATTGCATTATCAGAATGCGATTTGCAGGCATTGGTCACCACTCTGAAAGATGGGTGTGAAAATAATGGTCTAAACCTGAATGTAGATAAGACGAAGGTTCTGATATTTGAAAGAAATGAAGAAAGAACAGAATACAAGATCAATGTGAATGGTAAGATAATAGAACAAGCGAATGAAGTGGTATATTTGGGTAGTATGTGTAGCAGATACGGAAGATACGAAATGGATGTTGAAAGGCGTATTGCTGCTGGTAACAGAATTAAGGAGCTTTGGCTGCATTGTTGAGACGGCGAAACATCAGCATAGCTGCACATTTGGCTGTACACAATGCGGTTTTGCTACCGACGCTTTTATACGGCAGCCAAGCGTGGGTAACACAGAAGAAGATTGTAAGAGAGATGAATGCTGTGGAGATGCGATCTCTTCGCCGAATATGCGGAGTCAGTTTAGTTGACCGAATCCGCAATGAAGAGATCCACAGAATGGCAAGTACTAGCGAAGATGTCACGGTGAGAATGAAGAAGAACGTTCTCAGGTGGTTTGGGCACGACGAACGAATGAGTGATGAAAGAATGGTAAAAAAGATTTATACAGGAAAAGTAAGCAGTAAGAGAGACAGGGGGAGGCCTCGAGTGACCTTCTAAAACACAGTATCTAAGATACTGGAGGTAGGTCACGTATGAAGGGCGAAAAAGGTATGCAGGGACCGTAGCGTTTGGCGCTCCGTCGTCTCTGGCTACCCCGCAAGGGATACGGCGTGAAGATAAAATAAAATAAATAATAAAGATAGTGACATGATGGGTATTTGTAACAATCGAAAAAACATTATATTAGTGATCCAGATAGTGTAGATAAAGTGTAATAAAGAAATACATTATTTATTGACTTGTTTGCAATATTAAAAACTCATAAAAAATTTAATATAATAATGTTCTCCACAGAAACAAAATTCATCTCATCAATCTTTTCGGACCGACTTTCAACCCGAATGTAAAATATTCAAATTTCCCATGTGTACTATGCAAAAGATGTTCAACGTGAAATTATTTAACATCAAAATAAAAAAAGTAGTAACATATATAATCAAATGCTCTCTATTAACTGATCTTCTGTAGCCAAGACAATGTCTACGACAAAACGATTTTTTTCTTCCTCTGTAGCCTCTAAACAAAATTGTTGATGTTATAGTATATGTCATTATGCCATGTATCTTGTCGGATAGGCCTCAATCGCATATGCCTGCCTGAGCAAAAATCTACTGCTATTAGCATTCATATTCGCAGACATTAACACGTTAAAAGCCGATAGAAAAAATTAAAAATCGGAAAAAATACTTTTGGTCGTAATTTGTTTATTATGTTACGATACGTATAGAAAATAAGTTTTATTCAATTCTGTACATGGATTACATAGTTACAGTCAAATACATAGCTGAGGTCACCGGTGCACTCCATGACGCCCAAATACAAAAAATATATTATTTTTTTCGCTATCTTTCAATTCCTTACAAGGTATGTTTGTCCCACTGCGCAGTATAGTTCTACAGCGCCGTGCCGGTCACGGAGTACGAATAAAGTAACAGTCAGTAAGGCCAGCGGCGAGAAAAAGTAGTTTGAATATGACTATACGTTGAGGTCACCGGTGACCCCCATGGCGATATGGTAGAGGAAGGGTGAGGTCACCGGTGACCCCCATGGCGTTTGACGTGTTAAGTTATAGATATGTACAAGACGAAAACAAAGGCATAAACATACTCAGTGTTCAGTCCCATGTCCGAACAGACATATTGGATAATGTATAATACATTTTAGTGAGTGGGGATATCTGTTGACCACTTACAGTACTTAAAAATATCTTTCTCCAGATTTAACTTGTCTCATTACATTATAGTCTTAAGGTGATTAAACTTTTTTATGTTGGATCGATCCCTATCTCGAGATGTGAGTAACATGTTAAAAATTTGTAAGTTATTTATTAATATTAACACCAATTTTACTTCAGATTACCTTGTTTTCTATTGTCCACCTGGTACTGTATGTTAGTGGTAACTCCATCATAACAAGTAATACTTTTTCTCACCATCTTTATATTCATGAATAACTTATTAAACTCTTCATACACATATGGAACGTGTCTAAAATGCTTCTAGTTTCGATTTCTCTCACTAGACATCATACTTTCTGTCTCACTCTAACAATGCACTGCGCTCTCTGAAAATAGTTGTTCTATGCAGGGTTGATGCAATAGAGAATTACACCAGGAAATAAAAAAATATTGATGCATTCTTTTATTTAAACATTCGCTATATATATTCATACTATGAAATGTATTCCTGTGGTGGTGACACCACAAAGTTTAAAAGAATTGATATAGTTAACGAGTTTTCCTAATTTCTAACATAACAATGAATAAATAAAATTGAAATTGAAGTAATGTTTGTGAGTTCAAATTAACAGCTTTTTCACTAAATGCATAAAACATAAAAAAACTATTTTTAATTATTTTTATGTCTCTTTCTTTCTGCTAATCTTTAAAACGGCTGGACCGATTTTAACAGGACTTTACCTGGCAGGTATCTGATGTTATAAGGAGTAACTTAGTACTTTTGTTTTAAAAAACAGAAACCGCGCAAATGAAGTCATGGGCAGAGATAGTACCATACATAATACTGATAAACTAATTATTAAATATAATATATAACTAATTAAACATACTTAATAATGGAGACCGAATGGAAGGATATGTTTATTAAATATATTGGGCTATTTATATTTGAGCTCATTTGAGCCCAAAAATAGCGAGGTAGAAGTGTCCGCTAAAAGCTCACTGACAGCCTTGTCACTATGCGATATTAGCATGCTAGCTGACCTAGCGTGCGATAGATTGGATATAAAATGCATGACTAATGTTTTCCCAATTTAGGTATAACTATGCCTGCCACATTTTTGTCTTGTAAGAACAGACAGGTACATCTTGTATCCTGCGACATTGGATATACCTTCAATGCTGGGTCAGGACGCAGTGAAACCTCCTTACGCTGCAGAGCATATCCAGACTTTCTTTTATAAAAATCCACAGTACAACAATTAAGAATTAGTTTATTATAATACTTAACACAATTACTTTTTTTATAATAAATAATTAAATACAAAAACGTGTTACAACTAATTTATATTTATATTTTAATTGTAGTATTCATTTTCCTATTATGGCTGCTACCGAGGCTCACTTATCTAAGGATAATTAAAATCAAATTAAATGTTATCTATACTTATGAATAAAAAAATATTTTACATTTAAAACTGTTGTGTAGTTTCGTCCGTCACCATTAGATAATTTATTTAGATGTCTTTTTATTTCAGGTTTCATAATACTATCAATTACCATAATTTAATTATAATTAAAAATATTTTTTGAACGTTTGAAAAGTATATTTGAAGACAATATAATAAATTATTTAATATTTGCATATTGTAGTAAGTTTTATTTAAAGAGTTTGAACGACACTTATGAACGAAAAGTATTTACAGAAGTTTACTAAAACATGTCACTAATATTACACTTCCCTAATTTTCAATTGTCTTCATGTCCCTTTTTGGTTCTATGATTTTCAAAAGACAAAATGGAATCTTAAAACAACAATTTATAAATTTTACAAATAGTGATGACAGAATAATATATTTAAACACTTAAATGGAGAAATTTGATTTTTCGTTAGCCTTGAGTCTCGAACGAAATTACAAGATATATCAAAGTAATAAAAGAATACTAATTGAGATATTATTATTAAACTTTTACACGAGGCCATATTGATCTAAGGCTGGGGAGACGAAAGCACTTTTGAAGTCCAAAGAAAAATATATTATTATAACAATAGAACTATGACGGAATAAAGAAGAAATTAAACTTTAAAAGTAAAAAATTATACTGATTAAGTATATTAGAATTAAACTATGAGGATTTGTATACTATACAGTTACAAAAGAATTTATCTTTGCTATCTTGTTATTTTCTATTGTTAATTTGTAAATATAAAATAGAAATTCATCTGGACTCAAATTTGGGCTGGTCTCCATCGCTGTACCAACTATGCTAACATGTAGTTACGGCCTTAATAAATAAGCAATCAATATATTAGCAATAGCAATAAATATTCAGTATATATTACATTAATAATTGAAACTCTTTATAAAATGGCTTTTAAGGCGTAACATCGCTATCATATTAGACGAGATTGAACATTTCATATGATTTGACCGGGTGGGTGCACCCATATTTCATCATATACTCAAAAATATCAAAAACTTTTAGGTATAAAAAGCAAAAAATAAATTAATTTGTCGTAGTCCAATATTTGTTACATTAAATATGAGACATATATACATAAATATCTATAAACATTCATTTACTAAAGTTTATAAAAATAAAAATTATTTGAGTTTGCAAAAACAACTTCAAGTGAAGTTACTTAAATTCATAAATATCAATGTTCAAATATAATTTTTATATTTCATTAAAATATTAAATACTTTACGTACAACCATTTTAATATTTTTACATGTTATAAAAATTCTGTAGATTTAGAATAAATAAACTTTAAACTCTTTACTTCTGTAAAGAAGCGTTATGAGGAAAATATTAATAATTTTATTTTAGTTAAAATATATTTTTTTAACATTGCCGTTCGTAAGTGACCGCAGTTCTAATTAGTTGTAGGAATGGCTGTCCAACCACATTTCAATTACTAATTCAATTTTTAATTTACTGATGGACTGTTTTATTGAATACGTAATTTTAGCTGTAAAATATGATAAGACACTTTATATAAAAATAGTTCATTGATGATTTTAAGTCAGTGTATCGAACGACATACGTCAGTGAATAGTTGTTTTTTCATAATTATGATTGTGGCTAAAATTCTACTTTTATTCCCACCACTGCTGCTGCTTGGTAAGTGAACTACAAACTTACGCCTGCGTGTTTGATTTTGCAAATAAATATCCTTCAAACATTTTAATTTCAGCAAACGCACAGAGCGGTGGTAATTTTTATTCTAGACCCGATTATCGTAGGCCAAGACCTTGGGAAAGACTCACAGTGGCTCCAGTACCGGATACTCCTATGCCCACTGAAAAAGTTACTGAACATATAATCTATTCGCCAAAAGCAAGAACGGAGTTGACTACTGTTGCTCCTGTGAGAACTAACTCGGGAGTTCCTGTATCCTCTGCACCAAGATTCCCACAACGTCAGCGTATTTGGGCTCGGCCAGTATTTGGATCTAGACCTACTGCTACAATTACTCCAATCAAATCAAGCACCTTAAAAGCCGACAATTACTCTCCAGTGGTTTCAACAACAGAATCTGAGAGATATACAACCCCATCATCTACAAAAGTTCCTTTTGTTGATAATCATGTCAAGTATAACTCCCCAAATAATTTTAACTCAAGGGGACGATATTCACCACAACTTACTCATAATAAAGAGGAAATTCGATCTGATTCAATAAAAAGCTCGACAGAAATACCATTGATTACGGAAACGATAACGGAACAAGTTACGGAGCCGGCTGAACAGTACTCCCCAATGGTCTCGTCAACTTCAACAACAACAGAATCTGTAAAGATGGCACCAAATACAGAAGTTCCATTTATGAATAATCATATAAAATATAATGCATCTTTAAATGATAACTTAGGAACTCGTTTCCTGCCACAAACATCCCCTCATTTTAATGAAAAAGGAACTAATTTAAAAATGAAGCCGGTACCCTTACCGACTCCCCAAATAACACCTGAACCAACAAATTATAATTCAAGGTTTCGTTTCCCGCTCCACATGTCACATAATTTAAATGTACCAACAACCGAAATTCGACCCCAATCAAATCCTGATTATTATCTAAAAACATCTTCAATAACAACTGCAGCAACAACAAAATTATCATCCTCGACAATGGAATCTGCAGGATATACTGTAGCTACAACAACAAAAGTACCATTTATTGACGAGCATAACAAACGTGATGATATTTATCTTACAACGAAGACTCCAATACCATTCAAGATAGTAACAACTGAAGCAGCCCAAGATGCCACTGATCGTCTTCATATTATTTACCAGGAAAATAAGAGCAATGAAAGTAATATTACAGGTGATCTTAAACGACCTGAAATAACAACTCCTAGAGGTAGCACAAGTCTAACAAAAGAACCTGTGATGTATATGATAACGACCACGAGTGTCCCATTTGTTGACTTACACAAACAGTACGGTTTTACGTCGCAACGTTCACAAGAATATACTAATGTATATAAAGAAAATACTGAAGTTTCGTCAACGTCTGACGATCACAACGCTCCCGTATATCCTGTATATCATCATGAAGCTGATAAAGTAATCCAGTACGAACAATCTTCGTCAGCTACAAATGAACCTAAAGGATATACTGTATCTCCATCAACAAAAGTACCATTTATTGATGAGCATAATAAACGTGATGGTATATATCTTACAACAAAGGCTCCAATACCATTTAAAATAGTGACAACTGAAGCAGCCCCACATACTACTGATCGTCTTTATCCTATTTACAAGGAAAATCAAAGCGATGAAAGTGATATTACAAGTGAGCTTGAACTACCTAAAATAACTACACCTAGAACTTACACAAGGCTTACAAAAGAACCTGTGATGTATATGATAACGACCACGAGTGTTCCATTTGTTGACTTACACAAACAGTACGGTTTTACGTCGCAGCCTCCACTAGAATATACTAATGTATATAACAAAAATACTAAAGCTCCGTCTAAGTCTGACGATCACAACGCTCCGGTATATCCTGTATATCATCATGATGCTGATAAAGTAAGCCACTACGAACAATCTTCACCAGCTACTAAAGAATTTCAAGGATATACTGTAACTCCAAAACCAAAAATACCATTTATCTTTAAAAAGGATGACCTTGATTCTACATCAGCAGCTCCAGTTGAATATACGAATGGCCGTGGTAGAACAACTAAAATTCCAAGTTCTGATGAATCAGACGAATTTATGTATAATAATTATCAATACAATCATAAAAAGAACAATAATGAGCAATCTTGGACACCTAAAATTGTCAGTACAACCCAATCAGCATTAGCTAATAAATTCCGGTATCCAAAAACAACTACGGATGCTGCAGTAACACAAACTATCCGTCATACAAACAGCCACCGCTATGTTGACCCCACAACGAAACCTACCACTCACTACACTAGCACCACATTAAGGACTTCACATGTAAATAAAATATATGATATTGACAACTTTAAATGTAAAGAAGAAAATGCTTACTATTCCATTTCCAACCAATGCGACGACTTCATTGAGTGCAAGGTAAAATATTTTAAAACTCTCATATCTAATATGTACCATTTCAAACTTCAGCATATTTGTAATAAGTGGTCTTATTCTTACAGTCGGGTGTCCCTATTCCGAACACTTGTTCAGATGGACTTCATTTTAATCCTGCAGCAGTGTATCCCGAATTTCCGTGTGCCTTCCCGTCAGAAGTTAAATGCGAGAGCAACGCTGTTATACGTATGTATACCGCTTAGAACACAGTATTATATATTGTTGATTTTGATAATTTTCATCCATAATATAAAGTAATATGTTAAAGTAATTATAACTTTTGAACAGGACAAGCGGAGCCCACGAATGAATGCCCCCGTCATTTTGGATACTTCCCCTTGAAAGATGGTAGCTGTGATAAATACATCATATGTCAGGGAGGCCTGGCCACAATAATGCCGTGTCCTCCAGGACTTGCGTTCAATGAAGCCACTAGCAGTTGCGACTGGCCCGCAAATGTGCCTAATTGTCTTCCCAACGGTGGGTATAGCTCAATATTTTATTATTTTTAGCAACAACGGACGTATATATAGAACACACATGTCGTTCATGATATAAATATTATGAAAATCGTTTTTCTCTCCAGTTTTCGAAGGATTTACCTGCCCTGCGCCAGAACTAAATGACGACGGCCAACCTACTCAAAGCATCTATAAGTACAGGTATATATTTTATAATAAATGGATGGCGTGTAATAATATAAGACCATAATTAATTTTTACTGTGTTCTTTTCAGATATGAAAAGAGCTGCAAGAAGTATATTGCTTGCCAAAAAGGACATCCTCGATTACTCAGTTGTGACTCAGGGCTTGCATTTGATGAAAACTCAGAAAGTTGTGTTGACGAAATTGATATTACTGATTGTACACAATAGAGAATTACTAAGTTTATTAGCTATATAAAATATTTCCATGAAATGAGCTTATCTGTTAATAAGCTCAACATAACAGTTCGTTTATGAACATTTTAAATTCGCTCATTTCTTATATGATACATTTCAAATTATTGTTAATTTAAGTAAGTAATTATTCACGTTTATTAAATTATACTTACAGAAATGTACTTTTAATTATTCCAAAGAATAGAATTTAATTATGTTTGTGTTTTTAGAAATTGTATTGATATTATAAATAAAAAATCTGAATTATATTTATTAAATTATACTGAAAATTACAAATTTTACCAAAGAGAATGACGTCAAAAAGCCGATTGAGACCTTTTGTTCCTTTGCAAAATATCAATATGAAAATATGTGAGAACGGAGCTAGGCCACACCCCGCAGCGGACTCTCAAAGCTATTGTGAGAAATGGCCATTGTCGCATCACCAAGGTCGGGTGTAACTGAAAACGCAAGCCCAAAAAAGGAAGAGACCCGACTGAGCAATGCAAATGCAATTTGCAATATAGGGACAAAGAGCAAGCCATCGATATAAAGTAAAAATAAAAATGGGCTAAGAATAGATCCTTGTGGAACACCCAACTTTACGTGAGAACCAGACGATTTAGAATTATTTACGTAAACTGTTTGACCACTTTGATTTAGGTAAGAGGCAATATCATCAAGCGCAGCTCTACGTACACCATAATGATTAAGTTTGCATAGCAACGGCTGATGGTCCACGCAATCAAAGGCTTTGGACAAATCGCAAAACACCCCAATTGCATTTTGCGACTTCCCAATTGCTATTCCCAATTTCATTCTCATACGTCGTAAATGTGCTTAAGAAGCGCGGCTACCGTATTAGTTGCTGATTTGCCTTTAGTGAAACCATATTGTTCACTATGAACGATCCTACTGCTATACACAAAGTCTGTCACCTGATTTAGAATAATTTTCTCGAAAATCTTACTTATGGTCGATAAAACCGAGATAAACCTATAATTTTTGGGTTCAAGTCTATCGCCACTTTTAAACAAAGGAACTACTTTACTGTTTTCCATAAAATCTGGGAATATACCGGTTTCAATACATTTATTGAAAATAAGGGATAGTTGTGAGGCAATATCATTTATAATAGTGTTAAGTAATTTAATTGATATACCTCAGACTCCACCGGTTTTCTTCGGATTTAAGCTTCTAAATGTTTTAAGATTTTCATCTAAATCTAAATGTTTCAATAATCGAAAGACCAAACAGGATATACAGAAGGGAAGTGAAATGAAAATGAAACTCTACTCTAACACATAATGTTGGAAGTGTTTTAAAATGGTATGAACAAATGAAGAAAATATTCCAATTATTGCCTTGTTTATTAACTTTCACCGGCAGTCTTGCCGACCCAAATATAGTTATGGTAAGAAAATAAGTATAGATGGAATAAGTAAGGCCGTACGAAGCGTGTTAATTGGGAAAGTAGGCTCAGACTGTTTGTGACTTAATATATATTTTGCGATTTCAGCGGTCTCTCCAGATACGTCCAGTCAATAACAAATTTACGATGCTGCTTTACCCGTCTGTTCTGATATTTAATATCTGGGTTTAGTCATGCATAGTTAATGTCGAAATAAATCGAACTGTCAAACACAGGATCAAAACGGTGACAAGACACAGAAAGGATTTACGAGTTAGGTTTTCTGTTTAGACTGATGGGGAAAATTATTAAAAGGTAATGTAAATTATAGAGATAGATTACTACCTCTATAAAAGTAATATTGAGAGGGATGTGTGGTATTATAAGAATGAATGAATTAATAAATGAATTAACAACTTTAATACCGATAACAGTATTTGTAAAAATCGTTTGGGGTTAATAAAGATGTAACAAGAAAAGTCTCTGTATAAATGTGGGTGGTCTTAAGAAAAATATGATTTAAAAAAAAACTGAAAAAGACGTAAATGAAGTGCATGAAAATTATATAGAAAAGGAGCAATTCTCCTCTGAGATATGTATGATAGAATTACGTGGACGAAATTGTCACATAATTAAATAATTATTAAAGGAAGAACATTTAAAGTAATATAAAACATGCATTTTCCCTGAAAATTGTGTATACACGGTTGCTTATCTTAACAAATGATTATTGCATAGCAAATAACAATTGATTGTTAGCTTTTATCTCGGAATTAAAAACTCGCGCTATTTTTGGTAAAGCAAAGGTCTATTTTATAATGCTTTTAGATTTTTTTTATAACAAATATTCATAATAATATATAAGTGGGAAATAAGAATTTTATTCTGTTATCTTTTTCAATAAATACTCCTTCATGGATAAAATATTGTAAAAATATCTGTTTAATAAAACTGGGTATTCAATGTTCGGTAACTATTGCAGCAAGTCACTGATTGGTTAAATATTTGTAATTTATAAATGACAACATTTTCTACGAATAATATTTATTTTTATCGCCACTGGTTTCGGTAAAAGAAATAATAACCAATAGGCTAAACAGAATCTAACAAAAAGTGGTAAGAAAGAGAAAACAATTTTGTTTCTGCGTATATAGCGCGGTTTTTATTACAACTTTAAATTCAAATTTCAAATTTGTTCTTACTTATATACTAGGATTGAATAAAATTCACATTTTAAAGTTTAATTTGTTCTGGAATTAATCCAGACTCTTATCCACGTCACATGTTGTTAAATAAAATATGTTCAATAAGAAGACAAGCAAAGACGTCGGAGTGTTCCTTTAGCGCAGCCCTGCCGAGCGCCAACGTCGCCCCAGTTGACTCGGATCGAACGATTGCGTAGTCGCGACAAGGGCCCTAGCTGCTGAGACTTTTGTTCGTTAATGTTCTTTGGCGTTATTAAAACAATTTTAAAATGTTCCAAACAAAGGAGAAACGATTAAGATAAAAACATCCTTTTTAAGAATCAGTAAGAAAAGTGAACGAAAGAAATGAAACAATTTGTTGTCATAATATTGAGCTCAAAATGGATGATTCATTTATAATAGCAAATTTTCACTCGCTTTGTCGTCTCTGTTTGTGTAAAAGTGGCCTTACGATTCCAATATTTGGAGCTGCTTCTGACGACGATGAAAATATATCTATAACCTCGAAAATCGCTGAATGTTTCGAACTACAGGTAACTTATTTTGATCAATGCTACAGATTTACATTTACATCACTTACCATTCTGTTATTTATATGATAAAGAAGTTTGTTGTAAATTCTTTTACAGATTGATCCCAATGATGGACTCCCAGCTAGAATATGCTACAAATGCTTATTTAAGGTTAATAAATGTTGCAAGTTCAGATCAAAATGCATTGAGAGTGAAGCTAGATTAAGACAGATAACTAATCGAGTGAATGAGCTAGACAATTCAAATTCATCCGAATTAAGCAATTTTAATTTAAATAACACTCAAGAAACAATAAAACCAAAACCTGAAGAGTACATTGTTGAAGACAGTGTTGTGATGGTAGTTGATCCGAGCCTAGATTATGATTCATCGGAGGAATCAGAGAATGTAGATCAAACTGAGATGGACACTGGTGAAAGAGATAACACGGCTGATGGGGAAACAACTACAGAATCCTTTTATAAAAATGTTTTCATGTGTCAATATTGTGATCAAGCATTTGTGTCTCAAGAGAAATGTAAAAAACACGAGCAAGGATTTCATGACCCAAACCTTCCTTATAAATGTGTAGAATGCAGCTTAGTGTTTTCGGAGCGCAGTCAATATGTGGCACACACTAAACAAGTACACGGTAATGATAAACCATATCATTGCCCTGAATGTGATAAATGTTTTGGTAGAAGATCTGATTTGAGAAAACATTCTATAGTCCATACTGGCATCCGACCTTTTCAATGCCATTACTGCCTTAAGAGTTTCTCTCGAAATACAAATTTAAGCAAGCATTTAAGAATACACGCCGGACATAAACCTCATGTGTGTCCGTTATGCCCACGAAGCTTTGTAGCAAAGGGTGATCTACAAAGGCATGTTTTAGTTCACTCCGGTGTTAAACCTTATGCGTGTAGAAAATGCCCTCTCACATTTGGAAGGAGAGATAAGTTGCTTAAACATGAAGTTCGACATGGTCCTGTTAGTCCAGAACATAGAGATTATGATAATGACGACACTCATGATATGGTTGTTAATGTCAATCCCTTTAGTAACTTAATGACCTCACCCCCTCAGCACAGTATCGACAATGCAAATGATTATGACCTACCAAGAGTTCCAGATCATATTGCTGGGGACAGCACCTTTTTAAATCAAATACAAAGAAATCCATCCACTTCGGGGAAATTCCAACATAATTCACCACCTAAGGCTAAAATGGTATCACCAAATAAGAATAAACCTAAAAATATTAAATGTCATCAATGTCCCAAAAGATTCTCTTCGTTAGACGCATATAAAACACATGTCTCCATTGCTCATATTGGGTCAAGAGTTTTCCAGTGTAAGATATGTTTCAAGAAATTCCCACGAAAACGTGAACTGGACCGTCATGTTGCAATACATTCCGGCATGAAACCATTTAGTTGCAGTCAGTGTGATAAAAAGTTTACAAGGAAAGATAAACTTAACAAACATGAACAAACTCACGAATGCCTGGTTGTGAATATGCCTTGTATAGAATGTGGAGCAACGTTCGAGAGAAAGCCGGACCTCGTTGCACACATTAAGTCGCATTTTACAGAAAATTTTGAAAATAAAATTATGAATACCGAAATTAAGAAGGAGAATGTACCTGATTTTCCTTTAGATGATAATTTTTATGACTTGGAGACCTGAGAACTGAGACTCGACATTGGAATAATGTCATAATGTAATGTGTAATGATGAAGCATCCAAATAACATATTTATTAAATCAGTATTTGTATTAATTATATTGTTAAATAGTCACATGTTTAAACACCTGCAGTACTTAGATAATTTAGGATTTTAATAATAGCAATTATTGAATATTTAAACTAGTTGTAAAAATGTGCTCTCTTACTATTGTTGATTGCATTTGTAATAAAATGATTTTGTTAAAGTGATTCTTCACATTTAATCTTCACTGCACAAATATGATACTTCTGTTTTGTATTGTAAGGAAATTTAAAGAAGCAAAATGAAAAATGTTCATATTATTTTAGTATATCCTTTACTGTTACCAAATATTTTATAGGAAATTGTTTACGATTTAATAAATCTCCGATAAATCTTTCAAAGCAATAATGTTAATGACACCCTGTGATGTGTTTAAAATTAAAAATAATGCAAATGTTATTATATTTTTATTTAATCAACCGGCTAGAGGGTTTGCGTGGATAGTGACAGATGTTATTCTCGCCTCTGTCAATGGTTTGAATGTTTTTGGATTAACTGGCATTTTTTCTAAATCATCAAGAGCTTCAAACCCATCGATGACTCTGTAAAATAAATAAAATATTCCAATATGTAAGAAGTAATGTTTCAAACTAAAATCACTAAAGTATACACTAAAAAGTTATATACCTTCCAAACAATGTATATTTGAGATCTAAATGTGGTTGTTCACCGTAAGTAAAGAAAAATTGACTTCCATTTGTGTTAGGGCCGTTGTTGGCCATGCTCACCATTCCTCTGGCAGTGTGCTAAAAATAATATATTATAAATTTATTTTTTGCATTTTCTTTTAATTTTATCATTAAAAGACAGCTATAAACCTACTTTTAATTCTTCTTTAAATTCATCATCAAACTTTTTACCCCAAATAGATGTTCCTCCTTTTCCTGTTCCTGTTGGATCACCAGTTTGTACTATAAAACCCTAGAATATATATATAGAAAATAATGTCAGTAATATTAAGGTAGAAAGTAGAGAAAGTTAACTATTTAATAATAATGAACGTCGATAGTTAAAAACTCATAAATCATAATACACAATTATTTTTGTTAGTAAAATATATTTTTATGTCAAAGTACCTTTATATTTCTATGAAATAAACATCCATTGTAGTAGTCACTAGCACATAGTGCTAAAAAGTTTTCACAAGCTTTAGGACATTGTTCACAGAACAGCTCGATTTTGATATCACCAACATCAGTGTGTAAACTGACAGACATTTTATATTTAAAAGTAAACTCTATTCACTAAATATTTAACCTATTTTCATTACAATAATGCAATATGTATAGTTTAACATCCAAGTAATCTATTATATACTGTCAGTTTTATAGAACGAAAATAAAATGCAGTTAATTAATTATATAATTCGTCATATTTTGTAAATAAATTCGAAAATGTGTAATATTTACAATGTTCGTTTCACTGTTGCTTGCTTTTGCTATTTAGAAGTGACAATGTCAACTATCAACTGTCAAATCACTTCTATATATATATTTTTTTATAGTCTTAAGCTCTAGGTTTTTGCGTATATATATATGAACCTAAATACAAATCAACGAAGCTTAAAAAAGCAATCGTGATCGAATACTGCTATCAGTTATTTTCACTTCAAAGTATATCGCGATTTAAGTCCGTAGGATCAATTATCAAGTGGTTGATAATAACTATAAAAAAATGATTTCGAATGAAATATGTCCTCAAGTTTTAAGGGTAAATATTCGAATTCTGATTAGGTATTTTTTCTAAGAAAAATATTCCCCTGACAGTATTCTTTGGACTCTTTGCGCTATAAATCTTCCTATTCTGTTAACGCACTCTAAATATTTTTTTACAGCGGTAACAATTAAAGTATGTTTATTTTATATTTATTTATTTATTTAGCTTCACGCCATATCCCTTGCGGGGTAGCCTGAGACGGAGCGCCAAACGCTACGGTCCCTGCATACCTCTTTCGCCTCGGCCACAGACATCAACCTTTTCATACATGCTCTCCGGGGATGTATGAAGAGGTATGTACATGTTTATCTTATAATACTTACTTTCTTTATATTAATATAAAAATATTTACATATTACATTAACTCTACATTCTTATCTTACTGATGGACAAAACTTTATATCGCTAGAATTGACAGAATTTAGGAAAGTGAAATAAGATTTAAATCATAATTGTTTTTTGCATTGTTTTATTATTACATTTTCTCACAATATAATATACAATATCATATTCAATATAACTTAGATCATGGTTTAATAATAATATAACCAAAATAGAGTAAAGTCATTGGCTATAAATATTTCTGGTACTTTTCACTCATACTAAACTTTCTATACCTATACTAAGTTTTACTATTACACTAATAATGAGATCAAATGAAACTATTCACTACCACCAGCTCTTTCATTTTGACCAGCATGAGGTTCATGTGTGTTTTCGTCCATACCCATTTCTCCGTAATTACCGAGCAACCTTTGCCCTTTGGGATCAAAGGGAGACTTTAAATGGAGATTGGCTTTATATCTTTTACCCATAACTTCAATCTCGTATTGACCACCTTGCAAATAATTTTTAGTAACCACGGAACCTTTGTTCGAGATATAACCTATCCCTATGGACTTGTCTAGGAAGAAGGCGTAATCTCCTCTTCTTATATAACCAACGGGTTCTCCATTCCTCAATATGGCTTCCTGTCCATATAACGCCACCTAAGAAAAGTAACAATTATTATATATGCAATACATATATAATTATTTAAAAGTTTACTTACTTTATCGTCTAGAGTGAAATAGGCGTATTTCTTGGTGACTCCATTCTGTCTCGCCCTCGTTACGTGTTCATTGCCGATGTACTCTCCGTCCTTGCGACAGGCGAAAGCTAGATTTGATTCTATTGGATTGTCATCGGTCCTCAAATCCACGTTCCAAAGATGGAAACCTTCAAATATTTATAATTAATATTGACTTTTTTTCACATTAAGGGAAGTAAATTTATTAAATATTGTTTTTTTCTTGAAACCCATTCCAAAATTACCTTTTTCAGCACTAAGAGAGGTGAGTGCTCTCCAGCCGGCGTTTTTTAACCCGCTGTCCTGTTGCAGGGCTTTATACACTTGCACGGCGTGCGAGGACGGCACGTGCAGCTCCCAGCCCAGCTCGCCCGCCCACGACACGCGCAGGGCTCGGCAAGTGTAGGCCTTATTGTCTGGAGAATAAGGTCCCTTTGACACCTTGATGCTGCGGTGCGAGTGGAGCGGGAAGGCGTCGTTGGAGAGCCCCGCGTCCGTGTAACGCTGGAGAATTCGTTGGCTAGAGTAATGGAAATTAATATTTATATTAATAATCATAATTCAATTAATTAATTGCCGGGGACCCCCTCCCCGAGCAAAATCGGGGGAATGATCCTCGGATTTTGCTCGGGCTGCCCGTCGTATCTGGGGCGGGCAAAGTATCGCCTGTTGTGTTTTCTGAGGGCAAACGACGGCAAACAGCGGCACCCCGCTCCACTCTAGATGTGGACTTTTGCAACATCCGGGGGTTTCACTCGAACCTAAACGCCGTCCACTACCACCTTGAGACGGCGCAGCCAGCCTTGTTGTTTTTGACGGAGACGCAGATATCTCAACCTAGCGACACAGCGTACCTGTCATACCCCGGGTATAAACTAGAACAGCATTTTATACCACACGCCGGGGTATCTGTGTTCGTAAGGGAGGATATCTGCTACCGTCGCCTTCAGGTTTCTGAAGGTCGGGACCTGTCTGTACTCTGGCTGCGCGTGGACATGGACGACCATGTCAGAGTCTACACGTGCCTCTACAGGTCCCATAGTGGTAATGCAGAAACGGATCAACTCTTGGGCCATGTTCAGGCGAAGATTGACGATCTGCTTTCACAGACTCCCTCCGCCGAAGTCTTAATCCTCGGGGACTTCAATGCGCACCATGCCGATTGGCTAGGGTCACGTGCCACCGACTACGCGGGAAGATCTGTGTTTGACTTTGCTCTGGCAAATGGTCTGTCCCAGCTGGTAAAGACGCACACTCGTCTACCGGACGTGGACAGCCACACGCCCTCTTTGTTGGATCTTCTGCTGACTACACATCCAGAAAAGTACCAGATCACTGTCGAGGCTCCCTTAGGTTCCTCTGATCACTGTCTGGTACAGAGTGTAGTGCCCATTCAACGTCCTGCTCGCACAAGACCTGCGACTCGACGCGTTTGGCACTACAAGTCAGCAGATTGGGATGGAATGCGGTCTTTTTTTGCATCTTACCCATGGGGGCCGATTTGTTTCCCTTTCAATGATCCTAGTGACTGCGCTGCGGCTGTAGCTGATGTGATACTTCAGGGCATGGAACTTTTTGTACCAAGCTCTGTGGTACCACTTGGCGGCAGATCGCGGCCTTGGTTTGATGCGTCTGTCAGGGCTGCAGCAGCTGGCAAACGGCAGGCTTATCAAGCTTGGGCTAATGCGTTAGTCACTAAGGATCCGAACTCTAGAGTTCTGAAGAGGAAATACAACCGTGCCTCCAGATTCTTCAAACGGCAAATCGCTAGAGCAAAGTTAAGGCATGTCGTCAAAATTGGGGATCAGCTGGCAAAGTACCCGCCTGGCACGCGCAAATTCTGGGCGCTTTCCAAGGCCACTCTGGGCAACTTTAGCCAGCCGTCCCTACCGCCGTTGCACATGTGGAATGACTCTCTGGCCCACACGGCAAAAGAGAAAGCCGATCTCTTGGGCACTCTTTTTGCCTCCAACTTGACTTTGGACGACCAAGGGAAGACACCGCCTATCATCCCGCGGTGTCAGAGTTCAATGCCGGAAATAGTTTTTCGACAAAAAACTATCAGGCAGTCTCTATTTTCCTTGGACGTTCATAAGTCGAGTGGGCCGGATGGCATTTCTCCATTAGTGCTACGAACGTGTGCCCCTGAGTTGACTCCAGTGCTAACGCGTCTATTTCGCTACTCCTACCTTAAAGGTGTAGTCCCGGTCTCATGGAAGCGTGCCCTTGTCCATCCGATCCCTAAAAAAGGTGATAGCTCGGACCCAGCTAACTACAGACCTATCGCCATTAGCTCCCTTCTCTCCAAAATAATGGAGATTATTATCAACCAACAGCTCCTAGCGTACCTCGAGGATCACCAGTTGATCAATGACCGGCAGTACGGCTTTCGCCATGGTCGATCAGCTGGTGATCTTCTGTTATACCTTACGCACCGTTGGGCAGCGGTTATTGAAAGCAAGGGAGAGGGTCTGGCAGTTAGTCTGGATATGGCAAAAGCCTTTGATCGTGTATGGCACAAGGGGCTTCTTTCAAAGCTACCTTCCTATGGGCTTCCCGAGAGTTTATGCAAGTGGATCACCAGTTTTCTCACTGGGCGGAGCATACAGGTCGTTCTCGACGGTTTTTGCTCGGACCCCAAGCCCGTGAACGCTGGTGTACCCCAAGGCTGCGTTGCTATCCCCAACTCTGTTCCTCCTTCACATCAATGATATGTTGGATATTTCCAACATACATTGTTATGCGGATGACAGCACTGGGGATGCGGTATATTCCGGTCGTGCAGGTCTCTCTCGGGAAAACGTCGACGAGTGCCGAAAGAAACTTGTGTCTTCAATAGAGACCTCCCTGGGGATGGTCTCTGAGTGGGGTGAACTGAACCACGTTCAGTTCAATCCCCTAAAGACACAGGTTTGCGCGTTTACCACTAAGAAAACCCCATTTGTCGTATCACCGCTCTTCGAGAGCACTCCTCTTATTGCCTCGCCAAGTATCAAAATACTGGGTCTCGACATTTCGAGCGGTTGTCAGTTTCGTGGTCATCTGGAGAGCAAGGCCAAGTTGGCCTCGATGAAATTGGGAGTGATCAATAGAGCGAGGCAGTACTTCAAACCTGGCCAAAGACTTGCGCTCTATAAGGCGCAGGTCCGGCCACACATGGAGTACTGTTCTCATCTCTGGTCCGGATCACCCCAATATCAGCTTCTACCATTTGACCGCGTACAACGGAGAGCCGTTCGGATTGTCGGTGACCCAGTGCTCTGCGAACGGCTGGACTCTTTGGCATTGCGTAGAGACGTGGCTTCTTTGTGCGTCTTCTACCGCATTTACAACGGGGAGTGTTCCGAAGAACTATTCGATCTGATGCCTACCGCCGAATTTCACTACCGCACAGCTCGCCATCGCCTCCTTTATCATCCATACCACCTGGACGCGTGGCGATCTTCAACTGTGCGGTTTTCAAGGACTTTTTTCCCACGTACCACTCAAATGTGGAACGAACTTCCTTCGGCGGTATTTCCAGATCAATACGACATGGGTACCTTCAAAAAAGGCATATATTCCTTTCTCCAAGGCCGGCAACGCTCTTGTGAATCCTCGGATGTTGCAAGAGTTCATGGGCGGCGGTGATCATATAGCAACAGTGACCCGCAAGCTCGTTTGCCCTCCTCTAGCATAAAAAAAAAAAAATAATAATAATGAAGGTAGTGTTTGTACCTGTTAGGTCCGTGTATACCGAGGATGCAGAGCTGTTTGCTGACGTCGGTGAGGGTCGCTCTCAGCTTGTGTTTGTAGATGGCGCGGCGGATGATGGATGCCGTGTGGTTGGCGCTGAAACCGCTCGTCACCACGTAGTACGCGCGACCCTGTACACTCATTTATATATAACATAACTTTAATAAGATTATGAATCGAAATTAAATTATTTGATGTTTTATTTGTATCGCGTAATGTTAATCTTAGCAAGTTTTTTGGTTTTAGGCTTACTTTAAATATCGGTTCATGTAACTGTCCGCTTCCCTCATCAAGCACGCTGACCGTTAGATCTGCTTCCACCCCACCCTTCTCGTTTAACACGAGCGTGTATACCACACTACAATATAATACAGTTATTTTTTTAAACATCTTTGATTGTTATACACAGGCTCAAAGTAAAATAAGTTTAGAGTAAAATATGTTAACATGTCACTAACCTATCGTCTTTCTTAGTCAAGTCAGCGGTGAATGCTAACTCGGCAGTTCTCCGTGCGTCAGGTCCTGTCAAGTAAAATTTCCCATAATAGGACATATTGAATAACGCCGCTGCATTCCTACAGGCCAAGGCTTCTGATCCGATCTAAAACAAAAACCAAAAAAATGTATGGGGCCATAAACAAATATCCATAAATAATAAGCAACATATGGTTCTAGTCACAAATATGTAATTTCATTATCATTTATATATTAAATGTCAGTTAAGGTATTAAAAGATAATTACTAACGATGTTGTGATGTTTTGAAAATCCGAACGTATAATCTCCTTTGAGAAGATCTTCATATCTCAGGTCCAAGTTCCTCGGGTATTCGTTTACACCGCCCCAGTCGTACTGCTGCACTCTGATCTGAAGTTAATAATACTTCTTATATTATAGGTAGATACATCAATTCACGATGTGGATAAAAAAAAATAACAATAAAAGTGGTATATTTAAGACAAATAGTATTTATCTTCCACATTTGTCGCAAAATATTTGACTTCGACTTTTTAAAAAAATTTAAAAATCAATCAAAACTACTTTCGTTTACAATTAAATTAGTCTTTGAAATGTCAATTTTTGTTTTTAAACAATTTTTTTTCAGTATAACAGTTAAAATTAACGGATAAGGTTATATTTTTAACCTAACCTAACTTTCAGAGTTATATGTAGTGCAAAACAACATTGATCGTTTCTTTTTGGGAAAAAGTATTTTTGTTTGACATGTAACATAATTGACGATATAAACCTATATAAACCTTTTCCCGGGTACAGCAAAACTATTTTAGAGTTATGGCTTGAAACATATATAACTCCAGTATATATAACAAACCTTTTCCCCCGGTACAAAGAAGCCGGGTCGCTCCCAGCCCGCCCTGGCCTGCATCACCGCGCCATGGTCTACCAGCTCCTGATGCAGAGCGTCGTGGCTCGCGTCGCGGCCCGCGAGAGGCTCGTCGTTGGGGAACACTATGCTATAGTTCTTAACGTACGCCTCGTGGCTGCTCTCCCTCACCCAGTGGGGTCGAGAGAGCTGGCCGGTGGTAAAACGACCTATGTCGAATGTAAACATGTTGTAGTGAGGTCTGAAAGAGGATTTTGGAAATTGGTGTTTGTTAGGATAAACCTTTTATATTATTTTTATTTATTTGTTCGTAAACCAATTATAAAACGATTGATCATTGAATCATAATACGTATTGATAACGAAAAAAACAAAACGATAAATTCTATTTTGACCATTATGAATGTGTTCTAAAAATATTTTGCTGATAACATATTAATAATTACCAAATAATAATTATGGAACAAACATACATACAGTTACTAATTAATGGACGTAATCAGATAACCTTAATCATAATTAATAATTAGATTTAATTAATTCTGATTTATATTCCCTATAATGCTACGGCGGATGTTTTAATATTAATATAGGTACATATTATTATAGTTACTTAAAACTAGAAACTAATACGTAGTTTCAATAAATGTATACATTAGTGTTCTCTATATAACTAATTAAAAGAGATTAGTTCAATAATTTTAGTAAAAATTAATCTATAAACGATACTTAAGGATTGAAAAATATGACTTTACCTTCCACTGATAATCCACTCCGCCAGTTGCACAGCCGTGCCGGCAGAGAACATCATGCCGGAGGAATTGTATCCACAATTATGATATAAACCTAGCGATTAACGATTGATTAGTTTCAAGTAAACTCCATTAAACGAAATCAAAACACACTTAGCTTACCAAATACATTACAGTCCTCTCCTATCAACGGCTTATGGTCGGGTGTAAAGGATTCAGGACCGCACACTGTGCTTTTAATCCCAATCTTGCCCAGCTTTGGGCAGAGCGACGTCGCGCTGTTCATATGCACACTGAACACATCCCAATCCAGGTCGTACAGGTGGAAACTTTGACTATCCGCAACCTACGTTTGAATATATTGGTATAAGGTACAAAAGAACAGATAAATAAGAGATTGGTCTAATCTGAACCTGATCCAACATAATAGGATTGTCTTCATATCCTCCAATGTTACAAGTCTCTCCCTGTATCTTGAAGTACAAGTTGACATCGTGATCTCTCACGTTGGGGCAGCCGCGGACCTCGGGGAGGCCGTCGGAGACTACGTACGCGTGCTTGAATGGGACTATTGGCAAAGACGGCACTCCCGCGAATCTTGCTATGCGTGCACCCCAAACTCCTACAATTTGGAGATATTCGTTAAATACCATAAGCATGTTGGATATTTTTATGTTTTTGGTACAATTACCTCCACAGTTCACAACACATTTTGTCTTAATAAATCCCTTCTCTGTGTGAACTCCGGTCACCTCTCTGCTGCCCAGCAGATTGTGGGCATAATGAACATCAACTACCGGACAATCTTCGTATATCTATTAAAGAAAGATTTCAGTACGTAATAGGAAAATATACGACTTTTTTATTTGAACCAAAGATACCTTTCCGCCATTTTTAGAAGCTGCTTTAGCGAGAGCACTGCAGGCCATTGCTGGATCTATGGTACCGTCTAGCGGTGAGTAGAGCGCCATTTTAAATACTGATGGGTCCAGAAGAGGGAATTTCTTCTGAGCTTCATTGGGATCCAATATTTCACTTGGTATTCCCATTGCTTTTCCTAATGTATGTAACCTTAAATATTCTTCTGTTCGAAGCTAAAAATTTACGTTCTTTTTAACAAAATGTCTTTAATTTCCCTTATTTTATACTTCGTAAAAAGAATCCAATAGCGATTCTGTGTATATAATTGTAATTATATTAGTTTATGAATAGTGTCGTACCTTGCTCCGTGATATAAACATGCCTCCGTTGTTGATCCATCCCGCGTAATCGCCGGTCTCTTGTTCCAATTCTGAGTACACTTGTCTAGAATCTTGTAGCAGTTTTATTTCCAAGTCGCTCGGTCGAAGAGACCAGACTAAGCCTGAGGTAATAATACTTTAAAGAATCTATAAATCTATATTAATATAAAACCTTTACCTCTAAAGCATTACGTAACGAAAACTTTAGCCAGCCTTCCCTACCGCCGTTGCACATGGGGAATGACTCTCTGGCCCACACGGCAAAAGAGAAAGCCGATCTCTTGGGCACTCTTTTCGCCTCCAACTCGACTTTGGTCGACCAAGGGAAGACACCGCCTACCATCCCGCGGTGTCAGAGTTCAATGCCGGAAATAGTTTTTCGCCAAAAAATTATCAGGCAGTCTCTATTTTCCTTGGACGTTCATAAGTCGAGTGGGCCGGATGGCATTTCTCCATTACTGTACGAACGTGTGCCCCTGAGTTGACTCCAGTGCTAACGCGTCTATTTCGGTACTCCTACCTTAGAGGCGTAGTCCCGGTCTCATGGAAGCGTGCCCTTGTCCATCCGATCCCTAAAAAAGGTGATAGCTCGGACCCAGCTAACTACAGACCTATCGCCATTACCTCCCTTCTCTCCAAAATAATGGAGATTATCATAAACCGACAGCTCCTAACGTACCTAGAGGATCACCAGTTGATCAATGACCGGCAGTATGGCTTTCGCCATGGTCGATCAGCTGGTGATCTTCTGTTATACCTTACGCACCGTTGGGCAGCGGTTATTGAAAGCAAGGGAGAAGGTCTGGCAGTTAGTCTGGATATGGCAAAAGCCTTTGATCGTGTATGGCACAAGGGGCTTCTTTCGAAGCTACCTTCCTATGGGCTTCCCGAGGGTTTATGCAAGTGGATCACCAGTTTTCTCACTGGGCGGAGCATACAAGTCGTTCTCGACGGTTTTTGCTCGGACCCCAAGCCCGTGAATGCTGGTGTACCCCAAGGCTGCGTGCTATCCCCAACTCTGTTCCTCCTGCATATCAATGATATGTTGGATATTTCCAACATACATTGTTATGCGGATGACAGCACTGGGGATGCAGTATATTCCGGTCGTGCAGGTCTCTCTCGGGAAAACGTCGACGGGTGCCGAAAGAAACTTGTGTCTTCAATAGAGACCTCCCTGGGGATGGTCTCTGAGTGGGGTGAATTGAACCACGTTCAGTTCAATCCCCTAAAGACACAGGTTTGCGCGTTTACCACTAAGAAAACCCCATTTGTCGTATCACCGCTCTTCGAGAGCACTCCTCTTATTGCCTCGCCAAGTATCAGAATACTGGGTCTCGACATTTCGAGCGATTGTCAGTTTCGTGGTCATCTGGAGAGCAAGGCCAAGTTGGCCTCGATGAAATTGGGAGTGATCAATAGAGCGAGGCAGTATTTCAAACCTGGCCAAAGACTTGCGCTCTATAAGGCGCAGGTCCGGCCTCACATGGAGTACTGTTCTCATCTCTGGTCCGGATCACCCCAATATCAGCTTCTACCATTTGACCGCGTACAACGGAGAGCCGTTCGGATTGTCGGGAACCCAGTGCTCTGTGAACGGCTGGACTCTTTGGCATTGCGTAGAGACGTGGCTTCTTTGTGCGTCTTCTACCGCATTTACAACGGGGAGTGTTCCGAAGAACTATTCGATCTTATGCCTACCGCCGAATTTCACTACCGCACAGCTCGCCATCGCCTCCTTTATCATCCATACCA
The DNA here is from genome assembly GCA_918358695.1 of Melinaea menophilus ssp. n. AW-2005. Classification (NCBI taxonomy): domain Eukaryota; kingdom Metazoa; phylum Arthropoda; class Insecta; order Lepidoptera; family Nymphalidae; genus Melinaea; species Melinaea menophilus. Next base: position 17,728,191 of record OU911052.1, read on the forward strand.
CCTGGACGCGTGGCGATCTTCAACTGTGCGGTTTTCAAGGACTTTTTTCCCACGTACCACTCAAATGTGGAACGAACTTCCTTCGGCGGTATTTCCAGATCGATACGACATGGGTACCTTCAAAAAAGGCATATATTCCTTTCTCCAAGGCCGGCAACGCTCTTGTGTATCCTCGGATGTTGCAAGAGTTCATGGGCGGCGGTGATCACATACCAACGGTGACCCGCAAGCTCGTTTGCCCTCCTCTAACATAAAAAAAAAAACAAAAAAAAACTTAGCGATAAAATATTAGCTAAATCAAAATAATAACACAAAATAAGCAATTATGTAGAACCACAACTACGAAAACAGTGACCCTAAATGAAAACAACATTGCGATAATCATTAATCATTGGATAATTTATTATTGAAAAGTAAAACTCAATTATAATTATATTATAGGTATAAATAGTATAGTTGATCGTGTTATACCCGCCGTGTGCCACGTGGTGCCGCTGGTCAGCTTGTTCCTCTCCAGCAGCACTGCGTTCACACCTCTCTTAGACAATTGGTACAGGGTATTACAACCAGCGATTCCACCGCCTACAAAGAATTCACCATACGTATATATATATATATATATATATATACAAATGAATTATAGTTCAAAGTTTATCCCCTTACCCCTATACAAAAAAATTTAGTCATAAAAATATAGTCAAAAAAAGGATAATAAAGGAAAATAACAACAAAAAATACATAAAACCAAAGTTGTCACTCGTAATACTCGTTCGTCATTTCTAACAGTTAATTAAAAAAATTGAAATTATTTAATTATTTTATATATTATATTTGTTGTCAAATATGTTATGATCTAGTTAGTAGTCCTCACCAATTATAACAATATCAGCGGACGTCACTACTTCATTGCTAGAGTAGGATCTCCTCAAATAATTCGCCGCTTTGGTTCTAACACACCGGTCTCTAATTACTTTATACATATTGGAATACCAAATATTATAATACTAGGTGAATGTTGTTTCTCTGTTGGATACAAGTTAAATGAAATCTTTGTTTTTACCAGAATATGTAATAAACAGATAACTGTCTTATCAGATGTCAGAGGTCACTTACATGGATAGTTTAAAAATACGTGGATGTTTGCAAATAAAACAACAGATCTATTGCTAATATTTATTTGTATATTTACAGTATTATTTGCCCAAATTATCTTAATTATAAATTAAAATGTTTAATCGCATTATTATACTACAGTATTTCTGAATATCTACAACATGACGCACCCTGAGTGTGCCTGGACACGTAAGCCTCTAGATACTTCAAGATACAAATGTAATATAGGTCTTATATATGGTTTTAAAAAAAGACAAGCCACTTCCGGTAACTTTAAAAGAATTAAGAAATAAAAATTAATGAACGTGATTGGTCCATCACCGTCGACTAATCAGAGCTCACCATTGTACGTTACAGTCGGCCATCTTGAAAACATTATACATTTCGTTCACGTTAACATTTATACAACTTTTATAAATATTTAGTTAAATTTATTTTAATAATTCATATAATATAATAATTTCAAACAGTACAATAAAAAATCACATAGTTGAAGTGTAGTATTAAAATGAAATTATCACCAATAAATGTCACTTTGGTACATTTAATAATATCTTATGTACAGTCCAATACAATGAATGATATATAATTATGAATACAATACATAAGTATTATTATATTATATTATAACTTATCATATAACTAACACATAATGTACTTATCAGTCGTATATATAAATATAAAACATTTAAGAAGCACGGGCAGTCCAATTCTTTAAATTTAATTATTCTTGATTAATAATACCTGGAATCAAAATTACATAGATATAGATATATACTGAAGTAAAATAATATTATATTTATAAATCTTCATGCGTTGGATAACAAATAAGAATCCATTAGTCGTTTTAATGATGCCAGAATTCATAGACTATTTTACACGATAGATAGTATTTATCGTTCACAATTTACAATTTATATTATAGAAAAAAGCACTCTCTGTATACTTACTCGTCAGTCGTGGTGAGAACAAAGACCATTACACCAATTTGTATTATAGAAAAAAGTACCCCTGTATACTTACTCGTCAGACACGGTGAGAACAAAAAACATCGCACCAATTGGGATTATAAAAAACACCTCCTGTATACGTACGTCAGACGTGGTGCGGACTGGCGCCGCGAGGCGGGGTGAGTCCGCGGCGGTGCTGGCGCGCAGCGTGGTCTCCAGCCGCCGCCGCTGCCGCCGCCTCAAGCTGTCCCCGGAGCGCCACCAGCTCGCGGGTGCGCTGGTATATGGGGTCCTACACACGGTGTTATATCATCATTATCGTCATCACCATCATACGGCTCGTTTATACAATTATATTCTATAGGTTTAGCCCATTTATTACGCTTCTATTATAGACGTTTCTTTACTTGCAAAAATAGTGGTATATTGTCCAAAAATTACCGACAAAAACGATCTACGATTACTGCGATCTCTCCAAACCGTGCTCTATATGTCTATGCTCAGAGTTATAGAGTAAGAAATTAGGTGTAAGCGGTTGGTTAATGAGCAATAAATTAGGTGCAAGCGGTTATAGAATAATAAAGTAGGTGTACACGGTTATAGGGTAATAAATTAGGTGCAAGCGGTTATAGAGTAATAAATTAGGTGCAAGCGGTTATAGAGTAATAAATTAGGTGCAAGCGGTTATAGAGTAATAAATTAGGTGCAAGCGGTTATAGAGTAATAAATTAGGTGCAAGCGGTTATAGAGTAATAAATTAGGTGCAAGCGATTATAGAGTAATAAATTAGGTGCAAGCGGTTATAGAGTAATAAATTAGGTGCAAGCGGTTATAGAGTAATCCATTAGGTGCAACCAGTTATAGAGTAATAAATTAGGTGCAAGCGATTATAGAGTAATAAATTAGGTGCAAGCGGTTATAGAGTAATAAATTAGGTGCAAGCGGTTATAGAGTAATAAATTAGGTGCAAGCGGTTATAGAGTAATAAATTAGGTGTAAGCGGTTATAGAGTAATAAATTAGGTGCAAGCGGTTATAGAGTAATAAATTAGGTGTAAGTGGTTATAGAGTAATAAATTAGGTGCAAGCGGTTATAGAGTAATAAATTAGGTGCAAGCGGTTATAGAGTAATAAATTAGGTGCAAGCGGTTATAGAGTAATAAATTAGGTGCAAGCGATTATAGAGTAATAAATTAGGTGCAAGCGGTTATAGAGTAATGAATTAGGTGTAAGTGGTTATAGAGTAATAAATTAGGTGCAAGCGGTTATAGAGTAATAAATTAGGTGTAAGTGGTTATAGAGTAATAAATTAGGTGTAAGCGGTTATAGAGCAATAAATTAGGTGTAAGTGGTTATAGAGTAATAAATTAGGTGCAAGCGGTTATAGAGTAATAAAGTAGATGTACGCAGTTATAGAGTAATAACTTACAGACAACTTAATGAATGACAATGTGACAAGTCACAGGATACAAAACTACTTTACTTCATTAAAACACCAATATTTGAGAATATAAATAGTTATATTCAACATATTTTAATATCTTTACTATGTTTTACAATTTCGTTTAATTTACGTACTTGTTGTCGCATTGTGGGGTTCCACCTGCAGTACAGCGCCTTCCACAGCTTGATGATCCTCAGCGAGGCCACTGGAACCAGCACCATCTGCGGCCTGCTGTGGGGTGAGGGGGGCGAGGGAGGGGTGGGACAGCCGGGACTGAAGGACGACGGACCCCAGTATAAGGGATTCAGGTATAGGTTCTGGCGGCTATTGATGTACGACCAGAGGGAAATTGTCTTGATTTTTATTTCTGAAAACAAAATAATCAATATTTAGGCTGAATATTCGACAAAACCTCATTCCGCTAAAAGATAAGATAAACCCAGTTATATATGTTAGTAACCTTCTTTGGCTCTCTCCCGCTCGGTGTTGAAGAGGAAGGTGCCGAAACGGCAGGAGTACAGGTGGTCGACCAGCGCCAGCAGCAGCCGCTCGGTGAACTCGAAGGCGGTCGGGAACTGCTGCTGCAGCTGCCACACGCAGTCCACCCACTGCACGAACACGGGGGAGCGGTCCGCGTCCGAGTGACGCTCGTCACCGTGACCGATGCGCTGTAACAAATTATAATACACCAAATGGTCCAGAGGAGGTGAAAATACCCCCTTTCGATGAATATTATGTTTTATGGTCAAATTTAATATATAAAACCAATTTTTCTGTAAGAATATTATTTACAGGTTGTAAAATACCAAAGATAATAAATATTTATATGCACTTAAATGTTATAAATACCACTTTTAGGGACGATTATACAATTTGAAATTTAGTATAATTAGTAGTAGTCCTATAATTTATATATTTAGAGTGTATATACGAAATTCTTCATTATCTGCTTCACGTATGACGTCATCAATTAATTATACTTCAATGTATACAAGTACTTACAAGTTGGAATTTGTGTCCGAAGGAGAGCCACTCCTTCTCGACCAGCACTTGGAACCCTCTCAGGGTGCGGTAGTAGGGGTCCAGCATCAGCATGGCTAGAGCCGTGAGCTGAGCGGTTCTGTCCCACCCGTCGGAGCAGTGGACTAGTACTGATGTCTTGTGGTTTTCTACCTGGAATATATCAGATCGCTTTAATATACATATTATAAATAATGATTTCTTTCATTATATGACATCATATAATTTTTTTTTAATAAAAGAGAATGATCTAAGTCATTACATAGCAGGATTTAGGATGCCATCATTATTTGTTTATCCTTGTTAAATTAGAATAACTTGCGTGTATATAATCTCTATCAGGTAGCAGAGGACACGCTTTGATAACTGTATGTTTCAATTATCAAGGCGGTAGTGAACTCATTGCCACAAATGTTTGTAATATTGTCTGTGTTGATCTATTTCTAGAATATAAGGAAATTATGTGAGGCAGTTTTATATTACAGATTTAACAAAAAACATTACAAACCAGGAAAATGACAAAGATATTGTCTCAATAAAGACATTTATTTATATATATATATATAACTTTAAAAATTTTAATATTTTTTAATTTCCTGTGAAACATCTATGAAAAGCACAGATTAAACTTAAAGAAAAAAAAATAATCTTTCAAAATTATTATTCTTTTGAGGGATAAAAATGCTGTTAATTAAATTAATCCGTAAATATTATTTTAATGTCAATTATAGTTTATATATTCCGTGATCTTCTCAAACCTAAACAAAACAAATCACAATGAGTTAGTGTTCGATTACTTCACCTAAAACTACCCATTACTCACGAGACTCAATAAACAAACACATTATTCAATCACGTTTTCATAATGATTTGGCCTCTTACTGAAACCGGGGCAATAATTTATTTTCAAGGTTGTTTTTTCTGAAAAAAAAAAACAAATATGGGGCCAAAAATATGTTCTTAACACTGAAAGTACAGTACCTACTTCTTGAATTATCATCAACTAATCTGTAGTTCGATTATTAATTTCGGCTGTTAAGTAATAAACTACCAATATACCGGTAGTTATAGTAACCATTTGTACTCGAGAGATGACTAGAGAGAGATGACTTGATTTTTACAAAAAACTTCGATGCTAATTGTTACTATTTTATTATTTGGTGACATTTGTTTATATTAGATCCTGTTTGGAAATCATCCGCCTAAACGGAGAGTTTGTTATATTCCTATATACTGTGTGATCATTTAATGAATATTTATAATATTCTCACGAACATTGTAAACGCTGATTAGACGCGGGTGCATTGCGTCATATCAATATATAACTAGTGGCGCTAACAGACCCTCAATTTCGAATCGCTGCGCTCGCGAAATCTCGGGTGCCGTTTGCATACTGAGCGAAGCGAGTCCAGTGTAATGACTCATCGTTTCCCATTGACTTCAACTGGATATCAGTTTTTTGACATGACATTTAAAATTTTTTTTTTTTTTTACATCTTTCATAAAATTTTTTAAACCATTGCCTAATGTGTGTCTTTTTGATTGCATAATTTCATAATTTTCAAGAAGTTTTCGAGCCAATTCGTGACAAAGAATGTGAAAAAGTCTCCAATAGAACGCTCCGCTCGCTTCACTCAATAAAATATCTGAAACCTTTGCCTTACAATTTACGTTACATGTTTTTCTGTATTCCTTTAATTATAATTTCATTTTATTGTACAACACGTATGTTAATTAAGTTTTAACTTAATAAATTTGTATTTTTATATAATACAACTAAACTGACAAGACGTTCCAGTAACCATTATATTTCTTTAAAAATATAGTAAAAATGTAATCATCTCTCACCTTGTCAACAATCCTCACGGCGCCGGCCAGGATGCACTTAATATGCTTCAACCAGCAGCTAGCCTCTATACCGCTGAACCACCTGCGGATATATCAATAATGAACAATATTTAATTAATAAAGTAATTATATTAATAATTACCTGGATTGATCGATCTGTGGAAAGCACAGCTCCTTCAGCTTCCTCAGGCTCTCCCTCATGACGTGTATGTTGTGGATGTCGAGGAACACCAGTTCGGCGTTCTGATACGCGTCCTCGGACTCGTATCTGACATTAGGGATTTTAAATAAATGTGTCATGAAAAAATCGTTAACCGGGACTCGAACCCGCGAACACTTGGATGCCATCACATCGTTAAATCATTGAGCTACCGCGTCTGTTTCCATAGTTATTTAAAATTTAACAAAATTTTACTTATATTAAAATGTTTATAAACAATTATTAAAAGTTAGGGTGTTATTCAGTTTAAGCAAAACAATATTTGATATATTAGTAGATACTAGTCCTTGCCCGCGAATTCGTTCGATTGGAACGCTTACAGTATGGTAATGCAGTATAAGATATTCGAATCATACATTATAAGTACTCATACTGACCCTCCGCCCTTGGCCTTGTTGGCGATGGCGTTGGCGCTGGGCCTGGCGTCCATGATGAACAGCTTGTGCGCCTGCGCGTTGGCGTCCATGATCAGCTGGATGTAGCGCTCGTCCTCCCGGCTGCGCTTGCCGCTCACCTTACACATTCATTAACACATCTTATCTCTATGTATGGTTTCAAGTAAAGCAATCTGTTCTTTGGTCAGAGACACCGTTCAGTTTTATGGGATGCCTTAATAGTAACGACCAAAATCGCCTCTCAAAGTGTAAATAGAATGTTGATTTCAGCAATTAATCTTGTTACTCTTTATTACTTAATGCTAATAACAGGAATTGAAAATTATATCTCATTAACGGTAATTTATGATTTATAATGATTATACATTAATAATGTATATACAAGACATGTTAAAGTATTTCACTCTAGGACTAGCATAGAAGTAAAGAATTTAATTATACACTCACCCCGACCAAAGGCTGGCTACACCTGGTGATGGTGGCCTGCGAGCTGGGGTGGATCCAGGCGAGAACGGGTATCCGACCCCTGGACCTGAACGCAGCCACAGACCTCAACAGGTCATCGTTGGCGGCGGCCGGCACAGCCCACACTGAGGGGTAGCTGTCGCACACCTCATACTTGTCATTCATCCGTGTTATACGCCACATGTCGTTGTTTACACCCTGCAATGATAACCAACATCACTATATATACATAAGTTATACAACACCCATTTCAGATAAGTTATCATTAAAAGTATTAAAATTAGTAATAACAAACAAAGTATGCCTGTGTGGATCACACAAATTGAACCAACTGGGAATCAAATCCAAATTCAGCAGTTCAGTGCACTAACTACCAAGCCATTAGGATTTTTCAATTATTTATTGATACTTGATAACTAATCCAGCTCAATAACTAAGATTTAAATCTTGGCGTTATTTCCATGATATGTATTTTTTTATCTACTTAATTAGTGTTTGGACATTGTAATTATATAGCTATGATTATTATTGACTTACCATTCTTCTTAATTCGGCGACAGGTTCATATACATTCCATCCGTCTTCCGGAAAACTTTCCGAATAACTAAATGCAAACATGGGCAGTCTGTGAGACAGTGGAAATGCTAATTGCTGCAGTTTCTCAAATATACCACGACGGGAATGATTCTCTTGTTTATGAGCGAATCTCAAATTACGCATATCCTGAAGTAAAGCAAATACTTAAAATACATTCTCTATATGTACAGATAAAATAATAATCACAAATAAAATATTGATTTGATAACTTAAGTTAATAGACAAAGATGGCACTTATTTTCTTAAAATTCACATTAATATAATAAAGATCAACTAATTTGCTGTTAAATGCAATGCTTTCCAATTGATTGATGCTCTAATAGACATTCCTAACTGCTGTTAAATTATTTTTAATTTAAACATCCTTCAGAAAATCAGTTGTTACGAAATAAATACATAGAAATATTCTATTTTCTCTTACCTTGCAGAAGACTTCAATTCCATAAGAATTTTCACCCTTTGATGACGCTCCACCAACTTTTTCTATTCGGGAGACCTAAGAAAACAATAATTAAAACTACCATGAAATGTTTTTTCTTTTTTTATATTCAATGCTCAATTAAACTATCTCAGTAGTCTCTAGTATCCTACTTGATGATTCCAAAATGTTAAACTGAACCAATAAGTTGGTGTATTTGCCTCTATGTTTAAAATAATTTATTTATACAATTTTATTTACATTCATTATAACTTAATTTATTGGCTTTTAACTTTGACTGTCATATATATTTATATTAATATTATGTTGCTTCGAGTACAAGAAAAACTTGAAAATTATTGTACCGATTTAACAACAATTTTGACACAATATACACCCCATTTCAGAGATGGTTGTTATCTATTTATTTTACTTTATTTTATCTAGGTGTTCAGAGGAAGAGTTTAAAAATTTAATGTTTTTGCAATGCGGGACAACTATTTTGAAATTCAAAATTTCAAAAGTTGTCCCTCATTGCAAATTGTTTTATACTCTTTCATTGATTATGTACTCTTTCATTGATTATGTCTTGTTTTTTTTTTTTAAACAGACGCAATACTAGCTAACAACTATTTCCACAACAGTTAGTTAATAAAAATATACTCACAACTCCCAGAGGCACGCTCAGTGTTGTTTGTAGAGATGTAGCTTCAGTTGGACGAAAGTGCAGCTGATAATTTGTCACTTTCAGAACTCCACGAGATGGCCCACTGTATGGACATAGGTATGTCACATCCCTTGCAACTCCCATTACCTTTTCCCCATCTAATAACTGAATGTCTCCAAGTACATGACTCTACAAAAATAAAAGAGAAGCACTTAGCTATCAAAATATACGGAATACACTTTTTTATTTTAATTTATACAAGCCTTAGAAAATTCAATTTGCTCCTTATGATTCATAATTTGAGATATAAATAAACAAACATGAATATTTTTGTTTTTATTCATATTAGATATAATAGAAATGGGCAGAGGCTTAAAATCTCTTCCTTGCTCCCTTGCACTAGACTAACACTAAAACATAAGTTTAAGGAAGCGGCTGCGGAACAGTTATAATACTCAATAAGCATAAATTAATCACTTTAGGAAACTTACGGAATCCTGTCCGTGTTTGGAATTCAATGAACTCGACTTAGAATCGGAATCCAATGAATCGGAACTCGCGTTTTTGGACAGTGGAAAATCAGAATTTAACAACTCTGAACTGTTATGTTTGTCCATTGTGTTCCTTTAAAAGCTAACTTTAAAATATATTGCAAAACATTAAATTTAAATAAGTACGATTATAATACGAAAATAAATATCGTTAAGTGAAGGTGGATACTAGAAATAGTAGAATACAGATGACATTTGACAGGTTTATTACAATATTTTCTAACATTGAAGTATTGACAATTTAACATGACAGAACATAAACAACATTGCTAGTTGTCATTATGATGTCCCTAATAATGTTATTTTCTATTTTTTTTTTCTAATAACATCTTAGCATTATAATTATACTTCTACTAGAAGATAAACAGCCATAAAATTAATATTTCTAGGATTTATTGTTTGTATAATGAGAATTCGATACCAATAAACCAATACTGTTGCTGCTATAGAAACATTAATAATTTGATCAATATCACAAAAAATATTAATACTTTACCAAATTACAATAAGTTTATTCCTGTATCGAAAAAAAAAATGAAATTTCCTATTGGTGTAAGTAAAAATACATTAGAAACCTATAAAGGTAATGACATTCTAGAGAAAAATAGAATAATAAAATCTGAAATCTTTGACTGGGATACAAAACATCCAAAAAGCCTCGTTGAAATATGTATTCAACAGTTAAGTTGTAATTGGATGGGTGAGTCGAAAACTAGGGTGTAATTGTGTGTTGTATTGAATTAAGCCTGACCAAAAAATAATTTTAAATTTAATATTTTGAAGGTACACCTAAATTAGAAGAACTTGTTGCTAAGGACCGTGAATTATTTTTGCAAATTTTAAAAACAGATATTCCTCTACAAATTTTGGTTGATAACATTAAAAGTGATATATTTTGGAAAAGATGTTACTACTCTAAATGGTTAGATTGCCCTGAAGAAATAAACGAGAAGCCCTGGATAAACATCTTTATGGAGCGATATTACGCAGACATATTAGAAAATTTGAATCCGCGACAATATGACCCTGAAAAGGTTGATCTGATTATTGTTTTTATTATTAAATTATTAATTTCTTAACTAATAGTTTTAAAAAATGTTATAGGTGAGAAATTTGGTGAAACTGTGTGGTCCGTTCATAAAATCTCTATCTATAAGAAGTTTAGTTCCTGCAGACATCCCTGATCAACGAAACACCTCCCCAGAGATGGCTGGTTTAATATCGGGCCAAAGGCAAGATTTGAGCAAACAGCATTCTAAAAAAAATGAAATTGTATCTCGAGGTACGCAATAATAGGTTGTTAAACTTTTTAAGTTTTTTGTATTTTGAGTTCGGTTGAATAAAAATAGGCTTTTTCTTTTTCCAGATCACATATCACTTCACGCTGCATTAGGTAGCCTGACTAATTTATCAGAATTACATATAACTTTTCAACAACGATTTGTTGGAGTTGAATATCGAAAGGACCAGTTTCAGTTTACTATTAGCGACGCAAAAAATTTAGCACGTGGCTTAGAAAAGTGTAGCCAATTAAGAGTTTTAAGGTTTTAATTTGAAATTAAATGGGACAATTATTAATATAAATATTTATATCATTTTTGGTCTAAAAAGATTTTGATTTTAATTGTAGAATAACAAGAAGTGACATGAATTGTCAGAGATTGAAATATATACTTCGAGGGCTTTTAGATAATCAAAATATTGATACTTTAGATTTCAGTCACTGCAAAATAGGTGACGACGGTGCTTCATCTATAGCAAAATTTATATCGAAAAAAGAAAAAATTCGAACTCTTATTCTTGCTGACAATATTTTTGGTAATTTAATTATTTCGTAATAAAATTTTAAAAGAAAAGGAAAAATCTTTTAATGTAAATTATGTTGTCAGGGCCAAGTGGAATTGAAAACATTACAAATATTTTAAACCATACTAGCTGTGGCTTGAGAACACTAGATTTAAGACTAAATAACAAACTTGGATCCGAAGGAATAGCACACGTAGCAGTTGCAATGGCTAGAGGCTGCAACCTCACCTCGTATGTAGCAGACTTTTTTATTTATGTATTTTATTAGCAGTATATAAGTCGATAAAGAAATATAAAAATGAAACAATGCTAATTTATAATTTCTATCTTATATCCCTTTTTAGACTAAACATTTCAGGTTGTGGTATTAAACCTCAACCATTGAAAAAACCACCGGCTGGGGTGTGGTCAGCTATAAACGCGGAAAATCCTCCTACATGTGGTGATCTATTGGCCAGAGCAATAGGCTTAGTTAAAACTCCCCTCCGATCCTTAGACCTAAGTGTAAATGACATCGGATCGGTTTGTATAGATTTTCAGGGTAATATTAAAGAGTTTTACCCTTTTGATAACACATGCTAGCTTATGCAATATAATTTTTCATTCTAGCCCAGTGACATCACTTTATCCAATGCAATTTGTCTGAGTTATTTAGTAGATATAAATTTAAAGAGATCTGGAATGGGATCTATGGCTATGGCGATTGCAGAGTCCGCAGCAGCTGCCCAAAGGTTAAGACGAGAAGCAGAAAAAGGAATACGATTTAGAAGAAGCGCAGGGCGTCTTGTTCAGGCTCGGAGAGTTGTCAAAGGAATGAATATAGGTAGCACTTTTATTTTTACTATTTTAAGTTTTACCCTAAAGTAATATTTTTTTTATTTATAACAGAAAGTTTGTCAATAGATGCTGATCCATTATTACTGGCACAGCAGCTGTCTGCAAGGCCTTCTATTGTGTCAGTTGCTTCAGAAGAGGGATTCTATAATATTCAAACACAACCGCTTTCAGTAGACTTTGGTTTTGTCCCAATGCAAAGAGTAAGTAACTTATACGATGTAACATCATTATTTAGACTTTTACATTAATAAGTATTGTGTTTTTAACCGAAAGAAGCAATTTCTTAATTTTTAGCTTTTGTTGTATGATGTTAAATGATTTCCTTTATTTAGAGCCCACAACCATCGTCGCGCAATTCATCTATTACTGGACCGTCAACATCACGAAGGTCTAGTCATCACATTATTTTAGAACCAGTTCAGGTCAGATTTATAAACTTTTATAAAAAAAAACTATACATTTTGTTTTGGTTTGTATATTTCATACACCATTTTATTGATTCGTGAAATTACTTTTTAAAGGAAGTTCTGCGGGCTTCGTTGGTACGACGCAGATCGGATGGCTCTCTTTTGCAACCAAGACCAGAAAATGCTGAACGTCATATTAAAATATTAGTATCGAATGACAGTTCTGATGATATACAATTTTAATTCAAATTAAGATGATATTTTTATGTAATAAATTTTTCTGAATATAAGTTTTTTTTATTAGTAAAAAAGTGGGGAAAAAATGGGGACACGGCAACATTTTTATATTTGAATTTTCAAACATCTATATTATGGGTATTACAACAACAATTGTAATTATAATTATAATAAAATGTATTCTAATGTATATATTAAAAATAAATGGAAGTTATATGCTAGATTATTATATTAAATCACACCAATCAAGTTAAAACCTTAATTACTTAAACGTTATAATTATGTTAATTATATAACTCATGCAATACTTAATAATTACAACTAATTAATTTAATATAATTATTTTAAGAAGTAATAAACCCTAACGAGGCAAATTACGTGTGTATCAGTCTTTACTTTTGCAAATTAAACGCCACATGTCTTGCTGTCACTTGATCAGACTGGACTGTCAGTGACAGTCAGTTGTTTCGGAGTTGTTTCGTCTCTGTAGTCTGTAATCTGTGGTATGGTCAGTCAGCCATGTTTAGTGTTTGAAATGGTGGTGCCAGTATAACTTTGGTGATAAAATAAATATTAGTGGAAATATTATTGTTATTATATTGTTAAAAACAGTGCCTGTGAGTTTTCAATGTATTTTGTGGAAAGTGAGTGATATACTGCTTTAAAAATGAATTGGGGTATCGAGCTTTGGGTAAGTCTGGCTACATTCTACAACCCAAGAATTGAATTAGTCAGTTTGCAAGTTTTGTAATTTTCAATAATAATTGCTTCAAGTTCCTTACTATAAACGTCAGAAGAACAGTTTCTAAAGGAGGTGTTATTTTCCGTTTCATATATTTTTGCATTCCAACTTTGTAGAAAGTACTATTTGCTTTACAGTTTACGACTACATAGTTATACGTAATGTTTTATATGTTGTATTTCTCAAAGAGCACTCAGTAATCACCAAAGATAGTTCCTCTCAAATGCCATAATTAGTCCATTAGTTTATTTTGAAGATAATTTAGCAATTATCATCTTATTAATTAATTGATTGTTTAATATACAAATCTGCATTTAATATTAAACACTTATAATCATTAATAGATCTTAAAAATATGCTGATATATTTAACATTATATATATTAATAATACAAAAAGTTAACAAATGTAAACTTGCTTAGTTACAAGACGGTAATCATGTTATTAATATTAAAGTGCATTCTGGTCAGTATGTTTGAAATTGAGCCACTTATTTGGACACAAAGTAATTTGATTTGGACACAAAGTAATACCTATATATATATATATTACACAATATATATATATATAGGTATTACTTTGTGTCCAAATCAAACTGCATTGTTTGATCAAGATATTACATGATTATATATATTTTTAATATTAATTCTATTCTACGGCCCATTAATCGAATTGAGTTCTATTATTTATTTTAGGAGAGTATTAAAATGAAATAATATTGATTGTGTTTTTAGTTAAGATTTTCTTTGCCTCGTAATTATATTTCTATAATATAAGTATACAAAGCGAACTTAATAATTATTTATTTCCCCTACTATTGTAACAAATCTTGAGATTTATAAATTATCATTACTATCATTATTATTTTAATCACAAAATGAATGTTATGTATTCTACTATTGAGGATGCGCAATAAAGTATTAAATAAATAAATAAAATAAAAAACTTAACACAATTCAGTAGTAATATAACCCTGATATGGTAGCTGACTGTTTGTATGACAGTATGTATATTATACATTAGCTGTATTGTTTTAATGTGAATATTATATAGGTTAAACCATGACGGCAAACGCATTGACCATTTTTGATATTTCTTGCATTAAACCACAATATTCTTTAGAACTTGTTTTTCCTCTAAAGTTTTTGTGGAACAAATTCATATTATTATTAATGTTTTTTTTGTTGAGTCACTTATTTATCATAGCAGTATTTAATTAAATCTTAAATTATTTACAAATTCATTTTTGGCTATTATAACTAAAATGTTAATTTTTATTTTTACATATTATTTGTTAAAATATGCAGTATTGATTTAATAAGTGATCGAAGCGGCGATTTCTCCAAACTACGCATTTTTATATTCCTGAATTGAATTAATTGCAATTACAACATATTTATTTTGCATGAAAAAGTTTTAAAAGCGTGCTCATTTCCAAACATAGACGGACACTAGTAATTTATCTGGAATTTTATTTACATTGGCCCAATTAAAAGCACGAGTTTTAAAATTTGACTACACCGGGTCAACGAACTCAAAAACAGATGTGGTGTTTATATAAAACATAATAGAATTTGTAATGTTTCGTTCACACTATCTGGAGTGTGAGTGGTCACTTGGCAAGATGCAAGGCCGATTGCTGCGGCCGGTCCGCATTCCTCACTCTACTTACTAGAACGGTTGTGAAATGAGCCTATCTGTTACCTATGTGCCGTTAAATACAAACGACGTATCGTTATACACTACGCAAAGTATATCGGCGAATATTATTTTACTGCATGCCCCAGTGCCCCCTTCGTCGGATAGATTGACAAATCCAACCGTGACGTAATGAGACACTGGTCCATTTGTTAATATAAGCGCTATTATTCTCACAAGACTGTTGACCCAACTTTAAGGACACGTAAAATGTGATAACATTGCAGAGTACGTTTCAGTTTAAAGCGTTCTGCCAACAACTAAACATGAGGCAGGTGTCGTACAATTAAATTATATCGCTCCGTCCGTGAACTAGATCGTTTAGCGTTTTGTATCTGCGACCTAAAAACTTGTCTCAGTGTAAAGAATCTATTATAGTAATGACAATGTTTCAGATATCTTTTCTTGGATCAATAGCAGTAATATGATGTATATATTGATAATAATAATGATTTTTTGACGCTTAAAATGATTATTATCAGCTTGTTTTGTTGAGTCCTACAGATAACAGAACATCTGTTGTTTATCGACAATTGTTTATATTTACGTAAATTATTTATACTCAAACTCTAATAACACTAACTCCTATAATACGGTTACCTCCTTTTGATATATTTATTAGTTTAAAAAAGATACTGTTAAAATTTAAAAAATATAGTTAATTGCACTGACATCGCACGGATGAATCTTAGGACCTTTAGTCATGCGTTAACTATGACTTTCTCGGATATCATTTGGACATCTTTAAGACCTACAATTCCTTACTACTCATAAGATTAAGCCATGTAAATCGACCGTAAGTCTTGTTTATAACGGCTTATTCAACTACCTTATTAACTCCTTATGTATATATATATATATATAGTGAGAACTTTGTATAAGAATGAAGCGCGGTTTATAAGAAGTAAACTATCAATCAGACGGCCACTTATGGCGAATTTTTATATATTATTATTAGTACTACAATAATAAATTGTTTTAAAAAATGAGTAGTCATCTAACAGTATTATTATTATTATTGTTAATTAGTTACAACTTAATAACGTTTTTTAGAAAACTTTCTCACAGTAAGAGTACGCGTCGATGATTATGCGAAAATGTATAAAAAATACTATTAAGTGTTCGATTTGAAGAGTCATTTCTAGTTTGTATTATTGTGTCTTATTGTATAGTCATAACTACCTACCTACATTTGAAGATTCAATACGTTTTAAAAGTAGTCAATTCCTTTGTTAATATATTTTTTTGAGTTTCATTATAATATATTAAATTTTTATTGACATGTCTAATACTAGCGAAAGTCTTGATTACACGATCCTTTATTCTTCCCAATGTGTACTAGATATCCAGTTGTATTAGGAGTGATACCACACGCGTTTATGAATTGTCACAAAAAAAATATAAAGTAGGTATGTTAAGTTAGAATTTTATAATCGCCGGCCATGTGTGTCCGTGAGTCGTAATTCGGCCCACGTCGAGAAATAGTTTAAGCTCATTAAAAATTGTTCAGCCTTTTTGGGATACGGATTATCGAAAACAATGAGATCATCGCTTGAAATGATATATTACAAAAAAATAAATACTTTACCATGTTATGATATGTGAAATACTATACAAGTTCCATGAAAACGACACAGTATCCCCGACCACATCGTAGGACTATCGATTACTTGATTTACGAAGTATTTCCTAACTACATTCTTTGTGATATATCCCTTTGTTTATAAGATAAAGTATTGATTTTTTCTAGTAACAAAAAAAATATGCAAGAAATGTCGAATGGGTGCAGCTGAGTGCCCATTTAATTAGGTTTGTTATTGACTGAGATTGGATTACCTTAGGCGTGACTTCTGCTACTACCACAGCGACAAATTACAATCTCCGCACCCACCCTTAAAGCTGAGTTATTCAGGTTATAAACTGAGATAGTGTATTTTTCTTGAATGTAGGTTATACTAACAATAAACCGCCTCTCCGCTTCTTTTAATATACAGAAGATTATTTTATAATACACATACATAAAGTAACATCCTCTGAAATATTCTTTCTTATAGCCTGGCATGTATCCAGCACGAGCTGGCATTATTTGCAACACAGGCGAGCTTCACATTCGGCGAGCGGCAGGTCCATTCGCGGACTCCATCGCTAAACCGGTTTGACCAGAACAGTGAACACACAGAGCACTACAAAATAAGATGGCGTCGGATACGTTACAAAATAAGCAATTTTGACACGTGATCTCATTGTTATAAGGTTGCAAATAATATTTTATAACTCTCGAAACATTAATAAGGCGTACGTTTGAGTTATTTTCGAGTATCCCTAAACGGGCGTTTAATGGCTCGCTAGCTCGCTCGCTCGCAGTCCGCCACCGTCCTACGTATCTTGCTTCGTTTTCATTATCCGTGTTTGTGAAACAATATTCCATAATAACATGACTAATTAGTACGTCATTAATATTATGTTATTATAGTGAAATCCTATTGTAGCAGTCGCGTCAATTCGACTCGTATTTTGATAGTTGTTGGGTTGTAATAATTTTAAAATTTATCTAGGTGGCGTTGATAAACTGAATTAGTTAATAGCCTCGTAGGAAGTAAACGGTTGTATGTTACAGTTTATAGATATAATATGCTGGATACAAACTTGTATGAAGTATAATTTATTTATATATATTATATATTATAGACGTTAAATTTGAATTAAGACATGTTGTTGTTAACGAGTAATATCTATCTCCATTCCTCATATTACAAATCCTAAATTTGTGATGATTTGAACTTTACCAAAGCACACGTAACCTCACGAATATAAACACCAGTTCTTTTAGTAATGAAAAGCAAAGTTAAAAAGGCTACACGAGTACTTATAGTACGGTCTGTGGATTTACCGGTAAGGGCCAGTGGACCTGCAATGTTTATTTTACATATATATCCTGTAGATTATTTATAAATATTCTTATCTGGTTTCATTTTTTGCACAGAGAAAGATAACTTTACAAGCTTGTAAATTAAATAATTTATATTGCTTGATAATAATTCTTTTTTTACATTATCTTGTGGATATAAAAATTGTTTTCATTTTGTGTGTGTGTGTGTGTGTGTGTGTGTGTGCGTGCGTGCGTATACGTGTGGGTGTGGTGTAGTGTAACTTAGTCCCACTTACAACATTGCAATATGGAACCGATGTTATAATTGCTAACTTTTCTTAGCGGTTCAAAACAGGAAGTCTTAAATGACAGCCCACGAGATAGGTTAATTATATAATTTATCGGCATACTCGTGCTACCTGGGCTTATGTTACTATGTGTCTTGACTCCATTTACAACTAGAAACCGTTTCCGCCGTAGATGTAAATACTTTTCAAGTGTTAATAATTAATTTCCCACTCGTTACTGTAGAATTCTGTAGTCGTATAGGCACAGTGATTTAATATTCGTATCTGGGTCAAGTATAAAAAGCTTCGGTACTGAAGTAACGTTAAAAAGTTTGACTCCAACTTCGTAAATCTGTCGGTGAGTTTGTAAACGTTCGTTGGCTTTATCCGTTTTACACTTAACATATAGCTAACATTAAATTGGTTTAGTTTATATTTAAATGCGGTTATTGTGTATGTTTCATGTTACTATTAGTTTGAGTTGTTTATGTGTATAGTGTGTGTGTGTGCGTGTGTGTGTGTGTGTTACTTCCACTCGGCACGTGTCCGTCTGAAGGCGGAAGTTAAATATACGTTGAAATTTTTATTATAAATTTGGAATGAGTTGGTCTGTTTGTTTACGTTTTTAGGTAATACGTTCAAGTTCGAGGTCGTTCACACTAATTAAATAGGAACTGTACACACTGTGGTACGCAGCTTATAACTAAGGTCGTTATACATTATAAGATATTACAACAATAAACCATACAAGTGTTAAACTAATTAACCTCACCCAAAAACGGATTCGGTCTAGGTAAGTCAAACTAATATTAAATTAGCGGAATCGTTGCAAATATCGTCAGTTAGTACTAATTTTTTCCGTATTTTGATATAATTGCAAAAAAATAAAAATTAACATTTGCGTAACGTACTAATTATTGTATAATTGGGTGTCCTTGATCAGTTTTACACTAGCAATGGTATAGATACATATTACAATTAAATTGTGAATGGAAAAATACAGTAAGATTTATTATTACTATTAATGCATGCAAGGAGCAGATTGAATTGTGAAGGTCACTTCCAGTTTCAATAATACCAAATGTCATTTTGGTTTTCCTGTTTGTATTGTACTGTTAATTACATTTAATTTAACATGTCCTAATCTCTATCTCTCTCTATCTCGTCTCTATTTCGTGAGAATATTCGTTTTACAAATGATATGATGATAACGTGTTATCATTGTGAGATAGACGATTATAATATTATCTCCGTTATCTATAACCTTTTTATACAAAATTAGATTTAATAATCCCTCTGCCTAACCTAGGTAACACACACTTAAGATTATATATGTATATATTTTCAAGTATATGATTATATACGAATATGTATTGTCTAAGGAAATCTAAATTCTATTATGGTAAATATTTTTATATAATATATATGGTCATTAAAGTAAGTGGTTAATAATGTTAATGTGTTGTGTTAGTGTGTGTGTGTGTATGTGTGTGTGTGTGATGTGTCCAATCAAATTTATACATATTATTAAGCTTTATCTGACACTTTAGAAACGTCTGTAATTGCGTACGTCAATATATCCGAAGTTTTGATATTTGATCGCTGAATACTCTCTAACCTCCGACCTTCCCGTCTTTGACCGTTTCGACGGTTCGACTCGCTTTGAAGTATATAATTATAGTACATTTTAAAGTATTTAACCGACTAACAGTCGAGTATATCACGAATGTTTTCAACTGATTTAAACTTTGTAGTGTTGTCGGTTGAATTGTTGACTTTATCTTTCTAGGTCGTTATACTCGTTTAGAGAAACAAACGAGAAGTATCTCGTTTTTGTGATAATGTTTTATTTTTTTATTACTAAATATTATATATTAATATGACGTGTAAATCTGTTTTTTTTTGTATTTACTTTTATTGTAGTATATGAATACAAATGTACGGTCAGCGAAATAATGTTTTGAATTATACAAATTTAGGTTTGAGGTTAGTCAGTCGCTTTCAATTATTGCTGTTAGAAGCGAAAGTGTCACCTTGAGTTGTCTGCTGACTAGACCGGGCCCTCACACAAGTGAGTGATGGCACCGCTCACATCACTGCGCCTTGGCTACCCCGCTTTCGTTGACTCCATTAAGTCATTTTCATGTATCTGACCTTGATACTAAGCCAGATTACCCACTTGCTCGACACGCGTGGACTGTCTAAATTTTATATCGCATTACCGACAACGCTTATTACTTATATATCTTGACTAAAACGAGGTGTAGTCTTCTTATTATTTAACCTTTCGAAGGTTGTAGTTACGTAGTCATTCGACGAGAATTTGCACGCGAAAGATGTTGCACATTATATATATATATATATATATATATATATAGTTCCCAACAGCCGTTTCTTGAAACACCGAGTCAAGTTTTAAGTTTGAAACGATACCCTTTAATATTTGTGTGTATGTAACTTTGATGTTTAATATGAGCGTAATATTTTTTCTGCTCGCAGTGATTGCATCCGCCATTTTTGGCACTTCACTCCCCCTAAAACAACGCGCTCAAATAAAAATGAGAACTTTTCCCCTCGTCCGGGTTTACTTTACTGCCATTGTATGCGTCACCTGTTAAATACACAAGTGCATGATGTGGTGCTTCGTTTTGTGATTCAGAGGATGAATGGTTTACACACACACACACACACACACACACACACACACACACAGATACCGTGTGCTTAAATATTTTTTAAAATATCATTATAATTAGTTGATTATATTATAAATAGCGACATGTATGTTAAACGTGAGTTCAAATGGTATAACAATGGCCGCGCGTCACTCGCTCATAGCCGCACGTATTGATTGATTCGTGACTGAATACATAATTGTATCCAAAATTAGCCAACACCCAAACGATTTATTGATGTAATATTTATTAATATTAATATATTAAATTTAATACGTTAGTTTCGTAATAAGACAATAAAAGATGAAAGCTTTTTAACATATTTTTCAATAGTCTCTCGGTCCGGCGATCTTTTTATCTCTGTCTGTGTATATTTAATGTAAAATGATTCCGCAGCGGATAAAATACGACTGTCTGTAAATAAACTTTCGGTTTTGTTTTGTTTTTTTTTTTTTTCTATATATATATATGTATAAAACGGGATTGTTTACGCGCGTATCTGTCGGTGGCCGGAGTTCGGGCAGCTGTACGTACGCATTTAGTCTCAGGTACGAGTCCGGTTGGGTTAATGCACTCTCGAACATCGATTTCATCGATCTTTTCCGTTTTCTCTTAAATCTTATACACACAGCGGCCTCTTTATTTGAGTTGAGCACCTGATCGTGAGGAGTGCGCGTTTTTATTAATACTGAAAGATATTAATAATTTTTGATGTGATGTATGTTATGTTTTATTTCTTTTTTTATTGGTCGTCTGTGTTCTGGATTCGACTCCTTAAAATTCCACACGTTTCTTCTCGTTGGTTCATAATAGTTTGAGTGCCTCCACATACCGAAATAGCGAAGTGGATTTTCGGTACGGCACACCGCTTACGTCATCTAGTGATTAACCTATAACTGTTTTATTCGTCTCTATAATTGAATGTGTATAACGCTAAAGTATTTAGAATTATTCATTAAAAAAAATAATAAAAATGTATGTATGTATGATAGTATGAAAAGATATAAATAAGTAATTTTTGCCCTAAATTAAATTTAATTAGTGTCTTCGATGTAAAAGTATCATAATCATTCGATACGAACAATGGGTGTTAAGTGAGTGTTGAGTGTTGTCAGCTCCACACCTGCTGCGGTCGACCCGCTGACCGGTTCCGCTGCACCATCCACTCATCTGTGAAATTACGTGCATCTGCTCTTTGTTTCTATCGTCCTATCTCGGAAACATTTTAAATATACTTTCTACACTTCTATATGTAAAGATATATCTTTTTATATGTATGTTAATACCTCAAATGAAATTTTTAATGAATAATAATTAATTTATTAAAATGTCTATATTAATTAGTCATACGACCAAAGTCAAATACCGAGACGAGAATATGCATTTTCGATGCACGTTTAATATCCGTACAATTTTATAAAATAACTAATTTCAATAAAACAGTATGAGTCATAACAGCGGAGGTCGCGTCGTGAGAGCGAAGGGTAAATGTAACGTTCTGTTAGAGTCGTGGAGTGCAGAACAGTGGGCTCTTTTAACCGGCGAGGCGCCCGTCTGCCGCCTCCACCGGCGAACTCCACTGCCGAACGGACACCAACCTATTTATATTAGCCATACGAACCAATCGGAAAAATAGGGTTATTGTGTTCCATCTTTCTCGATGGCTCGTATATTTTTCTCATCTGTAGCAAAGTATTTATCGATAATTCTCTTGGTGTTTTACCACTCTACCACAACGATCATAGCAGACGATATCGCCATTGCGTAACCTCGTATATAATTGTTAATTCCTATACACACACATAACTCTTTGGAACTTTCAAAATGATCGCTGTTACGAATAATCGCCGGCTGTTTTATTCAAAACGTGTTACCTTGAGATCGTGATTGAATTGTGTTCGTGATTAGAATTTGTTACCGCGGCAGGTACTCTGGTACATCGCCGTACAACGCCGCTACTGTTCCGACGACTGACGCGTTTTCTTCGTGTCCCAAAAAAAACGGTTTCGTTTTCTACAAACCGTTTGAAGTAAACTATTTAGACTAATTGCATCAAAAGGAGAAAATTTGAACGTCAATTAAACGAGAGACGCGATAACGCACACGTCTCGTACCAGATGACTTACGGATACCTGCGGCGAGCCGTAAACTACAATGATTTAAATTAATTAGTAAAGCAATTACGATGTGATATTCTCGAAATCGTTTTATGCGTTTACTTTCCAACTGCGCGCTTACATTTTTCCACGAGAAAGCGGAAACGCGCACGTCTCAACAATGGCTCGAGGCTCGCGCTGAGCCACATTCTGCGCTGTACGCTGCTATTGTATATTATTCTTAGAATCACCGATAACCGCCATCGCGAGGGGTAGACTTCTGCTAATTCTCCATTATTACAACTTTGCAGAATTACAGCCCACTAAGAAGTGCGGGTTATTTTACGAGTGCTAAGAATACTCAATTCGCTATCAAATCACCTTTTCCCCGCGACAAGGTCGCGAGGGGAGATCGGGGCTGCGGATCCAATTACGGACCCCCTCTTAACGCAGGTTGTTGTGACTTGTGTTCTACTGACACTTAAATATAACTGCCCGGTGACTATCGATGTATTAAATGTTTCAATTTAATAAAATGGTTGTATTGTTTGCAATTTCTACATGGCGTCTCGCTCATGAACAGAACTGATGACAGGATACGAGCCCTTTGTAACTACAATGGGCAGTGGAATGACAAAAAAGTTTTTTATATACTATCCAGGTTCAACACAATACGCCCGCGCCTTGCATTTCTTCCCACGTACCCGGTATTAAAAGGGATACAACGGGGTACCTGTTATTATGAACGAACCAAGTGGAATACGATAAAATATCGAAATACCAACAACTACTCCAATATATATATATATATATATCAATTTTCTCGTAATGAAATTACAATTTTCATATAGATGTCGTGCAGCAAGTTGCATGGCGAAAGAAAACTTCCAAGACATGAGCGAATGTACATTCATTAACAAATATGGAGAGGTGGTATGAGAGCACTCGGTCGCTGCAGGTAGGCAGGCAGGAATATTTATAGACTTGAGTTATGTCGATAGAATTTCTGATTTTAATTGGTGCACTCCAACTGACGCAATGCTAAAGCGAAGCAGGGTTCAACGTTTATACAAATTATATTATACACATAGCTGTGCCGGACGACTTCGTTTGTCGTGGAATATGTTTTTTATATAAAAGTAGACTAAGTTACTCCTTATAACATTACCTATCCGCCAGTGAAAATATTGTTAAAGACAGTCAAGACACACCAATTTAAAAGTTGTTTTTTATATGTAAGTACCGTATACACTTTCACACGGCACCTAGTGAAAAGCTGTTAATTTGGAATTACAAACAGACACTTGAACTTTATTTATATGTATAGATAAATAATTTTATATTTAATAAACATCGTCTCGTCGCAAATGATGTGTTTCCCGTACGGGTTGATTCACCTCACGGTGTCTCGGCGATGGCGACCGCTCGTTTTTTGTCACTCCACTCTCAGGACACAGTGTTACTTTCACATGATTTCGCAGATCACTATATTATAATATAATATACAGTACTCAATGTCTCACCGAATACACTAAAGAGTTACATATTCAGTATCGAATTCTTCATTCCTTTTACTTTGCTGCAACAAATATAAAACGTAAAATAATATATGTCAATGCAAAAGTTTGTGAGGATGTCTTTGTATTTATTAATCTTTCAGACTAAAACTGCTAAGCAGATTCCGATTAAACTTTACAGTAATATAGCTCATGCATAAGAATAAAATAGGAGTACAATTTTGGAACATATCACCAAACCGCGGGCAAATGCTAGTAATATAACACAAGGAGACCAGTGCAATGAAACGGTCAATAAAATTGACAATAATCACGGTAATAATTAAATTATGCAATCAATCAATCAATCAATCGATTCTTACGTAACCGGCACAGTTCTGTTGTGGTTATTGTTTTTTTACTTTCACAACCTGCATGCAGTTAAGTTCAATATAATGGGTAGTTTTTTTTTCACCGCCCGCATTTATGTATCTAATATGTAAACAAGTCACCATCGCGTATATTATACACAGTTTACGTAACCTTTGAGTGTACGTATTAACGTCGTCTGGTATTCATCGGTGGTCATTAAAATTCGTATCGTATAGTGAGTATGTGGTTGCTTTCTCAGCCGCTTTCCAATACTTTTACTTATTAATAACAACTATCCATCCCCCCGGGATGGTTGTCTATCAGACATGTATGAAACAATTTAGGGGCAGTGCATACGTTAGTATATTTACATATAGTTTAAGTATAGCGGAGTTAATTATGAAGGGTGGGTGCGTCCAAAAATCTTGACTTAGCATTCGAACGTACCGGTGTAAAAGCAATGCCGGTATCAGTTTCGGTATTCTTTTATTTAGTCGGCGAGGCGTTTGAGTCATAGCGAGGGTGCCCACCCTCCACCCTCCGCCCCGTGACGTCACAGCTCGTGAGTCACGTGTGCAAAGAGCAGTCTGGGGCTAAATATTTACGAGTTTGAGACGAACACGAGCCAGTGATCCTTGAACGTGACAATATAACAATCAACCTACACGAAGATAACGCTTATCACTTGATATTATTATTATATTATTGATATCATTGCATTTTCATATTAAAACATTCAAATTGACTACGTTTGCATTAGATAAAATTATTACAAATTTTCTTATCTTTTATTATTGTTTTTATATTTACTTCAATGTTATTATCTATATGAAATAATGATATTCTATGTTATTAAGCGTACATTCCTGTTAACGATATCTTGGGCTCCACGTAGGTATGTGATAAGACAATGATTTCTCCCATTACAGTATCAGTACATATGGTATATACATCTATCTTGAGACCTATCTTTAGTTTTTTTGTTATCCTCGCCATAAAGTAATGAAGGTATCGATTTCGTAATGTCGTTGAACCTTTCGCAACAAAACATTAGTTAAATGTACGGGGACACGAAATAAAATTTTATTATGGTAGTTTATATTTATCATATTAATCTGTACATTTGTGATACAGTCTGTGCACACACGCGAACCCTGTTATTTCGTGTCGGTAATATAATATAATATATATATTTATCTGGTCGTTGTGTCTTTCCAGTAATAATATTAAATTATTAGTTTGTGTTACTCAAACGAAATGCTCCGGTAAAAGTAAATTAATTATTAAATTGTATCACCGCGAGTGTCTCAACGAGTTATGTAAAACTACCTACTCGTTATACGATCTCGTAATATACATTCGTAAAGGAAATGGACAAAATTAAACCAACCGACCGACCACTACTACACCTCGCATACGATTAATAATAAATCTATAAACAGCCTAAAGGCTCTTTAATCTCTAATCTAATAAGTATCTAGATTTATCTGTAAAAGGAATAGACTATTGTGCACAGGATGCGAGCAGTTGTGGGAATTTTAATATAACAAAAATTTACAAACAAACAAACAAACAAAAGAATGAATTCTCGGTAGTTAGTTGCAAGAGAATTGAATGAGTCAATATAAAGAAATATAATATTAATATCAAAACACATAAAACGCTTTCGTAATATAGAATGCTATCTCTCCGCAGCGGTTATACGTGTGTGAATATATAATATTATAATTGATTTGAGATTTATTTTAATAAATCGTATTTTGTAATTTCATTTCACCATTTATTCATTTCTGTTGCATTCGGGTTTATATTTTACAAGATGTGACCGCGACTTTGCTTGCTCGGAATATGTTTTTTTTGTAGTAAAAGTAACCTAAGTTACTTGTAACACCAGATAAAGGCCAGTGAAAGTTCTCTCAAAATCGGTCCAGACGGACAGACTGAGAAAAATTTACTTTCATATGCATTTATTGAAAAGCTGTTAATTGCGAATTACAAACAGACACTTCAATTTTATTTATTTGTATATATAACTCGCTTGTTTGATTGCGTTCTGAAATGTTGCTTTGTAATGTATCTCATTGTCTCTAGTGATTTAAAGTTAATATTATATTTATGATCTAAACAAAAATTGTAGATTATATCACCCGGTCCATTGTGAGTACGTGTTATGTAATCTTTTGTTTATGTACTAAATATAACAATGTATATACATTGTATATATATGTATATGAAATAGATCACTGGGTTATAATGTTGTTATGAAACTAGTCACACGAAGGCTAATGCGGATTAGTATGAAAAAAAAGTCGAGACAGGTAAGCGACATAAATCTTTGAGAATTATAAATATATAGTAATAAAAAATAAAAGAAATTAAGTCCAATTAAATTTCAAGGAAATATTATAATTTACTTTTTAAGGCCCAAGTAAGTAATATTAAATATTTTTTTTTTATATTGTTCAATTAAAAAAAAATATAATTAATTGTATTTGTTAATAGTTTTTCTGTCGTACGTAGTTTTAATTATGTTATATAATAGTGTAACGTACAACTGCATACAGTGGTTGTAGTACACTGGGTCAATGGACATCTATCGATACTTGCGACACATTGTAATCTTATCACGCCTACAGCATTGTAGCATTGTGCAGTGATAGATAATGGATGAGTAATGTTTTGCTAATTATTGAGAGACCGGGGCGCTCCTGTGTCGTGAGTCAGCGAGCGACCCTGTTCCGGTGCTCAAGTGTACGTTCAAGATGAAACGGAAGCGAGGCGAGAACACCGTGCGAAAGGTTAACGTAGTGTAAACAAAGGAGGCGTTCGTTCTGTGCACTTTTGTTTTTTGTTTAATTGTAATCTATAGGCTCGTTTTTGTGTGTGTGGGTGTGTGTGTGAACTTTTCGCATACGAATACGTCGTTCGACGAGGGATGCTATAGAAATTAGTAGGGGAAACTAAACTCCTACTGCGCTGGACGTGCTGTTTATCTCACTACACGACAATGCGCGCTCCGTCGTGACGGAGAGCGGTGTTGTTTTACGAATAATAGAATTTACATTTACCTGCAAAATATTTATGAAATGCTTTCTAAGTTATGAGCTCTCTAACTTAGACACTATTATAATGTAAATTGATTAATAATATAATTTTAATATATGTCTATGTGTAAGCAAAGTGCGATCAGTGCGACATTGGCATTCAAGTGAGACGCCGAGATACCAGCGGCCCGCAAGGCCACAGCCCGTTAACAATATCACTATATTATCATCTGAGAATAGAACGAGAGGCAGCTCGAGTAGATTCTTAAGACACGCTTGGTTCGTTTGGCGAAAAATTAACAATTAAACCGTACATTTGTTTTTTGTATTTTCATAGTTAAAGCGCCTCATTATAATTTTATAGGTATTACGCTAACATCTGTTTTAATGTGACAAGTTCAAAGTCGTCTTTATACTCGTGCGTTCGAAGGAAGAGATTAATTAAATACATACACACATACACTTATATAATAATTTAAACAGATGTTTTGAAATAATTTGTTTGTATTAGACCTTGATATTTATTGATTAAAAATATATGTATATATTATTTCTTTATAACAGCAATCTGTTTTTATTAAATCAATAGAGCGCCATACGTTCTCTTTATTTTTGTTTGTAATTAAAAAATACTTATAAAATTTTTATATTGTAATAATTTACCAAGTACTGGGCACATACATGTGTCGGTGACGGGTCCGCGTGCTCCTGAATGCTAATGTTGGTGTGGAAGGCATTCCGCCGCTGGCGCCGCTCGTTTGATATTTAATACGCGTCCGTGTAACCAGATTATCACTATTGTTTACTATATATAACATTATTTATTATAATATTTAGACTCCAATGACTGCTTTACTAACTCTTTATATATATATATATATATAAAATTGAAGTCTGTATGTAATTCGGAATTAACAACTTTTCAATAAATCCATGTGATAGTATATACGGTCCTTACATAAAAAATATATTTTTGAATTTTTAAATTCCCTGTCTGTCTGTCTGTTTGGTCCAGGCCGATAGTTGATGTTACAAGGAGTTACTTAAGCTACTCTTTGTTCTGGTTGAATAATATAATAGAATCATTCTGTTATGTACAAAATAATGTCTCAAACCATAAAATTCCTGGAGTGTTTCGGAATTACAGATGTCACGGTTCGTTAATGAAGTCCCCGGGTCCGCGGGTCGGGGGTCGGGGGCGCAGCGGGAGCGGGTAACTTAATGGCTCTCGGAATAACTCGCGCATTAATATTCCGCAATGTTAATGCACTTTTATTCGCACGGGACTCTCGGGGCGTCTTGGTGAATAAGCAGTTGTCACCAATCCAGTTCTCCCACGTCCAGATCCGCTCTCTCGTCGCGGAACCCGTCGGGCCAACGAACCGACGACAAACATTATTATACGGACCTCGGCTTATAACATATTCATTACCATTTACTCTTAAAAATATTACACTGACCACCTCTATGCTCTAATAATTTTTCACAATACTCATTTTTTATAATATATCAATTTATCGGTCATGGTCGTCTTGAATAAAAAAATGAATGAAATAAAATAAACTGTATTGTGATCGATTGATTGATGTTAAAATAAAGATAATTAAAGAAGATATTTAAAGATAAGATATAAATAAGATAATACAAAGGAATCTAAGAATAGTATATAATATACACAGGATATTGATTCAAGTATAACCGTTATTGCAATATTTATAACCTACAAGACGTTCGCATAGATTTTAATGAAAAACGACAGTCCGTGTCCGCGATGAATAGAGTAGTGCAGTGCATTAACAATACCCACGACGGATATCGTCAGTCAACCGTACGAGTATTATATTATATTAGTCTGTGACCGTTTCATAACTATTGCAGTTTATAAGTTTAAGAATAAGAAATCTCTAAAATGTATCTGCATTTCGTTTGGACTGATTAAGTTATGCGGCTCTACTCTCTACTGTCAGTACTCGTGACTTCAAGGTGAAAAGTGAAACAGATAGGTATGCGGACTGATCGAAAAATTCAAGGTTACTGAAGCGGTCTATTGAAGATGTGGTTCGTTTCTAACATTAAATATTTTACAACACTTCGTATGAGTCAATTTAATTACATTATCATATGAAAAATGTTTGTGAACGAAAACAAAGAACTCGTACCATTAACTTGGACATTAATAAAAATGATGACATTCCAATAATCGGGCCCCTGTCAAAATAAATAAGACACGGACAGTCATTCATACGCGGTCTGCGTTAACGAGATTATTTTAGGATTCATCTCACCACCAGAGGGAGGGATATCCGACGACAAAGTTTAAATCGTGATTCACCGGGATCACGTGTCTAATATATACGATGTATTTAGATTTAAATCATACTTTTGATTTAAATCTTACTTAGTTGAATCTATCATGAGAATATCCACTATTTTAACATGTAATTATGATAGGATTATCGTTAGTAGGAGACGGGGAAAGTGAGGTCGACGTTCTTCACAGCAGCTTATTTGCTTAAGAATCTAATATAAAGCTGATATTTTATTAAGAATCTAATTTGTTCATATAGCACTATATCCTATAGCTTCTAATATATAGTTTCATAAGTTTATTCTTTGTTATATAACACATTTGATATGTGTTTATTTATTTATTATATATTGAATGAATTATTATTATTTAAATATAAAACGATGTAAAATTTCCATCCGAGTGTAGAACCCGTTCCAATACTAGTTGGTTGTTGTTTAAATGTGTATGAAATTATTGATATGGCATTGGTTCTTACATGCACGTTAATGTTATATATTAAATACGAGCTAGTGGCACGACCGCGACTCCGCTCGTCTGGAACGTGAAAGTTTGAGACCACCTCACTGTTTATTATATATATATAACAATATTATAAACTATCACTTAGTAGTTCAGCTTAGGCAATTTTGACCTATCGTTTAAAAAGGTTTATGTTTTAGAAGATAAAAGTAAGTAAAGTAAATAGTAAGTAATAAAAATTGTATTGGTATAAAAAATAAATGTAACAAACATATTAATATTTATATGTATAATATTTATATGCATATAAGGAACAGTTTAATGAAGCAGACAGACAGATTAACAAACACAGGAAATGATTAAGTAATAATCATTATACATATATACAGATATTATAAGTTGTAGGTATTTTTATAGGTTCACATTTCATATTCATTACTCACTCGTATGATACACATTACTCTGTAGGAAACGAAAGACTTATCAATTAATATAGCGTCAGTTCCGGACGACCCGATATCGGAATCTGCATCCCACACCAATAATAATATACTATAAATAATACAACTAACATGACACGTCTCTGCCTGCAGGATCAATATGATAACTTAGCGACCCACACGCACAAAGGTATAGAATTCTTAGACAAGTACGGCAACTTCGTGAAGGAGAGGTGCGCCATCGAGTTGGAATACGCCGGCAAATTAAGGTAAATCACGTTGTATAATATAAAAGAAAGTATGTATTTAAATGTTTTATTATGTAAATAAAGTAAAGGATGATATCCGATGAGGTGCGAGGTGTGAGGTGTCACCGGACCAGTCTCTCCGCATCGGTATGGTAATCTCTAGAACGCTCACTTTCACTATACCATTAATGATATTAGTGTTGTTATGTAAGTATAATATATACGACACATATATATATATATATATATATACATATATATATGTGCATGTGTGTGTTTGTATTTTAAATATATATTATTACGCAGTATTGTTCTGTTGATAAGATGTATGTTGAAGTTGGTATTAGTTCATAAAGTAAATTATACTTACATTAATGTTGTAATTCATTGAGCAATGTGTATTTTATAACGTCGATTTTTTAATATTATTGCAATCATAAAATAATGTGTTCCAGGAGGCTCGTTAAGAGCTACCAGCCGAAAAGGAAAGAAGAGGATGAATACCAGTAAGTTGTGTCTTTAATGTTATATATGTATTAATTGTGGCGCCATCTAGTGGATTCATAATGTAATATCTCCAAGATGAAATATCTATATCGTTTGGAGACGACCTTAATCGGTCGAGTTGTTAGAGACGTTAATAATAGAACGTATTAATATATTTATATAAATGAGATTAGTATTGTAATTATCAAATTGTATTATAATATATAATCTTATTATAGTATTAAATGAATAGGACCGAGGTGACTGTACAATACCATGTATCGCAGGTACACATCGTGCAAGGCGTTCAGACAGCTCCTCCAGGAGCTGGGCGACTTCGCCGGCCAGCGGGAGGTGGTCGCCGAGAACCTTCAGTCCAACGTAGTTCGGGAGCTACACCTCCTAGCCAAGGAACTGAGGGAGGATAGGAAGGTATTTTGAACTAATGTCACATTTTTAAGAGTAGTAGCAGCAGTAGTAGTAGAAGTAGTTTTTTCTGTAACCTGACAGAAGATTTATCGAAAAATATTGTAAAGGATATCGGCATTGGATACATTAGTTGCTCAGTATTTATTAAAGACAATAGCTTATTAACGAACAAAATACGTTTTTGCATTTATTTGAATATTTTATTATTATTTCTGCTGCGAATTTTTCGGAGTGGTCTTCTTTGTTTGTACGTTAAATGGTGCGCTAATCGACCAGGAGATAAACACTTTGTGTTCAAACTACAGACGCATTGACAGACGACTTGAGAAATTCGTTGAGGCAAATTGTTATTATTTCATAGTTACTTATTTAAAGTATGAAATTTGTCTTCGTTGTCTAAATCGATGGGTATTGGGTTTTATCCTGGGCTACGACAACAATTTTTGATTACTAAATACAGTATTATAATCAAATGTAGAAAAAAAAAATTATACGTAATCTTTTACGTAATAAAAAGTATAGTTGGAATATGCAGATTAGGTTCATAGTTAATCAATATGTTGTATGTATATATAAAATATATGAAAATTTATAAAGTCAACATGAAAACAAAAGTAATTTAACCCAAAGTTCCAATGACACACATTTCGTCTACGAGCCTCTAGCACGTTTGTTCACGAGATCAAGGGCTTGTTAGCGCGTCCTTCACTCCCTCGCCGTCCCAAAAGTGGCAATCGTTCGCACCATTCACCTGAGGCAAGTGTCGGAAGACAATTAGGGAGTAGGCCCGAGTACCCAAGTACGCCTCATTTGTTATTAGGGACACACTACAGCGACGAGGGATTGAAATACAAAAGATTAGAAAAATATATATCGATATAATGATCGGGGAAATGTGAAAAGTAAATTTAATATTACACTTTTTCATCTGGTTTAAGTTAATAAATTACCATTAGTAATAGTTTTTTCTTCGGTTATAAAAGTTACAAAAGGAGTGAAATATTTCCAGCAACACTTAAACGAGGGCTCAAAACAAATGACCGTCCTCAACTCGGCCGTGGGTGCTCTGGAGCGCGCGCGGAGGTCGTACGAGCGCGCCGCGAGGGAGTCCGAGAGGGCGCTGGAGGCCTTCCAGAAGGCGGACGCCGACTTCCACCTCAGGTACTTGCTCCTGGACTTGGAGACTTGGTGACCGACTCACCCACTGCATTTTTCACTGGTTCCACGTCTCCACTGGTATCTACCACCTTCGGGTATGATCCACTTGCAGAATTCGTGACAGACTTACTGATTGACTCTCTTTATGCCGATCACATACCAAATATACCACCAGCTGCCGTCATAAGACTACATTAAGATACTATCTTCTATAATTGCGATATTCTCTTATACACTTTATTCAAATAAATTCAAAACATTTTTTTTTTATATTTTTATTCTATTAATATAAAAACAGGAAAAACCTGAATGTCATACATTAAAAATATGTTTGTTTTCCTCCTCGCTAGAATATATTTGATACAGGAAAAATATGTTCGATTCCCGCTCGTGTTGATGTCTTGTTAGGTACGTTTAAAATTATTATATACTAGCTATGCAGACGTCTTTAATTTTTTTAAATATAAATAGCTTACGTTACTCCCCTAAAGTATCAGCTATCCGCCCGTGAAAGTCCTGTTAAAATCGATCCAGCCGTTTTAGAGATTACCCAGCAGCATTTAGTTTGGAATTACAAATAGAATCTTCAAATGTCATTTATATCTATAGATAGATAATCGGTAATATTGTGAAAAAGAGAAAAACTTGATTACTGGATTAGGTTAATATATACGTCCATAGATTAAAAAAATGTATAAAAATATTTTTTATATAAAATTATAATTCAATCCACCTACTGATTATGTATATATATACATTAGCAGTGAAAGGATACCGCTGTCCGTGTACGTAACTAATACGATCTGATTCATACTTCGTTCGTGGAAAATAAGACACCACTGAAACTTAAGACTTAAATTAATTGTTGATATAAGTATATGAAATTTACAACTATTTAAAATATTTTTTTTGTAGATAACAAGTGGCTGTGTGAAATTATGTTACACAAATTTTATCGAAATAATAATGGCGTAATGAGTTATGGTAACACGCATCGTGATGACTGACTCTACGGTCAATACTATGACGTTGGAAAGCTATCCGTGTAATTTCTTACTTAATTCTCCATGCAATTTAGTTGAAATGAAAATTCGAACTTTGACTAAGAAAATTATTATTAACTATAAAGTAGTCCAAAACTGACTTTGACTGTTCATTTCTCCAGTCGAGCTGAAGTTGAAAAACAAAAGACCAACATGAAGTTACGAAGCCAAGCGTGCGAAGACGCGAAACAGGAGTACATGGAACAGCTCAGGAAGACGAACGAGGCGCAGAGGCAGCACTACGAGCAGAGACTGCCGCACGTCTTCAAACAGCTACAGGTAATTAAAATATTTAACTGTTTGCTTAAAAACAGCGCTAAGTAATATTATCTGTGGTTTAAAGTACAAAGTGCAATACAATTCGGAACAGCAATTTGGATATTACAAAGTACTGTTCCTTGCGGGAATGAACCCGCGACCTTTGGTTCAGCTCGGGATAACTAACGACGAAACCAACAGGTCGTCGGTAATATACAATTTATATAAATATTTTTAATGCCAGAAAGAGAAGTTTAATAAAAAAAATCATTATACTATTTGTAAGATACAAAAAATGACAAATAAAATGTAATAAAAATACTTAAAAGATAATTAAGAATTAAGGTAAATGAATAAAAAACTACGTAAAAAGCTAAATTATTCTCAAGCTGTGGTATCCGCGCCGTCAAAACAATCTTACAATCAAAATTCTACACTGAAATTTGACTTGCGAGATATCCATTTGACGTCCCGTTGACATCTTCCAACAATTTGTTTTGCGGCTCGAGCTTTTTCTGAGTGTCGTCTTGAGAGTCCCCGGCGGGCTCGAGCCAACTCACGAACACGGAACATTAAATATTTATTGTTTAACAAAAAATTTATGCAGTATCATGTTGATTTAATGTGAAGGTCTGCGTTTGAAATGTGAATGTGAATATACACGTATTAGTTTACTAGTTTATGTCAAACGTATGCGACGTGTTTGTCCATTTGTTCCGGCTTTTGTCCGTTAATTTAATAGTAGGAAGTAATTTAAACTTTGACACAAATCGAGATGTCTCCGAGAGTGGAGTCGCTGGCGAGTCGCCAACTGGGTCGCGCGGAAACATAGAAATACGTAAAGCTATTTCGGTACACAATGCACCGACGGGTTGAAAGGTCGCCCTCTGTTGCAGGACCTGGACGAGAAGAGAATAAAACACATAAAGAACTTCATGATCAGCTCGGTGGACGTCGAGAGGAACGTGTTCCCGATCATCATGCAGTGCCTGGACGGCATGGAGCAGGCCGCCAAGAATATCAACGAGAAGGAGGTAATACATGTTACATTTTTATCAGTACTTCAGACGATGGTAGCTTATTCTGACCGACTACACTGACCTTTCTAATGTAATAATTGACTACTCAATGCCTACTTGAATTTGAATTTGGAATACGGATATATATTTTTTGTAACGTATTCCAGGACACCCAACTCGTAGTGGAGAGGTACAAGTCGGGGTTCGTCCCCCCGGAGGACTTCCGCTTCGAGCCGGCGACCGGCTCCGACGCCCCCGACTCCGCCCCCGCGCCCGCGCACGCGCACCCCACCGTGCGGGGCACCGTGTCCGCGAACCGCGTCAAGAAGAGAGGGGGCCTGCTCTCCATATTCAGCTCCAATAAGGTTGGTAATATTATCATCCTATACAATAATGTATTTTTGGGTTTCCTTAGTTTTACATACATAGTGTACGTGAATTTTTATTATTCCTATTATTCTAGTCGTGTCTTTTGAAGTTTTTTTTAATTATATATTAGTGTTAGTGTTGATTAGTTGTCATAAGTACAATGTATGTTGTAAAGGATTTAATTAATTATGAAAATTAAATACTTGTGAAAAAGTTGTTATTAACTATTTATTCATTACCGTTATAATATTTCTAACAATATTTTTCTTCTCCCAAGTCAATAAATAAACTTTTCGATAGAATTTTTTTTTAAAGAAAAACTCAAAAAACAATTCA
Source organism: Melinaea menophilus ssp. n. AW-2005 (assembly GCA_918358695.1). Taxonomy (NCBI): domain Eukaryota; kingdom Metazoa; phylum Arthropoda; class Insecta; order Lepidoptera; family Nymphalidae; genus Melinaea; species Melinaea menophilus. Next base: position 17,764,999 of record OU911052.1, read on the forward strand.
GTTTTTTCACAAGAATCTTTTATTTGATATTTATTCGTTATAAGCTGGTCGGGGCTGTGCGGAGACGCTTTAAGATGCTTATTTAAATTAAAAATGAAATTGCATGGGAATATATTTGGTTATAGATAAATGTTTATTTATATATATATAATTTGTTACTAATATTATTTTTTATCTGTTAAACCCGTCCCCCACCTAACTCGGGTGCGTGCGTCACGTGCGTGCGTCACGTGCGTGCGTGCGTGCGTCACGCGCCGCCTACAAAGTAAGTCTGTACGGGTCGTAAGTCACGCATGCGACGGCTTCACGCATCTCTCTAGCATTTAAATGTATCTCGCTATCATTTAAATGTTTCGTGTTAATTTGAATTATTTATCATTATTAAATTCATGTGAATGATACACTCGGTTTTTTCTTTGTATAATAAGAAATATAATTTAACTATAAATTTATATAAAATTAACGAGTTTATCTTTCCATTATCAACATTTTGTTTTTCCATATTTCTCTTTTCACTCTACTCACTTCTCCCCTGAAGCGGTTCAAGTGTCCTTTTATTATTTTTAATATAATTCGTTTTGCTTCCGTCCCGCGGCTTTGCTTGACAGAAGATCATTGAGGCCTGCAACTCACTGAAGGTCAGTCTGTGTGTGACTTTGGGTGGAGGTGTTTATTAACATTTAATATTTTGGGTGAGGGTTCCTCAGGTATATATGTGCACCGAGAACTGAATATATATGTATGGTTTAAGAATAAAATATGTGGTTTAGAAAAGGATTATAGATACACCAAATAATTCAGTTTTTATTTGTTTTTTTTTATTTTCCACGAATTTATACAAAATTAAAATGCATTCGCATCGCAAGCGCGTTCAACGCTTAATCATTCTGCAATTTTGTTTTACGTATTAATCTTTATTTTTCTTTCTATTTTAGTGATTTTCATTTAACAACACCGTTATTCACAAAACTAACTTTTTTTTTCTAATTTCATTTAGTTTCATAAAAATAACATTTAAAATTGTCATATCAGTTATATTTTTTTTACTTTAATTTTTTTTAATTAATTTTGATTACTTAATAAATTTTGTCATAGTATAATAATACAAATTACAAAGTGTGTCTATTTCTATTGTGTGGTGGATTTCTCTCGTTTATTTGATGTTAGTTTAATATATTATATGTATATGTTTCAGAATAACTTGTCGGTCGACGGAAAGGAGGATTATTCAGATCTGCCGCCGAATCAGAAAAAGAAGAAGCTACAGGCTAAAGTACACGAACTCACCAAGCAGGTACGCACGGACCTACTGTTATTATATATTAACAATTTTAGCCTTTTATAAAATAAACTAACAATTTTTTTTTAGTATAAAACTGATTTATATAGCAGTTTTCTTTATACATCTTCAGGTTGGCCAAGAACAAGCTGCGATGGAAGGTCTGATGAAAATGAAGGGTGTGTACGAAACGAACCCAACACTCGGAGACCCCATGACCGTCGAAGGTACACTTGATTCTGTCAAAAAAAAATATTGATACATTTATATATTTATTTATATAATTACATCATTATATTTTTTATATATTAAATTATCAAAAAAAATAAAATAAAATAATAATATATCTATAATGTCGCAGGTCAACTCAACGAATGTTGCGACAAACTCAAGAAGCTCCGAGCTCAGCTGAGGAAGTACGAGGAGCTGCTGACGGAAGCGAACAATCAAGTGTGCGTCCCGCCCCTCCACCCCACCCCCAAGACCAACGGACTACCCACGCAGGCCACCAGGTAAGCACAAATTAAAGGATTTGTGATACACTTATTACGATAATTACCTTTTGAGACTCTTACAAACGTCGATACCCCCCTCATAAAAGTCAATATATTGTTTTAATTTTATATCATCGTTAAAATTTAAATAAAAGAAACGTATTATTTTCAGTATCGGTTCGAACAGCGGTTCCCTGTCCCGCTCGGCGTCCGAGTCGTCGGTGAGCACGGGCACGGGCACCAACGCGGGGGGTTCGGTGGCGGTGGGGTCGCGGGGCGCCGCCGGAGGGGGCGGAGGGTCGCCCGAATCCGGGCTGGGTGGAGAGCTGGCCGCCGCCCACGCCGACCACACCAACGGGCACGACCACGACGACCACGACGACCAGGGGTCGGACTTCGACTACTACTACGAGCCCGACCTGCAGCCCCTCGGGTACTGCAAGGCGCTTTATGCCTTTGAAGGTATTTATTTTGATATTTATTATATATATTGTATGACACGGGACACACCTACCGTTGGGAAACCGTTCTGACGCTTTACTGATTAAGCTACCGTGTCGCCATCCCTCTCAATGAATTTTGATATCCTCAGCGAACGGCACGGGGTCGACGATGCGCATGGAGTGCGGGGAGAAGCTGCTGGTGCTGGAGACGGACGCGGGGGACGGGTGGACGCGCGTGCGGCGCTCCCTCACCCGCGAGGAGGGGTTCGTGCCCACCACCTACATCGCCACCACGCTCTACGCCGACGTGCACTAGCCGCCCGCCGCACCCTTGTATACATACATACGTGAGGTACATCAACTATACACAAACAACTAAAGTTTGAGCCCTTTATTGTCAGAGTGACATTTTATTCTTAATTATCAGTATGTTAAGATAACAAGTGCATGTAAATCGCATCTAAAGTTAGCATTACGTCTCATTTAAGGGTTCTCTACATCTGACTTTTAATATTTATTTTAATTACTTCAATATGGTGTAGTATACAGTAAGTACTTTCATATTTTATAATCTTTGAGATTTACCGTAGTAAGTAGCATCGTATGTACCGTGTATTGAGGTTTGTGAAATTGATCACTATTAAGACACACCCGGGTGAGTTTGTTGTGTGGTTCTCCTCCGAGCAGGGCGCTAGAAAATATATCAATACATAAATAAAATAAATATGTAATGTAGTGAATATATATTAAATTATACAAAAAAACATAATAACTGCTAGTAAGAAGCATCATTTAAGTGTTATTACAGCGAGCTCTCATAACAACGGTTACGAACTACTTCCTACCTCCTACTTTGTAAAGATTTATGTATGAAATAAATAATATATATATATATTATCTGTTAACTAAAATATATTATATGTCAACTAAAATATATTGTATCAACTAAAGATGTCATTTATCAGATCAATTCAATTCAACAGTCATAACAAAAATTAAAACTAGTAACAAAGAAATGAAATTTAAAAATGATTATTAAAAATATGTAAAAAATATTGACATGTATATTACCGGTTAAAAAATATGACCAAGTATGTGGTAATAAATATTACCTACGAATAATATTTATTATATATGAGTTAGTACACTTATGGTTATAATATGACATGGAGAAGCCGCAGAACATGTTGCAGCAGACTGTTGTTTGATTAAACAATCATGTATTGACTGGTTCGTGAGTTCAGACTATTATTGATTGAGTCACTAGTATTACCTGTCCTATTACGATATACTCACAATTATATATATTATTACCTGAATAATAAAACATGATACAATAATGATTTCGAATCGACAATATATATCCCAAAAATTCTGATTGTCGCAGTCGCCATATTGGTAACTAGCGACACGTCACTGAGGCTCCGCCATCTTGAGTTCGTTAAGACTCATACGTATCAGTCAAGACAGATAACAATAATAAATAATAATAATAATAATATACCTTGAATATAGAGAACTACAAAAATATGTAACTACATTATGTAAATAGATTGTGTGTAACGTGTAAAGCCTAAATTTCGTCTTCAAAAACTTAACAAATATATCATTTTTTTTTTTTTTTTTTTTTTTGTTTTTTTTTTTTTTTTTTTTTTTTTTTTTTTTTTTTTTTTTTGTTTGTCTCTGCTGTTAGCCCTACTGGCCATGACAGCGTCACCGGTGTAATGGACGGGTGCAGAGACCCGCCCTTGAAAAAGGGGGCCTGAAGGGCCCCAGGGGAACGCGCGTCCTGAGGGCGCCTCCTGTGAGGCTCGGACCACGGCTCAGGACGCCGTTAGGTGGGAAGCGAGGGTTGGATGTGGGTTAGAATTTGACACTTACGTCCTCCGACGGCAGAACGCCGGAGCAACGTGCTTGGATGGGGGCCTCGTCTTCGCCGGCGAAGACGCTGTGTGTGTGTATGTGTAGTATTTATGTTCGCTTTGCCGCTTTTACGTAGCGTTCCCTAACGTAATCGCGTCGTCCGGGTCGAAAAGTACCGACTTGGGTCTTCTCTTTCTGACTTTAGGAGTCTTACGGGCCGTGTATCCTGTGGCCTTAACCACCAGCGGGTTTGGGTGTCCCACAGCATTGTCAAAGTAGCTTTTGGAGAGCCCCTTGAAATACTGTGCGATCGTCGGTAGCTCTAAGTCTCTGTGCAAGTCGATATTACGCATATACCACGGTGCTCCAGTGGCGAGCCGCATGAATCTGTTCTGAAGCACCTGAAGGGGCTTCAGGTTCGCGTGAGCGAAGGCAACGCTTGCATAGGACATGACGGAGCGTATGCAGGCTTTGTAAAGTGTGACCTTATTTCTAAGGGACATTTTACTCCGCTTGCCTAACAGGGGATAAAGTCGCCCTAGGATAAAGGCCGCTCTGTTGCGAACGTCCTCGATATGTGAAGTGAATACTAGCTGTTTGTCCAGCGTCACTCCTAGGTACTTGGCCTTGTTTTTCCAAGGAATCGGCTTGTCAAAGAGTTTAATCTCCGGGCCCCTTGTGGATCGTGACCGTTCAAAGAGTACCGCGGTGCTCTTCTCCGGGTTCACCTCAATCCTCCATTTCCGAAACCAGTTCCCGAGGGAGTCGGCTGCGGATTGGAGGCGTTGAGAGATCTCATAAGGATCCCTTGAGGATGTGTAAATTGCGGTGTCATCCGCGAACATTGCTAATTCTACTTTAGAACGCGGCCTAGGAATGTCGCTGGAGTAAATTGAAAAGAGAATTGGTGAGAGGACTGAACCTTGAGGGACGCCTGCCCTGATGGGGCGGGGAGTCGACATCACGCCTTCCACTCTGTAGCGGAAGGAGCGATTCGACAGGAAGTCCCGTATGATTAGTACGAGTCTGTCCGACACCCTGAACTGGTATAGCTTGTATACCAGTCCATTGTGCCAGACCCTGTCGAATGCCTTCGCTACATCGAGGAAGAGCGCTCCTGTCCTACGTAGCTTGCGGCACAAAGTGGCCCCAGAAAGGATGTGCTCCGTGAGGCGTTGCACCTGGTGGGAACTGGAATGATAGGCTCGAAAGCCAAACTGCTCATTTGGGATGATGTTCAGTCTCTCTACTTCTGACTTAAGTCTACTGAGGATAATCCTCTCATAGATTTTCCCTAGGGAACTAAGGAGACTAATTGGACGGTAACTAGTTGGAAGATTCCGGGGCTTACCCGGTTTGTGAATGCCTATCACTATGGCCTCTTTCCACTGGGCCGGAAACCGGCAACCGGCCAGTAGAGCATTAAAAATATTAACCATTAGGTAAAGCAAAGGAGGCGGAAGGAGTTTAATCACTTTGTTGGTGATCCTATCTGATCCTGGCGACTTTTTGGCGTGAAGCGCCTTAACTAGGTTCGTTACCTCTTCGAGGTTCGTTTCCTCTATGGGGGGACCTGCTGGTGGTTGAGAGCACATGACTCGAACAGTGTTGTCGACGACTTCGACATGTTCGCGTTCGACCGGTTGCGTGCTAATGTTACACTGGCTCTCTAGGCTGTCGGCTAGACATTCCGCTTTGTCTCGGTCGTCGAAGGCGGGCGTGGAGTTAGGTCTATCGAGCGGGGGCATTGCCGAGACAGTTTCGGCTTTCAGGGCTCTCTGCAATGACCAGTAAGCCTGGTGTGAAGGAGAGAGCTCTGAAAGCTTCTTGTCCCAGCCTCCATCTCTAAAGGTGTCAAGAGCTTGTCTCAACTCCCTTTGGAGGCGGCGTAGCTCCCGTCGATGTTCGTCTGTCGGATATGTGTCATGGTTCCTGATCGCGGCGTTTTTACGGTTAACTAAGTGCCTAATGTCCGGAGGGAGTGCACGGCTCCCATCGAAGGTTGCGCGGACCTCCCTCGAGGACGTTCCTATTATGTCTGATATATGGTTTGTGAATCGCGTCGCGGCTTTTTCAGCGTCCTCGACCGTTACGATCTGGTCAGGTATTTCGTCGAGGTGCACTGAGGCGGGGGAGTGGAGTTGCTCTTCTAGCTTTCTCCAGTTGATTATAGTTTTTAACGCGGGTGTCGTAGGGTGGAGGGGTCCGAGCTGGATTAGGACTGGTCGATGGTCGGAGTCTAGCTCGGATAGTGTCTCGATTGATCGCAACTGAAGCGTTACGTCTTTCAAGAGCGCTATGTCGAGCACGTCAGGTGTGTCGTGTCGGAAGTCCGAGTCAAAGTATCGCGTGGGGCTCAAGGGCGCTATGATCTCAAAGTTGAGACCAGGCGTGTTGCTTAGCCTATCAAGGAGACGTCCTCTAGTATTTACGATTCTAGAGTTCCAGCGGGGATGTTTACAATTTAGGTCGCCGGCCAGAATGGTTGCGTTACCTAATTGGAGTAGGGACTTAAGGTCCCCCTCTAGTAGGTCCTTATTCGGGGAGAGGTATACTGATGCTAGTATGATCGGCTGATGGCCAGTCATACCCACCTGACATAGTGACGCCTCTATGTTAACTAGTGGGGGCGGATCGAGCGGGGTACAATGAAGAGACCTTCTGTAGTAAATGATGGTTCCCCCCATCGCGGTTGCCCTATCGTTCCTAACTGCGTTGAAGTTTGCGATGCGCGGATCGCGGTTACACGGTTTTAGAAAGGTCTCTTGGATTAGCAGTATGTCTATCTGGTGGGTAACTACGAAGTCACGTACCTGATCTATCTGTTTGAGTAGTCCGTTCGCGTTGAATGTCACGACAGTCAGAGAGCGAGGTTTTATTCTACCGTGTGATGTCATTTAAGATGACATTGTGTGTTTGTAAATTTGGCTGATTAGGACGGCGTGCTTGAGGAGCACATCCATCCGCGCGGGGGGATTCTTTTCCGTATCCCTCATTTCGTTCGAGAACACGAGTAGCTCCTCGATGTCTATTACACCGAAGAGGCTTGAGACGCACGCGAACGAGCCCGCAATTCCGTCGGCGGAATTGCGTACCGGCGGCGGCGGTGTCGGTTTCAGCACGGGCGTGGGGTTCACCCTCGGGGGTTTCACCCACGCGTTCGCGGGTGCCTGAGGGGCCTGGTTTGCCTGAGGGGCCGCGGCTCTTCCCGGGGCTAAAGAAGCCCAGGGAGGCTGAACGAAGCGCGAGGGGATCCTCGCCGGCTGCGTCCTGCGCGGTGCTTTGGGGCACCCGCGGTAATTCGCGGGGTGGCCCTTCTGCTGGCACAGGACGCAGCTGGGAGGATCCTCCGGGATCGGTTGTTTCCGCGGACAGTCGGCTGTCGCGTGGTCGTCTAGGCATTTAACGCACCTCGGACGCGCGTGGCAAAACCGTTGTGAGTGGCCGTAGAGTTGGCAGCGATGACACTGCCCGGGAAAACTGCGACCGCGAGGGGGTTCGACCCTAAGGCCGGAGAGTTGGCAGATTGCCTTAACATTAAAAATTTGCTTTCCTTCCGGGGAAAGCTCTAAATGAACCAGCACGAGCTCGAAAGGAGCCCTAGTGGTCGGTCGGTACATACGGTGTACCGATATGACGGGATAGGATTGGGACTTAAGGTCCTCGTAGATCCGCTCAGCCGGGATCTCCACGGGAAGGCCCCTGATGACCACCGTGAGGCGGCGTTCATCTTCCAACGCGAACGTGTGGTATCCGTACCCACGTTCGCGTAGGAGCTTGGTCAGACCACGGTGGTCTGATGATGTCGCGGTTTGAACGCGAATGCCCTGTACCGTCGAGCGGGCCGAGGTGTAGTAGAGCTTTCGCTCCGTCATGAGGGTGGACACGGTGTCCCACTTTGACTTGTCCCTTATGTACAGCGGCGGCGGGGACTTGGCTGCTGAAGGTGCAGGCGCTGAGGGCGCAGAAGTCGCGGGCGCAGAGGGCGCTGATGGCGTGGGCGCTGAGGGCGCTGAGGGCGCGGACGGACGCTTTGCGACGTCGCGTGTCGGATCCGGAACCGACGATTGTTCGGGTACGGTAGTTGCGGGCAGCGTGGCGCGCTTTCGCGGCAATATTGGCGAGGGTGCCTTTATCGCCTTCCTTTTAGCAGATTTGGACTGCACGGTCGTGAAACCGTCGTCCTCCTCTGCGTCCGAGGAAGAGGATGAAGTCCTCGACTCGGAGTCTGATTCCATCCCCTCATGTTGGGAGGCGGATTCAGCCTCCATGTCGGAGGTTCCCTCTTCCGGCTCGGGTGAGTTTGAGCTCCCCGAGTCGGTGGCTTGCGCCGCGAATTCGCGACAGAGGTCAGGGTACTTCTTCTGCATAAAGCAGAAGAAGGCCCTTATGTTGATCTTGTCGAGGTCCATACTGGACCCCGATAGATAATTGGTCCTCCCTGCGGAGGCAGGGAGATGGGTGCCTACTGTGAGCCTACTATGGCTCCGTCCGTAGGTGACGGAGGTTTGTGCCTAACGCCCTATCGACTGTGTACTTACTCAACGCAGACTATACGACGAAGGCTTGGATCGGGTTTCGTACCCTAATTAGGGCGACGCCGGACTTTAGGACCCCTAAAAAGCGCAGCTGCGTTTCCGGGAATCTTGAGTCGGCTTCTTTCACTTCACTGACACTTTTTAACACAATGGGTTCTTTGGACCCGTATGGTACTGGCCGGTACTGGCCGGTACGGTACGGAGTGGTACGAACAGCGTGGGTACACGGGAGCAGGTAGTCGGGACATGTGTCCGGTCCAACTGCTCGAAGCGGAATGTGAAAAATATATCATGGGCATGGCATGGTGTAGGCAAAAAGTAACACAAGATATCTTAGAACTTCCTTTTCTTAGTTTTAAATCTAAAATTAAAAATGTTTTATGAAATAAATCTTATTATTGTATTCAACATTTTTTAGAGCATCGAAATGTTAGGAACTTAGGTGTTGACTAATTTGCAGGGTTGATAGTATAATGTGTACATCTGTCATTGTTAAATTTCTTGTAAAAAGAGCTAATGTTGAGTTTCTGATCGGCTCTTCACAGCCGAGCAGCATTCTGATCGTAGTTTACTCACGGACTGACTACACTTTTACTACCTTTTTAATGTAATAACTGACGAGTCAAAAGTGCGTATACCACTTGAAGAAAGATATTTTGTATTTAATTACACCCGAGCGAAGCCGGGTTTTTATCTAGTATTCTATATAAAGTATAATTATTAATTTGTTTCAGGTATGCCACCGGATAAAAATGTTTCGTTTTCGGTGTTTCAATATATTTTGGTGTGATGAAGTTTCCTGATGATGGAGATGGACTGTAGTCGCTGGACCGTGCAATCCCGGCCGGCCGGCGGCGCGCGTCACAAGTGTTCTCGGTGGCCTATATACTAAGTATTTTTGCTATAATTTATCCATATTGAAATTAGTATTATTATTATTTTTGTTCGTTTACTCTTTATATTCCGAGGTCCGCCGGGAGACGAGGAAATCATAATAACATTCCATGATCTTATTTATTTTGTATATTGCGTGTCGCGGCGTACATATTTTAATGTGCCCGCGATGTAGTGTAGTGTCACTGTGCCAGGCGTTTGTTTACTTTAGGGTTCGTACTTACGACTTGACTTACGTTATGATTTGGTGTTTGATACGAAATTATAGCAAAAATAAATATAAATGAATTGTATTATATGTAAACTTTGCCTTTAAAGAGCATTTCGAGTCTGGTCGAAGATGAACAGAATGTATCCGTATCAGTCGATGTATTATATGCTTATGTTGATGAGTCTAAGTAGGTCTAACGCTAGCTAATTGTTATTAGCCAATGCTATTTTTCAGAATATTTTGCGTACGCAAGAACTATTGTATTTATATATAGAGAGGACGGATGGATGAGTGTATTTGATTTTTATATAAAATAAAACTATACGATGACACGGAGGGTTCTTTTATTTATCATTATCACGTATATCCTTATGCGGTTTAATGATCGTAGTAAGAAACTTCAAATTAGACCTAGGACGAGGCAAACCAGATGTAAGGTATTAGTTTTATATTACTTTACACTGAAAGGACTTGGGTCATTAGGGTCAAGAACGACGACACCGCTTGTTACCACTTTAAAAGGGCATTACGCAAACGCCTTTCAAATGAGCTATTTGCTCGGAGAAATAATGAGAGAATGACAAAGACGCGCCCTCTAATATGAAGGGTCGCGGTGATTGTTTTCCGAGAACGAGCCTAATTATGATATCATTGTTGTACTAAAATGTTTGTTCTGACTAATTAGGATTCTATTATATAACAAATTTAACATTTAATGAATAGAAACCGTGTAATGAGGAAGGTTAATTAAAAATTACATTATCATAATGATATTTTTCATAATAGCGCGTTAAGTTTGCACGAGACGTGCCCGCGTTGCGCAGCGCTCCATTGGCCGAGTGCTCCTTCCGTGTCGAGCCACGCAACGGTTGCACAATCGACCGCAGACCACAAGTCAAACACCCATTACCCCCCCGAACCATTGTTCGAATATATCCACTAACATAAAACTCAATGGATGGCGCTCGAACAATTTCATTAATGACACCTACAGCGTGCTAATGTACAAAGTTCCCGAGATAAAACGAGTTCTGCGGGATCCGTTCTCCGTCCCGCCGTCTTGCGCAAATGTAAACGGTTTTCCCGTTACATGGAATTGGAGACATTACATGATTCACAGATACATTTAACATAATGGCCGCTCTTAAACGCTTAATGCACGGAATTTGTAAATTATGTTGCATTCAGCCGCAAAATTTCAACATTCAATAATGCAATATAATATAACGTACACAATCAAAGCATAATTGTCTTAAAGTGAAACGGACTCATTACGCATTAGTGATATTTATAAATAACCGATATATATATAAAATTTCTTCTTTATTAAATCCACTGTATTTTATTAGCTCTGTTTACATTGGGACAAATACCAAGGCCGCGGGTTCTCGCCGTATTAAAGTAATACCGCGAACTCACTTCATTTTATAAACCATTTTTGTATACAAAATATATATTATAATCTTAATCATGTAAATTCTTTCAATACATATTGATAACACGTTAACGACAGTCAATAAAAAAGCTTTTCGTTACGTGGGATGTAGAATTACTAACAATAGAGTAGTAAAATATATCTTGTAAGAAAACACTTGCCAAATGTTATACAAACATTATTAAATAAGCGATTATTGCTTTCACACAACTTTTTTGTTTACCTCACCTTATTTTCTTGTTAAGGAATGTCTCTCGAAATAACTCTTAGTTCAATAAATTACAATGTTAGAGTTAACAAAGCTGTAAATTCGCTATCACCGAGGAACGCGGGAGGGGCAAGAAAGGGACGAGGGGGACACGGAGAGAGATAAGAAAAGGTTGGTAGGCTTTCGGCTTTGTCACTTACCTAATAGCAATCTTTGTAAAACTACTCCTTAATGTAATGACTATTAGGTTCTATTATTTCTATTATTATGTCAAAAGGATAATAATAATTATTACTTATTCAGGTTTTTGATTATAACAATTTAAATGACATTATTGTAATACAATTACAAGTCATTTTGTAAAGATCACATCCGAGTTGAAGGGAAGTTACGAAGTCATCAATCTTCCGAGTAGGGTGTGTAACACAATTAGGCTTTTGTCAAGTTAATAAAGGAAGTAGTTAGGATTGCACGACCGTTTGAACCAATAATAAAAGATAATAAATGTGTATCTATTCAATCATTTACAATATAAATTACAAATATTGCGTTAATTACTTAAAATATTTAATAATTTAATAATATTAGCTAACTAATTATTTATAAAGTATATTAAACATGAAATTGATATAATAACATGGTTTGAGTGAGAATTCAATATAATAAGATTTCATCTTGGATACTATTAAAATCGGGATTTTATAAAGAATATAATTTTTTACATCTTATATCTAACTATTGTCTCTTTGTCAGTTGGTATATGCTTATTAATATATATAGTCATTATTGATACCAATATTATAGAGTATTGATTCATAATTATTGTTTACTTTTGACGTATATTATAGACTATAAAAATATTGTTCACTAGCGATGAGATAATTCAAACTATGAAGCTACTGTTTTAGCGCTCTTTTTGTACGTGTCTCTATAAAAAAATACATATAGAAAAACATTGCCATAAGCGAAATCTCATAAATGGCGATCTAGGTTTTGTTTTATTAACAAGAAAATGTTCTTGAAAACAATAAAGACGTATTATTGAGTAAAAAAGTCATAACAAATGTCGTTTCGCTCATGTATGAATACTAGCACAATAGACAGTATGATAGAGTATTTACATAACTAGTTAACCTTTACATGATTTCTAAAAAAGTTCAATTGCGCCAGTTTACCTCATTTTCTTACAATTATGTAAAATAAAAATACAAATATTTTACATTAATTTTTATACTTCAACTTTAAAAGAGGGCAGGTACATAAAGTCAGCAGTAACACAATATTACTGGGCGAGGTCTTAAGTATTTAGATCAGCTTGATTTATTTAATTAAGTTATATAAATGTAAACAAGGCTGTTTGAATAAAGAGGTTTACGTTCTTGTGTTATATGGAACAGGTGAAGGCGACCCTCTGAGTGACGCAGTATATAACTGTTGATTAGGTCGTAGTGGGGATATAAAGTATATTTCATTTACCAAAAAATATAATCCAAAAACTGTTATAAGTCAATATAATGAAGTAAATTTATAATCGAGTCTAACGTTACCATTAAGAAATCGAAAATTAGTCTTCAAGTCTAACTACTTTACTATTTGGGAATAATCGCAAAAGAGTTTAATTGCTATACAGCAACATATGTAACCTACATATCTATACTAATTACACACCAAATTTGGATTAATTTTAATCTGTTTAAGTGTTTAAGTGACTGAAGCTGAGATTTGATATTAAAATATCAAACTAAACTAATCTGACTATATCGAAACGTGAAATATATGAATTTTATATGTTTAATTATATTTAGCTGACCCAATCCGCAATAAAGAGATCTACAGAATGGCAGGTACTAGCGAAGATGTCACGGTGAGAATGAGGAAGAACGTGCTCAGGTTGTTTGGGCACGTCGAACGAATGAGTGATGAAAGAATGGTAAAAAAGATGTATAAAGGAAAAGTGAGCGGTAAGAGAGACAGGGGGAGTCCTCGAGTGACCTTCGAAAACACAGTAACTATGATACTGGACCATAGCTGGACAGTAGCTGTATTACGTGACCTTCCACGTAAAAAGTATGAGTACCCCCCGGAGGGCATGTATGAAGAGGTTACTGTCTGTGGCCGAGGCGAAAGAGGTATGCAAGGAGCGTAGCGTTTGGCGCTCCGTCGTCTCTGGCTACCCTGCATGGTTATGGCGTGAAGATAAATAAATATTAAATAAATAAATATTATATGTCTATTTTAGTATTTTATAAGCAACCGATAAGTTAGTATAATAAATGTTTCTGTAATTGCTTTACTATTAATTAAATAAATAAAAAAAAACTTTTTGAAGCGGTAAATTCAATATGGCGACGTAAGCTTCTAGGACAGAGCAATTTAAACCACATCAATAGTGGAAATGTCAAGTGTCGAGTCTAATATGTTACAGCCTGACAGAATGATTACATCTAAGTACATTCAAGGCCTTTTTTTCAGGCCGCGTACATATTTAAATATTACCAGGACACAAACGTGAATAATTTGAATAATACACTACTACGAGTAGATATAAAAGAGTTTTTATGCTTTTTAACCTCATTTCTCACTTGGCTTTATAACGCTTTAGGATTAATGTTTGTAAGAAATCCGCCTTGAGCATAATGATATTAACCGTATGGATGTTATAAATTATAAAGTTAATAACTGATTATTAATCTGAATCCATTTATAGTATTTTTCTGGTGCGCTGTACTGTAATTATAATTAAAATGATCAAGGTTCGTTAATCGGATATCTATACATGTAATCAAAATGTAAAGATGTTCGTGTCCATTTAAGATATCTTTGAGAAAATGCTTAGAGAGTCTCGATTAAATTAATTGAACGTATATTTAAAGTGTGAAATATTTTCTCGTGCAGGAAACTTTTTACTCTCAATTTTTTCTCACTTTCGCGAGAAAAGACGGTACCGTAATTGTAATTAACGTATTTCGATATTATGGTGTTAAGTTAGTATTATTATCTGGGATAAACAATAAACTAAAAATGTTAAGTAATGATAAATGTCTTATGATTTGACTCGATGCTGCAAGTCGCTGGTAGTAGTCAGTATAATGTCAAAAGATTTATATCATGTATAAGATTTTATCCGCTCTAATTTTTAAAATTCCTTTTAAAACACACATTTTGTCCTGAATCCAGCACATTGCCCGAATTGCAAATACAATTTATGCGACTCTCTTTTGCCAAAAATGTTTATTGTATTTAATCTATCTCAGTGTGAATAACTTTTGTGACTACCGACATATATCCTGTGACACTTTTTTAACGAACAGTGTAAAGGTGTAAAATAGTGGACTGCCTGACACCTAAATAAAAATAAATTCCCAGCATCCATTGTGCGCTCCTAAAAAGCGAAATAATGGCAAAAGTGAGACCATTTCGTGGATGTCAGACATTTCGTGGAACCGGCGCGGATAAATTTTGTATAACAATATTTTATTTGTACAATAAATGACATTGTGAATATTATTTTGAGTCATGCAATACCATTTTAATACCGATGTATTTATATCCATATTCCTCGTATGAAATAACGTTTTTAATCTCATATAAATCTGTTTAAATTATTTTTTTTATATCTTGATATATGTTTCGGTGTATTGTCTTTTTATTTAAATTATTGAGCTGAGTGTAAGCGAAGCTCAATAATTATTTTGCTGTTTTACTACATCGGTAATTTTAAAACCTATAGATGTCTTTTTTTAGAATTTGGCACATTGCTAGATCTTTTACTAAAGATGGATCTTCAGATCTTTTACTAAAAACAGAACAAAAATATTCAGTCTAAAGAAAAAGTTAAAAAAAGTTGAGATTCATTTAAAAGACAGATATGGCTATATTTTATTGATGATGAACTGATTTTCTTTACAATTGAGATTCTAAACCGATAGTTGCTGAGCATGTTATAGAGCGGTATTATATGCTAAGTTTATTAGCATTAAAGAAGGGGAGGGCGCTCAGCTCAACTCCCGCAGCGCACGACGGCGGATCCTAGTTCTAATGTAGGTTCATATGTTTTTTGCTTCACTTCTATAATCATATCCCCAATATTGTATTCTACCTAATTATGAGAAGTCTATTTATCATAGTAAGTTTGAAAAACTATCAACCTCTTTTTAAACTATTAAACTATTAATGAAATGAAATCTCACTGAGGAGTTAATTCTGTTCTATGATATGAACTAATATTGTACTTCATATAACTCAATATTAGACGACAATAGGACGTACTATGGTGTCAACGCAATATTAATTACTACTACCATATATAACAGACAGCAGTTAATATATTATATTGTGTCGAGAGAATCTCAGTCATTAGCCATTTCTCATCACGCAATTTGAAATATCAAATTGCGTGATAATACATAATTATGTATTAAGAAAATGTAAATATTTTTAACATTGTCGAACGTGATTTCACAGCATTTTTAAAACTAAAGTTAAAAACATGGGTTGGAATTGATGAAACGCCTAATTGATGTCGCCTCCATCCCGATGAATATGATTCATATAGAATGTTTGATTCGTCAAGGTGTGTAGCAAATGGCAGATTACCGTCACAATATTTTGGATTTTATTATTATTTTTTTAAATTGTATTTAAGTCAGTGACGCAATCACAAATATTGATCACGTTCTGAACAAATATCTTAATTTAATATTAATTATTCTTTAAGCAAGCGACGTAAAAATCGTATAGGGAAAAACCGAAATTCAGATTACGATTGTTATTCGCAAATGTCTCGCTAAATATTGACATTTGGGAAATAAGAAAGGTCACGATAAAGAAATATCCGGCCGAGTTTGTTGTGCGGTTTTTCTCACAAAGTGGACGAGATATGAATAAATAAATAAATAAAGGAAATAACATGCAGACATGTTTTTAAATTTTGTCAAAATAGTCAAATAATATACGAATTTTTAATGTAAGAGGAAGGAAAACCAGCGTGCGGGTCATCGATGACAGGTGTTCACCGCCACGGACTGTTGAAACATCCGGGAGATGGGAGTATATGAGTTTCTTGGAGGATATTTTATGACAGCGTAGCAAACGGGCGTTAAGTCCACCTGATGGCGAGTGGTGACTAGGAATGAAGGAGGAAGGATAAATTTGGGCTTACTTCTCTTTCACTGTCATACAGATAGTACTTATATCAACTATTTTATGTTCTATGAAAGGATTTTTTTCATTAATGTGCAATTGTTGACACAGCCTGTACAATCTGCACCAGACAAGTAGGCTCTACACAGTTAAAAATATAATATTTATATTTAATTACACTTTTTAGCTTGAGAATCAAGCCGCATTTAGAGATAAATTCGCAGAAAACAAAAACGTAGCTCTTAATTACATACGTCTCATAACATTACATAGATATTTATTGAATTATTTGTAATGATATAATAACACTACTTTAAAGGATAATAATGATCATTAGTTTATTATTTATGATTTTGTGGTGTGATTATGTCGAAATTTCCTCAACATTTATCTCAGTTACGCAACGGAGGTCGAGACGTCAATATTCGCAGATCCGTCGTCAATGGCAATGTTTGGAGTAAGGAATGAAATTAATTTGTCTTGCACTTTCATACCGGTCGGAGCGAGCCGCGAGGTGCGCCCGCGCAGCTCAGTCAGCGCCGATCGCTCGATCGACTCGTTTACTGCGAACATTCTCTTAACTTGCTTAGTATAAGGAAGTGGAGTTACGTTTAAATCAACACAATATTGGATACATGGTTTTAGTATTTCAGGTGGGTTTAATTTATGTAATTTTTGTGTTTATAATGTTTATTTTGTAGTTATAAATATTGTTTTAGCCCAAATTTATGTAATGATAGCGTATTATTAAACGTAGAAAGTGTTTAAAATTAATTATATAAAAGATATTAACAACATCAAAATATAATAACAAACAAAATATTCATAATATATTATGAAACCCCGATTAAATAAATTTGTTAAAAAAAGTAAAATTGTTACTTTAATTAACAAAATTAGGTAAAATAGGATTTTTATAGTTTATAATCATTAAATAGCAACAATTATAAAAAATATAAAACAAGAAATTATAAAATAAAAAAAACACCGAATAATATTCGCTCATAATTTAATTATAATTTTTAATTAATTCAATGCTGTTACATTACACACTAACATACTGACATTTTTCGTATAAATTAGCAATATTATTTAATCAAAAAGTCCTAGTATTATATAACACATTAGTGGAAAGAAAGCTAGAAATTATGTAAAACAAATACATAAAAAAATATTATATCGGAAGCTGATTTAGGAATCATAAAAGACAACAAAAAATTATCGATTATTTTTATGGATAACTGCTAAAACTATAAAATATTATTAAATTGCAAATAATTATCAAATAATATAAACTACCGCTGTAATACAATTTAATTGTATTATATAATAATTTAATTAAATTAGTTTTTATTAACCTTTTGTATGAAATTAACATTTACTTTTTGATACCATTAACCTGAAAACAATATTGATATTTTTTACGTATAATTTAAATATTATGATATAATTTTCTCTAAATAAACACCTCAGTATCCATTTAATTACTTATGCGGAAAAAGAATTTCTTCGGTGGAGTTACGTGAAGCGAACTAACTAGTCGTATTAGGTTGCTTCATTTCAGCGCAGTGATTATGGTTAGTTGGTTATGTGAATACTCATCTGTTACTCAGATACTCGTACGTGATATCAGGTGAAAATGAAAAGCAACTGAACTTTCACCGTTTGTTAGTTTAGTCAATGGGTCACGGTGTCTTACGTCACTAATGCCACTAAAATGCCTCGAATAGATTTCTATCAAAATCGAAAGTAGACGGACCACGGAGTTTGGGAATCTTACGATTTGTAATAAATAGTGAGGGCACGGAACTGTTGTAGTGAACGATGGGCCATTAACCAGGGGTCTCGCTGGACCCTCAATGAATCACTATCAGCCGGTCCGATTGATGCCATCCTCCGTACATTATGGCTTTTGTGCCTCTTCCAATATATCCTGTTGTAGCTCCTAAAACAAAAATCATCCATTCTTCACTTGTTATAAATTGCCAATGGTTTTTGTGGTTTCATCTAAAATTATCGAACAAATAAATAAATTTAAACTCAGATACAAATAATATTTATAAAAAATAAAAAAAAAAAGAGAAGTTTAACATTATCCATAATACATATAATAGTGAACTTACTTAATTCGGAAATTATTGTTATCAGTACTATATTTCTTTTTAAATAATTCGATAGAATATGAGTTATCCCTGAAAAACAGTTGTCTTTTATAAGAATATAATTGGAGAATGTCGTTTTGGTCCGTATTTTTGGTAGGTGTTAGGAAGGCTCCGTAGTGTCATGGGACGAGTTATCTCGCGCCTCATTTAACCTAAAATGCTTATTTCCCCGTGGCGTTGTATTCCTTCACATCTTTACAATAATAACTGAATAAAGTTTTTTTTTACACAAATATTGTCATACAAATGTATTATACACAAGCTGCGCCTATGACTTCGTTCGCTATGAATGATTTTTTTAATTAAAGCCTATGTTACTCCTATAACAGCGCTATCCGCCCGTAAGTCTTGTTAAAATCGGTCCAGCCATTTCTAAGATTAGCCGGAACAAAAAGATAAATAAAAAATGTGTTTTTTTTTGTAAATAGGTACCGTATTTATTTATATGCATTTAGTGAAATGTTGTTAATGTGTATAGAAACAGACACATTAATTTTATTTATATGTGTAGATAAAACTAACGATACAATTATATTTTACTTTGTACAAGTTAGGATAAGTGTTTCCACTAGTCCTGACCAGCCAATTTCTACTTGTAGGTCGACTGTACACAACTATAATATATTTGTTTATCTCGCTGTGAATAGAAAATATATTTATTACGTAAAATGTTAGCATTAATGTCACATTAAAACTTTTTGAATCAGAATCAGAATACACAGAACATAAAAAGGCCATTCTAGACTAACTTTGCTATTTGTATGAACATTCAACCATTTTATAACGAAACTAAAACTTATTCGGATAAAAAGAGATCGAATGTTACAAGTTTACACATAAAAATATATTTTCTTTTATAAAAAAAAATACTGATAATATAATTACTATTATTATATTCGAGTACTATTCTTCAATTTTCTAATTCTATTTTAATATTCACGTGAGTCGTTTGAATCTCTATGAATTATGTTCATTATCTGATCGAGTTACCATTTTAATTCGTTTTTGAATTATTATATTTTTAATCCATCACGGATATATTTTCAACCTAAGTTAAATTAACTAAAATGTGCCAAAAACTTGGTTTATAACAATATTAAAAAGGAAAAATAACATTGAATTATTAAACTATTTCAACATGTTTATGTTTATTATTATGTAAAAATAAATTTCATTCTTTCACAATATGTGTACATAATACCCATGTTCTGATAAAAGGTACAAGAATTCCAATTCAGTTGGTATTTAAATGTAATATACAATGTTTTACGAGCCGCAGATCGAGACTGCGCTGTACTCGTTTGCATTTCACAACTTTCATTTCATAATGCTCAAGGATAACTGCGTCAAAAGAGAAAGATTTAATGTTGTAATAGGGTCCCATTTGTTATTTAACAACCCTACTCTTGAATGTATATCCGTATCCAGAGAAGTAATGCTGATAAGATATTACCTACAAGGTATTCCTTGTACTGTCCTCGTATCTTTTATTGGAATATAGAAATAATATTTAAAGTTATAAATTATAATTTTATGATAAATCAAATAATTATTATTCACATGTCCGTGTGTTTTATGTGCCCATTTATATTATTTGAAACACGGTAGATATGTCAGACCGCAATCACTACCCGCATAATACCCGTCAAAGGCGATCCCACAACGTATGCATTATCAGAGATATATGCAAATTCCGGGGCGTTGTGACTCCGACAGGTAGTCATAACTAGGTCATATCCATGTCACAACAGTCAGCACGTAAGTAATAAAGACAAGACAACAATTGCTCATAAACTGAATATATTACTTTGATGTCTTCAAAACTCGCAGTGCTTCCGAAGTTAAGTAACTTAATAGTTGTTTTGTTAAATTATTTGGTTTTAAATATATTTTCGTAATCAACTGTTTATTATAAAGGAATGTCTCAATCTAATGGACGCGTAACCTTGGAATGTATCTAAAATGATAATATTATTTCATAACTTTAATTATTTTGGTTGTAACAAATCTATATATTTTTTTACGCCATGTGAAATGTTAAACGTTTTATACACAATCAAAATAAGTAATTTAATATATTGGATGGATTTGGATTTAAAAAATAAAGGTTCTTTGTAAATCTAAATATACGTAATATCACTTTCGTAAATCTATTAAAGGATATAAACGTATACCGTATACTATTAGCACCCTCATTGAGTAATCCCTTACGTCCGTGTTGATCCCTTATCACCCACTGGGTCCGTGCGAGCCTCAGTCCCACAAAGCTTTTAATTGAAGTTCATTTGGTACCACCATTGTCGTGCTAACACCGGGAGAGGTGACATTCAGAGTATTTGAATATATATTTGCTATTGACTTGGATTTGCATAAATTTATCTCTAGTGAAAGTGGTATTGGTTACCTTTGCGTGTTTTTTGTTACCCTAAATTGAAACACACATTTAGAAACTTATACATAATATAATTGAATGAAGAATGTAAAATTCTTTTCTCGAATGGTAGGATGGTAAAAAACACTATTGAGTAATATTTTCCGAAGCTGTACACTACAATAGCACGAACATCTAATATCTATTCTCTGTAAGTTCTCGCATCGATTAAGTCCTACGCGACCACACAAGTAGATAGCGAGTAATCAGCGCGATGAAATCATATTAACATCAATAAAACATCAAAGTGGTTCAACGAAACCCTTTCATTCAAACATTTCATTAGTTCTTGCGAAGTGTATTGGCTAACATGTAGCATGTTTTACAAAATCATTACCCACGTTCGCTTTCAATTATTACTGTGATACCGTGTCGTATATACGCAATGTAACTACAAGGAAAATATATGAAATTTAAATAAATATAAGCAATGAGTGAGCACTTGTAATTTATTTTTTAAATTCAAAAAACTAATAGAAAATTATTTATCTACTGATAAACATAGTTAAAACTATACAAATAAAATTAATATGAACAGTATTACAATTTAAGCTGTTGTTTATCTTGGAACAAGTGCGGATGCGGTGAAGCAATATTAATGAAGGAAACTTAGCTTCGCTTCAAAGTTTTAAATTGAAGGATTAAGTTGTAAAGGCATTCTAATAACAAATAGTGTTGTGTCTCAACCTCTTTGTATCTCATAGTACGAGTACTTACTAAATATTTCTAAACGAATGCTTTAATGATATGCATCATTTCGTCATTGTTTTATTACTTATAATTTCTGTGAAATGATGTAACTTAATTACAAATTTATACGGAGATTTATATTTTATATACGAAATATTTCTTGGAAAATACCAATAGTATCTTGTAATATGGGACAGGTAAAATATATCTTTAAGCACGCAATATGAAAGTCTAAAATCTCTGGGTTCTAAATCGTTTTAATTAAAGTGTTCGTTCAATCAGCTGGTCACGACATTTAAAAGGTTCTTTTGTAAGTCTTTATTGCTACGAATAATAAGGAAATATGTACTTTGTCTTTTATAGCCGGCTTTGAGGCAACATATTGACCTAAAAGAAATTCTCAAAGAAAGAAGCTTACAAAGAAAATAATGTCTTTGATGACACAAATTTTTATGTTAACTTTACTTATATACTTTAAAAAATACTCATCTTTACTAAACAAACAAAAATATATTATATAAGATTATTTAGAAATTTCGTAAAATATTTTAATGAATAATTAAAGAGCTAGATACGATGTGTAGATAGGAACTGTGGATAGAAACGGAAGATTTCTCCGAATATATTGTATTAATATACAAGATGATGACACAGTATAATGTATATGATTATATAAAAACATCATTGTATAAAAATTAAATAAAAAATAATTTATTAATTTATTTTATATTGTAGTTTGAAAACGTATAATGAATCAATTATACACCATTTATTTTTAAAACATCTGTAAACTTATTTTTATGAAAGTCTTTGTTCCTATT
Organism: Melinaea menophilus ssp. n. AW-2005; assembly: GCA_918358695.1. Taxonomy (NCBI): domain Eukaryota; kingdom Metazoa; phylum Arthropoda; class Insecta; order Lepidoptera; family Nymphalidae; genus Melinaea; species Melinaea menophilus. Next base: position 17,787,610 of record OU911052.1, read on the forward strand.
TGAACAATCCAATAGAGCTTTGATCTTAATAATGATAGGAAAAAATTGTTTCAATTCACACTATTATGAATTGAGGATAAACATTTCATTGAAAATATTATTTAAAACAGTTTTAATTTTTTTATCGTATAATCCAACCGTACCGATAAATAAATTTCGCTCAAAAGCTTGTGTGACGAAGCAAGAAGTATAATGTTATTTCCAGAACTAGGGAAGAAAAGAAAAGAATCACACTAATACTTATACGATATTTGAAATAAAAAAAGATTAATACAGAAGAATATGCATTTCTTTTTTATCAATATGATATACATATATTACTTCTTAACTCACTATTGTCCTACGCTTTACATACTTTTATTATTGACACATTTAGGAATTTGTATTGATCGCTTAATAATGACTACACTTACATTTCACGGTATAGCTGCAGGATAATGAATGACTCCGGCCCATACATTCGGTGTAATTTATTGTATTTTAGAACACATTAAATAAATTAAAGCGTAACAAAATCCAATCAGAATATAAATTGGGTTCAAGAACAAAAGAGATAGGTTATTAATTATAATGTCATATTTTTGTTTCAGATATTGCGATGTGCGCGAGCTCGTAACGACCTTCACGGATTATAATTAATTGGAACAAATTGGCAATGTTTGATTGAAAACGCGTAACGATGTATAAAATGAAGGTATTTGTGACATTGTTTGTGTGTGTGAGTTTAGTAAGTGGGGAAGTGAACTCTACGGATAATGGGTCAAGCTCTCGTATGGCTTGGATGAGGAGTTTGTTGGATCACCACGACTGGATTAAAGTACTGAATGGAAATCATTCTGTGGCTGAAAAGTGCGAGTTCGACGTGAGGCAGTACGTGACTGCCTTGAACGACGGCCGTCTTTGGGCTTCGAAAAGTAAGTTTTAGTGTTTTTTTATTAACGTGGACTCTAAATAAGTACTTATCCTTGAGATAGATTGATTTCGCTGGCTTTTAGTTGTCTACACATTTTTGTGAACTTTAAGTGTAAAAAAATTGTGTAGTGTACGATATTTTCACGTATGTAATAGTCAAACAAAAAAATAATATAGAATAGTTCAAAAACCTTTGTCTCACTGTGAAATTATATCAAAAGCACAATGAAGATTAAATTAAAAGTTAAACGGCGGTCGAATAAAATTTAAAATAGTATATATTGCGATTCGAGTTAATTATGCAATTCAAAGGTTTCAAAGATCGTTGACCTCATTATTCTTTAATTACAGCGCGGCGAGTGCTTCTCTGTTAATGATGTAATTTTGAAACAGGTCTGGTGCTCGCGAAACGGCGGTTTCGGATTTCAGCCCTTTTAAAAGAATTTATTTGTAGACGTATTAAAATTTACTCTAAAAAAACTTTCATAAATTTAGCAATAGTATTGTTAAATTATGTTTATTTAAATTAGAGAAAATGTAGGCATATATATTATAAATTAATATTGTATTTATATTAGTATCTCTTTGACCTCAATATTACGTGCGTAAAACGCCTTTCGATGGTCTGTTATGTAATACGCGGGTCACGTGTACGTCACTCATTGCACGCAAGACACCGTAGAAGGCTTGGCGCCGAATTCATTTTGGTTGACTTCAAATATTAATAAGATATATCTTATATATACAATAAACATAACAACACATGATTATTGTTACTATATTATGATTATTGTTATATATATAACTAAGTAATAAAAATTGCCTAGTTTTTATAAAATATTATTTAACTTTATTCATCCTAAAAATTTACTTTTTTGTTATTTCAGATATATTTATAACATTAATCTTGGTATGATTAATGACTGTCGCGATGGTTTTTGTGATTTGTCAGCCGCGTTCATAAAAGGTCTTCATGTACACCTTACACATACCTCGTACATCTATCACTTAACAATGCCACTCTCCGTTCCCTAAAATATAATTCATAAGATACAATGCTACGCTTCTGTGATCCACTTTTTCTTTACAATTTATACGAAGTTTTAGTACACATTTGCTAGATCCTTAGTATCATTATTTCGGACGTTTTTAATATCATGTTATTTTAATTTTCAATTGTAAAGTTTATTTTATTGCACTATTTCTTTAATTTTATTTTATTACTTATCATTTATTTATACATTTCTATACACTTTAAATATTCATTAATAGTCATTAAAACTATAATTTAGTAGAATTATAATTTTTGTGTGTTTCTGATACTTTTTAATTATCAATTTTAAGTTTACGTAAAATTATTTTATGCCACCATTTCGTAAAAAAAATGGAAATTAAATATTACTTATTGCTAGTCACTACGGAAAAAATCATTAGATCTTAATTAGATTTCTTTCCTTTTACCTGATCTAGTCAAAGCACAGTTAAAAGGTTTTTAACGTCACGTGCTTCGCAACTCTTAATAGTGCCTCCTTGATGAATGGCCAAGACATTTTATAACGCCATTCTTAGGAAACTTATTTTGGATGTTTATTTCCTTTGCTGTTAAAAACGTTTGTTTAATTATTTGTAACTAGCTGTTCCCTTGCCTTCGGTGGCGCGGAATATGTTTTTTTAACCTAAAAGTAGCCTAAGTTAGTCCTTATGACATCAGCTATCAGTCTGTGAAATTCATATTAAATTCGGTCTAGCCATTTTAAAGATTAACCGGAACAAACAGACCAATAGACATACAGACATTTTTTTATGTCAGTATCGTTTTTACTTTGTGAATAGCTGTTTATTTGGCATTACGAACAGACAATAAATAAAAATGTAAAGTACACGTTCAGCTTCTAGTTTCCACACATACGTATTTATAAGTAATTTTTTTAAATAACAAATATGTACTTAAAATAAATTTTATAGTGGTAATAGTGAATCTAGAATTTATTTCTCACTCGTCTTTTATTACTCACTGACTCGTATAAGAAATTATACAAGTGTATTTTAGTTATTGAGGACATCGAGAACGAGTTGTGTTACTTCTTTGTATATTTTCTCTTAGAGTTAGTCGAGCGGAGTGAAATAAGTATTGTAGTTAATTACAGCTGTGGTTGATAATATAATCGAAGTAAGGGGTGCTATTACTGAGTACATTGAGTGCCCTTAGATTACATTTAGAAGTTTACTTTATTTGTGTAAACTTTTTTCTAATCTATATATACGTTGGGTTACCATCTGAGTTTCATCTATAATATTTTTGTAAGATTTTCAATATTATTTAATCAATGCTTGCTATGTAGAATGATACTTCAACTCTTAAGTTAACTAACCGTAAACAAATTTATCAATAAATTGTATCCTATTGTATAAAATAATTGTATCAGTAAAATATATTTCCTTGTGTGTATAAAATGATCAAATGATCAAACAACAAAGTGACCTAGCGGGTTTCGATTGCTTCACGATCGTCAAACTCCACATGTAGGTTACAGTACATTCTCTATTTTTAATTGTCAATTGCAAAACCGAATAAAATAAATAATTATAGATATCAAATTATTTTTAATTTAATTTCAATATCGTTTACATCATTTTTAATATTTATTTCTACTTTCGAATACGTACATTATGTAAGTTTTTTAGTATTATTTAATTGACCCGCTTTAAAGTAAACAGCGTCGATGGGAGGAAATGAGATCCCGGGCGTGTCTTCGCATTTCTTTAGAGTTTTAAATCACGAGCGAATATAAACTATGCTTCGCTCTCTCGCCATTTTTATCTTCATGCAATTTTCTGAGAGATCGTTGGAAATAACGTTTTACAGCTTTTCATAATAATTTCTTGTATATAAAACTGATATTACCCTGTGATGACATGTATATGACGTGCGCAGTTTTATATATGTTACTATTTTTATATATTAAAGTAGTTGATTTCATTTTTTACATACAACTTGAAGAAAAGACACAATTAATTTCTCTTTTATATAATAATTAATTTAAATAGTTATTATAATTGTTTTTTAGAATCCTACAATAGCTAATATAATAATTTGCTTATTTTTCATCATGTTCTAATAAAATTATTAAACAAAGAAATATAAAATCCCTTTTGACCATCTCGTGACCTACTTTTCTTATCTAATTAAACGAAAAATCTCTTGAAAGTATGAAATGAATATTTTAAAAGCAATTCCTGCCCGGGATTAAATTAAGTGTGGAATTAGAAATATAAATAACCTTTTTAATCTCAATCTTGAAACATTATATCTGTTTACATTAATTGTAGCCTTTTGAACGGAATTCTTACAAAACAAGTTCAGTTATTTTACTTGTTTGAATAAATTCGGTTACGCAAAGTACAGCGGTACAAAGGTAAAGAGTACAAAGGTAGTAAGTACAACAGTACGGTACAAAGTGAATAAACTTGTATATTTAAAATAATTGTGTACCCACTTCAGCATTGCGCAGTTTGTCCGACCAGTCTGCGATATCACATTCAACGAGAACCTTATAAAGATACCTTCTCTCGTTTCACCGTCAATTATTTAATCGAAATATAAACAATACCACATTACATTCCACTTTACCGAAACACCATCATAACGAGCCATAAAATATGTTATTTCTATATAATTCGGAGCGTAACGGGCGTGTTATTTCATATAGATAATGGGTTATTGCGCAAGAGATAGTTAAACAAGATAATTGTTTACTAGAGATGAACCTCGGGTGTCTCGAGCGTCGGAGTGACATAACTCGGTACTCGTTGACCGTGCCGGGGCCGGTTCTTACGCAAATACATAATGTAAATCGCGAATTTCATAATTAATGCGTGAAAGTTAGCGATACATTTCTTCATTCACACACATCTACAGAGCCGGTCTAACGGGATTTTCTTTTCGCACATATCTGTCGCCACTTACGATTATTGGAGAGCTTATGTAATACTTTTCATTAAGAACTGGTCTGTTTTATTAATGGTGTTTGTATGTGTGTCATTTAAGCTCTTCTCAATACATTTATGTTTTATTCACAAATAACGGTGAAATGTTTTCCCTACACACTTTTACATTATACATTTATTATTTTGTTTGATGTGTATAATCGGGATAACATTGTATGTTTTCGGCTTATTGTTTACGATTAAGACCGTAAAGCTTCCACTCGTGGACCTTTTGAATTACTAATTGTGTGACAGATTAGATAATGTTGTTAAATATTAATTTACCTGTCCTTTTTTCAACTCTTTTTGAATTTAAATCTAAAACTTGTCACTTATAATTATCTACATTAACGAAGTTATTTTTCAACTTATTCTAAATATTAACTTTAGATTTAATATTATTAATTAGATTTATTAATCTAAAATAGATTTTTAATCAAACTTTAGTTATCATCAAATTTTTCATATAAATTGAGATAAAATGCGTCCCTCGAAAATCTCAATTCAATTTCCGATAACTTCCTAAACGACTTCATTTATCTTCTACTTTGTGATGAAGAGAAGGAATATTATTTTTCAAATTAATTTTGTTAAAATGAATTCTTCAATGGAAACCAAAACAATGCTTTAAACAAATTGTCTAAGGGCCGAATACTGAAACGTCCCTCAAATATTTTAATGTTTCTTAAACATTTGTGTATCTCTTAAATTGTAAGTTCGTACTCTGTAATGTAAATTATAAGCATCTGTTAAATTTAAGTGTGTCTCTAATGGGATGGACTTAAACACTCACTGACATATCTTTATATTAGAATGCCACAACCAATACAGTTAGTGTTAACTATGTGTACTTTTCGAAGGTCACTCGAGGCCTCCCCCTGTCTCTCTTACCGCTCACTTTTCCTTTATAAGTCTTTTTTACCATTCTTTCATCACTCATTCGTTCGACGTGCCCAAACCACCTGAGCACGTTCTTCTTCACTCTCACCGTGACATCTTCGCTAGTACCTGCCATTCTGCGGATCTCTTCATTGCGGATTCGGTCAGCTAAACTGACTTCTGCGAAGTGATCGCATCTCCACAGCATTCATCTTTCTTACGTTCTTCTTCTGTGTTACCCACGTTTGGCTGCTGTATAACAAAGTCGGTAGCAAAACTGCATTGTGTACAGCCAAACGTGCAGCTATGCTGACGTTTCGTCGTCTCAACAATGCAGCCAAAGCACCGTTGACTCTATTTCCGGCAGCAATACGCCTTTCCACATCCATTTCGTATCTTCCGTCTCTGCAAAACATACTTCCCAAATATACCACTTCATTCACTTGTTCTATTATCTTACCATTCACGTTGATCTTACATTCTGTTCTTTCTTTATTTCTTTCAAATATCAGAACCTTCGTCTTATCTACATTCAGGTTTAGACCATTATTTTCACACCCATCTTTCAAAGTGGTGACCAATGCCTGCAAATCGCATTCTGATGATGCAATGAGCACTGCATCACCATCGGCTACATCTTGACTCAGCATTACGCTGGTAGTCAAGACCGAGGCGTCTTCACGTTCATATATCTCCTTATAGAATTCCGCCCACCGCTGCAAAAAGTGTGCTTGCTCAGTTAAAATTTAACCGCTCTTCGAAAGCACCCCTTTCATTCTACAGGTTACCGAACAACCCCGGGAACCACTAACTTCTCGCCAGAAAAGCTTCGTGTTTCCCGGAAGTTGTTCGTCAACCTTTCATCCCTTTCTCTCTCAGAATTTTCACGCTTCATCTTTATAAGTGCTTTCGTTTTGTGCTTTTGCAGCTTGTACGCTCTTTTTCTTATCTCTCTCATACTTTTATCCTTACCAGAGGCTTTATAATCCAGCCATGCTTTCTTCTTTAACTCTACAGCGTCTTTCACTTCATCATCCCACCATTTTCCTTTTCCTTTTCTTCATACTTCTGTCGCTACTTTCAGCATACCATTCCTAAGGTTCTGCCAGCATACTTCAACACTTTCATTTCCAGAATCACAGCTTTCAAGCTTCTTGGAAACCCTCTCTTGATATTCCTCTCTGATCGGTGGATCTTGAAGCTTCCAGCTTCTTATGCGATAATTCGACGCCAAGCTTGGACACGTCGTGCGGCTGCGCCAACCTGCGAACAGACCTCTTATTCTAGCAACGACTAGATAGTGGTCCGTTCCCAGATCAGCACCTCTGAACACTCGCGTGTCCATAACTTGACTTCGAATACGCTGGTCCACTAGGAATAAATCAATCATACTTCTTTCTTCCGCTCGCTCCCATGTGTACATGTGAATTTGTTTGTGATCAAACATCGTGTTTGCGAACAAATTTTTCTCCTTACAAAATTCCAAAATAAGCTTTTCAGCCTCATTTACTCTCTTATCACCGTACTTGCCTAGCACGCATTCGTAAACACTTCGCGCGGTTCCAACCCATCCATTAAAATCCCCACATACTATCAACTTTTCATTACTTCTGACACTACTTAGAACATCCCTGACACTCTTCCAAAACTCCTCGAGTTCGGTCACTGGAGCTGAGGATACTGGTGCGTAAACGGCTAACAAGAATACTCTTGTTATCCCCAGCTTAAAGCGAACCCAAAGGAGCCTTTTAGTCTTGCCTTTCCTCATTTTCATTTAAAATATTATAATTTAACATCGCCTTTTTTTCTCTTTGGGTTTACTTTTGATACGGGTTTATACTGGAACATTTGGAAAATAAAATAAAATGGTATGGTATAGTATAGTATTAAATTGAATTGGTCTCAAAATCTCAAAATGCACAACTCCCTGATAATTGAAATTATAATTTGACTATTTGTAATTTAACAACAATCTCCTACTCTCAAATATGTTTATGTTTGGTATTCTATTATTTGCTTGCTTTTTTCTGAAATCCAAAGAATTTCCTTCTCAGTACCGCGATATTTCTAGTCTACTACAATTCAATCGTGAATATATTTTTATCTACGAATCGCTTAATATCAGTTTCGACTATGTGACTACATAATATTACTAAGTACTACATTAATAAGTTGAATTACATATAAATCAAAAACGTATTATTCTTACGTTTAAAGTTAATGATATGGTATAAACATAATTATAGAGACAATGTTGCCTAGAACAAATACTCAATACAAGAAAATATAAATAGTAATTGAAAAGAAAACAAATCTTGAAACAAATGTTCAACGGTACCATCCATACAGAAAATACCCCGAATTGATGGACAGAGTATAATATAATACTGCTTGACAAAAAGGGGGAACACAATGACATAGCTAACTACCTAATGTAAAATATTTACAAGTTATTCGCATGCAGCGAGCATTCAAACAGGATTCTGTAAGGATTATCTAAACTCGGAACGACTACGAATCAACATAGACGGACATCCACTACGACACTTAATATTCGCTGTTGACATTGTTCTATTTGCTAGATCGTAGGAAGACATATATAAAATGTAGTTAGCTTTAGAAAATGAAAAAATTGGCCTTATCTTAAACCCTGATATAACAAGACAGAAGGAAAAATAAATATCATAAAAGTTGGAACTACTAAAATTTATTATGTCTCTCATTCTCCATAATCAACTTGGAACAAATCATGATACCAAAAGACATCACAAACAATGAAATGGAGAGAAGAACATCCAACGGCTGAAGAATGTACTGAGCGCTAAGAAATATAATGAAAGATAATAAGATACATATACGCACAAAGTGCAAACTATTCCACGAAACATGGGGGTTGACTCAACTACTGCAAGCAAAGTGCAATATGTCAGCATGCAATGGAAAGAAATATAATGAGTATAAGGAAATCCCACAAGCAGAAAAACGAAGTTATATGAAAAAATACTAAAATCCTAGATTGCGTAAGACATATGATACGAGGCAACGAGAAATGCAGTAAAATCATAACAAGATGATACTCCCTAGAAGAAAAAAGAAAAAAAGTAGACCACGAAGAAGAGGGGATGATGACATGGAACAAATTGCAGAAGTAACGTGGAACAGAGTGGCAACAGTATGAAAAAAGTCGGAAGAGCCCTTTGTTGACGAATAACTAGACTTACAAAAATGAACTAAATCCCAGATATTAGAATAGCCACTTTTATCTATTGCAAAATCTGAAATATAAAGCTAGTATTATTATTATTATTAAAAACAAGACGATATATACCATTGACGACTTCTTAAATAAGTATAGCTTCGAGCTACACTCATTTGAGTACAGCATTTCAATTTAAGGGTTGCTAAACTTTAATATGCTCTTAGCCAAGTTTAGAATTTGAGCATCGTTTCAATGTCGGTCGTAAATATAGAATTACAGTTGTAATGAACAGTTTCAAAGTTTGATGTTTTCTATTATAAAAGATATCTTATTGCTTTGCTTTTCCAGAACCTTCTCAAGATTGAGATATAAGTTTTGGTTTGATACAAAAACAATTTTAATTTCAGCTATTAAATATTCTGCAATAATTTAAAATTAAGGAATCTTTGTTATCGTCATCTTTTTCAATTTAAAAACCTTTCATTATTCTCAACTTTAGTATTTCAACGAAATATGTGTCTACATTTATCCTTATTAATATTAAACACGTTATTATAGTTGTTATAATTGAGTCTATTTCAAAACATATGCATTACTCCACGGATTCGCACACGCACACACACACACACAAACATACTAAATGCACTCATCCGACGCATGAAATAATAAATTATATATGTAAGCAACAATTACATTAAACCCACTATAAAACGTAGTGAAACCACAACATTGCAAAACCGTACAGTTAACGTCAATATTGTCTATTTTGGTACTCTTTACTGTGTGGTATCAGGAAATTAATCGTAACATATAGTGTAATATTATTTATATTTTACTTTTTATATATTACTTACGCATATGCATCCTTATAAATTTATTGGGTTGTTAAGTGAAATACAGGCCCAAGTTTGACGTCACCGCATACGATGTTTATAAATCATTCGTAACAATAAAAATTGAGTTACTATAATTTTCAAATATTATTTTGGGAATTGTAATATAACAGCATGTTTTAATTTTAATAAATTTATTTTTTTTCTATAATTTAACTGATGTTAAAATTTTTGGCTATACTTATAAACCAAGGAGTCGAAAAAAATATAATAATAATAAAGATAATCGAGAAAAATATTCTGGGTTTAGCTTCATCAGAGCAGAAGCACTCCATCCTGTGAAGTTATGTTATGGAAGTTCTTAAAAATGATAACAAGGTTCTTATTGTTATTTTAAATAAGGTTTGTTTTTTATTCAACGCATAATTGTGTCTTGTCAAATTGTCCAATTATCAAATTATTTTTTTTTAAAGTTCCAATCGCAGCATCTTTATTTTTATTAATATTTGTTTTTTAATTTTCCCTTTTGAATCAATACCACTTGTGTATGTCCAAGGGGAGTATCAGGAGGGCTTATTTTAATTCCAGTGTTATAGAAATAAATCTCCAACTTAAAATTAATGCTACGAGGGTTCTAAAAGCGCCAAGGTTTGAGCAGAACCACACTACTAACTCAGTCGAATATTTCTTTATTGTGAACACTGTTTCACAAAAGTCAATATTTAGTGAGCAAGTTACGAACAAGTAGAACCATCGCAATCAATATTGTTGACAATATTAATGAACACTAGTAACCGTGATTTGTACCAGCTTGAACAAATCAGTAGTTCAAACAGACCTAGTTTTGCAGTTTAGTGTTTAAACATTTCCGTAGTTAGTAATTTAATTATAAGAAATATAGATTAATGCTACGGGACACACGATGCGTGCGTATTACTCTGGCTAATTTCTTTTATTTTTTTGAATAAGCTCCGTATCGTACTAAGAATCCGACACTTATTCACTGAGAGACATTTTCTTTAAATACTTAGTATCCCGTTAAATATATAACAGAGGTAAACATATCCAAGTGTCAAAACGCTGTAAATAGTAACAAAATCCAATCCAAATCCATTCGGTTAGTTCATCACACCTATGCTAGCAGCTATTCACTTTTTCATAATTGATGCTTTTTTATTTTACTGACAACGTCTTAATCTTAATGAATACAGTGACTTGGCAAACGCATCCAGCAAATGTCTAGATTATTAATATTATAAATTTAAATTCAAATTCAAAAAACCTTTATTTATGTGACACACCTCTATACAAAATAAAAATAATAAAAGTCATAAAAAAAATAAAAAAAATAAAGTACAAAAAAAGAGTTAAAATCCATGAAAAGAATAAAATAATCAAAAATAACGAATAACAAAGATAACGTAAAAAAAGTAAATAGAGAAAGAAAAAGGAGTTCATTTATAATAATATGATGTCAATTAAAAAGACAGGAGAGTCATTTATAATAATATGATGTCAATTAAAAAGACAGGAGAGTCATTTCTAATAATATGATGTCAATTAAAAAGACAGGAGAGTCATTTATAATAATATGATGTCAATTAAAAAGACAGGAGAGTCATTTCTAATAATATGATGTCAATTAAAAAGACAGGAGAGTCATTTATAATAATATGATGTCAATTAAAAAGACAGGAGAGTCATTTCTAATAATATGATGTCAATTAAAAAGACAGGAGAGTCATTTATAATAATATGATGTCAATTAAAAAGACAGGAGAGTCATTTATAATAATATGATGTCAATTAAAAAGACAGGAGAGTCATTTCTAATAATATGATGTCAATTAAAAAGACAGGAGAGTCATTTCTAATAATATGATGTCAATTAAAAAGACAGGAGAGTCATTTATAATAATATGATGTCAATTAAAAAGACAGGAGAGTCATTTATAATAATATGATGTCAATTAAAAAGACAGGAGAGTCATTTATAATAATATGATGTCAATTAAAAAGACAGGAGAGTCATTTCTAATAATATGATGTCAATTAAAAAGACAGGAGAGTCATTTATAATAATATGATGTCAATTAAAAAGACAGGAGAGTCATTTATAATAATATGATGTCAATTAAAAAGACAGGAGAGTCATTTCTAATAATATGATGTCAATTAAAAAGACAGGAGAGTCATTTATAATAACATGATGTCAATTAAAAAGACCGTTTTATTCTTTGAATTTTTAAAATATGAAGGAGCAGATTAAGTTATTTATGTCGTTTTAAAGTAATAAGCCGTGGGTTAGCGTAACAAAAAAGTTAGTTTTTCTCAAAGGATATTCACTGAACTTACAAAGTATTTTCGTAATAAAAGGGATCAGACCTTTAGTATATATAATAATAGGACTTGAATGAGTTTGTAAGTCTGTTAGTTGAAACAGTTTCGTAAAAGTTATAATCTGAAAACAAACAACTTCTAACACAGAAAATAATGTCTATACAAAGTAAAATTTTTCTTGAGCATAGAAAATTTTTGCGAATATAATAATGCTTTCAATTTGTTATTATAAACTGACATCACAATTCTGTTCTCTTCCACGATTAATCTGTTATATTTGTATATAATTCTGTTAATAATATAAAAACAAAATAATAAAAGAATAATGTGGTGCCGTATGTCGCCCTGTCGCTGAATAAGCTGACAACAACACACTTATTAGTAAATAGAGAAAACGTCGTGACAAAGCAATATTCTTTGCGAAATCTCTAAATATAAAAAGCTTCTAGTATTTACTATTAGTTATATATATATAAAATATGAATTTTATAAGCGGATACAATTATCAGATGACACCTTTATATGTACTTATAAACTTTCTTTTTGCCTTAAAGGAATATCACAAAGAGATGAGCAAATGGTAATACAAGACATTGACAATGGTTTATAAAATAAGATAGTTATCTGTATCATGTGATGATAAATGTACAATTTCTATTATATCTTTTATTCAACGAGATGATATATCTTATAATTTTATTTAATGTTTCTTACATTCAGACAGACAGGTCTGGGCAAATTATATTAAATCACTATGAGATATCACTATTACATGACATTACTGTGCAAGTACTGACTGATGTCTCAAGATATTTACACGGATAACAACGTGTAAATGCGAAGTGATAGACTTTTTGTACCGGGATCTAATGCTTTAACGACTCGTGTAATGATGCGAGATCTAATGACTAATATAAAACAACTAATCCGAGGAGTATGAAATATGTTACAGAATAAATAAAATATTATGTATACTAATATAATAAATATAAAGAGTTCTTGTATCTTTGAACGCATTAATCTCTAGAATTATCAGTTGGATTTGAACATTTATATTTATATTTGGTAGCTCATTTGGAGAATATTAAAGCTTTATAAGAATATTTGTACATTTACTTATACAATTAGTGGTGCCTTTTAAGAAAATATAGCAATTGTGCGGTTTATATTAATATCAAATATTAAAATTGTGTTCCGTTTGCTCTTGTTTAGTCCTCGCGGGCAGAGTATTTTCTTTATATAAATACGTAATTTTGATTATAATATTAGATATAAGTTAAGCTGTTGTTAGTTCTCATAATGTGCTATTACCCTCTGTGAAATATTAAAGACGACAAGCAAATTTTATATAAAGAACGTCTTCTTTAAGAAGACGTTCTTTATGGCCGTAATTAATAAAATGCATTTCAACGTGTAAATGAGTTTTAAATTTATATAAAAATGTTGTATTTTATTACTGAGAATTATTCTTAATATTAATATTTATTTACTTTAAAATATATAGTTATGTTATATTTGCTTCAAAACTTTTTCCAACATATTAAACAGATAATCTGCAATACAGCACATATGATTCACTACATTTATTTTACTTCAAATAAATAAGCAAATAATAATTTTATTCTATTCTTTACCTTATTTATAACTTAAAATTGTTTTCAAAATATTTAAGGGATTTGAAGTATAAAAGTGTGAGACATAATTAACGAGGCTGTAAGTCACAGCTGTAACAAACGGTCCACAAAATAAATTTAACAAAAAGCTCATTATTTTAATCGTTTTCCTGTATCCCTGAAGTAAACAATTAAAATTCTATATTTATTTACGGTTTTTCCATCTTCAGAAAGCTTTAATAAAGTTTTATATCTATTGAAAAAAAATATGACAATGTATATATTCAGTTAACTTTTTATAAGGGCAATTATAAGGGTAGAGTTTTTCATAGAGTTTTTCAATATCTATGGTTAAGCGGCAGTGATGCAAGTCTAGTCAATGATGGTTTTTGACCTGAAAAGCACATTGTTTTGTTTTTAAATCCATATAAATAATCTATATGTAGCTATTTGTGTTATAAATGTCAGTCTTATCAAATAATATTCATTAAATCTTTGTACTAAAACTTGTAATAGATAGATTATGTAACTTAAATAGTTTTTTTGCGTTGCTATAGTTTAAATTATATATATAATGAATCTACCACAATGCTACATCTTTAAAGTAACTAAATTCTTAATAAATATCTGAAGGATAACGTAATCTTAGTAAATAGTATACATACATCAAGTATATCATTATGTTATATCATTACATTATGTTCTTTTCCTTGTTTTCAGTATTCGATGCATCCGGCCAATACAGTCCGAACATTCTATTCGGAAATGATTACTGGATGGGGTCAATGAACGCTTGCCGTGATCTGCAACTCAAAGAGTACTACGCCCAGACGCCGCCTTTCCCTACCTCCTTCTATGTGGCCAAGGTTAACCTCACCGTCGATGGCGATCATATACCAGAGGTAATGTTTAATATACCTGAGATTCGATTAGATTTAATGTGATAACTATGTAGATAGTGGTATTATGATGCAAAATTATTACTGTGAAGTTTTATCTAGATCTGTTTCGTTGTTGGGTGTAAGAGTAATAAGCATCTATCTATAATATATATATATAATACATACGTTCATTCATCCACCTTCACAAAAGTTTGCATTTACTAAATATTAGTGATATTAAATATTATTCCGCTGTTAAATAAGTACCTAATCTAATGTTTTAAGATAATAATATAAATATAATTATAAGCAGGGTCAGGCATTTTATTATATGGAAAACTTATGTAAATATCTTTAATGAGGTAATAATAGTGCGGCTTAACACGTACTTTAATAACTCTTAACTCGTTAAGTTATTCTTACAACCTTGATGAAACAACAAATAATCATTTATTACAATAAACTAACCAACAAAGACTTGAACTTAATCAAATTAATCAGATATCAGACAGCCAAAGTTAAAACTTTTGATAATAATATTTTGTGTAGTTATTAATTGAAGTTACTTCAACATTTTAGATAAATATAACAAATTTTCAGTGACAAAAAGTTGTACTTTGAAACGTGGCCCTATCTTTGACCTGCAGTCACTTTGTAAAGGGACGTCTCAATACAACTTTTATATTAAAAGTTCTATCATGTTACCGTCACTAACAATTGATAAAATTTATCTTAAATTAGAAGGTAGTTCAATTTCCTTTATATGGAAACGATATCGATATAATATAAAAACACTGATATATTCATAATTTTAATAAAAATTTGGTGAACTTTATAAAAATACGAATATGTAAGTAAGTATTAATTGAGTGTTACAAAATATCGATAGAAATTAATGATTGTATAGCCAAGAGCTGACCTTATTGATCGATATTGTACCGCGGATAATTTTCACCTATTATGATTTATTTTCTTGGGAGTTTATTGCTAGTTCTTCTTCATGGAACCACACTTTGAAACCATGTAACTAGAATCTGATATTTCATAAATTCTGTGTGCCTACTTGAAATACAAACTTTATGTTAATGTTAATGTTAATAAAAGCTCTAAGCTTAAGTACGTTTATGTAATACAATTACCAACACAAGGTAATCCAGGTATTTTCTTCAATCGTGTCATTGCCATTATGGTAATACTGTAATGTATTATAATTAGTGTTTCAATTGCAGACAAGGCCGATGCTCGTCGGTCAATGCGTGCCGGCCTCGTGCGGCAAGGACGATGTTAAGTCCATTCTGGATGCTGCGGAAATGAGAATAACAAAGAAGGCTATTGCTAATGGCATCACAGCTTCCTTCATTACGCTCTACGTGCGACCTGTGCCTGGCACTTACGACGTGTTTTCAGATTTTAAACTATATATCCTGCTGTAAGTTGGTCATAAAATAACGATTTTCACCTGTTAATATAACACCGTTAGAAACTTGTATTTTATTAAATTTAGAATTTAATTAAGAAATATTATATCAATCGTAATTTAGTATAAAAGATATATTATATCTCTTAATACATGCACATTTATATTTACATTATTGTATTTATGTAAACAGTATAACTATATACAGAATTAGCTTCGGTTTTTATAAAACTAATTCTAATGTTAACACGCACAAGCAGCATATTATTGCAGTAATTAAATAATCAAACACATTTATTGCAATAATGTTCAGTTTTAATTATCTGTATTATTAGTAAATTATGTACATTGTATCCTCTTGTATGCACTTTAATAGAGGAATGAGCCTCAGATCTTTTTATAAATTTTTATTAAAATAATCGAGTAGTTATCGATTACTACCGATTAATAAATTCGGTAGTATCATATGTGTGAGGACATTCATACAATTAGACGCATTCCAGCAACTACGAAATGAGAAATGTCTTGAGATTATAATATTTATTTTTCTTCTATAAAGAATACTGTCTTCTTAAATTATTTATTGACAACAGTTTTTTTAATCCTTTAGGTCAGTAATATCTGCCGTTTCAATATGGATGTTGGCAGCTTCTATCTACGAGGGCTATTTGGAGAGAAAATACCGGAATAAAGAAGAGAACGACCTGGAAGTAGCCAACAACAACCACAAACCAACTGTTGGTACATTATTTATAAATTTACCTTAATAATAAATTAAAGTATTCCGCAATAGTAAAATAGTTGAATGTATTTTACGTGACACAAAATACATAGTCGAAAATTCAGTTTTATATCTTAAATGATAGACTCAATACCGATTCTTACATTGTTTTAATACTTTTTTATTTTTTTTTATTTATATAACTAAAAACAAAAAAAAACACTTTGAGTAGATATAATAACAAGAGCTTGTTTACAGCTGAATAATAACAACAATACACAACAGGGCCCTGAAAAAACTAAAAATGATGAAACCAAAGAAAAAGATGTGAGACGGGAAACTTGTGGTGAGAAAAATAACAAAAAATAGATAGTTTTTCTTTAAAAAAATTTAATAGTATGTTTAGCTATGCATTATCTACTTGCCTAATGTGTAAAATGACCAAAATATTGAAATTATTGTTAATAGCCATTTATATAATGATTATAATAAAAGGATTAAATAAGTAAATTACTTTTGATTAAAAATAATATTTACTTTCGTAGGTACATGGTCTGAAATATTACTGTCATTTTCAATTCTTTCCAATGGGCGGGCGATTCTGGGCACACAAAAGCCTAACGATGGAGCTCTAACTTGCTTGCACGGAATGAGGTCAGATTATAACTTTATTATGACTTTCATAAAATATCTCCAATGTTGGAATGATTTTAAATCGTTTAATTATATTTAGGTTTATGTCCGTGTTATGGGTCATCATGGTGCATACTTACTTAACTATTTTCTACATCGCGGACAATAAAACTATGAGGGTTGTAACTGAACGAAATTTTCTTTACCAATCTGTTGGAAACGCCTCTTACTGTGTTGATAGTTTTTTCTTCATCAGGTACGTGTTAGAATACTTATAAATATAATCCGGTTTAAAATATTATCTCAAATAAATTACCAAATGTTTTATTTCCAGTGGATTGCTCGTAACGGTTCTTTTCTTAAGAACTGAGGACAAAAAAGAGAGTCGAAAGAATATTAAAAAACCGGAGCACACCGACAAGGACATTAACAAAACCGCCAACGGTTACACGAATTCTGCATTATCCGTGTCTGTTATTAGCCAAGAATCTTTCTACGAGGATTTACTTGACAAGCCAACGCCTAAAGTTTACTCCAAAAAAGAAATATTCGGAATGTCAAAGTCGTTTTTCGTGTTGTTCCTATATCGGGTGGTGAGATTGACGCCGGCTTACGCTTTTGTGATCGGTTTGAATGAGTTGGCTCTCCGATACACGTACGACCACACGGTGTTCGAGCCAGCAATTTTCGATCACATTAACTGCAATCACTACTGGTGGCGCAACTTACTCTACATAAATAATTTGTTTCCGCAAAAAGATATGTGCATGGTCTGGTCTTGGTACATGGCGAATGACACGCAATTTTATGTTGTAGGCATAATACTATTATTACTATCTGTAAAGTAAGTATACAATTACAGAATTCTATTGCTTTTGACTTTACATAATCCATCCGTTTCAAATGTATAAGGATTAGATCACTCTAAACCTTATTATTATTTCTGACACAATAACATATTATAATTTTTGTAGTTAATTTAATTTGTTGTTTGAACAGACACACTAGATTCGCAATGGGGTCGCTCTTTCTTGTGCTGGTTAGTTCTTGGGCTACCACAATCTATGTGTCAGTGTCGTATCAATATAAAGCTCGTATTCAAGAACCTTTTGAAATGTTTGATCCACTGTACGATAAACCTTGGTCCCGAATCGGTCCATATCTAGTCGGTAAGTATTACTTATAAATTAAAAACTATTTTAAGTTACGTATTTTAGTTTGAATAAAAAATACTTTGTATTAACAAAAAAAATAAGACTCAGAGAAAGTTACCGTTTAAAGGCTATAGCTCAAATGGGGGAACGAAGGGACGGTTTCCCAGAGGTCAGGGGTTAGAGTGTCCGGTGTCCGTGAACATTTCATAAGATATATATAAGAAAAGATTAGATATGTTTCATAATTTATGGATGTAGAATGTTTATAGAAAATGCCCCACAAGTATGATTATAGTGGACCAAGTGGACATATACATGTGGACGTATACATGTGTAGGCGAATGTATGTTATTTTAGCTAATCATCGTTTTCTAAAAAATGATAAATAAGTTTTTACTATCATCATTAAATTTTTACATAAATGTAAAATATAATCTATATAACTTAATTCTATTACAACCGGCGCCTATGACCGGCGGCGTGTATGTTTTGTAGAACATAGATCAATTAAATAATAAAAGTTATATATGTTTATTGATTTTTATCGTGTAGGAGTTCTGATAGAAGGCCAATGAAGTCTTAAAAATATTTTGATTTTAATTTCAGGAATGGCGGTGGGATGGTATTTACACAAGACTAAGTGCCAGGTTCGGATGCCATACTGGCTGGTGGCCATTGGATGGCCGACATCACTGATTATTATTGCCAGTCTCATCTTTGGCATGGTGGACGGGTACTTTGAAGTCTGGCCCACTGCCTTCTATGTGAGCATTGGACATACAGGTATATTATCATTCTAAGAGAAATCCTAACATTTAACGTTTCCAAATGAATATTTTGGTATTTTCTGGATATTAATTAAAAAATCCTGATTTTAAACAACTTTAAATTAAGGTTACATTACCAGTATCTAAACACTCAATTCTTTATGCAGCATGGGGCGTAGCATTGGCCTGGGTGTCAGTTGCGTGTTGCTGCGGTTACGGCGGGTTGGTGAACTCGGCGTTGTCGTACCGCGGTCTGCTGCCACTAAGTCGGCTCACCTACTGCGCATACCTCGTGCATCCAACCATCATGATGTATACCTCCTTCTTGCTGGATGGACCTCTACATCTTCAAAACTCTATAGTTGTAAGTGTGATTATAATTCTAATGACTCCATTTTAGTCAGTCTATGACAAAAAATAAAAGGCGAGGTGGACAATGATGTTAGCCTGCAAGTCTCCACACATAGAAGGAGAAGATTATTTTGGTCAGTGAACAGTTATATGTAATTTAATTTTGAACTATGAAATCATGATAATTTTGTCTCTAAAGTTTTAAATAAAAGATTAAAATTCAGCCAGATAAATATTAAATAAATTACTCAACCGTATTGTGGAAAATAGTTTAAAAAAATTAAGAACAAATATTTTACCATAATACTAATTAATTTAAATCAAATGTGGTGTACATTGTCTGTCTGATTTCAAGTTGCGGTTTCAATGTACGTTGTGGTCTATTGTATAATTTGTTTCCGTAATTTCAGCTTATTATATATTCGGGGTATGCAGTCATGGCGTTCCTTGCTTCGTTCGCTATCTCACTGGCATTCGAGGCACCCGCAGTGAGACTGCTGAAGATCATTAGTGGAGACAGTAAAAGAAAAAACCAAACAGGGTAACAACGTCATGGATGACTCATCAAGCCACCTGACACTACCTGCTCGTGGGAAGTAAAAATGGAGCATTCTCGAGATCTTACGATGTTGCCTCTTTGTAGGAGCTTTATTTAGTTTTAGTCATAATTTAAATATTTCGTTCTAGTTAAAATTTAGTTAATAATATGCAAACCAAGTTACCTGTATATAAAGGGTTATTTTTTATATTTTATATTTTTATTTTCATACCTATTTTATCCACCTTTGTATAATATTTGACATGTTATAAACTTTGACAGGTTAGTAAAATATTCTGAATATCGTTATTTCATTAACGTTCAATCGAGATTGACAATGTAATATAAACATAGTTTTGTAGTTGGCAATCGTATAAAGTGTATACATGGGTATCAAATATTAGTTGTAATACATTATGTTGAATGATGAAGGTTGAACTTGCACATACTTATGTTGCCAACTTGGCTGTTTAAGGCGTATTTCAATACTTTCAAAATTGGAAGTGCAGAAAACAGTATGTTACTTCGACAATTAGCCCTTAATTAATAATATAGTTACCATTACAAAGTTTTTTTTTATGGAGCATAGAAGACAATTTTTTGTTTAATTATAATTTACATAATATTTTAACTTTTACCATTGCTATGTATTAAGATCATAAACACATTGTACATACTGCATAAAATTGTAAATATATAGTATGTATATTAAAAATTAATATAATTTAAAGTTCTAGTCGTTAATTATTTTTCATTTCACTGAAGTAAACCTGTTATCTTTTTTAAACTATTATACATTCTTAAAAAAGAACTTTTTTTTTATTGTTAGTTAATGTTGGATACTTAAAAATAGTAATACCTTAATGGCAAAAAAAAACATAAAATATATTTTCAAAACAAACTAAAATGACAAAGGTATAATTTTAATCAATTTCAATTCCATATAACAATAATAACAGAAATAAATATTTAACTTTTCAATTAGAAAAAACCAGACATGGATGGACATGCTTACAAAGAAGTGAATAGGTTCTCTCATTTTAACGCAATACTTTGTTAATCAGTGAGGTAGGCAAAGAAGTTGATGATTTTTTGCCTATCTTCGCTTTAAGCTCTGATGAGTTTAATCTCTAGAATGTAAATTAGTTTGGCAAGACATCTTTAATATATAATTTCCAGCGTCGTTTCACGTCAAGTCAAGACGTTTAAAAAAAAATCCGTGCCCGCAGGGGGACATGCGTGGGTAGACCTCGTGTGTAACTCGTTTAAAATATAACTCACTACCTAAGAATAATACATGATGCCGTTGTTTACATCAAAATTTTTCAAGCAAAAAGCGGTTTTAATTTTTTTTCTCGGAAAAGGTATCTTTTTTGGAAATACTTTTGGTACTTAAATTTAGAGTAAAAAATAACTTTTCTATTAAAAATATTTGCGAGGAGGGAATGTATACCATAAAAAAGTTGTCGTGGTTTTACCTACCTAAAATTTACAAGCTAAAAGTGGTTTTAATTTTTTTTCTCGGAAACGGTACCTTTTACGGAAAAACTTTTGGTACTTAAATTTAGAGTAAAAAATAACCTTTCTATTAAAAATACTTGTGATGTCAGAATGTTTACCAGAAAAAAGTTATGAATTTTTTTCCAAAAAATTTCGGTTTTTTTACCCCCACCCCTAAGTTATTGAAGTTAGGTTTTCGGTTTATCTACATTAGTTATAGGTATTTATCAAAGACATCATATAATATGAACGCGATTGATCTCCTTTGTATAGGGACAAAGTTATGGTCGAAAAACTGAAATCAGAAAAAGTGAGGCCCTAGCGCCCCCTGTGACCGGATTTCTCCGGTTAACGAACTTGACCTTCATTTTTGGATGGTTGATTTTTGTGCTAAGTTTGAAAGCGATCCGAGCGAAACTGCTGCCGCTATCGTGCTGAGAAAAGTCGAATCTGGACGCACGCACGCATATATATATATATATATATATATATATATATATATATATATATATATATATATATATATATATATATATATATATATATATATATATATAAACTTTTTGACCAATGGTCATTTCGGACTCAGGCGGTCATAAGAAGACCTCCTGTGAAGAAATTTTTCCAAAATTCGAAAGTAGGGGACAAATGAATGGGCAGACCGAATTCTTCGAGGTCTACCCAATATTAACATAGTATAAATATTTCTGAAAATTAGAATTAGTGTTTATAGATATTTTTAAATATGTTTCACCAATCTCATTAATGCTTAATTGTAATTGAGGTTACTGAAACACGATTCAATAGCAATATTTATTTATTAAAAAATCTTGTTTTAAAATAAACAAATTTACTGAATAAGATATTATTAATTATTGTTTCTTAATATAGTTATGACTTCGTACTAAAAGAATAACTACGAAGTAATTATTGCTTAACAATTCAGTTAACCTAGGTTTTAAATTAGTTCATAGACAGACAAATCCCACACATGCACACACAGACAGACTGAATTTTATTAATTCATAGCTATTGCTTCGAATACGTCATACATACAAATACATTAAATCCTCTTCAAAAATATTATATTATATTTTTTGCTGTCATCATAAACCTTAAATTTCTTATCTCAAGGTGACAAATGGTACAGTAAGTACTTATAGTGGTTATCAGAGAAAGATAAATGTTATATATGTTAGTACAACTTCATTCCATATAAACATTTTAAGACTTAATTATGAGAAAAAATAATATATCTGATAAAAATATATGTATGACAAGAAGCAAAGTGGACATTGGCAAATAAAATGAAATAACATTATTTAAATATAATACTTTATTGTAAATGTATGCACATTTTATTAATATCAAACAGTTTTTCTCTCTACGAACTTGTGACTTTTGTCAAAAAGTGAATAAGTGCTGATTTTCCCAAGGGATCTTTAATAATGAGATAACTTTTAATGAGAAATTTGTTATGCATAATATTTCACAGCTCACTGAGTTGGACGATGTCTACTTTAAAAAAGCTGGCAATTCTCTTTTTTCTTCAAGTTTAGAGAGAGACCGATTTATTATTTCTTAACTTTTTTATTGTTTTTTATTATTCTACGCGTCTTAAAAGTGACCTTAAAAGTGATCAGTAGACCATTTCTTAAAACTTATTGGTGCCTAATTTCTTAAATGGGTGCAAAAATACATAACGTGATAGAATTTCGTAAAGGTGCTAATTGACTCCTAATGGTCATTATACATCGTATAAAGTAGAGCGAAATAGGAGTAGGATCTGGTAAGAATCTGAAAAAAAAAACAAGTCAATTTCAAATATATTTTCTAAATTGATACTAAAAATACTACTTACCGACGAGTAGGTAACGAGCGATATGTTTGTAAATTTCATAGCAGTAAACGCAATAGGTTTTTGTGATCTAAAAATAAGATTTTTTTTAAAATAAAACATATCTAATGGAGGAAAACCTGATGTGTATTAATGAAATCTGGGTGCCTGTAGTTCATTTTCGTCAACTAACAGTTAAAAATTATTTGAAATAGAACATAAAGGGATTACAATATTAACAACAATGAAATCTTGGTTACCTTGCGATGAGGAATACCAAAGCACCTCGACAGCGAGGACTCATTGTGTGCCAGTTGCTGTTATATACAGCAGCTGCAATATTTTCATTCTGAAATCATTAAAATTATTAAGTCCATCTCTAATTCAGCGAATGTACTTTCTTTAGTACTTCAGAAAGAGAATCCTTTGAAGAGTTGAAGAGTTGAAGAGCTGAAGAGTTAAAAGAAGAAAGAAAATCATATCAAGATTGGGATCTCTTAAAATATTGAACACTAATCAAGTCTTTCTTTGGAGTTGAATTGCACAAACCGCATGAAAGATGTCGTCTGCATACCAGCACATTGCACCCACTTGGATCAATGCCGATCCCAAAAACAGCTTGTTGCTTACAGCCACTAATGGTTCAAGTAACTGAAATATAAGTCACTCTTAATATTACTAATATGTTATACTATTTCTAATAACTAATATAAAGAAACAGTAAATAAAATAAAACTCTGGTTAATATATCAGAAAATAATTTTTACTAACCACTATAACGAAGACGACGCAGCAAATGTTGATAGAACTCATAACAATGTTGATGAGATTCACGAATGAAAAGGCTTCTTCTAAACTGCCGCAATAGCTAAACATATAAAAAAGCTCTAAACTGTGACCATAAAGATATATCAAGTGGATGGTAAATAAACATTATTTTAGTTATGAAATTGTAAGGATTTCAATAAAACTGTATAACCATCAAAAATAAAAAAGAGCAGTAATACCACTAGCCTTATTAATCTTTGATGCAACTTAATATTTGAACGGATATCTTCATAGTGTTCTTCTTCAGTTTTATCGAAAGAACCTAAAGATTCGAGGCGACGCTGAAGAATACGCAGTAGCAATGCAATATGGCTCGCCATTCCAGAGAACAGTAAGTCGGAGGAAACCATTATCCAAACACACGTTACACCTGATAAACAAATTAGATTTTTTTATTGTCTATTAACAGATTAGTTGGTTATTATGCCTCAGAGAAATTAAACTACTACTTTCAAATTAAAAATACTATTTTTCGAATAATTGAGGTGTTTCAAATTATTCAGAAACGTTTTGGTTTAGAGATAAGGAGTGGAAAAAACGTAAATATATAAGGTCATAGTTATAAAAGATCCATCTTATTTACCAGCGTAAATTTCAAACAAGTATACTGCAGTATGAGCAATAGGCTGATTTTTATCGAAAGGATACCAAGAAACCCAGACAAAGCCAATCTTGGCATCATATCCTTGCCAAAGTTGATAAATATATATTCCAATAGGAGTTATATTGTAAAACCAAACTCCTGCGACATTGACACCGAAGTACCCTACAAATAAATAAAATAATTATTAACTATACATTTTGAAAAAAAATGATTAATTGAGAATATACTATTCGTATATACTAAAAATAACAACTAAAAAAAAGTTATTCGATAGTTATTGATATAATAATACCAATAGAAAGTTAGATAAATATCAGCAACTTACAATTATGACTCATTCGCAAGGCTTTTAAGCTTTTTTCCTTAACAATCATAGCATCTTCATCAATAGGTGACATTGGCCATATCCCTGCCAGTTCATCTATCAGCTCGCCAAAGACAGTGTTCTTGTACCACAAAACAAACACCTTCGCTATACCTTTAAGATAATGAGTAGGTATTACAAATTACTTATTGTTAATTTTATCACTGAATAAAAATCACTCGTAAAAATACTTTAACAAATATAAAACAGAAGAATATTAATTATAAAATAGCATAACAAGACAAATAGACCTTACTTAAAGCGCCGTATCCAAAAGTGTGAAACAGAGGAACGACATGTTCTACTCGGGGTGAATATTTGACCGTGAGCACTATGTTAACAAACTCACTAAACACATGGCAGAAAATTCCCCAAATAGAAGCGATGAATATCAGTTTTTGACGAAAGTAAGCAGAAGCACTCAATGACTTATCAAATGATAGTCCAATGCGACGCATGCTAAATGTACTCAGTATCAAGGATTCATCAATTTCTTTCTTAGCGGCTTCTCTTGTTGTTTCGTCCATTGTTAAGTGTAAAATAAGGTTAGGGATAGCGCTGTTTACTATTCACAGCAAAACTGAGTTGTTAAAGTTATATGTAGTTTATATTTATTTTACTTAAATAGTTATCTTCGATTTATTTTTATTTATTTTTTATAAATTTTGATGATTAGTTTTATACTTTTTAAAATAGCCTGTTTTAGTAATTTTATGTATGATGTTTGAATGTATTTTTTTTTTACCTAAAAATAAAAAGTCAGAAAACGAGCTGCCAATAATCGTTACCAGATAATACGAGAGCGCTGCGGGATTGTCTTATTAGGTTAGTTTTTAAATAGCCCTATACACCTACACGAGCGATGCCACAAACAGATCCTAGTGTTCAATAAAACAGAAAAGGCGTGGATAGGAAAGTCAAGTAAGTATTAAAAAGAGGCGTGTTAGAATTTATAATGCATAAGTTAGATACTAGAAAATTTAAACGTATTGTTTCACATATTTCTTAGTTGGGCGCTTGTTAATACAAACTTTGACAGTTTACAAAGTTTGTTTTAAAATATTCTATGAACTCATAAACACAGCTCCACCCGTGGCTCCACCCGACTCATAGTACACCAGAATTAAGTGTATATTGTTGTGCAAAAAATAAAATGTTAATTTTGTCTTAAAAAAATCGTAGACTAAATACGAATATCTTGTTAAGATCAAATTTACGTAATGATTTAGAACTATTATTTTTAATGTATATTTTAAGCAATGGAACATTAAAAAGTTATCTTATTAAAACAGTGACAATGGAGTGACGCACGCTTCCCGGGGTAACTATAAAATCATATGAAGCTATAATCTCTAGCAATAAATGTGAGTATTAATTCACTCTGAAACTGGAATACTAAATGAGATAGTAAAAAAAACGAGTACAATAATTAAAAACCTTTTACAAGGCGATTCATAATCGCGGGAAAACCAACGACACAATATTTCTGTGTCATATAGCTTAATTTATTCAGATATTATTTTAATATTATTATTACAATTTTAATTATTGTTTGTAAATTTAATTTAAATTTATCTTAAAAGGATAGAAACGGAACCCCTATACAATTGTTTTGTATGCATCCGTCCGTTCGTCTGTCTGTTTGTCTGAGAAGACGTTTAATTTTGAGGACACGTGAAGATATTAAGTTAAAATTAAAACGACATACTAAGGTCTACAGCTCTTTAAATAAAGCTATAGGAAATAAAACTTTTAAATGAACGTAATAAAAGATACGGCCGTATATGACGAAAAACTAATATTTCGACACACTCGACCTAGAACTATGAAATTTGGCAAGTAACCTCGTTTGAAATTATAAAACTGAAGCTAGTTCAAGTGAGAGGTATCATGTCAAAAGGTTTGATGTGGATATTTCAAAACGTACTTGTTTTTTTCGACGCTTAATTTTTTATTTAAAACCAAAAATATCAAAAAATACTGTTTCCCTTTTAATAAGTCTCTTTAGTAAGATATAAATTTTGAAAGTCGAGTTTCAGGAATTGCTCGAGACTCGATTTCAGAACTATTTATTTATCACCTTCAATTTCGTATTGAATATTCAGTAGGCGAGTCCAATTCGCACTTGTCAGGCTTTTTTCTCAAAAAAACGCTTCTATACATAAGTATAGAATTCTTTATTTTAAAGTAGTAATGAAAAATATTTAAAAAGTACTGTATTAATTTTGTAAATTAAAAAAATGCAAGTTTGATCATTTTGGTCTGAGATGGAAATGTTTTTAATGTACTTGAAGCCAAGTGAAAGTAGTGGAGAGGACTTTTGCCAATCGCTGAAAGGAGTTTTTCAGTAAATAACAACTTATATAACATATTTCGTTGATTATGGATTTCGTTAAATGTCTCACTAGGCCGGTACGGAAATGGTTGGCTCAAAGGAGTTTACTAATGGTTTCCGAATTCGTTTATTATATTCACCGTATGTATACGGCGTATGTCGTAAATTATATGGTTTAAGGTGTGACGGCTTCTTCAACCATGCTTCGTAAGTGTAAAGTATCAAGTGTATAATTAAAGGTGACGTGAGAATGAAATACAGTGTAGCATTCGAACGGAGCTGCCTGTAGGCATGAGTATTTTTGAGGTCTCCGGCAAGCTATCATATATTATAACATGAAATTTTAAACAATATGTCGGACCCAAGACCACTTAGGTGACTAAACAAATAGTGAGATGAAGTAAAATACATTTTTTTTTTGTTGACTACCTTTTGTTGGCTCGCATGTCAAGTGTCGCAGCCATTAGTTATTCGTTTACTGGAGAACCTTAGTTTAAAAACTAAAAAAAATACATTAATAGTTCGTGATAGATAGAATTCATTTCAATTATCTCGAAAAGCATAAGAATAATTATATTTTATTGTTGTAAATTGTATCTATAATCAAAATAATAATTAAAAAAGAAAATTAATGAATTTAAAAGCTAAATTATTAACTTTTTATCGTTGGTATTTATGATTTCTGTAATCTCCTACCTTTTGTGAATGTTAATGAAGTACCATGAGCTACGCTTTTGTTTTCAATTGTTGTGGAGGTCCGACTTGATTGAAAGGAATAAAGGTGCCAAGTTCAGCATCCAGTATGTTGTGGAATTCTGAATTCGTGTCTGCGTGTCTACATTTCGTTAATTCCATTTTCACCAAAAAATATTATTGTATATGTACTAATAATATATAAGATTTTAAATGAAACATTTATTTTATATTTACTAACGAAGTACTCTTAAAATAAAACTATAAGTTGTTAGCGGGAAGAAATAATAAAAATAACATCAAACAAGAGGTCTTTGTTGGGCTACTTATTGTAAACTGGGATCTTATAAACAGAAAAACCGTGGTGATAGATGTGTAGTTGTTGTGTCGGAAACAATAGAAGTCTAGCCGGTCGTTAATTATAGTTGTAACGTGATAACAATGTATATAATTATAAAATTTCAACTTAAAAAAAAACGATTTATATATAGTATACAAAGAAATAAAGTAAAGTATAGTTTGGTAATAAAAATTAATTACTGTAATAATAGCGGCAATACGCCAAAGATGTTTAAAGAAATTGAACCTAGCAGCAAAGTAAGAGTAAATATAAATTGGATAGGGAGGTCTTCTGAGGTTTGAATCTTTCTCGGTATGCGATATCTTCTTGGTCTTTATATATCCATAAGATGAGTATATCAAAAAGAGTATACGGTGTTTTGTTATGAATTGGAATCCTTTCATATGAATTTTCTCGC
Organism: Melinaea menophilus ssp. n. AW-2005; assembly: GCA_918358695.1. Lineage (NCBI taxonomy): Eukaryota > Metazoa > Arthropoda > Insecta > Lepidoptera > Nymphalidae > Melinaea > Melinaea menophilus. Next base: position 17,816,754 of record OU911052.1, read on the forward strand.
AATGATCGAAAATAAGTGTATTGGACCTGAAATTTCAATATTTCGTTTGACATCGACTGAACTCGTGCAGCTGTAAAGATATACTCAAATAGGGAATCTAGATGTTTATTTACGGATAGAGTTAAAAGTATTACTATAAAGAGCATCTATGTGTATTTGTATTTGTCGCTAGAATAGATTTAACTCAATAATAGAAACTATATTGAAAGTTATTGAAATAATCACCTATCTCGATCTGTCTCTCAGGAATAAATTCATTTTAATAAAAAGATCATCAGAGTCATTTTGCATAAAAGCTTTTATCTTGTGTACCCGCACTGAACTTAATTAACCACATACCTATTACCCTATATAAATTAAACTATGATGTTTTAACCAACACTATTAAACTATTGTCAACGAACACGGCAAAGCTTTATTTGAAATATTAATAAAGTACAAACATATGACTTTATAAAATACAGCTTAGGTAATATATAATAGTTACTATAGTTTTGATCTAAACATTATTTATTTGTCACGGTGTGTGTGAATAGCAATTCCGTGGCGTCCAACTACACCTTACTTGACATGTGGGTTTTAGATGACATTCTCTAGGCTTCAATGTTAACGAGTTCCACATTAGAAGCCTCGCCGGATGGTATCTATAAAGGATTTCACTTCGATAAAAATAGTATCTTTTATACAATAGGTTACATGATGATTATTACTTTTTAGACGAATGAAATAAGTCGTTTTTAAACAAAGTTTTTAATGTTTGAATAAATAATAAATAATATATTTGTTATAGCTTCTAATGTAACTTTATATACTGTTATAATCTTACGACATTTACATTTTTAGGTACAATGTATTTTTTTATACGAATTATTTTTAATACAATATAACTTTAAAATACAATAACCATTTCTTTATAACATCACCATAAGATTACATATCAATACAATTGATTAATACAAATCAAAGATGAGAAAATCATACTCTTATAAATTATATTTAATATATATATTTTACGATTATATTACGTAAGTATCGACAGACCGAATTGAATGTATGTATATATCAGCTGAGGAGATGAAATCGATTTGAGGATGGCAACTTGGATTTCTGCCAACATTTAATTACTTTAGTCATTAAATATGAACATTTTATCAGGAATCTTAACAGAAAGCCTTCAAGAGAAGTTACAAATAATACGTCTGTAATTAATGTTGAACGATAATTACAAATATCTATATTGTCTTTCTTAATTCAAGTTTATAACTAATTCAATTAATTAATAATGAGTATATTAATTGGAACACTATTGTTATGTAACAATTGATAAATGACAAATGTTATATGAATCTATTGAATTCATAGATTGTCACTCAACGTTATTTGACCGAAGGACAAATGCTGAGCGTAGAGAAGCGTTTGTCCGAAGGACTACGTTTCTAGTAGATAGGCCCATTCTGCAATTTTTCCGTATGTATCTCAGCATGTTTGTTCCGGCGTGCCGGCGTATTTTTCATCCTATCGTCATGAAAATTTGCAGGCGTGTTCTTTGTATTATTTAAAATTTTATGTCCAGTCGTTTTTTTGATTGGACGAAAAAAAACAAAATGGTGGCGTTTTTTAGTTTTGATTTTGGCGTAGCCGGAGCAATTTCTATCCGATCGCCACGAAAATTGATGATTATGTTCTTTGAGTTATTAATTTTTTTTTGTCTGGCCATTTTTCGTACTGGGAGGAAAAATCCAAAATGGCGGTGATTTGAGTTTTTCATTTGGCGTAGCAGACGTATTTTTCATGCAATCGTCACGAAAATTGGTAGATGTGTTCTTTGAATTATTTAAATTTTTATATCGAGCCCCTTTTTTGCTTGGGCAAAAAATTTCAAAATGGCGGATTTCTGATCCGTACCACAAAAACGGACTTTGTGTCAGCTAGCGGGCTAAAATTTCGTCTAAGTATTCTTTGCCGAAATCTAAGGTGTTTTTTGTTATTTCAAAATCCAAAATGGCGGCCATAGCGAATTATCAAAAATTTTAAAGTTGATTAACTCCGTTGTTACTTGGTGGAGCCAAATTTCGTTCGGTAGTTATGTACCCACTTACATACATAGGTATACTTATTCCTTTTTGGAAAAGGCACTTAAAAAGCACACTGTAGATACCTACCACAATTCATTTTCTATTGTCAGCAGGCAACACATAAATTTCACGTTTGTTACATAGAAATGATGATTTGTGACGGGTTTTTTAAAGACATTATTACGGAGGTTACTGGTGTGGTATACTTGGTTCACGGGTGAAATATCGTAACCACTGCACCTCGTGAAATCCACTATAAATAATTTCCCAACATTGTCTCATCCCCTAACGTACTGAGGTCTACTGTTCACAGAATGACTAGTTTTATTTAATACCACTATTATTATAATACTAAATTGTTATTCTGTTAATCATGATAATAATAAACACGATTGACGATATTATTCACATTAATTCCACAATTACAAGTCTCATTGTGTCTATTTTCATATCGACCTACACTACAATGAACTGACTATCAAAAAAGTCGAATGGCTTTCCTTATGTCCTTTTCATAACGAGGCTTTACAGTTGGAATCAATTCATAAAATCCTACGAAATAATGAGCACGAATATTTGTAAAATACAATATTAGAAATATATTCTTCACTTTACTTACTTTACTTAACGACCTGAAACGCCATTTTTTTTTAAAATGAAATGTAACAATTACCTATATCAGATTGTTGACTCACTCATAATATTCTTTTAATTTTAGATTTAAAAGTAAGAAAAGGAAGGGCTGCCATATTTTGTGGTAATTTATTATAAATGCGTAAAGTACGGCGATAAAAATATATTTTACTTTTTATTTATATATATGTCGATTATTATCTAATTTCAACATATGAAATTTCTTTATGAACTGTCGCGGCAATAAATTTAAAATTCAAGACATGCAAATAAGTAAGTAGTGATGCTGTTACACACGCAGAAGGTCAAACTAAATTTATTATATTTATCTATTGTTTGTAAACCGCAATACATGATAAATTATACAATGTTACAGTACAAAAATAAATTATAATAAACAAAGGCAAAAGTCCTGGAACTTAGGAAAACTGCAAAACACTCAGGTAATGTTATTATAATAAACATACTTATGAATATTTACACATAAATGCATTCGAATAATACATTACAAATATACCGTAATAAAAACAAGACTATATAATAAACTTACAATGAAGAATAAACGTGATTTTAAAAGCAACTAATTATCTACAGATAGATAGTATTCTTTTACAGATTTTTTATAATATTTTCTACGATTATGACCGCCGTATATGTAAATAAAAACAATAATAATAATATTAATTCAGGACCAGCTCATACAGTGTTAGCAACAATATATTTCTTAAAACTGTTTGTGCAATTACAAAATTATCACATATGTTTAACATTTAATTTCAATCATTATTTACACTTAAATATGAATTATATATGTCAATATCAAATATTATTATAGAAAAAATCTAGTTATAATGTCAAAATAATTAATAAGCGAAAAGAAGAAAAAAAAGTAATGAAGCGCATTCCAAAGCTTAGTGGAGAGAAGCGTTTTAAAAAGTGAAATTAAGAACAGACATTTTTATAATGAGAGTTTGTTATGATAGTGCAGTGTCGGTAGAACCAGAAACTCAATTTTTCCTTTATGATTAAAGGTGTTTTGTATGATATGAGTACACAGTCGACAGAGAATGTCTATGTAATTCCCCCCTTTGATATATGTAAACCACAGCTGTTTTGTTTGAAATTGCAAAATGTGGTCATATTTGCACAAGTTATATTTTACGCATATAGTAACATTTTGTTTAGTTTGACTTTTGTTAAATCAGTATAGCTTATATCGGCGTTATCGTGAGTGGAAAGAATAGGATGACATAATTTTGGTAGGAATTTGAGAAAAAAATCGCTGTCGACGTAGTGGATTCATAGCTGCAAATGTTTCTTTTAAATTCTTTCATTTGAAGAGATCACGACAGTATCTGACGTAAATAAACACCCAAGTCTTTAGCAGATGAGCAGTATGCTATAATAACGACATTAAGTTTTATAGATTGTTAACTAGCAATCGATCCAATCAAATAAGTGGAGTGGTGAAACTTCAGCAGTTCACTCTTGATACATGCTGGAACTGAACTATTACTCGGGATTTGGTAGGATTTGTTTTAATACTAAGTAGTTTCCTCCAATTACTAATTAAGCTCAGGTCACTTTTAATGACAGTCACAACAAATGGTGATAAATTATAATATCATCTACATACATGTGATAGAGAGAAGAGATATATTGAGTGATGGAATTAATAGAAAATTGCGATTGGCAAGAAATTTAATAAACCACTCTGTGGTACCAAATGATGATAATAATTTATCTGAATTCGCTGCCAACGGTCGGTACGGTCAAAACCAGTCTATCATTGATGAGTGAGTGGAAGAATATAAAGTAACAGCCGACGAAAATAATTTAATTAGAAATATTAAAGTGAAAAACTTATAGTCATTAGGAACGAAGACGTACGGGAAGCAACAATCTAAATACAATTAATAAAATACTTTATATTTTGTTCAATATTATTATATTAAATAAATCTTATTATAACGTTAAAGTTTTTTTAGTAGATCGTAATATGTGGAACTTAAGTTGTTGCTTCATTTGCAGGATTTATATTATAATGTACATCGTCTAACATTTAAAAAGATTTAAAAAGAGCAACTGTTGAGTTTCTGGTCGGCTCTTCTCAACAGAGCAGCAGTCCGAGCCGGTGGTAGTTTACTCATGGACTGACTACACTTACCTTTGTTTGTATTGTAATAATTGATGATTCAAAAGTGCGTGTAAATGCCTACTTGAAGAAAGATATTTTTAATTGGAATTTTGAATATTTCAAGGGACTTATTTATACCCTCGAGCTGACAACATTCTGTTTCAAAGATTATAAAAGATGTCATAGACTAACTTATTATCTTTAATTAGCTGTCAGTTAATAAATGAACCTAATTTCTTCAGACTGAAAATATGATAAAAATGAGAATGTGTGGTTTAATATTTCAATTGTGGCAACACATATTTTTTATAGTTCCAATATAACAAAAAAAATTACAGTATTTTTATATACATAATAAAAAGATTAATACAGTATCATTGTATATATATATATTTTTCTATGTATGTACAGAAATTATTTTATTGTCTACAGTGGGATGAGTAATGGGGCAAATAAAAAAATGCAAAGTTTCTCTAAATAAAGTAACTTTTTATCGTTGAAATTTTATATTTATTCATTGTATGTCTGTATAATGCCTTCTTTATTTATAATATCTAATACACGGGACAACACACTTAATAAAAGAATAACCAAATCTCGAGAAAGTTTACAAATAATTGAAATATCTATGAATAATTTATTCAGTTGTCTGGTACTTGAGAGTGTCTGAGGTAGGTTATGCTGTACTACAAAACGATGTTCTAGACACGTTGGGGTGATTGTCTTAAGACTTGTCTTTGAATTCGGGGAAATAAAAGTATTACATTTGTGTGATGTGTTTCTTATTAATACTTATATTCGTCGTTATAAATAGCGCAGTGTAATGTTATATTTGTTATGTACCCTAAAATACTTATCTGAAACAACTGAAATATTAAGCTTACAAAAATTATACTCTTTATTTAATAGATGAATTAATGTATCCTTGGTAACTTAAAATACCTATCAACCCGTTTTGTATACTGATTGGAGCTGAAAGTACTCAAGCTTATTTATTTGATAAACTATGATCTCAATGTTGCTGATGTCACTGTAACAACTTAATGTGAAAATCCAAATGATCTTAAGGTTATATTTTGTTGCACAGATTAATTTACGCTTCATTGATCGCTCGTATTTACATGAACACAAAGAAAAAAATAAGATACAACCATGAAATTACCAACTATAAAAAAGTTTTTGATCATCCACATTAATTGTTCTAAAAGTAATTGTTTATTGAACCACCACTGATGATGGATTACAACTTCACGTTATATATATGCTGTACAAAATTCAAACAATAAGCCAAAATTGTTTCTTCATGCTTTCATGAAGAAACTATTTTGGCTTATTGTTTGATACAACTGAGAGTAATCAATCAAACAATATACGAGTTTATAGGACGCTTTATATATTAACGGTTCAGGTGGAGAGAATAAATAACTTTACTTTAGAAGACCTTATAAAAATTTATCGTCTTGGCCGAAAGAGTACATTCACTGCTTAAATTAAGAATAAGCATTTGAAGAACAGTTTAAAAGTTATTGTTGTTAATACTCGTTTGTGCACCATCTCAGGACGTTTACAGTCGCAGCTGCTAACTCTGGAAGAGGACAATTAAAAGATACCGTAACATTGGTAAACTTAATTATAAGAGAACGCTTCGCTTGTCTCGTGGTTATTAAATACTAGGGGCGCCAACAAACCCTCAATTTCGACTCGCTGCGCTCGTGAAATCTCGGGTGCCGTTTGCATATTGAGCGAAGCGAGCCCAGTGTATTGACTCATCGTTTCCCATTGACTTAAATGGGATATCAGTTTTTTTAACACGACATAAAAAATATTTTTTTTTTGAGGACATTTTTTTTAACAACCACCTAATGTGTATCTTTTTGATTGCAATGTTTCATAATTTTCCGTCAAGTAGTTTTCGAGTCAATTCGTGACAAAGAATGTAAAAAGCCTCCAGTAAAACGCTTCGCTCACTTCTTCACACACATCAGATTTTTTTAAACATTGATTACAGTTCTAAGAGATATAAGAAACAAATTTGTTACTAAACTTATTTCATAAAGCGCGGCAGAAAATAATTTCATCCTCCTATTTTAATTCTATTTCATTTTCAGTGAAATAAACAAATATAAACACATTCTCCGCAATATAGTTCTTGTTGTATCTGTAACGTTTTTTTTAATGAATACTTAATATTATATTGTCACTAAGTGTTTAAAAATAATTTTCCCTTTTTACTAGAAAAAACTTATATTTCTGATTGTAGTGTTAACATTATCACCTTACATTTCAAGGATTAGTATCTTGTCTTTTTACTGAAATAGACATTGATTAACGACCTCTATTGCTTTATTCTTCAAGTAAACTTATAACGGAGTCATATCACGTCGATATCAGAAACAGTAAAGATATTCCCATAAAAGAAACCAACCAAAGACCTATAAAGACACAGGATTTGATTTAATCTTTTAACTATTTTTAATTTATTTAATGATAATTTAATCTCTTCTAATTAATTACATATTCTTTGTGGCTTGTTATTTAGAAATATGTTTAAAAATCCAAAGACCACAAAGTTATCTCCAAAATTTTGAACTTTTATTATGGAACATTTTAGAATTAATTCATAAAATAGTCTATTGACAATCGATCTAATCTAGAAAAATTAGTTGCGTTTCCGTTTTATAGACCAACATATAGAATGGCTCTCAGTTGAACTAAATTAAACTTCACATAGTTACATATTATACTTCGAAATAACGCAACTATATATTACATGTATTTAATATTCTTACATAACTGGTTTTTTTTTCACCCCACTTCATTCTTGTCGACTGCGAATATCAAGTCTCGTAATTTAAATTCTTACCCTACAACCTTAAAGGGGTTTGTTCGATTAATATGGTATCCCTTCGACATTTATCATTAATTCAAATCAAACTATCCTCGTGCGTACACGTTTAGAAATAATGTATAGAAATAAATCGAGGTTAAACAAAATATGTTAACGAATTCGTGATACAGCTTATCTGTGACCGTTTAACAGCATCGATAAATTTGGATGTATGCATGTTTTCTAAATCTCTATTTTTAATTCTAATATTTAACTAAATTTAATTTTATATATTTTAAACTTGATTGATTGTTAATGTTTTTAATTTTATTTTGTTTTTAAAGTTCTTGTCATGTCTGTTTTAATAACTGTGGAAACTTTCTGATTAGGTAATTTGTTAACTTTATTTGTAAGTTTTTAAATATTGTGTTTCCCAAATAAATAAATCAATAAATATGGAATAGCTTCTCCATATAGGTTCTAACTATACTTATAAATTGTTACTTAATATATTAGACTTGATTCATATAAATTTCCATTATAAATCAATTGCCTAAGCTAATATTTTCCTAAGCATAGTTTTTAGAAGGTAGCCTCATAACGTGTACTCTTATTATTCACCTTCTATAATATTATAAGGAACGTTCAAGTTTTCTTCTAAAATCAACTTAGTGTTGCTTGTTTTGTAGCTTATAAACATAATAATGAAATATTAATTTATGTTTTTTTTTGTTGTGTTGTTTAGTTTCTGAGTTATTATATTGAGAGTTGACCTTTTGATCATTTTGATGATATGACTTGTACATGTATTAGTAATTATTAGTTAAACTATAACTTAACCCTACTAATAAAATGTTGCAACTCGTATAAAATAATATATTATTTTACTATACAATATTTTCAGTATCAATTGTAGGTGGTCTTTTATTTTGAAGCTATATATTAATACACACTGGACTCAGCCAAAATCATCCCGGTCACAGTTAATTTCCCAATCCATCAGAGCGCGGTTTCACTACGGTTTCTTCCCCACACAAACCTGCGCTTTATTTATTTAAACATTCTGTGCGCTTAAATAAATAGTAATTGTTAGATCGTAATATTGTTAATAGCTTTGTATTTTTTGACGATTTACGTCCAAACGGATAAAATCTTATAATAATTATTTTCAAGAACTGCTAATAAATAATTTCCCTCGTTCTGGAAATATAATAATGAAATCATGGAGATTCATATAATGATAAAAGTGAGACTAATAACAGTGCTAAATCTAGATCTATCGTCTAGATCTAGATCTATCTATCGTATAAATCATTATATAAAGATAGATCACATTGTTGCAATATTCTATGCACGCATTTAATTGAATGTTATGATAAAATGTAGGATCAAATGTTGGTTTCTTTTATATTATTAACAAAAACTCTATGTTTATCGCATTCTCTATGTCTGTTTGTGTTTTCATAAAAACAGTCACTGAGCCATATTAAAAAGTCTATTATAATTATATGCAATAGCTTATTTCACTAGATATGAATATACTAAGGTAAGATATGCAGACTGCTAAAGTATGGTTCATATAGGATTTATCAGTGTAACTGTTAAATTGCTAGTTTTATGAATAAAGTGAAAACGTGCCTTCAGCTCCGTCATAAAACTTTGACGTTTATTATAATAAACAATTAAAGTGAAAAAATATTTTATAGATTTTCACATACCTAATCCATTATATTTGCATGTATATAGCAGTAATATCCACAATCGATGACTTCATTCAGCATTATGTAATCATTCTATCTTCAATAATGTAATCTAGTAAAAATGACAAGAAAAAATCGCCTTTGTAAGTCACAATAGAATCAAATAATTCTTATATTTATAGTAGCTGATTGCCGCTCACTTCACTGGGCACTCTATTTATTTGGATATGAACTTAGACTTCTTGTATTGACAAAATGTATTTCATATTTAGTGTACATTTTTTATTTTTATATAGAGAAATATAATGCCAGTCAGTGAATACACAGATTTCCACATCACCTATGTGGTAATGTGTATTGGGATGCGTTCCCGTTATGTAATGTGGCGGGAACTCCGGTAGGCCTAAATCACGAAAAAATTTCCAGCATATAACTAATCAAATTAAAATATATATATATGTATATATATTTAAATAATATTTATTCAATTTTCAAATATATCAAATTTAATCTCATAATTAATTACATATTTACGTTCTTGAATTTTTATTTATGACAATTTTTAATTTTTTAATTTTTACTTTTTGCTCCCCCCAACCTCATTTAAGGTCTGGTTGCCATGGTAACCGTTGCTGTGGTAACCGTTGTCATAGTATCCATTGTAAGGGTGTCTTGGTAAATGTGGCTATAGTAAGTATTGGTATGGTAATCGTTGCTATTGTAAACGTTGTTTTAATAATTCTTACTTCCAGCTATGCAGTTCCTACAGGTTTATGGTAAAACTTGACGAAATGCAAAAAGTTGAAATCCATTGGCATAGGAATTTCGTAAAATCCGTTCTTAGTGGACATCTACGTCACAAAAGAAGTAACTATGTTAAAATTTTAAGTTAATTGGACAGATAGTTGCGAAGATTTCGTGATAATTCAGTGAGTGGTAAATCGCTTGTATATATATAGATAATATACTAATGTATTATATAACTTTTACTAAATGAAAGAGGTTCCAAAAACAGAGTATTAGTCAACCGAAACTGTTAGTGATCGGTTCAGTTAAATTGAAGGTTTTGAATTCCAGAAAAAATAAGTATGTTTTGGTATTTATTTTAATGAGAGAAATAGTTTTTATCTCCGAGTGTTTATAAAGAATTCTTTAGAGTCATATTTCCTTTACCATTGAATCTAATAAGATGAAATTTAATGTTAGCAGAATGCCAACATTAAATTGGAATATTTTCTTTTTATTTATAGTAGTGCTTAGTAATAGTATTCAGGAAAATTATATAAACAAATTACTTAAAATATAAACAATATTCCGGTTGCTCTGTAAAATAGAAACCTAATTAAAATACAAAAGTAATCCTGTTTAGTGGGTTTTGAATTTCCCATAAAATATGTTTTGTTACTACTTAGAAATGTGTCGCTGCGCCATGATTGTTCTTTCGTTTGTGTCGTACATTTTAATGTAACTACTATAGGATAGTGAAAAAGTTCTCTTTTTAAACAACACAAAACTTTTTTAATACTAGTTCCGTTTTTATTGTTCTTTATGAAAACAAAACATCCGCAAAATTGATTGTTGAAATGCGCTGTTGTTTGTATTTGAAAATGGATAACAAACAAACCATATTAATTGTTTCTATGTACTAGTGTTACGACAGTCTGTGTCTCTTTTTAATATTTAAAAATTATACCTTACGCAAACTATATTGATACTTTATTCTTGGAATATAATTTGAATGAATAATTTGGGTATATTTGGTTGTTTTGGTATATTTTGATTCTAAAGATGTCATAAAAATTTATTAAACTGGATAACTTAACACTTCAGTTGGATTGACTGATTATTTTAAATATGTTAAAAGAATTAGTATCTGGATATATCTACCTTTACAAAAAAACCTTTGTTGTTGCTGTCGTTATTGTTGCCTTTTTCTTTTATACTGATTTTTAAGTATTGATATCACATCATCTTGACTATTGAAATTATATAGTGATATAGAAAGTCTAAAGTCAATTCTAATGTAAAGTTATGACTTGATGTATTTAGTTATATTTAAAATAACATAATTTCTTGAGATGTTCAAATTTATTTAATTAACTTGTCAGAAATATAAACATGAACCAAACTTGACATTTTCAGTATGTTCAATGACAAATCAGATGTAAATAAAATGCCCTAATAGTTAGAATGACATGTGAATCATAAATTAGGCATAAATTAAATGTTGGGACGTATTTTCGATAATTGTCGTGGACCTGTTATTAATTGCACGTTCGCATTAAACAATATATTTGTATATTTCATTTGGTACCATCACTTAGATCTAAATATTAGAAAGATCCAAGATGAGAAGATAGGGATCTTAGTGTAATTAACTTCTAAAATGTGCTTTCGTACAGAACGGAAGTTTTACTTTAGCAATTAATTTTCCCTATTCTAAAACTTATAACATTAGTAAAAGACATCTTATTTTACAGACAGTTATTTTTATCACTGCGTGAATAATAGAATTTCTTTAATATTTTTATTTAAAGTACATATATTTTTATTTTTTTATTAATTTCTGACGTCGTCATCGTCCTAATCAACTATTCAGATTTATCAAAAGTTCACAGAGGTGTCATTCAAAGTATTTCAACACAAGTATTGTAAATTAATTCCTCTCGCTGTATAATGAGTTCACAGTTTTAATTAAACGCTCCTTTAGTGTCATTAGCCTCTTAATGCTGTAGGTACAGCTATGTGTAGGTATGTGTAGATATATTTTATGAGCGGTACTTAGTACTGAACTTCGCGTAGCTAGATTTTAACTTTGATTTTAACTTTTTTAACTCCAGAAAATTGAGAGACAATACGTAGTAAAATGCTAGTTAGTTACGGAAAGGAAAAAAAAACTAAAGAAGGAATATTTAAGAAACGAATACATCTAACCACTAAACAGTAAACTATCTGATGAAGAATTTTAACTGTAATAAATAGAAAAAAAATGGTATATAATAGTAAGTAAATTTGTTCAGCTCTATAATTACATAGAAAGTTTAGAAAAATTATATATCGTGAAAATATTTTTAAAATAATATACTATATATATACATGAAACATTCAGTTAAATCCCAAAATAACGATCCATATAATCTTCATACATACAATTACCAATAACGTATATTGGAGATAGGCTTTGCTGCTAATGCTAATAGTAAATAGTTGTCCAAACTATATTGTAGTTGAATCTAAAATCCAATATTGGTCCGCGGTGAAACTATATATTGCCATAGCTGTCACGTCATAACCGAATATAATTTACCAAGCGTTATCACCTCAGGGTTTGTATCAAATTAGATTTAATGTCATTTTGTTTGTCTGCCGTCACGCTGCAGACTGGTAATAATAACACTTAGAAGGATTCATATTAGTTGCCGCTCTTGATTATGTTACTTCTAACATTATTTAATCTAAATAAGAGATTTTACATAAAAAATTCCAACGTAAAACCAATTAATAATATTTTCGTTACTTTTTAATATAAAAAGGTAATATAACAGTTCTTTGGAGATAATATTATATTTGAGTGTATAAACTAAATTATATTTGATATTAAAAGCGATTCTGTTTTGCAGTTTAGAACATTTTACTTTATAAATGTGAAATTACTTAAAATCCAAAGAACTCAAGAAACTTTACTTTACTTTACTTTACAAGTTACTTTTACTATACGAGTTTTGAGAGCATGTAAAAATTGTTTTATAACATAAAGGCCTTACAAATGAGCTAAACTAGACACAACTACCTATTATATAGTGAAATCTATCTACTGGCTCGTATATTATAGAACTTTAATATTAAAAGCTCCTGCAGTCTGCCGCCTTCCATAAACTGGAACGAATTTCGTTGCACACATTTTACACTTTTATTAAGTGATTTAAGTTGCTTCAGTTAGGAACAGTCACGTATCTTAACTTGTTGGGTTTTGTTCAATTAAAATCCTAGCTCTTGGAAATATATCAGTTATACTAATCGTAAGTAAGTGTATATATGCTTAGTAATCATAGTGTATGGAAATAAATGGAGTGAATACAAAATACCTTAACAAATTGAGGTTACAGCTTAGGTAAGGAAAGGTATTGGTTACAGGTAACCAATCAACTGTAATTTGCAGTTATATACAGATTAGCTTCAACAAATAGGTGTTGTTGTCCTATTCCTATTTGAAATACTACCGGGATCTATTTAACTTTGTTTAAGATAATATCGCTTAAGTTCAGAAAATAATCTGTTACTACGTGTTACAAAGTAATTTCTTATATGTATATATTTAGTTTTACAACAAAACCTGAGCATATTAGACTAGGTTTTAATAATTCTCAATAAAAATTTAATTACTGCAGCTTTTCTAAGCATCGTTTGTAGTCGGTACTGTAGTAAGTAGCTCTACTGCAATATTATAATGAACGTATCAGCTTTTAATAATGATACCATTACACGCTTTTTTATTATCTGGATGACGATTATATTGGAAACTAACCTTTATAAGACCATCTATTAGAAATTGTTATAGTTTATACCATATGATGACATCAGTTTATTAAGTTGGCGGTCTTTATTTTGAAATAATTTTTTTTTCGTACCGCTCTCGTCTGTAACACGTAAAAACCATCACTGCCACCCTTAATTTCCTAACCCTTTATTGGATCCATTACTGTTTTGTTTACCCGCGTGACTCTGCTTTATTTATTAATATATTTTAAGTGATTATCCAAACAAAACATTACTGCGCTATTTACGTTGGATAAAATGTTAATTTCAAATAAGAGTAAAATGTAAAATTTCTTATAAATTTAATCTCATTTCTTTTATTGATAAAATCGAATTACTTTAACTAATGATTTTAACTGTAAATAATTTCCCTCGGCGTGGATCTGTGACAATCCCTCCCTTCGAACCTTGTATCAAAGAAGACGTGTTTTTTGTTGACAATAAATATAAAGAAATTGTAAAAATTAATTCAAAAAATCATTAAATATATTAGGAGTGCATAAAGTGCTACTAGTAAGTGATAACCATTAACATCCAGTGAACGAACTAAAGCATTAGAATTACGCAAATCTGCACCATCAACTAAAGTGCGTAAGGACCAATATTGCTTAAGTTGTCGCATCAAAAAATACGCCTGGTGGGTTTAGTTCAAATCTAATTACTAAAGCAAACATCATAAAAGTGATTTTCCTCCGCATACATCCTTGACGATATCTTTTCGTTTCTATTGCCCTGGTACTTTGTAAGAATATGTCTAGCACCGCGAAGTCGTCATCAACCGCTGCTACCCCCGTTCTCCGTACAATGCATAAACACAGCGACGTCGAGACAGGGAAATGTTTATCTACCGACGGTAATATTAATATTACTGCTCGCTCGAGGCGAAATTATACCGCTAAAGAAGACAACAGTGTACCGCAATCTATATTATTAGAGATGCGTATGATGTTTCAGACTTTTACTACAGAACAAGATAAAAAGCTATCAGGTTTGCAGGACATCATTAATGATATTAAATTACAAAATTCGGAAATAATTAAAAGTATTGAATATTTATCTCAGGAATATGATGAAATTAAAAACCGCTTGAATAAGTGCGAAGCCGAGCGTAAACAACATCAATCATATATTTGTACACTAGAAAATAAAATTGAAAACTTGGAACGGAAATCATTAGCTTCATGTGTCGAGCTTCGAAATATTCCAAAGACTAAACAGAACGAGTCCAAGGACGACCTAAGGATTATTGTTTTGGATTTGTGCTCTAAACTTTCTGTGAATCTACAGCCTTCGGATATCAAGGATAATTATAGATTGTTCTCCAAGTCAGAGGTCAGTAAAACAATTGTAGTGGAATTTTCAAGTATCTTTATTAAAGAAAATGTCATCTTAAATTTTAAGAAATTTAATAAGCTGAAAAACGGTATGAGGTTAAATACTTCAAATATTAATATGGCAGGCCCTCCTCAACGAATATATATATCCGAGTTACTAACTCGTTATACCAAGAGAATTTTCTACCTGTCGCGTGATTTTGCAAAAACAAATGAGTATTCTTTCTGTTGGACCTCACGTGGGTGTATATATCTACGTAAAAAAGAAGGCTCACCTCAAATACGCGTAAATTCGGAAGAGGATCTGTTGAAGTTAAAATCAATGTCTATTTGACTAGTATATTACAATTATGCCATACTAAATTGGTCTGTTACCTTTTGTTTTGTTTATAATAATTGTTCAAATTTATTTTTGTCTAATAAATTAACTACATTTACAACTATACCACACATAACACTAATTACACTTTTTTACACTAAAACATTAAATCATATATACAATCATAGGCATACATCAAACAATCATGTCTTCATTTCAATACACTTAACCACTTCTTGTTTACCCACAAGATCTATGTTCAACATTTATCATATACCTTTAGATTTATTGATAACCTACAAGGTCGATCTGTGTAACTTTATAAGTATATCGGTTTCTCCGCTAACATCATTGACTCCCGTGTTGCCCTTACATAACTATCCTTTTGTATTATATTTTTGGTAAAACTTTTTAAATAGTTCTTAAATTTTTATAAAATTTTATTATTATAAATGAATAGCAGTATAATTGGTAATGAACTTGAACAAATAGGCGTGTCAAAGTCTTATGTATGTTCACCGGAACAATGTAATTTATATATATACGATAATGTCACTTGTATAAAAATAATTCACGTCAATATTAGAAGCATCGGCTGCAATTTCGACAATTTTTTATTGTTATTGCACAGGATACCGATAAAGTTAGATGTTATCATACTATCAGAGTGCTGGTTAAGCAAATCTCCATACATTCCTTCCTTAGCCGGCTATGTTTCATATAAATCCTCTTTCAACCATCAAAATGATGGTGTTGTTATTTATATTAGAAATGATATTAATTTTACAGTCGAATATCCATCTTTTGATGATGCAAACTGCTTGATTTTAAAATATAATAATATATTAGCTATAATTGCGTTATATAGATCTCCGTCCTTTAGAAACATTGATAATTTCATAAATTCTTTAGATAACACCCTAAAATTACTAAGTAACTATCAAAACATTGCTGTCGTTGGAGATATCAATATTAATATCGCTGTGGAGAGTACAGACTACAATTGTGATTCTTACCTAAACACTCTTATGTCTCATGCATTATTGCCAACTCATACAATGCCAACCCGAAACAACAACTGCCTGGACCACATTATTTTAAAAACTAAAAGCAATGCAACAACGCTTATTTTAAATTCACTTATCACGGATCATGCTCCTGTAATCCTCAGTTGTGACTTAAAAATAAAAACAGCTAAAATGAAACGCACATTGCAACGTATAGATGAAGCTGCATGTGTGACACATTTAAAAAATACTGATTACAGTCATATATTAGCTAGTCGAAATGCTGACATCGCCGCCAATCTTTTTGTAAATATTATTAGTAATATCATCAAGAAAAATACTTTTATTGTAAATATTCCCAACAGAAAAAGTATTTTAAAACCTTGGATTACGCCTGGCCTTTTGCGATGTATACGAAACCGAGATAAATTATTTAAAAAGTTTAAACAGAACCCTGAAAACTCGACTATTAAAACTACTTACATTAGATACAGAAATTTCTGTAACAATTCATTAAAAAGGATAAAAAAGGCTCACGAACGTAATGAATTTCAACGATTAAGCAAAAATCCAAAAGATACATGGGCACTGATCAAAAAAATTGGTAACATAACTAAGGAAACTTCTTGTAACACTGAACTTTTAACTGCATCGTCAAATCCATCTATTACAATTAACTCCATAAATAATTACTTTGCAAATGTTGGAAAAAAATTAGCGTCAGGAATTATTTCGCCAGTAAGAGATCCAAGAGTTTTATTAACAACACCAACTTTGATAAAATCAATGTCACTTCTGAAAACAGACAATATCGAAATTGAAAGCCTCATTCTGGGTCTCAAAAATACATCTAGCACTGGTTCTGATGGCATACCTGTTTCAATTATAAAGAGTGCTCGGTCGTCTCTTATACCTACATTTGTGCATATTTGTAATCTATGTTTTTCGACAGGCACCTTCCCTGAAATCTTTAAAACAGGTATTTTACATCCCGTATACAAAAGTGGTACGAAACAAGATTTAATTAACTATCGACCCATTACGATATTGACTACCTTATCCAAGATTTTAGAAAAACTCCTCAATAACAGATTGATAAGTCATCTTAATAAAAATAATATAATTGCAAATAATCAGTATGGATTTAGAAAGGGTAAGTCTACTGAGGATGCTGTCATGGACCTTACAAATTCTATAGCTCAAAATTTCAATACTAAACTGAAAACTATTGGTATATTTTTAGATTTAAGCAAAGCCTTCGATACCGTCTCTATTGATATTCTTCTTAAAAAACTAGAAATTATTGGTGTTAGAGGTATGGTTCATGACATATTTCAAAGTTACCTCACTGACCGAAAACAATGTACTAAAATTGGAGATACTATCAGTCAAGAAGTAACTGTTGAATTCGGTGTACCTCAGGGTAGTGTTCTCGGACCTACCTTATTTCTTATTTATATAAACGACCTTTGCAATCTGAAGTTACTGAATTGTAATATCATAACTTATGCCGATGATACAGTTTTACTTGTTCAAGGTAGTAATTGGTTTGAATGTATAAAACGTGCTGAACTAGCGCTATCTTCTGTTATGTGTTGGCTCTCCTCTAATTTTCTAACACTTAATATTGCAAAGACTAAAATATTGCCTTTTGCACATAACGCGGTGTCCCTGCCAAACTTACCTTTCACTATATCTATTCATACAAATAATTGTAACAGAAATCTAGATTGTAGTTGTTTAAAGATTACTAGTACTACCAAAATAAAGTATCTTGGAGTTAACGTTGACTATAATCTTTCGTGGAATGAACATATTATGGTAACTGCGTTCAAAGTCAGAAAACTGATATATGTTTTTAAGAATCTTAGAAATTCTCTTGACTTCCCTACTCTTAAAATTGTCTATTCTGCTCTTGCTCAATCGATAATTTCTTATTGTATTCCTGTTTGGGGATGTGCTCCAAAGACTCTTTTGCTGAGCCTAGAAAGAGCACAAAGAGGATTACTAAAAGTTATCCTCTTTAAACCTGTACGCTTTCCTACTGTTGAATTATACAACCTCGCAAAGGTATTTTCGGTAAGGCAGTTATTTATTTTAAACACAGTATTACGAAAACACTATGAAATTCCCTATAAGCCAAATGTAAATAAACGTAGAATGCAAAAAGTTTGTAGTATTAACAACAGCAGGCTAGTAGTCTCAAGGCGACAATATTGCTATTTGGCAAGTAGGTTGTACAATAGGATAAATGAATTCTTGGATATTTATCCTTGTAGTGTAATGGAATGTAAAAGACGAGTTTTGGAATGGTTAAAATGCCTAAACTATGATGATACCGAAAATATTATAAGTTTACTTATAAATCCCCCTACATGACACACACACACACACACACATACAGACACACACGCAAACACACACACACACATACACAACACACACACACACACACACACATACACACACGCACGCACACACGCACACACACACGCACACACACACACACACACACACACACACAAACACACCTAAAGAAGCACCTTATTTTTGGATAACATGTTTTTTATATTGTTTTTGTTTTCTGTTTTTTTTTTTGTTTTTATAACTACTATTATTGTTTTATTTATATTGTCTGTTCTCTGGAACAATAATTGTTTGGAGGTGGGCGTTAATGTATGCGACACAGTTTTATAACTAATGCAAGCATTTTCGATCACTGATTTCCTATGTACTATCTTTTTTGGTTCCAATAAAGATTATTATTATTATTATTATTATTAATGAATCATGGAGATCTACATATTGATAAAAGTGAATAGCAGTAATAGAACAGATGTCCTAAAATTAACTAAACGTAACGATTTATAAACATTAATATTTTTTACATTTTCTTATTAAATATTCTGTTTATGGTTTTCAAATTCAAAATATAACTTTAATTTTTATCCCTTCTTTCATAGCCTCTGAATTTAAATTAATTGTAAAGAGGCTGCAAAAAGGTTATTCTTTTATATAAATAAATAATGCGCTATATTTAATTTATATATATAAATAATGTATTACTGGATAGAGGATAGATTTCAAATTGTTAACCGGATCGCTTGTTTTCGCAAGCTGTAGAAGACAAACATTTACTGAGCAGCAAGATTGCAGAAATAAGAACCGGTATTGGATTTAGCAGCAGACTGGCAGTCCTATATTTCTTATATGGACGAGTATGTTTCGGTACCTATATATCTCTACCGTATATTTCAACATTGAGAAGTGAAACACATGAGCACTAAGGTTTTATAATCACAAAGAAAATAAAATAAAATGAAATAAATCATTTATTTGTAACTATATCTTTTTGGCTTAAAACATTATACATGTCGCTTATAATACCTTCATAGGATGGGATGTCTTGATTTAAAGCGCTAATTATTTTGAAAATCCCAATTTTAGGAACAATTTACAGTTGTTTTATGTCCTATCAAACCAATCTTATGCAATGGAAAAATTAAAAGATTTTGATAATACTCGTACATATACTATATAACTCTTGGTAAATGAAAGACGTACCGACCTTAAAGTAATAGTCAAAGCAACCGAAGCCGAAATTTGCATTGAAGCCAAAGCGATTGGCTCAGTTCAATTAAAAGTTTTAAATTCCATAAAAACTATTTCTCAATATCAGTTCGAATAAGAGCAATAGTTCTTTGCTCTCCGGCTGTTCATAATTAAGGTATACTTTATAATCGTGTTTCTTTTTCAATTTATTCATATTCATGAAATGAATAATTTTCCGATAGTTAAAACTTTTCAAGTTCAGTGAAGCTTTCTGTTAAATATTGTATGTCCACTTAATATTAATTAATATCGACCAAGTGATTAAAAGAAGCTTTTAATTAGTGATGGCATCTAGTTGAATGATAACATATTTGTCTTAGTTAAACTTGTAAAATAAACCGAGAAGTGAAAGGGAGAATTTTAAATTTCTACACATTTACATATATTTTTTAAAAATTACATGTAGCTCTACAAAATGAGTTTTTTTTGTTTCTTTCTGTTTGTTGTTCTTTCTCTTTCTTTTGTGGTTAATATCAAAAACCCTGTAAAGTAATGAAAATTCAACACAACAAATAAACGAATTTTAAAAACCAGCAGAATACTGCTCGAGATTCTTCTGTCTCTATATTGCTCTAAATCAAAAACTAAACTACCATACAGTTGATTGTTGAAATGCGCTGTTGTTCGGATTTGAAAAGTGATAACAAACAAACCATGTTTATTATTCATTTGTGTTTGTGTTTTGACAGTATGTATGTGTGTGTGTGTGTGTGTGTGTGTGTAATATTTTGTACCGCAGATGTTTCAAAAACAATATTAATATTTTTTAGTCTTGCTAAATGTGATATAACTTTGTTGATATTCTGAATAATTATTTAGATGCATGGACATACTGGCATCACACCCTTTGTTATTATTTAAAAAACTGATAACATATGATTTTAATTATGGAAATAATATATTAACCTTAATTATATTATCATAACACAATATTATATACGGACCATGTCCGTCTGTTTATAATATTAAAGCGTAAAATTACCAACAGCGTTATTAAATGAAAATACAATGATGACTTGGCAGGTAGAGCCGTGCATTCCGAACATCAGTTATATTCACTCATCTAATTAACGATTCCACGTACCACTATGAATATAACAATGTCGCAATCAGTTTAATTAACTGTATTGTCACAAATATATCGTAGCATTATTTGATAACGTAATATACGAATTTAGTTTTGAGACATGTCATGCCTTAATAAAATGAAAACATAATATAAATAATTCTAGTAAAACCTTCATTGATAGTGCCACGTGTGTGAATAATTGTAAATAGATATTCAACTATTTAATAAATTTATACTATAAGTCCTGGCTGTGCATTTATTTTATTCTATTTAATTTTGTGGTGAATAATCGTCTTTTGATTTTGTCGAACTAACAGTATCGTTCGTAAGACTATTTGTCGGTATGTTTTTCTATAACTCAAGAACCGTTTAAGAAATCTTGCAAAAATTTATATGTAATATACTACGAAAATAAGATGGCACAAATTTTAGACCATATAGAAAATCCGTACAGCCCGTAATAATCATAAGGGGAGAAAAAAAAGATAAATACGCCTAAAACGTAGCGGATAAAATTTTAACTTACCATCCAATGTCGACAAAAATCTGAGAAAAACCGCAAGCAAAAGCTAAAGTACTTATATCACTTCGCATATTAGAAAAATTCAACATTTTTTTTATTTTTTTTTTTTTTTTATAGAAGGGCAAACGAGCTTGCAGGTCACCGTTAGTATGTGATCACCGCCGCCCATGAACTCTTGCAACATCCGAGGATACACAAGAGCGTTGCCGGCCTTCGAGAAAGGAATAAATGCCTTTTTTGAAGGTACCCATGTCGTATCGATCTGGAAATACCGCCGAAGGAAGTTCGTTCCACATTTGAGTGGTACGTGGGAAGAAAGTCCTTGAAAACCGCACAGTTGAAGATCGCCACGCATCCAGGTGGTATGGATGGTAAAGGAGGCGATGGCGAACTGTGCGGTGGTGAAATTCGGCGGTAGGCATCAGATCGAATAGTTCTTCGGAACACTCCCCGTTGTAAATGCGGTAGAAGACGCATAAAGAAGCCACGTCTCTACGCAATGCCAAAGAGTCCAGCCGTTCGCAGAGCACCGGGTCCCCGACAATCCGAACGGCTCTCCGTTGTAGGCGGTCAAATGGTAGAAGCTGATATTGGGGTGATCCGGACCAGAGATGAAAACAGTACTCCATGTGTGGCCGGACCTGCGCCTTGTAGAGCGCAAGTCTTTGGCCAGGTTTGAAATACTGCCTCGCTCTATTGATCACTCCCAATTTCGTAGAGGCCAACTTGGCCTTGCTCTCCAGATGACCACGAAACTGACAGTCGCTCGAAATGTCGAGTCCTAGTATTGTGATACTTGGCGAGGCAATAAGAGGAGTGCTCTCGAAGAGCGGTGATACGACAAATGGGGTTTTTTTAGTGGTAAACGCGCAAACCTGTGTCTTCTGGGGATTGAACTGAACGTGGTTCAGTTCACCCCACTCAGAGACCATCCCCAGGGAAGTCTCTATTGAAGATACAAGTTTCTTTCGGGACTCATCGACGTTTTCCCAAGAGAGACCTGCACGACCGGAATATACCGCATCCCCAGTGCTGTCATCCGCATAACAATGTATGTTGGAAATATCCAACATCATTGATGTGCAGGAGGAACAGAGTTGGGGATAGCACGCAGTCTTGGGGTACACCAGAGTTCACGGGCTTGGGGTCCGAGCAAAAACTGTCGAGAACGACCTGTATGCTCCGCCCAGTAAGGAAGCTGGTTATCCACTTGCATAAACTCTCGGGAAGCCCATAGGAAGGTAGCTTCGAAAGAAGCCCCTTGTGCCCTACACGATCGAAGGCTTTTGCCATATCCAGACTAACTGCCAGACCTTCTCCCTTGCTTTCAATAACCGTTGCCCAACGGTGAGTGAGGTATAACAGAAGATCACCAGCTGATCGACCATGGTGAAAGCCATACTGCCGGTCATTGATCAACTGGTGATCCTCGAGGTACGTTAGGACCTGCCGGTTTATGATAATCTCCATTATTTTGGAGAGAAGGGAGGTAATGGCGATAGGTCTGTAGTTAGCTGGGTCCGAGCTATCACCTTTTTTAGGGATCGGATGGACAAGGGCACACTTCCATGAGACCGGGACTACGCCTTTAAGGTAGGAGTGCCGAAATAGACGCGTTAGCACTGGAGTCAACTCAGGGGCACACGTTCGTAGCACCAGTGGAGAAATGCCATCCGGCCCACTCGACTTATGAACGTCCAAGGAAAATAGAGTCTGCCTGATAGTTTTTTGACGAAAAACTATTTCCGGCATTGAGCTCTGACACCGCGGGATGATAGGCGGTGTCTTCCCTTGGTCGTCCAAAGTCGAGTTGGAGGCGAAAAGAGTGCCCAAGAGATCGGCTTTCTCTTTTGCCGTGTGGGCCAGAGAGTCATTCCCCATGTGCAACGGCGGTAGGGACGGCTGGCTAAAGTTGCCCAGACTGGCCTTTGAAAGCGCCCAAAATTTGCGCGTGCCAGGCGGGTACTTTGCAGCTGATCCCCATTTTTGACGACATGCTTGAACTTTGCTCTAGCGATTTGCCGTTTGAAGAATCTGGAGGCACGGTTGTATTTCCTCTTCAGAACTCTAGAGTTCGGATCCTTAGTGACTAACGCAGTGGCCCAAGCTTGATAAGCCTGCCGTTTGCCAGCTGCTGCAGCCCTGACAGACGCATCAAACCAAGGCCGCGATCTGCCACCAAGTGGTACCACAGAGCTTGGTACAAAAAGTTCCATGCCCTGAAGTATCACATCAGCTACAGCCGCAGCGCAGTCACTAGGATCGTTGGAAGGGAAACAAATCGGCCCCCATGGGTAGGATGCAAAAAAAGACCGCATTCCATCCCAATCCGCTGACTTGTAGTGCTAAATGCGTCGAGTCGCAGATCTTGTGCGAGCCGGACGTTGAATGGGCACTACACTCCGTACCAGACAATGATCAGAGGACCCTAAGGGAGCCTCGACAGTGACCTGGTACTTTTCTGGATGTGTAGTCAGCAGAAGATCCAACAAAGAGGGCGTGTGGCTGTCCACATCCGGTAGACGAGTGTGCGTCTTTACCAGCTGGGACAGACCATTTGCCAGAGCAAAGTTAAACACAGATCTCCCCGCGCAGTCGGTTGCACGTGACCCTAACCATTCGGTATTGTGCGCGTTGAAGTCCCCGAGGATTACGACTTCGGCGGAGGGAGTCTGAGAAAGCAGGTCGTCAATCTTCGCTTGAACGTGGCCCAAAAGTTGATCTGTTTGTGCATTACCACTGTGGGACCTGTAGAGGCACGCGTAGAATCTGACGTGATCGTCCATGTCCACGCGCAGCCAGAGCACGGAGAGGTCCCGACCTTCAAAAATCTGAAGGCGACGGTAGCAGATATCCTCCCTTACGAACACAGATACCCCGGCGTGTGCTATAAAATGATGTTCTAGTTTATACCCGGGGTATGATAGGTACGCTGTGTCGCTAGGTTGAGATATCTGCGTCTCCGTCAAAAACAACAAGGCCGGCTGCGCCGTCTCAAGGTGGTAGTGGACGGCGTTTAGGTTCGAATGAAACCCCCGGATGTTACAAAAGTCCACATCTAGAGTGGAGCGGGGTGCCGCTGTTTGCCGTCGTTTGCCCTCAGGAAACATAAAGTGCGATACTTTGCCCGCTCCAGATACGACGGGCAGCCCGAGCAAAATCCGAGGATCGTTCCCCCGATTTTGCTCGGGGAGGGGGTCCCCGGCTTCATCAAAGCTGGTACCCTCCTGGGGTATTTTTCAATATATCTGAGTGTAATTACTTCTCATACGTTTAAGATGACGTTCTAATTTACAGTAAATTTTTAATATTCTAAAGCGGATAACATTAGCATCAGGTGTTTACCATGTTTTAAAAAAAACAATAAAAGAACATAGAACATGTTTAATAATATATGATGATGCTATTAAATTTGTTTACTTTGTTGATTTAACTGGATGTATCACGCGTTAAGTATAATCCAACATAAGTGTTGTAAACGAATTCCCCTCACTGTATAATGAGTTCACGGTTTTAATTAAACGCATATTTGAAGACCTTTAGTAACATCAGCCTCTTCAGACATCGCACGTGTGAAACGTTATCTTTGTAACTACTTAGGTATAGTTTGTGTTGTGTGTTTGTGTTAGATGTATATTTAATTTAAATGACCTCATTTTTTTTTGTATGAACTGAATGTTTAGTGTAATCAATAGTTTTTGTAATCTGTAATACAAATGCTGCTGTCAGTTCATATGTATTTTGACACATTGTTCATTTCATAAATTATTGTGATCAGTATGGATGGATGGTCAGTTTATTTACTACATCGAAAGAATCGGTGTTTAATTTTATTGTTGTTAGTTATATATAGTAAAATTTTAAAATTATAATTTATTTTTAAAATGATTACACATAATTAATAAGTTAAGGCTGGACTAAATTTAAGTATATAGAAAATTATATTTTTGTATGTCATTTTTAAAAAAACATGGTTGTGTATTTGTATACCATATATTTTTTATAGCTTTGCTTCTAAATCAGACTGGTACCAAGGGAAATTTAATATCCTTTAGAGTACTCGTAACAGTAAAAGAATTAAGTAGAAATGCAGTATTTCAGAGACATTTGAATCTATGAGTATCGTTGAAATTCATTCACGCCGTTCTTTGCAGAACTGACTGCTGATTGCAGTTCTGTCTTATAATAGCACTAACAAATCAACCATCTACTAAGAGCAATGCCTGTCTATATGTTTTTGTATTCAACATCAATCAATGAAGAATTCAGATTTATGTGAAAAAAAAAATGGTTAATAACTCAAAACGAAAACTACACAAAACTAAAATTTTCAATAATCACTTAAGACTTAAACTTATCAACAACTATAATTCTTATGAATAAGGTGTTAAGTTAAGAGAAGTCATTAATCAATCAGAGGTTGCAATGGATTACAAAGCGAAGAGGTACTTAATCCCACCGAGGTTTAGCTTAATTATATAAATGATTTGACTAATTACTCCTTCATCATTCATTTGACCAAAATAAGAACAAATCCCTTACTAACTTTAACTAATTTAACTTTTTATCTAAAATATAATTACTCAAGATTGTCGCTATCGCTTTCACGAGATATTGAAAAAGTTAATAAATAAATTTGCAATTTATACGATATTTTTTATATCATAAATCAGTGTTTGACAGTTTAACGATAACGACACTGATACTAATATTATATCATTAACTATACAGAACTTTACTGCATATATGAAGTTAATATAATAAGATATAATATTTTATAAAATATACATACTGTATGGCTTTGTACGATTTAAATATATATTGAAAGAAAATTAAGTGTGTATGACAAGTTAATTGAATGAAAGCGGGCGTTAGCTAGCTCAGAGTGACGAAAGCACCCATAGTGCTGAAAGTCTAACTCTGTATATATACGCGCAATATCGATTTTTTTATACAGGAGACCTTCTGGTATGAGTGTGGTATTTTTAGAAAGCCCTTGGCCCATAGACCCAGAAAATGCATTTACACTTAGCAATGTACCTACCGCCTCACCTCTACGGCCGTTTGAAAAATGAGACTAAAATTTAGTTTTTGGCTCCGCACCAGTATAAAATCACTTATTTCCACCTTGAAAAAGATTTTCCTAAAGGTCCTCGTCGAGACCTTTTCAACAAGCCCAAAAACGCCAAAATCCGACCACCGGTTGATGAGATATGACATTTTGAAAATTTTGACTGGCGCCGCCATCGATGATTACTTTGTCTGTGTGTGGGTATATTCGTAGTTTCAACTGATTTTGTTCAAACTTTCAGGGATTGAAGTACATCAAAAACTAACACTTTTTTGTTCTACGACATTTCGATTTGGCCGCCATGTTGGCCGTGGCCAGCCCTCGAAAGGCCAAAAATGGCCATTTTTCGTACAGGGACTGTGGCCAAACCAGTGGACGTACATTGACAAATTGGGCATCATTGGAAAGGTCTCAAGCTCATCTTTTGAATAATGTCCATTTCAATGGCAAAAACTTTTGTTGTCATGACATTTTTGGTCAAAATGCAAAAAATGGCCAACTGGCCGGAGACAGATCGGCCATTTTCTCGAAAACAGCGCCAACGATTTTTTCGAAAATTTCCTCATTCGTAGCCCCAAATTAGAGCTAAAATTTGGTATATAGCATATATCTGGGAAAACTCGTTATTTCGAGATATGGCCGTGAGAAGTTCAAAAAATCATGAAAAATGACCAAAAATGGCCAAAAAGTGACTTTTAAAGCCAGAATCGTACTCACAACACGGTTAAAATTCAATGCTAGTTGCACAGTAATAAACACATGATAACAACAATAAACAATGAATAAACTCACTAACGCATTGCCGTCTGTAACAATAAAACAAAATTTACAGAAAAAAATCCGAATACTGAAGAAATTCTGTTTTGAAGCAATGAATTAAAAAAATAAATGGAAACTGAAAAAATCAAATGAAAAAAAAATCGGGCACCTGTGGGAATCGAACTCGAGGTCTCGTCTTTGTCATTACAACGCTCATCCTCTGAGCCAAAATACTCTCATTTTGTCAGAGGCAACTATTCCAAATAATAATAATAATAATAATAAATCAATTTATTTCAGATAATTCATCCATAAGTGTTAGTAACATTTTAACTTAAGTAACTAATGTTATAATAGTACTCGTAGTTAGTATTCAACATAACAATCTCAAATTATACAGAAAAATAAAATTCATAAAATGCACAAAATTCATAAAATTATTAAAATTAAATATAAATTCAATTCAAATAAATATAAATTAAATTCAAATCAAATATAATTAAAATCATAAAATACTATTAAAGAAATTAAATAAAATAAAATTCATGGAAATCATCGTTCTAATTATTTTTTTTTTTTTTAATTCTACAAATAACTCAACGCTATACTCCTACAGTCAGTATACGCTACGCTTCGATGCTACGTGTACACTATCCCAGGACTTCCAGAGGGGAGCGTCTAGCTTTAACGCCAATATGCTGAGAAGACTGTTGGAGCTGTTCAGTAATCTTGTCATTGCGGACGCGGTCCGCTTTCGTATTATCGCATAGAAATCGTCTACACGAGCCTCCGCAAACATTGCCGATGCACTGCAGTATCGAGGCTTCCTCAACAAAGCCCTCAGCACATTGTTGTACTGAACACGCAGTGCGCTATATGTCCGCCGCGTATAGTTCTCCCATAGGCTGCACGTGTAAAAGGACTGGCAATAGGCTTAAAATAATATTAATTTTACCTGTGTCGAACACCGTGCAAACCTACGGGCCAACATATTGCCTCTAACCGACAGAGCCCTGCGCTCCCTCTCGATATCACTATCATCACCCAGGCGTTCATTCACAATATGACCAAGGTATTTAAATTCAGATACTAGTTTCAGAGAAGTTCCACACAGATGTATTTTAGGAATGAAATTTAACTGTTTGTTTATTCCTCGAAAAATTAAAATTTCGCTCTTTTTAGCGTTATACCTCAGTCCATTCTCCTTTGCATATTCCTCACAGATTTTTATCAGTCTTCGAAGACCACTGACCGACGGGCTCAACAGAACCATATCGTCTGCGTATCTAAAATTGTTCATCATTACGTCATCTATCGAACAACCGACGCCTGCCCCGCTAAGCCTCTCTATGAGCCCGTTTATGTAAAGATTGAACAATCTGGGTGACGTCAGGCCCCCCTGTCTTACTCCACACCCTAATTTATATGGTTGACTAAGTTCATCACCCCATCTTACCACATTATTTTGGGCACCATACCAGTACTTTAATAGTGATATCAACTCCGGTCTTAAACTGCTATCCTTTTGAAGCTTATGCCATAAAATTTTATAGGATACGAGGTCAAATGCCTTCAACAGATCCAAAAAACACGCAAACACATGGGTCTTTCTATCAATACTGCGCTCTCAGTTGACAGCTCTGATCTAAAACCGAACTGCGCATCGTGTATGTTAATTGTTCTGCTAAGTTGAGTATCAAGCAAGCCGTCAAGCACTTTGGCTATGATGGTAGCAAGAGATATCGGTCTGTAGTTGGTTCTGTCCGCCGCATCCCCCGCCCTATTCTTGATTATAGGCACGACTATTGTCCTTGTCATCGAGTCCGGCAGAAAGCCGTGGCTTATACAAATATTGTACAACAAAACTAGGACTCTAGGAAGGTGCACACCAGCGTGTCGCAGATGCTCAACACTCAGGCCATCATGTCCAGGCGACTTTCCACGCTTCATACCCATTATTGTATCTACTACTTCGCTAGACGTGAAACGTACAAAGCTTTTCCCATTATTTATGATATCCCCCCTGCCAGCCTCGGCGAAATTGATCTCACAGGGATCCACTGTAAATTGTGTTTTAAACATATTTGCTATGTTACGGCAACCGCTCACTCCCCCTACTTCAGCCGGAATATTCGATCTTGTATTCAGTTTGTCTGTTTGTTGCCAGAATTTTCCAAAATGTTTGTTTCTATATGACGTAGCCAGTATGTCCATTTTAATCTGTTCTGAATTGTCTTGGCACCATTTAAGTTTGTTTTTAAAGGCCCTACGAGAGTCCCTCATGTCATTATAGATAGTTCCATGTGTTGGTCAAATAAATGAGTATATATTTGCATGAAAAATAATCGCACAGCATTTTGTTTCCAATCCTTTTACAAAACTATTGATATCAAAACAAAAACTTCTCAACGAAGTAAATACCGAGTGACGAAAGCGAATCCACTGACAAAACTCCTGATATGAATTTTGCGACGAAAAAAACCACGAACATTTTTATTCACAAACGTAAACAAACACAAAAAATGTGAATGTGTTCGGAATGTTGCCAAACAAACAAACAAACAAAAAAAAATACAAACAAAAAATGTGAATGTGTTACCAAATTGCCTTGATCAATCTAATAAAATAAAAACAAAAATGCAATTTGTGCAACGTTTCGAGCACATTCACATTTTTTGTGTTTGTTTACGTTTGTGAATAAAAATGTTCGTGGTTTTTTTCGTCGCAAAATTCATATCAGGAGTTTTGTCAGTGGATTCGCTTTCGTCACTCGGTATTTACTTCGTTGAGAAGTTTTTGTTTTGATATATAACACGTGCATCTATATTCCTCTATATTATACTCACGAGGCTAAAGGGTAACAAGATCTCTATACTACGTGCGGATTGTATTCTAAATGTTCCTGTGATATTTGTCTGTTAATTGAGATAAATGTTTTGAACATATTGACTTCAGACGTTAGTGATTTTACACGTAGAGAAAGGATTCTACAGAATAGCACTTGTCTTTATAGTGGCTCTCGTTTCTATTTATAAAGGTAAAATTTTGAACTGCTGCTATTTATTGTAGTTTGCTTTACAAGTAACATTGCAATTAATAAATATAATTAAGCTGCTTAAAATAATGTAAATATTTTGAAGTATAATTCTTAGTATGATTTAGTTAAACTACCTAATCAATTTTGGGAGGATTTATTTAAATAAAATACATTAATCTATACAAATGTGTGATTTAAACTCGTGGTACGACGGAAAGACTATTAGCATATTACAGCTATTACTTATTACAGTCACTACAACTAAAAGAACTCATGAATAAGTTTACTTATATTTTGAACTAACTTCTATTTAAATGTATTATTTGGTTTCCTTCATCGCGCTGATCAGTAGAATTGTTGTAGAATATACTATTTAACATGAGACAACGTGCTGAAATAATCTACCTCTTTATCCTCATTTTATATTTTGTTAAACAAGTGGTTTTGCGAATGTGGATAAAGTAAAAAGTTTAGATGTGGATAGCAAATGTGAATAAGGTTTTTATAATAGGATATTATATTAAGATACAAACCAATTTACCACTGTCACCATTTTGTTTATCCGAAACAGGTTACAAATCGTTCCTAAATTAAAATAATTTGTTATTACTTTCAATTTGAACTGCAATATTTTTGGGTAGACCTCGAAGAATTCGGTCTGCCCATTCATTTGTACCCGACTTTCGAATTTTGGAAAAATTTCTTCACAGGAGGTCTTCTTATGATCCCCTGAGTCCGAAATGACCATTGGTCAAAAAGTTTATATATATATATATATATATATATATATATGTGTGCGTGCGTCCAGATTCGACTTTTGTCAGCACGATAGCGGCCGCAGTTTCGCTCGGATCGCTTTCAAACTCTGCACAAAAATTAACCATCCAAAAATGAAGGTCAAGTTCGTTAACCAGAGAAATCCGGCCACAGGGGGCGCTAGGGCCTCACTTTTTCTGATTTCAGTTTTTCGACCATAACTTTTTCCCTATACAAAGAAGACCATTTGCGTTCATATCATATGATGTCTTTGATGAATACCTATAACTAATATAGATAAACCGAAAACCTAACTTCAATAACTTAGGGGTGGGGGTAAAAAAACAGAAAATTTTTTGAAAAAAATTCATTACTTTTTTCTGGTAAACATTCTTAAATCACAAATATTTTTAATGGAAAGGTTATTTTTTACTCTAAATTTAGGTACCAAAAGTTTTTCCGTGAAAGGTACCGTTTCCGAGAAAAACATTAAAAACCACTTTTAGCTTGAAAATTTAAGGTACGTAAAACTACGGCAACTTTTTTCTGGTAAATATTCCCCCCTCGCAAATATTTTTAATAGAAAGGTTATTTTTTACTCGAAATTTAAGTACCAAAAGTATTTCCAAAAAAGATACCTTTTCCAAGAAAAAAAAAACCGCTTTTTGCTTAAACATTTTTGATGTAAACAACGGCATCATGTGTTATTCTTAGGTAGTGAGTTATATTTTAAACGAGTTACACACGAGGTCTACCCACGCGTGTCCCCCTGCGGGCACGGATTTTTTTATTTATAGTATTATTTATATCATCTTTTAAAGTCTTCACTAATATTTACTTTGTTAATAATAAATATAAATGAGTTATAGTTAAATTTTTCTAATATTTATAGTTAAATTTTTCTAATATTTATATTTATTTATTTATTTAGCTTCAAGCCATATATATCCCTTGCGGGGTAGCTAGACACGACGGAGCGGCAAACGCTACGGTCCCTGCATACCTCTTTCGCCTCGGCCACAGACATCAAACTCTTCATATATGCCCTCCGGGGGGTCCTCATGCTTTTTACGCGACCTTCCTCCAGTATCGTAGATACTGTGTTTTCGAAGGTCACTCGAGGCCTCCCCTTGTCTCTCTTACCACTCACTTTTCCTTTATAAATCTTTTTTACTATTCTTTCATCACTCATTCGTTCGACGTGTCCAAACCACCTGAACACGTTCTTCTTCATTCTCACCGTGACATCTTCGCTAGTACCTGCCATTCTGTAGATCTCTTAATTGCGGATTCGATCAGCTAGACTGACTCCGCATATTCTGCGAAGAGATCGTATATAAACAGCATTCATCTTTCTTACATTCTTCTTCTGTCTTACCCACGTTTGGCTGCCATATAACAGCGTCGGTAGCAAAACTGCATTGTGTACAGTCAAACGTGCAGCTATGCTGACGTTTCGCCGTCTCAACAATGCAGCCAAAGCACCGTTGACTCTGTTACCGGCAGCAATACAACTTTCCACATCCATTTCGTATCTTCCGTCTCTGCTAAACTTATTTCCCAAATATACCACTTCATTCACTTTTTCTATTATCTTATTATTCACGTTGATCTTACATTTCGTTCTTTCTTCATTTCTTTCAAATATCAGAACCTTCGTCTTATCTACATTCAGGTTTAGACCATTAATTTTACATCCATCTCTCAGAGTGGTGACCAATGCCTGCAAATTGCATTCTCATAATGCAATGAGCACTGCATCATCTGCATATAGCAAGCAATTGACCTTAAGGTCACCTACTTTCACTCCCATGTCACTGTCTTTCACGCCTTGGAGACAACTATCCAAATACATCCAAATTGAACAACCAAGCTGACATAGCGCAACCTTGCTTAACACCCGATTGGATATCAAACCAGGGCGATATGCCAGCTCTTACTCGCACACAGGCTGAGTGATCTCTGTAAAGAGACTTTACAGCCTATAGCAAGGGTCCGTTCACATTGTATAGGTGCAGTATCTCCCATAACTTCTTTATCACAACCCTGTCAAACGCCTTTTCCAAATCCACAAAAGCACAGAAAACCTTTTGGTTTAGGGCCAAAAACTTTTCCGTGATCATGCGGAGGGAAAAGATCTGATCTATACAGCCTCTTCCAGGTTTAAAACCTCCTTGGGTCTCCCACAACAGCCTTTCAGATCTCACTAGCATTCTTCTCGATAATATTTTAGCATAAACCTTACCGCCCAAGCTGATCAAACTGATAGTCCTATAGCTTCCAAAGTCTATCTGTGAACCTTTGCCTTTATACAAAGGTTCGATGACTGCACCTCGCCAATCGTCTGGGACCTCTCCCGATATCCAGCATAAATTGCACAAAAACCAGAAAAGTCCAAGACGTGATGCCCACCATATTTGATCATCTCGGCAGTAACTTCATCTGCTCCCGCAGCCTTACCACATTTCAGACTTCGAATCACGCTCTCTACTTCTTCCAAACTGATTTTATCATCGGCTACATCAGGACGCAGCATTTCGCTCGTAGTCAAGACCGAGGCGTCCTCACGTTCATACATTTTTCTAATAATAGATATTAAATAATTTTATAGTTTTTTTTAATATATAGATGATATCATGAAATGAAATAAGAATAAAGAATAGTACGCCCATCAGGTAACACTGAAGATGAAACTTTTAGTTTACTTCGAGGTATTCAATCACATTAGGATGCTGCGAGTGAAATGTTCAATACACTTCCAATATTGTTATGTAACAAATGCATTGTTCTGATTTAAAACTTTTGCAGAAGAGTATATTTATTCAACTTCAGGTAATAAAAGTTGAATTTTAAATTATAGATTTTATATGTAATATCAAGATTATTTTATCTCTTTCCCACTAAACGGTTTAAGTAGTGTAAGAACACACGTTAGTTATAATAAACAAAAATTTCAATCTGTTTTTGTCAAATATTGGAAATCATTTTTAAATGATATTCTTATAAAATAATTTTTAAAAATGTTACACACTTTTTCCTAAATCCAAATCTTCAAATGAACTTACGGAAATGAAATGCACATGAAATTTAAAAATAGAGTCACGTTCAACTCCCACAGCAGTAAAGTAATTTTCATAAAAGGAAATCAAAGGAATATATATTTTTACTATTTATACATCATGTCTATAGTATTACTTTATATGTCAAAGCTTCATGCAATAAAATCTAAGACAATATAACTATGAAAATATTTATTAATAATATTATTAATATATTATACTATACTCTTACGATGAGAAAAAAAAATTACAGCCTGAAAAGATAGTAAGATGAAATAGACTAATATTGTAGTTTAACGGCTCTCATAAAAAAAATTGATATAACTAGTGGCGCCAACGGGACCTCGATTTTGACTCACCGGGCTCGCAAAATCTCGGTAGAGTTTGGCGAATTGAGCGAAGCGAGTAACCTATCTTTAATTCAGCGTTCAAAGATGAAATCGACATGCAAAAAATATTGAATAATCAAATATCACACAGCGAATTTTCACGAACGAACTTTGTTTGTTCTGTATTGTTTTCACTTTTCTCGGATGGATGTGTGGATGTCTGTGAACAGGAAAAAATTTCATTATTGTCGAGAGATGGCGCTGTTTACAATTTACTGATTTAGTTTATTTTCATATTTAATTATTACTATTTTGTATTATTATCAATCATACTTTTTTTGTAATTTTTTTGTAATTATAAATAAACATGTATTTAAAAATTTCTTTTCTTTAATAAATAATAATCATTTTACTTAAAAATCAATTGTTTTTTATTAACATTTACAATTTCGTCAAAGTTCGTTCGGGAAATACCCTGGGGTAGTTGCATCTTCACTGGTTTTTACGTTGAAGTCTATGGGACTGTCATTTTTTGGTGATTATTCCTCAACGACATGAGTTTTTTTTCTCGCTTTTTTTCTAAACCATCGCAATAACCAACGCTATAAATGTGCAAAATTTTATGAAGATCGGTAAAGCCAATTCTTCAGATTTACATTCTGTGTACACTTGAATTTAATTAATACATCGATGCAGAGTTAAAGGTTGAATCAAGTTTACACCCTAATGTACGACGTGAATAACAATGGACTATTTGTGAGCATTATTAATGATGTTATAAATGGAGACACATTTGTATATCTACTCGTATAAGTGTTATGAGCTATTTGTGATAGTGTGAGAGATGAAAAGTTAATGTAATCAATACTTACGAGACATCTAGCAACTTGTTGAAGTGAGAAGAGAAAATTGCTATCAAGGATAATATTGTTTGAAAAGTAATCAATCAATGATATTAGTGTTATAATATATTATATTTGTGGCAAGAAATGGTCGTGTTAATTTATTATACGCAACAACG
Organism: Melinaea menophilus ssp. n. AW-2005; assembly: GCA_918358695.1. NCBI lineage: Eukaryota > Metazoa > Arthropoda > Insecta > Lepidoptera > Nymphalidae > Melinaea > Melinaea menophilus. The sequence goes on from OU911052.1 coordinate 17,852,558, forward strand.
TCGTTTTGTATCTAATATTCAATTTCAAAATATCATTATTCTAGTAGGCATTTACATGCACTTTTGAATCGTCAATTATTACATTAAAAAAGTCCTCCTCCATTCATTACACTCCAGGACACTCCTCCAACCATGAGACTGGAACCCGCCGGAGGTACCTTCCGTGGTCCCTGAAAACACAGAGCCACGGATTTGTGCAGGGCAACCTCCAGACCCAACCTCCTGATCTTCGGCACGACCTGGACGGCTTCTGCGGTTGCTAGGACACTCTCCTTCCTAAAGGTGACTCCGCTGGCCGTTACGAGGGTATCGTCGGCGTAACAAGTTACGCCAACTCCTCGCAAATAGGCACCGCGTAGTACCCAGTCGTAGCCGATGTTCCACAAAGTGTAATCAGTCCTTGCATAACCTACCTTCAACTCAGAATGCTACCGGTGGTAGGTTATTGTTTAGAAACAGTTCTTTATTAATGAGTTTTAACAATGGTAGATGTTATACATTATAACAGAATACTGATTGCTTCGTCACAATTTGTCCTATTATGCGTAATTTTAAAAATAAGTGAGGTATTAGTAAAAATGTCAAGTGGCCAATAATAGATCTTTATAGAGCACCCATCTTTAGAGAACCAGCATATCTAAAATTATTTACGTCAGCCGTCTAGACTCTTTTGTTCAGGTAAGATGCAATAAGATCAACAAGAAATACTTCGCACTTAATAGTGGTTAAATTTGCATAGTAATGTTTGATGGTATGCAATGAAAAGCATTGGATAAATCGCAAAATACACCGAATGCATTTTGCGAATTCTCCCGTGTGTCGTAAATGTACTCATCAATATGTAATAATATTATGTATTAGATTAATTAATTTTTATCAGATAGTACATCCTGAAATTCCTTAATAAATATTGGTAAAAAGGAACATAAAAGGTTTAGTTGTTTTATCATTAATAGGTATTTTTTCTGTCACTAATTGTATACTGGGATCCGCCGTCGTGCGCTGCGGGAGTTGAGCTGAGCGCCCTCCCCTTCTTTAATGCTAACAAACTTAGCATATAATATTGCTCTGTAACATGCTCAGCAACTATCGGTTTAGAATCTCAATTGAAAAGAAAATCAGTCCATCATCAATAAAATTATATATCTTTTAAATGAATCTCATTTTTTTAAACTTCTTTTCTAGACTGAATTTTTTTGTTCTGTTTTTTGCAGAACCATCTTTAGTAAGAGATCTAGCCTTGTGCCAAATTCTAAAAAAAATACTTCTATAGGTTTTAAAATTACCGATGTCGTAAAATAGCAAAATGAATGGTTAAGAGCTTCGCTTACGCTCAGCTCAATTATAATCAAGTTACAATCCTTAAAGTTCTACAAAAATTTAACTATTGTATAGTAATATACAATTGATACATTTTTGAGTTGAAGAAATAAAATACATTCTATAATACACGCTCATAATAAACTCAGACAAAAATACAATAAAGAATATTAATAATAAATTAGTATTTAATGTGACCGATAGTTAAATTATTATTTGATCTGCAGATATTCAATCTGACAATCTGATGTTGACACATTTTACTTAATGTATTGTATCGAGATCGGTTGTGAAGTCCTGTCAGTATTTGATGTTACTGTAACTAAAATATTCCTTTATACATAATCCTTTACCTGCCCTTCTTCTATCTATTAAGCTTCAGTGTCGCTAACCGTCTGATGTATCTAGCATTCTATGTATTCGAATCAGAGTTTTTGAGAAGGAGTTGACATGTATTAGGATTCTTTCGAAGATTCGAAAAAAAATCGTTGTTTCAAGTTCTGCTCTTGACAATGAAGTTTTCATTATATATTTAATAATTAAACTATGCTTAACATGATCAAACGTTTTATACCGTTGCAAATGTTTTACTTAATAACTTACTTAATATTAAACGATAATATATGCAGAAACATAAAATATTTCTCAGATCCTCAAACTTCCAAATTTCATTACGAAAAACCACAACTTGGTTGTTGTGGGTTCTTAGAGATTATAGATGAAAGTTCAACCTTTTTAATAATAAAATAGCTATTATATTTCCACGATAAACTAGTTAACCTTAACATAGCTGCTTCTCAAAGGGTTTTCGTTTCGTTGTGTTTCTAATAATACCAAATAGGGTTTAATAAATATTGAACTTCTAGCAGTTGGATTTAGATAAAAAGTTTAACACAAACTACTCTAGATTCTTTATATTTCGTTAGTACTTTATTTTCTATTTTACAAAAAAATATGGTAGCATGTGTATGTAACCTACAACTTTTTCTAAGAAAACATTGTAGATCATTAATGGAGCCTCACCTGATTATAGCTAACCTCAATTTAAATAGTTCGTTCGACAGGGTCGATCATGTTAGGTAGATTCCCGTCACGCGATTCTCGATATGCAATATGCGAAGGTAACAATGAAACCGAGAATGCGATAAACATGTAATGATAAAAGATGGTATCACCACACCAATAATTTCACCCCTTAATTGGCATCGCCCATTTTTAACACAGGCACTTGGAATGTCCTAAAGAATGAGCCTACCGAGTTTGAATTGAATTGGACAAAATTTTTGGTGTCTGTGATTTTGGGGGTGGGGGCTCCCCTCTCCCTTAGCGGGGGTCGGAACAAGAAAAAAACTAGTCAGTAGTATTCTACTGATCAATACGAGTCTTTTGAGGGGTAACTTGGCATATATTGGGTGAGGGGGGAACCACCCCCACCCCTATCTAAACGGGGGGTTGCATCAAAAAACTTTTCAGACAAAAGTTTCCTCTTTTAATTTGTTAATTTTCTAAGATTTTTTCGACATTAAAATTTTGCCTCCTTCTGGGACTTTTTCCGGTTTTTAACTTTCAACCCCCCCAGCCCCCCAACCCCTCGACCGATTTCCCCCGTTCAAAAACTTAACCTTCATTTTCTCCTTAATAGTGTGTATACCGAGTTTCAAAATCCTCCGTCAATATTTGCGACCTGTAGCGTGTCCCAAAGCTTTGCACTTTCACCCCCTCCTCCCTTCCAGCCCCCCTTTCACTTTTTCCAAAAAAACGAGATGCTACATTTGTCCTACTAATTTATCCTATCGACCTGGGAAGTCAGATTTCACCTACGATGAATATGGACTGATGGATTATATATACATATATTATATATACTTACTTACTTACTTACCTTCACGCCATGTCCCTTGCGGGGTAGCCAGAGACGACGGAGCGCCAAACGCTACGGTCCTTGTATACCTCTTTCGCCTCGACCACAGACATTAACCCCTTCGTACATGCCCTCCGGGGGGTCCTCGTGCTTTTTACGTGACCTTCCTCCAGTATCATAGCTACTGTGTTTTCGAAGGTCACTCGAGGCCTCCCCTTGTCTCTCTTACCGCTCACTTTTCCTTTATAAATCTTTTTTACCATTCTTTCATCACTCATTCGTTCGACGTGCCCAAACCACCTGAGCACGTTCTTCTTCATTCTCACCGTGACTTCTTCGGTAGTACCTGCCATTTTGTGGATCTCTTCATTGCGGATTCGATCAGCTAGACTGACTCCGCATATTCTGCGAAGAGATCGCATCTCCACAACATTCATCTTTCTCACATTCTTCTTCTGTGTTACCCACCGTATAACAGCGTATAACAGCGTCGGTAGCAAAACTGCATTGTATACAGTCAAACGTGCAGCTATGCTGACGTTTTGACGGCTCAACAATGCAGTCAAAGCACCGTTGACTCTGTTACCGGCAGCAATACGCCTTTCCACATCCATTTCATATCTTCCGTCTCTGCTAAACATACTTCCCAAATATACCACTTCATTCACTTGTTCTATCATCTTATCATTCACGTTGATCTTGCATTCTGTTCTTTCTTCATTTCTTTCAAAAATCAGAACCTTCGTCTTATCTACAATCAGGTTTAGACCATTAATTTCAACCTATCTTTCAGAGTGGTGACCAATGCCTGCAAATTGCATTCTGATGATGCAATGAGCACTGCATCATCTGCATATATCAAGCAATCGACCTTAAGGTCACCTACTTTCACTCCCATGTCACTATCTTTCACGCCTTGGAGACAACTATCCAAATACAAATTGAACAACCAAGCTGACATAGCGCAACCTTGCTTAACACCCTATTGGATGTCAAACCAGGGCGACATTCCAGCTCCTACTCGCACACAGGCTGTGTGATCTCTGTAAAAAGATTTAACAGCCTGTAGCAAGGGTCCGCTCACATTTTTACGGGGGCAGTATCTCTCATAATTTCTTTCTCACAACCCTGTCAAACGCCCTTTCCAAATCCACAAAAGCACAGAAAACCTTTTGATTTAGGGCCAAAAACTTTTCCGTGATCATGCGGAGGGAAAAGATCTGATCTATACACCCTCTTCCAGGTCTAAAACCTCCTTGGGCCTCCCACAACAGCCTTTCAGATCTCACTTGCATTCTTCTCGATAATTTTTTTAGCATAAACTTTACCGCCCAAACTGATCAAACTGATAGCCCTATAGCTAGCACAGTCTATCTGTGAACCTTTGCCTTTATACAAAGGTACGATGACTGCACCTCGCAAATCGACTGGGACTTCTCCTGATTTCCAGCATAAATTGCACAAAAACCAGAAAAAGTCAGTACAGCATCTTTCACGTGATCATCCCACCATTCATCACGCTTTTTACTAAAACCTTTTTTCCTCTTACCACATACCTCAGCCGCTACTTTCACTATACCATTCCTAAGGTTCTTCCAGCATACTTCAACACTTTCATTTCTAGAATCACAGCTTTCAAGCATCTTGGAAACCCTTTCTTGATATTCCTCTTTGATCGGTGGATCTTGAAACTTCCAGCTTCTTATACGATAATTTGACGCCAAGCTTGGACACGTCGTGCGGCTGCGCCAACCTGCAAACAGACCTCTTATTCTAGCAACGACTAGATAATAGTCCGTTTCCAGATCAGCACCCCTGAACACTCGCGTGTCCGTAATTTGATTTCGAATACGCTGATCCACTAGGAATAAATCAATCATACTTCTTTCTTCCGCTCGCTCCCATGTAAATGTACATGTGAATTTGTTTGTGCTCAAACATCGAGTTTGCCACAAACAAATTTCTCTCCTTACAAAATTCCAAAATAAGCTTTCCAGCCTCATTTACCCTCCTATCACCGTATTTGCCTAGCACGCTTTCGTAACCGCTTCGCGCGGTTCCAACCCATCCATTTATATCTCCACATACTATCAACTTTTCATTATCTCTGACACCACTTAGAACATCCCTGACACTCTCCCAAAACTCCTCGAGCTTGTTCATTTGAGCTGAGGATACTGACGCCTACACGGCTAACAAGAATACTCGTGTGATCCCCAGCTTAAAGCGAACCCAAAGAAGCCTTGGGTTGATCGCCTAGAATTCTACCATTGCATTAACCATTCGAGAGGACAATAATACGCATACACCTTAGAACCTGGAACCCTAGCCCAGAAAGCGACCCGGTTGCCGGGCAAATCGATCGTATCATTGCCTTTTCGCTTGGTCTCAGACACACAAATAACATCCAGATCTTTGTCATCCATCACATCTAATAATTCATTCATCTTCTGCTCCATTCCTCCTCTTACATTCCAAGTAGCGTTCAGAACATGGCGTGTTGGTTGGCGGTTCCCAATGCCGCATTTGTTCATATTATATTTTTTTTTTTTTTTTTTTTTTTTTTATGTTATAGGAGGGCAAACGAGCGTGCGGGTCACCGTTAATATGTGATCACCGCCGCCCATGAACTCTTGCAACATCCGAAGATACACAAGAGCGTTGCCGGCCTTGGAGAAAGGAATATATGCCTTTTTTGAAGGTACCCATGTCGTATCGATCTGGAAATACCGCCGAAGGAAGTTCGTTCCACATTTGAGTGGTACGTGGGAAGAAAGTCCTTGAAAACCGCACAGTTGAAGATCGCCACGCATCCAGGTGGTATGGATGGTAAAGGAGGCGATGGCGAGCTGTGCGGTGGTGAAATTCGGCGGTAGGCATCAGATCGAATAGTTCTTCGGAACACTCCCCGTTGTAAATGCGGTAGAAGACGCACAAAGCAGCCACGTCTCTACGCAATGCCAAAGAGTCCAGCCGTTCGCAGAGCACCGGGTCCCCGACAATCCGAACGGCTCTCCGTTGTACGCGGTCAAATGGTAGAAGCTGATATTGGGGTGATCCGGACCAGAGATGAGAACAGTACTCCATGTGTGGCCGGACCTGCGCCTTGTAGAGCGCAAGTCTTTGGCCAGGTTTGAAATACTGCCTCGCTCTATTGATCACTCCCAATTTCGTCGAGGCCAACTTGGCCTTGCTCTCCAGATGACCACGAAACTGACAGTCGCTCGAAATGTCGAGACCAAGTATTCTGATACTTGGCGAGGCAATAAGAGGAGTGCTCTCGAAGAGCGGTGATACGACAAATGGGGTTTTTTTAGTGGTAAACGCGCAAACCTGTGTCTTGTCGGGATTGAACTGAACGTGGTTCAGTTCACCCCACTCAGAGATCATTCCCAGGGAAGTCTCTATTGAAGACACAAGTTTCTTTCGGCACTCATCGACGTTTTCCCAAGAGAGACCTGCACGACCGGAATATACCGCATCCCCAGTGCTGTCATCCGCATAACAATGTATGTTGGAAATATCCAACATATCATTGATGTGCAGGAGGAACAGAGTTGGGGATAGCACGCAGCCTTGGGGTACACCAGCGTTCACGGGCTTGGGGTCCGAGCAAAAACCGTCGAGAACGACCTGTATGCTCCGCCCAGTGAGGAAGCTGGTGATCCACTTGCATAAACTCTCGGGAAGCCCATAGGAAGGTAGCTTCGAAAGAAGCTCCTTGTGCCATACACGATCGAAGGCTTTTGCCATATCCAGACTAACTGCCAGACCCTCTCCCTTGCTTTCAATAACCGTTGCCCAACGGTGAGTGAGGTATAACAGAAGATCACCAGCTGATCGACCATGGCGAAAGCCATACTGCCGGTCATTGATCAACTGGTGATCCTCGAGGTACGTTAGGACCTGTCGGTTTATGATGATCTCCATTATTTTGGAGAGAAGGGAGGTAATGGCGATAGGTCTGTAGTTAGCTGGGTCCGAGCGATCACCTTTTTTAGGGATCGGATGGACAAGGGCACACTTCCATGAGACCGGGACTACGCCTTTAAGGTAGGAGTGCCGAAATAGACGCGTTAGCACTGGAGTCAACTCAGGGGCACACGTTCGTAGCACCAGTGGAGAAATGCCATCCGGCCCACTCGACTTATGAACGTCCAAGGAAAATAGAGTCTGCCTGATAGTTTTTTGCCGAAAAACTATTTCCGGCATTGAGCTCTGACACCGCGGGATGACAGGCGGTGTCTTCCCGTGGTCGTCCAAAGTCGAGTTGGAGGCGAAAAGAGTGCCCAAGAGATCGGCTTTCTCTTTTGCCGTGTGGGCCAGAGAGTCATTCCCCATGTGCAACGGCGGTAGGGACGGCTGGCTAAAGTTGCCCAGACTGGCCTTTGAAAGCGCCCAGAATTTGCGCGTGCCAGGCGGGTACTTTGCCAGCTGATCCCCAATTTTGACGACATGCTTGAACTTTGCTCTAGCGATTTGCCGTTTGAAGAATCTGGAGGCACGGTTGTATTTCCTCTTCAGAACTCTAGAGTTCGGATCCTTAGTGACTAACGCATTGGCCCAAGCTTGATAAGCCTGCCGTTTGCCAGCTGATGCAGCCCTGACAGACGCATCAAACCAAGGCCGCGATCTGCCACCAAGTGGTACCACAGAGCTTGGTACAAAAAGTTCCATGCCCTGAAGTATCACATCAGCTACAGCCGCAGCGCAGTCACTAGGATCGTTGGAAGGGAAACAAATCGGCCCCCATGGGTAGGATGCAAAAAAAGACCGCATTCCATCCCAATCCGCTGACTTGTAGTGCCAAACGCGTCGAGTCGCAGGTCTTGTGCGAGCTGGACGTTGAATGGGCACTACACTCCGTACCAGACAGTGATCAGAGGACCCTAAAGGAGCCTCGACAGCGACCTGGTACTTTTCTGGATGTGTAGTCAGCAGAAGATCCAACAAAGAGGGCGTGTGGCTGTCCACATCCGGTAGACGAGTGTGCGTCTGTACCAGCTGGGACAGACCATTTGCCAGAGCAAAGTTAAACACAGATCTCCCCGCGTAGTCGGTTGCACGTGACCCTAACCATTCGGTATTGTGCGCGTTAAAGTCCCCGAGGACTACGACTTCGGCGGAGGGAGTCTGAGATAGCAGGTCGTCAATCTTCGCTTGAACGTGGCCCAACAGTTGATCTGTTTGTGCATTACCACTATGGGACCTGTAGAGGCACGCGTAGAATCTGACGTGATCGTCCATGTCCACGCGCAGCCAGAGCACGGACAGGTCCCGACCTTCAAAAATCTGAAGGCGACGGTAGCAGATATCCTCCCTTACGAACACAGATACCCCGGCGTGTGGTATAAAATGATGTTCTAGTTTATACCCGGGGTATGATAGGTACGCTGTGTCGCTAGGTTGTGATATCTGCGTCTCCGTCAAAAACAACAAGGCCGGCTGCGCCGTCTCAAGGTGGTAGTGGACGGCGTTTAGGTTCGAATGAAACCCCCGGATGTTACAAAAGTCAACATCTAGAGTGGAACGGGGTGCCGCTGTTTGCCGTCGTTTGCCCTCAGGAAACACTAAGTGCGATACTTTGCCCGCCCCAGATACGACGGGCAGCCCGAGCAAAATCCGAGGATCATTCCCCCGATTTTGCTCGGGGAGGGGGTCCCCGGCTTCATCAAAGCCGGTACCCTCCTGGGGTATTTTTCTTTTATGCATCGCGTTCATGTTTGGCGGAGGGGGGGGGGGGGGGGGTTTGGGCTTCCGGATTCTCTCACTCACCGACGGAACATAACCAAATGAATTTGGTTACTACACGTCGGTCTTCTGTGAGAGGGTGGTCCTTCCCCGGTCGAGCCAGCCCAATACGAGCTGCAGTCAGATAACTACAGCTAGGCTCTACCACCTAAAAATTACATATTATAAACATAAATTTTATTTTAACATACAATCATAATTTTCATTCAAAATACAAAATTTTAAATACAAAATTATTAATATTATTAAATTATTCACATAAAAAAAATATATATATATTCTTTTCTTTGCCCTCCCTTGGACAAATATTCATTTTCAATATTTGCACTTCATTCGATGTTTGATGTTTGTTTGTTTGTTATTTTTTTTTTAATCTCTCAGAAATACCGAAGCACCCTCGTTTCTCAATTGTATGTACGTCCGTTCACCTTTTAACTAAGTCTTTGTTTCCACACAAAATTAAACGTCTCCTGTTCAGGATAAACAGTTTAACAGTTAATTGATTATAACGTTCAAATATTACAATATTAGTCACAGGATAGCCGGTGGTTTCGTTTAAAACAGTTTATTATCACGAATCACTCACACGGATGACGCCGGCCCCGAGCGGCCGGTCGTCGTGGATTCAATTGATGTTTTGATTTCAATTATTTCATAATTTTTCTATTGATTAATTTAAATAATTTAGAAAACATTTGACAAAAACACGTAAAAATTAAAATTAAAAAAAATCCGTGCCCGCAGGGGGACACGCGTGGGTAGACCTCGTGTGTAACTCGTTTAAAATATAACTCGCTACCTAAGAATAACACATGATGCCGTTGTTTACATCAAAAATTTTCAAATAAAAAGCGGTTTTTATTTTTTTTCTCGGAATAGGTATGTTTTTTGGAAATACTTTTAATACTTTAATTTAGAGTAAAAAATAACCTTTCTATTAAAAATATTTGCGAGGAGGAAATGTTTACCAGAAAAAAGTTACCGTGGTTTTACCTACCTTAAATTTTCAAGCTAAAAGTGGTTTTTATTTTTTTTCTCGGAAACGGTACCTTTTACGAAAAAACTTTTGGTACTTTAATTTAGAGTAAAAAATAACCTTTCTTTTAAAAATACTTGTGATGTAAGAATGTTTACCAGAAAAAAGTTATGATTTTTTTTCCAAAAATTTTCGGTTTTTTTACCCCGACCCCTAAGTTATTGAAGTTAGGTTTTCGGTTTATTTACATTAGTTATAGGTATTCATCAAAGACATCATATAATATGAACGCGATTGATCTACTTTGTATAGGGAAAAAGTTATGGTCAAAAAACTAAAATCGGAAAAAATGAGGCCCTAGCGCCCCCTGTGGCCGGATTTTTCTGGTTAACGAACTTGACCTTATTTTTGGATGGTTGATTTTTGTGCAAAGTTTGAAAGCGAACCGAGCGAAACTGCTGCCGCTATCGTGCTGACAAAAGTCGAATCTGGACGCACGCACGCATATATATATATATACATATATATATATATATATATATATAAACATTTTGACCAATGGTCATTTCGGACTCAGGGGGTCATAAGAAGACCTCCTGTGAAGAAATTTTTTCAAAATTCGAAAGTCGGGTACAAATGAATGGGTAGACCGAATTCTTCGAGGTCTACCCAATATAAAAAAAAAATTAACTTGACAGTTATATATATATATATCTATATATAATTTTTTTTTTTCGACGTATTCTAAATTTTCAGTTCATAAACGGCGTCGCGCTCCTACCCTGGGGTCTGGGTCCCGTCATCGCATCGATTGCAATAGGTAGATTCATCTATGGAATCTACCTAAAATCGTTAATGTGGTCTTGTATCCTTTAACAGACTAGAATAGAATATTTAATAAGGATTTTATTAGCAGATAAATTGTTTTAATAAAATCAAATGATCAAATCGTCATGGTTTAAACCGATACGTTAGCTCAATTGCCAAAGCCACGGAGAGGGATTTCCAGATTCTAGTTGGTGATAATTTTTTAATTATGTATATATTCAATAATATTCATATTCATATCGTTAAATACTCATAAGATATAAATTACTCGTATTTAACGCTTGTATTAATCAAATGTTGGATGAAATCCAAGTTTCCCATCCTCACATCGATTTCATCTCTCCTTAGTCTATGTACATAATGATTCTTAAGTATGGTGTTCGTAATATGATTTTATATTATAACAAAGAAAAGAAAATGGTGCTCTCACCCTTAAAAATATAAAATTTACCCTACGGATAAAAATGTACAATGTAAGTTATATGCTGAAATTTTATATTTATTCTGTCGTTACTTTAGAAACTATTACTATTTTATTAGTACGTTCATATTTATATCACATTTTTTATTACATACGAATACAATAATTCTTCCAAGAACTAAAATAAATTTGTAAAAAAACATATTTCTATTACTTTAATCACCCTTAAAAAGTAATATAATATTAAAATATCTTCTTATCGTTGGGAAGTTGTTTATGTAATCGATTCTACATGGCCTAGGGAATATTGGGGATAGTTATCTGGAAAACCTTGGCATAGATAACGCCAGGATTTCCCAACACTTGTTTGCAACTATTACTCTTATCACTTCAGTTGGACGTCACAGGATCGTGGTTTATACTTACCGTGGCGAAAAAACGATCTATACCCTGACGTCTTAATATCTTGTTAAGGTCAAAACTTTACTAATTGTTAAATAAAAAGTTTATTCCATCAAATGCGATATTGATATTGTTAGATATATCCAACAAGACCATAGTTCTGTGCGTTGACAATAATTTAAGATTGTTGGTTGAAATAAGAACTAACATTATTGAGCTGAGCTTAAGCAAAGCTCTTAACCGTTTTGGAGACCTTTTTATGTATTTAGTTGTCTCCAGAATGTAACGAGCTATTTAGTTAAAAATTTTCTCATGTATGTTTGAGCCGAACGCGGATGTTATAGTGAAAACAAATTGAAAAAATGTTTAGCCATTCAAAAGTTATCAAGAAAAAAAAAAGGAGAGGGGCTCAGCTCAACTCCCCCTGCTCACGGTTGGCGGATCCTAGTTAATTTAACTTACAACTTTTGCTGCAAAGTAACGCTAAAACTCGTAGTCATAGCAACGAAATACATGGTTAATTAAAGTACAGATAAGATAAGAGTTTTAATGTAAAATGACTTATTACTTTATATACATAATAAAAATTCAGAATATATATGGCTTTTTAAGACTTCTATTGAACTAAAGAAAGTATTGTTTATCAACCACGGCTTTGTTCTAAATAAACTTTAAACTCGGATGAATTATCCAAAACATAGGTCACCATACAAATTTATACTTTTATCAGTTTATGTTGTAATAGCTCCAGTTTTTTTCCTATCCTTTTTTTTTCTTCATTACAATTACAATATTTTTGGGTAGACCTCGAAGAATTCGGTCTGCCCATTCATTTGTACCCGACTTTCGAATTTTGGAAAAATTTCTTCACAGGAGGTCTTCTTATGACCCCCTGAGTCCGAAATGACCATTGGTCAAAATGTATATATATGCGTGCGTGCGTCCAGATTCTACTTTTGTCAGCACGATAGCGGCCACAGTTTCGCTCGGATCACTTTCAAACTTTGCACAAAAATCAACCATCCAAAAATAAAGGTTAAGTTCGTTAACCAGAGAAATCCGGCCACAGGGGGCGCTAGGGCCTCACTTTTTCCGATTTCAGTTTTTCGACCATAACTTTTTCTCTATACAAAGTAAATCAATCGCGTTCATATTTTATGATGTCTTTTATGAATACCTATAACTAATGTAAATAAACCGAAAACCTAACTTCAATAACTTAGGGGTGGGGGTAAAAAAAACGAAAATTTTTGGAAAAAAATTCATAACTTTTTTCTGGTAAACATTCTTACATCACAAGTATTTTTAATAGAAAGGTTATTTTTTACTCCAAATTTTGGTACTAAAAGTTTTTCCGTAAAAGGTACCGTTTCCGAGAAAAAAAATAAAAACCTCTTTTAGCTTGAAAATTTAAGGTAGGTAAAACCACGGCAACTTTTTTTTGGTAAACATTCCCTCCTCGCAAATATTTTTAATAGAAAGGTTATTTTTTACTCTAAATTTAAGTACCAAAAGTATTTCCAAAAAAGATACCTTTTCCGAGAAAAAAAATAAAAACCGCTTTTTGCTTGAAAATTTTTGATTTAAAAATGGCATCATGTGTTATTTTTAGGTAGTGAGTTATATCTTAAACGAGTTACACACGAGGTCTACCCACGCGTGTCCCCCTGCGGGCACGGATTTTTTTAAAGATATATTACTGTTGGTAAGAATATTGTCTATATGAAAATAAGGTCTTTTTTAATATTTAGATATATTGCTATATGAAATAATTTGGTCTATTTTACTAATTTACTTAATTTTTGTTCAAAACAGGACTACACAGTTATAGTTAGTTATAAGGAAAGAAAGAAAATAAAGTCAATAAATATGTATGTAATCACTTCCATATAACTTTCAATATCATTTTTATCATTAAATAAAAAATATTCCAGTCATGAATACGAATGCACAATGAATCACTTTGTCCCTGGAATACAAATAGACGTGTAGATTCCTTGTATGAGAATATCTTTAGAGCTGTAGGAGTTCAGTCGATATCAAACGTGACTTCATTTTGAAAATTTAGGTCCAAAAAACTTATTGTGGAACATTCCGAGAGATTATATATAGATTCATAGACATGAATACATAATACCACAAAGTAGTGGATACTGAAGTTGCTAGTTCAATCAAGGCAATAAAAAAAAATCCGTGCCCGCAGAGGATACGCATGGGTAGACCTCGTGTGTAACTCGTTTAAAATATAACTCACTACCTAAGAATAACACATGATGCCGTGGTTTACATCAAAAAATGACGCACGCACGCATATATATATATATATATATATATATATATATATATATATATATATATATATATATATATATATATATAAACTTTTTGACCAATGGTCATTTCGGACTCAGGGGGTCATAAGAAGACCTCCTGTGAAGAAATTTTTCCAAAATTCGAAAGTAGGGGACAAATGAATGGGCAGACCGAATTCTTCGAGGTCTACCCAACAAACAATTGTAGATAAAAATATTTCTCATGTTACTTTTTAAACCAAATCATAAAAATCACTAATTCTGAAACACCAACAATAAGAAAACGCTAGTAATACTTTTTAAATGGATTTTCTTATTATTATAATTGTTATCGGAACTTGAATAAATACTGTTCACGATTCTTCACGATTTTATAATTAGTCTGTACTACACAGTTATTTTAATTAATCGAATTTTAAAATGTTATGTTATTAAAAATAAATAAAATTTAATATAATTATTTATTTATTTTATCTTAATACTTTATTACACAAATTTACAACAAAGTATAAATATGTACAAAAGGCTAAAAAGGCATTTTTTACCAGCCAATCTGAGCATGTACTGGGGACGTGGTATGTTGGTGTAAAAAAAAATATAATTAAAAAAACTGTTGCAAGATAAATTGGACTACAAGGCAATTATATGTTCTAAATTATAAATATAATGCTAAATATTTTTAGGTTTCTTAGGTCTTCTTTTAGGTTTCTTTTTTAAATCATAAATAAACACTTTTTTATAATTTGAATAAACGGTTATTGAAAATAATCCGTAATTCATTTTGGAATTTTATAAGTCAGGCAAAGCTGCCGAGTAAAGCTGTGTTCTTAAGTTCTTAGAGTATTTTAGTACAACCTTTATAAACTATCCAAGTTTGTATTAACGAGTTGCTGAGTAAGAAATATCAGAAAGAAATCCTTCAAGAGGATCATAATACCTCTGTAGCTATAAGGCTAATTGACTTGAAATTAGGTATTTTTGTAATTTTAGGTATTCCGTAAGATCCGTTCTTAGTTGACGTCTACGTCACAATAGAAGTAAAATTTTAAGTTAATCGGAGATTTCGTGATGAGTCAATGAGTCAAATTTTATAAAAACTCTATACATTTCTTCGTAACTGTTCATATATAGCTTGTTAGTGTTAGCAGAGACCTTTTATTTTGTCGGCATACGATTTACCTTGAAATTATAATCCTATCTACACATTGTACTTATGTACAATGACAAAGTCAATTGTAAAGTGTGAGTAAATACGACACAATTTATTATAAGGATATAGTCTGTCCTCATTGCCAACTCTTATTATATTTTACCAGCTCTTTTAACTCTATCCATGTGAACTACAGAAGGTTGTTACATATCAAGGGTAGGAAAGAAAGCACAAAAAACAGAAATGGACTTTTTATAAGGCACTTTGGTAATACTGTTTACAATTGCGATGATCTGTAATCAATAATCATAAATGTTTTATAGACGTAATAAGAATATTATCAATTTATTATTATATAATTTATATAAATAACGGACTACTCTAATGAGTAGGTTACCTAACTAACTAGGTTGAGACATAGAAGTATTATGAAGTACTTCTATTAAATAGACAAGTATCTCGTGTAGTACACAAACAAAATTACATTATATACTATACCAAAAGTTTTCATAATACGCACTCTGTATCATCTGCTAAATTCAGATAAGAAATGTCATGGTTTATGATGATTACTTTGTCTCTCAGAAATGAGATATAACATTTATTAAGAGGATTTGTGGGAATATTTCGACGCAAAAACTGTGAATTAATAAAGTTAAATCTGTCTGTGTGTGAGTGTGTGGGATTGTGAGTCTGTCTCTTTGTCTTGGTATCGTAGATGTGTAATTATAATAAATAGTTCTAAACTTTAGGAGAACTATTTTAAGAGCTAGTTTAATTGCATAGTTTGGTAATAATTACCACAACTTCTAGTGAATACCATTAGCGCATTTTGCTATAGATACTCTTTCTTAAACTAAATATCTTTATTAGGTAAATTAAAATTGTATAGTATACGTAGTAAAAATTTGTACAGTTAATAATACATTATTATTTATTACCTATCTGTCTGTTATATTTGAACTATCATCAAGTGATTTATAATTAATCATAGAAATTGCAAATATGCTTTCTAAAAATTTTGTGACAGCGATGTAAACAGCAATCTTGAGTAATTTTACTTTTTACGAATAGACTATAAACTCTTACTGTTTAATGTAAATCGGTCACTTAATCTTTTATTGTTTAAATTTAAATTTACCAATGATGTAGGAAAAAATATGAGATAATTTTATCGCTTTTCCAAAATCAAGACAATTTCTTTTTAAATAAATCGAATATTTCATACTCATGTCTGAAGAGATAGACATGCTTTGTGATGCTGAGCGTTTTAATAAACCTGTGCATCTTTGAAAATACACCTAAGTCTGTTTTTACACGGAAATGGGTTCCAGAAAAACCGGGTAAAAAAAAGACATTGATCGTATGCAAAAATAGGTGATTGGTTCCTAATCTCTAAAACCTATTAAAATTAGTGAAAAACAAGGATTTTTTAAGAACAAGTATTCATGTTTATTTAATTAAATCACATATACAATGCTTATTTTTACAAGCATAGTTATTGGAGATTATTCACAAAATATTAACACATTTCAATTGCTCTGACCAGTAAATTTGCTTGTATGCACAAAAAGGGAATTCCGCTAAATTTGTAATATGAACATATTTCGCAGAAATTAAATTTGACAAAAAAATTAAGCCCAAAAATTTTTAATCGTGCTAAATGGAATAATATCGTGTAAAAAAATCAAAAATATTTTATTTTCAAACCGTGTTATTTCAAAACCGTGTAAAAACAGACTTAGGTGTACTAGCTAATTTTAAAAGAGACCTATGTATAGATTGTAACTTTCCATAATATACAATAAGTGAAAAATTATTTTAGCTTACCAGCTAAGGAGATAAATCTTTCTTTTAAATCGCTGCAGTTAATAAATCGTTCTCGGTATTCTACTTTAATAGTATTTTTGTACAAGATAATACGATCATTTATTTAGAACAAAGACAACTTTCAAGTACTTTTTGTTATTTGTAAGTTGCTACAAGTAAGTTAAATCTTGAATTTAAGCCAAAGATTTCTGTTTATTTTTTGTTTTATTTACAGCTGTTGTTCTGAGTTTACGTGAATTTGTGTGTTTTATTTATTATTTATATTTTTGTAAATCTCCTTTAAATAAGGACTATTCTTTAAAGCAGAAGTTGTAACGACACTTTATAAAGTCAAGGTGTATAAACCGAGTAGTAAAAACTTTTAAAAATATATATTTAATGAAGAATTCCCTTACAGAATTTTATATAATTATTACGTATTATCTATTCATCTCGAGTCTTGAAAATCTATTACAAACAACTTTGTACTCGAATAAAATGTTTTCCAAACATAGATATTTGTCACTGTCAATTTTTCAACTACAAATTGACTATATTTTGTAATAAATTTGTAATCATTTAAAAATATAGTTACAAATGAATGTTTTATATGATTTAGTTTTTTCTTCTTCAATTGCTCCAAGAAAAATGTTTCTGATATATTTGTGGGTATCGAAATATATGATATAGGTACGGAATCTTACAATTAATCAATAATAGTCTACTGCTAAAATTCAATAATGATTCTTAATACTGTAACCTTTCACTTCAATAAATGTTTTTCTACAACATCGCTCGGTGAAAATTTGCCAGGAATGGAAAACTAAAAGTGACGGTAATGATATTTAATTAAGGTAATGGTTCCAGTTTACTTTCTTTCAGACGAGCGCTGTATGTATTAAAGTTTAACTTTAAAATAAAAGTAAACCAAACCACTGTGAAATTGATAGTGACAACGTAGTAAAGTAGAATAATAAACATATTATTCGAGTAAAAAAGTATGTAATGGTATCATTATTAGAATCAGTAACATCCGAAGAGCTAAGTCAGATTTAGAAGAAAACTTGAACGTTCATCATAAAATTACAAGTTACGTTTAATATAAAATATGTACGTTTTAAAAGTACCTCGTACAAATTATGCTTAGAAAAATATTAGCTTAGGTACCCGTAGCATTTCAGAATTTTCTTGATAGTATTTTCAAACATGGCAAATATAGTAAACTTACTCTTAGCATTACTTTCATCATTCACTGCTTTAGTAATTCCGAAAACTGTTACCGAAAGTAACTTGTCTACATTATTACCTTTTAATAAATTTGAGGAAACTAATAAATTAATGTTGTGAAATTTATAAAATTGCGAAAATTTTAATTTACTTGTTTCTGTCTGTCTGTCTGTTTTCCGTAATTAACAAATTATTCTGAAGCTATTAAATTTTCTAAGTTATAATAAGTTAGAAATCTAACTTTATTAAGGCAGATAGAATCTATATGGTAAATCTAATCAGTATACGACTGCAGACGCATTTAATCGTTTACAGATAAGCTGTACAACTTATACATTAATTTATTTTATTGCAACTCCATTTCTTCTTATAAACTATGATTGGTGTACATGTATACGAGTACGTCCATATTTAGTTATGATTTACATGAATGATGCATTTTGATTGGACATGACATCAAATGAGCAAAACTTATTACGGGAACGGTAAGAATTTAAACTAAGATAATATAACTACTGTGTCGAAACTAATCTAAACTACGAGACTTGATAGTTCTAATGAAATCAACTAAATTATCGTTTTATAACAGTATAAAATGTGTATGAATTCGTACCAATTTATGGAAGGCGGCAGCGAGGTGGAGCTTTCAATTTTGAAGTTCGATAACAAACGAGTCAGTAGAGTTAGACGTAATAGATAGTCTACTCATTTCAGTATAAAATGTATAATATATCCTACGGGAAACTTAATTATCTTGAACTGCGAGCCATGTGACATGTCGGTGACGTGGTCCTAATAAGTTCTTGTTTAATATATACGTACTCATTTAAATAATAAGAAACAGTTCCGTTTCCTTAACGTTCTTGATTTCCTTATATATTTAAATTTATTTACCTTCACGCCATATCCCTTATATAATTTTAAACTATTCTCTTATTTATTATAATATTATAACATACGGTATATTTAGACGTTGGATCGGCAACTATGAAAAATTTGTAACATAAAAGTCGTTACTTTCATGTTACTAAGTTCTTGTCATTAAAAAATGTTACTTGAAAATATTACACATAAATGTGTTTATGCAAAAGCAAATGTTTATGTAAATTAAACTGAAAAGCAAAAATTTATGTAAATTAAACTGAAATACTAATTTCAAACCTATAATATGTTTAATTTCTCAATAAAAGAATACATTTTTTTATTAAATAAATATTGTATTTAAAATTGCGTATATAATGTAAATAACTTTACACATCAAACATTTATATTATGAAGGCCGTAGAGATACTAAATAATTTCACAACTGCTGCAACATGCAGACTACACAAAGGGAAAATTTGCAGCGTGATATTATGCCTGGTTACCGAAAGTGCTGTGTTGTTAGATACGAATATTTAAAATATTTAAGAGAAATTTCTATTCTTTATTTTATTTTTTTTATGCGAAAGGAAAGCAAACGAGCGTGCCAAGTGTTTAGCGTCACCCACGAACTCTTGCAACAAACAGGGAATCGCAAAATCCTTGCCGGCCTTGGAGATTTGGCCTGTTTTGTAGGTACGCATGTCGTAGGTATCGATCCGAAAATGGTGCTGAAGTATAAATTATGTAATGTGTTGTAATGCTAATTAATCTCAGTTAAGTCCGGTTAAATGCGAAAAATATCTGAAAAAAATACAGATAATATTTAGAATGTAATAGAAAATATTGTCATATTGTTTTCTTTATTGTTTATATTATATACAGATATTTATTTCATATATATATATATATCTCCATATTAGAGAAACTAATATATATATATTGTATAGTGTTCATCAATGGTGGGGATTATTTACAACAACGGCTCGTGAGTTAACAAAATTAATTACTTTGTATACAGAAATAATTAGTGTTTTTATGTTCTAAGCATGATTTTTTTAATTCATTTTAATATTTATATAATCATAATAAATTTGACTTTGTACAATTTACATTATAATTACTTTATGAATAGATAAAGATGTTAGTTATAACAATTATCATCTTCATTTATTTTCCAAGTATTAATTATCTTTTATACAATATTTAGATTAATTTCCTCACAGGTTTTAATAAAATGTATGTTTAATGATCTGCTCTTCCGTGTAAATTTCTGAAGTGCTACGTCTTCGTAATCTTTTTTTTTTGTATATTTATCGAACGTGCTCTTTATGAAGCATATTGAGGTATATATCTTAATATTCGACGAAATTCTTTTCATCCCGCATGCATAAATATAATTAAGTAGTCAGTTATATTCTCTAAAAGACGGTTTCCCATGAATATATCCCATAAAAATGTAATTATAATAAATCATAATCGGAGTTATATAAGGAGTGAGTATATAAACGATCAATATACAAACGGTTATTATATAAGCAGTACTATACAAGCGGAAGTATATAAGCAAATAATATACAAGCGGTTGTATATGCATAAGTATATAAGGGGAAAGATATAAGCGATTAAAAGGGGAAGATATAAGGGGTGAGTATATAAGAAGTATCTAAGCGGAATTTTCAAAATATCTCTATAGAAAATGTCATCAATATCCGTACCGTGTGAAGGCATAACAGACAGAAAAAGATATAATAATAATAATAGTACAATCTTTAGAAGCGTGCGTTTGAAAATGCGTGCGTGCGTGTTGAAAATATTGTTCATAAACTAACAAGGTGCTTTTGGAATTTATTTCCGGTAATAGCAAACGTGACCACAAAGTCTGTCTTAAACAATCTTACAATTTCCCTTATAAAGGAATAAAACTGTAAAATTAAAAGAATTCTATTACGTTATTGCGATAAACGTTATAAAATTCTTATTTTTCCGTTTTCAATTCTTTTTAATACTAAAATTTTGGCCAATACCTTGCCTGAACTTTTTAAATAGTTGTAAATGTTCCTTCTTTGGATTTCATACAAACAAATACAAACAGTGGTATTTCGATTAGTGTTTTACATTAGACTATCATGACAATATTTTTTTCTTCTTATTATTACTTTTTTACCTTACGAGTATTAAAGCCTTAAATCCATTTTGTTACTAAGAATAATAGTTTTTTCTAGCTTATAATAAATAGAAATATATTTTTAAGAATAAATAAAAACTTTGTAGTAATGTAAAAAAGGAGAAAAAAATGAATTTTTATCTATTATCTTTGAGAAACGAAAGGAAGAATTGGCCAGATGATGCTGTATCGAGTTTTTTCAGATATACATAAAATTTTTGAATGAGTTTAGGTTAAGATTTTTTTTCTTCTACCATTATTGTAACATATTCAATGACATAATAATATATGTTATAAAAATATAATTACTTTTAACTACTGTTGCATGTTAATTTGCAATCTCAAGTCGTCTATTACAGGATAATCCATTAATATTCAATTACTCATCATCTCTCCGTGACTGGTAGCAGATGATCCCACAGTATGCATGTTAATATTAAATTATTAAATGATAGGGACCACGTTTTAAAGTGCAGTACATTTCACGGCCGATAACTTTAGCTGAATATGAAATATGTGAGCTTTTAACTAATCATCATAGTTTAGTGTGTGTTAACTTTAGATGTGGACATGGAATTATTGATGTTATTAATTATCAATCAGTAAATAAAAGTAAATTATTAATATTGTGAAGTTTTCAGGTCATACAGATAATTGTATTATAATTGTATTATACTGTTTTATGATGATAATGAAATATTGATGTCTGTATGATAGGATTCTAAAATGAGTATAACATTCGAACTCCAAATTAAAGATAAAGTATAGATAATTCATGTATGTATAAAAACTGTTAAAATATGGCTACCGTTAAAAAGTTCAGGAAGTACAAAGAAATAATTAAAAGTGCCCGTGCCCGACACCGTCACTTAACACCACTCGTCACTGAAATCTACATACTTAAAAAGTTAAGTCATTCAAATAAACATCATTAAGTTTCCTTTTTATTTTAAATTTTAATAATAGAGAGACCTTAAAAACCTTGAATATTTTTATTACCAATTGATAAGAATCCTTAAGTAATTTGTTTTGTGCATTAATTAATTATGGATATAAATAAGTTTTTGAAATTTATTTTGAATTAAAAATATGTATTCACTCTTATTTGTAATCGGCGCTGTCTGGTGTGTCTTTGTATCATAGGTATGTTTTTTATATATGTAGTAAAAAAAGATTAATTTAACCCTAACACATACAATAATGACTTTGTACTTGTAGATATAAGCACGTTCCTCAAACATAATTTAGCTATTCTCAGATTAACGAACCAACGAACCGCATCACGTCTAACAAAGCGAAAATTAATTAGATGTATTGTCTATTGTTGTAGGTGTAGTTATTATTAGTGCTAACTAAAGTGCTAAGATAAAGATTACATTATAAAAGTGTATACCAGGAATATAAATCTCAAATTGTGTTTTAAATATACTCAGAATGTCGTATATCATGTCTCCATATACTAATATACCTTGAGAAATATATAAGTGAAGGAACATACGAGTAAAGTAAACATGCTTCTTTTCGGGTAACTTATATATGATTTTTATACAAATACAAAATAATCGTTTGGTTACAAAATTTCCTTATTTCTTAGTTTTAGTAATAACATTTTTTTTCTTTTTCTGTAACATTATAGCTAAAAAGAATTTTTAAAATAATATAACAAAGACTGGGTTCGTAGTCAATACAAATTATGACTGCAACACAATTAAATATAGACAAGAGCACAGCTATTGCTAGTTATCTCTGAATTCCCAGCCACAGTGTTATACTTCCTTTATTTGATCTTGTTCGAGTACTTTGTACAAACTATTTCATTTAGACGGTCAAATAACGGAAGATTTAATCCCGAACTCGATTCGCACTTCAATGAAATAACCTTTTGTGATTCACCGACCGATTAGACGTAAATGACTAACTGACTTCCATTGGGTTTATTTATTTCTTCATTATCTTTGCTCTCTTGAATATTTATGACTTGTTAATGATTAGTCATTAAGGTTATCTTCTGGCTGACGCTTCAGTGTTAGATATATTTTTATATGGGTTACAGACATTGAAGTAAAATATTACTACTTTATCAATTTAATATATATATTATTAGTAGATAGGTAAAAAGTTATTTTCTATACAGATAATAGATTTTGACCATTATGGATGACGAATAAATAATCTATATAACATTTTTTATGCCCTGATTGATCTAAGCGCCTTTTTTATATTATTAGTTATGTAAAATCAAAAAGAGAATTATTAATTATATAATTATTCCAAATAATCGTAATTGTCAAAATTACGAATATATTAATATTATATAGAATATATAAATAACTTAAGCGACCGTAAATGCATCCAGTAAAAGGTTTTTCCAATTTGTCTTGAGAATGCTCGTTACAGGAAAACTCAGAGAAGTTTGGAATCGCTTTCAAGTCCAATGATTTAGAGAATTCTATTTTGGTGGAAATAAATCTTGATTGCTTTCTATTTTTTTATTGGAAATATATTTTCTATATTTTGTATTACATCAAATCTCTCGTGATATACAGAATTTGTTATTCTCGTTTTTGTTATAGTTACTCTCTTTATAGATATTCCAGTTACCACTACTACATTTTTTAAAATCCTCTACCGCTACAACACTGTCTTTACTTGCCGACAATTTAAATCATTGTGATATTAATTTAAATAGTAAAAAAGTATATTAAATATTAATTATAAAATTATAAATGTTTTAAAATTAATTAGTGTTAAGAAGATAATTGATCTATGGAGAATTTCCGTTAACATACTTTGGCCACTAGACATAGACATAGATATACATGGTTGCATCAAAATTAGTATAATTTTCAATTACTGTATTGATTGTAGTATATTTCGTGATCTATTGAAACAGAGTAACAATATTATTAAAAGTCAGCTGAACATTAGAATCAACTAACTATAGACCTATTTCTGTATTACCTACATTTAGTTAGATCTTCGAAAAAAATATTTTCACTCAAATACTCCTGGTCATTCAACGACAGATGCAGATGTTAAGTTATGAATTTTTTCTAAGCCTAGTAGAAATCTTAAGACGCGCTTCTCATTTTCTGTGAATTGATTGTGTACAGTATGATACTCTAATAAGAAAATTATATCATTATGGTATTAAAAATAAGGTCCTTGATTTGATTAGATCATAATATCTAAGAGAGAAAATTGAAAAAAGTAGGTGTAAATGGAATGCATTCCCCTGGTTCACTTGTCAAAATGGGCGTGCCACAAGGCTCTATATTAGGATCTTTCTTTTTCCTCATTTATTTAAATGACTTGACTTACCTTGTGAAGGGCAACCATGGGATAGTGTTGTTTATTGATAATTTTCTCTTATTTATAAATTAATAGATAACATTCAGTAATGGACGATGTAAACAATGCTCTCTTTGATGTTGTGCAAAGGTTTAACGCCAATAGCCAAATTTACCTTCCCTAATGTGAAAAAAGTCAAAACCAATGTACGATTAAATAATGAGGAACTAGATTTAGTGTATTCTATAATATTTTTTGATCCTAACCTTAGGCGCAAAATTGCAATGGGACTCTTGTTCGGTATTCATGGGAATCGGACTGCGTGTCGCGGGTCGCGGGCGCAGGGCGGGCGACATCTCTCAGACTCATAGCCCTCCGGTGCTCCGCCATTCCTTACAAGACCTCTGAACTGTGCAGTCACCATAAATGCTTACTAAAATCTAAATTGCATATTCATTTTATATAGTCCACAAGTTACACAATTAACACCCTCTTATCAGTGATTTGTCGAACAGACTTAGTTCTGCCACGTATGCGGTTCAAAAATACATCGGTTGACAAACGTTGAAACAGCTAGAATAGTTTACTTTAGATACTTTCATAGTATCGTGGCATATTATCTAGTAACCTACGTTATTTTTTCTGACGCTGTTTGTTACTCTTGTTAGATCTACTGACTGCATTACACCTAGGTGCGCCAATGGTGTGTGATCTATATGAAGACTATATTTGAAACATCTCTTTAGAAATATTTCGTTATATGAGATTAAATATATATTGTATACGTCGGTGATTATAATGTTTTAATTATCACAACGTTGATAGGAACCTAATCAATTACAACTTTTGTAACTTGTTTGTTTCATTTACTTACTCGGTTATAATAATATAGATTTAACAAAAAATGGACGCTGTTATTAGAAATTTATTATTTTTATTGTTATATAATAATTACTTTTATTATTATAAACATAAGGATTATGTATAGTTAAATATTTATTTATATATAGGTATTTATAAACAAAAGCATAAAATAAATTGTATTCTGAAATACGAGTCCAATATACAAAAAATTAAGATGTTTGAAAAGCTTAGACTCAAAACAACGATAATACAAAATTTTGAAATTCTCAACTATCAACCTTATTTCAAGAGGTTTGACTGTAACAAGGATCATCCTCTATCATCAAAGGCATAATGGAGCAATTGGATCGCATGAATTGAGTTATTACTCGAATATACATGTAAGTATATTTATTATATTACTCTAGTACTTCCCAAGGTTGACTGGTAGAGAAAGACTATCCAGTATTTTTATACATTTCAATTTTTGGTTGTAAGTTTGTGCAATAAAGTATTAAAATAAAATATATAAATAATTTTAAAAGAATAGATTAAACAACATAACATTTCAAAATTTAACTAATTAAAATAATAACAGAGTAGTAAGGAATTATGAAATCATGTGAAGGCATAAACTCTAGTCATAAACCTCAGTATAAAATCATCCTGAAATTGGAATGCAAAATAACAATAATTAAAAAAATATATAGAAGTTGTGTTATTAGTAGCCAGTATTGTCCTCGTAATCTGTCAGTTGGTTTGTCTGGTTGCTGCTTATCCTACAAGTCATATATCTTATGTAATGCAAATGTTATGTTACATTTCAAACATGTCAATTATTATGATATATGTAAAACAATTAGAGGTTAAAGAAGGAATGGATTATATTAAATATTGCGTTATGTATTATTTTTATAATAAATTACTATATATATTCTATACTATAGTCGAGTCAGCCCTTGTGATAGCTATAGTCAAATAATGTTGGCAAGCTTTAAAACCAATAAATTATATTACATATATTTAAAATGTTATTTATAAACAATTTTCAACTTCAACAAAAATATTTAAATTATAACATTTTGTTAAACATCTCTAACAATATTTAACTCCCTGTTCTTTTTCTGATTCATATATATGTATATATATTTTCAAACAGTCTAAAAATAAATTATATTTTCTCTCTTAAAAATTATTTACGGTAATCCCCGTACCTTCGGAGTATGTCGTAAATACGGTTTAACGTACGACAGGTGCTTTAATTGAGATTCTCAAGTACCAGGTACAAGTACAATGTATCAGGTACCTAATTAATGGCCACCTGAGAATGCAGTGTTGGATGGTGGTAATGGAATGACTGACGATACTATCGATTTATCAATAAAAACTATGTTTGCATATTTTCCTCTAATATAGCCGCTGAAATGTAACTTTTAAATTATTGAAATTGTATAACCAAGGCAAGCTATTTTCAATAATCCCGCGTTTGAAACAATACTCGGGGCCCTATACAAATTAGGCGACTAAACACGTAGTAAAGCAGAAATTATGAGTAATTTATTAAGAACCCATTGGTTAGAGATAATTCATATCATCTCCACTGACCTCAACATACTCAACTGACGCAGCTGTTAATCATCTACAAGGTATATCAGTAAAACACATTATACAATATGATAATAACTTCTTTTATGATTAGGTTTTTCATTTTAAATCGCCCTTACAGTTGTTTGTTTTCAATTCCAATTTAATTTTAATTTTAATTTTAAATTAATATCATGATTTTTTCTTAAAAATAGCTTTATTAATTTTTGAAGTGTCCTATTTAAAAAAAAAACAACTCTGTACAGATCTGATACTGGTCACACTAAGGTAGTAACCATTTTGTTGTTTTTATGCCGTTAATATTTTCAAGGATAAAATATTAGATTCAAATGTACCGCTAACAGACAAAACTAAAAGATAAAACAATCGTAAAACTGTATAAAAATTGGCATAAGATAAAACTTTTAGATTTATTTTGTTTTAAGCCAAAATGAAAAGTGGCTTATGTCATTTGCCAGTTCTCCAACTGTCCGACGATGTTTACGATCTGTACAATAAAACTAAGGTTTTATGGGACGAGGTATACATATTTGAAACTAAAAAAGAAACATTTACTCTTTAAGAAACCAATAAAGCTCAAAATAAAAATGTAAAATAATCATAAAAACATTACAAATGCATTTAAACAAGTGCTCTTATTAAAACTCAGTGTTTTAAGACGGACTATTTTAAACAGAAGTATTATTGAGATTGTAATTAAAAAATAAGCATAAGTGTTCTATGGAGAAATTCAAAACACAAATAAGATAAGCGTAAATACTTTTACCAGTAAAATAAAAAAAACTGTATTTGTCGTTTGTTAAGTATCTATAAGAGATCAGAAATCCCACACAGTTCTAACCATCAATTGAAATCCTTTCAGAGGAATTCTCTCGAAATAATCGACCATAAGTTTATTTGATCTGAACTTTCAAAATGATACGATAATGTCACGTTTGATATCGACTGAACTCCTACAGCTCTAAAGATATCCTCAAAAAGGGAATCTACACGCCTATTAGTATTCTAGAGACAAAGTGATTCTTTGTGTATTCGTATTCGTGCCTGGAATAAATTTTATTCAGTAACAAAAATCATATTGAAAGTTATATGAAAGTGATTTATCTTAAGAAAAATATTGTAATTGTAACTTTAATTAACCACATATGTCGTTGCCATGACTTTGACTTTCAGTATTACTTTGTATCAAAAGTAGTGAGTTAAATTAATGATGCTAGTTCTTGTTTCAACCAACAATATTAAGTTATTGTCAACGAACTGAACTGGTCTTGTTGGATATATCTAACAATATCAATAAAGCATTTGATGGAATAAACCTAAAGTTTTGACCTTAACAAGATATTAAGATGTCATGGTATAGATCGATTTTTCGTCACGGTAAATATAAACCACGATCCTGTGTCGTTGTACTGAGGTGATAAGAGTAATGAGTTGGTAAGTTGGGTCTCATAGGGGAATCCTGCCGTTATCTATGCCAGCGAGTTCCACATAATAATCCCCGATTTTCACTGGATCATGTAGTATCGATTACATAAAAGAATTCCTAACGATAAGGAGAACATATTTTAATTTTATATTAATTTTGAATAGGAATTAAAGTAACAGAAATGTATTTTTAAAGTCTATATACTGATTTTGAACTTATAACTTAGAAGAATAAATGTTTTCGTGTATAATAAAAAAACATTGTGAATGTAAAAGTATAAGTTAAATGGTGATAGCCTCTAAAGTAACAACAACATAAATATAATATAATTTCAATAATATTTCAACATATAGCTTGCATTTAATTACTTTTTCAGTATTTATATTTATAAGGGATTTCAAGAGGACGAATTTCTTACCTTTGCTACAATATGTAATATTATGAAGACGAAAATTAAGGATCATTATGTACATATGACCTGTGGAAAGATAAAATCAATGTGAGGATGGGAATAATCTTAAAAAATATATTGTTAAGTTTCACATTGGCTTCGAGTGTTAAATAAATAATTGTTGCATTATCAATTAGTAATAATTAGTAGCTTCCGGAGCTTAAAACTTCGCAATTGATAATTTTATTAAAATGAAAATCTCGACACATTTTCTAAAAGTTTATTTAATTAGTAACTTTAATTCTCAACACTTATTATATTAATCCCGAGGAAGTTTAAAAAATAATTGTTATACCTATGAATAATTTATTCAACTGAAGAATATTGTTCAAGTCTTATAATATGAAACGCTTTGTGATTCTGATGAGTTTTAAGGTTTACCAAAAATGTTAATCGCATGATTTTTTAAATTATCTCCTGTTTTTTTATTTCTTAAGATTTTCTTATTCTTACGTGAACAAAACTTTTAACTTATTCTTACGTGGACATTTATCTACATGTTTTTTTTATTCTCTGTACAATCATCAAGTAATATACTCTTTTAATATTAATAATTTCGGCTTTGCATTCATTCATAATTCAGTAACATATTTAGTTTTCTAATTAAGTTTTCGTTTCTATATATCATTATGTATTATAGTCCTACGATTATCTAACTTAGCTTAGCTTATTGTTGCTCCTCCAAAGCAGTAATGCATCCCGAATGAGACAAAGCGTCTCAGCTCTGTACCAGCCTTGTCAAATATCTTTAAACAAAAGATAAGAATGTCACAAGAATGAGGAGCAATCAAAACACATTAGAAATTAAATTTTACTTTAGATGTCCATATTAAACTCTTTACCTTTCTTTCAGTTTTACTTTTACCCCTTTTAGGTTACCTAAAAATATTTTACTATGTGAAAGAAAATGTCTTTTTAAAATGATTGCTGCAAAAGTGGACGAATTGCAAATTAAAAAAACGATTATGTAAGTATACAGAAATTATATATGTTGAAGTTATTAATATATCTTAATATAAATGGCATTGCAGATGTATGACGATAATTTCTATTTGACTTTACACAATCCATACGACTCTTGAGGATTGAATATATTAGAATATATGCATAGTCAATGAATGAACTACCAGGTTATTTAAGTGATATGGTTTCGTCTTTCGGTAAAAGATTTTGTGCAATATATTATGAGGAATATTTTGTGAGGTGCTTTAACGATATTAATATTTACTACGAAATTTCCATATTTCGTTCTAAATTTGATAATGGATTTGAGAATAAGTTTTTCTGTAATGGTGATATAAAAGTAGCTAAGTATTATATTTGTATATTGTCTACGCAAATATGTAATAAATTATTTCACTAGGGGTGATAGTGATCAATTATATTATATAATTTTATAGAGTACAAGAATGACAACTAACTCATCCTATTCTTGAGGTCATAGGTTCAGTTTTTGATATGTTAATTTTATTTATATTTATTTTATTCTTTATTTCTTTAAGATTTAAAAGTAATTTAATATTTAAAAAAAGTTAATAAGTAATTTAAAATTTGCTATTATTTTGTAATATTTATTTTTTATCATCATTCAGATTTATTACAAACATGTTTTTTAAAGTTAAAACTTTTTTAGTCTAAAAGTAAATAATATAAAAAATTACACTAAAAATATAACATAAAATATTTATTGTAAACGTGATTTAATCTATTAATAACATTCCATTATAATAGATTGTCTAGAAATTTAAATTGTTTTAAATAATTTCTAGTGAGAATATCTCATGACTATTAATAAGAAACAATTCGAAGTTTCTTACTCTAATTGTCTTAATAATTCTTATGAAATACAATATTTCATAAGGCGTTCCTAAATCAAATATTTTAAATATTACAAAGAACGCTTACGTCCGTAGTCCCGAATTAATTCCTCTTGAGTCGGTAGCTTATAATAGTAGGAAAAATTTGCCCACAAAAGAAAAAAAGTACTTTGTAAAGAAAAGCATCGTTGGAAAAAAACTGAAAAAGTTTACTCAAAGATTTTTATTTAGAATATAGTTTCTCAACAACCTTTTAATTTTTTATTAAATATTATTACCACCAGGCCGGTACCAATGTCTACATTTATATTAAAAGTTAAGAACTTTGACGAAAAATGTAAAATAATAATTCTATATTGTGTAATATATAATAAACTTTTTTTTTTCGTTGTAACTCTTTATGAGTACACGCCGCATTCCAGGGGATAGGAAGGCGACGGTTATGTGGGACTCCCATCCACTAAACCGGACGGTCAACACATCGCCGTATAGAGGAGCGCCACGGGAACGCTTGCGCACACAACCCTCCCAATGAAGGGGCGCAAACTGTTGATCGGGATGCGCCCCACTCCGATGGTCGGTTTGTTTTGTCACGGGGAGCTCCCCTACCCCCAGCCCAAGCTGACTGAGCCGGATCTTTCTGGACAAACTTCTTCACCGAGCTTCTTCTTCTTCTTCTTCCTAACCATTCCAATTCGTGTGTATCTGAAAGACTATGAACTAACTAGTTCGCCATAGCTAACTATTATCTTGTTTGGCAATGAAGATTTAGTTAAGTTCGACAAAAATAATCAGTGAACATATTAATAAAATGAATGTATGGAAAACATTCTTAAACAAATTCTATGACACAAATTACTATCAATTATGATAAATTGAACCACAGATCAGTCTCATCAATAACAACTTGGTATTACAAAACTGTTTTCAGGAATGCATAAAATATAAATTCCTTAAAATTAGTAAAGACATGTATATTTACGAGTATCATTATCTGTAATTATTAACATTCTTACTGTACGTATATATACGTCATACATTACTACACACTTGTGAAGCGTCACAGTAGTAAATCATAAAATGAAACAAAATTAAATTAAACAGTTTACGCTAACTAGATGATTTTATCCCTTTGATGACTTCCAAGCTGGTCAAAATTATTATGATCAGATTTTGGATCGTTTTGACAACAACATGGTCAGAGTACATAGTTTTTAATTTAAAAAAAATACGTTACTGCTACTTTAATATTCATTTGAGATGTTATTTTAAACACATTTAATTTCATTAAGAAGAAATAACAGAGCCTTGGTTTAGATATTTGTGGAAGCAGTAATCTAATTAGGTACAACACCCAAACAATACGTGACTAACATACAACACCACTGAGAACTGAAATTAATAGAATGCGAAGATAATACTAAAATATGAAATCTTATATATTTAGTAAGAAATATTTTATGTAAGTAAATAAAATGTCATTTTATTACACGTATATTTAAGTCGAGTTCTGCATTGTTTAAAGAAATCTGTTCTATCTTTAAAGAATTGATATGAAGTGTACCACTCAATCAATATATCTAACTAGTGAGTTAGTTTGGAAGTCTATAGGCTTATACTTTATTACATTTTTTTTACATTGCAGACTGCTGTCATTGAGTTGTTACTAACGTCAGATAAAATACATAACATAATTCGCATGAGATTATTTAAAGACTGCTTATTTTAAAATAAAGATAATATAAAAATAGCAATAAAGCCAAACAAAATGGTGAAAATAACAGTTGTAAAAGTTTTATATTACTTAAGTATCTATGTTTTATTCTAAGCGAAATTTCATTACAATTGAAGACTGTTTGTCAGAGCTTACGTCAACTCAACTCAACTATATAACAAAATATAAATAACCTATTTAAAAACGAAAACTGGTTTTTCTCAATGAAATATTATTATTGTGTTTTAACATGCAATACAAATTTAAGAATGCAATTCAATAAATCAATAATCATTATAAAGCAATAACATAGCTTCTATGACAGATTTTATAATATGTCATATTCCTTGCCTGTTTCGTTCTTAGTATTAAATATTAGATTTTTAAAATTTAAAAGGAGTAACTGAGCGTATGTTTGAAGAAAAAATTATTGGCTCCTTTTTGGCAGCTGTGTATAATAAATAAAATAAATTGTTTGCATCATATATTTTAATAATTTCTATACTCACTTCATGTTTTATTTAAGAAGATTTTATTTCTAAGTTTAGCCAGTTAACCTTGTCTTTTTTTCCATTCCGTTTTTAAAATGTCAAAATGTTTGTTTGAATTTTTTTATTTACCTGTTAACCATATTCTGTTTTTTTACCAAATATAAAATGAAAAATTAATCATAGTTATAAGCCGGACCCGAGTTAATGATTTTTTCATTAAAAATACAAAATGAATAAATAAGATAATAACATTAAGAAATTATTTTTATTTCGTTTCCAAAGTTACGAAATGTATATATTTAGTTCTTCAGATAGCAAATATGTTTTATATACACGGTCCATTAGCTATTTGATTTATACTCAAGCTTCTTTAACTCATCTCGACGAAGGTTCAACTTCCGCTCCCCATTCGCTGCCCGCTATGCCGGCCATACAATATTTTTACCATCGAGAAGAAACTGTAAAAAAACAAATTGTGTTTTTGTACTTACTTTAATAGGGTTAACATTATTTACCAGTGTTTATTTTTTTGGTTCATCTTGTATCATCCAAACATCCAATTTAATATTCAGGACTCAATTAATTAATATTTAAATTTAAATAAATACAATATATAATATGCCAGCCAGACTCAGTGGCGGGTCACTTAAGGAAAACAACACAAATACACAATACACACACACTTTTACAAATTTAGATAACTTCTTAATATTTAACGAGGATCAGACATTTAATAACACATCCCGCTACAGTTACAGCAACAGATCAGGAAGCAGGATCTTCAGGTTGACGACTTGAAGTTACCGTATTCACGTGGTAAAGATTTATTATAAAAAAAAAGTCCTGTAATGAACAATATATAACTTAAACTACCAAATAGCATTAATCACGCCTTAATATATTCAAATAATTACAAATTATTATACCGTATCGAGGAAAAAGGCCTCACAAGTAATATTAGAGCATATGTCAACTCCAAGTGTCGAGACAATAAATGACGATTCAAACGTGCGTGTAAATGCCTACTTGAAAAAGATATTTTGAATTTTATTTTACATATTAGGTACAAAATGTTGTTCTATATATAATTAATTAACACGACATTTCTGGCCACACATATAAAATGTTATGATATTAATATAATTTATTGATTAGTTTTCAAACA
Source organism: Melinaea menophilus ssp. n. AW-2005 (assembly GCA_918358695.1). Classification (NCBI taxonomy): domain Eukaryota; kingdom Metazoa; phylum Arthropoda; class Insecta; order Lepidoptera; family Nymphalidae; genus Melinaea; species Melinaea menophilus. The sequence goes on from OU911052.1 coordinate 17,886,446, forward strand.
ATATTATCTTTGAAGGCAATGTTCTCTTCTCACTTCAACAAGTTGCTAGATGTCTCGAATGTGTTGATTACATCGACTTTTCATCTCTCATTGTCACAGTAAATTAACTTAGTAAATTAACTTCATAATATATGCAGCAAAGTTCTGTGTAGTTAATGATATAATATTACTGTGTCGTTATCTTTAAACTATCAAACACTGATTTATGAAATAAAAAATATCGTATAAATTGGAAATTTATTTATTAACTTTTTCAATATCTCGTTAAAGCGATAGCGACAATTTTGCGTAATAATTTTTATATAAACAGTTAAAAAAGGTTTGGCGAAATGTTAACGCGCAATATATAGGAGTAATATATAAACAACCCTTTGTAGTTAATTGATTTGTAAGTGCTATTATAAGAAAGAACTGGAACCAGCAGTCAGTTCTATAAAGAATGAAATTCAACCACTCTCATAGTTTCAAATTTCTCTGAAATTTTCCATTTCTACTTATTACTATGATATTGCGGAACCACAAATACCACACGACTCTTTTTGAAATTTCATGATACATAAACTCGTTTCCCTTGGTAACGGTATATGAACATGTTTTTTAAAAAGACACAAAAATATAGTGTTTTTTACATTTATTATGTACACTTAGGTGTCAGTTTGAACTAACAGTTCAATAAAGTGTAATCATTTAAAAAAATAATTATAATATTTAAATTTTATTATATTACTAACAATAATCAATAGACTTCAACACCTAACCCTTCGATGTGATATACTGACCATCCGATCTCAATAATATATGAAATGAACAATGTGTCAAAATACATATGATCAGCAGTAGCAGCAGTTGTATTTCAAATTATGGAAACTATTGATTACACTAAACATTCATTATACAAACAAAAATATGAGGTCATTTAAATTAAATATGTTACAGTTACAGAGCTAACGTTTCACACGTGCGATATCTGCAGAGACTGACGGTACTAAAGGTCTTCAAATATGCGTTTAATTAAAACTGTGAAGTCATTATACAGTGAGGGAATTTGTTTACAACACTTATGTTGGATTATACTTAACATATGGTACATCCGGTTAAATCAACAAAGTAAACAAATTTAATAATATCATCAGTGATTAATATTATTAAGCACCTATGTTCTTTATTGATGTTTTTAAAAACACGATTAACACGTTTTGATAATGTTATCCACTTTAGAATACTAAAAAATTAATTGGAAATTAAAACCATTCCTTGGTACGAGAAGTAATTGGCTATCTTCTAATATTGGATCTTTCTAATATTAGAAGGGATATAAGTACACTAGCTCTTGCCCGCGACTTCTCTCAGACTTATTTCGACATTGGTAGGTAAGTAAAATTTTTACCCGCTACATTTTAGGCGTCTGTATCTTTTTTCTCTCCTTATTTTTATTAAAGGCTGTACTGATCTTCTTTATGATCTAAAATTTATGCTATCTTATTTCTTAGTATATTACTTATACATTTTTGCAAAATTGGTTAAACGGTTCATGAGTTGCAAAAAAACATACAGACAGATAGTCTGACAAACAGTTCTGTCAGTTTGATAAAATCATAAGACGATTGTTTATCACAAAATTAAGATAAAAATTCTATACTATTGTATAGATTAATTAAATATTAGAATATCTATATACAATTATTCACACACGTGGCACTACCAGTAAAGGGTTTACGAGATTTGTTTATATTATGTGTTCATTTTATTAAGGCATGACATGTCTCAAAACTAAATTCGTATATTGCGTTATCGAATAATGCTACGATATATTAGTGACAATACAGTTAATTAAACTGATTGCGACATTGTTATATTCATAGTGGTACGTGGACTCGTTAATTAGGTGAGTGAAACATGGCTTTACCTGCCAAGTCATCATTGTATTTTCATTTAATAACGCTGTTGGTAATTTTTTTGTTTGGGTTTTTCTGTTTATAATATTGTGTTATGATAATAGAAGTAATGTTAATATATTATTTCCATCATTAAAACCATATGTTATAAGTTTTTTAAATAATAACAAAGGGTGTGATGTCAGTATATTAGTCGATGCATTTAAATATTGCATTATTCAGAATATCAACAAAGTTATATTACATTTAGCAAGACTAAAAATGTCAATATTGTTTTTGAAACATCTGCGGTACAAAATATTACACACACACACAGATACATACTGTTATAACATAAACACAAAGGAATAATAAACATTGTTTGTTTGTTATCACTTTTCAAATCCAAACAGCGCATTTAAACAATCAACTAGTTTTGTTTTGATTTAGAGCAATATAGAAACAGCAGAATTTTGAGCAATATTATTTAAACCGAACATTCGTTTATTTATTGTGTTGAATTTTCATTACTTTTAAAGGTTTTTGATATTTCTAAAACCAACACATTATTTAAAAACTAGAGGAAAAATATATCCACAATGATACAGGGAAACTATTTCCAGTGTATTACTAAAAACGAAAGAAGAACAAACACGGGGCAACAAACAAATATATTTGTAGTATATAATATACGTAAATGTGTGGAAATTTAAAATTATCTCTTTCATATCTCCATTTAACATGTTTAACCTATGTTATAATTTAATTAGATGCTGTCACTAATTAAAAGCTACTTTAAACCATATACTATATATTAATTAATATCAAGTTTATATTCAATATTTAACAGAAAGCTTCATTGAACTTATTAAAAATTATTAACTATTCATTTCATGAATATAAATTCATTAAACGGAAATACGTCTATAAAGTATACCTTAATTATGAACAGCCGGAGAGCAAAAAACTATTGCTCTTATTCGAACAGATATTGAGAAATAGTTTTTATGGAATTTAAAACTTTTAATTGAAATGAACCGATCGCTTTTGCTTCAATGCAAATTTCAGCTTCGGTTACATAGACTATTACTTAAGTATGGGACGTCTTTCATTTACTTATTTATTTATTTCCACAAATTATGATTACTAAGCATGTATACACGGGTATCCGTTTACATACGATTTGTATAACTGATATATTTCCAAGAAATAGGATTTTAATTAGCTATAATATGACTATTGTGTCAAAACTAACTAAATTACGAAACTTGATATTCAAAATGAAGTGGCGCTTACTTATACAAAATAAATATCAAATACGTGACTGTTCCTAACCAAAGCAACTTAAATCACTTAATAAAAGTGTAAAATGTGTGCAACGAAATTCGTTCCAATTTATGGAGGGCGGCAGACTACAGGAGCTTTTAATATTAAAGTTCTATAATATACGAGCCAGTAGATAGATTTCAATATATAATAGGTAGTTGTGGAACATAATTATGTTGAACTAGGAGGATGTTACCCGTTGGAGACATAACCTATATCTATTAGATATAATAAAAGTAAAACAGAGCTGAAATCGCTGGTTCAGCTTATTTGTAAGGCTTTTATGTTGTAAAATAATTTTTACATGCTTAACAAGATATTGTTCTTAAAACTTTGCAAAGCAACTTTCACATTTATGAAGTAAAAATGTACGAACCGCAGAATAGAGATTATTATGTTAATAGTTATAAAACTGTGTATTGTACTTTTTTTTATTATTACTTTAACCTAAATTGAAATTAAAACTAATTGAATCGCATTTAATACCATGAACTGAATGAATGAATGAATGAATGAATGAATGAATGAAATGAATGATTTAGTTTATAGTCTTAAATGTATTATTATCTCCAAAGAACTTTAATAGAACTTTTTTCTCTTAAATAACAACAAAAATTTGTAATAAGTTCGGTCTTGTAGAAACGGCAGACAAAGAAAATGTTATTAAATCCGATTTGACACAAACCGCTCAAGTGGTACCGCTTGGTAAATGATATTTGGTTATGATTTGACAGGTCTGGCAATATATAGTTTCACAGCGGACCAATATCGGATTTTCGATCTAACCACAATATAATTTGTACAACTATTTACTATTAGCACAGCCCATCGCCAATGTATTATGTTGGTAATTGTGTGTATGAATGTTATATGGATCTATACAATTTATTCGAATCTTGCTTTTTAACGTTTATAGTATATATGAAAATATTTTGACGATACATAATTTTTCTAACCTTTTACTAATAGTAATAAGTGTTGTGCAAATTTACTTACTGTTTGTAACCAATTTTTGTATTTTTTATAGTAAAACATTTTTCCTCAGACAGTTTACTATTTACGATTTCCATGTCCAAGTTTTTCTTCTCTCGAAATGGTTAGATATAGTCGTTTCTTAAATACTTTCATTATTCTCTCTTCCAAGTCCTTACCACTTCCTTGAAAGTTTTATTTTTTTTCTTTGTTTTTTTTCTTTTCTCTATGTTTACTAGCTGGTATTGTCTCTCAATTTCCTGGATCACATCCATTTTTATTTCTGATTGTTAATTGCAAGAGTTAATTATATACACTTTATATAGAGGCATTATTGTAACCACCTCTTTGTTCTTAAACGTAGATATATTTTACTCAACATTATATTTGAATGATATACGAGTAACAGCTCAGACGACATTCTATTATAAGAAAATGGAAAAAGCACATATATTTTTTTATATTTCTTCTAACAATAATTACAGCTACATATTATTACACACATGATACACATTGTAACAGTTCTTATACTTCGTGAAGAATTATACTTATCGTAGTCATCATAAATTATCCAGAAGACAAAATAATCAAGAGAAAACTTAAAATCTAGCTGCACGAACTTCAGTATTAAGTACCGCTCATAAAACATATTTACACATGCTGTACCTACATAGTTACAAAGCATTATGTTTCTCATGTGTCGTACTTTAAGAGGCTAATGACACTAAAGGAGCGTTTAATTAAAACTGTGATCTCATTATACAGCGAGAGGAATTAATTTACAATAAATTTGAAATACTGTGAATGACAACTCTATGAACATTTGATAAATCTGGTTAAATGATTAGGACTATGATGACAACAGTAACAAATATAAGTTTTACGTAATTTATATAAAAATATTAAATAAATTCTATTTTTCACGTAGTTATAACAATAAGATATCTTTTGCTAATGTTATTGGTTTTAAAATCGGGAAACTTAATTGCTAATTTGGAACTTCCGTTCTCTACCAAAGCAAATTCTAGGATAGTTAATTACACTAAGATGCCTCTCTATCTTGCCTTGAATCTTCTGTGATTGTGATAGTACCAAGTAAAATGTATTAATATATTGTTTTAAAGTTTAAAATAAAAAAATAATTTGTCACGAATGTGCCTTGATGTAAAACAGTTCCACGACAATTATCAAATATGTGTTCCAATATTTTATTTTGGCCTAATATAGTTTGTGTAATATATGAATTACAAATATTAGAAAGAGACACACCTTATCGTAACACAAGTACATAGAAACAATTAATATGGTTTGTTTGTTACCACTTTTGAAATCCAATAAGGCTTTTCAAAAATAAATTTTAGGAATATTTTGTTTTGATAAAGAACAATAAGAATAAAACTACTAGTAAAGAAGTTTTGTGTTGTTTAAACAGAAATCTTTATTACTGTCACTAAGTAATGTTGCACATCACATCTAAATCCAACGAGTGCAAATTGAGGAATTTGCGAAAAACTTTGTTCAGTGTCTTATAATAGTTACATTATTTACAGTTACATTATAGTACCGCACAAACGCAAAAACAACAAACACGGTGCAGCGACACATTTCTAATTAGTAACAAAATATAGTTTATGGGAAATTCAAAATCCGCAAAACATGATTACATTTTGTATTTCAAATAGGTTCTTATTTTTATAAAGAAACCGTACATTGTTTATATTTTAACTTATTTATTTATACAATTTTCCTAAACTAGGGCTACTTTAAATTAGAGGATAATATTCCAATTTAATAGTAACAGTAGTAACTTAATTAAAACTTATTAGATATTTTTCATAAATGTAATATCTCATTCAATGAAAAAGGAAACATGTAACGTAGCCTTTAGTCATTAATACAATTAAAAATTTCAAGTCAAAAGTTAGCTTTTATATTAAGGAAAGAATTACAGTTGAGGTGACACGGCAATTCTCATAAAATATTTGTAGGATTTTTTTTGCGTCTGGATCACAGACCGACTCTGAGACTCATCGACTCAAAGGCAAATATTTTAGCAAAAAGCTACCCAGTTGCTACGGATGCGGTTTGCTAATCAAGAAAATAAGAGAGCGCAAAGCAGAAAGGTCGAGCCGTTCCTAATTTCCAGCCATTCCTCAGATTCGTGAAGAAATTTTCTTCCATCGGGGATTATGACTAATTCATAAGACAAAATAACCATGATAAAAGTAAAAAGCCAGCCGTCTCATCTTCAAATGTTTAATGAAAACAATAATTAATAAGATTTTTTCTTGTTGCGAGATTTTGTTACTAGTGGTCTTTGTTATTATTTTTACAACCAATTTATTTCCAGCCCTCTTAGGTTTTTCTCATTTGTCACTTCAACTTAGCCTTATTTTTTTTTGGTCATGTAATAGTTGTCATATAATTTTTTATTTAACCAACAATCTTCTTCAACCGTGCTAATTATTTCGGACGTGTCGGCAAACATTACATAGAAGGTGATCTTATTTATTGTATTATTCCTACCCACCAATAAAATATTTAAAGCAAATTTTCTTTGTACTATTTAATTAAATACATTTGATTGTATTTTTGTGTCTCCAATATTAATTATTAATAAATGATACAAATAAATGAATTTATATATTTAACCAGATAAAAAAAAATACACATTATTTACGTGTCTTTTTTTCAAAGCTTTTTTTAAAAAAAACAAATATTTTTTTATTAAAAAATAAATATTTATATTTTACATGTAATGTTAGCCGGCGAAATAATAAATTAATTTTAAAAGAGAAGGAAGAATTTTTGTAACTTGATATTATTACAGATTGCCTAAAGAGCTGTGTTGTTAGATACGAATATTCAAAATATATAAGTGAAAAAGTCAATAACTACGATGCTTTTACTGTACACCTAAATCAAATGTGAAATACAACTGTTAGTTAGTGTAAAGTATATTTAACTTTACAATCAAAAATATAGGTTTATCAATTAAAAAAAGGAAAATTATTTTATACATTTAATGACAGTGTAAGGAAAAAGAGACTGTAGAAATGTTGGTTAATATTTAGTAGTATTTTAAAAATACGCTATAGGTGCTACAATATTGAAGGGAATAGTTGGTTATATTTATTTTATTTTACTGCAAATGGAAATGAAATGCAAATAGGAGTCATGTTGGATTAAATTATTTTCTGTTGCGCTTTATGAAATAAGTTTAGTAACAAATATATTTCTTATATCTCTTAGAACTTTAATAAATGATGCAAAAAATCTAAAAAACGAAAAATAATATTCAATAACCACGAGACAAGCGACGCGTTCTCTTATAATTAAGTTTACCAATGTTACGATATCTTTTAATTGTCCTCTTCAGAGTCAGCAGCTGTGTCTGTACGTACTGAGATCGTGCACAAACGAGTATTAACAATACTTACTATTAAACTGTTCCTCAAAATACTTAATTTTATTTTAAGCAGTGAATGTACTCTTTTGGCTATGATGATATATTTTCATAAAGTCTTCTAAAGTAAAGCTAATTATTTTCTCCACCTGATCCTTTAATATATAAAGCGTCCTATAAATATATATTGTTTGATTGATTACCCTCAGTCTTTCATGAAGAAACAATTTTGGCTTATTGTTTGAATTTGATACAGCATATACATAGACGAGAAGTTGTAATTCAACATCATTGGTGGTTGAATAAACAACTATTAATTTAATAATTGATATGAAGGATTAAAAACTTTTTTATAGTTGGTAATATTATGGTTGTAACAGACTTAGTGTTTATGTAAATACAAGAGATCAATGAACCGTAAATTAATCTTGAGTGAATAGTCTAGCCTTCTGATTACTTTGTAAGTGCATAAGTGTGAATATTAGAGCAACGAAATATAACCTTAAGAACATTTGGATTTTCACATTAAATTGTTACAGTGACGTCAGTAACAATGACGTCATAGTTTTTCAAATAAATAAGCTTGAGTACGTCTAGCTCCAATCATTATATGAAACGGGTTGATCGGTATTTTTAAGTTACCAGGGATATAATACATTCATTGATCTATTAAATAAATAGTAATAATTTTGTAGTTTTTAGTATTTTACTTGTTTCAGATGAGTATATTAGGCGACATAACAAATATAACAAAACACTGCGCCATTTACTATTTACTACCATTTACTAAAAACAAAACACACAAGGGTAATACTTCTATTTCTCCGAATTCAAAGACAAGTTTAAACCAAACACCCCAACGTCTCCAGAACCTGGTTTTATAGTAGAGAGATTATATTTTAATTTTATACATATTACAAAACGATATATTTATTTCGTTTTATTCTAGGTTCTGAAATTTTCAGCGTGAATATTTATTTGAAAATCTGCCCGTGTATACTTTTCATTGCACGTGACTGTACACGATACCAACATATTTTGTGTCACAAGGTCTTTAACACAATCACATTTGTTTTCAAAAATAAATATTCTGTACGCATTTCTATCGTTTAAGAACATACGAGTATATTTTCACTTTATCAATCACAATATAAGCGTTAGAATTTATTAAGTACGAATAAGATCACGGATTGTGTGAAAGTGAGAGGATATATATTTTATTATTAAAATTAATAGAAAAAAAAAATCTTTATGATAAGAGAAGTATGTATTCAAACCAAATCTAGGCTAATAAGAAATTATGATATAATGATTGTTATGATTAGATGCAAGAACATCTTAAATTTGTTCTGCTTGTAGATTTGTTACTGAAACGCTAAACTAGAGTTCATGATAATACTTAATTTTGATAAAATTAGGAATACTTTATAAGTAAGTAATACTGCAAGCTTCTGTTACGTAGCTGTTACTAGCTATGTAACAGAAGCTTGCAGTATTGTTTTATTTTTCCAACAAATAACTTAGTTCTCTTCATATACTTGTACATCGCACCGTGAACATAGAAAGCAATCGCACTCTACCTGGAAATGTGACACATTTTCCAATAGTTGGTAAAAGTCCTTTTCAATTAAGTTTTATATACAAACAATACGCTGCTGCGCTGCGGGATAGGTTAGGCTGATAATTTTTTCTTTCATAAAATAGAATAGGAAGAATATATATTCTTTCATAAATATTAACTTCATATTATATTTTGTTAAGGAAAGGAATGAAACCAAGAATCTCTTTATACAAGTATAGACATTGCTTAACGAAACTTGACGGTAACTAATATGTATCGTTTAAAAGGAACCTTATTTAAAATATTTTTTTAAGGTACATAAATGGAAAATAATTGTTATTAAATATCACCTCCTTTGTGATTCATAAATGTTATGATATTGAAAGTGTGACAATTGGGAAAGTTCCTTTGCCACAAAATATAATTCTTTTTATTTTAATCCAAGAAATCAAAATTAAACAATTTTAATTAGAACTAAAATTTTAAATTCAGAAAATAAAATAAAAAATATATATTTAACTGTTACTATAGTCAAAATTAATTGCTCCTTCATCTTGCTTATGTAGGAATAAGAAAAAACAAAGAATATAAACAGATCACAACCAGTCCAAAATATTACATAATCATGAATGGAAGAATTTTACATTTTAAATTAAATGCGTTTCTTATTACAAGACTCAAACAATAATCTCCAATAGATATTTCAATTAATATTAAACTTTCTCGGATTTAGTTATTCTCTTATTAGGTATGTTTTCACGTGTATTGGAAATTATATATAAAGAAGACATCATACAATTAATAAATAACACAATGTCAACAATAAAAAGTTACTTTATTTAGAGAAACTTTGTATTTTTTGGTTTGCCTCATTACCTACTTACTCCACTGTAGATAAGAAAATAATTTCTATACATACATAACAAAAAATATATACAATTATACTGTATTCTTTACTTTACTTTTTATTATGTTTATAAAATTACTGTAATAAAGATTTTTATTATGTTGATACTATAAAAATAAAAGCTTCCATAATTGAAATATTTAATCCCACATTCTTATTTTTGTAATGTTTTCAATCTGAAGAAATTAGGTTGATTCATTACCTGACGGCTAATTAAAGATACTAAATTATTTATGATATTTGTTGCTATTTTTGAAACAAAATGTTGTCAGCTCGAGGGTACAAATAAGTCCCTCGAAATATTGAACAAAATATAAACTATTTTTATTAAATGTATTGAGTGTGTTACTTCCCGTACGTCTTCGTTCCTAATGACTGTAAGCTTTTCACTTTAATATTTCTAATTAAATTATTTTCGTTGGCTGTTACTTTATATTTTTTCACTCACTCATCAATGACAGACTGGTTTTGGCCTCAACGACCGTTGGCAGCGAATTCGGATAAATTATTATTATCATCCACACACCACAGAGTGGTTTGTCAAATTTCTTACCAATCGCAATTTTCTATTAATTCCATCACTCAATATATCTCTTCTCTCTATCACTTGTATGTAGATGATATTATAATTTATCACCATTTATTGTGACTCTCATTAAAAGTGAACTGAGTTCAATTAGTAATTGGAGGAAACTACTATGTATTAAAATAAATCCTGCCAAATCCCTAGTTATGGTTATTGACAGTTCCAGCATGTATCAAGAATGGACTGCTGAAGTTTCACCACTCCACACTTTTGATTGGATTAATTGCTAGTTAACAATCTATAAAACTTAATGTCATTATTATAGCATACTGCTCATCTGCTAAAGACTTGGGTGTTTATTTAGATCAGATACTGTCGCGATCTCTTCAAAGGAAAGAATTTAAAAGGAAACATTTGCTGTTATACGTCCACTACATCGACAGCGATTTCGTTTCTCAAATTCCTACCAAGCTTATGTCATCCTATTCTTTCCATTCACGATAACGTCTATATAAGCTATACTGATTTAACAAAAGTCAAACTAAACAAAATGTTACTATATGCGTAAAATATAACTTGTGCAAATATGACCACATTTTGCAATTTCATACAAAACAGCTGCGGTTTACCATACTCGTATAGCAATGCCGGGATTTTCATACACATTATCTTTCTACTAGTACTATGTACCTATATCATACAAAACTTCTTTAAACATAAAAGTAAAAATTTAATTTCTATTTCTACCGACACTACGAACATAACAAACTCTCATTATAAAAATGCCTGTTCATAATTTCAATTTTTAAAAACGCTTCTCGATACCAAGCTTTGAACTGCGCTTCTTTTATATATGCGGCGGTCATAATCCTAGGAAATATAAAAAACCAGTAAAAGAATACTATCTATCTGCAGATAATTAGTTGCTTTTAAAATCACTTTCATTATTCATTGTAAGTTCATTATATAATGTGTTGTCTTATTTTTGTTACGGTATATTTGTAATGTATTATTTGAATGAAGTTTTTGTACATTAATATATGTATGTTTATTACCCGAGTGTTTTGCAGTTTTCCGAACTTCCAGGGCTTGTGAAACAGATCGCTATTAGGCGATAATACTTCCTTTGGTCTGTTATAATTTATTTTTGTACTGTAACGTTGTATGTATTGTCATATATTGTGGTTTACAACAAAATATATAAATAAAATAAACTCAGTTTGATATTCTGCATGTGTAACAGCAACACTAGTTGCTTATTTGCATATTTAGAATTTTATGTCGGGATCGTTCACAAAGAAATTGAATTTCATATGTTGAAACGAACCGGTTAAATAAAAGTAATTAGAACAGTCCACGTGTAAATAATCAAGTAAAATATATTTGGTCGCCGTATTTTACGCATATATAATAAAGTTCCACACCATGTCACAAACCTTCCTGTTATAAGTATTAAATATAAAATTAAAAGTATATTATTAATTAAATCTTAGTATAGCATTGAAGCCTTTTTAGTTGATAAAAATGTACGGAGCTTAAATTGTTGACTCATTTAATGTGTACATCAAACATTGTTAAATTTCTTTTAAAAAGAGGAACGCTTGAGTTTCTGCCTTTCCGGCCCTTCTCAGCATACTTACAATCTGACAAGACTGACTTTTTTAATGTAATAATTGGCAATTGAAAAGTGCGTTTAAATGATTATTTGACTAAGAATATTTTAAATTTAAATTTGTATTTATGTTAAATATTTTAACTTCTTTATACTGGATTGAGTACATAAACTTTATATATAATAACTAAATGTAAATCAGTAGCCAGTAATATTATATATAAATATCTCACATAGATAAACATATACTACAGAAACAGACAACAATATACATAACCATAATAGTAGCTAAAGTTCTAGGAAACACTACCTTCATACATAACTAATTAGGAAGCTGAACCTCCCTTTCCTTAACTTGCGAAGTAGGCGACTATCGAAGCGTCTCTTTTAGCTTAGATAAAAATGTTTTCGTATGTCTGCCCAAATTTACGGCTGCTGGCTGTTGTGTAGGTCGCATTTCTGAACTGATTCCCATATAATTTTGTGAGCAGGTCCTCTGGTTATGTGGAATTTTATTCTTGATATAATATTGTACATTTTTTAAAATGAAAGAAATATGAGGCTTATAAAATAATATTTTACACATGAAGGCGGAGAGAAAACCCTATTGTATTTTTCAAATATTCGTGCTCATTATTTCGTAGGATTTTATGAATTAATTCCAATTCTAAAGCCTGGTTAAAAAGGGACCCGGCCATTCGACTTTTTTGGTAGTGGGGTCATTGTTGTATGTCGGTATGAAAATATACAAAATGAGACTTGTGATTGTGGAATTAATGTGAATAATACCGTCAACATTGTTTATTGTTATTATGATTCACAGAATAACAATTTAGTATTCTAATAATATTGAAAATAATTAAAAATAACGGCGAGTGACAATCTGTAATTTCAACAGATTTATATAATATTTATCAGAGATACGATTTCGAATAACATTGATTGTTACAACTGTGTTCCGATCAGTATACTTATTACTATTAACTTGAATAATAAGTATTATTTCTGACTTCTCTTGAAGCCATCTGTTAAGATGCCTTATTTGACGAATGCTGAGCGTAGTGAACCGTTTGTCCGAAGGACTACGTTTCCACTTGATAGGCCTATTTTTCTATTTTTCAGTATACAGCCTAGCAAGTTTGTTCTGGCGTAGCCGACATTTTTCTGATTCTATCGTCACGAAAATCGCAGGCGTATTCTTTGAATCTCCATCCCCTTTTTTTGAATAAAATCCACATCGCCTCAGTTGGATGCCACGGGATTACAATTCACACTCACCGAGACTAATAAGTAATGTTTAGATAAAAATTATAGTAATTACATACTAAGGTTCATTTTATAAAGTCAGATGTTCGTATTTTATTAATATCTCAAATAAAAGCTTTGCCGTGTTCGTTGACAATGGTTTAATAGTGTTAGTTAAAACATTATTAGTTTACGTAAGTTTTGCTAACAAAGTAACTCTAGAATTTGAATTTATAATAAGGTAATATGTGGTTAATTAAGTTCAGTACGGGTATACAAGGTAAAAGCATTAATGCAAAATAACTTCTTTTTATTACAATGAAAACAGGACTACACAGATAGAAAAAAATAAGTGAAAATTTTAATTGTTATATAAGAAATATTTTTCATGTAACTTTCAATATAATTTTTATTATTGAGTTAAGTCTATTCTAGCGACAAATACGAATACACGTACATAGATGCTTTTCATAGTTATACTTTTAATCCTATCCGTAAATAAACGTCTAGATTCCCTATATAAGAATATTTTTATAGCTGCAGGAGTTCAGTCAATGTCAAACGAGACTCCATTTTTAAATTTCAGGTTCAATAAACTTATTTTCGATCATTGCTAGAAAATTCCTCTGAAAGGATTTCAGTTGACAAAAAGCATTGTATTTTCTTTTTGATATACACATCGTATGGCTACTTGGTAAACGACAAATACCAATATATCGGAAATGTCATGATTATGGAACATCAGTTGCGAACGTCGAGCTGACAAGTACCAAATGTCCTGTTTTATCTATTCAAGCGATTTACCACTCTCTGACTCATCATGAAATCTCCGAAACTATCTCTCCATTTGACTTGAAATTATACTTAGTTACTTTTTTGTGACGTAGACATCTCCTACGAACGGATTTTACGGAATTCCTTTCCCAACGGATTTCAACTTTTTGCTTTTCGCCAAGTTTAAACCTGCAGGAGTTATACACTTAACACAGTTACCATAGCATCGGTTACGATGACAATGTATACTATAGAAACCTAAGTTCACATCCAAACTAATAGTGTGCCCAACGAAACGGGTGGGAATTAGCTAGTAAGTTATAACCGCAATCCATAACGGGAACATTCAAGCCTTAGAAAACCTCCCTTTTCTTTCTTTTTCTTTAAATTACTATCACCATGGTTCTTCTGTGTATAAGATCCCAGCTTACAATATTTAGTCTTTCAAAGACCACTTCTATGATAACATTTTTAATATATTTATGTACTTCCCACACACAATAACTTGCTTATAGTATTTATTATTTTGAGAATCTTATATATAATTAGTGAATATATGAATATATATGTGTGGATGTGGATGTTTTCTGTTTTGCCAATAAAAATTAGGAGGGCTGGTAATGGAAATAAGCTACTTTTCATTTCTGAAAATAATTTCGTTAGAGCAAAATATATTCTAAGAGTATTGTTATTTTCCTTCTTTAATGCTCATGTTTTATGGTTGTTTTATGTTCGTACATCAATCAATCAATAAAATCAATGGATTTACCATCGATCTAATCTAATATATTATTAAGTTTGAAAAATCTAAAATGACATAATAAATTAAAATTACGATTTTATTAGTTTACTAGCAGACCCGGTCACGCGTTGCTGTGACTATTGTTTTTGATATACTCGTATTACATTGTAGTAAACTATTTAAGGGGTAACGTTCAGAGTATATCTTATATGAAAACCATAATGTTTTCTTACAGTCGATATTAAGCAAAAAACAAAACAAAATAATTATAATTATTTTTTAAATTTTATCCAAATTTATAACACTATTTGTATATTACAAAGTTTTTAGTAAATAACTTGGAACACTAAACTTACGAATAAGGTAGGTAGGGTAGATACCTCATTCGTAATTACTCAATTCAGTCAATAGATACCGCCATCTTTTAAAATTGTTAGGAGGTAACTGCAAAATAATAAACAAAAAATTTGCAATAAAATAATATGGCGACTATGAATTGAGTTGAAACTTATTCTATCTTTTAAGTTAGGTCAACTGTACGTGGTGTGTAAATTTATTAAAATCGGTTAAGTAGTTAACTACTCCATCGTGGACAAACAACGTGATACGTGATTTATATATATTAAGCGTTCTGGTGGATTTTTTTTATCATTTAATATTTTCAATAATATGATAGATAAATCCTAAAATTATCCTTTTTTTAATATGTTACTTTATCATTTTAATAAGATGTTCATAATTAAAAATACTTGGTGGTTTTACTAATCCATATAATATAAGTTAAACTCAAAACATTTAAATTTTAAAAGATAAATCATGAAAAATGAAAAAAATACATTTTTATAATAAATACAACAAATTTTATACAACTCGGCAGACTTCGTTCTCTCAAATAGATTTGGAATGTGGCAGTTTATATTTCGACCTTAAGATGTTTTTACTCTGCTGACCCTCACATATAGCCCTGTCATTATGGTGACGGTTCTGTACAGGAGAATTAAAGAAAAAGGTCAGCTCGGATAACCTTAATATCTTCGCTTCCACGAACTTTGGCCACCCTTTTGAGACGCACAAAAAACCCCGACTGGGATGTCGTCTAGAGGGCTTCAAACTAAGAGGGGAACATAAGGTTCAAACCTAATTGAAAAATAATCTAAAGGGATAGTGGGAACGTAAAGGTGACAAATATTTACAAAGTGGGTGCTTCAATGACAAAACGTGGAGAAATTTAAATATTTATTACTATTATTATTAACATAGGGTTAATAACCAATGAAATAAAGAAAAATGAAATAAAACGTATATAAGTATTTTCAGTAATTGATCGTGGAATCACTGGCAATGTTTGACGAAAATCTCCTGCTAATAAAATCATTGCACCACCAAATAGGTTATGATTGCTCCATAGATCTTGTAAGGTTCTATTTAAAGCCTCCAAAGATTTTTTAAGTGCCATAGTGCATTCATCCCAAACAATCAATTCACATTGCTGCAAAACCTTTGCCATTGCAGAGTTCTTCAAAATGTTGCAGGTTGGAGTTTCGTTGCTTTGTATGTTTAATGGCAATTTTAGTGCTGAATGAGCTGTTCTACCACCTTCAAGCAAAGTTGCTGCGATTCCCGACAAAGCGAGTGCAAGTGCAATTTCATTTTGTGAGCGAATTGTTGCTAATATCAATGAAATCAAAAAAGTTTTTCCTGTACCACCAGGTGCATCTAAGAAGTAAATCCCTCCTCTTTTATCATTTATTACTTTCATAAGTGCATCAAATACATACCCTGTTGTTCATTGAATAGTAGAAGGTTTGTTTGAATTAATTCTTTCAAAGTGTTGAGATCATATAGTTTTTCTCGGTGCAACTCTTGGTTAAAAGCATTATGCATTGGACGATCAGGCGCGGCCAGACCTAATTGAAATAATAGTTTGTTTGACATCATCAAGCACATGTCCTCAATTGAAATCAATACTTCATTGCAAATTTCTTCGCTTATTTGTATATTTGGATTTCCCCTTCTAATCCGTATTTGATACAAAATATCATCACACATATTATCTTTGTACTTGATCCACAAATCCTTTGGGTTTGATGGGAAGCATGTAGATATGATTATAGAAAACAATGTTCGTATTTGATGAGCTTGTAATGATATTACAGCATCATTGAGAGTTTGATCCCAATGAGCATCATTTTCTAGCAATCGCAATCGTTGGCAAGCTTCTCTGTATGATCCACATAAATCACCATTAACAGTTCGTACATGTTGGAACGATGTTGGGCCACGTACATTGACTAATAGCAGTCGTAAATAAAAACATTCATCATTGCTTGGATGTACTGAATGAATTCGACCAATCACATCGGTAGAATATACATCTGGGTATCCTGTAACTGGTTTTCCTTGTTTCCGTCGTATAAATCTCCTTGAGGATTGATTCCAAGTATAATATTTTGGCATTTCAGAATATAACAATGTTTGAGCAAAAGCATCGTTTTGGCATGTCTCAAAAAAACTGGTTAATGTAGTAGATGGAGGCTGTACAGCTCTATCTACTGCGTTCTGTGCTGTAAAATATACTCTTTGTCCATTTTCTAAATGCACAGCTAAATGAACAACAGTAGGGTGTCTCTCATGAATAGGAAAAGAAAATATTCGCCAAACTGCTTCATTACTACTAACATAGCGACCCATTTGGTATTGGGTAACTTCATCATTGGAATTCTTTGCATTAATACCAATCACAGCCATATCACTCCCTTTGGTGACATATTTGCAAATGTATTTAATAGATTTTTTAATAGATTCAACGTTGATGTGTGCTTTGAAGGTCTTTGATAAAATGGGTGAATATGGAACAATCCAGCGATTATCTATTTCAATATCTTGTTGATTTAATTTGACAATAGTTGATCTTCCATTTTCTGCTGTCGATCGGCGACGATACAAAGGATAACCGTCAATACCAGTGATTGTTTCAGATATTAATGTCCGTGGATATCGTTTTGAACATTTACCATCCACAATACATGGTAAATTTTGATTAAGAGTTCCACAGGGACCATGTGCCATATTTTTGATAACTACCTCATGCAATCCAGGATCTACTTCTACATTAGGGATTTCAGCTGATATTACTGCATCAACTTCATTTGACTTTATCTTGTCAACTAACCAAATCAAAATATGTGCATGTGGCAATCCCCGTTTCTGCCATTCCACAGAATGCATCCAGCAGCGTGTCTCCAGCATTGTCCAAACACATAATGTTTCACAATGAAATCCATTAAAGATTTCAACTTTTGTATAAAGACTCTGGCTGTGTCTATTTCTATCCAGTGTGGGTTGCATGTAAATGTGATTAACAAATCTGCTGTACCATAATGACAAACATATGACATGGCATTTTGAGCATATTCATGCATATGTCGAAGGCTTACGATGTATGTTGCTGGAAGAATAGTTATTCGACTAAGATTCTGTACATTACCATCAGTATTAATCGCATCTCGAAGGTGAATATACTCTTCAGATCTGAGTTTTATCTGATTCAACCTGATGAATGTTAATCTCTCCGTTTCAATTTTAACATACATGTCTACAACATACTTGTGATATAATCGCCGACGTTTGAGTATGTAATCGTCATCATTAGGCGGTAGGAATAATAGTTCACTGAACTGACTTTTTTGTTGGTTTTAGAACCTGAAAATAGATTTTTGTTTTCATAACATTGAAAATAAAAAAAAAATAATATAGTGACTGATAATATATCTCCTTGCTAAACTAATATTTTTTATTACCTGTAATGGGATTTATCATCTTGTTTGAGAAATCATAGCCATCTTCACCTTGCCAAAATATAATGAGATATTGCAATGCGTCATATGAGCGGTGTGTTTCCTTTATACGTTGTAATTGATCATTCCGACGATGACAATATCAAGGGATTCCAAGTTTTCTCCAACTACTACGATGGCAACTTCATCAATAGTTGGTGCATTAAAACGTCTTGCATGTTGGCCAACAGGTGTTTTATCAGCTCTGATTACAATTTTGTGATTATCAGATGGCATCAGATCCAGTGCAGTTTTAAATAACATAATCAATTGATTGTACTCATGAAATAAAGTTTGTAATTGTTCTACAATAGACTTCTTTACTGAATTGTTATTTGAACGACGCATATCAATTTCTTGTGGTGAATTGCCAATGAAATAAATTTGCAGAAATTTGTAATTGCTATCTGATACTGGTAACAGTGAACCTGCGCTATGATATAGTTGGCCTTGTATCTGTAAATTAAAAAAAATGTTTTTTGTCAAATATAAATAATATTTGTTCGTAAAAAGTATATCTGTCTCCTAATTTGAATCCCCAATTTATAATTGATATACTTAGGTATGTCAATATGTAATAATTAGTTGTAACTAATATCCATCATCAAATAATTATATTGTGTTTCAAAATAATAAAAGTATTGCTAATACTGAATCACCAAATAATATTATGACTAAGTAATATATTTCTTGGGGATTAAGGAACTGAAGGTTAATGACACACCTTTACTTAATTAACAGGAAATTTTGTTCACTAAAATAACAATGATTAACTTCTATAATACCTACCTTAAAATTTGGCATGAAATTTTCCCGAACTACGTTTGTTGCCCCAAATGACGTCATTTGAAAGCAATTGTTACATTGTTGGATATTTAACAAAAAGTGTATGGAATCTGGTTCTATTCCTGAAACCAATGAGTACAATGGCTCTGGTGGTAGATCCAATGGTATCAATTTCACTTTCCCATTTGCGCAACACAATCCATTGGCTTCATTTGCCTTACAATGAGAGCAAACCAAGTTCATAGATTCAATAGTAACACATTGGTGGTTACTGTAGTCAATTGACAAATCATAATTGAAAGCAGCTCGATTCAAACTTTCGGGATTATTGGTTGAATCTCTCGCTCTCGCTTCCCGCGTTCGTGATATACGAATTCTTTCACGTTCTTTTCGGTCGTCACGTTCTTGTGCAGTATGATAAGATCGGTAATTAGTTTGGTTTGTAGCATTTCGGGTTCTTCTACCTAAATTACTTCGTCTTATAGGAGGCATATCGAATATACTCACCTAAATTATGTCACATGCAATAATTATTAATCACAGGTATTAAAACACTTTGCACAAAACACGATATAAAACAATCAAAATTAATTATTAAATATTATAAACGCTTTTTAACGCGGTTTGTTTGACAGATGCAATGACGTGAAAACTGATGACAATTTATGTTTCAAAACTAAAACAAAAGAAAGAATATTCCAAGGCCAATCAAATCTATAGCTCTTAAATTTTTTAACTTTTCAATTTGGTCGGGTTCACGATATTATCACTTTTGCGTGAACCTGCACATACATATATTTGATTGAATTTGAACTTTGTGGAGAGACAATAAAGCGCGAATTGACTCTTCGACGTTAGCAACATACCTAAATTGTTTAGATAACAATGAGTGCTTGTAATTTAATATAAACTTTATTGAATAACAATACAGTTCAAATTGGCTCTACATTTAGTTATTTATTCTATATTTAAAATATTTGTATAGGAAAAAGAAAAGGGCTCTTTTAGGGTTTTCCTGGAAATTATTCGAATTTTTCTCGCCGTAAGAACCATCGTTAGGCTTCAAGGAATATTTAAAAAAAAGAATTGTTAAGATTGGTCCATGCGTTGTTGAGTTGTGCGCTTACCAACACATTTTGCGATTCATTTTTATATAATAGATTAAAACTAAAATTAAATAAAAATAAAACTAAACTAGTAAAAGATAATCAGAATTTTGAATTGTATTGATTTTGTAAGACACTCGAGATAGACGATATAAAAAAATATAAAGCAGTCTATTTTCCTCAATTGTAAATATTTTTTCAAGTCAAATAATTTAAAAATATATAAATGGATTTATATGCCTTGAAAAGATTTTTGGTACAATCATTGTAAATAGCACACAACATTCCAACAAAGCTCCAAAAGTGCCGTTCACTTTCCAAATTATATTTCGGGGAAAATGGAATTACCGGAATGTAGATTCACAGACACGAAAACAGAATACCACAACATACTTGGAACTTGGCACCTTTAATCCCTTTCAATCAAGCCGGATCTCCACAACAATTGAAAACACTTAGGTTAACTGTTAGCCGTCAGATCGATCTAGTCAATTAAAAAAATGTTTAAAATTTTCAAAGTAGTATGTGTTAATTATATAACTATAAGAGATTTGAAAAAAACACGTTTTGGAACATTAAGAAATTCTTTAAAAGTAAATAGAATGAGAGTCTGTCATAAATTTTCACAAGCTGTTTTTTGGGGTCGGCATTGATTCAAGTGGGCGCAATGTGCTACACGCAGACGACATCTTTCATGCGGTTTGTTCAACTCTACATAAAAACATGATTACAATATTTTAAATGCTCAAGCTACGATTACCTTTCTTTTTTTTAACTTTGTTACCAAATCTTTAATTCTTTAAAGTGTTAATATTTTGTTGAAGTACTAAACAAAGTAGATTTGTTAAATCAGAGATTGAATTAATAATTTCAGAAAGAAAACATTGCAGCTGCTGTATATAACAGCAACTGGTACACAATGAGTCCTCGCTGTCGGAGGCCTTTGGTATTCCTCATTGCAAGGTAACCAAGATTTCATTGTAGTTAATACCTTTAGCTTCTAATTCATATAATTTTATTTTGTTAGTTGACGCACAGTAACTGAAGGAACATTTTCATTAAAACACGAAAGGTTTTTCTCTGTTAGATATGTTGTATTTAAACAATTCTATTATTTTTAGATCACAAAAACCTATTATTTACTGCTATAAAATTAACAAAAATATTGTTCGTCTCCTTCTCGTCGGTAAGTAGTATTTTTAGTATTCATTTGAAAGTATATTTGAAGTTTATTTTTTTCTTATCAGTATCTAACCAGATCCTACTCCTATTTCGCTCTGCTTTACGTAATGTATAACAACCGTAAGAAGTCAATTAGTGTGCTTTTTTATAATTACAAAAATACTCACAAAATAGCTTTGTTATGAAAATATAGAACATTATCTATTTTTTGCACCCACTTGAGAAATTTACCTAAAACTTTTAAGAAAAGTAAAATAATGAAAACAACGAAACAATTTAAGAAAACAGTCTCTCGGAAAACAAATTAAAGAATTGCCAGCTTTTTTAAAGTAGACATCTTCCAACTCAGTGAGCTGTGAAATATTATGCATAACAAAATTTTCATTAAAAGTTATTTCACCATTAAAGATCCCTTGTGAAAATCAGCATTTTATAATTTTGGTACAAAAATCAAATCGGTAGCGAAAAACTGTTGGATATTAATAAAATGTTTGCAGATATTTATCAATTACAATAAAGTATATTGTAATTGAAAAATATTTAAATAATGTTATTTTTAACTTTGTCGCCAATGTTATTTTTAACTGCGTTTCTTATCTTATATATTTGTATTTATGTTGTTTTCTCATAATCAAGTCTTAAATTAAAATATTTATGTGTAATGTTTGTAGTTTAATATATATTATAAACTAAGGTTATAAAAGGTTTAATGTTATATATATAACATTATATAACATTTAACCTTTAATAACCATATATCTGAAAAGTTATAAAACCATGAATGCTGCTATCATAATGAGAATATTTTTAGTGCTGAACCCTAGACGATATGTTGTTTTATGTCCAATAAAATTGTTTTCGATAAGCGGTAAGTGGATTCGAATCAAATGCTGTCTATTTTTGCTTTTACTTTGATTACTTTTATAAGATGAATAAGTATTAGACAAATGTGGTCATTGTTTTGTCGTTTGTTTTAATAAAACAATATTATAATATTGTCTAATGCTATCCTACAATGCTCGTCAATATCATGATAACTGTCAACAATACGTTATGAAACTAATCTAAGTATCTGAACCTTAGGGCCCGTTTAGTAATTTTTTTCTAACTGATAATGTCATTTTTTAAATTTCAAATATTTGTAAGTCGCTTCTAGGCAGCGTATTAGTAAACTTCTTCTATTTATGGAAGCCCTAAATTAATTAAGTTTTCAAAAACAAAAAACAATTAAATTTAAACAATCTTCTTGTATATGAGATTCATATAGAGTTTGGATAGAATAGTATTAAC
This sequence comes from Melinaea menophilus ssp. n. AW-2005, assembly GCA_918358695.1. NCBI lineage: Eukaryota > Metazoa > Arthropoda > Insecta > Lepidoptera > Nymphalidae > Melinaea > Melinaea menophilus. Next base: position 17,909,591 of record OU911052.1, read on the forward strand.
GAGTTTGTTTTTGTAAGTAAATGCGACGCATTTTATTTTAAATATGTAGTATGTCCACCTTTTCAAAAACACTTATTATTTATATATTTTTTAAATTATTTTCCACAATACGGTTCAGCAATTTCTTTTATACGCATCTGGCTGAATGTTTATTTTTTATTGAATAGTTTAGAGCCAAAATTATGTTCACCTGAAAGTCAAATTAAATTGAATAAAACTGGTAACTGAGCAAAATAATCTTTCTCCTTCTATTCATAGCGTTTTTGAAGCTAAAATTATTGGCCATTTGGCCTATTATTTTTTGTCATAGACTGATTAAAATGGAGTCATTAGAATTATAATCACATTTACTATCATAGAGTTTTGTAAATTTAGAGGTTCATCTAGCAAGAAGGTTGTATGATGGTTGGGTGTATGTGGTATAAGCAGTAGGTGAGCCGGCTTACCGGTAGCAGACATGACAACGGCAGCGGTACGATAGCGCTGCGTTCACTAACCCTTCGTAACCACAGCAGCAAGCAACTGATTCCCAGGCCAGTGCAACGCATAATATAACCTTAAATTAAATTGTTCTAAAACAAGAGTTTTTTAGTAACATAGCCAGACCTAACTTAGAATGATAATAGAACTGTATATCCAACGCTCGCATAGAAGGCAATTGGCCAGACTTCAAAGTACCCATCCACTATGCCAAAGATGAGAGCAATAATAATTAGTGATGTCGGCAATCTAATGGCCACCAGTAAGCCGGTGTCCGTAACTGATACTTAGCCTTGTGTAAACAGCATCCCCCAGCTATTCCTGAAATCAAATTCAAATATTTTTAGTACTTCAGCAGCATTCTACCAGGACTCCTATACAAGAAAAACCTCCACAAAATTACACGTATTCGCCAACAACTGTGAGGTTAACCTTGATCACATAGAAGGTGGTAGGTGCAAATATTCTTTAAGAACTGTTGGCAGGAACTCTGCTGCTCTTGTTTTCCTACCGAATGTTATGTTATGTAACAAAAAAAAAAATGAATTTCTTTAAAATTATAATTGTTTTAAAAGATGCTTATAATTCCTAATAATAATTTATCAAACAAGTTTTAGTGCAGAGATTTAATGAATATTATTAGATAAGACTGACATTGATGACATAATTAGCTTTATATTAGCTTAGATTATACAAGTAGATTAAAATTAATAATACATTGTGTTTTATAGTCAAACCCCGCCATTGATTACACTTGCATCTTTGCCGCTTATCCAGAGATATTGAAAAATTCTATGAAACGTTCCTTATATTTTCCTTACAATTGAAATTGAACTAAAATAAATATACATATTGTAATATTTTTTATCAATGCATACAAATCTTTATTAAGCTTTTTGAAGATGGAAAAACTGTAAAGAAATATAAAGTGTTTTAATTGTTTACTTCAGGGAAAATCAGGAAATCAGGAAAACGGATAAAAATTTTGTGGACCATTCGTTACAGCTGTGACTTATAGCCTCGTTAATCATGTCTTGCACTTTTCTACTTCAAATCGCTTGAATATTTTTAAAACAATTCAAAGTTATAAATAAGGTAAAGAATAAAATAAAATTATTATTTTGCTTTTATTTTTTAGAAGTCAAATAAATGTAGTGAATCATGTGTATTGCACATTATCTGTTTGATATGTTGGAAAAAGTTTTGAAACCAATTTTACATAACTATATGTTTTTATTAAAGTAGAGTTATATTAATATTAAGAATCATTATCAATATGATTAATATAAATTATTATAAATGCAAAGAATTATTATTAATTATATTAATGCAACCGAAACACAATTGTGATATTTGTTATTAATATTAACTACATAATTGCTATATTTTCTTAAAAGTCAACACTATTTACGATAATACACATGCACCACTATTCGCAATAATACACTACACATACACTAACACGTGTAATGTATAATTATTCTAAAAAAGCTTCCCCAAATGGGCTACCAAATACTAGGATCCGCCAACCGTGCGCGGCGGGTGTTGAGCTGCGCCCCTCTCCTTTCTTCTTTTCTTGATAACTTTTGAATGGCTTAACATTTTTTCATACTGTTTTCGCTGCGCGTCCGCTTAACATCCGCTTAACATGTTTGAGCCAAAGGCTCAAACATGCATGAGAAAATTTTTCGCTAATTATCTCGTCGCATTCTGGAGACAACTAAACACAAAAAAGGTCTCCCAAACGGTTATGAGCTTCGCTTACGCTCAGCTCAATAAATATAAATGTTCAAATCCAACTGATAATTCCAGAGATTAATGCGTTCAAAGATACAAAAATCTTTATATTTATTATATTAGTATACATAATATTTTATTTATTCTGTAACATATTTCATACTCCTCGGATAAGTTGTTTTATATTAGTCATTAGATCTCGCATCATTACACGAGTCGTTATAGAAAATTAGATCCCGGTACAAAAAGTCTGTCATTTCGCATTTACACATTATTATCTGTAACTTTAAGTACTGATCGATCCATCGAGATATTTCTATCTAGATCAAGATCAAGTAGAACTTACACAGTGATATAACATAAGAGTGTATCTCATAGTGATTTAATATGATTCACCCAAACCCATCTAACTTCTTATATTAAAGAAAATCATAAAATATTTCATCTCATTGAATAAAAGATTTACCAAATATATTTTGAGACCTTCACTTTATTACAGGATCCCTTTAGATATACCAGAAAGTGCACATTTATCATTCACATGTTACACAAATAAGTTCTTAACATATTTTATAAAGCCTTAACAATATCTTGTATTACTATTTGTTGTTCTCTCTGTGACATGCCTTCCAGGCAAAATGAGAGTTTATAAGTTCATAAAGAATTTCAGAAGTTTTTTGTCATAAAACTGTGTTTGAAATATGTCATCTGATAATGGTATCCGCTTATAAATAAACTTCAAGTTTTATATACAATTTAGAAATAATAGTAAATACTAGTGTTTTTTTGCATTTAAAGTTTCGCAAAAAAGCTTGCTATGTTACTGCGTATCCACTTTCCAATATGTGTGTTGTTGCCTGTATTAGAAGTAGGTTCTAAATATAAATAATAAAAACATATTTCATAATAAATTATTCACTTTTATTATTGTTACACACTAATAAGAAAACTAAAATAATACCTACGTACTAATACTACTTAATATTACAGTACATATATATATATATATATAATATAATATAATTAATTTATAATAAACTAAATGTATTATATATGATAATAATTATATTTTACATCCACAATATTAAATAAAATAAATGTTAAAAATACTTATCTGGAATGACGTCACACACCACACTACAGTAGGTTCTCAGAGTCAGATTAATACCGACTGGAGGCAGAGTACTGATCCTTTCCACAATTGCAAGTGCCGAGTTGTGGTCGCGACAGCTCTTTTATAATGGATCGTAAACAACCCTACTCTACCCCACCTCTGACAACCGGTTATGACGTAATCCAACTTAGTTTCTTTTCTTTGAATAAAACAATAAATACGATTGAAATATATTTCTAAATAATCAAAAGATATTATTATAATTTAAATAAGGTCATAGTTCTTGTTTTGAATCACTTTCTGACACATATTTTTATATCATCTCACACGGCCATTCTGAAAATTACTTCGTTCTCGAAGTAACTTATTCGTCGTCCTGAGAATCTTCATGTAAAGCTGAAAAACGATAACGATCTCATAGAACCTGTCGTGATTAGTTCCACCATGCAGCTGGTCATGGTGTCTAAACTTTCCACCAGGTCATTTAACTCTGCTATACAACAACTTAGGCTGGGCTGTCGTGATCAGTCCCACCACGTGCTGCCTCGTGGTGTCCAGACATCACACCAGACCACCCTTGCAGCATTACCAGTTACATAATTATCAAGTTGGACTGTCGTGATCAGTCCCACCACGTGCTGCCTCGTGGTGTCCAGACATCACACCAGACCACCCTTGCAGCATTACCAGTTTGGCAATTATCAGGTTAGACTGTCGTGATCAGTCCCACCACGTGCTGCCTCGTGGTGTCCAGACATCACACCAGACTACCCTTGCAGCATCACAATATTACAAATATCTCACACGGTCTCACACAACCTCACACAGTTTAGTCATACTTGTCGCGTTAGGTGAATTATGCCACCCTTCGCCAATTTGACTAGAGTTTAGAAATATTATTTATACTTCATTACACAGACTTAAACACACACATACACCTATCAGTGAGCTCACTTCAACATTCATCTCTTTTCCAAAACGTTAAAAACTAAATCTAAACTTACCTTGTTCAACCGTCCAATTTTCATCAGTCCATTCGCCGATCCATTTTCGTAATTTCTCTTTTGCAACAATTATATTATGTAATCGTCCTTGTCCACGTAATCTATACCTTTCATTTTGAAGAATTTCTACGATCTCGTAAGGTCCTTTAAACTTAGGAGTAAGTTTACTATGGCGACGGTGATCTTGACAAACATATACAATGTCTCCTAATACATAATTTATATTGTTTCGTCTTGTAGTATCAAAACGTAATTTATATTTATCTGCTGCCGATTTCATATTATTGTATGCTAAAATTCTATCTGCTTTAGTATCCACTATTTGGTTTACATCATAAGGACTTGGTCCCTCAATGTCAGTTAGTCGAGCCTGTACGCTAGGGATGTTTGAATTATGACCAATTAATAATCTCAAAGGCGAAAACCCCGTTGTTTTGTGAACAGTTGTATTAAGAGATAACTGTACCTTATATAGTAAGTTCGGCCATTCTGTTTCGGTATTGCATAAAGTTGTCAACATATTTATAATTGTTGCAACGTATCGTTCGACTTGGCCGTTACTACGTGGGGTACCGGTAGAATTCAAATGGTGGTCTACGTTCCATTCTCTAAATAGAGTTGTTAAACTTACATTGGAAAAATTTGTAGCCCGATCAGTAATTACTTTAGATGGAGTTCCAAACATTGACAATGTATCACGAATAACGCTAAACATTTCTTCACTACTCATAGTTTTTAAAGGTTTAATGATACAATATTTTGTAAAAGCATCTACTGTTATTAAAATATACTTAAATCCACTATGTGACTGTGAGAATGGACCTGTACAATCTAAGTGCACGGTGTGAAATGGTATTGGGACTTTATCAATTGGGTGTAAAAGACCTTGATGCGGACCACTGTGAAACTTTCCTTTAACACACACTAAACAATGAGCAATATATTTTTTAACAAATTTATTAATACCCGGAAACCAAAACGACTCCCTAATTTTTTGTAACGTTTTTTCTTTCCCAACGTGGCAGTTTTCGTCATGATACAAACGTAGTATACCGAGTCGACTTCCTTTAGGGACATACGCTTTTAGTTTGTTGTCTGAAGGACATTTGTAGTATAATAAATTATTTTTAAATATATATTGATCATTTCCAATATTACCCGTTTGAACCCTGTCAATTAAAGACAATGTTTCGGGGTCTCTTTGCTGAGCAACTTCTAGCCAAAACGAATGATCATTTAACAAATTTATTTTAAGTGAATTTTCATAACAATTCAAATTTGAAGAAGCCATTTTACTCGGATTTCTACTTAAATAGTCAACATGTTCGACATAAATACCTTTTTTATAAACTACCTCAAAATTAAAGTCCTGCATGAAAATCCACCATCTAGCAACTCTAGGGGAAAGATCTTTTTTGTACATAGTAGATTTAATTGCGTTACAATCTGTTATAATTTTAAATGGTATACCCAGGAGGTAAACACGGAAATTTTTTTAATGAATTATATACCGCGAGTGTTTCTAATTCGTATGACGTATACTTTGACTCTGGCTCAGTTGTACGACGACTATAGTATGCAACTACCCTTTTATTTGTTCCATGTTTTTGCATAAGAATCCCACCATAACCAATTGAACTAGCGTCAGTGTGCAATTCTGTAGAAAGTGAAGGGTCAAAGATAGAGAGAACTGGTTCCGATATTAATTTGGCTATGATATAATTACGAGCAGCTTCTTGTTCATTACCCCACTCCCAAATCTGTCCATTTTTAGTAAGCTTAGTTATGCAAGCGGTTTTAGAGGCAAATTCAGGGATAAATTTCCTGAAATAGCTAGCAAGGCCCATGAATTGTCTGACCTGCTTGACAGTTTTGGGAATAGGAGAATTGACCAAGGCTTTGACCTTAGTTTCACTAGGTCGCACCCCTTCAGGCGAGATAACCCAACCTAAATATTCTATGGACGTAACGAAAAACTTACATTTTTTTAAATTAATAGTAAATCCGGATTTAACGAGTGCTGCCAAGCATAAATCAAGATACTCGAGACCTTGTTCGAATGATTCGCATGGTATAAGCAAGTCATCGACATAAACCCTTAAAAACTTCAGGTCTTTTACTGCTTTGGATATAGCCCTTTGAAATACCGCGGGTCCATTACATATACCAAAAGGCATTTTGAGATATTCAAAATGTCCATCGGGGGTCACGAAAGCTGTGTATTTAATACTATTTTCCGAAATCGGGATTTGATGGAAACCGTTTTTCATATCAATTGAAATGTAATATTTAGCTTTACCTAACTGATCAATCTCGTCTTGAATCAAAGGAAGTGGATATCTTTCTTTTTCTATAATAGAATTTAAGGATCTATAGTCCACGCATAGTCGATCACCACCGTCACGCTTTTTTACGAGTAGTACAGGACTAGCATAAGAAGAGCTACTTTCACGAATGATGCCAGCTCGCAACAAATCATTTATTATACTTTTAACTTTTTCACGCTCGATCGGGGCTAGGCGGTAAGGACGATAATAAATATTTTTATCCGTTTTGAGTTTTATTTCCATCTTACCAGTTTTAACATTTCCTATAAAATTTTCGGAAGGCAAAACTTTGGGAAATTTACTAAATATATTTACAATTTTATTTTTTAAATCGCTATCTAAATGATTACTAAGTTCTAAAAGCAAATTATCTTTATTGTTTTCGATTTGGTTCTGCGAAACGTTAACTATATTTCTACGTACTAATTTAGTACCGCTGTTATCAGTCACAATAATAATGTCAGCATATCTAACAACGTCCTGCCCAATAATACAATCATACGCAAAGTTATCATCACTTACAATATGTAATTCTAATTCGATGTAAATATCTTCGAATCTAACTGGTACCGTCATTTTGCCGAAAGTATTCAAATGACCCGAGCCGATACCATCTAATCTTATCGACCAGGGAAATATATGATAGCCTAATCGAAGTGCGATGGACTCTTTAATTATTGAACAATTAGCACCGGTATCAATTAATGCATTTACAGGTATATTATTAATGTGAACTTTTGTAAGATGGAGGGTAGATTGAATTGTGCAATTGACAGGCTTATTATTACTATTTTGTTTTTCGCGATCATGTCTCTGTTTTGACCAACATTTTTCTATACTGTGGCCTTCTTTTTTACAAAATACACACCTGTTTTTATTATTAGTGTTTGGCATATATTTAGGTTTAGTCCTTGTATCATTTTTCGAAATATTTTTATTAGAAGAAGAATTCTGAGGGCAATAAAACCGTATATGACCCTTTTGGCCGCACAAAAAACAAATTTTTCCACAAACCGATTCTGAAGTTTGGTTAAAACGAGGTTTCTTGGCAACACTTGAATTCTGTTCATCGATTGTGACGGTTTTATCAAAAAATCGTTTTCGAGGGTTTTTAATATAGCTAGAAAAGAGGGTAATTAATTCATTAGTCGTAGTTACAGAAGCATTAAAAGAGGCCATACGAACATTAATGTCGCGAACTCCCCCGCAAATAAGCTCAACTAACTGATCCTCAGTAAAGTGGATTTTAGTCCTTTTAAGAAGTAAAAGTTTCTCTCTAGCATATTCGGCATAGGTTTCTGCAGACTCAGAATTATACAAAACAGCTTTCGTTAATCTATCAGTTAAATTTTTCTTAGTCGGGAAAAGACCTATCAGATCCTGACTAAACGTTTCCCAATCACGATGTTCGGGTTCCCATGTTTCGAACCAAATAGAAGCTGAACCCCGAAGGGCCTTACCGGCTTTAGCCACCATTTGTAGACTGCTCCAGTTAAATTCTTCACCTAGATCCTCAATGTTCTTACACCAACTTTCAGCACCATTATGCATCTTCTCCGGATTGAAGGTGGGTAGTGCCAAATCATCTTCACGTCGATTTGAGGTTATCGCGGTTTTGATAGATAACAATAAATCTTTCATTAGCTCTGCGTCCATGGTTCACACTGGAATGACAAAGAATAAGTTTAAACATTTTGAGCCGAGCAGGTAGGCGATCCCACTTCTGATATTAGAAGTAGGTTCTAAATATATTTAATAAAAACATATTTCATAATAAATTATTCACTTTTATTATTGTTACACACTAATAAGAAAACTAAAATAATACCTACGTACTAATACTACTTAATATTACAGTACATATATATATATATATATATAATATAATATAATTAATTTATAATAAACTAAATGTATTATATATGATAATAATTATATTTTACATCCACAATATTAAATAAAATAAATGTTAAAAATACTTATCTGGAATGACGTCACACACCACACTACAGTAGGTTCTCAGAGTCAGATTAATACCGACTGGAGGCAGAGTACTGATCCTTTCCACAATTGCAAGTGCCGAGTTGTGGTCGCGACAGCTCTTTTATAATGGATCGTAAACAACCCTACTCTACCCCACCTCTGACAACCGGTTATGACGTAATCCAACTTAGTTTCTTTTCTTTGAATAAAACAATAAATACGATTGAAATATATTTCTAAATAATCAAAAGATATTATTATAATTTAAATAAGGTCATAGTTCTTGTTTTGAATCACTTTCTGACACATATTTTTATATCATCTCACACCTGCTTATTGGGCTACAGATCGTCACATATATTTTTAAAATTATTTTGGATATGTTTTATATCATTTATGTTATATTTGTCAAAGATGATTTACTGTAAAATATTATTAATAGAGTTCTATACAACCGTAAGTGATTAATCATGGCAGATAATAGAATCGAGATGTCGTTGATAACTATTTGAACGTAGTGAGATAGATGCAATATATTCGCAAGAGGTAATATTATATCGTTTCTATATTCAAGAATCTTAAAGATTTTAATTTTGCTTGTTTTTTTATGATTTTCTGATTGATTGATATTTTGAATAAAAAGATAAAATGGTGTCAATAGTTTCTTTAAGCCCACGGCAGCCCTTTTGAGCTGTAAATTTGTTTTACATTGCACGGATTATTATAAAAAAACATTTATATTTCTTATATATATTATAACTGTACTTAATATTTTAATTTAGTCGATTATGTTCTTACTTATGGCTTACTCTGATATATATTCTACACAACCATAATGAAAAAAAAAAATTAAAGGCCTAATTATTTTAAAAATATTGTTCATACTGTTACGACCACAGTATTTCCCTAAACAAAAATACAATAGACAAGTTTTATCGAAAAAACTTACGCTATCGTGTTAATGATCCAAATACTTGAATAGTGTTATGTGAAACTCAACTAATAAGGAAACCCACATAAACTTTTCAAGATCTGTAATTGACACTTATGGTTGTAGTTGTACAGTGACTTCTAAAGGGGTAAACGGTCTTCATCATATGATGTTATATAGATTTGTTCGCTGATAATCTCTTATTTTTTAAATTGTTAGTTATTCTTTTCAAATAATTTGAAACAAATAATCTTTTGCTTAATAAGAATAGAACAAAACGTCTTAAACATTCTATAGCTCATGTATCTAAATACAAATAGGATTGAATTTAATTCTTGACGCTCAGACTAGCTGAACCTTTAGTTCATCAGCGAATGCGGTTAAGCAAATTAGAACGATATCACCACATTTAAGTTGGTTTACATTGCATGTTTTCATAGTATTTTGTTCTGTGGATCAGTTACAGAAATTGAAATTATTTTTAATTTACATAAGAAATCTATATTCATGCAATGGGTTTCATATACAGTTTTATTCACATACGACTTCCTTAAAATTGTTTTCAAAGATGCTACAATACTTACGTTTTCCCCGCCTTATGCTCGTAAAATATAATGGGTATGTATGTAAAAATGCAAAGATTATTTTTCAAATACTAAGTTCTCTCACACACTAAATAATAAAGTAATACGTATGAATTAAGACTCTACTAAAACAATACAAAAACACTTGCGAAAAACTTTTTAGGCTTATATATTTAACACGTTCTTGTATCCAATATTAAAATACTAAAGACTTAAAAAATATATGAATTTTGTTTGTCTTGTCGTCATCATAAATGTAACAGCATTTATGACCAGACTAGTTGTAAATATTAACTGTAAATTCACACATTCTTTTGGATATTTTATTAAATTGATAAGATTAGAATTATTAAATAAAATAATGGTATAGCAAAGTACTATTGTTAAGTATTATAGACGCCTAAAAAGATTTGGAAGTTCTTGTTAGCTTTAACAAAGTCTTAACATAATTCAGAACTTCCCCATTTGATAGACGTGCTTTGTAATTCTGAATGTTTTATAAGCCCCGACACGTTTTAATCGAAAATTAAACTTTGTTACCTTTCGTTACTTTAATATTAAAGTAATGAAAATTATTTTCTATTAACAAGTAATAAAATTATTCAACTAATTCTTACATTTATTTCTCTTTAAGTATTATATTATAGTGAGTCGCCATTATATGAAAGATTAATTGATAAATGTTTCGTTATAAACGAATACAATACATACAATTGCAGGAAAGTTAACATTAAGAGTTAAAAATTAGACGGGTAACTTCGTTTCATATACACATTTTTCTCTTGGATTATTATGATTTACCTCCGTGTTTATATGATCTCTGACGGAAATATCGCGTAATTGCTTATGCGAAGTTCTTTAATACAATGCCAACTTAAAACGATTTAAAAGCTGTTCATGACCAGGCTTTATCAGTTGTCTTTGACACTGTATAAGTACCTACATCATTTTGAGTAAGGTAATATAGTTCATTCCGAAATGCAATATTTTCCCTACGTGTTTTGTAGAACAGATTTAATAATAAATGGGTGATTACTTTTCTAACAACATTATTAGTAAGAAAACAAAGTTATCTTGTCACTTTTAGGTGTTACATGACTTAACGAGTAAGTGTGGAAGAAATTGCTTTGAAAAGAATTGATATTTCTCGGAAGCAAATCAATCAAAACTAACTAAGAAGTTTATTTTGCAAAACTAGAAATAGACTCAGAAAAATAGAAGAAAAACTGTAAAATACATGAAGCTTTCCAATAGAATGCGCGTAGAATAAAGTACACAAATAAGAGTATATACATTACACTTTAAAATAAATGTACTCTTAACCTAGAAATTGCTGTTAAAAGTATATACATTTAAAATTAATTTAACCATAGAAAAAGGGACTACAATTTAAATATTTGCTACATTATTTTTGCTGTGTTTTTATCTATATTAGTGCAATAATAAAAATTATCTGTCGTATTAAAACCTAAGGCAGGTTATAGTAAGGGTTAATTCTGATTCCATCTGGTCTATTAATCAAAGTGTAAAAAAAACAATACTATTTGTTATTTATTATTGTATTGTTTTCTCCAAAACTATTCAAACTGAAAGCTGATTTATTATATAATATAATAAATTGAATCTTGTAAAGTCTCTAAAATCTTTATCTTTGAAGATTGTGGTTTTTCTTAATGGAATTTGTAACTTCGGACTTTGACTAAGAAATGTTTGATTATTCTTTATAAAATCTCTTATTATAAAATAACAATTTTAGTTACAGCGATATCACATACGATAAGAGAGTAATATATGATGACATGAGGTCGCATCCGATCTCGATACACTACAACATGTAGCCAATTAACAATGTGCCTACATGCAATTTGCAGATGAATATTCTGTACTTTTAATAATGAATGGTTTTAATTTTAATGCCATCGATCATGTTGCACTTAACAGATTTATCTCAGAAAACAAGCCATATATCAGACACAGACGTAGCAGACGTACAGACGTAAGCCGTAGTAACGTAAATGAAAGTAAAAATATATTTTAACTTAAATGTAAGGAAATAATCCTTGATATTAAATGGAGGCGATAGAGTGTAACTTGGAGGCATTGTTGTATGTTAAATAATTCTCGTCAAATCAAATAAGTCATATTTGAAGAGACACAAGATATCAAAGAAAGTCAAATATACGTCAAATTAAAACAAGTGAGTACTTTACATGAAGAGAGGAATAACTTAAATTACAACACATATGCAATGATTTTATAAAAGTCAAGAGTCTAAAAATCAGAAATATCTAAAATCATATATATATGTATAAATAGAGGGCTGTAACTTGTATTTCAATAACATCTCACCAAGCAGTCTGGGAAGTGTGAATGATAAATGAAGAAAAGTCTTATACTAATATGAATTAATCATTCCACCAACAGTTATATATAGTTTTAAGTTACGTTGATACAATAGCAAAGTTAAGATTTATGATTTAAACTTAGAGAGAATACGCATATATTATGTTTATCGCCTGCTTAAATCACATGTTAGTTTGATATTCAGTACGGAGAGGCAAAAGAAGAGACGGTCAGCTAATAAGTGGCGATAAAGAGGAAGACTGGGAACTTAAAATTATCTACCAACTATAAAGTGGTCTGTCTATTCGTTTGACAGCTCCTTAAGTTAACCATATTCACACATTATTCTAGGTGTTAATTTTATTACTTTTTTACTTATTTTTATGATAAATGGATATAAACTAGTGGTTTTGGTTTCGGTTCTAAATCACTATAACATAAAAAATATAATTTAATAAAAATGTATTTTGTCATCTTCAAATTGAAATAATTTAACATTACTCTAATCTTGAAAATATTTTTAACACAATATTAAAGATACAACATATGTGATCCTTTTATAAAATTCACAATAGAATGCTTCTCATTACTTACTTTGAGTTAAAAGCGTTAATTAAATATGCTGAGTCTCAAATATTTCACGAAATTTCACGACAAATAAAGGTTTTTAAAATAATTCTGTTGGATTGCATTTAATATACAGTTATTTAAACTATATGTATCTAATAAGTTGGAATAGACTCTTTTTCAACATTTGTCTGTCTTAATTCGTAGATTAACTTTTGTCACAGGCTTTACTCTCCTGTATAAAAACAATATTATAAGATCCGGCGGCCATCAGAAAGTTTTTGTGTATCCCCCAGGGATAGTACCTTTTTTATACGAAAGTTAACCTATGTCCTTTTCTGTATCCTTGACAAATCAAAACTTTCACGATGAACGAGATAAAAGAGAGAACATAAAACGGAAACAAACTCATCAAATCTGTAATGTTTGTTGGTATGCACGTGCCGCTAAACAAACAGTATCATAAATTTAGAGAATAATTGTAAGTATATTTTCATATACTTAAGTTATCTGTTTTGTGTCAAAAAAAATATTTTGATGAATTATTTCAGTCTTTATAAATACAATAAAAATAAGTACCAAATAACACAAGTATTGTTAGATTTTCCTTTCCAGCATTACACAAAGCAAACTTATAATGATAGAACGTTTTTAAATCTGTATATATTGTTTAAAAACCTTTTTGATTTCGGTTAAGGATCATTACTGTGCGATATTACAGTGTCTGCAAAAAAAAACTATTATTTCCGATAACCTTACTATTTTTAACAATATGTATGTGTAATTAAAACTATAATTGTATGTTGAAATGAAATGTATATTTATAATATGTAATATAATATGAACAAATGCGGCGTTGGGAACCGCCAACCAACACGCCATGTTCCGAACGGCGGAAGGTGGAGGACGGAGCTACAAATAGCTACGTGGAATGTAAGAGGAGGAATGGAACAGAAGATGAATGAATTATTAGATGTGATGGATGACAAAGATCTGGATGTTATTTGTGTGTCTGAGACCAAGTGAAAAGGCAATGATACGACCGATTTGCCTGGCAACCGGGTCGCTTTCTGGGCTGGGGTTCCAGAGGGTGAGCGAGGTTGCCAAGGTGTAGGCGTATTATTGTCCTCTCGAATGGTTAATGCAATGGTAGAATACAAGGCGATTAACCCGAGGCTTCTTTGGGTTCGCTTTAAGCTGGGGATAACAAGAGTATTCTTGTTAGCCATGTATGCGCCAGTATCCTCAGCTCAAATGAGCGAGCTCGAGGAGTTTTGGGAGAATGTCAGGGATGTTCTAAGTAGTGTCAGAGATAATGAAAAGTTGATAGTATGTGGAGATATGAATGGATGGTTGGAACCGCGCGAAGCGGTTACGAAAGCGTGCTAGGCAAATACGGTGATAAGAGGGTAAATGAGGCTGGAAAGCTTATTTTGGAATATTGTAAGGAGAAAAATTTGTTTGTGGCAAACACGATGTTTGATCACAAACAAATACACATGTACACATGGGAGCGAGCGGAAGAAAGAAGTATGATTGATTTATTCCTAGTGGACCAGCGTATTCGAAGTCAAGTTATGGACACGCGAGTGTTCAGAGGTGCTGATCTGGGAACGGACCACTATCTAGTCGTTGCTAGAATAAGAGGTTTGTTCGCAGGTTGGCGCAGCCGCACGACGTGTCCAAGCTTGGCGTCGAATTATCGCATAAGAAGCTGGAAGCTTCAGGATCCACCGATCAGAGAGGAATATCAAGAGAGAGTTTCCAAGAAGCTTGAAAGCTATGATTCTGGAAATGAAAGTGTTGAACTATGCTGGCAGAACCTTAGGAATGGTATGGTGAAAGTAGCGACAGAAGTATGTGGTAAAAGGAAAAGAGGTTTTAGTAAAAAGCGCGATGAATGGTGGGATGATGAAGTGAAAGACGCTGTAGAGTTAAAGAAGAAAGCATGGCTGGATTATAAAGCCTCTGGTATGGATAAAAGTATGAGAGAGATAAGAAAAAGAGCGTACAAGCTGCAAAAGCACAAAACGAAAGCACTTATAAAGATGAAGCGTGAAAATTCTGAGAGAGAAAGGGATGAAAGGTTGACGAACAACTTCCGGGAAAACACGAAGCTTTTCTGGCGAGAAGTTAGTGGTTCCCGGGGTTGTTTGGTAACCTGTAGAATGAAAGGGGTGCTTTCGAAAAGCGGTGAAATTTTAACTGAGCAAGCACACGTTTTGCAGCGGTGGGCGGAATTCTATAAGGAGATGTATGAACGTGAGGACGCCTCGGTCTTGACTACCAGCGTAATGCTGAGTCAAGATGTAGCCGATGGTGAAATCAGTTTAGAAGAAGTAGAGAACGTGATTCGAAGTCTGAAATGTGGTAAGGCTGCGGGAGCAGATGAAGTTACTGCCGAGATGATCAAATATGGTGGGCCACGCGTCTGGGACTTTTTCTGGTTTTTATGCAATTTATGCTGGAAATCTGGGGAGGTCCCAGACGATTGGCGAAGTGCAGTCATCGTACCTTTGTATAAAGGCAAAGGTTCACAGATAGACTGTGCAAGCTATAGGGCCATCAGTTTGATTAGCTTGGGCGGTAAAATTTATGCTAAAATTTTAGCGAGAAGAATGCAAGAGAGATCTGAAAGGCTGTTGTGGGAGGCACAAGGAGGTTTTAGACCTGGAAGAGGGTGATCCCTCCGCATGATCACGAAAAAGTTTTTGGCCCTAAACCAAAAGGTTTTCTGTGCTTTTGTGGATTTGGAAAAGGCGTTTGACAGGGTTGTGAGAAAGAAGTTATGGGAGATACTGCCCCGATACAATGTGAACGGACCCTTGCTACAGGCTGTAAGGTCTCTTTACCGAGATCACTCAGCCTGTGTGCGAGTAGGAGCTGGCATGTCGCCCTGGTTTGACATCCAATCGGGTGTTAAGCAAGGTTGCGCTATGTCAGCTTGGTTGTTCAATTTGTATTTGGATAGTTGTCTCCAAGGAGTGAAAGATAGTGACATGGGAGTGAAAGTAGGTGACCTTAAGGTCAACTGCTTACTATATGCAGATGATGCAGTGCTCATTGCATCATCAGAATGCAATTTGCAGGCATTGGTCACCACTCTGAAAGATGGGTGTGAAATTAATGGTCTTAACCTGAATGTAGATAAGACGAAGGTTCTGATATTTGAAAGAAATGAAGAAAGAACAGAATGTAAGATCAACGTGAATGATAAGATAATAGAACAAGTGAATGAAGTGGTATATTTGGGAAGTATGTTTAGCAGAGACGGAAGATACGAAATGGATGTGGAAAGGCGTATTGCTGCTGGTAACAGAGTCAATGGTGCTTTGACTGCATTGTTGAGACGGCAAAACGTCAGTATAGCTGCACGTTTGGCTGTACACAATGCAGTTTTGCTACCGACACTGTTATACGGCAGCCAAACGTGGGTAACACAGAAGAAGAATGTAAGAAAGATGAATGCTGTGGAGATGCGATCTCTTCGCAGAATATGCGGAGTCAGTCTAGTTGATCGAATCCGCAATGAAGAGATCCACAGAATGGCAGGTACTAGCGAAGATGTCACGGTGAGAATGAAGAAGAACGTGCTCAGGTGGTTTGGGCACGTTGAAAGAATGAGTGATGAAAGAATGGTAAAAAAGATTTATATGGGAAAAGTGAGCGGTAAGAGAGACAGGGGGAGGCCTCGAGTGACCTTCGAAAATCACAGTAGCTACGATACTAGAGGAAGGTCACGTAAAAAGCATGAGGACCCCCCGGAGGGCATGTATGAAGAAGTTGATGTCTGTGGCCGAGGCGAAAGAGGTATGCAGAGACCGTAGCGTTTGGCGCTCCGTCGTCTCTGGCTACCCCGCAAGGGATATGGCGTGAAGGTAAATAAATAAATAAATAAATAAATAAATGTATGTGTAAGTCCTTAAAAATATAACACAATATTTATATATATGTTATTTGATTACCGAGGTGCCTAAGATACTGTATCTTAAAGTGCTAGATAGTAATATCAATACCAGAGATACACCAACAAGAACCTCCTTAATCCATTTAATAAAGCGTTAAACTTTTGTTGATAAATTAATTTATAAGGCTAATCGTGACAGCAATTTAAAAGAGAGAGCTTAAGGATGTGGAAGATTTTACTTTTAGTATTAAAAATAAAGGAAACATGGAAAAAGTTAATAATCCTATATTGTAACAACCCAGGAAATAAACCTAATTAATGTTCTGAAGAGACTATATAATTGTTGTTAAAGTTGCATCCCACGACTACAAGCAGGTAAGCAAAAAAATATTTTCTTTTAACATCTATTTTTTATGTATTCTTTTTGTAATAGCTTCAAATATGTAGAAAAAAATAATATCTTTACATTTCATAGTTTTTCTTACAAATGTTCATCTTCGTTAGATAGATGGAATATTATGTATATTGATATACTGAATAAGAATTATATTATTTTCGTCATATAAACGACATCATATTAACGATTGTAATTAATTTCTCCAACTCTGTTAAAAACCTAGGCATCTTTCTGGATTCCTCCTTATCTTGGAATACCCAAGTTAATGAGGTGAGCCGCGAGGTGCACTATGCATTTCATTCATTGAAGTGTCTCCGAAACTTCATGCCTATGAAAACTAAGACATCTCTTACTCAAACTCTCATTCAGCCCATTATTGACGACGCCGATTCCTGCTATTTAGATGCCACAGAGGAGCTTATTAACAAACGTGAGCGTTTACAAAATCTATCCATCTGATTTATTTTTGGATTGAAAAAGTTCGACCATGTTTCCAACTTACGTAAAAAGCTTAAGTGGCTCCCGATTCGCTTTCGCAGAAATACTCGCATTTTATGTCTTCTTTACAATATTCTCTATAACCCAACTTTCCCATGTTATTTGCGCGATCGCTTCTCTTTTGTACACAATTCCGAATCTCCGTATAGACCTCATCTTAGAACGAACCTCAAATTTCCTACACATAAAAGTAAAATTTATACTCATTTTTTCACGGCTCAAGCAGCGAGGTTATGGAACTCAATTCCTTTCCATATACGTAATTCTAAGTCTGTCACAATTTTTAAAAAAAGAGTCATCGAATACTACCTTTCTATATAGATGTAAATATGTTCAACGTATTTCTATGTGTTTAATTATTTCAAACTTTATTTATTACAGTTATATAGATTATTATACTTTGTATGTTTTTATTTATTATAACTGTATATGTAATTTTAGGTTTATCTGATTTTCAAATCTTTTGTATGCAGTGCGCACTTTCACTGCCTTTCATTTTCTACTCTCCTTTCACAGGTCTGCTGGAAGAGATTTCGAAATAAGCTACCTTTGTACAAATCTTTTAAATAACTATGTTTTTTTGTATATTCTGTGTGTACATAAATGTTAAATAAATAAATAAATAAAATTTACAACTTCAATGAGTGACATTAATACCTTATTCAAATTCATAATCCCCACAAAATCTCATAAAGCAACTACAATCGTGTAGACGCCGCGTCACAACCTACTACGTAACTGTACTTTCAGGAATGAAATTCATTATTCTAAAACATTTATCTGAATTAAACAACATCTTAGGTCTATATTCTAGGTAGGGAAAATAAATAAACATTTTCTGTATAATATCTTAACCGTTTGGGAGACTTTTTTTTGTGTTTAGTTGTCTCCAGAATGCGACGAGATAATTAGCTAAAAATTTTCTCATGTATGTTTGTGCCGAACGCGGATGTTATAGCGAAAACAGATTGAAAAAATGTTTAGCCATTCAAAAGTTATCTCTCTCAGCTCAACACCCGCCGCGTACGGTTGACAGATCCTAGTGTATCCAAAATAAACAATGTAAGATATTGTATCAGAAATTTGTAAACACATATTCAGATAATTATTAATGTAATATGATTATACAATTAGATCAAAATCACTGTTCTAACCATGACTAGTAAGACCCTTGACATAATGGATTTATCATATTGTGTAAGTAATATTATTGATTGAATGATTATTATCAAACAACAATGATTTTGATAAAAGAAAGTTTATCGTGTTACTTCAATAATGCTAAATTACTCATACGAGTTGGTTATATTAACCTTTCAGTTCTCACTTCACAAATCGATTACACCGTGAATAGATTATTATAAAAAAATCTCCATTTATTATCACAGAGATCAGATATCACAAGTGATCAATAACTTTTAACATTAAGTAATCATAAAGATATTATACGATATCGGGGGAGTTACTATCTTCCCCGGAGCGTGCTCTGACGCTGGGCGAGGAGGGTTCTGGAGGACGTTCTGTGTGAGTTACCGGAGCCTCCTGCTTACGTGACGTCGGTTGTCACAGTGTCATTTCTAGTGGGTAGTTGGCTAATGTCGAGAACGCAAAATAACGCGTCGGCTCCTCCCGGAATGACGGGTATATGACAACGTATTTTCCTCAGTAAAAAAATAACATCAGCTAGATAAATTACGGCAAAAATATCGTATTTTTATGATAATCTTTAATAATGAACTACATATAATCTTTAAACCGGCCCTTCATAAAATGAGCTCGCACCTTGAATACAGACAAAATCTTGATTTCTTTTATGAGACCCTCTTTATTGCTGTTGAATGTGACTACATTTTAGAATTTCATGTTCAACAAACATTCACTTTTGTTATTAAGTTCGTTTGAAGTTTTGTGTGATAGTAGTGAGAAAGATAAATTATAATATAACTCTTGGCAGAGACTTTTCAAACAGTAAGGAGATAAGGTTGTAACCATTTCAAAATATTTTTCCAATATATAATCAAAAACCTTTGTGGTTTTTGTTGATAAATCTTAATAACTTAAATCATGTATTTGCAAAATACCTAAATTTAATTCAATCCATTTTTCTAAGTTCTATCGTAGAACTTTTAACCCCTTTTTGACAATATTCTAAGCCCTAATACGTGTTATCTCAGTGCCAAATTTCATTAAAATCGCGAAGGCGTGAAGGTGTCACAGACAGAGAGACAGAGTTACTATCGAATTTACAATATTACCAGAGATTAAAACACACAAGATATAAAACCAGAAAAAAAACAGGATATGAGACATCTTTAAGAGCATTCTTTTCCAAAGCTATTATTTTTTGCACATTCACAAAACTATTTGTTCAAAATATAATATCGCGATTAAAACAATTATCGCGATTAAGTTAGGGTCTATCAAATTAAATATTTTATCCACGTTTAAATTATCATAAGCTTCTTAGTAACAGTAACTTATAGTGATGTTAGTAAAGAAAACTATAACCAACAAATCAAAGTGACATCCTCTGTAGTAACAAGAATCACTACAAAGATAAGTGCTATTGCGTTGATTCCACTCTCTGCGTGTTCAATCTCAAACGTCTGCAATTAATCTGTGAAACACATTTATTTCAATTAACAGACAAATATCTGCTGTTTGCCTTAAGTCTTGTGTGTGAGTAAAATGCAAAGAAAGACGCACGTTATATATTTTCAATTAACTTATTATTTTTAATTGGATCTTTTGTTCAATTGACGTATTTAGTTGGAATGGCCATTCATTTTGTATATTATTTTAAATATATATAATATTTTTAAGAATAGTATGTTGCGGTATATTATTTATAATATTTTTAAGCAAGTGTTGCCGTGGTTAAGTTAGTGTAATTTTGAAACGAAACATTTTTTTTATTATAAAACATAATAAATAAATTTGTCATAAATAAATATGTTGTTCAATCGTGTAGTTTTTAGTTATAATTAGTCCAATTCAAAACATTAATAAGTTATGTCAGAAAGAGTTAAAAGATCTATTAAAAGCTAATCCTAAGTGGAAAAATTACGACTCCGATATAAATTCTACTAATGAAGCGATTATACTTTGAAAAAAGAATGATACCTTACCTTTCTTTTAGTTGAAATATTGCTTTTAAAACTTCAATACCTTTAGAATAACATATTATAGAATCCTTGCCAAATTAATTTAGATTTTGGAGATTAAGCCTATCTGAGCTTAGTGAAAAGATGGGCAAAAAGCATCAATTTTTGTTAGCTTGCTGTACTGATCGTATTATCTTAATAAATACATGTTTATATTTACTTGCCTTCATTACATATATAACAAAAATCAAAATACGTATATTTATATAACTTGAAAAAAAAAGTACAAACAATGTTTTCATTAGTAATATTAAATATCGGTAACGAATTAATAATAATTAAATATACTTTCATAGAATTTATATTTAATGGATGACTAGTTGTTGAAGAAACTTTTACTATTTGCATTGCTAATTTTGAAACCATTGAAATATGTCTTAATCAGTAAAGTTGGCTACACATGTATGCGCAAGTTGAACATTGATCAGTCAACATGATGAATTACAACAGATATTTGATACCAATATACACTTTTTGGAATACCGACTACAAAACTATGGTTGTATTATATTGAGAATCTATATTCAACATGAAAACTTATTAAGTATGTGTAAAGCAGTCGACAAAGTTTATTAAATATTTATTTAATCAATAATCAAGGCGGAATGTAATGAAATTCCAGAAAATCAGGAAACGATTAAAATAATGAGCTTTTTGTTCAATTTATTTTGTGGACCATTTGTTACAGCTGTGACTTATAGCCTCGTAAAGTATGTCTTACGCTTTTCTACTTCAAATCCCTTAAATACTCGTATTTTTAAAACAATTCAAAGTTATAAAGTAAGGAAGTTAATGAAACTATTTTTCATTGCTTTTTTTTATTTGAATTAAAATAAATATAATCAATTTTGTTTCTATATAAACTATTTAGTAAACAAAATAAACATAGGCATATATTCGCAGATGTAAATTATTTAGAAATAGTGAGGATTAGTATTATGAATAATCTTCTATATATAATACTTGGAAATGATATGAATTTAACTCTTTATTTAAGCGTTGAAGTGCTTTTTAATAATTACGGCAATAAAGAACGTCTACTTTAATAAAATATGCTTCACTTTTTTATTATTTCAGGGAGAGAGTTATATCTCATTATGAGAATGAAAAACGACTTCATCTTATTTAAAACTAGTTATAATAAGAAATACTACATACTATTATTAGCTACGTATTTCTTAGCTACGTATTAGTGATTGATATAATGGAAACATTGTAACGTGTTAAATGTTACCGTCGACTTCGCCTGTGTGGATTACAGAAATGTAACGGGAATACGTCACGTATTGCTCGGAACTAAAAAAAGAGAAAGATAACATAATAAATATATAAATAAAACCCCGTCTATAAATGACCCAATAAAAATAAAAACTCTTAAGCTTTAATATATTCAATAATATAGTTATTGTATAATATTTCATAGCACTCAGACTAGTCGTTTTTATATTAGTTTTCTGAGGTCGCATCGTCACAGAAGTCGTTATAGAACATTAACTCCCGGTATAAAGTCTTCGCATTTACACATTATTATCAGTGTAAAGTATTTTGATGAATCAATCACGAGTTACACAGTGATATTATGTAGTTTAATATAATTGGACAAAACCAGACATCCATTAAAGAAAACCATAAGGTATATGATCTCATTAAGTGGTCTCCCAAATATATTTGGGGATGTTCATAATTTATTTCGGTATATCTTTAGTTATAATAGAATGTATGTATATATTTATCATTCACATGATACAAATAAGTTCTCAACCTTTTTTAATACACCCTTGTCAATGTCATAATGTTAAGTAACACCGGTAAATTCGTCTTGTATTACCATTCGCTTCACTCGTTGTGACATTTCCTTAAGGCAAAAGTTTATAAGTACCTAACATTATCCCCAACTTTAGTGTAAAATATGTCACCTGAGTGTCAAGCGTTTTATTATTACCTTGTTGATACAACGCCAGATGGTACGAGTATATCACATTATTTGTTTAGTTTTTTATTATTTTTGACATGTTTTCTGAATATTTATTTAATATTAGTGAAATATATTTCCTTGTCAAATATTGTTAAGATACCTTTATATCAACATATGAGATAAATGTATCATAAAATTCGGCGCGGATTATTGGTCCTGTATCATTAAACAATAAGTAATATTTAGAAACTACGAATTTTAAATATCACAAACTACGTTAATTTGTCAAGGTTCGCGGGTTTTTTGTTCAAACTGATAGCAGTTGACAGTTACTCGTGTTCAAAAGTACTGTCAACAAGATTGATGATGCGGGCATGAGATTATGGGTTAAATAAAAAGCAATGCTTAAATAAGAGAACAAAAGGATTTTTTAAATACATAATATTAATACACAGGGGTATGTGTTATCAAAATCATCCTTTTTTTTACCTCTGCTCTTAATAAATAAATCTTACCTGCGTCTGTACCTCCTGCCATCTTTCGACTCAAATAGTAAGTCAATTTATACAATAAAAATGAAAGAAAAGGTTAAATAAAATGCATTTTATGTGCTGCCCTAGATAATAACCAAAAAGAAAGTTTTGATTATTGACTGAAAATGACTGACGTCTCCCCCCATTCCATACTTACATACAATACTGTTTTCTCTAACAAGCAACAACCTTATTGATATCGCTATTTTATACATTATACTTTTATTTTTAAATAAATAAGTATAAATGTTTAACCAGAAGCAAATTACACTTCGAACAGTATAAATTATAACATTTATGGTCTGTACTAATTATTAACTTGTCAATTTGGATAAGTTTCTTTTCTATGATTAAAATGAGTTCGTAAGGATGAGTAAGTTGTAATTTATAATCTACTAACATAAATATATTTATTAAAACAATGGGAAGATTGAAATCAGGCAGTTTTGATTTGACATTTCGGAGGTCTTCGACTGTTTTGAGTTTGACAGGATACAATTAGCAATGTCAATCTGTTTAATTAATGTCACGGCAATACCAACAGCTAAGTATGTTTTGACTTCGTTAAATGTAGTATCTGACAACTGGCTCCAATTTTTATATTTTTTATATAAGGTTTTGTCAAATCTAATTGCACGTGCAAAAATGTTTTGTTAAATATGTTTTAACTAAAAATCTTTAATTTAGATAATGCTTGAGTAAGCGAGAAGTGTGTGATCGAAATACGTGCTAAACGACTTTTGTTACAATATGAGGGATGTCGTAGATGTGGTGGATAGATTATATTCTCGGGTCTATTTAACGGGTCGCTTGTTTCCATAAGACGGTAAGAAGTTTTATTATGGAAAGATTACATTGATATGAACAAACTATGTTCAAAAGAATGTAAAATATATTTTCTGCAAAAAAATATTTCATATTTACCCTTGTCCTATAAACGTGTGATTAAGGAATATTCACCTCATTAACATTGTGGTTACATAAGAGTCTTTAACTTTTGTTCAAATTTGAAATATGTTGATAATTAAAGTTATTTATAATATTCCATATTATCGTATTCCAAGTATTGTTTTTTAAAAAAATCTCTAAGGGATTTATTAGAGATTAAATAAATTCCTTAGAGATATTTTCAGACATCATGTAAACATATATCTAAGGTAGTATGAATTTCGGGCTAAAATATAGTCAATATTCTTTATATACATGTATATTCGTATACTAACTCGCTTTAAGCCATGCGGTACAATAGCTGCACTGATTGCTCTGACAACTGCGAATGGTCTTTGTTGCAGACTAAGCTCTTGAAATAAGATATTTGTTGAGATTTTCAAGACTTTGTATTACAGTTTTTTTAAGTCTAAGCTTTGTACACATCTTTTATTTTCTATATTGGTCTAGTGGAGTTATGTATTGGCAGACAACGAAGTTATTAAAAAATATTTATTTATAAAATATTTATTAATAAAAATACATGTTTACTTGATTAAATCTACTACAAGACTAACTTAAAATATTATTAAAATATTATAATTAAATCTTATTACAAACAATGACAAATGTCAAGTCAGGAGATTGATGCTTTCCTCGTAAGCGGGAATCACTGCTTATGCTGTGATAACTCCTCCGTCCTTCAGAGAGAAGCTGATCTTACAGCTTCCACTAGTGTCCTCACTAGTTGGTGTCGCCTTCGGATGTTCATTTATCTTGGTGGCTTTTGTATATTGATACAGCTTCCATGATGCTGCGCTGACCAGGAGCAGATACAGGATGATAGTCGGCCAGCTCGGGGTTGCCATACGTGTGGGCCAGTCTGCGACGTCATCTTCGTTTATGTCTTCAGCTTGGTCCAGAAGTTTGTGTATGTTGTCCAGATCTAGGTCCACTATTTTGAGTTGATATTTTACAGCTTCCACAGGTGCATTCTGTTTCAATGGCAGCGGTATGACTTCGTCTATGTTTATAGTAGTCATGTGAGTCTGTAGAGTTATGTTAATGACGTCAACACGACAATCTTCGGTGAGTGTTACGAGATGAATTCCCGAAGTGCGTTTGTATGAGGTTTTGGTTCCACATTGAACTCGTACTATTTCTTCTTTTCTAAGGATAACCAGCCAAGTGTTGTCTCTCGTCTTCTGTATCTTATCTTCTGTTAATATCATTTTAGCGCGAGTGCAGTTCGCTTCCAAGTGCTAGGTATTTGGATTTTGGGATAATAGTAAAATATTTTGTATCAGGGATAGAATAAAGATGGATAAGGTCATATATATTTGGGTCGGTATTAGGAATTTCTAATATAAATGTTAACGAGTGTTCCGTACTGTAAGCTTTAACTTTAATTGACCTTTCTAATATTCTAATATTATTTAAATTTATATCTATTACTGGTACTAGGTTAAACTTAGTTTTAAGTTGTCTTAATTCTAACACCAAACTTTGGGGACTAATTATACTGGGATGCATAACACCTAATTGGGAAAATGTTATAGCATCTTCTAAAATCATTAACTTATCTAAGATAATCTGTAAGCTAAAATCTATTTGAACGTAAATATCTAAATAATTCAAGTGACTATGTAACCCATCATAGTCTTTTGTCACGTTTCCCATATATGTAACTAAATTTCTCTGATTGTCATTAATCTTATCTAATTGATTACCAAATTCTTTTACAGTATTTTCTGCAATAATTAATGTCTTTTTCTCCGAATTTTGAATAGAAGTTATTTTATTTCTTATAGTTGAAATTTCAGATTCAAATTTTAAAGCATCTTGATTATCTAAATTTCCAGTTATCGATTTTACAACTGAACCTAACCCGTCTATAAGGCCACGTTTACGCCTAATGTTCCGGGGAATCATAAATGAAAGTTTTCTATTTACTAAGGATAAATTGTACTCTATTTGATTACGATAAGAATTTTGAATACGTTCTGATTGCGTAGTAGACGTTTCGGAAGCTTTAATACTTGCATATAATGCAGTTAATTTAGTAGTAGTTAATTTTAAATATGTTACATTATAAACACAAGCTAAATTAAAAATATTTGTTTGTTTAATTATTTGACCTTGCTTAAGCAAAAGGATTCCCTGTTCGTTATTTACGGGATTAACGGTAACGTCTGCTGTTGCGTAGAGCATGATTGCTCCTGCGATGAGGATCCTGGAACAAGGTGAGGCCTTCTTAGTAGTTTATAATGAACCCTTATAGACTTCGAATTAGGATGGTTTCCTATTATTTCTGCAACGTTATTGGGGTGAAGGTGAATGATTTTATATGGACCTTTAAATACCGGTTTTGTTTTATCGTTTCTCGCTGTCTTCGCCACTTGTTTATAAACTAATTCACCTACCTTGAATGTTCTTTCTTCTGCTTCTTTATTCCGCCTGGCTATTATTTGTTCTTTGTTTTTAGACATAAGGGCTGTTATACATGCCTGTATCGATTCAGCATTTGCTTTATGTTTTAAGACGTAGTCCTGATAGAATTCTTTTGGGAAATATAGCTCTAACGGATTTCGTGATGATGTATGACCAAAGAGAAGTTCATGAGGAGAATAGCCTGTTGCTGAGTGGATAGCATTATTATATGCTATGATTGCATATTTCATTATTAACTGAATGGGGTCATTTTTATTTGTCATTTTCTGAATTCTAATTATTTCGCCTATAGTCGAATGAAAACGCTCTATAGGTGAATTAGAATTCGGGTTGTATGGGGTTGTGAAATGTATGTTTATGTTATGTAAAGCGCATATTTCTTTAATGACCTCATTATTAAACTTAGTGTCAGAGTCTGTCGTAATTTTGTGGGGATATATTTATTTACATTAGTATAATTTATAACAGTAGTTTTAAATGAACCGGCTTTGACTGTTACAAAAGCTGTAGGGGATTCTAAACCTTCTGACCAGTATCGTGAATTAGGTATATATTGTCCGTCAATATAGTTTGTTCGATTCGATTCGGTTCGATTTTAATCTTTCGTAATGGGTGGTTAAAAGAAATCGGAATATTAGCGTTTGTTGTGCGTAACATGTTGCTATTAAGATCGATATTACTTTTAAGACATCTTAATAAATCAAATCCGATTAATCCTTTGTACTTGGGATCGAAATCAAAAATTAGAAATTTATGAGTCAGATCTGTATTAAAAATTGGTGGTAATGGGAGATAAACTACATGGTTATGACAAGACACATTATGCGCGGTAGCAATTTGAATCGGTTCATGTTCAACACATAATTCAAAAATAGTATTAAAAATAACATCCGATGCAACAACGCTACGACTCGCTCCAGTATCGATTAAGTACTTACCTCCTAATTCCGGCAACTCAATATACGGCAGATGCTCCCTCTCGTGCACATTGACTTCAACTATCTCAGGTTCCTGTGTTCCTGAACCTCCATAAAATCCTGGGGGTTCCTCCACATCCGTTCCCTGATTGTACTCTGTTTGGTACTCACCTTCATCCTGTTGACTATCATCAAAATTAGAGTATTCGCCCTCATTTTTGGGGTATTGATCTTGTGGGTCGTTTTGGGTACAAAATAGTTCCTCCACTGCAAACTGTGGTTTATTCGGCCTTGAGACCGACCTCATAGTGACATCTGAGTTTTTCTGTGGTGGGTTATTCTGTTGGGGTATATTAAAATTATTCCGGTAGTTACCAGAGCTCCTACCTGGTTGTTGGTTCTTCCATGGTAGTAATGACTTAACTAGTTGCACGCGTTGATCAAGAGTCATGTTGTTCGTTTGAGGCACGTAGTTTTGGGGCCTAAATTGCTGTTGTGGGTAAAATGGTCGTTTGGAAATAGGTAACCAATTATTGTATTGGTTTGGAACAGAATTAAATTCCTTATGCTTAAACATATTACCCTGTTGTAAAGTTGAAGGGCTTGGTTTATTAATAGCAAGCCTAGCTTCCTCCTGTCTAGCCGCGACTATGGCCATTTCTAATGTATCTGGCCTAGCTATTCTAACACCTAAGGACACGTGGAAATCTAAGTTATTAGTGTATTGTTCAATAACCATTTCTTCATAATAACTTCTATCTCCATGCCTTCCAACGAAATACAAGGTATCGAGCAACTCGGGTAAACGCTAACCAAATGACTCAGAATCTTCAAATTCTAATTTACGGGTTCTTGTCAACTCTTGCATCACTTGTATCTCGTTACGGGGTTCTCCTAAACGTCTTAATAATGCATTTTTTATTTTAAGCCATGAATTTAAGTTTTCTTCAAATGCAATCGCTTCTATAGCTGCTCCACTTAATTTACTTTTAATAACACTCAATAAGGTTGGGTGGCTGCTACCTGGTGCTTCTAATTGGCTAAGGACATTTTCGACCTCTCTTTTGTAAAAATTAAGTTATTTTTTTATTGCCGTCATATCGCGGAATTAAATCCACGACGAGTTTAAAATGGGGTGAATCTATTACCGACATACTAATATATATATATATTATATATATATATATATATATTTTTAATACAAAAGTATATAAAAAAAATAATAATAAAATTATAGTAAAAATTATAAAATTAAGTAATAAAAAGATTTTTGCAATATAATAAAGACAATGCAGTATCGTGTTACAGTTACAACACGTTCCACTGATAATATATGATTCTATTAAAGAAACAATGAATGAAATTCTAAACCTAAAGAATTTTTATTCGAGTTTATTTGGATTTTAATATTACAAAATTAACTAGGTTTATCGCTATTTTAGCTTTAAACACTTTATATCACCAAAAAAAAATAATGTACTAAACTAAAGAATGCCCGCTCGATTTTAGAAATAGACAAACTTTCACACTTAATTAGGTTTATCGCGATTTTAGCTTTAAACACTCTTTAACAGTAATACGAGTATAATATAAATACTAGGACAGGAAATAGAGCAGGAACTTGGATTATCAGCGAGAGTACTCACCACACCAGTATCTGCATCTCCCGTCGAGTCTTGAGTAGTACACGGGGACGTCCAATTCTCCAGAATATCCTCGTGTAGCCTTCGCTTGACCGCCGTTAGGTTCTGGATTACAGGAATGCGACTTGGGAATCGCCGTTTGTCAGAGTATGGAAGAGTTTGATTCCAAAACTTTTACGAAACGCCGTAATCCTACCGACTGCGCCAGTTATGTATTGGCAGACAACGAAGTTATTAAAAAATATTTATTTATAAAATATTTATTAATAAAAATACATGTTTACTTGATTAAATCTACTACAAGACTAACTTAAAATATTATTAAAATATTATAATTAAATCTTATTACAAACAATGACAAATGTCGAGTCAGGAGATTGATGCTTTCCTCGTAAGCGGGAATCACTGCTTATGCTGTGATAACTGTGGTCATACAATTTATTTTACACTTTTTATTATTTATAATTATACATGTATAAAAAATAAATATTTAAGTAGGAATATTTCAGAAATAATTATTATTTAACAATAAAAATAATGAATATCTAATAACATACATATTTTATTTTATCTATAGATTATTATAACCGAATAAGTAATTAAAACAAAAAACTACAAAAGTATGGTGGTATGGTATTGCGTAGTGGTCAATACAATAATAGTTGAATTTAATTAATATAATATTGTATGTATTATAAAACAAGATTCACTCCTAAAAATACAACAACTTTTGCATTTCATATCTCGAAAGATTAAATGTAATACAAAATATATTTCCAATAAAAAATTAAAAGCAAACAAGATTTATTTCCACAAAATATAATTCTCTAAATCATTGGACTTGAAAGCGATTCCAAATTTCTTTGAGTTTTCCTGTAAGGAGCGTTACCAAGATAAATTGGAAAAGCCTTTCACTGGTTGCATTTATAGACGCTTCATGGTTTCGACAATTGTAATTATATAAAAGAGATATTAATTATTCTTTTTCTAATTTTAAATTTATTAATTATATTAGAGTAGGCACTTAGGTCACGGTCCAATTTTTTTTAATAATCTATTATATGTTTAGAAAATCTATTTCTTTCCAAATACTAATAATATATACGTATTATAGATAACTATGTAAATCTACTTTATATATTACATTGATGTAGCAGCCAGAGAGTAATCTTAAAATCACAAATAATAATTATTCAAGAGATCAAATACAAACAATAGAAGCCAGTTAATCATTTACTTTGAATTGGTCAGTGAATCACAAAATGTTCAGCTTCAGCTGCAGTAAACAGATTTGTTATTTAATAACGCTTAGAGAGCGAGACGGACGTCTGTTGTTTTGTAAGGAGATTCAACTTTATTTGTATTGTGTTAGTATATTATGTGAAAAATATTTAGGTATAATTCATAAATTTATTCGAAAACATATGTTTTTAACTTATATAAGTTTGACGCATTAAGTTTTATACCAACTAATATTGCTCACAGCTCTCACGTGCACGTGTTTTATCAACATTACTTTAATGTGTACATAATAATGAAATGGATATATTTCTTAGTCATCTATTGGTCTATGTTCGCATCTAAATCCCGTTTATATCGTTTTAAATGTTATAAATTGTCTTTATATTGACAGGTATAATTTCAATAAATGTATAATTTAAAATATCATTTGATCTTTATATTTCTCTTATTCTTTACTCTAAACTAATTTTAATATTACAATGTTACAGTACTGATATTTAATTATTTTTCGCTTTGTTAGATGTGATGCGGTTCGTTGGTTCTGAGGATAGCTAAATTATATTTGAGGAACGTGCTTATCTACAAGTACCAAATCATGATTTCATATGCTCGGGTTAACTTTTAAATATGTGTACATAGCTCACCTCTATTTGTATTTGTATATTCAAATTGACTGGACATTCAATTTGGTTATCTTATAACGAACATGAAGATTAATATTGAATGCTGTAATGACACCGACTGAAATTATTAAAATCTTTAATATTCTTTTAATGTTTTTATTGTATATATACAAAACAGAGTGAGGAGAGCGCTGGATTATGTCATTTGGTTTCACCAACTCATTAATAATTGAAATACTTAATAAATAGCAGTTCTTGGACTAATTATTAAGGATCAGTGTAATTAACTTCTAAAAGAAAGGAAAGGAAATGCATTGAGAAGAATTTCTGGACTTTATCAATAAAAATTCAAACTGTAGTTAATGGAAAAAATAAAATTTCTACAAGATTTATTTGATATTTTTATCAGACATTGAATTTATTACATTTGTTTAATTTATTTTTATTACAGATTATTGAAAAAAATTATGAAAACTATAATTTATACAAAAAACTAATAATAATAAAATACAACTAATAAGTTCACATTTTCTATTTCAGTTAATATTATTTCTGTTTAAAACAAGTTATAATCGAAGTTAATCAATTGATTGAAAATATACATAAAAAAATTGACGATATTATAAAATATAAATCAACTTTTATTTTTGTTTATTCTTGTTCCAATCAAAAAGATAAACAAAACTTTGGATTAAACAACTCATCTATTTACTGTCTGTTTATAAATTGTTAAAAAAAATCCGTAAAGTTCATTGTGTAGAAACGTTTAATGTTGGAATTAAAGTCAATTGCTTACTATATGCAGATGATGCAGTGCTCATTGCATCATCAGAATGCGATTTGCAGGCATTGGTCACCACTCTGAAAGATGGGTGTGAAAATAATGGTCCAAACCTGAATGCAGATAAGACGAAAGTTCTGATATTTGAAAGAAATTAAGAAAGAACAGAATGTAAGATCAACGTGAATGGTAAGATAATAGAACAAGTGTATAAAGTGGTATATTTGGGAAGTATGTTTAGCAGAGACGGACGACACGAAATGGATGTGGAAGGGCGTATTGCTGCTGGTAACAGAGTCAACGGTGCTTTGGCTGCATTGTTGAAATGGCGAAACGTCAGCATAGCTGCACGTTTGGTTGTACACAATGCAGTTTTGCTACCGACGCTGTTATACGGCGTCCAAACGTGGGCAACACAGAAGAAGGATGTAGGACAGATGAATGCTGAGGAGATGCGATCTCTTCGCAGAATATGCGTAGTCAGTCTATCTGACCGCATCCGCAATGAAGAGATCCACAGAATGGCAGGTATGAAGTACGAATAGTAGCGAAGATGTCACGGTGAGAATGAAGAAGAACGTGCTCAGGTGGTTTGGGCACGTCGAACGAATGAGTGATGAAAGAATGGTAAAAAAGATTTTTGTACAGGAAAAGTGAGTGGTAAGAGAAAAAAGAGGAGGGCTTGAGCGTTCTTCGTAAAGACAGAATCTATGATACTGGAGGAAGGTCACGTAAAAAGCACGAGGACCCTCCGGAATGCATGTATAAAGAGGTATGTCTGTGGCCGAGACGAAAGAGGTATGCAAGGACCTTAGCGTTTGGCGCTCCGTCGTCTCTGGCTACCCCACAAGGGATATGGCGTGAAGCTAAATGAATAAATAAATAAATATTATAGAAAGGATATTAAATAATATTTGTTCACTTTTCCTATTTGCGGAACTCCTGCCATCGAATACTACTTTTGGTTATTTAGTTTTGTTTTCTATATTATACGATTTTATTTATAGATTTCAGTGTTTTTCAGTGTTCTTCCAAGCTGTTCCAAGCCTAGTGGATCAATTTGTTTGTTCTTCTCGAAATCATAAATTTTAGGATTTTTATTTTCATTTTATATTTAAAAACTTGTTTCAAACTACTATCATACAGAAGTCTCGGATAAAACTGTATGAAAATATATTTGACACTCATATGAAATTTCAGAATATATAAATAACTTCAATTTACTTATAACCATATTAATTTGATGCCCACATCTAAACTCAATAAAACAAGTGATTTGATGGTTTGTTAAAGCCAACAGACTTCTTATTTAATAAAAGTTATCAGCCGTGCAATGAACTGCAGATTAAATCCCGACCCTTATCATGTGATCGTCGAAGGCTAATATGAGTAATTATGAGAGTACTTCATACCAATCTACGATGAGGTATGGTGAAGTAATTGAATTTTATTATAATACAATTATCCAATCCAAGGTTTGAGGTTGTAGATTAGTATGCCTGGCTGACTTATAGCGAATATATTATATTAGTTCATATAAGATAATATTAAATTGGCATGTTATATAATAGGATTATGTCATGGGTTATCGTATGGATTACTTTAAGGATTTCACATTGTCATAGCGTTTAGATCAAGCCTTACTCTCTAAAACTGATGATAAATCATAATCCAGTGGATTAAGATCATGACTAGATGATGGTCAGTCTTTAGCTTTGATGAAGTCTGAAACGTTCCTTTCTAGCCCAGATTGGGTGGATTGAGCTTTATAACCTAGCGCCGAGTCTTGCTGAAAAGACCATTATTAATACAAATAAATAATGATTATACATTTGAGTGTAAATTAGAAGCCTCACAGACAGATAAATATACGCACTAACAGACGGACGTTTTTTACTTTTAATGTACGGAATCCCAAAACAGATGATGTAACTCTCATATATATAACAAGATGTTTCATCGTGATTACAAATTAATAATTTAAATGACAAAGAAGATGCTAATCTGAAAACTATTGTTTCAGGAAATTAGGGAATTAACTCTTTCTTCAGTTACCATTGTCTTTTTTGGTACCGATTTTAGAGGTTAAAAGCGGATGCCAAAACCCTTAACATTATCTTTTTGAGGCCACGTCTAATATAATTAAATAGAAGTAGTCATCAAATGGCTAGCGTAATTTTTTTACCTCTAAATAGGTGAGTTACGTAAATATTTTACTGACAGAATTGTAAGACAGCGTACTGCAGATATCCACTAATGCCACAACATTCCTTTTATAAATATACTTATGCAGTATATTTGCAAAAGGAATGTTGTCTGCGGTCTTATTTATTGTAAAGTTAATAGAAAAATATCCATTTCATTTTAAATTTTATTTTATACAACATGTTTGGTTTTTTTTAAAGTTTATTGAAAAAGACGTTTATTAGACGCTTGAATTAAATAAAAAAGAAAAGTTAAAAATGTTACTCATTTCTTATTTCTCTAAAGCTCATCTGAAATTAAAATCAAACTCGTGCTACAATCGATTTTTTAAAATGACTGGTTTTTCCATATTTAGAAACTTACTATGACTAGTCGTTCTGTGAACAGTAGACCTCAGTACGTTAGGGGATGAGACAATGTTTTAAGAGCCTTTTCCAAAAAGGAATCAGTATACCTATAAGTATACCTATGTATATAACTACCGAACGAAATTTGGCTCCACCCAATAACAACGGAGTTATTCAACTTTGACATTTTTGATAATTCGCTATGGCCGCCATTTTGGATTTTGAAATAACAAAAGAACACCTTAGATTTCGGCAAAGAATACTTAGACGAAATTTCAGCCCGCTAGCTGCCGCAAAGTCCGTTTTTGTAGTACGGATCAGAAATCCGCCATTTTGAAATTTTTTGCCCAAGCCAAAAAAAACGGCTCGACATAAATAATTTAAATAATTCAAAGAATACACCTACCAATTTTCGTGACGATTGCATAAAAAGTACGCCAGTTACGACAAAACAAAAATTCAAATCACCGCCATTTTGGATTTTTCCTCCCAATAAGAAAAATGGCTGGACAAAAAATAATTTAAATAACTCAAAGAACATGATCACCGATTTTTGTGGCGATTGGATTAAAATTGCTTCAAAATTGGATTAAAATAAAAAAAATGGCTCGACATAAAAATTCAAATAATTCAAAAAATACGCCTGCCAGTTTTCGTGACGATAGGATGAAAAGTACGCCGCTTACGCTGGAACAAACATACTGAAATACATACGAAAAAATAGCAGAATGAGCCTATCAAGTGGAAACGTAGTCTTTCAATGTCAATGAAAGCACTTATACAAGTATTGGTTACAAAATTTAATCCAGCAGAAAAAATAAATCTGTCAAAGAGATCAGGCAGATTTTATTTTTATAAAGATACTTAGTAAATCTCTTTATAACACATCTAACGTTGCTTTTCATTTAAAGTTATCGAACCTTTAAAGCATTATACAGTAGAACTGAAAAATATAAAGAGATTTCTTATAAATCTTAAATCATACTATCTATTACATGTATTCCGATCAAGAGAAGACTGGATCTCAAACTCTTACAGAACGTCGATTTGATATTCTCGAGTTAGGAATTTCAAAGAACTAAAGTATATTATTATAATCTTTACTCGAAACAAACCTTGGTTTTCCTGATAAACGCTAATATTTTTTTCATAAAACTTAAGTTTGACTTCAATATTAACAAGATGTATAATATAACGGTCATCGTACTGACACCATTATATCTTAATATATAAAAGACAAAGACACTTAGTGACTCACTGACTCATTCATCGCTCTACAGCCCAAACCGTAATACCTAGAAAGCTGAAATTTGGACACAAGACTCCTGACATATTGAATAGGTGCAATAAGAAAGGATTTTGCAAAGGTCTAGACCGTTCCAAAGTTACAGCTAAAATACTGCAAAAAATATAACGCGCCTGTTTGATATCTAATAGGTTGTGTGGAAATTCAAACAAAATGTTTGATCACTTTCGCTGTCCGTTGCGAAGCAAGTGTAACCTGCTAGCGAAAATATAAAATAACCTGCAAAGTAATTTTTCATCTAAACGTCATTAAAACTCCCTTAATCTAAAACTCAATATTTATAAGACTTTTAATTATATTCTTATAGATATTTTCTACCCAAAGTTTAAATGTTTTAAAAAGTTTATTTAACAAAGTATACGCTTATATTATTTGTAAGCAGTCAAGCGGATAGTTTGAACAAACTTTAATAATCTTAGAGACCTCAGGCAACCTGTACAAGCGTGAGATATTCAGTTAACTGAAAAGAATTGATCTTAAGCACCCGAGTTTACTAATTCTGAGTGTGTAACTTTCTTAAGATCGTCTTCAAAAAAATTATTTTAATAAGTCTGATATAAGTCCGACTACATTTTTCAGGATAGAAAATCAGCTATTCCGCTCAACTCTAATGGCTCAGGAGAATACGTCCGAATTGGAAATCTACATAATATACTTCCGAAGTTTATTTTTCCTTCTAGCAAATGTGACCTTTGTGGTCACATTATACTATATTATATACAGTTTTGTTTAAATACAGGGAAGGGAAATAATAATTTCTATTTATTTATAAAATATATAACTTAGCAAGGTTAAAATAATAACCTATTCTAAAGTATCCACTCAAGTATTTGTGTTAAAATATTATTATCGATAGTCATAAAGAATACATTGTACATTAATCCCGTATGATCTTCTAAACAATAACGTAATTGTAATAAAGTAATTCCAAAGATGGTCAGACAAGAACGATATAGGATTTTTATGTTTGTATACATATACTAGTACATGACTATTATACTTAGTCTGGCCACTAAATAAAAAAAAACAAAATATTATTTTTAAATTTGGAATTTGTCATTTTTAAACTATTGTTCATTTTTTTAGCGATTATATATTGTAAAATATTTTGTGTTATTAAAATGGAGTGGAGTGATAAAGAGAAACGAATCATCGTGATTGCATTAATAAAGTATTTATGGAGCCAAATACAATTTTTATAATCCTCCGTCCGCTTGGAATTAGTCAAATATTTGTGTACCGGAGTATTGATAGGTACAACGAAATCTCCTAGGTCTGTGACAGAAAAAGATCTGGGCGTCCACGTAATGTTCGTATGATAAAGGCGATTAAAGCAGTAAGGGAAAGAATTCGAACAAATCCTGTCCGAAAGCAAAACATTTTATCACGGGAGATGAAGAAAGATAGTACCTGAAGGTACTGTTTTCATATCGCGGAATTTAAATTACGATTTAGGACTTGCAGCCTATAAGAAATAAAAAGAATAGGTTGGTAAAATCAAAACAACTATTTAAGCGGTAAGCAAAAAATATTGTTTACAGATGAGGAAATTATAACAATTGAACATTATTGACTCAAATTCAAACTATTTTTATTCAAGTACTCATTTACCTTTGAATCGTCAATTATTACAATAAAAAAAGGTCAGTGTAGTCAGTCCGTCAGTAAGCTACCACCGGCTCAGAATGCTGCTCTGCTAAGAAGAGCCGGCTTAACTTAACAGTTGCTCGTTATAAAACAAATTTAACAGTATTAGATGTAAACATTATACTATCAATATAATAATTACTATGCTATAATGACTTAGCCAGTATGGTGGACGTAGCGCTGCGCTTATTTTTTTTGCCTCTTACTTAAAGCAACGAATCCAGACGGTTTACGTAAATAATTCTAAATCCGCTGGTTAACTCAACACACACTCTGTTTATTAGTTTATATTGGTTTATGTTTACGTTTTCTGTATATTGGTTTAGATTATTCTCCATTAATAGTCAATTACCTAAGCGAATATTTATCTAAGCATAGTTTGTACGAGGTATTATCACAATGTATGCACATTTAATATTCAATCGTCTACTACAATTATGAAGAATGTTCAAGTTGTCTTCTAAATCTGATACCGATAAATACTTTTTTACTTATAATTATTATGTTCAGGGCTATTACATTGGAACGTAACCTTTATATGATACGTCCTACATATGGCCATATTAGTGATTTGAGCGTAAGCGAATCTCTTAACCGTCTGGGAGACCTTTCTTTGCATTTAGTTGTCTCCAGAATTCGGCAAGATAATTAGCTAAAAATTTTCTCGTGTATGTTTGAGCCGAACGCGGATGTTATTGCGAAGACAGATTGAAAAAATGTTTAGCCATACAAAAGTTATGACGAAAAGAAGAAAGGAGAGGGGCTCATCTGAACACCCGCCGCGCACGATTGGCGCATCCTTTTTTTGTTTTTTTTTTTTTTTTTTTGTTGAGAAAATCCGTTGCGGATACCCGCCGACCAGGAAGGTGATGGCCGGAGGGTTATTTATGTGGGACTACCCGACAGCATACAGGACGCTGCCTTTTTAAGGTTACCCACTAAAAAACCAACGGTTGCCCTCAATGCCTTAATGGAACGCCACGGGATCGCTTGCGCACTCACCATGATGCCCCGGCGGTAACCCCCCGTGTAAGGGTGCTCCGAGCAACTTAGAGCACCCTCACGACGTAGGCCTGTAATAGGTGAGAGAGGTCACCCTCCCACCAAGGCACTACAGCTGGGGAA
The DNA here is from genome assembly GCA_918358695.1 of Melinaea menophilus ssp. n. AW-2005. Classification (NCBI taxonomy): domain Eukaryota; kingdom Metazoa; phylum Arthropoda; class Insecta; order Lepidoptera; family Nymphalidae; genus Melinaea; species Melinaea menophilus. The sequence continues at coordinate 17,948,289 of OU911052.1, forward strand.
GGAAGCGGCGGGCGTACTCCCGCCTCCTTCTTCTCAGCCTTCCCCTACGGAGTAGGTCCTTCGCGGCGATGACCTGCTCGCAGAAGGAGGTCATTGTGACCCAACGCCTCTCGCTGCCGATCATTGTGCCTATAAGGTGCGGCAGCGAGAGGTCCCCGCCCACCACGGCCACCAGCTCAGCACGCTGGTGGTCCCAGGCTGCGCACTCCGCCAAGGTGTGACGAGCCGTGTATAGGGCCTCGTAACAGTGGTGGCAGGATGGGGTCGCCTCCCTTCGTGCGACCTTGTGCAGATACTCCCCAAAGCACCCATGCCCAGTGAGCACGTGCACAAGACGGAACGTAAGCGTTCCATGCCGCCGGTTGATCCAACGATCGAGGTGGGGACGGATCGCCCCCACAGTCTTCAGTCCGGCGGCAGGGGACCCTAGGTCCCTCTCCCACCGTCTAATCAGGGCTCGGTGAGCTAGAGCCCTGACCCGAGCCGCCTCGGGCCTTACCCCCCTGGCCCTGGCTTCTGCCCGATGCCAATACACCCCGGCGAGCACTTCCGCCTATAGTTCCCAAGGCGGATCACTCGCCAAAAGTGTACGTACGATACCCCCGAATCACCCTTACCGCAAGGATCCTCTGCGTTCTCCGCAAGAGGGTCTTGTTGTCGGCGGTAAGAAATCCCGACCAAATGGGGGCACTGTACAAGGCCATGCTCCTCACGATGCCGGCATATAGACGCCGGCACGGAGCCTGCGGCCCACCAAGGCAGAAGCCTCCCCAAGGCAGCCGCGGTGGATACCAACATCGGGGCCAGAAGGAAGAAATGAGCCCCGAAGTTCCATCTTTCGTCCAGTGTGAGACCCAGATACTTCATCTGAGTCTTCACCACCACCTCCGAACCCTGGACGGAGATGGACGCCCGACGAAGGGGACCCCGGTGAAGGCCGTAGAACAGGATGGCCTCCGTCTTTGTGACGGAGACCTCCAATCCCAACAGCCCTATTCGATCCACTACCAACGTGGCGCCGACGGTAGCCAGACGGGCTGCCTCCGCAAAGTTCCTTCCCCTGCAGGTGACGAGGGTGTCATCCGCGTAACACAACACCCTCATCCGGGGGTGGAAAGGACAGTTGAGTAGCCAGACGTAGCCGAGGCCTTGGGGAACTGTCCAGTGCGCAAGCAGAGGTTAAACAGTTCCCGAAGCCGGCCTCCCAAGTATTCCAGGGCGAGGAACAGAACTCGCCCCGGAATACCGTCTGGCCCCGGCGCAGTGTTCCGGGCTCGCAGGCGATTCAGCGCGACCTCCAGCTCGGCCTCCGTGATGTCTGGGACAGAACTCACCCCAACATTAGGAGAAGGGGGGGCCATCACGGGAGGTGAGTGGCCGGTGGACTCCGGGAATAAGTCCCCCACCTACCGCTCGAGGAAATCCGGCTGAAGGGACGATTCTAGCGGGTCCTAACTTAAGAACGACTTAATACTATTAATAGAATGCAACTCGGATAGTATGATATATTATTGTACTTTATTATGCTGTATTATTAATTGTCGGCGGTCTTTTATTTTAAAGTTAAACTTTTATACATCCAATGATCGTCTAAAGGAAAGTAAACTGATAGAAAATGATTACCGTCACCTTTAATTTTCCAATCCTTTGTTGAGTAGTTCCAGTAGGGTTTCTTCCCACACCAATATTTTAAAGATTTTTTTATTTTGGGATTCAATATTCAAAATATTTATATTTAAAATATTTTATGCATGGTTATTAACAATATTACGACTTAGACACATTTAGTTTGCTTGCTTCTTTAGATCTTTATTAAAAATGCGTATTTATTATATATGAGTCTAAGATGTTACTTTATATACATTTCGAATACTGTGGATATATCAATAAATATAAATTAGCATAGAGTATAATGGCCTTAAAGGTATTTAGCAATTAATTCGCTTTTCTTATCGTAACAAGTTATAAAATGTAGTAATTAACGTTTTCAATAAGAATCAATAACTTCCTTCAGCGTGAACTGTAACAATGAATCATGAGATCCATGTGAAGATAAAAGTGAAAGCAGTAACAGAACGGAAGACGACAAATCACCACTCCCGTAGTTTTAAATGTACGGTGTTAAAAAAAAAAACTTTTATTATTCGTTGTTACTTGTATATAAATAAAAAAAAACCGTGCCCGCAGGGGGACACGCGTGGGTAGACCTCGTGTGTAACTCGTTTAAAATAACACCTCTTGCGAGAATGAACAGAAATGAAAAGTTTAGAAACAAAAATACTCTTAAAGATGTATTCACAAAAGATGTCCCGTTTAGAAAACTTCATGAAACTTATTGTTACCTATATCCCTTTTTTTATCATGTGTGTTTTAATCTCTGGTGTTTTAATATTGTAAAAATAATTTTACCTGTCTCTCTGTCTGTGACACCTACACACCTAAACCACTATATCGATTTTAATTAAATTTGGCACAGAGATAGACTATAGCTCATAAAAGGGTATAGTTTTTGTTACATTGAGAAAAAAAGGGTTGAAAGTTCTAAGATACAACCATAAAATGTAGAAAAATGGATTTCATTAAATTTATGTATTTAGGAAATAATATACATACAAACTAAAGTGGTTTACTGTAATGGCAATGTAATAATTTTCATTAATAAATATTAATTAATTGAAATTTAAATATAACAAGTCATTAGATGTAATGAGAGTAGAAAATTTGATGGACATTCTTTAATACTTCAATGGAAACCTGTGGTTTATTTCAAAGCTATCCAATCACATTAGAAGTGACAAAGACGTAAGATGTTCAATACACTTTGACAATATTATTATATAATTTAACATTATTCTTATTATTTATATGAAATCTTTTTATACACAATACGTATAAAGCGTTATTAGTACATTTTTTTTCCAAAAAACTTAATTCAAATTATTAAAGCTTATCATTGATACAGAGTTAATACTAATTCGTGCTATAATAATTCGTGTAATATCCTTATGATCACTTAATGTTAAAAGTTATCGATCATTTGCGGTCTCTGATAACTTTGAATGTATAATAAATGGAAATAATAAATGTGAGAGATGAAAAGTTAATATAATCAACACGTCTAAGTCATTTAGCATTGTTAAGGAAGGACGAGAAAGTTAATTTTACGAATGATATTGTTTGATAATGATCATTCATTCAATTATCTTAGTTAAATAATATATTAAATGTCCATTACATCAAGGGTCATACTAATTAATCATAGTCAGAACTGTGATTTCGATCTAATTGTATAATTATATATATATATCATATATATAATAATTAACTAAAGATGTCTCCTCAATTTCAGAAAAAATTGTTTATCTTAGAAATATTATAAGTAAAATATATATGTTTATTTATTAGATATTTAGTTTCTTATTTTCTCTAAGTGGAATATAAACCTAAGATGTTGTCTCATGCGTAATTCAGATAAATGAATTATAATAATAAATTCATTTCTGAAAATACGATCACGTAGTATAGTATAGCATTTTAAGATACGGGTATCTTACGCAACTCGGTAATAGTATAGTCTTTATATAAATATTGTAATATACTTCTAAGAATCTACAATATATGTTGTTAAATAAAGTGATATTCTTTCTCTTCAGGTACGATATAAATGATCATGAACCGAAATCAAAAATATTTTTAATCAATATGTAAAGATTGAAAAATGTCTATGTCATTACTAGTGTATCTCGTGTAATGCTGGAAAGTAAAATTTAACATTGCTTGTTTTATCGGGTAAGTCACGTTTAGATTGTACCCCAAGATATATAAAAATGAGTTTTGTATATATATTTTTAAAGTGTTTATAAAGACTGTAATCGAGTGATATACATTTATATTTGACTTGCTAACTAAAAGTTCAAGTTATAATTGATCAATTAATATTTGTTTGTTTGACACAAAACATAAATAACATAAGTATATGAAAATATACTTACTATTGTTCTCTAAATTTATTATAATTTTTGTTAGCGGCTACGCTCATACTGTAGTACTAAAAAACATTAGAGTTTTTTTCCTTTTTACGCTTACTCGCTTTTGTTACAAAACCGATCATCGTCAAAGTTTGATTTGTCAAGCATACAGAAATGGACATAGAATATATTACATATAAAAAGGTGCTACTCCCGGAGGGATACATAAATATATTCTGACTGCCTCCCAATATAATAAGACTGTTTTTACCTATACAGCGAGAGTAAGGTAAAAGTTAGCACGAATGAAAATGGCAAATATCAAAGATCCAAACCATCTTATTAGGTACATATAGTTTCCATTTTGTTAAAAATTTTATATATTATATTCTAGCTGTTATTCAGTTGTATAAGCTATAGCGTAAAGTTAAATCCAAATCCTATCACTAGTTTTTGTCTAAAATAATAACAAACACTATCCTTTAATCCTTTGGTTCAACCGTACATCCAATTATCCCATCTTAGAGATTACGTATTCTGTTAAAGGGACATTATATTACACTTAACAAAAAATACAAGATCTAAATTACGTGAATGTTGCACTAACCAGCTAAAGGGTTTTTTTTTAAAACCTTTGTTCGTCATGAAATTTTGTAAAATATTTGAAACTCAGCATATTTTGTTACCGCCTAAAGTAAGTAATGAGAAGCATTTCTTTATTCTAATGTGAATGTTATAAAAGGAACACATGTGTTACATACATTTAAATTTGTGTAAAAAATATTTTTTAAACAAAACTTATATATATTATTTTAATTTGATGATAACAAAATACTTTTATGATGAATTATAATTTTTATGTTATAGTGATTTAGAAACGAACCTTTTCCACTAGTTTAAATGTATTAAAACCCCAATTTATGAACAACGTACTATAAAAATAAGGAAGAAGTAATTAAAATTACACCTAAAGTAATGTGTGAATAAGTTTATATCACTTTAATGGCGTATCAAACGAACGGACGAACAACTTCATGATAAGTAGTTGATAGACATATACTTCTGCAATAGGAGGGGGTAAGGGTTTTGTCTTACGGTTCTTTCATTCTCTTAATGTTTATTTTAATCCTTATAATGTAACATCCAATCAACAACACTCTGCTCCTCTATTTGTTTATATTCTTTTCATCAGTAACCCTATATATCGCAACTTACTAGGTGACTGTGTTCTCTTTTACCCCGTACTAAATATCAAACTAATGTTTAATATTAGTAGGCGATAAACATAACATAATATATGCGTATTGTCTCTCTTGAAATCATAATTCATCTAGAACATTAAACTATATATAAAGGTACTGGTGTATTGAATAATTCATATTAGTATAAAACTTTGCTTCGTATATTATTCACATATCCCGGACTGCTTAGTGAGATAACATGGTAATAAAATACAAATTAGATCCCTCTTTTTATCTATCTGCTTTTTGAGATTCATAACACTAACAGCACATATCAAATTTATGTACATATTATTTATATTATCCACTCTGAAATCCAGGTTTAGTTCAATATTCATAGAAATACTACAAGAAACATTCACATGGAACGCTACAACAATTTTAATGAACAATAAATATGAACAAGTGAGGTTTTACCAACAGGAACTGTTTTTATTATTTCTCAAATCTCAACAATGAGTATTTTCAACAATAAACCTGATGATGTTTTTAGTTTAATATACATCAATAACGGATATTATGTATTATGTATTATGTATTATAACGGATGTTGTACTTTTGTGCTGGAAATAGTACATTTATTCTATTAACTGTGTTACCTACTTTTAAGTTACTTTGATAATACTTAAAAGTATTATAAATAAATTAAAAATATTAATCAATTAAATTGAAACATGGCAGAGAGATAAAATACACTTCTACAAACCGCTACAGGATAGTTGCTTAATAGAATCCGAGTCGTTAAAAAGAGTTATCATTACTTACACCTAATCTTATTGGTATAGTATTAATAAACATTATATTTAAAATATTTTTTATATTTACAAACTCTTGGTATCTAATCTTATTTCAAAAGTTTATTTTATTGACTTTTAAAGATATGATAACAGTAGTCGAGCTGCATATTTTAGTATACGCTATGCAACAGAACATTCCTCTGTATGTATATGGTAAGGTACTTAAATATCAAGTAAAGTTTTATATACCTATTACCTAATTTATATCTAAATTGAAGACTAATTGTTGTCTGTCTGATTCTATAGTAAAAAATACATATATACCTATGAGTCTTGTTGGTATCTAACAAATATTCTCAAAATTAAAAGTAGCAGTTCATATTTTTAACGGACTTAATTAGCGAGGCTTCTAATCTTTACAGTAATTGTTTTCACAAATAGGGAAATGTTGGTGTCTGTCATTGAGGCAGTTAGTTAGTCAACAACCTCCAAAGGCGTTTTTAGTTTCAGTCTAAGTGAAGGATTAATTAGGAAGATTAGTAAAAATAACTTGCTGCTGGTTTGGATGATGGACATTTATTAACGAATGTTCTAGAAGAACTTGTCACAAAGTAAAAAAGTAAAAGATGACGGTGAACAACAATAAAAAACAAGTGCATAGGTAGTCAATATTTACAATAAGAGTAATTGCTCTCTCAAAACCGACAGGCGTTTCAACATGCCCCCGGGCGTTGAAAGCGGAACTTTCAACTAGGATTCACTACCGGTAACGGGCAGATTCTGTTGAATGCTCTTCTTAGTACTCCCTTTGACGTCTGTATATCAGCAACACGAACAACTCCATCGGTCCCCGGATGGACTGCAACAATTCGTCCCAATTTCCATTTCAGAGGTGGTAGATTTTCTTCCTTTATCACCACTAAAGAATTAAGCTGTATCATGTCCCTACAGGAACGCCACTTAATGCGTTGTTGCAATTCAGCAACATACTCCTTATTCCATCTCGACCAGAAATGTTGGCGTAGTTGCTCAATTCTTTGAAAACGAGTTAATTGACTGGTTGAGTTATCTTCATAATTTGGTTGTGATATGGAAGTAAGCGGACGACCGATGAGGAAATGACCTGGAGTCAACGGCGTGTAGTCAGCAGGATCTGAAGATAGCGGTATTAGTGGACGAGAGTTTAAAATTGCTTCAATTTGAATTAAAATGGTGTTAAATTGCTCGTACGTCAAATTACAATTTCCCAACACTCGTTGAAGATGATACTTTGTTGACTTAACACCCGCCTCCCAGAGACCGCCAAAATGAGGAGTATATGCGGGAATGAAATGGAACTTTATTCCATCGTTGGCCATACTTTCACTTAAAGAATCGCTACTAGTTTTTAAGAATTTCGAAAGCTCATTGTACGCACCAACAAATGAGGTACCGTTGTCAGAATAAATATCAGTCGGTCTTCCCCTTCGCGAAATAAATCTATATAATGCTAGTTAAAAGGTTTTATATGTTAAGTCACCCACAAGCTCCAACTGAATAGCCTTGGTGGTGAAGCAAATAAAAATTGCTATATACACCTTAACTAACCTACATCCGCGACCTTGGCGACTAGCGCACATCATAGGGCCGGCGTAATCTATTCCGGTTGTTTCATAGGGATGACCACCTGGAAGGACGCGCTTCCGTGGTAAGTTACCCATTAAAGGAGTAACAACCCTACCTTTCATTCGATGACACCGCACACATTTATGATAACAAGCCTTCGCTAAATTGCGACCACCTATTGGCCAATAGTTTTCTCTAATTGAAGCTAACAATAACTGTGGACCAGCATGCATTAATTTTTTATGCTCGTGATCAAATAATATTTTCGTGAAATGATGAGTGGACTGTAACAATAATGGGTGCTTTTTATTATAAGGAAAATTGGAATTGTCAAGACGTCCTCCAACACGCATTAAATTATTTTCGTCTAAATAAACATTAAACCTTAAGAGAGGACTACTTTTTGGTAAACCTTGTTTTTTAATCAATAAATTATATTCTGAAAAGGATTCGTTTTGACAATTCAAAATAATTAAATTTAATGCATCCTTTAATTCATCTTCTGATAAAAACTTATGAGCTGGTAATTGTTTTTTGCAAAATGTAACAAACCGCAATACATAGGCTACGGAACGAACGAGACGTAAATAGTTAGAAAAACGCTCAAACTGAACCAATCCACCACGCAATGTACCGATGTCAATGACAGCGCCTAACGAAACATCAGGTCGAGTTTCTGGTAAGAGCTCAACATGCTTGACTTGAGAAGGCCAACGAGACAAGTCGTCCTTTAAAAATTCAGGACCAGACCACCACAAGTCAAGTCTGTGTAAAGTACTGATATCGACACCACGAGATATTAGGCCTGCCGGGTTCATGGAGGTTGGAACGTGTCTCCATATACAAGTGTCTGTCTTTTCTAAAATATCAGCAACGCGGTTGTGTACAAATGGCTGAAGTTCGTTACTTCACTATCGTCGAATCGGTCCAGCAATAGACACGACTTATTTTTGTCCGAAGCGAGTTTATGACCTTATCATACAAACGGGCTCCTATCAAGGCTCCACACAATTCTAGTCGTGGTATTGTAGTGGGTCTGATTGGTGCTACTCGACTTTTAGCCACTAACAAACGAACCATGCAATGGTTCTTACCATTTAAGGAACGAACATAAACGCACGCCCCATATGCGCGCTCAGATGCATCCGTAAAAATGTGAAGCTCTAATTCCTTGTATGAATCACAGACTATAATGCGAAGAATGCGGAAATTGTTTAAAAGATGCAAATCCTTGACAATGCTTTGCCAATGTACGCTAATTTTAGGCGGCAATGTGTCATCCCATGACAACTTGTCTAACCACATTTGTTGCAATAGCATTTTCATTCTAATGACACATGGGGATAACAGCCCTAAAGGATCAAAAATACGAGCGATGATTGAAAGTAAATCCCGTTTAGTATTACCATGACAAGTCATCGATGAGTCTATGGAAAATCCAAACTCATCAGAAGTAGCATACCAGCTTAGACCTAGTAACTTATTGGGCTCATTACCAATATTTAAGTTACCTGATCCTTCAGATTTCAGAGATTCAGATTCTGACACCAGGCTTGGTTCATTTGACATCCATTTTCTCAATGGCATACACGCTGACAAGAGTGCCTTTGTGACTTCCGTACGAATTAACTGAACTTGATTTAGTTCGTCACCTCCGGTAAGCATGTCATCCACATAGAAGTCGTGTTTGATAATCTTGGCAATCATATTGTCCTTACAGTTAAGACCTACTTGCCTAAGGCATCGCGTCGCAAGAAAAGGCGCACTGGCCGTACCGTATGTGACGGTATTTAAAGCGTAAATCTTAAAAGGTTCAGATGCATTATCACGCCAAAGTATTTTTTGCAAGTACCTGTCAGCTGGGTGGACAACCACTTGTCTATACATTTTCTCGACGTCAGCCGTTAAGACGTATTTATGTTGTCTGAACCGAAGAAGAATAGACAACAGATCATCCTGAATGGTAGGTCCTACCATCTGTATGTCATTAAAGGTAACACCCGACGAAGTAGGGCAACTTGCATTAAACACTGCACGAAATTTAGTATTTGCATTACATCTGCGTAAAACGCCGTGATGCGGTATAAAATTACCACTGTTGTTTAGCTCACGTTTACATTCTGTCATGTGACCCAACAACTCATATTCTGACATGAATTGGCGGTAAATTTTCTGAAGATCGGGATTAGCCATCAACCTGCGCTCAAGAGACAGTAAACACCTGGTAGCTCCTTGAAGTGAATGACCAAGAACAGAAGTGCTTTGTTTAAGTGGTATACGAACGCAAAAACGTCCGTCCGCTAAGCGTGACGTATTTTGAATAAAATGCTCCTCGCACCTCCTTTCTTCTGGAGAATAATTTGAGGACTCCATCAGTATCTCTTCCAATTGCCAGAAGCGCGATAAATCGGCTCTAATTTCGTCCATATCGCTAACAGATAAAGAATCAATATTGCTAAAATTGCAACATACATTTTTTGAAAATAATGTAACATGCTTGTTACTGATAGTGCCAGAGACTATCCAACCTAATCTGGTTTCACACAGCATAGGTTTTCCATCACCTAACTTTATTTTGTGTGACCCTAATAAGTCCCAGAATAGGTCAGCGCCTATTAGGATGTCTACATCAGAGGGCTTATAAAACATAGGGTCAGCTAAACAAATCTCAGAGAGAATATTTAAATTAAATATGTTTATTTGATAATTTGGCACTTGAGTAGTAATTAATGGTAAAACAAAACAATAAACATCGGCAGAAAAACTGTTATCTAATGACGTCATGGTAACACGACATGTCTTACCTACGTGAGAGCTCACGTTATTTATGCCTAAGATTGACCTACTTATCTGACTAGTTGCTAAATTTAATCTTTTACACAACCTCTCAGTTATGAAACTCGAAGTACTGCCACTGTCAAGAACGGCGCGAAAGGTATGCACACGATTATTACGGTCATGCAGATTTATTAAAGCGGTTGATAACAGCACTTCGCACTGCTTAGGGTCACCGCAGGATGCGACGTGAGCTGCCAGGACTACATTATTTGTGTCGCTCTTAGTACATGGTGATGATGAAGACTGTCTATCGGTTACGTTATTAAACGTATTTTCGTTGCGAAAATTGAACATACCTTTAGATTCCGAAATATGAATGAGCGTATTATGCTTACGCTTACATAATTTACAACCCGGTTTTTTACAACGGTTAGCAAAATGACCCTTATGAAAACAGTTATAGCACACCTTATAATCTGGCAACAATTTAAAACGATCAATGTTACTCAACGAAAGAAACTGTAGGCACGTGTTTAGATTATGGTCACCTTTACATTTAGGGCAAATTCTCGTAACCAAATCTGTGTCGAAAATGATGGGACTTTGAGCCACCATCGACTTCAACTTAGAAACCCTTACAAGTGGATTGGATACATTGTTTCGCGACAGTTCTATTGTTTCAATTAAATCAGCACGGTTATGCATAAAACTAATGAAATCCTTAAATTTTATACGATTGTCCTTATCTCTACGTCCCTTGAATTCCTCCCATTCACGAAATGTTTTTTGATCTAACTTGCGTGCAACAATGTAAATTAAAAGTGTGTCCCAGTGCTTCACAGGTTCACCAAGCGATTCTAACGCTCGCAGGTTTTTATTTAATTGATCAATGAGACGTTTTAAAGTTAACGAGGATTCCTTTACAATCGGTTCAACGTTAAACAAGGCAGAGATGTGATTTTGAATTAATAACCGTTTATTGTCAAACTTATCGCACAATAACTGCCAAGCCACTGAATAGTTACTCGCTGAGAATTCGATTGATTTGATTACCACGGCAGCAGTTCCCTCCAAAGAAGCGCGTAAATAATGAAATTTATTAATTTCATCTATTTCATCGTTAGAATGGATGAGGCTAGTGAAGGTGTCGTGAAACTCCAACCAAGTTTCATAAGACCCGCTAAATTTTGGCAATCGTATAGTAGGCAGCTTAACAAGTTTATGATTACTAGCATGAGTACCTTTATTACTAATAGTCGAATTATTGTCTTTATTAAACTTAGTTAACAGATTCTGAGCCTGTGCTAAATATTTATAATACTTCGACTCAAACTCGGATCGCTCAGAGAACTGTACCTGAACATCTTCGACGATGCATTCTAACCGCGTCTGTACCTCATCGTATTGTTCGTACAAGGATTCAATCTTACCCAGTCGTAATTGTATCTCAGTTACATCGGACTCATTCAATGTTTTAACATTGAGGGCATCGAAATAATGAATAAAGGTAGTTAATCGGCCTTTAAAGCTCCCTCGCTTTTTCATTAATTCTCGTTCCTCTGACATTCTGGGAGTCGAGTGCAGTCAACCTGGAATTTATACAATAGTCAGGTTTAACAAACAATTAAATAATGATGATGATTAACAGAAATCTATAGTAACTATGGCTAGTATAAATTATAATTAGGTAGGTACACAATCCAAGCTAAGCAACTCAAATTTCGTAAGTAAAGTGAATACAAATTTATATTAAACATATATCTTTAATAAGTACTAACATTCACAAATTTACAGTGTATAATGAAAGTAACCACAATACTAGCTTTATTTGTACTTGTTTTAAGAATTTTGTAAGAATAAGTAGCAAGTATCTATGTTATAAGGGCATATAATTGTAACAGTAGAAATTAATTAATTGTATAACTTAACGCAACGCAAAATATATTGAGGGTGATTAAATAAACTCAATTCGCAATGATATGACAATTTTAACTACGCTCGCCGCTAAACCTACTAGAAATACCCAACGAGAACTATATATTTATTTTATTATGTTACAAATAAATACCTGTGCAAAGTTATTTAACAATAATTAATATTGTTTCATAAGACAAAGTAAGCTAAAATAATGTAAGCATTTAAACTTACTGTACCTTAAAACTAGGCACGTGTTTTAACTTAAATACAATATTATAATAGTTAAAATAATGTAAGAGCTAATTCTTACTGTACCTAATAAATGTATAAATGAATGGTACGTTTTAACTTTATTGTTAACACTTCTTGACAATGCTGCAGGTGTGCAGTGAATAATGTAACACAATATTTCAATATAGTATAATATAATGGCAAACTCACCTTATAAAATAAGCTTATGCTAATTTATGTTACCTGAGTGTTGGGTTATGATTAGTAAATTTAAATTAAGTTTAATATTTAACACCATTGAATAAATCCACATTCCAATTCCACAGAAAAATTTCTTCTTTTAAATCCTTTTGAAATAATATTTCTCAAATATAGCAGCTGATTCTTCTTTAAACAATATCCGGTTCGAATAGGACCACATGAAGGATTAATTAGGAAGATTAGTAAAAATAACTTGCTGCTGGTTTGGATGATGGACATTTATTAACGAATGTTCTAGAAGAACTTGTCACAAAGTAAAAAAGTAAAAGATGACGGTGAACAACAATAAAAAACAAGTGCATAGGTAGTCAATATTTACAATAAGAGTAATTGCTCTCTCAAAACCGACAGGCGTTTCAACACTAAGTGTATAAAATAAACGTAGAACACACTGACAATATCTTCATATCTATACTATAATCTAAACAAATAGTAGGCATTTTACGTAATAATACTCTAATTAGATTTATTCAATGGATAAAATCATTACATATATGTGTTGTAATTTAAGTTATTCCCCTCTTCATATAATACGCTCACTCGTTTTAATTTGACACATATTTGACTTTCTTTGGCGTCTTGTGTCTCTTTAAATATGACTGATTTCATTTGACGAGAGTAATTTAACGTACAACAATGCTACCAAGCTACATACTATCGCCTCCATTAAATATAACGAAAATAAATTCACATTTTAGGTAAATTAAAAATATATTTTTACTTTCATTTATGTTACTACTGCATACTTCTGTAGTGATATATTGCCTGTTTTCTGAAATAAAACTGTTCAGTGCAACATGATCGATGGCATTAAAATTGAAACGATTAAATATTATTAAAAGTACAGAATATTCATCTACAAATTGCATATTAGTATAGTAAGCACATTGTTAATTGGTAACGTTTTGTAGTGTACCGAAATCGAATGTTATCATATATTACTCTCTTATCGTATGTGGTATTATTGTTACTAAAATTGTTATTATATAATCAACGCGCGCGGCAGCGCGCGACCCAAGTTCCGTGCCCACCCCTCGGAGCTGCCGGAAGAGTATATCTCGGATCCGAGTTTACGCTAAAAACGGCCTTTTCCCACCCGCACTGCCTGACCCCCTTTGACCTAGAGCTACCAAATTTTTAATGTGGCCTACATTTAGCCCTACCAAGCTCCAATTAAAAAATGGTCGGCCTAACTTGGGTTAAGCGGAGAAAAAAATAGGCCAAAAAAGCCTTATTTCGCGTACTTATATATGATAATGATATAGAAGTGATCCAAATTCTAGCCTACTTTCAGGTGTGGTAGGAAGCTGAAACTTGGTGGGTAGGATTCTTATACTCTCAAAACCCCAGGAAAAATCGAAAATTTCGGAAATACTAATTTTTAGGCCTAAGTGTTCGAAACCTGTAGACCTGCGAATATCGCAACATGCGGCACACCAAAGAACGTCTCTTGCCTAGTACAATAACATTTATTAACAATAAAATTTTGATTAAGTTATCTGTTAAGTCAAAATTAGGCGAAATAGGCTATTTTTACAGAAGTCAGTCTAATCACTATTTCTATGTCTACTTCCCTTTATGATATGAAGCTGGAACTCTGGGGAGCAGCTTCATTACTTGCTCTTACTCTTGGGAAAAATAATAAAAAAGTGAAATATCTAATTTTTAGGCCTATGAGGTCGAAAACGTAGACCTGCGAATATCAAAACATGCGACACCAAATAAAGTCTCTTTCCTAGTTCAATAACATTTGTTAACAAAAAATGTTGATTAAGTTATCAGTTAAGTCAACATTAGGCCGAAATAGGCTACTTTTATATGTAGGTATATCTACTTCCCGTTATGATAGGAAGCTGAACCTCAGAGAGAAGATTCTTTACTTGCTCTTACTCATGCGAAGATTAATAAAAAAAATCGAAATAGGTATCTAACTTTTAGGCCTAAGGGGTCTTATATAACTAATAAATAGATTATAACAAAATATCATTATAGGTATTTGGAATTGTAAGTATACTTTAACATTACAACTTGTCTTTACCGCCTAGGTAGTCCCTCAATATCTTCAAATCATTTCTTCAACTACTTACATAATTTTCTCTTCATATCTTGCATGAAATACGTGGCAATTATCTACTCATTACGCCAAAAACCATTTGATATCAAAACAAAAACACTCCGTGTTTAAGGTAAACCCGTTCCCTCGCCATCCATGCATCCGGCCAATGAAAGTCGTGATATCGGGATGGCCCAAGTTCATCCGGCCATTGAAAGTTGTGATATCGGGATGGCCATAGTTCAAAGTTTTATTTTTCAACAGAACTTGGTTGCGAAGGTAGTGGTCATCATTGATCTCCTGATAAAGACCTGCTCAAACCTACTAGATAACGTCGCTTATTTTATTTCTAAAAAAAAAAAAATTTTTAGTTACGGTCCAGAGTTACTAATTCCATTAAGAAAAATCACAACAACAAGTCTTCAACAATGAAGATTTTAGATATATTACAAGATTCAATTAATTATATAATAAATCATCTATTACTTTGAATAGTTTTGGAGAAAACCATACAACAGTAACGAACGAATAGGATCTGTTTTATTAATTTTGATTAATAGACCAGATGGAATAAGATCTAACAATTACTATAAGCTACCTTATGTTTTAATTGGATCAATAATTTTTCAAGGTTTCGTAAATATTGAAATAAACAGAGCAAAAAATTTAGCAATATTTGAATTTCTTACGTTTGGGACATTTGGTATTATTGGGTAGACCTCGAAGAATTCGGTCTGCCCATTCATTTGTACCCGACTTTCGAATTTTGGAAAAATTTCTTCACAGGAGGTCTTCTTATGACCCCCTGAGTCCGAAATGACCATTGGTCAAAATGTTTATATATATATATATATATATATGCGTGCGTGCGTCCAGATTCGACTTTTGTCAGCACGATAGCGGCCGCAGTTTCGCTCGGATCGCTTTCAAACTTTGCACAAAAATCAACTATCCAAAAATGAAGGTCAAGTTCGTTAACTAGAGAAATCCGACCACAGGTGGCGCTAGGGCCTCACTTTTTCTGATTTCAGTTTTTCGACCATAACTTTTTCCCTATACAAAGAAGATCAATCGCATTCATATTATATGATGTCTTTGATGAATACCTATAACTAAAGTAGATAAACCGAAAACCTAACTTCAATAAGTTAGGAGTGGGGGTAAAAAAACCGAAAATTTTTGGAAAAAAAATCATAACTTTTTTCTGGTAAATATTCTTACATCACAAGTATTTTTAATAGAAAGGTTATTTTTTACTCTAAATTTAAGTATCAAAAGTTTTTCCGTAGAAGGTACCGTTTCCGAGAAAAAAAATAAAAGCCACTTTTACCTTGAAAATTTAAGGTAGGCAAAACCACGGCAACTTTTTTCTGGTAAACATTCCCTCCTCGCAAATATTTTTAATAGAAATGTTATTTTTTACTCTAAATTTAAGTATCAAAAGTATTTCCAAAAAAGATACCTTTTCCGAGAAAAAAAAATAAAAAACGCTTTTTGCTTGAAAATTTTTGATGTCAACAACAGCATCATGTGTTATTCTAAGGTAGTGAGTTATATTTTAACGAGTTATATTTTAACGAGTTATACACGAGGTCTACCCACGCGTGTCCCCCTGCGGGCACGGATATTTTTAGGACAAATTATGTTACCTTATTTAAATGATTTATGTAGCCGCTGTGATACAACAGGGGATGGAAATATTCGTACCAAACTCTGTGGTACCACTTAGTGGTAGTTCGCGGTCTTGGTTTGATGCGTCTGTCAGGGCTGCAGCAGCTGGCAAACGGCAGGTTTATCAAGCTTGGGCGCATGCGTTAGTTCTGGGCATTTTCCAAAGCCACTCTGGAAAACTTTTGCCAGTCATCCCTACCGCCATTGCACACTGAGACCGACTCGCTGGCCCACACGGCAAAAGAGAAAGCCGATCTCTTGGGCACGTTTTTGCCTCAAACTTGATTTTGGACGAGCAGGGGATGATACCGCCTATAATCCCGGGGTGTGAGGGCTTAATACCGGAATTAGTTTTTCGGAAAAATATCATCTGAAAATCCATGTTTTCCTTGAAAGCTGGAAGAAGTCGAGTAGGCCAGATGGTGTCTCTCCAATTGTGCTACGAACATGTGCCCCTGAGTTGACGCCAGTGCTAACGCGTCTTATTCGGTACTCCTACCTTAAAGGCATAGTCCCGGTCTCTTGGAAGCATTCCCCTGTCCATCCGATGCCTAAAAAAGGTGATAGCTCGAATCCAGCTAATTACATAACTATCGCCATTACCTGTCTTTTCTCAAAAGTAATCGAGAGCATCATCCATAAACAGCTCCTAAATTACCCGCCTCCCCCTCCTAACCTCGAGGATCACCAGTTGGTCAATGATCAATCAATGATGACAATATGGCTTTCGCCATGGTCGTTCGGCTGGTGATCTTCTGTTATATCTTACCTACCGTTGGACAGCTCCTATTGAAGGCAAGGGAGATGGTCGTGCAGTTAGTCTGGATATAGCGAAAGCATTGATCATGTATGAATGTTTGATCATTGGACGACCAGGGGAAGATACCGCCTTTCATCCCGCGGTGTCAGAGCTCAATGCCGGAAATAGTTTTTCGGCAGAAAACTATTAGGCAGTCTCTATTTTCCTTGGACGTTCATAAGTCGAGTGGGCCGGATGGTATTTCTCCATTGGTGCTACGAACGTGTGCCCCTGAGTTGACTCCAGTGCTAACGCGTCTATTTCGGTACTCCTACCTTAAAGGCGTAGTCCCGGTCACATGGAAGCGTGCCCTTGTCCATCCGATCCCTAAAAAAGGTGATGAAGGTGAAAAGCTCGGAACCAGCTAACTACAGACCTATCGCCATTACCTCTCTGCTCTCTAAAGTAATGGAGAGCATTATCAATAAACAGCTCCTAACCTATCTTGAGGATCACCAGTTGGTCAATGACCGGCAATATGGCTTTCGCCATGGTCGATCGGCTGGTGATCTTCTGTTATATCTTACGCACCGTTGGGCAGCTGTTATTGAAAGCAAGGGAGAGGGTCTGGCAGTTAGTCTGGATATGGCGAAAGCCTTCGATCGTGTATGGCACAAGGGACTTCTTTCGAAGCTACTTTCCTATGGGCTTCCCGAGAGTTTGTGCAAGTGGATCAACAGCTTCCTCACTGGGCGGAGCATACAGGTCGTTCTCGACGGTTTTTGCTTGGACCCCAAGCCCGTGAACGCTGGTGTACCCCAAGGCTGCGTGCTATCCTCAACTTTTTTCCTCCTGCACACCAATGATACGTTGGACATTCCCAACATACACACTGTCTCATCCCTATATAAATATTTGAAAAATTGTTTGATGATGATATTGTTGATATAATCCTCTCTAATAGGAAACTATATGCTTATCAACACAATATACATGATTTCAACTGGATTTCTCTGATTTGAACAATTTTTTTGGGGTTTTGATATTATCTGGGTACTATCATAAGCTACCTCGATAATCAATACTGATCTTTCGATGAATATATAAGTATAGAATTGATCGCCAAAGTTATATTAAGACATATATTCTGAGATACAAAAAGATACTTTCTTCTCATTGACCAAGCAGTAAAAATCGAGCGATGGCAGAAGTTTTTTCTAGAAGGAAGAGTTTCATAACAGTATCCCTCCAATTCAATTTGGACACAAAAACTAAGTAGCAACCAGGTCAAGTAGATACTGTTACTCATTCTATTTTTTTATGGAGAATCTCAGTCATTAACTTTTCATCCTCTGGGTTCCTTCGTCGTCGTCCCTAGGTTCTCTAGGTCAAAAGTTTATTAGAAAAACTGAAATGTGCCACATCCAATAATGAAGTTTTTTCAACATGTGACGTTACATGTGACGAGTAGTGATGTTGCTATGGATCAACTCATGTTTCGCCGTCATATTGCACAGTATTATTTACGCCAAGGTAAAACAAAAAAAATCACGACTGTCTTCATCACTAGTTGAACGGTTGTCTTAAGATGGAGTTAGTCGGGTGCCATGTAAGAATTTTGTCTTTATTGTTCTAATTACTATATGAAAATAAAGAAAATTTGTGATAAATATCGATACTTTTCATTTGTTTTCTAATGGGTATTAACTAGAAACAAAAAATGGACCAGGAATTAATTCGACATACTCCATCGATAAATACATTAATATGTCAGGAGTAGGTACACGTCCGAATTAGATATTTAAATAATATTTTTTTGTAAATTATTTCTGATTTCAGCAATTATGACTATAAAGCCTAGGTTTCGTAAAGGTAAAGTCCAGAAATTATTAAAACAAATATGCTACCAAGTTTTCATAAATACAGAAATATTATATATAAAACAAATTATAAATGTGAGGATGAAACTAAGAATTACTAAGATGTTGCTGTTTAAAATTTTACATAATTTTTGAATACTTCTCAGTTAAGACTTGTCAGCTCTCTCACATTATTGTAATACATTACAATATAAGACATTATAATTAAAAATATAGACTCTGTTAATATCAACGCCAGATGTTAATTTCACAACCTCAACCCTCTTCTTAGATAATTATCAATTAAAATTCAATTACTGCACCATACCTCGTATCGTAGATTGGTATCAAGTACTCTCATAATACACGTATTAATATTCAACGATCACATGATGAGGATCATGATTTAATCTGCAATTCGTTTAACGACTGATAACTTTTGCTGAAATAAAAATTCAGCTTTTTATGAATCAGAAAATTTTATCTTGTGTTGCGTTGCGATATATATCGAAATATTAACGTTATTAGTAAAAGTTAATTATTAATAATGTGAAATTAGATTACATAGGTATTTTATTTTATTATTTTTTGTAACAAATGACGTCTATGTAAAATATTATTTATATTATAAAATTAAAATAATATTCATACTCCAAACTGAATATAAAAAATAGATTATTTAAATATATAATAATTAGTAAAATTTTTATAACAATTCATGATTTCGTCGAATTACCTAATAAACATATCTAATAAATCGAAAATTAATTCGCTGTGTTGTCTCTGTTGTTGTAGTTTTTATTCTTATCAGTACCAATTAACGTTGAAAAATAACGGCTATAATAATATTTGAGTAGTACTTACTTACTTACCTTCACGCCATAAAATATATTCAGATCGTGGTATATATTGACTTCATACACTAATATACCTTTCACTATATAGATATGTAAATGACCATTACCAATAAAGGATATATACCAAGAAAGGATAAAATACTTGAAAACATTTGCATAAGTGTTACCTAAGTTTCTTTCAAATAATATGCCAGCATAATACATAACAAGCAGAGTCAGCTTACAAAAAGACTTCTCAGAGACAGGCGTCTCTGTTATGCTCTAAGCATTATTGAATATCAAAACGCGGTCTGTATACTGCAGCTGAAGCATTCATCTGTAAGCAAGATAGTGAATCTTGAGATATATATACAGGATTATTATGTTTAGTCGGTCAAGCCTGGTGAAATCCAGCTAAATACAGTTAATGTCTAAGGTCGGGTATATTATCATTATCATTTTGTTTAGAAATACCATGCTTAATCTTAACAAATATCTGAATAAATCAAACATGTTATACTTTATATAATAGGCTATATAATTTTTTATTTTCTTCACTGTTTATTCTGTATTATTATAATAATATTTGTATTATTTACATATCTCTGTAATAAATATTTTATATTTTTGATCAATGGTGTTTATTATCCTCAGTGACATCATTTTACAGACAGAAATTATCATCATCAGATCATTTGTGAGAGGGTGGTATTAAGTCCCGGTCGAGGTAACCCTCAGCGAACTAATATTTTATAATTTCATATAAAATATGTATGTAATATAATTACTTTGACTATTCCATAATACATGTTAATTTATCAAGTTCAGAAGTGTTGCGTCATCATCTTTATAGTTTACTATTCTAATCTATACTATACTATCGCCGTTGATGAAAATCAATCCTTAAAAAAAATAAAAGACGTTATGTCTACTCACCTATCACACTCATATAAAACTAGGACTCAAATCACACATTAACCTCATTTACGTATACGTCCCGGGATAATGTGCAACATAAAGAACCTAACAAAAATGTCGTAATTTATGTTCTTGAGAAGATTGTTGGTCCACAAAAATTTTAGGTTTTACAAATTTACCTTTCAGTGCAACGTTTTTTTTTTTATTTTAACCTTACTAAGGCCTTCAAAGAACCCTAATGCGCCTATTAATAAAAATAATTCATTTTTATTTATATGATAAATGTTATTACTGACATTTTCATAATTAAATAGTTTCTATAATTATGTTATAACTAACATAGACATTCAGACAAGAAATAAAGATCTGCTATTACAAGACCATAAACTAAATCACTATAAATATAAAAATCTAAAGTAAAGGTTCAAGAAGACCACGTAAATAATATATTTTATGTCACGACGACTCTTAAGTAAAACCCTTCTCGGATGATAATGAAAGTCATATTACGTCATATCATATACAATTAGGAAGTAAGATGAATTATGAGTTCATACGGGATCATTCACCCCATAATATAAAATATCCGAAAATGCCTGTTGTATAAAACCTCTTATAACTATTATATAAATTATATAATTAGTCAATGTAAACTACTTTTACAGCTGCTGTTTGTTTATAAAAGAGATATACAAAAGGTATTCAAATAGTTCCATTATACAGAACAAAATTAAAACATTTATATATGTTAGTTAGTTTAATCACAAAGCATATTATTATCTTAAAAGATATTATCGCTGAAAAGTGAAGTAGTACTCATTAAGGCTGTTTTATTAATAAATTAGTCGGATATTCATTTAAGTTAGGATTTCTTTATTAAGTGAACAAACCTATGAACAAATGCTACTTACTTAATTTTATTCTCATTACCTAGTGTAAAAGATCTCACTAATATATGACTGATAATTATAAAATTTATCTTATTATTTCAATAATATACAGAAATACTATGTGGCAGATTTTGTAAATTTTCAACGTATTTAACTTTTAATTGTTGCATAATAAGGTATTAGGTAACTTTGAAACAATTATGTTTAAATTAAAAGGTGAGGGTAGTTTTATGAAAAAATTACTCGCTTCTCATGCGCCTCTTGCGTCAGTGGCCTATAAGTACGCGAAGCGTATTTCGACAGATCAAACGTCGCACAACCTAGAGCACAACCTAGTGCTCTGAACTATCTCTGCGGGCCAGGTATGTGATCACTGTATTACTAAGGCATATTTAATTGTATTACGAAAGTATGTTACAAATGTAATATGTATTTGAATTGTATTAAGGTTATCTTGCTGGAACAACTTTATTATTTACTCATGTAATTTTATTGTGTTATTATTTTGTTGGAATTATTTACACCTTAAATTATTTATTGTTGCTAAATAAATTTTATCATTATTCTTTTAAAATAATATTTTAATATTCTGTTACATCAAAAGTAGGATTTGTTACCTAAACTACGCCTATGAATGTAAACTGTTGCAGAATTTCATTAAATATGTAAAGCGATGATGAGTTGAGTGAGCCGTGTCGTCGGATGATGAGCAGCGGAATCAGCTTGCAACCGCGTCCAATGCAGTGATACGAAGTGCGTAAAAGGAAGTAGAATTTGTGTCTTTGAATTTTATGCAAAATATGATGCAACAAATAATGACCCAATTAATTCAAAACTGCCCAAGCATTTAATCCTTCTAATACAAAACAGCCCCACGTATGAGGTGTCTCGAACACATTTATGTAGCTGACCGACCCCGATGAGCGAACCGATACAATTCCAGTGTGGTGCTGCAATCTTGAAGGCCTCAAAACCGAATACGACCTATTCGATAGGGAAATCCTTAATTTAACAAGGAAACACCCGCGTGGTCGGGCTGCGGAATGGGCAAGGCGGAATTACTCCAGCTTAACAAACTGGACAGAACTAAAAACTGGTATAATTGAAACCTTTTTGGACGAAGCGCAGTACAACGACGATCTGACGACTTTCATCGAGTACTCCAGCAATCAGGGCAGTAACCTTGCCAAATATGCTACGAGAAAATGGGAGTTGGCCAAGACGGTGATTGGTGTGGCGATGACTGAGCTGCGGTTGGTTGAAGCATTAAATGCCGGTATGTCTGATTTTCGTTCGTTCGTATTCGTTCCGATTTGTTACGACTTACGCCAAAAAGTTTGCTTATGTAAATTCAAAGTCTAAACTCTTACAAGCGTAAAAGTCCCTGTGGAGATTTAGATTCTAATGTACCCCTTAAAAGATTAAGCCTAATTTTACCACGGCCTTAAAGAAAAGGAAACGATACCACAAACGTCATAAGTTAGGTCACTTGCATAAAGATTGCCAATCCCAGTGACAAAGTCCTGTATCTGCCCTACCCGCTATCACTGCCGCTACCAACGCTATTTCAACTACTTCAGCGTCTGTACATAACCTGTCTAAGTTTGCTCCTGTTACTTGTAGTTTCTGTAAAAAAGAGGTCATAAGACCGATAATTGCTATAAAAGACTAAACAAACAACCAAAAGTTGAAAAACAAACCCACGTGAAAACTCTTATTATTAAATAGTGATGTAGAGTGCTCTTTGATACAAGATATTGCGGGGGAGTTTGTTAGAGGTAAAATAATTAAAGAGTCTACTCTATTGAAAAGCGTTGGTGACCACTCGTTTCGAGCTACTCGTAGGAAAATTTGCTTGGCCAATATTAATGGCCTTACTATAAGAATTGAAATTTGTTTTTGTATCTGATAATTTTATACAACATGATGTACTGTTTGGTCAAAATTTGTTTAAAATTCCAGGTGTTCAAATTACATTCACCAATAATAGTATAACAATTTCCCGAGATTCTTCCCATATTAATTCTGTACAGGAGTTGACTTAGATTTAATTAATATTGATAATAAAATAACTATCGAAGATAAAAATAATTTACATAAAATTCTTCATATTCATTCTGACATTTTCTCATCCGGAACTTTGTCTCTCATCTGATCACTGGGGAACTGTATAAACGTTTGCAAACCCCAGATAAAATAGTTGAAATACGTCCCTATAACCTCCAATCAAACGTGTGCGTCACTTTAACCAGAAGAGATACATTAAAATATTGTACTAGAGAATAGTACATCTACAAAAACACTACAAAAAATCTACGATAGCATTACTATATCTCACAATAACTAACTCTATGTTCAATATCTCAATTAAAAATATTTTGTTACTTTCAAGGATGTTTTCTTCTGTTCAGTATTAATCCTTATTTAAATAAATGCGTTTTTAGCTCTGCTACTTAATTTAGATCTAAGTTGTTCTTAATACTACATAAAAAAATAACTACTTTGGCAAAATTTAAAAATAAAGTAAAAGAAAGAAACTTACATAACGCGAGTGAAACCGGAAAACTAGGATATTATAAAAACGACTTCTACTTACAGTTGCGTCTTACTTAATTGTTACGAGAACCATCCTTATTTATATACCTGATACTGCCTGTGGGTTATATACCTGATACTGTAGTGTGCCTAACTCGGTAGAAAAATATTTCTTAGGTGCTTAAGACGTTATTGAATTAAGTTATCACTATAGTATTTTTTATTAAATTTACGAAATGCCATATAACTAGCATATTTTTCATTAGCATTTTACATATACTATATTATAATTTTTAAAATGTTTTACTATTTATTTTTTATTAAATTTTATAAGCTAACAGGTTAAAGTAAATAAATAATAATAACATTGTTTATACTCCTTCCATGTTACATAAAGGGGTGATTCAGAATTATTTCAGAAAATCATTTCTATGACCTACCAACTCAGACATTATAAGAAATTCTATAACGTGGTCAGACTTCGTATCCGCAGTTAGTGAGAAATATGAAAGCCAATACGTACAACAACATTAGACATTATAAAAAAAACAAACCGTTTTCATAACTGAAAAAGAGGATTGCATCATTTAGTGAAACATTTATATCTTAACTATAGTGCGTATTTAGTAACATATAGAAACAATATATATGTTAGAAGGTAACAAAAAAACATAGACTATAGAATATATGAAATAGAAAAAATTTAGAACAGCAACCTAAAATCTAATTCAAAAAAGTAACCCAACATATTTTTATACAAGGCATGTTGTCATTTTTTTTATTTGTCATTTTTTATTTTATTTGTATACTCTATTGCACAATGGGTAGGTTTAACACTGAAGCTTATTCTATCCACCAACCCGTAACATTCAAGTAAAAATAACATTTTAGAAAAGTATTAATATATATATATATATATATATATATATATATATATATAAATAAAATAATATATATATATATATATATTATTTTCTAAACTTATACAGTACTTAATCTATAGAATAATAATAAAATTAACGGATAATTATGTAGAAGTTTATGTATACAACTATATTAACTGTTTAGTTTTCTAGGTAAGTATAGTTTTAGTTATAAACATTTTATTTGGGCCATTGGCTATTTGAGCAGAATAGTTCGAATTGCTCACAGTCAATTTTATAGCTAGTAGAGTTTGTCTATAGTCAATTGATTGCAGCTAATAAACAAACTGTCTCGACCGGAATAGCTCCACCCATCGGAGCATCGTATGTTGATAGAGAGAGAATAAATATGTCTTTTCCCCTTCTTTATTTTCTCCTTCATTCGATAATATTTGCAAATGTAGATTGAGCTGCAGTAATTTCAAACAACCAGATGTACCGACTGCCCTCTGTAACATAAATAAAAGAGTTATTGTAATCTCTTACAATATTATATTTAAAAGCATTCTTAAATTAAAAGACTTTATTTGGTATGTCCAAATAAAGTTTTTTAATGGTATATATATATTACAAATTCATAAGTTAATTTAAAATTTCAATATTTATTAAGCTTATTTTATTTGAAAGATAAAATTAGTAAATATATCTAGAAGATAGCAAAAGTTTAGGAGGAAAGAAAGGTATTATACTCGTATATACAACAGTTCTCTAAAATAAAAATAAAAATAAAATGTAATAATTCTCACAGCTATTTTACTACTTAAACGAGACAAACTCGAGAGAATAGCAAAACGTGAACTCTTCATCAAATAACTGAACAGCTCAGGTGAAAAGCGAAACAAAATGACAAATGAATTTCGAACTCGATTTACACTTTAATAGAATAACCTTTTGTGATTTTCTGACCGATAAAATATAAATTGATAATTGACTTCTATTGGTTTTATTTGCTGCTTTGTTGCCATTAGCTTTGCTCTGTTGAATATTTATTGTTTGTTAATGATTTGATACTATAGATACCTTGTGGCTGCTGCTTCAGTGGTTTATATATATTTGTAGGCATTAGAGATATACAAGTAAAATAATAACATATCTGTCAAACATAAATACTATTATTAGCTATCTATAAAGAAAGAGATTTTATATACACATAATAGATGTTGAAAAATAATATATTAATAAATGCAAAATCAGGAAGAGAATAATTAATATCTCTTTCAGTTTGCAGTTTGCAATTTAATTATGAAAATTGCAATCTTTGCAATTTTCATAATTATGAATGTTTCAATTTTAAGATTTTCTGAAAATTGTACTATTATATCAAAAGTATATTCAAATTGGGTGTCCATAAATGCATCCAAAAAATGAATTTTTCAAGCGGAGTTTGTCTTGAACACTCGTTACAAGAAAACTCAAATAAGTTAGTTGAGAATCGCTTCCAAGTTTAATGATTTAGAAAGTCATATTTTCTGTTTGTTCGGTTTTTTATTGGAACCATATTTTGGATATTTTATATGATATGTAATCTCCCGAGATGTGACATGTACATTTTGTGCTACCTTTCGAAATTTACCTTCTTTTATGACGTATTACTTATTATATTAATAAATTGAGAAGTCACTCAACTATAGGAGTATTGCTTACGCCGATAGTATCGTCTGAATAACGAATATAATGGAAATATTTCTTTAAATATATTTAGTTTTCTTTACATATATTTATTTATATGAGATTTAAAATACATTGTATATAAATATTGTAATTTATTTATTATCGCATATTGATAGAAACATAATCAGTATTTAATCAAAACCATAAAAAACTAATAAAACTAATAAAATATGTTTTATTTACAAATAAAATGTTGCATTCGTTTAATTTTATGTAAGTAAAGAAGATGTATTTCTAGCAGAATATGTAAAATTTTTATGTTTATAGATAAACTTATTATTATATAGTAGAATAGTATGAAAAGTATGACATATATATTATAAATTGTTTGTAAAATATTATAAAGTAATTTTAAAACTACCCCACTATCATATTTTTATAAATGGATAGTGTTTTGATAAATATTTTGGGTAAATAATAATTTGTTTACTAATTACCGTTTGTTAATTACTTTACAAAAATAAGATAAATTAAGTCAAAATAAATCAATTTTAACAATTTGTGTAATGAAAGTTAGGATTCATTATTATCATTCTAATGCTTTGATTTGACTAAAGTTATTAGTCAAGTCAAAATCGTCACGTAATCGTGCGAAACTGGCAGTTTTCCGGAATCAAGTCAAACGATCAACTTATTTGAGAACTGTATAAATAGCGGACAACTTGCTTCGACACCTTTTTTTGCTGGTGCTCGAGTTGGACAGTGATAAGAACATATGGGGATGTACTGTGATTGATTATAAAAAGTGGGTGTATTAGAGGACTTTAATAATTTTACATTAATCATTTGAATTATTCCTAACGAAATATTACATTTAGTTAATATTTCATATTCTATTGTAAGTGATCATACAAAGTAGGTGTATTAGAGAACTTGGATTATATACTTAGTTTTTATTGATCGTAAATTTTTATGTTTTTTAATTAATAAAAATTGTTATTTTTCCAGTGTGCTGTTTTTTTATTTCTCAGAATTCATAATTGAGTGTATTTTGCTTTTTATTTAGTAAGGCAGATAAAAGAGTCAATGAATCTGATGGTGTCATTGACTCTCATCTTTTTAAAAATGCATCAAAATCAAATAAATAACACGTAAAGAGAAGAGCTTGTCGATTTTTCTATTCTGTAGTTTGTAAAGAATGACAAACACAAACATCTTACCATAGAAATTAAAGAGACCTACTCTTAATAACTCGTAATAAATAACTTTCTTGCGTGAATAGATAGTCCCATTGGCGTAATAACGACAATGTAATTAGTCCCAGAAGACTATTAATTACTACCAACGGCTGTTTTATCAGCATTTCTTAATTTTAAATAGAAAAAATACCATGATAAGGAAGTACTAAGTATAATATGTTTTGATTTGTAATTTTATACATGCATTAATTATATTCAAATAAAAAATAATAAGATAGATAACACAAAATAACTATCCTCCTTATAATTCTATAAGGGCTATGGACGATTTGTGGCCTTGTTAGAGTTGCAATGTTAATGTAAACAACAAGCATATGTGCGTATAATACGTCTTCCAGCACTGTTAAAGTTGAGCAATTTTCTTATACGCCAATATGTCAGTGGCATTAAATTATTATACTGTAGTTTTACAATTGTACTACAGAATAATAAATTGCGTTTCTTATTATATCTATGTAGTATTTAGACCCAATTTGTCGTTCAATGTGTAACTTATATAAATATGTTAAATTAATGAATCTCAGATCTGAAGGTAGAATCTCTTAGTTGGCAGACGTCGCGGTTTGTGTACGACTGAATTTTTTTTGTGAAGCTTTGTGAGGATTACAGATTTGAACATGATATTTATTTTACTCATTGAGGTTGTAAACTTTAAAAAATATTTTCTTCCCTCTTGTAAATCTAATATAAATAATATTATGAAAATATAATAAAATACATATTGATTATAAGTTTTTCTTCTTAAAACTACCACAAATCTTAATATTAAGACACAACAAAGATTTCACAATAAAAATAAAATAACTATTAAGCTGATGATCACCAGCTGATGATTCTATTTAAATATGGCCGACGAATAATATATGTCCTTTTATTATTAGATATCTGATATTGTTTTAAAGGAACGCCATGAGAAAGCTCTAATAAATGCTTTACATCGTATTTTTTACTCGAGTCATAATTATCATTATAAAAGGTAGTTTACAGATAACTCATATTTCCAGTCGATATAAATCGACTTGAAATTTGAGTGACGTAACATTAACAAATACTGTTAAAGCCTCTCCAGAAAATTGTTTTATTCAATAAGACTGTATCTTTTGTGGTTCATAGTATTGATAGTTTAGGAATTTATTTAAATAAATTTTGTTTTTCTGTTGAGTATTTTTTTCTACTTACACCTAATATCAAGGTTTAATTGTCGATTCTGTTCCAACATAAAGATAAAAAGTACTCAATGTAACTCACTAATCATATCTTTAGCTTGGTGAAAGATTCTTTAAAAAAAAACGGTCCGGTAGTTATAACCCAATATCCCAATATTTAACATATATTGAATTCTTTACTTACATTTCAAAAGGATAGTTGTAGTAATATTAACAAAAATTATAGATGTAGTTATCTTGTACAAAAGAAGAAAGTGAACTTGACTTCTTTAAATTAAAACTAATACGGCAATTATATTATACTATGTCACTACATCAATTACTTCCTTTTCATATTGGTCAAAGAAGTCCTTCATTAAGAAGTTCGAACATAGTTCACAAATTGTGGCTTAAAGTGTTAAGACTAATATTAAGACAAACAAGTAAACAAATCTCAATAGTAGTATATATTTTAATAATATAAAGATTGGTGTTCCAAGCCGTTTTGAAGCCTAATAAGCGCCTAGTCATTTAAAGTATAGATGGAATAGTAGATCTTACCTCTATTTTATATTATATTATATTAAACATAAACTATCTACTAAATACTTTTTCACTGTAATATTTTTTACAATTGTTTAATTGCTTCATTTAACTTTTTACAATTGTTTAATCGGTTATAAATAGTTCAGAATTAAATTCCTATAATAAAGTTATTCTTCTAGTATATTAGTAACAATGTCTAACTTTATAGGTATCTGAACGTCAAGTATAGAATAAAAAATATATATAATGCACACTATAAGAAAATTTTGATATTATCATAGATAAACGAGTAGAGTTTTTATCAGACACCGTAAATAATTGTTATGGAAATTGTAATCAATATGACCCAAATCAATGGCCAATTTTTTGCATCATAAAATTCTACCTTAAAATTAATTAATTGTTACTGATTTATTTGTATTCATTGAACCATAAAATAAACTGTCTTTTACATTAAAATCTAAACCAAAAATGTTTTTGAATAATTATTTAAATATCTAAAAATGTCTGATATAAAGTCAGGCTTGGAACGTATCCTAAAGGGAAATTATCGAAAATTATAAAGAAAAAAATAGGATCAAAATGGTTTTTGATATTGTGCAACAAATATAACAGTACTGTGTAATATCATTCATTCATTTTGTATAGCAGTAGTAGTAATAGGAGCAGTAGCAACCGGAGCAGTAGCACTACTAGTAGATAGTTAGTTTTCCGATGTTCAATGAGTTATTTTAATTAATCAATCAATCGAATTGTTAAAGTTCGTAAATATCAAGCAAATCAATAATTGTACCTTGTATAAAAATGAATTTATTAGCCTTCTCGGCTTTGAGTAGTCAAACATGCATAATTTGCAAGTCACATTATAAAGTAAAATCTGAGACCACATACTCAAAGAGTAATAATTATGATTTAAATTTTCATAATTGCAACGTAAATTATCCGATAGATGCATCAAAACTTTTCAGCCAAACTCACAAAATTTATGTTGAGTGGCTATAAATGATTGTGGTCGGGTGTTGTTGTGATAAAAGATCTTTTCAGTTGTAAAATTCTAGCCGCTCTATTTCAATTTCTTCTTTAAGTCTCATTATCTCTTGATAGTATAAATCCGATTCGATGATTTTGCCCAGCGGTAAAAGCTCATAATAAATGAAGCCCTACCATACAGTCAAAATTACCTTTTTGCGTTTCTTTCCTAATTTTGCGATAGCTTCAGAAACTTGATTGATTTTTGACCATATTTTTCGTGTATTGATACCGTATATTCTTTCGTCATCAGTGATTATATTCAAAAATGAGTACACAGTTCGTTAGGCTTTTTTCAGTGAGTCATGTGGCGCTGTAATACAGCTTTTTCATGTGGGTTCAAATTGTTTTTTGGTAAATTCTCAGATCTTGAAGTATATCAATACATGAGTATCGTAATGTCTGTAGAACAATTTCTACTTTTTCAAAAATGTCATCACCTTTATCCGTGACAGGGTGACCAGAGCGAGATGCATCTTTGAAATTAACATTGCCTGACTTAAACTAATTTTGTGCTATTCGGGCTGCATTAGAGCCATAAACAAAATATTTTTTTTTCACGGCGAGAGTAAAATTTTAAATTTACCGAAATGTTTCGTCAGATTCACTTATTTGGTGGACCAAAAACAAATGAAAATTAGTTTTTTTTTTTTTACTCTTTTACTTCATTATTAAAATGTAGGTGACATTTAATGAGCATTAGGTATCAAGAGCAGCCAGTTACAAACAATACAATCAAAAATATTTTACTACAACCTTTTACGAGAAAATACGAAAAGACTTTACCCTGACTTACTACATATATTTTTTTAATCAACACATACTGTAATTGAGATTT
Organism: Melinaea menophilus ssp. n. AW-2005; assembly: GCA_918358695.1. Taxonomy (NCBI): domain Eukaryota; kingdom Metazoa; phylum Arthropoda; class Insecta; order Lepidoptera; family Nymphalidae; genus Melinaea; species Melinaea menophilus. Next base: position 17,979,879 of record OU911052.1, read on the forward strand.
TTAACATTAATAGCATATAAGAGACTCGATCTATTGCTATTAATATTATACTCACTTTACAAATTACTTCTCCGCTAAGTTTTATATTATAATAATAAGTATATAAAAACTTAATGCATGCCACAACTATATCAGTAATCTGATTATAAGAATATATACAATTATATATTTACATATATACATAAATATAATTGCTAAATTATATGTAACTTATTAAAATCTATGTAGTTCAAAATATTGAACACTTCAGATGACGTTGCACAAACCAACCAAATGTTTTTTTTTCCAAACTCAACAATGTCGATTTTTATTTTTGTAAATAATAACAACATTAAAAAATATTTTAGAGATTTGGAGTCGAAAAGCGTAAGACATACTTTACGAGGCTATAAGTCACAGCTGTAACAAATGGTCCACAAAATAAATTTACCAAAGAGCTCATTATTTTAATCGTTTCCTGATTTTCCCTGAAGTAAACTATTAATGGACTTTATATTTCTTTATTGTTTGTCCATCTTTCGTAAGATTAAATTAAATATTAAATATTTTGGTTAGGTAGGGAGAGGAGCGTAAACAGTGAAGGTGAGCGTGTATGCGCATAGTAAAGGGGCCCCTTAAACCTACATCTGGGTCGCAAGTCCCAGGCATTGTTTGCGCTCCTCTTCTTGGAACGCGATGGGCCCGGCACCCGCACGGTGAATCCATGGAATGCTAAGAAGCTTCGTCTCATTTTAATTGACAGCCCGGAGAGACGGGATGACGCTGGAAAGACAGCTGACGCTGGAAAGACAGATGGCAGCTGGGAAGACAGATGACTGCTGGAAAGACAGCCGAGGGTGACGGCCTAGCAAGCCAAGCCCGGGAATTTCGTTTAAAGCTAAAAGTCCGAAAAAGAAAAATACCCCTGGGACAGTCCGAGAGGGGGGGCGGAAGAACTGTCCATCGGTTGATAATAACGGCGAAAACGGCGCGAAAACGGAATTGAAATGCCTTACGTGCGGGAAAATTTACAAAAGACGAGCCTGGTTTATTAAACATCTCAAAACACACGATGGTGCTGAAGCGCGGCAACCGCCGGTAATATCTTCGGTTTTCACTTCGGATAGAGTTTACCCTCACACATCCCATGGTGAACCATTGAATGCGAATCACCAGGAGTCCATAACCATCCGGACGCGTCTTAGCATTACCACTATTAAACAATCGACATGGAAAATACACGACCAAAATATAGCGGACCTGTTAGAGCACCCGGGCTCTAACCAGGTACTCAACGCGCAAGTAGAGACTCTACAAAATACGATTTTTGACTACTTCAATGAGCACTATCCACCTTCGAATCGTTATGCTCACAAGTATAAAGAAAACGGTTTTAAATTGAAAATGAGAAGGAAAAAAAGGGACCTCATAAAGAAACTTCGTAGGGCCAAAGCCATGGGCGACAACCAACTTAGTCACCAACTGTCTAGGGCATTAAGGTCAATTCTTAAATTAATACAAGGCATATCACAACAAATAACAAAAAACCGTGATAGCTTTGACCGGGCAAAACACGAAGTAGACTTTGATAAAAATCCTTTTAAGTACTCTAAAAACATTTTCAAAGACGAAAAAGGTAAACTCCTCTTGACCAACGAGCAAATTTTTGATTATTATAAAAGCACATACGAAGTGCCTAAAAATCAAAAGCTGTATGGGGATCCCAACGATCAAAAACCTGAGAGTCCATCCATAGATTTTCATGCCAACCCACCAACTTTGGAGGAAATCAATAAAATAATTAAAAAGAAACCATCTAAGTCAGCACCAGGTCCGGATGGTATCCCTTATATAGTTTATAAAAAATGTCCGTCGATTCATAAACATCTATTGAATATATTCGATAAAATCTGGTCAAGAGGACAAACACCGGTAACATTCGGAAATGCTCTTTTTGTCCTCATTCCCAAACGCGACAATGTCTCGGATCCTAGGGACACTAGACCGATAGCTCTAACAAATACAATATCAAAAATATTTTTTTCTTTTTTACAAACAAAAATGACGCAATTCATGATAAATAATAAATATTTCGGGCCTTATCACCAGAAAGGGTTTTTGCCTGGCATTTCTGGATGCCTCGAACATAACACGTTACTATCGGAAAGCCTTAAAGATGCCAGAAATAGTGAAAGACAAATAACGGTATGTTGGATAGACTTAGAGAACGCTTTCGGGTCGGTACAACATGAACTGATGATGTTCGCGCTAAGGTGGTATAACTTTCCTACGTTAGTAAGTGACATGATTGCATCATATTATTCAAAATTAAAATTTTCCATAATCACAAATGAAAATCATTCCAAACCATTAAATTACAACATAGGTTTATTTCAAGGTTGTTGTATTTCTCCAATTATATTTAACATAGTGATCAATATTTTAATAGATAAATTAATTAAAAACGAAAAGAAATGGGGTTATCGGTTTAAGTTTAACAATAAATACACAGAATCCATACTAGCATTCGCAGACGATCTCGCGATACTGACACGTAATCCAAAACAATGTCAGCTACTTTTAAATGTTGTGGAGGATTTCTGTGCTTGGTCGGACGGATTGAGGACAAAACCCAATAAATGCTACAGTCTGTGTCTGGGTAGGCGGAACACCAGATATACCTCTTACGATCCGGGTCTTATAATAGGCGGTAAGTGCGTTACTACTATTACCGACGCAGCTCCGTTCAAATTCTTAGGCAAAAAAATCGATTACCAAGGGCGTACTCCATCTTTAGATATAATAGTCGATAGCTTTTTGAATGATCTTAAAAAGGTAGACAATCAGCCAATAAGTAACATCAAAAAGGCTTGGATATACGATAATTATTTAACATCACGTTTAAATTGGCCTTTCCTCGTTTACGATATTAATAAGACCCTTTTGTTAAAGTTAGATGCAAGCGTCATAAGGACATTGAAGTCATGGCTCGGGTTAGCGCATCCAGCGGACTCTTCTACCTTATTTAGAGACCGACACAATTTTGGGTTAAAATTAAAGAAACCATCGGAACTCTATAAACACCTAAGAGTGACCAAGAGACATATCATCTCAAAGTCGAATGATGATACTGTAACATCTCTCCCAAAAGATAAAATTGCCGCAGAGCTGGAGTCACGACTTCAATTCCATAAACAATTTATGATAGGTGCTCAAACAAATAAAGCAGGGCTAGGATCAAGTAGGAAAGAACCAGACATAGAAATAATAAAATCCTTTATTCGGCACGATGAAAATGATAATTACCGGTTGCACGCGATGAGCCTAGAATTGCAAAACGAATGGGTGACCATAGGAGATTTTTGTATTCCATTAGCTTTACGATGGCGCACCCTGCTTCATGATTGGTCCCCAGCATTATTAAAATTTTATCTTAATGCATTCCAAATGACTCTCCCAGATCAAAGTAACTTAGTAAGATGGGGCAAAGCCACCGAAAAATCTTGCAACATCTGCGGGGAGGCAGTAGGAACCGCGAAACACTTGCTAGTAGGGTGTAGGGTACTATTAAATAGAGGTAAATACTCGCGTCGCCACGATAAAGTATTAGAAATCATACGAGAAGCGGTTAGTCTTTCTGTAGCAAGAGCGCAGAGGGGTATAACAACCACCAAAAAATCAGTAGAGTTCGTAAAGGCAGGTTCGTCCAAAAAATCTAAATTAAAACCTTATTCCATCTTGGACGCGTCTCCTGATTGGACTCTCATGATGGACACTTATGAAAGGCAATACAAAATCCCCGGGGATGTTTGTGTTTCGTCATCTAGGCCGGACTTATTCCTGTATTCAAAACAACTAAGGCGCGTTATACTTGTGGAGCTTACTGTACCCTGGGAAACAAACATACCCAAAGATCATACATTTAAGCTTAACAAGTATTACGAACTGTGTAACGAACTGATCAGGAATAAATTTATAGTTAATTTGTACGCTGTAGAAGTAGGAGCGAGAGGTATAACAGCAAAATCTCTCTACAACTTATTTAAGGATCTCGGCCTTTCTAGAACGATCATCAGTTCATTTCTGGAACGTATTTCAAAGGCGGCTTTAGTAGGTTCTTACGATATTTGGTTAGGTAGGGAGAGGAGCGTAAACAGTGAAGGTGAGCGTGTATGCGCATAGTAAAGGGGCCCCTTAAACCTACATCTGGGTCGCAAGTCCCAGGCATTGTTTGCGCTCCTCTTCTTGCAACGCGATGGGCCCGGCACCCGCACGGTGAATCCATGGAATGCTAAGAAGCTTCGTCTCATTTTAATTGACAGCCCGGAGAGACGGGATGACGCTGGAAAGACAGCTGACGCTGGAAAGACAGATGGCAGCTGGGAAGACAGATGACTGCTGGAAAGACAGCCGAGGGTGACGGCCTAGCAAGCCAAGCCCGGGAATTTCGTTTAAAGCTAAAAGTCCGAAAAAGAAAAATACCCCTGGGACAGTCCGAGAGGGGGGGCGGAAGAACTGTCCATCGGTTGATAATAACGGCGAAAACGGCGCGAAAACGGAATTGAAATGCCTTACGTGCGGGAAAATTTACAAAAGACGAGCCTGGTTTATTAAACATCTCAAAACACACGATGGTGCTGAAGCGCGGCAACCGCCGGTAATATCTTCGGTTTTCACTTCGGATAGAGTTTACCCTCACACATCCCATGGTGAACCATTGAATGCGAATCACCAGGAGTCCATAACCATCCGGACGCGTCTTAGCATTACCACTATTAAACAATCGACATGGAAAATACACGACCAAAATATAGCGGACCTGTTAGAGCACCCGGGCTCTAACCAGGTACTCAACGCGCAAGTAGAGACTCTACAAAATACGATTTTTGACTACTTCAATGAGCACTATCCACCTTCGAATCGTTATGCTCACAAGTATAAAGAAAACGGTTTTAAATTGAAAATGAGAAGGAAAAAAAGGGACCTCATAAAGAAACTTCGTAGGGCCAAAGCCATGGGCGACAACCAACTTAGTCACCAACTGTCTAGGGCATTAAGGTCAATTCTTAAATTAATACAAGGCATATCACAACAAATAACAAAAAACCGTGATAGCTTTGACCGGGCAAAACACGAAGTAGACTTTGATAAAAATCCTTTTAAGTACTCTAAAAACATTTTCAAAGACGAAAAAGGTAAACTCCTCTTGACCAACGAGCAAATTTTTGATTATTATAAAAGCACATACGAAGTGCCTAAAAATCAAAAGCTGTATGGGGATCCCAACGATCAAAAACCTGAGAGTCCATCCATAGATTTTCATGCCAACCCACCAACTTTGGAGGAAATCAATAAAATAATTAAAAAGAAACCATCTAAGTCAGCACCAGGTCCGGATGGTATCCCTTATATAGTTTATAAAAAATGTCCGTCGATTCATAAACATCTATTGAATATATTCGATAAAATCTGGTCAAGAGGACAAACACCGGTAACATTCAGAAATGCTCTTTTTGTCCTCATTCCCAAACGCGACAATGTCTCGGATCCTAGGGACACTAGACCGATAGCTCTAACAAATACAATATCAAAAATATTTTTTTCTTTTTTACAAACAAAAATGACGCAATTCATGATAAATAATAAATATTTCGGGCCTTATCACCAGAAAGGGTTTTTGCCTGGCATTTCTGGATGCCTCGAACATAACACGTTACTATCGGAAAGCCTTAAAGATGCCAGAAATAGTGAAAGACAAATAACGGTATGTTGGATAGACTTAGAGAACGCTTTCGGGTCGGTACAACATGAACTGATGATGTTCGCGCTAAGGTGGTATAACTTTCCTACGTTAGTAAGTGACATGATTGCATCATATTATTCAAAATTAAAATTTTCCATAATCACAAATGAAAATCATTCCAAACCATTAAATTACAACATAGGTTTATTTCAAGGTTGTTGTATTTCTCCAATTATATTTAACATAGTGATCAATATTTTAATAGATAAATTAATTAAAAACGAAAAGAAATGGGGTTATCGGTTTAAGTTTAACAATAAATACACAGAATCCATACTAGCATTCGCAGACGATCTCGCGATACTGACACGTAATCCAAAACAATGTCAGCTACTTTTAAATGTTGTGGAGGATTTCTGTGCTTGGTCGGACGGATTGAGGACAAAACCCAATAAATGCTACAGTCTGTGTCTGGGTAGGCGGAACACCAGATATACCTCTTACGATCCGGGTCTTATAATAGGCGGTAAGTGCGTTACTACTATTACCGACGCAGCTCCGTTCAAATTCTTAGGCAAAAAAATCGATTACCAAGGGCGTACTCCATCTTTAGATATAATAGTCGATAGCTTTTTGAATGATCTTAAAAAGGTAGACAATCAGCCAATAAGTAACATCAAAAAGGCTTGGATATACGATAATTATTTAACATCACGTTTAAATTGGCCTTTCCTCGTTTACGATATTAATAAGACCCTTTTGTTAAAGTTAGATGCAAGCGTCATAAGGACATTGAAGTCATGGCTCGGGTTAGCGCATCCAGCGGACTCTTCTACCTTATTTAGAGACCGACACAATTTTGGGTTAAAATTAAAGAAACCATCGGAACTCTATAAACACCTAAGAGTGACCAAGAGACATATCATCTCAAAGTCGAATGATGATACTGTAACATCTCTCCCAAAAGATAAAATTGCCGCAGAGCTGGAGTCACGACTTCAATTCCATAAACAATTTATGATAGGTGCTCAAACAAATAAAGCAGGGCTAGGATCAAGTAGGAAAGAACCAGACATAGAAATAATAAAATCCTTTATTCGGCACGATGAAAATGATAATTACCGGTTGCACGCGATGAGCCTAGAATTGCAAAACGAATGGGTGACCATAGGAGATTTTTGTATTCCATTAGCTTTACGATGGCGCACCCTGCTTCATGATTGGTCCCCAGCATTATTAAAATTTTATCTTAATGCATTCCAAATGACTCTCCCAGATCAAAGTAACTTAGTAAGATGGGGCAAAGCCACCGAAAAATCTTGCAACATCTGCGGGGAGGCAGTAGGAACCGCGAAACACTTGCTAGTAGGGTGTAGGGTACTATTAAATAGAGGTAAATACTCGCGTCGCCACGATAAAGTATTAGAAATCATACGAGAAGCGGTTAGTCTTTCTGTAGCAAGAGCGCAGAGGGGTATAACAACCACCAAAAAATCAGTAGAGTTCGTAAAGGCAGGTTCGTCCAAAAAATCTAAATTAAAACCTTATTCCATCTTGGACGCGTCTCCTGATTGGACTCTCATGATGGACACTTATGAAAGGCAATACAAAATCCCCGGGGATGTTTGTGTTTCGTCATCTAGGCCGGACTTATTCCTGTATTCAAAACAACTAAGGCGCGTTATACTTGTGGAGCTTACTGTACCCTGGGAAACAAACATACCCAAAGATCATACATTTAAGCTTAACAAGTATTACGAACTGTGTAACGAACTGATCAGGAATAAATTTATAGTTAATTTGTACGCTGTAGAAGTAGGAGCGAGAGGTATAACAGCAAAATCTCTCTACAACTTATTTAAGGATCTCGGCCTTTCTAGAACGATCATCAGTTCATTTCTGGAACGTATTTCAAAGGCGGCTTTAGTAGGTTCTTACGATATTTGGTTAGGTAGGGAGAGGAGCGTAAACAGTGAAGGTGAGCGTGTATGCGCATAGTAAAGGGGCCCCTTAAACCTACATCTGGGTCGCAAGTCCCAGGCATTGTTTGCGCTCCTCTTCTTGCAACGCGATGGGCCCGGCACCCGCACGGTGAATCCATGGAATGCTAAGAAGCTTCGTCTCATTTTAATTGACAGCCCGGAGAGACGGGATGACGCTGGAAAGACAGCTGACGCTGGAAAGACAGATGGCAGCTGGGAAGACAGATGACTGCTGGAAAGACAGCCGAGGGTGACGGCCTAGCAAGCCAAGCCCGGGAATTTCGTTTAAAGCTAAAAGTCCGAAAAAGAAAAATACCCCTGGGACAGTCCGAGAGGGGGGGCGGAAGAACTGTCCATCGGTTGATAATAACGGCGAAAACGGCGCGAAAACGGAATTGAAATGCCTTACGTGCGGGAAAATTTACAAAAGACGAGCCTGGTTTATTAAACATCTCAAAACACACGATGGTGCTGAAGCGCGGCAACCGCCGGTAATATCTTCGGTTTTCACTTCGGATAGAGTTTACCCTCACACATCCCATGGTGAACCATTGAATGCGAATCACCAGGAGTCCATAACCATCCGGACGCGTCTTAGCATTACCACTATTAAACAATCGACATGGAAAATACACGACCAAAATATAGCGGACCTGTTAGAGCACCCGGGCTCTAACCAGGTACTCAACGCGCAAGTAGAGACTCTACAAAATACGATTTTTGACTACTTCAATGAGCACTATCCACCTTCGAATCGTTATGCTCACAAGTATAAAGAAAACGGTTTTAAATTGAAAATGAGAAGGAAAAAAAGGGACCTCATAAAGAAACTTCGTAGGGCCAAAGCCATGGGCGACAACCAACTTAGTCACCAACTGTCTAGGGCATTAAGGTCAATTCTTAAATTAATACAAGGCATATCACAACAAATAACAAAAAACCGTGATAGCTTTGACCGGGCAAAACACGAAGTAGACTTTGATAAAAATCCTTTTAAGTACTCTAAAAACATTTTCAAAGACGAAAAAGGTAAACTCCTCTTGACCAACGAGCAAATTTTTGATTATTATAAAAGCACATACGAAGTGCCTAAAAATCAAAAGCTGTATGGGGATCCCAACGATCAAAAACCTGAGAGTCCATCCATAGATTTTCATGCCAACCCACCAACTTTGGAGGAAATCAATAAAATAATTAAAAAGAAACCATCTAAGTCAGCACCAGGTCCGGATGGTATCCCTTATATAGTTTATAAAAAATGTCCGTCGATTCATAAACATCTATTGAATATATTCGATAAAATCTGGTCAAGAGGACAAACACCGGTAACATTCAGAAATGCTCTTTTTGTCCTCATTCCCAAACGCGACAATGTCTCGGATCCTAGGGACACTAGACCGATAGCTCTAACAAATACAATATCAAAAATATTTTTTTCTTTTTTACAAACAAAAATGACGCAATTCATGATAAATAATAAATATTTCGGGCCTTATCACCAGAAAGGGTTTTTGCCTGGCATTTCTGGATGCCTCGAACATAACACGTTACTATCGGAAAGCCTTAAAGATGCCAGAAATAGTGAAAGACAAATAACGGTATGTTGGATAGACTTAGAGAACGCTTTCGGGTCGGTACAACATGAACTGATGATGTTCGCGCTAAGGTGGTATAACTTTCCTACGTTAGTAAGTGACATGATTGCATCATATTATTCAAAATTAAAATTTTCCATAATCACAAATGAAAATCATTCCAAACCATTAAATTACAACATAGGTTTATTTCAAGGTTGTTGTATTTCTCCAATTATATTTAACATAGTGATCAATATTTTAATAGATAAATTAATTAAAAACGAAAAGAAATGGGGTTATCGGTTTAAGTTTAACAATAAATACACAGAATCCATACTAGCATTCGCAGACGATCTCGCGATACTGACACGTAATCCAAAACAATGTCAGCTACTTTTAAATGTTGTGGAGGATTTCTGTGCTTGGTCGGACGGATTGAGGACAAAACCCAATAAATGCTACAGTCTGTGTCTGGGTAGGCGGAACACCAGATATACCTCTTACGATCCGGGTCTTATAATAGGCGGTAAGTGCGTTACTACTATTACCGACGCAGCTCCGTTCAAATTCTTAGGCAAAAAAATCGATTACCAAGGGCGTACTCCATCTTTAGATATAATAGTCGATAGCTTTTTGAATGATCTTAAAAAGGTAGACAATCAGCCAATAAGTAACATCAAAAAGGCTTGGATATACGATAATTATTTAACATCACGTTTAAATTGGCCTTTCCTCGTTTACGATATTAATAAGACCCTTTTGTTAAAGTTAGATGCAAGCGTCATAAGGACATTGAAGTCATGGCTCGGGTTAGCGCATCCAGCGGACTCTTCTACCTTATTTAGAGACCGACACAATTTTGGGTTAAAATTAAAGAAACCATCGGAACTCTATAAACACCTAAGAGTGACCAAGAGACATATCATCTCAAAGTCGAATGATGATACTGTAACATCTCTCCCAAAAGATAAAATTGCCGCAGAGCTGGAGTCACGACTTCAATTCCATAAACAATTTATGATAGGTGCTCAAACAAATAAAGCAGGGCTAGGATCAAGTAGGAAAGAACCAGACATAGAAATAATAAAATCCTTTATTCGGCACGATGAAAATGATAATTACCGGTTGCACGCGATGAGCCTAGAATTGCAAAACGAATGGGTGACCATAGGAGATTTTTGTATTCCATTAGCTTTACGATGGCGCACCCTGCTTCATGATTGGTCCCCAGCATTATTAAAATTTTATCTTAATGCATTCCAAATGACTCTCCCAGATCAAAGTAACTTAGTAAGATGGGGCAAAGCCACCGAAAAATCTTGCAACATCTGCGGGAAGGCAGTAGGAACCGCGAAACACTTGCTAGTAGGGTGTAGGGTACTATTAAATAGAGGTAAATACTCGCGTCGCCACGATAAAGTATTAGAAATCATACGAGAAGCGGTTAGTCTTTCTGTAGCAAGAGCGCAGAGGGGTATAACAACCACCAAAAAATCAGTAGAGTTCGTAAAGGCAGGTTCGTCCAAAAAATCTAAATTAAAACCTTATTCCATCTTGGACGCGTCTCCTGATTGGACTCTCATGATGGACACGTATGAAAGGCAATACAAAATCCCCGGGGATGTTTGTGTTTCGTCATCTAGGCCGGACTTATTCCTGTATTCAAAACAACTAAGGCGCGTTATACTTGTGGAGCTTACTGTACCCTGGGAAACAAACATACCCAAAGATCATACATTTAAGCTTAACAAGTATTACGAACTGTGTAACGAACTGATCAGGAATAAATTTATAGTTAATTTGTACGCTGTAGAAGTAGGAGCGAGAGGTATAACAGCAAAATCTCTCTACAACTTATTTAAGGATCTCGGCCTTTCTAGAACGATCATCAGTTCATTTCTGGAACGTATTTCAAAGGCGGCTTTAGTAGGTTCTTACGATATTTGGTTAGGTAGGGAGAGGAGCGTAAACAGTGAAGGTGAGCGTGTATGCGCATAGTAAAGGGGCCCCTTAAACCTACATCTGGGTCGCAAGTCCCAGGCATTGTTTGCGCTCCTCTTCTTGCAACGCGATGGGCCCGGCACCCGCACGGTGAATCCATGGAATGCTAAGAAGCTTCGTCTCTCTTAAATATTAGAACAAGTACCCTGCTGTTAATAACTAAATTGATAAAAATAATATTTTGTTCAATTGTAAGGGAAAGGTTTTCTATCTCTATTTTTCTCTTTCTTTATTGTAGTATTACATGTTGTATTGTAGGGTTACAATTACAATAAAATTACACACGGTAGAGAGAATTCTCGATACAACTTTTATATTAAAAGTTCTGTCATCCTGCCATCACCAACAACTGATACAACTTTCCTTAAACTCTAAATTAGAAGTTAGTTCAAATACCTTTTTAAGGAAATGATACTGATTTAATATAACTAATATTAATATATAATTTCAATGTTTTTTTTATTTTATAAAGTACATTTTTTAATTGAATATTAGAAAATACTTTACCGATAGAAATTTAAAAGATCTGATTTTATTTATTAATTTACTACTGCGGAGATTTTTAATCCATTCTTTTTATTTTCTTGGAATTTCTAGTTAGTTCTTTTTAGTGAATCCACCCTTTGAAACTCTGATACTAGATCTGACTTTAATAAATGGTGTGTATTTTGTTCATGTTTATTAAATAACCTAAGGTCTTAACCTTAGGAAGTTTGTGTAGAACAATTACGCACACAAGGTAAATCCCAACATTTTCTTCTATCATTCCATTGCAATCATAGTAATAATATAGTATATTATAATTTGCGTTTCTATTGCAGACAAGGCCGATGTTCGTCTGTCAATGCGTGCCGGCCTCATGCAGTAAGGACAATGTTTTTAATTTGATTGAGATTGAGTGTGACAAATTAAGGCAACAGCTGTAGGAGGGGTGATGGAGTGAGACAGACGTGGAGCTCAGAGCTGCCATGGGGCAAAATTATTTTCTTCTTTTGAGTGCATTTGTGAAACGTAGGTTTTTATTTATTTTTTAATTATTTAATTACTTTCTACTGTTTAGATTTTTTTTATGCTTGAATATTGCATTTTCATCGACTTCTGAGCGATTCAGAAAATTTCAGCGCTCGAGCTAGCTGGAAAGTGGGTGAAATTTCGATAGCAAGATTTGATCGCCATAAACAGACAGACGTGACAAAGACGAGCTAAGTAAAACGTGGTAAAAAAATAACAAAAAACTAGATACTTGTCATAAAAAATTTCTAATAGTATTTATGTTGCTATGTAATATCTAGCTATCTAATGTATAAATATAAAGCTTATGTATTTTTAATGGTTATTCATAGAATGATTATAATAAAACGAACAAATAAATGCATTGGTTTTAATGAAACATTTATATTTGCTTTCATAGGTACTTCGTCTGAAATATTATTGTGATTTTCAATTTTCTCTATTGGGCGGTTCTTGGCACACAAAAGCCAAACGTTGGAGCTCTAACTTGCTTACGCAGCATGAGGTCAAATTATAACTTTATAATGATTTATATAAAATATCTTAAACGGTACCAGCGGCATTTTTCAAATCTTTTATTTATTTATTTATTTAGGTTCATGCACTTTTTTTACATCTCGAACAATAAAACTATGAGGATTGTGACTGAACGAAAATTTCTTTATCAATCTATCGGAAACGCCTCACTCGCGTAATGCTGAGAGTTTTTTTCGTTATCAAGTACTTGTTAGACTAACTTAAAATATGTTACATTTTAAAACATTGTTACAAATAAATTAACGACCATTTTATTTACAGTGGATTGCTCGTAAATGTTTTATTCTTAAGAACTTCGAAAAAAAAAAGAGAATCGAAAGAATATTAAAAAACCGGAGCACACTGACAAGGACATTAACAAAACCGCCAACGGTTACATGAATTCTGCATTATCTGTGTCTGTTATTAGCCAAAAATCTTTCTTTGAGGATTTACTGGACAAGCCAGCGCCTAAAGTTTACTCCAAAAAACAAATATTCGGAATGAAAAAGTTGTTATTCGTGTTGATCTACCTGGTGGTGTCGTTGACGCCAGCGTATGCTTTTGTGATCGGTTTAAATGTGTTAGCTCTCCGATACACGTACGATCATACGGTGTTGCAGCAATTTTCGCATGAAGCAGGGTGCGCCATCTTAAAGCTAGTGGAATACAAAAATCTTCTATGGTTACCCAATCATTTTGCAATTCTAAGCTCATCGTCAAATTTCCAATAAAAGATAAAAAAATCTGTCAGATTAATATTTATAAAATTACTGAACCTTATTGTGGAAAATAGTTAATCAAGATTCAAGTTCAAGTAAGTTATTATAATACTTAATAATTTAAATCAAATGTAGATCAGCTGTTTAATTCCAAGCTGTGGTTTCAATGCAAGCCGTGGTCTAACGTATAATTTGGTTCCGTAATTTCAGCTCATTATATATTCGGGGTATGCAGTCATGGCGTTCATTGCTATGTACGCAATCTCACTGGCATTCGAGGCACCCGCAGTGAGACTGCTGAAGATCATTAGTGGAGGTAGTAAAAGCAAAAACCAAACAGGGTAACAACGTCATGGATGAATTATTGAACCAGAAACTATTTGCTCGTAGAAAGTAAAAATGAAGCATTCTCGAGATCTTACGATGTTGCCTCTTTATAGAAGCTTTATTTAGTTTTACAGATTATATTAATATTTGGTTCTAGTAAAAATAATGTTAATGCAAATGAAGTTAAATGTTTATAAAGGGTTATTTCTAAATTCTTATATAATTATTTTCATTCCTCATATTCCACCTTTATAATTAATTCTACTAACAAAGTTATGCTCGATTTATATAATATTTGTATAAAGTATTGGTATTATATTGCTGTAAATCATTATGTTGAACGATGAACGTTGAATATACTAGTGTTGGCAGCTGATTAAGTCGTATTTCAATACTTTTTAAACTAGCAATGCAGAAAATAGTATAAGTATTTTAAACAACTAGCTATCTAATTAATAATATAGTTACCATTACAAAGTTTTTTATGGACTAATGAAGATAATTTTATATACTTTTGGTTTTATTACAATTTTCGTTAAAAATTTACTATTACGAGTACCATTGCTACGTATTAAGATTCTGGACAAAGTGTAAATACTGCATAAATTGTAAATATATATGTAAATGTATATTAAAAATATTATATTTAAAAATATTAGTCTATTATCTTTTTTAATGTAATAAACATTCTTAAAAAATAATTTTGTAGTTAATTAATGTATGTCATGACTTATCGGCATAATAAAACAAAAAAATGTTTTCAAAACATAAAAAAATTTCAGTAATATAATTGTAATCAATTTTAATTCTATCTAACAATATTCATGACTACAAATATCCCACTTTTTAATCAAGTGAAAGTCCATTTTTTTTCTTTTTGGTCACTTACTGTTTTCAAATGAATATATGTATATTGATTTATTGAACTTACAAATTATTGTTCGTTATATTTTTATAAGTGTTGTGACAACTAAATATAAACATGTATCTATTAAGACGTGGATAGGATAAGCTTACGGAAAAATGAATAGGTTCTCTCGTCTTCGCGCAATACTGAAATAATCGGAGAGGTAGGGATCCTCCCTAAGAAGATATTGATGATATAATGAAGACTACTACTACTTCTAATGACTAAGAAGATGATAATGAACTTTTTAGGAAAAAAGTTGATGCTTTTTAACCTATCTTCATTCTAAACTTATTTTACAAGATATCTATAATATATTATTCTTCTGAATAATATATTACATTTTTTAAAAAATCTGTTTTTAATCGTTGCAGTAGTACTATTAAAAGAAAGTTTTTTCCCGTCAAGTCCCTTCAAAATGTTGAAATATAATTTTTTTAGATATGTTTTGGTCAGACTTATTAATGCTTTGATTTAGACCTATTGTTATTAAAAACAACTCGATGAACAGCAAAATTTATTTATTACAATAATTTCGTTTCAAAATAAATAAATAGCATTTATTTATTAAAAATAAACAAATTATAGTCAAACCCCTCCGTCAAAGTGGCTTGACCACGACTACGCTAGACTTTCTCAAGAGTAATAATGTCCCACAAACTGCTATTTTCTATAAAAATTAAACAAATAACTATGTTATTATAGATAAATGAGTTACTGATGTTCCCTATTATTATTCAATAATTCCATTGGGTAATTATTACCAACCAATTCAATTAAGCCGGATTTAAAATAATTCAGAGAGAGACACAGACGCTCTCACACACGCCCACACAAACAGACTGAACTTTATTAATTCATTGAGCTGAGCGAAGCGAAGCTCTTTACTGGTCAGATCGCAAAAAATGCGAGCTCTCTGTTCTTAAAAACTATTCGAGCTACGTTAACGAAACTCGCCACAACGATTGTGAGCATAAGGCGCTAAGCATATATATATATATATATATTGTTTTAAATCGTAATTCTAAATTCAGTTTAATTTACTAATTCAGTTTAGGACAATTTACGTGCTAGCTCAGAAACTACTCATACCACATTTTTGAAACTGGGCATGGTGTTTGATGCCACATTGTTTTATGACTGTGCAAAATTTTGAATAATTTCGATCGACAGATGTTGAATTGAAATCTAAGAAAGTTTCTAACTACTCTCATACATAGCAGAACTGACTATAAATTCGTCAGAATGCAGTTCACATTGAGCTCGAAACACACTAAAAGAATGTAAGTTTTCGAATTACAGAAAAAAAGTTTCAATTCACCAGAAAATTGTCCATAGACTTATCATATGGAACGTCTCATACCGGCGCGAGCCTCAAGATAAAAGAATAGCTAAAGTAATAAATAATAATAATAAAGTAATAACTAATAGTTTAAAGTTAGCTCAGCTCACGACCCCGCGTGCGTGACCTAGTTATATTTATAGTTATCATCATAAACCAAAAAAAATAATTCTGAAAGTTTTAGATAATATAAGTAATTTAAAGTGAAGTTAAATTCTTAAAAGGGATATCTCATGACACTAATATTTTTCCAGCTAATGAGTAGCCTCCTTAATTAAATATGTAATAATTTATTTACACTGCCCATACTACTTTTATAAACTGCTTTAAGTTGGTTTATGCACGGTGAAAATTGCAAACAGTTATTATCCAGTGCCTGTCTATTGTTGCTGTTTCTTTTCCTCATCTTACCTTAAATTACCTGTAGTTCACGTGGACTGAGTGGAGTGTAGGTAGTATAATATAATAAGTGTTCCTTATAATTCCTTATAATATCGTGTTCACGATATAGTCTTAAGACAAAATGCGTTGCATTTACTTACATTTTACTATTATCTTTGTCTTTGTAAATGATATGTAGGATTTATACATATATGTCTGTAGGCTATCAAATCTTTTTTGTAGATCATTTTAACCCTACAATTTATGAGTACATCATTTTATTTTATCTTTTACCATAACCACATGTCTAAGTTTTTTAGAAATAAATTATAGCCTATGTTGATCTGTGATAATGTAGCATTCAAATGCTGAAAGAATTTTTGTGTAGTAGTTTTTGAGCCAATTCGTTAAGAACATACTCACCCAAATAGAGAAATACAAATCTTTTCTCTTTATAATATTAGTATAGATATATATATATATTAAATATAATATATGTTAATAAAGTAATATAATTTAAATATTTTCCAGTTATTATACACTTATTGTAATTGAAAATAATTTACATATATTTTATTAATACCTGGCAGTTTTTTAGGGCATTCACTTTCTTCTTGTTCCAAAAGTGCTGATTTTCACAAAGGACTTTTTTAACTTTTTATGAGAATTTTATTATGCATAATTGTTCGCAGCTCATTGGAGCAGAAAGTTATCTACTTTTAAAAAAAGCTGGCAAATCAGTATTTTCTTAAAATTCTGTGAAGCCGGTTTGTTATTTCTCTTTTCTTTTTGCATTATTTACTGTTTTAAGAAGTAATCATTGGATTATTTTTTTTAATTATTATATTTCTATTTTTAGGTGGATAATGAATAAATATAATAATATAAAGAATACGTAAATAAAAAAAAGATAATGTGATAGTCTGTCACAACAGTGCTATTTCGTAAGCATTTATTAAAATTAAACCAAAGCAGGCTATTTGATCCCTAATATATAATCGTTATATACTATGTAAAGTAAAGCAAAATAAGAGTAGAATCTGGTAAGAATTTGAAAGAAAAGAAGTCAATTTTAAATATATTTTGAAAATGAATACTAAAATAGTAGTAAACGCAATAGGTTCGTGTGATCTAACAGTAATAGAACTATTTAAATACATCAATTTTAATAAGGAAAACCTGATATATGATAAATGAAATTTAGGTCCCTGTAGCTTATGATTGTTGACTAACGGAATAAAATTATATGAAAGAAAATAATAAATTAATCACAATGAAATCTTGCTTACCTTGCAATGAGGAATACCAAAGCATTCGTCACTGTGTACTTGTACTATTATAAAGAGCAGCTGCAATGTTTGCATTATGAAATCATTAAAATTATTAATTGCATCTCTAATTTAGCGAATCTACTCTTTTCAGTACTTCAACAATATTTTAATCTTTTGAAGAGTTGACGACTGGGTAACAAAGTTATAAGAAGAGAGGAATATATATTGAGCATTTTTTTTATTATTATACACTAAGCATGTTTTTGAGTGGAGTTAAATTGAATAAACTGAATTAAAAATTTTTCACATTGCACGAACTTGGATCATTGCTC
Source organism: Melinaea menophilus ssp. n. AW-2005 (assembly GCA_918358695.1). NCBI lineage: Eukaryota > Metazoa > Arthropoda > Insecta > Lepidoptera > Nymphalidae > Melinaea > Melinaea menophilus. Next base: position 17,997,970 of record OU911052.1, read on the forward strand.
CAAAAACAGTTTGTTGCTTACAGCCACTAGTGGTACAAGTAACTAAAATATAACTTTTATTGTAACTAATAAATAATGTTTACTAATAAATAACTTTTATTAATACCTAATTTAAAACAAAAGTAAATAAAATAAAACTAAGGTTAACGTTACAGTAGAGATATTATACTAACCATTACAACGAAGCGTATGACCGGGTATCTCATAAAACATTACTGGAAAGAATTGGCATTCGGGGATTAGCTTTCGAGTGGCTAAAGTCGTATTTAACCAACAGCAAGCAATTCGTTTCTATAGATTACAAAAATAAAAGTAATGATACCTAAGAGCAAGTGAAATTGAGAGAAGCAACACTTACTCAATCTATTCCAGAAGGTAGTGTACTGGGAAGTGTATTATTTTTAATTTATTTAAATGATTTTCCTACATTATTTAATGCACATACAATTTTATTCGTCGATGACATTTCAATAATTTTTAAGACAAAAAATGAATTAAACTTGACGACTCAATTTTTATCAATTTTTGAAATTATTACAAATAGTTATCCAACCACAATCTGATTATAAATTTTACAAAAAATAAATTAGTACAATTTTATCCAAACCAAAAACCAGCAATGAATTTTACGTTTATTTTTAGACATTTCACTTGTAAACAGTTTTAATTTGTCAGGTATAGGTATACATAGTAATATGACATGGAATTCACACATTGACATAATAAAAAAATAAATTAAATAAATTAATTTACGGTTTAAGAGAAATAAAAAAGGGGACGAATATAAATTTTGCTCTTTTAGCGTATTATGCTTATGCGTACGCCTGGATTAAGTACGGTATTGTTTTATGGGGAAATGCTACAAATACACATGAAATACTTATATGTCAAAAAAAATATAAACGCACAATAGCAGGTATAAAAATTACAGATAGCTGCCGGCCTTGGTTTGAAAAATTTAAAATATTAACAATGCCTTCCATGTCATGTCAATGCATGCCATATCTTAGAAATGTTAATGTTTACTCGAAAATAACGCCACTGTTTCACTTAAATGAAGCTACATATAACAGTCGTAGAATATTTAGATTAACCTCGTGACAGAATGATGGCTTCAGTAAAAAAAGGTTCTTATTGTATGGCTATAAAGACGTACAATAAGTTACCAAATTAAATTAAAGAAATTAAAAAGGACACTATTTTAGGTAGATTCCATAGATGAATCTACCTATTGCAATCGATGCGATGACGGGACCCAGACCCCAGAGTAGGGGCGCTACGCCGTTTATGAACTGGCGATTGAGAATCCGTCGAAAAAAAATAATTTATATATCCCTCTATATATATATGTATATATGATCCATCAGTCCAAATTCGTCGTAGGCAAAATCAGACTTCACAGGTCGATAGGATAAATTAGTAGGACAAACGTAGCATCTCGTTTTTTTGAAAAAATTGAAAGGGGGGGCTGGGAGGGGGGGTGAAAGTGCAAACCTTTGGGACACGCTACAGGTCGCAAATATTGACGGAGGATTTTCAAATTTGGTATACACATTCTTAAGGACAAAATGAAGGTTAAGTTCTTGAACGGGGGAAATCGATTGGGGGGTTGGAGGGCTGGGGGGGAGGGTTGAAAGTTAAGAACCGAAAAAAGTCACAGAAGAAGGCAAAATTTTGCCGTCGGAAAAATCTTAGAAAATTAACAAATGAAAAGAGGAAACTTTTTTGTCCGAAAATTTTTTTGATGGGACCCCCCGTTTAAGAAACAGGGTTGGGGGTTGATTCCGCGCTCACCCAATATATGCAGAATGACCCGTCATAAGACTCGTAATGACCAGTAGAATACTGCTGGCTAGTTTTTCTTTGTCGATCCGACCGACGGGAATCTACCTAACACGATGGACCCTGTCGAACGAGGTATTTTATACTAAGATTAAACAAATATTGACATCAAAGGTTTATTATAGTTATGACGAATATTTAAAGGATAATCTGAATAATATTGACATATAAATATTTTAATGACACTCGTATTTTAAATTTATTATTATGATTTTGGTATTTTATTTATTTTAATTATTTATTTTTTTTACATTTTTGACATTTTAGTTTAATTGCAATGATTTGAATATTTTAATTATTATTGTTATTAACGTTTTATCAGAGAATGCTAATTAATGTAGAAATGTATAAATAATATTTTTGACGACTGATTTTGGACGCCCTAACCGGCAATTTTATATTTTTGGTAATAGTCATAAGAACCTTGTAAACCAAAAATATTACCAAATAAACATGAATATGAATATGAATATGAAGACGATATAGTAAATGTTGATAGAACTTATAACAATGTTGATGAGGTTTACGAATGAAAAGGCTTCTTCTAAACTAGAACAACAAAGAAATGAAAGAGTAACCGTACCAATATATTAAGTGGAGCCGATAAACGCTTTTTTATTTAAGTATTTATTTAGAAATTGTAAGGATTTTAATAGATGAATATAACCCACAAATATTTCAAAAAGTGTAATAGTACGGCTAGCCTTATTATTCTTTGATGCAACTTAATATTTGAACGGATATCTTCATCAGTTTTATCGAAAGATTCGAGAGGGTGCTAAATGATAAGCAGCAGTAATGTAATATGGTTCGCCTTTCCAGAGAACAGCAATTCATGGCTCATAAATACTAATCATATGTACTATTTGACTACTATTTTAAAATAAAAATATATTTATTCAAATAATTGAGGTATTTTCAAATTATTCAGATACATGTTAATAGAAGAAGAAACGGGCAAATTATTATAGTTTTTTTCAATTCTAATGATTACTTTAAGAGTATTGAAAATATATTGTTCTAGTAATTTTATCTTTGATGTTTGAATGTTTTTTTTATTCCGAAAATAAAAAGTAAGAAAATAAGCTGTCAATAATCGTTACCAGAAGATACGAGAACGCTGCGGGGTCATCTCAATTTAGTTTCTTAAATGTTTATTGACATAATCATCTTGTTCTGTCTGTACTGTTCCCATTTTAACAAAAAAAAATACATTGTCCATTAAAGCTTTTATCTTGTATATTCGTACTCAACTTAATTAACCACATATTTCACTGTTATGACTTCAAATTCTAGAATTACTTGTTAGCAAAAGTGGACCTAAACTAATAATGTTTTAACCAACACTATTAAGCTATTGTCAGCGAACATGGAAAAGCTCTTATTTGAGATATTAACAAAGTACAAACATCTCATTATAACTATTGTATGTTAAGGTTCACTTGATAAAATTATAATAGTTTAGATAAACTAAATATGATAACTGTCACGGTGTATGTGAATAATAATTCTGTGGCATCCAACTAAGGTGATGTGGGTAACCATTTTATTGTAGAAAATACTCGCGAACCAATCCCACATTACCAGCCTCGCTTTACCGTGGCACGGAAGATATCTACAAAAAAAAAATCATCGATAAAAAATGTATTATTTTACAATAGGTTACATTCTGATTTTGAATGATTAGCTGTCAGAGTAATGAAAGTAGTAGTTTTGAATAAATACATTAAATATTTGTTATAGCTTCTAATGTAACTTCTAATAATGATGATAGTGTTTTTTTTTATGTGAACCATTATTATTACAATATAACTAAAATTTCTGGTATAATTTACATTTCATTACAGTATCACGTGAAGCGTGGATTTGTATTTGTAATAGTGTGTTTTTCTTATCATTGATATAAATAATTATATTCTGTAAGTACAGATACAGAAAATTGTACACTGAATATTTGTACATAATTGAGGAGATGAAATCGATTTGAAGATGAGAAATTTGGATTCCTTATTATATTTAATTAGTTTAGGCATTAAATATGAATAATTTATGAGGTGTCTTAACAGATAGTTTTTAGGTGAAGTTACAAATAATATGTCTATAATTAATGTTAAACAATAATTACAAATATTGTCTTTCTTTATTCAAGTTTATAGTAATAAGTATACTGATCGGAGCACAATTATTATGAAACAATAAATGTTATACGAATTCTTATATCTAACATATACCTATTATATAAATACATAAATCTGTTGAATTCACAGATTGTCATTTGACCTTATTTTTATTGAATTTCAATATGGTTGTTATACTATATTGTTATTCTGTTAATCATAATAACAATAAACAATGTTGATGATATTATTCTCATTAATTCTTCAATCACAAGTCTCATTGTGTATATTTTCATACCGACATACATAACAATGAACCAAAAAAGATGAATTGTTGAGTCCCTTTCATAACGAGGCTTTACAATTGGAATTAATTCATAGAATCCTACGAAATAATGAGGTCGAATATTTGAAAAATACAATTGAATTTTCTCTTCGTGTGTAAAATATCGCTGAATGCGATCTCTTTCCGACGCCACGAGACTAAGGATAATTACAAACACTCAAGTAATTCGTGGTGTTGCTATAATAATAAACATACGAATATTTTCACATAAAGGCATTATAATAATACTTTGCAAATATACAATAATAAATACATGACTATATAATAAATATCCATAAAATACATTTTTTATTACTGATTTTTATATACAAACATAAATGAATGAAGCGCACTCCAAAGCTTCGTGGCGAGAATTGTAAAAAAGCAATTTTAAAAAGTGAAATCATGAACAGGCATTTTTATACTGAACGTTTATTATGATCGTGCAGTGTTGACAGACCTAGAAATTTTTCCCTTAGGTAAAAAGTTATTTTTGAGTGATATAATACACAGTTCGAAAAAGTATGTGTATGTAAATCTGGCCGTCGACATATGGGATTACCCTGGAGTTTTGTATAAAATTGCATAATGTGGATCATATTTTCGCAGACTAAGTATGAACAATGTAGTAAGTTTTTGTATAGTTTGACCTCGGTTAAATCAGCGTAGCTTGTGTCGGCATTATCAAGAGTAAAAAAATTTAGAGTATGTGATAACGTAATTGTGTCAGAAAATTGAAAAAAACACCGCTGTCAACGTAGTGATTTTATAGTAGCAACTGTTTTCTTTTATCTGAACAGACCACGATAGTATCAGACCTCAAATAAATACCCAAGTCTTTAGCAGACAGTATGGTATAATGATGACATAACATTTTATATGTCGTAAATTTCACCAATCCACTATTGATATCATATCGAAACTATCTGTAATTATAGCTCGGAATTTAGCAGCATTTATTTTGAGACCACATTGCTTACTTTTATTATACATTAAGCTTAGGTCGCTGGTAAAGGGAGGCACAGATGAACAAAGATTTTTAAGGCCTAATGCCTAATTAATGGCCTAATTTATCAATGCAAATAACTTGCCGGTGGCCTGTCACATAATTGCTAAACCAGTCTATTACTATTTGTGAATGGGTAAATTGAAAATAACAACCAACGAAGATAATTAATTTTTGCAATATTCAAGCGAAGAACTTATTGTCGTTGGCAACGAAGAAGCATAAATGGATTTTATTTTGAAATAAATATTTGAATAAAACAAAGTATTATCTATATAAATTTTATGTTTGTTTAGCGTCTTCTTTATTCACGTGAAAATATACTTAATAAGGGAATACAATATAAATATATATATTTTTAGCTGAGCTTTGCAATGTGAATAAATCAATATTTAAAAAGCTTAAACATTATTCTTATTTCAAAACTTCAGATTTCTAATAAGAAATTTTATGATAGTGTAAAATTTTCATTGCATAAATTGTGTTCTCTTATATTCCGTTCATTTACATTATTTGTACAGTTTTTCTTATTTTTACATAAGCAAAATTAAGGTGTAATAGTTTTTTAATGTGTTAAAAATAAAATATCTTTCAATTTTTTTTACATGTTTGTGTGTGAGGTTTTTTTTTGTTTTCTTCTTCTCTATTATCAGCAAGTCAAACAAGATTCTAATACTTGGCATTTAGACTTTGTATTGATTATATCATTCAACCATTTTTGACACGATTCTAGTGTTGTAATTAAGTTTTCTCATTTTATTACCGCTGGTAATAAAATTTGTGTCTAACTGTTCTTAGGCCATCTGAGTTTTTAACAACAAAAATGCATGGTAGTTATAAATGGCGGATGAAATTTTTGTAAAAAGAAATAAAAACCAAAACATAGTAATAAAATTCTATTTTAGAGACAAATGTTAAATTCTCTCCTTATTTTTAATGTCCATCGTCATTAAAACTCTTGTATACTTCATCAAGAATGGTGTGAATATTACACGTACATTGAAAGACAAAATTTTAGCTTCTCATAATTACAATTGCGAACATATCAAAACGAAATTTATAACTTTCTTCATAAAATGACGATGCATTCCTCACAAATGTTTACCTTCCATTTCGTTCTTTCATCTGTTCTTGCACAAGCAAAAGTCATTTATAGCATTTACTTTCAGATACTATATTATAGATATAACAAATTTCAAATCGTTTCCAGAAACATTCGATCACGCACTATAAGTTTAGTTAAACATATGAAATGTTTAAGTTACAATATAAGTAACAATACTCCATCAAAAAAAACTTTTTAAAAATTCAATGTCAAACTTTCATTATCGTAACATTTAACAATAAAAAAAGAAGGTAGTATTCTTTTAAATTATATAAATGTTCTAAAGAAACTTTTTTTTTATATTTAACAGGTATTTTCCATTTATGTACGGTAAAAATATTTTAAATTAGGTTGCTTTAAAAAGATACCTTTTTCCTTTATGAAATATTACCATCACGCTTCGTTTTAACAATATCTACACTTATAACCAAGTTCTTAGTTTGATTTTAGGTCTTAACTAAATATAATATAAAATTAATACTCATGAAAGAAAATATATTCATCCTTACCTATTCTATTTTATGGAATAAAATATTATAAGCCTTACATATCCCGCAGCGCAGCAGCGTGTTGTTTGTATATACAACTTAATTGAAAAGGACTCTTACCAACTATTGGAAAATGTGTTGTTTTCCAGGTAGTTTATCCCAGTTTGCAAGCTATGTTCAGGGTGCGCTGGTACAAACATATGGAGAAGGAAGAATTAATTTTTATGTTTCTCATGCATTACTCATCTGTTCTGACTATATAAAATATTGTACAGACCTGAAACTTCTTGTACGTAATAAAGATTAGGCATAGAAAATAACTAAATTTGAAATGTGTATAATACATGAAAAGTAAAAACGAAAGTTATAAACGCGGGACATTTATAACTATATTTTATTCTACAATTCCATATGTATATGTCCGATGTAACCCCGTAAACATGAAACAAAAATAGATAACTTCCTTATAGCTATAGCTTATTTTATCTAAATGAAATATTATTATGAATTATATGAAAACTACTCATTACAATAAATATATATATATTTTTTGTATTTCATTTTATAACACTTTACATACTTTTCTTACCATAAAGCAGAAAACTTTAACATTTTTCTATTATCTAGGAAATTCAAAGGCAACATTTTCAGAAATAAAGCTCTATTGTGTTGCTCGTCGCTAACAGTAATACGTAAGCCGATTTTGAATAATGAAATATCCGTCCGCTCACTTTAATCCGTGATCTTCTTCGTGACACTTCATAAATTCAAACGCTACTATTCACATTGCTAAAGTGAAAAGAAATTTTCTTAAAGACCAAACATGCATACAGATTTTTTTTGTAAAGTAATTGTGGTAAAGTACTTGCGGCACAAAATATATCGGTATCATGGGCCTGTTTGGTTCGGAACAGGAAATAGGGTCATATTAACGTTAAAAGGGTTGTACGCGGGTATGTTTGGGGTAGTATTTATATTTTATATGTTATTTTTCGGTAACTGCGTATGTTATTTAAATTATTTGCATCACAACTTTAAATTATCTGGTACTGTTTAATGATGTTTCACGTATTTCACTTTGATTACATGAGTAGATTCTATTTAAATAATTCAATTTATTTCGATTGCGTTATCTTTTCAATGTTATCTGTAGTGAAAAAAAAAACAATTAGTTATAATTTCAAAAGAAGCCATTTAGATGTTACTTAAATTCTAATAATGACATTTCTATATGGTATGATAAATTCATTAACAGGATATTTACATTGGTTTTCTGGACATCGCAGATTCCAATCTCTTTTCCTCAATTTTTCAATTTATATTTATTTTAAATTATATGACAGTCGAATTTAGAATATATCTCATGTACGATTCCGTTTTTGAAATTTATTAAGTGTTCTTTGTAAAATGCTTAAATATATAAGCATTTTACAAAGAACATATATTTCTGAATTCTACGTTTCCCCGATCCCCGGATCTAAACCCTTTACACTTTTTTTACTGGGGGTGTCTTAAGGAAGAGGTTTACCGGCAGCCAGTAACTTCATTAGAAGATTTACGAGACCGTGTTCAGGTCGCTGCAAACAAAATCAATGATCGACGTCACGCGCGAATTCTTCGAAGATCCTTTATTCGTAGATGTAGGGCCTGTATCAGGATGGAGGGCAGACAATTTGAATAGTTGCTCTAAATTATTGTAATGTGTATGCAATAAATATCAATTAAAAATCATATTATATTATCATGTTAATCATATTTATATAGTGTAAGGGTTATATTTTTTTTTCGGGCTTGCCTTTAGTTCTACTATACCATATATATATAATACCCTTAAAATCATTCCCTCACTATGTCCCAAACTTTAAAATAAAACATGTTATAATTTTTTAACTAGAAATTGCTTAAAATTTATGTTTGCGCGTGTGCCTATTTTATTAAAAATACATCAAAATTTCAAAAATTCTTCGAATTTAGGATTATAGATCGTAAATAAATGAGGAAATGTTGATTTGACATGTGTCCCTTAAAAAATAGTCATTCCCTCACACCATTACCGACAGTCGATAAGTTAGCGTACTTGAGATTTTTTATTGGAACTTCTATTAATTTTTGATAGTTGGTGACACTAACAATTGCTCAGAATGGCGAAGTTGTATTAAAATTGTCGGAGTACTTGTTGGAAGAAGATTAAATTACAATTTTTCAAAGATTACATTTCAGACAGTCATTCCATCACTGAGAAGAAAACAAAGAGGTAATTACTATATTCGAATATAAATTTAAAAATAAAGTATGTTTTTAGAAGCAGTAAAATCACCGAAAAATTTACATACAGCAGTTTACTACATTTGGAGATTTTTGAGGTTATGTTTTATTTTGTCATTCCCTCACTGTCATTCCCTCACTTTTAAATTTTATCAATATTGATTTACTTCATTTAAAACTCGTTTATTCTGGGGACCACTATATTCCCTAAAGTTACTAACACATATAGTACAAATTTAAGATAAATTTAATAGATATTAACTAAAATAATTCTGAATAATTTAATTTACATTTTTTCGAGATTTCATGAGAATTACCAATATATATTTATTATTCCTTACAGATATACATAAAGTTTTAAGGTTATTACCAAAATTATTAGCCTAAGTGATGTTCTTTAAAAAAAAAAAAAAAAATACCACCATGAATAGTTTCGAACTGTGTAAAAACTAAAAGGACAAGAATTTCGAGATTCCATGAGAATTACCCATATATACTATACTATATATATACTATTAGCCTTTCAGAGGTTATCCATTGTTTTCTGGACAACCTGTATAAGGATTGAAGCTTTTTTTTTAAAAACCACCAACAATGATGAAACATACCTTACAGTTGATAATATATGTATAGTTTTAGTTTCTTGTTCTTTCCTGCAAGCTACTACTAACAGTAATCAATCAGATAGTATATATATATATAGGACTCTGTTTGTCTTAAAGGATCCGGTGGAGGGAATAAATAACTTTACTTTAGTAGATCATTAAAAAAAATAAGAAATCTTAGTCGGAGAAGCAAATGATCTGCTCAAAATTTAAAGAACAGTTTAAAAGCAAGTATTGTTAATACTTACTTTGTACACGATCTCAGTATATTTATAGTCTCAAACATAAATTCATACATACTCGTGCATTATGAATCGTAATTATAAGAAAATGTATCGCTTGTCTTACGGTTATTTATTATAATTGCGTTGTTTCTCATTTGTTATAGATTTGTTTAATTTAGATTTATTAGGTTTCTGAGAGACAAAAATATATTTGATGATAAACTTATTTCATAAAGCGCAACAGAAAATAATTTCCTCCAACATGTGTCCTATTTCCATTCCATTTCCATTTTCAGTGAAATCAATCAGATGAAAATATTCCCCCAAATATATTTCTTGTATCTGTACCATATCTTTAAGGTTACTTGAAACACTTTACTGAAATAGATATTGACTAGCGACCTCTCTATCTTTATTCTCCCACTAAACTTACAACGACAGACAGAAAACAAGTTTATTTTCTATAAAATTTTAAAATGGAGTCATGTCACATCGATATCAGAAACAGTAAACAACTTTTTGTTAGTATCCTAGGTACAGGATATTTCAATTATTTTTAATTAATTTAATTCTATTTTTTAATAAATTAATTTCTAAAAACTTTTCAACATACAAAAAACATAAAATGAAGAATTTGTCAACACGGGCAGAACTTAAAGCTACTATGTAACCCGCTTTCACGAAACTAGCATTCCTTATGAGTATATGTATAATCGTCTAAACGTAAACGGTGGTAAAATATTACCACCGTAATGAAAATTAAACCTAAAAATACATTTGCTTTAAGTGTATTGTAAAACCATCTTATGAATAGACTTTTTTACTTGCACAATTTAAATATTAGTATCTAACAATATTGCACTTTAGGCAGCCTGTCATAATATCAAGTTGCAAAATTTTCCCTTTGTTTAGTCGGCATGTTGTATCAGCTGTGAAATTATTTAGTATCTCCACGGCTTTGGGCACTCTAAACTAAAGGATATGTGATTACGCAAGGCTCTTTGTATCACAAGCTATAGATATCTGCTCCTACCACATGTTGACAAAATATTTCAGGAATTTGGATAAATTTCTATTTCATAATATTATTAGACTATAAGTGATGTAGTATATTCTTTTTTTCTCTACCCAGCTCTACTTAATGCACTATCAGAACCACCGCAACCTTCTTCGAAAATAAACTTCTTATATTTAAGAATATAATATAATGATAATAATACGTATACACTATTACTTAGAAATTATATGTGTGCAATATGTTTAAAAAGCATAAAGTTATTTTATAAATTTTTGGTTATGTTATTATAATATTATTATTGTGAATCACATTGAAGTTTTCTTCCAAGACTATCATAGCGTTGGTTACTTTGCGGTTTATAAATATGAAACTAATATTAATTCATATTTTTTTTAGTTTCTTGGGAATTACTACATTAGTAGCTAACCTTTGGATCAACTTGCTGTTATGATTAGTTAAACAATGAATTAACACCGGTAATAAAAAGGTGCAATCCGGATAAAAATAACATACTATTCTACTATAATATACCGTTAATGTCAACAGTAAGTGATCTTTTATTTTGTAGTTATACATTTATACACACTGGACTCATATGATGAACAGTAAACTCAGACACAACCATCACTGTCACTGTTAATTTCAAAATCCATTAGAGTGGTTTCCATCACGGTTTCTTCCCTACACAAATTTCCGCTTCATTTATTTATCATTTTATTCTCTTAAATATTTAAAATTGTTATCCGCTATTTAAAATATTAGGATCTCAGTCTTAACATTTTAAAGTTTAATTGTTTATTTAGAGCACTAGCAAATTTAATATTTTAGTCGATAACTTATTATTTTATAGATTTCGATTGTTGTGGTTGAATGATTCTAAATATAAAATGTCAACAATAAACAAAAAGTTAAATATCAATTAAATCTACGCACAGAGCATAGAAATCTAATATATATCAGTTTATACGCATTTTTTTTAATCGTCAAAAATGATAAAATCTTATAATTAATATCTTCAAGAACTGCCAATAATTCTCCTTCAAGTGAATTACGGAGATTCAAATAATGATAAAAGGAAAAGTAGTAACGCAACTGAAGAAAACAAATTATTAACTAAGCTTAACGGCTTAAACACATCTATATCTCAACATTTTATCATTACAACTACTATTTTATCTTCAATTGTTTGAGTCTCACAAATGATAAACTTCCATTAATTTATTAGTTTGATTTTATTAGCTAACTTAAAAGTAATTGTAATATTATCGTAATTTATTCCAAATCAAGTAACGGCAATATTATGTGCACGGAGCGCGGAGTAAACTACAACTTAAGGTTGGATTGAATATTTTAATATATTTTAAATTTCTATTACATTAATAATAGTAAGTCTATGTCTATCACTTTCTCTATATCTATTTATGGTGTTACAACAACAGTCACAGAGCCATGTTAAAAAGTTTATTTTAATATGCACTAGTTTATTTTGCAAGATTTGAATATATATCTTAGGTAAAATACGCAGAGTGCCAGGATGAGATAGGTTTTGTTACTATTCATTTTCAAATTTTATGAATAAAGTGAAAACGTGCCTTCAGCTCCGTCATAAAACTTATTAACAAGTAAAGTGAAAAAATATCTCATAGATTTTCACATATCTAATCCATTATATTTGCATGTATATAGTAGTAAGATTCTGTAAGTCACTATAAATAAAAACTTCAAATATTTTTACCGTATATTAATGTATTATATAACTCTTATTAAACGAGAGAAGTTTCTAATACAAAATATTAGTCAAACCTACGAAAACTAATTTAAAAAGAAACTAAAGCAATCGGTTCAGTTCAATTGAAAGTTTTGAATTCTAAAAAGAAAACTATTTTCCGGTATACCTATATTCCAATAAGAGCAATAGTTTTTATCTCCGAGTGTTCACAATTAGAGTATTCTCTAGAGTCGTATTCCCTTTTTTATTGAATAGACACTTGCAATAATTAAAATTTTATAATAGTTTCAATTAAGCTTACAGTTAACATTGCATTGGAATATTTACATTTAATATAAAATAGCCCTTAGTTAGTAATAGTATTTTACGATACGGTTTCTTTGATAACCTCATTAAAATACAAATAAATGTAATCTTGTTTTGTGGGTTTAGAATTTCCGATAAAATATGTTTTGTTACTACTAAGAAATGTGTCGCTGCAGTGTTTCTGTTGTTCATTGTATAGTACTATAATGTAACTACTATACGCAACTGAAGATAGTTTTTCGATAATTGTTTAACTTGTACTCGTTGGGTGTAAATGTGATGCAGGAAATACCTTCCGGGAAGTGTAATAAATGTTTAAGTTTAAGCAGCACAAAACTCAAAATATAATGCCTGTTGCTTTTTATCAAAACAAGTAAGTTGGTTTGTTGAAAAGCGCTGTTGTTTGAATTTGATGATAAACAAACTATGTTTCTATGTATTTTTATTATGAGAATACGTATCTTTTTACATTTTGTACTTTATATATTTGTAATTCATATATGATACAATATATTTAATAATTTATATATTTTTTTCTACACTGAATTAATATGAGTGATTACTTGTGGCCGATATTGATATTTCAGTGAAATATCAATATCGGCCACAAGATTCTTCAAAGATCTTTCAAAATTTTCCAGAACTGTGATGATTATATTTGGTTATATATATTTGATAGAAATATATACCTCGTAGAAATTTTGTTAATGATATTTAAGCTGGATTGATGATTATTTTAAATGTGTGAAAGTATCCGAGTGCATCTCTATTTAAAAATTGCCGACCTTGGAGGTAGGAGTATAAGCTTTTTTTTGAGGTACCCATATAATATTGATCCGGACATATTGCCGAAGAAAGTTTTTTCCACATTTTAGTGGTATGCAGAAGAAAGATCCTTGAAAATCTCACATCAGATGACGGCTGATATTATAGGCGACGACGTATTTTGCGATGATGAAATTCGGATGCAGATAATAGACCAAATAGTTCTCTAGAACACTCTCCATTGTAAATGGGATAAGAAGTAAATGCTATGTAAATGCGATGCAATTCGATAAGAAGATGCAAGATGCGACAAAGTCTCTACGCAATGCTACAGTATCCAGTCGTACAGTTTAACAATTTAACCTTAATGAATAGTAATAGTAGATCAATTTGTACAGCAATTATTACTATTGACATATATTTAGAAAAAATATTATGAATTCATTTTTAACGTAATATAGTTTTGGTAAAATACTGTAGATAAAAAATGATAGTATATAAAACTTCAACAAACAAACTAATAAAAAATAATTTTCGTTATTAATTAATGCAAAAAAATGTATTTTAGTTTTTCGGTGAACATAATAATTCCTTTTTTTGCCATTTGTACGCTATTACATACTTTATAAATGCAAAGATCTTAAAGTTATTTTGCAAGCTTCTAAGAATAATCTGTTATTAAGTAAAGAGAAATTGTTTTATCACAGAAAACCCTTACAAATAAGCTAAGCTAGCGAATTCAGACCTTTTATAGAATTAATAAGGACCATGTCACCGACGTTTAATATGACTCTCAGTTTAATTTAATTAAGTTCATATAGAACACATTACATTTTGAATTCTATCTATTACGTGTTACTCTACTGGGTCGTATATTTTGAAACTTTAATTTTAAAAGCTGCAGCTGGTTGCCATCTTTAAAAAATTGGAACGAATTCCATTGCACACATTTTACACTTTTATAAAGTGATGATTTAGGCTACTTTAATTAGGCACAGTCATGTATTTAATATTTTTTGAATGACTAAACTCCACTTTATTCTTGTATGAATATTAAGTTTTGTAATTTAGGTTAGTTAATTTTAGTTTTATTTCTTTTAATTATATCATATATAATTACTACTTTCTATTCCCGATTCAAGTTACAGGTTTTAATAATTAAAATACTTTTATAAATTCGACGATAGTGGTAGGCATTTATATCTGTCTTGTAGATACAGAGTAACAGAAACAAGTAAACTAACAGTATAGCAACAAAATTGTAAAACAGCAAAATTTTAAAATCTATAGGGTTCTGAATTGAACTAAAAGGAAATGATGTAGACAAGTTGCTTGCAGCTACAAAAAAAAATACGGGATTTCTAAAGCAGTGAATGAAGAAAGAAGGGCTAAGAGTAATACTAAAATACTTTGTAGACTAGGGGCGCCAACAAACCCTCAATTTCGACTCGCTGCGCTTGCGAAATCTCGGGTGCCGTTTGCATATTGAACGAAGCGAGTGTATTGACTCATCGTTTCCCATTGATTTCAATGGGATATCAGTTTTTTGATATGATATTTAAAAAAAAAATTTTTTTGAGGACATTTTTCAAAAATTTTTTTTTTTAGACCATCACCTTATGTGTGTCTTTTTGATTGCAAAGTTTCATAACTTTCCGTTAAGTAGTTTTCGAGGCAATTCGTGACAAAGAATGCAAAAAGTCTCCAGTAAAACGCTCCTCTCACTTCGTTCGCTTCGCTCAATAATTTTATATAAATAGGATTAAATTTAAGATATAAAATATATATACTACTTGTAACAAAGTAATTGATATATTATATACTAAGAGATTTACAGCAATATCTCTGTACACGAGACTTTATTTAAATAATTTTTCATTAAAATTCTATTACTGTAGCCTTGTTTTGTTACTAAGCATAGTTGGTAGGAGATCCTTTTACAATGTGGACACATTCAATATTCAACGTCTACTAAAGTTAAGTTTTTATCTAAAGTTAACTAAACGTAGCTGACTTTCAGCTTTAATTAATAATATCATCGCATACTTTATTTATACTTTATTGGAAACTAACCTTTTAAAACTTGTCTATGTATGAGTAATGATTCAATAATAAACTAGGATCCACCAACCGTGCACGGCGGGTGTTGAGCTGATTCCCTCTCCTTTCTTCTTTTCATGATAAATTTTTAATGGCTAAACAGTTTTTTAATCTGTTTTCTCCATAACATCCGCGTTCTGCTCAAACATACATGAGAAATTTTTTAGCTAATTATCTCGTCGCATTCTGGAGACAGCTAAACACAAAAAAGGTCTCCCAAACGGTTAGGAGCTATATGCTTACGCTCAGCTCAATTAATACAATTAATACAAAATAAATATTATTCCATTATATTATGCCATCAGTATATTAATTACTGACGAATTTCAGTGGTCTTTATTTTGAAGTAAACTATTTTGCTTACCGCTCTAGTCTGTAACTCGTTAAAATCGTCATTGTCCCCCTAATTTCCAAACTCTTTCGGCTACAGCTCCATTACAGTTTTTTCCTCATACGTGACTCCTTAATTCATAATTATTTTTTATATGATTCTGCAAACAAATTATTACTGCATAAGCAACAAAAGCAACAAAGCAACAAATTGTTACTAAATGCAAAAGTAAAAAATAAAATATTAATTAAAAATAAGAATTACTTATAAAGGTCCTAAGTTATTTATTAATTTACTCTCGCTTTTCATTTCAAAACTGGTAAAAAACAATTACAAATAGTTTGAAAAACTGCACAGAAATAAATGGCTTCAGCGCCAGATTGTAATAATGAATCCACGGAGATCCATACAATGATAAAATTGAAGGCAGTAATGGGACTGAAGACGAAGAATCATTAATTTAGAATCATTAAGATTAACGATTTATAAACATCTTCATTTTACATTTTCTTATTAAATAATATGTTTTTCTCTTGAAAAGGTTTGCAAAATTTTTAAATATAATTTACTTTTTTTTTCTATTTTTAGTTTCACTTTTTCAATTTTTATTCGTGTAAGGTTTTATTTATTTATTTAGCTTCACGCCATATCCCTTGCGGGGTAGCCAGAGACGACGGACGGCTACGGTCCCTGCATACCTCAACCTCTTCATACATGCCCTCCGGGGGCTCCTCGTGCTTTTTACGCGACCTTCCTCCAGTATCATAGATACTGTGTTTTCGAAGGTCACTCGACGCCTCCCCCTGTCTCTCTTACCGCTCAATTTTCCTATATAAATCTTTTTTACCATTCTTTCATCACTCATTTGTTCGACGTGCCCAAACCACCTGAGCACGTTCTTCGTGTAAGGTTTTATTAGTGGAATAATTAAATGAAATTCAATTTCTGTTCGATTAAGAGACGATTCGATTAATTAATTAAAATATAATTACTCAATTACAAACGACAATTATAAAATATAATTGTCGTTTTTATCAGTGTCATTAGCAATTTATACGATATTTTGATATCATAAATAAGTGTTTGTTTTTTATATCATAATTTAACGACAGTTTATCAGTTTAATGATATAGATAGTAATATTATATTATTAACTATGCATAACTTTAATGTAAAGATGAAATTAATTTACTAAGATATAATATCATGTAAAATATACACAATGTATGGCTTCGTACTAATTAAATATAAATATTGAAAGAAAATTAATTAAGCATCACAAGTTTATCGTGCTTCTATATTCCTCTGTATTATACTAACGAGGCTAAAGGATTACAATACCTCTATACTTCACACAGATTGTAACCTAAATGTTCTTGTCAGACAAATATCATCCGTAAATTGAGATGTGTTGAACAGATTAATTGCAGACGTTAGAGACTGAAGACGTAGATAGTTCAATGTACACAATAGCACTTACTTTTGTAGTGATTCCTGTTTCTAAAGAGGATTAATTTTGAATTGCTGCCATTTATTGTAGTTTGCTTTACAACTAACATTACCTACAATTAATATTATTAAAGTGCTTAAAGTAGTTTAGATTTTAATTTACAACCGCTTACATAACTTAGTTATTCTACCTTAGAAAACTTAGTGAGTATTTAGTTTTAGAAAATAAACTCAAACACGTATGTGATTTAAACTCATGGTAGGATGGCAATGTAATAAAAATATTACAGCTACTACTTAATACAGTCACTGCAACTACTAAGACTTACGAATACTAAGTTTACTTATATTTTAAATTAACTTCTATTTAAATGTATTTATATATTATTTTGTTTGCTTCATCGCGCTAGTCTCTAGAACTGCTGACTAACAGTTCTAGAGATTACCGCGAGTTTAAGAAATAGAATTTAAGAAATTAAGAAATAGTTTTTTCATTTAATAAACTATTTAATGTCAGATAACGATCTTAAAATATCTATCTTTTTGTCGTCTTCTTTTACTTCCATTTAAAGACATTCCATCACATTGTATCTGCAAGTAAAATTTCAATACATATTTATAATAATGTATTATTTTGATTTAAAACTTTTGCAGAAAATAATATATTTATTCAACTTCAGCTGTTAACAATTGAATTTTGAATTATATATGTAATATAAATTTTAATTTGTCAGTTTCCATCTAAATGCTAGAAGTTGTGAAGGATCATGTTAGTTACAATATACAAAAAATCAAGCTTTTTGATAATATATTGGAAAATACTTTGACATGGTTGACTCTTGACTCTGTTTGTAAAGCTTTCAAGAGTTAAATGATTGATTGTCTCAAACCTAAAACTTCAAATGAAATCTTAACTTACGGAAGCGAAAGTATATTAAAAATGCGATCTTAAAATGAAGTCACGTCTGATGTCTAGTACTACTGCAGTACTAAAAAGATTATTATAAAAGGAATCATTACATCTTTCAATATTTAAGGTGTGAGCTTATTCTTTTAAGGACTTCATCCATTTGACTCCATAATCATGGATATTACCAAAGTTATTGCATGTCTGTATAAACATTTTTTACTACTCACAGGCCATTAACGTAATAATACTTTAAATTTCACAGTTAATAACAGTTCATATATCAACAGTTGATATTTGTTAATAATACTATAACAACACAATATTATACTCTTGCAATTTAGCCATGTTGTTTATTTTAACAAAACGCAGGGCTGCGAATGGTACAATTGGTAAAAAAAAATAATTGGAAAGATAATAAGATGCAGTAGACTAATAGTATAATTTGACATAAAATCAAGATAAAACGAGTCCACATAAAACGAGCTGTTATAAGTGACATTTAATTTTAAAAAGGTCATTATTTAAAATAATAAACTCACACTGAAAATTTATTTACATTTTGTAGATCATACTAAAAAAAGGTAGCATTAAATATCAATTTATTATTAAGAAAAAATATATGAGAAAATGAGATTCACATTTTGTGTACACTTGAATTTATTTAATACGTTGAAACATAGTTAAAGGTTGAATCAAAATTATATCCTAATTTATGACGTGAATTGCAGTCGGTGTTTTAGGGTCACTGATAACGATATTATAAATGGAGACACATTGGTATATCTACAAGTGTTATGAGCGATTCTTGAAAGTGAAAAGTTAATGTTGATTACATTATGATATGATACATATGAGACATCTAGTAACTTGTTGAATTGAGAAGAGAAAATTTCTATCAAGGATAATGTTGTTTGAAAACTAATCAATCAATTATATTAGTATTATAAAATATTATATACATATTTACGACAATAAAGTTCAAACGTTACGTACCTCATTTATACTGTGTCTTACATGAATGATTACTAGCTTAATTTCACGTACCACACCTTGAATTTGCTTAATAAATTTGGGAGAAAGTGTACGAAAAAGTTATAGTTGGAATACAATAATTTATTATGATATATACATAGAATGGAGTCCTAAGTTCCACGTGTAATCTCGATAAATGTATTAGACTAATGAATATAAGAACTGAAAGCACAACCACGTGTTTTGACGAGGCTTGTACGGTATTGCTGAGGCTTTATGAGAATTATAATTTATTATAAGTTATTAATGTCACTCATTGAGATTGTTATAAAAATACAATTGATATAAACGAATAGATATGGATAGTATTAATTTTTCTCCTCACCAAGATGTTAGGAATTATTATACCTACTCATATTTTTAAAAATATTCGTGAAAAATAATGAAACCTTTAAGTAAAACTAATCAATGATTTGATGATTGAAATAAAAAAAAAACTGTTAAATTAATTATCCTCTTTGGCACAACTGAATATTCTCTTTAAATATACGAGTATAAAACAAATATTATGTGCCTTTTTATAACTTGTGATATAGTTTTAATAGTCATGATAAAACTCTATTTAATACTGTACTTACGTTCTTCTCATTTTATACTCAAGTCATAAACATCCTCATGGTTTACTACGAGTTGAATATAAAAGGTAGTCTACAGTTATACCTACTGGTATTCGAGGGATGTAACTTTAACCACTACTGTAAAAAGTATCTCAAAAACACTACTTAGATAATTTTTTTGTGTTATAACACTATAAGAATATTTGTTAAACGTTATAATTTTTTAAAATTTTTAATAAAAGTATCAGTGTTTTATTTAACGATTTCTGTATTGGTTTTACAATTTTTTGCATTATATTTTACTTTTAGGTTCTTTTAATTAAGAACACTTAAATTAACTGTATTTCATGGTAATTAATATATTATTTTAACAAAGTGTCCGTGTGTTAGCTAAAGAATATAGTGAGATCGTAATTATTCACAAATCTATTTTCATATCTTTTTTTAATGCCATTGGTTTTTATGTATTTATAAACATTTTTGGTTCGCTTGTTATAAATTCAGTATTTGTTTTTTGACATAATTATTTCTAGCTATATATACAAGTAAATATTAATGTTTGTCTGCATATTACGATTTGTCACTTTTACTAATCAACGATCAACGTGAAAGTTTTGATTTATAAGGGACATAGAAAAAAACATAGGGCATCTTTCATATTGAAAAAGGTAATCCCGAGGGATAGAAATATAACTTGTTGACGATTGCCCCATATAAAACTATTTTTTTACCTATACAGCGTGGGTAAAAAAGGTCTTAGAATTAAGATACACAAATATTTAGGTAGGATCTTTTCACACTTATTGCAGACTTATCGTTGTGTTTTGTTCAGTTTATACAATGTTATTATTATTATTTAGTTTCACGCCATAGTCCTTGCGCGGTAGCCAGAGACGACGGAGCGCCAAACGCTACGGTCCCTGCATACCTCTTTCGCCTCGGCCACAGACATCAACCTCTTCATACATGCCCTCCGGGGAGTCCTCATGCTTTTTACGTGACCTTCCTCCAGTATCATAGATACTGTGTTTTCGAACGTCACTCGAGGCCTCCCCCTGTCTCTTTCTCCGCTCACTTTTCCTATATAAATCTTTTTTACCATTCCTTCATCACTCATTCGTCCGACGTGCCCAAACCACCTGAGCACGTTCTTCTTCATTCTCACCGTGACATCTTCGCTAGTACCTGCCATTCTGTGGATCTTTTCATTGCGAAATCGATCAGCTACTACTAACTCCGCATATTCTGCGAAGAGATCGCATCTCCACAACATTCATCTTTCTTACATTCTTCTTCTGTGTTACCCACTTTTGGCTGCCGTATAACAGCGTCGGTAGCAAAACCGCATTGTGTACAGCCAAACGTGCAGCTATGCTGACGTTTCACCGTCTCAACAATGCAGCCAAAGCACCGTTGACTCTGTTACCGGCAGTGATACGCCTTTTCACATCCATTCCGTATCTTCCGTCTCTGCGAAACATACTTCCCAAATAGACCACTTCATTCACTTGTTCTATTATCTTATCATTCACGTTGATCTTATATTCTGTTCTTTCTTAATTTCTTTCAGGTTTAGACCATTAATTTCACACCCATCTTTCAGAATGGTGACCAATGCCTGCAAATTGCATTCTGATGATGCAATGAGCACTGCATCATCTGCATATAGCAAGCAATTGACCTTAAGGTCACCTACTTTTACTCCCATGTCACTGTCTTTCACTCCTTGGAGACAACTCATATACAAATTGAACAACCAAGCTGACATAGCGCAACCTTGTTTAACACCCGATTAGATGTCAAACCAGGGCGACATGCCATGCCGTGATCATGCGGAGGGAAAAGATCTGATCTATACACCCTCTTCCAGGTCTAAAACTTCCTTGGGCCTCCCATAACAGCCTTTCAGATCTCACTTGCATCTTTCACGATAATATTTTAGAATAAACTTTACCGCCCACCTCTGATCAAACTGATAACCCTATAGCTTGCACAGTTTATCTGTGAACCTATGCCTTTATACAAAGGTAAGATGACTGCACCTCGCCAATCGTCTGGGACCTCCCCCAATTTCCAGCTTAAATTGCACAAAAACTAGAAAAAGTCTAAGACGCGTGGCCCACTATATTTGATCATCTCGACAGTAACTTCATTTGCTCCCGCAGCTTTACCACATTTAAGACTTCGAATCAAGCTCTCTACTTCTTCCAAACTGATTTCACTATCGGCTCCATCTGGACTCACCATTTTGCTGATAGTCCAGACCGAGGCGTCCTCAAGTTCATACATTTCCTTGTAGAATTCCGCCCACCGCTGCAAAGCGTGTGCTTGTTCGGTTAGAATTTCACCGCTCTTCGAAAGCACCCCTTTCATTCTACAGATTACCGAACAACTCCGGGAATCACTAACTTCTGGCCAGAAAAGCTTCGTGTTTTCCCGGAAGTTGTTCGTCAAGCTTTCATTCCTTTCTCTCTTAGAATTTTCACACTTCATCTTTATAAGTGCTTTCGTTGTGTGCTTTTGCAGCTTCTACGCTCTTTTTCTTATCTCTCTCATACTTCTATCTTTACCAGAGGCTTACAATGTTTTCATAAGTTATTCAGACGTATAAGCTACTAGCTTTTGTTCTTATCTCGCTTCTTCTTACTTCATTATATATTTTTTCTTGCGCAAACTATAAAAATACAGAGTACGTTCCGAACACATTCACATTTTTTGTGTTTGTTTACGTTTGTGAATAAAAATGTTCGTGGTTTTTTCGTCGCAAAATTCATATCAGGAGTTTTGTCAGTGGATTCGCTTTCGTCACTCGGTATTTACTTCGTTGAAAAGTTTTTGTTTTGATATCAATAGTTTTGTAAAAGGATTGGAAACAAAATGCTGTGCGATTATTTTTCATGCAAATATATACTCATTTATTTGGAATAGTTGCTTCTGACAAAATGAGAGTGTTTTGGCTCAGAGGATGAGCGTTGTAATGACAAAGACGAGACCTCGAGTTCGATTCCCACAGGTGCCCGATTTTTTTTTCATTTGATTTTTTCAGTTTCCATTTATTTTTTTAACTCATTGCTTCAAAACAGATTTTCTTCAGCATTCGGATTTTTTTCTGTAAATTTTGTTTTATTGTTACAGACGGCAATGCGTTAGTGAGTTTATTCACTGTGCAACTAGCATTGAATTTTAACCGTGTTGTGAGTACGATTCTGGCTTTAAAAGTCATTTTTTGGCCATTTTTGGTCATTTTTCCTGATTTTTTGAACTTCTCACGGCCATATCTCGAAATAACGAGTTTTCCCAGATATATGCTATATACTAAATTTTAGCTGTAATTTGGGGCTACGAATGAGGAAATTTTCGAAAAAATCGTTGGCGCCGTTTTCGAGAAAATGGCCAATCTGTCCCCGGCCAGTTGGCTATTTTTAGCCTTTTGACCAAAAATGTCACGCCAACAAATGTTTTTGCCATTAAAATGGACATTATTCAAAAGATGAGCTTGAAACCTTTCCAATGATGCCCAATTTGTCAATGTACGTCAACTGGTTTGGCCACAGTCCCTGTACGAAAAATGGCCATTTTTGGCCTTTCGAGGGCTGGCCACGGCCAACTTGGCGGCCAAATCGAAATGTCGTAGAAAAAAAGTCTTAGTTTTTGATGTACTTCAATCCCTGAAAGTTTGAACAAAATCAGTTGAAACTACGAACATACACACAAACAGACAAAGTAATCATCGATGGAGGCGCCAGTCAAAATTTTCAAAATGTCATATCTCATCAACCGGTGGTCGGATTTTGGCGTATTTGGGCTTGTTGAAAAGGTCTCGACGAGGGCCTTTTAAAACTAAATTTTAGTCTCATTTTTCAAACGGCCGTAGAGGTGGAGGCGGTAGGTATATTGCTAAGTGTAAATGCATTTTCTGGGTCTATGGGCCAAGGGCTTTCTAAAATTACCACACTCATACCAGAAGGTCTCCTGTATAAAAAAATCAATATTGCGCGTATATATACCGAGTTACACTTTCAGCACTATGGGTGCTTTCGTCACTCGGAGCTAGCTAACGCCCGCTTTGATATAAGTACCTATCTTCAAGTGTATTTAAAATAATTTTGTCTTCAGATTTCTTTTATTATAACAAGTAATTATTAATGTTCGTTACACAAATAGGGAAAGCGATTATTTTATTTATTATAAAAGTTAGTTTTTCGTGAAAGAATAATACAACAAACAAGTATTCATTCATTCATAAAACCATACGTCCATACAACTGTTTCACTAGAGATTATATATCATAATTTAAAGGAAATTATGCGATTTGTATTGAAAATACCAGACCAAGAAAATACCTGAATATTACAAAGCAACAGAGCGTTTTTTCTAACGTTAATTTAACAAGAGTATTTTCTTACTTTATCAAAAAATTTCATAATTGGAGAAAAAAATATATACGCAAGTATACCTAATTGTACATTAAAAATAAGAAATTAAACCTATTTCTATGGTTATAATAATGTTTTCGTTAAATTTATAAACCGTGTGTTTGAATTAAAATCCTTTAACAAAATGTAAATATACATTTCTACATAGGTCTACAAAAATGTAACAATGGTATTACAAATTCACTGAAAGAGGAAAAAATATTTTATAATATATGCTCATAATGAACAATTAGAGAAAAAGAAAATAAAGATTACATTCAAACAACTACTGGAAAGTAAATTTACTCGTATATAATTTGATTCTTTTAATTGAACGAAACAAAATTACAATATTTTTATACAGTTTATCTTCAATCGAGCTATTTTTATATAATAGTAGTTTTTTATATATTTATATGTTACAATAAAAGGATCAAATCCGTTATGTAATAACAATATTAGCCAAATTGTAAGCCTTAAGTATTAAGTAACATTTCAGATAATTTAAACAATACGCTTTTATTATCATTTATGTATTGTTTGTATCCTGAGATAATAATATTATTATTTAATGTAATCGATAGTTAAGGTAATGAATTATTTCATCTGCAGATTGAATGTTGACACATTGTTACTTAATGTATCGAAATCGGATGTGACGTCACGTTAGAATATAATCCGTCGTTTCTATAAAATTTTTTCCTTAATATATAATCTTTTTCTCGTCCCTTCGGTCTACTGATTAACCTGCAATGTCGCTAGCCACCTGAATGGTGTCCTATATATTACAATCACTTTTATGGGACTGAGGTGACAAAAATTAAATTAGATTTCTTAAATTTGAGAACAAGAAGAGAAGAAGAAGT
Organism: Melinaea menophilus ssp. n. AW-2005; assembly: GCA_918358695.1. Classification (NCBI taxonomy): domain Eukaryota; kingdom Metazoa; phylum Arthropoda; class Insecta; order Lepidoptera; family Nymphalidae; genus Melinaea; species Melinaea menophilus. Next base: position 18,023,425 of record OU911052.1, read on the forward strand.
GAAGTTTTCATTATATATTTAATAATTTAAATATGACTATGACCAATGAATTTTTGAATGAAAATTTAAAATATTTTACTTCATTTTAAACATTGACTTATGTAAAAATATAAAATACTTTTCAGACTCTCAGAATTACAAATTCTGTTACGAAAAACCACAACAACCACAATGTCTTCAACAAAGCTTTTCAAGATTATAGCGGAACGTTAAACTTATTCAATAATATTATATTTTCATATTAAACTAGTTAACTTTAATATAACTGTTTCTTAAAGATTTTCTCTTTCTTGTGATTTTAATTCTACGTATTGTAATTATATTGTTTTTATTTTATTGGATATAAATAATAATCAATACACAAATATTAACCAACTACCCACCAACATGAACCAACAACTCTTTCTTTAAATGTGTTATTGTCGATATTAAGATATATTGTTTAACGATATTGATAAAAAAAATACGATGCTGTAATCATAGTTATGTTTTTATAAGATGTAATATGATAATAAAACTGAAGAATAAATTTTTCTTCTGGATTCTTTGATATAACTTTGAGATTTTTTAAATACTAATAGTATTTAAAAAAATCTCATTGCATTTCATTTATTGAGGAAGGGTACAGGCTAAATAGCAAATATAATATTTCACTACGCCCTATACAACCAGTATGGAGGATAATGCTATTCTACTTCCCGAGAATGATCAGTGGTTCTAAACTATATATGTAAGACTGCCGTTTGTGAAAATGCTTAGATATTTATTTTTGTTATATAGTTGACGGAGTAGCTCCTGACAAATAGTCTTAAATGGTAATAAAACACTATATTTCAGTAATATAATACTTTTATAACTGTTTTTTGAACTATTATGATTGGTTATATTTCTATCTTTATTTTTCTAAGTAAAGCAATCTTTAAATAATCTCACGAGCTTTAAGTTAGTAACAACTCCATGACAGCAGTCTGGTACATTTCATGTAATTTCTTAAGGATATGCGGAATACAGGCACTAGAACCCTGGGTTTAAATATATGTATGTGGGGAAAAAATAACATATCAACTACTTACATAAAATATGTCTTATTAAATATACTAGTGGTCGCCCAGTGGTCGAAATTCGACCATATAATAAATTTAAATTGTAAGTGACTTAATATACATTATTAAAATATAATATTCAAACATTATTAAGGTTCTACTGTCGAAAGCTAAACTACTATAACCACAGATTTGACCAAGACTCTTATTTGCCAATTTCTTTTTTGAACAAATTATATGAAATTAAAAGAAATGTTCAATTCTAAGTAGTCTATTAAATTGTTGTAAACTTCAGACCTAACATTTGTTTGATTTTGTCGAATGAAATGTAATCGTGAGCCCTCTATTCTCATATACATATCAACAATCCACTGCAGAAATAGTTTTTGTGAATGGCGTAACATGCTGAAATCATCTCTAATTGCTAGTCGATAGGCTGTATACTAAAGCATGGTTAATTTATTTCTGGGTGCTCTTGAATTAGATGTAGTTGGTGTATTATGAGCAATATTGACATGCCACCCAGTATCACCGTTGGGAAAAAGCAGTGGGTACGCTAAAGGGTCTAATGATGAGTCCAAAACTGAGATATTCTTAATTATACCATTAACTTTTGAAAAACAAATCATATTTCGTTCAAAAGGTGGCTCACCATCAACTGTACTAAATATTACTGCTACATCAGTTTGAACTGCATCATTAAATCGGGGTAGATTTAAATGATGAGTTACTTTAATGAGCAAACAAATTTCTTTGTTTTGATTTTCAACTCTCTGACAATGATCTTTCATTGCAATGAATGACCGCACAAATGGATTACTGCGTTCCAATTCCAGTGAAATTTCATTCATTATGTTGTTGTTACATGTTTGCATAACATGTTCTTGTAATCTATAATTAATGGCAGTGACACTGCCATTAATTATAGATTACAAGAACATCATAAAAATATAATTGTGCATAACATGGTAAGCGACCATATGCGGCAGTCATTGGGCCTGATCTGTGATAATAAACATCATGTATTTTGAAATGATACACTCCACTTGTAACTGCCTCAGCAACTTTGGCTTCTGAGCTAACCATAGCAAAACATGAATTATATTTCTTAATATTTTCAAAATAATTTTTTGATTTACTTTTTATTGAAGGTTCATTTGAAGTAAGTCCATCATATAATAATTTAAATCAAATATTCATTTTGACTTAAGGGTAGTAATATTGGTTTACCCTTGTGACAACATGAAGTGAATGCAGTTTGGTCGCCTAAAGTCACTTCAGGTTCAAAATGTTAATGTCATAACTTAAAAACACATTTGGAATGACATTTAGAGCACACTTAAATGCATCTCTCAAAATCATATTACTATCTAATACTACTGATGAGGAATTATTCCTTCCTCTTAGAGAAATATTCCTTCTTCTTTGTCTCTCACTCCGACTCGTTAATGTTCTATGTCGAGGCATAATTAAAGTTCTTTCATAGATAACTGAAATCAAGAAGAGAAAAAGTTTTTACACAAAATCACTTATTTATCCCAAAGTATATGCAATTACTGAAATCGTAAACTACAATAATTGCTTTGAACCAGCAATATCAAAAATTTTTGTACCTGAATGTTGTTATTGCAGATTGCTGCTACAGAGCTTTCTTTATGCATATAATGATAGTCCTTGAAAGACGACGATACGTTTAAATGTATCTTACTGCTACACAACTCACATAAATTTGTATAAACGCTCAGTATTTCACGTAGTATTCGTCAAATAAAACTTTAATTAACTTTAAACATTCAATAAAACCACAACAAACAAACTTTTCAACTACGTCTATAATAAAGAAACGAAACAATTTGACCACAGAGTATGTATGCGTGTGTCAAATGCATGCTGGTTAGTATAATGTTTTATTAACTGATTTAATTTATTTTTTATGCATTATTATTAAAATCTTTTTTTATATTTAATTAAATGAGACAAATTAAACTTTTTTTTTGAGTACTCTGTCTATGCACGAAATGAAAAACAAAAGAAACCATTTGACCACAGAGTATGTATAGGCAAATATATATATTTTTGATATGTCAATGTCAGTACTCTAAGTCTGTTGTAAGTATGCGTGTGTGTTTGTAAATTTGCATGGTAGTGTGTGTAATATTTCTATGTCTATAGACAAAATAAAAACAAAAGAAACATGTGTGTGTGAAATGCATGGTAGTGTGGGTAATGTTTTATTTATTGATTTAATGTACTTTATAAGCATTATTATTGAAAAATATTAGCGTTCTGCACTTCTCCTGTACATAAACTATAAGTGTGCCAAGTTTTATGCTCTTGCGTCCGCGCAATTTTCGTAAAAAGGGGTCCAAAGTTTTGGCATCACGTATTAATATATAGATGAGACTTCATATTTTAGTATTATCTTCGCAGTCTGTTAATTTCAGTTGTTAGCGGTGTTGTATGTTAGTCACGTATTGTTTGGGTGTTGTATCTAATTAAATTACTGCGTCAACAAATATCTAAACCAAGTCTCTGTGTTTTTGGTAATAAAATTAAATGTGTATAAAAATACATCAAAAATGTTTATTAAAATTGCAGTATCGAATTTAATCTATCTTAATTATATTCAAGAATAAAAAGTGCCATTAACATATGTTATAATGTCTAAGACTCAACTTATGACCACAAGAATACGATAAATTTCCATTCTATTTATCTATAAAATTATATAATTTATCACCCTTAGTCTAATAATTTAGTATAACTACATAGAGAAGATCAATAAAGCAATACGATACTTAGTGATTTTTATTTAATCATCACGGAAATATATTTTTGTAATTCATTATAAAAATAAGTACCAAACATGGAAATTATAGAATAAATATTATTATCGTTAAAGCACTTTGCAAAATATTCCATATATTATATATCACAAAGTCCTTTACTGAAACACGGAGCCACACCAGATTTACAAGACCTGGGAGTTCATTCGTTGACTATGCATATATTGTAATATATTCATACCTCAAGAGTCGTATGGATTATGTAAAGTCAAATAAAAATCATCATCATATATCTGCAATACCAAATACATTAAGAGATATTAATAACTTTAACAAATTTAACTTCTTTATTTTAATGTTTATAGAAACAAAGCTTTTATAGAAAACTAATTACGTCGCTGAATAATATAAATACAAAGCCGAAATATTTAGTAATAAAAATATATTACTTGATAACCACACATGTACAAGGAACCGAACATGAACAAAACGAAAAAATATGTCGTCAACATGAAGGAGTAAGAAATAAAAAATAAAAAAAAACAGAGGATGAGTGGAAAGTACATGGTGAGAAAATTTTACGTAAGCCTAACAACTCATCTCAATTTCAAAGCGTTTCATATTATAAGACTTGAGCAATATTCTTCAGTTGAATAAATTATCCATAGGTATATCAATTATTTTTTAAACTTCCTCGGTATTAATATAGCAAGTAGTCATTTGAGGAAACTATTATACAATGTATTAAGATTTCTTCTCATTACTTCGTAGGATTTTATGAATTAATTCCATTTGGCTTTACAATTGAAATTAATTATGGTTTGAAAGAGATCCAACATTCAGCTTTTGTAATACTCGGTTCATTGTTCAGAATGTCTTTACAGCACGCCTGTTGGAAAGAGCATGTTACAGAGTATCACTCAGTGTAATAAATTGAAGAGACTAAACAACTTTCAGTGTTTTCTATTAAACTAAAAAGATTTATTATCGAAATACTCGGACACTATTTAAGAATATTCAAAATGACTTTCGGTCCTGAAAAATAAATAATATAGTTAATAAATAAATAAAATTTATTTGGAAATATAAAATAGTATCATTACACATTAATTGTAATTTACATGGAAATGGATATCTTAAGACACGTCATATGAAAAAAAATATTCGTATTTAACGCTTGTATTAATAAAATGTTGGATGAAGTCCAAGTTCATAATGATTCTTAAGTATGGTGTTCATAACATGATTATATATTATAGCAAAGATAAGAAAATCGTACCCTCACTCTTCTAAATATACATTCATCCTACGACCGAAAATGTATTTTTATGTTGTCGTCACTTCACAGGCTACCATTTTATTTACACTTTTTCATTTTTTTTATTACAAACGAATACAATAATTCTTCTAAGAGCTAAAAGTTCGGAATCAGTATCAATATGGACTTCTACAAAAATACTATTACTTTAATTACCATTAAAAAAAATTATAAAACTAAAAAATCTTCTCTTTATCGTTGCGAAATCGCTTATGCAATCAATACTACATCACCCCGGGAAAATCGGGGAGTTTTGTGGAACTCGCTGGCACAGATATCGCTAGGATTTTCCTATTTTTAAAGGTATAGTTGGGTTTTCCTATTACCCTTATCACCTCATTTGTACGACACAGGATTACAGTTCATATTTCCCGTCATGAAAAAACAACCTTTATACTAAATGTAAGATATAAATTTATATATTAAAGAGATCTTATCGTTAACAATAATTTAATATTGTTGGTTGAAACAAGAACTAACATCATTAATTTAACTCACAACTTTTGATACAAAGTAATACTAAAACTCATAGTTATAGCAACGACATATTTTGTTTAATTAAAGTTAAGTATCAGATAAACATATGATGTAAAAGTTTTAATGAAAAATGAATTGTTGCTTTATATACACAATAAAAATGCTGAATTATTACTATTGTCTACATGAAAATAACGTCTTTGGAATATTTATATATTGCTATATGAAAAAATTTGATCTGTTTTAATTATTTTTAATTTTTTGTTTATAATAGGAATACATAGTTACAAAAAAACGAAAAATATAAGATTAGATCAATGAATATTTATGCTATCATTTCCATATCACTTTCAATATCATTTTTGTTACTGAATAAAATTTATTCCAGGCATGAATACGAATGCACAAAGAATCACTTTGTCCCTAGAATACTAAGAGACGTGTAAATTCCTTATATGAGAATATCTTTAGAGCTGTAGGAGTTCAGTGGATATCAAACGTGACTTCATTTTGAAATTTCAGATTCAAAAAAACTGATTGCGGATCATTACGAGTAAATTCCTTTGAAAGGATTTCAATTGATAACTAGCAGCGTATAGTGTTTTTAATCTCATAGATATTTATTAAACGATAAATTTAGTCTTTTATAAATTTGTTAAAGACCACTTGCTTAAATTTATTTATAATGTTTTTATGTCGGTATTTTATACTAAAGATTATTTTACATTGTTATTTTGAGTTGTTTAGATTTCTTAAAGAATAAAAGTTTATTTTTTAGCTCGCTCCATAAAACCTTGTAAAATAAAATATTGTACAGATCGTAAACATCGTCGGACAGTTGGAGAACTGGCAAATGACATAAGCCACTTTTCATTTTGCTTAAAGCAAAATAAATAAAAAAGTTTTACCGCAAGCACAGTTTTACGATTGCTTTATTTTATGGATTCTGTATTTTTCCATGAAAATATTACATTAATATGTAGTAAAAACAACAAAATAGTCAATACCTCATTTTTTGTGACCAACGTCAGATCTGTGCAGAATAGAATTGAGTTGAATCTTTTTAAAGAAAAATGAGAATACTTATCAAATATTATAATAATTTTTTCTTAAAAATAGTTTTTTTTAGAGAAAAAAATGTTTTTTTTTGACACTATCTAATACCAATAATATTATATTGGAATCATTAAATGAATTTACAAATTTAATACATTCTTTAAATAACTTTAAATATTGATAATTATTCAAAAAAAGGTGGTTTGGTAACATTACAATAAACAACTTCCCATCAAAATATAGACAATACTTCTCACTGTCACCGGAATATATATAGATTCATAGACACGAACACAGAACACTACAATATACTGGATGCTGAACTTACTCGTTTAATTAAGGCAGATAAATAAAAAAAATCCGTGCCCGCAGGGGGACACGCGTGGGTAGACCTCGTGTGTAACTCGTTTAAGATATAACTCACTACCTAAGAATAATACATGATGCCGTTGTTTACATCAAAAATTTTCAAGCAAAAAGCGGTTTTTATTTTTTTTCTCGGAAAAAGTATCTTTTTTGGAAATACTTTTGACACTTAAATTTAGAGTAAAAAATAACCTTTCTATTAAAAATATTTGCGAGCATAAAAATGTTTACCAGAAAAAAAGATGCAGTGGTTTTACCTACCTTAAATTTTCAAGCTAAAAGAGGTTTTTATTTTTTTTCTCGGAAACGGTACATTTTACGGAAAAACTTTTGGTACTTAAATTTAGAGAAAAAAATAACCTTTCTATTAAAAATACTTGTAATGTAAGTAAGTAAGTCAAAATTCGAAAGTCGGGTACAAATGAATGGGCAGACCGAATTCTTCGAGGTCTACCCAAAAATTAAAGAATCTTAAACATAAAAATCAATTCCGATCACCAACAATGAAAAACGTTAGTTTTAAGATAAAGTTTTGTTTTTATTATTATTATTCAATGGAGCAAGAATAAATACTGTTTACAATAATTATATATCATAAAATATTGTATAATATGTTTTTCTGATAAACCCTGTAGATGATTAATAGCTGCGTCAGTTGAGTATGTTGAGGTCAGTGGAGATGATATGAATTACCGCTAACCAATGGGTTCTTAACAAATTAATTTTAATTTCAGCTCTGCTATGTGTTTAGTCACCTAATTTGTATAGGGCCCCGAGTGTTGTTTCAAATTCCGGATTATTAAAATTAGTTTGCTGCAGTAATTCAGTTTCAATTAACATTTCTTACGCTACGAGGGGAGGTCTAACAGTTCGTGGAATGGAGAGGATGAAGCGGGGGTAGGGGCACTCGCTTGGTGTCATACGAATCGGAGACTCATCATTAGTATAAATACCGAGTTTCAACCCGATTGCGTCATTCATTTACGAACAGTCGCCTGCTGAACAAGTCAATCCCGAAGAAAACTGAAACTATGGAGAAAATTGAACACCGCGCTGTGGTAAAATTCCTTACCAAGCAAGGAAAGAACGCTCAAACCATTTTGAATGAAATGGGAGTCGTTTATGGGGAACAGTGCCCTAGTAAATCAATGATTTACAAATGGCATGGTCTTTATAAATATGGTCGAGAGTCAATTGAAGACGACCCCCGCTCAGGAAGGCCAGTTGAGGCCACCACATCGGACATCGTCGAAAAAGTGGAGAAAATTGTACTAGAGGATGCCCGTTTGAAAAACAAACAATTATCTGCTTTATTTGGAGTATCAGATACCACCATTTTGCGAATCCTACATGATCACCTGGGTATGACAAAACTCAGTGCAAGATGGGTACCGAGAATGCTCACGCCGTTTCAGAAAGAGCAGCGCGTCGATGCGTCAAAGCATTTTTTGGAGTTGTGTGGAGATAAACCTGCACAGATTTTGGACTGAATTGATACGGGAGATGAAACATGGGTTCATCACTTTGAGCATGAGTCCAAACAACAGTCCATGCAATGGCATAAAAAGGGGACACAACCGCCAAAGAAATTTAAGGTGACGGAGTCGGCTGAAAAGATGATGGCTACTGTTTTTTGGGATTGTGAGGGGATAATCTTGATTGATTACAAAGAAAAGGGAAGGACTATAAACGGAGAATACTACGCACAGATATTAGAAAAATTAAAGGGTGCCATCAAGGAAAAGCGGCGAGGAAAATTGACAAAGGGTGTGTTGCTCTTGCAAGACAACGCCCCGGTTCACAAGAGCAGAATTGCAATGGCTGCTCTGCACACGCATGGGTTCGAATCCCTAGCTCACCCAGCCTACAGTCCAGACCTGGCCCCAAGTAACTTTTTTTTATTCCCCAATTTAAAAAAAGACTTAATGGGAAAGAAAGAAAGCTTAAGGGTGATTATATTGAAAAGGAAAAATTGTTTTGTTGTTTTATTTTATTTAGATCCCTTTCATTCCACGAACTTTTGGACCTCCCCTCGTACCTTAAAGGAAAATAGGCAGGTGTAGTTTTTATTGATAAATTGATAGTATCACCGACCAAACAATTGCCACAAGCCGTTTCTGCATTCTCAGGTGACCATTAATTTTGTACCTGATAGTTAACTCTTGAGAGTCTCCGTATTATTTACTACCGACGCCGTAAAGCTACGGTGTTTATCGCAAATAATATATGGCCCTTTAAAATTGAAAATATCTGTAAGGAAAAAAGAACAAGAAGTTAAATATTTGTCAAATATTTTTAAAAACATATTTTAATTTAATTTTATTGTTATTTATAATTGTCTATCAACCTATTTAACCACGTAAAACTTATAGAAATATTAAATATGTATACAACGAGATGACCAGATGAACTTTGTATCACCTACATATATCATTTATAAATAATAATAACAAGAAATAAATTTATTGCGCTTTGAGAATTTGGTATTTTGATTTTAATTAAAATATTGACTAATAAACATAGGTATTTTAGATTTTTATTAAAGTTCAGGTCGATAGATCTTGATATACGAGTATGATGCTTATAATTGCTGAAAAATTTAAATTTCTTAAATTATAATTTTACGTAACAACGATCTTAACTAAAGGTTTTTTTTAATTCTTGGTTTTTGAATATCAATATGTAATTGATTCTTAAGTTCTATAACTTAGGCGGAGCTGCCAAGTGAAGCTGTGTTCTTAAGTTTCTCGAATATTTTAGTAGAAACTTTATAAACTATCAAAGTTTATATTAACAAGTTTCATACTATGAAATATGAGAAAGAAATACTTCAGCAGGTTTAATTATTGTAGCTTCTTTTTACGAATCATTAATTCTAACAACACGCCTTTTTTATTTCATACTTAACTGACTACGTTCCTATTTTAAACACATTTGTTTGTGACATTGCTCGAGTTGGGGCTGAGAAGTATTTAAAAAACAATTACTAAAATATGATGGCATCACTACGTTCTCGTGTCATCTGCTAACGATTCTTGGTTGCTTGTTTTCGTTTTTGTTTAAAAACCTATATGGAAATTAGTTTTATATACTATTTGTAATTGATTTGTGCTCTATTAAAAAATATATATATATTATACTATTGTTTATTGATATCCTTCAATGTTCGTGAACAACACATTATAAGACTTGTAGCAATTTGCAAGTGTCTAAACCCAACGGCGCGTTAAGTATTTCTATTTCATACTAACAAAGTCAATATTTTTAATGTTATATAAGCACACTTCTAAAGTGTGTTTTATTTATCTTTATTACAATCCTTGTAGCTACATGAAAGTAAGCACTCTTTTAAAATAAAGTATTCGAAAAACAAAAACCTTTTTCAGCTCAATAACTTCTAACGAAACCGTGTACAAAGGTTTAGACTCAAAGGTAAATAGGATGTTATAAAAAAATGTAACACTTTCTATTATCTCGCAATCTTTTAATGTACATGCATAAAAGAAAATTTGTATTAATTTATATCAACAAAAGTTGTAATTATGAGATGTGGTGAATGTTTTGAATAAGATATACGCAGTAAATTTTATCATTACTATACGGGTACTGTCTGAATGTGAGTAATTTTATGACGGTCTTTTAGATGAAAATACCTCTGGAATTTTCGGATTAGTAAATGGATCCAATTAGCGTTACGAACAATGTTAGATATTAAACATCAAATGACAAATGACATTAAATTGGCAATACTTAGTCCTATACTTGAATATATATCCCTGTTACTTAAAATAGCAAACTTATCAACATATACAAAGTATTTTTTATATAAAAGTTATACAATTCTGAAAGCAGAATAACTTATTTCATTGTCAAAATAAATCACAATAGAACACGCAACCAAAGCAAGAAATAAAATGAAAACATATTTTTCAATTTAAATCTAGACCAGAAATATGTGGTATGTTGGATGCTTCTATTCGTAAAATGTCTGTTGTACTGTGATGCTGTAAAATATTCTAAGTAATGTTGGTATTAAAATTTATAGCTACAGTTAGTTGTATACGGGAATAAATTAAGGTAACCTACACAGCTTAGAAGATATTTGTAAACCGCTCCCAGGTAGCGTGGGTCAATAACCACTCGATGGAAAATAAAACATTTTGTCTATTAAGTTTTATAAAACAAAATATAATAACAATAAAACGATACATTTCTTTGTAAATGATATTCATATAAAGCTCGGATAAGGTAATATTAACAATAAAGTCCTTTTATTTTGTTGACATATAACTTACCTTATCTATGAATCGTAAATCTACATATACATTGTACTTGTGTACAAAGATAAAGAAAATAGTAAAGTGTGAGTAAATACGATGACGAGTAATACGATACTGTGTGTCCACATTGCCAAGAACATCTATTATATTATACTAGTTAATTTCCATTCTGGCCGCCTGAACTTCGGAAGGTTACATGTTAAGGATAGAAAAAAAACAACAATAACAGATCACTCTTTTGCATTGGTAATACTGTTTACAATTCTGATGATCTGTAACTATCCTCATAAAATGTAAAAAGAATTTCTAAACCTGCGTGTGTGTCTTGAACATCGTTTAATAAATCGTTCTAAACTTTTAGGAGAACTGTTTTAAAATGTAGTTTGATTGAATTGTTTAGTAATAATTACTATCACTAGTACCAGTAATGCATTATTCTATAAATACACCTTAATTTGAATATATATTATTTTATAAATATAGGAGCTTGCGATGTGTTATAGTATTCTTAAGCCCATCTAGCATCGTCGTCGTTAAGGTATTGTGATAAATTAGACTGGTTTTGACATTCATTAATATTAATTAAAATTTTAAATTTATGAAAGTATATAATAACAAAGTACAATTAGTTTCTTTTTCAATAAAAAAATAGTTTGTTTTTTCAATAACTAAATAAAACTATATTTTTTATTAAGAAACATATCTTAAATAAAATTGTTGTTCAACCGTGTTGCACTATGTACAATCTTTAGTTATAAGTAGTTCAATTCAAAAATTTAATAAGTCACGTCAGAGTTAAAAGATCTTTTAAAAGCTAATCCTAAGTGGGAATAATTACGACTCCGAGAACGACTCATATTCTACTAAGGAAGCGGTTTTACTTTAAAAGAAAAAGAAAATTCAGTTACATTTCTTTTAAATGAAACTAGTTTAGATTTTGGAGATTTAACCCGTGAGAGAAAAGATAGTCAAAAAAGTACCTATTTTTTTCTGATTAGAATGCTTTGAGAAAAACGAGAGACCCTGGTTATTTTTAAATATATATATATATATATATATATATATATATATATATATATATATATATATATATATATATATATATATATATATATATAAAAATAAATAAATATATATTATTAAATTTATGTTCTTATTTATTTGCCGACATTACAAACATAAAATTCAATATACGTTTATTTATACGTCTTGAAAAAAAGTGATCCAATAAAAACAATGTTATTGTTAAAAATCGGGAATTATTTAATAATAATAAAAAACTTTCCTACAATTGCTATTTTTATATGGCTAGTTTATAAAGGATACTTTTTATATAGTTTTCTACATTGTTAGTTTGGAAACTATTGAAATACGTATTAATCAGCAAAGTTAACTACACAATATATTCACTTTGTGCAAATACTAACTACGAAACTATGTTTATATGACGTTGCCCATTTTGATTTAACATTAATACATATTGAGTATGTGTAACTAACCTGTCAAACTTTACAACAAGACTAATATTGAACATAACTTTGTTAGTAGAATCAATTATCAAAGTGGAATAAATTGTGTTTGAAAATAAAAATAAACAAAATTAAAATGACCATCTAACATATAATGTATATAATATTTAATATAAATTACCTGTAAAATTTGATAGTTTAGAAGGGCCATCCTAACATCTGGGGAATCCTTCAATTCTACTTCCCAGGAGCAAATATTTTCATATGGTTTGATGTCCATACGTTGTTACCCTGCTTGTTTTTTGTTTTACCCTCTTCATGAATGATCTTCAGTAGTCTCATGTTTGATTGATAGGCGACGTTGCAGTCAAGATACTTAATAATGGCTCATGGTAGGGAATTGTGTGTATTTTTCCCTCCCTAACAGAAAAATAAGTTTAGAATTTATACATATTTTTTTTGTTTAATTTTGTATTTTCAAATATTAAGATAATACAATAGACAAACCGATAAATTTAAAAACATGTCTAATAAAGTAAAAATAAGTTATATTGCTATTATTTAGATACTCACAAATATATGTGTAATGTTAATTATTTATATAAACACAATCAATCATTTATATAAATACAAATAATAATAATTAAATAAAAAGTAATTATTAGTTCTAATATCATTATCCCGGGTCATACAATTATTGATCAACCATTAATAAATATAGACTTGGTGTTACTTTAAATTTGATTTTAAGATGATGGTGACAATAGATGGTACAAATCATATATATAACTATATAAAGCTATGTAACTTAGATTCTTCAAGTAATTAAAAATAATGCATTGTTTTCAAACTTAAAACCCGACATTAACTAGACTGCCATCATTTTTATAATAAAGTCAAATCCATAGATTAGTGCATACAAACAAACAAAAATTCTTAAGCTTTAAATATATTAGCTGCCGGTGTAAAAAGTCTACCACTTCGCAATTACACATTATCGTCCGTGTAAATTATCTTGATCAATCAGTAATCATACAGTGATTATATAAAATTATCTAAAACCTATCTGTCTTCTTACATTAAAGAAAATCTTGAGATAGTTCATCTCATTGAATAAAAGATCTACCCAATATAGTTTTAAGATCTTCGCTATTTATTTCTGTATAGCTTCTTTAGATATAATAGAATGCTTTTAGATATTAGAATTCCTTTACATATAATTAATACATTTATCATTCACATGATACAAATAAGTTCTCAATATATTTTATAAACTTTTGTACATGACATTATGTTAAGTGCGCCGGTAAATTCGTCTTGTATTCGCTCTTTCACTGTGACATTTCTTTAAGAAATAAGGAAAGTTTATAAGTGCCTAAGGTTATCCAGAAGATTTTTGTCACAAGGGTTAGTGTAAAATATGTAATCTGAGTGTCAAGCGGATTGTTACCATCTTATTGTGAGACAATGACAGTTTCATGTTCACATTATTTGTTATTTTCTTATTATTTTCTTAATATTTATAAATTATTAGTACCTAAAAGATATTTTCCCAAATATTTTGTTTAATATTGTTAAGAAACCTTTATACCAACATATAAGATATATTATAGTATACAATTTCAATACTTAACAACCCTGACTATATTAATGCGTTCATTTTACATTTATCTTTAGCAACAATAGTATTTTCAGTGTTAAATGTTCTTTGTTTTCAGATGATAACTTTCACGCAATTGTCACAAATGACACACTCTTGCCGTGTTGTTATATATTAATACACTAAACCTCTGATCCTCTCCGTTAGTAATATACTTTTTCATTTCAGTGAACATTCGTTGAGAAATATATTTTATTTAGTTACAATTAATTAACCTATTTTTTTTAATAAAAAAATTTATATTTTAATTATCCTCTCTCAAACGCTGAAATAAAAAAAAACCTATAAATCTGACTGCACAGACGGAAAAGGAACGTCGTTTAGTGATTGAGGGACGGGTACCCAAGTGTGGAGCGAAATTCTAAAAAAGTAACGTTATAAATTAAAAAAGTAATAAAAATAGAAATAAGTAATTATTGAACGCACACATGAACGTATCCCTAAACCATAAATAATATATAAATATAAATTATAAATATCACAGTTACATTTATTTGTTAAGGTTTACCGTTTTTTTGTTCAAACTGATAGCAGTTGACAATGACTCATCTCCATAAGTACTGTCAACAAGATTGATGATGCGGGCAAGAAATTATGTATTAAATAAAAATCAAACCTTAAATAAGAGAACAATAGAAAGCTATCTAAAATTTTGAAGACCTAAATAACACTCATACACAAGGGTAAGTGTAATAAAATTCATCCCTTTGTTCTACCTCTTCTCTAAATAAATAAATTTTATTACATAACTGTTGCCTGTGTCTGCACTTCCTCCAATCCTCCGAGTCAAATAATTAGTCATGTTTTACAGTTACAATGAAAAAAAATGCAACAAGTTCAAAATTTTAATTCGAAAACCAGATACAATTATTATTATTTTTATTGTATTTTGTTATAGCCAGTATTAAATATTAACTGTAAAAACATGTAGAACTCCATTTCAACAAGTTTACTCATGTTTATGATTAAAATTAAATTAAATTAAAATTAGTTTTTTTTTTTTGTAAAGATTTAGATTACCAATAAGCATGTTTGCACGCATTATATATCATGGAAATCTGAAATGACTTTTGGGCATTCTTTATTTTTACAACTTTATCAAGGTCTCGATATAATTTAGAACTCCATTTGATTTTTCCTGATTTTGAATGTTATAGAAACCTCGACATGTATTAATTGTTGACATTTCGGAAGCGGGTTTAGCAGGAAATAATTAGCAATCACCCATCTCCTCAAGACGCAAAACCAATCTATTTACTTTAAATACTATGGCAAGGACATAAATTAGCAATATTTTTCAAGTCTATTTTTCCGTTTGTGTTAATACAAAATGTCACCCCTATGCGAAACTATTAAAAGTATATTCAAAAACTTATCTACGATCCAAGCATATTCAAATT
This sequence comes from Melinaea menophilus ssp. n. AW-2005, assembly GCA_918358695.1. Classification (NCBI taxonomy): domain Eukaryota; kingdom Metazoa; phylum Arthropoda; class Insecta; order Lepidoptera; family Nymphalidae; genus Melinaea; species Melinaea menophilus. Next base: position 18,039,280 of record OU911052.1, read on the forward strand.
AAATTACATAGCATTTTAGCTTACCCGGAGAACGTGTAAGCCTGGATGCTCATACTCAAATTTATACATAATGAAATAAAATTTTAACACCAACATTTATTTCTCGACGTCGTTGAGGACACATTTCAAAAGGATATAAAATACTTTAACTTTTTTCCGTAATCGCTCCTACTTTCTAAGATCTATTGAAAAATCCCTTATCTATCTATTTTCGTGACGACTATATCCAATGAATGCTCCTTCAAATCTATGAGTTTATAAACCTAAAAGTATATTATAATCTATTTTATAACAAAAAAATATATGAAAACGAAAAAAAATTTGGATTCCATCATTATCTTTGTAAATACTCAAGACGCGAAGACTATATCAGCCAAAAACAATTACAAATAAATAAATATATATTTAACAAAGGTACTAACTGAATCCAATATTTTCTCCGTGTATTTGTTACAACAAACAATTTTCGTATAATATACGTTTTATTTATAATCTTCGATATTTTTCCATTGGGACATATTCTAAGCATAACTTTCCGAATTTGGTTTTCAACATTACACGAAACACGTATAATGACTACAGACATATTTTATTGAGATAGACATTTTATATTTTCGGTTGCAAGGATACAAAAGAATCGATATAAATTAATTAAATTCATAAACACAATTCAAATCAAGTTTAAAAATAGCGTAATGGTTCACACAAATTATGTTGTTTGTAATATTTAATATGCTTCAGAGATTTTAATATTTTTTACTCATCAATAAACCGGAATTGTTATTCCGATACATTGATTTTATAGATTTCTAGTTCTTCGGAAAAAAAAATACATTTAAAAAATCCGTGCCCGCAGGGGGACACGCGTGGGTAGACCTCGTGTGTAACTCATTTAAAATATAACTCACTACCTAAGAATAATACATGATGCCGTTGTTTACATCAAAAATTTTCAAGCAAAAAGCGGTTTTAATTTTTTTTCTCGGAAAAGGTATCTTTTTTGGAAATACTTTTGGTACTTAAATTTAGAGTAAAAAATAACCTTTCTTTTAAAAATATTTGCGAGGAGGGAATGTTTACCAGAAAAAAGTTGCCGTGGTTTTACCTACCTAAAATTTACAAGCTAAAAGTGGTTTTTATTTTTTTTCTCGGAAACGGTACCTTTTACGGAAAAACTTTTGGTACTTAAATTTAGAGTAAAAAATAACCTTTCTATTAAAAATACTTGTGATGCAAGAATGTTTACCAGAAAAAAGTTATGATTTTTTTTCCAAAAAATTTCGGTTTTTTTACCCCCACCCCTAAGTTATTGAAGTTAGGTTTTCGGTTTATCTACATTAGTTATAGGTATTTATCAAAGACATCATATAATATGAACGCGATTGATTTCCTTTGTATAGGGACAAAGTTATGGTCGAAAAACTGAAATCAGAAAAAGTGAGGCCCTAGCGCCCCCTGTGACCGGATTTCTCTGGTTAACGAACTTGACCTTCATTTTTGGATGGTTGATTTTTGTGCAAAGTTTGAAAGGGATCCGAGCGAAACTGCGGCCGCTATCGTGCTGACAAAAGTCGAATCTGGACGCACGCACGCATATATATATATATATATATATATAAACTTTTTGACCAATGGTCATTTGGGACTCAGGCGGTCATAAGAAGACCTCCTGTGAAGAAATTTTTCCAAAATTCGAAAGTAGGGGACAAATGAATGGGCAGACCGAATTCTTCGAGGTCTACCCAAAATCCGTGCCCGCAGGGGGACACGCGTGGGTAGACCTCGTGTGTAACTCGTTTAAAATATAACTCACTACCTAAGAATAATACATGATGCCGTTGTTTGCATCAAACATTTTCAAGCAAAAAGCGGTTTTAATTTTTTTTCTCGGAAAATGTATCTTTTTTGGAAATACTTTTGATACTTAAATTTAGAGTAAAAAATAATCTCTCTATTAAAAATATTTGCGATGAGGGAATGTTTACCAGAAAAAAGTTGCCGTGGTTTTACCTACCTTAAATTTTCAAGCTAAAAGTGGTTTTTATTTTTTTTCTCGGAAACGGTACTTTCTATGGAAAAACTTTTGGTATCTAAATTTAGAGTAAAAAATAACCTTTCTATTAAAAATACTTGTGATGTAAGAATGTTTACCAGAAAAGAGTTATGAATTGTTTTCCAAAAATTTTCGGTTTTTTTACCCCCACTCCTAAGTTATTGAAGTTAGGTTTTCGGTTTACCTACATAAGTTATAGGTATTCATCAAAGACATCATATAATATAAATGCGATTGATCTACTTTGTATAGGGAAAAAGTTATGGTCGAAAAACTGAAATCAGAAAAAGTAAGGCCCTAGCGCCCCCCGTGGCCGGATTTCTCTGGTTAACAAACTTGACCTTCATTTTTGGATGGTTGATTTTTGTGCAAAGTTTGAAAGCGATCCGAGCGAAACTGCGGCCGCTATCGTGCTGACAAAAGTCGAATCTGGACGCACGCACGCATATATATATATATATATATATATATAAACATTTTGACCAATGGTCATTTCGGACTCAGGGGGTCATAAGAAGACCTCCTGTGAAGAAATTTTTCCAAAATTCGAAAGTCGGGTACAAATGAATGGGCAGACCGAATTCTTCGAGGTCTACCCAAAAATATATATTGGTAGCATGGTTCTTTTGAGATTGAAAAAGTAAAGTTATATTTTTAAAATTATATCATCCCAAAATCGTTACAATATATAAGTCTACAAAAGACAACTAATATATTATTATAATAAATTAGAAAATAAATGTAAGGTTATCTATATAATAGATCTATCTTTAAAATATATAATATTAGGCTTCTTCACAAGACTACCTTGGGCGATAAAACACAGAAATAAAATTTATATTCTAAAACAAACAGAACAGAAATAACTGAAATCTACCTTTTATATTCAACTCGACTAATCCGTAATCCTCACAAAGCAATTACAATCGTGTACAAGCCGCGTCCTATACCAACTACGTGACTATACTTGCTCGTCTGATATTCATTAATCTATCACATTTATCTCAATTACTCATGAGACGACATATTAGATCTTTATTCTTTAAAAAATATAGATATGACCGCGGGCTTAATAATCTTTTGTATAGTTAGTATTATGGTTGTTTAGGTACAAAAGATTTTTCTAATTATAATTATTTAATCTTAAATTTTATGTGATTTTTACTTATTATAAATATTACTGATACATTTTAATTTACTTTGCTTTTTAAACAATATGATTTGTAAAAGCAATTTTCGCGTCTTACTTCAACAGTGGTACATCTACCATTGTTAAAGTAAGTAATGATAAGAATCATCATTCGTAATGAGAAATACAAAGAAAGATAATTTTATTTCTGTTTAAGTAAATCTAACTAATGCTTACCTCTAAACAATGGACGTCTTTCGGTCCCAAATGTTCTTAAAAAGAAATGGTATTGTCTGAAACCCAGATGGTACAACTGTTAACCTTTCCCCGTTGTGAATATTATAAGCTTGTAACATCTGCCTTCACATTGGTTATTATTAAACACTTTATATTTGAGATATTTAATTTGAATTTGTGTAACTTATTGTAACGTAGAAGATTATATGATAGAATTATGTGTTAATTTTGTTGTTTTCAAAAAAGAGATATGCGGGAGGTCCAATTTAATTCCAAGGACCCGACCCTTGGAATTGAATTAGACGATTCTCATCTGGATCTTATATAAAGATACAAAAACTTAGGTAAAGAATATAAAGCAATATTTTCTCTTTTAAAAATAACGCAATTTTACTGAGTTATTATTTTTATATGATTACTCACAAGTACCGATTTGATATGCTGATGTGGTTAAAATCGTGAGGATGTTTTTATTAAATTACTTTTCTATATTATCAAAACACATTTGAGACAAGGTTTGATTTGTGAATTGAAATAAGCTTTATGAAATGAACTTACTAGTTTGAAGCAACGGAAGTAATTTAATTAAATTAAGTTGCCAGAAAGTTAGGACCATAAGGCCCGTATTGTTTTCCAACCAATGACCGCATTATTTTTTAGAAGAAATCTTTCAGAAACGCAAAATCATTGGGTTTTTTGTTTCACATGTAGATCATAAACTAGTAAATATGTGTTTTCGGACAGTTTATCTTTATGCAAAAAAAAATATAACAAAATTTTTTATGAGTGTTACTGTTTACAGATTGAGAACATCAGTTCCATTAACAGACCATTAGGACTTAAAAATGTTTAGAAGGTACAAAAGTATCTTATTGTAAATACTGGAAACTCATTCTTAAGATATGAAATTAATTCGTTTAGTGTATGCATGTAGTTTAGAGTCTCTTGTTGGTTCTTCTCCGTCTATCTTCTAAACCCAAGAATTCAAAGGGTAGGTCTTACGTTTCACAGATACAACGTATGTCTATTTGAAATTAAAAGCTGACTTTGTATTTGTTAATAATATTTCTCACACCTTTTTGTGTCATATATAATAAAGTTATCCTTTACCTTGTTTTTTTTGTTTTAAATCTAAAATTAAAAGTGTATTATTAAATAAATCATATTTTAATATTCAAGAGTTTTTAGTGGATCGAAATATGTGGAACTTAAAATTTTGACCTATTTGCAGGGTTAGGTATACGTCTAAGATTGTTAAATTATCTCTTTTAAAAAGAGCAACTATTGTGTTTCTGGCTGACTCTTCACAGCAGAGCAGCATTCCGAGCCGGTAGCTTGCTTACAGATTGACTACACTGACCACTTTTATTGTAAAAATTTACGATTGAAAAGTGCATGTAAATGCTTATTTGAATAAAGAAATTTTGCATTTGAATATATAAATACGTTTCAATTAAATGCTAGAGAAAGGATACACCTCCAACATAGAGATAAAAATTGTATGTCCTTGATTTTACAATATTGATCATATTCAAAAACCAAAGTATACTTAGTAAAAAATTAATAAAGTATTTCTATTTCAAATATGTTTAGAAATGCTGATAAGGTCAGAAATGTTCTTAGTATATTCATTATTTGTGAACAGTACAAGACAAACGGTTTGTTAGTCTTTCGGGACCATTAAATCGTAGTTATTACTCTAGTTTGATACTCTAACCAAGCAAGGTAGTCATGTGTTCCACCTACTTTTTAATTCCTACAGTAATATATGTAGTTGTATCCACGCTAATATAATTATATTTTATTTGACTTTTTTTTACTGATTTCACTGATTGATTCTCTGCACAATGCTGAAATTATCAAAAAAAGAGAGTTACGCATTCCTCTCCGTGAGTTCTAGTTCTACTGCAGTCTTTTATCTCTTTAAAGTTCTCGATGGGTAAAGAAATCATTTCCTTATAGAAGGACCTTTTGATGGTTTGTTTTAGTCGCTATGCAATCCTATGTTTTTATGCCTTTTAAGCCACTTTCATAAATCCCGAAGTATTCAAATTCAAAAAGTTTATTTTACTCATTAAGAGTAAAAGAAACTGTTTTTAAGTAAAGCACTCGTACTGTTTGTGCGAAGTTTCTGTTGATAAGAGATAAACAATTGGTTTTTTTCATTATTATTTCTCATATTAAAAATATTCTATTTAAAAATATCACTACTTAGGGATTTATTTAATATGAATCTTACTTAAACATATGAAAGGTAGTGTAAATTTAAGTCTTATTTATATAAAGCTATTTACTTAGCATATTCGTGAACTAACTCACTTAAAGTCATGCGGTCCAATGGCTTCACTGATTGCTCCGACGACAGAGGATGGTCCTTGTTACAGACAAACCTCTTGAAATAACGAATTTGTTTAGATTTTCAGTAGTTTGATATAAGTCTAAGTAAAAAAATTAAGTAGGCATAATTCTGATGTAGTTATATAAAAATTAATTTAAGTATTCATTAACAATAATAAAAATTAAAATCTAGTAACAGCTTACTTATTTTGTTATATCTTTAGTTTTATTAGAGAATAAGTAAATAAAACGAAAAACTACAAAAATATTTTAATATTTATGTTTCGATGAAGTTTGTGGTAATAATTGAGCTATTATTTCTGACGCCTGCAATATATTTTAAATCTGAGATATTTCTAATGAAATATTTCTATTGCAGTTTTTATTTAAACTACACTGGACGTAAAGTGTATTGGTCAAGTGTTTATTTTAATAAATTTTATTATATTATCTTATATCTTACCTTGTAACATATTCACGATAGTCAACAAACACTTCTAAATACACATGTACAAAAAACTACTATACAAAATAAGGTCGCAAAAAAAAATAAAAACACAAAAATAATACTGATTTATTTCTACAAAATATAATTTTCTAAATCGTTGAACTTGAAAGCGATTTCCAACTTCTCTGAGTTTTCTTGTAACGGGCGTTTTCAAGACAAAGTGGAAAAACAATTTACTGGATTCATTTACGGACCCTCAGACCCCTTCGCTTATGTGTTTATATCTCGAGGTATATTCGTATATGGGAGCAAAATATACGAAAATCTGAATAAAATTTTAATAAACTTTCTCTTAAACACTATTATAAAGTATACGTTATTTCACGACGTAGCACCTACAATAATAAAAATTACAATAATACACACAATAGCATTAGTTTTTGCTTTGTTAGACATGGTTCGTTGGTTCGCTAATTTGAGGATATGTAAATTATATATGAGGAACGTTCTTACACCAACTTAAATTGTATATCTTACTGTTAAGTTTGTCAAATATTACCCATGATATAAAGACGCGCCAAAAAGCGCCAACTTCAATTAAAAGTCAAAACGTATTCCTTGTTTAAAATAATTTAAAAGAATCATTTATTTCAATCATAACAATTAATTAATACACGAACAAATTACTTAAGGAATTCAATAATTGATTCAAGGAAACAACATTAATTTTATGAATAAAATCTGAAAGATATAGAGCGTTATTTGAAGACTCTTTCTCTATTGAAAAATTTCTCTTTATTTATGTATGACTTTAAAATTTTATTAAATGTCATTAACTTTTATAGGTATGTAGATTTTAGTGATTGTCCAGTGACTGTTTCATGTCTAGTGACATTATGATAATGTGTACGTCTTGAACATTTTATTGGTAGCCAAATTTTAATACTTAATTACACTATACTATATTTTTAGTTAAAATTTCATATTTCATATTCATCTAAAGTTATAAGCCGTAAAATGTACTGCCGATAAAATCATCGTTTAATAATTGATTATTAATACGCATACTATGAGAACATCTGCTACCAGCCACAGAGAGATGATGAGTAATTGAATATTAATGGATTATCCTGTAATAGAAGACTTAAGGTTGCAAATTAACATGCAACGGTGGTTAAAAGTGAGTATATTTTTAAAAGATATATGATTATGCCATTGGGTGTTTTACAATAATGGTAGAAGAAAAAGAAATCTTTGTCTCGACCCTTAGAATTAAGGATCTATTTATATACACACATAAAGCCATTGTTAAAAAAATAGAATAAAAATTTTCTGTTTGAAAAATGGACGTCAAATAGAAAAGGAAATGATTTTTAATAATTATAGAAAATTAAATGATTAAATGATGACATAAGATAATTTTATTAATTTACACTGGGATGAGGTTTAAGACGTAAGGTCCACGATATTTCCACACCAAAAAGTGTAATAAGTAAACCACAAATCGGAAAGTATATATTTTTGGGCTCTTTATCTTAATACTGAAATGTTTTATACCAGATATTGGCATGTATTTACTATGTCAGAGAATAAATTCAAGTAACAGACATTAAGACCGGAAACTCTAAAACTATCAAAAGAATTATATTTTAAATACAATGAAAAGTACTCGTGGCCAAAATTCGAGATGATACATATTTGAATGTTAATATAGATTTATTGTTCTCTATTTTATCAAAATATTATAATTTTTTATGTTGATAACAAGATATACCCTTAAAATCCACAACCATTATAGTGGTATTTTTTTTATTTTAATTCAGTTTTGTTGACTAATACTAATAATAATCAAATTATATATAATACTTAGGATTAAATTATATATTTAGCAAGTTAGCCAATAATCTATATATTGAATTAAGTGTGCGAAACCTAAGGTAGATGTCTATTGTAAACAATTTTTATTAATTTAATGTATTTCTAATGCATTATTTACAAAAATATAACCTTATTGCGGTTCTTCTCCATATAAACTATAATTGTGCCAAATTTTATACTCCTCCGTCGACGTTATTTTCATAATTAGGGGTACAACGTTTCACGCATCTTTAGTATCAGTAAAAGATACGGCTTAACTGTATGCCATGAATTGCATATAACTTCAGTATACAAATAAAATAGTTAATTCCAAAACATATAACATTTAGTAATTCCTTATGACGAAAGTATTTCCACTTATTTTTTCAGAAACGCTGATAAATCAGTAATTACTGTTAATAAATAATCTTCTGAGACTATTACATTGTTTTCATTTATTACATGTACAATGAGAAACGCTGATATATTCTTCTCATCGTTTGTTTCGTGACCCGTGGTATTTATGATTCTTGAGGATGGCCACACTTTTGCTCTTTTCCATATTTGCTATAGATTTATATTCTTTTACTTAAATTTTTTAATGTAGATAATAAAAGCTCGAGTAAGTAGGATAAGTGTGTAGGTGGTAATTGCTTTTTGTTGTAATAAAGGAAGGAAGGAAGAACTGATTATACTCCCGGGACTACGTATCGGGTAACTTCTTTTTACAAGACGCTATTCAAGGTATTTTAACTGTACTTACATAATAGTTACTTTGTTAATAAATATACACATTTATTAAAATTATTTTAAAGTTCGCATATATTAAACATTAATTCAGAAGTATTTCATTTACAGTCTGAATTTACACTACACTATTGGCATTAGCCCTGTTAATGAATACATTAACGACTTCTTGACTTGATTAATATAGTGTAATATGTTATAAGATAAGATACAAAATTAAAATATATAACAATATCTATATATATCATATCACGGAAGAATAGACATCATACGAAATACTTAAAACCGAACAAAGACAATACAGATTTATTTCCCACAAGATGTAATTTTCCAAATCATTGGACTGGAATTATTCTCAACTTATCTGAGTTTTCCTGTAACGAGCGTTCTCAAGACAAACTTCACTTGAAAAATCAATTTACTGGATGCATTTAATGGCGCTCAATATGTATGTACATATACTTATAACTTGAGTATTATTTACATACAATATTTAAATAGATAATACCGTAATTTTTACAGTTACATTGTGCGGTATAAATTATCCTGCACTCAATGCTTTTATTTGAGGAAGTCTTCAGTAGAACGATTACGTTGTATAAATGAGTGACCATTAGTATATTTATAATCTATCCATAATGTTCCACTTACTCCTTAGTGAAAAACAATTATCATGAAGCATTTCAAGAATAGACACTTTTGCTTGTAGTATTTTTTAAATGATTATTGAGCTGAGCGTAAGCAAAGCTCTTAACCGTTTGGGAGACCTTTTTTTGTGTTTAGTTGTCTCCAGAATGCGACGAGATTATTAGCTAAAAATTTTCTCATGTATGTTTGAGTCGAACGCGGATGTTATAGCAAAAACAGATTTAAAAAAATGGCGGATGCTAGTAATATGTTTAGAAATACTTTATATTTACAAAGAATTTATATTTTTGCTATTTTACTTTTATACATTTTATTGATAATTGAACCCAATATCGTCTAAGTAAGTAAGTCTAATCCTTAAAAAACAATAGATATTCAAGAGATTAAAGCTAATGGTAATAAAGAATAAAAAAGCAAAAAGAACCAAAGGAAGTCAGTTAGTCATTTACGACTAATCGGTCACTGAATCACAAAAGGTTATTTCATTGAAGTGCGACTCGAGTTTGGGATTAAATCTTCCTTTATTTGAACAATTTAATTAAATAATTAGCACGAAGAGCTCGGCAAAGATCAAATAAAGGAAATCCAATACCACTAGGTATTCAGACATCAGTAGCAATAACTATGGTCTTCTGTATATTCAATTGAGTTGCAGCATTGATTTGTATTAACTGCGGACGTAGTTAAGTATTATTAAGTCTTTAATATTATTTTTGAATGACTCTTTGTCTAGAATATTATAGAAAAGCATAAATAAAGCATAAATAAACTGCAGTATTTTAACCGAAAAAATTGCTAATTCATTACATACTCTTTTAATGGATAGGAACTAGGGCAATTTCAAAACCAAATTGAGGCTCATTTAATATTAGGTCTTTTATATTACGATATGTTACGAAAAAGATGTTTAATTCATTAATCTAAATATTTTTTAATAAGGTATCGCTCACATCAATTTATATAACATACTTTTTTAATTCTCAAGAATTTAATTAATTTAAAAATGTTAGTTGTTCAATACAATAGTAGTAGTTTGTAACGTCGTACTTATTTTTTTCAATAAAGGTTACAATAATACATATTTATTATTATTACTACAACTTAGTAAAGCATTTTTGTATTTAAATTGTTATTGTATCGTTTTGAGTCGGTCTTTTTCTGTGCCTTACTTTAGTTATTCCATGAAGTGTTACATTTGCTATTCTCCCAGCTCATCACGTTTAAGTAAGTTAACCCATCTGTGACAAGATAAATTATAAATAATTATTAAAAACATCTCAGGACTGATGTCCTATCTACCCCTATCTGCTAAAATCAATTGAAAATGCAATTTCAGATCCCTGCTCTCTCAATCACCATACGAAGCTTCAACGCGTGGTGCTATTCCGGTCGACACAGTTTATTTATTAGCTACAATCTATTGGCGTTAGATAAATACTGCAATTGTCTAATGTTGTCTTTTCTAATGGCTTTCACGTTAAACGATTTCTTATCTGAGTTTGAAAAATGTATAAATACCTAGTAGGTCATAAAAATATATTTGTGGAATAAATTTGTTTAATTTTAAGCTATGAATATTGTATATAATATAATATTTGATGAATATTATTTCTCTGTTTCCCTCCTTTATATATATATATATGTTATTATTATGAACCTACTACAAAGTGGTGTATTTAATAGAAACCCTTGAAGGCTGTTTTTACACAAAGTATTTATAAAAATATACTAGTAAATTTACAGCTTTGTTGCTAGTGCATAGTACTAAGTTCTGTTGGATTATCAGAAAAACCCTCATCGTCTGAATTATATTTGAGAAACGTGCTCCCCTCTGTAAGTACCAATTCATACATAATTCTGTTCTATTATAATTCATGATAATTCAAATAGAATTAAGTAAATAAATTTTGTCTAAAAGTGGACAGTCTCAACAGTAGACTGAACAAATAATTATTATAAAAAATCAAACAGATTTTCCATAGCTAAATGTTTGTATTCTTATACCTTAACAAAGACTTTATTGTTGTTATCTTTTTATTAGAAAAGTGTATTTAATAAACGTAATACTTAGTATTATTGTTTTATTGTATCTTAATTCTGGTTAAATATATATAAAAGAAAATGTTCAATTACTTAAACCTTTTTCTGCTAAAGAATACACAAGTACAAAAATACATCGTGTATTTTCAGCAATAATAAAAGAATCGTAAAAGAGTGTATTCAAAGTTAATCATCTGACAGCAACATCAACATTTATTACAGTGGTTTCATTACCAAAATAGCAAAATGATTATGTTTTGTATAGGGAGAAATTAATGATGAAAGACACTGACCTCACAAGTCGAGTATCGATAAAAAAATATATATATTATTGCTTGCCTATAGAATAGCCGTAGTAATTGTTTTTAACAAGTATATACACATATGTATATACACATATGTGTAAATATTATTTTTTACAAAATTAAACAACATTTTAAGGGTTATTCTAGCAATTATAATTATAATATTAATTAATTATTGAATAGATAAAGCAGCATAAGTTATCAAACATATGAGTACATTTAATTAAAATCTTTGAATTATTTACAATTTAACAATCGTGGCGAATATTTTGTTTTTTATGTAAATTATTAATTTTAATAATTATGGTTACTTTTTTATGATAAACATATGTCTCTGAATATTGCAGTCTTTACTAGGTTCATTGTGACATTCGCGTTGCGACAACTAGAAATTTGGTACCATCATTTCATCAGACCAGTGTAAAGTAACTTTTATGTTTTGTTAAGTAACTTTTATAGCTTAACTACTTTGTAAATATATCAAAATATAAAGATTACGGCTATCATCCTTATTTGTATTTGAAGATTTTATAAAATTCAATAAATTACTTAAATATTAAGCAACATTAAAAAAAAAATTGCAAATTATATCCGTTTTATTATTTTAATAATGAAAAAATAATAAAACTTTTTCTTTTTTATTTTATCAATGCTTTGAATACAAACACAAAGATTTGATCTGTCTTCGAAATAATTATTTTTGTTAATTCTTGCGCCGTCATTATAAACAACGATCACCATTGATCAATTATACATATATATTTGTTACTCTAACATTATAGAGACACAAATAAAATGAATATTTTATAAAAATGCAGAATAAACAATAAAGAAAAAAATATGAAAATATATTATACGAAATATCATATAAGGAATTTTTTTAGACATTTTTGGAGTGTAAATATAGTATTTCCAAATAATAAGAATAATGTATTTGGCCTTAGACTTAGACTTACTTGGCTTAGTTAACATTTAAAAGTATAACATAATTACGCTTCGCAACAAAATGACATATAATTGTAAAGTTGATTAATTGAATATTTTATATAATCTCAAGATTTACTATCTGAACTACAGAGTAATGCTTCAGTTGCACTAAGCAGTGCGCGTTTTGATATTCAATGACGCTTAGAGCATGCCACAGACGAGTGTCTCTAATCTCGAGAGGCATCTAATGAGTCTCTTTTGTAAGGAGATTCGGCTTGTGCTAGAATATTATATTAAAATAATTAAGGTAATACTCAAAAAGATATTAAAAAATGTATTACTTTTATTAAACGTATATTCAGTTTAGCAACTACTATTACTCAAAGTACTCGTGTGTTTTTTTTATAATTTTATTGAGTTTACTGATAAATTTCAATATTAATGAAAATAAATTATTTATTAGTCATTACTTGGTCTACGTTGTCATCCCAATCCCATTTTATCTTGTTTTTAATTTTATAAAATCAAATTTAGCTAAATTATGATTTTGATAGTTATAATTGTGTATATGGAGTCATGATCTACGACAATTTCAATTAATTTAAAATATTATTTGATCCTTATCTTTATCTTATTCGTTATTATAAATATCTTTCTATAACAGTGTTATAGTACTGATATTATAAAAAATACAACAATAGACACAATACATCTAATTAATTTTCGCTTTGTTAGATGTGATGCGGTTTGTTGGCTCGTTAATCTGAGGATAGCTAAATTATATTTGAGGAACGTGCTTAAGTCTTCAAGTACCAAGTCAGGGTACTATGTGTTAAGTAACTTATCTATGTACACATAGCTCACGTGTGTATTTGTATAACCATATTGATTGTGGACATTCAATTTAGTTATCTCACACCGAAGATCAAGATTATTATTAAGTCCCTCAATATCACCGACTGAAATTATTAAATACTTTAATTTTCGTTTAATTAATTTCACTGTTTGTATTTTAAAACGATATTAGGAGAATGTTGGATGTGATATTTGTTTTTACAAACTCATTGATAATTGACATATTCTATAAATAAGCGACAGTTGGCGCCTACTTCAGCCAAAAAAATATCTTCGATTTTCTAATAAACCTTTACAATTATAATAATTTTCTTCAATTTACTTATCAGTTTAATTGTTGATGTCCACATCTAAACTCAATACAGTAAAAGTCATTTCGTTGTTCTCTAAGAGCTTAACATCTAGAATACTCTTAATCGGGTTCCACGTAATGGATAGTATGATTAAAGTTTTATAAGAAATCTCTTTGTGACTTTGAGAGCCTTCTACTGTATAATGTTTTAAAAGCTTAAATTGAAAGCATAGTTAGATGTCTTTTACAAAGGCCTACTAATTCACTCTGTTATAAATTAATGACTTAAGATGGATTAAAGTAATTTAATGTGAGCTTTCAATAAATGGAGAAATTAATAATATGTTGAACTTCTTCGCCTATAAATTATAAACAAAATGTCAGTATTTGAATGTCAATGAAAACCTTCGAATTCGACCATAAATTGCTCTTTGGTAAATAAAAATGTACAAATACAATGTGTTTTTGAATTAAGTTATTAACCTGTAACGTAAAGCCTTTATTGAGTTACTTTCCTCCTCCTCAAATTATAAACGTTAAATCTTTAAAATTATTTATCAATTGTGTGAATGAGTGTTTATATTTCTTTGTTTCTGTATGTCGCAAAGATTTAATAAATTTTAATCTCGGTTGAGCTGAGGTAACAAAATCTAGGATGGAATATTTTTTGGTAAACCAACAAATATTGTAAATATGAATATTTTCAAACAACAAATGCTTAAATTAATAATAATATATTTTATTCTTGATATCTTCTTTATTATTTGAGATCTTATAATATGACAACTAACAGATAGAACATATGATTATATAAAAATGTCTTAGTAAGTCATATATTTGTAGTATCAGTTGTTTTTTATGCTTCTTTGATCACTATATGATACAACTTATATCTTATTATTATTATCCTACGTACGTATGAGTCTACGCAAGTCACCATGTTAATTTGTAAATAGTATTGTTATTCGACGAGTTTAGTCAACAGAACTGTCTATATCCATATTAGCATCTTCAGGTAAATTTCAGACACATTGCTCCTATCCTTGAACAATATAGAAGGATAAATATTTTTCAATTAACTATCCCGTTTGTAAAACCGCAGTAAACCTATGCAACCAGTCTATTTGCAAAAGGAATCTTGTGGCTCTAGTGGGTATCTGCAGTGCGCTGCCCTACACCGCGGTCAATAACATACGTACTTAGCTCACAAATTCAGATCTAAAAAATATCGTCAGCCATTTATTATTATTTTTTTAATATGTACTATATTTGTTCTATGTTAATTTTACGCACAATTGAGTTACTTTGACCGACTATTTATAAATCCACACTATTATCATAAATGGATTTATGAGTTTGTTGGATACGCTTTTTTGCCTGAACTGAACATTATAAAATTACACACACATGGTTAAGAGTAAAGAAAAGTACACAAATTCTTAGACATCTTTCCACCTGAAATACTATTTTTTTTCGAGGGATACAAGACAAATTTTACCTTTTTTATATATATAAAAGGTGAATAGTGCTGGTAAAAGCTTATATAATGTAGTTATAATAAAAACCAAGGGCAAGTGTGTGTCACGGCACGCATAACATGGGTTCCGTGGTTGCCCGTGATGGATGACTACTTCTTTTTACTTATAAATGAATTGACATCAAAAAGGTTAATGTAAAGGGATTACAACCTCTAAAAACGAACAAAAATAGGAAGAGGGTAACTGAAGAAAGAGTTATAAAACCTAACTTCGTAAGGGAATTTGAAAGTAAAATCTCTCTGAAAACGTTTTGTAAACCTCATAGAATATTAATCACCACTTATTTAAAGTAGATGTTGATCTCTCTAGCCCATAGAACATCCGCAGTATGCTCCACATTAAAAACTCTTTTAAAAGTTATAATAATAGCTTTCTAATAGGTTAAGACCATAAGCCTTTACCAAGCGCCAATTTTTTGGTAGCCAGAAGCGTCGGCCTAATTCACTTCCATCCAGGTCGACAAACTCCATACAAAATCTGATGGTCCTATTATGCCCTAGAGTAGCATTTTAATTATTTGATCCCTAACTTCCTGTTAATATACACATAATATAGAGGTAACGATATGGTTTAGTATGTTTAAGAACTTTGTTTGTAATCTTAATTCGGTACTTAATGTTGAATCAGGTTCTAAGTTCACTTTTAAAATATAAAAGTTAAACTTAGAACAAAAATTTAAGATAGATTAGCATCTCTTTCGTGATTTCAATTATTCATTCATAATCACGATGATACGTTCTTCTTATATATAGCATATAGTTTTTTATAAGAATTATATCCTCTTCTCTAATTCCATACCTGAAAAGGAAAACAACGCAACCATATAGAATCACTTTTTTTCCGTCTGTCTGTCCGTCACTCCGTCTGTTCGTCTATCTGTCAGAATCCTTAATTTCGAAAACATGTGGAGATATCGAGTTGAATTAAATAAACTTCGATCTATAGAACCTTGACGCTGTGAGGAAATAAAATTTTTAAATTAATGTGAAATGGAATTGCGGAATTATAAAAAATAATAAAATTAATAGGGTCATCCCATTGACTTAGAACTAGGAAATTTGGCAAATAACATAGTTTTATAGTACAAGATGAAGTAATAACTTGAAAATTATACATTCGTAATTAGAAAGTTAAAAAACAGGTTTATAAGTGGTCGAAGTTGAAAATTAATTTATGAGGTATCCTATAAAAAGGGCTTGATTTGTATATTTAAAAATATATTAAATTTTTTATGAAGCACTAATTCTTCTTTATAATACAAAATATCAAAAACATACCTATTCTTATATCTGAAATCTTCTTATTCCAGAACTGTTTGTAACCTACAAAATATACGGAATCCTCAGTCCGTTTTACGTTATTGATTTGTTTAAAAATTATTTTAATTGTAACAATCTCATCTTTTTACTAATGGAATAGATATTTATTAACGATCTATGGATATCTTACCAAAAAAACGAAAAAAGTTTATTGGCTATAAAATTTGCAATCAGTGTCATTAGATATCGACTCTGCTCCAACAGCAGTAAAACGATCCTCATAAAAGAAACCGTCGTTTTTATAGTATTCCAGGAACGAGCAGATTTTATAAATACGGAGGATTTGTTAGGTTTAATATTCAAATTGACTTTCATAATAAATTTGATGTCACTTTTACTATTACCAACTACTTACTTCTAGAAAGCAATATATTTTTTTAAATAAATGTATATTCCATTTGTTATTATTTTATATTTATTTGAATAATTTATATATATAGATATATAATACTTTAGTTTAGTAAAATACTCTTTTACAGATTTCGAATTTTGTGAATACAATTCTAAATATAAAATATCTACTTTATCCGAAAAGTAAAAAGTTAATAAAAAAATTGCATTGAATATAAAGGCCTTACAATTCACATTTTTGTTGGATTGTGAAAGTGATAAAATCTAATATTTAATGTTTTCAATAAGCGCGAGTCAATAGTGTCCCTCGGCGTGGAAGTGTAGCAATGAATTTGGAGCTGCACATAATAATGAAAGTAATGGAATTAAAGGCGATTTATTAAAATCTTTGTTTTTCCATATTATCATTTTTTTTTATTGTTGTGAACTATGTGAGAGTTAGAAATTGTTAAATACTGACTTATAATTTTTGATTGAATAATATATATATATATATATATATATATATATTACGATACTCTATTTAACATTACATTGGGAAGATAATTCGCGCACAGTTGCATCTAATAAAATATTATTTAAAATGTAATTGGATTTTAAGGTAAAATGTATGATAATATTAATTTATTTTTATTACTTAAAAAAACGTTACCCTCTTTCTCCTGTGGAGGTATTGCAACAACAGCCTCCTATCCAAAAAGCAATTATGTAATACATAATTACTTTTTTATCGGACCGATTTATTAAAAGAATAATTGATAAACTTTTGAACGATATTAAAGATAACTATGGCTAAGTGAGGGTATTTCTTCAATAAATTATTTTCTGCTGTTACTTTATTATAAATAAAAATTTGGTGGTCGATAGATAGTATTCTTGACATTATTTACCGCGTGACTAATTTTCTCATTGCTGTATTAGAGAAAAACATTTACCGAACGGAACGGTAAGGAAAAATTACCGTATTAAGAATCATTATTGAATTTTGTAGCAGACTGGAAACCCTATATTGATTAGTTGTAGGCTCATGTTTTATACTACATATTTCGACACTCACGATAAGAACCATGTTTTTGTAGACCAAGTGAAGAAAATAACTAAATGAAATAAGTCATTCATCTTTAGGTAACTAACTATATTTTTAATGATCATAAATTTATATTTACAGTTGTATAATTGACGGTGACACATACCAATGAAGAATGGACTATTAAAATACAATTCTGTAGGAATTTTTGGTATAAAAATCCCTCGTTTACAGTCTTTTTCTTAAGTTTAAAGAAATTAAATATCTAGAAACTTGTAAACACAAATATGAGTGTTTAAAAATGTTGCGCCTTGAAAATTCTCCCAAGAGAGTTCTTCAGGAGAAAATTAACTTAACTTCACTTTTTTATAATTCTTAATATTTGTTCATTTCAGTTCAGTTAGATAAAATTATAAATATATGGAACATATTTCCAATCAAATTAAATCCACTATCTTCTTTCCATCTTAATGCTCTGGTGCGAATAGACTACTTTTATGTAATGATACAAGCCTCGAAAACATAGTCATAGTCAAAAACAACGGAAACTGAAATTTATGTTAAAAGTTAAAGCGATTGGTTCGGTTCCATTAAAAGTTTTAAATTCCATAAAACGTATTTCTCGATATCTGTTCAAATAAGAGCAATAGTTTTTTGCTCTCCGACTGTTCATAATTAGCGTATACTTTATAATCGTATTTCTTTTTCAATGAATAGGAATTTCCGATAATTAAAACTTTTCAATAAGTTCCATTCAGCTTTTTGTTAGACCTTTAATTGAAGAACCCAATTTATGATTTGAAGTAGCTATTATTCTTTCCAATAAAGATCGAATTTAGAATCACTACATATTTACATAAATATACTATATTATTTAATTGCTAAAAGTGGTTTTAAGAAATGTCACAAACCCTCACACTCACAACTCATGAATACTCAACAATACAAATAAACTAATTTTCTTCGAATTAAGCTTCGAATTAAAATAAACATTTATTTGGCAGCTTATATATTGTGATTATATTAATATTAAAAAAAATATCTGTAACTTCTTTCATTTTTAACAAAATATGTCTCACGAGAAGCTATTCGTGCTATAATGTTTAATTATTATAAACAGGGGTTAACCTTCAAGGAATCTCATGAAAATTTACAAGTTGCCTTTGAGGAGTCTTCTCCTGCGTTACCAACAGTTACTTATTGGTTATGTTAATTTAAACGTAATTGAAAGAACCTAAACAATGACTTCAGACCCGACCGACAATTGCGGTAACCCATGAAACCTTCATCAGGGTGGAGCGGTTATAGAGAGAAAATAAAACATTACACATCGGAAGATTCAGGCCGTACTAAAGATTGGATTACAAACAGTGTTCACGATCCTACATGAACATCTGAAAGTTAGGAAGGTTATTTCGAGACGGATATCTTATCCTTATCCTTCTTATCAAGGAGAAAAAGTTATGTTGTTGATTGGTCCAAATTTACCCTGAAGGAGGATCTTCGCAAAATGTATCCTACAGTCTTACAACTAAGAATCTTTGATCGACAGCTACGATCCTCTCACAAAGCAGCAATTCACGCAATAGGTATTTCAAGAGGACTATTTGTACATAAAATTTGTACGCGATCGGAACGTTGCTAAAAAATGATAGCAGTTTTTTTCGATACAACGGAGCAATAGCAGCAATAGAAGATTGTAGAATAATTACTAGCGAGTATTGCGTAGTCTGCCTGCTTCAAACTTTCAGAGAGTTGAAGAGCGAGTGCGGTACCCCATCCTCCGTACAGCCCAGATTTAGCCCTATGCTATGTTTTTTTATTTAGACGAGGTCATCGTAGACTTGTAAAGGCTTTATATTGCGATTTATCACAAGATTCGTTTTTTAAATGTTTTGAAACCTGATTCTCCGGAATGCATAGAAGTTAGAAGGGAATATTTAGATAATCTTTAATTTTTAAAATTCGTACTTTATTTAATTTCAACAACAATTTTTAGAACTCAGTAGTTCTAAAAGTTGTATTGTCTATAGTAATTGTAGCAATAAGTATTTCTTTATATTAAAACAAAGCTACCGGAAAGTTCGTTGTTGAAAAGCACTGTTGTTTGGATTTCTGAAGTATAACAAACAAACTTGTTTGTTGATTCTATGCTTTTGTACTATAACAGTATTTGTGTAATATTTTGTACTTTATATACGTATTTTCAAAGCAATATAGACATTTTGTAGCGTTGTAAAATTTTACATTACAATCAAAATATATCCTAGAAAATTTTATAAAGATATTAAGACCATTGACTGGCTCTCTAACATTCAATATATATTGAATGTTGGCAGTCAATTATATTATATGATTTATCTAATTATATACTCAGATCTAATTATGTATGTGTGAAAATTAACCCCAGTATTATTAAATAGTATTATAACTTGGCATGTTTCCCAAACGTAATTTATATTCGCACAGCTAACAAATGATTTCACGTACCGCGACGTGACTAACAATGGCTCAATTACTTTAAGTAATTACATATATTTTAAAAATAACCACAGAACCAAACTTTATATGTTAAATCTGAGCTAAATCAGGTGTAACTAAAATTTTATAACTTATATTATAAATACGTGTCATAAAACCTTAACAACTGGTGCCTAACTATTTGTTTACATTAAAATGCCTTTATTTTTATTTAGTAACATTATTAAGATTCAAGAGTTAAAAATATATAAGAAAAGAAGATAAAGATCTGAGTGTAATAACCTCTTCCTAATACAAATTCAGCGGAGAAGAGAATGTTCTAATTTAACGGTTCATTATGTGAGTAACTGTTATAAAATGGATAACATTAGCAAGAGGTGTCTGTCGTGTTTTAAACATAATATTGTACCTTAAGGTTAAAACTATTTGAAAAATAGTATATTTTTTAATATTTGAAAGTGACGAATATATGTTTTTATGCATACCTAATGTTGCTTAAAAATAGTCACGTCACCATCACCGAGTCGAAACTGAGGGTCTGTTGGCGCCCCTAGTAAAGTTTCAATTTGGTATTGACAGAAACCCACAGTTATAATACAGTCTGTTAATCAATTTAAGGCTTTCTGATAAGTAAATTTTTTGTTTTGTTTGGTGGTGCGTAAATACACAAAGACGACGGTTTTCAGAAGCGCGAACACGCGACGTATAATTGTCCATGCGCGAAACGCAAATATTATGATTGCTTTTAGAAATTTAACTTGCGAAAAAACTTAAGACTTATCAAATTACATAAAAATAATCTATTAACCAAAAATTTTTACCTCCTGAAAATTAATATGTACTAAGAAAGTTTACTATTACTATTCTAATTAGTTATTCATTTTTAACTATTCTTTAAATTTTAATTTTCATTCGATTTCTGAACGACAGAATGAACATCAAATGTTTGACAGGTAGGAAAAGTTTCTATGGGAAAACTAAATTGTTGTCTTTACTATATTCCTAGCATTTTTTTCATATTTACCCACCTTTTAAATCTTCCCTGGACTTCCACAATTAATTCAAAACCAAAATTTACAAAATCGGTTCAGCTGTTCTCGAGTTTTAGCAAGACTAACGAGCAGCAATTGATTTTTATATATAGATTTATTTCTGATGACATCATTATCATAATCATCTAACCAGACTTATCAAATGTTCAAAGAGTTGTCATTTTAAATAATTTATCACAGGTGTTGTAAATTAACTCCCCTCCTTGTATAATGAGTTCACAGTTTTAATTAAACGCATGTTAGGAGACCTTTAGTACCATTACTCTCTTCAAATATGACACGCGAGAAACGTAACGGTTTGTAACTATGTAGGTATAGTATGTGTGAATATATTATATTTAAAGAACCTTATGTTATTTACAATAGTTATACTCTGTAATACAATTACTCCGACTGTATCATATGTATGTTGACATATTGTTAATTACATACACTATTGAGATCGGCTGGTCTGTATATTTATTTATAACTTAAGGTGATGTTATTACAGAAGTCTATATTTAATGACATTGGTAATGTAGAAAAATGTTTTTTTTTTATTATTATATGATTAAACTTCTCGTTTGATATGATTCAAATATCAAAAACAATATTCAGTTTAGTTACAACTGTTCTCATAAATAATAAATAAATGAAATAATTAATTTATAAAGGAGGACTCTTCTATTAATATCGTTAAGCTTCAAAATATTGAAATAAATAAACATTTTTAAAAATATAATATAAACATATTCTTCGTTCTAAATCAACTTGAAAGCAAGGAAAACGAGTTTGTTTGACATTAAATTTCTAAGGGATATCAAGTCATTTTTGCATATGATAGAGATATAACTAGGAGTATCGTTGAATTTTATTCACTTTGTTCCTTACATAACTGATTTCTGGTATTATCTATTAACATGATATGAAACACATTCGATGTTGTAATTAATAGTTGATATATGATAGTCCTGAAGATATATAGAGTATATAGAGTACTTTGACTTCACAAAATTATAAGGTATAGTAACAACTTCTGCTTTAGATAATTATCCTTCTTTAAGGAAAACTTACAAAGCTTAAATAAAACACAGCAACTAAAGAGACACAAACTCAGAGCAATAATCTGTTCATAAAATAAAAAATAAACCGAAAACTTTGACTTAAAATCAAGATTTAACTTACAAATACCAAAAAGTAGTTTGAAACTATCTTTGTTCCAAATAAATGATCGTATTATCTTGGACAAAAATACTATTAAACTAGTATTCAAAGAATGATTTATGAACGGCAGCGATTTAAAGAAAAGATTTATATAATTTACTGCTCAGCAAAGATTATTTTTCTCTTTTTGTATATTATATAATAATGAATAAAGGAAGATTACAATCTACATTTCTCACATAATTAGTATCTTACATTAAGGTTTCTTTTAAAACGAAAGTAAAGGTGCGGAGCTTAACCAGAGTGATGGGTTACTTGTGATAGATTTTTATCAATAAAATTGTAGGTAATTTTAGTTCATGTATATTAAAATAAACAATACAAGTTATGATAAGTAACTTCGTTTATTCCCCTTTCCATACCATGTGATGGGTCTTCATATAAAATGTTTACTATTAGTTACTATAAGTTCAGTGAAATGTCAATTTGAATATAAGTTTATTACATGTTTTAAATGACGTAGCAAAATCTACGAATCTTGTATATTCAAAAGATGTCAAAGTTTATTAAAATGCTCATAAACACAAAGTATGACTATAATGAATGTTTATATCCTGTATACATGAATACGGGGTATTTCGATTACAATGTGACTTCACTTTCCTAAATCGTCCATGAAATTATTTAAACAAGAAATAATAAAGCAACCTACTTATATTAAACTGTGATAATTTATAAACAATGTAAAAAAAAATTCAAGATTGTAGTTTAGATCGCTGTCACGTGACTTTTAAAAGGTTTGCAAATTTGCCATTTACATGACAATCTTTAATTATAAATAACTTAATAATAGTTCAAAGACAGATAGTAATATAAGAACGACAGATAGACAACAATATTATATTATTATTTATAAAAGAATTTACGAAATTAACACACAAAACATATGTTCGTTATAATTAAATATGAATTGAATAATAAATTGAAAAAATAAATAAATCCAATAAAATATTACAAGTTAATCTAATATATATAACGTGCATCTTCTTTCCATTGTTCTTTCGTTCCACTCAAGAGGCTTAGAGCAAGCAGCAGATATTTGTCTGTTAATTGAGATAAATGTGTTGAGCAGATTAATTGCAGACGTTAGAGATTGAACACGCAGAGAGTGGAATCAATACAATAGAACTTATCGTTGTAGTGAATCCCGTTACAAAAGAGGATTACATTTGAATTGCTGCGATCTGTTATAGTTTTCTTTACTAACATCACAATAAATTAATATTTCTAAGATTATTTAAATGTGGAAAAAAAAGTTAAAAAACAAAATACTCTTAAAGATACATTCACAAAAAATGCCTCATTTTAGACAACGTTTAATCTGCGGTAATATTATAATTGCGAAAGTTATTCTGTCTATCTGTCTCTCTATCTCGCTCTCTCGCTGTGTTATACCTTCACACAAAAACCATTATGGCGATTTTAATTAAATTTATCTCTAAACTATAACTTATAAAAGGACAGAGGCTATCTTATATTGTAAATGAGGAATCGAAAGTGTTAAAACAAGATATTAAAGTTCGTATGTAACTTGATTAGATTCTGAGATAGAACCATGAAATGTAGAAAAACGGACTTAATTAAATTCATGTATTTTGCAAATTATATACATAGAAAGTATTGTGGATTAGCAATTTACAGTAAGCAAAGCATTTTGTATGTGTATTATTTGGAAAATAAGTATCCTTAAAAACAATAACACCACTCAAAGAAACTATCATGCGCGGACGAAGTCGCAGGAAAAAGCAATTATATACGATATTTCTATCTTTATAAATAGTGTTAGTATTCATGACATAATGTTGACATAATAATAAGATTTAAAACAATTTAAAAGCTGTCACTTTATAGTTTTATAGAAAACCTGAATCCTGTCTCAATTATAATCATCAAATATTTCGTGCCGGAGCCAACGGTTAACTAAACATGGAGATTTTCTTTAATTATATCAAAAACTTTTGATTAACCTTTATTTGGAGATCATCACTGTTACATATATCATATACTACATATGAATAATATTACTTAATAGCAAATATATTTGAAATACAAAGTGTTAAATGTCTTAAGGGGAAAATTTGACAAACATATTTCAATACTAAAAATGAAACTTGTGGTTCTTTTCAAGGCTATCCAAAAACATTAGGAGTGACAAAGATGCTGCACGTAAAATGTTCAATACACTTTTACAATATTGCTATTTACTTACACTAATACAATGTTTATACCGAGGGGTCATTATTATGATTACTTAATTAAAATCTTATATACTTGTTTAACCATATTTTACTGCCCCATTTCAATTGTTAAAGCTTCAATAATATACATACAAATAAATACGTTATTAGTATATAATTTTCTCCATACAGTTTTTTAAATTTCTGATTTTATTTTTGTTTTATTTTAAATTAATAGTTATTAAGACCAAGTATATATATATATATATATATATATATGTATATATATTCTTCATGAAGTAACTTTCAGCTATTAGAAGATTTTTTAATTATTTTTGGATATAGATTATACATACAATGTAAAAATATTTTTGCTGCTATCTACTGAATTATTTTAGTTGTGTCATTCATATTCCAAATTTACATAATAAAAAAGCAGAAACATTTTTCATGATGTGTTCTTAAAATGTTTTAAAATGGTTACAACCTTTTCTCTTTACTGTTTGAATAGTGTTTTTAACGCACGATAACAAAACTTTATTAAATATGAGCTCTTTCTATTTAATAATCAAAACATTACATGAATAATTACTAAGTAGAGATGTGTTTTAAATTTCAGACACAATATCTTAAATTGTTTAAAACATGATCGAAATATGATGAATATATTGAATATAATTATTAAACAGGCGTTTCTTATTCTCTCTAAGTATGATAAGATGTTGTTACATTTGTAATTCAGATAGATGTATTAGAACAATGAATTTCATTTCTGAAAGTACAATCACGTAGTAGGCTGTGACGGCTACGCGATTGTAATTGCTTTATGAGGCTTTGTGAGACTTACGGATTTGAAAATCTATAATTGTCAGTCATTGAACTTGTCAAATTTAACAAATAATTTTCTATGTAAATGAAAAAATAAGACTAATATACATATATACAAAATATTATAAAATATGTATTAATTTATTGAGCTGAGCGAAGCGAAGCTCTTACTGGTCAAAAGTGTGTTTCGATGTTCGCCTACTCCTTCTAAGCCATTTGAGCTAGAGCTTTCAAATTTTGCATATGCATTCAAGAAAGTGTCTCACTCGTTTAGCAGTTCTTTGGTGACATTCGTGATTGTAGATTTTGATTAAATGGTCAAAAAGTGTCCCATAGATCAATATATATTTTTTTAACTTAGCAATTCTTTATAACATAACTTTGCTATAATAATTGTGAAAGGCGTCAAAATATACTAAATAGATATTGCACAGGACCACTCATTGACGCGTTTGACTGCTACTCGTAATTCTAATTATTTCAACGGTTATTTTTAATTGTTATACAAGTTCCACTTTTACTTATAACAGATAATCTGATTCAGAATTCCCCCAATTGTGTGTTTAATCAACAAATTAAGGAAAACTTTTACGTCATTATTATTATCTTTCAGTAAATTTATCTTTCCATTTCAACATTCAAAAATGAGTCGGTGCGGTTTCGTAACTGTTGAGTTCCGCAGTAGTTAAATTTGATGTACTACAAAAAGGTGTTTTAAAGGATTAATACATTAATGTATTAATTATACCATTTATGTATGTATTATATAATAAAAGGTATTAATTGGTTTCCTGTCCAGTTACAGTACTTTCAGATTATTACATAAGATACGAGACAGACCTTCTACCTCATTACTGGAACTTTGAATTCGCGTACAATAAAACAAGAATTGAACCACTGTGCTCATCAGAGGGTATGCGGATGAAAGACAGAGAAAGATTCATTAACATATATTAGCATGATCAAATAGCTCTACGCTACTGTCGGCCGCGCCGGGGTAACGCACGCAACTTACAATATCATCTGACCACTCTACGCCACTGTCGGCCGTCTCGGGGCAAAGCACTCAAGTAACAGCCTCATCGGAGCACTCTACGCCACTGTCGGCCGTACTGGGGCAACGCACGCAACTTACAGCCTCATCTGACCACTCTACGCCACTGCCGGCCGCCCCGGGGCAACGCACGCAACTTACAGCATCATCTGACCACTCTACGCCACTGCTGGCCGCCCCGGGGCAACGCACGCAACTTACAGCATCATCTGACCACTCTACGCCACTGCCGGCCGCCCCGGGGCAACACACGCAACTTACAGCATCATCTGACCACTCTACGCCACTGCTGGCCGCCCCGGGGCAATGCACGCAACTTACAGCATAATCTGACCACTCTACGCCACTGCTGGCCGCCCCGGGGTAACGCACGCAACTTACAGCATCATCTGACCACTGTACGCCACTGTCGACCGTTCCGAGGCAAAACACTCAACTAACAGCCTCATCTGAGCACTCTACGCCACTATCGGCCACCCCGGGGCAACGTACGCCAATTTTAGTAAAAACAAACAACTCTACGCCACTGTCCGCTACTGAAAGCCGCGTTTCTCTATGATTATTACAGAACATGTTCAATCGGCGGGAATTATTTTGGCGGCAATGCAGTTCATTCTATTTATTTACAGTTTTCATATATTGTTGCATTAAACATGACCCGTACACCTCGACAGCAAATCGGACGGCATACACTTAATAATGTTTATCAAAGAAAACACAAGGCAAAGAAAGATAGTAAAGATTTGGTGAAGAAAGATATTAGAATTCAAAATGAAGAGAACCATGAACATGTAGGCGTATTGCTAAGTAAACACGTGGATCAAATTTTTGAGAGTCACGGTCAAGTCATTGAAGGACGGTCGGAATTACTTAGAAACGCTGGGGATGTAGAGCCATTTGTAGTAGGAGATATGTTAGATATTTTCGCAAATTACATAGAGAAAGGCAACGCAAAGTTACTCAAGTGGTATGTGAGAGATCGCGGTGCAAACAATTTCAATCTGAAGAAACACTATCCTGACTTGTACTTTGGCAAACTAACTAACGACAAAATTAAAGAACTGACTCCTAATGATGTGTTTATTGCATGTGAAGCACGTCAATCTTATGTTGTATATTTTAACTCTTACGAGGAACTGCAAGTTTTCGATTCACTTACAGCAGAATGGTCGGGTGTAAATCTTGGGCAAAATCGACAAGTGCCGGAATTTGCAGACTGGCAAAACTAACGATTGCGTCACGCGCTATTTGAAATATTTATCTGTTCTTTATATTAATTATTTTATTAATCTGTTATATTTGTTAAGAACCGTTGTTTTGTTAATTTGCATTGCTTTTTAGTTTAAGCACGCGAGTATGAGATCGCTCAGCTCCACCCGCTTGCGCGGCCCTAGTTTTTTCTTACATGTATGAAAAATATAATATATTATATAATTAAAACTAAATATTAACAAAAAATATTTTTAAAGCACACCAATAACATGTGACCGCTTATAACTAAATATATGATTGTAATGTGATATGATGATAAAAATCTACTAAATACTTTACTTCCAAGTTTATACTCAAATTATAATCATCCTCAGCTTCATGGTTCCTTTACGGGTTAAACATAAAAGGTAGTTTTACAGTTAGACCTGCTCGTATTCATGGGATGTAACTTTAACAACCGCTGTAAAAAGTGTCTGCAGAACATTAATTAGGTTTATTTTCTGAGTCGTTACTCTTTAGGACTATTTGTTAACTTTTATCATATTTTTTTATTTCTACTATAAAAGTAAAATATTTCATACCGCTTAAATCTCTTTTTTAATGTAATGTCACGATTAGCCTTAATGAATTAATTGATCGAATTCAATTTATCGCTTTTTAAAATGCGTTGAAGAGGTTTCTAATTACCTGAACGCCACTCGGTAATTCAATTGCATTTATATAAACACTTTTAAATATACATGTTGTTGTGTTTTTGAGCAAGTCAAGCTTTGATTGTACACCAAGAGGTGAATATAAAAAATAATAATAATGCTACTTATTCTTAAATTATGTCATTCCTTAAATAATACTGTATCAAGTGATATATTTGGCTCGCTTGTTAAAAGTTAATGATCAATCGATATTTGTTTGACAAACAAATAAGTTAAGTTTATGAAAATATACGTACTATTGTTTTCAAAATTAGTTTTTGTTAGCGGCTATGCTCGTATGTTACATACTAACAAACGTTATGAATATAATTGTAAGTATGTTTTGTAGTTACGTTTTCTCACTTTTGTTATTCAACCGATCATCGTAATAGTTTTGATTTGTCAAGGATATAAAAAAATATGTAAAAAGGAATAGTTCATCTAGAAAAAGATACTATTCCCGTGGGATAGAGCTAGAGATAGCTTTTTTACTGCTGCCCTATATAATAAGTTTTCTTACTTATACAGGACGGGTAAACCCTGTAACAAAAGTTAGTCTACGAATTAAGGTATACAAATGTTCAAGAATAATCTAATTTAACTAATTTGTTACATGTCGATTTTATTTAAACAATATATATATATATACATATATATATATATATATATACATATATATATATATATATATATACATATATATATATATATATATATATATATATATATATATATATATATATATATATATATATATATACGAGTTACACACGAGGTCTACCCACGCATGTCCCCCTGCGGGCACGGATTTTTTTAATTTTTTTTCAACATTTTTGCAATTGTACGTATTGTATTGCCTTTCTAATGAGACAATTAATAATAATTTATTCTGTATATACGCTCGATTTACAAATTAATACATAAAAATATGAAATAAAAGTAATAAATGGAAGATAAATTTCAATAATGGTTATATTAATTTTCATTAGATTTGTATTAAAGTAACGTAGTGTAACAAAAATTAAATTTAAATTCACATACATCGGGGTTTATAAAATATTCAGAATCACAAAGCACGTCTATCAAATTGGAAAGTTCTTAATTATGTTAAGACTTTGTTAAAGCTAACATAAACTCCCAATCTTTTTAGGTATCTACTTGTATAAAACGTAACAATAATATTAGGCTATCCTTAGACAGTATAACCTTACTATACTATCATTTTATTAAGTACATGCATGGTAATAATACTACTTGCTACTACTTGATAGAATTTGACATAATTTAACCAAAATAAAGATCAATCAACCAAATAAATCTATCTGATAGATCGGTCAGATTTGTTTTTATTATTTACTGTGGACTCTTCAAAAAGCCATCTAACACAGCTAAGTTATTCAAACTTTATAAAATAACAAAAGTTTACTTGCAAATCTTAAATGGTAAAACCTATTACGTGTAAACCGATTAGGAGGAGGCTGAATTATACACTGTCGGAGAACGACAAATAGACTGGCTCTAGTTAGGAATATTCACAGAAGTAATTTACATTACAACGAGATTTCACACGTTGTTTGACAGTCGCCTACTGCTTGAACCTTTGCTCCGAGGACGTTATTACATAGTTAGTGAGGTTTAAATTAACAGTTACGATGTTTTTTAATCTGATGGTAATTAACTAAATATTTTGCAAAAACGTTATAATCCTAAGTTCTTATGAATGAGTTATGATTGCATAAACTGCTCTCATGCGTCATTTCATACAACATAATATTTAATTTACAAATATGATTCTTATTTATTATTCTTTCTTACTACTACGTAAGATATAATATTTTATAGTTAAATATTATGTACATGTTAAGTCATAAACATATAGTTTCGCGATAAATAAGATCAATGTTTATACCGGGTGGTCAGTCTATAGAAATGTAATTTATTTTTAAAAGATATTACTTTAACACGAACTTCTCATAATTTCTATGATGTTCTCACATTTTCAAGGTCTTAACTTTAAACATTTAAAATAATATTTTTTATATAATATCTTGTTTTTGAACTAAGAACGCTGATATGTAATATCTAGGAAACAATGGCAGTGAAACAAAATGTTTACTGTTAGCAAATTCATTATTATCTCTCTATTTTAAAATTAAGAAGTTGCACGGAGCACAAACCTGTCTAAAATCGTACGGTGAAGGCCGTTAATAAAAGCGAATAACAAAACATGGCCCCAAAACTGACCCGCGATACTCGATCGATACTCTTATAGGTCACAAACACACATCCTAATCTATATAATATATTTTTGGAGCTTATATCCGGCTTCAGCAAACACGACCGTAACACCTAAGGCTTGAGCAACTTTGCTATTTTGCTCATAAATATAAATCTTTGCAAAGTTCAAATAATTATCGTACCGTGCAACGTGAAATTTTAGTTTCGAAATACTATTATTTGCATTAATAAAAAAAACTTATTATATAAATATATCGCGCGTTTTTAATAAATAACTTAATTCCGATAAATATTATAAAGTTGTTGTCCTGAACATACAAATATAAAAGTTATAAAAATGATCCTATATCGAAAATCTTTTTACAATTTTACATACAATTACTATTTTTTTATAATTTTACACAACTTTTCAATAAGTCTTGGTAAATCTTAATCATTCTTTCTTTTTTTCTACAATTATTGTAATAGAATTAATAACAATAACATGTAAATTTAATATTATGTTACAATAAATAATTAAAATAGAATACGTTTACTTTAGACAAACATTAACCTTCAACCTCAACCCTCTTCATAGATAATTATCGTTTAAAATTTAATTACTGCACCGTCTTTTACCATAGTTGGTAGCGGGTACTTCCATAATGTGCAAGATGATTTAATAAGCAGTTAATTTTACAGCTGATAGCTTTTGCTGAAAATGAAATTTGTTAACTTTTACTAATTAACACATTTTATGTTGTATTCTGCTACATATATTTTATATCGAATTATTAACGTTTTTGTAAAAATTATTAGTAATAACAGGTTAGGTTATACAGATATAACATTTTTTTACATTTTGTTTAAATTAGAGGTATTTGATAGAAAAATATAAAATTAGAAATTACAATTCACGTTTTCAAGAAGTACAAGCAAATAAATTAGTACAATAACAATCATAACATTTTAAATATGAATTTATTAATTACCTGTTTTGCAGTTAGCTACAAAAGAATTACAAAATAAAACTATCTGTTTAAACTTCTTTACAATGTTCATATATGATTCAAAAAAATCAACTCAATCAATCAAATGTTTAAGACGTAAATCTTGATATTCGTTATAGGATAACCAAACTGAAAATCCATAATCAAATTGATTATAAAAATACAAACAGACATGAGCTATATATATAACCCTCGTTAACATAAAATCATGACTTGGTACTTGTATACATGTCAATTTACATATTCTCAGATCAACAAACCAATGAACAGCCTTAAATTATATTATACATTGATTTATATTAACCAACATTTTAATTTATTTTTTTTATTTAAATTTATTTATAACTATTTCTAAATAAATTTCTAAGTGTTACCTAAATCACTTTCAAATAATATGCCAGCACAATACATATCAAACCGAATATTCTTACAAAAGAGACTCAATAAATGCCTTTCGATATCAGAGACCGGCGTCTGTGTCACGCTCTGAGCATTATTGAATACCACAACGCGCACTATTTACTGCAACTGAAGCAATCATCTGTAACTAAGATACTTAATCTTTCAATATATATACAGGATACTTATGTTATATTATGATGAGTCAGTCCATCCTGGTTAAGGCCAGTTAAGTTCGGTTAATGCCTAAGGTCAGTTAAAACTTTATTATTATTTTACCAAATAAACCATAAATAACAAATGTCTGAATAAATCAAACGTGGTATATATTTATAAAGATATAAATATGTTTTATCTCACGACCTCTGTTCATTTTCTCCTCATTTAATTAAAACCCTTGTCTAAAGACAATGAGTCACATGACTTTGTCATATACACAATTAGGAACGAAAAAAAAGAATTAATTGTGCGTTTAATCCTGCGATAAGAATAACATAGCTTCTATAGTAATTTATAACATATCTTGTAATATAATAGTATAAGACAGTTATAGTTTGTTAAGTTACATATAGTTACCAAAAATTAAGTAAATAATTTCATCACAATCTTATTTTTACAATTATTTGTCCAAATATGACAATGGATCTTCCGGGATAAAATAAATAAATTTTAGATTGGTTCTGTACATCTTAACGTCAGTTTTTTTTTAAACATTCCATAAAAATTCGTAAGAAGATACGAGTATCTATAACTACTCCTCACTCTAATATGTTGATTATAATAAATTTCATTAATTTATCAAACCTATAATATATTCTGGTACATTTAAATAATAATTAGTCCACAGTTCCTGTAAGCAATATTTACTATACAATGGTTATGTATAATGTAAATATCTCAAGGGTTTGGCTTTTGCTTAAGACAGTATTTTGAAGTTGTTTACAATGAGCGTCAGCGAGGTGAAGGATTAATAATGTGAAGTCAGAAAAATCGATTTTAAATTATACACTGGAAAAACTCAAAAAGTGATCAAGTGTTACCAATATTTTTGTTTTCTTTATAAATTTAACGAACCATATACGTGGACAATTGAAATAAATTTCATAAATTTTTATGAAAGGATTCAAATTCTTACCTTAATTAAGATGAAAATAAAGATAATAGAGTTTGCATTGCATTAGATAAATAGTTTCTGAGAATAACAAATCTATATCAAACTTGTGTTTTTTATCTACATATAAAATATAAACATTATAAAATATCAGAATAAATTATATAAATTTTATCTATTGTCAATGTTTCAATGTCTATTTTTATAGATGTATGTTTGTTTATTTAAAAGGTAATCGTTATAAAAGAATTCTAATAAAACGCTATATAACAACAAAAATAAGTTTTTCAATGTTTCACTTTTAAGACATTTTAATAATTAAAACAGTTTTATTACTCAAAACAAAAGTAAAACATTTATCTAGCACTTTAATCTGAAGAAAGTATCTTTTAGTTGAATCACTAAGCGTGTAATACGCTAAAAAAAGACATTTAATTGGAAAGGTTAAGTAATACCCATAAATGCTGTTTTTTTAATAAATTTGTCGGATATTTATTTTATTTAGGATTTATTTAATAAATGAATGTACCTATTCGTATGAACATATAATAATTTGTAAATAAATTTATTTAAGGTAATGTCGGATGATTTACTTTAAATACATTCTTGTATGGTTTGTTTTTGCGAAGCTCGTATATTAAAAAAATCAGTTAGTAGCATTTGGTCGAAGTAATTAAAAATCACTTTAATAGTTTTAATAATAATGGAAGTTGATATAAAACCAAAATATAAAGATTTACATCCTTTATTATTATACAGTTATGTTCAATAGAAAAAAAATAATATAAAATTCAGTGTTTAATAACAAGTAGAATAATAATGAACGGCTAAACAAACAAAGATATTTGAATAATTTATTGTACATACAAATGGAGCAGAAATATATATAAATTAGTACTTACAGAGATGAGGTCGTTCCTCAAAAATATAACACAGATGATGCGGGTATCTGATACCCGACCAGGACTTATCACCACCTTCGCCTGATGATTTGTATAGAAAAATATAGAAAAATATTTGTATGTCCAGTAATGTATCTTAAGTTGTCACTTCTTTGGATATATTTATATTTATTTATTTATTTAACTTCACGCCATATCCCTTGCGGGGTAGCCAGAGACGACGGAGCGCCAAACGCTACGGTCCCTGCATACCTCTTTCGCCTCGGCCACAGACATCAACCTCTTCATACATGCCCTCCGGGGGGTCCTCATGATTTTACATGACCTTCGTCCAGTATCATAAATACTGTTTTTTCGAAGGTCACTCGAGGCCTCCCCCTGTCTCTCTTACCGCTCACTTTTCCTGTATAAACCTTTTTTACCATTCTTTCATCACTCATTTGCTCGACGTGCCCAAACCACCTGAGCACGTTCTTCTTCATTTTCACCGTGACATCTTCACTAGTACCTGCCATTCTGTGGATCTCTTCATTGCAGATTGGATCAGCCAGACTGACTCCGCATATTCTGCGAAGAGATCGCATCTCCACAGCATTCATCTTTCTTACATTCTTCTTCTGTGTTACCCACGTGTGGCTGCCGTATAAAAGCGTCGGTAGCAAAACCGCATCGTGTACAGTCAAACGTACAGCGATGCTGACGTTTCGCAATCTTAACAATTTTAACAAATTCAAATTTAGAGGATAATGCACCGTGGGTATGAAGCGATCGCTGCCAGGCTGCTTCAAGATTATTTATCTAATATTGTGTAATGTATTTATGTTATTTAGAATTTAAGGAAAAAAAAAAAAAAAACAAATCATGACAATCCCGCTGAGTTTCTATCGCCAGCTCTTCTCAGGTCTGTGGAAATAATTTTCCGAGCTGGTGGTAGCTTTGACAATGAAAAAATGTTTTGTATGAAACTTATTTTCAATAAAGATTTTTGATTTTGATTTTGATTTTAATGCAGCCAAAGCACCGTTGACACTATTACCGGCAGCAATACGCCTTTCCACATCCATTTCGTATCTGCCGTCTCTGCTAAACATACGAGTACTTCCCACATATACCAATTCATTCACGTTGATCTTACTTTCTGTTCTTTCTTCATTTCTTTCAAATAGAAGAACCTTCGTCTTATCTGCATTCAGGTTTAGACTATTATTTTCACACCCATCTTTCAGAGTTGTGATCAATGCCTGCAAATCGCATTCTGATAATGCAATGAGCACTGCATCATCTGCATATAGCAAGCAATTGACCTTAAGGTCACCTACTTTCACTCCCATGTCACTGTCTTTCACTCCCTGACGACAACTATCCATTTACAAATTGAACAACCAAGCTGACATAGCGCAACCTCGTTTAACACCTTAACCATTGGATGTCAAACCAAGGCGACATGTCAGCTCCTTAGTGATATCTGTCAAACGCCTTTTCCAAATCCACAAAAGCACAGAAAACCTTTTGGTTTAGGGCCAAAAACTTTTCCGTGATCATGCGGAGTGAAAAGATCTTATCTATACACCCTCTTCCAGGTCTGAAACCTCCTTGGGCTTCCCACAACAGCCTTTCAGATCTCTCTCGCATTCTCACTAATATTTTAGCATAAACTTTACAGCCCAAGCTAATCGAACTGATAGCCCTATAGCTTGCACAGTCTATCTGTGAACCTTTGCCTTTATACAAAGGCACGATGACTGCACCTCGCCAACCGTCTGGGACTTCTTCTGTTTTCCAACGTAAATTGCACAAAAACCAGAACAAATCCAAGACGCTTGGCCCACCATATTTGATCATCTCGCCAGTAACTTCATCTGTTCCCGCAGCCTTACCACATTTCAAGCTTCGAATCACGCTCTCTACTTCTTCATAACTGATTTCACTATCGGCTACATCTGGACTCAGTATTTCACTGGTAGTCAAGACCAAGGCGTCCTCACGTTCATACATCTCTTTGTAGAATTCCGCCCACCGCTGCAAAACGTGTGCTTGCTCAGTTAAAATTTCACCGCTCTTCGAAATGCACTCCTTTCATTCTACAGGTTACCGAAGAACCCCGGGAATCACTAACTTCTCGCCAGAAAAGTTTCGTTTTTTCTCGGAAGTTTTTCGTCAATCTTTCATCCTTTTCTCTCAGAATTTTCACGCTTCATCTTTATAAGTGCTTTCGTTTTGTGCTTTTGCAGCTTGTACTCTCTTTTTCTTATCTCTCTCATACTTTTATCCTTACCCGAGGCTTTATAATCCAGCCATGCTTTCTTCTTTAACTCCACAGCGTCTTTCACTTCATTATCCCACCATTCATCGTGCTTTTTACTAAAACCTCTTTTACTTTTACCACATTCCTCTGTCGCTACTTTCACCAAAATAAGCTTTCCAGCCTCATTTACTCTCTTATCACCGTACTTGCCTAGCACGATTTCGTAACCGCTTTGCGCGGTTCCAACCCATCCATTAACATCCCCACATTCATCTTTTCATTACTTCTGACACTACTGAGAACATCCCTGACACTGTCCCAAAACTCTTCGAGTTCGCTCACTGAAGCTGAGGATACTGGCGCGTAAACGGCTAACAAGAATATTCTTGTTATCCCCAGCTTAAAGTGAACCTAAAGATGCCTCGGGTTGATAGCCTTGTATTCTACCATTGCATTAACCATTTGAGAGGACAACAACACGCCTACACCTTGCCAACCTCGCTCATCCTCTGGAACCCCAGCCCAGAAAGCGACCCGGTTGCCAGGCAAATCGATCGTATCATTGCCTTTTCTCTTGGTCTCAGACAAACAAATAACATCCAGATCTTTGTCATCCATCACATCTAATAATTCATCCATCTTCTGTTCCATTTCTCCTCTTACATTCCACGTAGCTATTTGTAGCTCCGTCCTCCACCTCTCGCCGTTCGGAACATGGCGTGTTGGTTGGAGGTCCCTAACGTCGCATTCCTTCATGTTATAACATAAATAAACTACAAAACAATACAATACAATTTGTCAAAATTACAAACAGTTGAATTTATTATTACTATCATTAATTATCCATTTAAACAAAAAAAATGTACAAATACAGTCATGTAAAAAATTACACTGATTATATTAAATTTATTATTATTATTATAATTATTATTAAATTATTCACATAAAATAATATTAATAAGATAAATGAACAAAACAAAATCTAAAAATTAGTTTTCTCCGATAAACTGAGATTTGAACCAGCGCCGATGAAACCGAGCGACGTATATCCTTATATCTATGACACACACTACGGAGGAATGACTGTTCACATTGAATTAGTACTATGTATAGTACGCCTTATAATGTTTCACTTAATGTTAAAAATAAAAATAACGCAGGTAGGATGCAAACAAACGAGCTGCCTACTTACAATGTTCACTTGCATCCCACAACAAATTAAATAAGGCTTCTCAACACCCCGTTCACTGCAACTCCATTATTCCACAGTTGTTATCACCGTTCATTTTCTTTACGACTTGATTCGACGATAGCACTTGAATAGGCAATGAATGCACCCATGTCACTGCCCCAGATACATCTCAGGGAGCCCCGATACACGTCCGCTCGCCGCAACCGTTATCAAACATCCTTGCAATGCATTCTCCCCTGAATATCCAGGCAGCCAGGCACTTGATATATCCGCGCCACAACTCCAAAACAATGCCGAAATCGAGCCGTTTTAAAGTTTTATTTAATTCAATTATTTCTGAACAACATTTTATGACCTACCAAACATGTTACACGCTTCACTACTACACTACACTACACTAGTTTACCATTAAACTATCTTATCTAGTAATATAAGAAAAATCAACATTTCTAAAAACCATTACCAACCAGTCAATCCGTGACGTGAAAGAAATGTTGTTAGTCGTCGTGCTAATTAAGTAAAAAATGGTTACAAAAAGTATTAGTATATTATTTTCTAAACTCATACATACAGTGCTCAATGTACTTAATCTGTAGGAATATGTGAAATATTTAAGGATTAAACGAGAATGAGAAGTGTAGTAATTTTTATTTAAAAACTTTTTTTCAAGGCTCTTATTTCAGCAGAATAGTTCGAATTGCCAATAGTGAACACACAATGTCTACTACTAAATTAAAATTAAAATTTAGTAGTAGACTTTGTCTGTAGTCAATTAATTGCAGTTAATATACAAACTATCTCGACCGGAACAGCTCCACCCGTCGAAGTTTCATATGTTGATGGAGAAAGAGGCAAAATATGTCTTCTCCTTGCTATTCCCATTCATTCGATTATATTTACAAATGTATCTACATTGTAATTGAATGATCTGCAGTAATTTCGAACACCTGGTAGTACCAACTGCAAAATAAATAAAACAGATATTATTCAAAAGCATTCTTAAATGAAGAATTACCTAATTAATATTATTAATTTAATATTTCAATATTTGTTAAATTAATTATAATGGAGGTGAAATTAGCAAATAGATTTAGTAGATAGATAGATAGATAAAAGAAGTTTGACAAGATAAAAAAATGTTAAGTATATACACTAGCTGATACCCACCCGCCCGCTACGTTGGGCACACTATTAATTTGAATGTGAACTTAGACTTCTTGTATTGACAAAATGTGAAATTTCTATCTTATAGATAGTGTAAATTTTTTTATTTTAAATAGAGAAATATAATGCCAGTCAGTGAATACACAGATTTTCACAACATCTATGTGGTACTGGGGATATTGGGATGCGTTCCCGTTATGTAAAGTGGCGTAATATATAACTAAGGACCATTTTTTTTATTTTTTTTTTCTAAAATATCAAATTTAATTACGTAATTAATTATATTTTTACATCTATGATTTTTTATTTATGACAATTTTTAATTTTTCTAATTTCAACATTTTGCACACTCAATAAACTCATCTAAACCCTGGTTGCCTTGGTAACCGTTGTCATCCTAACCGTTGCTATGGTAACCGTTGTCATAGTATTCGTTCTCATCTTAACCTCTGCTATCGTAACCGTTGCTATAGTGACTCTTATTACCAATCTACACACTCATCATGAGACCTCTGTAGCTATATCGAAGTGCAAAAAGTTGAAATCCGTTTCGATAGGAATGCCGTAATATCCGTTCTTAGTGAACGTCTACGTCACAAAAGAAGTAACTATGTAAAATTTCCAGTTAATCGGACAGATAGTTTCGGAGATTTCATGATGAGTCATATATATATATTATTATGATTATTGATGATCTACTGTACATATAATACCCTAAAATCAAGCTCCTATTTAAAAACCCACAAATATAGCCGATCTGCTTAAACCAAGACCGCTTTCCTTGCAATACTTCATAATAATTGGATTTTACACTGAGTAATAAATCATATGAATAAAAAAAAATTCAATATGTCACTCTTCTTACACCGTAATCTTTACTACATTTACTAACTTCACCTTAGCGCCTTCTTTAATATAATTAAATATGAATAAATGAAAAATCAGGAAAAGAATAATTAATATCTTCTGCAAATAGTCTTTACAATTGTCTAAATTACAAACGTTTCCATTTTAAGAATTTTCGTGGCTATTATTATATAAAGCACATATTGAACTTAAGAGTTCGTAAATGCATCCTATAAATAGTTTTTATTTTTGTATTGGTGTACATTTTGCATATTTTATATAATATGTAATCTTTCGTGATATGACATGTACATTTCGTTATACCTTTCGAAGATCTTATAACATAACTTATTAAGTTAATTAAATTGAGAAGTAATTCAACTCTAGGTGTATTGACTAGGTTTTACGTCAATAGTTTATACACAACAAAAAAAGTATTGACTCACGAGCTCAATGTAGAAAATAAAAGGTATTTGAAAAATGCCGACTCAAAATAAGTGTTAAAGTTTTGAAAATCTCAACAAAAGCCTTATTTCAAGATGTTTATCTGTAGCAAGGACCATCCTCTGTCGTCAGACCAATGAATGAGTCA
The DNA here is from genome assembly GCA_918358695.1 of Melinaea menophilus ssp. n. AW-2005. NCBI lineage: Eukaryota > Metazoa > Arthropoda > Insecta > Lepidoptera > Nymphalidae > Melinaea > Melinaea menophilus. Next base: position 18,079,767 of record OU911052.1, read on the forward strand.
TTGGACCGTATTACTTTAAGTAAGTTAGTACAAGAATATATCAGGCGATATGTTACGATGCCTATAGCTATTTGTATAAATAATAGTCACACAATACACTTAACTTAAAATAAGTAAAAATTTTTTAAAAAAAGATTTATCTTTAATAAATTCCTAATTAATTACTTTTCAATAATTGTTACTGCAAAATTTCTTGAGGCTTGACATATGTAATTTTTATCTATTCAGGTTTTAGTACTTAACTTGATAATAATATAATTATTTAATCAAAATAAATAATAATGAAAAAAGTCAATCAACAAAAGTTAAATTTTGTTATAATATTATCTTCATTATAGAATAGTTTAATACCTACATTGTCAAAATCACTATACTGTGTATGAATATAAAGGGTAAATAAGAAATGTTCCTTTGCGTAAAGGGATTTTACTTTCCCACAGAGTTATTTCATATTAATCTAATCTTTCCATAATAAAACTTCTTGCCATCTTGTTGCTCATCTTGATAAATAAACCCGAGAATATCATGTATTCACCACATTTACCACATCCCTTATATTAGAACAAAGAACTTTGCTCATTTAACATCTATTTCACCCACGCAGAACTTGCGTTATCTGAATGAAAGATTTATAGTTGAAAATATTTTATATCTATATTTAATGTAGAAATAAAATTCTACATTAATTTTATATAAATATATAAGATTTACATGTAGCAGAATATATATATATATTTTATGTTTTACCCTTTTATACACAGAAATATTTATATGATATACGTCTGATATCCTTTATTGCTTCGAGGAAAGGTGTATGATTAGAGCTTGCATTAATTACACACTTTTCCCACATAGTTCTATTCTAAAAAACTTCGCTTTTATATTAAATACTCCTCTATCTATTGAAATGTCTTCAAAAACCGAAAAATTTTCGATTTCTATTAAAAATATTCATAAAGAGACTAGATCGCATAAGAGGTAATCACCTACATTTGAAGATAGATAATGGCTAATTCGGTTCGCGGCTAACTTCATATGGTGAAAGGAAAAATGGTCTTAAAGAACCGGAAACGGGTGGAGGAGACCAGAATCATGGAAAGGAATAACTATCTCTCTCTGTCTCAAAATAATATAATCAATCAGTCAAAATCCAATCGATAACGTATGATGAAACAAATTTTTAAATTTTTGCATTTTGTAGTTTGTAACCAATAATAAATACCAAAACATCTCACTCGAACACAAAAATAAAAAGAAGGTGTAATAAATAATTATCTTGCATGGATAGATAGTCCCAGTTGAGTAATAACGACAATGTAATTAGTCCCAGAGGACTATTTAATAACACTGTGGTTTAATCAGCATTTCTAAATTCAAAAATGATATATTTCCATGATAAGCAAGTACTAAGTATACCTTGTTCTTTAATTAGAATAAGTAAAAAACTAGACGTTAAAGTAAAACTAGTTTTATCTCTATACTAACATCCAAACATTTTATTCTTAAAATTTTGTACGACGCAATGTTATACACCATTTGAAAGTTCTTGATGAGTACAGAATATATCTTAAGGTCATAAGTCTTAAGGTCAGAGAAGCAATAATAAACTAAAAAATAGCGCGCAAAGTTGGTCAAAGTTTTAAAGAAATTGACTATTTTTATTATTATCACAAGCATTTTATGTGAAAATTTTATTGAATATAGTATATCAAAATTCAATTGCCAGCATAGTAAACGAGCGTACAAAAGTAATTGTAAATTAACTTAAAGTATTTTTAATTATACATTTTTTACTACTTATTGACCATAACTGTGGACCATAATATATAAAGTTTATACCTCATCAGTCTGTTAATAATATAATAAATATACGATACTTTTGCAGCCATTCATCTTGTCGCTTGTTTTAATAAGACGCCTGAGAAGGGTTGGATGAGTAAAGATAATTGGATGAATTAAACTAAATATTATATTTTACGGCTCGCATTACCTCTATAAATAATAACAAAGAGTCACAATATAGGATACAATTTAACTGTGTAGTCGAAATATAAAAACTTTAACAAAGTCGTTTAAATTTACTCAGTTATATTTAAACGTAAAATTATAAACTAATTTGATGTTGCCATTTTCTAGGTCATACTCAAGTTAGATAACAGCAAGTACTTTTATTGAACCAAAAACACCAACAAACGAACAAACTTATATTTGTTTTTTGCTAACATTTCAATTTTATTTATAAATACAGTGCTGAAGGATATGTCTAGTTTCATTTATTATATTATAATTTATTCTATAAGCTATGTATAAGGTCGATTTGCGGCCTAGGGAATAACATATTGTTAATGTAACCACCAAGCCTATTAAAAAGACTTCCAGCATTGTTAAAGTTGAAAAGAAAAATTACTTTATACATAATAAGTAAAATAATATATGTCAATGGGATTAGATTATTCACAAGACTATTTATACCAATTATTCTAAAGAATAAGAAACAGCGGTGTTTATGACATTTATGTAGTATATATAAAATATGTTCTATATAAATACATTAGATTAATGAATTTGAGATCTGAAGGTAGAATCTGTTAGTTGGCAGACGTCGCGCTTTGTATACAACTGAAATTGCTTTGTGTGGCTTTGTGAGGATTAGATTTGAATACGATAATAATGTCAGTCATTGCGGTTGGGAACTTTTAAAAAAATCCGCCCTTTTTTTAAACTTTTAAAATAATGATTGTAATAAAAATAAATATATAAAAATAAATGTATATATAAAACATATATTTATTTTAAGTTTTCCTTCGTATTTCAAACACAAGAATAAAAGATAAATAAAAAAAAACGAAATAAAGATTTCGCGATAAAATAAATATAAAACAATAATTTATTCTGTACCATCTTAATATTTTATTTAAATATAGCCGACAAACAAAACAAGTTTTTTTTTAACTAGATCTGTGATATAGTATTAATGTAACATCATAGAAGAGCACTATTAAAAATATTACTTCATATCTCCTTTTATACTCAAGTCAAGATAATTGAAATCACGATTTGATTACAGTTTTAATATGAAAAATACTTTACAGTTAAACATGCTCGTATTTAAATGGCATAACATTACAAATACTGCTAAAGTCTCTTTACATATTATATTTTATGGTTCATTGTAATAACGGATGAGAAATGTATTATAATATATATAAGTTTATTTTGATTTCTTGTAGGGTATTTTTTTAACTTACTCTTTTTTCAATGCTTACGTTAAACCCGTTACAAGATTTTTTTGCAGACACCGTAATTAATTTTTGTATCACTTGATCCTGTTATAAAGTTATTAATTTTAACTGATTTATTTGTCATCATTGAAAAAATGTCTACTACTTTAAAACCTAATCCAAAAATGGGTTTGAATAATAATATATAAATATCTAAAAATATTTGATGTAATTTATATGTCATGTGAATAAGTACTCACACGTGTCTCGTGTATTGTGCTAAAAATATTTAGCAAGTAAAGAAAGCATCCCAAGGGGATATTATCGAAGATTTTAAATAAAACAAGTACATATTAATATGTAAATCGTTATCTGTATTCTCTTGTAAACTTTTGCTCCGTCCACGGAAAAATATTCTATGTTATTTTTCAATGTTCAAACAATGATTTAAATCGCTCAATTCATTTGAAAGTTCGTAAATAACAAGCAAACACATAAATGTACTTTATATAATAATGGAAGTATTAGAACTATTACCCACTGTCGCCGGAAATTTGATACGCTAACCAGAAGGCAACTGTGACTTACTATAGTTGAAATAAATGCTTACACACTAGGTCGTCAGTCGCCCGGGTAACTCCACGACTCTCCGACTAGTGGCGACGCACAAACGACTGCCAGCGACCAATAGGAGCACGGCTTCAAATGGAAGCGTTCAAACTGCGAGTAACGGCTGGAGATCGCTCAATTCAATTCAATCGCTTGGGATTTATCGAGTGACAAATATACTAATAGGGGTTTGATGAAAAATATTTTAAAACTATCGCCTTTTGAACCTACTTACATATTAAATAAATAAATATGTTTCTGTAACCGACAACAGTCAACAGTGCGTAATAGCTCTTACCTCTCTCGGGTTTTAAACAAACACGTATAATATGTATTTCACAGGAGTATATATGTATATATATGTATTTCAAGTATAAAATCTATCATCACTTACCCTTAGAGAAGTAATTATGATTTAAATATTCAATACTGCAACGTAAAATTTAAGTAAAATAATATTTATAGTATTCATTTGAATACTTACATAATTAATATTTAAAAGACTATTCAAAAACTCTCAAATTCGGAGTCACGTTACTAAATTTTAATTTTGTCTATATATTAATCAGCCTGTCCCTCCAACCATCCATAAGTCTGTCCGGCATTATCTGTAATTCATATGCAAACAGACGTGACTGGATAGTACCACCAGAAAAAACCCTCTTAATGATAAAAAAAGCTCTTTTTAGCTACCCTATCTGCTTCCTTTCCCTCCAATTGCTAATAATCCCTTTAACTCCAGTCAACTGAAACTCTATAAATACGCCACGTACCATATGACCCTCTTCAAATTTGCCTCCCTTTCACACAAAAAAAGGTATTCGTACTGACATCAAACTACCAAACATTTAATATTAGTAGTCAATAAATATAATCTATGCGTATTCTCCAGAAGTGTAAGTCGTAAATCTTAACTTCGCTGTTATATCAACATAAAACTATTATAACAGTGCTCGTTGACTGAATAATTCATATTAGTATAAAACTTTATCACTTATCATTCATATTTCCCGGACTACTTTGTTAGATAGTATGCTAATCACAAGTTTTAATCCTCCCCTTATTATACATACAATTTATTTAAACATTATGTATAACATAATGTACGGGACATTACCGTCTTGTAAAATGATAAGGAACGTTATATCGAGGTTTCGAGGAGTTCCTCCTTCGTTCATGTGCCACAATCACAATGAATCCGATATACACCCGAGACGTCTAATTTGCTTTCGTCTTTAGGTGACCGTAACTTGCAATGTGCACGAAAAATAGTATTTATATAATTATGTGCATTAAAGTATCCTTTCCTACTAGTCACTGCTTTGAAATATCGCAGGTAAATAAATAGATGAACGTCTTGCCTCTGATGTAGATATGTATTCTTTTCTATGTGGCACGCCACTAGGTGGTAGGATGGTAGTGTGATTGGGCATGTATATAATGTATAATCTGGCTTTATATAACCTAGTTATGTAACAATCTTTAGACATTCAAAATGGTAAACTACATTATTTTTACATAATTGGTAAACATTATTTTTACATCATGACAATTTTTACATATACCGTTAAGGTAATACTGAAAGCGTTTAAATCTGGTCTTGTGATAGATAAGGTCCATTTCTGATATTACTGTATCCTTTCCTAATCTAACGTGTAAAGACCTCCTGCAGTTTAACCGGGCAGAGTGAAACAGGTAGAATAATTTAAGTGTTCTTAATATAATAAGTGATAGTAAATATATTATCACTTCAAGATAGAATGCATTGCTTTCTTCTCTACTCTTCACTATTTTCCTTTCAAGACAATAGGTGCTTATCAGTAAACTTCAAAAGCTCAGGTGAATTTTAACAAAATAAAAAAACAGTGATAATATTACCTTTTTCGAGCTTTTAATAAGACTCATTTATAAGATAACATCCTTTTTCTATTAAATTTATTAAAAGAAATTAACTACCTATTCTATTTAAATTTAAGACATCTTTATTTGTTCACAAATTACTAAATACCTTCTAAGATATGCAGGTTACCACAATTTATTTCCATACACAAGACTGTTGTAAAATACAGAACCAACATTTCTTGGTGACATTTTAGAGCGTTGCAGTATAACAGACATTTTATGAATTCAGGCATCCAACATGCCTCTTATTTCTCGTTTAAATTTAAATTGAAAAATATGTTCGAAATATATTTCTTGTTCTATATTCATGTATCATGTAATATATTTCGGCAATGAAATGAGTTGTTTGGTTTTAGGATTATATAATTACAATTGCTACTTTTGTGCAACGGGAAATATAATTGTTCATATTATTTAATGTCTCTTGTCGAGTATCTCAGTTCAAATAGCTCAATGCAAGTCATTATTTATTTGAGTTTCTAATATAGTAGATTCGTTGCTGATCCTAATGTTTTCATCGCTTTTTGTCAAAGGATGTCATAAAAACTTATTTATTACAAGAAGAGCTTATAAAATAAAAATAAGATACACAACATATATTTCATTCTAAATATTTAATATATATCAAAGTTGCTTTGCTTTACTTCTTTTGATTTAAAGAAAAATATACTTTTTGATTTATTCAAATCTATGAGAGTTCATTAAAACATTGAATAAAAATTTAAAACCTCCCGTTTATCTTTGAGTTTATACAGTTGTACCTGTTTTCTTTAGAAATTTACATAAAACCGTGTACCGTTAATTATTTAAAACTACGAGTATCATTATAAAAGTAAATAAAGTAATAAAAAATACATAAAGACTTTGAAAGTCAGAAAAAAAAAACCTAAAATGATAGCAAGGGTTTCGTAGGAACCTAGACTGAACTGGAAACCTCCTCGTGTGATAGTCCGTTATCAATGTCACTCGGACTTGTCCGGTGGGGTTGGAAGCCATACAGGCCGGCGCTCTCTGGAGACAGTAAATATGGTCTTTCGGGATCGCGTTAGCCGTCTGCTAATGTCCAGCGCGTGGATGTCAGCCATGAGGTGCCATCCCTGCTTACTCGCCGGATGGTGCTGAACTGTCTGCTCACGTGGGGCCTGAATAGTGGTCTTTATTTGGGCAGACTAACGCCGCGTGCGCTGGGCCCGGACGAGGTTCTCGTTTTGAAGCGTTTTGAAGGCGAGGCGTTTTGAAGATCGAATGGGGAGCAGAGTGATCGATTGGCTCCGGCTAGAAAAGAGCTTTTACCTTCTTCTAAAGGTAGGCTTGGGAGGGAAGGAGGGACACTTCCCGCGTTATAACAAGCCTGCCAACTATGGAGGATGCCACTCGTTGCGAGATGTCCTCATCGTAGTGTCCGTCGGGAGCCTCGGTTGTATGCGCAAGCTTTCTCACGGTGTCTCAATATGACGACCGTCTAATTTAGGGGGTGGGATTCTCACGAAATTGTTGTCTTTCTCCCCTAAAATGAAGCGTGCACTCATAAAGAGTTCCAAGTGCTAAAAAAAAAAAGTCTCAGAGACCTGAAAATTTTTACAAGTCCTACAGCGTACTCTTTGCAATGATCTTGATGTTGGATAAAACTAACGGAGAATACTTTGAAAAAAAAATCAAATATATGTGAAGCTAATTCCTACAAGGCTTTAAAACAATAACTAAACTCAATTATGTTATAACAGAAATTGGCCTAAGTCGATTTGATTACACTTAATTATTTTAAATTTTAATTATACTAAATGAAAACAAATTTATTCAGTAAATAGCTGCTAATTACTCCCTCGTATTATGTCCGCTAAATATTCGTACTAAATTGGTTCTAAATTTTACCTATAAAATAAACTTGTATTTTACACTGTCTAGAAAGAAAATATGACAAAAAAAGAAAACGGGTACATAGACAAAGGCAGTTAATAATAAAACAAAGTACACTATACCTAAAAAGCATTTAAAAAATATGTTATGAACAACAAACAGTTCTTTGCAGCTATGAGCGTCTATTTTAATTTCTAAAAGTCAATAATAGCTATTTTTTTCAAAGAGTTCCTTAATAATGGAATAAATTTTTATAGAAAATTTGTTATGCATAATTTATGCAGCTCAATAACTTAGGAAACGTCTACTTTAAAAAATCTGACAAAACATTTTTTCCTAAAATCTGTAAAGAAGTTTTGATTATATATTAAGTTTTTTGTTTTGTTCAATGTTTTGTGAATAAAACGATCATTAAACAATATCTTAATGGGGCTTACTTAGAATTGTAATAATATTTATTATTTATTTATTTATTTATTCATGTACCAGATTTAGTAAAAACAAAATATTCAGAGATATGAAGAACATTGGATGAGCTTATCTCTAAAGAGAGATCTCTACCAGCTACCCATGAGAGTGACAAAATTCAATTAAAAGGGCAGAAATAGGTACACACTACATATAGTAAATGTTCTTAGTAGTAAAAAACTAACTAAACATTACTTATATAATAAACTAAATTATACCGATACATAAGTAAATTCAAATACTTATCAATATAATAAATCGAAAATATATACAAATACATATATAAATATATTATATAATAATACAAATACAGATATAATACATATAATTATAACTGGTAGAGATAGTAGAGCTTTAATCTACGTTTAAACAATACAACACTTGGGCTACTTATAATATGGCTGGGAAGGGTATTCCATAACAGCGCTGCATGAATGGAGAAGGATTTTGAGAAAAATGTTGAATTGTAAGGAGGGACATTAAAAGATTTAACAGGAACACAAGAGCGTTTGGGACGGCTACTCGGAGGGGAAAGGTGGAAGAGTTCATATAAATAAGTGGGAGATGAATTTCTATAAACAATATTTATAATTTTTTGATCCCAACAATCTACATTTTGTGACAGACTTCAATTAATATGTTTTTGATTTACGAAAGGGTATAATATAAAAGTAATAGCACTAATGGTAATTATACATTGTGTAGAAGTAAAGCAAAATAAGAGTAGGATCTGATAAAGATCTGAAAAAAAGGAATCAGTTTGAAAAAATACTTTGAAATATAATACTAAAATCCAAAAAAAATACTACTTACCGACGAGTATGTAACGAGCGATAGGTTTGTGAAATTTATAACAGTAATCTGTAATCACTTAATAACTGATATTACTGTTAAACTGAAATAATATAAATAGGGTCTTTGGGTAACAATTTTGGTAACCAAGTACTTTTGATTGTTCGTCATCTAATCGAAACATATTAGATTACATAGAGCCCAAAACAATTAATAAATCTACTAACATGAAATCTGGCTAACCTTGCGATGAGGAATACTAAAGCACTCCGGCAGCGAGGGCTCATTGTGTACTAGTTGCTAATATATACGGCAGCAATGTTATCATTGTAAAATCATAAAAATAAAATAAAATCATTTAAGGCATGAGCAATATTTATTTAATCATATATTTAGCGAAAGTATTTTCTTTAGGTCGCCAAAGACAATGTTTTTGAACCACAGCACGAACCCATTCGCTATACATTAATAATAATATATTGAAATATTATAAACAATATAAATATTGTCAAGTACTTCATATCAGTTTTAACACTGCAAACAAATCACTTGAAAAATATTTAACTTATTACAAATTAGAAAGATATTAATTATGAGGATATCAGAATTCCAGATATAATGATTGCAGAATATCAGAGGTATTGAGAAAAGGACAAAAACCTTACTTCAAACGCCGTTTCCAAACATGTGAAGCAGAGCACTAAGTTAACAAATTCACTAAACACATGACAGAAAATTTACCAAATAGAATTTTTTTTCGTAAGAAGGCAGAAGCCCTCAATGATTTGTATCAAGGACTTGTCAATGTCTGACTTAGCGGCTTCTTTTGTTGCTTGTTCTATTGTTCAATGTAATATAAAGTATTTTATAGCAAAAAAGATTTTGAACATGAATCTTTGATTACTGTTCGTTTGTTTAATTCGTTTGAAAGGAATAAGATTGATCGTTTTTTTTTATTTTTACTATTATTTTAATTTAACAAACTAACCATTACATTATCCTTATTACTTAACAGTTTTGAACTGTTTTCAAAATATTTAAGGGATTTGGAATGGAAAACCGACAAACATATTTTATAAGGCTATAAGTGACGGCTATATTAATAGCTCCTTTTTTTTAGTTCTCTGATTTCCTGAAGCAAACCATTAATAGAATTTATATTTCCATAATACTTTTTCCCTCTATGTCTTATTTTTCGTACTACTTGTTGTCATTAAATCAGCAAATTTTTATATTTTAATTCGTGAATGTTGCAACATGAGTGACGCAAAAGTAAGGTACCGTAAAGGAGAGTCACTTGATTAGAGGGACTACTCGCTCTCTTATTACCAAATTCTGAAGTGACTTCTTACTCATTATAAATAGAATTTTTCTCTATAATATACCACCTAACATAGCTTAAAACGACAAAGTTCAAGTTACTTTAGTTATAGTTTAAATAGTAGTAGTATTTTATTAAATAAAATGTACAAGTGCTACTTTATGATAATATACTATTTTATCTAGCCTTGTGTTAATTTTATCCAAATTTTAACCAACAATTTACATAAGAAATATAATCTTAATTATATATTAACTGCCAAAATATGATATTTATTGCTGCGAATATACCTTGCAATTTTATTTTTTTTGTCTATTTGTAAAACTTATTTAGATGTTTCTGTTAAATTATTTAAAACTCTACATACAAATGTTGCTAAAAGAATTAAGAAAATGTATTATTCAAGTTACATTACACTGTTTAGTAAATAGAAAATATAAAAAATGACATTAGTTGGAACTTATTTAAAAGAAAAGAAAAGAAATCAATTTAAAATAACATATTTAATGAATACATTTCAAAAAATATTTACAATTGAATAGTCAAAAAACTCGCCTACTATTGTGATAACAAATGGTAAAGTACACTGAATTTAAATAAATTTTCTAAAATATTCATTGTTCGCTGTCAAATTCTGAATACGAAAATACTCTCGCTATTTTAGTTTCATATTTTCAATATGGAAATGTTATTGCAGTCAGTCTTACTACTTGTTTAGAAAGAATTTGACAATGTAATAAATGTATTTTTGACTTTTGCGCACAAGTGATCATTCTATATCTCTTTTTAACATACTTATTACTAATTTAATTGACAAGGTGGCAAACAAATTGAAGGTCCGCATGACTGAGAAATCCTTAGCACTGTTGCGTATTGACATCATTCTTAAGGAATGGCACGTTTGGAAGCGAAAGAGACGGGTAAAGAAAGGACTTCTGACTCTCACAAATCATTCTAAACGTAGATGCAATTCAAACCAACATTCTGTGAGAAGGACCTATAAAATATTTGATCAATAAAAACCTTTTGAGAAAATTTACGTAGCTTTACGGCATATATTGTAAAGTTTTATGTGCGACGAGCGCTTTAACTGAGACCCTCAAGTATAAAGTATTAACTACATAATTGGCTACGTGAGAATACAATACTCGATAGCGGCAGTTGGATGACTCACTAGAGAATATAGGAATACTAGAGAAAAGGAAAAGTAATATAATTTATATAACTTACCAGTCCCGTATTTGTCTCTATAAAACCTTAGGTTTAACAGATATTTTATTAGATAAGTATTAATTGTTGTTGTTGAGCGTAAGCGAATCTCTTAACCGTTTGGGAGACCTTTTTTCGTTTTAAGTTGTCTCCAGAATGCGACGAGGTAATTAGCTAAAATTTTTCTCATGTATATTTGAGCTGAACGCAGATGTTATAGCGAAAACATATTGAAAAAATATTTAGCCATTCAAAAGTTATCTAGAAAAGAAGAAAGGAGAGGGGCTCAGCTCAGCTCAGCAACACCCGCTGCGCGAGGTTGGCGGATCCTAGTATATTATTATTAATGTAGAAATTAACATTTATTCCTAAAAAACCAACAATACACAAAATAAAATTGCAAAGTATTCGTTAGTGCAAGGTACATAAAAATATTATAAATTACGTTAATCAGGAAGTCTTATTAAGACTTATGGTTTTAAGACTGAATATTTTACACAGTACCATCATTGTCATGGTAATTTATAAAACGAAATATAATCAATAATCGAATCGAATAATCAATAAAGTGAATAATAAGAGTGTTCTATAAAGAAATTCAAGACAGCAAAGCAATTTATTTCAATAGATGACAAAAATTTTTGTCATCCATTGAAATCCATTGAAATTGGACCCAAAATTTCAAAATGGAGTCACGTTTCATATCGTTTGAACTCCTGCAGCTTTAAAGATTCTCATATAGGTAATGTAAACACCTATCAGTATTCCAAAGTAATACTATAAAAAGTGAGAGAGGTCTGCGTGTATCCGTATTCGTGCCTAGAATAAATTTAATTCAATAACAAAAATAATAATGAAAGTGATATAAAAACAATTTCATATATATTTATTGAGCTAATCCTTTATCTTGTTTCCACATAGTTTTAACTTTGTAGTCCGATTTCAAATAAAAATAAGTAAATAAAATAAAAAAGAACCAAACATTTTTTACTACAGTAGTTAATAATTATTTCAAAAGACTATTTTAACGTAGACTATATTATTATTGTAATATTTCTTGTAATAATATTATAATATAAAGATAAAGAAGTACTTTGCGAAAAAATATAGGCTAAGAAAAACAGATCGATTTAGAAAACTATAAGTCTGTATGGTGACTTATGTTTTAGACAATTCATTCGATTTTGCAGTAATAGACTTAAAGTGAGCTCAGCACTCACTGCATTATTATTGTATAAAGTAACAACTCGTTTTGCATTAAAACTTATTAATTGTACTCGTATATCTGTACTTCACTTTAATTGATAACATATTTCGTTGTTATGAGCTTCAGTATTACTTAGTGTAAGCAAAAGTTGCGAGTTGAATTAATGACATTAGTTTTAGTTTCAACCGACAATATAAAATAACTATTAACAAACAGGGCAGAGGTATTTTTTGATTTATTTATATTTATCTATGCACCATAAAAGTTAAAATAAAGACAGTTATAAAACATACGAGTACATATAGGATGAACTTGCCTCTACCAAGAGATCGATCCAGCTACCCTTAGAGTGTTAGACAGACGGTTTAAGAGGGCAGAAAAAGGTACATAGATATTCACGAACGAAATTTGTTCGTTCTGAATTGTTTTCACTTTTCGCGGGTGGATGTATGGATGTCTGTGGACAGGAAAAAATTTCATTAATATCAAGAGATGGAGAGATTGTTTATAATTTACTGATTTAGTTTATTTTCATATTTAATTATATTACTATGTCGTATTATTATTAATAACACTTTTTTTTTTAATTTTTAGTAATTATAAATAAACATGTATTTAACATTTTCTTTTCTTCAATAAATAATAATCATTTTACTTAAAAATCAATTGTTTTTTTAGTAACATTTTAATTTCGTCAAAGGTCTTTCGGGAAATATCCTCGGTATTTGGTTTGGTTGGTGGTCACTGGTTTAGAATTATATACAGATACATAATTATAATACTATATAAAATATGATACATACATATACATTTCTACCTACATAAATTAAGAAGTACATATATAAGATAGAAATATAATATAGAAATACATTATACATTATAATTTATACCTGCGAGAGATAGTACTGCCTTAATCTTCGTTTAAATACCATGACAGAACGGAAGACAGAACATGATAGGAGAATTCGTGCGTTATCTATTCTATTGCGTCCCACATAACCATCCCCGATTTCCCCTGGACCGAGAACTATCCATAAATAATTTACCAATAGTAACGAGAGGATACTTTAATTTTATATTAATTGGTAGGCGTAACAAAAATAATAGGAAAGTATCTTTTAGCAGTGTTTGAATTGATTCATAATTTTTAGTTCTTAGTATAGTTATAATGGACGTGTGTAAACAAAAAATATCTATAAATGTTGATGTATGTATGAAAAATGGTTATAACTTCTAACGTAACGAAAACGTAAATATAATTTCAATAAAGAATTTTTATTTAATTATATTTAAAAAAAAAAAAAAAAAAAAAAAAAAAAAAAAAAAAATATACAATTTGGTATCTATACCGACAGACCAAATCTATTCCTGTCTATGCCTGTTAGCTTTTTATTTGATGCAGTGTAATGAAGTATTTTAATATAATAATAAATAAAAATAAGTATATACTCATATAAACTGATGATGATGATGATGATTGGTGAAATCGACTTTAAGGTGGGTAACTTGGATTCAGCAACTAGGTATCTAAAGCGTTATTTATTGATTCTCTCTGATTTTTTATATTCTTAAATAGTAACATATATTAACTATAATATTACATTACATATATTGACATTAATACGTCATATGGATCGAACAAATGAAAACTCTATATTTTTGGTCTCTTAAATTCCTTTATACTTTGACAAACAGGTCCAAAATGAATTATTAAAAATAACTCTAAAATAACTCCTACTTTGCTGTATATTTAAGTAATCCGTAATCCACAGATTGCTACTTCTAAAGATACGAATTGTTCTTCCGCAAGTTGTTAAACCCTTAATTTGTTATTTTTAATAATTAATGTTAATGTTATCTAATATGAAGTCGAAATTATTCAGACAAATTAATTCAGCCTTCTATAAACACAAAGCGTCACGTAACGGAACACAATTATAATTTAATAATAAATGCCCTACAGATTTGTAATTCCACCAAATATTATTAAAATTTATTGAATTTACTTAACCACATAATTGTCATTTCATTAGCTTAATTATAATACCAATATTATTGTTATACTAATAGTTATATTAATATCCTTCAACTGTAATATTATATCAACACTACTTTTTGTAAGTGGCTGTGCTCGAGCTGCCTACAAATAAAAACCAACCAAATTTCTAGGTATGATTTTTTTCTGAAAAATTCCGCTTTTACGAGTATATCAATTTAATTTTTAAAATCAACTAAAGCCACAGTTTCTCAATTACTAGACCGAAATTTATACTTAAATAAACGCTTACAGATTTTTGTAGAAATAATATCTCCCATTTCTCTTGTATTTCCAAAAGTCTTTTCCTTGGCTAATAATTGAAAAGCTGGATACCAATTTTCATAGGTCTTTATTAAAAATGTAATGAAAAACCATACTTCATACTTATAAACTTTTATTCCATTGAGCGTTGAATTAAGATAAAAATTCTACCAGATATTATATGAATATAACTTCAACGTTTTATTTAGCACAAGTCGAACTAGCTTATAGATACAATATTTAAAATGAAATGTTTTTCAAAACAAAAATAATTCTTTAAAAAAAATATTAGATATATTTAGATTTCAAAATATCTATATATTTTCAACAAATTATATTAGAACAGTATAAAAACGATATTAAGGTCGATGGAATCGCAAGAAACGATGAAAACAGAAGATGTCGTTATTAATACGGTAAGAATATAATACATTAAATAAAATCATATTTTTTTCAGTAAGCTGTGCTTTAGAACAAATTGTAATATTCTTTCTACAGTTTTCTTAACGAAGATAATTAGTTTAAAGTTTTATTTGTTTTTATATAACAGAAATAGAAACCTACGAAAGCTACTAAAATATATTGTTAACGTTTTACATTGGCTTCATGTAGTAAATAAATAATTATTACGTTTTCCATTGCTTTGTATTGTTTATATATTTAAAATTTTATAATATTAAGATAATTAATTACCTTCTAGGCGGGATATAGGGTTCAGGAATAATAAGACAACTTTGCTATTCAACGTATAGTGACCGACTTGCTCACACTCAGCATCAATATGAGTTATAATCTACCAACTATTACAATATATTACAAAAATATTTATTATTTTTTCGAAATAAGAGTTAATTACACTAAATCTTTTTTAGATAAATAAATAAACTATGTAAAGGATTTTGATACGGTTGTCAAATAATAATAATAATAATAACCAGTAGCTCTCTGAGTTAAAAACATCGCAATTTGATCTTACTTCAGACCTTAACACTTGTTACATGTGTCTCAATTAAGTCCGAAAGTAATAATTAGAATAAATATCAATAAATTAGAAACCAATATTAAATTCTTTTCTCATTTCATATATTTATCCATTTAGAAAACCCGACATATTATGTTTAGTACACTGAAGTGTTCAATGATATTAATATTTATTCTGTAATTACCATACTCCTTGGAAACTTTGGTAATGGATTTGAGATTAGGTATTTCTGTGATGATTATATAAAAGCAACGAAATATCTTAATCTTCTATGCATATATGTGATAAATTAATGTGCTAGAAGTAATTAATTAAATTCTTTATTTTGTATAATTTTATAAATAAATATTACTAAAAA
The DNA here is from genome assembly GCA_918358695.1 of Melinaea menophilus ssp. n. AW-2005. Taxonomy (NCBI): domain Eukaryota; kingdom Metazoa; phylum Arthropoda; class Insecta; order Lepidoptera; family Nymphalidae; genus Melinaea; species Melinaea menophilus. Next base: position 18,095,992 of record OU911052.1, read on the forward strand.
CCATCAGCTCTTGAGGTCACAGGTTCTGTCTTAGATATGTTCATCATCATCATATCATCGTTCAGATGTATCACAAACATCTGTTTAGAAACTATTTTTTTGTGTAAAACTATATGTTAAAAAATGTTACCTTCCCTTTGATGAAAATCTACTAATTTGTGCTTTTACCAAACATTATTAACTGTTATTATTGTAAACGTGATTTAATCTATTATAACAATAGATTATAAAAGCTCATGGATATTCTCGTGACTATATCCCATGGATGTATGATAATATTTATACTAGCTAAAATACAATTTGAAGTAACGTACTTCAATTTATTCAAAAATTATTATAAGGTATTGGCATACACTTCGTAAGGTATTCCTAAATCAAACATTACAAAGCTCGCAATAAAATCTTTCTAAATTTCCCATGTTACATTAACTCCCGGATCTGAAGAAATATTTGTATGTGCATTAAAAGGTAACTTCCAAAAATTCTGAAACTTAAGTTAAATTCGACACAAAAATTCTTGAACATATTACTAAAATAAAATATTTGATATATTGAAAACAGATACTTAAAGAAACTACACTTAGATCAGTCACACAATAATCAATATTGAAATACCCAGTATAACACTTTTCGGGAATGTGTTTATGTGTGATATTATTATAAGCTTATTTACTGTACATACATTCCAATCCATTTTCCACGATTTCATGTGAAAATAAGAGATCGAAGAACAACAAACATTGATTCAGATCACGATGCTAACACTTCACGGAATTTCATTACTGTGAGCCTGGTGGTTTGCTGTATTGTAAGCATTCTGGTAAAATGAGAAAATAGTTCGTACTTGCCAGCACAACGTTTACATGACAAATAATTCTTTGGAGAATCTACCTCAAAAATCAAAATGTTCCTCTTTTTCTCTTCAAAGTGAAAGATAACAATATTGTTCATCGCACAGCGATGCGATGAACAATAAATGATATATTATTATGAATTGTATTTTAACACTATTATATTAGATTTATATGCTTTACAAATTTTCAATTTATCTATGTTCCTATCAATATAGTAATAATATTGTACTTATATAAAAAAAACTTAGATTTTATATTTATCATATTAAATAGTAATACCATTGATAGTAATTTTAAATAATAGAAAAGTATAGTAGTTAAAAACTATAGACCTCATCAAGGAAAAGCTCTATTGTGTTGCTCGTCGCTTGCAATAATACGAGTATATAAGCCGATTATGAATAATGAAATATCCGTTCACTCACTTTAATCCGTAGTATTTTTCATAACAATGAATAAATTCAAAAGCTATTAATGAAATTGTTAAGGAATAAAAAAGGAAATCTTAATCTCTATACATTATTTCAAAATATTTTTTTATAAACAAATTTAATCTATTTAGAGACGCTGCACAAAAAGTTATGCCGCTTGGATGTTCCTTTCATAATAGGACATGTGGTAATACTAGTATAAGCGTTAAAATAAGTAACTGAGCGAATATTTTGGGAAGTATTTATTGGTACTTTATATTTAATAAATAATATAAATTGTTTGCGTCGTTTCCTTTAATCATGCTCTATAAATATAGAAAAAGAAACAGAATATTCATATAGAAATATGTGAAATAAATATTTCACAAAATGTTTTCATAAAATTTTAAGATTTAATAACGCACTAAACTTCTCCCCAACTCCGTTTTTAATGTCAAAATATTTAATTTAATATTTGAACTTGTCTATGAACAAGACCAGCATATTATTCTTGACTTTTTTAAACTATTCGGGGTTCCGTAGTTGCCCACGACGAATAAGTAGATAAAAATCTATGGGACATTATTTAGAACTACCTTCTAAGATTCACCCAGCGGTCACCCAGCGTAAGTATTATAAGAATCACTAATTAATAACCAACTGTTATCAGAATTACCTGTACTTGTAACATAAAAAGTCAAATACACTGAGTTTTTATTTCTTAGAAATTAAAAAAACAACACCTGAAGAAGTGACAAATTTGATAAATCAAAACACATCAAAACTTACAATAAATGAAAACTTAACTAAACTGAATATTTTGCTATGAATAACAAATAATTAATTACTTAAAGTTTCTAAAAGAACGGTTATAATTACTCACAGCACAACACCAATATGTTCTTATCACTGTCCAACTCGAGCACCTGCAAAAAGTAAGGTCTCGCAACGAGTTGTCCGCTATTTATACAGTTCTCAAATAATTTGATCGTGTGACTCAATTCCGGAAAACTGTCAATGTCGCACGATCACTATATTAAACTAATTCTTAAATGTGATTGTTATTTATTTTTACCTAATTTATCTTATTTTTAAATGCTTTTATTTAACTTGACATGTATCGGATCAAATCTTGTAACGCGAAATTTTAATACTCAGACTCAATGAATTTCGATGAAAATTAGAGCACATGTTCGGCTCCGGTGACAATACAAGTAAATGGGGTTACCCGAAGAAAACATCCCCTTTTGACCCCTGTTTGCCACCCCTACGTGTTTTTAATCGCGTTTTTTTACATTGAAATACATTTTATGAAAGCATTTTTTTAAGTTTTTGTTATTGTAACATAAGTAAGAAATGTTAATTACGTAACAAATTATGATTTACTTACAATATTTATCCAAACACTATCCATTAGTAGAAATAAAAGGATAGTGTTAAATCTACCTTATAATATTTTACAAACAATTGGAAAACACGAAACATATAATTAACATAATAATGAGGCCTTTAAGGCTCAGCGGCGACATACATATATATACATTTTTTCGAATTATTTATCTTTGTCACATCCATATTATCTATACCCTATTTAGTTAACATGAATTGTATGTTTTTCTTCACAGTCTCTTTGCGTGACATTAATAACATATTCAAATCTGTAATTCTCACAATACCTTATAAAGCAATTACAATTGTACAAGCCGCGTTGACTCCCAATTACGTGATTTTCCTTTCAGGTCTGAAATTCATCAGTCTGGCACATTTATGTCTTTCAACGTGTAATCCGGATGGATTACATCTCAGGGGTATATTTGACGTACATATAATAGGAAATTATTATATATTCCAACATTTATAAAGCAGTATGTTATCTGAAATTTAAGCATATTTTTAATATAGCCAATAATTATGAAGATAACAGTATTATTGTATGTTAGGAACAAAATTTTGTTCTGCCTGTAATAAATGAATACGTCCTTTATTGCCATAGATATATAATATACTATAATACAAATTTTATCTATTGTTTACTTTTTAAACGATGTAATCCTCAATAGCAATTTTCTCCTCACACTACAACAAGTTGCTAGAAGTCGATTATAACACTTTATAGACATATAAATGTCCATGTCTTTATAATTTAATTACGGTGACCACAGAAGATCGGCTGCTATTCACGTTACAAATTAAGATATAAAACTTGATTTAACCTTCAACTCTGTACTAATATATTAATTAATTTTGGTATGATATAGGTATAAAGAAGCAATAGTTTTCATTATATGAATTTATAATTTTTTATTTCAATTATAACTATTTTTACAACTTAGCTGCTTATATAACCGCCCCTTACAATACGACTACATAGAGTGAGATATTGTATCTTATGTCAAATTAATATTGTTAATATTTAGTTTTCTTCATTCAATCATCTTACCATGCTGTAGTATTCTTACTTATCCAACCTTTTTCTCACCGGCGTCTTATTAAAACATGCAACAAGATAAATAACTGCAAGATTATCCTATCTATCTTCATAGTTCGGTTTATTTTCTATTCTATGAGGTGGCATCAATTTTGATACATAAAATAATACTGCATAAATAGTGAAAAATATTATAAAATAGGTCACTGTCGCAATCTGATTGACGATAGAGGAAAATAACTTGTGATCATTCTTAATTGACACACAAAGATTTCTTGATTCGTCTTTTGAGAATCTACTACTGCGGGACTTTAGTAAACATCAAATGTGACTCCATTTCATTTTAAATGTCACACTCAGTAGACGTTCGTTTTCGTGAGTTTCAATTCCATTTGAAGGAGGAGGTTTAAGAAGACCAACAATTGGCTGGCTTTAAAAGTCTATCGAATTTAAATGTCTAATATAATTTATCGAATTTACTCGTATTTGTATATTCAAAATGTCTGATAGTTCCAAAACTTTCAACACGCTAATATCTAAATATTACCGCGTTCAAACAACAAAGAATAAAATACAACTTGTGTATATATATATATATATATATATATATATATGTGACATGTTGTCAGAGAATAATAAAATTTTTCATAAGTTGCAATGTCAAATGATGCGGCGAAGCTGTCTGTGTTGATGTATCTGTCAGTAGTGTGTTTAGTTTCAAATACGAATGTCGATAATTAACGTATGTCTGGTAATTTATAGTACTTCACGACATATATGGAATTTAGTTTTAGGTTTAAAACATTGGTAAAGTTAGGATTCTTGAATTCTATCAGTTAAAGCAGTAATCTGCTAATAGCATTTCCGTCCTCGTACCAAGAGCTTTATCACACAGCTGTGTAGTTTTAATATATTTTCTTGAAACCAAATTCTTACTAAGTTTAGGTTCCAAATAAATAGGTACATTTGAGTTAACATTAAACCATTTAATTTTGAACATTTTATTAATATTAGTTTAGTGTTATATTATTTGTTAGCTACAATAAATGGTATCAATTTAAAAGTAAATCGTCTATTTTAACAAGAGTCAATACGGAGGTAAGTGCTATTGTGAATATTCCACCGACTACGTGTTCAAACTTTAACTTGCAATTAATCTGTTAAACACATCTCAATATACAGGCAAATACCACAGGAAGAGTTAGGTTACAATTAGCGATTATATTTTCAAACTGCTAACTAATAATATGATTTATAAATTATCATATAAATTGCAAATTTATTAACTTTTTCAATATCTTGTGAAAATTTTAAAAAATGACAATGTTGAATAACTATATTTAATTATAAATAATTAATAAATAATTAATAATAAACTACTATATTTCGTCAGAAAAGAATTAATGAAAGTAAATTTAATATTAGGGATTTGTCATTATTTTGGGCCCTTAGTAAAGCACTACGTCAAGATTACGTCGTCGCATTGTAATCCACTTCAACCTGTGATTGATTAATCGCTTTCCTAACTCATCACCTAATTCATAAGTTATTTTCTGTAACTAAAAAGACTAAGTTCTCATTGATTATTGAAAGTATTAAATCTTACATAATAAGTATTTTTTTAACATAACTCAAAATGCAATGTTAAATTCATTGCATTTTGAGTTATGTTAAAAAATTGTCTGTAAAGAAATTCGATTACTCTTGTTATTAGACATACTTATCTAATTAACGGAGTCATAAATAACTTGATAGTCGTCCTTTATGCTTGTGAACGTTTTAAAAAGCCTTGACATCTCTGGAGATCAAAAACTTTTGTACCCCACCTCGTTTTAAACAGGCAATAAAAAACCTCTACTAAGTAACGCACCACTCCGCAAAAAATGATCAAATTATGAAAAATCATAATGGTTTCATAGTAGTAGTAGTTTATATTTATTTTTCAAAAAGGCCAACAGACCTGATAGGTACATCCAACAATGTGATATAGACATAGATTGTAACTTTACTTTATTCTCTTTTGCATAATATACACAAACATAAAAAAATATTTTAACTGATCATCAAATGAGATGAGTCTTTCGCTTTAATCGCTGCATTTAATAAATCGTTTGCTGAATCCTAGTTTAATAGTATTTTTGATCAAGATAACATGATCATTTATTAAGAATAAAGACGATTTTCAAACACTTTTTATTACTTGTAAGTTACTACAAGTTCGTTTCGTTTTATTTTCTTTCTTTGATCTACAGATAATTTTTCTGAGTTTTATGTACGTTGTATTTATTCTTTATATTTTAACAAATTCACTAAAAAGGATTATTCTACAACGCAGAACCAAAACCTTTAACCTTATTACATAATATTACTTCAATTAGTTATTATAACTATTAATAAAATATATTTAGAAGTAAACAATTATCTCCCTGGCGTCTTTCTTATCCATCGTATAAGGATTGTAATTAATGTTGAAAGTAAGTATTTAGCCTTAACAAGCTATAAGCTGCTACAAGCTGTCAGGTGGATGAATTAGAACTTGAATCAGACATCACTTTTATAAGGAACAGCGTAAGTGTACTTTAATAATATATATAATAGTATATATAATAGTTAGTGAGATTTTCAAAGTTCTCTTGATTGATGCCTTTTACTTGGACTCGAAAGATATCAAGCGACTTTCTTAGCAATTTAATGTCCGACAAACTTGTTTTCCTTTGCATCCAAGTCAATTTAAAACGACAAATATGTGTGTCTGTTTTGAAAATTGTTTGTATATATTAAGTTTAGATATTAAGTTAAATACTTTTAACGATATTAATAGAAGAGTACATTCCATTGTGGATTTCATTATCCATTTACTTACTACTTAATGAGAATAGTTAAAACTAAAGCGAATATTGTTATTTATAGCTAGATTTTTTTGTATCGGAAGTTCAATAATTTAAGAAATAAAAATATTTATCTTTTATTGCATTACTAATATCATCACTTACACAGTTCTACAATAATATTAATGATAAAGTACAATTCATTGCCAGGTCATTCCATCGTTAATGTAATCAGTTACACTATAGAAACTGTTTTTAATCAAATTCCAATAATTTAAATTTAATGTTTGCCAGATAACAGCCTATATTTTTATTGTTTTTATTAATATGTATTAATTATTATGTAATACAATCAATAATGTATATACAATCAATATGAAGGCGTCGTCGTACAAGTTGCCTATCAGGACACCGATCACGCCACTTTCAAGGGTATCATCAATTCCCACTCTTTCTACCTTCCGATTAGTTTGTCAACGACTATAAAAAGGTCTGCATGGCCCCAGACCATGCATAAGATCGTTCATAAAAGCAGCCTTAATTTTAGGGCGTCTTTGTCACCTGTGAGAAAAGTGAAGTAATTTAGACCTTAGAAATAAAGTCATAACTTATTTCATAGTAATATCGGCTTGCATAAACACTTAGACCTTCCGATTATCACATAGTCTTTCAGGGAGTTTACCAAAAGCTACTTTGACAATGCTGTGGGACACCAAAACCAAAAAAAATGATGGTTGAAGCTACAGGATATGTCACTTCTGTGTTCTGCAGTCGGAGGATGCTGGTGTCGAGTCCCTAACCTAAATTCAACATTCGCTTCCAAACCAACGACGTCCTGAGCCTTGGTCCGAGCCTCACAGGAAGCGCTCTTAAGATGCACATTCTCCTGGGGCCCCTCAGGCCCTCCCGGATCTGTCGTGGCTCGATGCACTACTAGTAGTTTGCGGCTGACTGTCCTGACTCTGCATAATTAATTCTTACTTTAATTATAAATGTGGTTATGACCTATTTATAATTACTGACATTTTTACATTACTTATATAAAAGAAATATCTACCATCATTACACTTTTCATCTTACAGCTTACCATCAATTCCTACAAACATATTTATGAATATTTAATTTGTATATTGTTAATGTTCGTGTAATATATATCTTTATATAGTTGTATATAATTACGTATGATATTTCTTTTCAATATTCTGAAAACTATACATTTTATGGGTCGAATTTTCATAATTCAATTAATTCGATTTATATGAACGGATCAACGAAGACAAACATGTAAATTAACTCCAGTACATATAGGAAGAGCAAAATTATGTACGAATTAGTACTTATGCCGGTGAGTACGTTCCCCAACTGCAACTCAGACGACGTAGATCTCTCTGATTATCGAACAGAACTTTTCACACGATCGACTCCTCCAAATTTATTTATAAAAAAATATTAAATTACATAAAAAATTATAACTATTTTGTGAAAACTTTTTTTTCACAAAATAGTTTATATGTAAAGATTTTTATTTAACTAAATTTAATACCCCTACCAAATATTTTAAAATATTTGTTTCAAATTAAATTGGTATTGTAAGAAAACCTATAGTCAAATATAAGGCTTCATATCGGTTTCTGATGACGGTATGGAAATCATTAAGAACAACAACATTAAACATTATAATAAAAAATATGTAATTAATATCAGAAAAAGAGGTCTGTTACCTTTACTAAAACATTGATAACTTAAATATTAAATGAATTTAATTAAAATAGTAATACTTTAAGATTATAAACATTAACATTGATATTCTTAACATACGATGTTAACTTTAATAAATGTCAAATTGTAATTAGAAAAGGTATAACAAAAACCAAAACCGAAAATATTCAAATAATATATAATATAAAAATCTAGAAGTGTCTGATGTAATGTGATTTTAATGTACAGACATGTCTGGTTTGAGTAATGTTGGAAAGAAATAAAAAGTCAGCCTTAGAACTTATCCTAAGGGAGTTTATCGAAGATTATAAAGAAAACATACACATATTAGGATGAAAATCGTATTTTGTGTTGTGTAACAAATATAAGAAATACGTATTTGTAATTTCTCGTGACTCCGTCCACGGTAAAATATTTGATCTGTCATGTTGATAGATTGTAAATAATTTGTTGTTTTCATTGAAGTCCTCCAAATGACATATCCCTAAGATAATAATATTTAATGCAATCAATAGTTGAAATAATTAATTATTTCATCTGCAGATTGAATATTGACACATAGTTAATTGAATACGTAATGTATTTTATCGAGATCGGTTGTGTGGTCATGTCAGGATATCATCACTCGTCTGTGATTTTAAGGTAATCGAAATTATACTTATGATATTTTAAACAATAATTTATTCAAAAATATCATATATTCCAACGTTACTCATAGGTTCCCGAATCTTGTTATACCAGTTAATATTTCTTATTACAATATATACGACAAAACACGTAACTTGGTAGTTCTATTCATTCGCTCTACTTGTCACGCAAATCGATAGATAAGGAATCTTTCAATAAGTCTTCCAAAAAGAAGGATTGATCGGGGAAGAAATGAAGATGTATTTCAATTCCTGATCGAGTGTGTATCAACAAGATCGAGAGAAAAATGTTGGTGTTAAAATTTTATTCTATAATTTTATAAGGTGTCAGTTTGTGTATTTCATCTGGGGAATAGAATTATAGATAAGCTTATGGATGTACTCATAATAGTTTTTATAAGTGTGATATGTTGTTTTACAACAAAACCTTTTTGATAATCTTAATATATAAAGCACAAAGACACTCACTCACTGACTCATTCATCGCTCTACGCCCAAACCGTAATACCTAGAAAGCTGAAATTTGGGCACAAGACTCCTGACATATTGAATAGGTGCAATAAGAAAGGATTTTGCAAAGGTCCAAACCGTGCCAAAGTTACAGCTAAAAAACTGCAAAGTTTACCCCCCGCTCCCTCCCTTTTCCCATTCCTTTGCAGTAGAAATTAAAATTATTTGGCTTCTCACTATGTTTATTCGTAGGATTAGGGTTCCGTAACTCACATACAGTTTGTGATTATTTTCTATTTACCTACATACAGTATGTGATTATTTTTAATTATTTTCAATTTACCCACATACAATTTGTGATTATTTTCAATTAAATGTTCCAAATGAATGTCTACGTTTTCAGCAAATATCTACTAGTATGGTCACAAACTGAAAAATTTTTGAATCTATATATTTTGTTTCTGAATTAAAATGTAGAACTCGTTTATTGAAATGTTCGAGATAATAGTTTTGTGGGTAACTATGGAGTGATTAGGGAACCGTTGATCATTTTCAAGAATCAATATCTAAGTACTATTTAAAAATATATAAGTTTCTTTTCAATTAAATTCTCAAATTTTTGTCATTTTCACGATGAAACATGTCTTATTTTTTAAGAGTGAGATTGGGAGAGGATGGGGATGAAATCGCTGTCAAAAGATAGTTATGCAATAAGGTTCAATAATTAAGAGCAAAGGGCATAGAATTGTTTTTATAATACGTACATTCGTATAAGCCGTCAACTCTTACTTGCTCGTATTTTTATTACTTTATTAACGTTTAACATTATATATGTGAGTTCCGCACCTCACTTGGATACCGTCACTGAAAGATATTCTTTTTGTTTCTATTCACATATCATAAAAGGTATTTTCACGTGCCTTTCAATATTAACAATAAAAAAATCGCATTTATTATTATAACTTTACATCTCAATACTAATATTCTCTCTGATACGATTACTCTCTTACGTCGATATTTTTTAACAATATTAGACAAAGAAAAGTCTTGAACTCATATAAATATTAAAAGAAACACGTCGAATATAAGAAAAAAGGCATTGTCAAACAACAACACGCTTATTTGTAAATAATAGAATTAGTATTACTATTATTTATAAATATATAAAATGTGAAGTATATTTGTAAGCGGATGCCATTATCAGATGAAACTTCTTGATAACGTTAAGTACTTATAAATTGTTCTTTTGCCTTAAAGAAATGTCCCAATAAAAGAGCGAATGGTAATACAAGACGCATTTACAAGCGTCACTTAACATTACGACATTGACAAGGGTTTATAAAATATGTTCAGAACTTATTTGTATCATGCGAATGATAAATGTTCTATTCTATTATATCTAAAGGAATACTGAAATAAATGATGAAGATCTCAAAAATATATTTATCTTTTTTATACAATCTTTTATTCAATAAGATGGTATATCTTATTATTTGACAAATGTGAATTGATTAGGTTTGCCTAATTTATTTATAATGTTACTTTTTTGCGACTTCATCTTACTACTCATAAAATTACTGTTTAATATTAGATAAGCTCAGAGGAATATTATAAAAATACTAGCCCGGTGATCTTAAATTAAGTAATAAATTATTATAAACATTGATATATTGATGCTTAAAGAGTTTTTATTTGTTAAAACACAGTAATCTCTAAAACTGTCAGCTGAATTTTTATTATAATTATTAGCCCACTTACAAAAAAAAGTTTTAGGCATTATTATTTATTTATATATCTATGATAATGTTTTCCTTAAATCTTTCATAAACACACCTATGTATTTCTTATTATAACACTAGTAATAAATAAGATCAAGGCGTTGTTGGTTCTCATAACGAGATATTACTCTCTCCATGAAATATTAAAGACGTCAAACAAATTTTATTAAAGTAGACGTTCTTTATTGCCGTAATTAATAAAAAGCGTTTCAACGCTTAAATAAAGAGTTATAATATATATAAATATTTAAGTATTTTATTACAACAAAAATAGTATTAATATTTATTTATCTTTATTTAATACTTAATATATGTTTTTGTTTTTTGTCCAAAGACTATTTGTAATAAACAAAACAAAATAGTTATTTCATTATCTTATACTAACTTGATCTTATATTTACTTAATATCTTTTGATTTTTTTAATATAGCAGGAATTTTGAGTAGAAAAGCGTTAGACATATTAAACGAAGTCATCACACAACACATCACAGCTGTAATAAATGGTGCTCAAAATAAATTGTACAAAAAGCACATTCAACATTTAAACAACTAATAATAACAAATACAACGGGGGAGACGTTATCCACACGTAGTAAGTTGTGTCACTAAAGAAACTAATTATGAATATTTTGGTATACAAAGAACATACATCTAATAACAATGTAAAGATGGTACTTACATTCAATGAAGATACTTTCTAACAAATATTTGTAGGTGTGTATTATTAAATTAAAAAACTTAAGTGTAGTTTTTATAGAAAATATTATCACCTAAGCTGTGAAACTCTCTCAAATATTTGTAACACTATATAGAATCAGACACATATAAGGTTTACAGTTTCACACGTTCGTCTGTTTGTGTGCCGAAGCGTTACCCTAATATAGGTATATTGTATTTTTCTAGCATGTCGTAATTTTTAACTCAAAGATTACTACTCGTACGCCCATCCGCCGCCTTCCCTTCACTTCTATGGGGCCAAGGTTAATCTTACAGTTGATAAGGAATATGTAACACGTGTAAATGTAATGTAATTGAGAGTTATTATTACCTTTAGATATTAACCTGTTGTAAATATTTCACCAATATTTTTGCTTACCCACAATAAATATTTTAAGGTGTGAGCTATTTCTGTAAAGTTTTAAAAAATTCTAATGTAAATAATATTTTTTTAATTACGATTTTATTGTATTTTATAAATAATAATTTTGGTATATAAAACAATAATTGCTACAATTTCCCTAAATCAAATGGGACAGTAACGTCAGCTAAGATTCATCAAACCACCTGAAACAAATTGCTAGTAGAAAGTAGAAATTAAACATTCCCCAGATTCTGCCTCTTCGAAGGAACATTATTTTTTTACAGATACCTGAAATATTTCGTCTTAATAAAATATTTGTTAATCATTAAAAAACCAAGTTACCTGTATAGAAAAGGGTAATTTATATATTTTTATTTTCATAGACATTAGATACAATCTTAAACTATACTAACCAATAAAAAATAAATCTATTTCAGTTTTGCAATGTAATATAAACATAGTTTTGCAGTCGGTATTCACACAAAGTGTTTATATTATCTTGAACGATCAAAGTTGACTCGCGCATACTTGTGTTGCCAACTTTGATAATTTAAACGTATTTCAATAGTTTCTAAACTGGCAACGAAGATCATTATTTTCTATATATATTTAAGCGATTTACCACTCACTGACTTATAACGAAATCTATGAAACTAAATGTCCGATTAACTTAAAATTTTACATAGTTACTTCTTTTGTGCCATAGCCGTCCACTAAGAACGGATACTTCTACACTGCGAAAGGAATATTCCTACCAAATTTCAAATCAATCGACCTTATAGATACAAAGGTTTCATGATGAGTGTGTACATAGATGGAAATAAGAGTTACTATAGCCACAGTTACCATGACAACGGTTACCTTGACAGCGGATACTATGTTTGGTAAATCGCTTATATATACTCTTATATACATAGATTACGAAATGAAATGAGATATATTTGAAAAATAAATAAATATTATTTTTTCTGGTGTTTTTTTGTGGTGTAGGCCTACTGGGGATCCCGCCACATTACATAACGGGAACGCATCCTAATAAACAATATCTCATAAGTGATGTGGAAATCTGTGTATTCACTGACTGGCATTATATTTCTCTATTTAAATTTTTTTTAATTACACTAAATATATAATAGAAATTAAACATTGTGTCAATACATGAAGTCTACTATCACATGCAAAGTAATAGTGTGCCCAGCGAGCGGGCGAGAATCAGCTAGTATAATATATTGCTTCAACAACTAGGCAACTTAATTTCATACGATAAAAGTGCATAGTATCAAGCGCTGACGCCGCACTTCGTGTCAAGTAAAAATAACACAGCTCGCGTTGCCGCCATCGGTGGCCAAAGACTACTGACATTCTTGGGTCAATCGCAAATTAGAATCTTTTTTTAAATATTAATTAATAGTTAGTTTTATTTGTAAGGCATTACATTATTATTATATTAAATAAATTAATTTTAATTACAACCTTCGCTAACACCAAGACCTTTTTATATTATTATTATTTACACCCGATATGTAATAATATTAGTAGAAATATTGTTTATACTTGATAAATTTTATTTATCAAGTCAAAAAAATATTCGTGTATTTATTTTTGTTGTACATATATGTTATATGGCCAGTATATATTAACGTGATATAAACGTTAAAATAAATATAAACATGTAAAAAATGAATGGGTTCTTTCTTTTGCTCAAAAGGCAGACAAAAATTGATGCTTTATTGTCTATCTTTTCTAAAAGATATAATAGCAAGCCTATCTCCAAAATTGAAATTAGTTTAGCAAGACATCAATAATATGTTATTCTGGAAACAGTGAAATTTTAAATAAATAATATTTTCACCGACCAACGTCTCAATTTAAAACGCACTTTTATTATATTTTTAAAGTAAAAACGATTCTTTAATAGAAAATAAATGGTTTTCGGAGCCATCACTTTTTTCACTTAGGATTAGCTTTTAAAAGATCTTTTAACTCTTTCTGATATGACTTATTAAAGCTGTAAAGTGAACTAATTATAATTAAACATTATAATGCAGTACGCTTGAATAACAAATGTATTATTTTTTGACATTCATTTCATAAGTCCAGTTAATATAAAGATGATGACACTAGCCGTGATCAAGATATAATAAGATGCCGCAAGATCCAATTATTGAAAATATATATTCAGATTACGAAGGAATATCTATAGAAGAATACGTTACATGTATTTGCTAGTAGTGGTAGTAATTATTATCATACAATTCAATTAAACTAGGTTTTAAAATAGTTCTTCTAAAATAATTTAATGATTCATTAAAAATTTACGATATTAAAGACAGACAAACAGACACCCACTCCTACACAAACACATAGACCTCCTAAAGCTTATTAATTCATACTGTTTGCGTCGATATTTCCAGAAATCCTCAAATTACACAATATTATATTTCATTTCTTAGAGAGAGAGTAATCATCATACACGATTACATTTATTATCTGAACGTTAGTAGGTGGTACAGAATGAGTATTATGAGAATTTCTAGTATAGTAAATAATGAAATTTTGTTTGCGTTAGATACGTAAGCCTGCTGCTTTTTTAAGAAATATTTTGAAATGAGCATGGTTGCAGATCATCTCAAATGGAAACTGTATATAAAACGCCTTATAAAAAAGCGTTTATGTTATTACTGCTTCCTTTCCTAACCTTAAGATGTAACGATCTTCTTGGTTCATACGGATGGATTGGAATAATATAATAAAATTCGTCGTATTTACTTACACTTTACTATTTTTTTCTCTACGTACATGAGCACAATGGATATGAATTATTAGGACTTACAGTCAAGCTAAATCAAATTCCAACCAAATAAAAGAACTCATTAATATTTTATATGCTTTATATAACCCTCATTTACGAAAAACTTAATAGACATAATGTTTTTTATTGATCTAGGCCTGGTATGCATTTAAAGGAGTTTCATAAACACGTCCCCCAGCTTTTTAAATATCTTGTAAGGTTTTTTTAAATGTCTGATTATATTATCTTAATGTATACTGTTAACTGTTTGTATCACAATTTATAACTGCAAATTGTAATACAAACTTAAGGTCAAAGGTCTTAAAGAAAATTTTAAAGTACTTGCAATTGCACTACAACAGACATTTTACGAATAGAAGCATCCAACATTCTGCTTATTTCTTGTTTAGATTTAAATTGAAAAATATGTTCGCATTTCATTTCTGCTCTTGGTTGTATGTTTTATTATGTGATTTGCTTTGGCAATGAAATAAGTAATTTTGTTTTCAGATTTTTATAACTTTAAAATAAAAATATCAAAATATTTATATTGATATTTTTTTTTATTTGAAGTGAGAGACAAATATTTATTTATTTATGACTAGGCATGTCAACTTTATGTAAAATAAAGCTATAATTTTTGGTGATGTAATTTTTTATGTAATTATTGTTACTAAATGGATACTAATGCAATATCAGTTTCTGTAACTAAGCTAGTTAGTGTAAGTTATTATTCCTGTGAGTTTATATTACTTACGATAGAACCATTTATTGATCACAAAATTCCTGACGTTTTTTCATCTAAAATGCTGTCATAAAATTACTCACATAAATTCACTGAACTGATAAAGGTTTTAAATTGTAGAATATTTTATTTTAAATTAGGGCCTTTTTTACATTTTATAAGTGTGCTTATTTAAAATAAAAACTTTGACTTTGACAGTTTTTTATTATATTTTAAAACTTAATTATAAACGATAGTGATATTCAATGAAAAAAAAAATAGTATTAACAATAAATAATAAAAAATAGATAAGATAATTTTATAAATTCTGCACGCACTGTAATTGGTTGCTCGTTTGTGACGTCATAATAGTAAATGTTTCTACAGTAGTATTTACTATCTCTAGCCTCAACATGTATTTTACGTAAAAACTTTGGACATGAAGTACCGAAAATATCATTGTTAAGAAAAAAAAATAATTACGTGTGGCAAAGAATGTATAAATTCTGACAATATTACTCGTTTGGATATATTTGGTTATTTTTCCGATATGAAAATAAAAAGCGAATAAAATACTGGAGACAAATAAACTAAGTTTGATAACTTGTAGTGGATAGTTAATTTATCCCTGTGCCAGAAGACTCTGCTCTTCCATAACAACATAATTATAGCAAATTAAATTATTAATTAAATATTACAAAAACTAAATTATTAACTAAACATTACAATAGTCTATAAGGTGCAATGTATGTGTGAATGTGTGTTTGTGTCTGTGTTTTTGAGTGTGAGTGTGTGTATGTGTAAGTCTATGTAGACGTCTGTGCATATATGTGAGTGGGTGTAAAAATCAACTCATAAAACGTAAAAGCAACCACTTCTTTATATTTTAGAGAAAGAAGCTACTATTTTTTTACAAAAGTGTGTATTCATTGGATGGATATGCAACTTGCGATTAACAATGTTGTAAAGATGGCTAGATAGCTTAATGAACTGATGACTGTTTACTATTATCATAAGGAAGTGCTCGATGTTCCCTTAAAATAACATTAATGATATACAATTTTCGGACGGAAAGCACTCTGCTCGCTATATATAGTTGATCGGTTCTAAATCGGATCGGTTCTGATAAATCTGTAGCGCCTAAATTACATAACCTTTAATATTGTCCGCTGAGCTCTTTCCAATTCAATAAATCTTGTCTTAGTGGCACCACCCACATTAGAATAAATCAATTCTAATTATATGATCAGCAGCAGAGGGCTTGCGGGTCACCGTTGATGTGTGATCACAGCCGCCTATGAACTTTTGCAACATCCGAAGATTTACCAGAACGTTGCCGGCTTTGGAGGTAGGAGTATATACCTTTTTTCTTTCTTTTTTCTTATTTATTTTATTGGTTTTAATCGTAACTTGATTTTATGAAAAGATTTAATAGTTTGTAGTTTACTATATATATTTTTTTCCCAAAAAATGAATCATTTGTCATTATATGGGAAGCAACATTAACGGTTTTTGAACTTTTCACATCACATAATTATTTTTTGTCATTTCGTTTTCTTATGTATATTTTTTAAGCTGACTTTTACAAGAGACCTTAAATAATTAGATAACTTTTAATGAGAATTTTATTAAGCATAATATTTTGCAGCTCATTGTCTGATTTTAAATACATCGTTCGACAGGGTCGATCGTGTTAGGTAGATTCCCGTCGGTCGGATTGACAAAGAAAAACTAGCCAGCACTATTCTACTGGTCATTACGAGTCTTATGACGGGTCACTCTGCATATATTGGGTGAGCGGGGAACCACCCCCCAACCTTATTTCCTAAACGGGGGGTCGCATCAAAAAACTTTTCGGACAAAAAAGTTTCCTCTTTTGATATGTTAATTTTCTAAGATTATTCCGACATTAAAATTTTGCCTTTTTCTGTGACTTTTTTCGGTTTTTAACTTTCAACCCCCCCAGCCCTCCAACCCCCCGACCGATTTCCCCCGTTCAAGAACTTAACCTTCATTTTGTCCTTAAGCATGTGTATACTAAGTTTGAAAATCCTCCATCAATATTTGCGACCTGTAGCGTGTCCCAAAGGTTTGCATTTTCATCCCCCCTCCCAGGCCACCCTTTCACTTTTTCCAAAAAAACGAGATGCTACGTTTGTCCTACTAATTTATCCTATCGACCTGTAAAGTCAGATTTTGTTTACGATAAATTTGGACTGATGAATCATATATACATATATATATATATTATATATATGTATATATTTACAGAAGGGCTTATTACGATAAATCTGGTATCGAAATAGGCCCTCCTGACACTTCCATTTTGACGTACACAAGTGATCACTGATTATGATTCAAAGTGGAAAAGATACAAATAAATAAATAAATAAATAAATATAGAGGAATATATAATTTTTTTTTCGACGGATTCTCAATCTCCAGTTCATAAACGGCGTAGCGCCCCTACTCTGGGGTCTGGGACCCGTCATCGCATCGATTGCCATAGGTAGATTCATCTATGGAATCTACCTAAAAGTTGGCATTTCACTTTTTTTTTAAAAGTATGAGGCAGGTTCGTTATCTCTCAAGTATCTTTTTTTCATTATTCGTTTCTTAGACGTAATCATTAAACCATTTATTTTACATGCTCAATTTCTTTACCGTTTCCAAAAAAAATGGGATGGATTTCAAAGTAGACTAATTGACACGTAACAGTCGTTTTATATTGTTAAGTTCAAATGTACTTTTAAATTTAGTATTGAAGTAACTAAAATACTACTCTAACGAGCTATATGTTTCTGAACTTTATAGCAGTAAAAGCAAATAGATTTTGTGATCTAAAGTTATATCTTTTTAAATAAAGCATGTTTGAATTGCGATGGAAATAATAAAGCTTCCTTAAAGCAAAGAGTCAGCAAGTAAAAGTTTTATATACAGCAGCAGTGTTTTTCTTTGAAAATAATTGAAACAATTAACATAGCTTATGTGGAATTGAATTTAACATTTTTTTGAATTTTATACGAAGATTGTATTGTATTTATTATGGAGACGTAAATGTTAAGACTGTCAAAGTTCAATCACTCGATTAGAGAGACAACACGCCCTCATGTTATAAAATTTTGAAGCTATTCTTTATTAGTAATAAATTGATATTTACTTCCCGTAGTTGTTATAAGCGACAAAGTTCCAGTTACTTTACTCAAAGAGTCAAGAGTCAAATTACAAGCCGTGTATTAGTACTCAATGTGAAAAGGTGCTACTTAAAGAGAGTTATGATCTCATCTCTCATTATATTAATTTTCTATCAAAAATTATAAAAAAATATGTAAGTTGAATTATAACTGTCAAAATTATATACATTTAAGTGAGCGTTATTACCGTGACTATATTTAACTTTCCAGTTTAAATTTTAACATCGATATGTTAAATGAATTTCCATGCGTGCGTTACAATTTAACATTTCAGAAAATATTTAGAATAGAATTGACAATACATTCTCCCACTATTGTGATAACTTATGTATATATAATAGATTTTATTACGCAATAAGGTAAGCGGAAATACTTTTTACAGTTGAAATAAAATAAATACTGTATTTGTAATTTACTAAAAATTTATAAGAGATCCAAAAGCATATACATATAGTCATTTAGAGAAATCCTTTCATATCAAATTTCTTGCAGCGGTCGAAAATAAGTTTATTGGACCTGAAATTTCAAAATGGAGTCACATTTGATATCGACTGAATTCTGCAACTTTAAAGAGATTCTCATATAAGGAATTTAAACATGTATCAGTATTCTAAGTACAAATGTATTCGACAAAGAGCATCTAGATGTATTCGTACTCATGGCTAGAATATATTTAATACAATAATAAAACTATATTGAAAGTGATATTTAATTTCATAAATATCAATTTCTTTTATCTTTTTTCTATATTGTGGAGTATATAGTACTGTATTGGAAAAAAATGTAAAAAAATAAAAAAATAACAAATCATTGTTTTAAACAGCAATATATACAAATAACCAATAACGTTATTATTATGTTTTTTTTATGGAATAGGAGGGCAAACGACCTGGCGGGTCACAGATGATTTGTGATCACCGCCGCCCATGAACTCCAGCAACATCCGAGGATTTACAGAAGCGTTGCCGGCCTTGAAGTTGGGAGTAAACGCCTTTTTTGAAGGTACCCATGTCGTAACGATCTGGAAATACCGCCGAAGGAAGTTCATTTCACATTCGAGTGATGTGAGGTAAGGATAGTATTGGAGGGGAGGGCACGCTATGCGGTGATAAAATTCGGCGGTAGGCATCAGAACGAATAGCTCTTCGGAACACTCCCCGTTGTAAATGCGGTAGAAGACGCACAGAGATGCAACGTCTCTACACAATGCCAAAGAGTCCAGCCGTTCACAGAGCAACGGGTTCCCGACAATCCGAACGGCTCTCCGTTGTACGCGGTCAAATGGTAGAAGCTGATATTGGGATAATCCGGACCAGAAATGAGAACAGTACTCCATGTGTGGCCGGACCTGCGCTTTGTAGAGCGCAAGTCTTTGGTCAGGACTGAAGTACTGCCTCGCTCTATTGATCACGCCCAATTTCATCGAGGCCAACTTGGCCTTGCTCTCCAGACCCATACCCAGTATTCTGATACTTTGCGAGGCAATAAAGGGAGTGCTCTCGAAGAGCGGTGATACGACAAATGGGGTTTTCTTAGTGATAAACGCGCTAACCTGTGTCTTCCGGAGATCGAACTGAAAGTGGTTCAGTTCACCCCACTCAGAAACCATCCCCAAGGAAGTCTCTATAGAAGACACAAGTTTCTTTCAGCACTCGTCGACGTTTTCTCGAGAGAGACCTGCACGGCCGGAATATACCGCATCCCCAGTGCTGTAATCCGCATAACAAGGAGAAACAGAGTTGGGTATAGCTCGGAGCCACACCAGCGTTCACGAGCTTGGGGTCCGAGCAGAAACCGTCGATAACGACCTGTATGCTCCGCCCAGTGAGGAAGCTGGTGATCCACTTGCATAAAGTCTCGGGAAGCCCATAGGAAGGTAGCTTCGAAAGAAGCCCCTTGTGCCATACACGATCGAAGGCTTTCGCCATATCCAGACCAACTTCCATACCCTCTCCCTTGCTTTCAATAACAGCTGCCCAACGGTGCGTAAGATATAGCAGAAGATTACCAGCCGATCGACCATGGCGAAAGCCATATTGCCGGTCATTGACCAACTGGTGATCGTCGAGGTAGGTTAGGAGCTGAATATTGATGATGCTCTCCATTGGAGAGAAGAGAGGTAATGGCGATAGGTCTGTAGTTAGCTGGGTCCGAGCTATCACCTTTTTTCGGATGGACAAGAGCACGCTTCCATGAGACCGGGACTACCCCTTTAAGGTAGGAGTACCGAAATAGACGCGTTAGCACTGGTGTCAACTCAGGGGTAGAAATTGAATAAAATAAAAATAAAAATTTAATAGAAAATTTTTGGTGGTAGAGCCTAGCTGCAGTTATCTGACTGCAGCTCGTATTGGGCTGGCTCGACCGGGGAAGGACCACCCTCTCACAGAAGACCGACGCGTAGTAATCAAACTCATTTGGTTATGTTCCGTCGGTGAGTGAGAGAATCCGGAAGCCCAACCCCCCCCCCCCCCCGCCAAACATGAAAGCGATGCCAAAAAGAAAAATACCCCAGGAGGGTACCGGCTTTGATGAAGCCGGGGACCCCCTCCCCGAGCAAAATCGGGTAATGATTTTCGGATTTTGCTCGGGCTGTCGGGCTGTCGTCGTATCTGGGGCGGGCAAAGTATCGCCTTTTGTGTTTTTTGAGGGCAAACGACGAGTCAACGCAGCGGCACCCCGACCCACTCTAAATGTGGACTTTTGCAACATCCGGGGACTTCATTCCAACTTGAACGCCGTCCACTATCACCTAGAGACGGCGCAGCCAGCCTTGTTGTTTCTGACGGAGACGCAGATATCGCAACCTAGCGACACAGCGTACCTGTCATACCCCGGGTATAAACTAGAACACCATTTTATACCACACGCCGGGGTATCTGTGTTCGTAAGGGAGGATATCTGCAACCGTCACCTTCAGGTTTTTGAAGGTCGGGACCTGTCTGTACTCTGGCTGCGCGTGGACATGGACAACCATGTCAGAGTCTACGCGTGCCTCTACAGGTCCCATAGTGGTAATGCAGAAACGGTTCAACTCTTGGGCCATGTTCAGGCGAAGATTGACGATCTGCTTTCACAGATTCCCTCCGCCGAAGTCGTAGTCCTCGGAGACTTCAATGCGCACCATGCCGATTGGCTAGGGTTACGTGCCACCGACTACGCGGGGAGATGTGTGTTTGACTTTGCTCTGGCAAATGGTCTCTCCCAGCTGGTAAAGACGCACACTCGTCTACCGGACGTGGACAGCCATATGCCCTCTTTGTTGGATCTTCTGCTGACTACACATCCCGGAAAGTACCAAGTCACTGTCCAGGCTCCCTTAGGGTCCTCTGATCATTGCTTGGTACGGAGTGTAGTGCCCATTAAACGCCCAGCTCGCACAAGACCTGCGACTCGACGCGTTTGGCACTACAAGTCAGCAGATTGGGATGGAAGGCGGTCCTTTTTTGCATCCTACCCATGGGGGCCGATTTGTTTCTCTTCCAATGATCCTAGTGACTGCGCTGCGGCTGAAGCTGATGTGATACTTCAGGGCATGGAACTATTTGTACCAAGGTCTGTGGTACCACTTGGTGGCAGATCGCGGCCTTGGTTTGATGCGTCTGTCAGGGCTGCAGCAGCTGGCAAACGGCAGGCTTATCAAGCTTGGGCTAATGCGTTAGTCACTAAGGATCCGAACTCTAGAGTTCTGAAGAGGAAATATAATCGTGCCTCCAGATTCTTCAAATGGAAAATTGCTAGAGCAAGTTCAAGCATGTCGTCAAAATAGGGGATCAGCTGGCAAAGTACCCGCCTGGCACATGCAAGTTCTGGGCGCTGTCTAAAGCCACTCTGGGAAACTTTTGTCAGCCATACCTACCGCCATTGCACACGGGGATCGACTCTCTGGCCTACACGGCAAAAGAGAAAGCCGATCTCTTGGGAATTCTTTTTGCCTCAAACTCGACTCTGGACGACCAGGGGAAGACACCGCCTATCATCCTGCGGTGTCCAAGCTTAATGCCCGAAATAGATTTTCAGCAAAAACTCATGTCAAAAACCCTCCTTTCCTTGGAAGTTCATAAGTCGAGTGGGCCAGATGATATCTCTCCAGTTCTGCTACGAACATGTGAGACGTGACGTGAGAACGTCTTCTGTGAGAGGGTGGTCCTTCCCCGGTCGAGCCAGTCCAATACGAGCTGCAGTCAGATAACTGCAGCTAGGCTCTACCCCCTAAAAAAAATTATACAATATTCTTATAGTTATATCTCTTAAGACAAATACGATATCACAATTTAAAAATAAACCTTGATAAATATGTATGATAAAAAGTTATTAAGTTAAAAAAAAACATTACAACATATAGTACATAAGTCACTAGGTAAGTTCTGCAATACAGTTTCTATAAACAGAGGGTACATGCATGTTCGGAATAGTTATTAATTAAATTGTACAGTTGCTAATGGGAATCGTCAGGCGCTAAATATATTTTAATTATTAACAAATCGAGGGTAGATGTTACGTTTTTGGTGGTGTGACAAACGCACGCGTAACGGTCGAGACAGTTCTCTACACAGTTCTCGAACAACAGTTCTCGAAGATAGTTCTCGGTGAGCGGTTCTCGGTGAACCTCGGTGCTTAACGATTTTGCGGAGTAATCATTATCGGTTCTAGAAGTTTCCAAAAGAGTAAATTACATTAGTGTCGAGTGTTTGAATTGTTGGCTGCAGCGCCGAATTGGTGGCTGCCTTCTCACTCGAAGTGTG
Source organism: Melinaea menophilus ssp. n. AW-2005 (assembly GCA_918358695.1). Lineage (NCBI taxonomy): Eukaryota > Metazoa > Arthropoda > Insecta > Lepidoptera > Nymphalidae > Melinaea > Melinaea menophilus. The sequence continues at coordinate 18,119,642 of OU911052.1, forward strand.
CGTGGAACCGAAGGTCACGCGACGGAACACTTAAGTATCAAATTATTTGTCCCATAATTATTTCCCTTTTATTAATTTTATACAATTTATCCTATTCTCTGGGGAACCCCAAATCCTTTACTAGTACAGACTGACTATGTGACTTCCTTCTTTGAAGCATAACAGAAGCAGACAGGTAAGTCGTTAGTTTTAATAAGCAAATTAGGGAGTAATCGTATACGTAGCTATTGATGACGTTGCCCGTTTAGAGGTTGTGTCGTGGGGTCAGCCGAGCCCCTTTGTACGATACAATTGCTGGTAGCAGAGCGTGGTTGTTAACCGAGTAGGTTTAAAACGTTAATATTCGGTATTACGGGTTGCATAATCAATTGATATACGTTTGTTATACGCGGCTATTACTAATTAATTATTTTGTTATTTTATTATTAAGGGTTATTTTTTATTAACGGTTAATTAATATTTAGTTGTATAATTTCTATTATTCTCGTAAAAATAAATAGCTAGGATTACTTTCTTTGTGACGTTTATAAAATCGTTGTACGCTTACTCGCCACGTAACATATTTTTAAACCGGTTTGTTAATTAGTGTAACTTAATTTATTTTCAATTTAGTTGTTTCAGTAAGTAATTAGTTAGCATTATATTATTCAATATAATCGTTGGTTATTGGCTCACATATTATTATTTTCGGGAATTCTTTATTTTGGATTTAAATTTACTTTTTTTATTTTATTTGATTTTTATTTTTATTTTTATTTTCGCGATGAGTGCTAAACATACCGCACGAATTGCCGGCGTATTGCGTTGGCTCGGCTCCGCTGTTCTAAATATTGAACGTAAGGATCGTGCTCAGGCTTTATTATCGCGTTATAAATTATTAGATAGTCAGTTGGCTGATTTGTATGATGCGTACCGGTCTCTTTTGGAAATGGACTTGGACGGTGACGTTCTGAGTAAAATCAATTGCGACGTTAATCAAGCGGACGATCTGGCGGATCAATTACGTCAGGCAGTAGGCAATATCAATGCTTCTAAGATAAATGATCCTCGCATAATTCCGGATATGGATAGTTCGCCGGCATTAATTAGTAGGTTGCCAGTCCTCGACTTACCGCACTTCAGCGGCGATTTAGGACAGTGGGTTGCGTTTAGTAACTTGTACGATAGCTTGGTACATTGTCGTAAGGATTTGACCCCTGCTCAAAAGTTAGCTTATTTGATGGCTTCATTGACTGGTGAGGCTAAAGGGTTAGTGCAACACTTGGAGCTCGTCGATGCAAATTATGACATTTCTCGGGACTTACTCAAGCGTAGGTACCAGAATGTTCGACGGCTAGCAGATAATCATGTTTCTGCCATTTTAGGTTTACCAAGGATCGTTGGAGCTCACGCCTTACGAACGAAGCTTCTTAACCCGTTGTTAATTGCACTTAACGGTTTAAAGGGATTAGAATTGCCAGTGACGACTTGGTCATTTTTGTTATTACACATCGTGTTAAGTAAATTATCACATGACTTAAGAAATCGGTTCGAATTGGAATACGGTGGGGACTCCGCCACTCATCTTCCCCAGTTTGATGAATTAATTGTTTTCCTGGAGGAGGAGTGTCGTCGTATGGAGAACGTTCCTCTACCCGGACCCTCAGTTGCTTATTCTCGTATACGGCCCGCAGCTGAAAATCGTCAGATGGTTCGGCCGCGTGAGATACCTCGTATGTACACTGCGGCAGCAGCACAGAAGGATGATCGTAGGTGTTCATATTGCCGAGATTCTGGACATGGTGTTACGAGCTGCCATAAATTTAAAAATCTTCGTTGGCAGGCGCGGCGCAGTATTACTCGTCAGCGTAACTGGTGTTACAATTGTTTAGGCAGCCATCTCGCGTTTCAATGTCAGTCGGCCCGTCCTTGTGCGCAGTGTAGAGGTAATCATCATCTTCTACTTTGTGGCAATCGCAATGGATCTCCTCAACCAGTTGCTACGGGTCGAGTATCACCATCAAATTCTCCAGGGTGTGATATAAGGAACTCGCCTCAGCCTTGGACCGGAGGCGTCAAGTATGTTTCACCACGAAATAGTAATTCGTTTTCTAATCGAGGTGACAATGGTGGTCGTCGTTCACCACCTCGTACGGGCGGGGGTCCTCACGGTTCTCGGAACAAGGCTGGTGCAGATACGGATCGGAGCTGCTGGATTGAGCCACAAGCGCAGCTTCCTTATATCGATCATCCTCGCTTGGGGCAACGCAATCAACATTCTCATCGACGTTTGAAGGAAGGGTCTGGTAACGTTCTCTCACCGGACAGCTGTAATCGTGATCAGGATTGTTGACTCCTTCCTCGTTCTCCATGCGTGTCTCCATCTTCTCCTATAACCGTTTTGCTATCTACTGCGTATGTTCGTGTTGGTTCTCTCCGGAGCGAACAGGTTACCGCGCGCGCGATTTTGGATTCAGGCTCTCAGGGGTGTCTTGTGTCAACACGGTTGATGAAGAAATTATCTTTACATGTTGCTCCTGGCGCGAACTTTATTCATGGGGTTGGTGGAGTCAAGGTGTCTGGGTTGGTGGGGAAAGTCTCACTATCCTTTTCTCCACTTCATTCCCCTTCTCCTCGGATCACGACGACAGCGATCGTCTTGGATAATATTTTGGGACAGCATCCAGTAGTTTCATTACCTCCAGGCGTCGTAGGTTTAACGTCTAAACTCTCTCTTGCTGGCCCAGGTTTCCACATTCCGGGACCAGTTGATGTTCTACTCGGAGCAGATGTTCTTGGATTGTTACGGTTGGAAAGCAGTAAGCTTCTTCAAGCAGGTGGTCTTTCTGCAATAAATACTGATCTTGGTGAAGTCATTATGGGTCCAGCATTTCCAGTACTCTCCTCTCCGGATAACGCCAGCTTTCAAGTAGGTCTATCCCTCGCTGACGCAGTTCAGCGATTTTGGGAAATAGAGGAACCTCCTACAGCGCCTCGTGTCAACCCGCAGCACCAGGAATGCGAATTATTCTTCCAGAATAATACCGGTCGGCTCCATTCAGGTCGGTTTGTGACACGGTTGCCCTTCTTGCCCTCTCGTTCTCCCCTTGGTCAGTCCAGGATGCTGGCAGAGAAAAGACTAATCTCCATGGAACGTCGTATGAAACGTGATGTGGCTTTCAAACAAGACTATTTAAATTTCATGAGGGAATACCTGGAGTTGGGCCACATGTCGGTTTCCAAATATGATTGGCGTTCTAAAGAGCATTATTTTATCCCTCATCATGCTGTGTTTAAGGCAGGAAAGATTAGAGTAGTTTTTGATGGTTCAGCACCCACCTCTAACGGTATTACCTTAAACCAATGTTTGCATGCCGGTCCAAAACTGCATCGTGATATTTCAGACCTCTTAACCAGCTTCCGCCGACATCAAGTCGTTTTTGTTGCGGATATAAGGATGATGTTTCGTCAGACTCTTATTCATCCAGATGATCGGTGTTATCAGCTCATACTGTGGCGAGAGGATCCATCTCATCCAATGACTGTATATGAGCTAAATACGAACACTTATGGACTCAAGTCTAGTCCGTTCATTGCTATAAGGTCTTTACTGGAACTTGCGGATCGCGAGCGTATTTACTTTCCCAGGGCAGCCGCTATTTTATCAAGCGATGTCTATGTCGATGACATATGTACAGGTGCTGCCAGTGAAGAAGAGGCGAAGGTTTTAAGAGATGAGCTGATCGGTATCTTGAGGTCTGGTGGGTATGAATTAAGAAAGTGGATATCCAACTCGCAGGTTCTTCTTGAAGATTTACCGGAAGAGCACCAGCAAGCCCCACATCTCTTTCAAAATGTAGAAAATCCTAACGTAGTCACTCTTCTCGGAGTACAGTACCAACCGGTCCCAGATGTTTTCACATTTCGTGTACAGGATATAACTATCTGCAAGGTTTGGACTAAGCGTATGGTACTGTCAACCGTAGCTCGGATTTTTGATCCCAATGGTTGGTTGGCGCCGGTTGTGTTTTGGGCCAAGTGTTTCCTTCAGAAACTTTGGTTGCAGGAATTGACGTGGGATGCCCCTCTCATTGGTGAGTTGCTCCAGGCTTGGTCTCGGTTTGTAACATCTCTGCCAGATCTTGAATTTATTAAAATAGACCGAGCCTTCTTTCCGACGTCTAAATGTCGTGTCAGCCTGCACGGATTTTGTGATGCTTCCGAACGAGGCTATGCGGCTGCCGTCTATCTTCGTGTTATGGACCCGAAGGATAATGTGACTATCAAGTTGGTTATGGCTAAGAGTAAGGTCGCTCCTGTGAGATCAAGGCTCACGATTCCGAAGTTAGAATTATCCGGGGCAGCCCTTTTAACAAGACTTCTAAATCATTTGAATTCTACTTTGGGGCAAGTGGTGGAAATTGAAAAGGTATTTGCTTGGACTGACAGTCAGATAGTTCTTGGTTGGTTAAGAGCATCTGTCCATGCTTTGGAGGTTTTTGTGGCTAACCGGGTAGCACAAATTCAAAATTCAAATGCGGTTATTAATTGGAGACATGTTCCCGGTGATTTGAACCCTGCAGATTGTGCGTCACGAGGCTGTGAATCTCCGGGTTTGGTTGACCATCATCTCTGGTGGGGACCAGCTTGGCTTTGTGAACATGAAAGTTCTTGGCCTCATACGGTTCTGGATATTGTGGAGCCTTTACCAGGTTTACGTATTTGTACGGTACAGAAGGAACTTACTGGTGATTTGCAACCTTTACTAGATCGGTTTAGTTCTCTTAATAAGTTATTGGGAGTTACGGGATGGATTAAGAGATTTATTCGAAATTCACGGCAAAAGTCTAATAGGCTATCATCTCCGGTGCTCGATCCAGAGGAGCGTCGCGAAGCCTTGGTTTTCTGGGTTCGCGTAGTGCAACTTGAAAATTTTAAATCAGTTATTTCCAGTTTACAAAACGGGTGCGTCAAGTTGAAAGGTGCTGTAGCTCGATTGAATCCGTTCCTCGATGACAAGGGTTTAATTCGAGTAGGAGGTAGATTGCGTAACGCAGATTTACCTTATGAGGCACGGCATCCTCTCCTACTACCAAAGGATGGTTCACTTGTGAACCTTTTAATTGTAGACCGACACGTAAGAAATGCACACGCGGGGCTAAATACGCTGCTAGCTATCCTACAGCGGGAATTTTGGATTTTGTCAGCTAGACGGGCAATTCGAAAAGTTATTTACCGATGTATGCCGTGTTGTAGATTAAAGGCTACCCTTACTCAACCTCAAATGGGAGACTTGCCTCCAGATAGAGTAAAGATTTCTAGACCTTTCTCTGGAGTTGGTACGGATTTTGCGGGTCCGTTTATGGTCAAAACTTTTACTGGTCGAAGTGCTCGAATCTGTAAGGCGTACTTGTGCGTGTTTGTTTGCCTATCTACTAAGGCCGTACATTTGGAGGTGGTCTCAAGTCTTAGTACTGAGGCTTTTATAGCTTGTCTGTCTCGATTCGTCAGTCGGCGCGGTTTACCTGCTTTGATTCGGTCCGACTGTGGTACGAATTTTAAGGGAGGAGATAGGTATCTCTCAGAGGTACACAAATTCTTATATGAAAGTCAGGATTGTATAGGTCAAAAAATGTCTCAGCAGGGTATCCGCTGGAAATTTGATCCTCCAGCATATCCTTCTTGGGGTGGTATATTTGAGGCGGTTGTAAAGGTCGCGAAGACACATCTTCGCCGGGTTATTGGAGATACGGTACTCACCTTTGAAGAATTGCAGACGGTGTTTTGCAAAATTGAAGCGGTCCTTAATTCGCGACCTCTTTGTTCAGTCTCTTCGGACCCAAATGATTTGGATGTATTGACTCCAGGTCACTTTTTGGTCGGTGGTCCACTCACAGCTCTGCCAGAATATCCTTTAGAGAATACCCCACTTTATAGGCTCACACGTTTTGAACTGTTACAACAGCTATCTCAAAGTTTTTGGCGTAGGTTTAATTTAGAGTACTTACATTTGTTGCAACAGCGTGTACGATGGTCTGATAAAACTGACCCACCTAAGGTCGGTGATCTTGTCTTAGTTAAAGAAATGAATATGCCTCCACTCTCCTGGAGACGGGGTCGTATTCTAAGGTTATTAACAGGCGCAGATGGAATTCCAAGAGTCGCAGAAGTACATGTGGGCAATTCTGTGTTAAAGCGGGCAGTGGCTACTCTCTCTCGGTTACCAGTAGCTTAGACACTTTTCAGGTGCCTGGTATTACGTTTAGACTCAGTCAGGTTTCGCCTGGCTGGGGCGGGGGATTGTTCGGAATAGTTATTAATTAAATTGTACAGTTGCTAATGGCAATCGTCAGGCGCTAAATATATTTTAATTATTAACAAATCGAGGGTAGATGTTACGTTTTTGGTGGTGTGACAAACGCACGCGTAACGGTCGAGACAGTTCTCTACACAGTTCTCGAACAACAGTTCTCGAAGATAGTTCTCGGTGAGCGGTTCTCGGTGAACCTCGGTGCTTAACGATTTTGCGGAGTAATCATTATCGGTTCTAGAAGTTTCCAAAAGAGTAAATTACATTAGTGTCGAGTGTTTGAATTGTTGGCTGCAGCGCCGAATTGGTGGCTGCCTTCTCACTCGAAGTGTGCGTGGAACCGAAGGTCACGCGACGGAACACTTAAGTATCAAATTATTTGTCCCATAATTATTTCCCTTTTATTAATTTTATACAATTTATCCTATTCTCTGGGGAACCCCAAATCCTTTACTAGTACAGACTGACTATGTGACTTCCTTCTTTGAAGCATAACAGAAGCAGACAGGTAAGTCGTTAGTTTTAATAAGCAAATTAGGGAGTAATCGTATACGTAGCTATTGATGACGTTGCCCGTTTAGAGGTTGTGTCGTGGGGTCAGCCGAGCCCCTTTGTACGATACATGCATATATATTATATTACAACTCATAACTAGTAGGTAGCCATATAATAAATCATTGTGTAACATTGCATTACAAAGTTTAACGGTTTATTAAATTTAATAAAGTTAATAATTTATACGTTATATAATTAATAGGTTAACTTTATTCGTGGCCTATCTATATATAAATAGCTTTAAGGAAATGAACGCTGCACTCCAAGAAAAGTGTCCTCATCACACAACTGTTTACTGGTAGTATCATGAAATTGAACGCATTAACTTCAGTGTTAGTGATGCTCTAAAATCAGGCCGTCCTGCGGCAGTAATTACTCTGGAAAACGTAGGGAAAGTTCAGTCATTTATTGAGGCAGACTGTCACATTACTTACAGATAGATACAGGAAGATTTACAAATTAGTGGACTAGGTGTTCATAGAATTTTACATGATATCCTTGGAGTAAGAAAAGTTTGTACACTGCTTAAGTACAAGCTTAGGGTAAGCCAGAACAAAGAGATGTGTTACGGGCGACGAAACCGGGCTTTCCTATTTTGATGTACCGTCAAAAAATAAAAACAAAATATGGTTGTACGAAAATGGCGAAAGGCAAACTCAACTAACCTTGTAATAACAACTCCACTAAGAAAGTCACATATCTGTAAGATGACATCGCTTTTTACAATTAATGTTCTGAAAAAAAAATGCTTAGTGGATATATAATTCTTCTTCAAATCAGGAGCAGACTTAAAGTGGGCTCTATACTCAATTTGTTTTTATTATATAAAGTAACATATTATTTTACATTTATATTGTATATCTTAACTTATAATAATTAATTGTATATTTCGTTGTTATGACTAATGTTAATTTTGTCAGCAAAATATGTGAATTAAATTAATGATGTTAGTTCAAATTTTAACTACCAATATTAAAGATCATGTTTGATATATTAAAAAGTATACACATCTTACATCTTATGATGAATCCTAATATCTAAAAATTACCATAGTTTCAACATCATCAAGATGATAAGATTTTAAGACGTAAGTCGTTTTTACATCAAGGTAAGTGTGAACCACGATCCTGTGTCATCCAACTGAGGCGATAAGGTTAATAGTTGGGTTTTATAGGAGAAACCTGTCGTTATCTTTGCCAGCGAATCCCACATAACTATCCCTGATAAATGTCGGAGATACCACCCGATCCAGGCATATAATCGGATGGTATCCATAACTGATTTCCCAACGATAACGAGAAAGCATTTTAATTTTTATATTGATTTTTATTGTTACTACATTTTTTTGTAGAATTTAATAAAGTCATTCAGAATTGTTAGCTCTTAGAAGGATTTTGTAGTCGTTTGAATGTATAAATAGAATGAGGGTACGATTTTCGTACCATTGTGTAATTGAATATATTATGTAAGTACCGGCAGAGGGAACTGGATTTTATCCAGACTTGTATTATTTAATTTTTCATATGATCTATATGTTAAATTATAATATTACGTTTTTTAATCTATTAAGTTTCGTATGTTGGTTAGAAGTGAATAAATTGAAAACTGTAGATTGCTCCATTAAACATACGAATTACACTTCCAGACGTATTTCCATTCCAAATTTGTTTTTTTTAACATTCGAAGTAACTCTTGACGCGGTCTGATATTATTATAATATTTAATATTATTAAGACTTGGCGTTATTTTAGAGAAACACAACACAAGAAATGTAAAACAATTGTAATTTAATAATAAATGTCATACAAATCTTCCAAATATTATTAAAATTTCTTGAATCTTATATATTTTTTCTTAGCCACAAAATTGATATTTCTTTTATTTAATTACATACAATAACTCTAATATTATTTTTACACATTTTTTTATTCCTTTAATTATAGTAGTATATCAACACTACCTTTTGCTAAAAGTTGTGAACGAGCTGTATCAAAAATGAAAACAAGCATCTTATTTATGATTATATTTTTCTGATAAAGGCGCGTTTAAAATATTAAATTTTAAAGAATCAACAATTATTACCACAATTTCTTAATTGTCTAACCGAAGATATATCTAGAAAAAACGATAGATTTTTAACTTTTCTATTTTAATATTCCATGTCTAATCCTAGCGTGCCGTATTTCCAAAAACATCTATCTTGACTAATAATTGAAAACCTGTATACGAATTTCACACTAGCTGCAAAATACGAGTACTTTTACCTTCGTATTCTAAAATGGAGCCAAGGAGTTTCTATTTGTATTTTTTAATGAGACGTCATTATGTAAGAAACAAAATCAAAACACAAGATGACGTTAATGTTTATATTATAAAACACTATCTGTTCTCTGCCACGCTTCGCAGTGGCACATTCTGGTTGTATGGGTGAGAAATAGTTATCGTTAGTTAGAATTGCGTAGGTTTCAAAAACAGCAAAACAAAATAAAATAAAGTTGATAAAAGGGAATTTCAAAATTATTGTCACGAATTGGTATCACGCTGCCTTTTTTAAACTTTTATCTAAATGTCTCCTGTAAGAGGTAAATAAACAAAAAACAACCATATCTGTCAAGTATTTAGTTATTTAAATAACTAATCAATAAGTTGAGTTCATAAGTGTATATTTATATTAAACATACGAATATATATTTATATATATACACTACAACTAGTATTTTAAAATTATTTTGTATTATTATTTCTTATTAACCTTATCTTAAATGTATCCAAGTTTTTGTTATATAAAAATGGGTTACATGGTTTTGTTGTTATTATTTATCACAGAAAAAAACTCTAAAATTTGTAAGGAAGCTTATCGTATATTTTAGTTTTTTTTTATTATTCATAGCTTTAGATGACTAATTAAACTAATTTAACATTATCCAAGTTTAAGTAATGTTGTTATAATAATATAATCTATCTAGCTTGTTTTTCAAGTGTTGACGATATTATTCTCGTTAATTGTATATCATACTGGCTTTCAAATATTAAAACGACCAGCAAAAAAGGCAGGCCATACACCGAGTCCCTTTTATAACAAAGTTTTGCCATTACAATTGATTCATACAAAATAATGAAGACAAATATTTTAAAATTAAATATTCCTATAAAAAAAATATGTTTAGTCTTTTACATTGGCTACATGTATTAAATAAATAAGTATTATTTATATTATTTTAGCATTTAATAGAAAATAGTGAATGTTTTCTCTGTCTTCTGTACAAGAGTAAAAGTAATTTGTGGGAAACCATCTACTTCCCTACGTAAGTGTCTGAAAAGTGGTATTATTATTTTACCAGATTATTGAAAAGAAAAAAATATGAAGTAAGGGTAGTAAGGGATGAAAATGCATTGTGCTAACTCCTTAATAGTTAAATTATTATTAAACAAAGAAAAAAAACAACATCCAATTTAAAATCACTAACCATCTAGTTCACCACAACTAACGATGTTTGACATTTAGGTTGAAAGTTTAGCTTTTTATTTCACTTCCAGGCTTAACCCGATTTTAAAACTTTATCTTGAATTCTGTTTCGTTATGTTTTTAAATATACTGATATTTTAGTTAAACTTTGTAATTGTTTTGAACATCTTAAGCGTATTATGATTACATCATTACATTTTATATTATCCTAAATATTAAATAAAAAACTTGACGTAGTTTCGAGTCGGGCCCGGGTTAATGATTTTTTTCATTAAAAATTAACCGTGAATAAATAGGATAACCATATTATGAATTTGTTTTTCTCTGTAATTACTTATATACGATGCGTGCTCAATCTTCTTTAACTCATCTCGACCAAGTTTCAACTTCCGCTCCCCATTCGCTGCCAACTACACTGGCCTTGCAATGTTTTAACCAACAAGCAGAAGCTTTGTGGAATACAAATTGTGTTTCTGTACTAACGACTAATAGGGGTAACATTATTTACCAGTAGCGATGTTTTATATTGGGTTCATCTTGTGTCATTATATAGTTATTGACTATAATTATAAATGTAAAGAAGTATATACTTTTATTCCTTTTAAAAAGTAAAAACTATCATTTAAGATAAATCATCAATAATATTTTCAACGAAAAATATTCTTGATAACAAATATACTTACACGCTACTATAATATATAGTTTAACTAAATCTTATCTGAATTAATATTGTTTTGCTGTCCTTACTACTAAAATATCTAAAAGCTTCGTTGTTTCAAAATGTGGTTGTTGTGGTTTTTCGTAATAGGATTTGTAAACCTGAGAGACTGACTAAGAAATATTTAATATTTCTGCATAAACAACTAAACCACTATTTACAAGAATTTAAATACAATACTGAATATTTTATTCTTATATATTAAAGAATTTAAAAATAGGTTCTGTCCCATTATTGCCATATATTAAACTTACAACACCAAAGTCAATAATAGACGTCTTTGGTGAGAATCGAGCAATTGTAAAAACAACTTGTGTCGTTTGTTCCTATTTGTGGAACGTCATCTGGTGTGTCCAATATTTTGAAGTACAATCGTTTTAAAAACTTATATGAAATAGAAGTTTCATTTTTATATATAATTTCTAATAATATATATATATATATATATATATATATATATATATATATATATATATATATATATATATATATATACTTAATTATTATATTGTCTTAAGTAACTTATATTATTATTAGTTAATTGAATAAATTTTTTGGGTACATATTAATTGTATTTATTTAAAATTTTATAATCTTAGATTAAAAAAAAACTCTATAAGTAGACAGAAATAGATATATTAGGTATGTAAATAACGGACTGTATCTGATAACTAGTAAATCATTAACATATGCAATCCCAGGATTGTTTATGTTAATAACTTACTTTTTAATATGAATAATAAATGAAGTAAAGTTTTATGCTTATGAATTATTCAATTTCCCAATACTATTTATATATACTTTTATGTTTTACATTGATATAATAGCAAAGTTAATATTTATGACTTATACTTGGTAACGCTTTTATAATTTTTATCGCCACATTTTATATATTTATTGGTATGAGTTGTAGTACTTATTTATACCTTTTCTATATATACACGGCAGGCAAATGAGAAAACAATTATCTGTTTAGTGATAATATATGGTTGCAAATGTGTTGAGGTATTGAATTGATGATGAACGGATACGGAAGGAAAGAAAATTAAATCATGTGACTGAAACATAAGTCATTACATGAAGTAATCTTTTTATAAGAGCGTAGTACTACCTCGTCGAGTCCCTTGTCTCATTATAAAATATTCATCATGTTCACAACAAGATACAGCATTTTTCTCAAAATCATGAAAATATAAACACATTTAATCATTATTAACCTACAATTAGGTACACAAAAATGGTTTTCCTCTTATAAAATTCGCTAATAAAACAAAAAAATGCTTCTCATTACTTACGCTGTTAATTACAGCGATAATAAAAAATATTTCATGAAATATTTGAGTAACAAATGTTATAAGAACAAATATTTTGTTACATTCATATCTTTTCTTGGTCCTGTATTTTTAGTATTACATATTGTCTCTTTGGTAAAGTACATAATCCGGGACAGTTAGATAAATTTATGTTTGTTTGTAAGAATGCATGGAGAAACACATATATGTTTTTCTTTCAAATTAACGACTGATCGAATTTAAATTTAGCTTAATATAATAAAATACAATAATAAACATGAGATAAACTAACAGAACCTTCTTTAACATTTGTGCATCTTATAGTAGCATAGTTAAAAAAACTTGTTAATCTTGTATATTGCTATAAAAAAAGTGAAACACAAACTTCCATTGATCAATTATACTGAACTTTTAACAACAAGCAAAACTGTGTCACTTGATACGATGTCCAACTTATGGGGTTTATTTTTAATTACTGTATTTCATATGGGATGTTTCCTGACGGCATGAGAGATAACATAGTATTACCCCTTCTAAAATCAGGTGATGCTTACAATTACATACCATTGTAGGTGTTATCTTGAATCAGAAAAATACAGGAAAAAATCGTGAAATAAAAATAATGTACTTATAATGGTCAGGAATTTGTAGTCCTATATCGTTTAGAGAGAACGAGTTCGGTTATCGGTTCATTTTACTTCCATGTTTATGTAAACGATCTCCCTACTTTTGTAAGAAAACATAATGAGTTTGTTTGCTTTTAGTATTTTTATACGTCTTTAATATTTAATGGAAAACTATACCAGGTAATTGGTTAATAAATTTAGTTCTGGCCGTATATGCTGTTTTAAAAAAACGATCCCTTACTAACGAGACTACTATCATGGTAGTTTATTTTAGTTGTTTTCATACTGTAATGAAGTATGGTATTCTACTCTGAGGCAACGCTCCTGCAGTTTTCAATTCAAATTACAATTTAGACGCTAAGGATCTTTACAAGTAAGTTTAAATAATCGAACGTACTCACGGTAGCTGGAGAGTACATGTTTGAAAATCTTACATACGAGTTTATATATAAGAATAAGGATAATTTTATTAATTAGTGATTTACATTATATAAATACGAAAAACAAACGCAGGCTCACTTCATCTGTGACTCGACTCAAAAAGTGAGAAATTGTTTTTATGGGCATACACTTTTTTAACAAGCTAACAGTGAACGTTCCCTTTAATAAACTTTATAAACTTGTTAAGAAACGTTTGTATGCCAACGAGTACTAAAGTATTCCCCCAATATCTAGAACATGATATATCTTGGGTATAAAATGCTCGCTCCGCCGCTACTTCCAGATTTATTATAAATGAGATTTAGGTTTTAAATGCATTTTATAAAAAATACATAAGATAAGCCCTCTGAGTGTCTGTCGCCATTTCTTCCCAGGTCTGTGGCAAATAACTTTCCGAGAACCAATTTTCTTTGACAATAAAAAAAGAGTTTTGCATAAAACTTTAAATAAAGATTTTAATTTTGATTTTAAAGTAATCATCCGTTTCTGACACGTTTCAAGACATGTTCTGAGACTGCTGAGCTAGCGTTGTCTAGATTGTTAATAATTCAAAACTGTTAATTGTTCCTGACATTACTCGCCACAATTTTTATCTATTCTGCAAGTTCAGAAATCAAAACCCAAAGTCGGTTCGAAATTAATTAGCCAAATGCCGATACATTACAGTAATCATGGATCATGAAAGATTAAATACAAATAAAAGTGTGTTTTGCTTAAACAACAGAAATGTGAAATATTATGTAAAATAATAGTAGATCCAAGACAGAACTCTAGAATCGATACTATATATTTTTTTAAAGATAGCAAATATTAACATACTCCTTGTTACAGCGTATAAAAATCGAGAAATTTATATATGTTTCATATATAGATAATAATACAGTATACGTTTAGTACAGTAATAAAAAAAATGATTTAATTTTACAAATAAAAAAGATGAAATAAATAACTGTTAATAGAGTAATAAATTTAACTTGTAGTCAAAAAATATATAATTAATACCGGAATATAAAGTAAAAGCCAAAACCAACTGAAACTCGAATCTGAATTGAAGTGAAAGCAAAACAGTTCGGATCATTAAAAGTTTTAGGATTCATAAAAATATATATTCCACAAAAAGTTCCTCCTGTTCATGATGAATGTTTACTTAACACTCATTTCTACTTTCTATTAATGATGATAAATAAACTAAAAATTTCATAAATAAATACCCGTAAATTTATATTTACAGGGAAACAATTATAGAAATATGTTCTTCTTTGCGTTTGGGATATATATTATTGTTTGTGGGTTAAATAACACTTTATGAAATTATTAAAGAAATCCACCACTTCATGTGGTTCCGGTGCGGAAAATTTGATGTCTACATTAGGACACGGTTTATAACGTTTTCCGGAGACACAACACGGTAACGGCGATATCTTGTTTTGAATAATAACACTATTTTTATTTAAAAAAAGTGCATAATACACACAAACCAAATAAAATATTACAATAGGTTTCAGGAAACAGTCTGACAGGTGTATAATGTTATATAAAGACATCTCTAAGGAAATTTCTGTTTCTAATCTTTTTATCTTATCCAAATTACAAAACTAATTTACAAAATATAATTTGACGATAAAAAGATATGTTTTTAAGATCGTTGTCTGACGCTAAATAGTTTATTAAGATTAGATTAACGATAAAGCAAAAAAACAATACGTAAATACATTTCAATACGAGGTAGATTAAAACATAAGTGTACTTTGTATTCATGAGCTTTGTTAGCTGTAGTATGCTGTAATATGCTAATAGCATTTCTGTCCTCACGTTCTCGTACAATGAATTTATGTCACACATCTGTCTTGTTTTGCTGTATTTTGTTGAAATGGATTGCCTTCCTTAAAGTATTTGCCTTACGAAGTTCATTAGGTTTCAAACAAATTTCTTTAAAGTCTTAACTTTTAAAATATTTTAATTATTTTTAACATCTTAATGGAATTAAATGATTGTGACGTTACTTGAAAATATATAATAAGTGGCAACAATTCAAAATTAAATCGTCTGTAGGAACAAGAAACGGAAAAAAACAAGATATTGCTTAAATTCTTCTTGCTAGGTATTCAGTCTCTATCGGCTCCAAAACATCTATTAAACAAATTTGTCTCAATCTGCAAACAAATGTCACAAGAAACAAACAACGTCAATTTTAGCCCCATGAATATAAAACTGAGAAAAAAAGAAGCACGTATTTTAGTTTTGTTTCGCTATTGGTGCTTAATGAATGTACATTCTTAATTAAAGCCAATTAAAGCCATACATTATATATAGTGTATTAAATATCTTCATTAAGCCAATTAATTTCAAATATGCAGTACAGTTTTCTTAAGTTAATAATATATTATTATTATCTGTGTCAATATCTTAAATCTGTTAAACGGTGATTTATGACATAAAACAATTATCATATAAATTGTAAATTATCTAACTTTTTCAATTTCTCTTGAAAGTAATTAAAAAAGGCAACGAATTTAATATTTTATTATAACCAGCATACATCATGTAGAAAACAATTAATGAAAATATAATTAAGTAAAGTTAATAATAGGGATTTGTTATTCATCATCTTCTTGGCCGTCTTCTACATTTGAATCCTCCGACTTTTTCATCCCTTCTCATAAAATTATTATTTTAACCCTCATCATTAAGGTTACCAAACTCCAAACTTCCATGTACTCTTTCATAGCCATTATACCTGCATCCCACATGCCCATTAAAATTACCCTCACATATATCTTCTCATTATTCTAAATATCCACAATCACACAATCAAAACCGTCCCCTAAACTTCTCTTTCATTCTATCATCACACCCTATTTGAAGAGCGTACATACTTTATACACTAAGGATTAAAACTTCAACATCATTTTCACAGCTATGATTCTCTTACTTACCCTCTTCATCTCAGTGACAGTCACATTTATCATCGAGCAATACTGTTTTCATTGATCACCAAGCATCACTGTAATAAATCTTGTACCCTTCACCAATCTCTCTTGTTTTCGAATTCATTATTTTTTTACTGTTAAAAGATTTGGTTTAGTTTTACGCCCATCCGCCTACGTGACGCCAACCCTTCTTGGCATAATTTTAATAATAGCTATTACTACTTTTTACTTAGGTACAAATTGTGGCACATATGCATCCGAACGATTTTAAATGCTTTTTTTGTTATTCTTTTGGACAATTCAATAAAGTACTACGTCGATATTACGTCGTCGCATTGGAATCTATTTTAACAAGTGATTGAGTAACAACTTTTCCAAACTCAACACTTAATTTAGAAGAGTAATTTTATATAATTAATAAGTTTGTCCTCTCTAATCTTCATCAGACAATCTTTCGTTCGACGTGCCCAATATTTTTTATTATTTTTTAAGTCATTCGAAATATTTTGTATTTATATCTGAAGAGAGATTTTATAATTCTTATTAGCAAATATATTTTATCTTATTGAGTCGTTCTCCTAAGCTTGAACGGAATCGTAAATAACTTTATAGACATACTTTTATGTTGTTGTGTGTGCTTCTGAGCATTTTAATAAACTCTAACATCTTTTGAAGTTACAAGCTTCATAAACTTGTTATCTTACGTCGTATTAAACATGTAAAAGCAATGTAATAAAATGTAATTCGCTACTCATTAAATCGTGTTGAGAGCTTAATGTCTGAAATAACATGTGAGATATCTTTTACATATCTCTCATATACTCAATACATAAAAAAGTTCTACGGACTGTAATTACAAAATCACTATAAATGTCAGATTAGGTACAAATTTTATATTATAGTACGACTTCTACTATTGCTTGGAATGGACATTAATATGACTACGTTGCTAACCACAATAAGTATTCTATACGTTGGAAAATCATAGTGGGTTGAGCTCCATTCCTTTACTTTAAAAAAAGAAACCTGTACTCAACAGTGCGTCTTATTAAGACTAACACTTTTTTACACAATGAACAAAATATTTTTAGCTTAACAGTAAATAAGATAAATCCAGCCAATAATAATCTCTGATCCTACTATTAAATGATATTTATAAAGAAATGATACCATTATTTACTTAGATTAAAGACAATTTACAATTACTAAAAGTAAGCTAAATCTTTATATAAAACTTTATATGTTGGTTCATTTATTCTTTGATTAATAATTTATTGCTCTGAATTTATGTGTGCTTTTCACACTGTCTGTTACTTATATTTTTGTTAATCTCAAAATCAAAAAGGGATTAATTTCTTTATAGGATATTATTCTCTAATATGAGATTTGTTACCATACTTTAAAACTTCATGAAGTCAACAAACTCTGCATAGATTTTAAGGAATATCATGTCACCTATTACTTAGAACATCAATTTCTATATTATCCCTCTTATCGTTTTTGAATTACATACAAGTTAAGATGTGAGATTTTCAAATAACGTTTCATTAACATCATGTTATTCTAAAACATTATATCTGAATGAGTAATTAAAACTTAAAAATATATATTTAAAACTTGATAACGTCACAACTCCAGTGCCTTGCTAGATGATTGGCGTTGTAAGTGTTGAGAGGTTAAATCAAAACCAGAAGAAGAAATCAGTTCTATACAGAAAAGCTTTAATAACCCTCAACGATTCTCATATGATCAAAAGTCTTTAAAATATTAAGACTCCACTTGATTCCTTTTACGAGGATCCCTTTACTATTACGGACACTCAAAATATATCATCTCATGATAATTTCAACCCCTTAAAATTTCATGTCTAATAAACTCATTTTCGTTGGTTCTAAATGGATTTAAAAGGAAAGCTATAATAAATGTTATGGAACACGAACTTAGAAATTTATTAATAATAACAAAAATATTTTAAAATATTTACTCAACCGTCTTAAGAACGTATCTTCTATTGAATACAGTAATCACAATGCATGTAAATAATTTAAACTAAACTAAACGATGTTTTAAATACTATAAAAATATTTTATATTTCATTACCATATTAAAAATAAAATGTGGATTTTATAACTCAAATTATTGTTTGTTAAATTTAATAAATATTGCAATTCATTATTTTTTATAGATTACTAATATCATAAACACTTTTATTATAACATCACCGTACGATACAAACATATTGACCAGCTGATCTCAACAACCTATGTAATTAACAATGTGTCAACATACATATGAAATGGTCCAAGTAATTGTATTACAGATTATTGAAACTATTGATTACACTAAACCTTGTGTTGATACACAAAGAATGACATAAGGTCATTTATATATAATACTATATCTACTTAGTTACAATTAATATATCCATATAGTTACAAAGTGTTACGTATCTCACGTGTCATATTTAAAGAGGCTAAAGGTATTAAAGGTCTCCTAACATGCGTTTAATTAAAACTGTGATCTCGTAATACAAGGAGGGGAATTAATTTACAACACTTACGTTGAATTACTTAGAATGATATACGAGTATCTATGAAAATTTCATAAATCTGGTTAGATTATTATGAAGATGATGTCATCAATAACAATTATATAAATAAAATATATGTTTTTTTAATATGAATTATTAAGAGAATCCTATTTTTAAATAGTTATAACCATAACGTATAATATTATTTAAAAAAAAGAAACTTTTTGACAATGTTATTAGTTTTACAATGGTTAAAATTAAATATTAAATTATAACTTTCTATCTCTATTGAATTTATCTTTAGAAAAGGTAATTCTTCTTTTTCTCCTGGTCTAGAATGTAATACTGGTAATATATACGTATATTTATTCAAGAGTTTCATATAAATATATAATTAGAAAATAGTCCTAAGAATCTTAAGACAGTTGTTTATAATTAAAGGTGGTCTTATCGCTAACTAATCAATCTACCTACCTTTCAGGTGAGTTATATACATAAGAGTGGTGCATAACATCAAGAGAAATTAGTTTATACAAAAACAAGAAAGTTCATTTAATAAATATGTGAAAAGAACAGAGGAAAATTTATCGATAATTATTATAATATAAAGATATATAAAAACTTTAAAACATAATTTATATAATTATATATAATTTAAATTAGAGTAAAAAACAGAGGAGACCATAAAGATCTTTAACCAACCTCTTAAATGTATTCAAAGACTGTGAGTTTCTAATGAATATTGGTACCGCATCCCATAGCGAAATTGCTTGATCAGTGAAAGACTTTTTAAGAAACGAGTAGAGTGTGGAGACAAACAGAGATTGAGATTATCAGAAGAGCTAAGAACTTAGTGAAGTTTCATTTAGTTTCAAGGCACCCGTAGTAACGATTGCGAATAAATTTGAATTTTTCCTTTAAATAACACGGAGAAATTGATTTGAAAACACACAATACAGAAGTGAGAGGATATATAAATTACGTCGAAAATGAATTGGTAACCACTTGAAATTGAATCGAAATTTAATAACGTACTTGCCCACACCGACGCAAGCCAAAAACAAACCGAATGCCAAGGTTTTGAAGTCTCTAAAGTTTATTAAGTTGTGTCTCAGTGAGAACAGGATAACTTGCATCGTCAAGAATAGAGAGTAGAAGTTATTGTTCAAGTATAACTTTGGTGAAAATGTTAAGAAAATTTTGCAAACGACGTAGTGAACCCATAGCAGAAATTATTTTTTTGCTCTTTAATGTGTTACAACCACCAAAAATATATTTTGAGTATAAAGTAAAGTTTGCCAAAATAAAGCAAGATTCATACTGTTAGTTTCTTACCTTGCATTCCCTTTCGAATGTCATCAGTAACTTTAAATAATTTAGATCTGGTACTATAACATATCGAAAGTATTTATTTTTATTTATTTAACATTTATGTACACACAAAATATATAAAAAACAGAGTTATTTAAAGATTCATACAAAGGCACTGCTTATTTCAAAATGAAATCTCTTCCAGCAGACCTGTGAAAGGAGAGTAGAAAATGAAAGGCAGTAAAAGTGCGCACCGCATACAAAATATTTGAAAATCAAATAAACATACAAATACAAATATAATAAATAAAAATTAACTAATTATAATAATCTATATAACTATAATAAATAAAGTTTTAGATAAATAAACACTTACAAATACGTTGAATATATTTACATCTATATAGAAAGGTAATGTTCGATGACTCGTTTTTTAAAGATTGTTACAGACTTAGAATTCCGAATATTGAAAGGGATTGAGTTCCATAACCTCACTGCTTGAACCGTGAAAGAATGAGTATAAATTTTACTTTTATGTGTAGGAAATTTGAGGTTCGTTCTAAGATGTGGTCTAGACGGAGATTCGGAATTGTGTACAATAGAGAAGCGATCGCGCAAATAAAGTGGGAAAGTGGGTTTAAAGAGAATGTTGTAAAGAAGACATAAAATGCGAGTATTTCTGCGAAAGCGAATTATGTAATTTAATTTAGAAGTATGTTTATTAATTAAAAGAATTTGATTGAGTCATATTGAAGATTAGAGCTATCGTTATGTTCTTGTTCGTTATGTTACAGCGTAAGTTAATATTTAATAAAAAATATAAAAGTATATTTATTTTATGAATGTTATGTTAAATTATTTTAAGTCTAATAAAAATAAATTAGTAATAAAGTCGTTATATGATAATTTAAATCCGGTTATCATAGAATTCAAGAGATTTTAGAGAATTGAATGTGTGGAACTTAAGTTGTTGACTCATTTTCAGGGTTGATATTATAATGTACATCGTATAAGATAGTTAAATTTCTTTTAAAAAGAGAAACTGTTAAGTTTCTGACCGGCACTTCTCAGCAGAGCAGCATTTCGAGCCGGTGATACCTTTCTTACGGACTGACTACACTGACCTTTTTTATTGTAATAAATGGCGATTCAACAGTGCGTGTAAATGCTTACTTGAATAAAGATATTTTGAATTGAAATTTTAAAATAATTTCCAAATATCTATATGTATCACTGTAAATTTTTCAACGGCAAATATAAATTTGTAATCACTAAAAACAAATAGTTACAAATGAATCATTAATTTGATTTATAAGCCTCACTTGGTTTATAAGCCTTGCTTATTATATAATTGCGAGTGTCCAAATACGCCAGACCAGAGTGCGATCAGAACCCTCGTAGTATTCAGAATTTAAAGAAGTCTTAATTTAAAAAGAGTGTCTTCTCTAAGGGCTTATTCTAATAAGTATGGTATCAAAACCACCTGCCATTCCCATTTAACGTACACAAGTAATCACTGGTATTGATTCCAAGTAGAAAGGATAGATATAAATAAATACTTACTTACTTAGCTTCACGCCTAATCCTTTGCGGGGTAGCCAGAGACGACGGAGCGCCAAACGCTACGGTTCCTGCATACCTCTTTCGCCTCGGCCACAGACATCAACCTCTTCATACATGCCCTCCGGAGGGTCCTCATGCTTTTTACGCTACCGTAAGGGTAGCAAAACGGCATTAAATAAATAAATAAATAAATGATAAAAAAAATGTTTAGAAATCACTATTTTAAGTTAATGATTAGTCTCAGTTCCTTTACTGCCTTCACTTTTATCATTTTCATGATTCACTGTTTGAGTTCCACGCCGAGGGAAATTATTTAATAGCAGTATTGGAAAACATTAATTATTAGATTTTATTACTTTTGCAATAAAAAAAATTGCTTCTAAATATCAGGCCGGCTAAAATTTATACCGAAGGCGTAATGTAGTAGAATACTATTTTATTTTTATTTAGTATAATATTTTATTCAATCATCAATTTGTTTTTTTAGTCATTTTAACTACCAATCAAATAGTATAATAGATGGACAAATCATAAAGGTTAGGTACTAATATGTTAACACAACTTTATTAAGATAACTAAAAAAGTTTGCTATAGTATCATCATTACAAACAGCAAAATCTGCTGAATTTAGTCAGTTTTAGAAAAAAACTTGAACATTCTAATACAGTAGACGTTGAACATTAAATGTCCCCAAATTGTAAAAGATCTCTCCTACAAACTATGCTTAGGAAAATATTAGATTAATTAATTGGTTTTTAATGGAAAATTACCCAGTCCAATATACAAAGCGCGTGTCAAAGAAATTGTTATACGAGTACTATAATGCAACCAAATTACTTCATAAAGACAAATAATATAGGTTAACTAATTGAAGTGACATTTGAAAATTATTATACATACTATTTTCATAAATGGAAAATGTAGTATTTGTCTTGCACAAGATATGAATTTTTAGTTGCTTAGTCAATTCCGTTTTGTAGCTGAAAGCAACTTCTCTCCATCATTTCTTCTTAGTTCATATTAAGAAAATCGTACATTTTTAATTTTTTTGTCTCACAAATTCATTGCTAAAATATTAAATTACTTGTTTCTATTTGTACCCTTGAGAGAAATAGATGTTTACCGTAGTCGTCAAATTATAAATGAAATGAAAAAAATCCTAACTTGACTAGCAGATAGTCAAAATCTACATTGAAAGGTAGGGTTTTAAACAGAGAAAATATAACTACTGTGTCGAAACTAACCTAAATTACGAGACTTGATAATCACGTAATTTAGAGTTAAAAAGAACTAGTTACCAAGAAAATATCAGGTACGATGCTGTCCCTAATTAAAATAACTAAAATTACCACTTTATAAAAGTGCAAAATGTTTGCAAAGGAATTCGGGTCAATTTATGGAAGGCGACAGACAGCTGGAGCTCTTAATATTAAATTTCCATAATGTAGAGTTACACATAACATATCTATTACATGTACTAAATATATGTAACTCTACTGGCTCGTCATTTCAGTATATAATAGGTAATGCTCGTATGTGAAACTTAATTAAGTTGAACTAAGAGCCATGTTACACGTCGGTAACATGGTTTCTATTAACTATAGGAGAAGAAACTATTACTGAATTCACTAAGTTAGCTCTTTTGTCAATTCTCAATCAATATTGTACACCAATTTTGCTTCCCGTAACTTTTGGATTCAATTTACTATTATATATATATATATATATATATATATATATATATATATATATATATATATATATATATATATATATATATATATATATATATATACGTGGCAGTACAAGCTCCAAAAAAGACTTCCTTTTCATTAATTAATTGTTATTTTATATAATAAATATGTATTTAATATTTCAAACATATAAACAGCTTACATCCTAAGAACAACTCAAACATTATCTTAACTTCACTTGTCAATTTCATATAAGACATTACAAAACGTAGGATTATAATATTTGGATATACGAGTATATATATTTCCGTACTCGTTGAGACTGTATGACGGTCGAATATTATCCTTCAACGGCATAACTCAATGCTGTTATCGCAATAACATCGGCACACAGTATATACAAAAACTTAACAATATTATTTTACATTTTTATAAAGTTCTTAATTGCTATTAGTAGTAGTAGTAGTAGTAATTAATACAAAAAAAAACTTAAAATACATAAATATATACATATTATACATATATATATATATATATATATGTAGATTTTTTCTGTTTTCGAAGTGGTTTATATCAAATTGAATTTAGATCAAACAAAATACGGGTCTCTATTCGGGTACGATATATGATAGATATAGCAAAGTTTTACCCAGTAGCGATATCGGATTTTTTATTTTATTATGATTATCACAATGACTATTTTAGATTCATTTCGCCTACCTCTAGTATTTATTACTGCTAATTGTATGCACGTATGACTATTATATGGTTCTTTCTGACTTATTTTAATCCCTATCTTTTCTTTACTGACGTATGTACCTTACTAGATTATGTAACCAATACGTTATTCATAAAATATCATGATACACATGATTGTAATTAGTAATAACGACTGTATAACTATAACTTTAACTATTATTAACTTTTCTGATTTTTCTATTTATGAAAGTAAAAAAAATCCAGGTATCTTATAATTTATTCTTATCATCGCTGTTACATATTATTTTTTCTGTTCGTTTCGTTGTAAAAAGAAGAAATGAACATCTCCAAAATATGTCCTTTTGCCAATCAGCTTCTTTTATAATCTTAATACGAAGTTGTCAATGTGCAGTCTTATTTAGACATAAAATACATTGTGACTTGTGTCATCTACTTTAGCAGTTACGAAATCACAGTACGCTATTAATAGCGGGCGGTACATGCAATGAAGGCAAACTTCTATAGTCAAACTTCTACAGTCGGCAAATAGTCTTTCTGCCTTCTTTGCTTACAGAGACAACCTGACAAGACACCTAAAGTACTGGATGTGTTATTACTGGTCAAATCTGAAGTGAATCCACGTTCAGTTTTGCTACCTATATTGAGATGCTTGGAAGACCTCTTAGGATAATCCGTCCTTTCCTTCTCATCCTCATAAATTCTTTCCGCCATATGATTATTATGCGTTAATATGGCCTAAAAAGGTCTCCGTTGCTATTAAAGCAGGAATGAGAAGAGTTACTCTTCTAAACCCGCGTGTATAGCCTCCGGGGTTCCCAAAACCTTTAAAAATTTTAACATCTTTTCTATGAGAACTGCAAGTTATAAAAGTTTTCATCTTTCTATGATTTTCCCCATGTGGTCCTATTTTTTTTCTTTAGTTCTTTCACTTGATGATTTCGATTTTTTATATTTTACTAGAGTCTTCTAAGTGTCGATATTTAAATATGTTGATTTCTTTACTAAAGTAGCTGAATACTCTATTAAAAGGTTGGTTTTAGATAGAAAGAAATAAATTAAATTGTCAGGTGGTAATTTGAGTCCCACTTGTGCTGTGGGTGTATGTATGTAGCTAGGTAAAAATGTACTGTCCATAAATAAGTATATTTGAATATATTAATAAGACAGACAGACAGACAACATTTTGATTTTCTTTTCCTAATATAGGCGGTGATGTATATTGTTATGTTATAATTGTAAATTCCGATATTAATTTAAGTCTTCAATATTAAAAAAAATGTATTTCATTTAATAACATACGAACACAGCAAAAAAACTTCGATCTTGTAGTTTAATTTTTTATTTAAACACTGTTACCGAAAACACATCGCATCTGGTGAACTGTTTTGTCAACATGCAGTAGGCTCGGATCTCGATAGCTTGTAACACACAGAGCCGTCTTTCATCACACATTCCCTGGTTTAGTGAATCTGTCTATTTGTGCACAGTATTTCTTTAATAAATTCATTATATATATTTTTTTGGTCTTCACCATGATTATTTTTTATAACAAAATTCCTACATAATCGCTATCAGTAGTTTAAGAAGGAATCTATGTAATTAACATATATTTTTGTATCGCAAATTTTTTTTAGTATTCGTAAGAATTTTTGTTATAAGTCAATATCAGCAAAATTTTATTTTATAATTTATGGCAGAAAAATAACTTATAAACATAGTAAAATTATTCTACTGCTGGAAACCATATAATATACAACTTTATCAACAATAAGAAGGTCTAGCAATTTCAGAGATATAACCATTCGTGAACTTTCTGAATAGTTGTACTTCCCTAAGGCATTGTAATTAATTCAGAAGAGAAATTAACAATAATAAAAGTTAAAATATCAATAGGGGGATAAATGAAAAAATATATTTTCGAACAGTAAATAATAGAAGTGGGAATTTTCTACGATCTTGTACAAAAGTTGTCTTTCTCTATGAAAAGCAAATTTTTAAACAAATTTTGTTTACATCCTGGATACAACCCGTAAAGAAAAGAAAGAGAAGCAAGAATTACAAGTATTTAAAAAACCTATAGGGTTTATGCACGTGCACTCTTTATCTCTTTATCTCTTTTTCTCGTGTCTTTTTTTATTTTATAACACGCTTCATAGTCGCCAATACAATGTTTAAATGTAAGATACATTTAAATATTGGATTTGCGGCTGGGACATATCTGAATATTAAACACAGTACTTGTATTTCATTGAACTCTTACCATTATAAATAAATTTATATGAAAATGTTACTTACTAATGAATTCATACAAAACCAAAAATAAAATTCAAAGTTATTATATATATTACGACAGGCTACTTAAAGTGCTGTGTTCTTAGAGATATAAATAATTGAAATGTTTAAAAGAAAAGTCTATTTTACCATGGTATTACAGTACATTGAAAGTAACAGTATTTAATGATTGTATTCATTACTTACATAACCTTTACTCATGATCGTCTCACAAATATTATTAACGCTATAAATTCCTAAAACAATGTATCTATATTAACCATAAAATATGTTCAGAAGAAAACATAAAAACGATTTTTATAATCGTTTAATGGTTTGAACGCAGCTTTAAATATTTGTCGTAGCGGGTAGGTCTCTCTCACTCATCGTTTCGGAGTACCGGTCTATTGTGGGCTTCAGTGGATAATGTCGGCACAAGTAAACACAATTTATGCAATCACTAATTTATTGTACAATTTACATTAAGAAAATTATAAGTAGGTAGATACGCAGCACGGAACACGGGATAGTTTTAGTATCGTCCGCACCAGCCGACCGCCAACTTCGAAGTGAGTCTCGCACGCCACTGGTCAGCTCTTTAATACCGGTGCATTCTGACACTAACTCCATCGAGCCAACCAACCAACAGATGGCGCTGGCGTTCCGAAACCGCCACAATACCGTTATTTCCGACATATTTAATTATTTATTTATTTATCTTCACGCCATATCCCTTAGCCTTAGGCGACGGAGCGCCAAACGCTACGGTGCCTGCATACCTCTTTCGCCTCGGCCACAGACATCAACCTCTTCATACATGCCCTCCGGTGGGTCCTCATGCTTTTTACGTGACCTTCCTCCAGTATCATAGATACTGTGTTTTCGAAGGTCACTCGAGGTCTCCCCCTGTCTCTCTTACTTCTCACTTTTATTTTATAAATCTTTTTTACCATTCTTTCATCACTCATTCGTTCAACCAACCGTACCCAAACCACCTGAGCACGTTATTCTTCATTCTCACCGTGACATCTTCGCTAGTACGTGCCATTCTGTGGATCTCTTCATTGCGGATTCGGTCAACTAGACTGACTCCACATATTCTGCTAAGAGATCGCATCTCCACAGCATTCATCTTTCTTACATTCTTCTTCTGTGTTACCCATGTTTGGCTGCCGTATAATAGCGTCAGCCAAATGTGCAGCTTTGGTGACGTTTCGCGCGTCTCAACAATGCAGCCAAAGCACCGTTGACTCTGTTACCGGCAGCAATACGCCATTCCACATCCATTTCGTATCTTCCGTCTCTGCTAAACATACTTCCCAAATATACCACTTCATTCACTTGTTCTATTATCTTACCATTCACGTTAATCTTACATTCGGTTCTTTCTTAAAATAGTGCCAGTGTAAATTAATTTTTCATATACTCTACATTTATATAAAAAAATTATATAAGTTTTGAAAAGTAATTTAAGTAGTGGTAGTATTAGAAAAGTGATATTAAAATTACGACTTCTCTTTTACTTAACTGCAATGTGTATGAAACACTCCTTAAGTTGGGAAGATTCTGATCGAACCTCATAAGATAAAAATACTATTTACAAATCAACATTATCATTTACACAGTGTTTTTTTTTCATATATAGGATAATATGTTTCTGTACTTTATGATATTTATAATATATATTTTATAATAAACACTTTTAATACCTCTTCCACTGGATAGTTTTATAACATTAAAATATAGATTATAGCACAATTAAACGGGGGGTCGCATCAAAAAATTTTTCGAACAAAAATGTTTCCTCTTTTAATTTGTTAATTTTCTAAGATTTTTTCGACATAAAATTTTGCCTCCTTCTGTGACTTTTTTCGGTTTTTAACTTTCAATCCCGCCAGCCCTCCAACCCCCCGACCGATTTCCCCCGTTCAAGAACTTAACCTTCATTTTGTCCTTAAGAATGTGTATACCGAATTTGAAAATCCTCCATTAATATTTGCGACCTGTAGCGTGTCCCAAAGGTTTGCACTTTCACCCCCCCCACCCAGCACCCCCTTTCACTTTTTCCAAAAAAACGAGACGCTACGTTTGTCCTACTAATTTATCCTATCGACCTGTGAAGTTAGATTTCACCTACGATGAATTTGGACTGATGGATCATATATACATATATATATAAAGGGGTATATAATTATTTTTTGATTGATGGATTCTCAATCTTCAGTTCATAAACGGCGTAGCGCCCCTACTCTGGGATCTGGGTCCCGTCATCGCATCGATTGCCATAAGTAGATTCATCTATGGAATCTACCTAAAAGAAACAAATATCGGTTCCTCAGACATACATACATGTCTGCAGAACCGATATTTGTTACTTAGTTCTTAACGTTATTTAAAACACTGTTTCTTTTACAATCGTTGGGTCGGTACATTAGTAATCATAATATTAAATCTTAAATAATAAAGTGGGGCAATATACTCGTAATACTATATATTATTATTAATTTATGGTTTTATTGACCAAAAATGTCCATATTTATATTATTTGTCGTTTTACAACCACCTCCTATCCTATCCTTTTTATAGCCTACCGCTTTTCTTTGTCACAACGCGATCAAGGTTTAGACAATTAATTAATATTTCAAAATATCAGTTTATGTACTATAACTATAAGTCAATTTAGTTGCACTTTTTTTTGGGACATTTAATTAAAAAAGAATAAACAGTCGTTGCAGTTAAAAATTTGGCTTACAATGTAAATCCTAGTATTTAGGTAGCAAATAGATATTATCTTTATATTAAACATAACTAAAACATTTGTAGGTACAACAATTAAACGCAGCAGAGAAACTCAAACTGTGAAAGAGATTCTTTCTTTTTTTTTTCATAAAAAAAATAAAAGGAGGCTAATTGTCACACTCTTAAAGAACGACAAATAAACTTGCTTGGGTCAAGCATTTGAAAGTTCTAAATTATATTTTAATAAGTTTTTCACATCAAGTGTTTACTCAAAATAAACCTTGTTTATTTTTATAAAATTTTAATATTTTTGACTTCAAATGAAGAAGGATTTATTGAAATTAACAAGATGTATAAAATTACAGTTATCATATTGAATAATGACAGTAATACAAGAGAATATAAAAATACTTGCAAAACAATCGGTCGCCTATGTTTCATAAAAACTTCTATATTCTGAAAGTAATATTCCTAAGACATCTACACAAAGTTACGCGCATTATATTATTTATGAACAGTCAGGCGAGGGGTTTCAACTTACTTTGAGGCCTCAATAATTCATACAGTTTTGTCTAAATATATATGAACAGTATTTACTTTTCTTACATATTTATAAAATATTTTCATATTAATATTGTTAATTTCAATTGTGCTTTTAATCATTAATGTAATTCTAATGAAGTAAGTCCAAAGTTTCCAGACTTTGAAGACTTGCAACCTTGTCTCACCATGATTCTGCACATAAACATAAAACTTAAAAGTTAAATAGAAAAAATAAAGACAGACAAATAGCATTGTTATTAATTTGTTTTATATAGTTATCAAAAAGCAATAAATTGTTATAAAGCACGTTATTGAGATGAAACGCTTTTACCGACTTGTTATAAATACAAAAATACATTTTTATAATTAATTTACAAAGTTTTTTTAAATTAAAAGTCTTAAATAATATTTTTTTATGCAGTTTTAACAAATTTTAATAAAATTTTTAATAAAGTAACCTGAGCACAATATGAACGTTTAATACTTATATTGATTAAGCTTGGAAATCTTTCTCATAGTCATCCCTTTCACATAATGATCACATGAGAGCTGTGAGCAGTATCAGTTGATATAAAACTTATGCGTCTTGTATACTTTTGAATAAATTTATGAGTATTACACACAGTGCATCTCAAATCTCCTTACAAAAGAGACTCAATAAATGCGTCTCCGTGTCAGAGACAGACGTCTGTCTCACAATTTCATTGAATACCAAAACGCGGCATGCTTTCTGCATCTGTAAGTAAGATACTGAGAAGATCTTAATCTTGTGATTCTATAAGATATTCAAACTGGGTACAACTCAGGTATGTACAATATGATTATATTATGCTTTATTACGTTAACTGAACCAGTTAATATTCTTAACTGGTTCAGTGAGTTACTCCTAAGTCCATCTAAGATCAGATTTGATATTTCTTTTTTATAAATACTTATATATTTATAAAAAAGAAATATCAAAAAGAAATATCAAAAGCGCAGCGAGTCGGTCGATGTTGTTTCGCGTCAGTCAAAATGTCTGTGAATACAATTAAATGTGTGAACTGTAATGTGGTTATATCGGAGGTGTTGGCGTTTATGCGCAATAAACACGATGTTATGGATAATGAGAGTCTAATACGGATCTGTGAGTCTGCTTTTTCCGAAGAGGAGATTGATAAAGCGAAAAAACTGTTATTTACGTCCGTTAAGACAAAACAAAAATGTGTTTCAAGACGTAAACAAAAGAAGCTTAAGGATCTTGACGATATTATTACTGTACTTAAAACAGTCGATCCTGAACAGATGCCAGTGTTTGTAGCATATGATCTACACAAATTACCGCCCATTTGCTTTGATCATGTAGATGTTACAAAAATTTTAAAGGATTTGCTGATATTGCGGGCTGAGGTTGAGCGGATTAAGAGTAGTTATGTTACTACGGATGTACTGGACGAAGTAAAACGGAATTTTCAAACATCCAGGTCGCCGTTAACGTATTATAACGACGATAATATTAATACTCGAAGAGGAGGGTATTTCGAGGACAGTGGTCCGATAGGATTACCGCTTGCTGCGACAAAGTTAACAGCTGATATGAGTGTCATGGCGCCGGCTGAGCACATCGACCCGGCCGCAGTTACGAGTGCTCACGATGACGTTCATAACAATGAAGCGATGCACCAGTCAGAGTATCGTTCTCTCTTTCACTCGCCGGTAAATAAAGATACGAACAATATTGTTGCATCAACTGCACCTGTGAATAAAACTTTGCTAGGGATTGAATGCACCGTCTCGGATAACGGTAATAAGTTGATTGATAAAAATAAAAATAAACCGCAGATTATTGTAGGGGATGCGATGTTGAGGAAGGATTTGTGTGTTGAGAACAAGCATATTAATAGTTGGACGTTGGTTCAGCGACGTAAGCCGCAGAATCGTTTTACTGGCAAAACTGGAAAGGCAGTGGCGTCTCCCTCGGGGAAGTTCATAGCGGCAGAGACGAAAATTCCGTTGTTAATATCAAATGTGAATAAACAAACCACTGAACATGACATCTGTGATTATATTAAAAGTAAAACACAGGAAATTGTACACTTAGAAAAAATTGTCATGAAAAAAGAAAAGCCTTACAATGCTTTTAAGATATTTGTCTCTAAAAACAAGTTACATATCTATCTGAATGACAATTTATGGCCAGAAGGAATTACGTTCCGTCGATTTATCTTTTTTAAAAAACGGTTGGAAAGAGCTAATTCTTTGATTATGAATGATATTATACAAACATAATGGATAAGTTGGATAAAAAGAAAGTTATTCTATCGACTTTTAACTGTAAATCGATTATTAGATCTACAGAGTGTGTACGGAGACTATGCAAAACCTCTGACATCATTGCCTTACAGGAAACATGGCTCTGGCCTCATGAATTACCATATTTGGGAACCCTGGATGACAATTTTACATACACAGGCAAGTCATCCATGGACACGACCTCGGGAGTCGTCAAGGGAAGACCTTATGGTGGAGTAGCCTTGCTGTGGAAAAAAGGAGCTTTCCAATCTGTATCCTTGGTGCCGTGTAATAGTGATCGCTTAGTAGCAATAAAAATAGTGCATGATAGCCGTACTTTACTGTTATTTTCCGTGTATATGCCTTTTGATAATGGAAAAAGTGATAATTTAATAGAATTTAGTAAATGTCTGAGTGAAATTTCCACAATAATTGACAGTGAGAACGTGGAATCGGCTATATTAGTTGGTGACTTCAACGCGCATCCTGGTGAAAGGTTTTCGAAGGAGCTGCTGAGTACTTGTGATGAGCAATCATGGTATTGTATGGACTCTGAACTTTTACCTTGTGATACACACACATTCGTTTGTCAAGCTAGTGGTTCTCAGCGGTGGTTAGATCACTGTATAGTAACGAGTGCGGCGAAAAATCTGTTTTTAAAAGCATATGTTTCGTACGGAGTTTACGCATCAGATCACTACCCTGTAATTTTTGAATGTGACGTCAATATTGCTAGTCCGAAATTATTTTCCTGTGATGTCCTTTATAATAAGGTGAAATGGGGTGAAAGAGACTACTTTCAGAAAAATAATTACCTAGAATTTTGTAATTCAAAATTAAAAAATATCGACTTTCCCTCTGAATGTATAGAATGTTCTTGTAAAGTGTGTGAAAATCCTAGTCATCATAAACTGTTGGATGATATGTATTACAATATAGTGTGGATTCTGAGTGAGGGTGCATATTGTACATATGTAGGTAGGGAAAAAGTAGGAAAACATAAGCGTGTGGTAGGCTGGAACAGGTATGTGCAGACAGCTCACAGGGAGGCTCGATTGTGTTATCACGAATGGCTTCTATACGGCAAACCTACAAACGGACATGTATATAATAGAATGTGTGAATCTAGGAAAATATTTAAGGCTAAACTAAAATATTGTTTAAACAATGAACAACAAATAAAGATGGATATACTAGCACAAAGTCATACTGAGAAACATTTCGGTAAATTCTGGAAATCTACTAATAGACTCAATGTGAAGTCGAGCTTACCTGTGAGTGTTGGGGGTTTCAATGAGCCTAAAGACATTGCCCACCTATTCCAGCGGCATTTTAAAGTTGAGTCACCATTACCAAGTGTGCAGCGGGTGCTCGACTCTGATATCAGTGCTGCGAGAGTCCCTAACATATTCACTGTTGAGAATGTGGCCACCGTTATTAGAAATATGGTAAGAGGAAAATCTCCGGGGCACGATGGGCTCAGCGTCGAGCACCTTAAGTACGCTGGCCCTCATTTGCCGAGGGCCCTCGCTTTATTTTTTAATTTATGTTTGGGTCATAGATACCTGCCGCAGGATTTAATGCATACTGTTATTATACCTATTGTTAAAAATAAGACTGGGGATGCCTCTGACATGTCCAATTACAGGCCCATATCTTTGGCTACTATTGTGGCTAAGGTGCTGGACAGTTTGCTTGACAAACAGCTGGCTGAGCACTTTGATCCTCATGACGCTCAGTTTGGGTTCAGGCCCGGAATGTCAACGGAGAGCGCCATACTGTGTCTCAAGCAAACTGTAGAGTACTACACGAGCAGAAAAACGCCGGTTTTTGCATGTTTTTTGGACCTGTCTAAGGCATTTGACCTCGTATCTTATGATATGCTATGGACCAAATTGTTTAATGATACTACGTTGCCCCCTGACATAATTTCGATTTTTTCATACTGGTATCAAAACCAAACAAATTCTGTGAGGTGGGGTGGAGCATTCTCGGACAAGTACAGGTTGAAGTGCGGAGTGCGACAGGGGGGTTTGAGCTCGCCCCGGCTCTTCAATCTCTACATGGACCGGCTGATTGGTGAGCTCAGTAGCACCAATATCGGATGTCATGTTGACGGAGTTTGTATGAACAACATCAGCTATGCGGATGACATGGTGCTGCTGAGTCCATCCATTGGAGCTCTTCGTAAACTGTTGGCAATATGTGAATCATATGCAGTGGCTCACGGGCTCAGGTATAATGCTATAAAAAGTGAGCTTTTGGTTTTTAGATCCGGATCTAAGACCTATTTAGATATACCGGTAGTCTCGCTCTGTGGCACACCGCTGTGTCGGGTAGCAAAATTTAAATACCTGGGTCACTGGGTCACTGAGACCTTAAAAGACGATTGTGAGATCGAGAGGGCGCGTAGGTCGCTGTCTGTTCGGTGCAACATGTTAGCACGAAGATTTGCAAGGTGCACGAAGCCAGTTAAAATAACGCTGTTTAAAGCTTATTGTCAAACATTTTATACCTGCAGTCTTTGGGCTAATTATACGCGGCGGGCATACAGCGACCTTCGTGTCCAGTATAACGACGCATTCAGGGTTCTGATGGGATTGCCGCGGCAGTGCAGTGCCTCAGGCATGTTTGCGGAGGCGCACATGGATGACTTTTATGCTATTATGAGAAAACGGTGTGCCTCCATGTTAACCCGACTCCGCAGTGCCTCCACCAGAATGCTGAGTGTTTTTGTTGATCGATGGGATTCGCCCCTGATGCATCGGTGGATTCGGTTGCACAACGGACCAAACCGTGGTACGATGTTATACACAAGAAAATGATATTATAATTTGTAACTTTTGATTGTACTAACACTAGTTAATAAGAAATATTGTTACTAACACTAAATGGGCTGGTCCTGAAAATAAATAAATTATTATTATTATTATTATTATTATTATTCTATTCTAAGCATATATAAATAGAACGGGTATTATCAGTAAATGGTGTCTTTTATTATGTTATGGTACATTTTTACGTAATAATTATTAATTTGACTTTATCAAATTTTCTATTTTAGCATAGAGATGATAGTTATAACTATTACAATCTTAATATATATTCAAAATAAACAAACTATTAATTATGTTTAGTTTTCATTAACGAAACGTAGTTCCTATAGTTAAGTTAAATTGTTTACAACGAGTGTCAGCACATGTGAGATGTGATGGTGATGTGAGAGTGACTTGTTATTTTGATAATAAAAAAAATAACTAAAGTAAATTATATAACTAAAGTAAATTTGTAAATCATGTTACTGTCAGATAGTTAGACTTTAACTACACTCTTCTGCGATTCCTTTAAAAGTATTACCTGGGTAGTATTCAAAATTTTAGTAGATAATGGCCTAAATAATTTGACATATAATAATTACTTGTTTAGACTGTCACTTTTCATCATAACTAATTTACTAAATTCGATCTATTTTAATTATTCCGATTAACGATTAATAATGAGCGGTTGAATGAACAAAGACATCTAAATTAAGTGATGTACATACAAATGGAGCAGAGATATGTATAAATTGGTACTTACGGAGATGAGCACGTTCCTCAAATATAATTCAGATGACGAGGGTCTCTGATAATCTAATAAGACTTATCACACGTTCAACTCCATAAGCAAAGATGTTTCTTAAATGTATACAGAAACTTTGACTGTTTGTCGAGTTATGTAACTTAAGTTTACCATTACAGTGGATAATCTTAACTTTATTTACATAATGTTCAAAAAACAAAGTGTTTTTTGACCTACCACATATAATATATTTAATTTGGTATTAAAGATATTCTTATTGGTCTTCGTATTTTAGTTGTAGTAATTTTATTTATATCTACAAAAGAATAGTTGAATTACTAAGAATAGATTTTAACGTAGAAGAATTTATCTAAATACAATTAATTGCAGCTAATAAACAAATTATTGCGATTGGAATAGCACTACGCGTTGAAGCTTAATGTGGTGAGTGAGAGAACAGGAATCTGTCTTCCCTATTCTCCTTTATTGCCCGTTCGACAGGAATATATAGCATCTGGAATTCCGGTTACATTTGCGAATGTAGATTCGACTGCAGTAATTACTATCAGAGGTACAGTTTGCTCACTTAAACATAAAGAAAAGTTATTTCAACACATACTGTACTTCGTTTCTTACTTTTTATAATTATAATAGTACATTTTAAAAGCGTGAATATGTATTTGATGTTAAATAATTATATAATATTATATTTACTTATTATTAGACTTAACGAGGATGTGATAATGTAATATTTTATGAACTTACTTTATATTGGAGTAATATAAATAGCATTTTAAATAAATTTCAGTAGATAGGGGAAGATAAAACGACAGTTCTGAGATGGTTTCAAAATAAATTATTTATAATGATTCTCGTCACAGCTGGGTTAACCTATTTAAAGAAGACGAGCTCGGATGAATAGCAAATGTGGACGCTACATGGAATAACTAAAAAACAGCTCGCATTAAAACTGAATCAAAACGATACAATAACACATTAATTAAATTAATTTGTTGATGGAGAAAATAAACATATTTTAATATTTAAAGCCACATCTATATTGATTCATATGTTGTACTAGCTTTTGCCCGCGACTTCGTCCGCGTTTCCGTCGTTTTTCGAAAAAAAATTAGCAGATGTCCTCCCTCATAGTTTTGACGTAACAGGCAGATTCACTTTCGTATTTTAGAAGGGCAATAGTAATATAATATGCCAATCCACAAAACTGTTGAAAAATATAAGTAACCGCAGAATATTATAATATACCCACGCTATACCCACGACTCGGTCAGCGTGTAACTCCTTGTTTTTTATTAAGATAATATATTGCTAATATTTTTAGATCAAATTAAAATGTTTCAGCGCAAAGCTTCTGGGTAGACTATGTTAAGAGTCGACCCGTCCGGCACGTGAACGTAAAGATTCCTAGAATTGCTAACCCGGGAAAGAGCGACGTATAATTGACCATGCGAGAAACAGCTAACACCGAGATCTACTCCAGCAACACGAAAAGTCTGCCCTTGAGCTTTATTGATAGTCATGGCATAGCACACCGATACTGGGAATTGCGTTCTTTTAAATTGGAATGGAAAATTATTTGGTATTATGGGAATTCTGGGAATAAAGACAGTTTCTCCTGCACCGCAACCTGTTAAAATTTGAGCCTCGATTACATTTTGTTGCAACTGGGTTACTTTTAGCCGAGTTCCATTGCAAAGTTGAGGTGGTCTTAAATTTCGGAGCAGAATTATCGGTATGCCAATTTTTAAACAAATTATATGAGAAGGTAGTCCAGGCATACTTAAAGAATTTAAAAATTCTATCGGGTAATTAGTGGCTTCTTGTTCATCAACCATTCTATTTATTGAACTATAAACTTTGCTTTCTCCCTGTATATTAGACAGTATTTTATTATTAATTTCAGATGCCTGGTCATTGCGAGGAGTCAAAATGGACCTTTCGCAAAGCCAAGAATTGTCCCTATTTAATATAATTGTTATGTCACCGTAAACCGAAGATATAAGATGTTGTTGGGATTGCACTATACAACATAACTCAGGTGTCAGAATAAGTTTTCCTT
This sequence comes from Melinaea menophilus ssp. n. AW-2005, assembly GCA_918358695.1. Lineage (NCBI taxonomy): Eukaryota > Metazoa > Arthropoda > Insecta > Lepidoptera > Nymphalidae > Melinaea > Melinaea menophilus. The sequence goes on from OU911052.1 coordinate 18,157,242, forward strand.
GGTGTAGTTGTGGATAGGTACCTTCACCAATCTTCAATAATGTATCAGAAAATTCACGATTATCTGCGTTGTCTCCAGTTCTCACTCGCATATTTATAGTCAAATGCACCGATTGTATATCACGCCACAAATAAGAGCTTTTCAGGCAAGCCCTAATCTCATCAGCTCGGGTCCCCCGTGGTATTACCGGTAAGGTTTGTCGGAAATCACCACAAAATAAAACCGTAATACCGCCCATTGGTCGATCATTTTGTCTTATGTCCCTTAGAGTTCTGTCTACTGCTTCTACTCCTTTTCGATGGGCCATCGTACATTCATCCCATACGATTAAATTACACTCACGCAATACCTTAGCTTTGTCGCTATTTCTTGAAATACTACAGGTTGGACTTTCCGTGCGATCTAAATTAATTGGTATTTTAAACATAGTGTGAGCAGTCTTACCTCCTGGTAGCAATGTTGCAGCTATACCTGATGAAGCCACGGCAAGAGCGATTTTACGCTGATTTCGAACATAAGCTAATATTAATTTAGTCAAAAAAGTTTTCCCAGTTCCTCCAGATGCATCTAAAAACCATATTGTTCCTAAATTATTCTGCACACTCTCGCACACGCGATCATAGACTAAGCGTTGTTCTGCAGTCATCATTGGGACACCGTTTTCTAATGTTACCAGCAGTTCCATTGGGTTGTAACCAATCTCTGCGGAATATTCCCTATTGGTAACCTCTCCGACTGAGGTTGGCGTTGGCAAACCATATTCACAAAGTGATTTACCGCCTACTGCTGTTAAGTCTTCCTGAAGAGCTAATAAGCACTGATTTATAGCCAGATCTCGAAAATTATCATTAGTTGCGCCTTCATTATTGTGAGATAAATTCCGAAGAAAGTCTTCTGCAAATTTTTCTTTATATTTTTCCCATAATTGGACAGGATCAGATAAATTACAAAATGTGAGTAATGTTACAAATAAATGGCGTAACCGTCGTGGATTATCACTAACACAGGATTCTGCTAAAGCGTCATCCCAATGTTGATCATTTTCAAGCAAATGACGCGCTTGGCAAGCTGCATGATAAGTTGGATAAACAACATCGTCTACTTTTCTCAAATCTATAAATGATGTTGGTCCTCGCACTGTATGTAATAATAATCTCAAATAAAAACACTCTGCGTTGTTAGGATGAACAGTATACACTCTACCAAGAACATGTTCTTTGAAAATACCTGTCTCGCCATCTACAGGCCTGCCTCGGCGTCTACGGTTAAAGACACCTCGTTGTTTATCGTAGGTATAATACGATGGAACTTCTTCATACAAAAGAGACTTTGCGAAATTATCAGTTTGGCAAAGTCGAAAGAATGCCAATAAAGTTGTTTGTCTAGGGTTCTCTAATCGTTCTGTAACATTTTCGGCGTTAAAATATATACGTTGACCGCCTTCCAGATGAACATCCAGATGGGTCACAGGTGGATATCTTTCGTGAATATTAAAACTTAAGATCCGCCACACAGCTTCTGAAGAGCTGATATATCTGCCTGACTGAAATCTAGTAACTTCATCATGTTCATTTCTTAACGCAAACGTAGCTTGGTCACTGCCCTTGTTAATGTACTTACAAATATATTTAATTGACTCTACACTATTACACATTTCTACATTTATGTGAGCTTGAAATGCTCTGGACAATACAGGCGAATACGGAACGACCCACCTATTATCTAAAGTAACCTGTTGTCCAGACATTCGCTTTTCAACAGTAAAACCACCATTGTCTCTTGAACGGCGACGATATAATGGGTATCCATCATGTCCTGTTACAGTTTCATCCACTAATGCTTTTGGATACCTTTTAGTGCAACGACCGTCTTGCATGCAAGGAGCATTTGCGTTAAATGCACCACATGGACCATGTATCATATGAGTTTTAACAATGTCGTATAACAGGGGATCTGCAGTCGGATCTGGAATTTCAGCACTGATTAATCTGTCTACATCATTAGGTCGAACCTTATCTTTTAACCAAAGCAAGATATGTGCGTGAGGTAAGCCGCGTTTTTGCCACTCAACACTATACATATAACACAATACTTCTCCAAAAATGTTATCTTTGGTAAGAAGATCTATCATTGATTTTAATTTTAAATGAAACACTCTTGCAATAATATCATGGCGGTCATGCGGTGCCTGACCCTCAAGAAGCTCCCGAGTGATTTCATCCCACTTGGGATTGGTAGTTACAGTAACAAATAAGTCGGGACGTCCATTTTTTCTTACGTAACAAAAAGCGTCTTGAGTACGTTCATGCATGTAGCGTGGACCACCAGTAAAAGAAGAGGGTAAAATAACTAAACGACCCATATTCACAGTATCGTTATCTTGCTGCATGGCATCGCGAAGGTGCACGTATTCTTCAGCGCGCAGCTGCCTTTGATTAGATCGTATATAAACTAATCTTTCGGTTTCAATTTTTGCGTACATGTCAACAATAAACTGATTAAATAAGCCACGAAAACGTTGAAAGTATACCAATCTATTCCGTCTCACTTGCAGGTGGTAACAATAAAATTGAAGGCATGACACCTTTTTATTATAATTAGGTGCGCCTGTGCGCGGATCGGTTTGGTATACAGCGAAATTATAACCATCTTCCCCTCGACAGTATATCATAGGATATTGCAAACTGTCGTAAGCCCTGTGGGTTTCGAAAATACGTTGCAAACGATTGTCTCTGGAACGTATAACGATATCACGCCTATCACATTCCTGGTCGACCAGTACTACAGCAACTTCATTCGTGGATGGAACGTTATGACGCCCAGGGTGTTCCTGAGTTGGACGCTTATCGGCATTTATAACAATTTTATAATTGTTATTACCATCTTGAGAAAGGGCTTCTAATGCCGATTTAAAACTGCATACGTACGAATTAACCTGATGTAACATCTTCTGAAGTTGTGAAATGAGTTCAGTATTTAAATTCGGAAAATATTGATTTCTTATATTCGACTGTTCGTTGTAATCGGATACAAAATATATTTGAAGAAATTTAGGTTGTTTTTCAGGCAAAAGGGACCCTATCAAATGGTAAACCTGACCTTGTACCTTAAAAGTAGGCATGAAAGGGCCTTCTGAGATTTGTTTAGCACCAAAGGATGTCATTTGGAATGCACTATTATAAGTGCGAATATTATCTAAAAACTGTTTGGATTGCAAATGTTCCCCTAAAAGTAGTGATTTTAAAGGTTCCGGTGGGTCTTCGAACGAAGGCAAATTTATTTTACCTCCAGAACAACAGAAACCAGCAGACTCCTTCCTCCACTTCGAAGCATTACAAAAGGAACATACTACGTTCATATCGCCTATTTCAGAAGATGATCTGTAATCAATTGTGAGGTTATAAGCAAACCCACTTTTATATTTATCGGACCACGCCACCGAATTTGTAGATTGATCTACCACGTGTATATCTAAGTCATTAAGACCATGTCGAAATCTATCTGCAGTAAGACGGGCCTCTCGCTGTTCTTCTGTTTCAAGCGACCGAATATTTTCAATTCTTAATCTTTCATTAGATAAAGTAATCAATTGTTCTTGTCTCAAAGAATTGTAATAATCGCGTCCCGACTCTAGTCGTTGTTCATGCTCATGTTCATCTTCAAGAGATCGAATCATGTTATGGTGCGCCCTATCATTTGTCAAACGGTCTTGATATTGAGTAAAAGTTTCAGATTCTCGAGACAAAATATGACGTTCGCGATCAGCTGTAAGCCGTAATTCCCTCTCAGTGAAGGTTTCGGACTCGCGAGATAAAATATGACGTTCGTGGTCAGCTGTAAGCCGTAATTCCCTCTCAGTGAAGGTTTCGGACTCGCGAGATAAAATATGACGTTCGCGGTCAGCTGTAAGCCGTAATTCCCTCTCAGTGAAGGTTTCAGACTCGCGAGATAATGTATGCCGTTCGCGGTCAGCTGTGAGTCGCAATTCTCGTTGTAAAGCAGTTTCAGCTTCTCGGGATAACGCATGTTGTTCCCGGTCAATGGAACGCCTTAGCTCTCGTTGAGAAGAGCTTTGAGAAGCCCGTGTTGTAGCTCGTCTCGCTCTTTCAGCTGCTAATCGCATCTCTCTTTCTGGAGAGCTTTCATTAGCTCGAGATGTTGAGGCACTAACTCTCATAGAGTTTAACCGATGTGCTCTTTCCTCTTCCGATTCTTGAGAACGCGTCATTCTCATTCTCCTAGCTTGACTCGAAGTTCGAGATAAAGATGGTCGTTTTTTAGGTGGCATCGTTTATTTTATTTTTAATCGACGGTAACTTAAATTCTATTTAGTTACCCAACAAAAAACTTACGTCAGAGGTCCTAACTATAGCTAAGTATATAATAAATAGAATATAAATCTAAGTGCCTATTAAAACTAAAATAATATTCTAATCGAATTATAAATATGTACGTAGGTACCTACAAATTACAAAAGAATAAAAAATGAAAATAAAGCTATACTTAATGCGTGTGCAATACTATCTACACTTACCTACTTCACTTAAAAATGAATAATAAGAAATACCTACAACTACTGTAATTAATCAAAGTACCTATGCTAATACAAAAAAAACCTTAGATGTTCTAAGTACAGCTGCTATATAATAAAAAAATATAAATCTAAGTGCCTATTTAAACTTAAATACCTAATATTCTAATAGAATTAAACTAAGAAATATGTACCTACCTACCTACAACTTAGGTACAAAAAAAAAAGAAATGAAAATAAAGCTAAAACACGTGTGCAGTATAGGTAGATAGTAGGCAATATCTACCTATACCTACTTCACTTAAAAATAAATAAAAAATACCTATGAATACTATAATTAATAAAAGTACCTACCTACGCTTTTATCTACTCAATACAAAAAAAACTAAACATAAAATGCCCAAAACTAACCTATCAGTAACTAAAAATCTAACAATAATCTAATCTATCTATCTATTATCTAATCTAAAAATCGAATCTAAATCTACTTAAAAAGAAATAAAATAGGAACTATTAATAGTTAAGAATTTAAACAAAACTAAAACTAATTTAGAAAATAACAACAAAAGAAATTAAAATAAACTGTTTAAAGACAAAAAGTCGCGCTGATAAGCACGGTTTATAAAATAACAATTATTGTCTGTCAATAAAGTTCAACACTCTGAACGCATCAACAGCCAAATATTGAATGACGCTTGCGCTCGCCTCCCGCCCCTTTTATACTCTGCCGCCGCGAGCCCCGTCGAGCGCGGCAACCGTTGCGCAAAAATAATCCTTATAGCTTGATTCACTATTCACGCGCGATGTCTTGTTGGCGTATTTCATGTAAGTAAGTATAAGTTTGGTGTTTCTATACCGACTTCAATGATTCTTTTTTTATTGAATTGGTGCTAATGTTTATTTTTTTTTAATTAGGAATGATGGTGAGCATTATTGGTTTTATAAACGTAAAAGTAAACAAATATAATAAGAAATCTCCGAACTGCTAAGCTATCGAGAGTTATGCGTGTTATTGTGAGTTAACTATAAAAGGTAGATATATGCTGTCTTGGAATATTTTTCGTGTATTTTTATGTAGAATATTTCCGTTATACATAGTTTCTATGTAGCTCTAACCATTAAGGCTGCACACGCGACGGAAGCTTAAAAAATCAAGCAACTTCTCCCATTTTCTCAACATTTCCTTTCACTGCTCTGCTCCTATTCATTGTAGTGTGATGAAAAGTATACTATTACCTGCCCAGGAGTATAAAGAATAATTGTACTAAGTTTCGTTAAAATCCGTCGAGTAGTTTTTTTTCTATAAATAACATACAAACAGACAGACAGACAGACAGACAGACAAAAATTTTTTTAACTGCATTTTTGGCATCAGTATCGAACACTAATCACCCCCTGCTACTTATTTTGTAAATATATTTCATGTACAGAATTGACCTCTCTACAGATTTATTATAAGTACTAGCAGACCCGGTCACGCGTTGCTGTGACTACTCGTATTATTTTTGATGTATTACATTATAGTAAACTATTTAAGGGGTAACGTTCAGAGTACATCTGTCATGAAAACCATAATGTTTTCTTACAGTCGATATTAAGCAAAAATCAAAACAAAATAATTATAATTATTTTTTTAATTTTATTCAAGTTTATAACACTATTTGTATATTACAAAGTTTTTAGTAAATAGCTTGGAACACTAAACTTACGAATGAGGTAGGTAGGGCAGATACCTCATTCGTAATTACTCAATCCAGTCAATAGATACCACCATCTTTTAGAATTATTAGGAGCTAACTGCAAAATAATAAACAAATAATTTGCAATAAAATAATATTGCGACTATGAATTGAGTTGAAAACGTACGTGGTGTGTAAATTTATTAAAATCAGTTAAGTAGTTTAGTAGTATATAGTTGTATATAGTTGCATATAGTTGTATATAGTTGTATATAGTTGTATATAGTTATAGTAGTTCATAATTAAAAATATTTGGTGGTTTTACTAATGCATATAATAAAAGTTAAACTCAAAACATAAATTTTAAAAGATAAATCATGAAAAATGAAAAAAATAGATTTTTATAATAAATACAACAATTTTTATACAACTCGGCAGACTTCGTTCTGTGAAATAGAATTGGAAAGTGGCAGTTTATATTTCGACCTTAAGACGTTTCTACTCTGCTGACTCTCACATATCGCCCTATCATCATGGTGACGGTTCTGTTCAGGAGAATTAAAGAAAAAGGTCAGCTCGGGTGACCTAAGAATATCTTCCACTTACTTAAACGAACTTTGGCCACCCTTTTGAGACCCACTAAAAACCCCGACTGGGATGTCTACCAGAGAGCTTCAAACTAAGAGGGAAACTTAAGGTTCAAACGTGATTGAAAATAGTGGGAACCTAAAGGTGACAAATATTTATAAAGTGGGTAAAGCTTCAATGACAAAAAATGGAGATAATTAATTATTTATTACTATTATTATTAACATAGGGATGAAATAAAGAATAATGAAATAAAACGTATATAATTATTTTCAGTAATCGCTTTGTTGTAAATCAAGTGAATCACAATTATTAACAAATATCTGTTTGATTTTTATTGTAGTGCTTTATGATACACATGTTTTTTGTTTGATTACCTGGTGAATATACAAACAAATCTGATGGTTATCCAACACGGGAACAGGCAACATACAGTTGACCATGTGAGAAGCATGGGTTTTCTAGGTTAATACCACAAACACCTAATGATTGCACCTGGGACTTATTATGACTCATAGCAAAAGCAAGCCGCACTGAAAACTGTAGTCGTTTAAATTCAAATGGTACATCAGTCGGAATCATTGGGATGCGTGGTATCAAAACGTCTTCTCCTTTATACTTTCCTTTCAGTATAGTTGCTTCTATCACGTTGTTCAAAAATTTTTATCGCTAACCGTGTGCCGTTGCAAAGACGCGGTTGGTTGATATTTCTCAACATTATAACTACCGATCCAACCTTTAATTGAAGATTGTGAGGTGGCAATCCTGGTAAATCCAGCGAGTTTAAAAATTCAGGCGGATAGTTGACGACATCATCTTGGTTAGTAGCCGAATCAACTGATTTATATATCCTCAATTCACCTGTAATTTGTTCTAGAATTTTGAAATTTAATTCATTTACATCTGTTTTTTGCAGCCAATATAGCCCGTTCGCTTAACCATTCATGGTTTCTGTAATTTTGAGCAACATCTGGAAACACCTTTTGAATAAGAAGATCTTTTGATCAAGTTAACTGACAAAAACTTTGAGGAAACTTAATGCAACCAGTCAGTGTCTATAAGAAATTTGCCATTACCAATGTCAATGAGTTGTTTAGAGAATATGTCTCCAGATTGGTCATTTTGCAACTTGACACGCATATTCTTGCATAAGTGTAATACCTACACATGCTTCCACAAATTGGAGGACTTTAAACATGCAGTAAGTTCATCAGCTGGCGTTGATCGTGGAATCACTGGCAATGTTTGACGAAAATCTCCTGCTAATAAAATCATTGCACCACCAAATGGGTTATGATTGCTCCGTAGATCTTGTAAGGTATAGAACCTAAAGCCTCCATAGATTTTTTATGTGCCATCGTGCGTTCATCCCAAACAATCAATTCACATTGCTGCAAAACCTTTGCCATTGCAGAGTTCTTCGAAATGTTGTAGGTTGGAGTTTCGTTGCTTTGCATGTTTAATGGCAATTTTAGTGCTGAATGAGCTGTTCTACCACCTTCAAGCAAACTTGCTGCGATTCCCGACGAAGCGAGTGCAAGTGCATTTTTGTTTTGTGAGCGAATTCTTGCTAGTATCAATGAAATCAAAAAAGTTTTTCCTGTACCACCAGGTGCATCTAAGAAGTAAATCCCTCCTCTTTTAACATTTATTACTTTCATAAGTGTATCAAATACATACTTCTGTTGTTCATTCAATAGTGGAAGATTTGTTTGAATTAATTCTTTCAGTGTTGAGATCATACAGTTTTTCTCGGTGCAACTCTTGGCTAAAAGCATCATGCATTGGAGGATTGGGCGCGGCCAGGCCTAATTTAAATAATTAGGCCTGGCCTGGAATCATGTTTTTGATAGCTACATATCCAGGATCTACTTCTACATTAGGTATTTCAGTTGATATTACTGCATCAACTTCATTTGGCCTTATCTTTTCAACTAACCAAATCAAAATGTGTGCACGTGGCAATCCCCGTTTGTGCCATTTAACAGAATGCATCCAGTAGTGTGTCTCTCCAAACATATAATGTTTCACAATGAAATTTATTAAAGATTTCAACTTTGTCTAAAGACTCTGACTGTAATATCATGACGATCAATGGGTGATTGCCCAGGGAATAACTCCTGCTTGATTTCTATCCAGTGTAGATTGCATGTAAATGTGATGAACAAATTTGCTGTACCATAATGACGAACATATGACATGGCATCTTGAGCATATTCATGCATATGTAGAGGGCTTCCGATGTATGGTGTTAGAAGAATAGTCAGTAGTAGTAGTTAATCGCATCTCGAAGGTGAATATACTCTTCAGATCTGAGTTTGGTCTGATTCAACCTGATGACTGAATCTCTCCGTTTCAATTTTAACATACATGTCTATAACATACTTGTGATATAATCGCCGACATTTGAGTATGTCTTCATTTTCACGAATCATTAGGCGGTATGAATAATAGTTTATTGAACTGACTTTTTTGTTGGTTTCAGAACCTGAAAATAGATTTTTGTTTTCATAACATTGAAAATAAAAAAAATAATAGGTAATATAGTAACTGATAATATATCTCCATAGCTAAACTAATATTTTTTATTACCTGTAATGGGATTTATCATCTTGTTTGAGAAATCATAGCCATCTTCACCTTGCCAAAATATAATGAGATATTGCAGTGCGTCATATGAGCGGGGTGTTTCCTTTATACGTTGTAATTGATCATTCCGTAATTTTGTCATTATCAGATGGCATCAGATCCAATGCAGTTTTAAACAACATAATCAATTGATTGTACTCATGAAATAAAGTTTATAATTGTTCTACAATAAACCTCTTTAGTGAATTGTTATGTAAACAACGCATATCAATTTCTTGTGGTGAATTGCCCATGAAATAAATTTGCAGGAATTTCTATTTGCTATCTGACACTGGTAACAGTGAACCTGCTCTATTATATATTTGGCCTTGCACCTGTAAATAAAAAAAAATGATTTTTGCCAAATATAAATAATATTTGTTCCTAAAAAATATATCTGTCTCCTAATTTGAATCACCAAATAATAATTGATATGCTTAGGTATGTCAATATGTAATAATTATTTGTAACTAATATCCATCATCAAATATTTATATTGTGTTTCAAAATAATAAAAGTGTTGCTAATACTGAATCACCAAATAATATTATGACTAAGTAATATATGTGTTGGGGTCTAGGGAACTGAAGGTTAATGACACATATTTACTTAGTTAACAGGAAATTTTGTTCATTAAAATAATAATGATAACTGCTATAATACATACCTTAAAAGTTGGCATGAAATTTTCCCGAACTACGTTTGTTGCCCTAAATGACGTCATTTGAAAGCAATTATTATATTGTTGGATATTTGACAAAAAGTGTATGGTTCTATTCCTGAAACCAATGAGTACAATGACTCTCGTGGTGGATCCAATGGTATCAATTTCACTTTCCCATTTGCGAATCACAATCCATTGGCATCATTTTTGTATTTAAATGCCTTACAATGAGAGCAAACCAAGTTCATAGATCCAATAGTAATACATTGGTGGTTACTGTAGTCAATTGACAAATCGTAATTGAAAGCAGCTCGATTCAAACTTTCGCGATTATTAGTTGAATCTCTCGCCCTCGCTGCCCGCATTCTCGATATACAAATTCTTTCACATTTATTTCCGCCGTCACGTTCTTGTGCAGTATGATAAGATCGGTAATTAGTTTGGTTTGTAGCATTTCGGGTTCTTCTACCTAAATTACTTCGTCTTATAGAAGGCATATCGAATATACTTACCTAAATAATGTCACATGCAATAATTATTTATTAATCACAGGTATTAAAACACTTTGCACAACGATATAAAACAATTAAAATTAATTATTAAATATTATATAGGCTTTTTAACGCGATTTGTTTGACAGATGCAATGACGTGAAAACTGATGACAATTTATGTCGCATTCCGAAACTAAAACAAAAGAAAGAATATTCCAAGGCCAATCAAATCCATAGCTCTTACATTTTTTGACTTTTCAATTTGGTCGGGTCACGATTTTATCACTTTTGCGTGAACGCACATTTGATTGAATTTGAACTTTGTGCAGCGACAATAAAGCGCGAATTGACTCTTCGACGTTAGCAACACACCTACATTGTTTAGACAATAATGAATGCTTGTAATTTAATATGAACTTTATTGAATAGCAATACAGTTTAAATTGACTCCACATTTAGTTAGAAAATATTTGTATAGGAAAAAGAAAAGGGCTCTTTTAGGGTTTTCCTGGAAATTATTTGAATTTTTCTCGCCGTCAGAACCATCCTTGGGCTTTAAGGAACATTTAAAAAAAAAGAATTGTTAAGATTGGTCCATGCGTTGTTGAGTTATGCGCTTACAAACACATTTTGCGATTCATTTTTATATAATAGATATAGATAAAATATATGCGATGCATTTAATGCAAAAAAAAAACCATTCAGATTAATAAATTAAACATCGTAATATATTGTCTAACAAACCGCCTAATACTAATTCAGTTTCTATTTGGTTATGAAGTTTCCGTAATTCCCCTTATACCACATATTAAAAGAGTATGTGAAGAATTAACAATTCTCTATAGTTAAAACGCTACATCAGAATCTTGATATTACTCGACCGGGACCATCTATACTTATAATAAATCTGTAGAGAGGTCAATTCTGTACATGAAATATATTTACAAAATAAGTAGCAGGGGGTGATTAGTGTTCGATACTGATGCCAAAAATGCAGTTAAAAAAATTTTTGTCTGTCTGTCTGTCTGTCTGTCTGTTTGTATGTTATTTATAGAAAAAAAAACTACTCGACGGATTTTAACGAAACTTAGTACAATTATTTTTTATACTCCTGGGCAGGTAATAGTATACTTTTCATCACACTACAATGAATAGGAGCAGAGCAGTGAAAGGAAATGTTGAGAAAATGGGAGAAGTTGCTTGATTTTTTAAGCTTCCGTCGCGTGTGCAGCCTTAATGGTTAGAGCTACATAGAAACTATGTATAACGGAAATATTCTACATAAAAATACACGAAAAATATTCCAAGACAGCATATATCTACCTTTTATAGTTAACTCACAATAACACGCATAACTCTCGATAGCTTAGCAGTTCGGAGATTTCTTATTATATTTGTTTACTTTTACGTTTATAAAACCAATAATGCTCACCATCATTCCTAATTTAAAAAAAAATAAACATTAGCACCAATTCAATAAAAAAAGAATCATTGAAATCGGTATAGAAACACCAAACTTATACTTACTTACATGAAATACGCCAACAAGACATCGCGCGTGAATAGTGAATCAAGCTATAAGGATTATTTTTGCGCAACGGTTGCCGCGCTCGACGGGGCTCGCGGCGGCAGAGTATAAAAAGGGCGGGAGGCGAGCGCAAGCGTCATTCAATATTTGGCTGTTGATGCGTTCAGAGTGTTGAACTTTATTGACAGACAATAATTGTTATTTTATAAACCGTGCTTATCAGCGCGACTTTTTGTCTTTAAACAGTTTATTTTAATTTCTTTTGTTGTTATTTTCTAAATTAGTTTTAGTTTTGTTTAAATTCTTAACTATTAATAGTTCCTATTTTATTTCTTTTTAAGTAGATTTAGATTCGATTTTTAGATTAGATAATAGATAGATAGATTAGATTATTGTTAGATTTTTAGTTACTGATAGGTTAGTTTTGGGCATTTTATGTTTAGTTTTTTTTGTATTGAGTAGATAAAAGCGTAGGTAGGTACTTTTATTAATTATAGTATTCATAGGTATTTTTTATTTATTTTTAAGTGAAGTAGGTATAGGTAGATATTGCCTACTATCTACCTATACTGCACACGTGTTTTAGCTTTATTTTCATTTCTTTTTTTTTTGTACCTAAGTTGTAGGTAGGTAGGTACATATTTCTTAGTTTAATTCTATTAGAATATTAGGTATTTAAGTTTAAATAGGCACTTAGATTTATATTTTTTTATTATATAGCAGCTGTACTTAGAACATCTAAGGTTTTTTTTGTATTAGCATAGGTACTTTGATTAATTACAGTAGTTGTAGGTATTTCTTATTATTCATTTTTAAGTGAAGTAGGTAAGTGTAGATAGTATTGCACACGCATTAAGTATAGCTTTATTTTCATTTTTTATTCTTTTGTAATTTGTAGGTACCTACGTACATATTTATAATTCGATTAGAATATTATTTTAGTTTTAATAGGCACTTAGATTTATATTCTATTTATTATATACTTAGCTATAGTTAGGACCTCTGACGTAAGTTTTTTGTTGGGTAACTAAATAGAATTTAAGTTACCGTCGATTAAAAATAAAATAAACGATGCCACCTAAAAAACGACCATCTTTATCTCGAACTTCGAGTCAAGCTAGGAGAATGAGAATGACGCGTTCTCAAGAATCGGAAGAGGAAAGAGCACATCGGTTAAACTCTATGAGAGTTAGTGCCTCAACATCTCGAGCTAATGAAAGCTCTCCAGAAAGAGAGATGCGATTAGCAGCTGAAAGAGCGAGACGAGCTACAACACGGGCTTCTCAAAGCTCTTCTCAACGAGAGCTAAGGCGTTCCATTGACCGGGAACAACATGCGTTATCCCGAGAAGCTGAAACTGCTTTACAACGAGAATTGCGACTCACAGCTGACCGCGAACGGCATACATTATCTCGCGAGTCTGAAACCTTCACTGAGAGGGAATTACGGCTTACAGCTGACCGCGAACGTCATATTTTATCTCGCGAGTCCGAAACCTTCACTGAGAGGGAATTACGGCTTACAGCTGACCACGAACGTCATATTTTATCTCGCGAGTCCGAAACCTTCACTGAGAGGGAATTACGGCTTACAGCTGATCGCGAACGTCATATTTTGTCTCGAGAATCTGAAACTTTTACTCAATATCAAGACCGTTTGACAAATGATAGGGCGCACCATAACATGATTCGATCTCTTGAAGATGAACATGAGCATGAACAACGACTAGAGTCGGGACGCGATTATTACAATTCTTTGAGACAAGAACAATTGATTACTTTATCTAATGAAAGATTAAGAATTGAAAATATTCGGTCGCTTGAAACAGAAGAACAGCGAGAGGCCCGTCTTACTGCAGATAGATTTCGACATGGTCTTAATGACTTAGATATACACGTGGTAGATCAATCTACAAATTCGGTGGCGTGGTCCGATAAATATAAAAGTGGGTTTGCTTATAACCTCACAATTGATTACAGATCATCTTCTGAAATAGGCGATATGAACGTAGTATGTTCCTTTTGTAATGCTTCGAAGTGGAGGAAGGAGTCTGCTGGTTTCTGTTGTTCTGGAGGTAAAATAAATTTGCCTTCGTTCGAAGACCCACCGGAACCTTTAAAATCACTACTTTTAGGGGAACATTTGCAATCCAAACAGTTTTTAGATAATATTCGCACTTATAATAGTGCATTCCAAATGACATCCTTTGGTGCTAAACAAATCTCAGAAGGCCCTTTCATGCCTACTTTTAAGGTACAAGGTCAGGTTTACCATTTGATAGGGTCCCTTTTGCCTGAAGAACAACCTAAATTTCTTCAAATATATTTTGTATCCGATTACAACGAACAGTCGAATATAAGAAATCAATATTTTCCGAATTTAAATACTGAACTCATTTCACAACTTCAGAACATGTTACATCAGGTTAATTCGTACGTATGCAGTTTTAAATCGGCATTAGAAGCCCTTTCTCAAGATGGTAATAACAATTATAAAATTGTTATAAATGCCGATAAGCGTCCAACTCAGGAACACCCTGGGCGTCATAACGTTCCATCCACGAATGAAGTTGCTGTAGTACTGGTCGACCAGGAATGTGATAGGCGTGATATCGTTATACGTTCCAGAGACAATCGTTTGCAACGTATTTTCGAAACCCACAGGGCTTACGACAGTTTGCAATATCCTATGATATACTGTCGAGGGGAAGATGGTTATAATTTCGCTGTATACCAAACCGATCCGCGCACAGGCGCACCTAATTATAATAAAAAGGTGTCATGCCTTCAATTTTATTGTTACCACCTGCAAGTGAGACGGAATAGATTGGTATACTTTCAACGTTTTCGTGGCTTATTTAATCAGTTTATTGTTGACATGTACGCAAAAATTGAAACCGAAAGATTAGTTTATATACGATCTAATCAAAGGCAGCTGCGCGCTGAAGAATACGTGCACCTTCGCGATGCCATGCAGCAAGATAACGATACTGTGAATATGGGTCGTTTAGTTATTTTACCCTCTTCTTTTACTGGTGGTCCACGCTACATGCATGAACGTACTCAAGACGCTTTTTGTTACGTAAGAAAAAATGGACGTCCCGACTTATTTGTTACTGTAACTACCAATCCCAAGTGGGATGAAATCACTCGGGAGCTTCTTGAGGGTCAGGCACCGCATGACCGCCATGATATTATTGCAAGAGTGTTTCATTTAAAATTAAAATCAATGATAGATCTTCTTACCAAAGATAACATTTTTGGAGAAGTATTGTGTTATATGTATAGTGTTGAGTGGCAAAAACGCGGCTTACCTCACGCACATATCTTGCTTTGGTTAAAAGATAAGGTTCGACCTAATGATGTAGACAGATTAATCAGTGCTGAAATTCCAGATCCGACTGCAGATCCCCTGTTATACGACATTGTTAAAACTCATATGATACATGGTCCATGTGGTGCATTTAACGCAAATGCTCCTTGCATGCAAGACGGTCGTTGCACTAAAAGGTATCCAAAAGCATTAGTGGATGAAACTGTAACAGGACATGATGGATACCCATTATATCGTCGCCGTTCAAGAGACAATGGTGGTTTTACTGTTGAAAAGCGAATGTCTGGACAACAGGTTACTTTAGATAATAGGTGGGTCGTTCCGTATTCGCCTGTATTGTCCAGAGCATTTCAAGCTCACATAAATGTAGAAATGTGTAATAGTGTAGAGTCAATTAAATATATTTGTAAGTACATTAACAAGGGCAGTGACCAAGCTACGTTTGCGTTAAGAAATGAACATGATGAAGTTACTAGATTTCAGTCAGGCAGATATATCAGCTCTTCAGAAGCTGTGTGGCGGATCTTAAGTTTTAATATTCACGAAAGATATCCACCTGTGACCCATCTGGATGTTCATCTGGAAGGCGGTCAACGTATATATTTTAACGCCGAAAATGTTACAGAACGATTAGAGAACCCTAGACAAACAACTTTATTGGCATTCTTTCGACTTTGCCAAACTGATAATTTCGCAAAGTCTCTTTTGTATGAAGAAGTTCCATCGTATTATACCTACGATAAACAACGAGGTGTCTTTAACCGTAGACGCCGAGGCAGGCCTGTAGATGGCGAGACAGGTATTTTCAAAGAACATGTTCTTGGTAGAGTGTATACTGTTCATCCTAACAACGCAGAGTGTTTTTATTTGAGATTATTATTACATACAGTGCGAGGACCAACATCATTTATAGATTTGAGAAAAGTAGACGATGTTGTTTATCCAACTTATCATGCAGCTTGCCAAGCGCGTCATTTGCTTGAAAATGATCAACATTGGGATGACGCTTTAGCAGAATCCTGTGTTAGTGATAATCCACGACGGTTACGCCATTTATTTGTAACATTACTCACATTTTGTAATTTATCTGATCCTGTCCAATTATGGGAAAAATATAAAGAAAAATTTGCAGAAGACTTTCTTCGGAATTTATCTCACAATAATGAAGGCGCAACTAATGATAATTTTCGAGATCTGGCTATAAATCAGTGCTTATTAGCTCTTCAGGAAGACTTAACAGCAGTAGGCGGTAAATCACTTTGTGAATATGGTTTGCCAACGCCAACCTCAGTCGGAGAGGTTACCAATAGGGAATATTCCGCAGAGATTGGTTACAACCCAATGGAACTGCTGGTAACATTAGAAAACGGTGTCCCAATGATGACTGCAGAACAACGCTTAGTCTATGATCGCGTGTGCGAGAGTGTGCAGAATAATTTAGGAACAATATGGTTTTTAGATGCATCTGGAGGAACTGGGAAAACTTTTTTGACTAAGTTAATATTAGCTTATGTTCGAAATCAGCGTAAAATCGCTCTTGCCGTGGCTTCATCAGGTATAGCTGCAACATTGCTACCAGGAGGTAAGACTGCTCACACTATGTTTAAAATACCAATTAATTTAGATCGCACGGAAAGTCCAACCTGTAGTATTTCAAGAAATAGCGACAAAGCTAAGGTATTGCGTGAGTGTAATTTAATCGTATGGGATGAATGTACGATGGCCCATCGAAAAGGAGTAGAAGCAGTAGACAGAACTCTAAGGGACATAAGACAAAATGATCGACCAATGGGCGGTATTACGGTTTTATTTTGTGGTGATTTCCGACAAACCTTACCGGTAATACCACGGGGAACCCGAGCTGATGAGATTAGGGCTTGCCTGAAAAGCTCTTATTTGTGGCGTGATATACAATCGGTGCATTTGACTATAAATATGCGAGTGAGAACTGGAGACAACGCAGATAATCGTGAATTTTCTGATACATTATTGAAGATTGGTGAAGGTACCTATCCACAACTACACCAAGGAAAACTTATTCTGACACCTGAGTTATGTTGTATAGTGCAATCCCAACAACATCTTATATCTTCGGTTTACGGTGACATAACAATTATATTAAATAGGGACAATTCTTGGCTTTGCGAAAGGTCCATTTTGACTCCTCGCAATGACCAAGCATCTGAAATTAATAATAAAATACTGTCTAATATACAGGGAGAAAGCAAAGTTTAAAGTTCAATAAATAGAATGGTTGATGAACAAGAAGCCACTAATTACCCGATAGAATTTTTAAATTCTTTAAGTATGCCTGGACTACCTTCTCATATAATTTGTTTAAAAATTGGCATACCGATAATTCTGCTCCGAAATTTAAGACCACCTCAACTTTGCAATGGAACTCGGCTAAAAGTAACCCAGTTGCAACAAAATGTAATCGAGGCTCAAATTTTAACAGGTTGCGGTGCAGGAGAAACTGTCTTTATTCCCAGAATTCCCATAATACCAAATAATTTTCCATTCCAATTTAAAAGAACGCAATTCCCAGTATCGGTGTGCTATGCCATGACTATCAATAAAGCTCAAGGGCAGACTTTTCGTGTTGCTGGAGTAGATCTCGGTGTTAGCTGTTTCTCGCATGGTCAATTATACGTCGCTCTTTCCCGGGTTAGCAATTCTAGGAATCTTTACGTTCACGTGCCGGACGGGTCGACTCTTAACATAGTCTACCCAGAAGCTTTGCGCTGAAACATTTTAATTTGATCTAAAAATATTAGCAATATATTATCTTAATAAAAAACAAGGAGTTACACGCTGACCGAGTCGTGGGTATAGCGTGGGTATATTATAATATTCTGCGGTTACTTATATTTTTCAACAGTTTTGTGGATTGGCATATTATATTACTATTGCCCTTCTAAAATACGAAAGTGAATCTGCCTGTTACGTCAAAACTATGAGGGAGGACATCTGCTAATTTTTTTTCGAAAAACGACGGAAACGCGGACGAAGTCGCGGGCAAAAGCTAGTAGTTAATATAAAACTAGGCTGCAACATAATTTAATATACACAAGAGAGTTGATATTTATTTCTGAAGTCCTAGTTACAATAATATTATATTTTCTTTATTTGATCTTTTCGCTACATTTTGTAAAACTATTTAATTAAACTGGTAAAATGTTTGAAAACTGTAAAGATGTAAAGATGTAATCTCCATCTCGAGTCCCACTTTAATTAAATCACCTTTCGTGATTCACTGACCGATTAAACGTAAATAGCTGACTGACTAACATCGGTTTTATTTACATCTTTATTACGTTTGCTTTGCCCTCTTGAATATTTATTATTTACTGTTTATTAACTTCGATGAGAGATTCAAGTATGTAAATATATATTTCTATTGATTAAATTTATACAAGTAATATACCCATACATATCAGTGAAACATGTATTTTAACATATTATATAGATTTTTAAAACTCTTATGGAAAAAGACAAATGTATTACCATTCCCAAGAAGCGGTAAAAATGCAGGAAAGTAGTACATACGGATACGTATAAATACCTCTCTTCTTTGAGATAAATCCAAAATTATGAAATCGTCTCACAATACATATTATGTAGGATAATAAAATAAATAACCTTGATCACGAAACAAACAATGAATAGAATTTATATTTTTTTTTATATAATTACAGAATATTACTCTATTTTCTGTACCTTAAATTTTGTGACATTATTTAAAGGGATACCCTACCCGACCCTTTTAGTTATATATACTATATGGACCCTAACGGACGTTTATTATTTGCACAAAAAAATTATACATGCCTTGAACCAATTTTTACCTTTTTAAGTGTTTGTTTTGCTGTGTTTTACTTAACTCATTAGATATGTTTCATTTATGAAAAAATTGTACCGTTCAAAAACTTCATCGACATTCTTTTAAAATTATTAATTACATATTTGCGACAGTGTTGGCTCATGAGTGACAATCGTAATTGATACGTGGAACTAATTAGAATTAGGTTCGAAGAACTAACTACGCCAGTTCTATGTTGTTCTCATATTTACAAGGTATTAAAGCAATTTAATCTTTAACATTCTAAATTACAGTACCTATTGTTAGACATTATGTCTTATTTTTAAATGACCTTTTGTATCTCAAAAAGTGGTTATAGTAAAGTAAAATATGCAAAACTTTTAAAAAATTTATTGTTTACAGGCTTCTTCAACAGGTCAACATTCTTACTTCTACAATAAACTTTGAAGACAAGAACGCTTTTAGGGTAATCTTTCATTTTTTTCTCCTATAGGTTGTCGATAGATTATGGAAATTGGATTCTACAATTGTCATGATACCCAGATCAGAATATGAAATGCTATGAAAGTATGCAAAGTAAACTAATCTAGTTATGGCAAGATCGGCTTTCAGCTTTACAGCTTTCTAAATTTCCTAGACGTAAAATGCTGCCAAACGTATCGTTTTATTAGTGTTAAATATAATCACAGTTAGGAACAACACAAGGTAAAGAAAATTTTAAATATTTTGCTTTGTTCTTGTTAAGCAAACAAATATATTACACCATAAAATATTTAAACAGGACGACTAAACTAAACTAAACTGGTGACCTTGGAAGTTGCACACGGAAGCACTCGCCAAGTCGAGCAAAAAGGCACGGCCGTTTCATCCTTTTCTCGAAGACATACATTTAATTTAAACCAGTACTTTAGGAATGATTGTAAGTCAAAGTTCCATTATTTTGTCACTGATTCACTGACTTGCTTACCAATCATAAAAATAGAAGTGGTGCTTCCCGTTAAACTAGAGTGCTGAAATTTTTGTATACAATAAGGTTATACTGGTTATACGTGGAATACTATATGAGACTTCTAATAAAAGCTCACCAAGACTAGTAGTGGCCTTTGAGAAAGCAAGCAACTGAAGCGCAAGATACTAATACAATTCCAGAAAAGAAAAAACGAAGACTATCTACAATAATAGATAATATCTTATCAAAAACTTGATATGAATTTAAGAAAAATCCAATACTCCGTAAAAAAATATAAAATCCTATCTAAACCAAGTCGGCAAGCAATCCTATCTAAGAAAACAGCTATTCCGTAGAAGTAGCAAGTACTTACGGTTAGACAACTTTTTATTTCACAAATTATTCTGAAACAACACTCCCACTTAACACATGTCCCCTCGCAAAATAAACGAAACAAATAATACAAATGTCCTAGTAAAAAGTTCAACTCCGCCCTCTCTCATAAATTCTCTGGCTACCTCGGCCCCCTACTTTAAAACAGAATAAATTAATTATAATCAAGTCACAATTTTTTAACGGCTATGGCCTAGATAATAAAAGAGCAGGAGACTTACTATTACAATTATCTTAAATCCCAATATACATGTACGAGTATGTTAAATTACTAAATATATGTACATACACACATAACACTTACTATTATTATTACATACACGCACATGCACACAGTTATAAGAACACTATTATTACTCTTATTGATTATTTTTAGCATTTAAAATAAACCTTCTTGGAAGGTTCTTAAAATAAGACTTGGAGAAAGGGCCTGTTGATCTGTAATACAATTCCTCGTACTCACACCAGCTCTCACAGATATTAGTCTCTATTAGTAATAATCATTATTTATACTTATACATATTTTGATGTGTAACCTTAAAGCATCGTGAAAGGAAATAAACTTATTATTATTATTATTATTAACATTTATTTATAACTTTATATATATTACCTTTTAGGATTAAGGAAGTAAGCAAAATCTACATCCAATTGTTTATATCAACGGGTACGAGTATAAGAAGTTGTCAAAATAAATAAAACACTCACTTAAAGAAAAGTAATCAAAGCTGTAAAGGACTACATTAAATATTTAATTATGATATACACAGAATTAGTAGTGAAATTAACTAATTTACTATAAACATTTTAATAACTGTCCACCAGTTTAATAAATTTTATATTACTATTTAAACCAAAATAATAAAAAACAGTGTTTCTCTGTCATGATTAGTCCATTATAATGCGGTCAACGACCTTCGCTACTAAGATCAAGTCAGTCAGCATACTGACAATATATTTTGCCAAATACCTTTACCTATATAATAAATAAATGAGTAACCAAGGAATAATATAAGAATGTGCAAACAAGAAATCTTAAGAAAGTGACAAAGTTACATCCATTTCATGTCATTAAATATTACATTAGGATAATGTTGTTAAGAGATAATACATTTAATTATTGAGTCTATATAGTAAGGGACAATAAGCGTGCAGAGTAATCTACTGATACAATTTTGATTACAACAACAACTGTTAAGTAAGTTGAGATATCAAAAGATCAAGCGGGGACTTTATAAGGGGTGAATATATAAGAGGTGAATATATAAGAGATTACTATATAAGAGACGAGTATATAAGGTGTGAGCATATTCGCGGTTAGTATACATATAACTGGTGACTATATGTGGTTATTATATGAGCGGTAAGTAAATAAGCGGTTAGTATATAGAGGTTGATTATATAAGTAGTAAGTTTTATAAGTGGAATGTATAGGTATAACCATAAAGTAAATAAGCGAAAAGTAAATAAGCGGTTAGTATATAAGACAAAGCATTCTATGTCTTTCTTTACATATCCTTAAGATAAGAAAAAGGTAACATTGATATAATTACAATAAAAGTTTGTTCGTAAACTCACCAGCTGTTTTTGCAGCTTATTTTCGGTTTTAAACAATTTTGCCTGCAAAGGATTATCGCTTTATATATAAAATAAATCAATCATGTTATTGCGATAAATTTTATAAACTTATGAAAATAAAATTTTTATAATATTAAAAAGTTATAAAGTTCTTATGAAAATAAGACCTTTTATAATATTATAAAGTTATATAGTTGTTATGAAAATATGAAATTTATAAAGTCTTTGAAGTCGTGCTACCATTTCAAACAATACCTTGCTTCATATCATACTCGTAGATGCGTTATCCATACTCGCCTCTTTGATTTTTATTCAGACAAATAAAAACAGTAATATTTGCATTGGTATCTGATATTAGACACTTAATTTTTTATACCTAATCGCCAAAAAGACATTAAATCCATTTTGTTCCTACGATAAACTATTTTTACCAACTTGTTATAAACAAAAATTCATTTAAAAAAACCTTTTTATTTGTTTTAGGTATATAAAAAAAAATATCAAACTCTATTTATGCAAAACAAAGTTTTCAATTTTTTAAAATAAATGAAAAATATTCGCCATATTACTATTTATTAATGCTTTCTTTAGTTTTACATGATGTTTACATGAGTTTTGGGTAAGATTGTCTCCTTTTTCACCATTATCGTAATAACAATATTGTATAAAGTGAGGATATACCTCACTTTTCACCACCCTTGCATGTTAATCTGCAGCCTCAAGTCTCCTATTAGGTAATAATCCATTAATATTCAATTACTCCTCACCTCCCAACAGTTGGAAGCAAATGTCGTCATAGTATACGGATTAATATTCAATTCATAACTGATAAGTATCATTTAATCTGCAGTACATTTCATGTCTGATAACTTGAGCTGAATATGATATTTTAACAAATCAGCATATTTCAGCTTGTGTTTACTTTAGATATGGACATCGAGTTATTTATATATGATTTATTAATCAGTATATTGAAGTTAATTATTAATAATGTGAAGATTTTAAATCATATGCTTGATATCTGGATTTAGGATGATAAGATTACTATGATATTCAAATTTCTAACTAAATATATTATAATAAAAAAAAATGGTATAATATTTAGTATATTTAAGTATGCATATAATTAAGAAACCGTCACTAGGCGAGAAACAATCACTCAAATCTACAAACTATTTAGAGTTTTTTTACTTTAAATTTAATTATAAAATGAATATTTGTGTTACAAATTGATTAATATCTTTAAGCAATTTGTTTGCGCTATAATTAATTATAGCAATACATAGTTCTTGGAACATATTATGAACTAAAACATGTATTGACTCTTGAATGAACTTGGCGCTGTCCGACATTCGACGTCTTTGTGTCAGGAGACATATTTTTTTCTTCTTTATAGTAATAAAATAGATAATGTATAAATAGTTATCAAATTTAACCCTAGTACATACAATCATGACTTGGTAATTCTAGACATGAGCACGTTCCTCAAACATAATTTAGATATCCTCAGATTAACGAGCCAACGAACTGCACAATATCTAACAAAACGAAAATTATACAGATATATTGTCTTTATTGTTGTAGTTTACTATTATTATTATTAGAACTAACCTATTAAAACAACGTTCACCTTATAATAGTGTTTAATAGGAATATAAATTTGTGATTGTGTTTTAAAATATATTCAGACTGTCGCATGTCGTTATCGCATAATATCTCATATACCTCAAGACATAAACATACGAGGGAAGGTCACAATAATCCCTCTTTTTGGGTTTCTTATACATTGATATTATAAATACCAAAACAAACAAAAATTCATCTTAGGACGAGGACGTAGACCAACCCCTAACAAATATTTATTTATTAATGTCTTTTTATAATTTTACTATCATGTAATATTATCACTTCAGTTTGGTTATAAAGTTTTATCATTTGCCTTATTTCTTTTCTTATTTATATTTAACATTTAACGCTAAAACATCATTCTGAAATTTTATTTTTTATTATTGCTACTAATATCTAAAGTCCTAGTGACAATGGCATCATACTTCCTTTATCTGATCATATCTGAACACTTGGTGCGAACTATTTAATTAAATTGGTGAAATAAAGAAGATTTTATTCTGAACTCGAGTCGCACTTCAGTGGAATAACCTTTTGCGATTCACCTCACTCACTCACTCACTCACTCACTCACTCACTCACTCACTCACTCACTCAATCGTAAACGACTAAGTGACTTCTATTTTTGTCTGCTTCTATTCCATTCCATTTTGATCTCTTGAATACTTATTGTTTATAATAATTAAATACTTAAGACATTTCTAGCTGTGGCTTCAAGTCTGTATTCCTATCGATTGAATATATATACCTATATAAGTAAATTAACATACATATCAATTAAAAATATAATAATATTGATAAAAGGAAAGAGATTACATAATAATTTCACCCCAAAAAAAAAATATATATAAGGGCGAAGGTACGATTTTCTTATCATTTCTATAAATTATTATATTATATAAGTACCGACAGACGGAACTAAAGTCTTTTAGCTGTCTGTTGGTCTGTCATAATGTACTAGCACATACGCGCTGAGGAGAGACGTCATCGATTCCAGGATATTATATATATATATTCCACTTATAATATACTTGTCGTAACCACCGTATACCTACACTGGAGCCCGGGAACTGCTACTGAGCTATGTAGTAAGACGACACGATGCAAGAAACAGAATAAAATCATAAGATGACGTTAGTGTTAATATTATAAAACATTTAATAACTAAATATTTTTACAACAAATTGTTATTTTTTAAATATATATCTATATACTTTATTTGTAAATAAATCAAAAGGGGGATTCCTTAGATTTTTTATAAATTATTTTGTATTCTTAGATTCGTTCTAAATGAAATTGGTTATAACTTTTTATGTTATACTTCAAAAGTCTTTTTGTTTATCACAGAAAAAAACTCATTAGGACTTTTTTAAGTAAATAATTTCAGTAATTATTCGAAGCGTACCGTATATTTAAGTTTTTATCATAAGACATTCACACGTCTAACTGATATCATTATTGTATCATTATTTTATCATTAAGCATACTAATAATTTAATAACAAGAATACAATATCCAAATTAAAATGATTGAACAATAAGTGTAGTCATTCAAGTTTAAATAAAGTTATTATTATAATAATGAAATTTATTTTCGCTAGTTTTCAATTGTTGATGACATGTATATATTCATACATAACTATGAACTGAGCATCAAAAGTCCGGGCCATTTGACGAGTCTCTTTTGTAACAAAGTTTGGAATTGGAATTAATTCATAGAATTCTACGAAATAATAAAAGACGATTGGTTGAAAGTTAAAATAATAAAAAAGAAACTTTATACAACAATATAAAAAAATATAAAAAAAAAAATATAAAATACTTTATCTAAAGGTTTTTTTATTGTTAATTTCATATTTGTTCGTTTTGTGCAAATTTTCTTCTCTCTTAATTTTCCTTAAAAACATTTGCTCCACAAGTGGTGAAACGCAATGATAAAATAAGTCATGTAAAAATTATAGAAGTTAAATCTGTTAAAGTTATTAATATCTCTTAATGTATTTGGCATAGCAGATGTATGATGATGATTTTTATTTGACTTTACACAATCCATACGACTCTTGAGGTATGAATATATTACAATATATGCATAGTCAATGAATGAACTCCCAGGTCTTGTAAATCTGGTGTGGTTCCGTGTTTCAGTAAAGGACTTTGTGATATATAATATATGGAATATGTTGTGAAGTGCTTTAACGATATTAATATTTATTATGTAATTTTGATACTTTTTGCGAAGTTGATAATAAACTCAAGATTAAGTATTTCTGTAATGAAAATCATTAAGTAAGTATCCTATTTTGATATCGATCTAATCTAAGCAAAAATGTGATAAATTAAATATTTTATTTCATATAATTTTATTGATAAACATAATGAAAAATGGTATTCTTGGATAAGTGACTGGTATTATTATTTTATATTTATTTAAAATTTAAATAAATATATGAGGCAAAAAGTTAATAAGTAATTTAAAATATGTTATAATTTAAATCATCATTTTATTAAAGATTACTCAGACGATTCACAAACTTGTAATTTTCTAATTCCTTCAACAAATCACAGAGAACGCCAAACGCATCTTGTGAATCTCCCAGGCTTCGAAAATATTCAGCAATAACTCAACACCTCATCTGTTGTTGAGCTACCAGGAGTGAAAACAAATTGTTTTTTAAGCAAAAGGTTATTTTGTTATTTAAGTTGAATGATTTTTTTTTTCAAAGATGTCACTGAAAGTCGAAGAGGTCTATAGTTAGTAGGAATTCATGCACTGCCGCATTTAAATAATGGAGTTATTTTACTATGTTTCATATAGTATTTGATACTATGTTTAATTTGGTACAACAATGTCTATTAGTAACCTAAGTATGTTAACGGATATTCTCCGTTGTTAATTTATTCTCTTAACACTAATTAAAAAACTGTTGCAACCTCAAGGTCAGAAGAAGGCTGACATATTTCATGTTTAAATTTAATTTGAAGTCGATTCTCTGAGATTTTACTCTTTCAGATTCTAGTGTATTGATTAAACATTTGAAAATTGGAATAATATTAGTAAATATATTATCAATAAGTTTAGGTGTCTCCATAAGCATGATTAGTGAAGGAAATAAATATTCAAACTTATTTTCTATGATATATATATATATATTATTAATATTAAAATCTCAATAAATAATTAGCTGTTTATTTATACTTGATATTTTAAGGAGAACTTCATCCATAATTTGCTCAAATTGTTCAAAGTTAGAACATTTTTATAAATAAAGCTCTATTATGTTGCTCGTTGCTTGTAGTAACACAT
The DNA here is from genome assembly GCA_918358695.1 of Melinaea menophilus ssp. n. AW-2005. Lineage (NCBI taxonomy): Eukaryota > Metazoa > Arthropoda > Insecta > Lepidoptera > Nymphalidae > Melinaea > Melinaea menophilus. The sequence goes on from OU911052.1 coordinate 18,184,358, forward strand.
AAGTCGAATTTGAAAAATGAAATATCCTTTCGCTCACTTTAATCACTTTAAACGCTAAACATTATTTCAAAATATTTTTTAAAAGTAAAATTGATATATGATGTTAAACTGGCTGCGACACAAAATATGTTACACCACTTGACTATTAGGTTCTTAATAGGAAATGGGATCGTATTAGCGGTAAAATGGGGAGTATCTGAGAGTATATTTTAGGAAGAATTTATTGGTTCTTTTTGGCAGCTGTACATAATAAATAATACACACAGGTTGCGTTATACCTTTTAATCATGCGCTATACTTATATCACATAATATTTCAATTCCAGGTTTAGCCCGTTATTAAAACATTACTGTGACTTATATTCCACTTCATTTTTAAATGATTTAATATTTAAGTTAATATTTTTAATCGTGAATAAACATGGTAACCATACTCATGTATTATTTCTTTTTTATTCTCCTAAATATATAGTGAAAAACTGTTAGCAGTTACTATAATATTTTCAAATCTTTACCTTTACCTAGTTATTATTTGAAGTAGTTAAATTTAGAGCAAATTATAATAAATGTTTTATCTAAATCTAATTTATGTTATTACAGCATTCTTCTAAAGTATTTAAGAAACTAATAACTAACTTGTTATTTAGTAAGTAGGTACCTCCCTAAGTAAAAACCTTGCTACTAAAATATCTAAAAGCTTCGTCGTTCGAAGATGTGGTTGTTTTAGCTTTTTGTAAGAGGATTTTGTAAAACCTGAGGGTGACTAAGAAATATTAATATTTTTGAATATATAATTATACTAGCTGATTCCTCCGCCCGCTTCGCTGAGCATACTAATAATTTAGATGTAAACTTAGACTTCTTGTTTCATTTCTATTTTATATTTAGTGTAATTTTCTAAAATTTTAAATAAAGAAATATAATGTCATTCAGTGAATTTTAGATTTCCACATCACCTATGAGGAATCGTGTATTGGGATATGACGTTCCCGATATGTAATGTGGCGGAATCCCCAGTAGTACAAAAAAAAATTGAAAAAAAAAAATAAATAATAAATATATAATATTTCGTAATCAATTATATTTTTACGTTCTTTATTTTTTATTAACGACAATTTTTGATTTTCAAATTTCAACTTTTTGCAATCCACCTCATCTAAACTCTGTTTGCCATAATAACCGTTGTCATAGTATCTGTTGTCAAGGTAGCCGTTGCCATGGTAAGTGTGGTTGTGGTAAACATTGGTATGGTAACCGCTGCTATGATAATCGGGAGCGTTAAGTGTATAACTCCTACAGGCTTAAAACTTGGCGAAATGCAAAAAATTTAAATACGTTTGGGTAGGAATTCCGTATTTAGTGGATGTCTACGTCACAAAAGAAGTAACAATGTAAAATTTTAAGTTAACCGGAGAGATAGTTTCGGTGATTTCTTGATGAGTCAGTGAGTGGTATATCGCTTATATATATATATATAGATTGATACTTATACAAATTCAAATTTATTACCATTTATTTTATTCTTAAGTGTTACAGATATTACTTAAAATTTAAAAATAAAAATAAAAACATTAAACGTAAACTCTCCTTCCCGGTAAAACAATACTGTTCTTATAAAACAGGTTATTGATTTGTATTAAACTAAAAGCAACTAAGCTTGTAATAGAAGCCATTTGTTAAGATTTGATAAATCATAAAATTTACTCATGACATTCCTTTCTGTTTCTGGAAAGTAGTGTCCAATATTTTGAAGTATTTATTATAAAAACTTGTAGAATATAGAAGTTTTATATATTTATAAACATAAATATGAAATGCATTGTTTTGTATATAATTATATTATTATTACCATTATATTAAAATAAGTCATTATTACGAAAATTTAATTAATTTAATTTAATCTTTAATTAATTTAATCTTTTAAATTCATATTCGCTATATTTATTCAAGATTATATAACGAAAAAATGTAAATAAGCTGTTAGATATATACATACATAGATAGAGAGATGTAAATTGTTAGTCATTAACATACTATCTCACTAGGCAATGCTGGCTCTGTAAATAATAAATGGAGTAAAGTTTTATACTTATATGAATTATTCAATCTCCCAACACTATTTATTCTATATAGTTTTATGTTATAATAGCGAAGTTAGCATTTATGACTTAAAGTTAGTAAGCCGTACGCTTATATTATATTTATCACCACATTTTAGGTATTTATTTGTTTGATTTGTAGTACGTATACCTTTTCAATATATGTAGTGCAGGCAAATGAGAAGACGATCTTCGCTAAGTGATAATATATGATTCATTTGCAGCCTTTAGCGATTAAAATGATTATGAACACATTAAAACAAAGGAAATAAAAACAGGTTGCCGAATGCCGAAATGTAGGTTATTTTATTTCTTGTTGATTTTTTGTAAGAGCCTGGTATTTCCTCGTCGATTCATTCTCTGTGTGAGCAGAATTTAAATGTCGGACAAAGGACGTACAGGACGAAAAAAGAGACAGATAGATCAAATTCATTTGTCTTCAAAGTAAAGACTATTAACCATAAAATGTAATATGTATGTATTTTAAGATGACGTTACAGTAATTTTAAACCATAAATATGAATTAAGGTAAAAGCATCTATTAAAGGAGGTGCTTTAGTGGAAATCCTTATAAATTAATTTTGGGATGTGTGTTAATATAAAGAGATAATATTGTACAAAACAAAGAATCAACTGCCAGTTACTCATAAAATAAGTTTTTAAAAGTGCGTCTCTGGTCTTTATTGAACACTAAGGCAGGTACTTAATAAAGCCCTTAATTGAACTTCAAAATTTTATACGCTGTACATCAGAATAGTCATATCTTTACAAAGCAAGGACTTTAAATTAATATTAAGTTCGCTGCTATCGAATGATAAAACAGAAATTAGTGTCGTGGCCTTTACAAAATCTTAAAAAACGTATATATCCTACCGTTGGATAACGATGCTGACATTAATACGATTTTTAATTTATAAAAGAGCTGTCCCTGTAATTTACAATCTGGTACATCGGGTTTCTGTATGAGAAAAGTTTAAACAATCCGATATAGTCACGGTCTCTGGTCAATATATCTTTGAAAAACTTAAATATGTACATAAAAATAAGGATAATTTTATTAAACAAATACAAGCTCGCTTTACCTGTTTTTCGACTCTGCGAGGATTTTCTTTTCCGGCCGAAGTACAGATTTTGTTTAGGTTTTACTCTTGGATAAATTTTAAAAAACATGCTGACGGACAGTATATCTAAAAACACCCTGGATATAAAGCGCTCGCTGCCAGGCTACTTCGAGATATATTATGTATGTAATTTAAGTTTTAATGAAAAAGGAATGCCCTCTAACATTTTTCCTCCAGGTCATCTCAGGTCTTTGGCAAATAAGTTTTCGAGTCTGCCGATTTGTGCAGTTACTACTTACTTTTAATAAAGATTTGGATTTTTGATGTGATGAGTCGTTTCCAAATTCAAAACTTATTCTATTATGCCAGTGCTGTCTACTTTATTAATAATTCTAAAATGTTCCTTATTTTTACTCCAAGCTCATGAATAAGAACTAAGAATCGGTTAGATGAAACTAGATGGTCAAATACCAATTGAACTAACTTTTTAAATATATATATATATATATATATATATATATATATATATATATATATATATATATATATATATTACTTTAACATGTTGAACTGAATAACACCTGAAACGATAAATTAGACCTATATTCTACGTAGTTAAAATAAGAAACACGGTATAATGGTCCGTATTATATAGTTAGAAATCATAAATGTATGATTTCATGTTAGGTACCAAACTTCTGATTAGAATTATTCAATACTACCTCTAATGTCAATGATATCTTACTTATTATGCGCCAGTGATAGATTACTATTCAAATAATATTATGTCTAAAAGCAATTTTCTCGTCTCACTTCAACAATCTGCTCGATGTCTCATACGTGTTGATTACATTAATTTTTCATCTCTCACAGTGATCGATCGATCGTAACATTCGTAGATATACCATTGTATCTCCATTACTGATACTCATTATCAGTGATCACAAATGAAGGATTACTATTTAAGTGCAAATTGAGATATATAAACTTGATATAACCTTTAACTCAATCAATGTATTAATTAAATTCAAGTATAGATAAGATGTAAGTCTGATCTTTTAAATATTCTTCCATTCTTTACTAAATATGATTGGTATTTAATTTTAGTATGATTGCTAAAGTGTAAATAGTTGTCATTATATGAGTTTTCCTTTTTGAACTATCTCTGTTTAATATTAAAAGTCTCATGTAACAAGTTGTTTTTCACCAACAATACAGAATACCACTTTAGATCCTCATTTTAACCCTAAAAAATATAAGAAATATTTAGTTTACTTCATCTAATTACGAGTATCTTTACAGACTATAATCTTTTTACCGATTTCAAAATAAACGTGGGTTAGTGACTTCAAGAATCTAATTTTATATATTTATAATAAATAACAGACATCTTCATGATATGTTATCTTATATTGTATAGTGATATCAACTTTCACATATAAAATATTATTATAGATAACAAAAAATATTTTTAAAGTACAATTGCAATTACTATTTTTTGATTATGATAATTATAAATGAAGCTCTTCATAGAATAAGCTCACATCTTGGATACTGAAAGACGTATTGATTCCTTTTATGAGAATTTCTTTACGTCTGCCAAACGTACTCGAGATCAAACGTGACTCCATTTTAAAATGGCATATTCAATATACTTCCGTTTCCGGAAGTGAAGAGTTCATTTGAAGATTGGGGTTTAGGAGAATCAAACATTTAACTCTTGAAAAGCTTCACAGACTGAAATAAAAGATAATAATTTAAAAATGTTTTCCAATATTTAATCAAAAAGTAAATCAAATATAAAACTTACTATTAAAAACTTAATTCCTAATATCAAAATTTTCCATGATAAAAAACAAAAAGAAAACCTATAAAAATTTATTTATTTATTTATTATTTAAGTTATTTGAGGTGAAAATGATATATTAGTATCAGTTATATAACAATACTGTAAAAGTGAATCTAAAATTTTATTTTCAACATCCGAATGGACTGGATGTCTTTAAGAGGATCATATTGTCTGATGTCAATACTACTGTTTGTTCTCATTTCATTTGATAACTTTTTATTTGTTATATAGAAAAACGAATTCTGTTTTTTTTTATTCAAATAATCTATATTTATCTCTCTAATTAATAACATAATTAAAGTAGTCAGTATTATTTAGCCTTGGAAATAAATGAAATAAATAATCTTACTATTAATAAAAAATATATGAGTAAAAACTTAATAGAAAGTAAAGCCAGAAAAAACTGAAACTCCAATTGGAAAGGATCATTAAAAGTTTTAAAATACCTAAAAATACTTTCACATATATATTCCACGAAAAGTTCTCCAACTGTTCATGATGAATGTTTACTTAACATTCACTTCTACTTTCTATTACGATGAAAAATGAAAAAAAAAGGTATACAGGATAAAAATTGCAAATACATGTCCTTCTTTATTTGTATATCTTATGAAGGGTGGGCTCGGATACGGAAAATTGGGTGATTTTAATTTAGACAGGATTTATAACGTGTTCCGGAGAAACAATACGGTTAATATTAAAATACAATTATTAATATTTAAACACACAAAACATAAACAAACAAAAACAGTATATTACGATAGGTTTTATGAACTCACCTGCCATATGTCATAATATCAAGTGAACACATATTATTGTTTCGGATTCTGATTCTAAACTTTTTATCTTATTCACATTCTCAAAACTAATGAACAAAACTATTTAATTACGATAAATTAAATAGTCTGTTAAATGAAAAAACAATTTTATAAAACTTACTAACAATTCTATAGATTATCGTGAAATGAAACAAAATAATATATAAATACATTTAAGAAGTTAGTTTAAAACATAGGTTACTTGGTAGTCATAAGTTCTGTTAGTTGTAGTGACTGTAATAAGTAGTAGCTGTTATATGCTAATAGCATTTCCGTCCTCGTACCACGAGTATAAATCACACATTTGTGTAGTTTAATGTATTTTCTTGATACTAAATCCGCACTAAGTTTATTAGGCAGATTAACTAAGTCATATTAACGACTGTATATTAAAACATTATAATGTTTAAGCACATCATTAATATTAATTAATTGTTATATTATGTAATAAAGTAAAATACAATAAATATCAGTATTGAAAATTAAATCAAATAATAAATATAAGAGGCAAAGACAAGTGTTATTGTTTATATTCTACTTCCTACGTGATACACAATACAATACATGCTACACAATCTCAATTTACAGATAAATAATATTAAATTATTTAAATTACAATCAGAACGAAGTATAGCTCTTGTGTCACTTTAGTCTCGTGAGTATAACACAGAGGAAGATAGAAACACGTGTAATAAATTGGAATAACTTGTAATACTTTTTTTTTTAATTTACATATATAATTGGATGATAATATAATATTACTATATGTGTCAATATCATTAAAATGCAAAAAAAAACATTTATGATTTACAAAATATCATAAAATTTACTGATATTTTCAAAATTTCATGAAAGCGATAAAAAGAAAATCCTGAATAATTATATTTATTTTAAAAACAGGTATAAAAACAACTAAAAGAAAATATATTTAAGTAAAGTGAATGTTAGAGGTCTGTTGTGTTTTGGGCAATTAAGTAAAGTGCTACGTCGAGATAACGTCGCGTTGTAATCCGTTGTAACCACGGATTGATTATTCGCTTTTCTAAACTGAACACTTAATTCATAAGTTATTTTATGTAATACATAAGTTTAAGTTCTAACTTATTATTTACACTTTCCAATCCCACATAAATATTACGCTTCTGAGCGTTTCAATAAACCCTGACATCTCTTGAAGATACAAGCTTCATGAACTTGTTTCCCCTGCCTAGCTTTAGATATGTAAAAAAATATAATTAAACTTAATTCACTATTCACTAAATCAATAGTAGCGAATCTGTACATACTCATATATATACTTATATATAGGTTTTTATTTTGAATTTGTACGTTTTTTCATTGACATTTAAGATACAATTGACTGAATATATTTTCTCGTGAATCACAATATAACTACAAATGTCAGATAAAATATAAATTTTATACTAATGTCGATGTCCTGTTCCTTGTTATGGAAAGGTGAAGATGAAAGATGCTAACCACAATTAGTATTCTCTATTTTAATATACAAACTATTAACTTCCGTTTCTTCATTTTAATTGTAAAAAAGACCTGCACGCAACAGTGCGACGCATATAGATTGACACATTTTTTAATATCGTTATTACACAATACACACAAACATAAAATATTTTTAGCGCAGCAGTAAATGAGATGATTGCAGTTAATAAATCTATCTCTAATTCTGGTAAAGAGGTCATATTTATGTATTTAGATCGAATAGATGAGGAAGTCAACCAACCCTACATATATTTTCAGAAACATCATATGTCACTTATCGCTTTGTTATTTACTAGTGAAGTTATCAGTTTTTTTTTTTGTTTTATTAATGTTATCTTATTCTAAAATTTTGGACTATCTCAGTGAGTAAATAAAACTTAAAATATATAAAATAATATTTAAAAGTGAACAAATAATATAATAGGATTTTTATAGATGTCTTAATAAGTTAACCAAGGCCTTAATAGCTGACTGGCTCGTAAGTGAGGACCAGAAGCAGAAATCAGTTCTGTAAGGAACAGCTTTAGTAACCCTCAAGGATCCTCATATAATCAAATGTCTCTGATATATTCCAACTCCACTTGATTTCTTTTACGAGGATCCTTTACTATTACGGACACACAAAGTATATCATGAAAGTCCCTTTAAAATTTCATATCCAATAAACTTATATCCGTTGGTTCCAAGTTAGTTTAGAAAGATAGGTAGAAAAAATATATTCATATTAATAAAAAATGTTTAACTTAAATGTCTTAGTACTATACTGATATATTTATTGCAGTAATTAAAATACACGAATATATGTACATTCTTAATCAAACTGAATATTTTTTTATACATTTAGGTAATTTTAAACTATGTCTAAAGTGAAATTACTGAAAAAATAAATAAAATATTTAACTTTTTCTACAGTACTAATATCTTACTATACTTCTAAAATAACATTAGCTTACTTTATAAATAAAAATATTGACCGGTTGATAATTAACAATGTGTCAACATACATAAATGGTCCAAGTAATTGTATTACAGATTATTGAAACTATTGATTACACTAAACCTTGTGTTGATACACAAACAATGACATAAGGTCATTTATATATAATACTATATCTACTTAGTTACAATTAATATATCCATATAGTTATAAAGTGTTACGTATCTCACGTGTCGTATTTAAAGAGGCTAAAGGTATTAAAGGTCTCCTAACATGCGTTTAATTAAAACTGTGATCTCGTAATACCAGGAGGGAAATTTCCCTCCTTTTAAATTTAATTAATTAATTTACAACACGTATGTTGAATTACTTAGAATGACATCTGTGAACATTTCATAAATCTGGTTAGATAATTATGACGATGATATCAGTAATAAATGTATAAATAAAAATGTATAAATAAAAACGTGTTCTTTATTTTAATCAAGAAATATAATTGTATGTTGTTAACTGAGTGGACTGAACTGAACCACGTTCAGTTCAATCCCATAAAGACAAGTTTTCGAGTTTACCACTAAGAAAACCGCATTTGTCGTATCACAGTTCTTCGAAAGCACTTCCTTCATTGCCTAGCCAAGTATCGGAATACTGGGTCTCGACATGTAGAGCAATTATCAGTTTCGTGGTCATCTGGAGAGCAAGGCCAAGTTGGCCTCGATGAAATTGGGAGTGATCAATAGAGCGAAGCAGTATTTCAATCCTGGCCAAAGACTTGCGCTCTACAAAGCGCCGGTCTGGCCACACATGGAGTACTGTTCTCACCTCTGGTCCGGATCACCCCAATATCAGCTTCTATCATTTGACTGCGTACAACGGAGAGCCGTTCGGATTGTCGGGAACTCAGTGCTCTGCGAACGGCTGGACTCTTTGGCATTGCGTAGAGATGTTGCTTATCTGTGCGTCTTCTACCGCATTTAATACGGGAAGTGTTCCGATGAGCTATTCGATCTGATGCCTACCGCCGAATTTCATTACCGCACAGTGCGTTATCGACTCCTTTACCATCTCTATCACCTGGGTGCGTGGCGATCCTGCACTGTGCGGTTCTGAATGACCTTTTTTCCACTTTACACTCGCTTGTGGAGCGTACTCCCTTCGGCGCTATTGCCAGATCAGTACGATAAGGGTACCTTCAAAAAAGGCGTTTACTCCTTCAAGGCCGTACAACTTACCTCAACACTCTTGTATATCCTCGGATGTTGTGGGAGTTCATGGGCGGTGGTGATCACCTCCATTTGTGACCCGCTAGCTCGTTTGCCCTCCTCTTAAATAAAAAAAACGTACATAGTTAGATTTGTTTATATAATTATATTAAGATAATAAAATTGATATCTATATAGTTTCTGAAATATGTAAATTATGTACTAAATACACATATGCTGTCGTAATAAAAATACATTAAAACAACGAACAAAATTTATTTGAGAACAAATAAATTTTGTAAATAAACTTTACAAATCCCAACAACAGCTATTTTCTAGTCTCCTTTCCTGTAGTTTTTGTTTTATATACAAATAGAGATACGAAACCACCCATAATTTAGCAATAGAAGAATATATAGGTGTAAATGTATAGAAATACAAAATTGTTGTAAATTTGAATAATGAATAAGAGCTATAATTAAACTGAATTCTTCAATTCAATATTTCATATTAAATTGAAAGCTAAAATAAACTTAATGAAAATATTAATTATCGGAAATTCCTATTCATTGAAAAATAAATACGATTATAAGGTATGCGCTAATTATGAACAGTCGGAGAGCAAAAAACTATTGCTCTTATTTGAACAGATATCGAGAAATAGTTTTTTATGAAATTCAAACATTTAATTGAACTGAACTGATCCCTTTAATTTCAATCTAAAATACGATTATAACTATCGTCTTGTATTACGATAGTAAGCGTAGGTTGATATAATAGTCCATCGTTGGATATAATAATCGATAGCTTTTTGAATGATCTTAAAAAGGAAGATTATCAACTAATAACTAACATCAAAAAGGATAATTATTTAACATCACGTCTAAATTGGCCTTTCTTCGTTTATGATATTAATAAGACCCTTAAGTTAGATGCAAGCGTTATGAGGACATTGAAGTCATGGCTCGGGTTAGCGCATCAAGCGGACTCTTCTACGTTTTTTAGCCACGATAAATTATTAGAAATCATATGAGAAGCGGTTAGTCTTTCTGTAGCAAGAGCGCTGAAGTGTATAACAACCACCAAAATATCAGTAAAGTTCGTAAAAAAAGGTTCGTCCAAAAAATCTAAACTAAAACCTTATTCCATACTGGACGCGTCTCCTGATTGGACTCTCATGATGAACACGTATAAAAAGCAATACTAAATCCTCGGGGATGTTTGTGTTTCGTCATCTAGGCCGGACTTATTCCTGTACTCAAACCAACTGAGGCGCGTTATACTTGTGGAGCTTACTGTACCCTGGAAAACAAACATACCCAAAGATCATACAATTAAGCTTAACACGTATTACGCACTATGTAACGAATTGATCAGGAATAAATTTATAGTTAGTTTGTACGCTATAGAAGTAGGAGCGAGAGGTATAACAACAAAATCTCTCTACAACTTATTTAAGGATGCCTCACTAGAACGATCATCAGTTCATTTCTAGAACATATTTCAAAGGCGGTTTTAGTAGGTTCTTACGATATTTGGTTAGATAGGGAGAGGAACGTGAACCGTGAAGGTGAGCGTGTAAGCGCATAGTAAAGGGGTCCCTTAAACCTACACCTGGGTCGCAAGTCCCAGGGATTGTTTGCGCTCCTCTTCTTGCAACGCAATGGGACCGGCACCTGCACGGTGAATCCATGGAATGCTAAGAAGTTTCGTCTCAATAAATATATAAAAGTATTATTTTTATATTTTTTATAGCTATATCTATAGCTATATTATATATATTTTCTCTTCTGTTATTAAAAGGCTAATAAATATAAATGAATAACAAAGTCATTATATTATAATTTCAATCCAGTTATCTTTGAATACCAAAAGCCAGCCTATTCTCTCCAGAACATTCAGATTATAATAAGATAATGGATTTAATTTGATTGAGAATATATTTGGTTTAGTTTAATTTTACCTAGATTACTACTACCAAGATTACTTCAATACTTTTATTTGATTACTATTTTCAGTTTTATTGGTATTTAATATTCAAATTTTTAGGTAAATAATGAAAGTTTAAATTTAGAAAAATAATTGGACGAGGGACTGATACACTGAGGATTCCTCACAAAATTGTATTTTAGTAGTCCTCATCTCAAATCTCGAAAATTTTAGGTAGATTCCATAGATGAATCTACCTATTGCAATCGATGCGATGACGGGATCCAGACCCCAGAGTAGGGGCGCTGCGCCGTTTCTGAACTGGAGATTGAGAATCCGTCGAAAAAAAATATTTTATATATCCCTCTATATATATATGTATCTATGACCCATCAGTCCAAATTCATCGTAGGCAAAATCTGACTTCACAGGTCGATAGGATAAATTAGTAGGACAAACGTAGCATCTCGTTTTTTTGGAAAAAATGAAAGGGGGGGCTGGGAGAGGGGGTGAAAGTGCAAACCTTTGAGACACGCTACAGGTCGCAAATATTGACGGAGAATTTTCAAACTTGGTATACACATTCTTAAGGACAAAATGAAGGTTAAGTTCTTGAACGGGGGAAATCGGTCGGGGGGTTGGAGGGCTGGGGGGGTTGAAAGTTAAAAACCAAAAAAGTCACAAAAGAAGGCAAAATTTTAAAGTTGGAAAAATCTTAGAAAATTAATAAATTAAAAGAGGAAACTTTTTTGTCCGAAAAGTTTTTTGATGTGAGCCCCCGTTTAGGAAATAGGGGTGGGGGGTGGTTCCCCACTCACCCAACATATGCAGAGTGTACGAGTACCCGTCATAAGACTCGCAATGACCAGTAGAATACTGCTGGCGAGTTTTTCTTTGTCGATCCGACCGACGGGAATCTACCTAACACGATCGATCCTGTCGAACGAGGTATTTATTTAATAAACAACTCTGTATAAAGAAGGTGACCGTCAATTTTTAAATCACAAAAAGATATAATTACAATTGAATGATTTTGTTGATTTAGTTATTTTCCTCACGTTGAACGTTGAACTCACGTTTCATTAACTTTATATGTGATATATTTGTGGATGTCGAAAAATGCGGTATAGAGACGTAGGTACGCATTCCTACAACTAATAGTCTTCTGTAAAATCCAATAATGGCTCTTAATACTGTAATCTTTCCGAACAGAAACTGTGTTCCTCCAATACTGCATTGAGAAAACTACCCAACCGGTAAATTGTTTCGAGAACAGCATCTACCATATCGTCAAATTTAAATTTATTTACAAGTAACAGCGAAAAATAAACGTTTGTTAAAAAGTAACTTTAACATCGATATTTCAATAGCTTAACAATAAATTTCCTTAAAAACTGGTTAATAGATATGCAAATAATAATAAAACTTTATAAGGATCAACATCTTAAGAAAAATGATATTCAGGTTCATTAAATTTAAACAGAAATGAAAAAAAAAATACGAAGTATGTACATTATTCTACTCCGTTTATATAATGGTTTATATTATGCTATAGATTCGTTTTGGTCGTCTATCTCGAGCTATTGTTACGTAGAAATTTTATTTCTGTAGTAATTTATATACTTAGTCACACATCCAAATTTTTATGTTGTTTGTCTGTGATTAAATTGATTAATTATCTGTTGACAGAGAATTCAAAAGACTTTAACATTCTTTAATAGTCTGTGACATTTCATACTATTTTAGAAATTAGATGTTGCCGGCTTTCAGTCCCTTTAGTATTACTAAATTAATTATTTTTCTTTCTAATCATTAATAACTTACCCACATTTAGTTTGACGTCCTGCGTGGAGTAGTATCACTATACGCGTATTTGTTGTGTAGAATTCAACGTCACGACCGTTCTATCGGAAGCACTTCCAATATTTCTTTTTTAATTAGTCTCCGGTGAGTGTGTTTAACCTTTGTATTCTTATTGACACTTATCAGACGTTGATCCTTTTAATCATACATGTGTATTATTGCAGGGTTGATTAAATATAACGGATGAACCATAAATCGCATTGCCGGCATTTACTGGCTAGTTTAGAAGTTAATTTGAGAGACATGTGGTAGGTATTTCAAATTTTTACTATAAATTAGGAGGTGTTCTTTAGTTTTCGTAACTTTCTTTAATGCTTTACGTTACATAACCCTTACCTCAAATGACCCACCGCTGAGTGTAGCTGGCATATTGTATTCATTTAATTTAGGTGTAAATAAATTGAGTCCTAAATATTAAATTGAATATTTATTATTATTAATTGTATAAATATATGTATATATTGACGTATATATTTAATAAAACTAATAAATTAATAAAATGACATATTGTATAATTTTTAAATCTCAAATGATTTGTTCCGTTACTGCCTTCGTTTTTATCTTTAGACGGATCTCCATGATTCATTGTTACAGTTTCACGCCGAGATAAATTGTTTATTTTCAGTATTTAAAACATTAATTATTAGATTTTATCACTTTAAAAATTTTAGTTTAAAACAAGGCCTCGTGTAACAGAATAATATTTTATTTTTGTTTTTATCAATCATCAGTTTTATATCGAAGGTTAGCAAGCTTTATACGAGAACTTGACTTCAATTCACTCTTCATAATATTACAGTAGACGTTGAATATTAAATGTGTCCACATTGTGAAAGAACCTTCTACAAACTATGCTTCGATAAATATTAGCTTATGTAATTGATTTTTATTAAAATGTGTCGTATACATTATTTTCATACATAGGATATGTAATCATTTTCTTTAACACTAAACCTACCGACAATTCTTGTATACCTGTTCGTACCGCACGCCGTCAAATTAACCGGTAATTAAAAGTTATTTTATTATATAATGCAGGTAATAATGAAAATAACTAAAAGTAAAGAGTATAGAAAATATTATATGCATATTCTAAGAATTGTCATGTAGTTTTATAACGCTATTATAACGTTTAAAAATGTGTAAGTTTTACAAAAGTTTAAGAACGGTCAATTTGACCGGTACTTGGTAGGTTTAGAGTTAAAAATGTTAATTTACTTATTTTATCTATTCCTATGAGACAGAAATAAATGTTTAAAGTTGTCATCAAATTATGAATGAAGCTTTTAAAATAAAAAAAAACTCTTAACTTGAATAGAGCAGACAGTCAGAATCTATATGGGGAAGTTTGGGTTTAGACAGAGAAAGTAAAATCACTATGTCACAAACCTAAATTACGAGACTTGATATTAACACAATTATGAATTAGAGTTCAAATCAGTTTAGCAAAAAAATATCAAGTACGGGACTGGCCCTAATTAAAACAACTTAAAATATTACTTTATAAGAGTGTAAAACGTAAATTTGTTTCAATTTATGGAAGGCAGCCAGCTGCAGCTTTTAAACTTAAAGTTCCATAATGTAAGAGAAACTAGAATTGCATGTAGATAGTCTCGTCATTTCAATATATAATATACTCGTATACTACGGGAAACTCAATTAAGTTCAACTAAAAGCCATGTTACATGTCGGTGACATGGTCCCTATTAAGTCTAGAAGAAACCAGGACTGAATTCGCTAACTTAGTCTATTAGTGAAGTCTCTTTATTATACAACAATTTTGACATGCTTCTTATAAATTATGCACTTTATTTAGTATTATTTACATATATAGGACAACGAAAGCTTCAAATAACTTCCTCTGTTTCAACTTAATTCTTATTGTATTCGTTATTAGTTATATATGATTTATTTGTTATATTTAAAAAGTACATTAGTAAAATTTTATAAAAAAAATATTGAAAGTGGGTAATATCTTCTTTGTATCGCAAGGTATCAAAAAGATATATTTATAAATGTTATTGGACTTTAAAAATATATATTAATTAATACTAAATAACTTTTAATCTCAACGATATTTTAAACATAATAAAGTTATATATATTATTACATTTTTTATCTTCAAAAAACAACTTCTATTATGTTTATTGTAAAATAAATCTCAAAAAAAAAAGTTTTTCTTTCCTAGAGATGTTTTTCTAGTAATCAATAAGGAAAACATTATTTATTTTTAATCAGTTTTGTATGGTGAATTTTCAAATAATGAATCTTTTTTGAATCGAAATTTAAAAAATCCGTGCCCGCAGGGAGACACGCGTGGGTAGACCTCGTGTGTAACTCGTTTAAAATATAACTCACTACCTAAGAAAAACACATGATGCCGTTGCTTACATCAAAAATTTTCAAGCAAAAAGCGGTTTTTATTTTTTTTTCTCGGAAAAGGTATCTTTTTTTGAATTACTTTTGATATTTAAATTTAGAGTAAAAAATAACCTTTCTATTAAAAATATTTGCGAGGAGGGAATGTTTACCAGAAAAAAGTTGCCTTGGTTTTACCCACCTTAAATTTTGAAGCTAAAAATGGTTTTTATTTTTTTTCTCGGAAACGGTAACTTCTACGGAAAAACTTTTGGTACTTAAATTTGGAGTAAAAAATAACCTTTCTATTAAAAATACTTGTGGTGTAAGAATGTTTACCACAAAAAAGTTATGAATTTTTTTCCTAAAATTTTCGGTTTTTTTACCCCAACCCCTAAGTTATTGAAGTTAGGTTTTCGGTTTATCTACATTAGTTATAGGTATTCATCAAAGACATCATATAATATGAACGCGATTGATTTACTTTGTATAGGGAAAAAGTTATGGGCGAAAAACTGAAATCAGAAAAAGTGAGACCCTAGCGCCCCCTGTGGCCGGATTTCTCTGGTTAACGGACTTGACCTTCATTTTTGGATGGTTGATTTTTGTGCAAAGTTTAAAAGCGATCCGAGCGAAACTGCGGCCGCTATCGTGCTGACAATAGTCGAATCTGGACGCACGCACGCATATATGTATATATATATATATATAAACATTTTGACCAATGGTCATTTCAGACTCAGGGGGTCATAAGAAGACCTCCTGTGAAGAAATTTTTCCAAAATTCGAAAGTCGGGTACAAATGAATGGGCAGACCGAATTCTTCGAGGTCTACCCAAAAGCAACACAAAACAAGAGCAAAAAAATCCGTGCCCGCAGGGGGACACGCGTGGATAGACCTCGTGTGTAACTCGTTTAAAATATAACTCACTACCTAAGAATAACACATGATGCCATTGTTTACATCAAAAATTTTCAAGCAAAAAGCGGTTTTTATTTTTTTCCTCGGAAAAGGTATCTGTTTTGGAAATACTTTTGGTACTTAAATTTAGAGTAAAAAATAACTTTTCTATTACAAATATTTGCGAGGAGGGAATGTTTACCAGAAAAAAGTTGCCGTGGTTTTACCTACCTTAAATTTTCAAGCTAAAAGTTGTTTTTATTTTTTTTCTCGGAAACGGTATCCTCTACGTAAAAACTTTTGGTACCTAAATTTAGAGTAAAAAAAGCGTGCCCGCAGGGGGACACGCGTGGGTAGACCTCGTGTTTAACTCGTTTAAAATATAACTCACTATCTAAGAATAACACATGATTCCGTTGTTTACATCAAAAATTTTTAAGCAAAAAGCAGTTTTTATTCTTTTTCTCGGAAAAGATATCTTTTTTGGAAATACTTTTGATACTTAAATTTAGAGTAAAAAATAACCTTTCTATTAAAAATATTTGCGAGGAGGGAATGTTTACCAGAAAAAAGTTGCCGTGGTTTTACCTATCTTAAATTTTCAAGCTAAAATTGGTTTTTATTTTTTTTCTCGAAAACGGTACCTTCTACGCATAAACTTTTGGTACCTAAATTTAGAGTAAAAAAAGCGTGCCCGCAGGGGGACACGCGTGGGTAGACCTCGTGTTTAACTCGTTTAAAATATAACTCACTATCTAAGAATAACACATGATTCCGTTGTTTACATCAAAAAATTTTAAGCAAAAAGCAGTTTTTATTCTTTTTCTCGGAAAAGATATCTTTTTTGGAAATACTTTTGATACTTAAATTTAGAGTAAAAAATAACCTTTCTATTAAAAATATTTGCGAGGAGGGAATGTTTACCAGAAAAAAGTTGCCGTGGTTTTACCTATCTTAAATTTTCAAGCTAAAATTGGTTTTTATTTTTTTTCTCGAAAACGGTACCTTCTACGCATAAACTTTTGGTACCTAAATTTAGAGTAAAAAATTCTCCTTTCTATTAAAAATACTTGTGATGTAAGAATGTTTACCAGAAAAAAGTTATGATTTTTTTTCCAAAAATTTTCGGTTTTTTTACCCCCACCCCTAAGTTATTGAAGTTAGGTTTTCGGTTTATCTACATTAGTTATAGGTATTCATCAAAGACATCATATAATATGAACGCGATTGATCCACTTTGTATAGGGAAAAAGCTATGGTCGAAAAACTGAAATCAGAAAAAGTGAGACCCTAGCGCCTCCTGTGGCCGGTTTTCTCTGGTTAACGAACTTGACCTTCATTTTTGGATGGTTGATTTTTGTGCAAAGTTTGAAAGCGATCCGAGTGAAACTGCGGCCGCTATCGTGCTGACAAAAGTCGAATCTGGACGCACGCACGCATATATATATATATATATATATATATATATATATATAAACTTTTTGACCAATGGTCATTTCGGACTCAGGGGGTCTTAAGAAGACCTCCTGTGAAGAAATTTTTCCAAAATTCGAAAGTCGGGTACAAATGAATGGGTAGACCGAATTCTTCGAGGTCTACCCAACATAGTAGGCACCTATCAAAAGATTTTTGTTCCTAGTTGACAACACAACGACAGGCAGAGAAAACCGTATTAGATCCAATTCGATACAAAATGCTACGAAAACACCGAATATATATTCGGGTTCGATATTTGATAGATGTAGCTAAGTTTTGCCGCGTATTTTTGTTTTTATTACAATAACTATTTAACATTCGTATCGCCTACCTCTCGTATTTATTACCGCTATTTGTATACATGTTTGACTACTACATGGTTCTTTTTGACTTATTTTTGTCTTGCTCTTTTCTTTACTGACGTGTAAAGTATACTACTAATATATCCACGCTACACGGTGTTTCTAAACTTTTACTGTCAGTTAATAAACTGTACAAATTTACTTTAGTTTACCAAAACAGTTTACAATTTATTCTTTCTATCGTTATTATTTATTAATTGTTTGGATCTATTCGAATCTATTAAATGTTAGTCTTCGTTAATTTCTTCTCAATATGTACTTTGGCTGTGCAGCTTTTTTTGTAATCTTAATATAAAGCTATCACAATGCGCAGTATCTTTATAGTATTTAGTTTTTAAATGTATTGTGACCTGTGTTATCTAATTTAAGAGTTACGAAATTACAGTATGCAATTGATAGCGGGCGGTCATTGCAATGAAGGAACACTACCTTTGCGTTTTTGTATACGAGTAGCTATTTTCCCCTTCCCATAGACAAGATACCTGGAGTACTGGATGAGCTGGTACTGTTCAAATATTGCGAAAACACGTTCACTTAGCTTAGTATTTCACGTAATTACCATCACACTATCACCTATCGACGCACCACATTCGCTTGGAAGACTTCTTATGATAATTGCCGTCTCCTCCTCAAAAATTCTTTCCGCCATATGATCATTCTGCTTTAATACGAGTATAGTCATATTAGTGGGTAGATGCTAAAAAGTAACAACGTTTTTTTGTGCTCTGAATCTTTTTATTTAATTTAAAGTTTATTTCCACATAAATTGTTAATAAACTATGTACTAAAAGTATCCGTACCTGCCAGCAGTTTTTCCAACAATAATATCCACAGTTGAATACAGTTGAATTATTATTCACTTCACTATCAGTGAGTACAACCACTATTTTTTATATTTTCACATTTTTAATTGAAGGAATCATGAAAACAATTCAGGAAACAATCCAACAACTCACTCAACATTTTAATACGAAAATGAGTGAGTTTCAACAAAATTTGAATTTTGCCATCCCGGCTACAAGTCCAACATCCAACATTGCATCACAATTTAGTATGTTTAGGACTTTTGTATTATCTGCTCTTGAAGGTCTACAACGACAGGTGCAGTTAATGTCCAAACAGATAGATAATCTTGATATGAGGAGCCGGAGGAAGATGTTGCTTATCCATGGTGTTCCGGAAGACGAAAAAGAAAATATATTATCTACAGCAACAAAGATTATTTCCAGTCATCTCAAAATTCCTGAAGTTTCTTCAGAGGATGTGAGCCGTTGTCATCGCCTCGGTAAAGTTTCAGATAAGTCAAGAGCCATTCTTATAAAATTCAGAGATCTGTCACATAGAAATAAGATTTAGTATTCTAAGACTAACTTGAAAAATACAGGTATAACGCTGTCTGAATTTCTGACTAAGCCAAGGCATGATGCCTTTGTGGCAGGAAGACAGCGTTTCGGAATATCAAGATGCTGGACTAAGGATGGGTCGGTTATTGTAGTCAGGCCACATGGTGAGCGCCACAGCATAACTTCAACGGTGGAGCTTAACTCAATTTTTGAAATCTCTGAGCTTCGGGAACTGCATGTCACACCTCCTGGTATAACAGTGGAGTCGAAGGTCAGGCAAACTCAAGCTACTCGAGCGAAAAGAACCATCAAAAAGTAGTTTCTTCTTCTCGACATTTAGTTCCTGGCCGTTATGTTTTAATTATTAGCGTTATATTTTTCTCTCTGTTTATAGAATATAGTTTTTGTTTTATTTTAAATTTGTTGTATATAGTTATTTTATCTTATTTGTCAACTTTAAATATGTGACAAATGACAAGTCTTGTTAATGCTTGACATTGACTGTCATTCGCCTGAAGTTGACGTTTAGAAACAAAGTTATATTTAATTAAGCGTATTTTTATTACACTTGAAAAGGCATAATTTTAAAGGAGATACCTTTATGTAATGTTATTTTCAATTTTGCTCTTTATTTTTAAACAATTTTTAATAATAATTTAAGTGCTTTTTTAAAGTTTCAAATTGTAAATGTTTATTATTATGTTTTACTCCTTACAGCTGGCGGGTTAGTTATTTAATTACATTTATTTTAATTAGTTATTAATAATATTTAGTTAATTTTAGTTATATTATTTTATATATTTTATCTATATTTGTATGTATATATGTCGTCAGCAGATAGTGTCAACAGTTATCAGTTTTTATCCCTGTCATCAAGTGATGACTTTGTTAGTGATGATAGCTTCCACAGTAAAGCCGTTCTTCCACTAAACGATACTCTTAATTCTTGTTTCTCAGATTCACTGAAAAATTTTAATGTAATCCACATAAATGCACAAAGTATACCGGCTCATTACCCTGATATGCTTGCGTCTTTCGAGTCTCCTAACATTCACGCTGTTCTTGTGTCTGAAACATGGTTAAAGCCTTGTTTACCCTCAATCTCATATGCACTGCCAGGATATCAAATTAAACGCAATGACCGCGTTGGTAAGGGGGGTGGAGGAGTAGCAATCTATTTACGTTCACACTTTCCTTTTAAAATTGTTAGTTCGTCTGCTCAACCACCCGCTCTTGATGCGCCAGAGCATCTATTAGTCGAAGTGATTTTACCTCAAACTAAAATCCTTCTCGGTGTCTTTTATTGTCCTCCTTCTATTTTAAATTATTTTGAATGTTTTGAGAGTTTATTAGAAAAATTTATTCCTCTTTATGACCATACATACCATTTTAATGGGAGATTTTAATATTTGTATTACAAAAGATAATAGTCGTAGTAAAAAGCTGATAAATGTAACTGAATCGTGTAACTTGCATATTTTACCACTTACGGCTACACATTTTTTTCCTGGCAGTGTCCCCTCGCTTCTCGACCTAGTTATGGTATCTTGTCCCAACTTAGCTTCAAAACACGGCCAGTGCTCTGCTGACGCGTTTTCCTATCACGATTTGATTTATATTTCTTATAAGGTTCGTCCTCCTAAAATTAAACCAACCACAGTTCTGCAGCGTAGTTTTGGAGGAATTGATAAGTACCACCTTTGTGAGGATGCTCAGCGATTGGACTGGTCTGTGGTAGCAAACTGTGACACAATCGATGGCAAAGTTGAGATATTCAACGATTTATTAACTCAACTTTACGACAGACATGCACCTGTTAGGCTAATAAAAATTAAACATCTTCCTGCGCCCTGGTTAACCGAGCGGTTGAAGACGTTAATGGAAAAGAAAGTTAAAGCTAAATTTAAGTTCAAAATCAAAGATACTGCAACCACTCGTTCTAGATATCATAAAGCTAGAAACCGCCGCAACACATAGTGTAGAGATGCACAACGACGCCACATTCATAAATCCCTCGAAAATAGCGATAGCGCCAGAACATGGAAACTTCTTGAATCGCTTGGAGTCGGTAAATTACCTCACACAACTTCTATAAATGTCGATGTCGAGCTCCTCAACAAACATTTCTCTTCTTCTGAGCTAATTGACAACGTCAGTAAGGAAAAGACACTCAATTATCTTTCATCTCTCCCAACTCCAGAGTTTTTGCCTTTTAATTTCTATTCTTTCACTGAATGTGGTGTTAAGAAAAACGTACTATCCATTGCTTCAAATGCCGTTGGTGCTGATAGCATCAGCCGTAATATGATCCTACCCATCCTAGATATCATTTTACCTACATTAACTCATATACTTAACTATTCCATCAGCACCAGTAAATTCCCAGATACTTGGAAACATGCCCAAATTATACCTTTGCCTAAGAAGTCTAACCCTTCAAATATCAATGATTTTCGTCCTATCTCTGTACTACCCTTCCTATCCAAAATCCTCGAAAAATTAATTTATGAACAATTTAGCTCATTCCTCAATAACCATCGCCTTCTAAATCCTTTCCAATCTGAATTTCGGTCTGGTCATAGTACGGTCACAGCGCTAGTTAAGGTTACCGATGACATTCGACTAGCAATGGATAACAAACAGCTTACTATATTAACATTGCTCGATTTTAGTAATGCGTTCAATACTGTGGACTACGATATCCTACTATGTATATTGCGTTCTCTTAACATATCTCCATCAGTGATAGATTGGTTTCAGAGTTACCTCACTGGCCGTCGGCAGCGCACCCGGTTGAATACTATATTCTCGTCCTGGTGTAATGTCACGGCTGGGGTTCCTCAAGGTGGCGTGTTATCTCCTTTACTATTCTCAATTTTCATCAATTCCATAAGTCAATATATCACTTCTCTCTATCACATGTATGCAGATGATATCCAAATATATCGTCATTCGGAACTTGAACGTCTTTCATCATCCATATCAGCTGTAAATAATGACTTGACTGCAATCTACAAGTGGAGTAAACGATATGGATTAAAAATAAATCCTAAGAAATCACAAGTGATTATTATTGGCAGTCCCGGCATGATAGCGAAGGTTGACTTACGAATTCTACCTCCGATTATATATAATGGTGTAATTTTACCTTTTTGTTCTACCGTTAAAGATCTTGGTATCCACTTGGATCAAACGTTATCTTGGTCTGTCCAGGTTAAAGAACTTAGCAAGAAAACTTTCGCGGCACTAAGTTCTCTTCGACGACTGCGATATTTTCTTCCGATTCCTACCAAAACTATGTTAGCACATTCTCTCCTCCTCTCTATACTTGATTATGCGGATGCAAGCTATCGTAATCTAACCGAGGACTATTTAAATAAACTTGAGCGACTTCAAAATACTGCTATACGGTTTATATTTGGCTTGCACAAATATGACCACATTTCTGAATTTCGTCAAAAACTCAAGTGGCTTTCCATTCGCCGTCGCCGGGATTTACATGTTCTTTCTCTTCTGTACTGTGTATTATTCTCTCCAAAAACTCCTTTTTACCTAAAGAAGATGTTTCAGTTTTTAGGTTTACCAGCCGACTTGCGTACATCCCAACAATTTATTATTAGAATGCCTAAACATAACACAAAATTTTATAAATACTCTTTCACTGCACAAGCAACCAAATTATGGAATGCACTGCCTCTACCTGTAAGAAGATCGAAATCTCTAAAGATATTTAAAAAATCCGTAAAGAATCACTACTTATCAAATGATAACTGAAACTTCGCATTTGCTGACTTTATATTATGTAAAACTTTTTATATTTACGTATATATTGTGTATATTTTATTATTTTTATATTGTTTAGTTTGTTATTAAGTACATATTTATTTTATATAAATATATGTGTATTAGGTTTACGTATTAGAGTTAAGCTATGTATATGTATGTCTATTGTTATATTGCATTGCATCTACCTATATCATCCGATTTTTGTCTATAATTCTTTTAACCCTAAGGTTGTCTGGAAGAAATCGCCGTTTGGCGATAAGACCGCCTTTTGTATGTTCCCAATTTTTATTTTCTTTTTGTTTCTTTTGTAATTATTTTTTTCGTGTGGTGCACAATGAAGTATATAAATAAATAGTCCCAATAAGATCTTCGTTACATGATCTAAAAGTTTTGAGCTTTTTTATTTTTTTTTTCCTATGCTTTTTGCCCATGTTTTTCCCTTTTATTGTTTTAACTCGGACTAATAAGTTCACTAATAAGTTCAAAATTTACAAGGTCACGTTTATTTAATTAAATTGCTGCAGTTATTTACTTGCATATTTTCCTTAACTTAATGTCCATATACATTTGTCCATGCCTTTCATTGTAATTTTAAAACAATTTTGTTATGATTTTAATTGCGATGGTAACTTCGCAGGAATTTGTACATCTGCACAAGTTTTCGAAAGCTATTTTAGAAATTAATACTAATAATAAATAAAGTAAATAGTAGTAGTAGTAAATAGCAGTATTTCTATTTAAAGGTTAGTTTGATATGGATAGAAATTATATTTTCATGGTCACATTTATATTGTCATGAGATATTAGTAGTGTGATTATATAAAAATTTAAGTTTTAAATTGTCCAGTGTAAGAGATCATGTATATTGTTATATTATAATTTTAAGTTGGGATATTCATACAACCAGCTGGAAAAATTAATTTGGATGTTCTCAACATTTTTATTCGTCTAATGACGAATGAACACACCAAAAAACAAGTTAGCCGTTTAATATATATTTTTTTTAACATTGTTTCCGTAAATAAATCGTAAAAGCTGGACTGTACTATCAACATGCGGTAGGCTCGGATTTCTATAGCTTGTAACACAAAAAGCCTTACTTTTAGTTTAGAGGGTCTCTTTATTTGTGCACAGTGTTTTATTTATTTCTTTACTAAATTTAATACTTACTGCATTTTGATTATAAAATGATAGAAGTATTAATCATTTATTTATGGTTGACCATAAATGTTTTTACTAAAGAATTTTTATTAAATAATCCCTACATAATCGACATCAATAATTTAAGAACCCTGAAACAGTTGTTAATATTTTAATAGAAGTCAGGCGGTATAGGCGCCGTAAAATACGGTAATCATTTAATTATTTATGTTCGTGCTATATTATTATTCTTACAACAATAAGAGGAAATTAATGTATATTATACATGAGAACTCCGAAACAAATTCATATCCTTATTTATCAAACAATACATGCACTATTGTGTTAATGTGTCGACGTAAATAATAAATATTTATACGTATTTTATTTTAGAAATATATTTTTTTGCATTTTGGTGAATATTTGCTCAAAATCAACATCAGCAAAATGAACATAAGTAAAACAATATTATATTTTATGTCCAGAGAACAGCTCAAAAACTTAGGAAATTATTCTACTTACGGGAACCATATTATATATAAGGTCATCAACAATAAGAAGGTCTAGCAATTTCCAAGTTATAACCATTCATAAAGTTCTTGTGGAATTGTACTTCCCTAAGGCATCATAATTTATCCAGAAGACAAAATAACCAAAAAGTTAAAACTTTGTGGCGCGTGTATCAATAGAGGGCCAAAATAAAAAACTAAATAAAAGAAGTAGAAATTGTCTATGATTTTTTACAATACTTGTCAAAGTTATTTCTCTACGAAAGTAAAATTTTAAACCACATTTTGATTACAACCTCGACACAAACCTTAAAGATGAAGACAACAATGACTTTTATTTAAAAAGACGTATAGAAGTTAACGCATACTCGTATTCTCTCTTTATCTGTTTTTCTGATGTCTCTTTTTATTTTTTATAACGTGCTACAGCCACCAATTCAATGTTAAAACGTAAGATACATTGAAATATTGGATTGGCGACCGACATTAGTAATATTAAACACGGCACTTGCATTTCATTAACCTCTTGCCTCACTAAACTCTTAATAATAATATTTATAAGAAACTGTTACTTACTCATGGATTCATACAAAACCAGAGGTAAAATTAATAGACATTATTAATATTACGTTAGGTTGACTAAGCGCTGTGTTATTAGATACATATATTTAAAATATTAAAAAGAAAAGACTGTTAATGTTTTACAGTACGCTGCAAGTAACTGTATTTATCCATTTTATTTGTTTAAGTTAATCTTTATTCGTGATAGTGTTTTACAAACACTAATAACCACATACCACTTACTCAAACATTATCATTCCATTTACCACGATATCGATTTTATATATTACAAAAGGATGGATGGTTTTGACAAATTTATCATTCATTATAATATAAAATAAAAAAATCCGTGCCCGCAGGGGAGCACGCGTGGGTAGACCTCGTGTGTAACTCATTTAAAATATAACTCACTACCTAAGAATAATACATGATGCCGTTGTTTACATCAAAAATTTTCAAGCAAAAAGCGGTTTTAATTTTTTTTTCTCGGAAAAGGTATCTTTTTTGGAAATACTTTTGGTACTTAAATTTAGAGTAAAAAATAACCTTTCTATTGGGTAGACCTCGAAGAATTCGGTCTGCCCATTCATTTGTCCCCTACTTTCGAATTTTGGAAAAATTTCTTCACAGGAGGTCTTCTTATGACCGCCCGAGTCCGAAATGACCATTGGTCAAAAACTTTATATATATATATATATATATATATGAATGGGCAGACCGAATTCTTCGAGGTCTACCCAACTGACATCTATTAGTTTTTACAAGTCATTATTAGTATTAGTGGTAAATGGTTACTATTATTTGAAAAGTGAAATTAAAATTATAACTAAAAACTTATTTTAATGTTAAACTAAATAAATCTTTCGTCTTTATAGAATCTGTTCGTGCGTAGTCGAGTAAAAAAATGCTTATTTCTTTTATGAGAATCTTTTTACAGCTGCTCGAGGGTAGTTGACTCAAATGACTCCTATTAGAAATTTTATCGCCAATATTTTTTTTTATCCTCTGTAAGTTAATTTGGTAAGTAAGGTAAGAAAAGATCGTTCATTACCATTAAAATAATTGTTTTACATCCTTAATTAAAACTACTAACAACGTTCCTATATGCATATACATGGATAAAGATAGTTTCCTAATATTATAAATTATGAAATGGTATTAAATCGCCAGATGGGTAGAAACCAAATAATAAAAATGAAAAACCAAGGTATAATAATACTACCCTATTTTGCTTAAAATTCTCCGATCTGGACGGTACTGAAAACTTATGTAAAAATAACGGAACTATCGTAAAATAAACGCAAAACCATCCTAATTTTCAATATAAGTGACGTTCTTGACATGTTAGGAAAGTGACATTATTTCAGTACTTTTGATTTAGGTAGGTAGGTAGTAGATTCTTTTAAGTAGAAACAGATCGGCAGAATATTCCTACAATAGACATCCTCTACTTTTATAGAGTGATGAATAATGCTCTACAAATTTTATAAAATGAAATTTGTCTGGCATGCCCTTACTTCATCACTTCCTTAGTATTTCATATGAATAATTAAAAAAAGTCTTTTAGAAACTTCGTGAAATCAATTTTAAAATTTATTTTAACAACTCTGAATTCTTTAAAATTTTAATCGATTTTTTTTGACATATTATTGGTATGAATGGTATAAAACCAAACCCGGATACGTCTTCAAAAATTAAAAGACGTCCTTTTCGAAAAAGGCATTCTTCCTATAAAGTTAAAGTAAATAAATATAATAGGATGCACTGTTTTCATAGTTACTATAAACAATTTCTTTCTTTTTTTATTCTTCTCTGTAAGGCTATTTGATAATAGAAACTGCTGGACTTTTTATTAGCTTTTCATACTATAATCCATTATAAATCATTTTTTTTTTTTTTCAAATTATAACGGTTTTTTCACATTGTACACGTCGACACTTACTAAACTTCAAATACGACTATACCACAGAGTATTATTATAGATCATAACCACAGAGTATTATTGTATATTGTGTTGTAGAAAAATGCTGAACGAGACATTTGATTTATGAATTTAAATTTGGATCCTAGTACTGAGATGAGCAGCAGAGATATTCTGCTTGTGCTGAATATAACCAAAGCACTTATACAATTATACTAGTCGTTCTGTGAACAGTAGACCTTAGTACATTAGTGGATGAGACAATGTTTTAAATGCCTTTTCCAAAAAGGTATAAGTATACCTATAATTATACCAATGTACATAAATACCGAACGAAATTTGGCTCCACCAAATAACAATGCAGTTATTCAACTTTGAAATTTTTGATAATTCGCTATGGCCTCCCTTTTGGATTTTGAAATAACAAAAAAACACCTTAGATTTCGGCAAAAAATAAAATGATTCAAAGAACACACCTACCAATTTTCGTGACGATTGCATGAAAAGTACGCCTGCTACGCACAAAACAAAAACTCAAATCATCGCCATTTTGGATTTTTCCTCCCAGTAAGAAAAATGGCTGGACAAAAAAAAATTAAATGACTCAAAGAACATGATCACCAGTTTTTGTGATGATCGGATGAAAAATACGCCGGCTACGCCGGAACAAACGTTCTGATACATACGGAAAAATAGCAGAATGGGCCTATCAAGTAGAAACGTAAACGCTTCGCTTTCTTCGGTCAACAATCCATCACAGAGATCAGGCAGATTGAATTTTTAATAAAATTACGTTGTAAAAGATATCTAACACTTCTCTTTATTTAAAATAACTATAAATTTTAAATCATGCTACCTATTACGTGAAATCTGATTAAAATCTAACTATTTAGAACACTAAATTATGTTTCACATTACGTGTTTACTTGCAATAAACCTTTTTTTTTAATAAATACTATTATTTTTTTACTAAAACTAAAGGTCAGCTTCAACATTAACAAGATGTATAAAATAACAGTTATCATGTTGAAAAATTACAGCAATACGAGAAAGTATAAAAATAACTTGCAAAATAAGGTCGTTTCATTGGTTATTAAAACTTCTAAAAGTCAATATTTCTAAAACTTTATAGTATTACTGATTTTATTCTTGCACAAATATTAAATGTATTAAAATTTCGTTCATTTACTTTCTTAACAGGACATTAAATGCAGTCAAACCGACAGTTTGGACATACTTTGATTATCTGAGAGGCCTCAACAGCAACCTTTGCAAGTGTAAGATATTCAGTTATCTGACATGAATTAATTACGAGCTTTAGAATATTTATCAATTCTGACCTAAGAAAGTTATTCTTAGAGCCTTCTTAACATTGAAATGATTGTAATTAATTTCCGGTTTTAGTAAACGTGACAACAAAGCTTAATACTTAAATAGTTGCAGTTTTGTCAAAATATGCAAGTGAAGTATTTTCTTTTCTAGATATATTCTTCTTCTTCTTTCTTATACATTTTTTATATTTGCACAACCGATTCTCCTTACAAAAGAGACTCAATAGATGCCTCTCGATATCAGAGCCAGGCGTCTATCTTACAGCGGTAGTGAATATGAAAACGCGGCCTGTTCACTGCAGTTGAGGTATTCATTTGTGAGTAAGATACTTAATCTTGAGATTCTATAGGATATTCAAAGTGGGTACAACTTTGTGTAGATTAATACTATATAATATTATGTAGGTATATGCTGTATAATATTAATATGCTGTATAATGTTAACCGAACCAATTAGAACCAGTTAAACCCATCTAAGGTCAGATATGCTATTATTTATTTTTATAAATTGCGTGTTGGAACTCGGAATATATGAGATCTGAATATTATTCTAAGCATACATTAATAAAACGGGTATAATTAGCAAATGTTGTCCTATATTAAGTTACGATAAATATTTCGGTATTTTTTAAAATTTCTAAATTTACGTAAAAATTATAGTTGTAACTTACATAAAGATGATTAATTATGTTTAGTTAACGTTCACAAAACGTACTGACTAGAGCTTCTTTACACTGATCTTCTATGGGATAGTAGCACCATATTACGGGTCGGGGCAACGCGAATGCGAACTGTAGTCACATTAGTAAAGCTAGCCTTTTTCTACACTATATAAAGACATATTTATGTGATGTGATATCAAAATAATAAATATAATTAGATATTGTAATAAATTACGAAGAAAAAAATATCCACCGCAGAATGTCATCAAAACGTTCTCATAAGAGTTGTAAATTAATTATACTCGTACCTCTCCGTGGTACATACTCACAGGTTTTAACTAACTGTATGTTTGGCGATCTGTGCTTCCTTTTAGTATTCCAATATTAATTGTTTATTTTACAATTTTTATATTATTATACAACATAAATTTCATTTCATAACTTAGTTGAAATATATATCTAATATACATATATAAGGGTTTTACTTCGTCATAATATTATTTTTACTATATTTATCGAACACACAGTCAGACAAAACTCGGACTCATCACAATTATTAACTATACCTATTGTTTTCATGCAAGATACACAATGTACCGAACACAATTATAATTAATTAAACTTCTTACAACACAACCTTACCAACCAACCTTAATGCTATTATTAATAAAAATGAATATTTTCTTTATACATAGATAACTGATATTACTGACAGTTTC
This sequence comes from Melinaea menophilus ssp. n. AW-2005, assembly GCA_918358695.1. Taxonomy (NCBI): domain Eukaryota; kingdom Metazoa; phylum Arthropoda; class Insecta; order Lepidoptera; family Nymphalidae; genus Melinaea; species Melinaea menophilus. The sequence goes on from OU911052.1 coordinate 18,214,684, forward strand.
ATAAGTCAGTGTCTATTGTATACAATATATATATATATATATATATATATATATATATATATATATATATATATATATATATATATATATATATATTATATATATATATTATAATGTCCTATTGTAGTAACATTAAAATGAATAACGTCTCGAACGCTCGAAAATGTAATGTAATAAATATATATACATATTTTAATACTAACGTCTTTGGACAATAATATATGGCTCACATTATTATATATATAAAAAGGCTATTTAAATTTCAAGGTCTCTACTAGAAGACATTTTATATACAAAGTCGTTTTATTATCTCCTCTTTAAATTAAAACCCCTTGACTAAAGATAATGAAAGTCATATAACATTGTCACAGACACGATTAGGGAACGAAGTAGTAGAATGGATTACCATCAGACGAGTTACATATCTAAATCTATAATATAGCATAAGACGATTATATTCAACAAACTTTAAAAAAGAGATGGAAAATTAACTCTTCCTGTCGTCGCATAATGCTGATATTGCTAAATCCTATAACTTTGATCACATTGTGATAGAATCCATAATCCATGACAAAATTATCAAATTCTTTTTTAATATTTAATTCTAAGTTGCTTTGTGTATTTTAAATTGTGCTTTTTATTTTTTTTACTTTAATATATATATATATATATATATATATATATATTTTTAATCTTTTTTATTTTATAAGTCATACATCAAGTGATTAAGTCGACTTAAAATTAATAACAATATTGCTTATACTCTAGATGTTACGTTAACAGTTGGGCTTACAACTAAATGAGTACTTTTATAATAGTCAGATCTAAGATTCAATGAATCTTTGATGAAACTTACAAATCTACCACTATGTTCGGCAGTGAAACTTGAACTTAAGATTTCATGGAAAAAGAAGAGAAACTCACCCTTAGAGCATCGAGTTTCATTTAAGAAATCTAACCTAGATTGTTCGTTGATTTTACACTCAAGAACTAAGTGTAGGAGGTCCTCTTCTCTTTCACATCGCTTACAGTTTGGATCGTCTCTTTTTTTTATGATGAAGTTGAACTTGTTAAGTGGGATGTGGTAAGTACGGGTTCGGAAGCAAATAGTTAAATATTTTCTGTTGAGGTTTCTTGCGGCAAACCAAGGTTCGCGTGGTGGTTCGTCTACAATGGTTCTGTACCAGTGGCCCTTGTTTTGAGAGCACTCATTAAAATAAGATTTAAATTTAATATAATTGTCGTTTTTTATTTTTGGAAGATGGTCAGTATAGTGCGGTACAATGTCGAGAGGTATGCCGTTCTGTAGAGCTTTGGATGCCAGTAAGTCTGCTTCCTCGTTACCCCTGACGCCCACGTGTGAAGGAACCCATTGTAGACGAACTTCAACCCCGTTACGTATCAATCTATAGATACATTTAATAATGAGGTAAGCTTCATTTCTACCGACACAACCACCCCTAGCACATTTCAACAAATGTTGTAGACTACTCTTAGAGTCTGTAAAGATTACAATTTTATGGTATGTTGTCGACTCTACGTAATGTATTGCTTCATTAATTGCTGTCAGTTCAACTCCCATAATGGGTATATCTGAATTTTCAATAAGAAATTTGGTCCCAAAATCCGCAGCTACATCGTAAAAAGCGCAACTAGAACCGTCTCCTGTTTTGGACCCGTCGGTGTAAATTTTAATGTAGTCTGAAAATTGTAGGTCTATCATATTTTCGGTATGTTGCTTAAGATCGTGAATGGGTAGTTGAGCTTTAGATTCATTAATAGTGTTCACTCTATGCCCAATACTATTATCCCAGGGGAATGTTTTAATATCAAAGGAAAGCAGAAATTGGGGCAAAATCTCAAATTTTGACATAGGTAAGTTTGAAAACCTCCTGAAACTCTGAAGCAGAAGTGGAAGCTGGTTTTTGCGCCAATATCTTGAACCTAAATTTAAAGTCTTGTCTAATGCTTCTAGTTGTTTTTTTCAAATAGTTGGATGTTCTGGAAGAAAGTTTCAGAAAGTATTTGTCACCTAGATATATCCTTCTAAGACTTAAGGGTGGAATACATAGTTCGCTTTCCATTGTAAAAATTGGGGTGTCCCGAATAAAGCTACCACAAAGCCGAAGACATTGGTTTTGAATAACGTCCAATCTCTGTAGGAGCCTAGACTTGGCGTTACCGTATATAATACTTCCATAATCGAGTCGAGATCGCACCAGTGCTAAATATAGTTTTCTTAAGTGAGTTGGATGGACACCCCACTTTGAACTACTTATGGAACTAAGGATATTGACGAATGCAATGCATTTTTGAGTAGTTTCTAAAACATGTCGGGTCCAGTTCAGCCGACTGTCTACCCATACGCCCAGAAACTTTGTACAATTTGTAAGCTTAATTTCGGTATTATTTATTCGTATATTAATAAAAGGTAATTTATATTTCCTAGTTAAGGTGCACACATTAGTCTTAGGGAGAGATATTTCTAATCCTATTTCCTGTAACATTGTTATTAAGATGTTAAGACTTGATTGAATAGCACTAGCACAAGAATCAATACTTTGATTAATACAGTAAAAAGCGAAGTCATCGGCATATTGTGAGACCTTGACTGTCTTAACAAGTGTGTTGCATAATTTAATTGTGACTATATTGAATAAAATGGGTGACATTGGGTCACCTTGAGCTAAACCTTGTCGGCTTATTCTTGTTATTTCTGTACCATCCCGTAGTCTATATATCAGAATTCTTTCTTTTAAAAATTCCCTAATGTATCTACATATGAGCGGATCGACCTTAAATTCGCTCATATGTAGATACATTAGGGAATTTTATACTTTTATTTTACTTTAATATATTGATTATAATAAATTTCATAAATGTTTCAAAACTTTGATTCCTTTTGGAAAATGTAAAAAATAATTAGTGCAGAATAACTTCTAACTTGTAACCAATAATTACTATACAATTATTATGAATAATGTAAATATCTTAAGGATTAGCCTTTTACTTGAGTCAGTGTATTGAAGTTGTCTACAGTGAATGTCAGCGAGGTGAAGGATAAACAACGTAAAGGTAAGGATCCCGTTAAAATGATACATTTTAAAGTTGTTCGATGTTTTTGTAAATTTGTTGTTGGTTATATAATATATAAGCAAATAAGTAGAGAATTGAGACTATTATTTTTATCAACTTTATAAAAATAATGAAGGGATTAAATTATTATCTTAATTATGAAGAAAATAAAGATAATATAGTCTACTGGACTTACAGACTTAGATAAAAAGTTTCTGAAAGTAATAATCTGTATTGACGTGTTCGTTAGTAACATGAAAATCATTACAACATGGTTCCCATATAATTCTGAATTTTTAAACTGGATGTCAAGGAAACCTATAGATAACCTAAATATGTTTATTTAAGGGATAATCTCTTTAATAGATACATTTCTTTTAAGAAAACCGTATAACTATAACATTGAAAACAATATTTTTTTAAGATATTTTAATACAGAATAAAATATTTTTTAATCTAAATCAAGTTGAAAATGTGTAATTTCTTATATATATATATATATATATATATATTATCATAGATGGTCACACTTGCTATTTATACTTAATTAAACTAATACACTTTCGTGTGTGATACTCCTCTACACTTTGCATATATACTAGCTTTAAAAATATTGCCTGGGAAGGTGGGAGTGGAGCAATACTCATAAAAGACGTGCTATTAATAAATTAGTTGGATTTTATTTGTGTTAAGATTTATTTGGTAAGTGAATGAATGTGTCAACAAATAATGTTTACTTAATATTATCTAATCTTAATTTCATTATCTAGTTCTACAAGGTCCATATCACTGACATTTGACTGATTATTATAATATTTGTCTTGCTGTTTCGATAACAAAAACACTATAAATAAAACTATATATATATATGTGATGTTAGTATCAGACGATTGACTCTAACTACACAATTTTATGATTCTTTTATTTTTTTGAGTTCGTGTATTGAAAACTTTAGTAGAAAAAGGTCTAAGTAATTGAACGCACACTTCAATATAATCAGACTATCCACTTTTCATCATAATTAATTTACTTAATTCGATCTACTTGAATTATATCTATTTACGATTAATAATGGCGGTTGAATGAACAAAGATATCTAAATTAACTGCGGTTCCTACAAACGGAGCAGAATTATGTATGAATTGGTACTTACGGAGATAAACACGTTCCCCAAATATAATTCAGATGACGCGGGTCCCTGATAATCGAACAGGGCTAATCAGACATTCAACTCCATAAACAAAGATGTTTCTTTAATTTATATAGAAACTTTGACTGTGTATCCAGTTATGTAACTTATGTTGTACTACGATGGATAATCTTTAATATACATAAAAGTTATAAATATTATGTCTAAGAAAGAAAATGTCTATAAGGATTTTTATTTAATTTTTTTCAATATACCTCATTAAAGGCAGGTCCATAATAATAACATAGTATATGCTTCATTCAGTCCATACAAAGGGGCGATACAGAAAAATAATATTCATCAAATATTATATTATATACAATATTCATAGCACAAAATAATATAAATTTATTTCTGAAAAACATTTCCTAACTCATCTGGTATCCTGTAACGTGATTAGGCTCCGTATCTACTCCCGGTGACGGTTTGAAAGCCATTAGGGAGAACGACATTAGACATTACAATAAAAAAATAAACTCTCAGAAAAATATATCATACAGTATTTCATATGTTAGAATATGCGGGATGGGGTAAGGTGTAATAACATAACATTAAATTAACTTACTTAATTTAGGAGTAATATAAATAGCATTTAAAATAGATTTCTGTAGATAGAGGAAGAAAGGACGGCAGATCAGATGAAAGACCGAATTATAACGATATAATAACGTATTGGATGCAAGTGCAAGCTGTAATAATAATAAAAATAAATAATCATTTTTGAAAACCCGGAAAAAAAATAGGAATATGGTCAAGAGTATAAAAATTTGCCAGTTATCTTTTGACCAAGTATGCACAGATTATTTTTTTAATATAATTTGGATAATGAGAGACTCATCTTTATATTTTACACTGTAACTACATCGTTTCATACGGAATATAAATTGTATGTGAAGTTGTAAAATGTATGAAAAGTTAAATTACTTTACTTAATATGCAGTCCAACAAGATGCCTAATATTATTTGAGCCTCACTTTGGTTATGAAGTTTCCCTAATTCTCCTTTTTCCTATCCAACCGGAGAGCATGTGATGAATTAACAATTTCCTTAAGTTAACATTACAGTTTAATTACATTTAAAACTAAAGCTTGTACTTTTTCTATAACATTTCCTGCTAAAACGAAAATGAAAATACACAAGAGCTTTGCTATTGTTATTATCGGTATATATCGGTAAAGTCCCAGTGAGATTTCCTTACTTTGATCTTATCAGGACACTTTGTGCAAACTATTCAATTAAACTTATTAATTAATCAAATAAAGGAAGAGTTAATCCACGAGTCGCACTTCAATAGAATAACCTTTTGTGACTCGCCGACCGATCAATGTAAAAGACGAACTGACTTCCATTGCTTCTTTATTATCATTCGCTCTGATCTCTTGAATATTTATTATTTGTTAATGATTTGATATGTAAGATATCTCTACCGGTGGCTTAAAGTATGTAAATATATATTACTTTTGATTAAATAAGTATAAGTAAAATAACATGCATATCAATTAAACATATAATATTATTTATATATATAACAAAAATACAAATTATTTAATAGGCTATTCTTTTGAGTTTTGTAGTAAATATAAAGCAATTTTATTATTATTTATATTTTTGGCACTTTGACTTTTATATTGTATAGGCAATCTCTTTAAATATATATATATATATATATATACTTACTTACTTACTTACTTATCGTCACGCCATATCCCTTACGGGGTAGCCAAAGACGACGGAGCGCCAAACGCTACGGTCCCTGCATACCTCTTTCGCCTCGACCACAGACATTAACCTCTTCATACATGCCCTCCGGGGGGTCCTCATGCTTTTTACGTGACCTTCCTCCAGTATCGTAGCTACTGTGTTTTCGAAGGTCACTCGAGGCCTCCCCCTGTCTCTCTTACCGCTCACTTTACCTTTATAAATCTTTTTTACCATTCTTTCATCACTCATTCGTTCGACGTGCCCAAACCACCTGAGCACGTTCTTTTTCATTCTTACCGAAACATCTTCGCTAGTACCTGCCATTCTGTGGATCTCTTCATTGCGGATTCGGTCAGCTAAACTGACTCCGCATATTCGACGAAGAGATCGCATCTCCACAGCATTCATCTTTCTTACATTCTTCTTCTGTATTACCCACGTCTGGCTGCCGTATAATAGCGTCGGTAGCAAAACTGCATTGTGTACAGCCAAACGTGCAGCTATGCTGACGTTTCGCCGTCTCAACAATGCAGCCAAAGCACCGTTGACTCTGTTACCGGCAGCAATACGCCTTTCCACATCCATTTCGTATCTTCCGTCTCGGCTAAACATACTTCCCAAATATACCGCTTCATTCACTTGTTCTATTATCTTACCATTCACGTTGATCTTACATTCTGTTCTTTCTTCATTTCTTTCAAATATCAGAACCTTGCTCTTATCTGCATTCAGGTTTAGACCATTATTTTCACACCCATCTTTCAGAGTGGTGACCAATGCCTGCAGATCGCATTCTGATGATGCAATGAGCACTGCATCATCTGCATAAAGCAAGCAATTGACCTTAAGGTCACCAACTTTCACTCCCATGTCACTGTCTTTCACGCCTTGGAGACAACTATCCAAATACAAGTTGAACAACCAAGCTGACATAGCGCAACCTTGCTTAACACCCGATTGGATGTCAAACCAGGGCGACATGTCAGCTCCTACTCGCACACAGGCTGAGTGATCTCTGTAAAAAGACTTTACAGCCCGTAGCAAGGGTCCGTTCACGTTGTATCGGGGCAGTATCTCCCATAACTTCTTTCTCACAACCCTGTCAAACGCCTTTTCCAAATCCACAAAAGCACAGAAAACCTTTTGGTTTAGGGCCAAAAACTTTTCCGTGATCATGCGGAGGGAAAAGATCTGATCTATACATCCTCTTCCAGGTCTAAAACCTCCTTGGGCCTCCCACAACAGCCTTTCAGATCTTTCTTGCATTCTTCTCGCTAATATTTTAGCATAAACTTTACTGCCCAAGCTGATCAAACTGATAGCCCTATAGCTTGCACAGTCTATCTGTGAACCTTTGCCTTTATACAAAGGTACGATGACTGCACCTCGCCAATCACCTGGGACTTCCCCTGATTTCCAGCATAAATTGCACAAAAACCAGAACAAGTCCCAGACGCGTGGCCCACCATATTTGATCATCTCGGCAGTAACTTCATCCGCTCCCGCAGCTTTACCACATTTCAGACTTCGAATCGCGCTCTCCACTTCTTCCAAACTGATTTCACCATCGGCTACATCCGGACTCAGCATTTCACTGGTGCTCAAGGCCGAGGCGTCCTCACTTTCATACACCTCCTTATAGAACTCCGCCCACCGCTGCAAAACGTGTGCTTGCTCAGATAAAATTTCACCGCTCTTCGAAAGCACCCCTTTCATTCTACAGGTTACCGAACAACCCCGGGAATCACTAACTTCTCGCCAGAAAAGCTTCGTATTTTCCCGGAAGTTGTTTGTCAACCTGTCGTCCCTTTCACGCTCAGAATTTTCACGCTTCATCTTTATAAGTGCTTTCGTTTTGTGCTTTTGCAGCTTGTACTCTCTTTTTCTTATCTCTCTCATACTTTTATCCTTACCCGAGGCTTTATAATCCAACCATGCTTTCTTCTTTAACTCTACAGCGTCTTTCACTTCATCATCCCACCATTCATCGCGCTTTTTACTAAAACCTCTTTTCCTTTTACCACATACCTCTGTCGCTACATTCACCATACCATTCCTAAGGTTCTGCCAGCATACTTCAACACTTTCATTTCCTGAATCACAGCTTTCAAGCTTCTTGGAAATCCTTTCTTGATATTCCTCTCTGATCGGTGGATCTTGAAGCTTCCAGCTTCTTATGCGATAATTCGACTCCAAGCTTGGACACGTCGTGCGGTTGCGCCAACCTGCAAACAGACCTCTTATTCTAGCAACGACTAGATAATGGTCTGTTCCCAGATCAGCACCCCTAAACACTCGCGTGTCCATAACTTGGCTTCGAATTCGCTGATCCACCAGGAATAAATCAATCATACTTCTTTCTTCCGCTCGCTCCCATGTGTACATGTGAATTTGTTTATGATCAAACATCGTGTTTGCCACAAACAAATTTCTCTCTTTACAAAATTCCAAAATAAGCTTTCCAGCCTCATTTACTCTCTTATCACCGTACTTGCCTAGCACGCTTTTGTAACCACTTCGCGCGGTTCCAACCCATCCATTAACATCCCCACATACTATCAACTTTTCATTACTTCTGACACTACTTAGAACATCCCTGACACTCTCCCAAAACTCCTCGAGCTCGCTAATTTGAGCTGAGGATACTGGAGCATAAACGGCTAACAAGAATACTCTTGTTATCCCCAGCTTAAAGCGAACCCAAAGAAGCCTCGGGTTGATCGCCTTGTATTCTACCATAGCATTAACCATTCGAGAAGACAACAATACGCCTACACCTTGGCAACCTCGCCCACCCTCTGGAACCCCAGCCCAGAAAGCGACCCGGTTGCCAGGCAAATCGATCGTATCATTGCCTTTTCGCTTGGTCTCAGACACACAAATAACATCCAGATCTTTGTCATCCATCACATCTAATAATTCATTCATCTTCTGTTCCATTCCTCCTCTTACATTCCACGTAGCTATTTGTAGCTCCGTCCTCCACCTCCCGCCGTTCGGAACATGGCGTGATGGTTGGCGGTCCCCAACGCCGCATTTGTTCATATTAAATATTACATACACACATTTTTATATAAACATACAATAATAAATACAAAAACTATATAAACTCATCTGGCACCGAAAAATAGCAAACAATTATTGGTGAAATACTTAATATAATATACATTGCAATAGAAATTTAAGTTCAAAATAACGAATATAAAAATTATTATAAAATTAAAAATTAACAACTTTTGTACTTCACCAGACAATAATAAATACAATATTTAAATACAAAAACTATATAAATTCATCTGGGACCGACAACTAGCAAACAATTATTGGTGAAATACTTAATATAATATACATTGCAATATAAATTTAAATTCAAAATAACGAATGTAAAAATTATTATAAAATTAAAAATAACAACTATTGTACTTCACCACAATGAATGGATACAACCTTTAAAACAAAAGGTAAAAAATATGCTAATAATTCGCTCGATAATATTATTTAGAAATTATTATCTTCAATATATTTAAATTGTGCATTCAACATTAAATTGATTCAAACAAATAAAAAATAAAAATAAAAATAAACAACAGATTATTGTAAAACATACATATAAAAATATTATATTTGAAACTTATTTACACCTCATTATTATTCTACAATTTTATTAAACTACATCTCATTTTTACCATTATACAAAATAAATTATTAAATTAATCTTTCAATTGAAACAAATTCTAATATATATATAAAATTTAAATTGAAATTGTAATAACTAAAACTATAGAACATATTATTATATAAAATGTTCGTTATTATATCACATACAGGTCACCACACTAAGGTCTCTTTGTTATTTTACACTTTGCTTTTAGTTTTGAAATACCTTTTTTTTTTTTTTTTTTTTTTTTTTTTTTTTTTTTTTCCTTGTTTTTGTGCAGACACACTTGTTTTTTGATTTCCATTTGTGGTGGAATTGATTTTTGTGTGCAGCTGGCGGCCAGACTTATTGCAATTAACTCTTTTTCTTGTTCTTTCTTCTTCTGTATTTCATGCAGTATATTGTTCTGTATTTCATATATTTTACAAGACTGGAGAGATAGTTAAATCTCTGTGGATTTTTGCACAGACATACATCATGTCTGGGCAATCAGACTGTATTTGATTTGACCTTTTTAATTAGCACCGGCATTTGACTGTGGTGACATGGTCAGTTCAGGAGAATTCACGGGAGCACAAACACATTATACCACACTACACATATACAATATTATCATATTAATTATTACACAAAAGATTGATTTAACCAACTTTTATAATTAATTATTAGTAAAATATAATGCGGGTACATTTAAAATTTAAGTTAAGAGCACGTCCGCTCGTCACCGGCGCTCGCTCGATATATATACAGATATATATATATATATATATATATATATATATATATATATATATCTGTATATATATATATTTGAAGAGAATGCAGGGAATTGATTCTGAATTTGTCTTAAGAACGCTCGTTACAGGAATCCTCGGATAAGTTGAGACTAACTTCAAAATCCAATGATTTGACAAATTATATTTTGTGGAAATAAATCTGTATTGTGTGTTCGGTTTTTATTCTTTTATTGGAACCATATTTTTTACAGTATGTATTTTATATAATATTTAATCTACCGTGATATGTCATGTAGATTTTGATATATATTTTTGTATATGTATCTTATCTTATCTTACAACATAATACATTATGTTAATCAAGTTGAGAAGTCATTCAACTCTAAGTGTATTCACTAATAATATTATGCCAATAGCGCAATCTAAATACAGACTATAAATTAAAACTATAAACTCTATATAAATATTTCGTTTATACAAACTTTACTCATTTGCTTCTATTTGTATCAAAAGACCCAAATAAATATTTGAGATATTTATTTATCTTAACAAACCAACACACATATAAATTAAAACTTCAATAAATTTAATATTTTTTTTAATTTAATGTCATAATGTTGTTAACTAAAATGTTTATTTACCCAAACGATATGTCCATAAAATAATAACCATGAGACCAATTTAGAAAATAAGACATCTTTGAAAAGCTTACACTCAAAACAACTGTAATACATAGTCTTGAAAATCTAAACAAATTCCTTATTTCAAGAGGTTTGTCTGTAACAAGGACCATCCTCTGTCGTCAGAGCAATCAGTGAAGCCATTGGACCGCATGACTTTAAGTGAGTTACTACACGAATATATCAGGCGATATATAATAGTTACAACAATAGTCAATACATATCAGTAAAACATAAATATTAAAGTAACATCCAGATATTTATTCAATATCTATACAATAAAGTAGATTTTTCCTAACTATATGAAAAAAAAAAAAATTCTCAGAGTAGAATTTGAATGACACAGAAGTGTGCAAAATCTTATTGACAAATTACAAAATCAGTTTTTAATTTCAATAAACTTACGTTTCACGATTTTAAGTAAGTAAATAGTAGAAGAATAACCAGCAAAAAACTTCATGGATCCTCTAACCTATGGTAGTTACTTTACTTTTGTACCTTCTAAACATTTTCCACTCTTAATGGTCTGTTAGTTGAATGGATGCTCTCAGTTGGTAAATAGTAAAATACATCCAAATGTATGTTATAAATCACTTTAACATTAAGACAAACTGCCCGAAAACATATTTACTAGTTTGTGATCTACATGTAGAAGAATACATTTAATTGAATAAATATTGTACTATAATACGGTCATTGGTGTGAAAACACCGCAGACCTTACGGCTTAGACTTTCTCAAAATATCAATTAATTTAATTATTTTCATTTCTACAAAATGTACAAACAGTTAAAGTATGTATATATTATATTATATTATGATTACTTCACAAATCTTATTTCGATTCAAAAACCGACAACTTGTTTTAACTGGATTTAATAAAAAAATGTTGTAATAAAGATATCCCAAGATATTAACCAAAACAGTATATTTAATCGATACTTGTGTTAAACACGTGGATGTTATAAAATTTCAAATTATATCTCCATTTAATTTTTTATAATTCTTATAGTTCATCTTACTTACCGTTGCTTGCTTTAACATTACTGTGTAAATGGACGCGTTTTTATATTCTAAAAAAAGAAAACATCAACTTATTTTCTTTACCTAAGGTTTTGTGACTCTATAGAAAGAGATCTTTACTCGACCCTTGGAATTAAATTGTAAGGACCCTTACGGACCTCTCTTTTGGACAAAAAACTGATATAATTCTAACGTGCCTTGAGCCAATTTCTTATCGTTAAAGGTTTGCTTTTGTTTTTTCCTCTCTAATTAGATAAAGTAGAATAATGGAACAATGCGAATGGACGTAAAGACTTAAGTAACACTGTCTTCTATAAAGTTTTGAAAAATATGTTTTAACTTAAGTCTTTAATCTCACACACACAATAATCACAATTTAAGAAGTCAGATATTACTAAATAACAGTCACAATAAATAACGTATGAGAGGTATACCACCTGGGTTTTAAAAATACGCATTTCTTTTTAAAATCATTTACGACCGAAGAGAGTCTATTCTTTAGAGGTAAGCATTAGTTTGATTTACTAAGACAAAAAACAGAATTATATTTTTTTTTATTTATACAACATTGTCTATTATTCCTTACATTTTGAGTACAAGTAGAATACTTGGTTAATAAATTCTGAAATAAGATCAATCCATGTTAGGTTACAGTTAATAGCAATGCACTTATACATAAATAGATTACGACTAGTTATAGTATAAAAGATTTTGATATTAAGTATTTAAATTTATCATTCTTAGACCTACCTGTAATGTACTTGTCATTATTAATGAAATATTTGAATATAGTAATTGTTTTCTAATGCTTAAATAAAGCTCAAAAAATTCAAAAAAATTCAATACGGGTAGGACACTCTGGGACCAGTTCTATATTATGTAAAAATGTATAAGTAGTGGTTTTAATAAGTGAATATTGCTAATTCATGAACAAATTACTGAACTTATTTTAAATATGAATAAAGAAACAAACGCATTTTTATATAAATTCTGTTTTGGAAACCAAACACTAGAGGGGTAAATATTGTTTTTGTGAGAGTATTTTGGAAAATATATACTGACCGGTGAAAGAAATAAAAGATTACATAAGTAGGTACTGGTTCATGCCCTTTTTTAATAAGATTAAACCGGCACAACTTGAAAAATTATCCAAAATTTTTTATTATGGAAACATGCTAATGACCACGGATGTACATAAACAAACAGCTTATTAAATCACAAGAAACGTGAATTGATAGAAAAATAGACAAAGAATCAAACCACCTTGAGAGCGGACGTAAAAAAGAAATAAGAACAATGAATATATTGAACAAGTATTCGATTAGTATAACAAAAGCAAAACCTCATGATATAATATACCATATTTTCATATAATATATTTCTTAATCAGACTTTGACTAAATACATAGGTTGTGTTGACAAAATTTAACTAGGGCTATCTAAGCTGTAGACCTCAATCTGATGTATTATAGGCAATTTTTCCCATCAATATCCATTTCCTCACAATCCCTACAAAAATTATCAAATCCGATTACAAAAATTCACAAGCATAGGTTGATAAATACTATCTGTAGAAGAGAACAGCCCCACATCTGGAGAATCGAACATCCGGACAGACATACGAATGCTAAGCTGATGCAGAGAATTTGTAAAAATGGCTAATTATAGGGTAAGAAAGAAGAAGTGAAATCGCTTTCCTCACATAGTTTTTAAACATTTATATTATTTTCATTGTGTGGTATTAAACATATATATACATGAAGTTTGATGGTAGGTGGTTCGCTTTAAAATAGCTATAAGTAAATATGGTAACTTTACTTTGCTATCCTTGAGAAATGGAAAACACAAAAAGTAAGAGAAAACATTTGAAACTAAGATAACTCCGAAAGCGAGTGTGAACTACACAGGTCGAGCAAAATAACGTTATTCGCTCAAAATAACGTGTGTTTTATACTAATTATTATTTAACTATTGTATAATATATTTGTGCACCATCCATTTATAATACCTAGATAAAGTATATGTAAAATTGTAGTTGCAAGGCCATTAAAGTTCATCTGATATCCGAGCAAAGGTTATCATAATTAAACGCAAAATGTTCCTGTTACCTATAATAATAAAATACATTGCAAATGCAAATGCATGCAAAATGCAACACTCATTAAGCTACAAGGCTGTACGTTAATGATAAATAAATAGTGATTATAAGTTGAGTTGCCTAATTTACAGTTCCAGTAAGGTGCGGGAAGAAAGGTGAAGGAATTTCTAATGTTGCCCGCAAAATTATTATTTATTTTTGTAGAATTTAATTGTATTTCGATTCATTTAGCTAATTTGTGTCATATGAAACTGTCTTTCATCTGGATCCTTATTATTAGTTGCAATACTGTCCCTGAATTGTTTTGGATACCACTATCTACTGGAGTGCTTATTTTATGAGCTTCATATCATTTGACTCCAGTTTTCACTTTTATGCGGGTCTTTGGCTCTAAAAGATATTTTGAACTGATTCCCTATAATGTTTGCCTAAGTCATCATCTCATAGAGTCGGCTAGGGTAACGCAAACGCTCACCATTATAACCTTGTTTTATAATTATTAATCTTCTTATTTTACTTCTTGATATTATAACAACATAAATCTTATCATGCACCAAACAATTTAATAAACAGATAAGATAACTACATTTTTGTGAGATCATTTTAAGAATATACAATAACAAACGAAAATCAATTATAATAAACTACAAAAACTTGTAATTTCAACACTTGTTTGATTTTTTATGTTTTCGATGTTTATTTCAAAGTCCATATTTATTTTTATTTTTTTACAACCATTATTATTAACAAAATAATTATTTATAAAAATAATTTAAGTTATATTTTGTATCATTCCAAATCGTTAGACCGATTACTATTATCTGTCGTTAAAGTATACCTCGTAGATAACTTGTTGCTACAGTATTCAGTATCACTTTAGACGTCTTTCATTTCAGAAGTGCTCTCTGATCATGCTCCTCTGGGTTTTAATTACGTGTTGTGTGATAGCATTATGTTTGTATCTGCACCGAGTATACAGCTATTGGAGTGTGCGCGGCGTTGTATATGAAAAACCGTTACCATTTTTTGGTAGTTTAAGTTTTCTTATGAGAAAAAGTTTTTTTGATTACGCGTATGAATTAAGTATTAAATATCCGAGAGATTATGTTGGAATATTTCTCGGTTTGAAGCCTGCTTTAGTTATTCAGACACCGGAGCTGGCTCGTAAGATATTTAGTCAAGACTTTGAAAACTTTCAAGATAGGTTTCTGTACTGCCATGAATCGGACCCTCTGGGCTCTCTCAACCTCTTCATTATGAAGGTAAATAAATTATACAACTATCTAAACACGGTATAATTAAATACCTACATAAGAAAATACAAAATATTATAAAAAAATAATTATTTAATAAATTTCAAATTAATAAAATCCAATCCCTGTGTACACACAATGATTCCTGATAGTCATTTTAGTATCAAAACCAAAACAATAACAACAAATGTAAAAGATGTTGTTATTATTTTAGTGGCCGCATTTGTACGGCTTTTAAAAACTGAAAAAATATATTCGTTATGACATTTCTTTTTAATATTATTTTAAATAAAAATAAAATACAACTTACATTTTGCAAATTTCGTATTTATATATATATATATAAATTAATTTAGATCTACAGGGAAAAAATGACAAATTGCTTTATAATAGCTCCTATATTAAACTGAATGAATTAACATTATTGACAAGGGCAACGTAAGAAAAACTTAAGTATATTATATATATTATATCTGGTCTGTACGAGAATTTAAATGACAGCAATTTGAATTGGCCTTGGCCTTTAATGTTTTGACAATGCGATGTTTTTTTTAGAATCCATTATGGAAAACTCTTAGATACGGCCTCTCTCCAATGTTTACATCGTATCGTCTTAAGAAAGTTACACAATTAATGAATAAGAATGCTATCGAATTAGTTCGAAAAGTCCAAAGGGATTACATTGAAAAGAAAAAACATATTAATTTAAAGGTACGTATTTCATACCATGACTCGTATTTATTTACACAGTCAAAAAGTTTAAACTTGTGTTAAATAATTATCATCCAACTGGACTTATCTTGATAACTTGGATCCTGGCCTGGTGGTATAACGTTAACCCTTGTCTAGTTTTCTACCACGAAATGTGTCGGTTGGTTTTCTACCGCATAACGAATAATGGAGAGTCCTTTCCTAAATCGCGATCGCGCAGTATATTTTGAAGTGAAACTAATTTTGCAGGAACTTTTTTCGATGTACACCTCCGACACAGTAGCGTACAGTGTATTCGGTATTCGAGTAAGTGCGTTGAGCGGAAATGAATCTCCTCTGTGGCACATCACTAATCATATGGTGAAATGGACATTTTATCGTGGGTTACAGTTTACAATGGTATTCTTCCTTCCTGCGCTAGGAGCATTATTGCGGTAATATTTCTTACTTTATGCTTGGCAGGCTTTTATCTTATATGTATAATTAAAAATACATCAATTATATAGTTATCAAATTACTGTTTAGCGATAATTAACGACCGATAATGTTTAATAATTTTAGGAATAAAAATTCTCATGAAACAAAGTACTCAGGAAGACATATTTTTTTAAATAAATACTGATTCTAGTATAACATAAAAATATTTAAAAAGAAATATTTAATTAAAATATATACATATCGTAAATTCTTTTTTCACATAACACGTACTGCATAACACAACTAATTACAGTAAAAATATTTTGTTATTTATTTTAGACTTAAATTTTTCTCCGAGGGTGCTAATGAATACATAAAAAAATTGTTTTGGAACGTCGTCCAAGAGCGTAAGAAAATTGAGAACTACGATGACTCTGACCTTGTTAATCATTTGCTTAAGTTGAAAGATGATCTCGATCTTACAGCTGAGGCTGGCGAGGGTGAGTGTATGAAATAACTATATCGCATCATTTGTTTTATTTTATTAATCCGTTAAATATTTTTTCACAGAACATGCTGACAATGTCTTGTTGGCACAAGTAGCTGTTTTTATATTGGGTTCTATCGAAACTTCCTCCACTGTTCTCAGCTACACATTACATGAACTAGCATACCACCCAGAGGAACAGGTACACAGGAATATTTAAAAACTATTCCAGAGATTATGTTTATAAATCTTTTAATCCCAAAAATGACACAATAAGTTACCTTGTACATTCTCTCTTATAAAAGATATAAATGAATGCACAAACATTTTGTGTTAAGAAAAGGTAATTAGGAGCAAAAAATATTTGCACGAATTTGTGACAGCTTCATGTTCCTGATAAACCTGTTCTGCTGCCTTGACACTTTTTGTTTGTATGAAAGCAATAAATATTATAAAATTTACACTCGTCATTTTTTTAATTCAGGAGAAGGTGTATAAAGAAATTGATGGTATGTGGAAGAAGGGAAATGACTCTATGGATTACAATGAGTTGTTAGATCTTGAATTTTTGACTGCGTGTATATACGGTGTGTATAAAACATTTTGATTAAAATTATATACGCATAGGATTGTGTCCTTTTGTGTCATTAATGAGAACTGGCGTTGGTCCATCTTAGATGTCAATGCTATAACATTTAGAGATGCAACATAAATATAATATATAGTTCAATGAATAAAAGCAATATTGTTTATTCCAGAAACTATGAGAAAGTATCCCCTCGTATCTTTGGTAGACCGCATGTGTGGACAAAATTATGAACTGGATGATGGATTAATAATAGAAAAGGGCGTGCCCGTGTTCGTAAATGCAGTGGCGATACATTACAACGAGGAGTATTACCCGGCACCGCACACGTGGAGTCCCGACCGCTTTGTAACTACCGATAAACGTGATAACAGAGAATTCACTTTTCTTCCTTTCGGCGAAGGACCCAGATTTTGTATCGGTAAAAGTATTTAAATGTTTATTTAAAATCCTAATAGTCCATTTGTTATATATTTACGAAATTCATTATAGATAGAGATAAAAATAGTAAATACATTTTATTATAAATAATAACAAGTTGGTAAAAAATAAATAAAACTATTTTTAGGAAAAAGATACGGTATGATGCAAATTCGAGCCGCTCTGTCGCAGCTGATTTATAATTACAAGATAGAACCGGCAGTACCCTACAAAGTGAAATCCGACCCGTACGCCGTTATCTTAGCGCCTCAAGATGGATTGAGTGTCAACTTTGTTCCCCGAAGGACTCAAAAATAAACAACCTTCGCAAACATTTGTATTAAATTTACTATGCATATTTGTAACATTAATCAACGTTACCTGGGCCACTTATATTGATTAATCTTACGAAAAAAAAACAATATAGAAATAAATGTCTAAGTTAGAATATATAAGACAATTATAATAATTAATCGAGTGACACCGGAGCCGATCTAAGTTTCTTCGTTGTAGGTTGGGATGAAATGCTTTCGTAATTCTGTCCAAGTTTCGGCGGTACGGCTGTTCTTCTATGCAGATCAATATTGCCGATGGTTGAGACAATTTTGTAAGCAGATTCGAATATTATGTTTTTTTTTGCTTTAACTTTTATTATTATTTTTTAATATTAATGATGCGAGGATTTAAAAAGATAAAAAAACGTATTTAGTATCTTTCTCTCTCTTTTCTAAAACTACTAATGTGGTAATGTTTTCTCTTTTGTACATTTACAAAACATTCCCTTCTATAAGTGGGAGATAACACATTAATCATAAAAAAACAACCTTTAAAATGTGGTAAGTGTATTTTACTAAATCTCATTTTATTTTTTACAAGAATTAAATGAATTATTTATTATTTTACAAGAACATAGCGTTGTTTAATATTCAATACGCTTTAGACATGAGGAATATTACCTTTTAAATGACGGATCCCGGTATCAATGCCCGCCGCAACAAAAGATTTCTTTGACGAATAATTAAAATTTTTCGGGTCGTGCAGATATAAATGTGACAGAGAAAATATATATTCTATCAACATTTATATATATATATATATATATATATATATATATATATATATATATATATATATATATATATATATATATATATATGTAGATAGAATAAAAGCAGTGTGGTGAATTGAATAAAAAAGTTTTTTTTTAATTAATTATTTTTATAAAAGTCTAGACTATCATTAATTGTGTTTAAGCTATCTGCGTTTTGTACAGTAAAAGGGCAGAATGTCCAAATCCCTTCGTATCTCTTCCAGTGACTTCCGCACCTTTATTACCTCCTCCTCTTATACTTCCTATTCATCTGAGGTAGAAACTTTTTTACATTTAAATTTACTACTAAGTATAATTCAGATTTTCATTAACTCACACAGCCACTTGAGCACTTACATCTTTTTATCTTCTTCCGACCTATTTTTATATCATAATCTATCTCCATCTGTTGTTGTCTGTGAACTTTATGTAACCTAAATTTAATAGGCAATAGACGAAACGTTTCATCATTTATCAATTATTAATCAATACCATTAGCAAATTGGTTGACGATTATGTGGCTTGTTGTGTTTTAGTTCCAAAAACATAATCAAGTAATCATCATCATGAATGGTTTTGTAGGAAATGCTAAATTTCTAATAGAATAGTTCTATATCCGATTTAATAAATGGCCACCTTAATGATTGCTATAACTTAGTAATCTTCCTTGAACGAGAATTGCCTTAATTCTGTCCTCTGGATATTGAGTCACTAACACTGAAGTACGAGAATTTAGTTTTTTCAATATAAATGATAAATATTTTACAATATAAATTAAAGTAGCGTGTAACAGATGTTTTAGAGAAAGATTACTTACATACATAATATAGTTAATAGAACCTGTAATGTCATCTAGTATCAATTATGAAAAGCACCTGAACGTGAAGGATTTTCTTTGTTAAGACAATATATAATAATGTTGTTCAAAAGCCCTATTTTTCTTATTATGATATTAAAAAAATTATGCATTTATATTTTTGTTATTAGTTATAACTGCATCGACATGTTAAGTATAAATAAAACGGTAAACACTTTTACTATAACCTCGATAGCAAAGAATTCACTCTTCTTCTTCTTTCAGGTTGAAATAAATGAATCGTACAAAAAGTTGTTCCAATCTTAATACTTAGATTCTAATATTCTATTACTAAAACTGTTACTCAAGAGGAAAAAAAATCCCAACAACTAAGACATACATTCCTAAGACATTAACTTCTATTATTTTTAATACATGTGTATGTGTTAATGTATATGTTGGTTAATGTATATTTTAAATACGTTAACTGCTTAGAGTAATGGCTTCGTTGCCAGCCGGTAGCCAGAATTTAAATTATTATCAACGAAGCAGTGTCAGCAGCTGCTCTCAATAGCAATTTGCAATTTTACTTAAGTGTTCTGGAATACACGATTAAATTGCGATATTTTCCAAACTACGGGAACGTAAAAGGATTATTGAGAAACAAAGCACGAACACCAATTAAGTAAGAATTTTATTGTAATACAGAAAAGTAAATAAATTTTAAATAAATATTGTAATGAAGTGTTTCACATTATTCATAGAATGTATTTATATTTAAACAGTTTTCGGGTACATCAGACTGATATATAAGAATATTCATTAGAAAATTATTATTTATATAATATTTATATTACGTTTCAATTCTTATAACCAGTGTTAGAAAGAATCTTCTCAAAAATATATAGCACGACGTGTTCTAAAAAAGTATAACATTTGGACAAAAATATAAAAATTGGACAAATATATGCGATATAGGAATACCCTGCGATAACCCTTCTTTAAACATTACATTGTTTTTCTTGTACGATAAATTCAGCCAAAATTGACAATGTTTGTTGATGAAATGATTTTATACTTGTTTTATTTTATAAATTGCGTCAAACGCCTGGGTTGATCAACGCTTGTATGAATGAGTGAGTGAAGCCTCCAAGTGAAGAAGTGGCGTATGTGAGGGATTTACTTCTCATTACTTGTGGGTTTAACACAGAATTGCCCACAGTATCGACAGAAGCTTTTATGATAAGAACATTAAAAAAAGTAGATATGAAAGGGAAAATTATAATAACGAAATATATTTAAGTGCTCTTTGAAGTTCCGGTAAATGGAACAATACACAATATTTGTGTGAACGAACGTTTTTGTAAGACGTAAAAAATAATCTCTTTAAGTTTAGATTAAAAAAGATCATAAGAACTAAATATCATGATAAAATAAAATAAGATTATGGTAATATAATAAAAATGTTTACATAGCTACAATAAACAAAGAGAGAATTTCATCGTAATCTGGGAAGCGCTGATTGCGAGATAGTTTGCTCTCAAAAGGCGCTAATGAACGCGTTAATCCATGAGAAGCCGTCTACTTGTTATAAGATCCAGTATGGCTACGACTTACATCATCCAACTAAAACTACGCTACGCTTACAATATTATAATTAGATTATTTTGTTGTTCTAGAACTTAATTATTTGGAAGCAAATTAAAATTACATATTATATATTTCACAACTGTTAAGAGCGACTTAGTCTTCACTTTCGAAATAAAATAATAGGCCACCCATTATCGCTACATTTATTACAACACCATACATTTTTCGTTTTATAGTTATGATTATAGCCGAAACCAATGTTTGAATAACATGTCCATATGGGAGCTTTTTGGAAGTGAAAATATATTTAATTAAAAAAAAATCCTTCCAGTATATTTTGTGTGATACAAAAAGGGAAATAAAACCATAAACCGATAAACAGAAAACAATTTCAAAGACTAAAAATACGTTTTCATAAAAGGTTATTTTTGTTTGCTTTTCACAATCCTATTCAAAAACACAATAATTTTAGAAGATTCATCCTGAACATAATAGCTGAGCTCTAATTAAACAAGAAACAAAACAAGATTTCGTTTTAGTTATTCAGTAACAGCAGTCGTATTTTAAAACGTATTTTTAAAACGAATAGGTCACTACCGAGACGATAGACCTGAACTTTAACAAAAATAACTGAATATAAATTGAAGACAACAAAAGACGTACAATGGATAAATAAACTCCGTTGTTTATTTATATCTTCTGTTAACTTGTGACTCCGCCTGTGGGCATACATATATAATTAGTAGTAACTCGACTACAATGCAAAACCTTGTCATGTTCTTTTCTACCGCTACCAATAACGTTATCATATCATCAATATATACGAAAATACAAACGAAAAAACGCACAGGGTAGAACAATTACCTATATACCCTATTATTGAAATAATATTTTAATGTTTTCAATAATAATATAAATTTTTGTGATAATAGCTTTGAGAAAAATAAGTTATTACATCAGCTATACATAATGAAGTTTAGTAGTTGCTATGAAACCTGTAGTTAATAATAGTTCCTCGATAAAGTACAATGGACAATAATGGAACAATCTTCACGCCGGAGCAGTTAGATTCAAAACTACAGCTACTTTCGACCTTTGTAACCTACTAACCAACCAACCAAATAACAATAAAGTTTTAAAAAGAAACATTTACCTGAGAAATGTATTTCAAGAACTTTTTAGTATTGTACGTTTCTTTCAATATGTTTGCTTATTTTCTGCACAAGTCGATATAAAACAACAAAGGAAAATGATGATTGAATACCTGAAGGCCTTTGAAACCAACATAAATGTACATAATGGTGGGATAACATAACACTCATAACAGCAGATTCAATCAATGCAATAAGGGAAATGTAGAAATGAAGGTATTCTAGCCACCATTTCATTTACAATATCCTCATCCTCAACACAAATTTATATAATAATAATATATTATAATTAGAATACTATAAATGATTGCATAAATTAAATATATTACATATTTCGTTAACGAATATGCTATCAGATTTCTTATTTCTCCATAACTATTTCTCAAAAGCGTATATGATAAAATCTCATTATAATATATTTTCAAATGTCCTAGAAAATATTATCTTATCGTAAGATAAGCCTCTCACACTACCTACTTTACTAGCAGTGGCATTTATGGTATAAAGCCTTTCAGATAGCAAGACATATTGCAAAGCTTCAACGTAGCCGAGACGGGAATAAACGAGAATTTAGTTTTAGATGAAAAATTTTAAGATAGCTAATATTTTATTACTTAGTATTTGTTAGGATTATTACGTTCTATAATTAAGTTGTTATTTTTTAAAACCATAAAATAATGCTTGTGAAAATTATTAAACAAAATGTATGAATTACCCAAACCATTTTTTCCGATTGTATATAAGGGCACTGAATTTCAAAGGATGCACGTAAATCTCGCCATAAGATGTAGTTTGACGGTAAAAAATTCGAAATTGTATTAATATAGGCCTGGAATTCGGGTCGGCGTTCGAAATGCACCCATACACCCGAGCTACTGTTTCGTTCCTGCCGAGCTCCAGTTTAACGAAGAGCGAGCACCGGGACGCTCGTTTCTCTCACCAATTTTACGCCAATACGCGAAATTTTGTGTGTCCACGAACATATATTTTAAACTATAATTAATAAAAGTGAAAGAAAACATTTGAGTATATACTGCTTTAAATATTTATTATACTGTTATTGCTGTAATATAAACACAGACTTTTCCTCGGTGAGTATAATATGACACAAAAAGCATGCCGTTGGAGAAATGCACTTAAAATTTTATAGTGATTTATTTTCTAACTGATTGTTACTCTTAAGTTTTATCACAAATTTATCGAAATGTATTCACGTCATATTGCAGACGTAAAAGTGCATTCGTTCACTTTAGGTACTTTTTAATTAAAAATAATATATATTAATTAAGGGGAGTTATTTTTTATAATAACATAAATATAAATTTGAAAATATATTTTTTAATTTTTCCTTTTTTCAATAATTTATATTAAAAATAAATCAAATTTTATCGCTGTCTGCCTTTGTTAGATAAATAATTAAAAGTAATTGTTCAATCAGTTTCAATTTATTTAGAGTAGTTTGCTGGCTGGTCCTCACAATAATGTGATATTAAATACGAGCAACGGCGACTCTATCGAGCATATATCCCTAGAGATGATCTCAAACACGATGGAGATTAAAAAATAATAAATTTTAAAGTATAAACAACTCTTAGTAGGCAAAAAATTTAACTTAATATTATTATATTACTAAAATGCGAATAACATTAGTTTATATAAAATAACTATATTTGTATCCTAACTTGTGCATTTTATACTTAATATTACTTTTGAAATACTTTGTCACCATTGACAATGGCGTTAGATCAGAGAGTTACACATAGTTTCTGCTAATTCTTTAAAAACAACCACATGCAGTAATGTCTATTTGTAGATTATTATAAAAAATTTAACTGTCTTCAGTTGTGTCATTTTGAACACATGTTTAAAACTTTATATTATGCCTCATACAGTCCTCTTACGCAAACAGCTGTTACTTTTTTTAAGCAATACTTTGTTCTATCCACGCCTATTCAGGCGCAGTAGCCATATTTCTTCGTAAAGGAGATCTGCGGTTTATCAAATCTTTTATAATCTTATATATTGTATGCAATGTGTTTACACATCAACTTGGATATTGATAGAAATTAATAAATATTTTAAACTTTTTATGCTTTTTTTTAAATATATTATATATTTTGATTTAGGCAAAAAATAACAATAATACATGTAGAGTAAACAGTAAACATACTTTAACATTTACGTTATTTTGTTTTCGTATTTATTATTTGTTCATGAATATGAAGTGCTATTTGAATTATAATGAAAAAAGCTGCTTATAACTCTATACAAATATATTATTCTGACCTAAATCTATTTATTATGTTTTTAATAATCCTTCATTTCATAAAAACTGTTAAAGATTTTTTAAATACTCAGAATGAAGAAGAATAAAAAAACAACTATTACTAATTGATCTGCGGAGGATATAATTAATTCAATGCAGCAGAAAGGGTGAGCGTCTTCTTTTACTTTTTTAATTGTTTATCTTTAAAGTATTAAATGTGGCTTTTTTATCTATATTAACTTTGTAGTTGTATAAAACAACCTTTTTCTGCAGAACCGATATATTCTTCAAAAGTTTTCGTGAAATTTGCCAACTGTAATTGTATTTGTTTTGGCATTTAATCGTGAATTCCTGTTTCATTTCACAAAAAAGAACACATTTTGTTTGAAACAATCCATAATGAGGACTGTTTCAAACATCAATCCACATCTGAATGTTATATTTTACTAAATTTAATAACTGTTCATGTTTGACTTAGTTGCTCTTAATAAATAGGAGGCGCGAAATATCACAATAGAACCTAAGTGCTAAGTGCTTCTAAAAGCATCTAATAATAATTAAGGCTATGTAATAATGATCCGCCATTAAAGTATGTTGTCATTACATTACAGATTTTACATTCTGGCAATATCTATACAGCTAATATCTTCATGAGAATTTTAACAAACAACATAGATTATACATAACATAAAATATACAACAGAAAAAAAATTGTATGTGTAGATGTACAAATAACAATTTCAAAAAATCATTATATTGACCATCAGAAACAGATCCGTGAAGACCGATGCTGCCAAATACTCAAAATACTCATGCTATTATTTACTTTTTTACAGGAAATTTTAAAGGAAATGCAGTCAAAATGTTCAGCTTAAGTTGATGTACTATAAATTTAACCTCCGTTCTACCATTAAAATAAAAATCATATAATAATAATATCATATGATAAGAAAATAAATATGAAGCGGCAAATATTCTAATTCTAACAAAGTACCTTAATGATATAGTGTCCATTATATGAACACACACTATACAAAATTATAATTTTAAATTTATAAATTATAAATATTATTTAAAATTTTACTTAACAATGTCATACATTGTCCAAATGTATTCATAATTGATTGCAAAATCAACAACATTTACTATCCTAACTCATTAAACTAGGGGCGCCAACATAACCCTCAATTTCGACTCGCTGCGCTCGCGAAATCTCGGGTGCCGTTTGTATATTGAGCGAAGCGAGCCCAGTGTATTGACTCATCGTTTCCCATTAACTTCAATGGTATATCAGTTTTTTGACATGATATTACAAAAAAAAAAAAATTTTTTTTAGAGTACATTTTTCTATTTTTTTTTTATTTTAAAACCATCACCTAATGTGTGTCTTTTTGATTGCAAAGTTTCATAATTTTCCGTCAAGTAGTTTTCGAGCCAATTCGTGACAAAGAATGTAAAAAGTCTCCAGTAAAACGCTCCGCTCACTTCGTTCGCTTCGCTCAATTAAACCGAAATCATATTATCTGTGTGATGGAAACAGAACACGCATTGAATTAATATCGAAGCAAACATCAGTATTTAATTCCAGCACCAATAGGACCGGGTTCGGCTCGATATTGACAAAGACCCAATCACTGTAGCCCTTTGCACGATACCAAATGGAAATGGGAGAGTCGAAAAAGGTATTAGTAAAGGTATTATCACAAAATCGGCATTAGTATATAAAAATACAATTCTTGTAAAATCATTATAGTCTGTTTAATCTGTTTCTCTTAATGTATTACAAACAATAAACTAATATTTGATTAATAGTAGACATTCCTAATTAGCTTAATTTGTTTGGTGTTATAAATAATGTGTCTATGAGATTAGCAAAACGGCTGTAAATGATCGTCGTTTAGAGTAGTCTCTCTCAAAGTGGGTGATAATGCGACTTGTGGGAGCTGGAGGCCTTTGGTAGGAGGCATGGTGAAAATTAGAAAGCATTGAAGCGGTGCAGGGGGAAGTGAGAATAAAAGCTGTAACATAGCTTTCATTTGTTTTATATGTGCCTCATTTGTGGAAATTATGTTGGACAATTCTTATTTAAGAGAATATTAAAGGTTTTTATTTTTTATGCCAGGATGACATTCATATGATACTCGTACGTAGGTTTAAGATCACACATTTTAGAAAGCCGAAAAAAAATAGATTTATCGAAAATTACACTGATATTTAAAAATTAAAATAGGCTATAAAATTTTAAATAAAAAGTACTAAGATTAAAAAATATATTCACTTTTAAAGCCCAGAAAAAGTACATTTAAAATTACATAGCTTTTGAGCAAAAATGATGACTCAGAATTGAGCTTCAAAAAGCAAAGAAACTCAACAGTTTCATATCCAATCTTAAAAAAAATGTAAGATTATTTTTTTGCTGTTGCTGTAATTAAAAGATATAAAAATCAATGTGCATTATAAATGGGATATTCGAATAAATAACACGAGATTTACCAAAGGTAATGAAATATGCCGACATCTGTTATTTGCTATATAGGTTTGATATTGGTGTGAAAAAAAAATGATACTTTGATTTTTTTTACATTAAAATTCCATTTTCCATTATACTAACTATTATGAATGAACTTAGCTTCATATTATTTCACGCTTCCATTATTTTCAGTAATGTATCACAAATTTTATTCACATAAAACAGAGAAAAGAGACATGGAGTCACCTTTAACACAACATAAACTATAAAAGAATATATTTGACTCAATCTTACAATGTTAGATTGCATAGATAATGAAATTGTTACATAGGATATTGAAATCAGTTAAAAATAATACTGAAATGAAAAAAATAAATTTAGTTGTGATGCCCTTATAACATGTTGGGAAATATCATCAAAGAATTATCAGAATATTAAATTTATTTGCAACATCGATTTGTTTCTTAAATCTCCTTGCAGTTAAAATAACCTACATGATATCAATATACAATTTATACTAAATGAACACAGAAGGAATGGAAAAAATATGAAAGAATTCAATAATGATTTTCAAGTATTTTGGTTGCAAAAGCAGATTCCACAATTGTTTACCGTTGATTGTTTAACCATTTCTAAAAGCATTCTCATCTCAGTTTTTTATCTGAAGGTAGATTTTTTGGTACACCGACAAAATGCAACAGCGACGGAAATTATTAATAAGACTGCATATTACTAAAGGCGAAAGCGACTGTTGTTATGTAAAACCGACTCTAATGTTAACAATATTATTACACTGCTCCAGGTTCGTGACATAAAAGAAATATTTAATAAAGATCTTACAATAAGGTACTGAAAATGTAGTATTTAAATGACAAGAATTCAGCAACACAATTAGGACTGGAATAAGTCTTTTTTTTTTTTTTTTTTATGTAAGAGGAGGGCAAACGAGCTGGCGGGTCACGGATGGACGTGATCACCGCTGCCCATGTACTCTTGCAACATCCGAGGATTTACAAGAGTGTTGCCGGCCTTGTAGGTAGGAGTAAACGCCTTTTTTGAAGGTACCCATGTCGTACCGATCTGGAAATACCGCCGAAGGGAGTTCGTTCCACATGCGAGTGGAACGTGGAAAAAATGTCCTTGAGAACCGCACAGTGGAGGATCGCCACGCATCCAGGTGGTAGGGATGGTAAACCAGTCGATGGCGCGCTGTGCGGTGATGAAATTCGGCGGCAGGCATCAGATCGAATAGTTCTTCGGAACAATCCCCGTTGTAAATGCGGTAGAAGACGCACAAAGAAGCCACGTCTCTACGCAATGCCAAAGAGTCCAGCCGTTCGCAGAGCACCGGGTCTCTGACAATCCGAACGGCTCTCCGTTGTACGCGGTCAAATGGTAGAAGCTGATATTGGGGTAATCCGGACCAGAGATGAGAACAGTACTCCATGTGTGGCCGGACCTGCGCCTTATAGAGCGCAAGTCTTTAGCCAGGTTTGAAATACTGCCTCGCTCTATTAGTCACTCCCAATTTCTTCGAGGCCAACTTGGCCTTGCTCTCCAGATGACCACGAAATTGACAATCGCTCGAAATGTCGAGACCCAGTATTCTGATACTTGGCGAGGCATTAAGAGGAGTGCTCTCGAAGAGCGGTGATACGACAAATGGGGTTTTTTTAGTGGTAAACGCGCAAACTTGTGTCTTTAGGGGATTGAACTGAACGTGGTTCAGTTCACCCTACTCAGAGACCATCCCCAAGGAAGTCTCTGTAGAAGACACAAGTTTCTTTCGGCGCTCGTCGACCTTTTCCCGAGAGAGACCGGCACGGCCAGAATATACCGCATCCCCAGTGCTGTCATCCGCATAACAATGTATGTTGGAGATATCCAACATATCATTGATGTACAGGAGGAACAGATTTGGGGATAGCACGCAGCCTTGGGGTACACCAGCGTTCACGGGCTTGGGGTCCGAGCAAAAACCGTCGAGAACGATCTTTATGCTCCGCCCAGTGAGGAAGCTGGTGATCCACTTGCATAAACTCTCGGGAAGCCCATAGGAAGGTAGCTTCGAAAGAAGCCCCTTGTGCCATACACGATCGAAGGCTTTCGCCATATCCAGACTAACTGCCAGACCCTCTCCCTTGCTTTCAATAACAGCTGCCCAACGGTGCGTAAGATATAACAGAAGATCACCAGCCGATCGACCATGGCGAAAGCCATATTGCCGGTCATTGACCAACTGGTGATCCTCGAGGTAGGTCAGGAGCTGTTTATTGATAATGCTCTCCATTACTTTGGAGAGCAGGGAGGTAATGGCGATAGGTCTGTAGTTAGCTGGGTCCGAGCTATCACCTTTTTTAGGGATCGGATGGACAAGGACACACTTCCATGAGACCGGGACTACGCCTTTAAGGTAGGAGTGCCGAAATAGACGCGTTAGCACTGGAGTCAACCCAGGGGCACACATTCGTAGCACCAGTGGCGAAATGCCATCCGGCCCACTCGACTTATGAACGTCCAAGGAAAATAGAGACTGCCTAATAGTTTTCTGCCGAAAAACTATTTCCGGCATTGAGCTCTGACACAGCGGGATGATAGGCGGTGTCTTCCCCTGGTCGTCCAAAGTCGAGTTGGAGGCGAAAAGAGTGCCCAAGAGATCGGCTTTCTCTTTTGCCGTGTGGGCCAGAGAGTCATTCCCCATATGCAATAGCGGTAGGGACGGCTGGCTAAAGTTGCCCAGAGTGGCCTTTGAAAGCGCCCAAAATTTGCGCGTGCCAGGCGGGTACTTTGACAGCTGATCCCCAATTTTGACGACATGCTTGAACTTTGCTCTAGCGATTTGCCGTTTGAAGAATCTGGAGGCAGGATTATATTTCCTCTTCAAAACTCTAGAGTACGGATCCTTAGTGACTAACGCATTGGCCCAAGCTTGATAAGCCTGCCGTTTGCCAGCTGCTGGAGCCCTGACAGACGCATCAAACCAAGGCCGCGATCTGCCACCATTGGTACCACAGAGCTTGGTACAAATAGTTCCTTGCCCTGTAGTATCACATCAGCTACAGTCGCAGCGCAGCCACTAGGATCATCGGAAGGGAAACAAATCGGCCCCCATGAGTAGGATGCAAAAAAGGACCGCATTCCATCCCAATCCGCTGACTTGTAGTGCCAAACGCGTCGAGTCGCAGGTGTTGTGCGAGCCGAACGTTGAATAGGCACTACACTCCGTACCAGACAATGATCAGAGGACCCTAACGGAGCCTCGACAGTGACCTGGTACTTTCCGGGATGTGTAGTCAGCAGAAGATTCAACAAAGAGGGCATATGACTGTCCACGTCCGGTAGACGAGTGTGCGTCTTGACCAATTGGGACAGACCATTTGCCAGAGCAAAGTCAAACAACACAGATCTCCCCGCGTAGTCGGTGGCACGTGACCCTAACCAGTCGGCATGGTGCGCATTGAAGTCCCCGAGGACTACGACTTCAGCGGAGGGAGTCTGTGAAAGCAAATCGTCAATCGCCTGAACATGGCCCAAGAGTTGATCCGTTTCTGCATTACCACTATGGGACCTGTAGAGGCACGAGTAGACTCTGACATGGTCGTCCATGTCCACGCGCAGCCAGAGTAAAGACAGGTCCCGACCTTCAAAAACCTGAAGGCGACGGTAGCAGATATCCTCCCTTACGAACACAGATACCCCGGCGTGTGGTATAAAATGGTGCTCTAGTTTATACCCGGGGTATGACAGGTACGCTGTGTCGCTAGGTTGAGATATCTGCATCTCCGTCAGAAACAACAAGGCCAGCTGCGCCGTCTCTAGATGATAGTGGACGGCGTTCAAGTTGAAATGAAGTCCCCGGATGTTGCAAAAGTCCACATTTAGAGTAGGTCGGGGTGCCGCTGCATTGACTCGTCGTTTGCCCTCAAACAACACAAAAGGCGATACTTTGCCCACCCCAGATACGACGGGCAACCCGAGCAAAATCCGAGAATCATTTCCCGATTTTGCTCGGGGAGGGGGTCCCCGGCTTCATCAAAGCTGGTACCCTGCTGGGGTATTTTTCTTTTTGGCATCGCTTTCATGTTTGGGGGGGGGGGGGGTTGGGTTTCCGGATTCTCTCACGACGGAACATAACCAAATGAATTTGGTTACTACGCGTCGGTCTTCTGTGAGAGGGTGGTCCTTCCCCGGTCGAGCCAGCCCAATACGAGCTGCAGTCGGATGACTACAGCTAGGCTCTACCACAGTTATTTGGTGTACCGCTGTCACTCTTTCAACTGAGCTATATCGTGTATTTTTAACCATTCTAAAAATACCTTGGATATCCAGTAGTATACCATACTATAAAGGCTAGACTTTTTCTATACCATTGTTATTAAGCTAGAAGTAATAGTTTTGTTAGGAGCAATGTCTGAAACTAACAATCAATTTAAAAGGTTTAAAATGAAACGCCTTTATTATTGAAGAAGAATATTACGATACTTGAATACAGTATAAAAAATTAACTAATAATTTTTAAACATCAGTCTGTTTCTTCATCACCTTATTTGCAGTATAGATTTATTTTATCGTTATTTTAGTTTGTAATATAATTAAGAAAAGTTAAACATATTTTTAAATTAACTCTTATTTCTATATTTGTTTGTTAACCTTGGGTATTCCTGCCATAAAACTTTTATATAATACAAATGACATTAAAATGAATGTCTATCTGGTTTTATTAGAAAATAAATGTAATAGTTTTTTTTTCTTCTTTCTATTTAATTTGTAAATAGTCGTAATTTTATTTTTGTTGCTAAAAGTATCCCTACAGTATTAATAATTTAAAATGTTAACCTTCTCAAAGATAGAACTGTAAAGTGGACAAAGAGGCAGAAAATTTAAATTCTAGAAATACATTTGTTATGCAGTAGTTAACTTTTAGTCAGTTTTGCCAGCACTTACGGTTATTTATAGAGATGACGGCTTTATACGAGTGGTTGGAGTGCTTTCAATATGTTTGTTTTCGAAGTCAAGTCAAAAGTAATTTTCTAATACATTTAGGTTGCCTATTATATTTTAATGAATATATTCAAATTAACACATTTTTACTGTCGTCTATTAGATTATCAAATAAAAAAAAACTTATATGGATATAATAGAGAGGCTTGTATGTTTAAAGAAGTTGATAACTTTAATGAATCTTATCCGCACTAAAACTACATAGCGTTTTGAAACACAATGTAATAATGTTACCAAGTTGCTTGATTAAAAAAATAACAAAATGAGAAGAATCAAAATATGAACCTGATAAATAAACCTTCAATCAAATCAAATCAAAATCAAATCAAAAATCTTTATTGAAAATAAGTTTCATACAAAACATTTTTTCATTGTCAAAGCCACAATATGGTTTAATATTACTTTGGAATCGAAAGTTATTATTAATCATGCCTTTATTTAATATAATTTCATTGTATCAAAGTTTATAAGCCGTGAGGTAATTCGCACGAGTAAAATAATACTCCTTCAACCCCCGGATACCGAACTTAATCCTCCGATTGTATATATTGTGAAATTGATATTTTAACCACATAAAAATAGACCACTATGCATGTTGTATATTTATTATGTTTATGAACAGAACATAACTGTAATAAATGAAATAAATTTGGAAGTATACCTTGACAAAGTGTGCATTGTAAAATATACGAATAAACTTAAATCAAATAATGTTGTATATTATATTATTGACCAAAATCTTTGTATTTATGCTTTGATTTGTAGACTGACAATGACGCGCACAACTACAGCAAATTCTTCGTCTCTTATTGAAAGATTCAGTGGAACCACGAGCACTTCGAGTACGAACAGTGTCATAACAGCGCCTAAACCATCAAATGGAAACAAACGACCACCCATCATCATTTATCCCACCGGTGAGTTACCCATCACTACTCTAGTTTCCTTAAACTCCTGACAATAAAACCAGTATATATTTTATTATTTGCCACTAGTAATGCTTTGTGTCTGAAACTCTGTTTAAGTTAAATGCAGACTTAATTCATGCGACATCAATCACTATTAAAGCTTTAACTAAATGCAGTACTAACGGCTTTTATCTCAAGGAAACAACTTAAACTTTTTCAATTAAAGTTGAATATAATATACTGCCAATAAAATGAGAAGATAATAATAACACTTATCTATTCTATTTATCATGTAGGATTCTTATCACAATATTTTATAATCAGATTTAAAAGTAAATGTTGTAAAAACGAAAAAAATAACTGTGAACATCCTTTATTCTCACGCAATAAATTTTATGAAAGTCGATAACGTATCATATCTCGGGCATCTTTTATTTCCTTTATAAAATCCCGGTTATCCTTAGAGCTTTGTTTCATTTATCGATAATGGATGTTATTTCATAGTTTAACAAGATGCCTTTGTTTCAGTGTCGCCTGAGTCTATTGTCGTGCCGATTGTTTCTTGTATTTTCGGCTTTCCTCTTTTGGCGTTGACGGTCATTTGCTGCTTGCGGCGGAGAGCAAAATTAGCCAGGTAAATGTAAAAATATAATATTTTCCTCACATTTACCAATCTATGCATATAATAAATCGTACTGAGGTAAAAATTTGAGATATAAGCATATTAAAACTCAAAGTGTATGAATTTTAAATAAACTTAATGCTAATAGATAGTTGGTTTAGTTCACAATGTTTGTCGAGTCCAGATTTAGAAAATTAACTATATTTATATAATTATAGCTAGTATATGAGATGTCTCGCCTGCAGTAGTATCTACTGGTAGTTTACATATGATTTGAAATCCAAAATAAAACTAATAATAGCATAGTCAGTTATTCTAGCCTTCATTTAGCATTACGCATTAGTTGAATTCTAAATTGTTCCCCAATATCATTTATGACCATGACTTAATACAGTTAATACCAACTGTAAAGAAAAAAATACAATAATTTAAATACAATAAATTAAAAAAATATCCAGCTAGATTCTTTTCGGGAGTTTCTGGATTAGACTATCTATATGACATTTCATCAATGCTTACTTGAAATAAAAATATTTGACTTTCACTTCCAAAATTGAAGCTTTAACACTAAACTTACCGACAATTCTTGTGCACCTGTTCCTCCCGCACGCAGTCAAATTGACCGGTAATTAAAAGTTATTTTATTATATAACGCAGATAATAATGGAAATAACTAAAAGTAAAGAGTGTAGAAAATATTATACGCATATTCTATGAATTGTCATGTAGTTTGATAACGATATTATAACGTTTAAAAATGTGTTAATTCTCCTCTTAGCGTAACCCAGGAACAACGGCGTCAATGGGATGTCAATATGTTAGCAGACTACTGTTGGAATTTAAAAAGAGATTTGCCAGAACAGAAAAGAGCCAATAAAAGGAAACCACTTAGAAGATCTTTTGAAAACAAGAGAGTTCGTTATCGTAGAAACAGGTAGACACTGAATAGTGAGAGACAAGGGGACTTACTTTAATCCAGCACCCCGGATAGTGAGAGGCAAGGTGACTCACTTTAATCCAGCACCCCAAAAGGGAACAGAAATCTACTACGTTCACGCCGTTGTTCCTGAGTTACGCTAAGAGTAGAATTAAATCATGAATATATATCAGATACTTCTGATTGAATTTCTAATATAAGAGCTGAGAGTAACCTCAAGCTAGTTTGATAAACATGTCATTTACTGTAAATCGTTAAAATTTCTTCATACATCTTGATTTTATACAAAATTGAAACCACCCCCACCCCCCCGTAAGGGTTGGTTAGGGGGTGGTATTGAGTAAAAGAGGTATCAAATTCACTTTTGGTTGTCATTTTCGGTTTCATCATAACAAAAAACGTAGAAATACACATTCATCTTTATTTTATACAAAAATGGAAAACTTCACTCCCCATAAAGGGTAATAAGAAAGTGTTAATGGGTTATGGAGGTCTTGAATTAATTTTTAGTTATCATTTTCGGTTTCAGCATCCCAAAAAACGTAGAAATACACATCTATTTTGATTTTATACAAAAAAATAATTTTTCACCCCTTAAGAGGTAGTAAGGGGATGCTAGCGGGAAAACGGGCAATTAAAATTAGTTTTTATAGTCATATTCGGTTTCAGCGATCCAATAAACCTGAGGGTAATATGGTTTCCCCTCTGGTTCATGATTTTTTTTTGTGTGCCTGTGTAATTATTCTGTTAAACCTAACATCACAATTGAACCAGAATCCTTCAATTCAATGGTAAGCTATTATAAGGATATACCATTAAATATCCTTACATTGTTTTATATTAACTATAAAGTTTAGCGACCCAGAACTTTCTTTATTCGATAGAATCGATCGAAGAAAAGATAAACCTAGAACATAGTCAATTTCGTTTATTTCAAGTTATATAGTTAAAAACAATCATACAGTTGTTGAGGGTTTCAAAGGCTTTACCATGGCACCAAATTGAATTTTTAAACAATAATAAATGATATGATAATGACAAATTACGATTCAAGAACGAAATAAAATCCTTAGCCAGTGTTACTATAGATAATTACTACCAGAACACCCTTGTTATTTAAATGTAATGTAACATTAACCAGTAAAGATGTAAATACCCAGGGTATTTCCCGAACAAACTTTGACAAAATTATAAATGCTAATAAAAAAACAATAGATTTTTAAGTAAAATGATTATTATTTTTTGAAGGGGAAAAAAATGTTAAATACATGTTTATTTATAATTACTGAAAAATCACAAAAAAGTGTGATTAATAACAATACAAAATAGTAATATAATTAAAAATGAAAATAAACTAAATCATTAAATTATAAACAGCGCCATCTCTCGACAGTAATAACATTTTTTCCTATCTACAGACATCCATACATTCATCCGAGAAAAGTGAAAACAATACAGAACGAACAAAGTTCGTTCGTGAAAATAAACTAGTACCTATTTTTGAAGGAATCGCGTCTCTTTTAAATAAGTTGTTTTAATTTAAAATCTCGACAAACAAACGACCGGATGGATAAGTAGCGCTGTCAAGAACCGTATTTTTGTTTAACTTTAATATATTTACGGAATTACTGATTTTATTTTTATTATATTCAAAATTATTTTTTTCTTATAATAATGTATATTTTAAATGAAGTACAGAACATTTGCTTTTTTTGTCCTCATTCCCAAAAGCGACAATGTCTCGGATCCTAGGGATACTAGACCGATAGCTCTAACAAATACAATATCAAAAATATTTTTTTCTTTTTTACAAACAAAAATGACGCAATTCATGATAAATAATAAATATTTCGGGCCTCATCACCAGAAAGGGTTTTTGCCTGGCATTTCTGGATGCCTCGAACATAACACGTTACTATCGGAAAGCCTTAAAGATGCCAGAAATAGTGAAAGACAAATAACGGTATGTTGGATAGACTTAGAGAACGCTTTCGGGTCGGTACAACATGAACTGATGATGTTCGCGCTAAGGTGGTATAACTTTCCTACGTTAGTAAGTGACATGATTGCATCATATTATTCAAAATTAAAATTTTCCATAATCACAAATGAAAATCATTCCAAACCATTAAATTACAACATAGGTGTATCATACAAAGGGGTTCGGCGGACCCCACGAAACAACCTCTAAACGGGCAACGTCATCAACAGCTATTGTATACGATTACTCCCTAATTTGCTTATTAAAACTAACGACTTACCTGTCTGCTTCTGTTATGTTTCAAAGAAGGAAGTCATATAGTCAGTCTGTACTAGTAAAGGATTTGGGGTTCCCCAGAGAATAGGATAAATTGTATAAAATTAATAACAGGGAAATAATTATGGGACAAAGAATTTGATATTTAAGTGTACCGTCGCGTGACCTTCGGTTCCACGCACACTTCGAGTGAGAAGGCAGCCACCAATTCGGCGCTGCAGCCAACAATTCAAACACTCGACACTAATGTAATTTACTCTTTTGGAAACTTCTAGAACCGATAATGATTACTCCGCAAAATCGTTAAGCACCAAGGTTCACCGAGAACCGCTCACCGAGAACTATCTTCGAGAACTGTCTCGACCGTTACGCGTGCGTTTGTCACCACCAAAAACGTAACATCTACCCTCGATTTGTTAATAATTAAAATATATTTAGCGCCTGACGATTGCCATTAGCAACTGTACAATTTAATTAATAACTATTCCGAACAATCCCCCGCCCCAGCCAGGCGAAACCTGACTGAGTCTAAACGTAATACCAGGCACCTGAAAAGTGTCTAAGCTACTGGTAACCGAGAGAGAGTAGCTACTGCCCGCTTTAACACAGAATTGCCCACATGTACTTCTGCGACTCTTGGAATTCCATCTGCGCCTGTTAATAACCTTAGAATACGACCCCGTCTCCAGGAGAGTGGAGGCATATTCATTTCTTTAACTAAGACAAGATCACCGACCTCAGGTGGGTCAGTTTTATCAGACCATCGTACACGCTGTTGCAACAAATGTAAGTACTCTAAATTAAACCTACGCCAAAAACTTTGAGATAGCTGTTGTAACAGTTCAAAACGTGTGAGCCTATAAAGTGGGGTATTCTCTAAAGGATATTCTGGCAGAGCTGTGAGTGGACCACCGACCAAAAAGTGACCTGGAGTCAATACATCCAAATCATTTGGGTCCGAAGAGACTGAACAAAGAGGTCGCGAATTAAGGACCGCTTCAATTTTGCAAAACACCGTCTGCAATTCTTCAAAGGTGAGTACCGTATCTCCAATAACCCGGCGAAGATGTGTTTTCGCGACCTTTACAACCGCCTCAAACATGCCACCCCAAGAAGGATATGCTGGAGGATCAAATTTCCACCGGATACCCTGCTGAGACATTTTTTGACCTATACAATCCTGACTTTCATATAAAAATTTGTGTACCTCTGAGAGATACCTATCTCCTCCCTTAAAATTCGTACCACAGTCGAACCGAATCAAAGAAGGTAAACCGCGCCGACTGACGAATCGAGACAGACAAGCTATAAAAGCCTCAGTACTAAGACTTGAGACCACCTCTAAATGTACGGCCTTAGTGGATAGGCAAACAAACACGCACAAGTAAGCCTTACAGATTCGAGCACTTCGACCAGTAAAAGCTTTGACCATAAACGGACCCGCAAAATCCGTACCAACTCCAGAGAAAGGTCTAGAAATCTTTACTCTATCTGGAGGCAAGTCTCCCATTTGAGGTTGAGTAAGGGTAGCCTTTAACCTATAACACGGCATACATCGGTAAATAACTTTTCGAATTGCCCGTCTAGCTGACAAAATCCAAAATTCCCGCTGTAGGATAGCTAGCAGCGTATTTAGCCCCGCGTGTGCATTTCTTACGTGTCGGTCTACAATTAAAAGGTTCACAAGTGAACTACCCTTTGGCAGTAGGAGAGGATGCCGCGCCTCATAAGGTAAATCTGCGTTACGCAATCTACCTCCTACTCGAACTAAACCCTTGTCATCGAGGAACGGATTCAATCGAGCTACAGCACCTTTGAACTTGACGCACCCGTTTTGCAAACTGGAAATAACTGATTTAAAATTTTCACGTTGCACTACGCGAACCCAGAAAACCAAGGCTTCGTGACGCTCCTCGGGATCGAGCACCGGAGATGATAGCCTATTAGACTTTTGCCGTGAATTTCGAATAAATCTCTTAATCCATCCCGTAACTCCCAGTAACTTATTAAGAGAACTAAACCGATCTAGTAAAGGTTGCAAATCACCAGTAAGTTCCTTCTGAACCGTACAAATACGTAAACCTGGTAAAGGCTCCACAATATCCAGAACCGTATGAGGCCAAGAACTTTCAAGTTCACAAAGCCAAGCTGGCCCCCACCAGAGATGATGGTCAACCAAACCCGGAGATTCACAGCCTCGTGACGCACAATCTGCAGGGTTCAAATCACCGGGAACATGTCTCCAATTAATAACCGCATTTGAATTTTGAATTTGTGATACCCGGTTAGCCACAAAAACC
The DNA here is from genome assembly GCA_918358695.1 of Melinaea menophilus ssp. n. AW-2005. Classification (NCBI taxonomy): domain Eukaryota; kingdom Metazoa; phylum Arthropoda; class Insecta; order Lepidoptera; family Nymphalidae; genus Melinaea; species Melinaea menophilus. The sequence continues at coordinate 18,254,106 of OU911052.1, forward strand.
TCCAAAGCATGGACAGATGCTTTTAACCAACCAAGAACAATCTGACTGTCAGTCCAAGCAAATACCTTTTCAATTTCCACCACTTGCCCCAAAGTAGAATTCAAATGATTTAGAAGTCTTGTTAAAAGGGCTGCCCCGGATAATTCTAACTTCGGAATCGTGAGCCTTGATCTCACAGGAGCGACCTTACTCTTAGCCATAACCAACTTGATAGTCACATTATCCTTCGGGTCCATAACACGAAGATAGACGGCAGCCGCATAACCTCGTTCGGAAGCATCACAAAATCCATGCAGGCTGACACGACATTTAGACGTCGGAAAGAAGGCTCGGTCTATTTTAATAAATTCAAGATCTGGCAGAGATGTTACAAACCGAGACCAAGCCTGGAGCAACTCACCAATGAGAGGGGCATCCCACGTCAATTCCTGCAACCAAAGTTTCTGAAGGAAACACTTGGCCCAAAACACAACCGGCGCCAACCAACCATTGGGATCAAAAATCCGAGCTACGGTTGACAGTACCATACGCTTAGTCCAAACCTTGCAGATAGTTATATCCTGTACACGAAATGTGAAAACATCTGGGACCGGTTGGTACTGTACTCCGAGAAGAGTGACTACGTTAGGTTTTTCTATATTTTGAAAGAGATGTGGGGCTTGCTGGTGCTCTTCCGGTAAATCTTCAAGAAGAACCTGCGAGTTGGATATCCACTTTCTTAATTCATACCCACCAGACCTCAAGATACCGATCAGCTCATCTCTTAAAACCTTCGCCTCTTCTTCACTGGCAGCACCTGTACATATGTCATCGACATAGACATCGCTTGATAAAATAGCGGCTGCCCTGGGAAAGTAAATACGCTCGCGATCCGCAAGTTCCAGTAAAGACCTTATAGCAATGAACGGACTAGACTTGAGTCCATAAGTGTTCGTATTTAGCTCATATACAGTCATTGGATGAGATGGATCCTCTCGCCACAGTATGAGCTGATAACACCGATCATCTGGATGAATAAGAGTCTGACGAAACATCATCCTTATATCCGCAACAAAAACGACTTGATGTCGGCGGAAGCTGGTTAAGAGGTCTGAAATATCACGATGCAGTTTTGGACCGGCATGCAAACATTGGTTTAAGGTGATACCGTTAGAGGTGGGTGCTGAACCATCAAAAAGTACTCTAATCTTTCCTGCCTTAAACACAGCATGATGAGGGATAAAATAATGCTCTTTAGAACGCCAATCATATTTGGAAACCGACATGTGGCCCAACTCCAGGTATTCCCTCATGAAATTTAAATAGTCTTGTTTGAAAGCCACATCACGTTTCATACGACGTTCCATGGAGATTAGTCTTCTCTCTGCCAGCATCCTGGACTGACCAAGGGGAGAACGAGAGGGCAAGAAGGGCAACCGTGTCACAAACCGACCTGAATGGAGCCGACCGGTATTATTCTGGAAGAATAATTCGCATTCCTGGTGCTGCGGGTTGACACGAGGCGCTGTAGGAGGTTCCTCTATTTCCCAAAATCGCTGAACTGCGTCAGCGAGGGATAGACCTACTTGAAAGCTGGCGTTATCCGGAGAGGAGAGTACTGGAAATGCTGGACCCATAATGACTTCACCAAGATCAGTATTTATTGCAGAAAGACCACCTGCTTGAAGAAGCTTACTGCTTTCCAACCGTAACAATCCAAGAACATCTGCTCCGAGTAGAACATCAACTGGTCCCGGAATGTGGAAACCTGGGTCAGCAAGAGAGAGTTTAGACGTTAAACCTACGACGCCTGGAGGTAATGAAACTACTGGATGCTGTCCCAAAATATTATCCAAGACGATCGCTGTCGTCGTGATCCGAGGAGAAGGGGAATGAAGTGGAGAAAAGGATAGTGAGACTTTCCCCACCAACCCAGACACCTTGACTCCACCAACCCCATGAATAAAGTTCGCGCCAGGAGCAACATGTAAAGATAATTTCTTCATCAACCGTGTTGACACAAGACACCCCTGAGAGCCTGAATCCAAAATCGCGCGCGCGGTAACCTGTTCGCTCCGAAGAGAACCAACACGAACATACGCAGTAGGTAGCAAAACGGTTATAGGAGAAGATGAAGACACGCATGGAGAACGAGGAAGGAGTCAACAATCCTGATCACGATTACAGCTGTCCGGTGAGAGAACATTACCAGACCCTTCCTTCAAACGTCGATGAGAATGTTGGTTGCGTTGCCCCAAGCGAGGATGATCTATATAAGGAAGCTGCGCTTGTGGCTCAATCCAGCAGCTCCGATCCGTATCTGCACCAGCCTTGTTCCGAGAACCGTGAGGACCCCCGCCCGTACGAGGTGGTGAACGACGACCACCATTGTCACCTCGATTAGAAAACGAATTAATATTTCGTGGTGAAACATACTTGACGCCTCCGGTCCAAGGCTGAGGCGAGTTCCTTATATCACACCCTGGAGAATTTGATGGTGATACTCGACCCGTAGCAACTGGTTGAGGAGATCCATTGCGATTGCCACAAAGTAGGAGATGATGATTACCTCTACACTGCGCACATGGACGGGCCGACTGACATTGAAACGCGAGATGGCTGCCTAAACAATTGTAACACCAGTTACGCTGACGAGTAATACTGCGCCGCGCCTGCCAACGAAGATTTTTAAATTTATGACAGCTCGTAACACCATGTCCAGAATCTCGGCAATATGAACACCTAGGATCATCCTTCTGTGCTGCTGCCGCAGTGTACATACGAGGTATCTCACGCGGCCGAACCATCTGACGATTTTCAGCTGCGGGCCGTATATGAGAATAAGCAACTGAGGGTCCGGGTAGAGGAACGTTCTCCATACGACGACACTCCTCCTCCAGGAAAACAATTAATTCATCAAACTGGGGAAGATGAGTGGCGGAGTCCCCACCGTATTCCAATTCGAACCGATTTCTTAAGTCATGTGATAATTTACTTAACACGATGTGTAATAACAAAAATGACCAACTCGTCACTGGCAATTCTAATCCCTTTAAACCGTTAAGTGCAATTAACAACGGGTTAAGAAGCTTCGTTCGTAAGGCGTGAGCTCCAACGATCCTTGGTAAACCTAAAATGGCAGAAACATGATTATCTGCTAGCCGTCGAACATTCTGGTACCTACGCTTGAGTAAGTCCCGAGAAATGTCATAATTTGCATCGACGAGCTCCAAGTGTTGCACTAACCCTTTAGCCTCACCAGTCAATGAAGCCATCAAATAAGCTAACTTTTGAGCAGGGGTCAAATCCTTACGACAATGTACCAAGCTATCGTACAAGTTACTAAACGCAACCCACTGTCCTAAATCGCCGCTGAAGTGCGGTAAGTCGAGGACTGGCAACCTACTAATTAATGCCGGCGAACTATCCGTATCCGGAATTATGCGAGTATCATTTATCTTAGAAGCATTGATATTGCCTACTGCCTGACGTAATTGATCCGCCAGATCGTCCGCTTGATTAACGTCGCAATTGATTTTACTCAGAACGTCACCGTCCAAGTCCATTTCCAAAAGAGACCGGTACGCATCATACAAATCAGCCAACTGACTATCTAATAATTTATAACGCGATAATAAAGCCTGAGCACGATCCTTACGTTCAATATTTAGAACAGCGGAGCCGAGCCAACGCAATACGCCGGCAATTCGTGCGGTATGTTTAGCACTCATCGCGAAAATAAAAATAAAAATAAAAATCAAATAAAATAAAAAAAGTAAATTTAAATCCAAAATAAAGAATTCCCGAAAATAATAATATGTGAGCCAATAACCAACGATTATATTGAATAATATAATACTAACTAATTACTTACTGAAACAACTAAATTGATAATAAATTAAGTTACACTAATTAACAAACCGGTTTAAAAATATGTTACGTAGCGAGTAAGCGTATAACGATTTTATAAACGTCACAAAGAAAGTAATCCTAGCTATTTATTTTTACGAAAATAATAGAAATTATACAACTAAATATTAATTAGCCGTTAATAACAAATAACCCTTAATAATAAAATAACAAAATAATTAATTAGTAATAGCCGCGTATAACAAACGTATATCAATTGATTATGCAACCCGTAATACCGAATATTAACGTTTTAAACCTACTCGATTAAAAACCACGCTCTGCTACCAGCAATTGTATCATACAAAGGGGTTCGGCGGACCCCACGAAACAACCTCTAAACGGGCAACGTCATCAACAGCTATTGTATACGATTACTCCCTAATTTGCTTATTAAAACTAACGACTTACCTGTCTGCTTCTGTTATGTTTCAAAGAAGGAAGTCATATAGTCAGTCTGTACTAGTAAAGGATTTGGGGTTCCCCAGAGAATAGGATAAATTGTATAAAATTAATAACAGGGAAATAATTATGGGACAAAGAATTTGATATTTAAGTGTACCGTCGCGTGACCTTCGGTTCCACGCACACTTCGAGTGAGAAGGCAGCCACCAATTCGGCGCTGCAGCCAACAATTCAAACACTCGACACTAATGTAATTTACTCTTTTGGAAACTTCTAGAACCGATAATGATTACTCCGCAAAATCGTTAAGCACCAAGGTTCACCGAGAACCGCTCACCGAGAACTATCTTCGAGAACTGTCTCGACCGTTACGCGTGCGTTTGTCACCACCAAAAACGTAACATCTACCCTCGATTTGTTAATAATTAAAATATATTTAGCGCCTGACGATTGCCATTAGCAACTGTACAATTTAATTAATAACTATTCCGAACAATAGGTTTATTTCAAGGTTGTTGTATTTCTCCAATTATATTTAACATAGTGATCAATATTTTAATAAATAAATTAATTAAAAACGAAAAGAAATGGGGTTATCGGTTTAAGTTTAACAATAAATACACAGAATCCATACTAGCATTCGCAGACGATCTCGCGATACTGACACGTAATCCAAAACAATGTCAGCTACTTTTAAATGTTGTGGAGGATTTCTGTGCTTGGACGGACGGATTGAGGACAAAACCCAATAAATGCTACAGTCTGTGTCTGGGTAGGCGGAACACCAGATATACCTCTTACGATCCGGGTCTTATAATGGGCGGTAAGTGCGTTACTACTATTACCGACGCAGCTCCGTTCAAATTCTTAGGCAAAAAAATCGATTACCAAGGGCGTACTCCATCTTTAGATATAATAGTCGATAGCTTTTTGAATGATCTTAAAAAGGTAGACAATCAGCCAATAAGTAACATCAAAAAGGCTTGGATATACGATAATTATTTAACATCACGTTTAAATTGGCCTTTCCTCGTTTACGATATTAATAAGACCCTTTTGTTAAAGTTAGATGCAAGCATCATAAGGACATTGAAGTCATGGCTCGGGTTAGCGCATCCAGCGGACTCTTCTACCTTATTTAGAGACCGACACAATTTTGGGTTAAAATTAAAGAAACCATCGGAACTCTATAAACACCTAAGAGTGACCAAGAGACATATCATCTCAAAGTCGAATGATGATACTGTAACATCTCTCCCAAAAGATAAAATTGCCGCAGAGCTGGAGTCACGACTTCAATTCCATTTGTTCAAATCCATCCAGTTGCACGCGATGAGCCTAGAATTGCAAAACGAATGGGTGACCATAGGAGATTTTTGTATTCCATTAGCTTTACGATGGCGCACCCTGCTTCATGATTGGTCCCCAGCATTATTAAAATTTTATCTTAATGCATTCCAAATGACTCTCCCAGATCAAAGTAACTTAGTAAGATGGGGCAAAGCCACCGAAAAATCTTGCAACATCTGCGGGGAGGCAGTAGGAACCGCGAAACACTTGCTAGTAGGGTGTAGGGTACTATTAAATAGAGGTAAATACTCGCGTCGCCACGATAAAGTATTAGAAATCATACGAGAAGCGGTTAGTCTTTCTGTAGCAAGAGCGCAGAGGGGTATAACAACCACCAAAAAATCAGTAGAGTTCGTAAAGGCAGGTTCGTCCAAAAAATCTAAATTAAAACCTTATTCCATCTTGGACGCGTCTCCTGATTGGACTCTCATGATGGACACGTATGAAAGGCAATACAAAATCCCCGGGGATGTTTGTGTTTCGTCATCTAGGCCGGACTTATTCCTGTATTCAAAACAACTAAGGCGCGTTATACTTGTGGAGCTTACTGTACCCTGGGAAACAAACATACCCAAAGATCATACATTTAAGCTTAACAAGTATTACGAACTGTGTAACGAACTGATCAGGAATAAATTTATAATTAATTTGTACGCTGTAGAAGTAGGAGCGAGAGGTATAACAGCAAAATCTCTCTACAACTTATTTAAGGATCTCGGCCTTTCTAGAACGATCATCAGTTCATTTCTGGAACGTATTTCAAAGGCGGCTTTAGTAGGTTCTTACGATATTTGGTTAGGTAGGGAGAGGAGCGTAAACAGTGAAGGTGAGCGTGTATGCGCATAGTAAAGGGGCCCCTTAAACCTACATCTGGGTCGCAAGTCCCAGGCATTGTTTGCGCTCCTCTTCTTGCAACGCGATGGGCCCGGCACCCGCACGGTGAATCCATGGAATGCTAAGAAGCTTCGTCTCTTTACCTGTATAATATAATAGAAAATTATGAATTAAAAAGTACACAATAATATGTATGTAACATTTCTTTATACGGGATTACATGACATATTATTCGGTATCAAATTACATTATAATATATAAAACTTAAACATTATTAAAATATAATAAATCGCATTATAATTGAAAAATATATAAATATTTTTTCATCTGCCAGAAAACAAAATATGCAAAGATAATAAATTAAAATTCCTTTCAAGTGTCTCTAATATGCCATTTATGAGCCGCAGTTCAAATCCCATGACATAAAAAATCTGATAATAAGCAGACAAAAACTTTCTAAAAATGAACACAAATCTTTTTCGTAACACAATATTATTGATATAAATTCATTAATAAAACATAAATGTATCTAACTTATTATTTATTTCTTTCGTAATGCAAAATTTCTTTAAAATATTACTTAGGCTCGCTGAAGGCAAAGCTTTTTTGCATATTAATTCATGCAGCAATTATATTTTACATAAACTCTATTAGAAGTAGTTCAAACAACAAGTGCCTACATTTTCTATTTAGGTGTAGTAAACAATATTTTTGAAGGAACTGTAAATAGCTACTAGAGAAGGCGGTACTTTACAGCTTCCAATAAATATTTATAAACACTTTTTCTAGAACTTTCAGATGAATTAAAAAAAGGTTTTTCGATTTGCCATTGCTCTTTTAATGTACGAGTATAATTTAATTAAAGGTAGTCAGCATGCACACACACTTCACTTAACATACGATAAAAGACAGGAAAGCTCCATAAAATACATTCATTTTATTTGTAACATTTAATTTTTTAAGACACAAATATACTGTTCGTACATAACTACGATTGATTATACTTGTATATACTTACATCCATCACCGAAGCTTCAACACTTATGGTTAATAAAATAAAACAGAAATGTTGAATTTTATGTTCATTTCGTAACAATAAATTAAAAAATAAAGAAGTATCAATCAGCTTAAAAATGTCCGTCGAAGTTGAGATACTTTTAAACCGAAATATATTAAACTTTTAATCCGATTGTGATGCGCGAAGGTAAATGTAATAAACTTTTAATTGCTCTTTCACACTATTTTGTCTACGGACATTAAAATTTATTATATTAATTAACACTTTTTATTAGGATCGATAATTAAATAATTTGACACCAGTTTGAAAAAAAACTTCTTCAACAGAGAGCGCGCGCGTCGCCGTAATTGTGAACTGGATCGTGGAGAACTATCTGTAGTCAGATTGTCTCCAGTGAAGAACAGACCCCGTGCCGTCAGCCTGGTCAGGTCACCGCGACCTCCGCCCGCCTTAGAACTGGACACAGTATTAGAAGAACGATCTGACCCTGAGCAGACAACACTTTCGCAGGTACCGTATTTTTGGCTTGAGTTAAAATTATAACCATTGCATTAGCCAATACCATTACCTACTGTATATGGTACTTTAAACCATTAATTATAAATAAGTACTATAAGATGTAACGGTAATATTAAAATATTTACAATAAGCGTTAATTTTATAAACATCGAAAAGTAATTATCACAAATCACGAATTAATATTCAAAAGTTTTAATTAATATGCGCATAAGTATGAACAAAATAAACAATATTTATTTCCGTCGTGTGTTTAACGTTATTACTCGTGTGTATTTAATGTATGCGGATGTTAGTTATTCATCAAATAGTGTTACAATCATTGGCTATGCTAATTTAACTATTCAAAACAATTGAATTCTGGGAATGTGGAATTAGATTAGATGTGGCCAGCTTTTTTTAAATATTCCAAGCATATAACCGATATTTATTCATCATGTCTTCAACATATTTTTCTCTAATAATTTCCATCAAATAATATAAAGGCTTCGGTTTTTAAAGGTTTAGTTTATCCCGGTTTGAGACATACATTTTTAATTTACAGACAAATTTAATAGACAGAGGTTTTAATTCATTAGATATCCGTTCAACCGTTTGTTATGAAGAAACAAATCACATTTTTATCATAATAAATCCAACTATCCAAATCTTTATATATATGTTTATAGATGGTAAACTTTAGTTTTTAATTTCATTCTTTTGTTATATACCAGATGAACTTGTTGGAGTGTTCTTCTCACCTGGTATTAAAATATCTTTTCTTAAAAAATCTAGACATTTCTTTACTGTTTTCTATAATAATCTTTATAAACTATGTAAAAATATACAAAAAGATTTTTTTCCAATTAATCTGTGTCTGTATTTTTTTCCAATGAAGTATATATTTAATTATAAAAATAAATATATATTAGTAAAGCTTCTCCTTATGCGGTTGAGGCTCGCAACCCCCATATCCTCAATCGGGTAGAGCAGAGTAACGGTTCATTAATACAACGCCCAAGGCAAATCACCCTCCTGTTTTACTGCCACCCTGGAGATATGCTGAATTATTTCATTTATTTGGATAATAAAAAATAATATTAAATTGTCTCGTTTGATTGATGGTTTTATTGTTATAACGGAACGCAGTCTAGACTTCTTTATCAAATTATTTTTATAAATTGTTCTTAATAGATAAAGAAGATAAGGTCACCCTTAAAATAAAGTTGATGTAAATAAAAAGAAATTATTGTACATATATACATATATATATATATATATATATATATATATATATATATATATATATATATATATGTATATATATATACATATATATATATAGAAATACAAAGAAACGCTATCCATATATTTATATACATTTTGGCCACACATGCCACAGCCATTAAAGCATAAGTATCTGTTCCAGAACAAACGAAACATGTAATTAGTATTTCATGCTTATTTGGAAATTAATATCTCTTACAGACTACAACGACTAATAAAATAACAACACGATACATATTTTAATTTTTAAGTGCTTGTGTATTTATGAAATATATATATATATATATATATATATATATATATATATATATATATATTGAAACGTCCATATAATTATATAACGACTATCAATAAATTATCAGATTTTTTTGTAAATGACTTTTATTTTAAAATTATTTATATTTTGTATAAAACACACTTTCAATAAAAATTTGGAGTTCAAAAAAATTACATTGGCGGAGAAACCAGAAAGAAATTTCTTACTTTTTTATGAGACCAAATATAATTTGAAATGAAATCGATATATTTAAATTTTCATTTTATATTGCTTTTTCAAGGCAAATAATATAAAGGAAAGAATTACATCAGAAAGTTAAGTTAAATATTTCAGGAAAAATATGGACATTGAACACCTAATTTCACCACTGTCTTTCTATAATTTTATTAGTAAAATAAATAGTAAATACTCAAATCCTGTGTACAATTACTAGCGAGAAGAATGCAAGAGAAATCTGAAAGGCTGTTGTGGGAGGCCCAAGGAGGTTTTAGCCCTGGAAGAGGATGTATCAGATTTTTTCCCTTCGCATGATCACGGAAAAGTTTTTGGCCCTAAACCAAAAGGTTTTCTGTGCTTTTGTGGATTTGGAAAAGGCGTTTGATTGTAAGAAAGAAATTATGGGAGATACTGCGCTGATACAATGTGAGCGGGCCCTTGCTACAGTCTGTAAAATCTCTTTACAGAGATCACGATTTGACATCCAATCGGGTGTTAAGCAAGGTTGCACTATGTTAGCTTGGATGTTCAATTTGTATTTGGATAGTTGTCTCCAACGCGTGAAAGACAGTGACATGGGAGTGAAATTAGGTGACCTTAAGGTCAATTGCTTGCTATATGCAGATGATGCAGTGCTCATTGCATCATCAGAATACGATTTGCAGGCATTTGTCACCACTCTGAAAGATGGGTGTGAAAATAATGGTCTAAACCTGAATGCAGATAAGACGAAGGTTCTGATATTTGAAAGAAATGAAGAAAGAACAGAATGTAAGATTAACGTGAGTGGTAAGATAATAGAACAAGTTAATGAAGTGGTATATTTGGGAAGTATGTTTAGCAGAGACGGAAGATACGAAATGGATGTGGAAAGGCGTATTGCCGGTAACAGAGTCCACGGTGCTCTGGCTGCATTGATGAGACGGCGAAGCGTCAGCATAGCTGCACGTTTGGCTGTGCACAATGCGGTTTTGCTACCGACGCTGTTATATGGCAGCCAAACGTGGGTAACACAGAAGAAGAATGTAAGAAAGATGAATGCTGTGGAGATGCGATCTCTTCGCAGAATATGTGGAGTCAGTCTAGTTGACCGAATCCGCAATGAAGAGATCCACAGAATGGCAGGTACTAGCGAAGATGTCACGGTGAGAATGAAGAAGAACGTGCTCAGGCGGTTTGGGTACGTTGAACGAATGAGTGATGAAAGAATGGTACAAAAGATTTATAAAGTAAAAGTGAGCGGTAAGAGAGATAGGGAGAGGCCTTGAGTGACCTTCGAAAAAACAGTAGCTATGTTACTGGAGGACGGTCACGTAAAAAGCATGAGGACTCCCCGGAGGGCATGTATGAAGAGGTTGATGTCTGTGGCCGAGGCGAAAGAGGTATGCAGAGACCGTAGCGTTTGGCACTCCGTCGTCTCTGACTACCCCGCAAGGGATGGCGTGAAGTTAAATTAATTAATTAATTAATTAATTAACAAATGTAAGAGTAAATACTTGTATCAAGTTATAATTTTATTAACTTACTTTTGTAATTCTGTTATACACTAATTTGCTGGAGTTTCAATTTTACAAAACTGAAATGCATTCTTTCTTTTTTTTCTTTCTTTTCTTTCTACTAAATCTCGCCGCCGGTATGCCGTGTTATGGAACTTTGTTCTAAAAACAGTAAACAAATTAACGACAAAAACTTAATATTGAAAAATTTTGTAAGACATAACCCCTCAATAAATCACCCCTCACAGATATTATTAACTCTTCTTTTATGACACACCAAAACGATTTACTTTTGAAAATGAAAGGGGTTTGGTCAAAAAACATTTAAAAAGAATGTATATTTTACTTAAAAAGCTATAAAAACTTCTTTCATTAATGATATCACATTAAATTCATGTTATTGTTGAATGCAGGTAGATATAACCCCAGACCGTGAGGTAGGTACTATTCTATTCAGCGCCATCGGTGCTGTGGGCAGCGCGGCGGTGACGGCGGCGGCCTGCGCGAGGGACAGCTAGCGGCGGGGCTCGGCACAGCTCGGAGCGCGTTCGCCGCTCTGGGCTGCGCTGACAAGCCAGCCTATCGACGACGACGCCGAAGATAACGCGGACGCGGACAGCTAGCAGATACCCGAAGATCACACCATCACTGATATCGGAGAGCGCATGAAACTGTTTTTAGATATTCCACTCAGGTTTTAGTGATGAGTTCCGACAGGTGAAATGACCTATAAAGTGATATGTTCAGTGACGAAAACAATTAAGTGGTAAGGACTAAGCTTTTCTCGTTCTGAAAAGTAGATTTTATGAATAAGAAATAAAATTAGATCTAAATCTATATCAGTAATGCCCTTTAAAATATAAGATGGAGAGAATACAATTTGCCGCAGGGCGATTCGTTTAATAAAGGGAGCTCTTAAAACAATGTATATAATTTCAAGCCAAAGTTTTTCAATGTTCAATAGAAAATACCTTACGAGGTATAAAATAAGCAATATTCGATTAATATTATCAAAAATTACTAACAATTAGTAATTTTATATTATAACTTTATTGTACATTATGATTTGATTTGAACAAAACACTAAATTAAGTTTATCTTAGGTTTTCAAATAGTTTCATAATATCATGGAAGAAATTCAACATTATTTTATTTCTTTCATTATAGAACTAATATGTTCAAAGAAAATTATATCCTAGATTTATGTACATGATAAAGTATAAATGTCCATATCAAACAAAAAATATTCATTCAATAAAAAAATGAGCACGACGTTTTGTCCTAAGTATTTAATAGATAAAACGAGGTTAAGAATTTCAATACAACTTTTGGCGATAATTATTTTTTAGTCGACATTAAAAACATGTGACGAAACTAACGATGAATGGTTTTGGTTTGATTTATACATTTAATATAATTAATTATATGCACAAAAATAGGTGAATATGCTTTTAGGACTGTGCTGGAAGTAGACGAATTAATAAATAAATAAGTAGAAATATTTATATTACTTACATTAATAAAAACGCCACTCTTTTACACTGGGCCTGAATGATACATAGGCTGATTAGAATATTAAGCGCGTATCAAGTCTAGGTGAAGAGGAGCTTACTCCTAAAATAAGTACCTTTTCCAAACTATGAGATGTATATCAGATAAATAAAATGTTTTTATTTACATAAATGATCAATGATCAATGTATTTAAAAGGTCACTACCATCAGAGAACACTGCACCGTTATGACTGTTCTTTAACCCCTAAAGAAACGAGGGTTGTCATAAGTTTAACCTGTACATTATACGAGTATCTCTGTGCCTGTCTATTGCATCGTAGATTCCAAACGGAGGAACCGATTTGAAGGCCACTTTTATAGAGTTTATTTTTGATTCTTAGCTATGGTTTGAGCTCGCACTATGTTAGTGACTTTTTAATTTAGTAATATATAGTTACTAATTGTTCTGCAAATTACCGATTTAATATTCATAATGGAATGGAAAATTGGAAATTTAAAAGGTATTTTATTATAAAATTTTCATTGTTTTTTTTTTTATTATTAAATTACACCCACGTAAAGCCGGAGCGAATATATTATTCTGACATTTAGGATTCCTTATTTCTTATTTTGTTATATTTAGAACTGTTACATTATCACACCGTTTCTTTAAGGTACATTAGACATATCTGTCGTTATAATAATTATACTAGATAACAACATATATTTATTCTTTAAAAGCAAGCAATGTGCATTTGAAAAACATATTCATACAGTTTAATTATATTTTAACCACTAAATGAGGTTCATTAGTACTCTTGTATAATTATATACCATGATCCAATAGTGTATATATAAACATTTACAGTAAGTAAATAAATTTATAAATTTGTTTTTTTATTGAAAATTGTTTTGTAAACAATTTTTGTTTTATATTTATTAAAAAAACGGATGGAAAAAAGAATTTGTCAAAAATGTTTACTTGTTTTTATCTGAAAGAAAAGTCCTTTACCTTGTCTTTATCAACAGTCAATTTTATAATTATTATATTTATATAATATATTTGGGCGTAGCGAAGCGTTTGTCCGAAGGACTACGTTTCCAGTAGATAGGCCCATTCTGCTATTTTTCCATATATATTTCAGCACGTTTGTTCCGGCGTAGCCAGAGTATTTTTTATCCTATCGTCACGAAAATTGGCAGGTGTGTTCTTCGAACTATTTGAATTTTTATGTCCAGCGTTTTTTTGATTGAGCGAAAAAATCTTAAAAGGCGGCATTTTTCAGCTTTGTTTTTAGCGTAGTAGGAGCAATTTTCATCCGATCGCCACAAATATTGGTGATCATGTTCTTTAAGTTATTTAATTTCTTTTGTCCGGCCATTTTTCTTACTGGGAGGAAAAATCCAAAATGGCGGTGATTTGAGTTTTTGTTTTGGCATAGCACGCGTATTTTCATACAATCGTCACGAAAATTGGTAGGTATGTTCTTTGAACTATTAAAATTTTTATGTCGAGCCGTTTTTTTGCTTGGGCGAAAAATTTCAAAATGGCGGATTTCTGATCCGTACCACAAAAACGGACTTTGCGGCAGCTAGCGGGCTGAAATAGACGTACTTGGTTCACGGGTGCAATGTCGTAACCACTGCACCTCGTGAAATCCACTATAAATAATTTCCCAACATTGTCTCATCCCCTAACGTACTGAGGTTTACTGTTCATAGAACGACTAGTGATATTATTTATTAAAAATGCCTGCTTTGGGTTTTAGTATGTAGCAAAGTATTAATCATCATTGTAGTGTCAGTGGTAAGATAATGAATACAGCGTTATCTCAATAAATGTAAAAGCATTCACACCTAATATAACATTACAGTGAACTGTTACAGGGCCAAGTATATCGCACTCCGTGCTACCGGAGAAGGTTAATGGTGATGATTTTGAAAGCTGTTTTATTAAAGTTTATAACAGTTTATTTAATTAGGAATTATATAACATTGTAAAAAAGAATATAGCTCATAGTATATAATTAAACAACATGTTTTCCACTTATTTGTTATTAATTGAAAAGGTCCGTTAAAAATCTGCTTTGGAGTGAAATAATAATGTACACCAAGCCTGTACCCGCACACGGACCCCTCGCTTTATTGATCCTTAGAAAACAATAGTAAACCTTTCTAACTTTACATTCAAATTGTTGTAGTTCTGTTATTAAAAACTTTATTGTTAATTGATAATGTATTGTATTACACATACACATACTTGTATATAATGTTTTGAGTAGATTATATAATTTAAGTTGCTAAATAAAAACACAATTTCGAAATATAACGAAGATTTTTTTATATAATCCCTTAAATATATAAAGCATACCAATGTTTTATATTACTAATTATCTACACTAAATCTTATATTTTTTTATTTTAAATTCATTACCTACACAAAAAAGAGTTAAAGTTATAAACTTCGATATGACTATGTGCTTTTTTCATAGTACATACAACTATGACCGTGTACCTAAATATAAACTAAAATACATTTCTGATTTTATTTGTGAATAATATTATCGTATATATTCATAACAACAACGTTCAAATAAATTAGAGGGAAATCCCGTGCAAATAGATAAAAAAGCTGTTTGCATATTTATTGGATATTTTATCACGATTTATTCATTTAAATTTAATCCTACTGGATTTTCGGCGGAGACCGCCATCACTGAGTAACTGTCAAAATGATAATAAGATTGTATATATTTAGTGAAAGCAATTATAGCTATTTGTGGGTTTGGCGCGCTCTGGATTGCGTGAGGGGTCACAACGTAGTTCAAGTTCGTGGCTTAAATAATATGTAATGTATATATGTAACTGTTATCAGTTACGTAAAATATGACCTAATGACTTTTAATTAATAATAAAGAATCATGTGTTTTTACCAACAGAAAAATAGACATTTTAGTTTTAAATATTACTTGAACATTTTGCCTCAGCTATTATGAGCTATTATCTTTCCAGTGGACGTTCTTTTAGGTAAATTTCTGTTAGATCGTAATTGAATAAGGGGGCCGGTGGTCGAGTGCCCTCAACCAACTTCATCACATTGCTCTGCTCTATTTGGAACATATGGTACCAGTGAGATTTTACATCCCACTTCTAATGAAGAAGGCTGAAAGCTTGCCTCTTAATCAGGATAATCCGTCATGGTGTACTGTTGGAAATAATGTTCTGGACGTGCCAATATACATTGTATTGCTTAAAAGTTAAATTACTCTATAAATTCACTATTAATTTACTTAAATTTACACAGATTATAGTTGTAGCAAAACTCAGAGATTTCGGTTCCCCAAGGTACGAACAAATAGTCAGAGACTAAATTATCTGGATTTTCAACAGTCTCAATGGCTATCAATAATGTCTGTTGGCATGAGACCGACCTCTTCCAAGTATACTATTTGAAATTTTCATTAACAACTGGTTCTTCATACCAGACAGTGTATATTGTTGTAACATTTATATATAGATTTATATTTTAAAAGACCTCTTTTGGGTAAAAACCCAAATCGAAAGAGGTCCTTAAAAATAAGTTAAACTCCTATGTATCTGTCTTTGGCGGTGTTTAACTTCTCAACAATACTTCTCTACAATATATATATATACGAGTATATACATGTTTTCTAAATAAATTAACTTTTTTAAAAGTTATTTTGTAATTCGATATATTTAGTACAAATATATGCAATTGTTGAAAACGTAGAAGAATTATTATTATTTCCAAACACACAAACACATAACTGTAATTTACATATCTAAAAAAAACATTACCTTACCTATAACTATCCTTGTATTCCTTATTATATTTTATTATATTATATTTTATTTTATTCTGTAATATTACCACACGTCTTTATTTCAATATACTTTTTATAATGTTTTATAATTACTAATATATTAAAACTTTGTCCCTTAATTAGATCTATATTTTGCTATTCTTATCTTATTTGTATTTATGTATTATGAGCGTTCCGAATCTATCTTCTATTTTAAAAAATCATAAAATCGCTCATTCGAAAAAGGTCAGTGTAGATCGATACTGTCAAATAGTAAAAATATTCATACTATTTGCTTTTTTACTTAAAAACTGATACGAATTGATTACCTAACGAACGATGCAGTAAAAAATGTTTAGTTTAACTTTATATTCCAACTTTAAAATGATAATAATATTATCGTAAGATAAAAATATAAATAATTGCAAGGGCAACTACAATTCAAATTCTAATAATGTCAAACATTAACCAAATTAATATTATTAAAAGCAAAATCAACAACAGTTACTTACCTAACTCATTCATTTATACCGAAATCATATTATCCGTGTGATGGAAACAGAACACCCATAGTATCGATATCGAAGCAAACATCAGTATTTCATTCGATTTCATCACCAATAGGCCCGGGTTCGACTCTGTATTGACAAAAACGCAATCACTGTAGCCCTTCGCGCAATACCAAATGGAAATGGGTCTGTCGAAAAAGGTATTATAATATTATGAAATCGGCGTGAATATATTAACATACAATTCCTGTATAATCATATTAGTAAACACAGAGCTATTTCTTTTAAATCTTTAAATGTTTTATTAATATATTTATTTATTAACGTAGTAGGAGACATTTCTTAATTAGCTTAATTCGTTTGGTTCTATAGATAATAAAGTTGTGAAATCACGGGAACGTTGCTGAAAGATCTTTGTTTAGAATAATCTCTCTCAAAGTGAGTGATAATATCCCTTGTACTCGCTGGAGTCCTTAAGGATTGATTCGCTCTGACGCAGTGCAGGGGGAAATAGAAGATATAGCAAAGCTTTTTTATGTACCTTATATGTTGAAATTGCGTTATATAATTATTATTTGACAGATTTTTTAAAGTTCTTTTTGACTTTGTGGTAGGATGACGTTAATATGATGTGAAAAAGAAATTGTAAGCTTATCGTTACCAGAGAAAAATTAATGAGAAGAGTAAAAAACAAAACAAATAACTGTGCCATAATTCTAACTAACCATTGTGGGCATGAGATTTACCAAAGATTTATTATCTTTGTATCTAAAATAAAATCTGTTATTTGCTACATCATTTTGGTGCTGGTGTTAAGAAAACTATTTAATACATTAGGATTTTTTTTGTGTAATTAAACTGAAAGAAGGAATAAAATATAAAAGAAAA
Source organism: Melinaea menophilus ssp. n. AW-2005 (assembly GCA_918358695.1). Taxonomy (NCBI): domain Eukaryota; kingdom Metazoa; phylum Arthropoda; class Insecta; order Lepidoptera; family Nymphalidae; genus Melinaea; species Melinaea menophilus. Next base: position 18,272,085 of record OU911052.1, read on the forward strand.
AAAAACTTTCCAGAATTTTGGTTGCAAAAGCAGATTCCATAAATATAAACGGTTTATGGTATGAAAGTGTTCTGATCTCATTTTCTTAATTTTATATCTGAACGTATATTTTTTTTTACATCGATGAAATACAACAGGGACAGAAATTATTAATAAGACCGCATTTTACTAAAAGCGAAAGCCACTCTTGTTATGTAAGTTCGACTCTTAACAATGTTGTTACAGTGTTCTTGACATAAAATAACTATTTAATGAAAGTCTTATAGATGTCATAAAATTTAATAGAGCATAATAATATAAAATATAAGATTAAAAAGATAAAATGTAAGATACTGAAAACGGCAAAGAAAGTATTTTTTACCATTCCCAACAAATATCTTGGATAACCTTTAGTACACCACAGAAGTCTAGACTTTATAGAGTCTAGACTTATAATAAAGCTGAAAGTTATATTTTTGTTAAAACAATTGGTGAAATTAACAGACAATTGAAAATAAAATAGCTTAATTTAAATATTAAAAAGTGCAAAAGTCAGTAATGGATTAATTTTAAGCTTAAATCTCTATCATAAAATAATATAGTACAGTAAAATATTTTGATTATACTTATAATTCTTATTATTTACATTTGTATGTCCATATTGAGTTTTCCTTTCATAAAACTTTTATTTCTTTTGGCAATGGCGGCCCGGAATAATAATTATTCTACAATTTACTTACAGAATATTGTATATTTATATAAATGACATGTAAATAAATATCCATTGAATTTTATTACAAAATAAATTAAATTATTTTATCGTAAATATATTTTCTTGGTTCTATTTGTGTTGTTAATTATCATAATATTTTTTTATTATAAAAAATATCTCGACAGATTTAGTAATATAAAATGTTAATCTTCTCAATGACAGAACTACAAAGAAAATTGATATTATAGAAATACATTTGATATGAAATATTAAGGTGTTAGTCAATATTTCCAGCACTTATTGTTATTTGTGAAGAGATGACGGCTTTATATGAGTAGTAAGAGTGTTTTGTTTTCAAAGTCAAGTTTAATATATCGATGTCGTCAATTATATTTCATTGAATATATTTTACATTATTCAAATAATCACATGTTTTTAGTATTTTATATTCAAATTGATAAAACTTATATTGATATAATAAAATGCTTATGTTAGTATCTTTACAGAAGATAATTACTTTAATGAATATAACTCAAACCAACCTCATCTAGCGTTTTGTAATACAATATATTAGTGTTACAGAGGTGTTTAATTTAAAAAATAACAAAATGAGAAACATTAAAATATAATCTACCTTGAAATTGATTTAATATTATTTTAGAAACGAAACGTTATTCGAAATTGTATCTTTAATGTATATAATTTCATTATATTCAAGTTTATGAGTCCTGAGGTAATTTGCACGAGTAAAACAATACTCTTTTAATCCCCCGGGTACCGAAGTTAATCCTCTGATTGTATACTTGTCTGTAGTCGTCATAAATACTGTTAAAAAAATAAACAAATTACTTTTAAATTTGGAATCTGTAATTTTTAAACCTTTCATTATGTTTTCTTATTTTGGGTCCAATATATTGTAAAAAAAGTGTGATATTAAAATGGAGTAAGGTGATAAAGCGAACCGAAACGCTATGATCGCATTACATTAACATAGGTATGGACCTAAATAATATTTTGAAACTTCCATACGCGTAGTATTAGTGGATAATTAAGTATCAGAGGAGGTTTCATTGATAGGTACAATAAAACCTCCTCTGTTAGTGCCAGAAATAGATCTGGCCGTCCACGCAGTGTTCGTACGAAAAAAGCGATTAAAATAAGGAAAAGAATTCAAAGAAATCCTGTCCAAAAGCAAAGGATTTTTTCTCGGGAGATGAAGATAGCACCTAGAACTATGTCGCCTATTTTAAAAGATGGCTTAGGAGTTGTAGCTTATAAGAAACGCGTAATTTAAATAGGGTCGTAAAATTAAAACAACTAATTATGTGCGTACTCAAAGGGAGATACACCAAAAAGTTTTATTTACGAATGACATTTCTATTACAATTGAAAAATATTTTAACAAACAAAATGTCAAACAGATTAAAATGTTGGCATTATCCGACTTCAGTGGTGGTTTGTTAGCTATGAAGAAGTGACTGACCCATATTTTGGTGACAGAGGTATGAAAACATCGGCACAAGTGTATCAATATAAAATAATAAGTTGTTATATTGGTCATCGATCGTTGTGTGAAGCATATGGAGAACATGCTCCATCAATAAAAACAAGTGAGTATTGGTTTCGGCCTTTCAAAAGTGTAAATTTTAACACAAACGATAAGGAACGTGAAGTGAGAACATCAAAGTTTGAGGATGCTAAATTAGAGTCCTTGTTGGACGAAGATTCTTGCCAAATTCAAGGTGAGCTTGCTAAAACTTTAGGAGTTACTCAGCAAGCCATTACAAATCGTCTCAAAAACATGGGGATGGTTCAAAAGCTAGGAACTTGGGTTCCTTACGAACTCAAGCCAAAAGATGTTGAACGACGTTTATGCACTTGCGAACAACTTCTCCAGAGGCAAAACAGAAAGTATTCTTACACCGAATCATAACGGGAGATGAAAAATGGATTCGTTATGATAAACCAAAATGAAAAAAATCGTGGGGTAAGACTGACCATGCACCAACATCAATAGCTAAACCCAATATCCATGGCCAAAAGCTTATGCTATGCATATGGTGGGATCTACTGGGAGTGATCTACTATGAACTTCTCCAGCCTAACGAAACCATCACTGGGGAACGTCACCAACAACAGTTGATGCAATTAAGTAGAGCATTAAAGGCTAAACGACCACAATACACTAAAAGGCATGACAAGGTTATCTTTCCATACGATAACGTGCGACTACATGTCGCAAGGATCGTAAAAGATACTTTGGAAGCTCTTCAGTGGGACATTCTACCACACCCGCCTTATTCGCTGGATGTTGCTCCGTCTGACTACCATTTGTTTCGATCCATAAACCATGGTTTATCTGAGCAACGGTTCACTTCTTACGAAAAAATAAATATAATTGGATTGACTCTTGGATCGCTTCAAAAGACGAAGAATTTTATCGTCATGGTATTCAAACCTTGCCTGAAAGGTGGGAAGAAGTAGTAGTTAACGATGGAAAATATTTCCAAGAAAATATGCTTAGCCGTTTTTTCAAAATTAATTTTTAAAGTTGCGTGAAAAACCCTTAAAACTTATTTGTACTCCTATAATTTAACAAACATAAATCTATGTTACATTTTATTTTTTTTATGCGAGATATCTTAAAAATATATTTCTAAGACTCGCTGAAGGCAAAGCTTATTTGCATAATAATTATTATACCAATAAAAATTCAAATAAACTCCTTTAGAAATCATTCAAACTACAAGTGTCCAAATTTATATTTAAATAATTTAAAAGAAATAAATAATATTTAATTCTCATAGAAGCTATAAATTGTTTCTAGAGAAGCCGGCAATTACCGGAACAATAAATATTTGTAAATGTTTTTTCTAAAACTTGTATCCAAAACGAAAGTTAAGAAAAGTTTTGTTATTCAGCATAACCTATTTCATATATATTTTTATTAGGATAGTCATCCTGAAAACTACACGTACCACATACTGCTCTTAACTATACTACACTTATAACGAAATATGGAAAAACTCCATCAAACATTTTATAATCATTCTACTTAATATATATATTTATTTTTAATTAGTACTTCTCATATTCAATATTATTCACAATAACTAGACTACAAATATCTCGGCTTGAAACATTTCATTGCAACTACTCTACTATTTAGAGTACTCTGGGCGCATTCGAAGTTGGATGACCAGAACGGAATTGCAAAAGCCTACCTGAAAATAAAAATTGGGCAGAAACTCGAAACTTTTAGAATTATTACAAACAAATTCTTTTATAATATTCCGGCCAATTGGTTGCTCGGTTACTTAATAGAATTATAACTAAATTTAGTTATAATTCTATTATCTTGAGATAACAACGAATTTCTTAAAAATATATTAAATTCATTTCGTAAAAGTACAGACAACACTTTCGCAGGTAGAGTATTCCTTAGTATTTCTTATTACAATGCATTACGTCTACCGATTATGTATACTCATTGAATTAGCCAATAATATAATATTCTTAATACTCTATAAGCAAATAATTAATTATAAATAAATACTATAAAGTGTAACACTTACAATGAAATATTTAAATAAGCTTTAATTTTATGAACATCGAAAAGTAATTATCACAAATCACGAAATCCTATTTAAAAGCTTCAATAACACAGGCACACAAAAAAAAAAAAACGTCATGAACCAGAGGGGAGACCCCATTATTCCTAGGTTTTTGGGATCGCTGAAACCGAATATGACAATAAAAACTAATTTTAAATGCCAGTTTTCCCGCTAGCACCCCCTTACTACCTCTTAAGGGGTGAAAATTGAAATTGTTGTAAAAAATCAAGATAGATGTGTCTTTCTACGTTTTTTGGGATGCTGAAACCGAAAATGATAACTAAAAATAAATTCATGACCACTATCACCCCCTACCATCCCTTACAGGGGGTGAAAATTTCATTTTTTTCTATAAAATCAAGACAGATGTGTATTTCTACGTTTCTTGGGATGCTGAAACCGAAAATGATAACTAAAAATAAATTTATGACCACTATCACCCCCTAATATCCCTTACAGGGGGTGAAAATTTCAATTTTTCTATAAAATCAAGATATATGTATATTTCTACGTTTTTTGGGATGCTGGAACCGAAAATGATAACTAAAAATAAATTCATGACCTCTATCACCCCCTTACTACCCCTTAAAGGGGGTGAAAATTTCAATTTTTCTATAAAATCAAGATAGATGTGTATTTCTACGTTTTTTAGGATGCTGGAACCGAAAATATGTGAATTTCTATGTTTTTCAAGATGCTGAGAGAAAAAATGATTATAAAGTATATGGTAACCTTACTGTATGCATATATTTGTTGTTATGATACTAAGACTGAATCATGATTTTTGTCCTATTCTTAACAAGTTGTTTCATTTTTTGTTTTTTTTTTGCTTTCTATTTAATTCTGTTTATACTGTTATCCATCCGGCAGTCTTGTAAAACGCTTAGAAGATGCTGAATCTAATTCTATGCCTCCGAAATAGAAAGGTTACTATTTTTCGGCCAATTTAGGAGACTACAGTGAGGAGCAAGGTGAAAGGTTCCATCAGACAGGATCTTAAGACAATGGAACAGCGCTATCAGGGTAAATGGGATGTCAATATGTTAGCAGACTACTGTTGGAATTTAAAAAGAGATTTGCCAGAACAGAAAAGAACCAATAAAAGGCAACCACTTAGAAGAACTTTTGACAACAAGAGAGTTCGTTATCGTAGAAACAGGTAGACGCTGAATAGTGAGAGGCAAGGGGACTCACTTTAATTCAGCACCCCGGATAGTGAGAGGCAAGGGGACTCACTTTAATCCAGCACTCCAAAAGGGAACAGAAATCTACTACGTCCACGCCGTTGTTCCTGGGTTACGCTAAGAATAGAATTAAATCATGAATATATATCAGATACTTCTGATCGATAAAGCATTTGAATTTCTAATATAAGAGCTAAGAGTAACTTCAAACTAGTTTGATAAACATGTCATTTACTGTATATCGTCAAAATTTCTTCATACATCTTGATTTTATACAAAATTGAAACTACCCCCCCCCCCCCCCCGTTAGGGGTAGTTAGGGGGTTGTATTGAGTAAAAGAGCTATCAAATTCACTTTTGGTTGTCATTTTCGGTTTCATTATACCAAAAAACGTAGAAATACACATCTGTCTTGATTTTATAGAAAAAAATGAAATTTTCATCCCCTGTAAGGGATGGTAGGGGGTGATAGTGGTCATGAATTTATTTTTAGTTACCATTTTCGGTTTCAGCATCCCAAAAAACGTAGAAAGACACATCTATCTTGTTTTTTTCCAACAATTTCAATTTTCACCCCTTAAGAGGTAGTAAGGGGGTGCTAGCGGGAAAACTGGCATTTAAAATTAGTTTTTATTGTCATATTCGGTTTCAGCGATCCCAAAAACCTAGGAATAATGGGGTCTCCCCTCTGGTTCATGACGTTTATTTTTTTTTGTGTGCCTGTGTAATTATCCAATGAGAATATCGAAAATAAACAATATTTTATTATCGTTGTGTGTTTAATGTTATTACTTGTATGCATAAAAATAGACATAAAACAAAACAATGGGTAATATAAGGACGCAAATGAATTACCCTAGACATTAAAAAAAGAGACGTGGCTTTGACATAGTCTAATAGCTAATAATTTATTTACCTTAATCATTAATTTACCTTAGTTTAATGGTTTTCTTTGATTGATTTAATGAGACATATCAAAATGGTAATAAAAAGTATGTTTTTAATATCTCTAAGCCCTCTTAAAGTATTTGTGCCATCTTCTTCACCGCATTGAAAGCGGTAATGAAGAAATACAATTGGCTCTGGACCGGTTTACGACTTCCAAGACTATTTCTATACCACCCGTTGCTATGTACTCAAAGTTAGAGGGATGGCGGATTACGTTGGAAGCATGTGATTAGTTAAATCCGGAAGCAGTTCACTGTCTTATGACATGATAGAACAATGGTTGCCGTAAACTTAGTACGCCAGTAAATAACTCCAATTTAGCAAGGGTGCCATCCACTCTTGCAGCTTAATCTCTGAACGGTAGTCAACAAAATTTGTTTATAAAACCTAAATTTATTCATCCTTTCCATCTTATATAAAGGTTCCGGTTATAGTTATCAGAAAATTTCAACAACAAAGATTTTTCTTAGGGTTAATATTCTCAAAGTTTGCCATTACTTTTCGAGATGAAGATCACAAACCTAACGGCTTCAAGATTTATCTTGCCAGACTATAATTACAAATTCATAGAGATGGGTGCTTTGCTCAGTTAAAGTTGACTACGGTAACCTTAACTGAACTTATGGGGACATAAAGTGTTGTGTGAACTATAGGTAAATGAAACACGATTCAACAGCAGAACCTTCTCTTTAAAGCAGTCTACGTTAGCCTGGAGAGATACTTATTGTTTTGGAATAGTAAGCATATCAGAGAAGGTTTGGCTGTTTACGTGCAATCTACTTTACTTTACAACGGTTTGCGATAGTTGAGTTGCAAGATTGTAAAATCGGAACAATCCTGCCACGACAAACATTTTTAGGGCAGAAAATACAAAGCTTGCTATTGCTATTCACAAATTTTTACTTTGAAATAGAATCATCTACCGAGTCACTTCATCAGGGTAGCATCATAAGGAAACTCTGATGAAGCTCGGTTTATTATGTAGAAATAACATAAAATATATCTTAAATACAATTATCTCGCCAAGATTTCAAAATATATATATGTAGTAAGTAAGGTTTATTTTGTTTACCACTATGCTGCTGAGGTTTGCGACCCTCGTATTCTCAGTCAAGTCAAGGCAAACCCTCCACTAATAACGAGACGGTAAAATACCTTCACTATTTTCCTACTACCATGTCGATATGCGGAATTATTCGATTTATTTGGATAATCAAAAATATTTATTAAATTATCTCGTTTTACTATATTTTTTAAATTGCTCTACATGTATGCTATACATGAAAGCAATTTAAAAAATTTTATCAAGTGTTCTTTTCATTCTTGCTATATTCAAGAAGTTTTTGAACTTTGATCACCCTTAGCCTAAAATAAAAGGGATTATGTCTACATATTTTTTTATTACATATATATTTATGTACATAAACTAAATAAAAAAAGACGCTACCTATATTTTTATATACATTTTGGCCACACATGCTACGGCCATTAAAGCACGAGTATCTGTTCCAGAACGAACTAAACGTGTAGTTAGTATTCCATGCTTATTTGTTAATTATAATCGGCTACGGACTACAACGACTATTGAAATAACAATAGTAATATTTTACTAAAGAAGTGTTAATAAAAATTATTTATATTTATAAAATTACTAAACTTATTAATTGTTTAACGACAGTCAATAAATTATCAGATTTGTTTTGATTGACTCGTTATCTTTTATTTTAAAACTAATCATAATCACTACTGTATCGTTTAAGACTTTTTGAAGTTTTGTATCAAGTAAAAATATAATGTTCTATTGGTTGCAAAAATGGTAACTTTGACAAGAAAAAAATATTTTGTGTAAAAAGCACTTGCAATAAAGATTTTGAATAGAATAGAAAAAACGATAAAATTATATTATCAATTTTTGATTAAGTTATAACTGTATTTTATACAGTATAATAATAAAGACAAGTCGTCAACGGTTTTATTAACTGTTATTTAATGATAAACCAAACTAATTAGGTTTTGAAAATGAAAGTATTTTGCTAAAAAACGCGGACGCCAACAGCTAGCAGATACCCGAAGATCACACCATCCCTGATATTGAAGAGCACATTTAACTATTTTTGGATATTCCAATCAGATTTTAGTGATGAGCTCCGACAGGTGAGATGACTTATAAAGTGATATGTTTAGTGACAATTACATTTTAAGAACTAAGCTTTCCTTGTTGTTGTTCCTCGTCGGTTTATTATATAATAAACTTTATTAGATTTAAATCAATATCCCTAAAAATATAAGGTGGAGACAATACAATTTTGCGCCGGGCAATTCGTTTAATAAATGGTACCCTTAAAATAAATTACATAATTTGAAGCCGAAGTTTTTCAATGTTCAATGGAAATTACCTGACGAGGTGTAAAAAATCAATATTAGAATATTAATATCAAAGAAGTTGTTTGTAATTTTATTTTTTACTTTATTGTATCTCTTTTAGGTTTATCTTCTGTTCTTAATTAGTTATATAATAACATGGAAGAATTTTATCATTTTTTTATTTAGAAAAGTAGTATGTTAAAAAAGAATGTCATATATGTAATAAAGTATAAATGTCTGTATCAAACAGAAAATTTTCATTCAGTTCAAAATATAAGTTGCATTATTAAAAAAGACAACGTCGTCCGGTGTTTAGTATTAAACTTTTGGCGACAATTATTTTTAGTGGACATAGATTACTTATATTAATAAAAAACGCCACACTTTGACATGGCCTGCATTATACAAAGGCTTATTAGAAAATTAAGCGCGTATTAAGTCTAGTTGTAGATAATAAGAGAAACATTCCTTGCGCCTAAAATAAGTCCCTTTTCCCCACCATACAACAGAAATAAAATATTTTTTATTACATAAATGTGATCATTGGGGAGTGATTAATTTTATCGACAATCTATTTTTGTCTATCGAGTTGGTTCTTTGCTACTATTATTACCGACTATTATGATTTTCATATTAGATGGTATTTGTATGAATGTTTTCATTATATAGGTATATTATTAAATTTCAATCATTCGGAGCCGGGGCGGATTGCTAGTTAAATGTAAAAATCACTTTCAAACTCTATAGTTATGTATCACTCTGACATTGACAAATTCTTGTGTCTTGTTTAGTTTTGTGCCGAACTGTTGATACGCACATTCGATTATTGGTTTGTCCTTGGATTATTATATCTTTTATTTCTGGGCGTTAAAATACATGAGACATATCTCCCATCACAATTATTGCACTAGATAACAACAACCTTATATTTATGATTTATAAATGTATGTAAATAAAGCAATTTTCATTAAAAAAAAAGATATTCAAATAGTTCAGTTTTCTCTTCGCCACAAAATAGAATTCAGTAAAACTTTTACTAATAAAATGAAATTCTACAAGTGTTTTGGTGAAAAACTATAAATTTAAATAAGAAAAATAACTGAAGACTTAAATATTATTATTTATTAGGTCTACAACTTTGCTCCCGCCGTTTTTTTTTTTTTAAATTATATAAAAAAAAATGGTATCTTATTTATGTTTCAAAGTATTGTCCGTCACTTTCCACTACTTTGGCCCATCTTTCAGGCAACAAACGAATCCCGCGTCGGAAAAATTCTTCATCCTTTGATAAGATCCAAGAATCGATCCATTCTTTCACTTTTTCAAAAGAATCGAAGCACTGGCCCTCCAGGCCGTGTGCCATCGACCTAAATAAATAGTAATCAGATGGAGCAACATCTGGAGAGTATGGCGGGTGAGGTAGAATTTCCCATTTCAGTGTTTCGAGGTACGTCTTGACTACTTTCGCCACGTGAGGTCGAGCATTGTCGTGTTGCAAAATTACTTTTTCGTATCTATCAGCATATTGCGGCCGTTTTGCTTTTAATGCCCGACTCAAACGCATTAATTGCGTTCGATAAAGTGCACCAGTAATTTTTTCGGAAGGTTTTAGCAGCTCATAGTAAATTACGCCAAGCTGATCCCACCAAATACACAACATGACCTTGGATCCGTGAATATTCTGTCGAGGTGTCGCCGTAGGAGTGTGGCCGGGCAATCCCCATGTTGTGCGTCGCTTAGGGTTGTCGTAGTGCAACCATTATTCGTCCTCAGTAACAATACGATGAAGAAATCCTTTTCGTTTTTGTCTTTCAAGCAGCTGTTCACAAGCAAATAAACGTCGCTCAACATCTCTTGGTTTCAACTGATACGGTACCCAGTATCCTTGTTTTTGCATCATCCCCAGCTGTTCCAGGCGTTTTGATACTGCTTGCTGAGTTACTCCCAATGATTTTGCTAGCTGTTCTTGAGTTTGGCACGAGTCTTCATTAAGTAAAGCCTCCAGTTCATCATATTTAAAAGTTTTTCTCTGCCACCGCTATGCCGATCTCCAACAACAAAATCACCTCTTTCAAAGCGCTGAAACCACTCGTGACACGTTCTTTCACTAATAGTATCATCACCATAAGTACTTGAAATAACCCGATGAGCCTCAGCCGCCGATTTTTTCATGTTGAAATGAAAAAGTAAAATCTCCCGCAAATGACGTGAATTCGGTTTATAAGTTGACATATTTAATTAAGTGTTGACATATTTAACTATATGACGCAAACCAAAATTAACTAATATCGATGTAAGGTTATATTTATAGATGTCAAAACTGATAAAAAACAACTGTGATTTATTTATTTGAACTATTACTGGCTACTAGCGCCATCTTTTGGAAAACGGCGGAAGCAAAGTTGTAGACCTAATATTTTATTTCATATTTACTATCGTATCGTTAGTCTAAAAGTATTCCGCATTTTGATCTTGTGTATTCATTCTTTCGTAACGACAATGTAACTGAAGCAACAATTTGTCAAAGCCGACTATAAAAAGTTTAATTGATGTCATTTGTAAAAAAAACTTGTCTTTACCAACAATCACTTTCTTAAGTATTATATTCATATGATATGTTAATTCACAACGCCAGCTTTAGGTATTAGAGTATAGCAAAGTATTTGTCACCATTGTAGTGTCAGTAGCAATATAATGAATACAGCGTTCTTTCATTAAATGTAAAAACATTCACACGTAATACATAATATTACAGAATGTATAACATTACAGTGAATTGTTACAGGACCAAGTATATCGCAATCCGTGTTACCGGAGAAGGTTCATCGATAGTTTGAAAGCTGTTTTATTAAGGTTTATAACAGTTTATTTAATGAAGAATTATATAACATTGTAAAAAAGAATATAGCTTATAGAAGATAATTAAAATCACGTTTTCAACTTATATAGGTCTGTTTGTTTGGTATTAATTGTAAAAGTCTATTAAAAATGTGCTTATAGTTTTAAGTCAAATAAATAATGTACACCAAGCCTGTACGCACACGGACCCCTCGCTTTATTGACCTTTAGGAAACAATAGTTGTAACCTTCCTAACTTTACATTTAAATTGTTATAGAATTCTTATTAAAAACTTTATTATTCATTGATAATGTATTGTATTATACATACACTTATTTGTACATAATGTTTTAAGTAGATTATATAATTTATATTGTTAAATAAATGCTATCTGACTTACGTAACTGCCTGCAAAACCTATCCTTACCTCAGTTAACATTTTTCAATTGACTTTAGTGAGTTTATCAAGATAATCATTGTTAGCGTGACATTTTACAAAGAGAATAAAGTATGTAGATATCTGCTATTGGCTCGATAATTATGGTACTGGTGTGGAAAAAGAATTTAATGAATTTTGTGATAATAAAAATCCCTTTAATAATATTATCCCAATTATTATGAATGAATCTTTGGCTATGTCAGCGCGATTCTTACACAGTACACACTCACAGTCTTTTCAGTAATTTATCACCAATCCTAATCATATGAAACAGAGAAAGGGGACTCGATGCCGGAAACACGACATACTAGGATCCGCCAACCTTGCGCGGCGGGTGTTGAGCTGAGCCCCTCTCCTTTCATCTGAATAGTTACAGGAAATATCGATTTATAAGGACTAAAAGTCACCTAGATCAGCACATTGCTCGCACGCGCAGGGCAGCTCCAATGTGTTGTCTATGGCAGGAGTGATTTTTTTTTGTAACTTTTGAATGGCTGAACATTTTTTCAATCTGCTTTCGCTATAACATCCGCGGTCGGCTCCAATATACATGAGAAAATTTTAATCTAATTATCGCGTCGTATTCTGGAGACAACTAAACACAAAAAAAGGTCTCCCAAACGGTTAAGAGCCTTGCTTACGCTCAGCACAATTAACTTTTAATTCAAATGTCTCTCTAAAATTTGGTGCTTGAAAAGTCCGCTCCGTGCTCCATATTGTACCTCCAGCCCCAGGGCCCGAATAAGTTCTATTACAAATGAAAATGTATTTCTTTAGACCTTAATTTTTCATCAGTAAAGAGATTAATTCTCTGCCTTTCATCCGCATATTCTTTGATGAGCACAGAGGTTCAATTCTTGTTTTATTGTACGCGAGTTGCGACAGAATCCTTGATCTTTATTTCTCACATTAAATCAGTTTTAATATCTCTGATAGAGGAAGCGCTGCTGTTGTATCTGATGGTGGAACTTACGACTGATGTCAAGCTTTGAAAAATGTTAAAAGGAGAGGTGTTGTTGATGTATCTGGGTGAATCTTACGGTTTTTGAAAACTTGAAAATGTTTGACTGCTCTAATTTGTGCAGAGCAATCCTGTCTTTTTTTTTCAAATTGTAAAAATTTATGGAATATAAAGAAATGTGAAACGTCGAGAAATCGATCGAGATTTTTTACATAAGTAAATAAAATTCTTCCATTATAATTATTTTTATAATAAAGTTCATAATTTTACCAATATTTATGCCCAATAAAATGAACTGAGAAAATTTTAATATAAATATATAAACAAATATATTTAGATATTTAATAATATGTTATGTATATTAAATGTAGGCTTCTTTGCATATAATATTTTATATTCTATCAAATCAAATTCAAAGTTCTAGTAATGACGTAGAAGGTCTGTCCTGTATGTAATGTAATAGTCTGAAAGTACTATAAATGGACAGGAAACTAATTAAAACCTCTTATTATATAATTTATACATAAATGGTATAATTAATACATTAATGTATTAATCCTTTTAAACACCTTTTGTTTTATTGCAAGCCGTAATTTGTATAATTTTATAGTACATCAAATTTAACTACTGAGGAACTCAACAGTTACGAAACCGCACTGACTTATTTATGAATGTTAAAATGGAAAGATAACTTTACTGAAAGATAATAATAATAACGTACAGGTTTTCCTTAATTTGTTGATTAAACACACAAATTGGGGAATTCTGAATCAGATTATCTGTTATAAGTGAAAGTGGAACTTGTATAACAATTAAAAATAACCGTTGAAGTTATTAGAATTACAAACAGCAATCAAACACGTCACTAAAACGTACAAAAGAATGCCCTTGGAAGTGGTCCTGTGCAATATCTATTTATTATATTTTTACGCCTGTCACAATTATTATAGCAAAGTTATGTTATAATGAATTGCTAAGTTAAAAAATTATATATTGATCTATGGGACACTTTATGACCATTTAATCAAAATCAACAATCACGAATGTCACCAAAGAACTGCTAAACGAGTAAGACACTTTCTTGAATGCATGTGCAAAATTTTAAAGCTCTAGCTCAAATGGCTTAGGAGGAGTAGGCGAACATCGAAACACACTTTTGACCAGTAAGAGCTTCGCTTCGCTCAGCTCAATAATATTTAAAAAGATATTTAACTCAATCTTAATATATCTATAGCACAGATAATAAAATTGCTTCCATTAGCCCCCTTAATGCTTCTCACAACGTACTGAGAAATATCAGAAAAAAAAATATCAGCAATACATAACATTTATTTACAACGCAGATTTGTTTCTTAAATCTCGTTGGAGTTCAAATAACGTCCATTATATCAATATATAATTTTCACTAAATGAACACAGAGAGAATGGAGAGAATATAAATGAATTTAAAAAAAACACAATTTTTGTTGCAAATGCAAATTCCATAAATGTAAACGGTTTATAGTCGATTGTTCAACGAATTCTGAAAGCATTCTCATCGCATTTCAGAGTTTTTGGTCTGAATGTATATTTATTAGTAGATCGATGAAATGCAACAGTGACAGAAATTAACAAGCCTGCATATTACCAAAGGAATATTAAAAAGTGCAACAGCCATTGCTGAATTAAATTTAAACATAAAACTTTATTTTATTTACAATATTAAAATAGAGAAGTAAAAAATATTTATTATACTTTTAATCCTTATTTTTATATTAATATGTTAATCTTGAGTTTTCCTGCCATAAAACTTTTGGTATAATAGAAAGATTGGTATATTTAAAGAAGATAATCAATTTAATGAATGTAACCAACCAAAAAAACACATAGCGTTTTAAAATACGATTTAATAATGCTACCAAGGTGCTTAATTAAACTTAATAACAAAACGACAACATCAAAATATAATCTACATTGAATTTAATTAAATATTCTTTTAAGAAACGAAAGTTATTTGTAATCGTAACTTTATTTTATATAATTTCATTGTATCAAAGTTTATAAGCCGTGAGGTAATCGTAATCGTAATCGCACGAGTAAAATAATACTCCTTAAACCCCCGGATACCGAAGTTAATCCTCCGATTGTATATATTGTGAAATGTTTTTATAACATTACGTATATTCAACATTTATAATACTTATGAGCATAATGTAATAAATGAAATAAGTTTTCAAATAAATATTGATAAATGTGTGATTTTAAAAATGTACATACAAACTAAAATCAGATAATCTTATTATTTATGTTCTGATTCATGAACGAAATAATGCGCACAACAACATCAAAAATGTTAATCTATCATCGAAAGCTTCAGTGGAATCACGAGCACTACGAGTACGAACAGTGTCATAACAGCGCCTAAACCATCAAATGGAAACAAATGACCACCCATCATCATTTATCCCACTGGTGAGTAACCAATCACTATTTAAACATTATTAAAACAAATAATTTAATCTCTACTATAGTTCCCATAAACTTCTGAGTATTTATCTGTTACTTACTTTGTTTAATTGAATGCCGACTTAATTCTGCATTCGTTGATTCAATCGACATCAATCTGTATTAAGCTAAACTAAATTTTGTACTAAAAGCTTTTGTCTCAAAAAAACAAATTAAATAACACATATCATTATCAATTAAAAGTTAAATATTATATACTGCTAATAAGCTAAACAGACAATGAAATAATACACTAATCAACTCTATTCGTTCCTGGATTCGTATCACAATAATTTATAATCTGATTGAAAAATAAATGTTGTAAAGAAAACGGTTAAAATCCAGGTATCCTCTTTGCTCACAGAATAAAATTTTATGAAAATCCACAACTTAAATTAACAATCGAACCAGAACCCTTTAATTCAATAGTAAGCTATTATCAAGCAATAAGCCAAGCACGGGCACCTCATGGCCGACACCCCACCAATAGACATTAGCAGACGGCTAACGAAATCCCGACAGATCTAGATAACCATCCCCCAGGGTGCACCGTCCCGTACATCTGCCAATCCTACCGGACCAGTCCGAGTGACATTGGTAATGAACAGGCACACGAGGTTCTCCTTTAACTTATTATTAATTCACAACTTGTACAGTACAAACTATTAAAGCGATAATAAATTAATATTAAATGTGAAAACAAATGACAACTCCAAAAAGAAATTACATCCCTGGCCGTTGTTACTATAGATAACCACCATAAAGGTGTTCGTTATTTATACATGCTATAACATCGAAGTAACTTACTACTTATTTTTTATAGGATTCGCCTCATTTCTTTTAAATTAATTGTTTTCCTTTAAAATCTCGGACAAACAAACGACTGGATGGATGAGTAGCGCTGTCATGAACGGTGTTTTGTTTTAACTTGAATATATTTACGAAATTGGTGATTTTATTTTTATTATATTCAAAATTATATTTTTCTTATAATAATATATATTTTAAATGAAGTACAGAACAGTTGCAAAAGTTAAAGAATATATGATATAATATTTACCAGTATAATAATATGGAAAATTATGAATCAAGGTATACAATAATATGTTATCCGCTATCAAATTACATTGTAATATACAAAATTAAACATTACTAAAATATGACAAATCGCATAGTAATTGAAAAATGTAAAAGTATTTTCTCATCTCTCAGAAAAACAAAATATGCAAAGATAATAAATAAATGAATATGAAGACTACTTACTCAAATATCTCTTCAAAGTCATTTATGAGCGGCGGTAATGTAAATTGAATAATAAAATATAAGTTGAATTTTCGTGAAATAACAAATAAAAGTTTACAGACAAATCTCTTTCTTAAAATAATATTCTTGATATAATTTTTTTAATAAAAGATAGATGTAAGTGAGTTACCTTTTATTTATTGTTTATTGAATGCGAGATTTCTTGGATTTATTTTTCTAAGGCTTGCTGAAGGCAAAGCTTATTTACAAACAGTGAATAAATCTCGACTTAAAACTTTTCATTGCTACTGTTTATAATACTCTGGGCTCATTTAAAGTTACTACCTTCCTACTCCTACTCGAAACTTTTAGAATTATTACAAACAAATTCTATTGTAATATTCCGATCATTTTAGTCACAATTCTTTAATGATAAGATTACAACAAATTTTGTTATAAACGAAACGAACGTTCGTGGAAAATATATTTCCTTAACTGTTTACATCTTTGATAAAGAATTTAAAGTAAACAAAAGCGTTTATAGTATTCTATTACTTAAACTTATTGTATTACTTACTTATTCTATAACTGTAAAGGCGTGTATAGTATTCTATTACTTCCAAACCAATTCAAAATCGCCCTGTACTGGATCCGCGCTATGCTGTAATACATTTTATTTATTAACTAGACAAATAAATAAATTAGTTATAATTGCTTCACACACAATTTAAATATAGAAAATTTAATTTGAACCAACAACAATTTTATCATGTATTTATTTGTATACATTATACTGTAAGGTAATAGACCAGGTATGAACGCACGGTGACTAAACCAAGTTAAGCTTCTAATTTTTAACAACTGATAAAATACTTTACGGAACATAATATTTTTGCCTGTTTAACACACAAATACACTTAGGTTTAAAGATATTTATTTCTCATGAAGAACATACTGTTCACTTATACAGAGATTAAGTACATACATGTAAGTTATTCTGCATGCATTACATTTTATTTATTTTACTTATAACAAAACTAAATCTTATTGTAAATAGACATGTATCTTAACTAATCAACTAATTAAAAAATAAAAATGAGTAATTTACATGAGCATTAAGTTATTTATCTTACAATATGGTCTTAACATTACTCAAGTTAATTATACAATATTATCAATAATATGTAATTTAAGCTTATTTTTAAACTGCTTAATATTGTTACAGTTCTTAATGACATCAGGTAAACTATTGTATAAAACTGCACCCTCATACATAATATTTTTATTACCATAGGTTTTCGTTCGAGGCTGCCAAATATGTATTTTGTTTTTGTTTCTAAGGTGATGTTTAAATACTCTTGGTGTAAATATTATATTGGAATGTATATTATTCGTAGTATTTTTTTTTGATAAGATTGCATGTGTTGTAGGTGTACATTTGATTTATATTCAGGAGTTTAGTTTCTAGATATATATCTTTAGATGGTTTTAAATATTTATAACGGAATAGTGTCTTTATTAGTTTATTTTGAATTCGTTGCAATTTATTAAGATGTGATTGTGCAGCTGATCCCCAAATTTCTATTAAGTACTCTAGATGTGGCTTAGCTAAGGCGTTGTAAATAGTGGTCCGGAGTTTGTGAGGAATGCAATTAGAAACTTTTCGTAATGCTCCCGTTAGCGATGATAATTTTGATGATATTTGTTCAATATGGTGATCCCATGTAAGTTTTTCATCTAAAATTAGACCTAAATATTTTTCTTTCGTTACCTTCTTTAAAATAATTTTATTAATATTGAGTGGTGTGTAATTAGGTATTTTTTTATTCTTTGGCTTAAAAATCATATATGAAGTTTTTGCTGTATTAATTGTGAGAAGATTGTATAGGAACCATTCATTTATTGTATCAAGGTCCTTTTGAGCTTGTGTTATAGCTTCGTGAATCGAATTTGCAAAATAGAAGAGGCAAGTGTCGTCCGCATACAGAGTTAATTGACCTGATAGATTAAGATTAACTATATTATTTATATATGTTAGGCCCGAAGACCGAATACGCTCAGTGGACGGAAAAAACGGCCACATCGCGTTCTAGCTGTCTTCAAATGCGCAGAACGCGTTTTGGCTGCTATTAAACGCTCGCAACGCGTTCTGGTAATTATCGAACGGCCAGAACGCGTTTTGGCATTCGTCAAGCGCTCAGAACGCGATCTTAATGTTTGAGTCGTATTATATGCCACTCCCTACCTGCGTACAATTGCGTGCCTATTTTTGGGATTTTTTTTCAACTAATTTTGAACAATAGAGGCCTACCGTTATTGGCAATAGTTATAAATTGTAGGTGCTAGAAATGTACAACTTTTCTTTTCTAATCATTGCATATATGTTTACAGAACTTGAATCGATGGACGACATTGAGGATTGAAGCGAGAACAGGGAAAACGTCGAAGACACAAATAAAGTGTACTGTGTAATCTGCGAGGAAGAATCTTCAAGAGCGCACAAATGTTCAGAATGTCACAATTTCGTCCATACGATTTGTGGAAAGACGATGAGCGAAGGGTTCGGAAAATCAGTCATTTGCAACATTTGTGTTAGGAAAAGTTCTATTCGTAAGAAACAGGGCAATGCAGAAAAGTGCAGAAAGACATTTTCCAATTCAAAATTTCCAGCAGATGAAATCGGAACTAGTGTTGCCGCAATGGAACTAGTGTTGTCGGAAAGAGTGCCCGGTGTTAATCGCGGACGATTAGCTCCCAGAAACGTGCTAGCAGTTGTCACTCAGGTTGAATCTGGTCTTTACAAATTAGGTACAAGAAATGGTACTCTCGAACGTCTTTATGCTCGCAATGAATTTACAATCGCCGACAGTAATTTTGTTAATGAAAGTGAGGTATCCGCAAAAAAAACTATTTCTTTACGATCAGCTTCAACTCTCTCTTCAGGAAGCAAACAAAGTTTTGTTTATTGTAAGTGTAAATGATATTGTACTGATAAAAATGCACTTGTCGAAATTTGAATGTAAAATGTAATTCTAAATGTCATTCAAGCAGTATTTGTAAAAATAAGTAATGTTCTGATGTAATAAAAAGTTCGAAAAACATACGTCCTTTGTATTTAATTGTAGTCGTAGAGGATTCAATTACTTAAAATTAACTAAAAAGATCATAAATATAAGTATAATTCGTACCTCGAAATAACTTATATGAACGAAATAACAATAATCAAAATTCTTTTGTTTTATAAGTACTAAATGAATCTTATTGTACGCAGGTAGAGAGTGGCACATAATACGACTCAAATATTAAGATCGCGTTCTGAGCGCTTGACGAATGACAAAACGCGTTCTGGCCGTTCGACTATTACCAGAACGCGTTGCGAGCGTTTAATAGCAGCCAAAACGCGTTCTGCGCATTTGAAGACAGCCAGAACGCGTTGTGGCCGTTTTTTCCGTCCACTGAGCGTTTTCGGTCTTTTGGCCTAACATATATATTAAGAAAAGTAATGGTCCTAGGATTGATCCCTGTGGGATACCACATTTTACTAGCTGTGAATCACTTTTATAATGAGCAATTTGGACAATCTGTTTACGGTTAGTAATATAAGAGGTAAACATGTCTAATGCCGATCCTGCGATGCCGATGTTACTTAGCTTTTGCAATAGCTTTGAATGACTTACTGTGTCAAAAGCTTTTTTTAGATCGATGAATATACCTAAACAAATATTTTTCCGATCGATATTTGTCTTTATTTTGGTAACTATGTCAATTGCTGCCGAGAGTGTGTTTGATTTTGATCTAAAACCATATTGTTGTTCGATGATAAAACTTTTGGAGTTTAAATAGTCATTTAGTCTATTATAAATTACATTAAATTTTTGAAATAACTGGGAGCACGGATATTATTTCGAGCCAGATTTATAAATTGGGCTTACTTTTGCAATTTTCAGGGTATCAGGAAATACACCCTGCACTAAACATTTATTAATACAATTTGTTAGATCTGCGACAATTACATTTTTAATACATTTCAGGGCCTTTGGACTAAGTCTATTAATACCGGTGCTTGTATTAATATTTAAATTTTCAATAATTGTAGATACTTCTTTGATATCACAAGGCTTAAATTCGCTTAAAATTAGGTCAGACTGATGATTATCATTAAACATAAGAGTATGCATTGAACTCGTGTGGTATTTTGAGTGTATTTTGTTTGCTAATTCTGTACCTATCGTTAAGAAAAAGTCATTGAAAGATTGACAAATCTTATATCCATCCGTAACAGTAACACTAGATATTGTGAGTGTTGGTAGAATACAGCAATTTTTAATTTTATTTAAGGCTAAAGTATTTATAAGGTCCCACATCTTTCTAGGTTTATTTTTACACTTACTAAATTCATTGGTATAGTAGGTTTTCTCGAATTCTTTATCATTTCATTAATATTTTTCTTTTCCAAATTATATCTTAATAATAGTTTTTCATTTTCATTATCCTTTTTTAAGCTTTGCCAGATAATATTGCGCCTGTCAATCCCATCTATAATCTTTTTATTAATGCAATCTTGCCGTGGCAAGTTTAGTATTTTAAACTTTAATATTTTATTCTGCGAAACTTGTTCAGCTATAAGGTTTTCGAAGTAATAATAGTCACAAGTAGTATTTAGAGGCATAGTTTCTGTGACACTTTTTAGCAGTCCTTCATAATCAATAGCACTGTACTGAACTCGTTGTAGCGTGTGAGTTTTACATTTTAATAGTTCCACGTAAATTTGTTTGTGGTCAGACAGAGATGACTCAATAATTGAGAGGGTGAACGTATTCTTATTTATATTAGTAGATACATGATCTAGAATAGTTTGGGTTGTGTTTGTTTCACGCGTACAATATCTGTTATCAATTTTATTTAATATGTCATATCCAGCTTGTTCTATCGTTCTCAAATAGTTAATAGTATTATTATTCGAAGTTAAGAGATCCATATTGAAATCACCCAAAGTTATGGTTCTGTTGCGTTTTTCTAATTGATTGGAATATGTTTCTAAAAATTTTTTAACATTAGACTCACCTGGTTTGTAAATTCCTCCTACATTTACTGCAAACTTGGGTAGATATTCCCACAAATAGTGATTCCCGTTCTCTGTAACGTCTTCCGTGACGTCATATTTAATACTGTTATGAATGTATATGCTTACACCACCACCTTTACTGTTACTTCTGTAGTTGTATATATGCGTGTAATTTGGTATATGATATAGGCGGGCGTCTTGTTCCGATGTGAGCCAAGTTTCGGTAAAGATGAGAATATGCACTAGTTTCGGTATCGCCTTAAGAATACGTTGAATTTCGTCAAATTTACCTTGTGTTCTTATACTTCGTAGGTTGGCATAGAAAAAATTTAAAGAGTTTGAACTCGCGGGTAGATCTTGATATTTATGAATTAAATGATGCGCCACGGAATTACTATCTGTACTTATACGAGTAGGGCAACTTGTTAGTAGATTGAGAACAGTATTCTTTAATCGTTTTTTCACCTTATTATTTTAGGTACTCCCTATATGTATTTAATGAGGAGGTCGCTTTCACCATTCTCTTTACGTTTTTGTAACTCTTCTGTAAGTTGTTTTAAAAAAGTTTTTTGAGACGGAGTTTGATCGGCATATAATCGGATATTACCGACCAGTTTCAATTTATTTCGTAATAACTGCTTTGTAGTGGTTGCCGATTCAAAACATACTTTTAAAGGTCGGTTTTTTCCTGCATTGTATTTACCAAGACTCATAGTCTTAATAGGTTTAGGGCATTGCTCAAATATGGAAGCAATAATTTTAAAAGATTTGTTATCATCACATTTGCGCCGGATATTGTAATTTTTATCGCATATTTCACTTATACCCACTAAAATAATATTTTTCTCTCGGTCGAAGCGATCTTTAAACTTATATATATCATTAATACAAATGTTGAATTTAATTTTTATTTCGTAATAATAAAATATAAAAGTATCAATGAGCTTAAAAGTGTCCCTCGTCATTCAGTTTCAAACCGAAATATATCAAACTTTTAATCCGATTGAGATTTGTGAATTAATTGAATTAACTTTAAATTGCTCTTTTATTTTATTTATTCTACGAACATAAATATAATAAAACTGATTATTTTTACAAAGATTAAACATTTTTTTATTAGAGTTGATTAGGAATTTATTTACCAGCACTTTGATAAAGAAATTCTTTTATGGTATTTTCAACAGAGAGCGTGCAGATCTCTGTAATTATGATTGGATCGTGGAGAACTATATATAGTCTGATTATCTCCAGTGAAGAACAGAACCCGTGCCGTCAGCCTGGTTACGTCACTGCGACTTCCGCCTGCCTTAGAAATAGATACAGTATTAGTAGAACGATTCGGGGATAGAATCTCTCTGTAGTATGGTAAACAATATCTATTATGAATAAAAATTTACTTGAATAGTCTCCAATATCTTCCTTACTTTTTTATAGTGTCAGTGCTTCTTATGCGTTAAGTTGATTTCATGATATATAGTCATAGAATTGTAATTTTTATTATATATATTTAACCGGCTGTACTCACGTAAATTGTTCGGAATTTGCCCGACTGATTTCAAACCCATTCGGAGTCAGTCAGTCATGTAATATGTCATGTAACTAAGTGGGCAGATTCCGATAAATTTAAATGTATATAATAATAATTATCGAACACGAAACTTTATAAGGACGCAAAATGAACTACGCCAGACATGACAAAAAGAAGACATAGCTTTGACATAGTCTAATGGCTAATAATAACATTAATTTAGCTTAGTTTAATGGTTTTCTTCAATCGATTGTAAACAACGGTTGAGTTTTGTCAGATCGTTGACAAACATTTTCACAGCCGAAAATATAAAGCTTCGTATTGCTATTCACAAATTTATTCTTCGAAATAGAATCTTCTACCGAGTCACTTCCTCGGAGTAGCAGCAACATTTTTTTTTTCTTTTTTTTTTTCGTTGGGAAATCCTTTATGGATACCTTCATGGTCATGGGATCGCTTGCGCATGCTACCGTGACGATTCGGCGGAATCTTCACACCTATGGGAATGCCCCGGGTTAACGGAAGGCACCCACACGACTGTAGGCCTATAACCGATGGGAGGGTTCACCCTACCCTCCCACTAATGCCCTACTGCTGAAGGAGGAGGCCGCGGGCGTAGTCCCGCCTTCTCCGTCCCAGTCTCCCTCGGCGAAGCGGGTTGGTGTTAAAATCAGCCTCCCTCTCCCGCTCCGCGACCTCCTTTGCTGCAATAACGATTTCGCAAAAGGAGGCAATCGCATCCCAGCACCTCTCGCCGTCGATCATGGCGGATATCAAGCTCGGCAACGATTGTCACCTATCACCGCCACCAGGTCATGTCGGTGACGGCTCCAGGTCGTGCACTCCTTAAGTGTGTGACGCGCTGTATCAAGAGGCGCTTCACATTCGTGGCAGGCGGGGGTCTCTGCCCTTCCTGCTATCTGATGCAGGTGCTTGCCGAAGCATCCATGCCCGGTCAGTACCTGCACTAGACGGAACGTTAAGGCTCTGTGTCGTCTATTGACCCATCGGTATAGGTGGGGCCGAATCGCCTCCACCGTTATCGTGCCAGCAACAGGAGAACCCAATTTCTCCTCCCATCTTCCGATCAGGGCATTATGGGCGAGAGCCCTGATCCGTTGTATCTCCGACGGCGCAGGATGCTCACCTCTACCTCTAGCTTCTGTTCTGTATCTGTACACTTCCGCAAGCACTTCCGCCTGGAGATCCCAGGGCGGATCTCCAGCAAGAAGTGTGGCTGCCGTCCAAGACACGGTACGATACCCCCTTATGCTTCTTACCGCTATAACCCTCTGCGGTTTTCTAAGCAGGGTATTATTTGAAGCGGTGAGGGCTTCCACCAGTAGACTGAACGGCGTCCCGGCCGCCGCCTTGTTCTCGGCATAGCAGCATCGCAGATAGAGGTGAGGTGGCTTTACGTATACGGTCTACCGACTCCTGTACTTCCGTTTTCTCACTGGATGGTATTGGAGACGCCGACCTCTGGACAATGGCCGCCTCTTTTGCTATCTCTCGATCTAATTTAGTTACCACCTAACGGGAAAGCGACTCGGCCCTTTCACTGGGCCATCCTGGTCCGGGGAGGGAGAGATCTCGAATCGGATATAGTTATGATCAGACAGAGTCTCCACCTCATCATCGACTGTCCATCCCTTTACGCTGCGCACTACGCGAGGAGTGGCGAACGACAAGTCTACCACTGAACCTCCCTGCTGTCGGATACAAGTATGTGTGGAACCCCTATTAAGCAGGGACAAGTCGGAAAGAAGAGACCAAATCTGGACGGCCTTCCCTCTGGCATCAGTGGCAGGATTTCCCCAAGCCCGAGACTTGGCAATCAGGTCACCCAGTACAATTACTGGTCTCGGCGCTTGTCTGCATATCGCAGCTCTGACGGAGTCTAGAAAGATCTCAAACTCCGCCAGACTGTGGTTAGGTGAGAAATAGGTACCGACTATGGCATACTCTCCCCACCTTGCCACAGCGTAACCTGAGCCACTCTCGAGAACACCGAAGGCGGAACTCGTATTTCTTCCGGCCACCACTGCCACCGTGCCATCAATAGGTCCCCGTCCCAGTTCGGATTGGGGGGTACGAAATATGGCTCGCAGACCACAGCTACGTCAATATCCCACTCCGCCATTGTCTGTAGAAATAGGTCTTGAGCCCTGGCAAAGTGGTTAAGATTTCCTTGGAGAAAACGTTGGTTTCGTGTACTCATGTTGACGTGGCGTTCTCTTCCTCCTGTCGGTGTCCGTCATGTAGATTGGTCTGGGTCAAGGGATCCCGCCTTCCTTTGCTGTGGGAAGCAAGATTGCAGCTTTTGCTCCCCATCATGTACCTCGCTGGTTTACCGTCGTCAGAGCAGGCCGCGCACCGCAATTCCCCCTTGCACTGGGATGCCTTATGGCCTTCATTACCGCATCGGAAGCAGAGCCGAGACCGATCCACGGCAGATGTGCAAACGGCTTTGGTGTGTCCAACACACAGACATCTGTAACAGCGTAATGGTAGCTGCTCCAAGACCTCGATCTTTGCCGAACACCAGCCAACCAGAATTTTGCCCACGGCCGACACAGTTTTTGCAGCCGACAGCGGGCACCTTACAATCGCTTTTAGCATGCCTCCTGGGCCCAGCTTCAAGTCACTGACCGAGACACACAGTACAGCCTCCTACACGGGAAATAGCAGAAGCTAATTTTGTCGCTGTGGTCGAATCGTCCAGGCCCGACACTCTTAGCGTGGCAATCTTGGTTGGTTGAACGACTTTAGCGATTCCTTCTAGCGCCGTGCGCAGCTTTTCCGCTAATTTTTCAGCTTTTACTGAGGACTGTTCTGAAGTCTGTAACCCAGATAGCTCCAAAAGCCTGCCGCCAGTAGCAGAGCGGCGGACGGTCATCCCTCCGGTTATGCCAATCTTTTCCAAATCCGCGGATTGCTCAGCCTTTTCGAGTACTTGAGCATATGTCACCCCTTTTGCCGCTGCTTCCGGCTGCAGAGTCACCACTACTGCAGCGTTACGAGGGCTGGTAAGCTTGGTAGAAGCAGGCTTGGCTAGTGGAGCGGGAGCAATAGATCACTTCCTTTTGCTATGCCCCTTTCGTACAACAGTAGTCCAGGTGCTATCTGTTTGTTCAGCTAGGCGTGGGTGGATGGGGTCGGATTGAGAGTTTGAGACAGCGGTGTTGGAGAGCGCCGGTCCCCGGTTATTCCTCGGCATAACCTTTCTGGTCTTCTTGGGAGCCGATACCGCAGGGAGCGTAGGCTCTGCAAGTGACTTAGAAGATGTTTGAATGGTCGAGGTTGCCTCCCTATTATCTTCTGACGCCTGACGCCCTACCTTTTCTTGGAATAGACGCTTCTCTATATCTGCGAATCGAGTGTTAATTAGTTCTCCAACCGACAGTACCACTGAACGCCTTAATTCCCTCGAAGTAGCAACATAACGCAACCCTGACGAAGTTTGGTTTATCATGTAGAAACAAATTATATCTTTATTATAATAAATGCAACTATCTCGCCAAGATTTTCATATATATTTTTAGAGGTATAACCTAAGCTATTCTTATTTTTTTTTTGTTATATAGCGAATATTTTAGTTGGACTCTTTCTTCTCACCTGACCTAAATTTTTCTTTGGATTTAAAAAAAACTAGCCATTTCTTAAGTGTTTTCTATAAAAATGTTATATAAATTAAGTATGCAACAATGTGCAATAAAAGATTTGTTTGAACATGAGCTCCAATTTGTATGGCTAATTTTTTTCCATGAAGACCTATACATACAATTGTTAAAATATATATAGTAAGATTTATTTTGTTTACCCCTATGCAGCTTGAAACTCTCCTATTCTCAGTCGGGTAGAGTGAAGAAATAGTCTATTAATATAACACGCACGGCAAATCACCTTCCACTAGACTGTAAAATACTTCACTGTTGTCTGCAACCATGTCATATGCCGAATTATTTGAAAAATATGAAATATATATTATATATCTCGTTTTTGCGATGTTTTTTTTACTAAAATAGAAAGCAATCTAAAATTAGTATCAAAATTTATTTTTTTACTTATTCTTGCTATATATTGTTAAACAAAATTTAACATATTACCCTTAACCTACAAAAAAGTCAATTTATGTATATATAATATTTATAAACTTACAAAAATATTTATATATATACTTAAATATATCAAAAAGAAACACTACCTATATAGGATTTATTTAAGTAACTTATACTTAAATAAATCCTATATAGGTAGTGTGTCTTTAATAATTATAAACATATTTTTATATACATTTTAGCCACAGATGCCACGGCCATTAAAGCACGATTATCTGTTCCAGAACGAAAAAAACTTTAGACAAACAAAACAAAATTTAAACAAAATTTTAGACTTAAACAACAATACTAATATTTGAGTAATAAGGGTTTTAATTATTAATATTTATAAAATAACTAAACTTATTAAAGGGTCTCTTATTTAATGACAAACCGATTTTATTTAATGACAAAACAATCCGATTTAGTTTTGAAAATGAAAGGTGTTTGGTAAAAAAACTTTTAAAAAGTATATTTTAATTAAAAAGCTGCAGAAACTTCTTTCGTCAATGACAGGTAAAGTGACTTCCAAAGTGCTATGTTGAGCGCTGAAAACAATTAACTTGTAGGAACTGCTGCTGCTGCTGCTTTCCTCTTAGAAGACTTTATCGATTTATTAAATAATATAATATGTAATAGATCTAAATCAGAATCGGTAATATTTCTAAAGAAATAAAAGTTGGAGAGAATAGATTTTGCCGCAGGGCAATTCGTTTATTAAAAGGAGTCCTTAAAAAGAATTATATAATTCTGAGCCAATGTTTTTCAATAGACTAAATAAGCATTATTCGATGAATATTATCAAAGATATTTTTGAGATTTCATTTGATAACACTAAACACAAGGCCTATCTTATCTTCTCAATTAGTTATATAATAAAATGGAGGTATTTTAACATTGTTTTATTTATTTATTTAAAAAAGTAAGTTTATGTACGAGTATATAACAAAGTATAAATGTCTGAATCAAACAGAAAATATCCTTTAAGTTGTAAAAATAAGTACGTCCTCTTGTGCTTGTGTACATTATAACTTTTAACAACAATTACTAATAGTGAATATTAAAATACCTGAACTTTCCAAGAATGAATGCGTGGATTTATAAATTGAATAATTCATTAAATGCACACAAAATAGCTAAATATGCTTTTAGGACTGTGCTGGAAGACAAATTAATTAATAAATAAGTAGACATATTGCTTATATAATTAAAAACGCCACTGTTTTACACAAGGCCTGAGGTATACATAAGCTGATTAGAATATTAAGCGAATATCAAGTCTAGGCGTAAATTACAGAAAAATTCCTTACGCCTTAAATAAAGTACCTTTTCCATACCTTAAAACTTATATCAGATAAATAAAATACATTTTTTACATAAATGATTAAGTGTTTAAAAGGTCATTAGAGAACGACTGAACTGTTTGTTTGTGCCGTTTTTATAACCCCTGACGTAGAAACAAAGGTTGTTATAAGTGTTCAGTTTTGCTCTGAATTATCAGGACGCGGTTTTACATTACCAATTTTTATATTTTTATATTAAATGGTATTTTGTATGAATGTTTTCATATTATATACATTATTTTCATTAATAAAGTAAGGGTGTAATTTAGGTGTGATGGGTGTGATGAGTGTTCAGAATTATATTTAATTTAATGAAGAATTATATAACATTGTAAAATAGAATATATATAAAATAATTAAAATCCATGTTTTCAACTGATATAGGTTTGTTTGTTTCGTGTTAATTGTAAAGGTCCGTTAAACGTATGCCTGTGCTTGTGACTGCAATAATAATGTACACAAAGCCGGTAGCTTTATTGATCTTTAGAAACATAGTTGTAACCTTCCAAACTTTACATTCAAATCGTTGTGAGTTTCTTATTATTAATTGAAAACTTTATTAGTAATTGAGAATGCTTTGTATTTTTTATATACATTCGTACACATATTTGTAAATAATGTTTTGAGTAGATTATACCATTTATATTGTTAAATAAAATACCATTTCGAAATATAACGAAGTTTTATTTAATATAATCTCGTTAAATATATAAAAACTGCTCCATAAGATTGAAAAAATCCTCGTGTGTAACTCGTTTAAAATATAACTCACTACCTAAGAATAAGACATGATGCCGTTGTTTACATCAAAAATTTTCAAGCAAAAAGCGGTTTTAATTTTTTTTCTTGGAAAAGTTATCTTTTTTGGAAATACTTTTGGTACTTAAATTTAGAGTAAAAAAATAACCTTTCTATTAAAAATATTTGCGAGGAGGGAATGTTTACCAGAAAAAAGTTGCCGTGGTTTTACCTACCTAAAATTTACAAGCTAAAAGTGGTTTTAATTTTTTTTCTCGGAAACGGTACCTTTTACGGAAAAACTTTTGGTACCTAAATTTAGAGTAAAAAATAACCTTTCTATTAAAAATACTTGTGATGCAAGAATGTTTACCAGAAAAAAGTTATGATTTTTTTTCCAAAAATTTTCGGTTTTTTACCCCCACCCCTAAGTTATTGAAGTTAGGTTTTCGGTTTATCTACATTAGTTATAGGTATTTATCAAAGACATCATATAATATGAACGCGATTGATCTCCTCTGTATAGGGACAAAGATATGGTCGAAAAACTGAAATCAGAAAAAGTGAGGCCCTAGCGCCCCCTGTGACCGGATTTCTCTAGTTAACGAACTTGACCTTCATTTTTTGATGTTTGATTTTTGTGCAAAGTTTGAAAGCGATCCGAGCGAAACTGCGGCCGCTATCGTGCTGACAAAAGTCGAATCTGGAAGCACGCACGCATATATATATATATATATATATATATATAAATTTTTTGACCAATGGTCATTTCGGACTCAGGCGGTCATAAGAAGACCTCCTGTGAAGAAATTTTTCCAAAATTCGAAAGTAGGGGACAAATGAATGGGCAGACCGAATTCTTCGAGGTCTACCCAAAATGTTATTCATATTTTTTACATGTTTTGTACTAGCTAAATAAACACGTTTTCAATGTTATTTGTAAGTAATATTATCGTATATATTCAACAACAGTAATGTTCCAATAAATTAGAGGGAAATCCCGTGCAAATAGATAAAAAAGCTGTTTGCATATTTATTGGATATTTTATCACGATTCATTCATTTTAATTTAATCCTATTGGATTTTCGGCGGAGACCGCCATCACCGACGAACTGTCAAAATGATAATAAGGTTGTATATATTTAATGAAAGCAATTATTGCCATTTGTGAGTTTGGCGCGCTCTGGATTATGCGAGGGGTCACAACGTGGTTCAAGTTCGTTGCTTAAATAATATTGTAATGTATAACTGTTATCAGTTATGTAAAATATGACCAATTAACTTTTAATTAATCATAAAAAAAATTGATAGGTTAAAACTCTTAACCGTTTGGGAGACCTTTTTTGTGTTTAGTTGTCTCCAGAATGCGACGAGATAATTAGCTAAAAATTTTCTCATATGTGTTTGAACCGAATGCGGATGTTATAGCGAAAACAGATAGAAAAAATGTTTAGCAATTCAAAAGTTATAAAAAAAAATCACTCCTGCAATAGACAATACATTAGAGCTGCCCTGCGCGTGCGAGCAATGTGCTGACCTAGAAGGTGATAATTAGTCCTAATAAATCGATATTTCCTGTAGCTATTCACATGAAAGGAGAGGGGCTCAGCTCAACACCCGCCGCGCACGGTTGGCGGATCCTAGTTAAATAATTAGGTCATGATTTTGCTTTTCTTCTTTTTATATTTGTATTTATGTATTATGGGCGTTCTGAATCTACCTTCTATTTTAAGAAATCGTAACATTGCTCATTCGAAGCGGGTCAGTGAAAACCGACGCTATCAAATACTCAGAAAATTCATTCTTCGGTTTTACTCTTTCCTTAAAAACTTACAAGAATTGGTTACTTAACGAAATGCTGTAACAATGTTTAGTTTAACTTTATATTCAATCATTAAAATGATAATAATATTAAAGTAAGATAAGAAAATCTAATTCTAACAATATAAAACATTGACCAAATTAATAATATTAAATGCAAAATTAACACTCACTTACGTAATTGGTTAATTTACTCGTATACCGAAATCGTATTTCCTGAGTGATGCAAACAGAACACGCATGGACTTAATATCGAAGCAAACATCAGTATTTCATTCCATCACCAATAGGCCCGGGTTCAGCTCTATGTTGACAAAGACGCAATCACTGTAGCCCTTTGCACGATACCAAATGGAAATGGAACTGTCGAAAAAGGTATTAGTATGCCACGAGATCGGCGTGAATATATTAACCTACAATTCCTGTACACTCATATTAGTGATCACAAAGCTATTTCTTTTAAATCTTTGAGTGTTTTACTAATATATTTATATTTATTAACATATTAGGAGACTTTTCTTAATTACCTTAATTTGTTTGGTTCTATAAATAATGAGGCTGTAAAATCACAGCAACGTTGGTAATGGATCTTTAGAATAATATCCCTCAAAGTGGGTGATAATGCCTCCTTGTGCTCGCTGGAGGCCTTAGGGATTATGTCAGTTGCATGACGTTCATTTGATGTGAAAAAGAAGTTGTAAGCTTCTCCTAAGAATAAATGAGAAGAGTAAAATTAAAACAACATTTAACATTAAAATTTAACAGTTTTCAATGAAGTTTACTGACTTTATCTAACTAATCATTGGGAGCATGAGATTTACTAAAGATAATAAAGAAATCTTTTATTTATTAGATAATTATGGTACTGGTATTAAGAAACTATTTAATAACAATTTTTTTTTGTGATAATAAATTAAAGAACTATTCGTTCTTAATATAAAAGAATTAAAAAAGACTTTCAAGCTTTCAAGAATTTTGTTTGCAAAAGCAGATTCCATAAATATTGAATTCAATGTTCAATGATTTCTGAAAGCGTTATCATCTCACTTTCTTAATTTATGATCTAAACGTATATTTACTGGTACATCGATGAAATACAACAGGGACAGAAATTATTAATAAGACGGCATTTTACTAAAGGCAAAAGTCACTCTTGTTATGTAAATTCAACTTTTAACAATGTTGTTACAGTGTCCCTTTACAGGTTCTTGACATAAAATAAGTATTTAATGAAAGTCTTTACGTACTTATTAATGTCGTGAACTTTAATAGGTCTTAATACGATAAAATACAAACTTAATTTTCTGCATTCGTTCGACGTCAATCTGTATTAAGGCAGAAGTAAATGTAAAAAATAACTCAAATGACACAAAACTATTTTATTTTCAATTAAAGTTAGTTACTTTTAGGTGGTAGAGCCTAGCTGTAGTTTTCCGACTGCAGCTCGTATTGGGCTGGCTCGACCGGGGAAGGACCACCCTCTCACAGAAGACCGACGTGTAGTAACCAAATTCGTTTGGTTATGTTCCGTCGGTGAGTGAGAGAATCCGGAAGCCCAACTCCCCCCCCCCTGCCAAACATGATAGCGATGCCTCCAAAAAGTATACCCCAGGAGGGTACCGGCTTTGATGAAGCCATGGACCCCCTCCCCGAGCAAAATCGGGGGAATGATCCTCGGATTTTGCTCGGGCTGCCCGTCGTATCTGGGGCGGGCAAAGTATCGCCTTTTGTGTTTTCTGAGGGCAAACGACGGCAAACAGCGGCACCCCACTCCACTCTAGATGTGGACTTTTGCAACATCCGGGGGTTTCACTCGAACCTAAACGCCGTCCACTACCACCTTGAGACGGCGCAGCCGGCCTTGTTGTTTTTGACGGAGACGCAGATATCTCAACCTAGCGACACAGCGTACCTGTCATACCCCGGGTATAAACTAGAACATCATTTTATACCACACGCCGGGGTATCTGTGTTCGTAAGGGAGGATATCTGCTACCGTCGCCTTCAGGTTTTTGAAGGTCGGGACCTGTCTGTACTCTGGCTACGCGTGGACATGGACGACCATGTCAGAGTCTACGCGTGCCTCTACAGGTCCCATAGTGGTAATGCAGAAACGGATCAACTCTTGGGCCATGTCTGGCGAAGATTGACGATCTGCTTTCACAGACTCCCTCCGCCGAAGTCGTAGTCCTCGGGGACTTTAATGCGCACCATGCCGATTGGCTAGGGTCACGTGCCACCGACTACGCGGGGAGATCTGTGTTTGACTTTGCTCTGGCAAATGGTCTGTTCCAGCTGGTAAAGACGCACACTCGTCTACCGGACGTGGACAGCCACACGCCCTCTTTGTTGGATCTTCTGCTGACTACACGTCCAGAAAAGTACCAGATCACTGTCGAGGCTCCCTTAGGTTCCTCTGATCACTGTCTGGTACGGAGTATAGTGCCCATTCGACGTCCTGATCGCACAAGACCTGCGACTCGACGCGTTTGGCACTACAAGTCAGCGGATTGGGATGGAATGCGGTCCTTTTTTGCATCCTACCCATGGGGGCCGATTTGTTTCCCTTCCAATGATCCTAGTGACTGCGCTGCGGCTGTAGCTGATGTGATACTTCAGGGCATGGAACTATTTGTACCAAGCTCTGTGATACGGCTTGGCGGCAGCTCGCGGCCTTGGTTTGATGCGTCTGTCAGGGCTGCAGCAGCTGGCAAATGGCAGGCTTATCAAGCTTGGGCTAATGCGTTAGTCACTAAGGATCCGAACTCTAGAGTTCTGAAGAGGAAATACAACCGCGCCTCCAGATTCTTCAAACGGCAAATCGCTAGAGCAAAGTTTAAGCATGTCGTCAAAATTGGGGACCAGCTGGCAAAGTACCCGCCTGGCACGCGCAAATTCTGGGCGCTTTCCAAGGCCACTCTGGGCAACTTTAGCCAGCCTTCCCTACCGCCGTTGCACATGGGGAATGACTCTCTGGCCCACACGGCAAAAGAGAAAGCCGATCTCTTGGGCACTCTTTTCGCCTCCAACTCGACTTTGGACGACCAAGGGAAGACACCGCCTACCATCCCGCGGTGTCAGAGTTCAATGCCGGAAATAGTTTTTCGCCAAAAAACTATCAGGCAGTCTCTATTTTCCTTGGACGTTCATAAGTCGAGTGGGCCGGATGGCATTTCTCCATTAGTGCTACGAACGTGTGCCCCTGAGTTGACTCCAGTGCTAACGCGTCTATTTCGGTACTCCTACCTTAGAGGCGTAGTCCCGGTCTCATGGAAGCGTGCCCTTGTCCATCCGATCCCTAAAAAAGGTGATAGCTCGGACCCAGCTAACTACAGACCTATCGCCATTACCTCCCTTCTCTCCAAAATAATGGAGATTACCATAAACCGACAGCTCCTAACGTACCTAGAGGATCACCAGTTGATCAATGACCGGCAGTATGGCTTTCGCCATGGTCGATCAGCTGGTGATCTTCTGTTATACCTTACGCACCGTTGGGCAGCGGTTATTGAAAGCAAGGGAGAAGGTCTGGCAGTTAGTCTGGATATGGCAAAAGCCTTTGATCGTGTATGGCACAAGGGGCTTCTTTCGAAGCTACCTTCCTATGGGCTTCCCGAGGGTTTATGCAAGTGGATCACCAGTTTTCTCACTGGGCGGAGCATACAGGTCGTTCTCGACGGTTTTTGCTCGGACCCCAAGCCCGTGAATGCTGGTGTACCCCAAGGCTGCGTGCTATCCCCAACTCTGTTCCTCCTGCATATCAATGATATGTTGGATATTTCCAACATACATTGTTATGCGGATGACAGCGCTGGGGATGCGGTATATTCCGGTCGTGCAGGTCTGTCTCGGGAAAACGTCGACGAGTGCCGAAAGAAACTTGTGTCTTCAATAGAGACCTCCCTGGGGATGGTCTCTGAGTGGGGTGAACTGAACCACGTTCAGTTCAATCCCCTAAAGACACAGGTTTGCGCGTTTACCACTAAGAAAACCCCATTTGTCGTATCACCGCTCTTCGAGAGCACTCCTCTTATTGCCTCGCCAAGTATCAGAATACTGGGTCTCGACATTTCGAGCGATTGTCAGTTTCGTGGTCATCTGGAGAGCAAGGCCAAGTTGGCCTCGATGAAATTGGGAGTGATCAATAGAGCGAGGCAGTATTTCAAACCTGGCCAAAGACTTGCGCTCTATAAGGCGCAGGTCCGGCCTCATATGGAGTACTGTTCTCATCTCTGGTCCGGATCACCCCAATATCAGCTTCTACCATTTGACCGCGTACAACGGAGAGCCGTTCGGATTGTCGGGAACCCAGTGCTCTGTGAACGGCTGGACTCTTTGGCATTGCGTAGAGACGTGGCTTCTTTATGCGTCTTCTACCGCATTTACAACGGGGAGTGTTCCGAAGAACTATTCGATCTGATGCCTACCGCCGAATTTCACTACCGCACAGCTCGCCATCGCCTCCTTTATCATCCATACCACCTGGACGCGTGGCGATCTTCAACTGTGCGGTTTTCAAGGACTTTTTTCCCACGTACCACTCAAATGTGGAACGAACTTCCTTCGGCGGTATTTCCAGATCGATACGACATGGGTACCTTCAAAAAAGGCATATATTCCTTTCTCCAAGGCCGGCAACGCTCTTGTGTATCCTCGGATGTTGCAAGAGTTCATGGGCGGCGGTGATCACATACCAACGGTGACCCGCAAGCTCGTTTGCCCTCCTCTAACATAAAAAAAAAAAAAAAAAAAAAAAAAAAAGTTAAACATAATATATTATTAATAAATTAAAAAAGACAATACACTAATCTACTTTATTCGTTGACGGTCGATTCGTATCACAATACTTTATAATCGGATGGTTTATTTTTCCATACGTAAATACGAAAATATCACTGTGTAAATCCCCAGATCCTTTTTCTCACACAAAGAATTTTATGAAAATCCGCAACGTATCATCTTCTATGCAGAGATTTCCTTTGTAACATCCCGATTATCCTTAGAGCTTTGTTTTATTTATCGATAATGGATGTTATTTCATAGTTTAACAAGAAGCCTTTGTTTCAGTGTTACCGACAGTGAGTCTATTGTCGTGCCGATTGTAACTTGTATTTTCTGCTTTTCACTGCTGGTTATTGATGGTCGTTTTCTGCTTGCGGCGGAAAGCAAAATTAGCCAGATCAATATTTTAATTATATACATTTACAAATCTATGCATATTGTAAATCGTACTGAAGTTATAGTATGAACTATAAGCACATTAATACTTGAAATGTTTTTGTACAAATTTTATGATGATACATGATTATTTAAGAGCGAGCAGATGAAGTCGTAAAATATACAATTGTAAATTTCAATAAAACTACTCTCAGAAACGAAACAAACATTTACAGCTTTAAAGATAAGAATGACTTCAAAAGATTAGATGAGTCCAGATTTAATTAATTAACTATAGCTAGTATTTGAAATGTCTCAAAAAGGATTGACATCAAACCGACAGTTGGTCCTAAAAACTTTATCAAAGTTCTTCTTCGGTCTGCTAGAAATATTCTTAAATTCAATGGTAACCTGATGGAAATGGTAGTTAATATTATAAGCTCATAATAAGCTTATAATATTGTTTCACATGAACTGGAAAGTTTGGCGACCCTGTGCTATCTTTATTCGATAATTATGAAAATTCGTTAAATATAACAAAAGAGACATTACAAAAGAGTAAATTTCGTTTATTTCAAGTTATATACTCATAAAAAGTCAGACTGTTGTTGAGGGTTTTAAAGGGCCTGTCCGTGAAACCAAAGGACCTCGTAATATTGGTACGTGAGAACAAATGACAATTCAAAAAAGAAGTTGCTCCCCTTGCCATAGATAATTATCACCAGAAAGGCGTTTGTTGTTTATGTATAATATAACGTAAAAATTACTATCTATTTTTATTTGGACAAACAAAAGGTCGGATGGATAAATAATCCTTTCAAATATTTACCGAATAAAAATTCATTTTTTTTTTTAAGTAAATATATATTTTGAATAAAGTACAGAACATTTCTAAAAGTTATAATATATATAATACAATATTTACCTGTAAATTTTAGGTAAAAATTATAAAAGCTATGCAATTAGCAACATTATACGGGTTCACATGATATGTTATCTTTTATTTATTCTTTTATTATTTTTTATATTCCACTTTGAATCCATACCAGTGATCACTTGTGTACGTCAAATGGAAGAGACAAAGGGCCTATTTTGATATCATATGTATCAAAATAAGCCCTTCTGTAAAGACATTCCAACTTAAAATAAGGCTACGAGGTTTCCAAACGCGGCCTGGTCAATGAGCAATGTACGAACAACCATTATCATTACTATCAACTGACATTAATATATACCAAAGTGAAGAACTATAAAATATAATGAATCACATAATAATTAATAAAGGTAAAAGTATTTTTCCATCTGCCAGAAGGCCAATATGCAAAAAACAAACTTAATATGGAAATTACTTTTAGGTATCTCTTCTTCATGATCCCCAAAAATGTAAAATTAATAATAAAATACACGTTCAATCGTCATGAAATAAAAAATGTTGGAACTTACAAACAGAAATCTTCTGGAAATTTATAGACACATCTTTTTTGTAATCCAGTGTTCCTGATATAAACTATTTAATAAAACATAGATGGATGTAAGTTATGTTTTATATTTTTTAATGCAAGATTTCTTTGAAAAAGTTTCTAAGATTCGCCGAAGGCAAAATATTTTCTTCTTCTATACTATTTACAGAATTTTTGTTTACAAATTTATTAATACCAGTCACTAGAATACTTATATCTCGGCTAAAAACTTTGCATTACTACTATAAAAAGTTAGATAACAGAACAGAATTGCAAAGGCCTACTTGGAAAAACATTAAAAAAACATGAAACTTTTATAATTATTACGAGACGAATTCTATCGTCATGTTCGGACCATTTTAGTTATAATTGTTTATTCATGAGACAATAATATTTTAAGGCACAACTGGACGGAACAAAAAAAGCTATTACAATATTATTTAGCATCTTTCAAAGTAAATCCTGGAATGTAATTGAATCTTTATCAAACATATTATCTCACAAACGGACCGTTTATCAAAAATATATTTCCATAACGGCCTACATCTTAAGTATTTAAAAATATCTATAAAATTTTAATCAAAATAATTTCTACAAATTTTTTATTACTTTCAAACCATTGCCTAATGGCAATTTAATGCATCCGCACCACTTCACTTTTATTAACTTAATAAAAATAAAATAATTTAATGTTATAATTGCAATATGCACGATTTAAATATGGATTTAATTCGAACAAACAATACATTTGTCCTGTATTTATTTGTTTTATTACAATGTAAAGTGATTCAGTATGGTTAGTTTTAACAAATTATTTAAAGATTTGCGTATAATAAAATATCTGTTTGTTTACACAAATATGCTTTTCGTACACAAAAATATGATTGGTTATACTTAGATATACTCACATCGATTTCAGAAGCTTTAGCATTTATGTTTAAAATTTTGAGCACAAAAATGTTGTATTTCATTTTCATTTCGTAACAATAAAATAAATTTTAAAATATAACAGTATCAATCAGCTTAAAACAGTCCCTCGCCATTCAGTTTAAAACCGAAGTATATCAAACTTTTAATCCGATTGAGCTATGAGGATTTATTTAACTTTAAATATATTTTATGCTATTTAATCTACGAACTTAAATATAATAAAACTGATAATTTTTGCGAAAATTAAACACCTATAAATAACGATTTGGAAGTCACCTCGAGGCAGTTTGAGAACTATCTGTAGTCAGATTGTCTCCACAGAAGTACAGACCCCGTGGGGTCGGACTAGTTAGAGAACATTTTCACAGTTACCCTATTCCTTGGCACTAAAAAATATTATTAATTTGCCAATAACATTATCGACTCTATACGGTACTTAAAATTATGAATTATAATTCAGTACTATATATATATTAAATTCTTATATTAAAATATTTATAAGTTTTATTTTTATGAACATCGAAAAAAAAATTCTCACAAATTGCAAAATAATATTCAAAAGTTTTAATGAATATTCGCACGAGAACATCGAAAATAAATGATATTTTACTGCCGTCGTGTGTTTAATTTTAATACTCGTATGCATTGAATTTAAAGATGCAATCTACTAGCTTATTTTCTGAACGAAACCGTAAATATTTATTTATCATTCCTTCAATATATATTTAATTTCCTATTGATCCATAATATACGTATGTATAGAGGTTTCGGATTTATTAAGTTTACTTTATCCCTAATCTAATCTATATCTGTATAATTTTTGCCCATGAAATATATATTTCAATCTAAAATTATATATGAGGTGTCCCCTATGCAGCTGAAGCTTGCGATCCCTTTATTCTCCATAGGATAGAGCAAAGTAATCTATTAATACAACGGTTGAGGTAAATTACGCCACAAGAGGCTAAATGCCTTTACTGTTTTACTGCCACCCTGTAGATATGATAAATTATTTCATTTATTAGGATAATAAAAAATAAATATTAAATTACTTCGTTTTTTCTTGAAACATGTTATATCATCCTTGGCCTGCAATAAAGTGGATTATACGTACATATTTTTTTTAATAAAAATATACATAAATTATATCACAAAGAAACCCTACCCATACGTTTATATATATATTGGCAATACATGCCACGGCCATTAAAGCACGAATATCTGTTCCAGAACAAACAAAACATATAATTAGTATTTCATGCTTATTTGGTAATTAACATCTCTTACAGACTTCAACGACTAATAAAATAACAACACGATATATATTTAAATGTTTTAGTACTTGAGTATTTATGAAATATATTTATGTATATAAAATAAACATTTTGAAAAATCCATCTTATCGTATAACGAACTGTTGTTATTGACTTGATATTATTTTAAAATAAATTATGTTTTATATAAAACACACTTTCAATAACGATTTTGAATAATAATATTGTGGGGTCCAGAGATACCCCTCAGAAATGAAATGCCTGTTTTTTCAATGCCAAATGGAATTCGAAACGAAATCTGTCTATTTATATTTATTTAATAATAATTTTTCAAGGCAATATAAAATATATCCAAAAGGAACGAATTACATTACAATATTTCTGTATAAAAAATCCGTGCCCGCAGGGGGACACGCGTGGGTAGACCTCGTGTGTAACTCGTTTAAAATATAACTCACTACCTAAGAATAACGCCCCTTGCGAGAATAAACTGTGATAATTTTATTTGGCTTAGTCAAAGGAGTACTTAATGCGTTACCTTAAATTTAGAGTAAAAAATAACCTTTCTATTAAAAATATTTGCGAGGAGGGAATGTTTACCAGAAAAAAGATGCCGTGGTTTTACCTACCTTAAATTTTCAAGCTAAAAGCGGTTTTTATTTTTTTTCTCGGAAACGGTACCTTTTATGGAAAAACTTTTGGTACCTAAGTTTAGAGTAATAACCTTTCTATTAAAAATACTGGTGATGTAAGTATGCTTACCAGTAAAAGTTATGATTTTTTTTTCAAAAATTTTCGGTTTTTTCACCTCCACCCCTAAGGTATTGAAGTTAGGTTTTCGGTTTATCTACATTAGTTATAAGTATTCATCAAAGACATCATATAATATAAACACGATTGATCTACTCTGTATAGGGAAAAAGTTATGGTAGAAAAACTGAAATCAGAAAAAGTGAGGCCCTAGGGCCCCCTGTGGCCCGATTTGTCTGGTTAACGAACTTGACCTTAATTTTTGGATGGTTGATTTTTGTGCAAAGTTTGAAAGCGATCCGAGCGAAACTGCGGCCGCTATCGTGCTGACAAAAGTCGAATCTGGACGCACGCACTCATATATATATATATATATATATATATATATATATATATATATATATACTTTTTGACCAAAACTTTTTAAAAACTGTAGAAACTTCTTTCATCAATTTTTTTTTTTTGCATCCACGTCGATATAACCCCAGACCGTTAGGAGGGTACTGTTCTATACAGCGCCATCGGTGCTGTGGGCAGCGCGGCGGTGACAGTGGCGATGTGCACGAGGGACAGCTAGCGGCGGGGCTTGGCATAGCTCGGACCGCGCTCGCCGCTCTGGGCCGCGCTGACAAACCAACCTACCGAGGGCGATTCAATAGTATTCAATAGTAAGATAATAACCACAGCATTCTTTCATTAAATGTAAAAACATTTACCCGTAATATATAATATTACAGAATGTATAACATTACAGTGAATTGTTACAGGGCCAAATATCGCAATCCGTGTTACCGGAGAAGGTTAATTAATAGTTTCTTTTATTAAAGTTTATAACAGTTTACTTAATGAAGAATTAAATAGCATTGTAAAAAAGAATATATACCTTATAGAAAATACTTAAAATACTTGTTTTCCACCTATATAGGTCTGATTATTTGTTATTAATTGAAAAGGTCCGTTAAAAATCTGCTTTGGAGTGTAATAATAATGTACACCAAGCCTGTACCCGCACACGGACCCCTCGCTTTATTGATCCTTAGAAAACAATAGTTGTAATCTTCCTTAATTTACATTTAAATTGTTGTAGGTCTGTTATTAAAAACTTTATTATTAATTGATAATGTGTTGTGTTATACATACACTTATTTGTACATAATGTTTTGAGTAGATTATGTAATTTATGTTGTTGAATAAAAATACTATTTCGAAGTATAACGAAATTTTATTTAATATAATCGTTCAATATATAGAAGTTGTTATGTAATAATTAATGTTATCCATATTTTTTACATGTTGTGTATTAGCTATTCATCTGTACAAAATTCTAATATTTTAACTGCAAAAAAATACATTTAAAATTATAAGCTTAGATATGACTATCTCAATGTTCGCTTACGTCATAATACATACATCCATGACCGTACACCTAAATATAAACTAAATAAATACACCAAACCCTGCAGTGCCATTTGGTGGCACGCCGCGGCCTTGGTTTGACGCATCTATCAGGGTTGCAGCAGCTGGCAAACGGCAGGCGCATTCAGCTTGAGCTAATGCATTAGTCATTAATGATTCGAAATCAAGAGTTCTGAAGAGGAAATATTCAAGTAAAGTTCAAACTTGTCATCAAAATTGGGGATCAGCTGGCAAACCACGCGCAAATTCTGGGCACTTTCCAAGGCCACTCTGGCCAACTTTCGCCAGCCGTCCCTACTGACATTACACATGAAGAGATGAGAAAGCAGATCTCTTGCGCACTCTTTTTTGACTCAAACTCGACTTTGGATGATCAAGGGAAGACATCGCTTATCATCCCGCAGTTTCAGAGCTCAATGCCAGAAATAATTTTTCGGCAGAAAACTATCCGACAGTGTCTATTTTTCTTAAACGTTCATCAGTCGAGTGGGCCGAATGGCATTTCTCCATTGATGCTACGAACATGTGCACCTGAGTTAACTTGAGTGCTAACGCGTACATTTCAGCATTCCTACCTTAACGGTGTTGTCCAGTTTTCATGAAAGTGTGCCCTTGTCCATCCGATCCCTAGGGAGAGAAAATTGAAATTCCATATATTTGAAATTAAGTAGTTAACTTTTAGACAGCACTTATGATTATTTGTGAAGAGATGAAGGCTTTATATGAGTGGTTGGAGTGCTTTCAATATGTTTGTTTTCGAAGTAAAATTTCAATTTTACAAGTTTCAAAAGCATTTTTGTAACATATTTATAAAGTCAACTATTATATTGACCATATTTTAAATTATTCAAATAAAATCATTTCAAGTATTGTCTATTTGATCTTCAAACATGAAAAACTTAAATTGATATCAAAAATAATAATATTATAATAGAGAAATCGCACTTTTATTTTATATACATAATTTCATTATATTAAAATAATTCGCGCGATTAAAATTATACTCTTTCAATGCCCTTTAAACCAAAATATATATTGTAAAATGTATATTTTAACCACATTAAAATAGATCACTGTGCAGAGCGCACATTTATTATGTTTATGAGCAGAACATAAATGTAGTAAATGAAACAAGTTATCAAATAAATATTGAAAATATGTGCGTTATTAAAATTACATACAAACTTAAATTTATCTAATATATTATATAATTTGTAACGTAACCTTTTTATTTATGCTTTGATTTATAGACTACAATTGATACACCACTGCAGCAAATTCTTCATATATCATTGACAGAATTACTGGAGCCACAAGCATTAAGACTAGGAAAAGTGTTATAACAGCACCCAAATCATCAAATAAAAACAAACGACTACCTATCGCACTGTCCTATTTATCCCACTGGTGAGTTACTGATCAATGCTGCATTTTATGATATCATTAAAACAATATTATACTTGATGTTATTGCCTCCTACCTAAATCAAACAGTTCAGACGGTTTATGTAAAGAATTTCAAATCGGCTAGTTCTGAACTAAAGATGGGTGTTGGATAAGAATCTATTTTTATCCCTTTTTTATTTTTATTTTATATTAATGAATTTTCCTTTTTCGGAAAAGTCCTATGTGACAATGTACTTTTTGCTGATGACACCACGCTTAACGTTGAAAATAATAGAAGTATTTATAATAAAGTAAACAGCACTTTATCAAGTGTTTTACATTGTTTGAAATTAAATGCTAAGAAAACCAAATCCATGGAGTTTACACTTTCTAATGTAAAAAGTCGTGACGAGCAGAAGAACTTGGCTCCTACAGAATATTGGTTCACTGAGAAAAGAAGACCAACCTCCCCTTTTAACCCCTTCCCCTATACCCTAAAATCCCTATATCTTAAAATTTTCATTTTGACCCACGAGATTCACCCCCCTCCCCCCCCGCCCGGACAGCTCGATCGGACCTGGAAACTTCTTATCAAACTCACACAAAAAACACCTACCAAACCTACAGGGATACAAAAGTCGAACCTACAACGCTTTTTGGATAATGGACAACCTAATACACCAGGGCTTTGGACTAGACCAGTACCTCTATACATGAACAATGAGCCAGAGAAAATAGGTTTCAGTTTCTGCATCGTAGGACCGAATAACTGGGTATACATCTCACCCGGACTAGCTGCCCTCACTAAAGGAAGTACCGATAAGGCAACAATGAAGAAGTCGGAGTACAACAGCATGCCAAAA
This sequence comes from Melinaea menophilus ssp. n. AW-2005, assembly GCA_918358695.1. Classification (NCBI taxonomy): domain Eukaryota; kingdom Metazoa; phylum Arthropoda; class Insecta; order Lepidoptera; family Nymphalidae; genus Melinaea; species Melinaea menophilus. The sequence continues at coordinate 18,316,682 of OU911052.1, forward strand.
GTCATATTGGGGGACTGGGATGCCGAATAGTGCGGAAGAAGAACAAAACCCTCGCACTACTAGACGCTAAATACCCAGAGTCCCCTTACTCAAATGCATGTAAGATGCTCGATCACCTGAGCACACTAGGAGCTGAAAATATTAACACAAGTAAAAAAACAATAAGCGTTGACGCTATGCGCTATGACAAAGAAACTGTAGCAGATCTCATAGGATCCATAAATGCTTCAAGGTACCACGACGTGGTTGTATATGAAGACCGCAGAAGACCGTTGAAGACCTAACGTTCCTTAAAATAAGAAAAACACCAAATAAGAATACGACCCCCGAAAACACCTGGGGCGAACCAAGCAGACAGAGCCTACAAGGCAGCGCCGCACGCTTTCAAGAGAAAATTGCCACCGAAACTCTATCCCACAAAATAACACAGGACAAAATCAAAACTAAAAAAGGATTAAATAAGATGATTACAATTCTAAAACCGAAGCAAAAATATCAAAAAAAGAACAGAACTAAAGCCGACATGGGACAAACAAGTGCACCCGATTTACCACCCGCCAGTGGTGCCAAAGAACATATGCGATTCTTGAGTACACAGCATCTATAAGGGAAACAATCAAAACTAACCTTGCGAACTGTGAAAAGATCAGACGGACCTTCGAACTCGAAAACGAAGGTATGCTTAAAATATTACTCAGGGAAGATAAAGCCGCCTTTTTAAACAACACAACATCTGAATATGTACGGGGTAAAACACCTAGAATTCCCCACATGGCGGCTTACAGCGCTAAAAATGGATTCGTTAAAATAATTGAATCTCCCAAAGGAGAAACTGGACCGCCCAAGTTCTTAATACCCGCCGAAGAGTTAATAATCCTGGTAGCCCGCTGCACGACAGTCTGGCTGGAAGATAACATCCTCCAAATGGCTACGGCCGTAGAGGATTCATCAAGGCCCTAGGAAGAATGGGAAGCACCAATTTTCCAATGGGTCAACGGCGTTCCTGGATGTGGAAAATCGACTTGGGTAGTCGTATTTGAAAGTTACTTGATAGCAACGACGACGACTGAGGCAGCATTAGAGCTCAAGAATAACTTGCCCTCAGTTGTCAAAAGGACGGGAAGACCACAATCCGAACTATTGCTTCAATATTAATAAATGGCGTTAAAGAAAAGCCTGAACGACATATCGTTGACGAAGCCTTTATGAACCATTTCGGGGCGATTGTTATGGCGGCCCGACTAACAGAGGCCAAGGCAGTCACACTAATCGGAGACACTAACCAGATTCCTTATATAGACCGGCTAAATCTGTTCCAAATGAAATATAATAGCCCATACGTCGTGACGTCTATCAGTCAAGAACTCTTAAGAACCTACCGATGTCCCCTGGATGTAAGCTATGCTCTAAACGAGGTATATAACGGCATATACTCAGCCCATTTATTGACTCGCTCTCTAAGAACAGCCAGGTTTACGGGTGCTACCATCGAAGCTGATTTCCCTAATACCTTGTACCTGGTCCACACACAAACTGAAAAAGCGGACATTACAAACCTTGGGTACGGAAAAGGGGAAAACTCGCGCATCCTCACAATCAATGAAGCTCAGGGATTAACATACGAGTCGGTAATAATCATCCAAATCAAATCCAAACCAAAATTGTACCTGACAAGTGTCCCACACGCAGTGGTGGCTATATCTAGATACACAAGAAGATTTACGTACTACACGGATATCGACGAAGACGCCATTGTGAGACTCATTAGGCGGGCCGGCGATACCTCCGGTTGAAACCTTATAGAGTACAACCTCAAGATGGCAATTTCTCACCGTGACTCCGAGGCTATGAAAAAGCTAGTGAACTTATTAACCTAGATTAAATTTATGACTTACTTATAATTAATAGAATTACTAAAGCTTAAATAGCTTGCTTATGAATTTACTAAAATAGCTTTCGAAAACTTGTGCAGGGGTACAATTTCCTGCGAAGTTACCATCACAATGAAAATCATAGCAAAATTGTTTTAAAATTACAATGAAAGGCATTGACAAATATCTATGGATATTAGGTTATAACACAAAAAAAATGTACAAAGTCAAAATTGTAGCTAAGTAACTGTAACAAAAATCTTTGTTTATAACATTAGCTAAAAGCTCCAGTGTATCCCACATCTCTCAACACTTGCAAATAAACTCAGTTCGGCCATCTTTGCAATTAGAAAAATTAGACAATTAACGGACAATGTAGTCTACTCATGGACTAAACTGATCTTTTTTATTGTAATAATTGACAATTCAAAAGTGCTTGTAAATGCCTACTTGAATAAAGATATTTTGAATTAGAATGTTTTGTGTCCGGAAAATTGTTGAATTCAAAATGAAACTTATTTCTGCATTCGTTTGTTCAAGCGACATATATCTGTGTTAAAGCAGAACTAAATGTTGTACTAACGGCTTTTGTCTCAAAGAAACAAATTAAATAACACAATGCTTCAAATTTTCAATCAAAGTTAAAATAATAAATTGCTAATAAACTAAAAAGATCATGAAATAATACACTAATCGACTCTAATCGTCTATATGGAATTTGTATCACAATACTTTATAATCAGATTGAAAAATAAATATTGTAAATAAGAAAAAAATCATTGAGAATCCACATATATCCCCTCACACAACAAAATTTTATGATAATCCGCAACGTATCATCTGTAGGTGTGTCTATTTTATGCAAAAATTTTCCTTTGTAACACACCGATTATCCTTAAATCTTTGTTTTATTTATTGATAATGGAAGTTAGTCGATAGCTTAACAGAAAGCCTTTGTTTGAGTGTCACCCGATTATTTAGTCGTGCCGAAGGTTCCATGTATATTCGTCTATCCGCGACTTGCGTTGACCGGCATTTGCTGTTTGCGGAAGAGAGCAGAATTAGCTAGGTGAATATTATATTACAATATTTTCTTAATTGTTTATCTTCTTACCTTATTTGCAAATCTATGCATATAACAAAGCGTAAATCGTTAAAAATATTCGCTAAAGTTCTTGTGTCTGCTAGACATATTGTGACAACACAAATAATTGGGATAAGGGCAGCTGGGTGATAAGTATTCTGTTATGGCTAACATCACAATTGAACCAGAATCTTTTAATTCAATGGCAATTTATTGTAACGACATAACATTTAAATACCCTTACATTGATTCTCATGAACTAAAAGATTGACGACCCTGTACTATCTTTATGCGATAATTATGAAAATTCGTTCAATATAAGAAAAACCATCATGAGATATCGTTTATTTCAAGTTATTTACTCATAAAGTCAGAATGTTGTTGATTGTTTCAAAGGACCTGACCATGGAGACAAAGAACCTCCTTTAACTTATTAGTTTTCATAACTTTTACAGTATAAACTATTTAAACAATTAGAAATGGTACGTGAGAACAAATGACAATTCAAGAAAAAAGTTACTCCCCTTGCCAGTAGTACCATAGATAATTATCACCAGAAAGGCTTTTGTTGTTTATATTTAAGATAATATAATATTGACGTAAACAAAAGGTAAAAACTTATGAACATTGTTCAATTAGTAACAATTAAATAATACATATGCAATATAATCATAAAACTTGTCTTTGTTTCAAAGTGAACTCATTAGTTAAATATGATGAATCGCATAATAATTGATAAATGTAAAAGTATTTTTCCATCTGCCAGAAAACAAAATATGCAAAGATAATAAATGAGTATGGAAATTGCTCTCAAGTGTCTCCTCAAAGCCATTTATGAGCCGCGGTAATGTAAATTAAATAATAAAATATACGTATTCTCATGAAATAACAAATTAAAATGTACAAATACAAAATGTACTTTTTTGTAACCCAACGTTCTTGATAATAAATTCATTAATAATAGATATATGTATGTGTGTTACCTATAATATATTATTTTTGGGAATACGAGATTTCTGGATGAAAATATTTGTAAGGCTCGCTGAAGGCAGAGCTTATTTGCATAATTATTATAGCAATGAAAATTTAAATAAACTCTATTAGAAGAAGTAAGTTGGATAACTACACATAACTACAACGAAATTGCAAAAACCCAATTGGAAATAAAAATGGACGAAAACTTTTTAAATTATTACAAACAAATTCTATTATTTTATTCTGGCAATTACATGAGATTACATGAGACAACAGATTGCCTTATAAACAGACCGTTCATCAAAAATATATTTTCTTAACTGCCAACATCTTTAATTAAGTATTTAAAGTATCTGTAAAAGCTGAATCAAAATAATTTTTACTATATAGTATTCTATTACTTACAAACCAATGCAAAATCGTCCTGTAATGCATCTTATTTATTAACTTGATAAATAAATAAAATAAGTTAGTGTTATATATAATTGCTTCACACCATAATTTTAATATAAAAGATTTAATTTTAACAAACAACAATGTTATCATGAATTTATTGGTATATATAATGTAAGGTAATAGACTAGGGTTGACTACGCGGTTACTAAACCAAGTAAACCTTCTAATTTTTAACAAATTTAATGCTTTATGGAACATAATATTTTTTTTTGTTTGACAAAAAAAATATACTTATATATATTTTTAAACATAAATGCTCAATTTCATTTTCATTTCGTAACAATAAAACAAATTTACAAATATAAAAGCATCAATCAGCTTAAAACTGTCCCTCGCCATTCAGTTTGAAACCGAAATATAACGAACTTTTAATCCGATTGAGCTACGCGAAATAATTTAACTAACTTTAAAACACTCTTTTATACTATTTAGTCTAAGAACATAAATATAATAAAACTGATTAGAAGAGAGTTTTTTTTTTACACATATTAAACACATTTTATAACGAACCATAATGAAATTATTTACCACCAGTTTTACAAAGAAATATTAAGTTATTTTAAAAGAGAGCGCGTCACCGTTATTGCGAACTGGAGAGTTCAGATAGTTATCTGTAGTCAGATTGTCTCCAGTGAAGAACAGACCCCGTGCCGTCAGCCTGGTTAGGTTACTGCGACCTCCGCCCGCCTTAGAACTGGACACAGTATTAGCAGAACGTTCTGACCCTGAGCAGACAACACTTTCGCAGGTGCCGTATTTCTTGGCGTAAAAAAATTATAACCATTGAATTAGCCAATAACATAATCTACTCTTTATTGTACTTAAAATAATAAATAATTATATGAATACTATAATGTGTTCTTATATTAAAATATTTATGATGTCTGTATAATAAGTATATTTTTAAAAACATCTAAAAGCAATTAACACAAATCTCGAAATAATACTCAAAAGAGTTTTTCAAAATAAACAATATTTATTTCCATCGTGTGTTTAACATTATTACTCGTGTGCATTGACTTTATGTGGATGTTAGCTATTCATCAATTTACAATCTTTAGCTCTGCAAATTTAACTATTCGAAACAGTTGTATTCTAAAAATTTGGAATTCGTTTACCATTCCATTCCATACCATTCGGGGATAGAATATCTTTATAGGATGATGAACAATATTTATTATGTCTATAAGTTTACTACTACTGTATAGCCTCCAACAGTTTCCTTACAACTTCATTATTTCAGCGGTTTTCATCCGTTAAGATGATTTCAGAACTTCACGCTGTATGATTTAATGATATATATCGTAGAAATATAATATTTTTTAACATGTTTTTGTTTATATTTAACAGGCTGTACTCACTCCAAATTTATTTCGATCCAATTCGGGATTCTTAGTTATGTCCAAAAACATGATAAAAAAGAGAGCACAGTGTGGCACAGTGTAATCTATACTTATAATAAATCTGTAGAGAGGTCAATTCTGTACATGAAATATATTTACAAAATAAGTAGCAGGGGGTGATTAGTGTTCGATACTGATGCCAAAAATGCAGTTAAAAAAATTTTTGTCTGTCTGTCTGTCTGTCTGTCTGTTTGTATGTTATTTATAGAAAAAAAAACTACTCGACGGATTTTAACGAAACTTAGTACAATTATTCTTTATACTCCTGGGCAGGTAATAGTATACTTTTCATCACACTACAATGAATAGGAGCAGAGCAGTGAAAGGAAATGTTGAGAAAATGGGAGAAGTTGCTTGATTTTTTAAGCTTCCGTCGCGTGTGCAGCCTTAATGGTTAGAGCTACATAGAAACTATGTATAACGGAAATATTCTACATAAAAATACACGAAAAATATTCCAAGACAGCATATATCTACCTTTTATAGTTAACTCACAATAACACGCATAACTCTCGATAGCTTAGCAGTTCGGAGATTTCTTATTATATTTGTTTACTTTTACGTTTATAAAACCAATAATGCTCACCATCATTCCTAATTAAAAAAAAAATAAACATTAGCACCAATTCAATAAAAAAAGAATCATTGAAATCGGTATAGAAACACCAAACTTATACTTACTTACATGAAATACGCCAACAAGACATCGCGCGTGAATAGTGAATCAAGCTATAAGGACTATTTTTGCGTAACGGTTGCCGCGCTCGACGGGGCTCGCGGCGGCAGAGTATAAAAGGGGCGGGAGGCGAGCGCAAGCGTCATTCAATATTTGGCTGTTGATGCGTTCAGAGTGTTGAACTTTATTGACAGACAATAATTGTTATTTTATAAACCGTGCTTATCGGCGCGACTTTTTGTCTTTAAATAGTTTATTTTAATTTCTTTTGTTGTTATTTTCTAAATTAGTTTTAGTTTTGTTTAAATTCTTAACTATTAATAGTTCCTATTTTATTTCTTTTTAAGTAGATTTAGATTCGATTTTTAGATTAGATAATAGATAGATAGATTAGATTATTGTTAGATTTTTAGTTACTGATAGGTTAGTTTTGGGCATTTTATGTTTAGTTTTTTTTGTATTGAGTAGATAAAAGCGTAGGTAGGTACTTTTATTAATTATAGTATTCATAGGTATTTTTTATTTATTTTTAAGTGAAGTAGGTATAGGTAGATATTGCCTACTATCTACCTATACTGCACACGTGTTTTAGCTTTATTTTCATTTCTTTTTTTTTTGTACCTAAGTTGTAGGTAGGTAGGTACATATTTCTTAGTTTAATTCTATTAGAATATTAGGTATTTAAGTTTAAATAGGCACTTAGATTTATATTTTTTTATTATATAGCAGCTGTACTTAGAACATCTAAGGTTTTTTTTGTATTAGCATAGGTACTTTGATTAATTACAGTAGTTGTAGGTATTTCTTATTATTCATTTTTAAGTGAAGTAGGTAAGTGTAGATAGTATTGCACACGCATTAAGTATAGCTTTATTTTCATTTTTTATTCTTTTGTAATTTGTAGGTACCTACGTACATATTTATAATTCGATTAGAATATTATTTTAGTTTTAATAGGCACTTAGATTTATATTCTATTTATTATATACTTAGCTATAGTTAGGACCTCTGACGTAAGTTTTTTGTTGGGTAACTAAATAGAATTTAAGTTACCGTCGATTAAAAATAAAATAAACGATGCCACCTAAAAAACGACCATCTTTATCTCGAACTTCGAGTCAAGCTAGGAGAATGAGAATGACGCGTTCTCAAGAATCGGAAGAGGAAAGAGCACATCGGTTAAACTCTATGAGAGTTAGTGCCTCAACATCTCGAGCTAATGAAAGCTCTCCAGAAAGAGAGATGCGATTAGCAGCTGAAAGAGCGAGACGAGCTACAACACGGGCTTCTCAAAGCTCTTCTCAACGAGAGCTAAGGCGTTCCATTGACCGGGAACAACATGCGTTATCCCGAGAAGCTGAAACTGCTTTACAACGAGAATTGCGACTCACAGCTGACCGCGAACGGCATACATTATCTCGCGAGTCTGAAACCTTCACTGTGAGGGAATTACGGCTTACAGCTGACCGCGAACGTCATATTTTATCTCGCGAGTCCGAAACCTTCACTGAGAGGGAATTACGGCTTACAGCTGACCACGAACGTCATATTTTATCTCGCGAGTCCGAAACCTTCACTGAGAGGGAATTACGGCTTACAGCTGATCGCGAACGTCATATTTTGTCTCGAGAATCTGAAACTTTTACTCAATATCAAGACCGTTTGACAAATGATAGGGCGCACCATAACATGATTCGATCTCTTGAAGATGAACATGAGCATGAACAACGACTAGAGTCGGGACGCGATTATTACAATTCTTTGAGACAAGAACAATTGATTACTTTATCTAATGAAAGATTAAGAATTGAAAATATTCGGTCGCTTGAAACAGAAGAACAGCGAGAGGCCCGTCTTACTGCAGATAGATTTCGACATGGTCTTAATGACTTAGATATACACGTGGTAGATCAATCTACAAATTCGGTGGCGTGGTCCGATAAATATAAAAGTGGGTTTGCTTATAACCTCACAATTGATTACAGATCATCTTCTGAAATAGGCAATATGAACGTAGTATGTTCCTTTTGTAATGCTTCGAAGTGGAGGAAGGAGTCTGCTGGTTTCTGTTGTTCTGGAGGTAAAATAAATTTGCCTTCGTTCGAAGACCCACCGGAACCTTTAAAATCACTACTTTTAGGGGAACATTTGCAATCCAAACAGTTTTTAGATAATATTCGCACTTATAATAGTGCATTCCAAATGACATCCTTTGGTGCTAAACAAATCTCAGAAGGCCCTTTCATGCCTACTTTTAAGGTACAAGGTCAGGTTTACCATTTGATAGGGTCCCTTTTGCCTGAAGAACAACCTAAATTTCTTCAAATATATTTTGTATCCGATTACAACGAACAGTCGAATATAAGAAATCAATATTTTCCGAATTTAAATACTGAACTCATTTCACAACTTCAGAACATGTTACATCAGGTTAATTCGTACGTATGCAGTTTTAAATCGGCATTAGAAGCCCTTTCTCAAGATGGTAATAACAATTATAAAATTGTTATAAATGCCGATAAGCGTCCAACTCAGGAACACCCTGGGCGTCATAACGTTCCATCCACGAATGAAGTTGCTGTAGTACTGGTCGACCAGGAATGTGATAGGCGTGATATCGTTATACGTTCCAGAGACAATCGTTTGCAACGTATTTTCGAAACCCACAGGGCTTACGACAGTTTGCAATATCCTATGATATACTGTCGAGGGGAAGATGGTTATAATTTCGCTGTATACCAAACCGATCCGCGCACAGGCGCACCTAATTATAATAAAAAGGTGTCATGCCTTCAATTTTATTGTTACCACCTGCAAGTGAGACGGAATAGATTGGTATACTTTCAACGTTTTCGTGGCTTATTTAATCAGTTTATTGTTGACATGTACGCAAAAATTGAAACCGAAAGATTAGTTTATATACGATCTAATCAAAGGCAGCTGCGCGCTGAAGAATACGTGCACCTTCGCGATGCCATGCAGCAAGATAACGATACTGTGAATATGGGTCGTTTAGTTATTTTACCCTCTTCTTTTACTGGTGGTCCACGCTACATGCATGAACGTACTCAAGACGCTTTTTGTTACGTAAGAAAATATGGACGTCCCGACTTATTTGTTACTGTAACTACCAATCCCAAGTGGGATGAAATCACTCGGGAGCTTCTTGAGGGTCAGGCACCGCATGACCGCCATGATATTATTGCAAGAGTGTTTCATTTAAAATTAAAATCAATGATAGATCTTCTTACCAAAGATAACATTTTTGGAGAAGTATTGTGTTATATGTATAGTGTTGAGTGGCAAAAACGCGGCTTACCTCACGCACATATCTTGCTTTGGTTAAAAGATAAGGTTCGACCTAATGATGTAGACAGATTAATCAGTGCTGAAATTCCAGATCCGACTGCAGATCCCCTGTTATACGACATTGTTAAAACTCATATGATACATGGTCCATGTGGTGCATTTAACGCAAATGCTCCTTGCATGCAAGACGGTCGTTGCACTAAAAGGTATCCAAAAGCATTAGTGGATGAAACTGTAACAGGACATGATGGATACCCATTATATCGTCGCCGTTCAAGAGACAATGGTGGTTTTACTGTTGAAAAGCGAATGTCTGGACAACAGGTTACTTTAGATAATAGGTGGGTCGTTCCGTATTCGCCTGTATTGTCCAGAGCATTTCAAGCTCACATAAATGTAGAAATGTGTAATAGTGTAGAGTCAATTAAATATATTTGTAAGTACATTAACAAGGGCAGTGACCAAGCTACGTTTGCGTTAAGAAATGAACATGATGAAGTTACTAGATTTCAGTCAGGCAGATATATCAGCTCTTCAGAAGCTGTGTGGCGGATCTTAAGTTTTAATATTCACGAAAGATATCCACCTGTGACCCATCTGGATGTTCATCTGGAAGGCGGTCAACGTATATATTTTAACGCCGAAAATGTTACAGAACGATTAGAGAACCCTAGACAAACAACTTTATTGGCATTCTTTCGACTTTGCCAAACTGATAATTTCGCAAAGTCTCTTTTGTATGAAGAAGTTCCATCGTATTATACCTACGATAAACAACGAGGTGTCTTTAACCGTAGACGCCGAGGCAGGCCTGTAGATGGCGAGACAGGTATTTTCAAAGAACATGTTCTTGGTAGAGTGTATACTGTTCATCCTAACAACGCAGAGTGTTTTTATTTGAGATTATTATTACATACAGTGCGAGGACCAACATCATTTATAGATTTGAGAAAAGTAGACGATGTTGTTTATCCAACTTATCATATTGGGATGACGCTTTAGCAGAATCCTGTGTTAGTGATAATCCACGACGGTTACGCCATTTATTTGTAACATTACTCACATTTTGTAATTTATCTGATCCTGTCCAATTATGGGAAAAATATAAAGAAAAATTTGCAGAAGACTTTCTTCGGAATTTATCTCACAATAATGAAGGCGCAACTAATGATAATTTTCGAGATCTGGCTATAAATCAGTGCTTATTAGCTCTTCAGGAAGACTTAACAGCAGTAGGCGGTAAATCACTTTGTGAATATGGTTTGAGAACGCCAACCTCAGTCGGAGAGGTTACCAATAGGGAATATTCCGCAGAGATTGGTTACAACCCAATGGAACTGCTGGTAACATTAGAAAACGGTGTCCCAATGATGACTGCAGAACAACGCTTAGTCTATGATCGCGTGTGCGAGAGTGTGCAGAATAATTTAGGAACAATATGGTTTTTAGATGCACCTGGAGGAACTGGGAAAACTTTTTTGACTAAATTAATATTAGCTTATGTTCGAAATCAGCGTAAAATTGCTCTTGCCGTGGCTTCATCAGGTATAGCTGCAACATTGCTACCAGGAGGTAAGACTGCTCACACTATGTTTAAAATACCAATTAATTTAGATCGCACGGAAAGTCCAACCTGTAGTATTTCAAGAAATAGCGACAAAGCTAAGGTATTGCGTGAGTGTAATTTAATCGTATGGGATGAATGTACGATGGCCCATCGAAAAGGAGTAGAAGCAGTAGACAGAACTCTAAGGGACATAAGACAAAATGATCGACCAATGGGCGGTATTACGGTTTTATTTTGTGGTGATTTCCGACAAACCTTACCGGTAATACCACGGGGAACCCGAGCTGATGAGATTAGGGCTTGCTTGAAAAGCTCTTATTTGTGGCGTGATATACAATCGGTGCATTTGACTATAAATATGCGAGTGAGAACTGGAGACAACGCAGATAATCGTGAATTTTCTGATACATTATTGAAGATTGGTGAAGGTACCTATCCACAACTACACCAAGGAAAACTTATTCTGACACCTGAGTTATGTTGTATAGTGCAATCCCAACAACATCTTATATCTTCGGTTTACGGTGACATAACAATTATATTAAATAGGGACAATTCTTGGCTTTGCGAAAGGTCCATTTTGACTCCTCGCAATGACCAGGCATCTGAAATTAATAATAAAATACTGTCTAATATACAGGGAGAAAGCAAAGTTTATAGTTCAATAAATAGAATGGTTGATGAACAAGAAGCCACTAATTACCCGATAGAATTTTTAAATTCTTTAAGTATGCCTGGACTACCTTCTCATATAATTTGTTTAAAAATTGGCATACCGATAATTCTGCTCCGAAATTTAAGACCACCTCAACTTTGCAATGGAACTCGGCTAAAAGTAACCCAGTTGCAACAAAATGTAATCGAGGCTCAAATTTTAACAGGTTGCGGTGCAGGAGAAACTGTCTTTATTCCCAGAATTCCCATAATACCAAATATAAATTTTCCATTCCAATTTAAAAGAACGCAATTCCCAGTATCGGTGTGCTATGCCATGACTATCAATAAAGCTCAAGGGCAGACTTTTCGTGTTGCTGGAGTAGATCTCGGTGTTAGCTGTTTCTCGCATGGTCAATTATACGTCGCTCTTTCCCGGGTTAGCAATTCTAGGAATCTTTACGTTCACGTGCCGGACGGGTCGACTCTTAACATAGTCTACCCAGAAGCTTTGCGCTGAAACATTTTAATTTGATCTAAAAATATTAGCAATATATTATCTTAATAAAAAACAAGGAGTTACACGCTGACCGAGTCGTGGGTATAGCGTGGGTATATTATAATATTCTGCGGTTACTTATATTTTTCAACAGTTTTGTGGATTGGCATATTATATTACTATTGCCCTTCTAAAATACGAAAGTGAATCTGCCTGTTACGTCAAAACTATGAGGGAGGACATCTGCTAATTTTTTTTCGAAAAACGACGGAAACGCGGACGAAGTCGCGGGCAAAAGCTAGTAACTAATAAAAATATTAATTAGCGTGAGCTCAATGCTTTTCTCTCATCGGTTTAATGGGTTAATAAACATTTTAATAAATAAAAATATTTTAATGTTTCCAAACCCTTTGAGCCTTGAAAATATATATATCTCATTTCCCTCACCCCATTGGGAGCGGTAATAAAGAAATACATTTTAGTCCGGACCGCTTTATAACTTCACAGACGATCCAACACGATTTCTATACCACCCCTTGCTATCACTTCACAATTCGGGGGATGGGGAATAACATTAAAGGCATGTGATCGGTTAGGTCCGAAAACACTTCCTTACCGTATGACATGATACAACTATATGGTTGCCGTAAACATCGTTAGCCAACAAGAAACTCAAACTCAGCAAGGGTGCAATTGGCTAGCTTGTTTTCTGATCTTACTTTATCAGATTTTCTTTATACTGTATTATGAAGTAAAAAATCATTTTATTTTCATAACAAATGCAACTACCCATACCTTTATCTACTTTTATAGACGGTAACTTCAGTTTTCCATTTCATTATTTTGTTATATAACAGATGTATTTGTTGGACAGGTCTTGTCACCTGATCTTAAACTAAATCTGGGTTTTAAAAAAATCAAGACATTTCTTTATTTTTTTCTATAAAAATGTTTATAAAGTTTACAAAAATATACAAAATGGTTTTGTTCCAGCTAATCTATATCTTTATTTTTTCCCATGTAATATATATTTAATTCTAAAAATATATATAGTAAGGCTTCCCCTATGCAGCTGAGGCCTGCGATCCCCGTATTCTCAATCGGGTAGAACAAAGTTATGGTCTATTAATAAAACGGGCAAGGCAAATCACCCCTCCACTAATAACGAGAGGGTAAATGCCTTTAATGTTTTACTGCCACCCTGTAGATATGACGAATTATTTCATTTATTAGGATAATAAAAAATAAATATCAGATTACTCGTTTGTTCTATGATTTTATTGTTTTAATGGAAAGTTAGATTTATTTATCAAAATTATTTTTTAATTTGTTCTTGAAATATAATATATATATATATATATATAAACTACAAATATTTTCAATTACAAATATATACTAAATTATATCACAAAGAAACACTACCTATATGTTTATATACATTTTAGCCACACATGCCACCGCCATTAAAATACGGGTATCTGTTCCGGAACAAACGAAACATGTTACTAGTATTTTATGCTTATTTGGTAATTAACATCAGTCACGGACTACAAAGTTTATTAATGTTCAATAGAAAATAATTGACGGTATATTAAATAAGCGATATTCGAAGAATATTATCAAAGATTGTTAGTAATTTTATTTTATAACTTTATTGCAACTTTTTATTTAATCATAGTTGATTTGTTAATACTAAATTAAGTTTACCTTCTGTTCTCAATTAGTTATATAATAAAATGAAAGTATTTTAACATTGTTTTATTTTTTAATTTAAAAAACTAATATGTTCAAACAAATTTAATACCATAGGTTTATGTTTGTCATAAAGTATAAATGTCTATATCAAATATAAAATATTCAATAAGAAAATATGAATACGTTGTCTTGTATGAAGTATTTTTGGCCGACCGATATTAAGAATTATTATACCACTTGGCGATAATTACTTTTAGTGGACATTAAAAACATGTGACGAATCTAACGATGAATGTTTTCGGTTTGATTTATACATTCAATAGAATTAATTGTATGCACAAAAAATAGTTAAATATGCTTTTGAGACTGTGCTGAAAGTAGATGACTTAATAAATAAGTAAGTAGAAATATTTATATTACTTATACATATAAATCCGCCACTCTTTTAGAGAACGTCAGAATGATACATGGGCTGATTAGAATATTAAGCGCGTATCAAGTCTAGGTGTAGATATGAAGAGAAACACACGCCTACAATAAGTACAATAAGTACCACCAAACTATATATTTTTTACATAAATTATCAATTGGGGAGTGTTTAAAAGGTCATCATCACTAGAGAACCTCTTCATTGTTATGCTTGTTTTTTAGCCTCTGACGTTCGTTTCAGAACACGAGGGTTGTTATAAGTTTAACCTGTACAATGAACTTGGATAAACTGATTTGAATGCCGTTTCTTTTTATAGGCAGTTGTTTTGTCTGTCGAGATGGTTCTTAGCTACGGTTCAAGCTCCCATTATGTTGGGGTTTTTATAGTTCACTGATAGTTGTGCTCTAAATTATCAGGATGCGGTTTTTATATTAATTAGTATTATGAATGAATGTTTTCTTAATATATGTATATTTTTCGTGAATAAAATACACCCATTCAAAGCTGGGTTGTATCGCTAGATAATTATAAGCGGCACTTTCCAAATCAGGTTTCATATATTATTCTGACATTGACGATTTCTTGTTTCTTGTTAAGTTTTGTTCCGAACTGTTGATACGTATTAATCTGTGATTGATTTGCCCTTGGATCGAAATACCTTTTATTTTTTGGACGTTAATATATATTAGACATATCTCTCATTGTATTTATACTAGACAACAACAACTTTACATTAATAGTTTACAGATGTATGTAAATATCATACAACAATTTGCATTAAAAAATGGATATTCAAAAAGTTTAATTTTCGCTTCGACATTAAATAACAATTTCATTAAGAGTTTGGCAGATTATATACCACAACCCAATAATATATAGATACAGTTAATATTATAGAGCCAAAATAACGGTGCGGGTGCCGGGCCCTTTGCAAGGAGAGGAGTGCAAACGATGCCTAGAACTTCGATCCAAGTGTAGAATTAAAGACCTTTACTATTCGCATACACGTTGACCTTCACTGTCTGCGATCCTCTGCTTACCTAAAAATGTATGATCTTTGTGTATGTTTATTTCTCAGGGTACAATAAGAAAAACAAGTAAAACGCCCCTTAGTTGTTTTGAGTACAGGAATACATTTGGCCTATATGACGAAACACAAACATCCCCAGGAATTTCGTATTGCTTTTCATACGTGTCTATTAAGAGAGTCCAATTAAGATGGACCCATTTAAGATGGAATAAAGCTTTGATTTCGATTTTTTTGAACGAACTGCTTTCACGAATTCTACCAATCCTTTGGTGGTTGTTATACCCTTCTGCATTCTTGTTACTGAAAGACTAACCGCTTCTCGTATGATTTCCAATACTTTATCATAGCGACGTGATTATTATTTAGAAGTACCCTACACCCTACTAGTAAGTGTTTCGCGGTTCCTACTGCCTCTCCACAGATGTTGCAAGGTTTTTCGGTGGCTTTGGCTTTGGTGGGAGAATTATTTGGAATGCATTAAGATAAAGCTTTTGCCAATACTGGGGACCAATAATGAAGCAGGATGCGCCATCTTAAAGATGGTGGAATACAAAAATCTCCTATGGCCACCCATTCATTTTCAATTCTAGGCTCATCGCGTGCAGCCGGTAAGTATCGTTTTCGCCTTACCGAATAAAGGATTTTATTATTTCTATATCTGGTTCCTTCCTACTGGATCCTAGCCCTACTTTATTTGTTTGAGCACTTATGAATTGTTCATGGAATTCAAGTCGTGACTCTAGCACTGTGGCAATTTTATCTTTTGAGAAAGATGTTACAGTATCATTTCAATGAAATTCTAAAAGTGTTTAGGTAAAAAATGAAATATATATATTAAGAATATTTTGGCAACAACTGATACATGTCTTCAATTTAAACGTGATCGGTTCATTGTTTTGTAATTGAAGACTTAAATATTTATAAAATGTTTATTTCACACTTAATTTTGTATTGTCATAACTAAAGTTATGTTTATCTATAAGTATTCCGCATTATGTTCTTCTATATTCATTATTTTTATGAAGACGACAATTTAACAGAAACAAAAATTGTTTAAATCGATTGTCAAACTGTTTAATTGTTGTCATTTGTAAAAAAACCTTGTCTTTACAACAATCACTGTTGTAAGTATTATATTGATATAATATGTTAACACTATTTATTCACAATGCCAACTATAGTTTTTAGTACATAG
This sequence comes from Melinaea menophilus ssp. n. AW-2005, assembly GCA_918358695.1. Taxonomy (NCBI): domain Eukaryota; kingdom Metazoa; phylum Arthropoda; class Insecta; order Lepidoptera; family Nymphalidae; genus Melinaea; species Melinaea menophilus. Next base: position 18,333,526 of record OU911052.1, read on the forward strand.
CAAAGTATTTGTCACCATTGTAGTGTCGCAGCGGAATAATGAATACAGCATTATTTTATTAAACGTAACAACATTCACACGTAATATATAATATTACCGAATATATAACATTACAGTGAACTGTTACAGGGCCAAGTGTATCGCAATCCGTGTTACTGGAGAAGGTTAATGGTGGTTTTTTTAACCTGTTTTATTAAAGTTTATTACAATTAATTTAATGAAGAATTATATAACATTGTAAAACAGAATACATACCTTATAGAAAATACTTGAAAATACTTGTTTTCAACTTGTATAGAACTTTTTTATATGTTATTAATTGAAAAGGTCCGTTAAAAATATACTTTTGAGTGAAATAATAATGTACACTACACAAGTTCGCACACGGACCCCTCGCCTTATTGATCTTTAGGACACAATAGTTGTAACCTTCCTAACTTTACACTTGAATTATTGTAGGTCTGTTATTAAAAACTTTAATATTAATCTAATGATAAGAATGAATTGTATTTTGTATGTTTGTGTATAATTTTTTGAGTATATTAATTTATGTTGCTAAAAAAAACTCAATTTTGATTTATTTAATATAATCCTATTAAATATATAAAACATTTCAATATTTTTATTTGTTTTATATTAGCTAATAGTTTACACTAAATCTTGTACTTTTATATTTTTAATTACGTATTCATTAACTGCACAAAAGAAACAGTTAAAATTATAAGCTTAGATATGACAATCTCCACGTACGCTTACGTCACAGCACATACGAGTATATCATACATGTATGACCGTGTGCCTAAATATAAACTAAATAAATACATTTTCAACGTTATTTGTAAATAGTATTATCGTATATATTCATAACAAGAACGTTCAAATAAATTAAAGGGAAATCCCGTGCAAATAGATAAAAAAGCTGTTTGCATATTTATTGGATATTTTATCCCGTTTTATTCATTTAAATTTAATCCTACTGGATTTTCGGCGGAGACCGCCATCACCGAGTAACTGTCAAAATGATAATAAGATTGTATATATTTAGTGAAAGCAATTATTGCTATTTGTGAGTTTGGCGCGCTCTGGATTGCGTGAGGGGTCGCAGTGACGATGGCAATTACTAAAGGTCAGGGCCGGCGGAGTGGCTACCTGACATAATACATTATACGTTGACAATCTAGGGTCACTCCGACAATCTCGTTATCCCATTGTTGTTTTCAAAATTGTTATTCCACCTCGGACGCGTCAATTTAACGTCATTATTACATCAAATAATTACACGATTTTATCAGACAGAAAAGTGGTTTATTATTATTTTATATATGTCAAATGTGTTACAATGTTTTCTATTTGAATATCAAAATTATGGATATCAAAAGTAGTTATTATGTTTATCGAACATCAAATTCATAACAATTCCACAGTACACACAACCGTACAGTCTACAAATATATATTTGTAGACTGTATATATACAATTAAATGACCGTCTGCATCAAATATTCTCCGCCTAAGGGTAATCTCAGGATTCATCGGCCGCCCGGGAGCGGTTGTGTTTAATCATTCACCTACTCTCCATCGTAAACGCGTATAATTACATTAAATTTGTAGGAATTCTACCTTTTTTTATCATTATCTCAACTCACATACGAATATAAATAAATTTTATGTTTTTGTTATACAATTGTGATACTAAATCTTGGTTCATCACAATAAGTTAGGGCATCAAATTAATTATAAATTTCTTATACACGTTTATATTTTACTCTAGAACCGCTGAACCTAACTCCCATGTACATAAAGTTGTGTAATAAAATTCCAGCTATTGCTGCTTCGCTAATAAAGAAGTATAAATACAATACAACACTATAATAAAACTCACAAAACTGAATGTCAAAGATATGTCTGCTGCGTGTTCTCAAAGACAAGAAGAAAACATTACTGCTGTCTGTGGCAATAATTGTTTTTTTCTTGACTTTCATCGTCGATTACAATCTTTTAAATCTTTATTTGACAACAAAATAATAATTATGAATTAATCATACATAATTATATCAAAAATATATTAATTAATATGTTATTATAAACCATTGTGTCATTACTATTGACATCAATGCATGTGATTTTGATGAAGGCTCTTTCATTTTAAGTTAAGATTTATAATAATGTAAATATAATTTATTGACATGTTAGTGATAACAGGAATTATTTATTCTCTGAGGTAAGATCCGAAGGTGTTTGCATTACTTTATGAGGCACTTAAATCAACATTTGGTGAGGTTTACTAAGAATCGACTGAAGCATGTGCTCGATGTCTGAAGAATCTCTCTTGTGTACACTTCTCTTACTAAGAGTTTCGTTTGCAGAAGTAATTGTATAAAAATCTGCACAAGTTAAATTGGTCTTTTAGTATTTTTCTCTCAAATGATCATAAAACATCTGGTAAGTTGGTAAGTTGATCTTCTTTTGCAGCGTCGCGCGTCGCGGTAAGCAGAGACCTCGTTGTATAATTTCGTGCATTATAAGGCCGGAAGCCGATCTGCATAACTGTGACCTTGTTCAAAGAAACTGCATCGCAAACGATCTCTCTCCCGGCCATTGCAGAGTTAACTGAATTAAAACACATCATTAGAGATTGTAAGTTTAATATTTATAATGTTAATGGCAATGTCTAAAAATAATTTACTTTTTAAATAAAAATAGAATTGTAAATTTAACAAAACCGGCAAGACAGCAAGGAGGTCGACAGTTGGGCCCTGCCCGCGTTTGATGAATTCCTAATTTTATATTTACTCAAAATTTGAATACATTTAAAATGTTTACAGACAATTTACATAAGATTTACTTGAAATAAATTTAATCCTGTCAATTAACAAAGTTTTATTGATTTGAAGAGTGGATTACAACACGAGTTATCAATTAAAGCCTATCCCGAGAATGGAATTTGAATATTTTAATTTGGAAGGACGTTTTGAGACGAGGGGTTATCTCGACATCACGCAAAGCACGCCGATTAATGGTCAATCAACAAGGTCACTGGATCGAGGCGGCCTTTAAATGTTAAATTATACGGAGAGCAGCGAGTCCGCGACCAATACCATGTACGCCTCAGCGCGGACATCGTGCGTGCGAAATTAAAAAAAATAAAGTTACAATTGTTACATTCTGTTAACAGGAGTGTCACGAAGTGCATTTATGAAATAATATCAATTGAACTGGACTACGAAGTATCACCAAGTGAAGCAATATCATTTAGTTAAAGTGGAAAAAAGCATTCAGATTTTTTTTCACAAAGGTAAAATTTGTTTTTAATTAAAAACTTTTTTTTGTTTTCATTTATTTTTTTGAGGTGTTCTTGTGCTTTTTTATATTCGAGATATTACTAACAGTAGAGTAATTACATTCCAACGGCTATGAATACTTCAATATCAGTAACAGTTCAAGTTCGTCGCTGAAGTAAGTGAAGTAACATTTCATTCATAAATATTAATTATTAATAATAGCAATAGTATAATATAAACAGTTTAGTTCTATCATATTGCTATAAAATATAGTCCAGATATAAATCAAATCGTTATTAAAACATTATTACAATTATATTAATAAGTAGATGCATCATTAAGTAAGACCAATTAAATGTTCAAAATTCTTTTTATTTTATTAATTTTAAAAACATACACACTATATTACAAAACTTGTTGAATATTTTGACCAAGTTAGGCGCAGTCCTAATTTATAAAAACATGAAAGTTGCGTTTAATTTTTAATGATGTATTTCGACTATTAAAATATTATTAAATATAATTAGTACATATATTTTAAAATATTCCAAAATTAACATAGAAAAATCTCTAAAATTATTTTATGTAAATATATCTTAAGTAATAGATATTATACAATTTAAATTACCTGGAAATTCTTGCGATTTCAAAAACAGACTGACAGCACTTTTTTAATTGGTATACATATATTTATAATTATATTACATATTCAAAATCGCAATTTGATCTGCAACTTTCGTCCACCGGACGAACTTGACCTACGCGCGCTCTTACACAATATCAAAATGAGTTTATGTTCTTATTTAAATTATAAGTTGATGTAGACGGGTGGGTGTTACTAAACGTGGTCTTGAATTATTCAGAGCCTTACTTAATCAACTTTAACATCAATGCGGTCGAAATCAACGATCATCATCTGCTTAGGCCTTTACTGACTAAACATTTTTATATAAATGCATCCAAAGTTTCAAGAGATAGAATAAAAAATTACTATGATTTATCATACGGTATGATCTAAGTGCAATGGTGTGGTATTTGACATGTATGCAGCGCCAAATAAAAATGTTATTAAGAAACGTATAAGTTATAAGAATTTAATGAAGGATGTGTTGCAACTGGACGTGTTTCTTAAACACGTAAATATCCGAGTATACCCAAAGGCGAGTCGGTCCTCGTACTCGTATCTCTCAATTGCTCCCTACAGTGATATATATTCAGGATACAGCGGCTCGTGCTCGGCTCGTGCATGCCATGGTTATTATCATTTATCTGCCACTGAACCCAATAGACCTTAACACACTGTACGGAGTGGATCGTTCGGTTATTACGACCGGTAATTTCGTAATGTCACCGAGTTTTTACCTAACTTGTTCTCTTAAGTGCCTATAAAAATACGTTACACTCTGAAGAAGAAGTAGTATCGGAGTGAAATATTTTTTATACCGGAATGGTATGTTTTTATCTTAATTGTGTGAACTATTACACTATTTAATTTTGTGTGTAATATTTAAAAAGTCTACAATCTAACTTTAATCTATAAACTAGTGAACTATTTTTAAATATATATTTTTGCCATACGGAGCTACTTTTCCAAAAAATATTTAATTTTTATAAATTGATATTTACAAATAAAATACCTCTTTAATTATAACTATTGTATTTTATTAATATCACGTACGTGGGATGTTATTGACATGTTGTCGGTACTTACAAAATAAATAATTAGTAATTCAGTACAAAATATAGCAATTACGATTAAGTATTGAAGTAAATTAATACATAAAGTCATTTATTTCAAACCCATAACTGAATAGACTTTAAATAATTTGACAAATTAAAATAACGAATAATTCTTTTAATTATCTCTCACCACCGCCCCAAATAATACTCATAAAATGTTATGTTTCCTTGCTAATACCAGTATAACATTGTTATAGAAGTGGCAAAATATTCTCCCACTCTCCATATCTTTATCGCGCTGTATTTTGTTCTCCGACATCGCTGTGATATATTTTGCAAATCATTCGAATATTTCCTTTAAAAAATAGTTTCGTCTTTTAAAATAATTCTTTGTAAAAACATATAATATTTCTTTATAAAGAGACAATCTTTCTTAAATTAATGCTTATGTTAAAGTCACATCCACGGCGTTGCATAATAATTGAACTTCGTACGAAACATATAAGAGATTTTTATCGTATCCAATAAAAAGGTTCGACATTAAGCCTTTTCGGAACATTTGGAACGCAGAAAGTTGACACTGGCGCACACTGCTGACCTACTTCCACGATTCAAAAGGACTCGGCACAGAGCCTGCTCCACTGAGGTTTCGACACGACACCGAAAGACACTTTTATGACGTCACTCAATTTATTACGACAATACATTACGGTATTGGCTACACTTTTACAATAAAATATTATTTCAAATAAAATGTTTATGATCTAGAAAATATAATCTCGCCATTGCTATATTGGAAATTACTTTTAAGAGAAATATGAGACTGGATAATGGCAACCCTAACGAGATCCTCGACCCCGTACACTTGAGGCCCTCATTAGCAAACGAGGCGCAGTAGTTCGCAAGTTGTTAAGCGAAAATAAACACTTTGTTTGTATACCCGGTACTAACATACACCTTACCGTACATATCCATCCGTATACTATCAGTTTTAGCTCAAACACTTAGAGTCGGTATGTGCCAATTTCATCCGCGTCCTTCTATCACACGACATCTCAATTTCATGTAAATTTAAATCTTCTATTTTTTCGATCTCCTTATCTTTTTACAATCTTATTATAAATATAGATCAAAAAACTAAATAGTTTTATACTATTTTTAATCAAGCGACCAACAATAAATGAACAACGCTCAACTTACTTTCATCATGACGCACTCAGCGACACGCGAACTTCCGTTTGACATTGAACTTTACATAAGGTTCTACTTAATATTCGTTAGACGCCTTTTAATGAACTTACAATACTCAATGGATATTACTATTTATATTATATTGAATTAGGATATTACAAGCTTTTATTGGGCGCTGTGTCTCCGCTCTGCCAGCTACACTCTTATGATGGACAATAAATAACCATAATTGTTAGGAGGTCTGTAATTTACAGATTTATATTGAACGTGGTTATTTTAACATCCGATCATATATTACATGGTCAGTAAACAGGTCAAGAAGGCACTCGTTAAGATGGAATCTTGCAAAATGTCCTTCCTTGTTTAAATGGGAGATATTTTATGTTTCCTTTGTTAAAAAAAAACATTTTTATATTAAAATTTACATTCAAATTTAATTAGAGATAAAAATCAACGAGGTACATACAGGTGCCGCAAAAACATTATTTATTTACTAATGAGACAGTAATTAATAAAGGTATATAAACATGGCCACACGTAATTATCACAACAATCACGTGATGTCTGATAATACACGATAATTTAATGAAAACATTAATTACAATAACATGTAGTGTCCGATGTAAATTGTTTTTTAATGTTTAAACTAAATATAATAATTAAATCTATATACATAGATATAAGAGATATTTAAAACTGTTTCCAAAAGTGTATTGAATGAAACTATAAAACGAAATACATTTCAGTAAAAATATAAAATAAAAGGATGGTAACTGAGGGTTCGTTCGTTAGTCAGTTAGTCAAACGTAATGTATGGACGCGGGACATAGTTCACTAACTACGAGTACGAGCGACAGCTTTCATCTATTCCACATTTTTTACATTTTAATAGTTTTTAAACAAAAGCCGGTATTGAACACGCTCGTGTCGTAAAACCTTCGCTACAAAGTGATAATAAACAACCTTCGCATAGTCATCGAATTTTTATTTCACAACATCCAAATATCAAATGACATTGAAATGTAAATTATACTTATTAGGTTAATATACGAATATTAATGTACAACAAAACGAGGCTATAAATAATAATAAAATATTTCTTTGTATAGTTTTATATTGATTTTATGTGAACTAGCCGTGCCCACGGTTTCGTCCGCGGAGCATATGTTTTTTTTTAAAGTAGCCTAAGTCCCTCCTTATAACAACGGCTAAGGTCATTGTAAGTCCTATTAAAATCGGTGCAGCCATTTCAGAAATTAACCGACACCAACATATGATTAAATTAAAAACATATTTAGGTATACATTAGGTATGCTTCCACTTCTATATAATGAAAAGCTGGAAATTTGAAATGACAAAAGGACTCTTCACTTTTATTTATATATAGATAAACAAATGAATCTGTATTGTTAATTGAAGTAAAGTAATTGAAGCTGTCGCGTTTTAAGCTTGTAATAAATTTGGTCAAGTGGTAATTAATAATACAAATGATGTGTGTCAAAAGATAAGGTCACTGTAGCTTGGAACCGTTCGCGTGTGCGCCCATTAACAGTAACATATTACTCGTATGCCGTCTCAGCAGCCGACTAACAATAAATTGTGCAATGTTATACGACACTCACTGCTTCAGTCTTCATTATACTTAACGACCCATTCAAGTACACTTCATTAATAATTTAAAACTATTAAATGTTATTTTTGTTTCAAGTTATCTTTTATCTCTTCTCTTGTGTCGACATATTTTTTATTTCTTTAAAATAATTATAAGATGGTTATAATTTTTACCGGCCACTATGTATACATTATATAAATAGGAATATTTTATTTAAAATTTATTTGTTGAGACCTCACAAATGAAGAAATAAATCCCAGAGCAGATCTTGAAAAAATATGATTTTCGTTTTTATATCGTTTCCCGCTACAAGAGACATGAGAGCTTTTTAAGGTTCACTCGCTGTAAGAGGCTTTTATTGTCAAACTGAGTTCTTATTGAAATTGAAAATAATACATTACTATCCGTATATTATAAGAATAATTTTGATATTTGCGTAAAAACAACTTGAATTATAAAATACTCTATTAATAGCATCTTAGAAAAAATATTAAAAAAAAAAAACTATTGATCAAGAAATTGATTGACAAAAACTAAAGCCAATAAACTATAGATTAGCATTTTATTAAATTATTTCCCTTAAAATCAAGATACTTGTACACTCGTAAGTATTTCAGAGTTTTTGGAAATACGACTATCAATAACAACTTCCACTTGAAGTACTACAGTATGTTAGTTTTGTATCTTTAGGGATCAAGAAAGTCCATTTAAAACGAAGATGGAGAAACTTTAGGATATGTAGATTTCAAGAACTTGAAATCATGAAGAGAATGTGAGAGAGTTCTATATTTTCTTATAATGATAAAACTGTTTAAATTTAAATGATTGAAATGTTCTTTCTTGTTAAGTATTTAAAGAAATATATTTTGTTTGAAAATTTTCACTTTTTTATCTACAGAATACATCAAAATAATATAATCCAATCAAATCAATGTTTCGAATTGTATTCGACTGAAAATTAAGGCCCTATAACATATAACTTCACGTGAAAACCACAAATGGGGTTTGAAATGAATTCATATATGAATAGCAAACGTGACAGAGAATCACGCTTAATAATGCTAATTTAGGACACACACACACACACACACATCACGTTAAGTATCGAATAGTGTTTATATAAATAAATAAAAATATATTTGTAAAAACCATCACATTATTAGATAAAGTAAAGTTAAATAAATTAAAACATTACAATCTTACCGCTATTTAACGGAGAGTTATTTCGCTTCTAAAGTATTAGAAATTAAAAATAAAATCCATCATCCAGACAGCTCGAGTTGATTGCTTTCAGTTACAAACGAAACAACGCAATACCTGTAGACCTACACCTACCTACACTCACCGTACTACAATTATTTATTAATCAATTATTACGCATATTAAATTATTAAATTTTTAATATGAAATATAGTTTAATTTAATTTAATAATAATTCTATAAATAGTATATAATATTTATGAAGTGCAAAGAGATGTACTGTAGATGACTCATGTCTTAAAATAAAAAATCTATTTGTCTCTTTTCTTTAACATTATCGAGTATACTTGATAGATTTAGTAGTATTTAATAATACTGGGTAAAAAATATCAACTTAATTCTGTTTATATTTCTCATGCAAACTATTGTTACGGTCAATGACAACGGTAACGTGTTCTTTCAAATGGACTATTACTAATTTTCAGTGTACCGCCTTCGCACACTGGGTGAAGGTCAGGAGCACTCATTATAACACTTACAATAATGTTTTATGCTAATTCAAAATTTTGCACCTTGTATTAACCTTATATATTATCTGATATGTCCATAACGAAGTAATAAACATATATCATATTTATTGTTAAAGATCTAATCTCGAAATAAATTATGTTAACAGAAACACATTTACCTTTGAATAAACACAGATTCTGACCTAGATATAGGCGAAATAGTATAAAAATCATATATCTTTTATTTCCATAACGCCGACCGCGATCTCGTGCGATCTACAGGGTTAACTGGTAGAGACGGAATGCCAGTAGGCATTAAGTTAGTCTGTCATAAAAACACAAAAGCAATAAAAATACTGTATTTTGTCAAGAGAATTATAAACAAAAATTATTGTTAAACCTTTAGATACCTCATGGATGTAGCAACGACTGGAGAATACGTGTACAGATTTATAACACTATGATTTAATAGTACATGATTTGTTTCAGTGATTATACGAGTTCTTATACGAGTATGTATAACACGCTGTGGAGTCGTATTTGATCCCATCTCAAGTCATACGAATCGTCGAATTAAATAAAGGAATACGATGTACCTAAACTAAAAATAAATATATTATATATATAACAATTTAATGTTATTTGTTAGATCATATTCTGTTATAAAATAAAGTTACATATTATGGTTTATTTGCAGGAATACAAATGAAAAATCAATAAAATGCGAAGTATATTTTTCATATACTCGTATATAGTACTTACAATTTCGGACGCATCTTTGGAAAGATATAATTTCCTAGACTTTTGGACAAATCTATTCCGGCCACTATCCCGCTCGGAACACGAAGGATTTGTACCGGATTACACCCCTAAGGAAGGACAGGAATATGATTTCATAATCGTCGGAGCCGGATCTGCGGGGTGTGTTATAGCTAATAGGCTATCTGAGGTGTCACAATGGAAAATTTTGCTCTTGGAAGCCGGGGGTAACGAGAATTTTTTCTCGGATATACCAATATTCGCACCTTTTCTTTCAATAACTCCCATGAATTGGGGTTTTGTCTCTGAGCCAGAACAGAAAGCATGTCGTGACTTACGAGGAAATGTATGTTATATGCCACGAGGCAAAGTACTGGGAGGTAGTAGTGTTCTTAACTTTTTAATATACCAAAGAGGTCATCCCGAAGACTACAATGACTGGGTGCGTATGGGAAATGACGGTTGGAGTTACAAAGAAGTGCTGCCATATTTTAAGAAATCTGAAAATATCCGGATAAGAGAACTTCAAAACTCGTCATACCATGGCAGAGGAGGCTATTTAGACATTGACTACGCCGCCTTCTCGACGCCTCTCAATGATGCATTCAAAAATGCCGCTCACGAACTCGGGTATGAATGGAACGATCCCAACGGCGATAAAGTAATTGGTTTTTCAAAACCACAAGCTACCATCAGAAACGGGAGAAGATGCAGTTCGTCGAAAGCATTTTTAGAGCCCGTGCGATTTAGAAGAAATTTAAAAGTTTCAAAATATTCTACGGTCACCAAAATTTTAATTGACCCCTTGACAAAGAAAGCAAATGGAGTGGAATTTATTAAAAATAACAAAAGGTAGGTTTAAAGGTTTAAATAATTTATCTTAATGTATATTAACGAAAATCTTTATACAATTCACACAAAAACTTGATAGAAAATATTTTAAAACGATTGACTACACTTATTTAATTAATATGATATTCATATTAAAGAATAATCATTTTTGTATTACATAAAAGTTATTTTGAGCGTGAAACAGTTTTAGTATATTTATATCCAACTATTTAACATATTAAATTACAATGCATTGAATATGTCTTAATTTATAAAATCAAACATAGTTAAAAATCAATAAAACTGTTAAACCTATTCATTTGCATATTTCACAATATTACAAATGATTGTACGAAATCATTAATTCCGACAACAGATTTCGACACATTAAATAACTTATCTGACGAGAATTTACAAAGTTTACTCGTGTGTGGTAATTTCTGATAAATTGAATACAGATCTGGAACAGATTGTAATTGTAAAACTTGTAATTCAGGGACATTTACTGTCAAAAAGATTTTTTCTGTAGATTATGTTTACAATGACAACATTTATTTATTTATTTATATCTTTTCCACTTTGAATCATTATCAGTGATCACTTGTGTACGTCAAAATGGAAGTGCCAGGAGGGCCTATTTCGATACCAGATTTATCGTAATGTAACAGTAAAATAATTTTATTACTTTATTTAGAAAACGTATTTTCGCCCGTCGGGAGGTAGTTCTCGCCGCTGGAACAATCGGCTCAGCCCAATTACTGATGTTATCAGGAGTGGGTCCGGAGGAACACTTGAGAGAACTCGCCATCGATACTATCGTCAACCTACCCGTGGGATACAACCTCCAAGATCACGTTACATTTTCAGGAAATGCCTTCATCGTCAATACTACTGGACTGTGTGTCAATGATGTAAGAAAATATTAAACACTTAATATATTTCATTGTTTACAAAAACAACACATTTTTATTAACATCTTTGTATATTTTATCATATGCTATCGTACCATGTATAGTGTTCGATCTTAATAATTGACTGTCATGCACTGGCTAACCTTATGTATTGACTAATACGCAATATTGTAAAAAGCAACGTCAATTTTGTAAAAAGATTCAAAAGTTATGCAATAAGTATAAAGTTTTAATAACCCAGTGGTTACATACTGATCATCATCTACAAAAGATGTTAGCGGCGTCTCCTGTATCTGCGTCGTGGTACATGTTGGGCGCGGGCCCACTGACGGTGCCGGGCGGCGCGGCCGGCCTCGCCTTCATACAAACGCACCAAGCACTGGCTCCCGACGCATCCGACGCACCCGACACCTCCGGACGTCCCGACATCGAGCTGGTGATGGGCGCCGGCTCCCTCGCGGGCGACCTGCTGGGGATCATACGCTCCATGCTCGGTGAGTCATTAAGATACAAACATGACGACCATGACGTATACTTTTTCCCTTTTTTACCTCTACGTTATTATCGAGAAGAATGCAAGTGAGATCTGAAAGGCTGTTATGGGAGGCCCAAGGAGGTTTTAGACCTGGAAGAGGGTGTATAGATCAGATCTTTTCCCTCCGCATGATCACGGAAGAATTTTTGGCCCTAAAGGCAACTTGGCAAGGGATATGGCGTGAAGCTAAATAAATATAAATAAATATCTCTACATTTAACTTCATATGAGTTACTAATATGTCCTTGCTGTCATAATCATTCCTTCCTCTTCCCGTATCCTTCTTTCACTCACTTGCCCTTATTCCTTAACTTAACGAATAGTGGAAAACTTAATCAAAAGTTAAATAACTAGGATCCTCAACCGTGCGCTGCGGGAGTTGATCTGAGCCCCCTCCTGAACATTTCTGAACAGAATGAGATATTGTAATTATGTTTTTTTTAAAACATGAAAAACAAAGCATTTCCAAGCTCTACCAATTTTCATTAAAATCAGTTCGGTAGTTTTTATGTGATCTTACTTCAAAAATAAGTTTCCCAAACGGTTAAGAGCTTCGCTTACGCTCAGCTCAACTATGACCAAACAAATGTCAAATTGAAATAATATTGAATTCTTTTCCAGGTGTAACAGATGAGTGGTACAAAGAAGTGTACGGGTCTCTTTCACTCAGAGAGAGACAGCAATCCTTTGCTCTGAACCCGGTCCTGATTCGTCCACGCAGCGTGGGTCGGATGAGACTCAGCTCATCGAACTTTACAGACCAACCGAAGATTCGTCCAAACTATTTCGACCATCCGGACGATCTGCGAGCCATTAAGGACGGAGTGCGGTTTGTGAGTCACTCTAATACCTCTTATAATAATTAATTCGGATCTCCAGCACAATGGCTGTCAGCTACTTTGTTCTAACAAAGATGTTTTTATGAAACGTTACGAGAATACAGCCGAGAATGGTGTGACGTTTAAAAAAACAGATTTTATATTAATTTTTTGATATTAAAATAGAATGTCAGGTCAACATGACTTACTTTCGAACCATACCCGTGATTGTTTATTTTATGAATGTAGTTAGTTATAATAATGAATGAAACCAAATCCAAATATCACAAGCGTACAAACAAGCATTGCACTATTTCGTATAACAGATAACATATACGTTGATATCTTCAGGCACAAAAAGTAATAAAAACAAAAGCTTTCCAACGCTACGGGACGAGGCTCCACGACGTCCCGTTCCCGAACTGTCGCCACTTGACCTTCGACTCAGACCAGTACTGGGACTGCGCCATTCAACAGACCGCCATCACATTGGACCATCTGGTACGACTTACTAATAAACTATAATATAAGTCGTCTGTCGTACTGTCATTGGTCATGAAATGTGAAGTATGAAACGATATAACTAAGTTATAAAAGATGGCGACCGAAGATATGGATAAGATCTGAAAAATGATTTGCCAAAGAAGCAAGTTTCAGTATAGTAAGAGTGTAGGAGAAATAGACATATATATTATAATTATAACGGGGTTCAATATTTCATATTAACTGGAAAAAATACCTTATTATTACGTTATGTACAGTGTATTCACTTGACACAGTCGTCCAATTAACAGATTAAATGGTAAACCAACTTATTCTATATTTATTTTGAATAAATACATATTTATAAATAATCACTTACACTATTAAATAATCAATTGGGTACAGTCACGTATAACTTGGTACAATTACATTTAAACAAAACAGATGCAAGTCAAAGCAAATGCTGTTTTTGTATGGAAATGCAAAGTGCAGATGTCGTAATATGTTTAGTGGGGCCTAACGTTTATTGATTCACAAACATGCGTGTTAAGGATCGCTAGATCTACAACAAGGGGTCAACCCTTTAGTACATCACCATAGCGTAAAGGTACTAGTACAAACCAGTTTGTATCAAAACGATTCTCATTGAAACAACATAAAAAAGTAATGTGATAATTATCAAATTAAGACAATGTTTAGTTCTCATGTTTAATTTTAAACAGTAATTTACAGTAAGTTTCAAGGGCGGTGTCGCATAGCGAAGGTGACGCAGTAATAGACATAGTCGTTAACTGCATATACATTAAAAAGAAACCAAAAAAAACGTCTTTACACCATAAAAGATAAAATGTATATATTCGATGAAGGCGGGTACGTGCAAGATGGGAGCCCGCGGCGACCCCGCGGCGGTGGTGTCCCCGCGGCTGCGCGTGCACGGGGTGCGCGGGCTGCGGGTGGCCGACGCATCCGTGATGCCGCGCATCCCCGCCGCGCACACGCACGCGCCCGTCCTCATGATCGCCGAGAAGGCCTCGGATCTCATCAAAGAGGATTGGAACGAGCCCACTCAATTACTATAACGTACAACACTTCATTGACATGTTATTAGCTGTAGTCGCGGGTGTGTAGATAACTAATTGTAATTGTACCGACGGGTCGAGGCTGTTTGACTGATTTGATTTCAACTAAAAAATATATAACTTGTACAAAATTGATAATATAACTAGTCATTCTTTTATAATAAATATATAATAATAATATAGTCTAATGAAATATGTTTTTTTTATTTTTGTACCACCCTAAGTAATCTAAGCATACTACTTACTTTAATCTTTGTAATACCATAAATATACTACCTACTCTCTAAACTCTAGGTACAGCAACCATGGAAAAGCCATATTGTTGATCCGAGATCAGCTGGTGAGATGGTAATATACAGACCAACTTAATGAATCCGAGACTATATGCACATTTGAGGAACAATACACTAGACAATTATTTTTATTCATACTCATGGGAATACTGGACACTGAACACGCGGCCAATAATGTGAAGAGAACACAAGTTACATCCATGAAGATGGTTTCATGTAAAAAACTAAGTACAAAACTGACTTTCATCCAGTGACAAAGAAATTATGGTTACATTAAAATAGGCTCCAATAATGAACTGATACTTCACTAGACTTATTGTCATGTCGTGATGAAAAAACACATATATTAAAGTATATATTAAGAATACATGAAAATAAAACCACAATGTCGCTAAAACCTAATTTTAATAACTTTGCTATCTATTTATATAGGGGATGGACCAGTTTTAGTTTTTCTGTTCAGCTTTCTATACAAGAAGTCCAATCGTTTTTGATACTCTTTCCATTTTGTAGGTCGAGTTTGAGGAGACCCCGTGTTTGCAAACATCTTCTTTTTTCGAAGTAAAATCTGCAAAAAAATGTAAAAACCATTATAAAACCATATAAAATATTATTTCAAGTGCAAGATATACATTTCTTTTCATTACTTACATCAAACTCTTATAAAGGATATATTTTGACCAAAAGTTGTTTTCAAGAAATAAGGTTGAAAAAATATTGTACCAAAAATAGCACATAATATATTTTAAAAAAAACCTTATGAATACTTACGTGGTATTCACTACCGCTGACACCTCTAATCCAAGATGGTATAGAATACAATGTTTTGACCGGGTGTATTTCACCAGCTCCTAGTATATCTATGTAGTCATTTTGCCCAAACAGTGCTTTACGTTCTGTCCATGGATTTGCAGGCCTTAAATTTTCATAAATATGATACTATGAAATAAACAAGTGCTTTCAAAAGTTCACATCTTAAATAAATTACCTATATTCTGGCATTGGTAATGCTTTTCCTTCAGATCGAGGCATTAAACCTCCACTCCAAATTTTCTCGTCATATCCATACCTCCGTACTAATCTGGTTTTATCTGCATGATATCTGGTCCTAGAGTGGGAAATTTAAGTAATTTTAACATAAGAGGGGTAGCATTAATAAATAAGTTATGTGATTGTATCTAACCTAACAAAATTGAGTGTAGGCCTCCATATTGACTTCAAAATAGAAGTACTAAAACGTTCCATTTTATAATAAGCTAGTATAACTTGACAAGAATTTCGGAAAATGAAATCTATATTTTTAATTATATATTCAAATCATTTCATCAATTTTTATAAAACGATACTTTAAATATTAACAATATCGCACTGTCAAGTGTTTGTAATTAGTTGTCAGTTGTCATTTGTCATTATTAGTATTAATATTAAATAGAATATACACTGCATGTCTTAACGCCGGTTCCAGACTGGTTAGATATTTTCTCAGATTAGATTTTCTCATAGAATATCCGATTTATTAAATAATTGAGATCATTGTAATTCACTTGTATATATGTAGCTAAAACCAAAACAGCTAAGGTTTTTATATTTAGCAATTTCGCGACATTATTTCTCAAATACCGAATGATCTAAGATATTATTAGATAGGTCTTTAAAAAATATGGTCGGTTTATTTATTTGCAAAGTAATCATTTTTTGATTAGGAATTTTATTTGTGAAATATTAAGTTTTAAAGTGCAAATTTTTGTTAACCACCTGCTAACTTAGTAGTTCATTTTGAAGGTTTAAAAAATTACAATAGTACATAACAACAACAAATTTAAAAGAAAAACTTTTAAAACTTAGTAGGCTTTATAAGTTTTTGGGTAATACAGTAGTAAACAGGTTGATGGCATGAATTTAATTATAACAATAAATTGTTTTAAAATATGGCTGCTGAACAGAAAATTAGGCTGATAAGTAAAATTTAAAAGTAAATAATGTAGATGACGATGTCTTTTTTACTATACAAAAACGATCAAAACGATTAGCTAAAGATTTTCGAAAAGTGAATTAGACGTTTCAAACATGTTACAAAATATTTAACCTTAAGAAGATTTGCCTAAAAAATGTGATTTAGTTAGATTATTAGGGTCAAAAGGAATAAGTAATGACAAATATTCTTAAAATTAAATTTAGAAACCTTTATAAAGAATTCGAACATTTTTGTACACAAGTTAATGCGAAGTCACTTTTAAATAATAAAAAATAAACATATGTTTAAAAATGCAGTAATAATTAAAAGTTTAAAATAATTACTTTTTTCATTGTTTAGATTCTATGAGCGTTAGTATCCTTACATAATAAGTTATCTGTGCTTTTTTAATTAAACAAAATGGCTGAACTGCTTTGAAATTTTTATTTATTGAATTTCATAAGGGAAAGTTCAATAATAGTAGGTATATTATATTTTACATTACGATGATTTCTTAAGATATTATACGATAGTTAAAATATATAATGAATACATTTATGTTAATGTTACTATAAGATATGAATAAGATAGTGCGCGCATTTGCGTTGTTTGTTTACTTGTTATGTTTTTGGTGCTAGTTTATCAAAACACTGTTGAGTTAGTTGTTTCCATGTATTTTTATTTACACCTTTCAAAAGTTTTGGTTGTTAATTTTACCTTCCTATATTTCAGAAACTTTTAAATATGTCTAAAAAGGATCCAAATGATCGAAATGAAAGAAAGTATGATTCGAGCGATTTCGACAATATTATATCTCCGCACAGTATATTTGATTCTTCAAAGCCAAAACACCAGGAGCTCCCAAGTTTATCAGGCTTTTCTAATGCCGAAACTCAAACAAAACATAGTGACTTAAAAGGACAGGGAATCCAAAGTGGTCTTGGTACATGGCACTACAACCCTTGGTGGATGCTAGCCAGTACCTCTCGAAGTGTTCCTTCACAAGACAATTTTTCTGAAAACAGTGATCAAACAAAAGTTAAACAAGAGCCCAGCGGCGCCGGTACGCCTGACCGCGATCCTTTGCACAGTGACATAGACCAATTTCAAACAACACCAACACCACCACCGCCAGCGGGATTGGATTCGTTTTGTGATGATTGTTCCGATCCTTTTTGTGATTCCAGTATAGCTATCTGTCGTAAATTATTTCATTGCCCACACTGCCGAAAAAGTTACCCTACTATTCTTGAATTTAATACACATTTAACAGGGGTACATCCAGCACAAAAACCTTTTCGTTGTCAAATCTGTTTGGAACCGTTCTACAAAAAATCGCATTTACGACGACACTTAGATGCAAACCATACACGAAAGGATGTAAATAAGTGTACAGTGTGCTCAAAATATATCAAAGATAAGAGTAATTTACGTAAACATATGCAAGTTCACACAGGCCGAGTACCCCAGAAACAGTTTAAATGTGATCTTTGTAACAATAAGCGTTACATGTCACTGGACCGACTAAACAACCACAAGGTGGTATGCACAGGTGAGAAAACACTAAAGTACTGCGACATGTGTACAAAAGTATTTGACAATTCAAGATCTTTGAACAGCCACAAGAAAGTCCACGCAAGAGAGTTAAAATGTGACAGCTGTGGGGAACAACTTCGCTCTTTAGAGCAATTTAACAATCACAAAATGATCTGTTTAGGAAACACACAAGAAGCAGGTAGTAGTGGTTCAACTAATGCAGCTACACCTCCTCTCAATAGCTGCTGCACCCAGCCGGGGCTCTGCGAGCACGACAAACCAGCCTATTTGAACATCCCTAGCTATGCTGCGGGAAGAGTTATAGATGCTACTCTAACATCTTTAAAATCTGAAATGAACTGATGCTACTAGCAAAATACATTACACAATAAGTTCAAATTATTCTGATTTCATTTTAACATATTACCAAATGGTTTAATCAATAACAGTAATGAATAACACAATTGAGAATTTCACAAGACTGATGCAAATATCCCGCCTCACAACTTGCTTTATTATTACCATTTAGGTTTAGAATGTAGCTAGTAAGTAAATACATTAGGATAAGTTGATACTATTTGAGCATATTTTATTGTAATGTTTATCTAATGATATATAAATTTCCAATACGAATGTTATACATTAAATATGCTCCAATGGTGGCCCACCTTTTACTTTGTATTATTATATAGTACACCCGTCACTGTCAGTTTTCCACGGATCAGCTTTACTAATAAACCAGACCTGACTTGTATACTACCATAGTACCATAGTACCTTTATAAAGGACAGATAATATTATTTATTATTTGAATGTAACAACGCCTCGACTGATTTAGAATAATACTATTAGTGTGCAGTATTACATTAAACATTTTTTATTTTTCTATTTTGGAATGTTGTAAGAGGTATATTTTTTTATAATTTTTAGACGATAGGAACTAAGTTTGAAGTGTAGTTGGTCGGTGGAGGTTGTACATGGAGTGTATTCTATTTTTCCAGTGCTCTAATGTACATTTTACTCCAAAGACGTTTTAAATATATAGTTTGATATGCATATTAGGCATGTAATCTGAATATTTTTAAAGATAAATATTTATGGGACTTTGTTTCTTGACATTATATATAGATCTAGGCAAACTTTGTAATGCAACTTAGTGCAATGACTTTGGCTAAGCCGCAATCGTGTTGTAGTTATGGAAAGTTTTTGTTGAGTATTGTTACTCGAAATATTTATTCACCAAGTGGTACCACTAATAATTCTTATGTATAGAAAAAACATATCAGAGGTTTGCAACAATACCTTCTCATTAAAACCTACAAAGTTACATTTGTCTCAAAAACCTTTGATCTATTTTTTCTAAAATAAAAATGTACATTATATGTATGATATATATTTACAAGGCTGTATGGAGTGGTGGTGGTGTGTAGATTGAGCCTTTTCAATGCAAATATTTAATTTATTATATTTTCATGTTCTATTTAAACTGATATTTTATTTAATTTTAATACAAGTTTATTCAAAAGATAAGACTTCTATTTCGAGGCTTTATATTCATGTTTAGTTGTTGCTATTTACAATTGTTTTTTTTTATATTTAATGTGTTTATTTTTTGATATATTATAATAATGTAGTTATAATATTTTATCTAACATGTAAGTACACCTTTAATTTTAATCAACCAATGCAATAAAAATGTAAGAAAATGATAAAACCAATTAACAAAGGATCTGTACATCCCGAGAGCCGTGGGTATAAAATGTCAATTACAACCTAGACAATAAGTATGCAAAAACAAAACAAAACATTACATAGCCGTGCAGAATGATTTGGAGAGAAGATACTTCACTGCTATGAATAATGAATATAGCTATTGTTTACCAAATATCAAAACATTTGTTTTTTATATTTCTCATAAAGTTTGTTTTAAGTTTAATATTAAGGTAACTTTTATTATGGGACAATATATGTATTAACAAACCAATAGTTATGTTCATACTCTTGTAAGCCTTTTACCATGTAATAATGTAAGAAACAATATAGAGGAATCAAATCATAATATTTTTAAAATTATACTCAAACAGGGAATTTTCTGTTATTTTTAATAAGAGATCTAGTACAATGGTATGGAAACAATTTTGTGAAATAATGTTTTTAATAAAAATTACTTACAGAATACTTTTTTAAGTTTATTTGTAGAATTTAGTGTGGTGTTAAACAAAACTTATTCACCTAGTAATAAGGAAAAATGTGTTCATATGAATTTAGTTATTACATAGATTATACCTAGTTTTATCGGTAATTCATCCATAGTGTAATAGACTGTAAAACAGTGCAATTTCAGCATACAAAGTGAATTATTCTCCACCGAAACGAAAGCTACCTTAGACGCAATGGATTTATATTATGTGAACCGTGAAATGTTTGTGCAAGTGAGTTGCTACCGTTACCTAAACTAATAAATAGATCTTTTGTTATGATTATGGCCACTGAATTATGTTATTGTAATACAATCTCGAATAAACGAAAGAACTTTCTGTTGCTATTGATTTTATTTAAATTTCTTTAAAATTTCAATACATCTGTTTAATATTAATTTTATATTGTCTAAAACATTTTAAACGATAACTCTTCCTCTCTTAACTGCAGCCTTTACAACCTTCGCCTTCTTTTCCTTCTTCTTTTTAGAAATGTTCTCCTTTCTTTTCTTTTGTCTTTCTTCCATTTTCTTTTCAACACCTTGTACTCTATTTTCCCACTTCTTCTTGCTGACCTTCTTTGTTTGTTCCTATAAAACGACAATACCAAAATATTAAAAATAGTTGTTTAATGAGAGTAATAAATTTGGTATTTAGAATTAAACATACCATTTTCTTTATAGATTTCTTCAGTAAAGTTGGATCGTCTTTTACTTTTTCTCCCTCTGCTTTTTGAAGAATATTTTTCCAGGCTATCTTTTCTTTTAATTCTTTTGCTCTATCAGAGTCTGTTTCTGCAAGTTGTTTTATTTTCTCTTCTTGTTGTTTCAAATTGTCCAGTATTTTTTTAGGATCCTTATTTCCTTTGGTTCCTCTGTCTACAAAAAATATATACTATGATTTTAATATATTTTTTATCTCGCATGCTTGGAATAAGGTCCGGGGGTAATGACATGCAATTGTCTTAAATTACATTTTTTGTTTATTATAATAACTAGTGGTCAAGATTGATTATGTGTTAAATATTAAGATACAATTGTACTGGTGTTCACTACCAAACTTTTGATATTATTATTATTAGAATTGTGAATAATTGAAACAGACTAAATAATTAGGAAACCAAAGAGCATTTTTATAAAAAGACCTCCAATTAAACAATATTTAAAGAAATTTTCATTTAAGTCAAATAATCTTATTTATATTTATACAAACCTTTTTCACCTAACTTTGCAAAGTCAAACTTAGAAAATACTAGTTTTCCCTCATTATTGAAAATTGGCTTTGCTGCAGTCGCATTCGGTTTTACTTTAGCACCTTTGATATCTGTTGTATTTTCAGAATCTAACACTGCTTTAACTTTGTGTTTATTTATCTTTACTCTTTCACGTTTTTTAATTTTATTTAATTTACTGTTTAGACTCTTCTTTGCTAGTTTGTTTTTGAGATTGAAATTGTTTTGAGACTTCATTTTTTCTAATTTTTCTTTTAGCTCAACAATACTGCTGGCTCTTTCGCATTCAGATTTATCGTTTTGTTCTTGCTTACTATCAGTTATTTCAAAATCCATCTGGTCTTCGTTATCCCCTAAAATGTAAAAAAAAAAAATAAGAATTCGGAGTGAGTGTGATTATATACTTTTCATACTGTGTCACCTTTTTTCTGCAGAGGAATAGTCAATACGGAAAAAACGTTTTTTAAAAAGTTTAACTCCTTTGTTAATTCTATTTTTAGTTGATTATTCTTAATTGGTTTCTTGTTAACTGTCATTTTAACAGCGAAGATAGAAGCATAAAACACCTTTAGAAACTTAAAACAAATTAAAATTAGGAAGCGTAGAAAACGAACAAAACAATAATTTTAGGTTAACCGATTTTAAATAATTCAATGTGTATACATAAGACATTAAACTTAAACACATATCACATGTGTGACAGAAGTTAAAACTTGAAGGTTTGTATTTCAGAAATGTCATTCTGGACATCTGACAAGCCCACAGATTACCTTACTTAAAGATCACTACGTGTTGGATACTTCGCCCATTCACATCATTTTCATTCAACGTAATTAATTAATTCACTGTTCGTTATTTCAAACTTTGTAAAACTTTAGAGAAATAGCTCAAGAAACAGGGACAAAATAATAAAAATACACATGCTTTAACGTAAAAGTCTGTATTTACAAGCATGAGACGTCGTTAAAATAGTAACCAATCTATGTGATCGGTAACTACTTTAACTTTTCGTTTCTTTCGTTTAGTTATAAAATATCTCCTTTACGTGTACCTTGATTACAAATTAAAGATATGTTCGAATATGGTAGAACGGTTAAGATATAAGGGTTGTCAAAATGGAAACTAGATTTTGACAACCCTTATTTCTTAACAGTTGACTTTTACTTGTCAGTTGCTGTTTGATTAGCGATTATAATGTTTTAAGTTTTTAGAGTTAGCATGTGTGTGTTGCCTAATGAAACCGTGATATTTTAAATTTCACTAAATAGTTAAACATATCCCACCATGGCCCAGCAAGAAATATCTTGTGGCCTTGATTATATAGTCGCCCCCGATTTACAAGCATGTCTTACGGAAGCGTTACATGCTAATTATGCTTTTATTGTATCACCAATAGTTCACCCACGTTTTCGTCGTTCGTTTTTACCCTCAGGTAGCACAGTTGGAGGATTTACACGATCGGATATGATCCTATCGCCCCAAGACTGGAATAGCCGGCTTGTTGGAAAAGTATCGCAGTATTTGGATCCTGATTGTCCCTCACCCATAGTACAAAAGCGTCATGAAGATTGTTTAAATGAAGAACTCGCTTACTGCCGAGGTCTAGGTCTTCCAGCCGTTATGTTATCATTACATTCAAGGAAAACTAATAATTTAGCTAGGATTCTACAAACCTATTTTGAAACTAGGTAGATATTATAGAACTTTTTGTACTTATAGTAATATCATTAAACATAATTCTTCATATCTTTTCCTCTAATATTTTAGCCACCATCCTACCCTAATGTGGACCAGTGTGCCTATGCTATGTCATAAAACATTAAGAACTTCAGATGAGAACAATTGTAATGAAGATGCATGGAATGAGCCATGGCACTGGTGGACTAAATTCCATGAACGTATGGGGTGGGATAAAAGGATTGGCCTTGTACTAGAAATTTCTGCAGATTTGCCTTCAAAAGAAATAATAAACAGGTGGCTTGGTGAACCTGTGAAGGCTATTATTGTACCCACCTCACTCTTCCATAATAATAAGAAAGGGTAACTAATTCAATTTACACTAATAGACATATTTAAACTAAATACATACATGTAATGTTTGTGATTATACTTTAGTTACCCAGTTTTATCACGAGCACATCAACAAGTAGTTGTAAGTATGGTGGAACGTGATGCACAGGTGATTGTCAGTGGGGCGAGAAGGTCTAACATTGTATATTACTTGCAATATCTATATAGGCTGTGGAAAAGACGACCCTATGTTGCCGATGATCCCATGCTTAGTTATGCTAGAGGGTATGTAATTTAAAAAATAGTATTTTGAGAGAATTTCTGTGGTTGCTCATTTACTATTTTCAATAGGTGGGAAGATTTTCTTCAAACTCCGTTGCAGCCATTGGCAGATAATTTAGACACACACACATACAATGTCTTTGAGAAAGATCCTGTGAAGTATGACCAATACCAGAAAGCAATTGCTCAGGCGCTCAGTGATCTTCAAAAGAAAAGAAAAGAGAATAATAAGGTTTAAATTTAAATTATACCTATATATCAATATTGTTGTAAAATTATGGATGAAGTGTTATATGTTATAAATAATATATGAGAGTAAAGTAAACTTTCCCAAAGTTGCCCACAGTAAAGTATTTAAATTACCTTACTCCATAGATTCGAAAGGATGACCCTTCAATTATTACTACAAATATAAATGAAATTGGACAAGGTGACAATGGCATAAAAGAAATTGAAAAACCATTTACAGTAATGGTTTTGGGGGCAGGCCGAGGACCTCTTGTGAGGGCGACACTCAATGCTGCTGATATCACCAACAGCAAAGTTAAAGTAAGATTAATAAGAATGAATTATAAATTATTCAGTTTTCAATTATACGTAAATTTTTGCATATTCTTAAGAAGAACATTAGAGGCACAGAATTATTGAATGAATGGAAGTTTAGAAATTAGAGTTTTTTGTTTATAATTATTGTTTTGCTATGTTCAGGTGATAGCAGTTGAAAAAAATCCTTGTGCTGTGGTAGTGCTGGCGGCTCAAGTACGCGAAGTATGGCGGGACCGTGACGTAACGGTTATACCCGGAGACATGAGGCAAATAAATTTATCGCCTAAGGCTGATATTATAATTTCAGAACTCCTAGGTAGTTTTAAACCTTTCTGTTTAGTTTGAAATTGTTTAGTAATATACTTTTAGTACAACAAATTCTATCTTATTTTTTATTCCAAAATGATATTTTTATTCTAAAACGTGTTCTTGTAAGCATTATTTTTAAAATATTTAACATTATACATAATTTTGCAGGGTCATGGGGTGATAATGAACTTTCACCAGAATGTCTCGATGGTGCAGCAGGACTTCTAAAACCTGGTGGCATATCTATACCTAGGGAGTATACATCATATGTTGCACCCATATGCTCGCCTAGGTTGTGGGCGGCGGCAAAGGCTGCAACTCCAGGAAATGCACAGCAAATAGAGAAGAATCTTGAAACATTATGGGTAGTTTATATGCAAAATAAACATGATATCGGAGAGACAAAGGTAGAAAGAAAATATATTTTTATTTGTTTTGATTCTTTCCATTAGTAATCAATCATATTTCAAATAATTATAGCCCGTTTTCAAATTTGAACATCCATCTGAAGGCATTAAAAACCACGAAGGCCAGGAAGTTATTGATTATAGAGGATTACAACTCACTGATAACCGAAGATCTGCTACAATTACATGGAAGGTGGAACAAGACAATGTAATGCATGGGTTTGGTGGCTATTTTGACTGTCTTTTGTATGGTCAAGAAATGCTGAGTATTGTACCCGATACCCACAGCCCGGGTATGATATCTTGGTTTCCAGTATTCATTCCTATAAGAGTAAGTATTGTAATACATACAATAATATCTTGTTTACTGCAGTCAATTGTATATATATTAATTAATTTTATTTCCAGACTCCGTTACAAGTGCAGCGAGGTGATAGTATTACTGCATCATTCTGGAGATGTGTCAATTCACGCAGAGTCTGGTACGAGTGGATTGTAGAAGTTGGCAACCACACCACTCCACTACATAATCCGAATGGGCGGAGTTCAGAGATGTTGCTTTGATCATTACACATACAAAACACTGCCTTAAAAACAAATATAGAACTATATTTTGAAAATTTGTTTTTTTTTATCGAGAATTCATGATGCATGATATCCAAAATATAGCTTTGGCATGAGTTTTTTATATGTTATATATATTATATTATTTTTAATTTAATTGTTCATATACATGTTGTTCATACACACAATATACAAAATAATGCATAAAAGGTGGGCTTAATGCCATAACAAGGTCCTATTCCAGTCAACCTTACAATTTACAGAAGACATTGGTAGGTCTGCAATAAAGGGTTTAAAAAGTAATAAATATAGATATACAAACATATATAATACTTAATGATAAATACAACACACTAATATGACATACATTACTGTAAAAGAAAGAACAAACTGTATATTATTGTAACATCACAGTTTATAAATATTAGAAACAACTAGTCAAAAATAACATTTTATTTATTAACAAAAATTAATCCAAAACCAAACCCTACCACATCTATATACATATACAATTATTTATTAGTAAGTGTAACAATATTCATTTCTTTATGAAAATCGTCAATATCTTGGTCCCATCTCTTTTCAAAATATATACCTGAAAATGTATATATATGTTATTATTCTTACATTATTGATTTATGTTGTGAATGATAACTAGGTAACATACCTTGTAAGAATTTAGCATTATTTCCAGTCTTAATTGCCCAAGGTAAATAATAGTTGAGATAAAGTTGTCTATGCTTTGGTTTCAGTCGAGCTGCTCCCCAGATACCCCCACCAATGCACATTGGTAGTTTTGTCTGTATTCCCTCAACCCACTTCACAGTAACCTTTAAAAGCAGTTAGTATTTTAGGCGTGTAAATTTCTTATGCATATCTTCATATTAAGATTCAACTCACTTCACCTAACATTGTGGTCTTCATGAATAACACAGCGTGAACTAAGTCATGTACTTCTCTATATCTTTGCATTACATAAGCCAAGTCTGGATCAGCTATAAACTGAACTGGTAACCTTGAATCTGCTGTAATTTTATTATCTTCCATAAAATCATAGTACACCCGGCCAAGAGTATTTTTTGGCAATTTGGAGAGGCTTTCAAAACAAACTGTTTTAGAATTAATCCGGGGCTGATCATTTAGTATTTCAGCGCCCTCGTTGCTTTCTAGCATTTTCTCCCTCATAGTCTTTAGCGCAGCTCCGCCAGTCACTTCTCCCAAACATGCAATCATATCACCTCTATATGGATTTAGAAGGGCAACAGTAGCCGATCCTACTGTTAGCAATGTTTTTTGAAACATATTTGTTTGAATAAAATGTTTCTGCATTTCTTCTTTAAAATTAACATTGCCCAAAGAGTGTATAAACCGTCTCGTTATAAAATGTAATTGCATTTTTATTTACCTTCTTTATAGAAAGATCAACTTGAGACTGTTCAAATTAAAAGGTATTGAAATAATTATTTGAGTTAAATATGAACCAAAATAAAAAATAATATTAAAGTACTTATTTAAAATTCAAATCTTTGACATAAGAAATCTAATTTCTATGAACTATCAACTATGTAATAACTCGAAACGTCAGCTTTAAGTTTCAATGTTCAAGTTCATGGTCTGGTAACCAAAATATTAAATATCTAATAAAAAATCTCCTTATAAGTATATGTTTGTAATTTAAAAAAAAAAACAGCTATATTTTATTTTAAGCTACTATTATTTGCCAGTTATTTAGGACAGCATCACCAGGACCACTTACTATCTACCGGATTTCTAGTTTTTACGAACCTCGATAAATGTAGCATTTTATGTAATCGTATTTATAGGGACGGAGGCGACATCTTACGCTTCTTTCGAAAATTCATACCAATGTTTTTAGACTGAAATTAGTATTTTACATTTTAAATAGATAAAAAATAAAAATTCATTAACATGTGTAGGACTCTGCATCTAAATAACATTTTTTGGTCTAATTGCTAACTCTAAGTTTGTATAGAGTAATATTAAATATTCATCTAATTTTTAAAAAAATATTCATTTCGAACGAATTCAATTTCAATATCTATATTTAAATATATTACTGACTAACCCCAACCCCAATTTAATAGGGGTAGACTGTTTTATTTACGGGATCACTATTCCCAATCAAGTGAACTGAAATAAAATGGATAATTTTATCTTATATACAGTAGGATTATAATTAACGATTAACAACATGGTAATAATACCATGTACATCAATGAACATATAAGAAAATTGTCAATTTCGGATCCGCAATGAAGAGATCCACAGAATGGCAGGTACTAGTGAGGATGAAGAAGAACGTGCTCAGGTAGTTTGGGCACGTCGAACGAATGAGTGATGAAAGAATGGTAAGAAAGATTTATACAGGTAAAATGAGTGGTAAGAGAGAAAGGGGGAGGCCTCGAGTGACCTTCGAAAACACAGTATCTATGATACTGGAGGAAGGTCACGTAAAAAGCATGAGGGGGGTCCTCATGCTTTTTACGTGACCAGAGGGCATGTATGAAGAGGTTGATGACTGTGGCCGAGGCGAAAGAGGTATGCAGGGACCGTAGCGTTTGGCGCTCCGTCGTCTCTGGTTACCCCGTAAGGGATATGGCGTGAAGATAAATAATAATAATAATAATTTTTAGTAGTTAGATAAAGCAATTTTAATTAATAAAACCGTGTAAAAGGGCATTTTTATTTTTAAATTAGGTTTATTTAAAAGTAAAATTATTATATATTACCCGAAATAGTAAAACTACGAATATATACTATACACTTTACAACAGTTACAGTCACTGAAATATTCACTATAACATTAAACGGTGAATTGTTTGTCACAATATTAATGATAAACAATAAAAGCCAATTACAGTGACAGTAGCAGAATTCAAAATAATTTTGCCTTTAGATTTAAATATAATACGAAAAAAATCCATCACGGCTGTATGATTACTGTCTTTAGTTATTCTAAAGTGAGATAAAATTTGACAGCTGTAAATAGATGTCAAATATCAAAATGAAAACGAAACTTAAAATTTGTAAATTGTAATTGATAACAAATTTGAATAGGTGATCTTATAGCTTCCTGCTTAGATCTAGTAAATTTTAATCAATGATGATTGTGTAATATTGGGTAATCGACTAATCACTAAATTTAAGACTTAAAATATTTGATATACATAACAGTTAAGATATTTGTAAGTGTTCTTGATATGAGGATACTTGAGGAACATAAGAAATTAACATTGTATATTTGTAAATATTAAAAATTTCACTGTCAACTCAATCAAGATATTATCTAAATAATAATAAGAATTTCGGAATAGTAAATAGGTAATCGCTACGAGATATTAAAAAGAACTATTAAAACAAATGGATATGATAGAAGAAAATAATCCCTTGCAAATAAATCCTACAACTTATCAGAGGGTATTCAAAAACACCGTTGGTCGACCGCGAAAATGTAAAGAAATTAATTTCAGTCCCGAACCAAAGTCAATAATTGCACTGTTATTGACAAAAGAGAAAGAAAAAAATTATGTTCATCAAAAAGCATGTGAGTCTTCAAAACAGACAATTAAAAAACATAAAAAAAAAACATGGACGTGTCAACACTGCTCGGAGAGGTATACAAATAAGTTTGTATTTTTACAATTACACATTATTCAACAATTGGTTAAGAATAACAATACTATAAAAGATAATAATGTGATAATAATCCCTGTAATTACTGTAATGTTAGATCCTAAGCAATATAATAGTATTAAATAGGTTATAGATGTTGTGTACCCAGATTGTAACAATGTTATTTACTTTCATTTTTCAGGGTCTTTCAAAGCAAATCTGATTATAAACAACATATTGTGATACATACAAGAATATACAAATGTGACGAGGAAAATTGTTCTTACTTGACAAAATTTCCATCAAACCTCAAAACTCATAAAAGAACTCATCTCTCATATCAGCCTTACGTGTGTGATGAATGCACATTCAGAACAAAATTCATAAGTTCTTTAAAAACACATAAACGACTCCACAGAAGTGAAAGACCATTCAACTGTCAGCATTGTGATTACAAGTGCAATAGTTGTTCTAATTTAAAGAAACATTGTTCACGTAAACACACAACCCTTACCAAAAATTGTTAAGTTTATTTTATGGTTGTAGTTCTAGTCTCCCATGTCGATGTCCAGGTAAATAATACAAAATGTTGTATTTCAAAAGCAGTTATATTTCTTCTAATATCCTAAAACTTACAAAATACACAACTGGTATAAATATATTGATACCCAAAAGGGCTGTCTTAATATAAAATGATAAATTATACCACCATGATATACATAACCATATTTATTGGCGAGGTTGTATAATCATCTATAATAATACTATGCGGGTAACTATATTTGAATGTATGTCAGTGACAGTGTTCGGTGAAGTCCACAACAACTGATTCACGCCAGCCAAAGAGGAAGTAGCCAGTTGCAGATCCGAGCACCACGGCGGCACAGAGCCAAGTGTTATATGTCATGAACACCAACATCAACATGTAGCTTACTAGGACTTGAAAACCATGAAGGACGGTCTGCCAAGCGTGAGCTGCACTCATCATTGTAGGGCTAAAGAAAGATTAGAAAATATTATTTTTATTTATACATTACTATGTTATTGTAAATGTGTAATAAAATCGTAACCTTACATATTTCTTTCAAGTGCATGTGGCATTGGCCTGAAACAAGAAAAAGGTTAAAAGTATACTAGTCATTATTTTTATTAGTACAAGTGTTGATATCATTGTTTGTCTTAATTGATGCGATGCTAATCACATGCTGTATTGTATACATTATCTACTACAATTTAATAACTTATAATTAATAAAAAAACCAATCTGCATTACTCACTGTATGACTTGAGGTTCATCTGCACATATGTTTGCCACCCCTTTATCTGGCGGTGACACAGCACAGTACTGAAGTCCTGTATATGTTTTCCATAACAAATGTTTTCTGTAGTATTTTAACCTGCAAGCAGATAAATATAAGTTTAGAATCTAAAAGAAACATTACATAATACAATAAAAAAGTCAGATAAGTATATACTAATATGAGTAATGTTAATAAAATATTTAATACCCTTCATATAAAAGTGCTAAGATGAATATGGCTAGAAAAGAACCAATAAATTCTCCAAGATCTGTTACATTCCACCAAGAGAAGAGAATTGTCTCCATGTAGCCTCCATGAAACTACAAAAAATAAACATGTAAATAACATAACACACATATAGTAATATAATAGTATAGACAGTACAATAAACTTACAGTCATTGCCATCATGCCGTGCGTACTGTGACCTTCGTGGTGGCCCTGATGTTGTCGAGGTTCATTTGAGTGCATTTCAGGATTAAAATTCATTTTGTCAAAATCTTCACTTGAGTTAAACATTGTCTTAAAATGAATAGCAGTGAATTAATTTACATTACAGTAAATATTTAATTTACGGAGTATTAACAATATATTGTAATATTATGTATGTTGTGCTGTTCAGTTACAACAAACACGCTATGTATATTTAAATGTATATAATAAACCATCACAAAAGTAATTGCTCCATCATTAAATGCCCTTGTGTTATAGACCATTAGTTAAAATGATATTTCAAATAACATTTTAATAGTAAAGTGTTAGTAAAAGCTGTTCTAAAGAACAAATAATGACAATAATGTAAAATTTACTGCAGCTTATTTAAAAGACATTATAATTAGAATATGATTTAAAAATGTGCCGAGTTAATCTTTGTAGCAAATAAAACAAAAAAAATTACAACTTAACTATGTAAGCAATTTTGATATACTTACACCCATGTCTTCAAACATATGTGATCCATTCACACCCATTTGGTGGCCTGCGTGCATCATACTATCCATATCATGGCTAGGAGCCATATGATGATTTGAATGGTCCATGTGATTATGGTGTTCCATCACTAATAGAAACAGATACATACTTGAGCAAATTTCAATACAAGTATAAAGTCACATGTTTTAAAACCTTTTCATCCAAACAGTCAAACCAAATGGAAGTTTACTAAACAATGCTTGAAACCAAAAACAAATCCTCTGAAACTGTATGAGTGTTTTATAAGTAATAAAATAATTAAAATAACATTATAATATACATAAGTCAGGCCAATGTAATTTCTTAAGCATAACACTATTAGGCTATATAAGTTTTATTTTTTTTACTTTGTCCATAATTTAACTAGACACTACTATCACACCATATAATGTAATTCGAAAATACCTTGATAATTTCCAGCGAGTTAGATGTAATATCAACGGTGAACCGAAATAACTTGAACTAGATTAGTTAAATTACAACCTTTCCAATTTTAAACGCAATCACTTTCACTTTCTTTCGAGGTCTCGTTATTATTTACTGGTATCTGTAGCAAGTATCAAAGTAACTGAAGGTAATGCAGTTTACATAATGTCTGTGCGAAATGGAAGCTTAATGTTTTCTTTGATTATTAGCTGGCAGCACACAATTAGCTCGAAAATCCATGCGGAGGTTAAAAATATATAAATAACATGAAGGTTTTTTCGTCTATTTGTTACGAATACGATCAAATACAAGTTTTTACAGTTTGCAAATTAGTCAATTTTTTATGACAGACAGCTGTCGCCATAGACTAATAAGTTTTACAATGTAGCCAACTGCCAGCATAAAACATAATAATCTGTGTAATATTCATACGTACTTGCCATTTGCTAATAGGTAGTAGCGTCAAGTGTGTATCAACAAATAGATCGGACCACACCGCACATCTTTTACTTTAATTTACATTTACAAATGATGTTCAATTCATTCTTTCATTATATAATATGCCTCATATTATATTGTAGTATATAATACAAAATATATAATACGAAATATATAATACAAAATATGATATATTGATACGATTGTCAAATATACGTACGATACGGATTCAAGAATCGGTATCATCATAGTCGTTTGTTAGCAACAGTAATCTAGATATGTCTCGTTACCGCTTCTTTACGTTGAATTACGTTAACTACATGTTAATCTAAATAAGTATTGAGAATTTTTTAAATAATTTAGTACAAAAAACTTTTAAAATCATTTTTCTCATTTTTATATACAAAATAGGCTAAAAATATTATAAATTTTTAAGATTGAGTTTACAGCTAATTAATGAAAGTTGTTTCTTTCCATTTCTTGGATATAGAGTTTACTAAATTATATAAAATTATGATGTGTTATTTAAAACTTTGTCTGATTTTATATCAATAAATAGTTTTTATTCGATACGCACGATATCACAAGCACGATACTACGGGCAACCACTCCTGTTTCCTAATATAATTTGAGTTTATGTCCTCTATGGTCCTTTGACAGGGTAAGCGCTAAGTCAACTTGCGTACTAAGATACGCATAATAGAGAAATTTATAAGGTTTTTTTTCTATTGAGTACCTAGAGGGGTGGGGATTAGGATTTCTTAAAGATTGTGATGCTTTATCGTAATTATTTATTTTTAAACCATTACGAATTTTTTACAATTTTAGTAGAGGTGATGATGATGAATATCATTCATTCATAGTAGACCTCTACTAAAATTCACTCACTTCGAGAACAATAAACTAATTTAATTCATATTAAATAAACATAACTTTGTAATGTAATAAATTACATATTGTTCCCTTTTTAGGTTAGGTACACTATATAATTTTCAATAATTATTGAGCGAAACGAGCGGAGCGCTCTATGTAAGACTTTTTGCATCCTATGTCCGGGGTTGGTATGAAAACGGCTTTATCGATCTTCATGAAATTTTGCACATTTATAGCAATGGTTATTTCGAAGGATTACAAAAAAAAGGTGAAAAAAACTCATGTCGTTGAAAACTTATCACCAAAAAAGGACAGTCTCATAGACTTAAATGCAAAAAAAATTCGCTATGTTATATTTTTGCCTGACGCAGCTTTGAACGCCGAATTGAAGATGGGTTATTCGCTTCGCTCAATTCGCCGAACTCTACCGAGACTTTGTAAGCGCAGAGAGTCAAAGTCGTGTTCCTATTTGCGCCCCTAACATAGCAATGATTAACGTGCATTAGTAGCGCCTGTAGACATCAAGCGGCCAACAAAATAAAAAATATTGTATGTATTCGAATAAAAATTGTAGTATTTTTATATCTTTATCAATACAATCCCAAAAAATGTTAGTTAGTTATGTATTTTAGATTTCTTTTTAAAATAGCAATTTTCTTTTTTACTTTTGGGCATGTCACTTTTTGTAATTGGCAACACTATTAACAAGCCACCATAGGGGGCGCCATTGTGCTCTATTAAAGAAATGGGCAATGGCTGCGAACTGATTTAATTTTCGTAGTGCATTCTATTGAATCCTATGAATACTATGAAACTATATGTCATCGCCTTACAAAACCTCAAAATATTTATGTTTTACACGTTTTTCTATGCCTTTTTTATATTATTTTAATTTCCAGAATGAAACAGTGCTAAATGAATTTTAGGTATGATTAAAGACGCTCGTCACTCGCTTCATGCTTGGCGGCCATGTCTGAAGCTCGCTTGGACCTTTGAGAGTTCGTGTTGTGCTATTCTTTGTTGTATAAAAAAGACAGTGGTTTTTGTTTCTAGTAGACAATGAATTTAAAACGATATAAATGACTATGAACTTTTTAAAATGTGGAGTGTTTGATGTAGTTAAGCAAATCGATAGAATTTGTTTTTGCAGAAGTTACTCCTACATCGTATTTTTAGTTCATCCGCCATATTGGCGTTAATATATCTTCGTAAGTCTTTTTTAGTAATTATTTAGCTTGTACCAAAATTATATCGTTTTACTTATGTTACTTTGCTAGTATTTTTTATGATCTATGTTATGTATAAAAGTAGAGTTTGCATGACGCGAGTATTAGGCAATATTTCACAATTTTTTGGTTTGGCCTCTTGCGAGTGGTTTTCACCCGTTTACTTTTGTAAGATTTTATTCGAAATAATTATAAATC
Organism: Melinaea menophilus ssp. n. AW-2005; assembly: GCA_918358695.1. NCBI lineage: Eukaryota > Metazoa > Arthropoda > Insecta > Lepidoptera > Nymphalidae > Melinaea > Melinaea menophilus. The sequence goes on from OU911052.1 coordinate 18,368,810, forward strand.
TAGTAGATTATATGTAAAAAGTTATTCAGCTATTCCACTTTCGAGTACTTTAACATTTATCAGTGGCTAAACGTGTTCCGAATGTGATTTTATGATTATATCTTAAAACAATGTATTAGCTCCATAGATTTAGTTAAATATTAAGTTCTGCTTAGTGGTTATATTAAAATACATTTTTTTTGGCCCGAAGTTATCAATTTTTATTAACATCTTCCCTCCATCCTTAAAACGAAGTTAATTGTCGTGAGTGGGGTCAAGGAATATTCTAGATCATGAGCATACATTCTCCATTTCCCAAATGCCCTATGTAGAGTGTTCAATATTCTCTTGCTGTGCTTGTTTGTAATCAATACTTAAATTTGTTGATACGGTAAAAAAACTTAAGAATCTATTAATGAAGCAAAAAATCAATGTTTAAAAAAAAATAAACACTGGCTACATTATTTGTAGGTACTGATTAATATAAATACCACATATTGTGCATGTTAAAATTTTGTGGTGAATAGTGCATGGGTGTCTTAGTACTTTATTAACTCTAATTCCCTCTTAAATATCAAATCTCTTAAAAGCCTTTAGAAAAATGTTAGCTATTAAAAATAAGAAGTTTGTACTTATATGGACTGCATATAATGAGTTATCATTTCTCTAACCGGTATCATATGTACTGCAAAATATTTATACATTTTCTATAGATTGGCATATTTTGGCTATGTACGAACTAAAGAGTAGTTAAGATAAGATTAGCCCAATTTTTGTAAGTCAATTATTAACATATTTTGTCCGAAGGGTAGAATCATAGCGGTATACATCCACAATTTGATCAATAAAATAGTTGTATAAAGTTGTATAAATATTAAAACTTGTAAACGCTATGTTTATTGATTACCACCACTTACCACTCAATGGCCCCTTCAAGATATCTTTAAAAAACTTGAGAACATCATGAAATAGAATGCCTTGTGTAGCATATCCTTATATCAATAAGTAACATAATTATAACATTTTGAACATAAACATCATCACAGCAATTAGATGATTTATTTATTCTTAAGAGTAGACATTTTGTTTATATGTTATAAAAGTTGATACATTTTTAAGGTGTGGAACATCTTCATGTTGGTGAGACGACTGTTACACCAACCTGTTTTGCTCCATCGACCAACACCAGAAATACTGCAAATAGAGGCAAGGTAAACCAAAAATGACATGTTTTATAATATTATTTGACATATTTTGTCTATAAAATATTGATTATAATTTTCTTCAGGTCTAAAAATTAGTTAAATGAACATTATGAAGTACATCTAGGTGCCAATGCACCATATTTATTATGATAGAACGGTTATATGTTATAAGAGGATTTAGCTGATGCCTCTTAGCCAGAGATTGGATGAGCCTCTTGTTACAATTGAGGTGAGTGTTTTGTTTTGTGTTGGTGTTGGTGTTGGTGTGTTTAAGTTTCAACAGAACTGCAGTGTTTGTGTGGTCGGCAGGTAGATTGCGGACTCCAGCACGATGCAGCAGGCGGTCGATCCTCTTGCTACAACAAGCACTGTAAGGAATTCTATTGTATTTTGTAATGTTATATGAACACATACCTGTTGATTTAAATAATAATAATAGAATTCAATTTAAAATGGAATAATAAGTTATTTAGTGTTATATATAAAATTGTATAAATAATTTTATATAAAACAGCCGATGTCCGAACCCGTGAACGGGGCGTCCTCGGAGGAGGCTCCGCGCCGGCAGGGGCGGATGACTAACCAGCTGCAGTTTCTACAGAAGAATGTGATTAAGGCGGTGTGGAAACACAAGTTTGCATGGCCCTTCCATCAGCCCGTAGACGCTAAGAAACTAAATCTGCCCGTAAGAAAAATATTTAATCATACTCAATAGTGATATTATTCTCGGAGCTTAAAATTTGTGTAACTAAATAAAATAAAATTAACTGTGGTACAAATGTGTCTGTGATGAATAGCGAAAGCAGAAGACTAAAGTACCAGTCACAGTTATTCTTACATTTACATTTGTTTGGTGTAATGTTGCAGTCTACTATTTATTATTGACAATAAATAAATGTGAAAGTTAAATATGATTTAATGTTTCAGGATTATCACAAAATCATTAAAAAGCCTATGGATTTAGGCACCATTAAAAAGCGTCTAGAGTCAAACTACTACTACTCAGCTCAAGAATGCATACAGGACTTCAACACAATGTTCACAAACTGCTACGTGTACAACAAGCCCGGAGAGGACGTAGTGGTGATGGCACAAACATTAGAAAAATTATTTTTAAATCGGGTAAGTCTGGGAATAACTATTAACACACACGCCAAATACAAATTCTTATTTTCAAATAAATATGACTTCATTTGATCCTAAACAATGCCATAGCTTTATGGGTACATGACATGTAACAAATGATCAACTGACCGGTGGTATCTACAGATAGCGCAAATGGACAAGGAGGAGAAGGAAATGGATATGCCATCGAACAGTGGGAAGAGTGGTATAAAGAAGCGAATGGGCGGGTCGAGTCTGGGCCCGGCGGCGGTGGGCGTGGTGGGCGCCGCGGGCGGGGCGGGGGCGGTGCCGGCGTCTCCGGCGCTGGGCCCGCGCGCCGCCGTCAAGCCGCCGCCCCCCGCGCCCCACCCCACGTTCGTGGGCTCCACCAACACCACCACCACGCCCACCCTCACCGCGCCCTCCGCCACCCCGCCCGCCACGCACACCGGACTGCCGCAGCAGGTACCTAATATTATTACAACTGTAGATGTTAAGATATCTGCATTGAGGTGCACGTGCGGGACACACATCTTTAGAATGATTGGAAATCGTGTTTAATAAAAACATTGTGGACAAACTGTATCCACTGAATTCCAGAGAAATATGTTGAAGAATCCTGGGAAGGTCCCTTCTCTAAGATATTGTACATTGGATTTCAATATTTTAATATAAATAATAGTATGCCTTGCTAAAGCACAGTATTTTAGTAAATTATTGCTTAGAATTAACAACAAATTTAATGGTTTTACAACTTTACAAAGTGTAAAAGGTATAACAATATTTGAATCATTGAATATTATGACCAACCTAATTATACAATTGTTATTTAATCAACAGTTAATCTACTAATGTTCTAATGTAGTAAAGTTATTTTTAATCAACTATTGTTAATGCATACACAGATGTGTCTGTGTGTAATGGGTTGACTAATTAATTTTGGACTGATTTTTAATTTTTTAATTATTTATATTTGATCTGAAAAATATTATTACTCAATTTCAAAAATAATAATTAGGACGGTGAAATAAAAAAAATTGGGAAATAAAATAATATTTTTTATAAAAACTATTAAATGTTTATAGTAACATATTACTATTGGAACGCTGAGAATGCACTCAAACAAAAAATAAATAGTTAGGGGTTACGATGTGGATTTCTGTTATACATTGGAAATATTGATTCTTAGTAAAATCTTAGTATTAAAAATATTGTATCGTGTACGGCATTTCTAATGTTTTAATGTTTTGGTTAACAAATAATAAACTGTCACCTAATCATCAGGAGGCCCTCTTTAGTGTTGGTATATTTTGTAAGTGACCGTGTGCCGACACGTGGCCTACTATTTGTGTGTATAGACAAGTTTTAAATACGTAACTCATACCTTCACATACGACAGTGAACTCATAGAGTCGTACCGTTGCAGGTCGCCACTCAGCCTTCAAATTTCCACGTGACCCAAGCGGTGGCGCCGCCCGTGGCCGCCCTCCCCGCCGTCGCGCTGTCGCAGACGCAGCCCGCCAAGGTACACCGCTCGCGCACACCGAGCACCGCGTACACGCCACGCGCTACTGATGTAATATTGCTGCGGTTTATGTACGTACTATTTTTTTGTAGGTTAAAAAAGGAGTTAAAAGAAAAGCGGACACCACCACTCCGATGGGGAGCTCCTTCGAGGGTGGCTACACCACGCCCACGATCGAGCAGCAGGGCGGACCCAAACCGGCAAAGATATCGACGAGAAGAGAAAGCGGAAGACAGAAAAAGGTACATATCACTGCAACCGTATCTCACCCGGAACTAGCTCTAATATTGATATGTTCTCCGCTGTCCTTCTAACACTTGGTCGTCCGCGCGTACCGTATCCGCCGGGCTCGGGCGACTCGAACATCGCCGTCCGCCGCTCGATTTACGCAAATAACTTTTTAGTATTCTTTAAAGTGGAATCGTTGAGAGCACTCCCGCCTATGCGGTGGCACATTACAATATTCGTTAACGTTCGAGTATAACCAGTTTTTTGTTAGCACGTGCGTACTCTACGTCACGATCTTGTTTGATAACGGGCGGATCTCGGCCGTTCGGTCGGCTAAGTGTTAAAATAAATAAGTAAAGAGCGAGCCGTTGCGGTGGTCGTGAGAGTAATAAGCAGTAGTTCGGTCAGACGGGGCGCGCGGTGGAGGACGTGTTCAAGGGCGCGGGCGGCGGCTCGTCCCCGGGCGGCGGCGGCGCCGGCGCGTCGCACCACGCCGCCCTCGCGCCGCAGCCCGCCAAGAGCAAGGAGAAGCTCTCCGACGCGCTCAAGAGCTGCAACGAGATACTCAAGGAGCTGTTCTCCAAGAAGCATTCGGTGAGCCACGCGCATAGACGCGAGGGGCGCGGCCCGACTCGTGCGTTCCTATTGCTATACTGTGTGTCGTTATCTCTCTAATCTATTTAGACTAAACGCTTCTCGACAGGGATATGCGTGGCCGTTTTATAAACCCGTGGATGCCGAGTTGCTAGGTCTACATGATTATTTTGATATTATTAAGAAACCTATGGACCTCGGAACCGTCAAACATAACATGGATCATAGAGCTTACAAAACGGCCGCCGAATTCGCGGCGGATGTCCGTTTAATATTCACGAACTGCTACAAGTACAACCCGCCCGATCACGACGTGGTGGCCATGGCCAGGAAGCTGCAGGACGTCTTCGAGATGAGGTGAGGCTCGGTCGCGATACTTATATAGAATTACTTTTATAGCAACATTTTAACGATCGCAACTTAATGCGTTTGACGTGTTTAAGATATGCAAAGATTCCGGATGAGCCGAGTCACATGCACGTTGGCGCGCCGCACATGGACAAAGGCAGCTCCGCCTCCAGTTCGGAATCGGGATCGGAGTCCGATTCCGAGTCCGACGACTCGGAGGAGGAGAGAAACAATAAGGTTAAACTGTTAGAGAAAGAGTTACTCGCGCTGCAGGAGAAGATGAGAAAGCTCGTCGAGGAGTCCAACAACAAGAAGAAGGCGAAAAAGAAAATCAAAGACAAACAAAGAAAGCAGATCACCAACAACGCCATCCCCAAGACGAGCGTCGTGGCCGGCTCCGGCTACGGCGCCAAGGCCAACAACATCGCGGAGACCCTCGGTAACGATAACTGCACTAATATTAGCGATAGCATTAAACGATTACTCGGACGCCGAGTTAACCGACGTTCTTTGCTCCCAGCGCCGACCGTCCGAGGCAAGACGGGCAGCAAGCGCGGCGCGGGGTCGGCGGGCGCGGGCGGCGGCGGCGCGGCGAGCGCGGGAACGGGACCGGGCGGGGGCGCGGGGCCGGGCGGCGCCCAACACGCCAAGGCGGCGGCGGCCCGCGCGCCCGCCAAGAAGAAGAGCTCCACGCCCACCGCCGCGCCCGCGCACCACGCCCCGCCCCACCACGCCGACCCCGACTCGGACGACGACGACAACGCCAAGCCCATGTCCTACGACGAGAAGAGACAGCTCTCGCTCGACATCAACAAGCTGCCCGGTACCGTTTCTTTCGCCCCGGATCTATTGATACGCGATATACGGTAACAATATCGCAAAAAATATGGGAGCGTTTCTCACTGCTTTTTTCCATTAGGTGACAAGCTCGGCAAGGTGGTCCACATAATTCAAAACAGGGAGCCCTCGCTGCGGGACTCCAACCCGGACGAGATCGAAATCGATTTCGAGACGTTGAAGCCGTCCACGCTCCGACAGCTGGAGAGCTACGTCGCCTCGTGTCTGCGGAAGAAAACCCGTAAGAACGATTGTAGTCACCGACGCGGTAGTGTTTCAAGTACACTACAAATACATAGAGTTTTACGAATGCGTTGGGTGGTCGAGGTTATCGATTGGTGGTAATTTTTCAGATCGAAAAGTTTCCGGTAAATCAAAGGACGAACAAATGGCCGAAAAGAAGCAGGAATTAGAGAAGCGGTTGCAGGACGTGTCGGGGCAGCTGGGGACGAATAAGAAGCAGCAACCCAAAAAAGGTACGTACGAGCGATTCGATCGCGACGACGCGCGTCGGCGGGTGTGCTAATGGAGTCGTGCTTTCAGAGGGGTGCAAGGACGCGCTCGGCGGCGGCATGTCGTCGTCGTCCAGCTCGTCGGACTCGTCCAACTCGTCGTCCAGCACCGACACCAGCTCGTCGGACAGCAGCGACAGCGAAGCAGGTTAGAACTAGCGCCACTCGCCTCCGTCGCACCGGCCGTACATTGCACATTGCGACTTGCGACTCGGTCCTACGTCTTAATGTTACTTGCATTTAATTAAGAGACGCTCGAGATCTACACTTAGTCTTAGGTTAGCGGCAACTGTTCATATCCGAGAATTGATTCCGAGAGGTTTTTTACTTTTGCCAGTATTTTTTAAAGTGTGACTGCTCGCGATGTACTTCATTACCGAGGGATGGAATAATACAGTTTTAAAATACTTGATTCTAGTCTGAGGCCGTCAGTGACAGAGTGAATGGCGTGCGAGAGTGCTCTGAACCGGTGTGTGCGATCGGGCGGCTGTTGTTTAACGTGTCCACATTGAGCCATTGAGTAGCGGTGCGTCCGAGGAGCGGATGGAACTGTACTTGTATATTTTTATTTATTGACATTTCACATCTTAACTAATTATTGTATTAGTGATATTTTATTGAGTGGTCGCTTCTATTCCCCGTATTCGAGGAATACGAGAGAGAGAGACGGGAGAGATGTATGAGTGCAAGAGATTTCAGACGCCCGCTAGGCGTCGCGCGACGCGGGCACGTCCACCTCGCAATATTTAATTATTTCAATTTTAGTACTTACTTTATCTGAAGTATGTAGGGTTTTAGTTGTATGCATGAGTAGCGTGCGTGTGTTGTGTGAAGTAGCTCTGTGCGGTTTGTATTACTGTGATATTGGGACGGACGGTCGTCGAGATCCACCCGGTCGGTCTGAGGGGGGGGGGCAGCTCTGGCGTGCGCCGACGCTCGCGACACGCGACCGGCTCCCGCGCCTACGGGAAATACCTTTTCACATTAATATTTTTAACTATATCATGTCCTAAAGTGCGACGTTATTTCATTTTGCATCCTTAAGATAATTTTGCGGTCCGATAGTCATCGACACTTCAGATCTCACGGTTGCCTATCGCTTTAGAGTAGGTGGGAGGAGCCGAGACTGCGGCGCCGCGTACGCACGTACGCACGTACGCTTTGCAAACAATTGTGTGAGGGCGGAGAGCATCCTCCGTCCGCGCCGGTATAGTGACATGTTGTAGTTAAAAATATAATACACTGAAAAGGTACGGATATCGCGACGCCCACCACCCAGAGCTGGCCTCCCTCCTTCCACAAATTGTTTGCAAAATGTATACTGTTATAGAATTGTTCACGGTTCAGATTGATGTTAAATTGTTATGTAAATTAAGAGGTAAATACAGAATAAAGACTTGTATCTTTTATCGTTGTTTGTAATATAATTTGTACGCCGTACGCCGTACGCCGCTGGTCGAGTGGCGCCGGCAGCGGACGAGGCGGCGCACTTGACTAGATGTATGTTATAAGTAAGCAACGATCTTAGGCTAATGTAAAGAATCATCATGACTGCGACTGGAATAATATTAAATACTATTAATATTATTATATACTTTAATTTTAATTTAATTAGCTTAATTGATAAAAGGATGTTCTAAGTAAAGTATATATTGCTGCAGCATATAGTATTCCGTCAGTACGTTTGCAATTTATTTATTTTCGGCGAGTCCGGAGTCATGTTGCGTTCTGTAGAGTCGAGTGTGCGAAGTGTGCGAAGGCCGGCCCCGGCGGGACGCCGTCGTATCCAGGTAGAGCCTGCTCTACATAAATATCTATGATTGTTTTATTTAATTTATAGAAGATTTTATAATATTTATTAGATATGTCATCGTCTGATAGCCGTCTTGTAAATGTGAAGTGTGGATACGCCGAGCGGCAGTCAGGCAGTCAGTCACTTGTACATTCCTACAGTATATAAGGCAATAGGAAATATTATTAAAGTTAAAAATAGGATTTTCAAATTCACACAAGTACAATTTACAATTTTTTGGTTAGTTAGATTATAGATGGAATATGAAGGCATTTTTATTTATTATAACTTTTTAATACATCTTTGTATTTCTACGAAGTAGAAAGTGCAGCCCTGTTTTGTTGTTAACTCTTGTCTGTGTGTAAATTCTGTCCGAGTCCTTTTGCCTCACCCTATATATATATGTATTTTAATTGTTGCTTTTTTAAGACAAAATGTGAACAAATTAGTCGATCGTATACTCGTCTTAGCATTTTGAACATAAGTTAATGGAGATTACGAAAGAGGATTCTGTGTCAAAATGAAATTTGATATTAGTATTCTAAAAATGACATGTACAGATTATTGTTTGAGTAGATTAGTTCATAAAAGATTTAGTGACTATTTGGTACAATTGAGTATTGAGAAGCTGAGGAAGTATTTCATTTGGATTATTAATTGGAATCAAACACATGTGTAAATTTGATATAAGATTTATTTAATCGACCCTCATGACTTTAAATGACTAGATTGTAAGATTGAGTGGTAAGAAACAAACTTTGTATATAGTTCTATATATTACAACAAATTAAGTAAAACTTTTAAGTAAGACATTTTGAATTTTATTTTGTCCACCCTGAGATCTGAAGTCGCTCCATGGATTGTTTACTGTTTACTGTTCAATGACACCTCTGCAATGTCCACGGACACCGTAGATATATTTGGTATTTTGTTTTTCATATAGTCTCTGTCTGTACAGAGACGCCGTGTGTCAGAGAAAAACAAACTACTCTAGTGAAGTACCCAGGTAATTATATTTTGCAATATCCAGGTTTATTTGCTCGATGACTATCGTACAGTTTTGTTGCGACGAATATGTCTAAGATAAGATACAAACGTACGCAGTTTTGGAATTTATATTAGGTAGGTGACAAATATCTTATGTTAATGTTATTGATCGGGCGCGCGGCGACCTCCTATAATGTCTGGAACGCTGATTACAGGTGCCGGCTCCGGGAAACCCTCGAAGAAAAAAGGAAAGAAACAGACCCAACAGCCGCCGCCGCATACCGTAACTATCAGCCCCGTGAGATAAAAGAAAAAATATTTATTTTCGGTTTAAATGACCGAGTGAAATCTTTCAGAAGACGATACCGACCGTGGTGAGTGCGGTGGCCCCGCCCCCCGCGGCAACCGCGCCCGTCGCGCCGCCCCCGCCCGTCGCCGCGCCGCCCGATATCAAGCACGACCAAGCCCACCCGGCGCCCGCCCCCCAGCCCTCCCCCGCCCCCTCTCCCGCGCCCGTCCTCGAACTCAAACTTTCGCCGCCCGCCGCGCTGTCGCTCCCCGTCCCCCCGGTTACTCATCCCCCAACCAGTCTACCGGACTCCTCGAAGGCGCCGCCGCTCAGGGACCCGAAGCCCCAGAAGCCGCCGATTAAAACCGAGCCCCGGAACGGTCTGGACAAGGTGGACGCGTCCCACTACATCGACCCCATCGAGCGCTCGCTCGCCAGTCTGGAGAGGAGCCTCCAGGCCGACGTGCCGATGGACGTCAGCGTGAGCCTGTCCGAGTCGTCGATGCGGCTGGAGGACTTCGCTCTCCCGAAACCTTCCATTATGCCGGAGGCCACGCATCACAACCTCATGGCCCAGCTCGGGGGTCTGACGGACGTGACCCACGTCGCGGAGCAGATTAAAACCGAGATGTACGTCCAACCCCACAACGGCTACGTGGAGAAGGCCCTCCAGCACGACCGCGAGATGCTGAGGCCCGACATGAACCCCAGCCTGGCGGGCCTGACGGCGGCTCCGCCCGTGTCGTCGATCTTCGACCCGGTGTACGCGGCGCCGCACGCACACGCCGCGCCCGCGCCGCCGCACCTCAACGTGCAGGCCGTGTCTAGTCTAATACCGCCGGTTATCAAGAAGGAAGACGTCAAGCCACTCCTCACGCCGAAACCGATCGAGGATCTCATGGTACCCAACATTATCACGAACAATATGACGGACCGGGTGAAGTATGAAATGGATAAAAAGATAGAGGACACTAAGAACTCTACTTTTGCTCAAGCATTTAAACTTAAGCAGGAACAGAATTTAAAAAATGCCAGTTCCTGGTCGTCGCTGGCTCAGGCCGGCAGCCCTCAGAACATACCCAACGTCGGCACGACCAATCAAATAAAACAGAAACCCGTCATGGACAGCTTTCAGGTAAGTTGCAATTTATTAATAAAAAAAGAATTTTACCGGGTCATTTCTACAAACTTCACTATTAAATGTTGGTTGCAGGCTTTTAAGAAACAGGCTCGCGAAAAGATAGATAGGCAGAGAGCCCTCATAGAGCAGCAGGAGTTGAGGAAGAAGGAGCAGGCGGAGAGGGAGAGACAACGTCAAGAAACAGAGAGGCGGCATCCCGAGGACGATAAGATGAGGTATGTTCGTTATTTTTTTTTTTTTATATAGAATATTATTATTTGAATAAATCTCTCTCACCGCGTACCAGGGTGGGGGTGAGCGCGCGCAAGGCGGAGAGCGCGGAGGTGTCGTCGCCGTCGGTGTCGCCGGTGGCGCGGGGCTCGCCGCCCGCCGCCCCCGCCGCCCCGCCCGCGCCCGCCGCGCCCGACAAGCCGCCCGTCTCCGAGCGGGACAGACTGCGCCAGCGCGAGCAGGAGCGACGGAGACGAGAGGCGGTACGTACACGATGCCGAGCTGTCCGCACATTAAACACTGCAAACAATATCGTAAATTTGGTTTGAAATCAATCAAGTTTGTGTTTGCTTCCAGTTGGCCGGGCAGATAGACATGAATTTCCAAAGCGACACGATGGCCGCCTTCGAGGAGACGCTGTAGGGCGTCGCGGGGCGCGGCGGCGGGTGTACATAGCGGAGCGGCGTATGCAGTATACGTAGTGGGAGCGCGAGTGCGAGTGCGAGTGCGGACCGCCGCGTGGTGAAGTGCTGTGAATAGATATACTTGACGTTGAAATGTCCCGTGGCGTCGCCGAGGGGAGCATTTTGAGACTATTGTAATATAATAAGTTTGTATGCAAGTTCTTGATGTAAACTCTCTTTACATTTGTAAGCCTATGATATATTTATATTTCGTTGTAGGAGCGTCTACCTTCCGACTTGTTTTATAGTATGTACTAATAATGAATAGAGGCGTAGTGATTGAAATTGATAAAGAAATCAAAATGTTTTATTTGATGTAATTGATGAATAGACAATCGACTTTTAACCATGAAATATGAAATCTGTTATCCCGGAGCGTCCCGGAGCGTCCCGCGGCGGCGCGGCCGCGCGGACTCGCAGTGCGTTATGTATTTAATAGTAAATGGAATTTTTGTTACGTGTTCGACTTTCGATAAATATTGCTTAATTTTAGTAGATTTTTTATCAGTCTGTCAGCAGTAAGCGGATCAAATGTCATACATTTGATTTGAAATATATTTATTTTACATTGGAATATGTCTTTTATGTTGTAGTTAGATGAGTCCAGTGGAAAATGTATTAAAGTATTATCGAAATTAAACATACTCATAAGTCCGCGGCACGCTGTCAGTGCAGAGCGCAGCCGCGCAGTGCAGTCCTCCTCGACCCCATCAAGATGTAGATATAACCTAAAATATATTGACATTCCATATTGTACTGTGTTGTTTAAATTATGCAAAATTGTTTGAATGGTGTACGTGTGTACGTGTGCGTGTCGTCCGGACCCACGAGTCCACGTCATTGGACAAATAAACCTTATGTCTTAACATAAATGAAGATTTATTTAGTATCTGCGCCTCGCTTGGACCTTGGACCGCCCGAGTCGTCCGAGTCGTCCCAGGAGACACGTATCGAACTGCACCAGAAGTCGCTCGCTAATCGTTACCTTATTTATTAGTCCCCATGTCCCCATTAGATAATATGCAATTTATTCTAAAGGATTATAAGATAATCGAACTTAAGCATTGATTATTATAAAAATATATAAATAAATATTTGAGGTTATAAAATTATTTTAAACAAACACTTAATCAAGTTGAAAACCATAAAATATTAAAATAATTCAAGTATTATAACTGCTTTATGTATTGTGATTATATTACATTATATAAAAATGTCGCTGGCCTTCATCGAGCCAGAGAGGAGCGACCGACACGGCCGTGCAATGAATGGATGTTTTATGTCTTATCCAAATACATACTAAATTGATCAAAATATAAAATTTAAGTGCCGAGTTAGTAGTAAAAACTGCTACCTGAGTTAGGTCAGTGTACCGCATATATTAAACAGGTTGTCCAAAAACTACATTTGTAAATTTAATAAACAGGAACAAAGCCACTGTTAAAGCAAGTGGACTGTATTATTAAGTTTTAATTTATAATAAAGTTAAAACATTAATACCTGTGGGCGTGCATATGAACGAGGCGCCCTCGGGCCTAACCTTTGTGTAGTGAATAAAACTACATACATTATATTAAAATTATATTCCATATGCAATAGTCGAAAGTAAATATGAAAAATGTTAAAAAACAATTAGCACTTTCTCAAAAACAACCATGACAAGTCATTCAATATTTTCTTTAGATTTTTATATTTCTTCCAACGGGTTCAGATCGCTCCTTTGGTACGTTGCGCTCAATAATCAATAATTCTAAATCACAATGATTATTGAAGAAAAAAAACCTCGAAACCAGATGTAAAGGAGAATATTTGACAAATGGCAGTTGACATGCATCTCAAGTAGCACGTAGAAATGCTTCTAAAACGAGACAGATGAGCTAGACGACTCCTGACTCCCGTTACCAACGCCAAGTGAAGTAATCGTTACATTGTAGTTATTGATGTCTCAACTGTCATGATAAATCACAACGTGGATGGATTATACCTTAAGAATAAAGCGGTTAATTTTATTATCTATTTTATTAGTTTATATTACTATTCCTGGAACAATTTTTAAAACAATTACCTTTCCCTATGTCATAGTAAAAGACGAATTACTTCTCAAAATGATTTGTTTGCTCCAGAAAGTTAGTTTAGGATCCATGTTGATATTAAATTTCGTACATTTATATTTTGCAAGTAGTTTAAATAATTGCAAATTATATTAAGTTCATGAGATAGAGAGATATTTTTAGGGAATATTGTTAAGTCAATAACACATTATAATTAACCCTTGCGGTGTGTCCATTTTCAGTAAAGGAACTCACAGACTATTTAGTGTAACTAATAAATACGACATAATAAAATGTTTATTAAGTGGTGATGGAGATTACACATTGAGGTTTTATGATCAACCTAGCCGCCTAAGAACAGACTTTAATTGTATCCTGTGAGACCTTTCAAACACCTAGTATGCATATTGACACTTTAATGATCGATTAGGAGAGGAATTACCTTCCGTGAAACCAACGTCGGAGTAATGATTATTTTGAATTCTCCCCTGTCCCCGCCCTGTCTCTACAAGATACGAAATTCTTGTTATAATTCGATCCAACTTTTGATTTGATGGAAATTTATTAAAATGGACTTTAAGCGGTTAAAAGTCAATACTTGATTTCATCCATACATAAGTGATCTTTGCTAATGTGTCTGTCTAAGATTATTGTTCCGAATGCTATTATCATTTTTATTTTTCCGACAAGATTTGGTTACATCTCGCATTTTGGTTAAACATCAACGTGGCACTTCGTTAAATCAGAGCCCGGGAAATGAGTTCCAGTATGGCGTTAAATTAAACTATTAAAAATGTAATATTTAATTAAAATTAGGACATTAACATTAACTTCTAAATTAATCGTTGTGGATAATTTGAATAATTGTATATTGAAAGAAAAAATCTATTTCAAGAAATAAAACTTTTAATGCACCTAATGTCTCATTATTTGTTTAAAAATATTGCGTAAATGATACATGTCATTATAATTGTGATCGCAGATGGCGTCACGTTGCACTGTGGGTTAAACAAAATGATCCTATTGTGGTTTCGTATCATAGGTAAAAAATATTATAATTACAAAATAAATTTTTCAATTTGATAAATTATAGAACATTATTATTTAGGTTATCTTCGCTGTTCAACCGTTATTTTATACAGTTTTTAGTAACACTAGAATTTTATCTCATTTTGCTTACTTGCTATTTATTATAACTATGAGTCTTTTAAGAAAAAATATTAGTCATTATTATCTGTTTGTGATATTATAGCTCCCAAAAGGATTTACCGAATTATGGGCGATTTTTTCAATCGTAAGCCTTGTTGATGTTGCGATGTTTCTCAACTAAATTAATGTAGAAATGAAAACAGTTTTAAAAACATTTAGGTCTCATTAGAACTGTTGACATGATATCAGGAAATATTATCGAGGGCTTCTCCATTTAAAATAATTTTAAAATAAAAATAAAGTATTTCCACCTATGTATATTGTTTAAATAATAAATATTGTCCCCGCCGTCGGCATACAACACGACACTCGACCGCGAAATAAAACAAACGCGTCAGGTTGGAATAATAATATATCACATTCCTTCAACTTACTGTACAACTAGATTAGGCTACAGACAAGCACTTACTATATATTAATTAAAATTACAATAACAGTTATATTTAAATAAATTCAGTGGCGCTAGGAGGCGGCGTCCCAGTCGATGAGGTAGGCGGGGCGCAGGCCCGGCGCGAGGCGGCGCGCCAGCACGCGGAAGCTCTGTCCCGCGCGGAAGTACGACTGCACGCTGGACTTGAGCGCGGACAGCTGGCGCGCCTCCGCCTCGGCCGCCGGCGCCCGCGCCCTGTGCGGGCTGAGCTGGAGGCTCCTCACGCCGGTGGAGTTGCCGGCGGCGCTCGTGTTCCGCCGGGCGTTCTCGTAGTAGTTCTTCTCCTGGCGCTGCCGCAGTCTCCTCCCGTGCAGCTTGGCGCCGATGCCGTGCGGCGTCGCGTCCCCGCCCTCCGCCGGGGTTTGGGCAGTCTTTGTAGCGTCGTCTGGCAGTGGGCAGGACTTGTTGAGCTGGAACGGATACACGATTAATGATACCAAAACATTATTAACTAATTATTTTAATTCATTCTATTACATAATCTGTTAATATTATGTTTAGTTTGTGGCGATATTTGTTACTATTTCACGAGAAACTATATGAATAAAATTTAACAATAATACTCCATAAAATATAACGGTTAGTGTTGAAAAACCAAATGAAACGGCAGAATGTTGGCGTGCGAAGTACGACTGTGAGAGCTGACGCGAATGTAATGTATAGTGAAGATATTTATTTTTTTAAATACTTTTAATAAAGTTTCCGTTATGTGCAGATACAAAAAATATATATTTTGATTGCTTCTGGTATTTATAGAACAAATATTTTAAGACTACCGCGGTGTGACGAACCAACAACACGGGCAAGGTGAAGTTAAAGAGAAGTACGTCAACATTGCGGGTAAAGCTAGATCTTAGCGAACAATGTCGAAGTTGGCGCTAACTAAACCTCGGGGAAAAGCTTTGTAAGTACGAGTCCGTCTGCGCTCGTAGCGTATGGCGGGATGGCCATGCAATAACATGACTGCTAATATTCTTTTTACCTGTAGTTGTAGGTGCTTCCGCGGCCGCCTGTACTTCCGTCTCTTCACCTCTCCGTTGGGTCCTATTACAATGTCCTTCTCGCTAAGTTTCCGTTTGAGCGGTCGCACGAGCGGCCCCGCGAGCGGGTTGAGCTGATTCGGCAACGAGAAGCGCGAGTGGTAGTGAGTTCTGCCGTTCTGTTTGTTGTGAATGTTCATGTTTGACGCGAACGGAGTTTTCGATCGATATGTATTCTGCATTAGAAAAGGGTTGTTCTTCCCCTGGAAGTCCTTGAGCGGGGGGATGATGGCGTCCAGGGTCCCCCTGCTAGAGGTCTCGTCCCCCGACGACTCCAGCTCGTGTATGAAGCCGTGCGCGAGGGCGGGCGGCGCGCTGTCCATGTGCTGCAGGGACATTATCTTGGAATGTTCGATAATATTTTTTGTGGATAGCTTGGATACTTCTAGGTTCATGGTCGCTATCCTGGAGGTGTGCGCGTTGACGCTGACGCCGCAGTCGGCGGGGGAGCGCGCGGCGCCGCCGTGCGCGGGCGCGGCGTCTCCGTCTCGCGCCTCCGAGGACTCGGGGGAGTTGTCGCGGGTGGATTTCGCTTCGTTCGTTTCGTTGATTTCTGTAATTTTTTCTAATGTTTCATCTTTGGCATCGGATTTTCTAGGGGTGGAGGTGCAGTGGGGGGGCGATGGTCGCTCGTCGCGCTCCGTGGTCTTGGCGGACTCGTACGAGCTGGCGGAGTCGTTCTCCGAGTTGGAGTTGGAGTTTAGATTTTCGTGAAACCTCTTGCCCATCATCAGGTTCAGCCAGTGGCCGTCCACCGGCACTATCATACGCTGACTATGGCTTTTATAGGAACTTTTTTCGTTGTTACTACTTGAAGGCTGAGAACTGGAAACAAGAGAAAATGAATATGTACCAACATACAGGTCGTATATCATTGGACATTGTTTTTAACTGATTAGTGAGTTACACACAACGCCCACCTATCATCTACGGGCGGGGAGGGCGCTCGGGACAGGAATCGTAACCGAGGACCGTACTCACGGACTATCTCGTCGGAGAGAGACTGTCCTTTTTTGACCTAAAAAATATATCCCAGGTTACGTACAGTTCTCGCATACGAGATTCACCAGACAGGTATATAGTTAACGAGTGAGCGCAGGCGACCTGCTCCAGCGCGGCCAGCTGCAGCGGCGGCGGCGGCGGGCGGCGCAGGCGCAGGCCCCAGATGGTGGCGCGCTTCTTCATCTCGCGGCCGCACTTGAAGCGCTTGCGGGACGACGTCAGCGCCGTCAGGATTCGCTCGCGCCGCTCGTTCACGGGCGTGCGCCACATCTGCGGCATTGGGGCTCTTTACGTGAGATACTCGCGGCGAGACCGCGGGTTCCAGCCACGCTCGTATACAACGGACGCGGATGTGCGGATGCATAGAGCGGTCACCTTCTCGGGCAGCTGCAGCGCGTGCCAGTTGTCCATGATGTAGGGCATGATGACGGTGTCCAGGTCGAAGTAGTTGGGCGCGTTGTAGGCGGTGAGGTTGTAGAGCGCGAGGTGCGCCAGGTCCAGCCAGCACAGCTCCAGCCGCCGCAGGTACTCCGCCCCCCCGTTGCAGTTGGCGCACGCGAATATATACAACCTGCATCGAACGAATCTCCGCGTAAAAGAACCGACTACTCGGAGATAGTATTTCCGGGTACATATTTGTTTAGGTACGTACGAGTTCACGTACACTACTGATAAATATGTATTTAACTCACTTGTCCCCGGCGTACAGCGGATACTGCAGACTGGACACACATCTCTGGTGGAACCACCGAGAGCACCGGCAGCATAACAGCATCTGGAAATACGGCTGCTATGATATATAACACTTACTGTTAGCTGCCGACTGACTGACTGGTGCTTTCGGTCACTGCAGCTACAGTATCTTAGTAATACGTGTGTTGGTGTGTTCGTGAGCTGACATACTTGTGCGAGCCAGTCGCTCTTCTCCCCGCAGTAGCAGTGCACTTCGTTCAAATCCTTGCCCGCCTCCGACGCAGTGGACGACGTCGTCGACGCAGTCTACGGACGGTGTCGGATATTTAATATTTCATTAATATTATGTTTTTTTAAACTTATATAATATATGTAAAAATCAACAATATTATCATTAATTAGTATTACAAGTGTGTAGTTGTGTTTTCCTACAACTTTGAATGATTGTAATGGTATTAGTGAGGAGAGTGCGTACGTCACAGGGTGGTGTCAGCTCCTGCTGCTGCCGCCTCTGCTGCCCCCCCTTGTACCTGAACAGGTCCGATCGCTTGGACGCTCTGTTCTCGGCCGCCGCCACCCGGTACCGCTGGTCCACGCACCTCTTGCAATGCCACGACGCACCTTGTAACACACACACACACACACTCACTAACTTCAATAGTGTACATTATTATACAAGTGCTCTTTTAGAATTACCAACATTTTTATTTATTTATTATTTTTCCAATGGGCGGACTTAATGCTAATAGCATTCTCTAACAGTCCACCTTGGGAGTGTGCGGAGACCTTCAGAGACGGTACTATAAAGCAATGCCTTCCAAAGTATTCATTATTATTATATAAGTAACAAGAAAAGGCTACAACATATTATAAATACATAACAATTATTGAGAGATATTAAAATAAAATAAAATAAAAATATTACTGTCACATTCTAATGTAAAAGTTATTACAAGTGTCTGCAGACTCTTCTTCTTTTGAAAATAACCACGAGCTATCTTGACATTCCAACATATATACATTGAAGTGAAGGATAGGATACAAAACCAGAGCGGTGAATAGGAAAAGATAAACGGAGAGAAAAAGGAGAACGGAGGCGCCTCTCGTGTGATGCACCGGGATGATGACAGGTCCTGTGGATGAGACTTAGTTGTTACGCATTGGAGGCATTAGACAAATCAACAAGGACTAAGATGGTGACCCGTCTCTTCTCCACGCCATGTCTTAAATCTTCAGTAACTTTAAGAGGCGCCGTGGTAGTACTGTAATCTGGTTTGAACCCTGACTGAAATGGGGAAAGAAGTTTATTGGAATGCCCGCCTATGAGCTGTATGAGCTGAGTGTGAGCTGATTCAAGAACTTTGGTCATAAATAGCAGAATTGAAATAGAAATACAATGATTTAATCGGCAGGATTTGAAATTTTAGAGAGACGAGTAATATGGGCCTTACGCTAAATAGACGGAAAACAACCTGGCAGTAATGAAACATGTACGATAGTAGTAATAGCAGGTGCCGGATAGCCAAGACTGGGGAAATCATTACCCGACTGCTTTTGATTTAAGAGAAGATATGGTTTTAGTAACATCGTCCCGTCCACAGACACCGATGATAATGGAAATGGGTCAGTAGCAGACTGAGGTATGGAAGCTCCCTGAGAGAGCCGCGCCGCCGCGTGCGGTGAGCGGTCGCATTGCTGACCGAGGATTTCCTTTTTCCTATTATTAACTAATCACAAGGCCGGCTTATCGAACTCAATGATTTGCGATGGTTCTAGTTCTTCGTACATTGCTCACTATATATATTGACGTTTGTGAAACAGTGATCACAATAACAAAAAAAAATCCAGCTGTGTTTGTTGTGTGGTTCCTCTCAGAGCAGGAACGTGTTTGGAACACGCGTAGCCTTATTTTAAGTTGGAGAGTGACTTTCGCTGAGTACGATATCAAAATAGGTCCTCCTGTCACTCCCATTTCACGCACGCAAGTGATCACTGGCATGGATTTAGAGTGGAAAAGTTACAAACATACCATTAATCCAAGCTTCCACGGGAGGAGTGTGACACTTGGCGTGGTAGCCCCGCCCGCACATGTCGCAGGCGATGATCGCATTGGCCGCGGGGCTGGCCGCGGGGCCCTCCCTTCTCTTGCACACCACGCACATGATTCGCCCGTCGTCCGAGGGCGGGGCGCTGAGCAGCTTGAGCGACGAAACCGGCGCCCACGCGTGCGTCCCGTCCCCGAACTTGACCAGGCACCGAGCCACCCCCGTGCCCACCTCGCACGAGTCGTTGTCATTGCTGGTGCTCAACTCTACTATTGTACCTGAGCAGAGTGTCTCCTTAAATACTTATTTATTTATATAACTATTGCATACACAACAACAAACACATCACACTGACAGGCTGACAGGAGAATCACAACACACATACGGACTATAATATACTAGTATCATTTCTTACAGTCATACAATTCATTGACCCATCACATTTATATTAGTAGTGGGTAACACCACTCTATATTTAATCATTTAGTTAAGTTTAAATGAGACAGGTGTTACTGTATAAGGTAAATATCAAACCTAAATAGTATCGTCCGTCCTTGTTGAGGACGAGGACGTCGTCTCCACAGTGGAACGGATTGGTGTTGGTCTTCTCCGTGTTGGTTGTGGAGTCTGGCATTGCATCCTGTGTTTCTTCTTCTTTTTTCTCATTCTTTTTGTTGGTGCATGGTGTAATTGTCTTGTCAAAGTCGCTCAGCAGCACGTCGATTAGGGATAGCTGCGTGGAAACCTCTTTGAAAAAGATAACGCACACGTGAGACAATGGTTAGTGGCTCAACTTAACTCATTATACTTTTACTACTCAACACTTTCTAATATTATATAACTCTGACATGTAGTTGAACCATAGAATTGGCTCAGACCACTTTTCATATACTTAATATACATAAATTATATTTAGGGTTTTAAAAAACTAAGAAGCAAATAAAATGTTTAATTTAATAGACGATAATATAAATTCTTTCATTACAATGTCAAATAATAAACAGCATAATAAAATAATATCCCAATATAAATATATTAAATTTTTTGTTAATATTTCATACCACTTATGATCAGAGACCGGCCAACTCTTAATCTATTCCTTTATTCAAAAAATAATTAAGTGAGGAAAATATGGACAAGTAACTAATATGGATAAATAGTTTTATCATGGGAGTATTTTGACATTAAAATTAATAGTTTTGGTCAATTTATTAAATACTGATTAATTAATAAAAATAATAAACATCAACAGAATATGATTTGCTATTCAATGTACCTCTAGCACCGACAGTGCATGTATTTTTTAGAAATGGCAAAATAATGATTCCACTTAGAAAGTTGAAAAAAATAACATTAATATATGTTGTAAGTCTCATCATGCAGTTGAGACCTTTTGTCCAAATAAAAATACAGACTGCTCTAGCCAAGAATGTGATAATGAAGTTAAAAACATAAACTTATCATAACTTTGAAAAGGTTACATCTTATATACTTACTTGAATAAAATTATCCCCATATAAAGCCAGCAAAGGGTAGAATAATGTAAATATAATTTGTATAAATCACTTAACTACAATTTCTACAACTACACCTACTCTCAATTTAATTATTAATATCATATACCAACAATAATATAGATTATATTACATGAATAAGATATATCAACACTTTTTAAATATGACAGCATTGGTTGTAATAGAAATTGAGTTTATCACAGAGCTTTTATATAATTGTTGAAAAATGACCATTACTTTGATTTAAATAGTTACTGCGTTAAATAATTTTAAAGAGGTCTTTTAAATATGATATTATAATCTATTGTAGGTCTGATATAAAGCAAGGAGTTTTTACTAGCAAATGGTTAAGACTTTTGTTATGAAATTAAGTAGTGTCATACTATTTATGCTGTTGTTCAAGTTTCTTTGTTAAAAGAAAAAACTTGTGAGTATTAGTTTAAACTAAATATTGTTGATATAAGCAGAAAACTACGGTCGTACGTACGTGATAAGTCAATAATAGTATAAAATATAATACTACTAAAACCATTTCGCCTGACAGTGTGCATACTTAGATTTTAATTTAATTTACATTAGCTCGCTTAATTCTAAGGATATGTGGAGTCACCAAACACACCATATCAACAACAAAACATACGTGATGTGAGAGTTGATGAAGATCATCAGGTGCTCTGGCTTATTACAAACCGGTACTTACCAGCGTTAATATCCATTTTAGCTTATCTTCTGAATATCAGAAACGGGTTACGAAAGCCTAAACTTAATTTCCTTACTCATAATAAAAGAACAAACACAAAAAGCATTGGCGCTATTGCGGCCATTATAGCAGTCAACTAGTCAAACCTATCTCTGTTTTCCCGCGGTAACAAAATTGAAACTGATAAATACAAAATGAAGATATGGGTAAATATTTTTTCTATATATTTATAATTCCATATTCATAATCAAAATATGATAAAATTCATTTATTAAATTGTAATTTAGTAAAATTTCATACAAAATACACTATACTAAAATCTAAATCGTAAAGTCGAATACGAAAAATCTACATCTACAGAAAGCAGATAATAAAAATATACAGATTAATGAGAATAATTTATTTAGCACAGATTAAACATACATTCATTAACATTACTAAAATCTCATTCACACGATTAAATTATTATAATTCATAAAATACTATAATAATAACTTATATCACAAAAAGCAACAATATGTAAAGTAATATTAGATAGTGTTATCAAAATTTACAGTGCTCTATATATATATATATGGTTGCCAGAACGGTGAGTACAGCTGTTGAGTAATTTATCCTTTTATGTTTCATACTTCTGGTTTTTCATAGATGAATTTTTACATTATTATTAAAATTACAAAGATCAACTAAATCAATACATTTTATATTATACATAGTATTTAATTGATAAAAGCATGGTAGATATGGCAGGTCTTTTCGGTTTTCGCTAATTGCAATTTGAATTCCTTTGACTAGATTACATCTAGTATTTACGATATTTTTAATTTGTGAATACTCGCGTATTCAGTTCTTTTTGTTTGGACTGTAACTACGTCAAATGCACTCGATGCCGTGTGTAGTATGTATCTATAAACTAAACTAGGGTCGCCAACAAACCCTCAATTTCGACTCGCTGCACTCGCGAAATTCCGGGTGCCGTTTGCATATTGAGCGAAGCGAGCCCAGTGTATTGACTCATCGTTTCCCATTGACTTCAATGGAAAATAAGATTTGAACATTAAAAAAAATTTTTTTTTTAAGACGTTTTTCATGTTTTTTTTTTATAAGAACCATCACCTAATGTGTGTCTTTTTGATTGCAAAGTTTCATAATTTTCCTTCAAGTAGTTTTCGAGCCAATTCGTGACAAAGAATGTAAAAAGTCTCCAGTAAAACGCTCCGCTCACTTCGTTCGCTTCGCTCAATTACGAAGATTGTTGGCAATAAATACTAACACCGTTGTCCAATAACGTTATTATAAAAACAGAAACCTAGTTGACGGTGCTACTCGGCCATATTATAATCGTTCGCACTGTTTTTAAACATTTTGACTGCAGTTCCCCGTAAAGAAAACAAACACCGTTGTCCAAAAATACAATGTTTATAAAAATGTCCATCAATAACGATAAGTGGGCCCTTCCTTTTGACCAGAGAAGTACATTTAACATTAGCAAGCATAATAGTGCCCGTACCATGGGACTAGATGGTTCAACTAGTTCACTGACATCCTTATCACAATTCTATATTGTTATCCTAGTTGACCGCTTTGTAAGTTAAGTAATGAAATAGAAATTCAATATTAGCAGTAAGCAACACACTCCACAGATTACATTATATATCGCTTAGCAGTTGCATTTAGTTGTCAAGTCTTATGACGTTTCTCTATTTTTCAGTTCTTTACCATAAATTTCAGATATATTAGAAAGCTTATTTAAAGTAAAAAGTATTTTATTTAGTTCGAAGTATTAACTTGTAATATTTATGTAAAATAGTCAAATTAGTTACAAGAGTTTGTAGATATACAAATAAAATATTATTGTGTATGTATGTAATCTTTATTTAAATTTAACTCAATGGGTAATTCTGGCTTGAAACAGCACTATGAAACAGCATCAAAAACAGGAGTATTACAGATATCAGAACACAAGTTAAAGGAAATTCCAGAAGAGGTTTTTAATTTATCAGAGTGTTTAAGAAACTTGGATTTATCAAAGAACAAAATATCGCACATTTCCGATGACATAAGTAAACTGAAACTTCTGAAACAACTCAATTTAAGCTCAAACGCAATACATTTTCTACCTTCTTCAGTAGCCAATTTAAAGAAGCTTGAGCTATTTAATATGTCTCACAACTCCATAGCATCTCTTCCGGCTGCATTTTCAAGTTTAAGCAATTTGAAACAAATATATTTAAATCACAACAATATTAAACAGTTTCCTAAAGAGATACTGGGACTTCAAAATTTAGAAGTGGTTGAACTTTCTCATAACAAATTGACGGAAGTTCCGAGTGGTATGTCGAACTTGTTTGTTGCCGAGTTGAATTTAAGCCAGAATGAAATTTCTATTTTAAGTGAAGACTTATATCAAGCACCACGACTGAAAATACTAAGGTTAGAGGAGAACTGTTTGAGTATCGATTCAATTTCACCAAACCTGCTGAGGGATTCTAAAATTCATACAATTAATGTAGACGGGAATTTATTTGAACCAAAGCAATTGTCGTCATTAGAAGGTTACAACGAATACACGGAGAGATATACGGCTATGAAAAAGAAAATGTTCTGAAAAAATTGCATTCCATCAATGAAAAATATCTTTGAAATCCTTCACCTTTTCTTGAAATATCAAAGTGATTGAAATTATTTATCTGACTGACCGTCAGTGACGTACTGCCTTTTAATGTAGCACTTCAGCACACTTGGTATTAGGTACGTCAGTCATTGCTAATAGTAACTCCAATGTGTGGCCCAAGATAATGGAATGGCTCCTCATGTTGTAATTATCTAATTAATGTCAATCCAATATTATAGCACTTTTACAAATATTTTTATTATCAAAATGGCTGAATTCTATGTTACAGAGTAACTAAAAATAGGTTAATAAACAAAACAATTATGTACATTGTTCAAACACTCATTAATTGATGTTTGAATACTGTTAACAGCTGCGGTGAGAGCAAGACCTTGTCAAGCAAATGGTATAATGTATATAGATCATTTAATTATTATTTAATATTGTATTTTGTACACAATATCTGCTTTTGTACACTATAGACTAAAACTAGTATTTTTTTATATTTAAAATGAATATTGTGGTAATTAAATTATTTATTGTATTTATTGTTTTACTTATAGTCCAGTCCTCATTGAGTTTGTCCTAACTCAGAAACTAGGTACGAAATGTAAGAGTTTTTTTCTGTTGTTATTTATTTATTCATTTAGCTTCACGCCATATCCCTTGCGAGGTAGCCAGACGACGGAGCGCCAAACGCTACGGTCCCTGCATACCTCTTTCACCTCGGCCACAGACATCAACCTTTTCATACATGCCCTCCGGGAGGTCCTCATGCTTTTTACGTGACTTTCCTCCAGTATCATAGCTACTGTGTTTTCGAAGGTCACTCGAGGCCTCCCCATGCCTCTCTTACCGCTCACTTTTTCTGTATAAATCTTTTTTACCATTCTTTCATCACTTATTCTTTCGACGTGCCCAAATCACCTGAGCACGTTCTTCTTCATTTTCACCCCGACATCGTCGCTAGTACCTACCATTCTGTGGATCTCTTCATTGCGGATTCGGTCAGCTAGACTGACTCCGCATGTTCTGCGAAGAGATCGCATCTCCACAGCATTCATCTTTCTTACATTCTTCTTCTGTGTTACCCACGTTTGGCTGCCGTATAACAGCTTCGGTAGCAAAACTGCATTGTGTACAGCCAAACGTGCAGCTATGCTGACGTTTCGCCGTCTCAACAATGCAGCCAAAGCACCGTTGGCTCTGTTACCGGCAGCAATACGCCTTTCCATATCCATTCGTATCTTCCGTCTCTGCTAAACATACTTCCCAAATATACCACTTCATTCACTTGTTCTATTATCTTACCATTCACGTTGATCTTACATTCTGTTCTTTCTTAATTTCTTTCAAATATTGGAACCTTCATCTTATCTACATCTAGGTTTAGACCATTAATTTCATACCCATCTTTCAGAGTTATCATTTATGTAAGGAATAAATGATTTCAGTATTATGTAGATATATAGTGATTTTTTTAATATATTTACTAAAAATGTATGTCAAACATATATAAGATTTTTTTTTTGTTAATAGAGTTAGTAGTTTGTTCTTTAATTATATTATATTGTATTTTAATTTCAGGACATCCAAAAGGGGAGGTTAGGGAGAGTACAGTTGATCCGTATCAATTTGGAATGCCAACATCTTTAGACTCATTGAAGGTTTAATATTACTTTATATACACCATTTAATACTGATACGACGAACAGACGTGGTCACATGATAACAAACTGATGTGATTACTTAACTGACGTATATTACGAGGAATACAATATGCGACGAACTAAAGTTACAAAAGTTTCATAAAGAACTTCTGTAACTTTATATAGAACTGTGATTTTCCTATTTTATTTCAGTCGATTTCCAAATTGTAACTCTCAGTAGACAATATAGGTACATACTGCAATAGTGCAGTGTGTGTATTTGATACTACTTTAGAGTAGTCGGAGGCCATATAGGAGTATTTCAAAATAATTTTACTCGTTGCGGGCAGAGCGTGCGAATAATGTAACTCAACAAGTTTCGTCGTAATTTGATAAACGGTTTAGGAGTGTATACAGACAAACAAACATTACGTATGATATAATACGTAGATAAATAACCGAATATAATATTATAACACGAGTGATGTGGCGATCGGTAGTTAATTGTATTTGTACCTCGCATCGACCGTTCAAATTAACCATTGATTTTTATGTAACTAATATAAAAAATAGAAATGTCTAAATATTATGAAAGATAATTTTTACCAACGAGTTTTCTCTTATAAGAGAACTTTTGTGAGCCGCGATACGATAACTGCAACAAAAGTTTTATATTTCCTAATCTTCACTGTCTGCTTGTTTTACACTAAATTGAGTTCTATTAGGACGATTTAGAGAGGTTTACAATGTTTACGTAAAATATTTATTGATCGAAAAGAAATAAATGTTTTCTCTTGGGTGAACAAATTTAGATAATTGAGTTTTGCTGGTTACGATTCGGCTCCGTCCACCTTCACATCCTTTTTTTTTTTTTTTTTTTTTTTTTTTTTTTTTTTTTTTTTTTTTTTTTTTGTTTGTCTCTGCTGTTAGCCCTACTGGCCATGACAGCGTCACCGGAGTAATGGACGGGTGCAGAGACCCGCCCTTGAAAAGGGGGGGCCTAAAGGGCCCCAGGGGAACGCGCGTCCTGAGGGCGCCTCCTGTGAGGCTCGGACCACGGCTCAGGACGCCGTTAGGTGGGAAGCGAGGGTTGGATGTGGGTTAGAATTTGACACTAACGTCCTCCGACGGCAGAACGCCGGAGCAACGTGCTTGGATGGGGGCCTCGTCTTCGCCGGCGAAGACGCTGTGTGTGTGTATGTGTAGTATTTATGTTCGCTTTGCCGCTTTTACGTAGCGTTCCCTAACGTAATCGCGTCGTCCGGGTCGAAAAGTACTGACTTGGGTCTTCTCTTTCTGACTTTAGGAGTCTTACGGGCCGTGTATCCTGTGGCCTTAACCACCAGCGGGTTTGGGTGTCCCACAGCATTGTCAAAGTAGCTTTTGGAGCCTTCACATCCTAGAGCTTTACATACCATACAAAATATCACATTCAAAGCAGTCAAACACGAAAAGACATTACGTTTAAAGAGCTGATATTTGCGACTATGACTTCACGACTACGCTCGTCCACAGTACTAGGTACCTCTTTCTCAAACAGGTTTCAATTTCAACAGTGTCCCACAAGTTTTTATGGACTGTGATCCCAGTTATCCTCTTCACCTCAGCTAGCCGCTGATAGCCAAGACAGTTCCTAAGCTTCCTTAAGATCAGCGCAGACAATTGCATGAATATTAATAAAGAAATTTATTTATCAATTTACATATAACAAAACAAAATTAAACAAATGATATTATTTAAATATAAAGAGATAAAAGATTTATTTGCCCGTTGGTTGTTTAACAATTTTACTGCAGTTCCACGACAGTAGTGTATTTTTATGACAACGCGAGTGCGGCTCGGTCATAATAGTTGTGTGTAATAAAAATACATACAAGGTTGTGGCAAAACAAAGCGTCCATATACAGTTGTCATATTTGTAATAGACCTACAAACTAATTGTTATAATAATGTCATATAATTCTTGTAATATCTTCCAGTACCATGTGATATGTACCCACATGGTACATTACGCGTTATGACAGTTAAAGAAAAATTAATATGACTGTGACCGCTGTTAATGCTACTATAGTTTATTAATATCTTTGAATGACGAGATGTATTGATTGAGATTGTGATCTATAATAACGTTTCATGTTCTACGCCTTCTATACATAATATAAAAACCATGATCATTTAAAAATATGATAATTGTACTCTAGTTAGTTCTAATATTTAATATTATTATTATCCTGTCCATTCAACCTATTATATAAAACCATGATACCCATGTTTTGATTTTAAAGATTATATATACCTTTTTATAGAGCATATTTTTCAACTACTTCACATAAACACATAAAATAATGTTGCTCTCAATAGTGACGTACCTGATAAAAAATAAATAATATAAAAAGAAGGTAAATTCTAATTACATTTTTATACTTATCATTCGCTATCGAGTCATCCGGCGCTGACGCGGTGCAGCACTCGTGAGGTTAGTTAGTTAGTTAGTTAGTTAGTGTCAGTTGTTTCACCGCTGAGCGCTGTGTGCGTCGGCCGGCGGATGGCGGGACTCGTAGATAATAAATAGTTTGTTTAAACGTCCCGGTACAGCCGCGTCTCGACATAATAATAAAGACAGTTTGTTAATTCAGTGCGAGTGCGTTCCTACCCTCTATTATTTTGATAATTGTAAGTGTAAGTGTGATATTCTTTCATAAAAACAAAAATATTCCAGTCTTACATAGATAAGTTATGGCGATTGTTGTTTGTTTTGGAATATCTACCGCTAGAAAGGTGATGATTCCAGTTTGGGTTTAACTCTCGCTTATCTAAAATATTTTTCCACCTAAACACTTTTTTAGTTTGTGTTATTTTATCAAATAATAAATGTAAATTACTATTTTAAAAATTCTTTATGATCTAAATTACCTATTTAATATAGTTTACACATTATATAGTTTATAAACTATAGTTAAAAATATATGTCAATGAAACTTTTGATATAGGTAGGTATCTGCCTAAATTTATTTTAGTTTTCGTTTTATAAAATAAATTAATAAATTTCGTTTTAATAAATGATTCCTTTTAATTAAGCAGGTCAAGAAAATTGTTGGAACAATTATTTAATTGTATCGTGTCTTTCCCAATCGATCGGCTGTTTATTTGCTTGTACAACTAATCAACAGTTTTTTAAATCAATTTTAAATATTTTCGTCTCTGAAAGTTCTCAATCCATTTAGTTTTACGTCACATACGTGTACTTTATATATATGTACATTACTTATTTACTTTATTTTAATAGTTAATTTGTTTATAAATAATTATATACACTTAAATCAATTGTGAGCTTAAGAAAAACAGTTAATGCGAGGAAGTGTAAATGGTTGGATATCTTATAAGGTATAATTAATTCTGCTTTAATTAGAGTATGGTTACATCATCATAAATGAAAAGTATAATACAACATAATGCAATGTATTTGAAGTAGCAAGATACTTGTTAGGGGTATTTATTTATCTCATCACGGGGACTGTTACGTTAGGTTAATGGAGTTGTCTGTGGCTGCTAGAACCCAGGAGATGGCAAAAATGGCTCTCTTTATACAAGGTGGGATGGACAAAATTTCTGTAAATGTGGTTGTGAATTTATTCGTTTGTTATCCTTTCCCGCAACCTAACAACCGATACTTATGATATTTAGAGAGTTTATCAGTAATACAGATAAGAACGTACGGCACCTTTCATCCCGCCAAAATGCAAAGTCCCGAAGGATAAGATAGGATAGGATATTTTTTTTACCTATCTAGTGCAGAGCCTACTGGAAAAAGCTACTGATATTATAATTCTAAACAAGAAAAATGTCAGATACAAAAGTGTAGTAAACATACATTGTTATACTTTTAAATATAAATAGAAATATATATAAAAAATATGATTTTTCCTGGAGTTCATAGGTTACAGTCGTAGTGCCGTAGTGTTGGAGATTAATTCAATGTACACACATTGTGCACACACACACACACACACGTGTGTGTACACATATACATACAATGTCTATTGTGTTTATTTCGATGGCTCAGACTTTTAAAACTGATTATGAAACTAGGTCTGTCGCTAAGTCATAGTTTATGAGGAAATTCTTGATAGATAGAACGTCGAAATGTAACGCTTTCCCTGAATTAGCTATTTTATTAATTATTATATTTATTTTGTAAGTTTGTTATAATTATAATTCTCCTCGCGGTGCGGAGGTCGACCAGATAACTGAGATGAAAGATCATTGGTAATGCACTGTAGGATATTATGTATAATCAGTATTCAGTAAATCGCATGATGGTAGTGGGTCGTTATTGAACTGGTAGGTATGTCTATAGTTTTCCTAGTGTTCGTTTCGCAAAAGGTTATCATAATCATGGACTAAGATATAGGTATATATATATATATATATATATATATATATATATATATATATATATATATATGTACTATTCATTATTTTTTGTATCAACCTTTTATGATCGTAATTCTATAAACATTAGAGTAATTTAATAACATATCACTATATTATATCAATATGTTTTCATCTATTCTAAATCTTCAATATTATCTATCTTATCTGCCCACTTTTTAAAGCTTCAATAAAAACACGTGTTATTCACTGCACCGTCGCCGTAGAATCATTTCGGTAATTTTGTTGTTTTGTTTCAGAATTATAAATGTAACTGTTTACCAAAATGGCCGCTTTTAACGTCGTGTTCGGCTGCGTGATGGCGCTCCTCATTATTTTATTTACAATTAGTTCTATCGCAAGATATTATATGAAGGTAACTATATTAAATATATATTTAATAATATAACTGACGTAGAAAACCATAACCAAATTAAAACACATTGTTTGTTTTCAGTTTACACTGTTTATTTTGTTTTCACTTATATTTTCAACGGCTCCACTACCGCTGATGTTCTTCAGGCCCTTCAGTCCGAAGAATGCACTGTGAGTACATGTAATAGTTATAACGTGAAAACAAAACACCACAACAACATGGTCGTACCAGGATCAGATGATCTATGCCCGTTTAGTTCAGCATGGTTTAAATAGTATTCTTTATAGGATACCCGCCGCCCTACTTCGGGTGGCGGCTCGCGTCCTCGGGATCCGCTGGTCGGTGCGGGGCCTGGAGCACGTGGACGACTCGCGCGGCGCCGTGGTGCTGCTCAACCACCAGAGCAGTCTGGATTTATTTAGTAATTATTCACTTATTTAAGACAAAACCGACCAAGTCTAATCAAACAATGTTTCTTGTGTCACATTGTTTGCTGAAGCTGCTGTTAATGCGTGGCACAAAGTCAATGTCGACGGAATATTAATCTTAGAAGAGTTGTTGTTTACTGCAGATAATAAACGTTTGACCAATTGACACTATTTACGGAAATACTTTGTTGATGATGTTATCTGCTAACAAATAACCATTACATACAATTCTTTTGTGTACACAGCTGGTAACATATAAATGTATATTTGAGATGATACTACAACACAGGTTCTTATGTAATTTTTATGATCGACACTTTGTCTTTTACGACCTCTGCTGACAGTGTACTGAAGATACAGTTATCGCGTGTGTGTGTGTGTGTAGTGTTGGCAGTGCTCTGGCCGCTGATGGAGCGATGCACTGTGGTGGCGAAGCGCTCCCTGCAGTACTCGGTGCCCTTCGGCACGGCCACGTGGATGTGGGGCACCGTGTTCATAGACCGGGGGGCGCAGTCCGCACGCGCGGTGCTCCAGAAGCAGGCCGAAGCCGTCAAATACCAAAAGGTATGTAACATAATCGTATGTATCCTCTCTACGATGACTTGAGTTCATGTTTTTTTCTGTATTAATAATGCAATAGTTAGTAATAAATAAATGACTCACATTAGAGAAATTTATCCTTCCTCTTGAGTGATAACGCTCAATGGAATCGCGGCTACCTCGCTACCTCGCCACCTCGCCACCTCGCTAACCCGGAAAACACTCCTACTTACATATTCTGAGTCAAGGAGGAGGGCAGAGGCCCAATTGCCTTTATTATGAATATTCAAAGGTACACTAATTTCAATTCAGCCTATTATCGGGTCAATGACCTTGTTACCTCGTCTGTTGATTAGTCGCACCGGTGTGTGTGTAATGTGTGTGTGTGTGTGTGCGATGGACCCGCAGTGTAATTATAAGATCGAGTTTTTATTTAATTACCTACCACTATATTCATTTAAATACAAAGACTGAGGAACTGCAGAGAAACTAGTAATTGTTGTCTGTCTTTGTGTGCCATTAGGTTGGATTTTTTTATATATACTTTACTTTAAATAACTTAATTGTTAAATATGGAGTATTGTTTATAAACAAGTTACACCGCAGTGACTGGGACGGACGGGACGTGAGGTCCTTATTAATAAGTATGTCAATGGCAGTGGAAATTTAGACTGTATAATGCGTATGTCAAGATCTTTTTTGTATCTATATAATTGTAATTTAATGTCGATTTTTTTATAAAGGTGGGTTTTCAAAACTCACTTTAAAGGAATCGTTTGTAAAATATTAATCTCTAAAGAGCAAATTTTTGTGAGGTTCAAGTGTCTCCTCTTGCACGCTAACTGGTTGATATTGGAGGTGTGAAGCAATCATTACAGAAGTACATATAACGATTTTAAAAGAAAAACTATCACTACTAAGTAGACTTGACAAGTTTAACAGGAACAGTCGGTCGAAGGTAGATCTAAATAATGTACTATACCTACTGTATATCTTAAAAAGGTCTATAAAAATTCCGCGAGTGTATGTCTATCCAACATGGGTAACTACGGAACCCTACTTTTGGTGTAACCCGATATGCCTTAGGCCGGTTTTCATAGTAACTATTTGTTATTAAATATTAGTTCTTCTCGTCAAATAGGTAAGTAAAACAAAGATATATTACCATAGATAGTAAGTATACACAGAATATTATACAAAACTATGACAGTTTTTATTAACAATGTTCTATGTCCCGGAGAAGAAGTAATTTAATGCTTTGCTCTTCTTAAAATGCATATTACATCAAAAGCAAATATTATCTCTAATAGGAACATGTTGTAAAAACTTTCTTTGAATTTGACAAATATATTATTTTTTGTTGGGAGTAAGCAAAAACGTAGTCGTAAAGTGCTCTTTGCATGACTCTGTGTCCGCGGCGAGTCGCGAGTGTGTCGTTTGTGTGACATCATGGTGTCATCACACCATTAGTATCGTAAACAGACGCGTCTGTGGACATTGTGACGTCATCGCGCGCACCGACGTACACTAACCTTTTAATGTATTTAACGTATTATTAACACAATTATATAATTATATTTCTATTGTCTAGGCGCATTACTAATAATAATCTGAGACGCGATAAAAAATATAACTCGTTTCTTATTATTAAACTGGCAAATAATTTTATTTTACGTTAATATCTTGCACTTGATTTGTACCCTGCGATTTTAAAAGTCAATTACCTAACTGTTATTTTAATGGATGCGTTTTATAGTTTAAATTTATTGCTCAATTCTGTTAATATTAACCGACCTGAATTGTACTTTGTGCAAAAACATTACAATTGAATGTATACTTATATATATTTCAATATAGAGGAACTGTATCTGAGTTAGATAAGACACGCCCCGATTAGTAGTGTATCATTATTAGATAGATAGCTTATAAGAATGTGTTTTTGTCCTAAAATAATGTTTAATACCCACTTGCAGATAACCATAATCTCGCTCATTATAATAATCTAAATAATGAACACTAATATTGTATTTTTTTTAATTAAAAACCTACATTGTATACTCTGTGGATGAGCTCACTGTATCCGCGCTGCAATCCCTTGATTTAAACTTATAAATTTAATATTAGTTTTTGCGATTTCTAAAAAGAGTTTAATTTATACAATACATTAATTAATCTGTTTAAATTAACATTAATTTCGACCCGAGCGTGTTTATATCTGAACATTAAAATACGAAATAATTTCGTTTATTATTTATTTATTTAAATTTTTATAAGGTAATTATAAATTCCATAGTATTTGTAGTTTATATTATAATGAGTATTATATAATTGTTTCGGGTCGTGTTAATTGTCCTTTGTTCTGCATCTTTTAAGAGATGAACTCATCCGTAGACTGTTGGCTTGGAAATAACAACTCATAGCGTCATGAAGGTGTGGAGTGTGGACGGTGTGTGTGGACATGCAATGGCTGCTTAGTAGCTATAACGCTATTACAATGCAGATGATTACATAATACATCAATTAGCATTTGGTACCTTTTACCACACTTATGTAGCATTTATTTATTTTAGTCATTTTACGTTCATGTCATTGAATAATAATAATTTAAAAAGTGATGAAAACGATGAAACAAGATCGCAGTAGGTATTATTAAATGTAGGTATTATTTCCTAGTTTAAATTTAATTTTCTATTATTTTGTGAATTTGTTATCAAATTTTGTGTTCTTGTTTTTAAAAATATAAATGTATACATATATATTATTTAATATGATGATTGATAATGTAATGAGTCAGTCGGAGGTACATTTTTCATAAACATCATCAGTTTATTGCGTATTGGATAAGATTATATTTCTATTTATGTGTTAGTACGTAAATATATAAAATATTGATATATAAAAGCGTTTATATGTTGTTTATGTCATATGTTCCTGTACCTCATATATATAAATATCTCCATTAACCGAGGGTTTCTGGCAGAGATCTCTTGCAAGAGATAAGTTATCCTTTGTGTAAATTTTCTTTGTTCATAATGCCTTTATCACTATTTATGGTATTATATATATAATAAATTGTCTAATTACGTTAGGAGGTCATAAGGTTTGGTTCGAACATTGTGTTACTTTTCATCTTTTCATTTGCTCTCAGTCTACAGACTGAATCATGCTAACGATGGATACTCGGTGCACATCAATCGATCAGTCGGCTAAAACGTCTCAAACAGCATGACTATATTAAATACAGTATACTTCCAATTATAATGAATGATTCTTTTGTTAGCACTAGTAGTAGTTTAGGGAACTCAATCATTTATAAGTACTATATATATATGTATATATCAGTATGTATATAAATAGTAGGCGGTCGGTGACTGCTAATGTAAATGGTAAGTAATCAGATTCATATGTGATTATTTCATCCCAAACCCTGTCACGTTATTTAATCTTAAAAATTGGCTTCGATTTTATGAATGTAACGATTGTGAAAGTTAGTGGCATGTCACTTGTTATTACCGAGGGCCTGTTTCTGTTGCTACAAATATGAAAGTAACATTAGTAATTGATTTGTATCTACTGTCTATTAAACAGATAAACGCACTTTGAATACCAACTAAAGTTATACTAACTACATATGTTATGTATTGGAAAAGTACCGGCTACTGTAAGTAGGTTAGGAGATGTTTACGTTGGCTTGCAAAACAAATTAATTATCTAATAATATAGATATTGAGTTGACAATATCAGTACCATGTCATCATCACATTAACATGTTAACCTGAACGACTGAACCCAATGTTACGTACTGTTTATTTAATAATTTATTAATTATAACCAGATATGTCCGTGCAGTATGTTGCAGACGTTCTCTTTAAGCAAGGGCAATAAATAAATGTTTTTTATTAAATTTTTATGGACTTTAGGATGGCTATTATTTAAAAATATTGTCAATATTTTTTTTTTTTGTATACAAAATGTATTTTATTATATTTTCAGCGGAAATTACTATTATTCCCCGAGGGAACGCGGCACGGAGGGGACAAGTTGCTACCCTTCCGGAAGGGAGCCTTCCACGTAGCCCTGGACGCGGAGGCGCCGATACAACCGGTAGTAGTATCCAAGTACCACTACCTGGACTCTAAAAGACATCGCTTTGGATCAGGTATCTCTTCTTTAGCCAAAGACAGAGTTTAATTAAAATATAATTATATTACCGAAATAGACTGATATGTGCCCATAATTATGAAAGTTGTCTAAGTCATGTATTTCTTGTTTCGAGAGATTTAATGAATCGCGTTTGAATAGATTAAAAAATATTCTTTACATTATGCGACATTTAAATTTATAATTTTATTAGTCTTGATTAATAGAAATTTATTATAGATATGAAATTTTGTGTGAATTTCATAGAGAAATGATGTTTTTAAAGCTTGAATTGACTTAGACCATTTTCAAAATTAACGGAATGTTCTATAATTGACTTAAAGTAATAAAGAATTGTGATTTTTATTTGAAACAACAACTTTAACAAAATAATTCATAAACATTTATTAATTGTTTTTAAAAAGTAATCCATTTTTTGTCATAATATCGAGTGTTTAAGATTTTTAAAATGTTCCTGAAAAACTGGAGGGATGTATGGTAGTAAACACATAAGATCTTTATGTTGTTCTTCCGTTACTGGTCTAGTGGTGTTGTATAATGGAAGTAATTGAATATTTTCGTATATTTTTGGTCTTCCAAAAGGTGAAAGATCCAAAACTTGGAATTCAGAATCATCTAAAGAAGTCTTATAAAACCTTTTATAAAGTTCATTTTTCAAGAATCTCATCCATTGAAGTTTTAGCCAAGAGACAGATTCGCCCGCGGTATTTTTTATTTTCCTGGTTATTGATTTTTCAAGTGATTTCGTTGAAATAAAATCCGGCTGCGACATTCGTTTGATCGAAAATTTATTTATTTCTCTACAATTTTCGATCAATTCGTAGTAATGTTCAGGATTGTTTATTCTCATCTCTATCAAACCAAAATCACGGTCATTCGGTAGATAGGAATGACCCGATACCAAAAATTTGTGGTCTATCGTTTCAATATTATTATTCGATGACTGGCAATTTTCAGCCATGTTAATACTACTTTAATGTTGCGATTTTGACTTGAACAAGCATCACTGCAGGCTACTAAGTGTTTTTGCGAAGCTGAGATATCCTCAATATGCTATAAAATGCACGATGCTATTGCCTGTGCACCTCTTGAAGCTGTTGTTTCATCCCATACACACATTTTGACATTGTCATCATGGAAACTATGGAAACCTAAGTTGTATACGTACATATTTCGCTTATAATAGGCTAAGGAAACAAATAGTTTAGGATACGGAAGTGCTTTCTTTTTTTTCTTTTTTCTCTCTTTCTTTATTTATTTCTTTCTTTACACGCGGGTTTTTCAAGTTATGTTTACATAATTTCTTTAAATTGTTGACTTAGACCACTTTCATAATTAACACTAAATGAATTCCGTATAACGTTTTAATTACAACTACTTTGTAAAGGTTCAGTTTTGGCGATATCGTAAAAATTACATTAAATAAATTTAGTTTAAAATCATGTCATGTGAAATAAGTGATAAATTCATTTTTTTTTCAATTCTGACTTAGAGCACTTTCTTAATTATGGGCACATATAATGTTTGATAAAAGTAATTGTTTATGATGAAGACACTTCGTACACGAGTAATTAGAGATCCTGGTGTCTTTGTCATCACACCGAACTAAACAACTAAATAATATATCTAACATTTAATGTCGTCCTCACATTCGGGGAAAATATCAAAAAACACTGATTGGTTCTAGATATAAGTACAATAACAAATAACACTGTTGCTGTAAAAAATGTATTTCCTGGACGATGTGTTACTGAGGGCTGACGCGGCAATAACATCTAATTTAATAAAATAATACAAGAAAAAGCAAAATACTTGCAAGGTTTAAGTATCCTAACACGTAATTAGTTGCATACGCAATGAAATATAATACAGTTTGTAAGTGACGCACGCTGTGACCTATATTGTGTACATCCACGAAGAATACAATAGTGTTAGTGTGAGGCGGCCGGCGTTATCAGTGTTATCATCACTCGCAAGTCGACCCGACCCTCCCGCACGGTCCAACTCATGCGGAATACGTACCGGCATCTGTACTGGTCTCTATCTATTTTGATATTGTACACTTGATTGGATTGGATTGGATTGCGACATACTCATAGTTTTTTTTTAAGATAATCGTATAAAGAGTTAAGCTAAGGCAGTCTGCCGTCTAAAGTAAATACGATCTACCAATTGATTTATCTCGGGCGATCGGGTTAGCTCTTGCGATCGGGTTAGCTCTTGCGATCGGGTTAGCTCTTGCGATCGGGTTAGCTCTTGCGATCGGGTTAGCTCTTGCGATCGGGTTAGCTCTTGCGATCGGGTTAGCTCTTGCGATCGGGTTAGCTCTTGCGATCGGGTTAGCTCTTGCGATCGGGTTAGCTCTTGCGATCGGGTTAGCTCTTGCGATCGGGTTAGCTCTTGCGATCGGGTTAGCTCTTGCGATCGGGTTAGCTCTTGCGATCGGGTTAGCTCTTGCGATCGGGTTAGCTCTTGCGATCGGGTTAGCTCTTGCGATCGGGTTAGCTCTTGCGATCGGGTTAGCTCTTGCGATCGGGTTAGCTCTTGCGATCGGGTTAGCTCTTGCGATCGGGTTAGCTCTTGCGATCGGGTTAGCTCTTGCGATCGGGTTAGCTCTTGCGATCGGGTTAGCTCTTGCGATCGGGTTAGCTCTTGCGATCGGGTTAGCTCTTGCGATCGGGTTAGCTCTTGCGATCGGGTTAGCTCTTGCGATCGGGTTAGCTCTTGCGATCGGGTTAGCTCTTGCGATCGGGTTAGC
Source organism: Melinaea menophilus ssp. n. AW-2005 (assembly GCA_918358695.1). NCBI lineage: Eukaryota > Metazoa > Arthropoda > Insecta > Lepidoptera > Nymphalidae > Melinaea > Melinaea menophilus. Next base: position 18,407,666 of record OU911052.1, read on the forward strand.
TCTTGCGATCGGGTTAGCTCTTGCGATCGGGTTAGCTCTTGCGATCGGGTTAGCTCTTGCGATCGGGTTAGCTCTTGCGATCGGGTTAGCTCTTGCGATCGGGTTAGCTCTTGCGATCGGGTTAGCTCTTGCGATCGGGTTAGCTCTTGCGATCGGGTTAGCTCTTGCGATCGGGTTAGCTCTTGCCTTCAGCTTTTAATCGGGTGATACCTAAACCAACCAAATGATTCTCTCTATTTTATTAATCATATTTAATAAATGTAGTATATCTAATGAGTTTTTCTTTTTAGGTGAAATAATAGTAACGATCTTACCACTGATAGAAACAAAGGGTCTGAAGAAGGAGGACATCGACTCGCTGGTGGAGAGCACGCAGAACATAATGCAGAAGGAATTTACGAACACGTCCGCCGAGACCCTCGCGAGGCTCTCCCGGAGGAGCGATTGAAAGGTATATTACAATCAATTTAAATTATAATCATCTGTTAATTTTCGTAACTAGTCTTATCAGTTCCTGTGACATAAATATAATATAACATGGTTACCGTTGTTCCAGAGGAATGCTAAATTAATCGGGGCTGTGATAGTTTTAACTGTTTGTGAACTTAAAATACAATTGTTGATAAATGTACACATTTGATATACAATAAACTATTTACCAAAGGGATTGTGTGATTCAATGAAACCACCGCCGGTGTGTAAACATTTAATAAGGACCCACGTTTATAAGAAAATATATGAAAAAATAGTTGCCATTCTGATTTATACGAAATACACAATATACAAAGTAGATACGAATACACAACACTAATACAATAACACGGCGATACTTCACCGCGAGTACCTACAGCTTATAACTTTATAGTTTACTTCATTGTACATTAACCAGTGTTAAGTGTCTCTGCGTCTCATTCCATCGTCTACCTTAAGTCCCAGGTGATAAAGTTGATAATGCAATTAACCAACATTTATATGTTTACCGCTAAACTTAACAAGTACCACGATTGTTAATTTCCTTATAATCACGGACAATCACTCCCTTAGGAAATATAATCTATAAACTCATATATGTTTAGTATAAACACCGTGTTGTATAATTATACAAATATACACATACCTACATTAGACAAAGGGTCAGTGGAATAGTTTACAAAATGTATAATTTTATGAACAGTTTTTTCAGAAAATAATTTTTTCTGACTGAAAAAAAATTACATTGATTACAACGGTCTGTGTCATAAGTATATAGTTTGTTGCATAAAAAATTATATATATATATGTGTATATATAAATATACATTATGATACAATACGAGTTTTCATTTCCTGTTACATATACTTGTAATAGGTTGATGTATTAATTTGGATGTCAACTTAGGTTGCTATGGTAACCGTAGCCATCGTAACCGTTGCCATGGTAACCGCGTTAAGTGTATAGCTCCTACAGTTTTAAAATTTGGCGCAATGCAAAAAGTTGAATTCCGTAAAATCCGTTCTTAGTGGACGTCTACGTCACAAAAGAAGTAACTACGCAAAATTTCGGAGATTTCGTGACGAGTCAGTGAGTGGTAAATCGCTTATATATATATATATAAACACATATCAATGTTCTCGAGATCTTTTGCCTAGAGTGTCCCGTCCCCTCCTACTTTACACATTTGGACATTTGGTCAACAAACTATATATTTAACATTGAGTGTCAGCATCACAACAAAATATACATACACATACTTATTAACAAACAAGAGTACTAAATTATTAGTTAATTTAATACTTTTGTTTAATATAATAATTAATTATAAATAACAATCTGTTTGTTATGTTTTAATAATGACGTGAGCGGCCGCGTGAAGTCACTGACATACACTAGTATACAAATACACTCCATATAGTGTATTGAACATTATATATAATATATTGATATAATTTTGATAATTAATTATAATATATACAGTGTGCTTAAAATAATAGCACTGTATGTACAAACTGACACTCGTACACCTCTACACCTCTACAGTACCGGGTCTGCAACACACCAGGTGTGTCGTGTGACGGACACGCAGACACGTATAACTAATAAACATAAGAGGGCAGAGTCATCTATGTCTATATGTATATGAGTATCACAGACAGTCTCCATACATATATATGTATCTCACAAACGATCACAGTGTAAAATAAAAAGATTACAATTCAACTTCAAATCAATAATTTCCCCACGTTGTGACCTAAAACACAAACAAATACTAAAATCACGTTTTTCATCAAATTACTATTCCACGGCCGAGCACTTTCCACACTCTGCACACTCTGCCCCGTGATGTATGACACACTCACCGCGCCACCGACTACTTCATTGTATTCACTAATACATATAATATATTATATAATTAATAAAAGTGGAGCCAAACTAGTCGTAGTAATGATCTACTCAGGATCATATGTTATCACAGTTCAGTGTCTCGTGATGGTACTTGTATACAATAAATGCAATGGAATGATACACGTAGGCGTTATATACTCTTAGGACTAGTCGAGAATATGGCAGTCTAACAAACAGTGTTAGCACAGCGTTAAATAACAATTGTACGCTGCACACGTACATAGTAATATTACTTAAGGTTGTCTCTGAGGTTGACAATTTATTTGGAGGTTTGAATTTTAATCTTGATTACCTAAAATTCATACTATTCACTTATTTGTATAATAAATAATTATTATAATTATCCCAGTATTAGCTAAATTATATTCGTAAATAGGTTAGCCTCCGAGTAGATAATTATTTATCTATTTATGTATAAAAAACAATTTCTTTAATGACATGATAATTGTTCAATGTTACACTCCGGCTGGGATAACTATAACACCAACACACAGTGACACAGAGCGTTTGCCGCACGCACTCAGCACAATGAGTGTCTGTATATTGCAAGTACAGTAATAGTCAGATTTATTAAAGTTAACTAAAATTCAGTCCAAATTACCCAACGGATAATTAGAAGGTAAAGCGTTTAAGACCTCCTTGGACAGCTCCCTGTACGCCGCCTCCATTATACTCTGCACTCTGTCCTTGAGCTGCGGGACATCCTCCATGGTCAGACCCGCCGTGGGCACGGGCTCCAGGCATTGGATGATAGCGTGACCTGGAAATAGTAGAGATAATCTTAATTTATCAGATTTGAAGCTGATCAATCTTATCAATTACATATTTAAATTAAAGACAGACCTGTGTTAGTGAGATACACAAATAAGTAATGAAAATAATGTATTTAATAGAGTCTATATAACTATGTAATGTAATGAGAGCACCAACCTTTGTTAAAGATGTACTTCCTGGCGTTTATAAAGTAGTAGGGCGATATGACCACGGGTATTATGGGGACTTGGGCCGCCACGGCAATGTTGAAGGCTCCCTTCTTAAAGGGTAACAATGTTTTGAAGTTTTTATTTCTTGTTCCTTCCGGGAATAACCAAATTTTTGTCTGTAAACAAAAACACTATTTAAAACATCTTAAAAGTTTGTTCTGTACATTTCAAATACTTGAAATATTTATTATCTGAAACGAAAATAATCAATTTTATGTTGCATAATTTTATTATACTATAATAATAATAAAATGCCCATAATTGTTAATTAAATTTCCTGGTAATAAAACAAAACAAATAATAGGTTGACTATACAAAAATATATAATTTTGAGAACCCTAAAAAATTAAGGAAAATATTAATTAAGATACTCTTAATTTTAGGGGTATTTATGGTGATATTATACATTAGGACATGGAACAGATACCAAAAGATTATTTTATGAAATAAACTTAGTTACCTTATTTTTAATCATGACCTCGGAGGTAGCCTTCAGTGACTTGTATGCGTCTTTTGAATTGTTTCTATCAATAAAGACAACTCCCGCCAGATATGCCGCCAATCCAAACGGCCACACGTAGAACAGTTCTTTTCTGGCTATAGCTGCTATTTTAACTGCAACTTGCCAGACGTTGAACATACCTGTACCAGCCAATAAGACATTCAAAATCAACCAAAAATTTATTAGGAAACCAACTTTATATATTTTTTAATATCTTAAGATATTATTAATATTGTAAAGGTTTTATTGTAATAAGGTAATATTGTAAATAGTTTTTCTATTAATATAATTTTGAAAAATTAAATAATAATAGTTATCTTTGGAATTTAGTCAGTCTCATACAGTGAAGTGAACCTTCAAAGCATATCAATTTGGATAACAGATTTAATAGACATGGTGTTATTTTTTTTTTATTTGCTCAAAGTGTCACCTAAAAATACTACTAGTAAATAAAACATTTTTCCTGGTCTATATCATCTATTAAACTTAAAATAAAACGACATAAAAATATCATTTGACAATATTACTTAAAGATTACATTTTTTTCTCTCAATTTATTCAATTTTTTTTTATTTTTTTATTTTATAACAATAAAATATCTTTCTAGTGAATAATAAAAGTAATGACAGATAGGTTTAAATTGTTTGTAATATTTTTGCATACCTAATATGTCAATAGATGACTGATGGTTTGATATAATTACAGCACCTCTGTCCTCTGAGATTATTTTACCGTTTCTTAAGTGCCATTTGACTTCTATTAATTTTGTCACATGCTTTATTATTTGTGCACCAAATCTGTGTAAAAATTAACAAACATTACGTTACATCATGTTATATATGAAGTGAATAATATAAAAATACTTACAGTGAGTTTTTGACATTTTTCGGCGTGAACACAAAAAATGGCATCAAAAACAAAGCAACAACTGAAGCCCAAATATAAAATACAAAAAACTTTGACTGAAACTTGACATAGTTTGGTGTTTCAGAAAAAAGCTGCTTTAAAATATATGTCGCGACTGTTATCATGAAAATGTAAATAATTTTATCCCACATTTCCGTCAGATTGCACTGGCCGGCTGGCTGCTCTAATAATTTAAACTAATTTAATTTTATGACTCGGCTGGCGTCGTTAAACTTCTTGTTTTTGTAAATTTTTGTTTTTATTATATTGTTAGGAACAATGAACAGTATTAATATATTTTATTTAGTCGCTTTTAATGTTCTTTTCACTTTACCAGTATTATAAACAAAACATACCGATAACACCTTTCATTCAGGATGTTATATAAAACGAATTAGGGTAATATTGATTGAATAACGCTTATAAAAACGCAGCACTAAAAGTAATTACATCGTTATTGCCCGGTTTAAATCTGTTAATTGTTTGAATACTACAGAATACAGACTAGTACTACGAGGCTCACTCTTTATTATTATTAAAGATTGCTAGTATAAAAAATGCAATATTGACAAAAGGGAAATCTGACAAGGGTATGAATACAGATAAAACAAATTAGCGTCCTGCTTAGAAAAACATAGACTAGAAAAAAAAATGTTTATTTTTAAATTATTTCGGAATAGAATGCGTATTATAAATTGTTTTCGTGCAAAATAACGTGTCGATCTAGTCTGTGCGTAGTTATAGACATTACCTTTGTTCAAATTGTGTTATTAAACAAGTGTAATTTTGGAAAAGTCGAAAATTATGTTCAGGGTCGAATTAAACATGTCTTAAGGTCGCAATGTCAGATAATGTAACTTCTAACCTTCTCTGGTAAATGTTCAAGAGTTTCTCAAATTGAAATAATAGTTTCAAAGATCAGATTTCCAAATTGATATATTGTAAGGAATAATCAATATTTATATTCGTCCGGCCCTAGGTTTTATTACAAATTAAATTCATTTTTTACAGAATTTTATAACTATATATAAGTATTCATTGAAAACTTAATAAAAAAATGTAAATAATATATATATATATATATATATATATATATATATATATATATATATAATCAATTGAAATTATCACCTTTGGCTTTGAGGTAGACTTATAATCTATATGGTTATTTATTTAGTCACTTTATTTAGTATAATGCAGATATTTCTTAAGATATAAAATTATGTCATTTAGAACAGGTCATCCTTTTAAAATTTATCATAATTCCAAGGGATTCAGATTTGGGATAGACGACAGCTAGTCTTCAGTTTTTTTAAAGTCAGGAGTGTTGGTTTCATGCCAGGCGTAGGTAATTTGTGCCTTGGGACTAGATTGATAAAAAGTCCCTGGTACATTTAAAGAAATGGGACTGTTTGTCTTTCATATTGGTGTTTTGATCGATTCGATTGATCTTCTTTAACTATTTATAGTCGACGATAAGCGAGCTTCAGTTCATGTGAATCAGAATCCAAGCGGCCATCTTTGTTCCATGTGATCTTCGACAGAGGCAGTGCTTTATATATCTGTAGATAGTACGATATAGGAGGATAGGACTGAAACTGAGCCCCGGAGGGTAGAGTAATCGATTGCTGAAGTCCTGTTTTTTTAACTACTAATTCTATATTTTAATTTATAATAATTAATGACCACAATAAAATATATTTCAATAACAGCTAAAGCGGGAAACCGATCGAAATTTTTGAAATAATTATCCGATATTTAATTGACTGAAAAAAAAAACTCTAAAACTGAAAGCGCCATAATATATTTCACCAGACTAGTTATCTCGAAGCCTACATTGAGCTTATTCTCCTAAAACGATTACAGTTCCATAATATTTCCTTAAAGTGATCTTTATATCAAATGGATTTGTTGATTTGAAAATCTTAATTAAGATTATTATAATAACATTACCTAATTTATTTTTCTCAATAATACAATATGTTATTATCCAGTATATTGTAGTGTTGTAATTATAATCGAAATCAATTTTAATGTGAAACAGACGGACAGAAATTAATAATGTATTTTAGTATTTCATATCGATTTCTTAGTACCTGTATAAGGTTATCTAGCGTTAAGACACTGATTGTGACTGATGAACGTTTATACACTTTCTGATTAGTTATAATGTTGAAAATTCTGATTAGTCAGCATTTAAATCTTCCGGTAAATCAATTATCTTCTGAATTCATTTCTTTATTAACTAGGGGCGCCAACAGACCTGGTGCGGTTTGCATATTGAGCGAAGCGAGCCTACAGCCTACTGCGAAGAAGGCTACATTGCCCAGTAGTAAGTCTGGCTGCGGGATAGTATACATACGATTAATACGTATAGATGTTATGTGAGCGTCTCGTAGCGTTTAGACTGAAAAGAGGATTTCTTATAAAAACTTAGAACTAAAGCAACAGAGATGGCATGAGTCGGAACTCATATATATTTCATTTTAATTAATAAATAAATAAAATTCACGAAGGATAAGGATAAGTACGCTGATTTATTTTGACAATTTCACTTCTGTCTGTTTGTGGCAGTCTGTAGCTGTCTGGTAATTTTTTTAATTCTTGTTAAGTAAATATTCTGAGAGTGGCCGTGATAAGTAATGGATTGTCACATTGGAAAAAAATCCTGTAAAACTATGGATTAACTATTAAGAGGTTTTTTTTTCATAAATATTATTGTTTATAATATATTAAAATCTTTGAATTGTTAAAAAGGAACGTATAGTGTTTTTAATGTTTTTAAACAACCATAGAGTTAAGAGTATCAAAGACTATAGAAGATAGAAAAGGTGGGAAATTTAAACTATTATTTAATTTTATTACATCAGTTTAATAACATTAAAGAGTAGTTAGGTTATTGTTTTTAAATTTACTAAATATAATTATTTATAGATAAACAAGACACGTTATTATATTGGAATGTGATAATCAGTTACGGTCCTCTTCGACGGACATCGCCGACAAACATAAAAGCTGAAAGGTTACAGGGGTCCAAGTAACTCCCAAGATCTTTGAAGACAGGTAAGTGGATTCCATTTTACTGATAGCTAGAGTTCGTTCCGTATCAATTATTTCGTATACTCTTTATTTAATAGATCTTCATTATCGACTAAAACATAAATATTTGACGTTTTATTTTTATGTATTAAGATTATTATATAAGCAATAATGTATAGGAGTAAAGATTGACTGTCCCTTCTTTGTATGATACGTACACACGTAGGTCGCACACTCGCTCAGAGCGACGTGGGGTTTGAAGCGGTTAATGATTGTATTGTGAAAGATGAATGATACATTAAACGATGTAATATCACTCAAAATGCATTAAAACTTACCGTTTACGCTCATCTTCAGTGTATAATGTGAAATGATTGATGTCGCCGCGTGCAAATGATGTGACAGGGGATATACGAGTATGTGATGACGAGGGCGCGCTTGTTGTTCGGATTATCATTAACATTCAAATTTAAATTTATTTTATACGATGTTACGTTGCAATATATTGCTACAACAATGGCCGTGTTATCAAAATTTGGTATTAAATTGAGAAAAAAAAATATACAGTACCTATTTAATTAATGAATATTGTAAAATTAATATGGATTCTTGTATTATTTTAACAAAAAATTTGTGTTTGATTTTATGTAATGTATGCTTTGAGAAGATGAATCCATGACGCCAATAAGCAAATAATTTTTATTTTGATATAATATGAAGAACGAAACAATCATCATAAGATAATTATTAATTATGAAATATATAATTCAAAGTAGTTAACGACAATGCCATAAACCGCGGTGAGTCAGACAGATAGGATGGAACAGATGCAATAGGTAGCGCATGTGCGAGTACCCAATCGGGTATAATGCGCAAGTCACAGTGGCGCCACTTCGCGCAATGACTCATATTTAAATTGCCTTTGGCTAAATAGTCATGGATAATGTTTATTAAAAATTATATAAAATAGCGCTTCGTACTCAAATTGGGTTCAGTAATATAATAATAACAACCGGGTGACTATTAAACGACATGACAAACCTACTTAGGAAAATAATAAAACACACTGTTCCTCGCGACTCCGTCCGCGTGGGCTGGAGCAGTATATATTTCTTCTAAAGGCATTTTTAATGGTTTCCTATTAGAAGAAACTGTTGCTTTTACTTTTAATTGTGTTGTCGGATCGTGTAGTCTATGGCGTTTTAAAATAAATATTATATAAAAAAAGTATTATATAAGTAAAATAACCTTCTTTAGTGTTAATTTAGTATGGTTAAGGATTTCCCGTTTCAGAATAACGTTATACGAATAAAAAATCATATTATAATACTAAATGTAATTGAGCGAAGCGAGCGGAGCGTTCTATGTGAGACTTTTTGCATCCTATCCTGGTTTATAAAAAAATGAGAATAAAAAACTAATGTTGTTGAGGAATAATCATCAAAAAACGACAGTCCCATAGACTTCAATGTAAAAAAAATTCGCTTTGTGATATTTGATTATTCTATATTTTTTGGCTGTCGGTTCAGTTTTAAATGTTGAATTGATAATGGATGGAAGATCGCTTCGCTCAATTCGACGGACTATAAAAGCGGTAAATACCATTTATTACATTTTGTATAGAAGGTTTAATGGGCCTATTAAACTGAAGTCGCAAATCGCATAAGCAATAAAACTTGTAATATTTAATAAACATGCAAAATCTCTACAAGTGTTACTAAATGATCGTTAGGAACAGATAATTAACTTCTGTCTGTGTAATATGTCGTCTGGTACGGTACGGTCCATCTCCGTAGAGCGCAGTCCCGCTGTCAGTCCGTTTGTAGTACCACGTGACGAAAGAATTAATTCACGAGAAGGCGTTGTTTCATATTTTCTTATCATCATTTAGTCGTCATAAAAATACAATCTGTGTTGAAAAATGCATTTTGTTTCTATTACAGTCACGGCCATTGTTTCACGAGTTACTTTAATAATATTATCAAACAAGAAATAAGCCATATAAGCAATGCTCCAATGAAGTACAAATATTTTAAGACAGCGTTTTGCTTGCTCTCTCTGTCTTTTTTGCTAAATATTCTACTTATAATGAATCGTGACCGTATGACTCTTTTATTTAAAAATTCTAATGCAGGACTCTCAAAACATGCAGGACATCAATAACCTAAAGGACTAGGGAAAAAAAGAAAACAGAAAATAATAATAAGGAAACAATACAGAAATGTAGCAGAGTATAGTATAGGAAGAGTATCTTAAGACACAGAACTTGAAAGAGATGATTTGGGCAGTACGCAATAATAAGACGGAAATTATTAAAGGTTTACAGTTTACAGTTTACAGTTGTACAGACCGTGGCAGACCGTGGCAGACCGTGGCAGACCGTGGCTGTACCAGAGATTACATTGTAGTGTAATATTATATCAAGGGTGCTATCACGTACGTGTCGCCTGCGAATGCTCAGTGTCGCCGAGATATGTACAAATTAGGTAGGATTAAAAAGATTATTAAATGTATATTTTAGGTATTTAGGTAGGTGTAAACATAAATAAGTTATTCAATTCTCATGACGTATATTATGTTTAATACCACATCCTTCTTGATTATGAGATTAAATACTTAAGAATTATAAAATATTGTCATGTAAAGTTCTCGTTTCGAAACGAAAACAATATTTTTAGTAGAATCCTATACACAATATAAAATTCATAGCGTGGTTCCTGTCATAGTGCAGGAACGTAAGCCTCCAATAATATATTTTTATATAAAAAATAATTATAAAACTATAAAAGTTTAATGTAAGTATATCTAATTACAATACAATAGGGTGCGGATAATCAGGAGGCAGAGAACTTAGAATTTCCTTTGTAAGTTCTCTGTATGTGTTCTCCATCTGTGTCTGCACCCGCTCTATGAGTTCCGGCACGTCCTCGACCGTCAGCCCCTCGGTGGAGACGGGGTCCAGACACTGTATCACCACGTGACCTACGGGTTTGAAACATTGTGTATTAAATATATATATAATTACAATAAATATAAAACGATATTCACATTGCTTATAACTAAAGTATTTATTAAAATTGGTTCATAATAACGATGGACAATAAGGGAGTGTAGCTTGTGCGAGCTCCACACACACACACACACACACACACACACACACACACACACACACACACACACACACACACACACACACACGGACACACCGTAATCTGTTTGTTAAAAACAATTATATATTACGGATCTGACCCCTCATCTGCGGTAATTGTGAAGCGGTTTTTTTATTGGAACGAAGTAACCGGCCACAAATCAGTTAATCATCCAAAAGTCACAGTTATACTTACGAGTAAGACAAACAACTAAATCATTACTCGTATAATGAACAAAAATGACATTGATCTCCAAGGTTCAAATATCATTAATTTGAGTTAGACTTTAGATATCATTAAATTATGTATAATAATGTTAAACTGCAGAGGTCATCCGGAAATATAAACAAGGTAAATGTTTGAAGTCATCGCCGCCGACGTCTGCGTCGATCCGTCTTTATCAAACAATTTGGTCGTCTTTATTAATCAACAGTCAATCAATACAATGCATAAAACAAGCTCATATCATACTAACCTTTGTTGAATATATATTTCTTTTCGTTGATGAAGTAGTAGGGCGAGAACACTAGTGGTATTATCGGTCTCTGCGCGGCCACGGCAATGGCGAATGCACCTTTCTTAAAAGGTAACAATTTATCGTATTTTTTGTTCCTCGTTCCTTCGGGAAACAGCCATATTTTAGTCTGTACAATACACAAAACTGTTAGTTTATGTAAGAAGTAAAATGACTCTTTAATTAATACCGTGAACGGTTCGAAATAGTACTTACTTTATTTTGAACCATTGCTTCTGTAGTATTTTGGAGTGTTTGATAAGCGCCCTTCGAATTGCTTCTATCTATGAAGACCACTCCGCCGAGGTAGGCCGCCAGTCCGAAGGGCCACACGTAGAATAGCTCCTTCTTGGCCACGGGTGCTAAGTTGCCTATCGTATTCCAAATGTTGAACATCCCTGGAAAAAATATTTCGATAACATTTAGTTAACAAAGTTGCCTAACGAGTTACACATATTCGTATGATGCAGATATTCGGTGATTTTTATAAATTTTATAAAGTGAAAGTCAACTTTTTGGTATTAATTTTTTTAATTCATAAATTCTAGTTGCGCGGTTCTAAAGGTAGTCCATGGAGAAGCACCCCCAAAAACGCTATGGGTATTCGTATTTGTCTAATATTTTATTAAGACTTTAAGTAAGAAAAATATGATGGGTTTTGAGCTACATTTACATATAAAAATTACCGTAGCTCTTGTTTATGTGTATTTTGAATTTCAACTTCATATTAATGCTAATCATTCGTTAGTTTTGTACATTACGCCGTAGCATTGCTGTCATACTACTGTATATATGAAAACAAGTGTGCTTGACTTAAATAAAATAACTTTTAAATAAGAAACACAGGCTAATTAGTAATAATTAATGATATCTTGTTGATGATTTCAACACGAACAATTGTATTACAGAGGTTTGAGCAATTTTTACTTTAATTAATAAAAAAACACTCTTTTTTACTTTAATTGTAATCTCGTCCGCCAGTGGAGAATGGAGAAAAAAGCCATTGAGTAGTTTGAGTAAAACATTGTTTTTGGTTTTGAAAATAAGAGTCTCGTTTCTGTTAGTAGTTTAAAATACTAAATACCAATTCTTATTATTGATACACGATATTATGTACTGATAATATAAGATATAACATAAGGAATAGATAAATATAGACAAATTAAAAGCTTATTAACATGACTCATATCGTAGTTCAACTAATTATACTAAATATATCCGTAGCGTAGAATTTACCTAATAAATCCTTAATAAGATATGAAGTTACTAGCATTTGCACTTTTTGTTTTATCAGTCCAAACAATATTTATAACCTAATACTATTCATTCACAATTAATTTTCTAATTAAAAGTTTCATTTTGAATAACCAAAAATAAATATGTTAATTGAAATGCTGTAGGTACTTCAAAACTTAACCGATCTTTATAATGAAGAAGTTTCGTTTCAGTCTAAACCGTGCACTGCCGTGCCGTGCCGTATCAGTCGGTCAGTTATCAATTTATATAGATAAAGATATCATACCTAATATATCTAGAGATGACTGGTGATTAGAAACAATGACGGCGCCTCTATCTTCAGCCAATATCTCACCATTACGTAGTTGCCATGTCAAGTCGTACATTTTAGTGACCGACTTTAGAAGATTTGCTCCAAATCTGAAAATAAAATTAAAATGTCATCCTTAAAATAGAGAATCTATAATTGTTTAATATGCATTCCCTAAGTAGGTAAAAAGGGCTAGTTATTCATGTAAAGTAAAAATAAAAAGGCGCCAAGATTAGATCCTTGTGGAACACCCATCTTTAAGTGAGACCCATCCGGTTTAGAATTATTTACGTCAACCGTTTGGACTCTGATTCAGGTAAGGCGCAATAAGACCGAGCGCAGCACTCCGCAGCACTCTGCAGCACTCTGCAGCACTCCGAACACCATTGTATTGTGATGAAATTCAGAAGCAACTGATAATAATATTTATTTAAAAATATAGTATTTTTTTTTCTATATGCTAAAACTGCAAAAGAAGTTTAAAAGAATCAAAAGTTATGTCTTCTGATATTTCTAATCACTGAATAAGTTGTATTAAATCATTTGTAACAATTATCTTCGTGGGTATTTTCATTTCAGTAATGTTATTTTTCTTTGTAAATAGTCCAGGTTATTATTTTTATGATTAAAGATATGTGTTTAGTGATCGATTACAATAAGTATATCAGTGTAGTAGATTACAGGAGGTCGAGATTATGTACGTACTATGGATTTCAGGATAACAATTCAATGTTAAATGGAAATTAGCTATAATTTAAAAATATTAAAGAGGTTCTTAGCATTCAAAATATATTTATGTTGGTAATCGTGGTATTTATTATGAGACGTTAATGTGTTTCATGTTTTCGATTTATATATTATAAAATAACTGAATATTTAATTGTAAAATATTTGAAGGTAAATAGATATCATTAAAATATATTAGGCACGATAACCGTATTTAAAAAATGTTATCTATTTTTTTATTATCTACCATTGTTTGTGATTAAGAACTAAAAACAAAGGTCAGTGCTTCAGTTCAAATTATTTAGGAACACTTGAGAATTAGCCCAAATGTAGCAGTAATCAAAGTCCGCCATCGCCACCACAGTGTCACCGCGTCAGATCGCCCACACCGAGGGTCACTTCCCGTTTTGCTCATTTCGATCCAATTAGTGTTTCAGTATCCACGACTAAGACATATGACGTAGTAGACGTTTTTATATTTTGCTGTCTTGTATTCGTCAGTCAGTCAGTCAGCCAGTCAGTCAGTCTTGCAAAATATATTAAAATAAGGTTTTCGAAAATAATTAAACGGAATTTTATTAACCTAAATTGATAAGTTCTTTGTTGTTTGCAAATTGATACAATTATTACGATAATACGTATTACATTTTAAATATTTGAAAAGAAACAAAGGCATAGATAATTGTATAACATTACTTGGTTTGATTAAGACATATTTATACACTCGTTTATATCAAAATGTAAACAAAATCCACGAGCATAACAAATAATTAATAACTTACTTGGCGTTATTTACACTTTTCGGATTAAACAAAAAGAAAGGCCAAACAAAGCACGCTAAAAATGATCCATATATGTAAAAAATAAAGAAATACGAGTAGAATTTTATCTTATTAGGTTCACTGCTAGTTATTTTCTTAGAAAAATATGTAAACACAATCACGGCAATAATCAAAAACACTTTGTCCCACATCGTGATAAATAGATATAACAAATAATACAAGCGATGGCGCGAGTGTGTGTGTCCGGACTACGGACTACGGAGTACGGCCTGCTGTTGTCTCCGTATCTGACGTTAGTTGTAAAATAATAGAGTTCCGCGGGATTGATAATTAATCTCACACACACACCTCATCATAATCAATAAGTATTTTTATTTTAAATTATTTTATTAATTATCGGAAAGATAACTATAACTGATGAAAGGTAACTAAGATGGACGCGTCTACCTCGAAAAGATTTATCTTGTTGTTAGTACTGTTTTAAAAATAAATTTAATAGCGATCACAGCTTAGAAAATATGAGACGAAGCGCTTAATAAAAGCACGCGTAATATCCATATACATATGGATACAAGTTATTGTAGTAGAAAGGCGGCGGTTGGATTTGATGAAATTAGTTTCGTTATTAATATCCAAAAGATCAGTCACACGCTGAACAGTCAGTGATGCAGTGAGCTTGAAGAGGAAGCAGCCATGTCAAACCCTGTCGAATGTCTTAAATTACTGGAGTTCTATCAGGACCAGTTACCTTGTTCTCGTCAAGTGTAAGTGTTTTGAGTATCTCTTTTTGTTCCATATCTAGGCTGTTCCAAAAAATGTTAGTAAAATAAAAATAGTACTCACATGAATAATCTTTATTTATAACTTTTAAAAATATCCCGCTCTAACCTGTAAATGCATAGGAATATATGAGTCAGTTGCTATACTGGAGCGGGCTCCCCAAAACTACTCTAGCTAGTATAACTATATATAAGTCGCCAAGTATTTTCACCAAGGTGTTTTTTTGTAATGAAATTAGCGGTCATTTCAAAGTAGTTTGGGTAAAACTAGAGATAATATTGACTTTGTGTCTAATAATTTTACGGAACAGCCCTCGTATGCACCTCAAGCATTAGAAGTTACAATAGTGAAAATAGGAGCAGAGCATCTTTAGCATTTACGTGCGAACTTTAAGAAACCTTAGAAGCGAGATTTTGCGTTATCTCAAATGCTATGAAAATAAGCGATCCCTCCAATTTGGTCAATGAAGGACGTGAAGAATATCAAAATTCAACCGATTTAGATAGAGATTAAAAGGGTTTACAACTATGAGAAAGTAATTTCGATCGATTTGCTTTTCAACGATTTTGGATTAGTCTTTTTCATTATAATTCGGAAGCCGATTGCTCGTGGTGTTCGAATTGAAGGCATATGCCAATGAATTTCAGCAGGACTTTGTCACATGGGAATATAGGATGAATAGATTATTAGATATATGACTAACATTGACGGAGATTGAGGTTTGACATTGACGTTGACGTAGTTCGTTAAAACATCCTAAGAGAAGCATGTTTGCTGCCAACGGAAATATGCAAAAATTGGCACATTTCATCCCAAACTACTAACACGTCGGATGCAACAGCGAGTAGCGGCAGAGAGGTTTGATTTCGATTTCACTATGCAGTGGTCGGACCAGTGGTGCCTTAAGATGATCGGAGTGGTACGGAGTGTCGATGTGTATATGTATTCAGCAGTAGGGAAGTGGAGGTTACTTCATTAACGGCTGAAATGTTATTGGTTACTTAAACTGAGTGTAATTATGAGATAAGGCAATTTTATATGCGTCTCTTCTAGCATGCTCAATTAGTCTGGAGTGAAAAAGACAGTTTTCAGTAGGAGGTGAGCAAAAAATATTATTGTAGGGTGAATGTGGGGGACGGGTTGGCTTGGAAGTCTCTATCTTGATCTCTATCTTGTCTCTAGCTTCAGAGGATATTTTGCTGCTTATCAAAATGCCTTTTGTCGAAGGCGGCAGTTAGTTATACTTATTCTTTGGCCGGGAAATAAGCTTTTAACATTGGCTTTAAATTTGTCGGAGTTAATAATGAAACTCAAGTATAGAAGTTATTTTGTTGTTAGCTTAATGGTCTGGCGCGGGAGTTGCGCCACCGCCGCTACCAATTGTAAATACATTTTAATTTGGCAACTTGTACAGCGTCAGCTGGGTTAGAAGTTTGTCCTGAGCAGTGATATTTAAAACGATTGAACCAATCAATTAAATCTATTGTGACGTGTATTTGGGCCAACTTGACCCTAAGCGTTATTTGTGACTCATTATTGCGATATTCGCGTCTGATAATACTTATCACAGTCCTTATCAATATTCAGCACTACGCGTTGTACGACTACCGTACGTGTGGAAAACATGCAAATCTTTTTATTATTAGTAGTTTCAAGTTAAAAAAAAATTGTTGTACCCATACTAAACTAAAAAAATATATATTTTTATTCCTAATATAATATAATATCTACTGTTTTCATGCAACTACATACTAAAAAGCATTGGCTTTATTGTATTAGGTAACTCAGACAAATCCTAAAATAATTATGATAATTTTAAGATTATAAAGATTTCACGACATTTATTTATTATTGTAATAATAACTCAGTGGACATTAGATTTATGTGAAGAAGTAAATTTTACGTTTAAAATTCATAATTTTCGCGTCTGTTTTTTTTTAATAAAAACAAAAGTTACGCAGATGGACAGTTTTATGTAGGATAACGAGACAGACATTTAAAAATATCAATATTGAGTTTAGTGAGAGCTTTAAATATTAATGTGATGACACACCAGTGAAACCCGCGAATATCCAGCGTCATTTAAAACCTATGAAAATTAAACAAACCTCTCGCGGGCGCGTGCAAATAACTTGTTGATAAAAAATGTTTGTGACCTGTCTTGTCTGTTCTCGACTGAGTTAGTAACGCTGCTATAAAATATATATTCTTCTATATACTTTTTTATAATTTCTACATATATGTATACATAAAATAATTTAATATTATTACAATTAACTTAAATTTATTTATTAAAAAAACTAATTGCTGTCATCCGTGATCAATATTTGATTGAGAACTCTAAGCAATGGTTAACAATATTAATGAATTATGGTTTGAAGTGGCCTTCTTATCTAATACCACATTTTCAGGAGAAAAAAAAGAAATTGGCTTACAATATAAAATATATATATTTATATACATTTTAAGTGAGGGTAGATGGTTTCACGATTTAAGTTTGTAGGGTAGGGAAGGAACGGACGAGGGGGCAGACGAAGTCGTTGGCAACGACTAGTGTCTAATAGAATAAGATTATTTGTTCCTATCTTCGACGGTGTGATGTTGTTTATTGAGCTGAGCGTAAGCGAAGCTCTTAACCGTTTGGGAGACCTTTTTGCGTTTAGTTGTCTCCTGAATGCGACGAGATTAGCTAAAAATTTTCTCATATATGTTTGAGCCGAACGCGGAAACGAGCCGAAACGGAACGAAAACGAAAACAGATTGAAAAAATGTTTAGCCATTCAAAAGTTATCAAGAAAAGAAGAAAGGAGAGGGGCTCAGCTCACTACCCGCCGCGCGGTTGGCGGATCACAGTAGATAAGTTATTGGAAGCCCCGAAACGTGAATAAACTAAATAAATAGATGAGAGGAGCGCCACGTGCAAGTAATTTTCTTAACCTAATGTATATGTGTATGTATTGGGGCTGAATTGTCCGAGTTATACATAAGTCACTATTGTGTCATTCAACAACACGATTGACCGAGCATGTAAATAATGTTTCTTAATTTTCTATCTAAATCATTAAAAGTTCTTATCTATTATCTATGTGCCATGCAGTAAGTGATAACGTTATCAAAATAAATTTGAACAAAGGTTGTATACTTTAGATTATTAATTAGCTATCATCGATCTCGTAGACGTGTGCAGTGCAGTGTGGTGACAATGAAATTAGTTGATTTATTGCTTGACTAAAATAGCCGGTTGCTAAATAAGTATTTCTATATACTACATTAAGTACATTGGTTATTTCTCATATATGTGTATTTTGGAAAATAATAATACTTACAATAATAAGAGTTGGTTATAACTAATATATATTATGTATTATTTTTTGTTCTATATTGAAAATAATATGAATGACTGAATTGATAGAAGCAGAAGTTTTAAGAAAGTTATTCTAATAACATCTAAAACTATTGATATCAATAACTTTTCAAATATTGGATATTGAACGTAGGCAATGAGAATATAACCGACTCTACTTGTATATCTAATGGTTAGGTTAGGTTAGTACTAAAAATATAAAACCCTACAATTACACCAAGTTTCGTGTAATCGTTTAATGAGTCGTTTTAATTAAATGGGTGTCAATTATACGTAAAATCATTTTCCGCCTTGCCCGAGTTAATGATAATTTTCGTTCGCCTCGCCATTAAAATCACTATTAAGCTAAAATGCGAGGAGAGATGATACTCGCTGTAATGTTATTGAGCGAAGCGAACGAAGTGAGCGGAGCGTTTTACTGTAGACTTTTTACATTCTTTGTCACGAATTGGCTCGAAAACTACTAAACGGAAAATTATGAAACTTTGCAATCAAAAAGACACACATTAAGTGGTCCTCAAAAAAAAAAATTTTTAATATCATGTCAAAAAATTGATATCCCATTGAAATCAATGGGAAACGATGAGTCAATACTCTGGGCTCGCTTCGCTGAATATGCAAACGGCACCCAAGATTTCACGAGCGCAGCGAGTCGAAATTAAGGGTTTGTTGGCGCCCCTAGTATATTATTTATAACGCAAATTTGATGAACGTACGAACGTAGTACGCCTTCTAGTTACCCGCGCCTTTACAGGGATCATGTGTATACGTCTTTAAGTAAGAACGGGGAAGAAATGTTTTTTGCTATAAATATACGTACGTATGTATAATTATATAACTAACTCCCTACTCTCACTTAGTAAGTTTTATGCGAAGACATCGAAACTAAAACAATATATTATCTATCAATATAAAAGATCTACGTCATTTAGTAGATCCATCTTGTGCCGCCAAAAACGGGGAGTGTATGAAAAGAGAGAAATGTCTGGAAAGAAAATTGCTGTACATCTCCCGAGTGTGTTATAGACGTGAGCTGGTGTGCTGCTCCGCCGACGCGGCCCGCCGGCCCGAGGCGCAGCGCCCGGCGGAGACTGATAAAACAGAATATAAGTGATACAAGTGATATATTTTTCTCGTACATCGTATTTTCATCGTAATGGTTGTTTATTATTACTATGTACGGTAATGTAGCAGGCGGCACGTGATCTCTGTGTATTGCTGTCAGTTGATTAAAATAAACAAAAATACTTTAAAATCTGAACTAAAGCTATAAAAGTGTTATATTATAAAATATCCATAAGATGTGGTGAGATATTAAGTTCAATCTTAAACATAGCAGGTTCTAGTCCTGAGTGTGGATGAATTTTTAAAATTTTTCATTTATAATAAATTATAGAAATATGATATATGACAGGGATAAGGCTATCCGTATTCCTGTTCCTCCGAATTACAAAAAACTAAATTTAACCTCATGAATTGGATAAAGAAATTTTTCTCAAACTATAATATGATTACTTTAAAACTATGAACACACAAAGAAAACCTATTGAATCATGAATATAAAGAAAGTTGTTTCCCAAAGTCAGATATTATTAATAACTAGGGGCGCCAACGGACCCTTAATTTCGATTCGCTGCGCTCGCGAAACCTCGCGTGCCGTTTGCATATTAAGCGAAGCAAGCCCAGTGTAATGACTCACCGTTGGTGACAACTTCAGACTAGGCCGACAGTCGCGCCACGGTCACCATCAAGCCAGTAAATTAGACCTAACCTAACACGATACATATGTATATATGGGATATCAGTCTTTGACGATTCATTATCAACGACATTACATTTTTCAATTATTTTTTTTAATCCATCTTCTAATGCGTGTCTTTTTGATTGCATAATTTTATAATTTTCCGTCAAGTAGTTTTCGAGTCTATTCGTGACAAAGAATGTGAAAAAGGTCTCCAGGAGAACGCTGCGCTCGCTTCGCTCAATAATAATGTAGGACTTTATTATTTAATAATTATTATAATTATTAAATAAATATTTTTTCATAAATAAACATTATTATTTTCTCCCTTAATTCTTACATTTCAAATTTGAAGCATAAAAATAAAATTTGAAATTCGAGTTATTTATCAGGTAAGTTCACTGTTATATGGTATTAAGTATTGTGTTTGTTTTTATTAGCATATTAATGGGACCTTCAGCTCGTGGGTCGATATCGAAGGTGCGTCCACGGCTCCCGGTGAGTCCACGGCCGCACCTCGCCGCACCTCGCCGCACCTTGACCGATGGACATACAGTTAAAAAAACTATAAAACAGTACAAAGCTATAAGGGGGGTATTTGTAACACATACCGGCCGGCTCTTGTCCGACAGAAAGTTGAATTTAAAATTTTCCAATCGGAACAATTCGATGTGACGTTTACTTTGCTTTGGTTTAAAAGTTGCACAGGCGTTCTCTGTTCAACTCTGTTCAGATCAGACGACATTTTAAGTTACAAACTAACTGTTCTATATGCTTTTAAATAAAAAAGGTTGTATTTTAAGATAATAAATCTTTAGCAATAGCAATGTGCTTTAGGCAGCAAGTGTACGACGCCAGTGTGTCCGAGGCTATTGCAACTCCAGAGAGAGACAAAGTATACTCTTATCTCTGGTAATATATTTCTTATACGAATGTGCAACATCGTTTATTTTATTATATGGTAACTCCACGGATCTTAACCTCCATTAATTAATTTCGTTTATATTTTTAAAATATCCAAGCGAATATTGAAATAAAAAGTAGTAGCTGTAAATACTAATTAAAATGGGATCATTTTATTATATATGATATTACACTTAGAACGTTGACACTATTCTTTAAAACATTCTCATTATGTTATCTGTTACAGAACAGCGCGGTGTAGACTTTAAAATGCTTTGGATTTCCATAAGGTGTATATTGTAAGTGACAATTATCTGTATTATATTTCCAGCAATTAGTTGAGCGAAGCGAACAAAGTGAGCGGAGCGTTTTACTGGAGACTTTTTACATTTTTTGTCACGAATCGTCTCGAAAACTACTTGACGGAAAATTTTGAAACTTTTCAAGAAGGCATACATTAGATGATGTTTTTTTTTTTAAATTAAAAAATTTCTTTAAAAAAATTTTTTTTTTTAATGTTATGTCAAAAAACTGATTTCCCTTTAAAGTCAATGAGAAACGATGAATCAATACACTGGGCTCGCTTCGCTCAATATGCAAACGGCGCGGTTTGTTGGCGCCCCTACTCCTAGTTAATATATTTCTTTGTTACTTGCAGTAGTTGATAATAACCTCGTGATAAAATACTTTGTCTATATTGTAAATATTAAAAACAAAACTGTGTACATATATTATTAAAAGTATACGATTCATCTGAAAGATGTTTGAAGTGTGTGATATAAGAATATGTATTTTAGTATATTATTGAAGTGTAAATTGGAAAGCAGTTCTTCGTTAGTAAAACAAACAATATCACGGTTAGTCTTTTTTTTCCAAATGAGTTTCTTTTTATTATTAAAATAAGTAAATAGATAAATAAATATAAACTAAAATAACTTTATAATTAACAAATGATCGCCATAAAGTAGCTTGTGTAGTAGGGGAGCCCGGGGATGGTTGACCAATTTTCAGTTTAAAAGTTAATATTTTTATTGCTTTAATGATAATTTTTGTGAAAAGCAATTCCATTGATAGTGACACTATTCAGCTCTAGAAAGAAATTACAATAAGCACGATACCTATTAAAACATAGTATATAGGCTCGATTTTATAGATCGGGAAAAACGAGTCAACCTACCCCGTGCCTGGGGCAGGTTGACTTGTCACTAGGGGTAAGTTGACCTAAGAAGTAATGAGTACCAAGACTACGAAGGAACAAGATTAAAATACTTAAGTAAATGCAGTCATCATTTTTAAGAACATCTTCAACAACATTAAACATCGTTAAGAACCTATCAATCCACCTCCTGTTTAAAATAGTCTTTGATAGTCCTTTAGTCTAAAATTGTCCAAATAGTAATTATAATGGGAAAACGAAGAACGGAAGGACCATATTGCCGAGGCCGAGATAGCAACTGCGAAGGTCACCAGCGAACCTCGGTCAGCAGACGTCATTTTTCCCAATTTTTTGGTGCCAAGATGAGCTATCTCTCTATCAGGAATGTGAACCGTTGTCAGTCCTGTTTCATCTACATTCCAAATATACCTAGGGCTTAAATTTAGACGTAGGTAAACGGTTATTAGGTAATCAAAGAACAACTGCTCGTTGTTTTTGTTGAAAGAAGTGGCTCGAAATAAACTCGTAGCTTAAGGAGATCGAATAGAGAGAATAGGATGACGTTTAAGCAAACTCCCTACCCAATCTTCATCAGCAATCTGTTTTTTATCTCATGATTCAGGAAAAGATTTATTATTTTTTTTCGCAAATTCATTTGTTAGTTTTCGGGACTCGTAAGGCCTTAATCCATAATGAACATCAGCAGCTCCCTTATGGGCAATCTTCTGATGCAAGCTCTTCCTCGTCACTGAATATTTGTCTGTTTTTTATGTAGCCAACGCTTTCCAAAGTCAATTGAGATCTAGACAGACAGGGATTGCATTCTTTTTTCTTCATATTTACTACATGGCGATATTTTATATGGTATAGCAAATTCTTTGAATTGATACTTTTTTCGGCGAAAATAACTTGTCGACATACTCTCTCCAGTATGTCTTTACGTCGATTTGACTTTCGTTTATAGATTCGCATCGTTCTAAAGAGTTAAGAACAATTATTTTTATACGAATTTATATCTAGTATATCCAAAATTGTATGGGGCAGGTTGACTAGATAGTCAACCAACCCCTTTTTAAATGAGTCAACCAGCCCCAAACAACCTAGAAATTTTTAACTATTTGCCTAAACCTTAAAATGGTGTCGTAATTAAAAAAAAATCCGTGCCCGCAGGGGGACACGCGTGGGTAGACCTCGTGTGTAAATCATTTAAAATATAACTCACTACCTAAGAATAATATATGATGCCGTTGTTTACATCAAAAATTTTCAAGCAAAAAGCGGTTTTAATTTTTTTTCTCGGAAAAGGTATCTTTTTTGGAAATACTTTTGGTACTTAAATTTAGAGTAAAAAATAATCTTTCTTTTAAAAATATTTGCGAGGAGGGAATGTTTACCAGAAAAAAGTTGCCGTGGTTTTACCTACCTAAAATTTACAAGCTAAAAGTGGTTTTTATTTTTTTTCTCGGAAACGGTACCATTTACGGAAAAACTTTTGGTACCTAAATTTAGAGTAAAAAATAATCTTTCTATTAAAAATACTTGTGATGCAAGAATGTTTACCAGAAAAAAGTTATGATTTTTTTTCCAAAAATTTTCGGTTTTTTTACCCCCACCCCTAAGCTATTGAAGTTAGGTTTTCGGTTTATCTACATTAGTTATAGGTATTTATCAAAGACATCATATAATATGAACGCGATTGATCTCCTTTGTATAGGGACAAAGTTATGGTCGAAAAACTGAAATCAGAAAAAGTGAAGCTCTAGCGCCCCCTGTGACCGGATTTCTCTGGTTAACGAACTTGACCTTCATTTTTGGATGGTTGATTTTTGTGCAAAGTTTGAAAGCGATCCGAGCGAAACTGCGGCCGCTATCGTGCTGACAAAAGTCGAATCTGGACGCACGCACGCATATATATATATATATATATATATATAAACTTTTTGACCAATGGTCATTTCGGACTAAGGCGGTCATAAGAAGACCTCCTGTGAAGAAATTTTTCCAAAATTCGAAAGTAGGGGACAAATGAATGGGCAGACCGAATTCTTCGAGGTCTACCCAATAATAAGGAAGCATACAAAGTTCGGAAATCAAACATTCGTATTAAACAGTTTGACAAGCAATCAAAACAAAATGAAAAGAGTTATAACAAATAGAATTAGGAAAAAAATAGTTAATTTAGTGTCTTGTTTTTGAACAATAGGCTCTAGCTGACAAACGGTTTGGGTCTGCTCCGCTATTTTTCTGATGATTGTGCGCGGGGGAATAATGGATACGCTCACCTAGTCGGTCGATGCAAAAAGTTTGCCTAGCTCGCGTTTTTGACAATTAGTCTACCTGCCCCTATAGTCAACCATCCCCGGGCTCCCCTACTTTTGAGGTGAGTGTGTAAAGTGTGTAACCCGTGCCTAATACGTGCCTAATACGTCATTACTTTCCGTATGTCCTAGTTTCCTGCACCCTTCTGTTCGTATTAAAATATAATTACATTGAGTATATTACTGAATGTTTCAAGTTAGTCACCCGATGGTGAAAATAATGAACACACTGATCATTCCTTTCAGTAATACCATTTTTAAAATGAAATATGAAATAATGCCTATAAGAATGTGTATAATAACCGCTCTCAGTGGGTTACGATAGCTACTCGTAGGTGCGTGCTCGTGCGGTGAGTGAGACGGCCGAGTGCTAACTATTGTATAGTTCCTTAGAGGAATGTCAATTATATCAAAAGTTTTGTTACGTTAAATGATCACTTGGCTAAGTTCTACTCTGATTAAATAAAGCACATGTAGTAGTTGTTTGTTAAATGTTTGTAGAAGTGTTTATCTCCTCCGTGAAATGGGCAGTATAAGGTTAACTCTTCGGAAACAACTGGACATTGTTAATACTTAGTTTGTGCAGTGACTGAGTAATAATAACATTGTGTTACGTAGTACGTGAGGTATTTTCTAACTGCTCCTTTCACAACGCGAATGTCAAATTCAATTCTTATGATTGATTATGTCTTTAAAAAAAATATATTTACAGATTAATAAAATACATAATATTAGATTCTCTCAAAACATAATCTGTTAAGATTCGACTTACTTAAACAAATGACCGGACGCTTGTTCATAATACAACATTGTTAATGCAGAATACAAAAACGTGAACGAATAGCAAATTGATACCTCCAGTTCCGTTTTACAAACCTGAAGCAACCTTTTAAATCGACATACAAGTTCTGGTTTAATTTGAGAGCACTGATGAGAGCAGCTAAAGTTTCGGTTACAATAAAGATGAAGTTCGTGTATCGTCAGGGGAATCATGTTTCCCTACAACTTATATGTAACTAATATGACATTAGAGTACGGTCATTTCAAAAGGCAGAATAATATACTGTATTAAAATCAAGTATATTTAAACCTTGCCGTTCTAAAATGGACACAAAATAAGAATTAACAAAATTATTATTACGTTTAGTGCAATTCAGTTTGAGACGGAGTGTTTACTTTGTCTCTTGGACACGTCCGGTGCGTCCCGCCGCAAGCGTCGCATCGTTTAAGGCTCACTACCTATTCTATTAAATTCTAATTCTATTAAATCTATTAAAACATAAATATAATGTTATTTGATTGTATATGTTATGTAGTTAAAATATATATTTTTAAGGAAATTTATCAATAATAAAGAATTTAAAAGATTTTGTTACCAAATATTTATCATGTACTTTATCATGATATACTTACATATTATTTTTAATCCTTGAGTACTGTGGTACTTACTTCATTAAAAAAGACCCAAATATGTGAATAAATTGTAGTTAGTACAGGTCTGATGCTTCGAGACATGTGGCTTAAATTGCCTTCTATTAATATTCTTGTTTTGTTGTTGTATAATATCACTAATGTTAGTGACAGACAGACAGACACTTGACTTAATAAGTAAACAAATTGTGTCCTGTTTTTGTGTTCGGAGGCTGCAGACATGTGAAGGTGTTGTGAATCAATCTAGTTTATTTCAATATTTATGTTCACGGTGATCGATTTATATTTTTATAATATGTCAGCGGTCACCCTTCAATAATAACTGCAAGAAATACTGAGGTTCAAAAATAAATTCTAAGACTAACGCAAAGTATGTTACAAAGTAAACTTAGGAACTTAGGGAACTACATTGTGGGATACGATTACCTGGGAACAGTAGGTGTCTATGCATACATTGTAGATATATACGTGCGAGTTCTGGTTTAATAGATTATTATAAAAATATTAGACATCCAACCTGTTCCATTTTTTTATAAATGTTTATGTGTCATTTGAAATCGAAGTGACGCACTAATAATACGCCGGTCTCAGTATTTCACAGCAAGACTAAATTTCCTTAAGTATACGATATATGTGGTCGCGTAATAGGAATTCAAAACTAGCGAGTATGATCTGTAACATGCAGGTAAGTAATAAGCTAAGTAACTTTAGCTGGTCCATGTGGAAAAACAACAGATGGTTCGAATACACGACATTCACTTAAGGTCTTTATTGAACTCAAAGCAAAGATCATTATGTGAAAGTACTGAAATAATATTGTGAAACGAAATAGAAATAACAGTAACAGAATGAAAAGTAAAAAAATATATATCTTTCAATCGTGTCAGTTTTCCAATCGGGCTCTACTGGTGTTACGTTTCAAAAATCTATAAAAGGTATCCCCTGTTAATATTTAAGTCGTCCGACTCAACCGACATGTGACGAGTTTCAACTATTAACACTTCGTTGGACGAAATAAAATATTCAAATGTTTTGGTGATATAAATATATGGTATATGTAGTAAAGAGGAACAAATATATACAAGAAGCGTGATGGTTTTTTTACCACGTTTTACTTAGCTCGTCTTCGTCACGTCTGTCAGTTTGTGGCGATCAAATCTTGCAATCTAAATTTCACCCACTTTCCAGCTAGCTAGAGCGCTGAAATTTTCAGGATCGCTCAGAAGTCGATGATAATGCAATATTCAAGTATAAAAAAAATATTCTAAAAGGAAAATAATGCACAATGCAGTAGTAATTGCTACTGTTGTACATGCATATTTAACATATGGATTAGAATGGACAATGAATTTGATCGGAAGAGAAATTAAAGTTGACATTCTCGACGGACGTACTTAGAAGGAAGATTAGAGTAATGTTTATATGAGAGTAGAGATGTGTGTTGATGCGCCTCACGTTTTCAGTCTTCAGCTTAGTACAAGATTACGAGTGACACAAATTAAGGCAACAGCTGCAGGAGGGGAGGTGGAGTGAGGCAGACGTGGAGCTCAGAGCTGCCATAGGGCAAAATAATTTTTTCTTCTTTTGTGTGCATTTGTAAAACGTGGGTTTTTATTTTTTTTTAATTATTTAATTATTATTATTAAAAACAAAATTAATTGAGCGAAGCGAACGAAGTGAGCGGAGCGTTTTACTGGAGACTTTTTGCATTCTTTGTCACGAATTGGCTCAAAAACTACTTGACGAAAAATTATGAAACTTTGCAAACAAAAAGACACACATTAGGTGATGGTTCTTAAAAAAAAATTTTCGAAAAATGTCACAAAAAAAAAAAATTAATGTCATGTCAAAAAACTGATATTCCATTGAAGTCAATGGGAAACGATGAGTGAATACACTGGTCTCGCTTCGCTCAATATGCAAACGGCACCCGAGATTTCGCGAGCACAGCGAGACGAAATTGAGGGTTTGTTGGCGCCCCTAGTATTAATATTTATTTATTTACATATAAAGGATAAATTTTATTATACATTACTTCTTACTTTTTAACATTAAACTTCTAAAATGTATGTTAAAATGTATGTTAAAATGTATCCGTCATTATTTCAAAGATATATTTATTCAACAAGTACTGTTTGAGACATAAACAGTGCAACGAACTTTAATTTAAAAATTTCATCTAATAACTAACAAGCACGAGAATCTCAAAAGTAGTCCCGCGTTGACAACACTTGGCGGGACTTCACTCTCACTATTTATTTCTAAAAAATCATTAAAAAAAAATCAAGAATCATGTCAGAGTTAGTAACAACGTTAAGTAAATATAAAGTAGCAATAAATGATATCAATTAAACTTTTAGGGACGAAGAAAACGAACAATGGAATTAGAAACACATTGCCTTTCCAATTTCCGAGGAGCATTATGAAATATCAATGAAGTACTCGAATGTAAGATTCTGATCCGCGATATTCCAGTTGTAGTGTAATATATTTGTTTGATTTGATTGATAAAAACAAACCTTGGAACCATCCGTACAAATTTGTCTTGTTATTTACTTACCTATGAGTTATAAAATATAAATAGAATATATTAACTTTCACTTTTATTTACATGTAACAGGTAGGCTTGCATGATTTAGTTTTACAATTTGTTATGTTATCTAGTAGGGGGCTGGGCTTTATATTTATAATAAAACTTCGGAGTACAATATCTTACTCTTTAATCAACCATCTTGATATATTCTGAGTACACGCAGTGCCACCATAGTGTTGCCACTTCTTTATTTATACTTAACAATAATGGACTATTACAACACAATTTATATTGATGCAGTAGCTTTTGAGTGATTTAAAGTTAAAATACAGATGACGACAGACAGACAAGAAATATATAATCTGTATATTCATATATTACAGAAATGTCTGAATCCGCTTGGCTTGTTTTATTTCATTTTAGATATTTATCTAAAATAAGATATTTGACGACTGCTGCATAGTTGTAGTTAGTTTGTAACTCGTATAAATCATTGTTCTCAAGAACACGATGCAGTCTGATTACACTGCTCTTCAAACTAGACGAAATTAATTGAAAGCTTCACAAATCTTAAGCTTTAACCTTAATTCTATAAAACAACTATTATTGGGTAACATAATAAAGGAAAAAGTTATTATTTCGAAAAGATAACGTATTTTATAAAGATGCACAATTTTATTATTCTATTGCTACCAAAAGTTTAATAACGCTTGAGCAGTTTAATAAAGAACAATGGCAGCTTTCCATACACCATTTTACCTGACATCTATTGGAAGCGTCTAAATATAAAAAAATGTTTAAACGATAGGGGTAACATTGCATAAGCTTAATCAGAAAAAAATATTTTTTTAGAAAGCCACAAAGAAAAGATATTTAAGTTTATGTTTAATATTAATTTGAGGTTACCTGTCAATACTAGTCACTGATTGTAGGTACAGTCTATACAAACATAAAAAAATACGTAAGAGATTTCTTAAATGATGTTTTTAATATTAGTTATTAGTTTAGTAAAGGGTAAGAATAAGTCTTGAACGGATTTTATCCCGTTTATTAACGCGAATATATATTTGTAATGAATAATATTTGTCTAAATATAAGAAAACCGATCTTTCTTCTTTGCAAATGTGTCAGATAGCTATCTCCATTAACTAAGCTTCAACCTCTAACATTCCAATACTGGGCATAGGCCTCTTTCAGAATGGAAAAATATCAGAATGGGCCTATTTTTTTTATTTTTTTTATTTTTTTTTATTTTTTTTTTTTTTTGTGTCTCTGCTGTTAGCCCTACTGGCCATGACAGCGTCACCGGTGGAATGGACGGGTGCAGAAACCCGCCCTTGAAAAAGGGGGGCCTGAAGGGCCCCAGGGGAACGCGCGTCCTGAGGGCGTCTCCTGTGAGGCTCGGACCACGGCTCAGGACGCCGTTAGATGGGAAGCGAGGGTTGGATGTGGGTTAGGATATGACACTAACGTCCTCCGACGGCAGAACGCCGGAGCAACGTGCTTGGATGGGGGCCTCGTCTTCGCCGGCGAAGACGCTGTGTGTGTGTGTATGTGTAGTATTTATGTACGCTTTGCCGCTTTTACGTAGCGTTCCCTAACGTAATCGCGTCGTCCGGATCGAAAAGTACCGACTTGGGTCTTCTCTTTCTGACTTTAGGAGTCTTACGGGCCGTGTATTCTGTGGCCTTAACCACCAGCGGGTTTGGGTGTCCCACAGCATTGTCAAAGTAGCTTTTGGAGAGCCCCTTGAAATACTGTGCGATCGTCGGTAGGTCTAAGTCTCTGTGCAAGTCGATATTACGCATAAACCACGGTGCCCCAGTGGCGAGCCGCATGAATCTGTTCTGAAGCACCTGAAGGGGCTTCAGGTTCGCGTGAGCGAAGGCAACGCTTGCATAGGACATGACGGAGCGTATGCAGGCTTTGTAAAGTGTGACCTTATTTCTAAGGGACATTTTACTCCGCTTGCCTAACAGGGGATAAAGTCGCCCTAGGATAAAGGCCGCCCTGTTGCGAACGTCCTCGATATGTGAGGTGAATATTAGCTGTTTGTCCAGCGTCACTCCTAGGTACTTGGCCTTGTTTTTCTAAGGAATCGGTTTGTCAAAGAGTTTAATCTCCGGGCCCCTTGTCGATTGATCGTGACCGTTCAAAGAGTACCGCGGTGCTCTTCTCCGGGTTCACCTCAATCCTCCATTTCCGAAACCAGTTCCCGAGGGAGTCGGCTGCGGATTGGAGGCGTTGAGAGATCTCATAAGGATAGAATGGGCCTACCTAGTGGAAACGTAGTACTTCGGACAAACGTTTTGCTACCCTCAGCATTCCTCCTTCGTCAATTACGCAGCTATAATTAATAATTAAAAACGCCTGGGGATTGTTTATAAGGAAAACGTAGGCATCGGGGTGTAGTTTATTTAGTTTTTTGAAATAATTACAATTCTTAATAGCGTTTAAAATTTGTTTCAATTCTAATTGTTCAAACAATCCATCTTTCTATCATATAAAATTTTTCATTAAACTTTGTCGTTTTTCAGAAAACCTCTGCGTCTCTTATGTACGATTGAGTTCATATAATACATTTAAATTAAAATTTGAAACTGATTATTATGTAGTGGTTGATAATTAACAATTTGTGGCTCTTTAACGCCAATCACTACATCCATGTACTGGAGTATGTAACACGTGATCTGAGAGGCATTTATGAGACATGTCCCCTATATAATGATAATCTAACTATAACTCAAATGAGGTTCTATTCAAGGTTCGATTCAATTATTGGCCCCTCAAAGGAAGGGGCCAAGGTTTTCATAGGCTTTCTCATTTAGGACTGTGCGCACCTTTCAACTGCAGAGTCAAATGTACAATCTGTAAAAACCATTAGCATATTCTTGGATTCAGATAGTACCTAGTGGTACAATATAAGAATCAATATGAATTGATTTACTCTTGTACACCGAATATAAACAACATTTCAAAATATTTTGTTATATATTTAAGATATTTCAATAGATGTCATTTTATTGTATATGTAAATATAATATAATCAGCATAACATACATACAACCAAAGCACAGTCTGTCATTTATTTAAGGGGTCCATTACACACATTTAAGAAACACTGTATTAGAGACTGGGGTAGGTAAATTACTAAAACAATCCTATCAGCTGCGAACAGACGCCCTTCACTTAATTAAGTCAAGCCGATTTTCCCTGATTTAAGTTAAGCCGATTCCATAATCATATTCAGCTTCCAATTGAAAAAGTCACCCTCACTCCGATTATTGAACTAGTAAACGATAACTCGTGTTTGTTACTGTAAAATTTAGATCCGAAGTAACAACATTCGTGAGGCTTAATAAATTAACTACATGATTATTATTACTAAAATCGATACTCAAAGATCTTTAGAATATTATAGATAACTTTGCAGCCTTCTAGTATTTATATATGTGCATACATACAATGAAAATTCATCAACACCTTCAAAAACATTCCGAATATTCATTCATCCGTTTAACTTTGACCACTTCATTAAAGTGAATAGGTAGATATTATAGAGAGATTCAGGAAATAAGCCATTCACTTTGACGTACAGCTTGTTAACAGACGACTTTATGATGTTTCATTCGAACAGATGTTTAAAGGTAGTAGTAGTCGCCGAATGGTCGAAATTCAACGATAATTTTAACCGACGACTCGAGCACACAATACCTCTTTTACCTATAATGATTGTATATATAATTTTTTTTATCATTCTATTACGTCAGACGACTCTTCAACTCTGACTGATATTGACAGTGTAATTGTAAATAATGGATCTTTATCAATTGATAGTGATTGTAATATTTTATTATATTATTTGAATGTATTGTTTCTGCACTCCGTTTCCATACAAAACATGGTTCGCCGTCCGCGCAAAGTTTAAGGCGTACCTACAAAGTTTTGCTTCACGTATTAATATATAGTATTAATTTAATTAATTGTATTTCATTTATATTCTCTATTTATATCAACTATAGGTATATATATATGTATATATATTTTTTTTCATTTCATTAATTGAAATCTATAGCGCTTCGGGCTTGTCTAAGTTGTCTATGGATAGATAGTCTGTGGATAGTTTTGATGGAAGGCGCATCGGTCGAAATGACTTGTG
Source organism: Melinaea menophilus ssp. n. AW-2005 (assembly GCA_918358695.1). Taxonomy (NCBI): domain Eukaryota; kingdom Metazoa; phylum Arthropoda; class Insecta; order Lepidoptera; family Nymphalidae; genus Melinaea; species Melinaea menophilus. The sequence goes on from OU911052.1 coordinate 18,440,580, forward strand.
ATTAAATGGCGGATATTTTATGTCGAAAGAAAGAATCATTATAAAAATTAGTAATTGTTACAGAGATAATTGAGGAAGCGATATTAGTGAACTTTAATTGTCATTTCTTGTATTTCCAGGTGAGATATATTGATTGTTAAAATGTTGTAAATCTAATGTACTAATTAATATTGTAAAGGTGTGTCAAATAAAACAAAAACTTGTATTTTCAGAGAAACAAATTGTAGTTTACTTACGAAAATCATCAACAATAATTTATCCTATAAAACGACAATTTCGAAGAAAAATGGACCGGCTGCAATTTGAATTTAAGAAGATAGCCTCAAATGACGGCAAATCGAATGCTAGCCATAACCTCAAAATCTACTGAAGAAAGAAAATGTTATGTTTTACCTGATGAACTGAAGCCGATTAATCATCATACACACATTGTCAAAACGAACAATTTCTTAAAGATATAACAGTATAGAGAAAAGACATCAAAGTAGAAAAATATGGCTAAAATTGGATGAAGATCAAAAGAAAACATATGTAGATGAGGAAGGTAATATACAAATTTTAGATCAATATTTAGAAGTAATAAGCACAATACAACCAAAAGACAAAGATGACAGTTTGCAGCGTATCTTGGAAATATTAATAGAAACTACAACGAAGAAAGAAAATCAACATAACCTAAATAACATGTCAGAGAATTTTTTTATTGAAAAATTCACAGGCTAGAATCCTAATGCAATACAATGGAAAAGAGTGTGACGCTTTAATATAACAAAAGATGAAACCTGAATAGATATACTGAGATTATTTTTAGACAAATCAGATTGTTTGGAATGGTATAGCTCGAATGTCATAAAACAAACAGTAAATTCTGAATGGAATGAATGGAAGAACAAATTTTTAGAAACTTTAAAACCAAGGATGGGATACAGTCCCAAATGCTCTCTTGAATGAAAAAAGAATGTCTTTTATAAATACAAGAGATAAACAAATCAATAGATTCCAAAACAATGATATATCTTATTGCAACAGGACTACCGTGGTTTATTCTGAATAAGATAAACAGGGATGAACTCAACAACACTACTGATTTGTTCAACGAGATAAGAATATATGAAAGTATAATGTACAAAAAAAACTCAACTGCAATGAGGAGTGGCACATTTCCTTATAAAAATAAAACAAATGAGAGGAAACCCTGTAAGAATTGTGAATCATTCAACAAAGGAATTAGATATCATCCGGAGGAGTCATGTTGGTTCAAGAATATAAATAAAAATGAATTTGAAAAGGTTTTTAAGCAAGAAATGTAAATAATAACTCCATTATTGAAGTAGATATGAACACTGATAAAAAGAATGAGTAAGTACACCATTAATCAAAATCAAGCTTTTATTGGAAAACAAATCTGAACTAAGCGGCATTTATGACTCAGGGTCACAAGTTTCTTTAACAAATTCCAGACTGATAAAAATAAAAGAAAAAAAAGACAATGGGAACATAGCATATATGAAAACGGTTAATGGTGTGAATAAAACAGATGGCTTGATAACAATAAAAAATTAAATATTTATTTTAGAAGAGGTTGATGTATATGTTGTAGAAAATGACTGTCACAAATAAATAATAATAATTATTAAATTTATTTTAAATTACAGGTGACTGGTGCCGCAGACAGTTTGACAGGTGACATTGACGTTTGACGACTTATTATACGGGATTCTGGATTTGGGTTTTTAAAAAAAACGAATTTTATGGAAAATAAAAATGAACCGGCGTGGATGGAAGTAGGATTAGAACTAAGCTTGGAAGCGAGGTATGGGAGTGAGAAACAAAGGAAAAGCTGACAGGACAAAAACAGTGGAAAGTTAGGCAGAATAACAGGCAGGAATTTTGTATAACACCTCCCCCAACAAAAGTGAACTAACGGTCAAAAGTGAGTTTACTGTTATTGGATTCTAAAACGTGTTTACAGTTAGGTAGCCCGCAGAAGGGGCGGTGTGTTTGGAGCTAAAGTTGGAAGGGATATATTTTCGGGAACCGATTCATTTTGTTTATTATATAAAAAAGAACATTTGTTACTCATTTTAACAATTACGCCTATAACTACGATTATAGTAATTATGCTAATAGAAAAACCAGTATAATTAAGGATTGTGTCATCGGGAAGTGGGTCGTCATCAACATTTAACATCTCATCGGGTAAATTATAATTGATAAATTCTATATTGTCTAAGTTTACCTTTTCAATTTTGGATGATGAGAAATTTATGTTCAATTTTGAAATTTGTAACAATAGGGAGTTATGTTCCGACGATAAGGAAAGAGTTTTTTTAATAATGAATTATGTATTTATTTTATAATTACAATATCAATAAACGTGCTTTACTAACTATATCTGGGACAAAAGTGATAAATAAAAGAATTAAATAATTATTAATGATTTCTCTAAATAAGCATTATGTATTCTTCGACTCGGCGTGGGAATCTGCGATTTAGCAGCTTCATGTCGGTACGGTCCTGGTAACGCCTCCTCCCTTAAGAAGGAAGCTCATCTTGGAGTTTCCTGCAGCGTCCTCGCTGACCTCTGCATTTGGTTTGGTCCACTTTCTTCTGATACATTGGACCAGTTTCCAGGAGATAAAAATAAAAGCCAATAGCATATAGAATTAATGTAGTCCAACTAGGGGTTGCCATTGCAAGAGGCCAATTGACATCCTCTGTATCCTGCACCTTCTGAGCCTGGTTAACCAGGTTACGAATGCTATCCAGCGGTATGTCTTCCAGATGCAGTGTATATTCAACTGGAGATTCAGACTTGTAGTTATTTTGAAGTGGTAACGGTATAATTTCATTAATATTTAATGTTTTTCTTTGTGCTTGAAGTGTTACATTCATCAAGGTTAATTTACATCCTTCCGCAATGGTTACTATATGAGGTTCTTCTATTTTCTCGTACTGAGTTCTTCCCTTGCATATTTTCCTAACAAGTTCTTCTTTAGTTGGTATGACTATCCAGCTGTTATCCTTGGTCTTCTGAATTTTTCCTCTTCTTAGAACCATCCTGGCTCTTAAGCAATTTGCAGGTTGGTGCTGCACCAAGTTGATGATACAGTCTTCAGAGTCTTTTGTAGATACTTCATCTAGTTGACTGCATAGAAGATTCTTCTCAGAGATGTGGCGACATCCATCGTTGAGGTAAGAGTACACTTCACTTCCAAGTACAAGGTATTTGGATTTGGGAGAGTATAGATATGGACAAGGTCATATATACTAGGATCAACTGAGGGTATTTCTAGTACAAAATTAAGTGTATGCTTTGTACTATAGGCCTTGACCACCACAAATTTTTTATGTTATCTATTGCATTGATACCTATTTCCGAGATCGGGTTAAATAGATAATTTTGTTTTATATTATAATAATGCGTTAATTAAGTTTTGCACATTTATGATACTAGGATGCATTATTCCCATTCGAGAGAATGTTACTGCGTTTTCTAAAATTATCAGTTTATCTAAAACTAACTGCTAGCTAAAACTTATTTGTACGTATATATCTAGAAAATGTAATTGATTAAAAACTACATTACTACTGTTAGTGACATTATAAACTAAGGCCGATAGTTTCAATTGATTATTATTTATTTTATATAAAACTGATGTAAATTCTTTAATAGTATCTTCAGCTAAAATAATTGTTTTTTGTTGTTTATTATTAATATTATTTAATTTATTTTGTAGATAAGAAATATCTTTTCTGCATCATCATTATCTAAATTGCCTGTTACTGCTTTAACTATCGAACCTAGACCATTTATTAGTCCTCGCTTCACTCTGTTACTATTACCTAAAGATCTAAATAAACTTAGTTTTTTATCAATTAAGCTAAACGAATATTCTAATTGATCCTTATAATTCTTATGTAAATCATTAGAAACTGTATTTACTTCTTTTGATTTAGTATATAAGAAAAGTGTTAGTAATCTTAAAAAGGAAATATGAAGTTCTGTAATATTGTAAATACAAACAAGGTTAAAGGAATCTACTTGTTTAAAAACTTGCCCTTATTTAATAAGCAAAATACCATTTGTATTATCTATGGGATCTATGACTATGTCGGCTCCTGCGATGAAGGTCCTGCAACAAGATGAGGCCTTCTAATAAGTTTGAAATGGACTCTAATTGATTTTGAATTAGGGTGACTACCTATTATTTGAGCTATATTATTAGGGCGTAAATGGATAATTTTATACGGACCTTTATATGTTGGTTTTGTCTTGTCATTACGTGCTGTCTTCGCGATCTGCTTATATACCATCTCACCTACCTTGAATTCTATTTCTTTAGCTGCTTGATTCCTCTTACTAATAATTTGTTCCTTATTTTTGGATACATATGCTGCTACGCATTCTTGTACTGCTTCAGCATTAGTTTTATGTTTAAGAACATAGTTTTGATAAAACTTTTTGGGGTAATGTACTTCTAAGGGATTTTTAGATGCTGTATGACCAAACATTAACTCATGTGGTGTATAACTAGTGCTAGAATGAATTGAATTATTATAGGCGATTACTGCATATCTCATTAATAAAGGAATAGGATCATCTGTATTTGTTATTCTTTGTATTCTTATTATTTCAGCAATAGTTAAATGAAAACGTTCAATAGGAGAGTTAGAATTAGGGTTATATGGTGTTGTAAAATGAATATTAACATCGTGTAAAGAAAATATCTCTTTTATAAGATCGTTTTCGAACTTAGTATCTGAGTCAGTAGTTATTTTCAGTGGTAAACCAAAAACTGAAAACATTTGTAACAACGCGTCTGCTACGTGAATACTACTAGATGCAGTTAAATGAAAAGCTTGTGCAAATTTGGAAAAATTATCTATAATAGTTAAAAATGTTGCTCCTGTGGAATATAGATCCATAAAAAGATGTTCCATAGGTTTATTAGGTGTATCTGTCAAATCTAAGGGTGGTTTAAGAGGGTTTCTCTCATATTTAGCTCGTAAACATACATCACAATGATTAATAAATTTTTGAATGCTAAGTAGCATGTTTTGCCAATGATACTTTCTATGAAGTTGCTTATAAGTTTCTTGTATACCTCTGAATAGTTTTACCTATGTGATAGTTCTTAATCAATTGTTCTTGTTCTATTTTACTATCTACTGTTATAACACGAGATACATCTCGTACACACAAAGTACACCTTTGAATAATTTGGGACCTCTTTCATTAAAGACTGTGGTATATACACGCGAAAAAGCTAAATATAGATCTTCGCTATGAAAATAACAATGAAACACACGGTCGGCTATGGTGTGTTCTTTCAGGAATCTAATTATTTCTACTTCTGTATTATTTACAGGAATAAATCTTTAATAATTTGCTTAGAATTTGACCTATCTTCAACACGATAAGTTGAGCCTGGTGTTGATCTGACATGAAATTGCTTTTGTTGCCTATCGATAGTTTCTGGGACTGATAGTGGTATATCTTCGTTGATGTTGATTGCTACGTTTTCAACTGGGAGTTCATTCTCTTGTTCTCTACGTACATTATCAAATATTCTATTTATAATTTCGTCATTATCATTATCATCAAAGTTTACGGCTAAAGAATCTACACTATTATGAAAAACTTTAATTCTAGATAATGTGTCTGCATTTGTATTTTGACTTCCCTTTTTATATATTATTTGGTAATCATATTCTGCTAGTTTTAACCGCCAGCGGGTTAATTTCGAGTTGGGATCCTTTAAGGACATTAACCACGTTAATGGGCGATGATCAGTGTAAATTGTAAATTTTCTACCATATAAGTATGGTCTAAAATACTTAACTGCCCATACAATAGCTAATAACTCTTTCTATTGTAGAGTATCTAGTTTCAGTTTCAGATATTGTTCGAGATGCATATGCTACTGGTTTATCTGAACCAATGCGACCTTGTGATAATACGGCTCCAAGGGCGACATCAGATGCATCCGTCGTTAAAATAAAAGGTTCATCAAAATTTGGGTATTGTAATAAGGGTGCATTCGTTAATATTTCTTTACATTTATTAAATGCATCTATGAACTCGGATGAATGAACTACTTTATGATTTTTCTTAAGACATATGGTCATTGGTTTCGTGAGCTTCGCAAAGTTTTTTATAAACTTCCTGTAATAGCCTACCAACCCAAGGAATGATTTGATTTCCTTTTGAGTTTTGGGAAGTGGAAAATTTAAAACAACTTTAACTTTATCTTGGTTGGGTTTTAAGCCTTGATCAGTAAGTTCATGACCTAAGAATTTAACATGTTTTTGAAGAAATTCAGATTTATCTAGTTGTATTTTAAGATTATGTAATTTAAAACGTTGAAACACCTGTTGCAATTTAGAGATATGTTCTTGTAATGACGTAGATGCTATAATTACGTCATCAAGATAAGTGAATACGTTAGTTATACCACGTAAAATGTGATCCATAAGACGCTGAAAAGTACTAGGTGCGTTTTTAAGACCAAAAGGCATTCTAAGAAATTCGTAATGACCTCTTTCCGTAGTGAACGCTGTCTTTTCGACATCATCTGGATGCATTTCAATTTGGTGATAGCCGCTAGCTAAATCTAGTGTACTAAAATATTGAGCTCTACCTAGCCGGTCTAAGATGTCGTGAATATTTGGAAGTGGATATTTATCTTCAATTATACGATCATTGAGTCTCCTATAATCTATTACTAATCTCCATTTTACTTTTCCAGACGCATCGGGTTTTTTAGGAACTATGTGAACAGGGCATGACCACGGGGAAATGCTTTCACGGATTATTCCTTGTTTAAGAAGATTATCTACTTGCTCTTTAATTTGTTTACGTTGTTCTAGTGACTGCCTGTAACTTCTAACAAATATAGGGGTATTATCAGTTAATCTTAGTTGGTGTTTTACTGAATTTGTAAATGATAGAGGAATATTCTCTGAATAGAAAAGCTCTCTATGTTGATAACAAACGCATTATTTCTCGCTTTTCTTCTTCGTTCATATGTTCTGTCCTAATTTTCTCTAAATTATTACAAAGTTCTTTATTTAAATCTGTTCTAGTAGTCATTGAGTTTAATTCACATTTTGTTTCCTTATTTTTATTACAGTAACGATGTAGTGTAAATGGTGCTGGAATGGTTATATATTTTTTATTTGTATTAAAATTTGAAATAGATGTATGAAAGTAACCATTTTTAACTTGTACAATAGCAGCAGGGGAAAACAAATTTTTATTCCAAAAGTAATCATCACGTGAATACTCACCATCTAAATAGTGTGTTTTTATTTTTATTATCTTTTCACATCTTGGTTTAATGCAAATCTTTTTATTTGGATAATCGAAATGTATAGGTATTTTGGCATCTGTTGTACATAGAAGTTTATTTTTTATATCAATGTTACTGGATAATAATTTTAGTAGGTCTAGTCCTATGAGACCTTTATATTAAGGATCTAAATCAAATAATAAGAATTTATGAAATATTTCAGTATTAAAGATAGGTGGTAACGGTAAATGAGCTACAAGATCATGACGTGTGCTACCATGAGCTGTTTTTACTTCAAATGGTTCATGTTCTATACAATATTCAAAAATAGTGTCTATTATAACATCTGGGGAAATCATAGAGCGGGATGCTCCGGTATCTATAAGAAACTTACCTTTATATTCAGGTATTTCGATGTAAGGTAAATGATCTTTATACTGATTAAGTTTTACTATTTGTCTATGGCTTGTATTTTGCCATTGTGAAAATCCTGCTCTTCTAATTGATTTTCACAAACATTACCTTCGATTTCTTCAGAGGGTTGTTGTTCTTCAAAATACTGTTGTTCATTATATTCATATGGGTAACCTACCTGATCAAAATCTTCTGGGGTATAAAAAAGCTCTTCGAACACAAACTGTGGTTTCTCGAGTTTATTTATTGATCTCATACTTACGTCTTATACTTTTTGAGGTGGATTTATTGGTTGTTGAGGTACATTAGGTCGTCTAAAATCATTACTATTATTACCTGAAGGTCTGAAGTGTCCTTGAGGTGTATTTTTCCAGGGCAACATGGAATTTACCCATTGTTGACGCTGTTGTGGTGTCCAATTATTTCGTTGGGGCATAAAATTAGGATTGACAAATCGTGAAGGGTTATTAAAAGAACGTGTAAAATTATAAGGTTGGAATGATCTAAGTTGATCATATTTAGGTTTTAATTGAGAAGTAGATACAGTATTTGCACTCGGATTTGCTTGTTTATAATATATTAGCTTAGCTTCTTCTTGTCTAGCTGATACAATAGCTAACTCTAAGGCTGTTGGTTTATTAACTCTAACACCTATGCCTACGTTAAATTCTAATTGGCTTATATAGTGTTCTATAACTATAGAATCATAATAACATATATCTGAATGTTTACCTACTGTATATAAGGTATCTAAAATATCTCTCAATCGCTTGCCAAACGCTTCTGCATCTTCCGATTTTAGGCGACGCATCCGCGTTAGCTCTTGCATAACTTGAATCTCATTTCTTGTTTCTCCTAATCGTCTTAATAAAGCTTGCTTAATCTCGTTCTATGTATCGAGCGAATTTTCGTAAGCGATAGCATCTATAGCTGCGCCACTAAGCTTACTCTTTATTAAACTTTTAACTACGGGGTGAGATTGCCAGTTAACATCTATTAAATTAATAACACTCTCTACCTCCCTTATATAATAATTTAAAATTTTAGGATTACCATTATATCTCGAAATTAAGTCTCCAATAGATTTAATTACATTATCGCAATCTTTAAGCGACATGTTAAAGGTTTTACTGTACGAATACTTTAAAGATAACAAATATTAACAATAGAGTAATCCGATACTTTGTATGAATAACGGTGGAATGCTGTGGTGATTTTAGCCTAACTACAAACCACACAATATAATTATTCAAACTGATTTTAATTAAGAATAATATATTTATTATATAATTATATAAATGTTTAGTCAATATTACTAAAATAACGACAGGAAATAGAGCAGAGGAACTTGGAAGTAAAAGCGTACTTACCACAAGCTCTGCATCTCTTGCCGGTCCTCGTCTCAGAACAGGATCTCCTTTTTTCTGGAATTTCCCGTAGATTTATCGTCTTCACAGGTTTCTTTAACAGATCGCGGTTTCTACGATTAGAACCGTACACTTGAGTTTGAAAGTGCCGCGATCCTACCGACTGCGCCAGTTATGTTCCGACGATAAGGAAAGAGTTTTTTAAAAATGAATTATTTATTTTATAATTACAATATCAATAAACGTGCTTTCCTAACTATATCTGGGACAAAAGTGACAAATAAAAGAATTGAATAATTAATAATGATTTCTCTAAATAAGCATTATGTATTCTTCGACTCGGCGTGGGAATCTGCGATTCAGCAGCTTCATGTCGGTACGGTCCTGGTAACGAGGGTTGGTAATTACTTTTGTATTTTCTTTTGTGTCTAATTTGGTCTCTCTGCAAAAAGCTGTAAAACCCGGTTCGAGAGTTAAGATTCCCGTTCCCCTTATGACATTATCCTTTACATAACTCGAGTTACATTCAACAGTGAGCTTAGTCGGGTTGGATTGTACAAATATCTGATTGTACACTTATTACCATTTAATTTATGCCAAATATCAATGTAACATCAATTGTTTTAGTCAGTATAGTATAGTAGGAAAGTTCACAAGTTGGGTTCGTCATAACATTGGAAACATCTATAGACTTACACATAAGATGTTTCCTTATAATGGTCTTACACATACTATCTAAATTATTCATATAAAAATATGTTTTGCGGTCTTCACTTAGCCCTAAATAGGGTTTATGTGGAGTTATCAACGCAAAAGAGTTTGGTTTGTCATTATCTGGAACAACTATGTGAAATTGGTATAGATACACATTTGAACAAATTGTAAGCAGTTAAATCAACCATAGGTATCTTATAGGTATCTTATCTGTTTACAATATCTTCCATTTTTTATTAGAAAATTAATAAATGTGGTTGTAATACATTCAGAACTTATTCAAGTTATTCCTAAAGTAAATAGAATCGGTAATTTCAGATACATTCTTAACAGCTAGTGATATCTTTTCCATAGCATCACTATATACAAACTGATTTTTGTTTAATTCTAAGATTGATGAATTAAAATTCAGGATTGCAGTTTTAGAGATGAAAATGTTCCGAGAGAGACTTGTGGCTAATTCCATATCAGACTTTTGTAAATTTCTAATAGCTCGGTCATACTTTAGTGCATCGTCTTCGTCTAGAGTGCCAAACACTTGTTTAAAAACCGTTCCTACTGCGGAGAACCAAGCGCATCTCTTCCGGCGAGTGGGTAAGAGATGTGAAATGGAATTATGATCGCGGATAATGTCTTTAAACAGAGCATCAAGAGGTTGAACCATGATGTTACATTCAATCTCATTGATAGCTTAGCATTGCTGGCACATATAGCGTATTGTACCGAAGACAGCCTTTACGTTTTCAATGTGGGAAGTCGCGAATGAAATATCCATAGGAACAAGGATATGAGTGTGATCCCTTATTATTCTTACTATACCGGAAGGGTCATACAAAATACCGGGACTGTTGTTGATAGGCTGAATGAGTGCCTGTGACGTGACAGGTAGAAAACGCATTGACAGTAGGATTCTGAAAAGGAAATAATATTATATAAGTTTTTTGAGGTTAATTATTTTAAACACGAGTTAGCTGGTTTAATTTGATTAAAGTGTCTCACGTGTCTATTATTGACTAAAAGGGTTGCAGTATTATTCTCATTTAATTTTATTTCATTTTATAAGGGCCCTTCCATAACGGAGACAGTGCTTTTCTTAACCGTAGATGGTTTTTTAGATAAACGAGATCTCCTACGTGATATTTTACTGATCTCGTATGATTGTCGGAGTAAACTTTGGATTTTTCTTTAGAATGTTGGATATTTTCGACAGCTTTGTCCCTTGAAAATTTCAGACGGTGACAAAGCATTTTGAGATATTCAGGGTAGGTAGCATTAGGATTTGGTTCATAAACAGAGTCAGGTATGAAAGGTTTGTTGCCAAATACTAGTTCGTATGGGGTATAATTTGTCGTGCTATGAGTGTTAGTATTGTAGGCAAGGATTGCGATATAAACGTAACGGGACCAGTTGCTTTGATCTTCGTCTACAAAAGATTTGAGGTACATGACCACAGCCGCTTTATTTTCAGATGTTCGCATATTCTTTTGAAAAGTTCTGAAGTGAAGTTGGTGCCTTGATCTGTTAAAATGTTTTTAGGTATTCCAAACCAAGATATAAAATGTAAGAGGCATTCGCTAGTCTCTTCTGCTGTTGTGGATCTGATAGGGTATGCTAATGAAAATTTAGTCAGGTCGTCTTGAAGGGTGAATACAGTAATACCCGGCTTTACGCGAGGGATACGTTCCGAAAAAAATCGCGTTAACTGAAATTCGCGTATAACGAGGTTTATGACAGATGTTCAAGACACGGTCATCATTATTGTCTATACTCTGCAATATGTCCAAACCTGAATAAATTTTTGAAAGTGCATTTTGTATTCCCCCTGAAGATAAAACTTTCTCTTATAATTGTTCTTCCTCGTCGTAGACAGGATTATTCTGTAACTCGATCAGATCTTCATTGCTGAGAGGATCGTCGTGCGTTGCCACAAGTTCTACGAGATCTTCTACCGCGACATCTTCAAGTTCAGACCCCTCAATCATTGCAGCAATGTCTTCAAGCACTTGTCTCTGCATCTGGACAATTCTTCTAGGTGCTTCCACTACATCTGGCCAAAGATTACGCCACACCCCATTCATACAACTCATTTTAACTTCCTTCCAAGCCTCTTGTGTGTTGTGAATAGACTATAATGTTGTATGACTTCCACTACTCTCGCATACACTGTCTTCCTACCCCGTCAGTTTCATGAATTAGTTGGCTAAAAGTGCGGCGATGGTATTAAGCTTTGAAGTTTGCTATTGCTCCCTGGTCCATAGGTTGTAATATAGACGTAGTGTTTGGTGAAAGGAACTTCACGTACACTTTTAAGTCTCTGGGTGTATCAAGTGAGGTTGGATGTCCTGGAGCATTGTCTAAAAGTAATATAACTTTAGGTTCAAGCCCATTTCTGTCACAGTTTGATTTGACTGATGGGCATAAACTATTAAAATACTATTCTTGAAAAATTTTCCGTGTAACCTACGCCTTTCTGTTTGATCGCCACATAACTGGTAGACTTGTCTTGTCTGTGCCTCGCATTGCACGGGTGTTTCTGAATGGTACACTAGTAAAGGTTTCAGTTTGAAATCACCAGTGGCATTACCACCCAGCAGAAGTGTTAGTCGATATTTCGCAGCTTTGAAACCACTGTCTTGACGTTCTTCCTTAGAAATGAATGTTCGAGATGGCATTTTTTTCCAGTAAAGTCCGGTCTCATCAACATTGAAGATGAGACAAGCAGGAATTTTCTCTCGTCTAATGAACTCTTGAAACTTGTCTGGAAACTCAGCTGCAGCTTGAATGTCAGCGCTGGCCGCCTCGCCTGTTATGTGGATATTGTGAAGATTAAAACGCTGCTTGAACCGATGGAACCAGCCTCTTTTTTTTTTTTTAATGTAAGAGGAGGGCAAAAGAACTGGCGGGTCACGGATGGACGTGATCACCGCCGCCCATGAACTCTTGCAACATCCGAGGATTTGCAAGAGTGTTGCCGGCCTTGTAGGTAGGAATAGACGCCTTTTTTGAAGGTACCCATGTCGTACCGATCTGGAAATACCACCGAAGGAAGTTCGTTCCACAAGCGAGTGGAACGTGGAAAAAATGTCCTTGAGAACCGCACAGTGGAGGATCGCCACGCATCCAAAAAGCCAAAAAGTCTCTGCTGGCAGCAAAAGTCGGGAGTGGCACTCGCTTTTCCTTCTTTTGTTTTCAGCATCTCATACAAAGTTTTTGCTTTTGTGCATATCAGATCTTGACTTAGTGGTGTGTTCTTCTTATTCAAATCTTCGATCCAGACTGACAGTAATCTCTCCATTCTTTCTAAGGTAGACGATCTCGAACGAGTAAGTTTTGTTGTACTTATAGATGTTGAACTTTCGCAGGTGATTTTAATTTTTTCCCGATTTTTATAAATCGTTCTCAAAGTCGATTCCGAGAGTCCAAAATCTCTCCCAACAATTGTTGCTTTGTCTCCATTTTCCATTCTTCTTAACACTTTCTGTATCTTCAATTCCAAAGTGACGCTTTTACGCTCTTTTTTTTTTACAGGCGGCATTTTTAACGTAGAGTTAAATTATGTATGTATCTTCAATAAATGTTAAAACACAACTGCCAGCCGACCGAACTAACATCACGGAATAAATCAACAAACGAAACGAACGCGGCAATCCACGTAGAATAAAGTCGAAGGACTGGGAATTCCCGATTCTTCAAGGAGAATATTCAGAGGAAGCGGGGATCCTGCGACCATAGAGAAGTTGATGACTACATTATATTTATACACACTCTTTCGCGTAATTCGAGGCATTTGAGCGCGAAATTTGCATCCGCGTTATAGTGAAACCGCGTATAACGGGGTCGCGTAAAGCGGGGTATTACTGTATGTACTTTAGTTTAGCTGGTCCCGATTCTGGTAATGGGCCAACTATGTCCATAGCTAGACGGTTAAAGGGGACATTAGACTTAGTTGTGATCTGCATAGGAGCCCTATGAGTTTTTCGGAGCGCTTTGTTTTCTTGGCAGAGTTTACAGGATGTAACATAATCTTCGATAGTATTACGCACTCCTTTCCAGTAGTATTTTTCCTGTATTCGTTTTAACATCCTAACACTTCCTAAGTGACCGGCAATAGGAATGTCATGATTTTCACGAAGAATTTTCTTAATTTCGCTAAGTGATGGGAATATGATGATATTACGGTAAATTGAGACCAAGATATTCGTGTTATGAAAAAGAAATAGTATAATGGTATATAATTTTGTATAGGAGTGAGCTTCGAAAGCGTCTCTGAAGTCTGTTATACTTATTGAAGTTGTGGTTTGTTGAATAAGGACGTTACGTTAATTTGGTAAGGATGCGTATATATCTCCATAGCTAGCGGTATTAAAGTGATTGACTTTGGTAAAGAGGAAGTAAACGCAGTAACCATTATGGACGTCGTTAAGATATAATTGTAGGGTGCTTTCTTTACTTAAAATTTCGTCTTTTCTGTCGATTTCGTTCATTATTTCTTCTACGTAAGGGTTGCTTTCGTCGAGATCAATCGAAGTAGGTACAATAATTATTTTATCGTTGCTTTTGAGAATTTTAGAACTGTTTTTTCAAATTTTTCACATCGGAAATGAATGTTTTACTATTTATTGTTTTCATGAATTGGCTGTAATTGTTATCAATTACTGTATTTTGTCTGTTCTCGGGTTCTTCGGAGCTAATAGTATCTTGAGTAAGAGGAGTCGTCCTAGGAGAGTCATTGTCGTTGTGTGATTCTAACGGTAAGTTATTGGCAGAACAAGGGATGATCTGGAACGTTGAAGGCTGATCGATGATGACATCGGGTATGAGTTGAGGATTTGAAGGTAAGTTTATATCGGAATCAGTAATTTCAGGAAGTGGCGGGTCTGGAGGTAGTGGTACCGGGTCTGGCACAGGATCAGGTAGGTCAAGGGGACTGAAGTCAATGTTGAGCTCACCATCAAAAGGACTGATATTGTCATCGAGGTTCAGGGGGCTGGTACTCTGTATAGGATTCACGGGGTACCGAGACTGCATCGGCGGCTGCATTTAATTTGTCCTTTTGGTAACCTATTTTATACTCTTATTCGGTAAGTTTGAGGCACCATCTGCGTGATTGTGATTCATAAGCCAAGTTAATGGTCGATGATCGGTGACTATGTAGAACTTTCGACCATAAAGGTAGGGACGGAAGGTTATGCAACCAAAAAGGACAGCAAGTAGTTCCTTTTTTGTCGTATTATAATTTGTCTCAGTTTTGTTAACCCTTTCCACTCCAAGGTTGTTTTTGTTTTTATTTCACCAGCTCCACGCTAAAATTACGTTTTGTAACTTTTAGTGTTTTTTGTGTATTTTGTAAAAAAAAACGAATTTTTCTTATTTAATTAACTTTTTTTTATGACTAATTACATGATACTATATTATAATTCTTAATTTTAATCTTTATAATCCCTTTTGGTATAGTATTTTCGAAACAAATCCCAGGATAAAGCGAAGGTTTTGTGCCCTAAAGTCTCCAATGAGTGACATGAGCAAAGTTTGTCTCTACTTCTGACTCATTGCTACTTTTCCATTTCTTACACTCCAGTCTTTGTACAACACATATGAATTTATAATAGAGACCAGAAAAATAGTTTTCTCTACCACTTGAGTGTTTTTCTTATAAAGAAGTAAGAAGAAGTATATTGATCGGCCACATCAACACCACTCATGTATTCATTATAATTAAATATAACGATAGGTTTTTTTACTTCCGTTCGTATTGTTTTATTTGGCGTACGACTTCCTATGTTTACTCTTGCTTTTGCAAGTTTGTTCCTTTCCTTTGGATAGTTTGTGAAGTTCCTTTGGATAGTTTGTGAATCGGATGTATAAAAAATGCTTAGTAGTGTCACTACTCTGGTATCACACCAAGCTAGTGAAAGAGTATTTATTGCCTTTGCGAAAAGCAATTGTTTTTCCTCTCGGTAACTTGGGTTTTTTATTTCTTGTGGTAGTTAGTCCTTTTCGGTTAGGCATAATTGTGCCGGTCAAAAAGCATTTATTTTCAAATAATTCCTTAGCCAAAATTAAGTTAGTATAAAATCAATCTGTAAATATGTGATATCCTGCAGCTTCAGGTATAGACGTGAGTATAGATGTAATATAATTCTACTAGTAAATGATAATTCTGGCTTTATCAGTTGTTATTTTTCCATAATATGGAACAAAAGAATAGATGTAGCTTGTCTGGGAATCAGCTAACACATAAACGCGTAGTCCCCATTTGGTAGGCTTCTTTGGATTATATGCCAAGAATGAAATTCTACCCTTGAAACCTACAGTCGTACAGTACAGTACTGTATTAATAAATATTTGTCAGGTACAAAATGTTGTCTACAATTGGATTCCATATATATAAGGAAATCGTACACCTTTGGTGTTCTAGTGATGGGCCCCTGATTCCCTGTCGGTATTGTTTCTAGATGCAATGTCCAAAATATCTGCATAAATCTTCTTCGCGAAAAAGTCCTGGCAAAAAATGGAATATTGGAATGGAAAGCTTGACTCCAATAATCTTGCAATTCTGGAACTTCGATGAGACCCATGTTGATTACAACACCCAAAAATGCTTTCATTTCAATTTCATTCACATCCCACCATGTTTTTCAAATAGAATATTTAGATATATTTTTGTAGCTAAAATATTAGCAGCAGATTTATTTGTTTCGGATACAATTTTCCTTATTAGTTCATCGGTAAAAAATAATTGAAAAAATTGAAGAGGCGTACTACAAAATACTGGAACTTGAGGGCCAGTAACTTTACTGCCTGTTGTAAAATCAATATTTGGATAATAGTTATCTTGTTTTGAAACATCCACCCACGATTCCACCCACCCCCACCCACCCACAATTCTACGAACTCTGGGCCTTCTTCGAAAAATATCATCGGAAGAATCCGAGTCTGTTACGGTGGCAGCCAATGGTCCTAGATCAGATTTTCTCCTCCTCGATGGTCCAGGAACTTCAGGAATATTATCTTCATTTTCACACTCGTCTTCGCATTGAAAGATTTCAAATACATTGTCCAACTCTCTCATATAGTCCTCATCGTCACTACTCTCAAATTGGTTTTCAATTAGATCTATATTTTCGGTTATTGACCTTTTAGACACCTTTTGCTCTATTTTTTTATGCATGACAGTATGGAGGGTTATTTCACTTATATGTAATTATAATTGACCGATCACTACTCTCAAAACCCGTTACTTCTTGCACCATCAATCCGTGTCCGTGCCCCAAGACTCTTACTCAGAAGACTCAGACTTTCTTACCTAATTCTATTATGACATTTATATTGTGTTTTGAATTTTATCAGAATGTTGAACCTATTATGAGAAACACAACTATAACGAATCAAGTTTGTAATCTCCAATCGTAATTTCATCATTGTCTCCTCCTTTTTTGGTTTGTATTGTCTACCTGGCTTCTTCGGGTTTGTGATCTGTTAGAAAGACATACATTAATTGGTTTGCTTCATAAAATTATAATTTCTTTGTTTATTACCTGGTAGTAATTGGCTCTGGTTCAGGTTGTCGTTTAGCCCAGTTGTACTGCTGAACTACGTCAAACAAAGTTCCGTGTTGATTGAGTGACTGAAGTTTCATTTCTACGTGGCCATTCTGTGTAAGTGTGCTGGAATGGAATCCCCGAATGTCTGTAACTGGTATTGCAAATCTGAATCGCCTTTCCATCTTCAGTCTGTGAGCTTGGACGTCTTCTTTTTTTGCAAATGCTATGTTTATTCCTTCCACATTTCTCTCGGACCATTCAAAGAATTGTACTGCTGTTTGAATTTGATCCTTGGGCGGTAACTGCAAACTTGCTCGAGCTGCTAAACGTTTTACTGTCCCACTTGGTCCTTTGCCATGGGATGTAGCGAAATCCATTCTGCAGATATATTGAAATCTTCGTGCAAACTCAAGTTCAAAATGTTGTTTCTGTTTTTCTACTGTGTGGGTGCTCCATCAGAGAAATAAATTATTTTTTTGCAAATCAGGAAGTAGAGTTTTCAAAAAAGCTATCAACATATGTTGAAAATAGTTCACAGCTGAAGCGTCGTGATCTAGATCGTCTGAAATGATGACGAAGCTTAGAGGATCTAATCCACCTTCATCCTTGTAGCAGCAGAATGGATGTTCAGTAGCCTGGGTGATATTCCCGTGAACTCCTTGAGTGCTGTTTTGTAAAACCATCGAATAATTTTCCGACTAATCAGCTACAACAACTTCTTTCTCGCTGGTTTTGTTTTTAACTTGTCAATAAAATTCTGCTTGTTGCTTGTAAATATAATGATGTGGGGAAAGTTGCGCAAGTTGCTCCATCAGCGTTTCCACGAATTGGTCCGATGGCTTCACCACAGTTTCCAGAGTACACCGATCAACGTTTGTCCACTGAGGGTACGTTATAGACTCGATGTAGTTCGATTCTAAACACTCAAGAATCCTTTCTTTGAGTTTCTCTGTGTCATCCTCACAATCAGGGCACGTTCGCATATGGCAAGATTTTGTTGGAACTTCACATTTAATAGACTTTAAAACATCGGTAGGTTCTTTAAGTTCTTTACCTTTAAATTTCATGGGAAGAAGAGCAGCTGCGGATACCATCAAATTGAAGTTTTCATGGTATAAGCACACGCATACAACGTGTGTGCCTGATGCACCAGCAAGCTTGCACTGTTTTGGTCGTAATTCAGTAAACTTAGAAAAATAAATTTTGAGGATTCCTTTCCTTAAAGAAACTGTAAATTTCCTTTAAATTCCCTAAAACCAATCTCTTTTGTTTGTGTTCTCGTTTTCCATTTCAATCCCGTACACTGACAAAGTCTTTCATTCCGGGTAGTTTTCTAGAGATCTCAGGATCAAGATAAAAGTTGATAACTTGGTTGATGGTGTCACCTGGGAGAACATGCCTTGGTTTTGGCTTACGAATACACAAAATACCATCTTGTGCAACTAGTTGTCTCGTTCTGTTCACAAGATTCCAAATTCTTTTGCAGTTTTATAAACGCTCCACGAGGCTGGTAAAAGTGAAAAATTTGAATTTTGTCTGCGTTTGAGTGGCAAGTTTCAAATTTATCCTTCAACTGTGATACGATTTCGAATCCAGCGTTTTCGTAATCTTCTTTGTTTGCCGTATCTGTAACTAAATCGAAAGTGAATTTGAAAATAACTTTTTCTGATTATTATCTCGAAAATAAAATTTTACGATGGAAACTCACCAACAGATTTTGGACACGATTCGATGCCTGTAATCCTTTGGAACAAAGATCCAAAAATTGTTTTTATTTCTTCAAGTTTCTTTATTCTGAATGATTTATTAGCCAGTGATTTTTTTCGTAACAGATTCAAGGCCTAACTTGTTCATACTCTCGTTGATTTGTTCTAACAAAAGGTCGGGAGGTGTGCTGAAGCCGTCTGATTCTTGTGAACCTCCAGGTGGATTAGACAAATCTGAAATTTGTGGACCGTCTAGCACTTCCAATTGTCCGCTATCATGATCACTCTGACCGTTTTGCTCTTCTTCACCGATTTCCTGGTTTGGATGGTGCAACATCAAATGCCGACAATTTGAACACAGCTTTTTTCCGTCGATAAGAACGAGATAATTTGTGCTAAAAAGTTGATCGAAGTTGACACTGATTTTCCACAAGTTTGTTTTAACAGGACTTTTATGACGAGCAAATGGGTCACAGCTAGATGTTTGTTTTTGCTCATAGAATGTCAGAAATTGTCGTTCGTGGTTCAAACAGAGTTGAAAGTTAAAAACCGAAAAATTTTACATAAGGAGGCAAAATTTTGCTGTCGGAAAAAGACCTAACCTAACTCATGTTTGCACAGACTTATTAAGACTGGGGGCCCTTCGGGCAAATTATGAACTGATGGCGGGCCGGCCGCCAGAAGTATAGGTAATTAAAGACAATAAAGAATTGATAATAATTTATTAAAATTTAAAAAGAATTTATTAATTTGAAGCGTGGCACTGTATAGTGCTTACAATCTTTTTTATATTTGGCTCAAATTTAGTTGTAGCAACACGTAAAACTGCTTCCAAACTTTCATTTGCAAGGGGGCTTAGATTTTTTGTTTTATTATTATGTAGTATTGAAAAAGTTTGTTCACATATATAGGTAGAACCAAATAAGAGCGCATTTCAGAGCGTTTATGCGCAACGCATCGTACATATTTTTATCAATGCAGCGGTAAAAGTTCAGCAAGTCTCCTTCGTTGAATTTGTTGCGTAAATCTTGGTCGTTTTGAATGTCGATAATTAGTAACTGGCGCATTTTCAACTCTGGCGCATTTTCAACTGAAATCGTGAAAGGATTGCTGAATATGTCCAACAGAGGTTTCACTTTTTTAAACTCCGAAAATCTGTCTTGAAAAGATTGAATCAAAAATATCTAGCTTTTCTACATAATAAATACATTGTTGAATTTTTCACCCATTTTCTTATAATTCGGAAAATTATTGTAATTTCCAGAATTCAATTGTGATCAAAAAAAATTGTCAGCTTTCATTAAAAGGATGATACATGAGCTTAGAGCTGGGATATCAGTTAATTTTTATCTTGAAGCCGCGTGTTCAAAACATTCAAATGATTTGTAAAAACGCCAAATCACACAACCAATCAGCATTTTTAAGATCCGGGACATTTCTTTGCTTTTCCGCTAGAAATATTCCAATTTCTTCTATTAAATTTAGAAATCGTTCCAGTGTATGTGTGTGTATAATACAGTAAATCTCTGTATTCGCTTTCGATGTCATCAAGGAATTATCTCAATTGTCTGTGATTGAGTGCTCGTGATTTTATGAAATTTACAGTCGAAACTACCACTTTCATGACATTTTGAAATTCATTTTTTTAGATTAGGGCTTCTTGGTGTATAATGCAGTGAAACTGCATGAGATCTTCAGCGTTTATGTTTTTTCTTGCAGATTCTTTTTTAGCAAAGTAACTAGCCCGGAATTGACACCAATCATCGAAGGAGCACTGTCATATATTCCTTTGCAATCGCAATAGAATTCTTGCAAATTAAACAAACGACTTTGTTATGCGACCACACAAAAAAGTATTTCTCAGTCCCAATTTCTTGAAACTGCCGATTTTCATCTTTAACCTTACGTTTTTTACTAGGTCCTAGGACTTCTCCATGTTGCGTTCTAATCCTGGCTATGATTAACATAATAATAATAATAATAATAATAATAATAATAATAATAATAATAATAATAATAATAATAATAATAATAATAATAATAATAATAATATAGCCCTTTATTCGGATTTTTGTATAAAACTATTTACATAAAAGGAACGGTTTACTCTAAACTTAAAAAAATCTTAATCTAGTTAATCTAATATTTCTTCTAGTTCTAGTTGTATTTTATTTTTATTTCCATTAGTCATTACTCTTGTCTTTTCTGGATTCAGTTTTAAACCTACCTTATCACTTTCAATTGCAAGTTCTCTTATCATTCTACTTATATCATCTGAAGTTTTGGCTAATAGCACAATGTCATCAGCAAATCTCAGATGCGTCAGCATCGTCCCGTTCAGATTAATCCCAAAATGTTCCCAATTAAGTTTCCTAAAAATTTGTTCCAGTACCGCTGAAAAAAGTTTTGGTGACATAGGGTCGCCCTGTCTTACGCCTCTTTCTACTTTAAATGGTGTACTTTTCTTCTCAAGTTGAATCCTTGCTGTGCTATGGTTGTATATATTTTTTATTAATCTTCTATATTTGTGTTCAATACCTTGTTCTCTTAGTGCCTCCCATATTTTCGCATGTAATAGAGAATCAAACGCTTTACTATAATCAATAAAAGCGATATAGTATATAAGGTTGTATTCGTTGTACTTCTCTATAATTTGGCGTACTACATGGATATGGTCGATTACTGAATATCCTTTACGGAATCCTGCTTGCTCTATAGGTTGGTGTTCCTCAAGTGTTCCTTCTATCCGTTTCAATATTATTTTAGAAAATATCTTATACAAATTTGACATAAGGCTAATAGGACGATAGTTCTCAATATCATATTTATTGCCTTTCTTATAGAGAAGGATGATGTTAGATTCTAACCACTGGTGTGGAATGGTTTCTGTGGTCAATATATCGTTAAAGATATCTGTAAGAACTGGTATCAGCACCTCTTTGCTTTGCTTTAGAATTTCATTATTTATTCCGTCGGGTCCTGGTGCTTTATCATCACTCTGGGTTTCAATAGCTTTTTTTACTTCAGATGTGATAATTTTTGGGACATCTATGATTAACACAACACCTAAAAACAATTACAGTACCTACTTAAATTAGACATCCTTTTTTAAATTATCAAAAATAATTGATTAAATATTATTCATCAGAAATTTTAAGATTTTTATACACTAAATAACATTAAAACTAAATTTGATTAAAATTGATTAAATAGGTAGGGCTTTTGGGATTTCTTGACGAAGGACGGGAGGAATACGCCATATAAAAATAAAACTCCATTGTTCTTTTTCACGTTGTATATTGTCAGAGCGTCCATCAACCACAGATAACAAAAACTAGAGAGGGGCTAATTTTTCATCTATATTATAGTGATGTTCAACAAGGGCAAGGCTTATTTATTAATAAAGTTTTACTTACGATTTCACATCCCTGAACAACTGCGACAGTGCAAAACAATCTTCGTACCAAAAAGCGTTGAATCAGCGAACCCGGGCGAGTACAGGCCGATCACCATCGCGTCTGTGCCGCTTAGGCATATGCATCCTAGTATCCTAGCACGGAGGTTGCTTGACTGTTGTCCGCCCGATACGCGTCAGCGCAGTTTCATTTGTGCCGATGGCACTCTTGAAAATACCGCAGTGCTCGACGCAGTGTTGGGGGATAGCAGAAGAAAATTGCGTGAGTGTCATGTGGCGGTTCTCGACTTCTCGAGGGCATTCGACACGGTGTCCCACGGGGCGCTCGTGAAGATATTTGAGAATAGGGGGCTGCCAAAGGCATTCTGCAGCATCATCTACCACCTTAGCTGTAAAAGGCCAAAGTAGCACTTCTGTGAAAGGTGGAAAGGGGGTGCGCCAGGCAGACCCGTTATCACCGATTCTATTCAACATGGTCATGGACCTAATTCTTGCTTCGCTTCCGACTGGAGTCGGCTAGAGGCTGGAAAACGACATAGTTTCAGCTCTGGCCTACGCCGACGACTTAGTCCTGCTTGCAGGCTCGAAGGTTGGGATGCAGGAATCCATCACTGTTGTTAAGATAGGCGAATTAATGGGTCTCAAGGTCAACCTTGGAGAGAGTTCAGTTCTCTCGATGGTCAGAGCCGGATTAGCCCTTAGGGGGCCCTAGGCCATTGTGATTTCGGGGCCCTCCCTTTGTTTAAAATATTGTAAAATTGATGGTTATTTTGACGTTTCTAGTTGAAACACTTATTTATATTATATCAAGGTTCTTAACACAATAAAACGAACAAAATCATTTTTCCATTCAAATCATAGATTTTTTGTTTCTAAATAATCAACAGTACGGTATCTAAATAACTCAACAGTTTAACAGTCTGAAAGTTAAACAAATCAAATATCTCGAGATCGTTTATTTATAAAAACTTGGAAAAAGTCTCAACTCTCAGTTCCTTTTATAAAAAAATCTTTGGACATCTCTTTGGAATATAAGAATTAAGTTTCTTTTCAGAAAACTTTTTTTCTGCATTTCAGTTTGCTAATATCATTTATGATATCTTCAAAATCGATTTTTCGAAGAATGTCAGATTCGATGGACATCAGACTCAGCATGTCTAACTCATTTTCTGTCAAACTGAAATCAGCCAAAAAAGAAAATCTCTTCGAAACCTCTAAATAAACTTTGCTTCGTCTGTTGATTTCAGTCTTGAGCGTATCGATGATTACAAGAAAACCGTTAACACGAAAATTGTCTCGCGGACTTAAAGCAACTTCTTCAGCATCGCCATCGTTTGGCTGTCTGGTTCTTCGTCGAACTCGCCTTGCAACATTCGCATAATTGGTGTCACGTAAAATTGATCTGGCTTTGTCTTCAAACCCCTCAAATTTATCTCTCATCCCGTCTATCAAATCTTCTAATGATGAGTACATCAACGCGCAGGTTTCCAGATCAGTTTGTTCTGACTGCAAGGTTTTGCTCGTAGCCCGAAAACTATTCAGGATTTCGCTCCACAAAACAAGCATAAAAGCAAATTCCAAGGTTTGAACTTTTCATCATCGCTTTTTTGTGACAAATCATCAGCGATTTCATACAATGCTGCTACAATTTCGATAAACGATTTGATAATTGCCTCAGTGGCCTTCGTATGAGCTTCCCAACGAGTTTCGGACAACGATTTCAGTACTTTTTCATTATTGATATGTTTTTTCAAAACGTGCCAGCGGTGTGTAGAAATTGAAAAGAAAGTGTACAATAATTGTACAATAGAAAAAAAACAACTGCGAACAAACAACACTTTACAGCAGTTTCTCCAACTAAGTTGAGCGAATGCGCTGCGCACGGTATATAAATCGCAACTTCGTTGAGATTTAACTAGATCGTTTGCATGCTTGAGTAAATACCAGACATATTCGGAGCATTATCATAAGATTTTCCTCTTCAGTATTTAAAATCTAAGCCACAAGTCGCAAGAAACTCTAAAACCAGTTCAGCCATCTCAACACCTTTATGACAATCAAAGTTCAAAAAAGTTAAAAATCTTTCGACGGGCTTCAATTTTTGGCAACATATCGGACGACTACACTGAGTTGATCAACATGTGAGATATCAGGAGTTGAATCGACTGAAAGACTGAAATATCGTGCGGCCACAACCTCTTGTATAATTTGGTATCTAACTTTTGATCCCATAATGTTGATCAACTCTTCACAAATCATTTTTGATAAATAAGAGGGATTTCCCTTGCCTCGGTCCGCAAAATTTTCGATGTGACTTTTCAAGAAAGGGTCAAATTGGGCAATAAGTTCTAGTAAACCTAAGTAATTTCTATTATCTGGAACGCCAAAATGCTCGTTTGTGCCTCGAAAAGGTAATCCTCGTTCAGCTAACGTTGTGATGACTGGAATCAATCGTCGCAGTGCCTCTTTCCAATAATTTTTCTCCTTCTGGTACTTGAGTTGAAGATTGTCGGAAACGTCGCTGCAGTTCTTTCGTCTTTGAATGTACGCCAACATACATTCTCTGTGAAGAGATCCATTTTCGTGTTGTGATGTAATTGGAAAACATTTTTCTAATCATTGAATCCATCGCTGGTGAGTTTGTTTTGTTTGTCTTTGGAAGCGAAAATTTTGCACACAAAACAATACACGCTACCAGTCGTCGGCGAATAAATTAGCCATTCGCGTTTGAACCGCTCTTGATTTGCCTTTTTTCCATAGAACGTGTTTTCTGAGCAAAATCTTGCTCTAGGTTCTGCATCGTAAAACCTACGAGACTGCTCAAACGGTCCAGAGTGATTTTGGCATGTGCTCGGCCCACGGTTGATTCAGTAAATTACATCATCGTCAGTGAAGTCTCTCCATTTGCCTGGATCACATGAACAATTGTCATTTGCTGTTGCAACTTCAGGGGTACACGAATCAGCGGCTCTGACCTCTTCGCCTTCGTTCAGATCAAGATCATGCAGTGTGTTCGATCCATCATCTTGATCCAAAGATTCAGAGGTATTGAGATGATCAAGTTGCTCAGTTTCAGATTGGAACTGCAAATTTGACAAAACAATTGTTAATTCAATAATTTTTCGAATAAAATTCACTGCAAAATGTTTAAATTTTTAATTAAAAAAAAAGCTTTTATCTAATTAATTTATATTATTAGTATTTTATAATTTGATTCTCACATCTACGTTACTCGTACTAGATTCAGTATGTTCACTAGCTGATGATGAAGTATCGTGTGAAGTTGAATTTTTGAAAAATGCCGTCAATTTTGGTACTTTTGATAGAATTGCCTCAATTTGTTTTGTCTTCTCCTTTCCTTTCTTTCTTTTTTGTGCCCCACTCTGATAAGATCGCTGCATTTTGTAATCTACAAACACAAAGAAAAATGTTAATTTCGATAAAAACGTAAATAGATACTTGATTTTAAACAACTACATTTAAAATTGTAAAATGGGATTGCAAAAAATTAAAAAACCAAACTCACAATCTAAAATTTTCAGAAAACCTTAAATAATATCAGTTTACAAAACCAAAATTAAACAACAAGAAGGAAAAGTTTTC
This sequence comes from Melinaea menophilus ssp. n. AW-2005, assembly GCA_918358695.1. Classification (NCBI taxonomy): domain Eukaryota; kingdom Metazoa; phylum Arthropoda; class Insecta; order Lepidoptera; family Nymphalidae; genus Melinaea; species Melinaea menophilus. Next base: position 18,466,638 of record OU911052.1, read on the forward strand.
AAGAATTTAGAATTTAAAAACAGAACATTTAAAAACAAAAAGAAAGAAAAGTTAAGGTGGGTCTTTACAGAATTGTCATAAAATTAGTTTTTTCACTTATCATCTTTCTTACTTTTTGTTCCGATTTTTTGTCTCTTGATTTTTTGGCTCATTTATTTTATTTAGATTAAATAAAATTTTTTCGGTTTCGAGTTCAGGTTTCCTCTCAATCATTTTTTTCGAAAACGATTAAAGAATGGATGTTGGCATTTTTATAGATTTGTATTCAGTACGTTTAAAACTCGAAGATTGAAGATTGAAAAAAAATTATGTTTCATATTTTCGCAAGAAATCGTATATTGAATCATTTTCCTTATTGCTGTCAATGAATTTTATAGTTAGCCTTATTAATGTCGTGAAACAAATTGATTTTAATAACAATTTATAATTTGATCATTTTATCTTATTGAAAAGTTTAAGTTTGTAAAATTTACTTAAAAAGTGAATCTTTTTTCATGAAAAAGATAAAGAAATAACAAAAATATAGTCGATTTGACTGGTATGTTTATTTTGTTTTGAATAGGTAAAAAAGAAAACAGAACCTACCTTTTTGTTACGAATGCGTTATTTTCAGTATGAATATCTCAACAAAATCACAATTGCACATAAAACTACATTTCAATTCGTTATTAAACGAAGAAACACTTTATTTATTAAGAAAACCACACAAATGTATTCCGCAAAACGAAAAAGCAAACGAAGAAACAGACGGTTTTGTTTTGCTCAAAACACTGAATGGAATATTTTTTGTTTATATAAACAAGCTCGATCTCGCAAACGCTGTTTCGGTATTTTAGCGCGCAATTCAAAACTTAAAAACTGAAATAAAATTAGAAACGAAAGAATAAATCAATATAGATTTCATAATATTTTGTGTTTGCAAAAAAACACGTTCTCAGAATAGCAATAAAAGTATACGAATTAGATTTTCCAAAATTTCAAAAAAAAACGACAAAATTCTTTAAAATTTAAAATTCCAATTCGAAAAAGAAAATCATATCAAATTTTCGTGGGGGCCCCTGCCAGTCGGGGGCCCCAGGCCCTGGCCTAGTCTGGCCTATTGGGTAATCCAGCACTGTCGATGGTACCAGACGGAAATCGCAAGAAACACCACTACCTTACCGGGAAGACCTTTAAGGTTGGTAGGTACAAGCTTCGGCAGGTGTCTTGTGTTGAACGATGGCGCTATCTTGGGATTGACTTCGATGCGTCTAGGTCGGCGAACATTGAGCATCAACTCAAAAGCGCTCTCGATAACATCTCGAGGGCCCCCCTCAAGCCGCAATAGCGACTTGGTATAATAAGGGGACACCTGATTCCGAGGTTCATGCACGGTCTCGTGCTGGGCACGGTTTCGGACGATCGATTGAGAATGCTCGATGTGCAAATCCGGGATGCAGTGAGGAAGTGGTTGAGGCTACCGGGTGATATTCCGACGGCTTACTTCCACGCCGACACTAAGGTCGGCGGCTTAGCGATCCCATCGTTGCGGGCGGTAGTCCCCGAACTTATCTCGCGTAGGTTCGGTCTACTCGCTTCGTCGCGGTGGTCTGATGTCATGCAGGATGCGCGGTCGGGGAGACGACGGCCCACACCATCCAGCAGTGTTTCAGGACTCACGGCGGCCGCATTGAACGCCATAACTGTGTAGCGAAAGTACTCGCCGAGGCGATGAATAATAAAGGGTGGATCACAACTATCGAGCCGAAAATCACAACCTCACAAGGTGTACGAAAGCCCGATATCATCGCGTCAAGAGACGGGATTGGGGTTATCGTGGACGCGCAGGTTGTCTCGGGCCAGCGGCCGCTTGATGATGCTCATCGTGCGAAACGTAACAAATACGGGAAACACGAGGAGCTAGTCGAGTTGGTTGCAGGTAGACTAGGACTTCCTGATACAGGGTGCGTCAGCGCGACCTCGTGTACCCTATCTTGGCGCGGCGTGTGGAGCGGTGCTTCCGCAAGGGAGTTGAGACTGCTCCTCGGGCTGGACAATTCTTTTCTTGACCTTATACCAGGCTTGGTCTTAAGAGGATCTCACATGAATTGGACAAGGTTCAATCAGTTGACCGCCATCTCATCGGCAACGCCGGGCTAGGTCATTGGGGTCCTGTGGGTAAGGGTTTCTACAGGACCCGAGTGGTAGCAACCCTAACAACCGATCTGTCATACGATGGTTTCGTGCGTTGAGCAAATCCCATGTAACACCTTGCGTACCACATCTGACATCAACCTGTACAATGTCGCACCACCTGAGCCCTCCAGATAGTACTTAACGGTAGATTGGGAATGAAAAAGGGTCTAACGTTAGGAGGGGCGTCAAACACTCCTTGGATGGTAGAAGGCAGGCGGCTGAAATAGCCGAATGCCTCGTCATCTAATTAGTGACGCGCATGAATGCATTAACGAGATTCCCGCTGTCCCTATCTACTTCGCGTTCGGCTTCGGTAGAGGACGGACGGGTTTTTGTGCATTTTATTTTTGATATTGTTGAAATATTTATATTTTTTTGCAATTTTAATTTACAAAGGCGTTTGTATATTTATCAGTTATTAGGGAAAAGTCGCGGAAGTGTTGTAGTTTTCCACCCACGTGGTGCAAAACAGTGTGTTGTGAAGCAGTGAGGTGTGTGGCGTTACATTTTGGGGCTGTAGAGAGCTCGAGATTGTAAAGGACCAAGGGATTAATCCAGGTAGTAAGGCTTCAGCTGCCTGAAACGGTTTTTTCGGTTGCGGCACGTGGCATAACCTCACTTTTGAGGTTAGAAACACGTGTTCCGCCATTAACCGGTGCGGTTTGCTGTGGTGTTTACAAGACACTTATGAGTATTTTATTATTTAGAACATTGTCGTTTATAAGTGACCAAAAAGCAAATAATAAAAAATTAAAAAATTATAAGTTCTGACGTTGGTGCGGTCTGACATTGGTGGTCGGAGGTTGTGATGGATGTCGGTGACGTTTGACGTCTGTCACTTGACATTGACAGCTGACATCGGCGTCAGAAGTGAGTGGTGATAGGCAACTCTGACAGTTGACAGGTGACATTGGCGTTCGACGCCTGTCACTTGGCACTGACAGCTATCATTTCCATTTGACGGGTGACCGCTGACATTGACTTTTGACGTTTGACGTTTGTCATTGAAGCTTGACGGCTGACAGCTGAAGATAAACAGGTGTCAGGTGACATTGACGTGTTGACGTTTGTCACCTGGCACTGACAGCTGTCATTTACATTTGACGTGTGAAGGTTGACGGGTGACAGCTGTCAGGTGACATTGACGTTTGACGGCCGTCCTTGGCACTGACAGTTATCCCTATATTGACATTAATAAAATTTTGTTGCCAGTTATTTGAACGTTCCACAATTGTAGGCAAAAAAAAAAGAAAAAAAAAAAGGAGAATTGGGAACATGTCGGACGATGAAGACGGTTTTACGGAGGACGAGGCTCTGCAGCAAAAGAGGCTAGAACTGCGTGCACTCGAGGAGCAGTCGCGGTTAAGGAGGATCAGAAGGTCCACTGACATCACCCCCTCGGAAGTCTCAGGATCCAGAAGGCCGCTGACGTCTCCCCAGGAGACCCAGGAAAGCGCAAGACGGCGACTACAGGCACCGACTAGGAAGGCGGAAATTGGTAAATCCGTTAAGAGTACGGCTGTTCCTCCTGCTGTACTGGCGTCCCCTGGGCAGTCCAGAAAGTCGGCCGCTCCCCAGACCAGCTCCGCACCTGTGGTCACTCCAGAAGAGAGCCTGCCGGAAATGGGTAGTATTGACATGTTAGAGAAGGTACGACAGGCCGTCAAGGGAATAAGCCTGGTCACCACAGGCAGTAACAAGTGGAACCTGGGCGACAAAGGCTTAATTTCGGCAAATACCCAGGACATTCTGGCTGTAGTTGGCGCACTAAATATCCGCCTGTTAGAAGCACAAAACGAGGTGACAAGCATGAAGCTGGAGGTCACCAAGATTGAACTGCAGACGGTACAGACGGGTGTCAGTGCTGGTGCACCGCCCATAGACAGCTACGCCAGCAAACTCAAGCTGCCCAAAGGGAAGCCGGAGATTGCGCTAGAGCCTCGCGGATCCACTGTTCTGTTTTACCCGAACTGCGACACACTCAAATCTTCTGCGGACACAAAGAAGGAGCTGCAGAAGAATGTTCAACCAGGCGTGCACGGTGTGCAGTGTCAGCGGGTGATCGCTGTGTCTAATGGCGGCGTTGCTGTGCAGACGAGATTAGCGGAGGCGGCTAAGAAGTTAAAGGAGGCCGCGCCACCGACTCTCAAAACTACGGACCTAAAAGGCCGGAAACCATTGGTGGCCATTCGGAACCTAAGGTCGGATCCCTCTGAGGCAGATCTTTTGGAGGATCTGCATAGAATTAACCTGGCAGAAGACCCCAAATGAACAAAGACAAAGATGTTGGAGCAATGCCGGGTTGCCTTCAAGAAAGGCCGAAGGGAGACCAACAGGACCACAATCGTTTTAGAGTGCACTAGCGCGTTGCGGGATAAATTGGTTAGTCTCAACAGAGTGTACATTGGCTGGGACGAGGCTGAAGTTTGTGATTATGTTCGTCTCACCTGTTGCACCAAGTGTCAGCAATACGGCCATCCCGAAAAGCATTGCAGAGCGGCTAGCTCTGTTTGTGCGAAATGCGGCGACGAAGGCCACAAGCGGGACGAATGCAAGTCGGAAGCCATCTGCTGCGCAACGTGCAAGCGCTTCAAGAGGCCGAATAAGGACGGTCACAGGACGGCTGCCCTAACATGCCCTGCACGCGTGCACGCCGAACAACAAGCAGCCAATATAACCCAGTATGGCTGAAGGAACAGTACTTCGCGTTGGGCAGCTGAACCTTCAGGGAGCAGCTGCGGCCACTACAGAGCTACCAGTAGTTGCAAAACAGTATGGATTGGACATTGCACTCATTCAGGAGCAATACTCCCAAGATAGGATTATACAGTGCGGACCCAACTCCAAGGCTAGAATACTGGTACTCAATTCGAACTTGGCGATCACGTTTCTGCAACATCTTAGCAACGAATACTGTGCTGTCGCACACATCAACATGGGAGCCCGGGACAAAGGCATGTACGTTGTCTCAGCTTACTGTCAGTACAGTCACGACATCTCGAGACACTTAGAACACTTGACGTACGTACTTGATCAGCTGGCAGGACAGAAAACACTAACAGGGATGGACAGTAATGCGCAGTCATCGCTCTGGCACTGCGAACGTCGACAGTACGTGGGGAGAGGCCCAGACATAGAATACCGCAAGATCCAAATGGAAAGCTTTATCTTCGTACGAGGCATGCATATAAATAATGTAGAAGGACAGCCCCCCACATTTCATGGCCCTAACGGATTTTCTAATGTGGACCTGACACTTACCACTCGAGGAGTTGCAGTGTCAGAGGGGAGCGTGCATGAAGGAGCCAGCATTAGCGATCACCAGGTGATCACATTCAATGTGGCTTCTGATGTGTTGCGAATGGAACGGAGGACCGAGCCGGCGGATGGTGCGCCGAAATATTTCCGAGAACGCGGAGTCGATTGGAGGAACTTCGAGACGACTCTGCAGTACAGGTTAGGAAGATTGCGCACCAGAAGGCCGGCAGAGGAAATTTGCGAACAGTACTCCAAGATACTCACTAGAACGGCAGAGGACTGCTTGGGGACACGCAAGAATAACGATGCCGGCCGGTATGAATGGTGGACACCTGAGCTCGACAGCCTTCGACGGGTTGTGTATAACGCCCGACGAGCCTGGCAAAACTCACGCAAGGTGGGCGGAGACATGGAAACGCATCTACATGAACACTTACGATCTGCTCGAAGGAAATACAAGACTGCCATGAAAGATGCTGAGCTCGCCCACAATCGCCGCATAGCTGACTCTAGCAACGAGGATCCTTGGGGACTGGCGTACAGAACCGCTACCGGTAGACTGCGCCCACCCCCTAACGTACTGCATGGAGTCAAATTGTTAGAAGGACACACCAGCAACGCAACAGACACCATGACTGGGATATTGGAAACCTTGTGTCCGGACGATGACCCTACCGGGGACACCGCATACCACCGACAGGTCAGAATAGCTGCTGCGTGTTCCCCTTCAGGACCAGACTGTGATCCACCCTCTCGGCAGGTGCTAGCCAGAACAGTGAAGGACCTGCCGAACACGTCACCTGGAATGGATGGTATATCAGCCCGAATGGTTAAGCACGCGTGGAGAGTTAGCGAGCTAGAGATGCTACTCATGTACTCCGCGTGCATTGCAGAGGGAGTATTCCCGTCCATCTGGAAAGTAGGAAGACTTGCAGTGCTGCCAAAGGGGAACGACAAGCCCCTGACGGACCCAAAAGCGTATAGGCCGGTTACATTACTATCAATTCTTGGTAAGATCTTAGAACGTCTTATTATACACTGCGCCCCTTGCCTGCACAAGAACATTTCTGAGGCTCAGCATGGCTTTAGGCGTGGAAAGTCGACGGTGACAGCTTTGAACGCAGTGTTAGACCGAGTTTCGAGTACAGCCGAGAAATATGTCCAGATAGTAACGTTAGATATCTCTGGGGCCTTCGACAATGCCTGGTGGCCCATGATACTCGTAAAGCTGAAACAGAGTGGATGTCCACCTAATATTTATAACACTATAATTAGTTATTTCACGAACAGACGCGTAATGCTCTGTCGTCGCTCAGGGCGGTGTCCGACTGGGGGTGTCGGAACCGTCTCAGTTTTTCACCATCAAAGTCGCAGACCCTGACTTTGAAGGGTAAGTTTATGCGCCCCCCTACGATTTACATGGATGGTGCCTCTGTTACACAAGTGGCCAGTGCCAGATTATTAGGAGTTTGGATTGACGAGGCTAGCTCCTATGTGCCGCATGCAAATTTAGCCGGTCAATGGGCCGTGAACTGCTTCGGGAAGATGTCGAGGGTATCGGCATCGACCTGGGGTAATAGGTGCAAAGTCCTTAAGATCCTGTATTCAGGGACTTATGTGGCTGTAGTTACATATGCTGCGGCCGTATGGTGGCGACGCTCGTCAACTTATGCTGTAAAGAGCGCCCTGCTCCGCACCCAACGCCCGGCTCTGGTGCTGCTCACGAAAGCTTACAGGTCCGTTCGCACCGCTGCGTTGTCCGTGCTCGCAGCGGTTCTCCCGGCGGACCTTGAGGTTTTCAGGTCTGGACGATTCGCGCAGGAGGGACTAGGGTTGGTAGGCAAGGAGCGCATACAAAAGAAACGGGAACTGACGGGGCTTATTGTCACCCAATGGCAGCAAAGGTGGGAGTCAGGAGAGAGAGGTACCGACCTGAAAATGTTCTTCCCTAACACAGAGAGAAGGTTATCGCAGAGATGGGTGGAACCGGATTACGTTATATCACAGATACTCACGGGGCACGGATGCTTCAAAAAACGCCTGCACGCCATGTCGCTATGCGAAAATGCGGCGTGCTACTGCGGTGAAGCAGATGAATCACGGGATCATATTTTGTGAGAGTGCAAGCTGTATGACGAGGAACGAGCCGAAATGCTTCAAGACTGGAATAGAACCGAGGCTGGACCACTATACTTTCAAGAACTGGTTAATAGCGAAGACGGTTTTAGAAGACTGCTTACGTTTGCGCATAAGTGGCACAAAAAACGAAAGGAACTGGAAGTTTAAGACAAAGACTGCTCGAACGCGAAGTACTGTGCTGTGGTGTAACTGCCCCATTAGGGGAGAATGTAAAAGAGAAGGGACAGGAAAAAGAATTTGTAGGGAGCGAAGAGCGCACCTGGGAAAGAGCACTCGCAAGTACCGGTGCGTCTCCCAAGATTCGGTCTCCCGATACTCGGTCCGTATACCGAAAGGTGGGAAGGACCATGGGTTGGTGGTGGGAATTGTCCCTATCTACTATCTAGCGAAACCACAGCCAAGGGAACGGGCTTGGGAGAATCAGCGGGGAAAGAAGACCCTGTTGAGCTTGACTCTAGTCTGGCATTGTAAGGAGACATGAGAGGTGTAGTATAAGTGGGAGATAGAAGGTAGCCAACTACCCACATTTTTATTAAACAAATTAACGTTTTTAGTTTCTTTGTCTAGTTAATATATCGTTTTAGTTTTGTTATTATTTACTTTTTTTACTGTGAATTAGTGTGTTTAGTATATTGTGTTTTTTTTTTTGTGCAGACCGGACAGCCTGGAGGTACTGTTTAACTTAATATTATCTACTTTATCGTTTTATTGTTCTTTTTATTCTCTTTATTATGGTTTTAGATCCATTCACTTTGATTGTTAGTGTTTTTCTTTTAGTATTAGACATTGAGTATATAGACAGTGACTATTTAGTATCATAAGTTAGGTTATAGCACGTGCTAACCGCGTGTGTAACTAGTTAGACGTTTTGTTAAGTGACGTAGGTGTCGTAAGACAGTTGACATTTGACATTTGACGTTGACGTATGACATTTGACGTATGACGTATGACGTTTGACGTATGTCGTATGTCGTTTGACGTTTGACGTTTGACGTTGACGTCTGACGTTGGCGTTGACGTTGTCAGTAGTAGTGCGTTTACTGTGTGCATTTACGTAGAATTTTAGACTTTTTTTTTTATTTATTTCTTTTTATTAAATTTTTTTATTTTTTTTCATTTTTTATCTTTTTATTTTATTTGTTGTTGCATACGACTATTTCGCGATGGACGAGGACGAACTATATACTAATTTTGTGTGTGTAAAGAAGTTCTGGACACCATTGGTGATGTATATCTTTGTTTCGACAAATTTCTAGTTGTTAATAGTGCATGGACACCTATAGTTTTAAGTTTGGACATTTTTCTTTTATTTTTAATAAATTAGTATAGTTAATTAGGTTAAGGCACCATGTGCTTACCGCATGGCCATAATGACATTTGACATCTGTGTATGACGTTTGGTGATGCGGGTTATATTGATAGCTGTCAGGTGACATTTGACATTTTGCGTGTGACGTGTGGTGACGCGGGTGACGTTTGACGGATGACAACTGACAACTGACAAGTCAGACTTCGACGTTTGACATTGACTTGGCTTGGGGCTACGTTTCGATTTATGCTTTCTTAAAAAGGCAGGCTACGAGAAGCACGCCACCATGGCTCCCGAGTGCACTGCTAGGAGATACGCTGAGGAAAAACGGGCACATTCAATTTATTAAAGAGGGATAACACCGGCTCAAGCATTAAAGTAGGGCAGCTCAATCTTCAAGGCTCCAGTGCGGCAACAACCGAGCTTCCCTGGATCATGAGGGAGCACGACCTAGACGTCGCACTGGTGCAGGAGCATTATCCTAGGTCGGATATGGTAACCGTCCAGAGCGGTGCAAAACCTAAGGCAGCCATAGTTTTAAATAACGAGACCATCTGTTGCACTGCTCTGCACCATCTCATGACGGAGCACTGTGCCGTTGCTCATCTGCGCGTCTCCAATGGGGAGGAGCTACATTTGGTAAGTGTTTATTGCCAATACTCGGACGACGTCGAGAAACACCTCCAGCATCTGAGGCGAGTTACAGACCGCCTCAGAGGACAGAAAATCCTGATCGGCGTCGACAGCAATGCACACTCGCCCATGTGGTTCTGCGAACAGAAACTATATACCGGAAGAGGAGTGGACACCGCTTACAGGAGACAGCAAGTAGAGGCGTTCATCGTGTGCAGCGGCCTGGTCCTACACAATGAAGATTGGCAACCGCCGACCTTCTGTGGCCCCAATGGGCAATCTAACGTTGACCTTACGCTCTCAGCAAGATGCGTTAAGGTCAAAAACTGGACGGTGCATGAAGGAGCGACCTGCAGCAATCATCAGCTGATCACCTACGAGGTGCGGACAACGGGTGCCGCTCGTGCGAAGGACTCAATGTATTATTGATTTGTACTCAAATAATATGCTTTAATTAGCCAACGTTTTGACACAACATTTATTGACAGAGTTAAGTAAGTGACAGTTGACATTAGGTTAATGGAACATAATTCAAAATTGAAATATCAGAGTTTTACATCAATACTTCCTCTAAAACATTAGATATTTCGATTTTTTTTTATAAAATAATGATATAAATTCAAAATAATTCAGCTCATTCCTAGAGCAGAACGTAATTCAGCGACTCTCGTACGTGGCAGCGGCTTTGTCAGGATGTCAGTAAGTTGTTCAGCACTTGAAACATGTTGAATGTTCAACCTTCCATCCTTCAGTTCCTTTCGAATGAAATGGTACCTCACTTCGATGTGCTTGGTCCTCTTGTGGAACTCGTGGTTCTTTGCCAACTTGATCGCACTTTGGTTGTCTACATAAAGAATCGGGACGTTGTCCAAGGCAGAAACTTCTGCAAATAGTCGAGCCAACCAAACAGATTCCTTGGCAGCTTCACTTGCAGCAACATACTCAGCCTCAGTTGTGGACAAGGACACACACTCTTGACGTCTGCTAGCCCAAGATATCGGTCCTCCACTGTGCATGAAAACAATGCCACTGACCGACCGACGAGTATCCGATTGACTAGCATAGTCAGCATCACTGTACGCCTTCAATTCACTTCCTCCAAAACCTGCCTCATAACTGATGCCAACCGAACTAGACCCTTTGATGTACCTCAGGATTCTCTTGACAAGCAACCAGTGAACTTCCTCAGGATTTTCCAGGAACTGCGACGCGTAACCGACTGCAAATGAGATATCAGGACGAGTAGTTACAGCTAAGTACATCAGGCACCCCACAGCTTCACGGTAAGGAGCAGATGTTCTTAAACCAGTTTTCTCTTCCGGTTGCACGTACTTGTCGATGGGCGTGGAGACTGCGTTAGCTTCTGCCATGTTGAACTTCTGGAGAAGACTTTCCGCATACGTCTTCTGACTCAAACGAATTGAACCATCATCCCCCCGTTCGATGAGCATGTCCAGAAAGCTTCCAAGCGGTTCATGGGTGATCTTGAACTCCATCTCCAGCTTCTTCAGGAACTCTTGAATCACACTCTCTTTTGTTGCAGCAACATACGGAGAACCGTCTTCAAAACCTTCAGCTTGATCCATGTAGATTACTTCACCCAAAATACCGTTTAAAAATGCAGTCGTCACATCAAACTGAGCCAACTTCATATTTTCCTTGGCGGCAATACTTAGAATCGCTCTAATAGTATCAAAACGAGCTACGGGACTGAAAGTTTCGTTATAATTAATACCTTCTCGTTGACTATACCCCTTCGCAACAAGTCGAGCTTTGTAACGACTAATGTTTCCTTCGGCATCTCGTTTGATACGGAAGACCCAACGATTAGCGATTGTCTTTCTTCCTTTTGGTAACAACGAAAGAACCCAAGTTTGGTTTTCCTTCAGTGAGGACATTTCTTTTTTCATCGCAGCCTTCCAGTGCACACGATAAGCAGACTCCATGGCTTCTTTGTAGTTTCGAGGTTCGTCTAACTCAGCAAGATACATCTCACTTAACCTTTTAGGTTTTTGAAGAGTACTCCTATCTCGAAGACACCGTTGAGTGGTCTGTTTTACAGCTTTAGGGGTTTCACCAAACTCTTCAATTCGGGGTTCAGCAGCAACAACTTGACCATTTACTGGCGACACAAGATTCGGGACTCCAGGCACGTTCACAGCTTCAGGTAAGTTCACGATCTTGGAGACTCCGGGAGTGCAACGTTGTCTTCGATTTCTTCAACAGCAACGGGAACACCTTCAACAAGATCCTTTTCTATAGCCTTTTCAGGAAACAGCGCCAACACTTTAGAAGAGTGCTCTGGACCAAACACTACCTCTCGACTTCGAATCACCTTCCTTGTGTCCTTTATCCACACATGAAAACCATCAATGTCTTCCGAATACCCGACGAAAACTGCTTCGGTACCTTTGGCATCCCACTTCTTCCGATGTTCTTTAGGCACCATTACGTAGTACCGTTCCAAAGATATGAAACCTGTTCAGGTGAACATTTTTCTCAACGAACAGCTCGTATGAAGTTTTGCCCTCCACAGAGCTTGGACCAGTTCGGTTAAGAACGTACACCGCAGCGTTGACAGCTTCAGCCCACAGATACTTCGGTAGATCCTTGCTAACAAGCATGGTTCCTGCTAGATCTTCGATCGTCCTGTTGGACCGTTTAGCACAATCGTTTTGTTGAGGCGTATAAGGGTTAGTAACCATCATCTTCGTTCCTTCGGACTTCATAAGATTTTGCATCGCCCCATTAACAAATTCTTTTCCTCCGTCACACTGGAACACCTTTACTGGTTGACCACGTTGATTCTTCACCAGCTGCAACATTTCTTTGACTTTGTCAATCACCTCAGATTTCTTCTTCAAAAAGTAGACCAGACGAAATCTGGAGTAGTCACACGTGAAACAGACAAAGTATCTTGAACCAGCAATAGACTCCTGTTCCATTGGACCACAGACATCAGCATGGATAACTTCTCCCGGCTCAGAAGACCGCTGTTGACGTGACTTGAACTCTCGATGTTGCTTCCCTTCTACACAGGATCCACAGAACACGTCATCAGGTTTGACATCAATTTCGTGTTTCTTGAGTACCTTCACAACATGACGTTTATTCTGATGGCCTAAACGTTCATGCCAAACTTGAAGAGATTCCTTGGACGCCAGGTTAGCTTCAATCACACAGCACGTATCCATCGACATCGACATCGGACATCGGTCCTTGTAAGAGCTGAAAGTCATACCTTTATCCAACGCACGCGTAACCGAGAACAGATTTCTTCGTGCATCAGGAACATACAGCACGTTTTCCATATGACAAGGAGTCCAACTCCCATTCACAAAAGCCTCGAACTGGATAGTTCCTCTCCCCAAAGAATCCGCTGGAATCGAGAAAGCCTCAAAGAACGAGTAACACTCTTTCCTGAAGGTCATGTGATCCGTGGCACCAGAATCGATGATCCAAACGTCATTTTTGGTTTCTGCAATGAGCACTTCGCTAACAAACGCTTGACTCCTAGCTTCAGACGTCACATCGCCCTTCGCCTCAGATTCCTTCTTCTTCTTCTTCTCTGTTGGACAATCTCTTCGGATATGACCGACTCCTTGACAACCGTAGCACTTGAAGGTTGGCTTCATCATCTTTGGCCTGTTTACCACCGTGTTGACTTCCCCTTGCACCTTTGGATTGGAACTTCAACTTAGTTGCCATCAATGCCGATAAATTGTCCTCGTTTACTTGCCGAAGCTTCCGTCTGTGCTCATCAGATGTCAAAACATTGATTAGGTTATCTAGGGTTTGTTGATCATCCGACCTGGCCCACCAGGCTTGTCTGAAACTTTCAAAACTATCAGGCAAAGTTTCCAGCAACTTGACCATCAAAGCTGACTCACCGGGGTTTGACGTTTGTCATTGACAGTTGTCATTAAAGTTGACGGGTGACAACTGAAGTTAGTCAGGTGACATTGACGTTTTGACGTTTGTCACTTGGCACTGACAGCTGTCGTTTAAATTTGACGTCTGACGGTTGACGGTTGACAGGTGTCAGGTGACATTGACGTTTGGCGGACGTCACTTGGCACTGACAGTTGTATTGACTTTAATAAATTTTGTTGCCAGATTATTTAAATTTCCCACAAATTTAGGCAAAATATTAGGAACATGTCGGACGATGATGACGGGTTTACGGAGGACGAGGCTCTGCAGCAGAAAAGGCAAGAACTGCGTGCACTTGAGGAGCAGTCCCGGATGAGGAGGATCAGAAGGTCCACGGATATCACCCCGTCGCAAATCCCAGGATCCTGGAGGCCGCTGACGTCTCCCCTGGAGACCCAGGATTGTGTAAGACGACGATTTATGGCACCGAGTAGGAAGGCGGAAATTGGTAAATCCGTTAAGAGTACGGCTGTTCCTCCTGCTGCACTGGCGTCCCCTGGGCAGTCCAGAAAGTCGGCCGCTCCCCAGACCAGCTCCGCACCTGTGGTCACTCCAGAAGAGAGCCTACCGGAAATGGGTAGTATTGACATGTTAGAGAAGGTACGACAGGCCGTCAAGGGAATAAGCCTGGTGACTACGGGCGGCAACAAGCTGAACCTGGGTGATAAAAGCTTAATTTCGGCGTACACCCAGGACATACTGGCGGTAGTTGGTGCCTTAAATATCCGCCTGCTCGAATCGCAGAACGAGGTGACTAGGATGAAGCTGGAGGTCACCAAGATGGAACTGCAGACGGTTCAGACGGGAGTCAGTGCTGGTGCACCGCCCATAGAGACGACGAGCTATGCCAGTAAGCTGAAGCTGCCCAAAGGGAAGCCGGAGATTGCGCTGGAGCCTCGTGGGCCCACAGTTCTATTTTACCCGAACTGTGAGACCCTCAAATCTTCTGCGGACACTAAAAAGGAACTGCAGAAGAATGTACAGCCAGGCGTGCACGGTGTGCAATGTCAGCGGGTGATCGCTGTCTCCAATGGTGGCGTTGCTGTGCAGACGAGGTCAGCGGAGGCGGCTAGGAAGTTGAAGGAGGCCGCGCCGCCGACCCTCAAAGCTACGGACCCTAAAGGAAGGAAACCACTGGTGGCTATCCGAAACCTAAGGTCGGATCCCTCTGAGGCGGACCTGGAGGACCTGCATAGAATCAACCTGGCAGAAGACCCGAACTGGACCAAAGCAAGGATGCTGGAGCAATGCCGGGTTACCTTCAAGAAGGGCCGAAGGGAGACCAATAGGACCACCATCGTACTGGAATGCACTAGCGCATTGCGGGATAAGTTGATCAGCCTGAACAAAGTGTACATTGGCTGGGACGAGGCTGAAATTTGTGACTACATTCGTCTCACCTGCTGCACCAAATGCCAGCAATACGGCCATTTTGAAAAACACTGTAGAGCGGCTAGTACTGTTTGTGCGAAATGCGGCGACGAAGGTCACAAGCGGGACGAGTGTAATTCGGAAAGCATCTGTTGCGCAACGTGCAAGCGCTTCAAGAGGCCGAATAAAGACGGTCACAGGACGGCTGCCCTGACATGCCCTGCACGCGTGCACGCCGAGCAACAAGCAGCCAATATCACCCAGTATGGCTGAAGGAACAGTACTTCGCGTTGGGCAGCTGAACCTTCAGGGATCAGCTGCGGCCACTACTGAGCTACCAGTAGTTGCAAAAGAGTATGGATTGGACATTGCACTCGTTCAGGAACAATACTCCCGGGATGGGATTGTACAGTGCGGACCCAACTCCAAGGCTGGAATACTGGTAGTCAGTTCGAACTTAGCGATCACGTTTCTGCAACACCTTAGCAACGATTACTGTGCTGTCGCACACATCGACATGGGAGCCCGAGACAAAGGTATATACGTTGTCTCAGCTTACTGTCAGTACAGTCACGACATCTCGAGACACTTAGAGCGCTTGACGTATGTACTTTATCAGCTGGCAGGAAAGAAAACTCTAATAGGAATGGACAGTAATGCGCATTCGCCGCTCTGGCACTGCGAACGTCGATAGTACGTGGGGAGAGGCCCTGACACGGAATACCGCAAGATCCAAATGGAAAGCTTCATCTTCGGACGAGGCATGCAGATAAATAATGTAGAAGGACAGCCCCCCACATTTCACGGCCCTAGCGGATTTTCCAATGTGGACCTGACACTTACCACTCGAGGAGTTGCAGTGTCAGAGTGGAGCGTGCATGAAGGAGCCAGCATTAGCGATCACCAGGTGATCACATTCAACGTGGCTTCCGATGTGTTGCGAGTGGAACGGAGGACCGAGCCGCCGGATGGTGTGCCGAAATATTTCCGAGAACGCGGAGTCGATTGGAGGAACTTCGAGACGACTCTGCAGTACAAGTTAGGA